>OY728165.1:319730297-324730297 GCA_963277665.1 Viscum album | reverse complement strand
ACTGGAGGCTGAACTAGGTAATAGTCAAGAACCATTACCCCCTTCTGATGATCGACAAACTTTTTGATCAGTTGAAGGGGGTGGGATGGTTCTTCAAGATTGACATGCAGTCAGGAAATCACCAGTTGAGTGTAAATGAGGGTAAAATCTTTAATACTACCTTCAGGTGTAGATATGGACACTTTGAGTTCGTATTCTTGTCGTTCGACGTTACGAACTCACCATCCATGTTTACGAGACTCATGAACTCTGTCTTATAGGAATATCTAGACCGGTTCGTAGTCATGTTTATTAATGACATCCTGATCTACTCAAGTTTAGAGGAGGATCACGCTGAGCATTTTAGAATAGTTTTAGGGGTCCTCCGACAGCACCAGCTCTACAAAAAGTTTTCCAAGTGAAAATTTTGGACACGAGAGGTGCACTTCCTTGGACACGTGGTGTCCAAACAGGGAATAACGGTTGATCCGTCAAATGTTGAAGTGGTTGTTTCTTGGAAAGAACCCAATAATGTGATGGAGGTTCATAGTTTCCTAGGTATGGAAGGCTATTATCATAGGTTCATGCCCGACTTCTCTCGAGTTGCTTCTCCTTTGATAGCTTTGACCAGAAAGGACCAGGCCTTCGTATGGAGTGAGCAGTGTCAGGCAGCCTTTAGTTATCTGAAGGGGAATCTGGTTAGTGCTCCATTACCGAGGTTTCCAGAAGAAGGGGTGATGTTTGAGGTGTTCTGTGACGCTTCAAGCCAAGTTTTGTGGTGTGTACTGATAAAACAACAACGGATGATCTCTTATGGGTCTAGGCAGTTATGTCCCCATGAGCATAACTATGCCACCCACAATATGGATATTGTAGCGGTCATGTTCGCACTAAAGTTGTGGTGGTGTTACCTCATTGGGGAGCACATTGTGGTCTTCACGGATGGCAAGATCATGAGATATATCTTCTCTTAGCGAGACCTAAATTTGAGGCAATAGAGGTAGATGGAGTTTCTTCAGGACTGTGACTTTGAAATTTCCTACATCTTAGGAAAGGGGAATGTGGTGGACAATGCCTTGAACAAGAAGTCATAGAGGGATGTGGTTCGAGAATCGATAGATGATTGGAAGGTGATGGAGGAGTTGGCTTCCCTACACTTGGATGCAAGTGTAGAGGATGGTAGAGGCTGTATGTTCTAGATGACAGTGTTGTCCTGTTTGTTGGAGTTGGTGGAGGAGACTCAGTGGTGGGACTTAGAGGCTGAAGTGATGCATGATTGTGTTAGTTAGGGAAATGATTTGGAAGGGTGTTCGGAAGATGTCCAGAATCAGATGTTGTTTCACAAAAATTTGTTCTTCCCGATGGAAATGCATGATATTGTTCTTTGTGAGTTCCAAAACTCACCCCTTGTGGTACACCCAAGAGTTTCCAAGATATACTAAGGATTGAGGGGTCAGTTTTGGTGTCCTGGGGTGAAGCGGGAAGTGACAGAGTTTGTGGAAAAGTGCCTCGTGTGTCATTAAGTGAAGGCTAAACAACGCATCCCAGGAGGTCAGTTATAACCTTTAGATGTCCCCGAGTGGAAGTAGGATGACATCTCAATGTATTTCATCATGGGACTTCCCAGAGTTCAAGGGGTTTGCGATGTTATCTGGGTAGTGGTGGACTGGTTGACGAAGTCATCTCACTTCATGGAAATCAAGGAGTCGAGTGCGATGGATGACCTAGCACATAGGTACATGGATGAGGTGGTACAGTTTCATGGAGTTTCAAGGTCCATAGTATCTGATCAGGATACCTGGTTTAACTCACGGGTCTAGAAAGGATTGAAACATGATTTTGGAACACAACTATGCCTCAACACAACTTTCCACCCCCAGACAGATGGGCAGATAGAGCGCACCATCCATACATTGGAAGATATTCTATGGGAATGTGTTTTAGACTATGGGGGATAGTGGGTACAAAACTTTCCTCTAGTATAGTTTTTATACAACAACAGATATCACTCTAACATTGGAATGACTCCATTCAAATCCTTGTACGGGTGGCTGTGTCACTCACTCGTGTGATGGGAAGAGGTCAGGGAAGTAGGTGTTATTGGCTCAGAGGTAGTTTCGAGAACGATGGAGAAGGTTCATCTTATATGAGAGAGGATGAAGGTGGATCAGGACTAGAAGAAGTCGTATGCCGATCATAGGAGGAGACCCTTGGATTTTGAGGGTAGGGACCATTTTTCCTTGAAGGTCTCCCCTCGACATGGGAAATAGAGTTTTGGCAGGGGAAGTAAGCTTTCTCCCAGGTTCGTCGGACCCTTTGAGGTGTTGCAACGGGTCAGAAAAGTGGCTTATCAGCTGGCGCTACCACTTCCACTACAAAAGGTGCACAACATCTTCCATGTGTCTCAGCTCTCTCAGTATCTACATGATGATTCACACGTCCTCAACTGGGGGAAGTTTGATATCGAGGATGACGCAACATTTGTAGAGAGACCAGTGAGAATTGAGGATCGTGAGGAGAAGGTTCTTCATGGATGAACCATTCATTTGGTTCATGTGTTTTGGAGGCATGATGGCCTTGATAATAGTACCTGGTAATGGGAAGCATAGATGTGTGCCCAGTTCCCAGAGCTATTTTGAGTTTTATTCTATTTTGTTTCGTACTTGTTTGTGATGTAGTGGTTGACCTTGTTGACTATGAAATGTGTTGTTTTACTTGTTCTATGAGTGTTTGTGAAGAGTCATGACTGTGGAAAGGGGAGGACCTGATCCCTAATTAAGAAACATTAAAGTGGATGCGATTAACCCATGCGGGTGAGTCAGTGCCGCCCAAAGCGGATAATATCTTGACATGGGGGAAGGGACTCCCTAATTCATATGACTGTATAGTGTGAACCTTATATGTTGTGTGGTCACTTGAGGGAGAGGTGTTCCAAGATGCCTAGGTTGGTTTGGTCATGAGAGGTATGTTTCGAGGTGGTTGTTCGGAACCCTCTCTTTACATCAGTTTAATTTTGATTCTTGATAATGAGAATAGTTTGAGAGGTATCTAATGTAATGGCTCAGACCCTCCTGGTCCATTACTTTGCTAATTTCTGGTGTTTGGGATGCCCTGGACCACATAAGTATGTTCGGATCCATAGGGTGGTGTGTCGGTGGCAGGATGTCACTGTGGTGTCACCCATCAGTGAGTCACTAATCGGTGTGTCCCCGATTGGTGAGTCACTAATCGACGCCACACCCAATCGGTGCCACAAGGGGGCTTGTTGGGGTTTTCTTTCCCCAGTTTCCCGAAATGAAACTTTTATGTCTTTTAACCTTTTTAAAGTGGTTTAAGGCCATTTTTATCCCCATAAACAATGTTTTAAATCCCCTAAGAGTGGGGTGACCCTCAACAGACCTGTTTCCTCTATTTAAATGAAATCCTTTAATGCACAACTATTATGGACACCTCTCCAATAAGAATTATTAAATAACAATTAATTCCATCATTTGTAACCATCCAACCACGTGGTAAAACCAAGATTCACCAATAAAGATATTCAAAATTCATATACCGTAACTCTAGGATCACACCTTTTATCACACAAAAATTATTTCTTCTTCTTGGCTGGTCTCTTTTTCTTTCCTTGGTGCGTTTGGATCCCCCTTCCCAAGGCTAGTAGTGCACCTATGCTGGAGCCTTTCCTACTCATTCTTGGAGTCCTCAGAGTTCTTCCCCTACAAGTCATGCATCCCTAGTTCTTGGAGCGAGGAGAAAAACATCGATCATTGATCATCCAAGTAGGGTACCTCCTTCATCTCTCTTTACTCTGTATTATGTGGGGTGGGTATGATAATGTTTCCTTCTGGGATGGATGAAACCAAACATTAATGAAGATAACAAATGGACTTTTAAAGAATGAAGGCGTGTGTTTGATGATGATGTTGCACTCTTTTACCTTTACTTATATATTGTGAATTGTATGGGCTTATGTCGACTGAAAATAATGGTTGTTGGTGGTCTTTTCTTGTGTACTAAGGAATCTCTATATTTCTGGATAATTCTATGATTGAATGGATGTAACATGAAAATTGGTTAATCACATAAACTCGGTCGATTAAATGGATGAACAGTAAACAATGATCTCAGTGTGATCACCCTAGTTAATCAAACAGAAAGAAAGGAACTTAATGAATGGTGTGTTTCAATCTGAAAAACTCCCTTGCTCTATCTTGGTAATATGTGTGGTTATTCTACTTGATAATTGTGGGGTGTTGTGGATGGGGATGGGATCCCCTATTGTTGTACAGTTGTTGGTTTGTGGATCTGAGGCT
The DNA here is from genome assembly GCA_963277665.1 of Viscum album. Classification (NCBI taxonomy): domain Eukaryota; kingdom Viridiplantae; phylum Streptophyta; class Magnoliopsida; order Santalales; family Viscaceae; genus Viscum; species Viscum album. The sequence continues at coordinate 324,726,002 of OY728165.1, read as the reverse complement.
GTGTGGGTACGTATGTTGGGGCTTGGTTTGGTTCTAGTACTTCAAGGGATCTCACAGATCCCTTTTGTTGTTGTGACTTTAAAATAGAACCGGGTGTGAATGCTTAATTTGCTGCTTGTTTGTTTTTCCTTCCTTGGCTTGTGGTTATGCATGTTAGTTTCCTAGTAGTGAAGAATTATTTAAATGGAATCACTTGAATGCAAAAACAAGAATGGTTTCAATGTGTAATTGTTTTCCAAGAATGATTTGCGACTTGGTTGTGGATGTTGTACTTCTTATGAATGAAAAGTAACGAGGGTGTTTGTGTATGGGATAGTTTTGGAACCCCTAAGTTGGGATGAGTGCTTTTTTACCTATATGTATAATTTAGTTCTTATGTTTCTTATTCACACCCCATCCAAGTTTATCACCTCATTCCAAACACCCCCATTTCATGGGGGAGGGTATTTTTTCTAACACTTCTATGAGTGGCTGGTTATTAGCTCCTTTTCTACTCCCTTTCCCAAGTAGCCCAAGACTCTTAGGGTAGGATGTGATGGCATGAGGTCCATTATAGCCCAAGATTCTTTGGGCAGGGTAGTTTTGGTGGTTTTCCCAGGTGTGTGTGGGTAGGTTGTTTCTCAAGTGTATTTGGGATGAGGCCTAAGTGTCTTCAGGCGTGGTGGTAGTTGTTATGGCCCAGGTGTCTGCAAGCGTGGTTATGTGTGGTTGTTGTGGCATAGGTGTTTGTGGGCGGTATGTGTGGTTGTGGTATCCCAGGTGTGTGCGGGTGGGGTATGGAAGTGGGACTACGGTGAGAATTGAAGGGGAGGTCTGACACATAGGATGTCTTCAATAACCAGTGGGAAAGTGGTGCGGGGTACCCAAACATCGATGTGTTATTACAATTAATTTACTTGACTTGCATTATTTGGGGAGTGTGTCTTGGGGAGGTTTTGGTGGATAGTTTCCTTATTAGGTTATTTGGTTATCTCCTTTTCTCACAGGGCATTATAATGCCTCCTCACTTGTGCATGAGAGATTTTGGTTTTCCCTACTGAGTATACCTGTATTCTCACCCTACATATATAAAACTACTTTCAGGTTTCCAGGAGGACTTCGAGAACTATGCCAAACCCTATTATCTCGAACGTTGGGACTGTTAACTTTGATGTTTTTCTTTTCTTTTGGTACTTTCCTTTGGAGTTTTCTTGTATTTTTGTAGTAGTTATTATTAAAACATACATATGGGAATGGATTGTTTTGGCTTTAATTTTACTTCTAGTTATGGTGTTGTTTGGGATTTACTATCTTATCACATGATCCTACTAAATAAAAAGGGTAATTCCTTCCATATTATGTGTGATTCTATACCCTTGGTTCTAGTCGCCACTTCAGGGCCTATTGAAGGAGGGTCTCAGGGGTCATTATCTCTCCTTCAACTTGAGGAAGGAAGAGTTTGGCAATCTGATGTCCCTTCCCTCATCTTGGTAAAGGAGGTTCATGAAAAATACACTCTTTACCCTTTTCTGGGTATTTTGGTATTTAAAATGGGGTTTTAAAAAGAAATGAGTATTTTCATATCTGAAAGTGTTTTTTATTACATGATCAAAAGATTTTATTAAAGGGTCTTATGATGAAAATGAAAGATTTATTATTATGTAATGGTTCTTGGGAATTTTTTATGATGATTAGTGGTTCCTTTATAAACCAAGTATTGGTGGTTACATTATTAACCAATTATGGGTGATTTTGTGATAAACTAAGGATGAGTGGTTCCATGATAAACCAAGGATGGGTGGTTCCATGATAAACCAAGGATGGGTGGGTCTGTGATAACCCTACAATGCATTGGGTACTCTAGATATGGAAGTTGATAATATCAGTTGTTCCATTAGTAAGAGTGATAAGAATGATGATGTCCCAAGTTACCTACATGATTTATATATGCTTGCTACAAGTTTTAAATGATTTATTTGAGAAGAAATTGTATGTGATTTTATGTGAAAATGATTTATTTAAATTTTCTCAAAGAATATTGATATAAAGGTAAATATTTCATGGGTTAATATGTTTTTTCACTAGAATAATAGTTTTCATTCTTTTTAAAACCCCATATTGAGAAATTTTATTCTCACAATACATTTTAAAAAGTTTTGCATAGGGTTTAAGGATGGGTTAGGGAAAGGAATAATTAAAATCGAAAGTAATGAAGATTTTCCACGAGAAGAAATCATGTTTTATTTAAAAGTTTTATATTTGGTAAAAAATGGATACTGATTAGAAGCATCCGGTTTGTATATATATGGGATTTTTATGTAACAATTATGAACTATCTTTCTAAAACTCTAAACCAAAATTATCTTTAGGAAGGTAAGGAAGTGAATTCTAGCTTAATTTCAATAGAATATGTAATGTTTAATATTGGATCCTTATAGCTGGGGTTTACCTAAAAGAAACCATGGGCACACATGTATATACATAATGAGATGAGTGGAATAATACACAATACATTATTTAATTTAATAAATTATTATAAAACTATGAAATAATAATAAATTAAATAAACCAATCACATACATAGGTTTGTCTCAAATCATGATCATACACATATTAACAATGAATATGAATTTAATAAAGTATCATTCATTCCAATCACTCTTAATTAAGATAAAACATGCTCAAATTAATTAATTATATTCATTAATTAATCAATTAATTTACCTTAATTTCCTTCAAAAACCCCTAATATTACCATAAAAAATTTAAAACAAATTAATTTTATTTTAAATTAAATGAGTATAAGGAATGTACTTGAAAGTAACTCGGAAAGTACCTGTACAAACTACCTAGCATGTATTGTGGTTGTATATTGTCTACTCATGTGACAATTAGAATACATTTATTATCATGTAATTATATAGTGTGATATTTCAAAAATTATACATGAGCATATATTATTTATACAGCATGTAATTATTTTAATGTGTGTAGATTAAACAATGTATTGTAACTTATATACGATATGCAATTCAAAATATTATGCAGAAAACAATTAAGCATTTAATATATATATATATATATATATATATATATATATATATATATATATATATATATATAAAACCAATCACATGGCATGTACAATCAATAAATGACACAATGATACATGTTTATTAGTTTTGGATATTATAATTAATTAATTTTATATTATTCATAAACATGAAATATACCAGGTATGTACATTCCAGCTACTCGCAATGTGTTTTTATTTTATATTGATCTTCATCATACACCTAAGAACTAGTCATGTAATTCAACCACAAAATTTAATGGGTTACATGATATATGAATTATATACACATTGTTTGACCTCCTAGTCAACCATGTTATGTAATAAATATAATACATGTCTTTGACTTAGAGACTATATGTTGTGTAAGTGGGTAACATGATGTATAGTCTGACTAACTATGCAACAAACTAGCATAGTCAACAATTGGTGTGTATTAATATATTCCATGTGTATTTAATGTATGATGCTCCAAATTAATTTATAAGTCATCATGCTGCATTAAACATGGTTAAATAGCATGTACCTTTGGGATAAATTTCATGTAATCTTGTGTTACCCAACCAGATTCCTTAGCACTTCCAGATGGGATATTTGGATGTTCTTTGATAAACGTTAATCAAGTTATGATTATATAAGTGAGAAATACAAGGAAGAAGATAAGATATCACATTTTAATTTAAATAATTATTTAACTTGAAATGAAATACTATTTATAAATTCATAAATGAATTAATGATCTATAAATAATTATAAATTATTTTATGACTGCTCTAATACCAGTTAATTTTTTTGGGTATAGTGGAAGTACCTATTGGGCAAAAACAACTTAGATGTTTTTTGTATTCAATGATTAATCCCATATGTACATGACAGAAAACATCATGACCAATAGAATTAAATCAAATATTAATTGAATATTATGATAGAACCTAAAACGTAAGACCATCACATAAATTTTAAAAATAATTTATTTAACTAAATAATTACCTTTTGTTGAAATTATTTCTTCATTGATGAATATGACAATATTTTCATATAATATCATCATTGTTTCATAGGATACAAGACTATATTCTTTTTAAAGGTGATCCACATGTGCACTACAAACCTCTGAGCATCAATGTAGAAATATTAGGGTTCTAGCATAGAATATTTTAACACCTACATCATTCATCATTGATCACCATAAGGATCACTTCAGGGTGAAGGAATATACTTATTCTATCTAAAATCGAGAGGGAGGAGGAGGTTGATCACTCTCTGTTCTTGAGAGTATTTTAGGAGATGATATCTTTAGGGATTGAGAGGATTCTCTGGAATACATTGTACACAAAAATTAGAATGGCTAGGTGTTCAGATAATGTTATAACTAGTTTTAAATAAATATAGAGTTATAAAATAATAATTTCACAAGGGCCCTTATTATTTTCTTAATCCCCAGTGAATCCCATGTCTAAATAACAATAATTTTTATTTTATTTTCTTGATATGGGAAAAACTCTAAGATAAAGTAAATATTATTTATTGAATAAATAATTTAATATTTATTTAAATAATATTTAATATAATATTTTTTCATTAGGACATTAATATCATTCCTCTATCCTCCTCAATATATATCATACCTTAATATTTACTATTTATTTAATAAATATATATCATTGCATTATTTTTAAACAAATAAATAAATAAATATCATAACATTTCAAATAAATATTTATTAAATATTGAACTCACAAATATACTCTTGAATAACTAGTGACCAAATATATGTAATCAAACTAACATGAATTATTATTAAATCGCACATGAGAATAATATTTATTCAACATGTTAAATAATAATAAAATTTAATTGATATTCTAGATACACTTAGTGTGTGACCTTGTAGGCCACTTTCTCAGTGGAATTAGGAGGAACCGCCTAAAGTCCAAGGTTAGCATATAAAAATATGATAAAGAACCCATAGATAAAAAGGTTAATGTCATACTGACATAAATTCATATATGAAAAATCACTGTGTATTATAATCCCTTTATCCTAATATCTCTAATCAAGTTGGTTTCATGTTGGTGTTATCAACCTATGTGTTTGAAGTCTCTTCCTTTGAATTTCTAGAAATGAACATTCCAACATAATTTCATTTATATGAACATAATTATGTAGTTCCATTTCTATTAATGGTCCTGAGAAATAAACATTCATTAAAGAATATAAGGAAAAAATCTTTTCTCACATTATTCATTAATGAACTGATATTCATGACACACCGAACATATCCTACCTCACCATAACAATATGTCATCACTGTTTACATAAATACATTAAAGTACACGAATCATGACATGCATTAATAATAATATAAAAGTTTAAAGATCATTACAAACTTCCCAAAATAGTACCATCAAATGACGCATATATAAATATGGTTTTCCTACTGGTGGGTCTAGTTCTCATAATCTCCTACTCTGAAAATTACTAAGGGTATACACCATGATAAAGTGCCTCAAATTCCAATAAGTATCCACTATTAATAGCTTATATCATTTTCATCCCATAAAATAATATCTTTATTCTATAGAACACATATTTAAGAACTTTATCATGGAACTTATAGGTTCTCATAATAGTAGGGAACTAATATAACCTTTCTGTGCATCAGTTACTCTTAGGACATTATCACATACTATGTCATGCAAAAGAACAATCATGATGTGATAATAACTTTATTTAATATTTAAAATAATGAATATGGATAATCATAAAGTTCATAGAAGTTGGTTTTAGGGTGACAACTCTAACAGATTCCCCGTATTGTCTATGCGGTGAAAAAGAAATAAGAAGGAAGGATGAAATGTATAAAGTTTTAATGATCATTCATTATCAGTTTATACCCTTGAAGTTTGAGTGAAATAATCCTTTGAAAAGACTCTCAAAAAGAACTATAAGAATAGATGTTAGTAAAGACTGAGTTTTTTACTATTTTTCTTGAATATATTAAGTTAGTAAAAAAATCTATGTTGAGGAAGAATAAGATCATATTGTTAGATATAGGAATATACCTGAATAGATTTTTGATATAATTAAAATGGTTGAATGTTTTTATGTGAACTGGAGGGATCCACTATAAAGAAACCACAAGATAATAATTCATTCACAAATTTAATATGGTGAATATGGTTTTAGGATAAACCCTTTCTAACCCAATTATAACTGATAACAAAAATTTTTGTGGATAATCTATGAATCACACATCTCGATCATAGTAGGAAGTGGGTTTCTTAGGATGAGATGAACCTTATAAAAACATTGTGTGTTTTACTTTACATTATTTCTAGAATTACACATGGTGTTTATGATTAAGCATAGATAAACAAATATTTTTACATCCTAACAGGTGGAAGAGGTTCAAATACCAATGGAGGTAAAAATTTTATAAGATTAATTTGGAATTTAGTAGAAGATTTAGCCACAATAGATTCACCCCCCTCTCGAGTGTCTATGTATGGATCTTGTGGGTATTTCATGTGTTACCAGAGTAAAGGTTCCCTATGATAGGATCAATTTTTTTTTCTTTCCCTAGTGTTTTCAGTATGAATATACGAAGTATAAATTTTAAGTATTTTCATAAACCCTCAAATGGAAAATTATGTTCTTATTCCTATTGCTACTAGAATAGTAGTTTCAACCAAGACTATAATAAATAGGAAAAATATAGAAGCATAGAATGTAAGGAAGAATGAAAAATAATATAAGGATACACCACTAGATAAAAGTAATTAGAGTGGTATGTGTTTTGTTAAATCTTTTTAAAGTGATTCTTCATATGAATCATGTTCTTACTTTGATAATATTGTAGTTAGTGAATCACTTAGTGATTTTTATTCTAAGATGAAGGATAGTTTGCAAATTATACTTATTGAGGTTATATCAAACATATTTTATTTTTATAAGTAATCATTTTTAATATTGGAAGCTAAAGTTATTGATAATACCTTGATTCATAATATGTAAGAGAGAAAAACCTCATTAAAGAATTAAAAATCAAGGAACATCTCATGATATTCTATAAAGAAAAGTTCACCTTAGATGAATTTATCTAGTAAAAATAAATTAATGAGAATATTAAAGTTGTAGAAATCAATGTATAAAGGAATCATTATATAGAAGAGACTTATAAATATGCTATTGATGTTAAAGAAACATTGTTTGAATTTAAATCACAAATAATCAAGGATCTTAAAAATTACATAAATGAAATTAGATGGTTTCATGAGGAAAAAATTTAGTAGTTGAAAAGATAATATGGATACAGGGTGAAAGTACTTAAAGACCCAAAATAATTTCTTAATATGAAATTTATAAAGATGGAAATGAAGTTGTAAAATTTGGGAAATATCCAAGAAAAATATTTAAAATCTATTTAGAAGAAGAAAATACTATTAAAATTTATAAAAAGGGTATTGATTATAATAAGTTCAAATGTGTTTGAAAATATGTTTTGAAATATTCTGTAGAAACATCTACTGCAATCTCATGGAAGAAGTTATCCTATTTCCCAGTTTGATCAGTGAGTACTAATGTTTTTTAATGGAAAGTATAGGTTTTAAACCAAAATCTGAACAAATGTGGTGGGATAAAAATGATGAAAAACCCACCACATCATCAAGGGTGAATTTAATAATTTTTAAAAAGATAATCTCACCAAATGAAACCCAAAATAATGGGGGTTTTTACCAAAAAATAGAGTTGCGCACAAGATGGAAAATATTTTCAAACCATTGATAGTAACAAAAGAAAGAGATTGATTGGAAGATTTTAATTCTATTGGAATTTTGGGAATAGAGTCAATGATTAATAAAAAAATTATTATTAATTAGAGATAATAAAAGGCCTGAATTTAGGGGACAAATATATAATTCAAGAAATACCAACTAGACTGAGGAAAACCTCATAGAAGAAGAAGAGTCTATCCCTGAAAAATAGATTTTATCATTTTGTTTTTTTTTGTGACTATTTAAAAATCGGTGGTTTCTATTATGATGGGTGATTTTATATAAAAACCCATAAAAAATCACATGTTTATGAAAATAGTATACCATAATAGAGAAACAAACTAATGAAAAAATAAGATAAGTCATCCTTGAGGAGTAAAAAAAATAAATTCAAACAAACCCCTCCTAAGAAGACAAAAAATAATATTGATCAGGATGTCACCACAAAGAGAATATGTCTCTATTGTGGTAAGAGAGACCACATCATGGAATAGTGTAAAATGGATGTGGATTACAAGATGAAAGGAGTGAAGCTTGAATACAAAAGGGAATCAATCTAAGAGAGATATAGTATGATTGGTTTTGTGGTGGAAATATAAGATGAAGAATATAAAATTCCTGAGAAGTTTTCCAAAAAATATAACCTAAAGGATATTAGAGATGTGTGAAAAAGGTGTAAGAAGGATGCACATATTTCTGTCAAATGTATGACATGGATATTTGAAAAAAAGAAATAATTACAACACAAAGGTAAATAACCATTAACTCATAGCACTAAACATGCTGTTATGAATAAGGATTTCATATTAAAGAATAAGGATGACCACCCTCCAAAAGATTTTATGACCATATGGCCAACCCAGTTGGAAATGGTTAAGAAGATAAAGAAAGATGAAAAGAAATAATGTGCTCTACTTTCTAAAGTGAATAAATATATCCCATCTTATAAAAATGTTAAAAAAATATGTAATCCGTGCTTCCCAATGAATTATAGATTTGGAAATTCAATAATTAAGATAGCTTGAAGAGTTCCAAACATTTTAGAGTTTCAAGAAAAAGAGTTTCTAGGTTGAGATCCAAGTATCAACCCTATTTTTCTTACTAAGGAGTCTACTAAGACCCATATTATTTTTATATTGTATTATTTATGCATCTTGGAAGAGTTAATTAAAGGTGAATCTTGAATAATAATTAATGGATAATGTTGTGATGTTTATACAACATGAATAAAGGAAACCCACCTTAGTGAATATCAAGTGGTATCATTCTTATTTCTGGAGAAATAAATTCATGTTGAATATCATTGAAGAGCATACCTTGATGGGTGGGGGTATTAAAATATCAAGTTACTAGATATTTATTATCTCTTGTTAAATATGAAATTCTAGACATCCCCTGTAATATTTTTGGATTATGTCTGATTTTCACTTTCTCGTCACTATTTTGGGTTATATTGGATTTTGTTATCAAGTGGGAGTGACTTTCTAATAAAAATGGGGAGAAAAAAATCTTACAATTGAATGTTTTTTATGTGTTTTTTAAAGTTGAGTACAGGTACATAAAACTTCTTGATTTTTTTATTATCCCTTATATAAGTTAATTCTTATTTGGTATCCCAATCAAAAAAGATTATGGACATATTTATTGTCTAAATTTTCCACATTTTTTTCTACATCGGGCTAACCAACATAGACTTAGAGCTATTTAGTTAATGAAACATTCATAAGAATAATGTGGTGTCACCCTTATCTCATGATGAATTGATTTATTATCTCAACAAGGTAGAGAATAAAGAAAGTGGAGAATAAAAGGGGAGAAGACAATTATTCAATTCAAAAGAGTAAGGGGGAGAAATATTTTCCCTCGCGAAACCTTCACTTACACCTATAGTGTCAATAAAGGGGAGAATAAATTTCTTTCTTTGAAATCATTTTTAATAAGTAGGAGAAGAGAAACGTTGATTTTAAGAGTGAAATTGGTATTTATATAAAATCCAAAGGGGAGATATTGAAGTACCCAAATGGATTAAAAAGATGATGGCGTATTTTTTTATCATTAGAATTTTATAAAGGAAAGTCAATGTGTGGTGAAGTAAGGTGATAGAGTAATAATCTAACCACTAAATAGAATGTGAAGGCTACCCATATCTTAATATGTAAATGAGATTGAATATTTTATTGAACATGAAAAGGAAAGATCACCACTTATGTTAGAAAGGAAATTAAATAAATTGAAACAACTACTTGGCGATCATACCTTTAAAATTTATACATTATTGATCCAATATTAATGTAAAAGATAAATGATAATGTTAGAGAAGTATTTTCTACAATGGTTCTTGAATTAGAGGTTGAATTTGGTAATTATATTGGTTGATAAATAGCTTGTGTAACTATGATTAATAAGATTAAAATAAGTTCAAATATTGAATATATGGCCTAATTTGTTGAGAAACCATCCTTGGATGATATAGAATGAAGGTTAATGCATACAATGATAAATATCCATTGGATAAAGGTTTTAAAGAGATAATTATAATGATATAATTATTAAGGTAATGAAGATACTTGAAATAATATTCTTGATTATTTAAATGCTACAAAATACCTTGGAAGTATATTTAAGGTGTTTAAAATTATTCTCAAGATTCCAATAATTATTTGAAGTATTTTTTAGGTGATTTGAAGGGATAAAGAAGGTCCTGATTTACTCCGACATGGTTTTGAATTGATTAGAGGAATTTTAGAAATCCATTTCAGTACTGAAAAATGGAAAATAGAAATTTGTTATGAGAATTTCATATGATGTTTTAATTTTCAAAAGATAATTTTTCTTTTCATATGATATTTAGTTTTTCATAATATATTAAGTGAGGATAAAATAAAAAATGGAAGAGGCAGTATTTTTGTACGATATTTTATGAGTTTGTAAGATATATTCCATTTCATAAAACACCTGGCTCATTTTGTAATATTTGAAGATATTTTAATATATTGAGTGTTCATAAGATGTTGAAATGCTTAAAATGCCTATAAAAATGTAACATATATTTCATAAGATACTTTTTAGATGTTATCATAAGATATATAGGTTTCATAAGAAAGTTTGAGTCATGTAAGATATGTGAACCATGTGAGATAGTCTGAGAACTTATGATACTCAGGACATATAAGATACTGAGACCACATATTATATGTTTCCTACAAATAAGATATTATTTGATTAAAATATCTTGTTCCTATAAGATATTTTACTTTATTAAAAAACAATTAAATGGAAAATTCTTTAAAACCATACAAAAATATATAAAATTGTGATTATGTGGTTCTTTCTAGATCAAAACATCATGATTCTATGTCAAGACATGATTCATGCTATTAATTGAACAAGATTAATAGAGATGAGATTGATAAGATCATTTTTTTATTTAATCCATGTTTTTTAAATGAGAATATTTGAAAATTAATTTTTTCCTTTAAAGACAAATTAATATTTTAATTTCTGTTGTTGTGATGCAATGTTCTAAATCTCATAAATCGAATTGTGATTCAAGGTGGTAATGAAAACAAATAAGGTGAGATGCCTTTTTAGAATCAAATATTGAAGAATAAGTATGTACTATTATTTTAGTTGAACTCCTTTTGTGAGGAATGCGCCATGTCATAATGTGATACTAATGTATATTTTCTACAACTATAGATATTTTTTTATTTTTATATGTTGTGGAGATATTTTGAGAAGAATATTCCAAAAGTGTATTGGGAGAATAAATAAAAATTAATTTGGATGAGAATATAAAAACTGAAATAAAAATAAGAAGGGAATTACTATAATTTTATAGGAGACAAGAGGTTAATTAAAAATAATTAACCATGATCATGGGAGATACCCACACAAAATAAGTTAATATAATGAGAGAGGAATATCATTGTATATATTTGGAAGTGATTTTATATAAAAAATATAAAAAATATATGTTATGATTATATGAAAAAAAGGTAATGAATAAGAGAAAGAAAAATTTATTAAATATTAAAAACCACTCTTACTGTGTGAAATGGGTAGATTATATTTTTGAGATAAGATAAGAACCTGATATAGTATTTATGAATAGGATCCTATTGGTATAGAAGAAGAATATGATTATAACTCGGTTCTACTGATCATATCCTATCAAAGTAGATGGTGATAATAATAAAAACCTATGATACCCTATATTTTAGATATAGTGATAAACAAAGAAGAAGGAAGGCTGACATGTAGGAAGTTCTTCTAATTATTCGTTGGCCATTGATACCCTTGAATTTTGAGTGATATAATCCTATTAATATATTATAAACAAAAATTTTAATGTAAGGCAATTATCCAAGAGAGAGAGAGGGGGGGGGGGGTTTCATTCTATTATTATTGAATATATAAAATTTGTGGAAGAATCTATTCTGAGGGAGAATAAGATTATATTTCTAGATGTATCAGCATCCATGAATAGATTTTTTATCCACTTAAAATAGTTAGAGGTTTTTCTATAACCTTGAAGAATCCATTATAAAGAACCCATGGGAGCAGCATTAATTCAACCATTTAATATGGTGAACATGGTTTCATGATAAACCTTGACCAAACCAATTGTAATTTATTGAAAAAAATATTATTGGATAATCCGTGACTCAAAAATCCTAATCAAAACAAGGATTATGTTTCTTAGGAGGGGATGAACCTTGTAAAAATATAGTGCGTTTCAATTTATTTTATTTCTATCATTTCATATGGTGTATATGATTAGGTAGAGATAAACATATAAATTTACATCCTAACATGTTGAAGAGGTTAAAATATAGAATTGTATAAGAATTTTATAAGACTAGTTTAGAATTTGGTAAAAGATTTAGCCACACATGATTTACCCCCTCTCAAGTGTTTGTGCATGGATCCTATTGGCATTTCACATGATACAAAATTAACTAAAGCATAAGGAAGGTTCTAAATATTTTAATAGAAAGAATAATCTTGATCATGAAACGGTGGTTGAGGTGTCTTATAAAGTTTTAAAAGGAGATAAGTAGTGGGTACTTGATAGTTGTTACTCATCTTATGTGACTAGAAACAATTTTTTTATTAAAATATATCCAATGGTGTGATTGAGGAGTTATCACTTTAAAAAATGATAGACAACTAAATGTGTAAGGAGTTGGATACACCAAGATTAGAAATAATAAATCCAATTATTTTCTATTTTTTGATGGGTTTAGACATAATCTTTTTTGTGTTTCTAAAATTTTTAACAATGGGAATGAGGTGATTATTTGGAATAATTAATTTTTCATAAAGAGTTTGATGAATGGAACAGTTATGATAAAAGGTGAAGTGAACAAAAAAAACTTGTTCTGGATTTATATTGATAAAATCTCTTGTTGTATGAGCATAAAGAAGAAAAACCAACATTGGAATTCAACACTTTTCTATTTTGGGTAGAAGAATATGGTTAAGCTTGTAAACCATGAAGTTGTGAGAAATCTACCTAAGTAAAATGTGAAAGACTCAACACATGTGTTACATGTCATAAGGTAAAAATTGTGAACATGAGTTACAAGTTGATGGTGATTGAAATAAATAAACCCATTGAATCAGTACACTCAGATGTGTATAGACCAATGAGCTTGAAGTCAAACAACAACGATGTTAGAATCCAATTGAGAATTGATTTTGGTTTTGTATTTTTTTTTCAACACATGTTGTTGTTAGTGTTGTATTTTTTGTCAACCAATAAAGTATGTACAAGTAGTGGAATTATTGAAACATGGAAAGTGTTAGAGTTGTTTTGAATCATATTATTCTATATAGAATGGAGATGAGGATGATGGTCATTTTACCATTTTCAAGATAATGGAAATGCATTGGTGGTATGCTTGGAGTTTCTAAGTATGGTAGTGAAAACAAAAATATTACATGAGCTACATCAGGTGGAGCATTGATTTTGAAATCCATTCAAGATAAAGTCTCATAGGCTGAGTGATATGTAAAGAGAATTGACATGCACTACCACAAAACGGGGCAAGACCAGTGCCACACTTTTATCAGCGCTAACGAAAAAGCGCTGATAAAGGGGGTACCTTTATCAGCGCTAAAAAAAGCACTGATAAAGGTACCCCTTTATCAGCGTTTTTTTTAGTGCTCATAAAGGTACCCCCTTTAACAGCATTTTTTAAGCACTGTTAAAGGTACCCCCTTTATCAGTGCTTTTTTGTTAGCGTTGATAAAGGGGGGTCTTTATCAGCACTTTTTTTAAAAGCGCTGATAAATGGTCTACTTCCAAAAAAATTCATTAAAAAATATATATTAATATTTAAATATATAGATATAGTTATATTGATATAAATATAATATATATTTTTTAAATATAATTTTAAATATATTTTAGATAAGTATAAATATACAGTTACACTTAATATATAAGATATTTAGTGAAAATGACATATAAAAAAATTAAAAAAATATTTTTTATTAACAATTTGCTAATTATTATGGAGTAATATTTATTTAATGTAAAGAACCGTAAAATTCAAGGGAAATTTTTTCTTAATTTTCTTTGGGTTTTTACAAGAACGTGGTTTCAGACAGCATTTGATTCCGAGGCCCGGAGTGCCCGGAATTTCTATCCAAAGTTTAGCTCGGGTACGTTCAGTGAACGAACGAGCGTGAATTTCTAACTTTTAAACCGGTGCCCGGAATCGAATTCCGAGGGCATCGATGGAACCGCAGCGCCGGTAATTTCTTAGGAACACCTGTTCCGGAGTTGCGTTTTCACGAGAGTTGATGATAAAAATTGTGGAAGTTTATTTTATAATTATTCTACAATTTTTATTATTTTTACTCTAAGTGTTTAGTTCTTGATGAAAGTTGGGTAACCAACCAACCACCCTTGAGAGGTTATGAGGGTGGTGGGATCCACACAAACCCCACCCCTTCATATCCTCTAACCCCTCTCAACTCCCATTAAATTTTGATAACTTAAGTTTATTAAACTTATGGAATTAATGTGGTAAGTTTAATGTGAGTTTTGAAATTCAAACTCTTGAATTTCAAAAGGCTTGTTGTGTTAATAAAATAAGAAAGGAGTTTATTTTATTTTGTTGTTAGAGTTTTGTCGTTGAGAGGTTTTGGGAAGCGTGAAGATATTATTCATCTCCAACGAAGAACATCTTCGATGAAGAACGTGAAGAACACCTCGGACTCCGACGAAGAACACCGTTCTTCAATGAAAAACATCTCCGCCGAAGAACGCGAAGAACTTCTCCAACGACGTTTCCTCTTCGGACGCACCTCGACGACAATGGAATCGACATTCGTTTTCCGCGACACCTGACCTCCGCGACGCTCGTTTTCCGCAGCTCGTTGACGAGCACTGTTCTTGAAACCGAGGTAGGGGATTTATTTTATTTAATTATTTTCGTTCATGATTCTAGTTTGTCGATCTTCGTGGATATTTGACTAAATGTTATCGTTTAACGAGAGGGGGTCGGACCGCACAAACACGGCTGACCCTCCTCTTTATCCTTGTTGATACTTCGTGGATTGGACGGAATGGCGTGGTGTCGTCGCACCACGCGTAAATCGCACGGCAAGTACTTCGCGGCGCAGTCGCGCCGCGCCGTGAAGATTGAACGAGGATGCGACGCCGTCGCGCCGCGTCGAAGAAAATCGAAGACGTCGCGGCCGGAGCGGGGCTGCGGCAGAGGGGCGCGGCGCCGTCGCGCCGCGCCGGACGACAAGGGCCGCGGCCGGTTCCGGGCCGCGGCGGAGCAGGGTGACCGACGGCCGGTACCGGGCCGCCAGCGTCGGAGCTGAAAGGGGACCGGCCATTGCCGGTCCTGTTGAGCAGGAACCGGCCAGCCAGGTCGGGCCGGCCGGATAGGGAGAAGTCGGGGGAATTGAATCCCCCGGCTGGCCATCAATGCGGCCCCAATTAAGGGGCCGCGGTTACAAGAAAAGGGAGGGGCAGCCCCCCCCCCCCCCCGCGCGAGCCAAAACGGCTCGGCCGTTTTGGCCGAGCAGCCGACCAGCGCGCGGGTCGCTGTGCCCAGCAGGGCCGGGCCACGCCAGGCCGGGCCTACCCGGACCTGGGGCGGGTCAACCCGGTTCGGACCGACCGGGGGGTCTCGGGCCGGGACGGTCCGGGCCCGAAACCCCTGTTTTCGGACTGTCTTCGGTCTTTTGCCCATAACTTGGGCTACGGACCTCCGATCGATGCACCGTCAGTTGTGATGTGATCCTTGAAACGAGAAGGTCGTTTCAGTATATCACACTCAAGGTTTTGGATTACTTTGAGTTCGTCCGGGTTGGTTCGTACACGAAACCAACCGGGCCCTCGGAGCGGAAACGCACATATCTTGAGCTACGGACGTCCGATTGACGTGCCGTCGACTTTGTTGGTTTCCTCTTAGTGAGACGGATCTTTTGGCAAAATATGCCTGAGGTTTGGACGCAGGTGGAGTACGATTGAGTTGGTTTTTCCTTAAAAACCAACCGGGCCCCTGGGACGAAAAAGCCAATAACTCTCAGACCGGGCGTCCGATTGACGCGCCGTCTGCGATGTTGAGTTTCTATTGGTGATACAGAACTTTTGGATACATCAACTCTGGACTTTGTGTCAGTTGATGTATCAGCCACTCGGCTCGTGGAGTGGACCCTCCCGAATGAGGTTGCTGTGTGCGGGAACCCTAGAGCTGGCTGCGACTGCTACTGTGACTGCAACGACGACTGTGCAGAGATCCTCAGTGGATTCGACGACGACGACTACAACACTCAGCGATCCTGTGTGGATCAGTGCTACCAATCCTGTGTGGGTCCGATCCTGTGTGGGTCAGCGCTCAGCAGTTCTGTGTGAGCCAGCGCCTACAGATCCTGTGTGGGTCTGATCCTGTGTGGGTCATTGCGGGGGTTAGTTTCCTACCGATCCTGTGTGGGTCTTTGCGGGGGTTAGTACCTATCGATCCTTTGTGGGTCCGACAACTTAGATGGATCAGTGATCATCTCTATCATCTTTCGAAGAAGTACCTGTGTGAGCTGAATCTTGTTTTCTTTCCTGTGTGGATTGTGTTGTGCTATCCTGTGTGGATTACGTTTTGCTTTCCTGTGTGGAATACATATACTTTCTTGTGTGGACTGGGTTGTACTTGGGCTCGGAGGTTGGAGCATTTTGGAATTGATGACTTAGGTATATGTATGGGTATATACCTAAGCAGTGTAGGTTGTTACTTCGTGAATGTATTTTTTCTTTTTGATTTATCCTTTGTGGATTTTGGGAGACCTTTGGGGGTCTCGGGGTCCCTACTGAGTAGCTTATACTCACCCTTGCACGGGCTATGCCCGCACTACGTTGTGTTGGTTGCAGACGACGGACAGCGTTGACCGTGGTTGAGGCTTGCAGAGCAGGACGGTACCTGGAGGTGGACCACTGGGCGGGACATACTCGGAGCGGACGGCGGGACCTGGGGAGCAGTGGAGCTATCTGTACCCACCCTTCAGGTGGGATTTCTAGTGGTTAGCTCGGCGTAGAGGCTTTTACTTTTTAGTTATTGTTTTCCCTTTCGAGTTGTACTTTACTTTTAGTTTGGGATTGTATACTGGCCCACTTACTTTCCGCACTTACAGTTGTACTCTGTTTTTACTTAGTGTTTACTTATTCCGCTTGCTTACTCTGTGGCGCTTGTTTACTTTACAAAGGAAATGTCTTCCCTTTTTACCGGGATTTACGCCTTGGTGCTAGTCGCCAGCCCCTGGCCTATGGAAGGTGGGCTTGGGGTAGTCACGGCACGGGCCTGAGGACGGGTCGTGACAAATTGGTATCAGAGGGATTCGGTTCTACCGCGAACTCTGGTCTTTTTCTACGTGAAGCAATAGTGTTTAGCATATTGGGTGTGGTTATCAGTCTAGGGAGTCCAGTGTTGGTGCGGCGGCCGACATATCCGTACACCAGGACCCTGACTTCTGATTTCCGACTTAATGCACGAAAACATTTGATTGCGTGTGTGTTTCAAGTTTTCTTTATGATTACTTTGTGTCAGCTCACCAGGTATACTGTTCTGACCGTGGCGCACCTGTTTCCTTTTCAGGATGGCCCCACGACGGAAGCCAGCTAGGGTTCCGAGAGTCGAGCGTGACAACAACCCACCGAGCGATGAGGCCTCGGTGCAGGGCCCTTTGTCAGTAGTGGCACCGGCGGTAGCCCTACCCTCCGAGCCACCGATGCTTCCAGCCCCAGCCGCTGACGATGCACGTCGCCTTAGTGCACTGCATGAGTTCCAGCGCCAGCGACCGCCCAGGTTCCGTGGGGAGACGGACCCCCAGGCAGCTGAGGACTGGCTTATGGCATCCCGCCATTTTATAACATAAACTTTCATTACATTACACAAAACTGAGGATCTTTAAGGTCTAGTGTCTTGGAAACCAGGAACATAATACATAGAAAACAACATAAAACATTCTTCTTAAACACTTGAAAGGAGTCTCCTTAAGTTCATTCTAGGTTCATTACTGCATCTCATAACCTGGGGACATACATCAAAAGAAAGGGTGGGCAGAAGGCCCAGTAAGGGAAACAAGAGGAACATTTTACATGTGAACTTGAGATACTTCAATAAGGACATGAAAAGAACTTTAAGGCATGAGAAAGAAATCATGAGGCATTTCATAATAAAAATAACATTTTTCATAACTTGAAGATGTGGCTACATCATTTAACATAGACAATCATGAACATATCACTAAGGTCCATCCCCAAGGTGTCATTTGGAAATTACCAAGGTTATTCACCAAGGTATCGTGAAAATTGTAATCTCTAGTGGTTACATCATTACCCAATGCATTGGAGCGCTATCAGGGCGCACCCTTAAATTTGCCATTATTATCATGTGAGCCACATATATCATCATCAAAAATTTCATAAATAACCCATATAGCATAAAATAAATGGGTTTCATTTCATAATCATAACGTTTTAAAAAAAACTTCTTTAAAGACATGATCTTTACGACACTTTAAAACCCACAAAAAAAGGAAGGTGGGTCTCATGTATGTAAATCCCAGAATTTGAAATGGAAAATTTTGATATATATGTGAATACCCTTGTAGAAATAAGAGCTTTGAGTATTCACTTTATAACATAAAATAATTTTTGAGAAAAGAGAGAGGCATTTTGAGGAGAAAATTCTGCAGCATAACGGCTAAGTTTCGGGGTTTTAGAAAACATTGAAATGAGAGGGGACATGGGTCACCCACTCATAAATGATCCATAAAACAGTAGGGTGAAAGAATAAGAAGGACATATGGACATGGTAATGAAATTTTAGGGACATACCATTTGAAAAGAAAAACATGGAAAAAAAAGATTAGATTTCTCTTATGAAAATTCGGCAGCCTTACGGCGTCACTTAACTTCAAAAGAAAATGATTTGACAAGATCAAATAGGGTCCTTCATCATATGATCATAAGAGATCAGTATTATAGATATAGAGATCATACCCCAACATAATAAAAAGGAACTTGAAAGACTTGACATGAAAATCGAACTTGAAAAATGAGAAGGGTGAAAGAATCCCTTAAAAATTTGGCAGCCTA
The DNA here is from genome assembly GCA_963277665.1 of Viscum album. NCBI lineage: Eukaryota > Viridiplantae > Streptophyta > Magnoliopsida > Santalales > Viscaceae > Viscum > Viscum album. The sequence goes on along the minus strand of OY728165.1, from coordinate 324,706,555 downwards.
ACGGCGTCACTTAAACTTTCATAAAACGAAATGATGAGAGTAAGAGGGGATATTTCATCATATAAACATGAAAGGGAAGTAAGAGGAATATAAAAGAACATCCTCTCACATAAAAACATGGAGCATAATAGGAATGACATAAAAGAGATTGAATGAAAAGAAAGAGAGGGGTCAGATCCCTTACCTTAAAACGTGACTCTTGAAACTCAAAGGATTGGACCTTGAGGGCTTGGGGGCACCTTGGGAGGACTCTTTGGAAGGTAAGAAGACTAGAACTTCGTTGGGGGAGAGTTGGGAGTGAAAACTAAAGGAGGAAAGGGTGGGTATTTATAGGGAAAGTGAGGGGACAAAGCATTAATGGCCAAGGGACACCTCACATGTGCTTTTCTCAAACCCATGTGCTCTCCCTTGGAATTTATCATGGAGTTAGGCCACATGGGGCCCCCAAAACAATAATTCATCACCCTTGGCAGGCCAACCCTCAAAAGATCTCATGACATCATCATGACACCATTATGATGTCATTAAACATACTGAAACCCTAAAACTGTATTTTTACTATTCACTGAAAATTCAACTTTCTCAGAATAACCCCAAAATTTCACCTTAACCAAATATCAATGCTCTTATTTCAAAAATGAAATCCATTTTATAAAAATTAATTTTCTAAATATTTTTAATTTAATTTTTAAATAAAAACACTATTCATCGAAAATTCATTTTTTTCAGAAAAATCCCCAAAAATTACCTTAACATAATATCGATGCTCTGAGTTCAAAAATAAAGTCCTTTTTATAAAAATAATTTTCTAATTATTTTTAATTAAATTTTTAATTAAAAAACACTATTCATCCGAAAAAACTAATACTTGACTAATAATTTATGAAACCGTTATTTACCCATTTTATTGAATCACATTACTTAATCTAGGTGTCTAAATTATATTAAAACTTTCTTTGAGTGAAATTACTAATCCATTTGGTCATATTACTAATCCTAAGCATAAAATCACTATTCATAATTTACTATTCATCAAAAATTAAGTTGATCTTATTAGACTCCAAATTCCGTAATGAACACTTTTGTAGAATTCCATTTTTTTGAAAATCATTACACATCATTAGTTATTTAGGGTGTACATAAATATTTCAAAACATCCCTTTTTCAAAATTCATCAATAAAATACATTCTAAAATTATCTAGATATTTGAAATTTCACAAACATCACTAAAGGAAGAAATCTCAATTTATTCACCCGAGAGGATTACACAAGGAAACTAGGGTCTCATCACATAGCCCCTTATAACACTGGCATAAGACCTAAGTGTAAGGTGTGATATGGTGAGAGAATCTGAGGGAGGCTCAGATAACATTGCCCTAGTAGCAATCTCCACTAACTTGAACTTCTCCTGCAAGCGTTTTCGTTCAAGCTTGACACGCTGGAGCTCGGCTTGGGCTTGGTCCAAAGCGAAGCCCACATATGCTACCTCCTTCCCAAGCTCTGATAAGTGGTCTTCATAAGGGTTGAGTCTACTGGATGAAGCCATCAACTCCCCTTTCTGCATTAACCATTAACATCTTATTAAATCATTAAGAGTAAGTTAATATACTACTCAAAAATATTGGGTCGTTACATTCTTCCCCCCTTAAGAAATTTCGTCCCCGAAATTTATACTTGAGGCCTAGCTGAAAAGGTGAGGGTACTTTTGCTTCATCGTTTCCTCGGGCTCCGAAGTCGCTTCTTCGTACTTATGATTCCTCCACAACACTTTCACAAGGTGGGTAGTCTTGTTTCGTAGAACCTTGTCTCTACGGTCTAAGATCTCCACTGGCTGCTCTTCATAAGAGAGGTCATGTTCAAGTTGTACCACCTCTGGGTTCAGTACATGCGAAGGGTCGGGTATGTACTTCCTCAAGAGAGATACATGGAAGACATCATGAACTTGAGCTAGGTTCGGTGGAAGTGCTAGACGATAGGCCATTGCTCCTATGCGATCAAGGATTTCATAGGGGCCAATGTACCTAGGGCTGAGCTTCCCTTTCTTCCCAAACCGCATGACTCTCTTCCATGGAGAGATTCGAAGGAAGACTTTGTCACCAACCCCAAACTCCAAGTCTCTTCGTCGATTGTCAGCATAGCTCTTCTGCCGACTCTGAGCAGCTTTTATGTGTTGCTGGATGGCATGAACCTGTTCCGTCATCTCTTGCACGAGATCAGGCCCAAGAAGCTTCCTCTCACCAGTTTCATCCCAACAAGTAGGAGTTCTACACCGCTTTCCATACAGAGCTTCATAGGGTTCCATCTGAATACTCGCATGGAAGCTGTTGTTATAGGAGAACTCAACTAATGGGAGGTGTTTATCCCATCCACCTTTAAATTCCATTGAGCATAATCTCAACATGTCTTCGAGTGTCTGAATAATCCTTTCAGATTGGCCATCAGTTTGAGGATGATAGGCCGTACTAAAATTCAATTCAGTGTTCAGAGCATGCTGAAGACTTCTCCAGAATTTTGATGTGAATCTTGGGTCACGATCAGATACGATGGATAGTGGTACCCCATGCAGCCTTACCACTTCCTTCACGTATATCTTGGCAAGTTGATCCAGAGAGAAATCTTCCCGAATAGAGATAAAATGGGCTGTCTTGGTGAGATGGTCCATAATAACCCATATCGCATTGTTTCCTTTGGATGTTTTTGGGAGACCAGTTACAAAGTCCATGGTGATATTATCCCACTTCCATACTGGTATGGGTAGCGGTTGTAATACCCCCTTAGGAAGTTGTCTTTCTGCCTTTACTTGCTGACACACCAGGCACCTTGTAGTGTAATCAGCAATCTCCCTCTTCATGTTATCCCACCAATAATGATCACGAAGGTCTCTATACATCTTAGTGCTTCCCGGATGTATAGAGAAAGTAGAGCTATGAGCTTCATCCATCAGTTCTTTCTTTATCTCTGGAATAGATGGAACACATAGTCTTGTACGAAATTTCAATACACCTTCTTGATCAATATTGAAATCAGGGAACTTCCCATCCTTTACAGCCTCGAACTTCTCCTGCAGCAAAGGATCTTCTTTTGAGCCTTCTTGATCTTCTCTAGTAATGAAGGTTGAGAAATCATTTGGTATAGGGTTGATGATGTCCCTTTCCTTATAATTCCCATGTCCAGTTTTACTAGATCTTTAATCAAGGGATCTCCCAGGATCCTCATTGTTGCCAGAACAACAGGATCTTTCCTGCTTAACGCATCCGCGACTTTGTTTTCTCTTCCATGGTGATAATGAATTGAACAATAATAGTCTTTAATAAGCTCCAACCTTCTCCTTTGTCTCATGTTCAATTCTTTATGAGTGAAAATATACTTTAGAATTTGGTGGTCAGTGTATATATCACATTTCTCCCCATAAAGATAGTGCCTCCATATCTTTAGAGCAAAAACAACTGTCGCCAGCTCTAGATCATGCGTAGGATAATTCTGCTCATGAATCTTCAACTGTTGAGATGCATAAGCAATTACTTTGTCATTTTGCATGAGGACGCACCCAAGCCCTTTCAGAGATGCATCACTAAAAATAACGAATCCTTCTCCGATAGAGGGTAGTGTTAACACAGGTGCAGTAACCAATCTCTTCTTCAGCTCTTGGAAACTTTCCTCACATTCCTTTGTCCATATGAACTTAACCGCTTTTCGAGTCAACTTGGTTAGTGGATTAGAAAGCCATGAAAAGTTTTTCACAAACCTCCTATAATATCCCGCTAAACCAAGGAAACTACGAATCTCAGTTACTGTTGTGGGTTGAGGCCACTCCTCCACAACCATTGTCTTTGCAGGGTCAACCGAGATTCCTTCATTGGTTACGATGTGCCCCAAGAAATCCACTTGTTGTAACCAAAACTCACACTTGCTGAACTTCCCAAAGAGCCTCTCCTTCCGTAGAGTTTTCAAAATAACCCTCAGATGATTTTCATGCTCCTCACGACTTTTTTAATATATCAAAATATCATCAATAAAAACTACCACAAAGTTATCAAGGTAGTCCTTAAAGACTCTATTCATCAAATCCATGAAAATAGAAGGAGCATTAGTCAAGCCGAAGGGCATAACAGTAAACTCATAATGCCCATATCTTGATCGGAAGGCAGTCTTTGGAATATCTTCCTTCTTCACCCTCAGTTGATGATAACCAGATCGAAGGTCAATCTTAGAGAAGAATTGAGCCCCACGAAGTTGGTAAAATAAATCATCAATTCTTGGAAGAGGGTATCTGTTCTTCACTGTAATCCCGTTCAGTTCTCTATAATCAATGCATAGCCGCATTGATCCATCCTTCTTCTTCACAAAGAGAACTGGTGCTCCCCAAGGAGACACACTCGGTCGGATAAACCCCTTCTCCAACAAGTCTTGGAGTTGTTTCTTTAACTCTTCTAGCTCCACATTTTCCATTCTATACGGAGTCTTTGATATCAGTTGAGACCCAGGTACGAGTTCAATGGAGAACTCTACCTCTCTTTCTGGGGGAGGTCCAGGTAACTCCTCAGGAAATACATCCATGTATTCCTGAACAATCGGAACATCTTCAATTTGTATGCTCCCTTTCCCTTCTTCCTCATCACCGATTAACTCCATAAAGAAAGCTATAGGAGGTGCTTCTAGATAGGGATCAGTTCGGGATATCTCTCCTCGGAAGATAACTATAGGTCGTTCATTCAAGACTACTGAGATTTCCTTACTTATGCATTTGATCTTAGCATTATACTTTGAGAGCCAGTCCATCCCTAGTATAACGTCGAATTCCATCATGGGAATGACTACTAGATTTGCGATAAGATTGTGCTCACCAAAGTAAACACTAGAGTCTCTAAACACTGTTGATGCATGGATAATCCCACTTGGAGTCTTGACTGACAACTCTACCTCAAGCAATTCGGGGATTGATTCTATATTCTTTGCAAACTTGGAAGAAATGAGGAATGCGTATAACCAGAATCAAATAAAGCACTTGCTAGTTTTGAGAGGACAACAAGAGTACCTGCTACCACATCGTTCGGAACTTCAACTTCAGTTGTTGTGATAGCGAAAGCACGACCTTGCTCCCTTGGCCTCTGCTGAGGTTGATGGTGATTCCCCTCCACCGCCCTCGGATTTGGACATTGATTAGCAAAGTGCCCAAGCTGTCCACACTTGAATCATGTGACTTCGGGTAGGGCCAGAACCATCTTTACTCTGTCGTTAGTGTTGGGAAGTTGAGGCTTCACATCACCACGAAAATTCCGAGAAATATGGCCTTCTTTTCCACACCTATAGAACTTGCCACTTCCGATCAAGCAGTTCCCCGGATGCTTCTTCCCACATTTATTGCATGTGCCATGTTGCATATGCTTTCCACCTCTTTCCTGATCAAAACTTCTTCCCAGGCTCGGTTCTAGAGTTCTCTTCTTCTCATTAGATTTGTGAGACCACTGTGTCTCCCCAAACTCTAGTTCAACTTTCATAGCACTTCGAACTATTTATTCATAGCTATCATAGTCCCTGTTGGCTAGATTCTTCCGCAGATGTGGTCGTAGTCCGCCAAAGAATCTATCAACCTTCCCATTAGGGTCCATGACAAAACTTGAGGTATAACGGGAAAGCCTTGTGAAGTTCATCTCATAGCTTCCGACAGATTCGTTCTCCTTCTGCTTCAGCTCGAGAAACTCTTTCTCCATTTTCGTTCTCATTGAACGAGGGAAATACTTGTTAAAGAAAATCCCCCGAAATTCTTCCCACTCCATAGCTTCCATCTCTCCTTGTGGCTTCGTGTTTTTGATCAGTGACCACCACTGATCGGCTTCTCCCTCTAGGCGGTAAACAGCAAGGGTGACTTTTTCTTGTTACGAACAATGAAGTACAGAAAAGATCTTTTCAATGGAGCTTATCCATTGTTCCGCAACCAATGGGTCAGTAGATCCACTGAATGTTGGCGGTCTTTGATGCATGAAGGACTCAACAGAAAGTTGTTCCCTTCGTGGTGAGGTCGGCCTCTCAGCTTGATTCAAGTTATTACTCATAACTTGAGTCAGTTGGTTCATCATTCGCATGAATGTTTCCATTCCGGCTTCCATCGGAGGGCCGTCAGCACATGGTGCATTGCGGTCACCATCGGCACAGTTTCTCCTATTGCCCGCCATTTTCTAAAAGAATAAAACCTTAGTGAGAAACTTATTTCATTTATGAATCTTTTAACTAAGACTTCATGCTTAAAAAATTATACTTCTCTATAATTCCTTCATAATGATTCATAAAAAGATTGTGATTAACCAAACATATCCCCCGGTAGTGTCGTAACCAAGAGTGCAACAAGGCCCGTTATCGTGCACCAGTTCCCGTTCGAGTCTACCTCAAAGCGGTGTTTTCGGGTTTTAGCCCTATGTACATATGTGCCAGAGCCGCCTCTACCTGCTCGTATCCAGACAGGGATGTATTTGTTTGATAGACCACTTACTCAATACTTACCAAAATACCAGGAAGTTTTCCTATATTTAAACTTTTCTATAGGGTTCTTCCTAAAGTTTTTATATCCTAATTTCCACAAATAACTAAACCATCCTTTGATACCAACTATGGAATCCCGCCATTTTATAACATAAACTTTCATTACATTACACAAAACTGAGGATCTTTAAGGTCTAGTGTCTTGGAAACCAGGAACATAATACATAGAAAACAACATAAAACATTCTTCTTAAACACTTGAAAGGCGTATACTTAAGTTCATTCTAGGTTCATTACTGCATCTCATAACCTGGGGACATACATCAAAAGAAAGGGTGAGCAGAAGGCCCAGTAAGGGAAACAAGAGGAACATTTTACATGTGAACTTGAGATACTTCAATAAGGACATGAAAAGAACTTTAAGGCATGAGAAAGAAATCATGAGGCATTTCATAATAAAAATAACATTTTTCATAACTTGAAGATGTGGCTACATCATTTAACATAGACAATCATGAACATATCACCAAGGTCCATCCCCAAGGTGTCATTTGGAAATTACCAAGGTTATTCACCAAGGTATCGTGAAAATTGTAATCTCTAGTGGTTACATCATTACCCAATGCATTGGAGTGCTATCAGGGCGCACCCTTAAATTTGCCTTTATTATCATGTGAGCCACATATATCATCATCAAACATTTCATAAATAACCCATATAGAATAAAATAAATGGGTTTCATTTCATAATCATAACGTTTTAAAAAAAACTGCTTTAAAGACATGATCTTTACGACACTTTAAAACCCACAAAAAAAGGAAGGTGGGTCTCATGTATGTAAATCCCAGAATTTGAAATGGAAAATTTTGATATATATGTGAATACCCTTGTAGAAATAAGAGCTTTGAGTATTCACTTTATAACATAAAATAATTTTTGAGAAAAGAGAGAGGCATTTTGAGGAGAAAATTCTGCAGCATAACGGCTAAGTTTCGGGGTTTTAGAAAACATTGAAATGAGAGGGGACATGGGTCACACACTCATAAATGATCCATAAAACAGTAGGGTGAAAGAATAAGAAGGACATATAGACATGGTAATGAAATTTTAGGGACATACCATTTGAAAAGAAAAACATGGAAAAAAAGATTAGATTTCTCTTATGAAAATTCGGCAGCCTTACGGCGTCACTTAACTTCAAAAGAAAATGATTTGACAAGATCAAATAGGGTCCCTCATAATATGATCATAAGAGATCAGTATGATAGATATAGAGATCATACCCCAACATAATAAAAAGGAACTTGAAAGACTTGACATGAAAATCGAACTTGAAAAATGAGAAGGGTGAAAGAATCCCTTAAAAATTCGGCAGCCTAACGGCGTCACTTAAACTTTCATAAAACGAAATGATGAGAGTAAGAGGGGATCTCTCATCATATAAACATGAAAGGGAAGTAAGAGGAATATAAAAGAACATCCTCTCACATAAAAACATGGAGCATAATAGGAATGACATAAAAGAGATTACATGAAAAGAAAGAGAGGGGTCGGATCCCTTACCTTAAAACGTGACTCTTGAAACTCAAAGGATTGGACCTTGAGGGCTTGGGGGCACCTTGGGAGGACTCTTTGGAAGGTAAGAAGACCATAACTTCGTTGGGGGAGAGTTGGGAGTGAAAACTAAAGGAGGAAAGGGTGGGTATTTATAGGGAAAGTGAGGGGACAAAGCATTAATGGCCAAGGGACACCTCACATGTGCTTTTCTCAAACCCATGTGCTCTCCCTTGGCATTTATCATGGAGTTAGGCCACATGGGGCCCCCAAAACAATAATTTATCACCCTTGTCCGGCCAACCCTAAAAAGATCTCATGACATCATCATGACACCATTATGATGTCATTAAACATACCGAAACCCTAAAACTGTATTTTTACTATTCACTGAAAATTCAACTTTCTCAGAATAACCCCAAAATTTCACCTTAACCAAATATCAATGCTCTTATTTCAAAAATGAAATCCATTTTATAAAAATTAATTTTCTAAATATTTTTAATTTAATTTTTAAATAAAAACACTATTCATCGAAAATTCATTTTTTTCAGAAAAATCCCCAAAAATTACCTTAACATAATATCGATGCTCTGAGTTCAAAAATAAATTCCTTTTTATAAAAATAATTTTCTAATTATTTTTAATTAAATTTTTAATTAAAAAACACTATTCATCCGAAAAAACTAATACTTGACTAATAATTTATGAAACCGTTATTTACCCATTTTATTGAATCACATTACTTAATCTAGGTGTCTAAATTATATTAAAACTTTCTTTGAGTGAAATTACTAATCCATTTGGTCATATTACTAATCCTAAGCGTAAAATCACTATTCATAATTTACTATTCATCAAAAATTAAGTTGATCTTATTAGACTCCAAATTCCGTAATGAACACTTTTGTAGAAGACCATTTTTTTGAAAATCATTACACATCATTAGTTATTTAGGGTTTACATAAATATTTCAAAACATCCCTTTTTCAAAATTCATCAATAAAATACATTCTAAAATTATCTAGATATTTGAAATTTCACAAACATCACTAAAGGAAGAAATCTCAATTTATTCACCCGAGAGGATTACACAAGGAAACTAGGGTCTCATCACATAGCCCCTTATAACACTGGCATAAAACCTAAGTGTAAGGTGTGATATGGTGAGAGAATCTGAGGGAGGCTCAGATAATATTGCCCTAGTAGTAATCTCCACTAACTTGAACTTCTCCTGCAAGCGTTTTCGTTCAAGCTTGACACGCTGGAGCTCAGCTTGGGCTTGGTCCAAAGCGAAGCCCACAGATGCTACCTCCTTCCCAAGCTCTGATAAGTGGGCTTCGTAAGGGTTGAGTCTACTGGATGAAGCCATCAACTCCCCTTTCTGCATTAACCATTAACATCTTATTAAATCATTAAGAGTAAGTTAATATACTACTCAAAAAGATTGGGTCGTTACATGGATGGAGGCAGTGGTACAAGTTTTTCGGTTAGTGAGGACACCTGTAGATCTCATGGTGATCCTCGCAGCGAGCCTACTGCACGCGGCAGCGGGCCGATGGTGGAGCTTGATTCTCCAGGTGCATGATGAGGTATCTCTACTCTGGACATACATTGAGAGCCTCTTTCGCTCAGAGTTTGTCCCAGCCACCCTCCGTGCGGTGCGCATCCAGGAGCTTTTTCAGCTGCAGCAGGGCAGCATGAAGGTCGCCCAGTACTTGGTGAGATTTACCGATCGCTCGCGCTACTCTACAGACATGGTACAAGACCCATTCTTTCAAGACCGGACCTTTGAGCAGGGATTGAGACACGAGATCAGGGCATCGCTGATCTCCCTCAGCATTCCGACTCAGACAGGAGTACTGGAGCGAGCCCTTTTGATCGAGAGTTTTCTTGTTGAGTCTACACCAGTGCCGAGACCCACCGCAGGGTGACACGTAGAAAAGTCTTCTGTAGCAGGTAGTCGACGGATGAAACATGGGTCCAGGCAGACCAGACCCTTAGGAAGACGACCTCAGGACACTGGATCAGCAGTGCGGGGCACACAGCGCGGAGCCAGTCTTTCGAGAGGCAGGCAGTGCTACTCATGCGGCGGGTAGGGCCACATGGCTCGTGACTGCCCGACCCGCCATGCCTAGGAGCAGCAGACGATTGAGGGACCACCGAGGCAGAGGCAGAGGGTCGACCGTGGCGGTCCGCAGGGAGGAGGCGGACGAGGCAGGGGAGCTGGCCGAGCGGCAGGTGGTGGGCAACGCTTTGAGGCTCTACCACCACCACCACCAGGAGGTCCACCCCGACCACAGGGAGCTGGCGGGCAGAGACAGGCACAGCTCCAGGCAGCAGAGGCCTACGACCACGGCGCGCCCGAGATGATTCGAGGTACTATCTGTGTCTATTCCACCCTTTCTGTAGTTCTTATAGACACAGGAGCGAGTCATTATTTCATAGCCGCTTCCCTTGTTCGGAGCTCGGAGATTCCGACAGAGCCGTTGGCTCGATCCTTACGGCTAGAGACTCCTACGGGAGAAGACTCGACGATTACGCACTGGTGCCGACAGTGTGAGCTTACTCTAGGAGGCGAGAGCTTCGGCTGGGATCTTCTTGTAGCGGCGTCAAGGCCTTACGACGTCATCTTGGGCATGGATTGGTTGTCTACGGTCCATGCACAGATTGACTGTTTTAGGCGCAAGGTGCGATGTGTACGCATCGACGGGAGCAGGTTCACCTTCACCGGCGAGAAGGGAGCCTTTGCAGCAAAGGATGGACTCTCTCAGAGGAGAGGACATCCCATCACTCATCAGTTGGCTAGCCTCATCCTAGGAGCAGTTGACGTGCGGAGTCCTGGTTTTCCTGCAGTGGTGGATCAGTTTGCGGACGTTTTTCCCGATGACGTTCCAGGGTTACCTCCTCGCAGAGAGGTAGACTTTTATATTGACCTGTACCTCGGGACAACCCCGATATCGACTCCAGCATATTAGATGGCCCCCACCGAGCTTCGATATCTACGGGTACAGTTGGAGGACTTGCAGGGCAAGGGGTTCATCCAACCTAGTGTTTCACCCTGGGCTTCCCCAATATTGTTCGCCAAGAAGGCGGACAGAAGCTTGCGACTTTGTGTCGACTATCGTCGCCTGAATCAGGTGACAGTGAGGAACAAGTATCCGCTACCGAGGATTTATGACCTCTTTGATCAGCTCAAGGGAGCACGGTGGTTCTCGAAGATAGACCTCAGGTCAGGCTATCATCAGCTCAGAGTTCGAGACGAGGACGTGCAGAAGACGGCCTTCAGATGTCGGTATGGACACTATGAGTTCTTGGTTATGCCATTCGGCATAACCAATGCTCCAGCAGTGTTCATGGACCTCATGAACAGGATCTTTCAGCCATACCTCGATTGATTTGTCGTGGTATTCATCGACGACATTTTGATTTACTCGACGACTGAGGAGGAGCACGCCTACCACTTACGGGTTGTACTAGACACACTCCGAGAGCACCAGCTTTATGGCAAGCTTTTGAAGTATCAGTTCTGGATACGTGAGGTCCACTTCTTGGTTCACGTCATCTCTGAGGCGGGATTTGCGGTGGATCCCACAAAGATCGAGGTAGTTCTAGCTTTGGAGCCACCCGAGAGTGTGACAGAGGTGCGGAGTTTCTTGGGACTAGCTGGATACTATCAGAGATTTGTGCTAGACTTATCCAGAGTTGCGGCACCACTCTCATCTTTGATGAAGAAGGGGAAACCATTTGTGTGGTTAGACAGATGTTAGAAGAGCTTCCAAGAGCTGAGACAGAGATTGACCAGCGCACCTATCTTGAGGTTGCCTGAGGAGGGAGTAGGGTACGTAGTCTACTGCGATGCATCAGGGACCGGACTCGGATGTGTCCTGATGCAGGAGCGAGTAGTGATCACCTATGGATCACTTCAGTTGAGGCCACATGAGAAGAACTACGCTACCCATGACCTGGAGTTAGCAGCAGTGGTCTTCACTCTGAAGACATGGCGACACTATTTGATGGGCGAGCGCTTTACAGTCTTTTCTGACCACCAGAGTCTCAGGTATATCTTCTCGCAGAAGGACCTGAACCTGAGATAGCAGTGATGGCTCAAGTTCCTCCAAGACTATGACTTTGAGATATTCTATACTCCTGGGAAGGGGAACGTGGTAGCCGATGCTCTCAGCAGGAGGACGAGCATTCAACTACTTGAGGAGGCGACAGAGCAGCTAGCCGCTTTGCAGATATCCTTTGTGGATAGAGATGGAGAATCCTTCCTTCAGTCTCTCACAGTCACTCCTCCACTACTGCAGCGGGTCAGAGAGGCACAACGAGGGGACGCTGACTGTGAGACGCGGCATGCATAGATATCCTCAGGATAGGCACCTGATGGTTTCTCCTTTAGAGTAGAGCACGACGTCCTTTTCAGAGGATGTACCTTGGTACCAGTTGATTTATGGGAGGAGGTGCTGAGAGAGTTTCACACTTATCCTTTAGCGGTACATACTGGAGTGGTGAAGATGTACTAGGACCTCAGACGACAGCACTGGTGGCCAGGCATGAATAAGGTTGTGGCAGAGTTCGTTTCACGATGACTCACCTACCAGTAGGTGAAGGCTGAGCACCAGGTACCAGCAGGCTTGGTACAACCCTTGGAGGTCCCGGAGTGGAAGTGGGACGGGATATCTATGGACTTCGTGACTGGACTTCCACGCACTTCTAGAGGTCACGACTCTATTTGGGTGATTGTCGACCGACTCACCAAGTCGGCTCACTTCTTACCCATCAGAGAGCAGGGCTCAATAGAGAGCTTGGGACGACTTTACGTTCAGGAGATTGTGCGGCTTCATGGAGTGCCATCATCTATCGTCTCCGATCGAGATGCTCGATTTACTTCCCGGCTATGGAAAGGATTGCAGGAGGTGTTCGGGACGCAGCTACGTCTGAGCAAAACCTTTCACCCTCAGACGGATGGTCAGACGGAGAGGACCATTAAGACTCTCGAGGACATGCTCCGCGCATGCGTCCTCGACTTTGGTCGCAGTTGGGAGGACCACCTACCCTTGGTGGAGTTCGCGTACAACAACAGCTACCACTCCACCATCGGGATGGCACCATATGAGGAGTTGTACGACCGACCTTGCAGATCTCCTTTGTGCTGGACAGACCCTGGGGAGTCAGCACTTGTGGGACCAGAGATGGTCCAGGACACGACAGAGAAGGTCCAGGTCATCCAGGAGCGGATGAGGATAGCTCAGAGCCGGAAGAAGTCTTATGCTGACAGGAGGCGGAGGCCACTAGAGTTCGAGGATGGCGACCACGTATTTTTGCGTGTCTCACCTCGACGTGGATTACGGAGATTTGGCCGAGGCGGCAAGTTGTCTCCATGCTTCATCATACCATTCCAGGTCCTCAGCAGGATTGGCGAGGTGGCTTATCGCCTAGCTCTACCACCTCAGTTGCACCGGGTGCACGACGTCTTCCACGTATCTCAGTTGAGGAGATACGTGCACGACCCGACACACATCATTGACCATGGGGAGCTAGACGTTGATGATGGGGCAACTTTTGCGGAGGTCCCGGTGGAGATCGAGGATCGACATGAGCGAGTCCTACGTGGATGGTCAATTCCTCTAGTGCGCATCAGATGGCAACACGAGAACCTCCAGGAGAGCACTTGGGAGCGGGAGGCTCAGATGCATGCTCAGTACCCTCATTTGTTTCCTTAGTTATGATGTATCTTTACGGGGACGTAAAGCCCTGAGGTGGGAGTAATGTAAAGACCCATAAAATTCAAGGGAAATTTTTTCTTAATTTTCTTTGGGTTTTTACAAGAACGCGGTTTCAGACGACATTTGATTCCGAGGTCCGGAGTGCCCGGAATTTCTATCCGAAGTTTAGCTCGGGTACGTTCAGTGAACGAACGAGCGTGAATTTCTAACTTTTAAACCGGTGCCCAGAATAGAATTCCGAGGGCACCGATGGAACCGCAGCGCCGGTAATTGCTTAGGAACACCTGTTCTGGAGTTGTGTTTTCACGAGAGTTGATGATAAAAATTGTGGAAGTTTATTTTATAATTATTCTATAATTTTTATTATTTTTACTCTAAGTGTTTAGTTCTTGATGGAAGTTGGGTAACCACCCAACCACCCTTGGGAGGTTATGAGGGTGGTGGGGCCCACATGAACCCCACCCCTTCATATCCTCTAACCCCTCTCAACTCCCATTAAATATTGATAACTTAAGTTTATTAAACTTATGGAATTAATGTGGTAAGTTTAATGTGAGTTTTGAAATTCAAACTCTTGAATTTAAAAAGCCTTGTTGTGTTAATAAAATAAGAAAGGAGCTTATTTTATTTTGTTGTTAGAGTTTTTTCGTTGAGAGGTTTTGGGAAGCGTGAAGATCTTCTTCATCTCCAACGAAGAACATCTTCGATGAAGAACGTGAAGAACACCTCGGACTACAACAAAGAACACCGTTCTTCAACGAAGAACATCTCTGCCGAAGAACGCGAAGAACTTCTCCAATGACGTCTCTGCTTCGGACACACCTCGACGACAACGGAATCGACGTTTGTTTTCCGCGACGCCCGACCTCCGCGACGCTCATTTTCCGCAGCTCGTTGACGAGCACCGTTCTTGAAACCGAGGTAGGGGATTTATTTTATTTAATTATTTCCGTTCATGATTCTAGTTTGTCGATCTTCGTGGATATTTGACTAAATGTTATCGTTTAACGAGAGGGGGCCGGACCGCACAAACACAGCCGACCGTCCTCTTTATCCTTGTTGATAGTTTTTGGATTGGACAGAATGGCGTGGTGCCGTCGCACCACGCGAAAATCGCACGGCAAGTACTTCACAGCGTCGTCGCGCCGCGCCGTGAAGATTAAACAAGGACGCGACGCCGTCGCGCCGCGTCAAAGAAAACCGAAGACGCCGCAGCCGGAGCGGGGCCGCGATGGAGGGGCGCGGCGCTGGACGACAAGGGCCGCAGTCGGTTCCGGGCCGCGACAGAGCAGGGTGACCGGCGACCGGTACCGGGCCGCCGGCGTCGAAGCTGGAAGGGGACCGGCCATCGCCGGTCCCGTTGAGCATGAACCGGACGGCCAGGTCGGGTCGGCCGGACAGGGAGAAGCCGGGGGAATTGAATCCTCTGGCCGGCCATCAATGCGACCCCAATTAAGGGGCCGCGGTTACAAGAAAAGGGATGGGTAGCGCCCCCCCCCCCCCCCCCCCCCCCCCCCGCGCGAGCCAAAACGGCTTGGCCGTTTTGGCCGAGCAGCCGACCAGCGCGCCCAGCGCGCGGGTCACCGGACCGGGCCGCCGGGCTGCGCCGCGCCGCACCGCGCCAGGTCGGGCTGACTCGGACTTGGGGCGGTCGACCCGGTTTGGACCGACCGGGTGGGGGGGGGGGGGGGGTCTCGGGCCGGGACGGTCCGGGCCCGAAACCCCCGTTTTCGGACCGTCTTCGGTCTTTTGCCCATAACTTGGGTTACGGACCTCCGATCGACGCACTATCAGTTGCGATGCGATCCTTGAAACGAGACGATCGTTTCAGTATATCGCACTCAAGGT
Organism: Viscum album; assembly: GCA_963277665.1. Taxonomy (NCBI): domain Eukaryota; kingdom Viridiplantae; phylum Streptophyta; class Magnoliopsida; order Santalales; family Viscaceae; genus Viscum; species Viscum album. The sequence continues at coordinate 324,690,946 of OY728165.1, read as the reverse complement.
TTTGGATTACTTTGAGTTCGGCCGGGTTGGTTCGTACACGAAACCAACCGGGCCCTCGGAGCGGAAACACTCATATCTTGAGCTACAGACGTCTGATTGACGTGCCGTCGACTTTGTTGGTTTTCTCTTACTGAGAAGAATATTTTGGCTTAATCCGCCCAAGGTTTGGATGCAGATGGAGTACGGTTGAGTTGGTTTTGCCTTAAAAACCAACCGGGCCCCTGGGACGAAAAAGCCAATAACTCTCAGACCGGGCGTCCGATTGACGCGCCGTCTGCGACGTTGAGTTCCTATTGGCGATACGGAAATTTTGGATACATCAACTCTGGACTTTGTGTCAGTTGATGTATCAGCCTCTCGGCTCGTGGAGCGGACCCTCCCGAACGAGCTTGTTGTGTGCGGGAACCCTAGAACTGGTTGCGACTGCTACTGTGACTACGACGACGACTGTGCTGAGATCCTCAGTGGATTCGACGACGACGACTACAACACTCAGCGATCCTGTGTGGATCAGTACTACCAATCCTGTGTGGGTCCGATCCTGTGTGGGTCAGTTCTCAGCGGTTCTGTGTGAGCCAGCGCCTACAGATCCTGTGTGGGTCCGATCCTCTGTGGGTCATTGCGGGGGTTAGTTTCCTACCGATCTTGTGTGGGTCTTTGCGGGGGTTAGTACCTATCGATCCTTTGTGGGTCCGACGACTTAGATGGATCAGTGATCATCTCTATCGTCTTTCGAAGAAGTACCTGTGTGAGCTGAATCCTGTTTGCTTTCTTGTGTGGATTGTGTTGTGCTATCCTATGTGGATTACGTTTTGCTTTCTTGTGTGGAATACGTATACTTTCTTGTGTGGACTGGGTTGTACTTGGGCTCGGAGGTTGGAGAATTTTGGAATTGATGACTTAGGTATATGTATGGGCATATACCTAAGAAGTGTCGGTTTTTTTACTTCGTGAATGTATTTTTCCTTTGTGGATTTTGGGAGACCTTCGGGGGTCTCAGGGTCCCAACTGAGTAGCTTATACTCACCCCTGCACGGGCTATGCCCGCACTACATTGTGTTGGTTGCAGACGAAGGACATCGTTGACCATGGTTGAGGCTTGCAGAGCAGGATGATACCTAGAGGTGGACCACTGGGTGGGACGTACTCGGAGCGGACGGCGGGACCCGAGGAGCAGTGGAGCTATCTATGCCCACCCTTCAGGTGGGATTTCCAGTGGACAGCTCGGCGTATCAGCTTTTACTTTTCAGTTGTTGTTTTCCCTTTCGAGTTGTACTTTACTTTCAGTTTGGGATTGTATACTGGCCCACTTACTTTCCGCACTTACAGTTGTACTCTGTTTTTACTTAGTGTTTACTTTTTCCGCTCACTTACTCTGTGGTGCTTGTTTACTTTACAAAGGCAATGCCTTCCCTTTTTACCGGGATTTACGCCTTGGTGCTAGTCGCCAGCCCCTGGCCTATGGAAGGCGGGCTTGGGGTAGTCACGGCACGGGCCCGAGGATGGGTCGTGACATTTAACAACAATTTGAAGACTAAAAAAATAAAAAAAGATAAAAAAAGATCCAAAATATGTTGAAAACGCAACTCGAACTTCAAACGGCCATAACTTTTGATCCGGGTGTCTGTTTGAGCTCTACCATATATCAAATCGAAGCCTGTGATGAGATCTACATCATTTTTATTATGCGGAGACTTGATCAAGGTTTTTTCGAGGCCAAAAAAGGCCCAGAAGGCCTCCAAAACTGAGTTTTTAGTCGGGGTACCCCGATTTTTTAACATTTTGTGGATTTTTGATAGAGCACTGTCGTGGGTGCCCTCAAATGATTAGTGTGATTTTGGGGTACTTAGGTGAAACAGAGTGGCTGAACAAGGTCGTCTCTCAAAGTAGGAAGTGAATTAAAAAACTTCTTAGAGGTATTCAAAAAATAAAATAAAAGAGAATAAAAACACAAAGATGAAATTATTTAAACCCTAGGCTAGCTTCGGAACACGCAATCGCAGCACCCTGCTTTGATTGTTGTTCTAAAGATAGCTTATGGTCAGTGGTTAATTAGAGAACATATCCATTCTATAAATGAGGATTAATTGTGTTTAGGGATTATATTTTAACTCTACAAATTTATCCCGTGTGGTCTTGTATTACCGATTAAGATTACGCTCTCACAATTTACACAAAATCCCGACTTCGCGTGTTTTTGTGTTAATTGTTCAATTGCTTGCTTAGTTTCTTGTAATTTAAAAACATAATTCATGGATCATATTATGTGAATTACAGTAGATCATTGATTCAAAATAATTAAATGAAGAAGTTAGAAGATAGATCGATTACTAAAAGATTACTCTTCCATGGGTGGCGTAATCATCGTAGAAGCGTTTTTCATGTGCAAAGGTTTATAATGGGTATAACCCAATAACGCTTCTACTCAAGAATTCCAGACCAAAGAGGAAGATTAATAGAAGAAGAAATTTAAACAAAACAGAAGAAAAGAGAATAAATAAAAGAATAACAATTAAGTTTATTACACAAATGAAAATATTACAAAATGAAGAAGAGAAGGAGGCTTCGATGAGGGGATCCTTGCTTCAAGAGCTACTCCTCTTACAATGGTTGGAGAATTTGGGTGACACAAATTCTCCTCTGCCTAAAATATCCTAATGCATGTACCAACACCTCAAAATGATAAAAACTCCAATTTATAGAGGGGAGGGGAGGATAGGTTACAAGTGGTTTCAAGTGTGAATGTGGAAATTCAGCCAAATATTTTATGCCAAATTGCACCGCCAATTTTACCACAAAAACGCGTGAATTGGACGGCCTTCCAGAAGGATCAAATGTGAGGATATAGGTCCTCTATCTCCTCTCTAAATTTTGGATCAATACAGGCCCATATGAAGGCGTTATGGCTGAAATACAGAAGCTTCTCCATTCTGGTGAGCCCAGCCCAACTTTTACTTCATGGCCCATTTTAAACAACCAAATGAACTATTTAGCTCTAGTGTTCTGAATAAAAGTTGTAGATAATTAAATTAGAAACACTGTTACAACATTTCAAATTCAAATAATAAATATAAAAATATTTAGCATCGAAATACTACAGTGAACTATAAAGGGTAAAACTGGAATTTTCATCAAATATTCAAATGAATGATCTAATCCCAAATAATTTATAATTAAACATATTTAACACAATGTGAGGAAATTATATCATTTATTATCAATGAAATATTCAATAAAATAGTGTTTTATCAACTCCCCCACACTTACCCTTTTGCACTCCTGGGCAAAACCTCATATCAAGTAAACATTAATATCAAATCAAAACCAATTTTTAAACACATATCCTTGAGATCAAACAATTACACCCCAAGAAAAAAAAAGATATCATGCCTCATAAAAAACCATTATTTAAAGTTATTCATTTATATCATTCAATATATTTCCACTTTATTTATCCACCCATGCACAAAACACTTACCTCGCTTGAATTTTCTCTCATCACTCAAATATCATTTTTTTTGCAATGTCTTTCTCATCCAAACTCATACAAGGGTCACCATAGGCTTGATAGATTCCTACATCACTACCCGATGTGAGTCAAGGACATATGTTTATCATGAGGATTTTTCCGGGTTGTTCTGTGTCTTTCGGTTGGTAGGATTAAGATGTAAAAAACTCTGAAACTGAATGAGGAGGGCTTGACTCTTTTGAAGCAAAATTGCATTAATCTAATTTTCACATAAATATGGTCTTCTCCTCAATACCCATAGTATCAATTCAGATCCATCAGCATGAAAAGTCATGAAAGGTTTACACCATTCATCATTTCAGCATAAAAAATTTCAATCTTCTCAAACATGATTTTCTTGAAAGCTACAGATGGGCACAACTTTCCACCTCAATTAGAAGCTCCAGAAAAGGCACAACTTCACTTGTCATGAAAGCTCCAGAAAAGGCACAAATTTCAATATAATTAATTTATTCAACAGTAAACACATCTCTTCAGAATTTAATTTTCCACCCAAATTATCACATAATGTGGTGGAAAAACACAAGACAACTTCCCCCACACTTAAGTTCAACTAGATTATGCAATTTTACTTCAAGAGTTGGTTGGATAGGGAAAATTGGCTTGTAATGTGGCTAACCTAATAGGCTGTGCATGGATTCTAAGGGATAAAAGGATTAAATATTCAAGGTAGGCCATTATAAAAAAGTATTCTTTGAAATATGGGATTTAATACCAAACAAATGCCTCAATCATTTAAACATAAGTACCTCAAACCCTTAAGTTTTGACAAGAATAAATCAAATTCTGGTTAAATCAAGCATGGTTTGGTTCTCTCAAGAAGTGAGGTGAATGTAAAGAATATGAAAATAATGGTTCAGAAGCCTCACAGGAAAGTGATTTCAAATATAAAGACAGTGAGATGTGGCATGAGATTCAAAATTTGGTGTACTTTCCATGAAATTACTAAATATTTGAACTTGAAACAAAGTCATTTCAGCATTTATTTAAGCTTAGTTTCAAGGGGTAAATTGTTTCACTTATTGATATGGATTTAAAAATGGTGATGAGAATCATTTCAGCTCAAAAGTTTCAAAAACACACAGAAAATTGTAAAATAAACACACAAAATTTGAAAAACACAATTTTTTTTTTGTTTTTTTGAACAAAAAAGTAATTTAAATTACTAAACTAAAAGGTTCCCTCCCCCACACTTAAAATATAGCATTGTCCTCAATGTGAACTGATTAGTCACTGAAAGTGGCTAATATTCATTGTTAAGATCTTAATATTAATGTATTTAAAAGTTCATAAACATCAATTTTAGTCCAATTCAGAAATTGAACTTCATTTCCCATCATTGTGCAATTCATGCTTAAAATGTCAATTTGGGACCACTCAATAATTTGCTTGTGGAAATTACAATATTCATCATTTTAATTTGCAATTTTGGGATATGATTTATCACTTTGTTTGGAAAATTTTATCTTTTAGGTTCGATGGATGAATCCCAAAGGAAGATGGAGAATTTTGCACCTGAAGGCAGAAACATGCTGGAAAAAGCATAATGGGCCTAAGGCCCATCAAACAAATGTGGGGCCCAGACACCAATCCCAATGAAGCTCAAATTTATACAGTAGAAATATAAAAATATGAGGATCATTTTATTCAACTGTGGCCGGAGCTAATTCTGATGTTTTCATGATGATAAAGGGATATGAAGTTAAGATTTAAATGGTGGACTCGTCATTAATGCTCAAAAATCCGTCCTACCATTTCGACTATAACTTCCAAACTACTGGGCTAAAGTTCCTGAAATATTTACAGATCATAGAGGACAGATGGATGAAGATATTTCTCTTCTACAGCCCCTCCGGATTCGGCCTTCTTCAATAAATAATTCACATGTCAATGTGGTGGACGAATCTGGACAGTTTTCCGGGTCAAATTCAAAACATCAATTTCCTTTTGATTATTCACCCTCCATTTGACTCTATTAATTGTTGGGGGGTGAATTAATTGTTGGGGGATGTACCTAAGGCTCTTAATATGCCTATATAAGGAGCTATTGGTGAAGGGAATGGAGGTGGAAAATTTTCTTATCATCTTGGATGCTTTGTTTCATTGTAATGTTTTGCTTCCAAATTTCCTTTGTAATGTTTTCCATTTCCATGTAAGTTTTTTTTTGTATCTTTATGTTCTTAATCAACTTCTTCTCTTATATATTTTCCATTTCATTTATTAAAACTTTATAATCATAAAGCACAATGATATCTCTGTGTTTTTGTGAATTAGTTCACACATAGGTGTGAATTTCATTCACACACACGGAGGAGTGCTCGTTATTTCCGCGGTTTTAATTTCTTCAATACAATTCTTGTTAGCCATCTTCCTCCCACCATTGAGAGTATACCATCAATGGAGGGCTAAACCCTTAATGGGTTGATCTTAGGAGGATGCAAAGGCTGGATTGAATGTTATTTTATGAACGAATTGTTGTTAATTGGATAATTAATTTAAGACATCCATTCTTCAGTTATTTCTACTCTTCATCTTTACTGTGTTTGAGCAAAATAAATTCAATTACTAAATGACCATATACCTCGGAGAGATCATGAATTTGGTTATCTAAGTGTATAAGGGATTAGTAATTGTGTTTAGTAAGCACCAAACCAGAAAATGATGAAGGTAGTGTTATTTTTGAAGAATGGATTCATCAAGAATTAATAAAACCAAAATTGTTTAAAGAAGTAAAATTCATTCAATCCACCCCGAGCATAATCCTAGATCAACCCATTTTCATTGAATTGAATTCACGTAGGTTTCTTAGTGTTATTTAAACCATCCAAAATCAAAACCAAAGTTGGCTACTTCATAGCCCATCCTTCACCAAATCATAGCGTCTCAAGGTTACTTCTTCGGTCCCTGTGGACTCGACCCCTACATGTACTACATCGATCGCTTTTACCCGTAGGGTAAATTTGGGCGCAACCAAATTTTGGCGCCGTTTCCGGGGACCAAGTAAGTTCCTTAGACCAAAAACCTTCTTTTCTTACCCCCATTCTTCTATTCTCATCCCAATTCTCTTATCATTTCCCTTTCTCGCTTTTTTTTTCTTTTGGCGCATGTCCGCCTACACCCGCGATAACTCAAACAGATTAGTTAGGGTGGATACTCCTAGGGCTGGGGAGTCAAGCACTAAAAGAGGTCTATTTCCTTTAGATCCAAATCTTCCTAATACTCCAAATTCAGACGTTGAGTTCGATACAATGGAGAATATCCCACAAAACCAAATCATAAACCGGGGAGGGAACCAAAATAACGGGCAGGACCCTAACTTGGGAATTGTTGCAGACCCGACCATGAATGACTACCTCACACCAACCTGGACCAATGCACCCTCATGCATTAGGCATGATAACATAGGATATGCCCAATATTTTTTCAAACCCCATGTCCTGAACCACCTTCCAACCTTTCATGGGATGGAGTCTGAGATGCCTTACCTTCATGTTAAAGAATTTAATGACATTGTCGAAACCATGTGCCCACCAAATCAAATTGAATCTGCTAAAATGAGACTTTTCCCTTTTTCCCTTAAGGACCGAGCAAAGAATTGGTTAAACAATTTGAGACCAGCATCCATTCACTCTTGGGACCAACTTCAACGAGAATTTTATAAAAAATTCTTCCCCCATCACAAAACAATTGCACTTAAAAAGAGCATACAAAACTTTTTTGAAAGAGAGGGAGAAACATTCTACGAAACATGGGAAAGGTTCAAGGACACATTAAACATGGTACCACACCATGGTTTCTTAATCCCAGAACAAGTGAGAATTTTCTATGAAGGGTTGGGTCCCGGAAACAAACAATTCATTGATATGATGTGTAATGGAACCTTCAAAAACAAAACCCCAAATGATGCTTACGAGTATCTAGAAAATCTTGCTGAACAAAACCAAACATGGGGAACATCACCATACTATGAGAAGCCACCCAAATCTGGTGGAATGTACAATCTTGGAGAAGTAGAAAACCTTAGAGCAAAACTTGCTGCACTCACGAGGAAAGTTGAGGAGATTGATCTTAGGAAGGTCCACAAAACCCAAACTGTTGAGCTTGTTTGTACAATTTTTGACAAGAATGACCACAAGACTGATAATTGTCCAACCATTCCTTCCATCAAGGATGTTCTTTTAGGAGGACCACCAGAATAAGTTAATGCAATGAACTTTCAAAAGCCACAATTCACGAACACCTTCAATCCAAGGTATAACGACCATCCGGGCTTTCGTTGGAAGGACAATCAACAACCAACACAACAACAATGTATCAACCCATACCCTCAACAAAACTTTCAACCTCATAATCAGTTCCAACCACAACCGGTCCAATTCCAAAATCCTCATGTCCAATATCAACAACCTATCCAACAACCAAAGTATCCTCCTGGAATAAACCCACAAGCTCAAGCACCAACCCAAAATGTTCCACAAAGCCTAATAGAACAACTGTGCAAACAAATGGACAAAATGAACTCAGAATTCTCATCCATTAAACAAGAACTTCAAACCATAAAAACTGGAAAGGTACCCATGCCCACACAAGCCATTCCACAACAAACATCAAGGGGAGAGACAAGTTTCACTCAAACAACTCACGAACAACTAAAGGCTGTGACAGTTTTAAGAAGTGGGAAATCAATTGAAAAACCTAAACAGATAAGTCAGAAACCATGTGAAGCTTCAAAATATAATGAAAATTCAAATGAAATACAAGATCAAACTGAAGAAACTGATAATAATGTGAATGAAACAACACTTCATCAAACGACTCCACAATCTGCACCATTTCCTCAACGCATGAGGGGGAAAACCAAGCCTGAATTGAGTGAAACATTGAGGGAAATCTTCTCACAAGTCAAGTTGAACATTCCCCTTCTCGATGCCATCCAAACCATACCTTCCTACTCAAAATATCTTAAGGACTTTTGCACTTTTAAAAGAAAATTTTCACATAAAAACCAAGTCCTTTTGGATGCTAATGTGAGTACCACCATTCAAGGGACCATTCCTCCTAAGATGAAAGACCCAGGATTCCCTTACATAAATGTTGAACTAGGAGAGAACAAAGTTGTCAAAGCCTTGTGTGATATAGGTTCTAGTGTGAACCTCATTCCTTATGCCATGTACTGTCAGTTAGGGCTCGAAGAACTCCAACCCACATCTGTCACTCTTCAACTTGCTGATCGTAGTGTTCGAGTTCCAAAGGGGATCTTAAAAGATGTTTTGGTAAAAGTTGAAAATTTAATTTACCCAGCTGACTTCATTGTTCTGGACAATCACCCAAGCTTAGGTCCTAGGGAGCAAACCCCAATCATACTTGGTCGTCCCTTCCTTGCAACAATCAACTCTGTAATCCGAGTCCGAAATGGGAACATGACCATCACCTTTGGGAACATGAGTCTAGACTTGAACATCTACAATGCAAACTCTCAAATTGGGGATGATGAAGAGATCCATGAGGTTAATTGGATTGGTAGTGTTGATAATGAACTCAATGAACATCATGGAGTTACCGAAGGATGGTTAAGTCAAGAAGAGATTGATTTTCTTTATTCACATGAGGGAAATTTGCCTCCTTGGATTGAATCCCTTTCAGACAGCTCTATTGATGAATTTCTAGAATCACCAATCAATGATACCATGGTTTAAATCAATAACATTGAGTCCATAGCCATTCATGACACTACTCTGGAAAATTTAGTGGATGAAAATTCTGTTCACAAGGAACCAATTTTGTCAAGAAATCTGAACAAAGAAACTAAGTTCAATACAAAGTCTCAACCATTCTTGGAAAGTCATGACCAATCTGATCTTGAATTAAAAGTCTTACCTTCATCACTAAAGTATGCTTACTTAGGGGACAATCAATCCTTTCCTGTTGTCATTTCTTCCTCCCTTGAAGCCGATCATGAGAGGATGCTTCTAGATGTTCTTAGGAGACACAAGAAAGCCATTGGATGGACCCTATCTGATATCCCTGGGATTAGCCCACTTATCGGGACTCATAGAATTATTCTTGAATCTGAGTCAAAGCCATGTCATCAACCTCAGAGGCGACTCAATCCTAATCTCATGGAAGTAGTGAGAAAATAACTTTTGAAATTGTTAAAAGCTGGTATCATCTATCCTATAGCTGAGAGTGAGTGGGTTAGCCCAATCCATGTGGTTCCAAAGAAGGCTGGAATCACAGTAATAACCAACAAGGATGGAGAGATGCTTCCAACAAGGGTCAGTAGTGGATGGAGAGTTTGTATTGACTATAGGAAGCTCAACTCTTGTACCAAGAAAGACCATTTCCCCTTACCCTTTATTGATCAAGTCCTCGAGCGAGTGGCGGGTCATCAATTCTATTGCTTCCTAGATGGATTCTCAGGGTATAATCAAATCGAAGTCTCCTTAGAGGATCAAGGAAAAACAACCTTCACTTGTCCATTTGGAACTTTTGCCTTCAAACGCATGCCCTTTGGGTTATGTAATGCCCCTGGTACCTTCCAGCGGTGCATGATGGGAATATTCTCGGATATGGTGGGGGATTTTTTAGAGGTCTTCATGGATGACTTCTCCATCTTTGGGGATACTTTTGAGGTATGCCTTATAAATGTTGAAAAGGTTTTGTCAAGGTGCGAGGATAAGAATCTCATACTAAATTGGGAAAAATGCCATTTCATGGTAAGGGAAGGACTTGTTCTAGGTCATCTGGTATCTGGTAGAGGGATTGAAGTTGATAAAGCTAAGGTTGACATCATTCGTCACCTTCCCTCTCCTAAAACTGTTAAGGAAGTGAGGTCCTTCTTAGGACATGCTGGTTTTTATAGAAGGTTCATTAGGAATTTCAGCTCTATTTCTCGACCACTTTGTGCTCTATTGGTAAAAGATGCTCCATTTTTATGGACAGAAAGATGTGAGGAATCATTCTCTACACTCAAGTCAACTCTTATATCTCCACCTATCATGCAATCTCCAAATTGGAAACTTCCTTTTGAGATCATGTGTGATGCAAGTGATTTCGCTGTAGGAGCAGTCTTAGGACAACGGTGTGAGAAAACTCCACATGTCATTTCTTATGCAAGCAAATCTTTAAATGATGCACAAATAAACTAAACCACCACTGAGAAAGAGTTGCTTGCTGTTGTCTTTTCCTTAGAGAAATTCAGGTCTTATCTCTTAGGATCACCCATCATTGTCTTCACTGATCATTCAGCCCTAAAATACCTTTTCCAAAAACAAGATGCCAAGGCTAGATTGATTAGGTGGGTCCTTCTTCTTCAAGAGTTCGATTTAACCATTAAGGATAAAAAGGGTGTTGAAAATATTGTAGCTGATCACCTCTCTAGGATGGAATTCAAAGACAAATCACACCACCTCTCTGTGTCTGATTCATTTCCCGATGAGCACCTCTATTCAGTGAGTGATTGCCCTTGGTATGCTGACATAGCAAACCATTTGGTGACAGGTGACATTCCAAAATTCATGGGGACCCAAGCTAAGAGGAAATTCCTTTCTGACGTAAAACACTATGTGTTTGATGATCCTTACCTCTTCAAGTTCTGTCCTGATCAAATCATCAGGAGATGTATTCCCGAGTCTGAGCAAGAGTCCATTCTAAAATTTTGTCATGGAGAGGCATGTGGAGGCCACTTTTCTACAAAGAAAACCACTTCAAAGGTCCTCCAAAGTGGTTTCTACTGGCTGAAACTCACTAAGGATTCCTTCCAATTCTGCAAAAGTTGTCCTCAATGTCAGAAATTAGGATCCATTACCAAAAGGAATCAAATGCCCCTCACTCCCATTCTGGTCGTTGAAATCTTTGATTGTTGGGGAATTGATTTCATGGGACCCTTTCCAAACTCTAAGGGATACCTCTATATCCTCTTAGCTATTGATTATGTCTCAAAATGGGTTGAATCCATTCCCACCAAGTTTAATGACCACCATGTTGTGATCCGATTTTTGAAAGAGCATATATTTTCTCGATTTGGAATTCCTAGGGCTATAATCAGTGATCGTGGAACCCATTTTTGAAACCGCCCATTCGCTTCACTCATGTCTAAGTATGGTATTACTCATAAAGTTTCCACTGCATACCATCCTCAAACCAACGGTCAAGCTGAGTTGGCAAATAGAGAAATTAAACAAATTCTTGAAAAAACTGTCAATCCCTCTAGGAAATATTGGACCGAGAAACTCTTAGATTCCCTTTGGGCATATCGAACTGCTTTCAAAACTATCCTAGGAATGTCACCGTATAGATTGGTTTATGGAAAAGCATGTCATTTACCTGTTGAAATTGAACATAAGGCCTTTTGGGCAATAAAAAAAATGAACTTTGACATTTCTTTGGCTGAAACAAAAAGGAAATTAGATCTTAATGAACTCGAGGAACTTAGGATGGAGGCTTATGAAAATTCAAGGATCAATAAATCTAAAGTTCAAGCCCACCAATCTAGGAATCTCAAAGTCAAACACTTTGAGCTGGGAAAATTTGTGCTCTTGTATAGTTCAAAACTTCATCTACACCCAGGAAAGCTAAGGTCCAGATGGTCTGGTCCATACCTAGTGCATCATGTGTACCCTTATGGGGCAATAGAGATTCAGGATCCCACAAGTGGTCATGTCTTCAAAGTCAATGGTCATAGGTTAAAACCATTCATTGAATCATTCAATAAACAAGAAACCAAGGAGGAGTTAACTGAGCCAACATATGAACCAGAGAAAAATTTATAGATTTAGGGTACAAGTCGGGCTAACGACGTTAAACAAAAGCGCTGCACGGGAGGCAACCCGTGGTTTTCATGTTTCCAATCACTGGGAATCATCTTTTGTTTCCTTCTGCTTAATTTTGTTACTTTTTTTATATATATAGACTGTTGACCTGTTCTTATTTTATGAGTAAGGATGGGTATGAAAAGGGAGCACCGTATTCATCCGTGTCACGCGGTGTGATCCCTGAGTAATACCTTACCCAGAAATTTAAAGAAGACAATGTATCATCAGTTTATTTTATTTATGTTTTTGTAGGTTTAAAAAAAAAATTATTATTAGACTCTTGACCTGTTCTTCTTTTATGAGTATGGATGGGTATGAAAGGGGAGCACCGTATTCATCCGTGTCACGCGGTGTGATCCCTGAGTAATACCTTACCCAGAAATTTAAAAGAAGACAATGTATCATTAGTTTGATTTAAAAAAAACATGAAAATGATGGTACTTGGAATTAAATAAATCATTGTGTTGTTTGTTTTGTCTGCTTTTTCCTTCTTTTTATGGTTCATGAACTATTTTGGGTGATACATGTTCAATCAAGGAGGTGCCTACATCCCCAAAGAGATCAAAGGAGTAATTTGGAGCATCATGAACCTCAACTTTAAAACCAGGTGAATTTGTTCCATGTTTTTCATTCTCAATTTTATCTTTGAACTCCTCCCCTACCCCCTTCTAGCTTTTTTTTTTCTTTAAACACTGGGGACAGTGTTATTCTAAGTTGGGGGGGGGGATAAAAAATGATTTTTATTTTGAATAAGAACATGCATGAAAAAAAAAATTCCATTAACCATAAACATGATAAAGACACATTGCAAACTCTAAAATTGGATATCAAATAAATTTTGCATGCCTTGATTCTGATTTTAATGAAAGTTTAAGTTCATGAGCATAGTTTTTGAAAGTGCGGTTGTCCAATGTGATTTTTCAAAGTTTACATTTTCATCCTCTTAATAAAAATGCCACAATGCACGTCTTTTGGATTGTGGGTGTAAATTTGAGTTCTTGGGTCCCTTTCATTATAGCATAGGGTTCTGGGGTCACTTCTAGTTTAATTTGAGTATCAAAAAAAAAAACAAAACAAAAAAAAAAACAAAAAAAAAAAACAAAAGAAGACCACATAGAGCAATGTTTTGTCCAAATGCGTGGCGTCCGGCACTTGGGGATCGTGACTCCATAGTTGTCTTGCCCAGATTTAGGCTTTATATCTCTATTGTAGAGCATGAAATTAACAATATGTGTGGCGTCCGACACTTGGGGATCGTGACTCCATAGTTGTCTTGCCCAGAGTTAGTCTTTTCATATCTATTGTGGTTAAAAAAATAAAAATAAAATAAAAAAAAGGGATACTCATCTTAAGGTTTAATGTGATTCCCACCTAGCGCTTCCATTTTTTTCCCCTTGAATAATAAAATGGGCCCCATATCTTTTATGATGCACAACACTTTATCATGCTTAATTGGAATTGGATGAAATGTGGCAATGAATTTGAACAAAGGAATGGGCTTGGGCTTGGGATATGCTTATGCACCTAGCTTGTTTTAAATGATTTTGATGGGTTCCATAATTTTTTTGGTATGAGATCTTTTGAGTGAGCAATGTGTATTTAAATGTTTCTGGAAAAGGGGATTTGAATTTCATATTTGTAATTTATTTTGCTCGGGACTAGCAAAACTCAAGTTGGGGGGTGTGATTAGTCACTGAAAGTGGCTAATATTCATTGTTAAGATCTTAATATTAATGTATTTAAAAGTTCATAAACATCAATTTTAGTCCAATTCAGAAATTGAACTTCATTTCCCATCATTGTGCAATTCATGCTTAAAATGTCAATTTGGGCCCACTCAATAATTTGCTTGTGGAAATTACAATATTCATTATTTTAATTTGAAATTTTGGGATATGATTTATCACTTTGTTTGGAACATTTTATCTTTTAGGTTCGATGGATGAATCCCAAAGGAAGATGGATAATTTTGCGCCTGAAGGCAGAAACATGCTGGAAAAAGCATAATGGGCCTAAGGCCCATCAAACAAATGTGGGGCCCAGACACCAAGCCCAATGAAGCTCAAATTTATACAGTAGAAAGATAAAAATATGAGGATAATTTTATTCAACTGTGTCCGGAGCTAATTCTGATGTTTTCATGATGATAAAGGGATATGAAGTTAAGATTTAAATGGTGGACTCGTCATTAATGCTCAAAAATCCGTCCTACCATTTCGACTATAACTTCCAAACGACTGGGCTAAAGTTCCTGAAATTTTTACAGATCATAGAGTACAGATGGATGAAGATATTTCTCTTCTACAGCCCCTCCGGATTCGGCCTTCTTCAATAACGAATTCACACGTCAATGTGGTGGACGAATCTGGACAGTTTTCCGGGTCAAATTCGAAACATCAATTTCCTTTTGATTATTCACCCTCCATTTGACTCTATTAATTGTTGGGGGGTGAATTAATTGTTGTGGGATGTACCTAAGGCTCTTAATATGCCTATATAAGGAGCTATTGGTGAAGGGAATGGAGGTGGAAAATTTTCTTATCATCTTGGATGCTTTGTTTCATTGTAATGTTTTGCTTCCAAATTTCCTTTGTAATGTTTTCCATTTCCATGTAAGTTTTTTTTTGTATCTTTATGTTCTTAATCAACTTCTTCTCTTATATATTTTCTATTTCATTTATTAAAACTTTATAATCACAAAGCACAATTATATCTCTGTGTTTTTGTGAATTAGTTCACACATAGGTGTGAATTTCATTCACACACACGGAGGAGTGCTCGTTATTTCCGCGGTTTTAATTTCTTCAATCCAATTCTTGTTAGCCATCTTCCTCCCACCATTGAGAGTATACCATCAATGGAGGGATAAACCCTTAATGGGTTGATCTTAGGAGGATGAAAAGGCTGGATTGAATGTTATTTTATGAACGAATTGTTGTTAATTGGATAATTAATTTAAGACATCCATTCTTCAGTTATTTCTACTCTTCATCTTTACTGTGTTTGAGCAAAATAAATTCAATTACTAAATGACCATATACCTCGGAGAGATCATGAATTTGGTTCTCTAAGTGTATAAGGGATTAGTAATTGTGTTTAGTAAGCACCAAACCAGAAAATGATGAAGGTAGTGTTATTTTTGAAGAATGGATTCATCAAGAATTAATAAAACCAAAATTGTTTAAAGAAGTAAAATTCATTCAATCCACCCCGAGCATAATCCTAGATCAACCCATTTTCATTGAATTGAATTCACGTAGGTTTCTTAGTGTTATTTAAACCATCCAAAATCAAAACCAAAGTTGGCTACTTCATAGCCCATCCTTCACCAAATCATAGCGTCTCAAGGTTACTTCTTCGGTCCCTGTGGACTCGACCCCTACATGTACTACATCGATCGCTTTTACCCGTAGGGTAAATTTGGGCGCAACCATGAATCTATGAGATGATATATGCACATGAAATGCATAATTTTTAAATAGGACAAATAATATAAAAGTGAAAGGGTTAGGAACAGCTTGATGTGCTCAAGTGATGATGGGGTTATGGAGTGTGATAAAATCCACTGCATCAGTAGGAAGTCCCTCAATGTATCTCTTCAAACATTTCCCATTGACTGTAAAGCTCCTTCCAGTGTCGTCTTGTGTGATCTCCACTGCACCATAAGGAAAAACATTAGTCACAACATAAGGACCTAACCACCTGGAATGCAACTTACCAGGCATCAGCTTCAGTCGTGAACTGTAGAGAATGACTTTCTCTCCAACATGAAACTCCCTTTGTTGGATCATTTTGTCATGAGCTGCTTTTGATCTTTCCTTGTAGAGACTTGAGTTCTCATATGATGACAGTCAAATCTCCTCAAGCTCTTGAATTTGCAACTTCTTTTGAATTCCAGCTTGGGCCAAATCCATGTTGCATTTCTTTATATCCCAATATGCCCGATGCTCGACTTCCACGGGGAGATGACACGCTTTCCCAAAAACAATCCGAAATGGGGACATACCAATGGGGGTCTTGTATGCTGTTCTATAAGCCCACAATGCATCATCCAAGCACTTGCTCCAATCCTTCCTATTTGGATGCACGGTTTTCTCCAAGATTTGTTTCAACTCACGATTTGAAACCTCAGCCTGGCCATTTGTTTGGGGGTGGTATGGTGTTGATGTTTTGTGTGTCACCCCATACTTTCGAAGGAGGGAAGAAAAATTCCTATTGCAAAAGTGTGTCCCTTGGTCACTGATGATGGCCTTTGGTACTCCAAACCTGCAAAAAATCTGTGCTTTGACAAAGTCCACAACAACATGAGAATCGTCAGTCCTGGTGGCCTTAGCCTCCACCCATTTACTCACATAATCAACAACAGCCAAAATATACAAAAATCCAAATGAACTAGGAAAAGGACCCATAAAGTAGATTCCCCATACATCAAAAATATCACAAAATAGTATGGGTTGTTGGGGCATCTCATGTCTCCTAGAAATGTTCCCAGTGTGTTGGCAATGAGAGCATGACTTACAAAACACATGGGCATCAAGGAATAAACTAGGCCAATAATATCCAGAGTCTAAGACTTTCCTATCTGTCCATTGGGGTCCAAAGTGTCCACCACAGGCAAGTGTATGACAAAAATGTCGGACAAACTCAAACTCATGATCAGGAACACACCGCCTAATTACTTGGTCACTACACATGCACCAGAGGTAAGGATCATCCCAAACATAAAACCTAGACTCACTTTTCAATTTTTGGACTTGATGTTTCTTTAAATTTGCAGGGATTTCAGAAGCAACAAGGTAGTTAACTAAATCATCATACCAATGATGCGTACCTGAGATGGTATAGAGATGCTCATCAGGGAAAGTGTCCCGAAGTGGTACCTGATCCAAGGTGTCATCCTCTAGTGTGTGAGTAAGCCTACTCATGTGGTCCGGCACCAAGTTTTCTGACCCCTTTTTGTCCTTTATCTCGATGTCAAACTCTTGAAGAAGGAGCATCCAAAGGATAAGTCATGGATTTTCATCTGGCTTCTTCAGGAGGTACCTCAAAGCTGCATGGTCAGAAAAAACAACTACTTTAGAGCCCAATAAATATGAACAGAATTTATCTAAAGCAAATATGACAGCAAGAAACTCCTTTTCCGTGGTTGTTTAGTTTTATTGGGCTGAATCTAATGTCCTTGATGCATAGGCAATCACATGTGAACGTACTTCCACCCTCTGAGATAAGACAGCTCCAACTGCGAAGTTGGAGGCGTCACACATAAGCTCAAATGGAAGGTCCCACCGTGGGGGCTGTATGATAGGTGGAGTGGTCAGACACTTCTTTATCTCATCAAAGGAAGTCATACAAGAATCATCAAACACAAAATTAGAATCCTTTTGAAGTAATCGTGACATAGGAAGAGAAATCTTACTAAAGTCTTTGATGAAGTGCCGATAAAATCCTGCATGCCCTAGGAAAGATCAAACATCACGCACACATGTAGGATATGGCAAGGATGAAATGATGTCTACCTTAGATCTATCAACTTCAATGCCATGCTTTGACACTACATGACCTAAGACAATGCCATGATCTACCATGAAATGACACTTCTCAAAGTTCAAGACCAGATTCTTCTCAATACAATGATTCAAAACCTTTTCCAAACTACATAGACATTCATCAAATGAGGAACCATACACTATAAAATCATCCACAAATACCTCCATGCAGGTCTCAATGAAATCTGAAAAAATACTCACCATGCATCTCTGGAAGGTACCTGGGGCATTGCAAAGTCCAAATGGCATCCTCCTGTAGGCAAATGTGCCAAAGGGGCATGTGAAAGTCATCTTCTCCTGGTCCTATACTGCAATGGGAACCTGAAAATAACCCGAGAAACCATCCAAGAAGCAATAATGTGTTCTACCTGCAAGTATCTCAAGCATCTGTTCAATGAATGGGAGGGGGAAATGGTCCTTACGAGTGGTTTGATTTAGTTTCCTATAATCAATACACACTCGCCAACTGTTTTTCACCCTCATTGGAACTAAATCATCTTTCTCATTTTTAACAACAGTAAAACCAGTTTTCTTAGGCACAACCTGAATTGGACTTACCCACTGAGAATCTGAAATGGGAAAGATTATACCTGCCTCGAGAAATTTCTCAACTTCTTTTTTAACAACTTCCAGGAGGGTGGGATTGAGTCTCCTTTGTGGATGTCTCACCGGTTTAGCCCCATCCTCCAAGAGAATCCTATGCATGCAAATGGAGGGGCTAATACCTGATATGTCAGCCAAGGTCCACCCAACCGCCCTGATGTTCTCCCTCAAAATATTCAAAATCTTTTCTTCATGTTCAAAATGGAGATTGTTAGCAATGATAACATGTAATCTCTCACCACTCAACAAGTATGAGTATTTCAGATTTGGTGGAAATGGATTGATTTCTAATGAAGGAGGGTGTAGTATGGATGGAGACATTGAAGGAACTGAAATATGTGCACAAAGAGCATCGGTATCAGAATATACATCATCAAAATCAGAGAATAAAGCATCAAATCCATCCGCATACTCTATAGCCATGTCATAATCAGAGTTCACATGAACAAGATCAGAATATGAATCCATTTCAAAATCAAATCTTAGAGAGTCTTGTTCATTAGAAACAGGTGTGGAAGTTCTCTTAGACATTAAACCAGAACCAATACTCATAATCTCCCTAAGCATAGGACAATCAAAATCCATGGATTTTTTACTTGGTGGTTCAAAATGGGAGATAACAAAAGCAGAATGGTCCTCAGAGGGGTACTTCATGGAATCCATAACATTAAATATCAGAACTTCATCCCCAAATTCCATGGAAAGTGTACCCTCATTGACATTTATGACAGTTTTTGCAGTTTTGAGGAAGGGCCTACCTAAGATAATGGGGGAATGAGAACTTACCTGATCATCCTCCATTTTAAGAACATAGAAATCCACTAGAAAGATCATGTCTCTTACCCGGACAAGTACATCCTCAAAGAATCCCGCTGGATATGCTGTAGCTCTATTTGCCAATTGATCCACTACTCTTATTGGATTCAACTCACCAACCTGCAAGGAAGAGAATACAGAGTGAGGCATCACATTTATTGAAGCTCCTAAATCACAAAGAGCATCAGAGAAGTGAAACTCCCCTATGGTACATGGGATGGTGAATGTCTCTGGACCCTTGCACTTTGTTGGCATTGCTAGAGTTGGTGTAATGAGTGCTGAGACATTCCTTCCAAGGTTGATCCGCTCATTTCCCTTTAGCCCTCTTCTATTTGTACACAGTTCTTTTAAGAATTTCACATACCTCGGTATTTGCTTGATGGCTTCAAGTAGAGGAATGTTGATCTCCACACGCTTGAATGTGTCCAAAACCTCCTTTTTCATTGCTTCTTCAGCCATCTTCTTGGTTTGAACAACCCTGTTTGGAAAAGGAAGGGGTTTAGGAGGAACATCATCAATATTTTTCTTACCTTTATCTTTCTCCTTGGATTGCTCATCAGTTGGTTTGGAATGCGGCTTCTCCGGAGTTGAGGTGAATCCCGATGGAATGGTAGGTACAGATGTATTGTTCATTTGCTTCCCACTTCTCAATGTGATGGAACTAACATTCCCCTTTGGATTTGGAGTGGGTTGGGAAGGTAGATTTCCAGAATTCTTACTTACAAATTCACGGAGGGTGGTGGCAATCTGGCTCATTTGAGTCTTTAACTCCCTCAGCTCCGAACTTTGACTCTTCATCTCATTATTTTGATTAAGAACAATTTGCTTCAAAATATCATTAGTATTAGAATCTACCTTTGGTGGGGGGATTCCCTTGTTGTTGGCTTGTTGATGCTTGGGCTTCAAATCTCCTTTGGGGTTGTTGGAAACCCTGCTGGTAAGGAGGAGGCTGCTGGAAGTTTGGTTGAAAAGGGGGCCTTTGTTGTTGTCCAGAGCCATACCTCATGTCTCCTTGATCTTTCCAACCTTGGTTGTATGTTGGAGCAAATGAATCAAACTTCTTTTGGGGATATGGTTGTTGTTTCTGCTGAAATGGTCTCCCTGGGAATACTGCTGCGGAATCCTTTGTCTCTTGTAGTTGTGGGCAACAGTCAGTTGGGTGGCTTGTATCAGTGAAAATGCCACAAGGCCTTGAAGGAGGGGGTAGAGATGTCTTTTGTTCCAAAGAAATTTTCCTCACCATAGTGGTCAATTCTTCTAACTTGGTATCAATCAAATGAATCTCAAGAGAATAAGGACTTACCTGATGTACTCCCCTGACATGTGGTGTACCTCTATCGCCAAATTGTTGAGAGTTTTGGGCCATTTTGTCGATCAATGCTCGTGCAGCTATTGGTGTCTTGTCCACCAATGATCCTCCAGCTGCAACATCCACCATGCTTCTCTCTATGGGTGTGAGTCATTCATAGAAGTATTGGATGAGGAGTTGCTCATTGATTTGGTGATGCGGACAGCTTGCGCACAACTTCTTGAATCTCTCTGAATACTCATACATTGACTCTCCTTGTTCTTGCTTATTCCCTGATATCTCCTTTCGAATGGATGTGGTCCTTGATGCTGGAAAAAATCTCTACAAGAAAAGACGTTTCAAATCGTTCCACCATGTTACATCTTCAGGTTGTAAATATTACATCCAATCCTTTGTAGCTCCATCAAGTGAAAATGGGAATGCTCTTAATTTGATTTGATCTTTAGAAACATTTCTAGGTTTTAGGGTTGAGCAAACCACATTAAATTCTTTCAAATGTTTATTGGGATCCTCACCAGAGAGGCCATGAAACTTTGGAAGTAAGTGAATTAACCCAGATTTTAGTTCAAAGTCCGATTCGAGATTTTGGTATGCAATACAATTTGGTTGATAATTAATATCAGGTGCAGCCAATTCTCAAATGGTTCTATTAAGTTCATTTCCATTGTTTTCAGACATTGGTTCCTCTTTTATGTTTGAATTTGAATAGATTCCAATTTCAATGTTTCCAGAAGAGAGGAATTCACTAACTGGTTGAATATTGAAACTTCCCGTAGACTGAGAATTTCTGATTTGAGCCCTAAGGCAACGTTCAATCTCAGGGTCAAGATCTAAGAGATCTTTGGGATTAGTTCATGTCATAGATCAAATAAAAATGAAAATAAATAAAGTGGACCATAGTAAAATAAAAATGAGAAGTTTGAGTTGATGGTCCAAAAAGAAGTAGAAGAAAATAAAAGAAGAAGAAGAAAAATCAGATTGGGTAAAGAAGGAAGAAAGAAGAGAGGAAGAGAATAAAATGTAAAATAAAATAAATACCTCTAATTGGTTGAAATAATTACTTGCCTCCCCGGCAACGGTGCCAATTTTATAGAGCACTGTCGTGGGTGCCCTCAAATGATTAGTGTGATTTTGGGGTACTTAGGTGCAGCAGAGTGGCTGACCAAGGTCGTCTCTCAAAGGAGGAAGTGAATTAAAACAACTTCTTAGAGGTATTCTAAAAATAAAATAAAAGAGAATAAAAACACTAATTGAATGGATGAGTTTTTTTTTTATAGTTTATAGATCTATAAGAAGTTTATGGAAGAAGATTTCATTTTTTTTGTTTTTAAATTTTGAAATGATGTTTGATTAAAAAGACACAACAAGAAGATGTTTTTTTAGAAATCTATTTTAAAAGGCATAATCGATCTAACTCTACCTCTTCATTCAATTATTAATCATTATAATTTAAATCAATATCCACTCAATTATGATCCCCTAACTTGTTATCCCTCGAACCCTACGAGAGTTAACTTAACTACAAAGATGAAATTATTTAAACCCTAGGCTAGCTTCGGAACACGCAATCACAGCACCCTGCTTTGATTGTTGTTATAAAGATAGCTTATGGTCAGTGGTTAATTAGAGCACATATCCATTCTGGAAATCAGGATGAATTGTGTGTATGGATTATATTTGAACTCTACAAATTTATCCCGTGTGGTCTTGTATTACCGATTAAGATTACGCTCTCACAATTTACACAAAATCCCGACTTCGCGTGTTTTTGTGTTAATTGTTCAATTACTTTCTTAGTTTCTTATAATTTAAAAACACAATTCATGGATCATATTATGTGAATTACAGTAGCTCATTTATTCAAAATAATTAAATTAATAAGGTAGAAGATAGATCGATTACTAAAAGACTACTCTTCCATGGGTGGCGTAATCATCGTAGAAGCGTTTTGCATGTGCAAAAGTTTATAATGGGTATAACCCAATAACGCTTCTACTCAAGAATTCCAGCCCAAAAAGGAAGATTAAGAGAAGAAGAAATTTAAACAAAACAGAAGAAAAGATAAGAAATAAAAGAAGAACAATGAAGTTTATTACACAAATGAAAACATTACAAAATGAAGAAGAGAAGGAGGCTTCGATGAGGGGATCCTTGCTTCAAGAGCTACCCCTCTTACAATGGTTGGAGAATTTGGGTGAAACAAATTCTCCTCTGCCTAAAATCTAATAATGCACGTACCAAACCCTATAAATGATAAAAACTCCAATTTATAGAGGGGAGGGGAGGAGAGGTTACAAGTGGTTTCAAGTGTGAATGTGGAAATTCGGCCAAATATTTTATGCCAACTTGAAACGCCCATTTGACCACCAAAACGCGTGAATTGGCCGGCCTTCTAGAAGGATAAAATGTTAGGATATAGGTCCTCTATCTCCTATCCAAATTTGGGATCAATACTGGCCCATATGAAGGCGTTATGGCCGAAATACATAAGCTTCTCCATTCTGGCGAGCCCAGCCCAACTTTGACTTCATGACCCATTTGCAACAACCAAATGAACTCTTTAGCTCTAGTGTCCTGAATAAAAGTTGTATATAATTAAGTTAGGAACACTGTTACAAAATTTCAAATTCAAATAATAAATATAAAAATATTTAGCTTCGAAATACTACAGTGAACTATAATGGGTAAAACTGGAATTTTCATCAAATATTCAAATGAAGGATCTAATCCCAAATACTTTCTAATTAAACATATTTAACACAATGTGAGGAAATTATATCATTTATTATCAATGAAATATTCAATAAAATAGTGTTTTATCAATTTTCAGCCTCGTTTAAGGGGGTATTATTGGCTTTTTTTTGTGGGAACTAAATTTATTCCAAGGTATTACATTCATATTGATATTATGTCATTGAAATTTTATTGTTTTTTATAATGCACTGCTATTTATAATAAAATATATAACAATATATACATATTTTTTATATATTCACACATAAAAATTTAATTATAAATTTAAATAATAAAATATATTTACATATAAAATATATTAGTTTTATCTAAATAACAACTAATATCCATTTTATTTAAAATACAAATATATGAATATTTATATACCTATATATTAATCTAAATATATATATATATTAATCTAACTATATATATATATATATATTAATATAACTACATATATATATTAATATCAGTATAAATATATATATTAATATCACTATAAATATATATATTAATATAACTATATATATATATTAATATAAATATATATTACTATAAGAATAAATATAACTAAATATATATCTATAAATAGAGATATATATTAATATAACTATATATATATATATATATTAATATAAATATATATTACTATACGAATAAATATAAGTATATATATATATATATATATAATATCATGAAATGGAAAACAAATCAAAATAGAGGAGTGGTAAGGGCTTAGGCGCGCAGGGGGGAAGTCTCGAGTTCAAAACCTAGTGGAGGTAGGGGCGTGCGCGCATGGGGGAATATGGGAGCTAACCCTGATAAAGGGTGGAGGGGGTGCGTGGGGGCACTGGAGGGGAGCAGAAAAGCGTTGAAAAGGGGGGGCTCAAGCGCTATAAAAGCCCCCCGATTGGCAGGATTTTTTCAAAATTTTTAATTTTTTTTAATTTTTTAATTTTTTTAACTTTCATCAGTGCTAAAAAGAAAACGCTGATAAAGCGCTGATAAATGACCCTTTTATTAGCGTTAAAACAAAGTGCTGATAAAAGACCCTTTTATCAGCACTTTGTTTTAGCGCTCATAAAAGACCCCTTTTATCAGAGCTTTTTTTTAGCGCTGGTAAAATGGGTCTTTATCAGCGCTTTTGGAGCGCTGATAAAGGGGACCCCCTTTATCTTCGCAGGCTTTAACAACGCTTTTCTAGCGCTGATAAAAGGGGGTTTTTAGTGTTGATAAAAAGGGTATTTGTAGTAGTGATGTTACTGAGGTTGCATAGTAATCAACCTATGTAGAGACCCAATTTTATTCCTTGTAAGACTTTGGAATATTTATCCATATATTTCCCGAGCTAGGTACTGAGACGACGTGCAATTCCGAAGCCCGGTGTGCTCAGAATAAATTATACAAAAATATTTAGTATATTTTATACTATGCACATGGAGTAAATAGTATCTCTCTCAAATGGTAGCTAGAATCAGAAATCCGGGGTCCTGGTTGAGTCTGAAGCATGTCGTTTACCCTAGGCGGGGTATATCTTTTGTGGGCGCAAGCCTCCTGTGATAAAAGTTATCGAGGGCATTTTCGTAAATAAATAAAATAATTTATTTTGGACTTAATATCAAATAACTTTTGAATGGAGCCTTATATTGGAAATCTGAGACCATCGTTGAGTTCGTAACACGATGTTTACCCTATGCACGACATGAAATTTGTCAACACGGGACGTTCGGACCCCTTGCTCGTTAGCGATGCGTTGAATGATTAAATAAATTAGTTTATTTAATTACTTAAATTCCCTTTGTCTTAATAAAAGGATATAAATATGTGGTTAAGGGGATTTGGCCTCATTACCTGAACTTTTCTAACGACCTCTCCCCACTCCTCTCGTTCCCATTGGCGAATGGTGAACAATGAAGGACAACTACGAAACTTCAGATCTAAGTGGATCGAAGCGCGACAGATGTGACAGATCTTGGAAAGAGCATTTTTAGTCAATGGAAATCGATCCAACCTCTAGGTAGGATCTTTTATTCATTGATTTTCACCTACCCTTTTTCATTATTTGTGAATTCATTGATTTAGTTTATGATTTCACGGCATATCTCATGATTTGACCAAAATATATAAACTTGTTAAATTCTTTCTCCTTTGGTCTCCGGTGGAAATAATTGAATCACGGGATCAATATTTCTCCTCCCTATTGTTTCACACCTTAGATATATACACACACTCAGCGTTTCTTCCTCATGTGAAGTATGGTCGGACGATCCATGACCGGCTACAGCAAGGGGCAGCAGATCCCGGTTAGGAGAGGAAGATTGGCTTGAGTAGGGGTTGCCGGTCGACGGAGGAGAGGGCATCAGCAGATTTTTTTTAAATACGTTTTTAAAAAAAAATATTTTTAAAAAAAGTGCCAGGTTAAAAATATTTTTAAAACTGCCCCTCAAAGGCGGCAGGCGCGATGCCGCCTTTGGCCTTTACCCGAAAGGCGGCATCCGCGATGCCGCCTTTCCCCTAAAAAAATTTTAATTTTTTTTTTGAAATTTTTTATTTTTATTTTGTTTTGTTTTGTTTATATATATATATATAAATAAAACAAAAATTTTCAGCAGAATTTCTCTGCTACTAAATATCCAGCGGTACTGCCATTACAGCAGTCTGGATTCTGACAGAAACCCTCACCCAGACCTCCCTTTTATAAGATGCCTTGCCCTGGAAATCATTCAGCATTTTCGATGTGGGATTCAGGTTCTCCCTTTCCTGCGCAGTACATTCTGCATTTCCGATGTGGGATTCTGTTTCAAGTGCATGACTTTGAAAGACAATAAAATATAAACTATAAGACCAATATAAATGAAATTTTAAATATTGATTAAACATATAATTAATAGTTGAAATCAAAAAGAATTTCCTTAAAAATGATGATGCAAAATAATTTATAAGGTTTCAAAACCGCTTACTTGAAATTTAAAAAAGTTTCAAGTACGTGAATTTGAAAGACTATAAAATATAAAATATAAAACGAATATAATTGAAACTTTAAAGATTGATTAAAGATATAAGAAATAGTTGAAAACAAAAGGATTTTCATAAAAAAGATTGATAGAAAATAATTTATAACCTCTCAAAACCGCTTACTTGAAATTTAAAAATGTTTCAAGCACGTGAAACTGAGTGACTATAAAATATAAACTATAGAACAAATATAATTGAAACTTTAAACATTGATTAAACATATAAGAAATAGTTGAAAACAAAAGGAATTTCATAAAAAATGTTAATGGAAAATAATTTATAAGCTCTCAAAACCGCCTACTTGAAACTTAAAAACGCTTCAAATACGTAAATTTGAACGAGTATAATTATATAAGTAATAATTAATAAGTAATAAGTAATAATTATAATGAATAATAATAATTAATATTTATATTACTTATTAATAATTAATAATTAATAATTACTAATTACTAATTAATTAGTAATAATTATTAATTATATTACCAATTAACTAAATAATTATTATATATATAATAATTAATAAGTAATAAGTAATAATTATTAATTATTAATTATAATAAATAATAATAATAATTAATATTTATATTACCAATTACTAATTAATAATTAATAATTAATAATTACTAATTACTAATTACTAATTAATTAGTTACAATTATTAATTATATTACTAATTAACTAAATGATTATTAATTATATTACTAATAATTAATAATTAATAATTAATTAATCATTATTAATTATTAATTAGTAATTATTAATTAATAATTAATTAATAATTAATTAATCATTATTAATTATATTACTAATAATTGTTAATTACTTAATTAATAATTATTAATTAGTTAATTAATAATTATTAATTAGTTAATTAATAATTATAAATTAGTTAATTAATCATTAATAATTATTAATTAATAATTAATTAATCATTATTAATTATATTACTAATAATTATTAATTAGTTAATTAATTATTAGTTAGTTAATTAATAATTAATTAATAATTATTATTAGTTAATTATTAATTAGTTAATTAATATTTATATTAATAATTATTACTAATAACTATTAGTTAATAATTATTAGTTAATTATTAATTAGTTAATTAATAATAATTAACTAATAATTATTAGTAATTAATTAATCATTATTAGTAATTAATTAATAATTATTAGTAATTAATTAATAATTAACTAATTAATAATTAACTAATTAATAATTAATTAGTAATTAATAATAATTAACTAATTAATAATTATTAATAATTAACTAATTAATAATTAATTAATCATTATTAGTAATTAATTAATAATTATTAGTAATTAATTAATAATTAACTAATTAATAATTAATTAATAATTAACTAATTAACAATT
This sequence comes from Viscum album, assembly GCA_963277665.1. Lineage (NCBI taxonomy): Eukaryota > Viridiplantae > Streptophyta > Magnoliopsida > Santalales > Viscaceae > Viscum > Viscum album. Next base: position 324,663,198 of record OY728165.1, on the reverse strand, counting down.
ATTAATAATTAACTAATTAATAATTAATTAATAATTATTAATTAACTAATTAATAATTAACTATTAGTAATTAATTAATAATTATTAGTAATTAATTAATCATTATTAGTAATTAATTAATAATTATTAGTAATTAATTAATAATTATTAATTAACTAATTAATAATTAACTAATTAATAATTATTTATTGATTATTACATATATAATGAATAATAATAATTAATATTTATATTACCAATTAACTAATTAATTACTAATAATTATAATGAATAATAATAATTAATATTTATATTACTAATTAACTAATTAATAATTAATATTTATATTACTAATTAACTAATTACAAATTAATTATTAATTAGTTCATTAGTAATATAAATATTAATTATTATTATTATTCATTATAATTATTAGTAATTAATTAATAATTATTACTTATTACTTATTTATTGTTACATATATAATAATTACTAATTAATAATTAATAATGATTAATTAATTATTAATTAATAATTATTAGTAATATAATTAATAATTGTAACTAATTAATTAGTAATTAGTAATTAGTAATTATTAATTATTAATTATTAATTAGTAATTGGTAATATAAATATTAATTATTATTATTATTTATTATAATTAATAATTAATAATTATTACTTATTACTTATTAATTATTATATATATACTAATTATTTAGTTAATTGGTAATATAATTAATAATTATAATTAATTAGTTAGTAATTAGTAATTATTAATTATTAATTATTAATAAGTTATATAAATATTAATTATTATTATTCATTATAATTATTACTTATTACTTATTAATTATTACTTATATAATTATACTCGTTCAAATTTACGTATTTGAAGCATTTTTAAGTTTCAAGTAGGCGGTTTTGAGAGCTTATAAATTATTTTCCATTAACATTTTTTATGAAATTCCTCTTGTTTTCAACTATTTATTATATGTTTAATCAATGTTTAAAGTTTCAATTATATTTATTCTATAGTTTATATTTTATAGTCACTCAAATTCACGTGCTTGAAACATTTTTAAATTTCAAGTAAGCGGTTTTGAGAGGTTATAAATTATTTTCTATCAACCTTTTTTATGAAATTCCTTTTGTTTTAAACTATTTCTTATATCTTTAATCAATCTTTAAAGTTTCAATTATATTCGTTTTATATTTTATATTTTATAGTCTTTCAAATTCACGTACTTGAAACTTTTTTAAATTTCAGGTAAGCGGTTTTGAAACCTTATAAATTATTTTGCATCATCATTTTTAAGGAAATTCTTTTTGTTTTCAACTATTTCTTATATGTTTAATCAATATTTAAAATTTCATTTATATTGGTCTTATAGTTTATATTTTATTGTCTTTCAATTATATTCGTTTTATTGTCTTTCAGTTGTGGTGTGGTTGGTCAGTTAGGGTAGCAGAAGTAAGGGGTTGTCATTAGGGTTTCTGAGGAGAAAGGGCGGCGTGAAGATTTAGGGTTGCAGGAGGAGAAAAATCATCGAGAAGATATGAGGGAGAAGAGGGAAAATCATGGGAGAGAGAAGGGATAAGCAAAAAAAAAAAATTAAGACCAATATTGAATAACTTCTTCGGACACATGGATCGGGTCCGCAAAACTTCCGATAATAATGATAATAATACTTTTATTATTATTAAAATGTTTATCAGTCATAACTCCCTCATATGACATCCGTTTTACGCTCTATCTACAGCTTCGTGACCATGGCCTTGAGACGATAATTTTAAGACCAAGTTGGATACTTAATGTGGGCTCGTGTCTTGGGTGCATGGAATGCCTAAGAATAATAATAATAATAATGTTGTTGTTGTTTTTGTTGTTGTGAAATTTTTCATCAGAAATATCTTCTCCGTACGATATCAGTTTGATGAACCGTTAGCGGCTTTGTGCCCCTGATATTGAGGCGAAAATTTTGAGATCAATATGGGGATTTTAATTTAGGATCGAGGTGTGGACCCCATGAGACATCATTTGAGCTCAATGTGGTGACATGCGACTTTTCCATCGGATGTCTGTTTGGGGCGAATGAATAGCTTATTTGTTCGTTTTTCTGGAGGGATCGCAACGGTGTGATATGTTTGAATGTGTGGAGCCTCCTTCGTGATTTCATTAATTATGGAAACATGAAAGGAATATCAGCAGAAGATCCTTCTACAGTGTTTGAAGTCAACCCTCATCTTAGATCTGTATCCACTCCCGTGAGAGTGGAGAAGATGTATGAAGCGATGTGGTCAAATGTTCTGGGGTTGTTTGAGGAGGCGTGTCAGTGAATTACACTTTGGCCCTTCAGATCAATGACGAGTGTCATGCACTCGTTGGCCATCTGATTAGATGTGCCATGTACTCTGGGAGTACCTTGGCATGCCTAGGGGTACTTGTTCACAATTTAGTACCCAAATATGGTTGGAAACACGACTTGGCGACGAGGTAGGGTCACCCGACGTGTGGGCCCCATACGCGCCGTGTACCACTTTACTAGATGCGATGTGAATGTTTTGGGTTGGCATGCGCAGAGGTACCATCCAGTAAGGATGGCCAGCGGTGTTCTTCGATGCTTTTCGAGAGGTACCATCCAGTAGGGATGACCAGTGGTGTTCCTCGATACTTTCTGAGAGGTACTATCCAGCAGGGATAGCCAAAAAAATTCTGGACTTACCTCAAGCTGGGCTGGGCAGTAGTTCATGATGGTAGTTCTGGGATTACCTTCAACTGGGCCGTGTAGTGGGCCCTGATAGCAGTTCCAGGCTTCCCTCTAGTGGGGCTAGGTAGTGGGTCCCATCGACGACACTTTCTGGGCAATACCCTCCAGTGGGGCTGGGCAGTGGGTCCCCATCAACTTCTGGGAAATAACCCCCCTTGACGTATAAGGGCACAAATACCTGATGACTAGAGTGGAACCCTCAAGTCGGGCTGGGCATGGGTACTCAACCTTGATACATGACCTCTTGATAGTGTGACATAGTGAACATGTATGCTTTGACGTACCTTTGGACTCATGAGGAAGATGGACTCTTCCCACCAAGACGCATCCATGTGATGCGACTTAAAACCGTGAGGGCGAGACAGTGCCACCCAAAGAGGATAATATCAAGGTGTGGTGATTGAGTCCCATTAACATTCTATATGGAGTAGATGTGTGAGATGCTGGGCATCGATGGTGGTTACTTATAGACTAATGGCTACTCTTCTTAGGATGAGTTGTGAGTTGGAGATCCCCTTACTCTTTCATTTGGGTTTCTTTGACTGAGCACATGTATATTCTATTTCCAGTTCCCACTCCTTGGGTTTTGATTACTCTTCTTCCAGGAGAGGCAAAGACACATGGGGTATGCCGCATTCATTCTGTGTCTAGCTTCTCGTGGTTGGACGAGTCTAATCTCCTACTATAGGTAGTAAAGACTCGATGAAAAGTCCATCTTCTTAACATTTCTGTCTCCTTGTGTTTGAATGAGCTTACTTTCACTCTCTTATTAGGTTGAGTTGCACTCCTTTTACTATACCTTACCCTATATACTACTTTCCCTTTTTCTGAGTATCTCTTACAAATCCCATATCACATTTTCAAGGCATCCTACTGATTATTTTTATACTCAACCCTGCATGGGATTTGCCCATGTGTGTCATGCCTTATGCTGATGACATACAAGTTGATCATGACTTCAGAGGAGCTTAGGGATACGGGTGCTTGGACCACATATGGTGGTCGTAGCTTGGGATCTAGGAGCAGGGCTCTCTAAGCTCTTTTACCTTTTATTTTCTTCCAAGTTGTGGAAATTTTCTAGTTAGGTGTGTATTTTCCCCTTTTTTCCTTTCAGTTTACTCTTCTGTACTTGTACTATTTAGCAGTTCATCAATTCTTGGTTTATTTATAATAGTATTGCATCTTTTATTACTTTCCCTCTGCACTTTTGCATTGAGTTAGTTGCGTGTATGTGTATAGGTTCTTTGGAAAAGGACTCCCTGAGTTTATTGTTCCTTTGACACTTGTCGCCACCCCTAGCCTATGGAGATGGGGTTTTGGTAGTTACGACTCGAGCCCCGACATGGGTCGGGTCGTGAAAAAATTGTATCAGATGTGGTTCGACCCTTGGGATGTTGTTCAAAAGTTTCCCTAAAAAGGACTTGGTAGGGTTTAGAGAAACAATGTGGAAGTGTCTTGAGAGCAGCTATTGGGTTAGGGAGTCCAGTGATGGTATGGGCGACCGACATATCCATTCATTAGGACCCTGATTACCCACTTGTCGACTCGGCACCCTGAGACACTTGTTGTTGGGAACAATGGTACATGCATCATATAGGATTGAGTCTTTGAATGTCATTATCAAGTCATCTTCCCGCTATTGTTGATATATATATATATATATATATGCTAATCTGACTGCAGTACTCCCTGATAACATTCAGGATGTCTTCGGGATGATAGCCAACTAGGATACCAGCTCTGGTTCGTGATGACGACCCTGTGAGCGATGATGCCTCAGTTCAGGATCCATCATGCGAACCTTGTTCTCCAGGTGGACAGGTAGCAGCACCTCTACCTATTGAGAAGAAGACAGCCGCAACAGAGAAGGTTGAGGACATGCGTAGGATGAGCACACTCCGTGAGTTCTAACAACAGAGATCGCTGAGGTTCTGTGGTGATACACACCCTCAGGCATCCGAGGTTTGTCTAGAGTTATTGGTCCACCTCTTTAGGCTTGTAAAGACATCAACATATCAGATGGTGGCTTTGGCATCCATCCTTTTCCACAGAGCAGTTGGATGTTGGTGGAGTTGGGTTACTCAGATACTCGATGAGTCGGAACTCTCATGGGATGACTTCTTGCAGCTATTTCGTGAGAAGTAATACCCATCCTACTTGTGCTCCATCTAGGTTCAGGAGCTTCTAGAGCTTTAGTAAGGAGGGATAATGGTGGCTGAGTATGTGACTAGGTTCACTGACCTTAGACGTTACTCTTTGGATATGATCCATGAGAGATACTTCTGAGTATAGAAGTTTGAGCAGGGACTCCGTAGAGAGATCCGTACTATCAAAGTACCCTTGTGCATCCCCACCTATGTTGGGGTGCTGGATTTGGCGCTTGTGATAGAGAGATTCCTATCAAAGGGACACCATACAGTTGGTTGTGGCAGTGGGTGCAACAGAGATGAGACATCTGCCGCAGTTAGCTGGCGTCAAATGAATAGATATGGACGTAGGAGACCTCCCCATAATCAGTCTCAGGCATGTTTCCATATGGTTATGAGGTATCTTAGAGTTTGGGGACAACTTAGGGAGGTCCGATGTTATTCTTGTGATGGGAGAGGTCACATGACATGAGACTGCCCGACCAGACATGATGAGAATCTTAGGTAGGAAATAAGTGGACCACCACGGTAGGGACAACTCTATGATCAGGGATCCCCCAGGCGAGGATAGGGTGGTCCTTAGGAAGGTGGTGTTGGAAAAGAAGATGGAGGTGGGGGAAAATGTTATGAGGTATTTCCACCCCTGCCAAGTAGTCCACGTCAGGCTCACGAAGCTGGTAGCTGGGGCTGCGAACATTCACAAGCTTTGGATGTCTACAATATTGTAGAGCATGAGATGATAATAGGTACGCCCTGTGTCTTTTCTAAATTCTCATTTAGAACATGTTAGACATTGTGTGAATTACTCTTTTCTCTATAAGGCCCCGAACTTAAACCTTACTTAATCTTGAGTTATTACAAGATTACACATTGAGGATCTTTTCAGGTTTAGAGTTTTAGAGAATTAGAACATAAAACTTGCATTACATTCCACATATAAACAAAGTGGTTATATAAAGATAGTATTCATTTTCCCATAAATGGAAACATATTTAAAATAAAACATGGATTCATTATTGACACTTCCTTGACACTATCATCATATCATGTACCTTTCCCTTGACCTGTGAAAACATTTCAAAAAAACTTGGGATGAGCATAAAAAGATCAGTATGAGTTATAAAAATATGGAAAGGAAACATAAGTTCATATATACATAAGAATGAAATCATACTTTACCCATAAAACATAAGCACTTTAACATACCTCATCAAATCATGAATAAATCATAGAAATCATAAGACATAAAGGTAACTTGAGGCATTCATAACATTCTTACGTAGGGAGTAACCCTCTTGGTTACGTTCGGAATACCCATCACAGTATATTCCCTAAATCTCTTCGGAGAAACCTTAACGTTTCACTCCTTCGCGTTACCCAATGCATTGGAGAGATATATCGGGCTCACCTGCCCTTAGTTTATCACGGAACCACCCATCTTCATAATAATGCCCAAGAACCTCAACATAATCGTATCACATAAAACATGCATAAAGGAAACATAACATTTCCACCTTTCAATCACAAGATATCAATACAACACATTGATATAAAAACATTATGAAAACCATTTTCAATACCAAAATAAAATAAAAGTAAAACATGGTATTTATTTTTATTTTTTAAAAAAAAGGTATGTCTTGTAGAGGAAGCCAAAACTCAAATAATGGTCACAGCGACGGAGAAGTCGTTGTCGCCGCATACGTACGACAAAAACATTCCCTTTTGTCGTTTAGTAAAACGCTTCATATAAAAAAGATTCCTTTTGGATAAACATAAAATTCAAAGAGTTTTATACACCGTATAAAAGAAGGTTGTGTATAAAACAAAATATGCCTCAATGAAAGGAGATTGAGACGAAGTCCCATACCTCGGGTCTGACTTGACTCGTTCGTTCTTTAATCTCCTGAATAATTATCTTGAGTTAATTTCTACTTGTTTAATAACCTTTTTCAAGTTCATTATTTCTTTTATATCACTTATTTCCATGTCATTAACACTATGTAATTATTTAAGTTAATAACGGTTGTTTTAACGATCATTGGTACTTGAGTAAAAAATAAACCCTTTATAATTACAAGTTGTTCATGTATCCATTATATCCAGAATTATAATCATGATGTATATATCATATATATCATATATATCCATTATATACATGCATTTATAATATTACATAATCATTTAGAGGTAAGAAATGAAATGCACCGTTCATGGAGACGGTAATCCGTACGTACGCATGAACGCTACTTTCATTTCTATTTTGTATTTTATAGAATGGAATCATAATGATATAAAGGTATATTATAATTCCAGTGTAATATCATATATAATATCATAACTTCATCCTTTATACGTCCCACATATGGTATTAACGAATCAAATCACTTTGAGGGGGCGGTAGTCCGCACTTCCTTAAATGAAGATATCGTGTTTACCCATAATGGAAACCATAAAGGTATGCCCAAAATGAAAAATACAGAAGCTTAAGGAAAACATAAACATATTATATATCATATATAAATATAGTGTCATTTTAATGGCCACCTTTGAAGGTGTTAAAATAATGTTGAACAATCATCTTTTCGGGAGGCAGAAATTCGCCATCCACGGAAACAATATGTTCTTTAACCATTAGATGTAGGTGTGTGTAGGTGTAGCTCAAATACTTATTATAAAAACATCCTAGTATATTGAATATACTGGATTTGTTACAAAAGAAATGAATAAAAAGAGTTTAGGGGGTTGGAGAAGCAAAATAAAATAAAAGGACTCAAGTGAAGACATTACCTTAAAATCGGGTAACTCCCTTTGGTTTGAGCTCAAAGGCTTCCTTGGAAAGACTTCTGCCCAAAGTGAGGCTTCAAGGAGTAAGAGAGGGAAGTGGAGAGACAAAATGGGCAGGGGTTGGCCGATCCAAAGGCTTTGGAAGTGTGGGTAAGGAGGTAGAGGTGGGGGCCTTTTATAAGAGGAGAGAAGGGGCACTCTTGGAAAGTAAAGAAATGTTACTTTATTTTAAAATGATTTTCGGATTCAAAAGGTCCCACATTGATATAATTCGAGGGTAAGGTGATAAGGGTTCTAAATAAACCAATCCAATAGGTTTTGGACATGTGTAGGTCATATATTTTACATTATCATTTCATTTTATTTAAATCCTTTTATTAATGAGGTAATCGCTGCATCATCATGATGTCATAAATAATTTAATTTATTTAAAGTCTAAAAATTATAAAAAAAATATCATGATGTAGGAAATCGTTTTAGATTTACAATGACTATTTATAATCAAAAATCTTACTTGTATAACCCCATGTAAAAATTGTTTTAGTAAAACATCTCATGTTTGTGTTATTTTTACTTTAACATTAAATAAAAAGTTATTTATGTCATTTCCCAACCAAAGTGGCTCCATGGGGTCCCCAAGTTGACCCATGAATTGTATTGGTCAGCCATGACACATCCAATGAGGGTAGGACATGTGTAAAGCTCATCTCATATTATTAAAACATTATTTTTACCTTAAACTACACTAATTACCTCTAATCGCGATTAAGAACTTAAAAGTTACTATTCACCAAAAAATTATTTTAATCTCATTGAACCACATTTTACTTCTTAATGACAACCATGTATGTCAGATTTTTGAAAATCAAATCACAGAAGTGACAAAGTTTCATTTAAACTAAAAATCAGTTTCTTTAACTACCACTTAGTGGTTTCACTATTCATCAAAAATTGAAGTTTTTCAGAAAAATTCCAAAACTTCACCCTAAGATATATTTGATATTCTGAATTCAAAAATGATTTCTATTTTAAAAAATTCAAAACATATAAGATTCATTAATTAATTTAATAATTAATTCCCGCTGTCATGATAAATAGCGTGTTTTTATGAAACAATAAGTATCAAAAGATTGACACTAGTTTAAGTCCAATTTCAAAGTGAAATTGATTCCAATGAACACCATTGTATTAAATGGTAAAAATATATTCTAATTTCACTTTAAAACCAATTCAAAAGATAATATAATCATATAAATAAATTAGATTAAAAAGAGGTTTTGAATTAAAATACAACATTTTTCACTATTCATTAAAAAATGAACTTTATCGGAAAAATACCAAAAATTAACACAAAGTAAATTTTAATGTCCCAATCATAAAGAATAAGTTTATTTTGACAAACATAGCTTATAAAATTGTCAAAATATAGATTTAAAAATGGTTTTCCATTAAAAGGCAGTAAAACAATCTTTTAAAAATATTAGTGTATTCCATGCTTAAGATTGGATTTATTTTCATTTTAAGCCTCTAAAACACTATCTAATTCATTAATAGGCATAGATAAAAATATCTATTATTCATTACTTACTTGGGATGTTACATCCTTACCCCCTTTAGAAAATTGCGTCCCCGTAATTTATTTACTTATCGAATAAATGGGGGTACTTATCTCTCATTGCATTTTCAGATTCCCATGTTGCCTCTTCCATCATGTGGTTTTTCCACAAAACCTTTACCTGATTAATCACCTTATTCCGTAACACTTGCTCCCTGTGGTCAAGAATCTGGACCGGTTGTTCCTCATAAGATAGGTTCTCTTCCAGCTGAACTACCTCTGGACTCAAAACATGAGATGGATCTGGCATGTACTTTCTCAGCATCGAAACATGAAAAACATTGTGTACCTGATATAAACTCGGAGGTAAAGCCACCCGGTATGCAACTGATCCAACTCTCTCCAGAATTTCATATGGTCCAATGAACCTTGGACTCACCTTTCCTTTCTTACCAAATCGCATCACACTTTTCCATGGTGAGACTTTGAGAAAAACATGATCATCTACCTCGAAAGATAGATCCTTCCTCCGGTTATCCGCATAACTCTTCTGCCTGCTCTGAGATGTTCTCATGTGTTTCTGTATCAGCTGAACTTTTTCTGCCAACTCTTCTACCAATTCTGGTCCCATCAACTTCCTTTCACCCACTTCATCCTAGAAAGCTGGAGTTCGACACCGCTTCCCATATAATGCCTGAAATGGTGCCATCTGTATACTGGAATGAAAACTATTATTATATGAAAATTCAACCAAAGAAAGGTGTTGGTCCCAACTTCCCTGATAATCCATCGAACAAGCTCGTAGCATATCCTCCAAGGTCTGAATTGTTCATTCTGACTGCCCATCTGATTGAGGATGAAAAGCTGTACTAAAATTTAATTCAGTACCCAACGACTTCTGAAGGCCTTTCCAAAAGTTAGAAGTGAACTTGGGATCATGGTCAGATACAATGGAGAGAGGAACTCCATGTAACCTGACTATCTCTTTAATATACAAACGGGAAAGTTGATCTAGGGAAAAAGTATCTCATATAGCAAGGAAATGAGCAGATTTAGTCAAGCGATCAACAATAACCCAGATTGCATTATTACCTCAAGGGGTCTTCGGCAATCCCACAACAAAGTCCATGGATATATTCTCCCATTTCCACTCTGGCACTGGTAAAGGCTGAAGCATCCCTTTCGGTAACTGCCGCTCTACTTTAACCTGTTGACAAGTCAAACACTTCATAGTAAAATCAGCAATATCTCTTTTCATTCCATCCCACCAGTAATACTCCCGCAGATCTCTGTACATCTTAGTACTGCCAGGATGAACTGAAAATGGAGAACTATGAGCTTCACATAACAACACTCTCTTCAACTGTGAATCACAAGGAACACACAATCTCTTCCCAAATCTCAAAACACAATCATTATCAATGTTGAATTCAGGCAACTTACCTTTCTGAACCAGCTCTACCTTTTTCTGCAACTCACTGTCTCGCTTCTGTGCTTGCTTGATTCTGTCTGATAGAGAATATTTCACTGATACCTGAAACAAAAAAGAAGAACATCCTGCACCAACAACTTCTATGCCAAAGTTCATCAAATACTTAACCAAAGGATCACGTTCCAACCGCAACATTGCTAATGAAGCATTACTTTTTTGACTCAAAGCATCAACCACTTTATTTGCTTTTCCCGAATGGTAATGAATTGTACAATCATAATACTTGATTAATTCTAGCCATCTCCTCTGTATCATGTTCAATTATTTCTGAGTGAATATATACTTTAAACTTTTGTGATCAGTATATATTTCAAACTTTACTCCATACAAATGATGCCTCCAAATTTTTAAATCAAAAACAATAGCAGCTAATTCCAAATCACGTGTAGGGTAATTTACCTCATGATTTTTCAACTGTCGTGAAGCATAAGCAATTACCTGATCATTCTGCATTAGGACGCAACCAAGTCCTTTCAATGGAGCATCACTATATATAACAAACTCACCATTCCTGGAAGGTAGTTCCAAAACTGAAGCATTCACCAATCTTCTTTTCAGTTCCTGAAAACAATAATCACATTCTTTTGTCCAGATAAACTTAACACCCTTCCGAGTTAGCTTAGTCATTGAACTAGATAACTGTGAAAAATTTCTAACAAACCTTCGGTAATAGCCTGCCAAACCAAGGAAACTACAAATCTCTGTTACATTTGTGGGTCTTGGCCATTCTTCAACAACCTTTGTTTTTGCAGGATCAACGGTTATCCCATCTTTAGAAAAAATGTGACCAAGGAAAGAAGTTTATTGCAACCAAAACTCACACTTTCTGAATTTCCCATACAATTTCTTTTCTTTTAAGGTTTGAAAAATAACCCTTAAATGTCTTTCATTATCCTCTTTACTTTTAGAAAACACCAAAATATCATCAATGAAAACCACCACAAACTTATCCAAGAACTCATGGAAAATTCTATTCATTAAGTCCATGAATACAACAAGTGCATTGGTTAGCCCAAAAGGCATTACTACAAATTCATAATGGCCATATCTTGTACGAAACGCAGTCTTCGGAACATCTGCTTCCTTTACCTTCAGCTGATGGTACCCCGATCTCAGGTCAATCTTTGAAAAATACTGAGCTCCCTGGAGCTGATCAAACAAATCATCGATATGAGGCAAAGGATATTTGTTCTTAACAGTGATGTTATTCAAGGCTCTATAATCAATGCAAAGTCTCATAGAACCATCTTTCTTTTTAACAAATAAAACAGGAGCACCCCATGGTGACGTGCTAGGTCGAATGAAACCTTTCTCTAATAAATCTTGCAATTTCTCCTTCAACTCTAAAAGTTCAATTTGAGCCATTCGATAAGGGGGTTTCGAAATTGGCTTACCATCCGGAACTAAGTCAATAGTAAATTCAACTTCCTGATCTGGTATTATTCTAGGCAACTCATCAGGAAAAACATCAGGATACTCATTTACCACTGGCACATCATTAATCTGAACAGTTCCCTTGTTTTCAACAATATGTACAAGGTAACATTAATTTCCATATTTTACAAGTTTCTAGGCCTCTTGATATGTTATAAATAGTAAGGGTTCATTCTTGTACACAAACTGAAAGTATTTCTGAAAAGAAACTTCTTTAGCTCTACAGTCAATCTTAGCATGGTAAATAGAGAGCCAATCCATACCCAGGATAACATCAAACTCTACTAGAGGTAAAACAATAAGGTTTTCAAGTAGGTTCTTTCCACGGATAAGGATAGGAAGATTCTTATAAATTTATTTTGCCTCAACATTTCCCCCAGGTGTTTTTACCACAAGTTCAGGAGTCATTTCTTCAGATGGTAATCCAATTTTACTAGAAAAGGTTTCAGAGATGAAAGAATGTGTAGACCCCAAATCAAACAACACACTGGCATAATCTGAAGAAACAAACAAAGTACCCAATACAACTTCATTTGATGGCCCGACATCTGCTGAAGTAGTTGCAAAGGATTTCACTACCCCTTTCTGCTTGTAGTCTAACTGCTTCCCATCACTCGAGCTCTTTGTCGGACACTCGTTTGCATAGTGACCCATCTCATTGCACTTAAAACATTTCACTAACTGTAAATCAAATTTGAACTTACCATCACCTTGATATTTTTCAGTGCAATCACGAGCCTTATGTCCCATCTTACCACATCAGTAACACTTTCCAAAATTCAGAAGACATTCCCCAGTATGCCTTTTACCACATTTATCACAAACTGTAAACTTAGTTTTCTTACCATCAGACTTTTTTGAAGAATTCTTCCCTTTCTCCTGCCACCTCGGTCTCTTCTTCTGTTGATTGTTATAGAACACTTGATCATCGGCAAACTCCATTTTCACCTTCTCAGCACATCGTACAAGATTTTAATAACTTTTAAACTCACAAGAACCTAATTCCCTTCGATATTTTGGCTTTAATCCTGAGTAAAAATGATTGATTTTACTATCAAGGTCTCGGATAAAATTTGGAGCATACCTTGCCAATCGAGTGAACCTTTCTTCATAGGTATCCACTGAGTCTTCCTCTTGCCTCAATTCCAAGAATTGTTTTTCCATCCTAAGTCGAACATCCTTAGGAAAATACTTTTCAAGAAACATACCTTTAAATTCATCCCAGTCAAGAGAATCAATCTCATCGGCATCCCTGATATTTTTAACCTTAGACCACCACTGATCTGCTTCACCCTCCAAACGGTAAATAACAAGACTAACCTTTTGATTGTCTGAACACCCCATGACATCGAAAATATTCTCCAGTGCTTTAATCCACCTTTCAGCTAACACAAGGTCAGATGATCCTCTGAATGATGGGGGATGTTTCCTCATGAAATGTTCCACCACTGACATGTTCCTATGAGGTTGATCTGGCTGATCTCGTGCATGGATACCACCACCATTTATCGCTTGAGTCAACTACGCCATTACTGCAACAAACTATTCAGTTCCAATTCCGACCATCTCAGGATGCTGATTCGGAAGGTTATTTCCTTCTGTATGCCTTCCTAGCACTGCTTCCCTGTTTCCTCTGTGGAAAACCATTCTGAACAAACATGTCTTAGATGAAGAAACATGGTAATCTTCAAATGCTATATCATTTCAATTTTTTTTGGGATAATCATTTAATATAATTCTAACTCCTAAAGTTATCTAAACCGACCTCTGATACCAACTATAAGTCCCCAGCCTTAAACCTTACTTAATCTTGAGTTATTACAAGATTACACATTGAGGATCTTTTCAGGTTTAGAGTTTTAGAGAATAGAACATAAAACTTTCATTACATTCCACATATAAACAAAGTGGTTACATAAATATATTATTCATTTTTCCCATAAATGGAAACATATTTAAAATAAAACATGGATTCATTCTTGACACTTCCTTGACACTATCATCATATCATGTACCTTTCCCTTGACCTGTGAAAACATTTCAAAAAAACTTGGGATGAGCATAAAAAGCTCAGTATGGGTTATAAAAATATGGAAAGGAAACATAAGTTCATATATACATAAGAATGAAATCATAATTTACCCATAAAACATAAGCACTTTAACATACCTCATCAAATCATGAATAAATCATAGAAATCATAAGACATAAAGGTAACTTGAGGCATTCATAACATTCTTACGTAGGGAGTAACCCTCTTGGTTACGTTCGGAATACCCATCACAATATATTCCCTAAATCTCTTCGGAGAAACCTTAATGTTTCACTCCTTCGCGTTACCCAATGCATTGGAGAGCTATATCGGGCTCACCCACCCTTAGTTTAGCACAGAACCACCCGTCTTTATAATAATGCCCAAGAACCTCAACATAATCGTATCACATAAAACATGCATAAAGGAAACATAACATTTCCACATTTCAATCACAAGATATCAATACAACACATTGATATAAAAACATTATGAAAACCATTTTCAATACCAAAATAAAATAAAAGTAAAACATGGTATTTATTTTTCTTTTTTAAAAAAAGGTATGGCTTGTAGAGGAAGCCGAAACTCAAATAATGGTCACGGCGGCGGAGAAGTCGTTGTCGTCGCATACGTATGAAAAAAAAATTCCCTTTTGTCATTTAGTAAAACGCTTCGTATAAAAAATATTCCTTTTGGATAAACGTAAAAGTCAAAGGGGTTTATACACCGTATAAAAGAAGGTTGTGTATAAAACAAAATATGCCACAATGAAAGGAGATTGAGACGAAGTCCCATACCTCGGGTCCGACTTGACTCGGTCGTTCTTTAATCTCCTGAATAATAAACTTGAGTTAATTTATACTTGTTTAAGAACCTTTTTCAAGTTCATTATTCCTTTTATATCACTTATTGTCATTTCATGAACACTATGTAATTATTTAAGTTAATAACGGTCATTTTAACGATCATTGGTACTTGAGTCAAAAATAAACCCTTTATAATTACAAGTTGTTCATGTATCCATTATATCAAGAATTATAATCATGATGTATATATCATATATATCATATATATCCAGTATATACATGCATTTATAATATTACATAATCATTTAGAGGTAAGAAATGAAATGCACCGTTCATGGAGACGGTAAGCCGTACGTACATATGAACGCTACTTTCATTTCTATTTCATATTTTATAGAATGGAATCATAATGA
The DNA here is from genome assembly GCA_963277665.1 of Viscum album. NCBI lineage: Eukaryota > Viridiplantae > Streptophyta > Magnoliopsida > Santalales > Viscaceae > Viscum > Viscum album. Next base: position 324,647,779 of record OY728165.1, on the reverse strand, counting down.
TATAAAGGTATATTATAATTCCAGTGTAATATCATATATAATATCATAACTTCATCCTTTATACGTCCCACATATGGTATTAACGAATCAAATCACTTTGAGGGGGTGGTAGTCCGCACTTCCTTAAATGAAGATATCGTGTTTACCCATAATGGAAACCATAAAGGTATGTCCAAAATGAAAAATACAGAAGCTTAAGGAAAATATAAACATATTATATATCATATATAAATATAGTGTCATCTTAATGGCCACCTTTGAAGGTGTTAAAATAATGTTGAACAATCATCTTTTCGGGAGGCAGAAATTCGCCATCCACGGAAACAGTGTGTTGTTTAACCATTAGATGTAGGTGTGTGTAGGTGTATCTCGAATACTTCTTATAACAACATCCTAGTATATTTAATATACTGGATTTGTTACAAAAGAAATTAATAAAAAGAGTTTAGGGGGTTGGAGAAGCAAAATAAAACAAAAGGACTCAAGTGAAGACAATACCTTAAAATCGGGTAACTCCCTTTGGTTTGAGCTCAAAGGCTTCCTTGGGAAGACTTCTGCCCAAAGTGAGGCTTCAAGGAGTAATATAGGGAAGTGGAGAGACAAAATGGTCAGGGGTTGTCCGAGCCAAAGGCTTTGGAAGTGTGGGTAAGGAGGTAGAGGTGGGGGCCTTTTATAAGAGGAGAGGAGGGGCACTCTTGGAAAGTAAAGAAATGTTACTTTATTTTAAAATGATTTTAGGATTAAAAAGGCCCCACATTGATATAATTCGAGGGTAAGGTGATAAGGGTTCTATATCCACCTATAAAATAGGTTTTGGACATGTGTAGGTCATAGATTTTACATTATCATTTCATTTTATTTAAATCCTTTATTAATGAGGTAATCACTGCATCATCATGATGTCGTAAATAATTTAATTTATTTAAATTCTAAAAATTATAAAAAAAATATCATGATGTAGGAAATCTTTTTATCTTTCCAATGACTATTTATAATCAAAAATCTTACTTGTATAACCCCATGTAAAAATTGTTTTAGTAAAACATCTCATGTTTGTGTTATTTTTACTTTAACATTAAATAAAAAGTTATTTATATCATTTCCCAACCAAAGTGGCTCCATGGGGTCCCCAAGTTGACCCATGGATTGTCTTGGTCGGCCATGAAACATCCAGTGAGTGTAGGACATGTGTCAAGCTCATCTCATATTATTAAAACATTATTTTTACCTTAAACTACACTAATTACCTCTAATCACGATTAAGAACTTAAAAGTTACTATTCACCAAAAAATTATTTTAATCTCATTGAACCACATTTTAATTCTTAATGACAACCATGTATGTCAGATTTTTGAAAATCAAATCACAGAAGTGGCAAAGTTTCATTTAAACGAAAAATCAGTTTCTTTAACTACCACTTAGTGGTTTCACTATTCATCAAAAATTGAAGTTTTTCAGAAAAATTCCAAAACTTCACCCTAAGATATATTTGATATTCTGAATTCAAAAATGATGTCTATTTTAAGAAATTCAAAACATATAAGATGCATTAATTAATTTAATAATTAATTCCCGCTGTCATGACAAATAGCGTGTTTTTATGAAACAATAAGTATCAAAAGATTGACACTAGTTTAAGTCCAATTTCAAAGTGAAATTGATTCCAATGACCACCATTGGATTAAATGGTAAAAATATATTCTAATTTCACTTTAAAACTAAATAAAAAGACAATCTAATCATATAAATAAATTATATTAAAAAGTGGTTTTGAATTAAAATACAACATTTTTCACTATTCATTAAAAAATGAACTTTATCGGAAAAATACCAAAAATTCACACAAAGTAAATTTTGATGTCAAAATCATAAAGAATAAGTTTATTTTGAAAAACATAGCTTATAAAATTGTCAAAAGATAGATTTAAAAATGGTTTGCCATTAAAAGGCAGTAAAACAATCTTTTAAAAATATTAGTGTATTCCATGCTTAAGATTGGATTTATTTTCATTTTAAGCCTCTAAAACACTATCTAATTCATTAATAGGCATAGATAAAAATATCTATTATTCATTACTTACTTGGAATGTTACATTCTCTCTGCTCCATGCTTGATGTTTTATCAAGGTGATGTGGAGGCGTCGATGTAGCTCTATGTCAGTGTTGTTCAACGTAGCTTTGAATGCATGAAGAAGAGGTGTCCTTACCCCATTGAGATTCATTTTTGTGATGCAAGAAAAACCATGAGGGAGAGTTAGTTCTTCCCAAAGTGGATAGTATCTAGGTGTGGTGGATGATTCCCTATGTCTGGTGTGTTCATGGTGAAGTTATACAGTGGAGTGTTGGAGCAGGTCCTGACATTGCCGATGGAGTTTTTATGCTTGACCTCCTTTTTCTTGGGATACCACTAGTGGGTGTGACAGAGTGCCCGATTTGGAGATTACTCTCCTTCCAAAGGGAGTGAAGACACATGGGCTATGCCATGTGCTTTCTATGTCAAACTTATTGTGGTTGGATGAGTTTACTCACCTGACCTGTTTGTTGGTACCTTTGCATGCTCAATGTCAACCTTATCAAGTATAGGTTGAGGTGATGGAGACCCCATTAACAGAACTACCTGACTCACTATATGGTACTGGAAGTGGTAGTATTTTCCATGAGAATGTGAAGATTCTATCTTCTAGGAGAGTGCTTTGTGGTTTGTTTGGACCACCAGAGTTTTGGGTACGTCTTCACCCATAGATACTTGAACCTGAGGTGGAGACGATGGTTGAACTTCCTATAGTATTACGACTTCGAGACAGTCTATACTCTGAAAAAAAGGGAGATGTTTTAGTAGATTACCTTAGCAAGAAGTCCCAGGCTTGCCTAGTGAGGGAAGTTTTGGAGCAGTTATCTTCCCTACAACTGACCCTGGTGGAGCAGGAGTGTACAATTTTCTTCAGTCGATGGTGTTGACCACTTAACTTCTTAAGGATGTAAGAGAGTCTCAGTTAAGAGACATCGACTGTGAAATACTACGTGACTAGATATCCATGGGTGTTTTACCATATGGATATTTTGGAGGAGGGAATCACGGGACCCTATTCTAGGGAAAAAAAATATTCCAGCCAGGACACAGGATGTAGAGGTTCAGTCTGGGAGGAAAAATTTTCCCTGAGTTTCATCAGGCCATTTGGGACTGTGAAAAGAGATAGAGAGGTTTCCCACTACCTTTCCTTAACCCCAATAGCTGGAGAGGGAACACAGTGTCTCCTAAGTGTCACTGCTGAGAAGATATGTGTATGTTCCTACGCACGTCATTGATAGAATTATACCTTATGAGGATGAACTATCTCTTTGGTTTGCATGTTTTGGCAGCACATAAATGTGTAGGGTTTCCTATGAGTGAGAGATCTAGGTGTGTGCTCAGTATCTCAAGATTTTCTCTAGTTTACGCTTTCTGGGGATGAAAATATTGAAGGATGGAATGATGTAGAGACTCAGTTTTTTCCTTGTAAGTCTTTCGAATATTTCTACATATATTTATAGTGCTAAGACGACGTGTGATTCTGAGTCATGGTGTGCCCTGAATAAATTTTAAAAAAATATTTAGTATATTTTATACTATACATGTGGAGGAAACATTATATCTCTCAAACGGTAGCTCATATTGGAAATATGAGGACACAGTTGAGTTCGGAGTGTGTCGTTTACCCTAGGTGGGGTATAACTTTTGTGGGCGTAGGCTTCCTGTGGAAAAAGTTATAAAGGGAATTTTGTAAATTAATTAATTAATTTATTTTGGATGTCAGATCAAATAACTTTTGAACAGAGTCTCAGATCAGAAATACGAGACCACTGTTGAGTTTATAACGTGATATTCACCCTATGCGTGATATAAAATTTGTCGGCATGGGACGTTCGGACCCCTCGCTCATTGGAAATGCATTGAATGATTAAATAAATTATTTTATTTAATTACATAAATTCATTTTAACCTAATAAGAGGGTATAAATATGTGGTTAAGGGGATTTCTCCTCATAAACCTAAACTTTTAATATGACCTACCCTCTACTCCCCTCTCCTCTCTTTCCCATTGGCGAATGACAAACAACGAAGAACAATGACGGAACTTTAGATCCAGGTGGATCGAAGCATGATGAACATGACAAATCTTAGAAAGATCATTTTTTGTCAATGGAAATCGATCCAAACTGTAGGTAGGAGCTTTGATTCATTGATTTTTCCCACACCCATTGTTTCATTCTTTGTGAATTAGTTGATTTAGTTAGTGATTTCACTACATATGTCATGGTTTGATCACAATACATAAACTTGTTAAATTATTTCTCCTTTGGTCTCTGTTGGAAATAATTGAATCACAGGATCAATATTTCTCCTCCATATTGATCCACTCATTCCATATATACACACTCTTTGTGTTTCTTACTCGTGCGAAGTATGGTAGGACAATCCATGATCAACTAAGACAATGGGAAATAGATCCTGATTAGTAGAGGAAGATTGGATTGAGAAGGGGTCACCGGTCGATAGAGGAGAGGGCATCAACCATCCAAGCGCCTAACCGATCACACACAACGGAGATGGTGGTCCATGGGTGTACTGTTTGTTGATTGGTGAAACAAAGGTCAAGATTGGTGAAGGGAGGTGCGGTGTCGGTAAGCCAACAGTGGCTGGGACAGTTCGGTGCGACGATGTGCCAAGGTGGACGGAGGTGTAGATCTGGGATCTATGGGTGTAGGTCTAGGATCTACGAGCATAGATCTATGGTTGGAGTTGTGGTGCGGTTGGACGGTTAGGGAAGTGGAAGTAAGGGGTTGTCATTAGGGTTTATGAGGAGCAAGGGTGGCGTGAAGATTTAGGGTTGCGGGAGGAGAAAAATTGTAGAGAAGATATGAGGGAGAAGAGGGAAAATCGTGGGAGAGAGGAGAGATAAACAAAAAAAGAAAAAAAATTGGGGAGGGAGCACTGCTGTAGCAGAGTAATTTTTTTTGGGTTTTTGAATTTTTTTTTGCCTAAATGGGTTAGGGTTCAAAGTATTTATAAAAATGGGTCAAAGATGCGTGAACCCCGTTCACGCATCTTAGGCGTGGAGAGATGCATGAACGCAGTTCACGCATCCTTTGTAAACCTTTTTTTTGTATTTTTTTGTATTTTTATTTTTTGTTTTGTTTTGTTTATATATATATATAAATAAATAAAACAAAAAATTTCAGCAGAATTTATCTACTATTTAATATCCAACAGTTCTGCCGTTACAGCAGTCTGGATTCTGACAGACACCCTCACCCATGACTCTCTTTTATAAGAGGTCTAGCCCTGGAAATCGTTCTGCATTTTCGATGTGGGACTCAACTTCTATCTTCCCTATGCAGAACATTCTGTATTTCCGATTGGGATTCTGTTTCAAGTACGTCACTTTGAAAGACTATAAAATACAAACTATAAGACCAATATAAATGAAACTTAAAACATGGATTAAACATATAAGAAATTGTTGAAAATAAAAAGAATTTTGTAAAAAATTTGGATGAATAATAATTTATAAGCTTTCAAAGATACTAATTTGAAACTTAAAAATGATTCAAATACGTGTCTTTGAAAGTCTATAAAATAAAAACAATAAGACCAATATAAATGAAAATTAAAACATGGTTTAAATATATTAGAAATAGTTAATTATTAATTTGTTAATTAATAATATAATTATTAATTAGTTAATAATTAATATAATTATTAATTATTAATTATTAATTATTAATTATTATTTACTAATATACAATAATTAATTAGTTAATAAGTAATATAATTATATAATAATTAATTTTTTAATTAGTAATATAATTATTAAGTGATAATTAATTAGTTAATTATTAATATAACTATTAATTATAACTATTCATTATAATTATTAATTATTAATTATATAATAATAAATTAGTTAATTTTTCAAATAATTATTAATTATAACTATTAATTATTTATTATATGATAATAAATTAGTTATTTTGTAATATAAGTATTAATTTAAAATAAATAAATAAATAAATAAATAATTAATTTGTAATATAATTAGTAATTATAATTATTTATTATAATTATTCATTATAATTATTAGTTATTAGTTATTAATTATTAATTATATATTTAGTAATTAGTTAATTAGTAATATAATATTTATTATACAATAATTAATTAATAATATAATTATTAATTAAAATTATTAATTATTAATTATATACTAATTAATTAGTTAATTAGTAATATAATTACTAATTATAATTATAAATATAATTAGTAATATAATTACTAATTATAATTTGTAATTATTAATTATATAATAATTAATTAGTTAATTTGTAATATAATTATTCATTATAATTTTTAATTTTTAATTTTTAATTGTTAATTATATAATAATTAATTTGTTAATTAGTAATATAATTATTAATTATATAATAAATAATTAGTTAATTAGTAATGTAATTATTAATTATAATTAGTAATATAATTATGAATTATAATTACTAATATAATTATGAATTATAATTAGTAATTATTAATTATATAATAATTAATTAGTTAATTACCAATATAATTATTAAATATTAAAAATTAATTATATAATAATTAATTAGTTAATTATTATATAATTAATAATTATATTACTAATTAACTAATTAATTATTATATAATTAATTATTAATAATTAATAACTAATAATTGTAATGAATAATTATAATTATTTATTATATTACTAATTTTCTAATTAACTAATGAATTATTATATATTTAATAGTTATATTACATACTAAATACTTAATTATTGTATAATTAATAATTATATTACTAATTAATTAATTAATTATTATGTAATTAATAATTATATTACAAATTAACTAATTAATTATTATATAATTAATAATGATATTACTAATTAACTAATTATTAACTAATTAATAATTATATTACTAATTAACTAATTAATAATTAACTATTTCTTATATGTTTCATCCATGTTTTAATTTTCATTTATATTGGTCTTATAGTTTTTATTTTATATGTTTTCAAAGCCACGTACTTAAAACGTTTTTAAGTTTCAAGTTGGTGGTTTTGAAAGATTATAAATTATTTTTCATCAATTTTTTTTACAATTTTTTTTATTTTCAACTATTTCTTATATGTTTAATTAATGTTTTAAGTTTCATTCATATTGGTCTTATAGTTTTTATTTTATAGTCTTTCAAAGACACGTATTTGAAACATTTTTATGTTTCAAGTTGGTATCTTTGAAAGCTTATAAATTATTATTCATCAACATTTTTTACAAAATTCTTTTTATTTTCAACAATTTCTTATATGTTTAATCCATGTTTTAAGTTTCATTTATATTGGTCTTATAGTTTGTATTTTATAGTCATTCAAAGTGACGTACTTGAAACAGAATCCCACATCAGAAATGCAGAATGTTCTGCGCAGGAAAGATAGAAGCTGAGTCCCACATCGAAAATGCAGAACAATTTCCAGGGCTAGCCCTCTTATAAAAGAGAGTCATGGGTGAGGGTGTCTGTCAGAATCCAGACTGCTGTAACGGCAGAACTGCTGGATATTAAATAGCAGATAAATTCTACTGAAAATTTTTGTTATATATATATATAAATATAAACAAAACAAAAAATAAAAATTTTAAAAATACAAAAAAAATATTTCTATAGGATACATGAACGAGGTTCACACATCCTTCACAAGGTTTACAAAGGATGCGTGAACCTCGTTCACGCATCTCTCCGCGCCTAAGATGCGTGAACATTGTTCACGCATCTTAGACCCATTTTTATAAATATTTTGAACCCTAACCCATTTAGGCAATTTTTTTTTTCAAAAACCCCAACAAAAAATTACTCGCTTTAGCGCATGAAGCAGGGTGGCGGCATGGCCTTCCCTCTTTATCTTAAAAAAAAGATTTATGATAATAAATTGATAATAATAATAATATTATTATTATTAGCAACAATATGGTTTTCCTATCATAACTCTTCCGTAGGGTGTCTGTTTGATGCGTCGTCAGTGGAAGCGTAACCCTATTTTCAAAGTGGTTATTTTAAGACCAATATTGAATAAATTCTTCCAACACATGGATCAGGTCCAAAAAAAGTCCGATAATAATAATACTTTTATTATTATTAAATTGCTTATCAGTCATAACTCCCTCATATGACATCCGTTTTACGTGCCATATGCGGCATAGTGACCATGACCTTGAGATGGTCATTTCAAGAAAAATTTGGATACTTAATGTAGGATCATGGCTTGGGTGCACAGAATGCCTAAGAATAATAATAATAATATTGTTGTTGTTGTTATCATGAAATCTTGTATCACACATTGCTTCTCTATACGACATCAGTTATATGAACCGTTAGCACCTTTGTGACCCTGATATTGAGGAATACATTTTGAGACCACTATCGGGATTTTAATTCAGGATAGAGGTGTGGGCCCCATGATACGTCATTCGAGTGGAATGCAAAAACATGAAACGTTTCCATCAGATGTCTGTTTGGGGAGAATGAATAGTCGATTTTGTGTGTTTTTTCACAAGGATCACAACGGTGTGATCTATTTGATTGTGTGGAGCCTTATTATTGATCTAATTAATTGTGGAAACATGAAAGGAATATTGATGGAAGATCATTCTGTAGTTTTTGAAGAGAACCCTCAACTTAGATCTGCATCCACTCCTGTGAGAGTGGAGAAGATGCATGAAGTGATGTGGTCAAATGGTTTGGGTCCATTTTAGGAGGCCTGTCAGTGAATTATGTGTTGGACCTCCAGATCAAAGATGAGTGCCGTGCACTTTTCAGCCTTCTTACTAGATGTTCCATGTACTCTGGGAGTACCTTGGCATGCCTAGGGGTACTTGTTCACAATTTAGTACCCAAATATGGTTGGGAACATGGCTAGGTGATAAGGTGGGGTCGCACGATGTGTGGGCCTCATATGTGGAATGCACCACTTTACTAGATGCGATGTGAATGTTCTGGGTTGGCATGCACAATGGTACCATCTAGAAGGGATGGTTAGTGGAGTTCCTTAATGCTTTCTGAGAGGTACCATCCATTAGGGATGTCCAGTGGTGTTCCTCGATGCTTTCAGAGAGGTACCATCTAGTAGGGATGGCCAATGGTGTTCCTCAATGCTTTCCAAGAGGTACCATCTAATAGGGATAACTAGAGAAGTTTCAAGCTTACCTCCAACCATGCTGCGTAGTGGTCCCTGATGGCAGTTCCAGGCTTATCTCTAGCCGGGTTGGGCAGTGGTCCCCGATGGTAGTTTTGGGCATCCCTCTAGTAGGGCTAGGAAGTGGGTCCTGTTGACAATTCTTGTTGGGAAGTACCCTCCAGAGGGGTTGGATAGTGGGTCCTTATCGACTTCTAGGTGATGATACCCCTTAACATACTAGGTAACATATACCCGATGACTAAAGTGGAACCCTTTGACTGGGCTGCGCATGGGTCCTCAACCTTGAGACATGACCTCTCGACTGTGTGACATCATAACGAGAAATGATTTGACATAAATTTGGACTCATGAGGAAGAGGGACACTTTTCCAACAAAGATGCATCCATGTGACACAATCCAAAATCGTGAGGGTGAGACAATGCCGCCCAAAGTGGATATTATCAAGGTGCGGTGATTGAGTCCCTTTAACTTACAATTCAGAGAAAATGTGTGAGGTGCTGGGCATTGATGGTGGTTACTTATGAACTGTTGGCTACTCTTCTTTTTAGGATTAACTGTGATATGGAGATCCCCTTACTCTATCATTTTGGTTTCTTTGAATGCGAACATATATATTCTATTTCCCCTTCCCACTCCTTGCGTTTTGGTTACTCTTCTTCTAGGAGAGGTGAAGACATGTTGGGTATTCCATGTGCTTTCTGTGTCTAGCTTCTCATGGTTGGATGACTCTACTCTCCTACTATAGGTAGAAAAGACTTGATGAGAAGTTCATATTCTCAAAATTTATGTATCCTTGTGTTTGTATGAGCTTACTTTAACTTTCTTATTGGGTTGAGTTGCACTCCTTTTACTATACCTTGTCATATCTACTGCTTTCATTTTTTTCAGTTATATCTTATAGCTCCCCCTTCACATTTTCAAGGCATCCTAATCGGTATTTTTATACTCACCCCTACATGGGATTTTCCCACACATGTCGTGCCTTATGCAAACGATGGACAAGATGGTCATGACTTCAGAGGAGATTAGGGATACAGGTTCTTGGACCATGTATGGTGGTCATAGATTGGGATCTAGGAGTGTGGCTCTCTCAACTATTTTACTTTTCATTTTCTACCAGGTTGTGGCACTTTTATGGATGGGTTTTTATTTTTTCCCTTTTTTCCTTTCAGTTTACTCTACTACACTTTTACTGTTTAGAGGTTCATGCATGCTTGTTTATTTATAGCAGTGTTTCATATTTTTTTTATTTCACTCTGCACTTTTATATTGAGTTGGATACGTGTGTGTGTACATGTTCTTAGAAAAAGGCCTCCCTGAGTTTGTTTTTCCTTCGGTGCTTGTCGCCACCCTTGGCCTATGGAGTTAGGCTTGGGGTAGTTACAGATTGAGCCCTGACTTGGGTCGAGTCGTGAAAACCTAAGATCCCATTAAAATAACTTGAATGTATTTCACATTGTGTAAGGATAGAATCATCATTTTTTAGACTCATATATTAATTAATAGGTACCTGCATGTGATTAAATTCTCATGTGTACTTGGATTCATGATATTTAATTGAATATCCCTCATCTGGTATCTGATGACCATTCCATGTTAGAATAAATACAATATTTAGATAATTGTGTAAGAAGAAACAAAATCTTTTCTGAGATTAAATCTAAAGGCCCCCAGTTTATGTAAGATTAAACTATATTATAGGATTATATTTGTGTGTATTAATTAGATAATTAAATATATGTTTCATTAAGAATTTATATGGTTAAAATCATATATATTTAATATGGAAGAATTAATTCCATGAATATGAGGAATTATTATAGATTTAATAAGTGTAAATGAGTGATGATTGTATTCAAATTTCTTATATTTAAATAGTAATATATGAGGATTAAATGAATGAGTTTGACTTGTATTTGAAGAATAATGTTGGATGTATTTACCGTGATATTCATGGAGGATCATATATCTTCTATAAGGGAAACATGGAGAATCTCTCTTGAATGAGAGATGGAGGATTCTTAGAAGGAATTGGAGAGATATATTTTTCTATAAATAATGCATTTTGCGATAATTAATAAGTAGAGAGTGCGTTATTGATTTATCAAAAACTTTAAGAGAGGTATTGTAGAAAAGAAAAATAGAAGATGGAATTCCAAATATTTGTTAGAAATAAGTGAAGACATAATATGAACTATTTGAAGATAATATAAATAAAGAAGAGGGTTGTGTTTATATGATGAATCAGGGAAAGGTGTAGCTTCTATTCATGGTTATTTTCATATAAATACTATGAAGAAGAAACAAGTAGAGAATAAATAGAACCATCTATATCTGGTGAAATAAAAACAATGGTGATATTTTTTTCATTATCCTACATTATAAAGGATTTTTTCCTTTCTTGGAGAAGTGATAAAAAATATAGGAGTGAATGGAGTTACCCTTGGGAAGCAATGAGTTGTTCCTAAATATCATAAGGGGATTAACCCTAGGCATATGAGTGACTTGGCCTGGACCAACTATCGAACAATGAGTTTAGTGAATTTCAATTCATTGGCACATTACTGATTGCATAATCAATATATTATCCAAGTTTGGGTGATCCAAGTAAAATACTTGTGTATTATGTATATGATTTTCTTATATTCTACAATGAATAAGTTAGTTAGTGAGGTTTAACTAATCTTTGATTTATATCTGGTAAAGTAAAGAAAAATAGGGATAATAATCAAACAATCATCATTATGGGAAGAACTCAAGTGATACGCTATTAACTATGAGATCAAGGTCATAAATGGTAGTAAGATTTTATGGAAAAAGTGTTTTAATTGAAAAAGTTATATTATATAATTCACCCCCTTAGGGTAACTCTCATTAAATTCCCTTGTGGGACTAACAATTGGTTTGATAGTATAAGTTCCATTTTTTATAGATTTCTTTACTTTACCAGATATAAAAGTTAAAAAAATTAAAAAAAGCATAACTCTAAAGGCATTATATATTATGAAACAATTAATGGAAAAATTGAGATTTAGATAAAAGAATCCAACGACTCTCAAAAGGAAGGTTGAATGTCTTTTATTATGAATTTATTAATCCATACATTTATATTGCAGGGTTATATAAGTAATCTAACATCCCAAGTGAAGATGTATTAATTAATGATGATAAAATATAAAGGAACCCAAAGGTGGAAGATTTAAATTTATTTGATTAGAAATATCAAAGGAGGAAAGAAGAAAAAAACAAGTTGTAATAGTATAATAATTTTCAGTTGATATAGGTTAAAGTGATGAAAATTGAATTTGTCAAATTGAAGGGCTTAAAAAAGTTATTATTTGAGGTGGTTACTGATATAAGGGAAAATAATGATTCTAAATATGAATAGATGGAGGATATTCCTTCAGAAGTGTAGAAAAATAAAGGATATACCAAGGGGTAGGGATTGAACTCAAAATATGTTAAAAACTTGAATGAAAATAAGGATAAACTTACTACACACCTAAAAGAATTGGTCAAGGGGAAATAAAGGATGTAACTAGAAAATATAATACTTATGTAATCTATCTCTCAATTGAACACTATGATGAAGGAGAAAAGTGACACGTCATATAAAATTTCCCATTCATTGAATTATGATATGTATAAGAAGACAACACTCAAGGAATATATGAATTCTTAACTTGAGGCAAAGAACAAAAAGGTCCAATAACTTAAATAAGAGTTGATATTGGTTTACAAGAAAGTGTAAAAACTAGATTCCTTGGTTAATATAATTAAAAAATATATGTTACCCTTAATATTTGATTATCCTTTAGCAGGTAATAGTGAGATGAAGAGAAAGTATTCCATATCCAAGGAAAACCTTGTAATAATTGTAATGTCACAAAGGTCATGTTCCATGGGAAAAACTAACATTTTCCATGATGGAAACCCTCAAAAACATGTAGATAATATATCTATGGGTATTTCAAAGAATAGGGGAAATAGTGAAAGTACTAAAAACACACTCAAGAGGGTCCTTATAAAAATCAAGGATAAATAGATGAGTTTCAAAAGAAGGTACTGAGGAATATGATTTTAAAATGGAATGTATAAAAATATTTCTATCTTTTTTTTATGAATAATTTGAATAAATTTATTTTTTTGATGTTTATGATTTTTTTCCAAAATAAGTAACTAACTGTAGTAGAAAAGTTATGATTTTTATTCTAATAATTCTTACGATTTTAATCATATATCTAGTGGAAATCCCAGAATAAATTCAGTTTGAATGAAAGGAGAGATCAAGTATATATTAAATGAAAAATATTTTATTTTGAGTAATATATTTTAGGTGGTTTTTGAATAATATCTTTATGATGAAATTAAATTTAAAAGGAATTACAAATTTTCTACTAAACAAAAAATGTATTGGAAATACAAAAAGAAGATTTTGAAAAGAGAGATAAGTTCAGTTATTGATAAATCCCATGGGAAAAAGTATTACATGACATGTTATGTGTTAAATAGCCAATTTATTCTTATAGGTATAAACCAAAAAGAAATAATATTTAGAAAAGTTCAAACTATTATCTCTCATGAGACCCTTTATAGTAAGAGTACCCAAGGAAGGGTAGTTTGTGATTTCGGCCATGAAGAAAATAAAAATCCCAAAGATTTTGAAAGGTATTTATATTCTATTAAAACTAATTTATATATGGATATAGAATATAAAATGAAGGATAAAGGAAAAATAGTGTTCCATATTATCTCACCATCTTCCTCAATTAATGTAAAGTGGAGATCCCCTCTCCCCATGTATTTCAATGCTATAACTATTGTTAAGGTGTTATAGGTTTTGGGGGAGATATGAAACATGTGTAATTTTTATAAAAATATTTAAATGTTATTGATACATGCTCCAAATTTCCAATTAATTCTTGGAAGCATTTTAATTGATTACTTGTCAAAAATAGAATTCATAGAACATGAGTAAAATAAGAGATATCAAAGCAATAACAAGTGGAGTCTCAATAGGAATAAAGTTCCAATTTAGGTGTTGGTGTCTAGAGAACATATTATCAAATTATATAAATCCATGAAGATGTAAGAAAACAACCTTGATATATTATCAACAAAAAAAATAATTTTCATGATTTATTTGTTTTGATCTAACATGTGATATCATCTGAAAATTTTCTAGATATAAAAAGATGATAAAATTGAATGAATTTCATGATTAATATTTATTACATATTCAGATATGAAGTTGAGATATTCAAGGGGAGTTTGTAGTTTTATATCCAAAGGTGGTATCCCAATCAATTAATGAAATACACCATGTGCATAAAATAAGAAATATTTTTTTAAAATTAGTTTTGAAAATTGGTACTAGCATTGGTGTTTAGAACTTATCTATAAAACTAAAATCTAATATGACTCAAAAAATGTGTAACAAATTTTTTTTAATTAACTATTTTATAAAAGTGTGGATGAGTTCAAAGGCTATGTTCCTTGGTAGATGTTGGAATTTGTTATTACATGTGTTATAAGTATATAGGTGAGTACAATGGACACCAATGATGTTGCTAGATTAATCTATTATTTCCTACATCAAGTTATATATTTTAATGATTATAGGTTTTTTTTATGGATAATTTATAAGTTATAAGATCACTCACTAAAATTAATTGAGTATGAAACCCCATTTTAATAAATTTTAGATGCTATAAATTAAAGTTTTGAATTTTATTGAGAAAGTGGGGAAAGAGAAGTAATTTGTAAGAGTCTTAAAGTATATTGAAAGTGGGGAGACTTGTCTCTATATTTATGATTCAAGGTATATTTTAATAAATGGAGAGAATATTTATTATAGACATACCCTATTAAAATATAGGATAAGACTTCCACACAAGCAGTTATGTATTCAAAATCCTAACAATTGAATCTAGTTTTTACCCCTTTCAAGAGCTATCACAGATGTGATTTTTGTACATTTTAACATCAAGAAGATTGGGAGATCATGATAATGATTCTAAATGATAAGAAACTTTTCTCCCAAGTTAAAATGGTTTTAAATACTATATATAGGTAACTCTTGGAGGAAAGTTTTTCTTTATATTTTCAGTAAAAGGGAGAGTAGATAGAATCATAAATCCCAGGGTTATTTAATTGAAAACATCATGACTAGGAAGGGTCAACAAAAAGGGGTAGAAGATATAATCATGGATCTATTTAAATGAATTTATAGTTTCATGATGTTTGGTTGATATTGGATTCATGATTGGTGTTTTCAAAAAATCCAATGGGGGGGGGGGGATTGTTAGCATTCAATCAAAAATTGATGTGGGTGTTAGATTTATTTTCAACACATGTATTTGTTGATGTTGTATTTTTTTCAACCAATGATGTCTGTGTAAGATATTTATTTATTAAAATATGAAATGTGTTTTAGTTATTTCCAATCATATTATTAGACATGGAATAAAGATGAGGTTGATTATGGTTTTATCATTGTCAAGGTAGTGGGCAAGAATTGAAGGTATTCTTGGAGTTTACAAGTATCAAAGTGAGCACAAGAACATTTCATGGTTTATGTTAGGTGAAGCACAAATTTTCAAATTTTTATAAGAACAAGTCTTGTGGGTTGGGAGCTATGTAAGGATAAGTCACATGTTCCTGAGGTTGTATAGGAATAAACTCGATTTTTCATTAGAATAACTTGACTGGAACGTGAGTTGCATAAGGAGAGCCTTAATATTTTTTAAGGCCATGTATAAATAAATAGGTTAACATTTGAGATAAAATTCATGTATATTCTTAATTGCATGATATTAAATTTAATTTCACTCATATCTCGTTAGGTGAGAATATTTCATCAAAATAAATGCTATATTCATAGAGTTGTGTAAGAATGGATAAAAGTTGAAATGTGATTAAATACAAAGGACCTCAGTTCATATGAGATTAATACATATTTAAGAATGATATATATATGGATTAATAGAACAATTAAATATATATTTTATTAAGGATTTACATGGATAAAATCATGGAGATTAACATGAGGATTTTTTAGAGATATAACAAGAAGAAATGAGTGAGGATTGTATTAAAATTTCATATCTTTCAAAAGGAATATACAATAATTAAATATATGAGTTTAAAATAAATTTGATGAATAATTTTGGATATATTTTCCTTTTAAATTCATGGAGGATCACATATCTTCTATGAGGAAAACACGAAGAATCACTCTTGAAAGAGAGAGAAGTAACCATGGAGATATCTTTCTCCATAAATAGTGTAATTTGTTGTGATGTATACATAGATATAAAATAATTAATATATCTAAACTTGTGAGTGAGGTATTAAAAAATATAATAATAGAAGATTTAATTCTATATTTATGATGCAAAAAAGTGAAGATAGAATTGGCGCTCCTCCAAGATCATGCCAATGAAGAAGAAGGTGGTGTTTCCATGATGACTCATCGAAAAGTGTAGCTGCTTTTCATGGTGATTTTCATATGAATCCTATAAATAATAAGAAATTGGAGATCATATAAAACTATCTACATATAGTTCAATAAAAAAATGGTGATACTATTTATATTGGTATTTTTTCCAAAGGTGTTTTCCTTTCATGGAGTATTGAGCAAGGATATAGGAGTGAAGGGAGTAACCCTTGGGAATTAGTGACCTATATATAAACCTTGTAATTGGAGTGACACTACGAATAAGAGTTACTTGGCCTAAACCCACCACAAAACTTTTATTTTAGTGGATTATAGTGCATCAAAACATTTCTTATTTCACGCTCCTTGAATTAGCATTGTGTGGGTGAACCAAGTTAAAACCTTGTGTCTTATGTGCGTGGTTTATTTATATTTTTCAATGAATAACTTATCGAGAGAGGGTTAAGAAATATTTGATTTATATCTGGAAAATATAAGAGGGATAATAATCAAATGATATCATTAAGATAATAAATCAAGCGATACTCTACTATGAGTTCAAGTTCATCTTGGCCAGTGAGAGTTTGATGAAAAAGTGCTTTAATTGTTAAAGTTATATACCATGATTCACCCCTCTTAGGATCCCTCTCACTAAATTCCCTTGTGGGACTAAGAGGTGATAAATATTTCATGAATTTTTTTGATGACTTTACTAGTGAGACTAATATCTATTTTATTTCTAGTAAATCATAAGATCTTGAGAAACTTAAACACTTTTGGAGGATTTATAAGAACCAAACAGGGTATGCAATCAAAAGATTATGATAAAAAAATGGATTTTAATACAAGAATTAATATTTTGAGATATATATTTGAAAGAATATGACAAGGCATAAATATAGTGTGCCTAACACACCCCACTAAAGTGGAGTTACTAAGAGGAAGAATTAGAGCTCGATGGAAATGAGAAGAATAATATTATCAAATAATGAAAATTCAAAATATATTGGGAGACAAGATAAAACCTAAAATTTATATATTTTGAATTAGTTCCTACTCCAACCACATTCGGTTAATATACCATATGAGTTATGGTTCATAAAGAAGTATTTATTGAAGAGTTTAAAGGTATTCGATAGACCATGATTTATCATGATTAACGGTAATCATTTAGGAATGTTTTATAAGAGTGAAAAAGAAGGAATATTTGTGGGGTATAAACCTATTAGAAGAAGTTATTGGTTCTCTAAAAATATTATAAGGAAGTTTATTTACAACATTTTTATAATTGTGTTGTAAAATCAAAATATTTTACAAGCATCATTTCTTTTTGATGATAACATTGAAGGGGATGTAAACAATAGACATAATGATATTATTTATAGAAACCCAAGCCTTTTTAAAATATTATTAAATGTTTTTAAACATAAATATCCATTACATACAACCAAAGGATTAAAAATCCTATTATCTTGGGAAGAATAGGTTCATAATACATCAATGGAAACTAAGACATGACATATTTATTTTATTCTCCATAATGAGATCCTATATACAATTGATATCATAAAACTATATAGGATAACTTAGGGAAATAAATAAACAAAGGAGTGATTTAAAAATCTTCATAATGGAATAAACATGATAATGAATCATAACATGTGAGTCAAATGACATAAAATGATATCATAAAAGAGATATCTCATGAATAATCACATGGAAACATAACATAATAAACATGATATCTTATGATCATGGAATTATAGTAAATTATTAGAAAAATAAACACATGAAATAATAATAAGTCAAGGATAACCACTAAGACAACATCACATAGTGGTGGGAGTCCCATAATGGATTAGGTTCACTCCCTAACCCCATTCATAATGTCTCATCAGACAAAAACATTACCTAATGCATTGGAGTGCTATCTCGGTGCACCCATCATAACATGTACATGATTATGTGTGCCAAAAAATGAAATTAATCATAAGTAATTAACATAATAATTACCCATGGAAAGAAATGGTTTTCATAATCTTTCCTCATATCATAAAAATTACCCACGGAAAGAAATGGGATGCTTTTGGGAAATGGACTTTAGGCATGTATTAACCCATAAAAGGAAGATAGAATAAGATATGTATATATGTAAGAGATATATATTCATATTTAATAAGCATTAAATAACATTAAATATAGAGATAAAGGGTGTTATAAAGATAAATGTGATAACCCAAAGAAAAGGGGTGGTTTAGAGAGATCCATTAGCTTATGTCAGGATCCATTTTTTACTTTCACTTAACGCACCATATAATCAAATAAGATTAATTAATTAATTAATTTAAAACCTTTTACATATATATGTTATTTATTATAGTTTTATTATGTTCATTTCTAACTACTTCAATGAGATATAAAGCATAATTTCACTGTTCCATGGGTGTTTGTTTCATGGTTTAAAGCACATATAACTTGTGGTGAATTATTGATATTCTTGTTAAATGGGATGAAAAAAGTGAAATGAAATGTTATTCATACCCTTTTATAGATTTAAATGGTTCTAATTATCCATATGTGTTAGGATATATGGATGATTCATTTAGTAAAATGTTAATGTTATTTGGTTAGTTCAATTTTGTGGTTTTACAGAGAATCAAAAAATAGTTCTGTTTTATTTAATATTATGACTATATAATCATTCTATAATGTGAAAAAATAAAATATAAATATTTAGTTCATTTTAAACTATTATAAGTGAATTTAAACCAACCATTAAGGTGGTATAGGGAAATGAAAACTTATCCTCCATAGAGGTGGTGGAACGATATAATACGGATGTTGTTTTCATTTTTAGAATAAGTGGATAAGAGAAGATAATGGAGGGTATATATTCCATTAGCACTATAAAATTATATTATACACAAGATACTAGATTTATTAATTCATATTGAATGATGTAGGTGAGGAAAAGGAAGAAGAAGAGAATAATTTAACAGAGGTAGTTTAAGAATACTACCTCTTGAATGTCGCCTCATTGAAATACTCCTTAAGGCACTTGGAATTGGTATTTTGGTGATACCAGAAGCACTAAGAAGTGGGGTAGAGTATTAAGAATATAATTTTTCAAAAATTTGGTAATTTACAAGGCTTATAAGGCATGATGATATGGGGTTGTATTTATAACGGGAGGAGAGGGGTGTTTTTGAATATTATATTCATTAGTTTATTATTTTGGATCAAGAATACCAATAGTAATTATTCTTAGGAATATATATAGTAAATGATTCATTTTATTTCTAAATAATGGGTACTTACATCATATATGACCCAAACATTCATATTTTTATCATATAATGTTAAATACTGTATTTTATAGTAGTACACTATTCATAAAAAAATCAACTATTTTAGAATATCATTAAAAAATCAACCTTACCATATTTTTATGTGAATATTAAAAAAATAAATCAATTTAATGAAAATAATTTTCTAAATATGAGAAATTTATTTTTTATATAAAATAATCATTTATTAAAAAAATGTCAATTTTAATAATATGATCATTTTTTAACCCTTTAAAATATTACTTGTGGTCTCATAAAATTATATGATCATTATAATGAAACATAATATTAATTCATAAATCCATTTTACAAAAATAAATTTTCTTTTAAATAATATTATTTATTATAAAATTTCAATTAAAACATTTATGAATTACAAAAATATAAATACTTAATTTAAAACATTTATTTACTTGTACCATGGTTTAAATATATCATATTTTCAATTTATTGGATACCTAAGTATTAATTTAAAATTACATAGGTGTGGTTACTATTATAACATTCATATTACTATTCCCAATTGTCATATTACTATTCCAATGACCATGTTACTCTTTCAACAACCAGATTACTATACCAATAGTAGAATTTGTAATGGTCATATGGGTTCCCTAATTTTTATAAATACATCATATTACATTCATTATTAATTAAATTATATTTTATCTCAATGTTATATATATATATATATATTCATTTTCAAGATTAATATTGCGTTACTAATATTATGATTTATTTATAAATATTTTTTTGTGAGTGGTTATTCTAGTTGATCGAGAAAATCTAGATTTTCATATTTTAGTTATATTATCTTATATTTTTATCCCCTTTTAATATTTTCAATTCTCAAGTCTGTTTTTATTCTTTAAATGTAATTTTAAAATTATTATAATAAAATGTAATGGGTTTTATCATGTGGTGCATGTGTATTGTTTAACATTACTAAATATAAAATAACTATACAATTAGAGGGAAAATTTTATTGATAAAATCTCGAGTCATTACATTCTCCCCCATTAATAAACTTTATCCTTGAAATTTTGTTTTACAAACTAAGGTGGAAACAAGTGTGGGTACTTCTTCTTCATGTATTCCTTCTGTTCCCATGTTTCCTCCTCATACTTATGGTTTTTCCATAGTACATTGACTGTGTGAGTTATCTTATTGTGTAGAAATCTATCTCCTTGATCCAAGATCTTCACCGACTTCCCCGTAAAAGCGATATCATTTTCCTGTTATACCATATCTGAATTCAGTACATGTGAGGGATTTGGTATGTACTTTCTCAAGAGGGATATATGTTATACTTCATGTACTTAATAAATGAATAGTGGGAGTGCTAGTTGATAGACCACAGCTCTGATGTGACCGAGAATCTCAAAGGGGCTGATGAACTTGGGACCTAGATTTAACTTCTTCCTAAATCTCATGAATCTCTTCCATGGATATATTTAGAGTAATAATTTATATCCAACCTCAAACTCTAGGCCTCATAGATTTTTTTTGACATATCTCTTCTGTTAAATTCGAGTATCAATAATGTTTTACTGAATGATCTCGACCTTTTATACAATTTCCTCAACCATTTTAGGTCCCAACAGATTATGTTCAACAACTTCATCCCAAAATACATTTATTCTACATAACTTATCATAAAGGGATTATTCATATTAATCCATTTGGATGCTTGAGTGAAATCCATTATTATACGAGAATTTGACCAGAGGAAGATGTTGATTCCATCCCCCTTTCAAGACCATTGAGCATGCTATAAACATGTCCTAAAGTGTATAGATATTTCACTAAGATTGGGCATCATATTGGGTGTGATAAGTCCTACTAAAGTTCAAATCAATGTTTATAAAATGTTTGATACCATTCCATAACTTAGAGGTAAATATCAGATATCATTCACATATAATAGATAATGGTGTCCCATGCGACCACACCACTTCTTCAATGTATATCCCTGAAATTTGATTGAGTGATAAGTCTTATCAAACTAAATTTAAGTGAGAAGTATTTTTAAGATGATCCACCACAACATATATCACATTATTTCCCTTTGATGTATTCAAAATACCAGTAAAAAGTCCATGGTGATGTTTTCACATTTTTATGTAGGTGTGGGCAATGGTTGAATCATCCCCTTGTATTTTTTCCTTTCAACCTTCACTTGATAACATACTGGGAATTTTTATGTATATTCCACGATCTACTTATTCATATTGTCCCACAAATAGAGATCTCAAAGATTTCAATACATCTTTGTACTCCCTGGGTGGATGGAGAAGGTCAAGCTATGTGCCTAATTCAATAACTCCCACTTTATCATAGGATTTTATGGTACACATATCCATTACCCAAATATTACAACTCCTTATTTATCTTCTATAGAAGGGATGATTGTGTAATAACTTGAAAAAAATAATGATGATGTTCCTTTTCTTATGATTCCTATGTCCATCCTGTTAAAGTCTGAGAAGATTGTATCCTTATAAATTCTCATATTTGATAAGGTTTCTATATTCTTTCTACTTGGATCATATGCCACTTTATTTTATTTCCTAGGATAATAGTTATAAGTACCCAACCTTAAACATTACATAATATTGAATTAAATGAATAATTCACATTGGGGATCTTTTCAGGTTTAGAGTTTTAGAGAATCAAGACATTACATTTACATAATAACATGAATATTACATTTGGACAATTCTACCCAGTATCCATTTTTTCCACAAAATAAAAACTCTTGAAAAAAAGAGTCATGTCTAGTTCTAGGTTTTAGACAACATGACTTTTACTTGATCCCATACTTGACCCTATTCATCTTTAAGTCATGTGAAAACATTTCAAAACTTGGGATGAGCATAAAAATCTCAGTAAGGGTTATAAAACAAAGGATGAAAACATTTGTTTATAAATACATAAAAAACATGAACTCTGTTACTTAACTCATGAAATCATAAGATTTATGAAAGACACATAGAAATCATATATCATAAAGGTAACTTGTGGCATCCATAACATACTTACATTATAGCTATCACAACTACATAGGGAGTTACTTTGGAATACCCATCACAATATATTACTTAAATTTCTGAGTAGAAACATTCACGTTTACCTCCGTCACATTGCCCAATGCATTGGAGAGTTATCTTGGGCTCACCTGCCCTAGGTTTATCACAGAACCACCCGTATACAAAAATAATGACCAAGAACCATAACATGATCATAACACATAACATAAGCATAAAGGAAAGATAAAATTCCCACATTGTAATAACAATATATAATTTCAAGATATTTAAATAGTAAATCCATTCTCAAAATCATTTTCAATACCAAAATACGTAAAAGAAGTATATGAAATTTATTTTTCCTTTTAAAAAACATTCCGACTTGTTAAGGAAGCCAAAGATCAAATAATACTCACGGTGGCGGAAAGGTTGTTGTCACCGCTTACAATAAAAAAACATTCCTTTTTTGTCATTTAGTAAAATTCTTCGTATAAAAATATTCCATTTGAATGAAATGAAAAGTCAAAGGGTTTTATACACTGTATAAAATAAAGTCATGTATACAACTAAATATTCCTCAATAAAAGGAGATTGAGACGAAGTCCCTTACCTCGTGTCCGACTTGACTCGATCATTCTTTAATCTCCTGAATAATAAACTAAAGTTAATTTCTACTAGCTTAAGAACCTTTTTCAAATTTATAATTCCTTTTATATCACTTATTACCATGTTATAATTATTATGTAATCATTTATATTAATAACGTTCCTTTTGTCGATATTTGGTACTTGAGTAAAAAATGAACACCTTATATTTACAAGTTGTCCATGTGGTCAATATCCCATTATATCCAGAATGATATTCATGATTTAGATATCATATATATCATATATATCCATTATATACATGTATTTATAGTAGTATATAACATTTGGAGGTAAGAAATGAAATGCACCGTTCATGGAGATGGTAAGCCGTACGTACGCATGAACGCTACTTTCATTTATATTTCTTATTTTAATGGAATTAAAATATAATGATACATAGGTATATTATAATTACAGTATAATATCATATATAATATTATTAAATCTATAATTTATACATCCCATATAAGGAATTAACGAGTCACATCATTTTGAGGGGGCGGTAGTCCGCACTTCCTCAAATGAGATTATCGTATTTACCCACCATGGAAACCATAAAGGCGTGCTATAAAAAAAATACAGAAGCATAAAGAAAAACTAAACATAATATATATCATATATAAATATAGTTCTATCTTAATTTCCACCGTGAGAGGCGGTAAGAGGTAATTGAACAATCATCGTTTTGTGAGGCGTTAGTTTGCCATCCTCAGAAACATTATGTTCTTCACCCATTAGATGGAGGTGTGTGTAAGTTTAGTTTGAATAATTCTTATAAAAAAATCCTAGTATATTGAGGATAATGTTTTTGTTATAAAATAAACGAATAAAAAGAGTTTAGGGGTTGGAGAAGTAAAATAAAAGAAAAGAAGGTAAGAGAAACTGTTACCTTTAATTTGGGTAACTTCCTTTTGTTTGAACCAAAAGGACTTCTTGAAGTGCCTTATGCCTAAGGTAAGGATTATATGAGGATGAGGGGGATCTAGGGAGATTAATTGGGTAGATTTTGGATGAGAAAAATGGCTTGAGAGGTGTGAGGAATTGGTTATAAGTGGTCTCTTTTTATAAGGGGAAGGAGGGGATCTTTAGGAAAGTGTGAAAATATTATTTTATTGTATAATGATATTCGGTTTCTAAAAGTAAAAAAATCATTAAAGTCAAAGATAAGATGACTAATATTCGAAATAAAATCATCCAATAAGAATTGGACATGTTTTGGATAATATATTAATCATTATAATCTTATTTATTTAAATGATTTATTAATGAGGTAAACACGACATCATTATTATGTCATAAATAATTTAATTTATTTGTTGTCAAAAAATTATAAAAAAAATACCATGATGTATGAAATCTTTTTAGATTTAAAATGAATATTTATAGTAGAAAATATAATTTATATAAAACCATATAACAATTAATTTACTAAAAGATATTTATTTTTGTCATTTTTGCCTTCACATTAAATTAATTAATCTAATGTGTCATTTTCTTTCATAAGTGGCTCCATGGGGTCCCAAAATAGACCCAAAGATTCCCATGGTAGGTAATTACTCATCCAATAAGTTTAGGACAAGTGTTAATGTAATTTTGAATTATTATAATATTCTTTTAACCTTGAATTACCCTATTTACCTTTAACCATGGTAAATGAAAGTCAAAAGTTACTATTCACCAAAAATTATTTTAATCTTATTGAACAAAATTTTACTTACTAATAAAAACCATGTATGTCAGATTTTTGAAATTCAATTCACAGAAGTGGTAAAATTTTATTTAAATGAAAAATTCAGTTCTTTTAACTACTACTAAGTGGATTCACTATTCATAAAAAATTGAAGTTTTTCAGAAAAATACCAAAAATTCAGCCTAAGATATATTTGATATTAAAAATTAAAAAATTATGTCTATTTTTCCAAATTAAAAACATATATGTGGCATTAATTAATTTAAAATTAATTCCCGCTGTTAAAACAAATAGCGTGTTTTTAAGAAACAATAACTATCAAAAGATTGACACTTGTTTATGTCCATTTTCAAAGTGAAATTAATTCCAATGACCAACATTGGATTAAATGGTAAAAATATATTATAATTACACTTTAAAAACAATTAAAAATATAATCTAACCATATAAATAAATTATATTAAAACATAGTTTTGAATTAAAATACAATATTTTCACTATTCAATAAAAAATGAACTTTATCGGAAAAATTCTAAAAATTTACACAAAGTAAAATTTGATTCCCCCATTCTAAAGAAGGATTTTATTTGGTCATATAGAATGTATTAAAGTGACCAAAACTAGATTTAAAGAGGGTTCTCCATTAAAAGGTGATAAATCAGCCTTTTAATGTAAATTATGCTTAAAATTAGATTCATTCACATTTTAAGCCTCTAAATTTTTATTGGATAAATGAAAATACATTTAACAATCATGTATAATCGTATTGTAGTTAGTTTTGTTCATTCCCGCCAATACAATGGCTAGGAGTTAACTACCATTTAAAATAATAATATTATATTGTTAGTGTGCAACATAAGATTTCAAAGAAACCCGTTGTTGCGTATCAGGTATGCTATCGAACATAGAAACCCATTTAAAGTAAAATTAATATTTAAATAAAAAATATGAATAAATATGAAAATATCTTATTCTTCATTTAGCTGGGATTTTACATCCTTCCCCCCTTTTGGAAATTGCGTCCTCGTAATTTTTATTCACTTATCAAAATAAGTGGGGGTATTTATCCCTCATAGCATTTTCAGATTCCCACATTGCCTCTTCTACCATATGGTTTTTACACAAAACATTTACCTGTTGAATTACCTTATTCCGCAACCCTTTCTCTCTTCAGTCAAGAATCTGGACTGGTTGTTCTTCATAAGAGATATTATCTTCCAACTGAACTACCTCTGGGCTCAAAACATGATATGGATCTGGCATATACTTTCTCAACATCGAAACATGAAAAATATTGTGTACCTGGGATAAACTTGGAAGTAAATCCACTATGTATGCAATTGATCCAACCTTCTCCAAAATTTCATAAGGTCCAATAAACCTCAGACTAAACTTTCCCTTCTTACCAAAACGCATCACACTTTTCCATGGAGAAACTTTGATAAAGACATGATCACCTACCTCAAAAGAAAGATCCTTCCTCCGGTTATCTGCATACCTTTTCTGTCTGCTCTGAGCTGTTCTCATGTGCTACTGGATCAACTAAACTTTCTCTGCCATCTCTTCTACCAATTCTGGTCCCATCAGCTTCCTTTCACCTACTTCATCCCAAAAATCTAGAGTTCAAAAATTCTTTCCATATAATGCCTCAAATGTAGCCATCTGTATACTGGAATGAAAACCGTTATTATATAAAAATTCAAACAAAGAAAGATGTTGGTCCTAACTTCCTTGATAATCCAGTGAACAAGCATGTAGCATATCCTCCAAGGTCTGAATTGTTTATTCTGACTACCCATATGATTGAGGATGAAAAGCTGTAATAAATTTAATTCAGTACCCAATGACTTCTGAAGGCCTTTGTAAAAGTTAGAAGTAAACCTGAGATCACAATCATATACAATAGAGAGGGGAACTCTATGCAACCTGACTATCTCTTTAACACACAACCGAGCAAGTTGATCTAGAGACAAAGTATCTCTAATAGGAAGGAAATGAGAAGATTTGGTCAATCGATCAACTATAACCCAGATTTAATTATTACCTCGAGATGTATTTGGTAATTCCACAACGATGTCACATTTTACCATTTCCACTTTGTCACCGGTAAAACCTGAAGCATTCCTTTCGGTAACTACCTCTCTGCTTTAACCTACTGACAAGTCAAACACTTCATAGTAAAATCAGCAATATCTCTTTTCATTCCATCCCACCAGTAATACTCCGGAAAATATCTTTACATCTTATTACTACTAGGATGAACTGAAAATGGAGAATTATGAGCTTCACATAACAACTCATTCTTCAACTGTGAATCACAAGGTAAACATAATCTCTTTCCAAATATCAAAACACAATCATTATCAATGTTAAATTCAGGAAACTTACCCTTCTGAACCAAATCTACCTTTTTCTGCAACTCACTGTCTTCTTTCTAAGCTTGCTTTATTCTATCTGATAGAGATGATCTCACTGACACCTGAAATAGAACATAAGAATTTCCTGAACCAATAACTTCTATGCCAAAGTTTATCAAATCAAAAACCAAAGGATCTCGTTCCAAACGTAGTATGGCTAATGATATATTACTTTTTCGACTCAAAGCATCGACTGCTTTATTTTCTTTTCTCAGATGGTAATGGATCGTGCAATCACAATCCTTGATTAATTCTAGCCATCTCCTCTATCTCATGTTCAATTATTTTTGAGTGAATATATACTTTAAACTTTTGTGGTCAGTATATATTTCACATTTTACTCCATACAAATGATGCCTCCAAATTTTTAAAGAAAAAACAATAGTAGTTAATTCCAAATCACGTGTAGGGTAATTTAACTCATGAGGTTTCAACTAACGTGAAGCATAAGCAATTACCTGATCATTATACTTAGGACACAACTCAGTCCTTTCAACAAATCATCATTGTAGATAACAAACTCACCATTTCTGGATGGCAGTGCCAAAACTGAAGCATTCACTAATCTCCTTTTCAATTCCTAAAAATAATCATCACATTATTTTGTCTAGATGAACTTAACAACTTTTCGAGTTAACTTAGTCATTGAACTAGATAACCATGAAAAATTTTCAACGAACCTCCTGTAATAACCTTCCAAACCAAGAAAAATACGAATCTCGGTTATATTTGTGGGTCTTGGCCATTCTTCAACAATTTTTGTTTTAGCAGGATCAACAGTTATTCCATTTTTTGATACAATGTGACCAAAGAAAGAAATTTGTTGTAACCAAAACTCACACATGCTGAATTTCACAAACAATCTTTTTTCTTTTAAGGTTTGCATGACAACCCTTAAATTAATTTCATGTTCCTCCTTAATTTTGGAATAAACCAAAATATCATCAATGAACACAACCACAAACTTATTCAAGAACTCACAAAAAATTATATTCATAAGATCCATGAATACAGCAGGTGCATTGGTTAAACCAAAAGGCATAACTAAAAATTAATAATGTCCATATCTAGTATGAAATGCGGTCTTTCGAATGTATACTTCCTTTACTTTCAACTTATGGTACCCCGATCTCAAGTCAATCTTTGAAAAATACCGAGCTCCCTGGAGCTGATCAAACAAATCATCGATATGAGGGAAATGATACTTTTTCTTAACAGTGATGTTATTCAATGCTCTATAATCAATGTAAAGTCTCATTGAACCATATTTCTTTTTATCAAACAAGATAGGAGCACCCCATGGTGATGTTCTAGGTCAAATGAAACCTTTATCTAATAACTCCTATAATAGTTTCTTTAACTCTAAAAGTTTAATTTGAGCCATTCGATAAGGGGGTTTTGAAATTGGCTTAGAATCAGGAACTAAGTCAATAGTAAATTCAACTTCCCGATCAGGTATAATTCCAGGAAACTCATCAGGAATAACATCAAGGTACTCATTTACCACTGACACATCATTAATCTGAACAATTCCTTTATTTTCAACAATATGTGCAAGGTAACATTCATTTCCATCTTTTACTAGTTTCTCAGCTTCTTGATATGTTATCAAAAGAAAGGGTTCATTTTTTTATACAAAATGAAAATCATTCTGAAAAGAAACCTCTTTATATCTACAGTCAATCTTAGCATGATAAACAGAAAGCCAATCCATACCCAAAATAACATCAAACTCTACTAGAGGTAAAACAATAAGGTTTGCAAGTAGATTATTTCCGCACACAAGGACAAGAATGTTCTTATGTTTTCTTTTTGTCTCAACATTTACTCCAGGTGTTTTTACCATAAGTTCTATATTTATATCTTAAGATGTAATTCCCAATTTACTAGAAAACTTCTTAGAAATGAAAGACTGTGTAGACCCTGAATCAAACAACACATTAGCATAATCTGAACAAACAAACAGTGTACCTGATACAACTTCATTTGATGGCCCAACATCTACTGAAGTAGTTGCAAAGGATTTCACCACCCCTTTATGCTTGTAGTTTAGCTTCTTTCCTTCGGTTGAGTTCTTTGTTGGACACTCATTTGAATAATGACCCATTTCATTGCACTTAAAACATTTTACTGACTGTAAATCAGATTTTGTCTTACCATTACCCTGATATTTTTCATTGCAATTACGAGCCTTATGTCCCATTTTACCACATCGGTAGCACTTAACAGAATTCAAAAGACATTCCCCAACATGCTTTTTGCCACAATTTTCACAAACTGTAAACTTAAGTTTCTTACCATCAAACTTTTTTAAAGAGTTCTTCCCTTTCGCCTGACACCTCGACCTCTTATTCTATTGTTTGTCAAAGAATACCTGATCATCGACAAACTCCATTTCCACCTTCTTTTCACAACAAACAAGTCTTTCATAACTTTTTAATTCACAAGAAGATAAATACATTTGATACTTTGGCTTTAATCCAGAGTAAAAACGGTTGATTTTACTATCAAGATCTCGTATAAAATTTGGAGCATACCTTGCCAGTTGAGTGAATTTTTCTTCATAATAAGCCACTGATTCATCCTCCTGCATTAATTTCAGGAATTGTTTTTCCATCCTAAGAAGAACCACCTTAGGAAAATATTTCTCAAGAAACATACCTTTGAAATCATCCCAATCAAGAGCATCAATCTCCTCACTATCCCTGATATTTTTCACCATCGACCACCACTGATCAGCTTCACCTTCAAAACGGTAAATAGAAAGACTAACCTTTTGATGTTATGAACAACCCAAGACATCGAAAATCTTTTCCAGTGATTTAATCCACCCTTCTGCTAGCACTCGATCAGATGATCCTATGAATTATGGGGGATGTTGCCTTATGAAATTCTCCACTATTGCTCTGTGGTTGATCTGGATGATCTCGTACATGGATACCACCACCATTTATAGCCTGAGTCAACTGTTCCATCACTGCAACAAACTGTTCAGTTCCGATTTCAACCATCTCAGGTTGTTGATTTGGAAGGTTGTCTTCCTCCTGATGTCATCCCAATATAGCTTCCCTGTTTCCTCTGTGGAAAACCATTCTGAAAAAAGAAATATCTTAGGCGAAGCAACATGGTAATATGTAAATTCTATATCATTTCAATATTACCATAAATTAATTTATGGAAATTTATTTAACATTACCCTAACTCCTAAAGTTATCTAAACTGAACTTTGATACCAACTATAAGGACCCGACCTTAAACATTACATAATACTGAATTAAATGAATAATTCACATTGAGTATCTTTTCAGGTTTAGAGTTTTAGAGAATTAGGACATTACATTTTCATAATAACATGAATATTAAATGTATATAATTCTACCCAGTATCCATTTTTTTCCATAAAATAAAAACTCTTGAAAAAAAGAGTCATGTCTAATTCCAGGTTTTAGACAACATGAATTTTCCTTGATCCCATCCTTGACCCTATTCATCTTTAAGTCCTATGAAAACATTTCAAAACTTGGGATGAACATAAAAAGCTCAATAAGGGTTATAAAACAAAGGATGAAAACATTTGTTTATAAATACATACAAAACAAGAACTCTCTTACTTACCTCATGAAATCATAAGATTCATGAAAGACACATAGAAATCATATATCATAAAGGTAACTTGTGGCATCCATAACATACTTACATTGTAGCTATCACAGCTACATAGGGAGTTACTTTGGAATACCTATCATAGTATATTCCCTAAATCTCTTAGGATAAATATTCATGTTTACCTCCGCCATGTTACCCAATGCATTGGAGAGCTATCTTGGTCTCACCCGCCCTAGGTTTATCACGGAACCACCTGTATACATAAATAATGCCCAAGAACCATAACATGATCATAACACATAACATATGCATAAAGGAAAGATAAAATTACCACATTTTAATAGCAATATATCATTTCAAGATATTGAAATAATAAATCCATTCTCAAAATAATTTTCAATACCAAAATACGTAAAAAAAGTATATGGTATTTAATTTTCCTTTTAAAAAACATTTCGACTTGTCAAGGAAGCCAAAGATCAAATAATACTCGCAGCGGCGGAAATGTCGTTGTCACCGCTTACGTTAAAAAACATTCTTTTTTTTTGTCGTTTATTAAAATGATTCATATAAAAAGATTCCCTTTGAATTAAATGAAAATAAAAAGGGGTTTATACACCATATAAAATAAAGTCGTGTATAAAACTAAATATGCCTCAATGAAAGGAGATTGAGACGAAGTCCCTTACCTCGTGTCCGACTTGACTTGATCGTTATTTAATATCATGAATAATAAAATAAAGTTAATTTATACTTTCTTAAGAACCTTTTCCAAGTTTATAATTCCTTTTATATCACTTATTACCATGTTATAAACATTATGTAATCATTTATGTTAATAACATTCATTTTGTCGATATTTGGTACTTGAGTCAAAAATGAACACCTTATATTTACAAGTTGTCCATGTGGTCAATAGCCCATTATATCTAGAATGATATTAATGATTTAGATATCATATATATCATATATATTCAGTATATACATGTATTTATAGTAGTAAATAACATTTATAGGTAAGAAATGAAATGCACCATTCATGGAGATGGTAAGCCGTACGTATGCATGAATGCTACTTTCATTTCTATTTCTTATTTTAATGGAATTAATACATAACGATACATAGGTATATTATAATTATAGTATAATATCATATATAATATTATTAACTCCATCCTTTATACATCCCACATAAGGAATTAACGAGTCACATCATTTTAGGGGGCGGTTGTCCGCACTTCCTCAAATGAGATTATCGTATTTACCCACTATGGAAACCATAAAGGAGTGCTATAAAAAAAATACAGAAGCATAAAGAAAAAATAAACATAATATATATCATATCTAAATATAGTTCCATCTTAATGGACACCGTGAGAGGTGGTAATAGGTAATTGAACAATCATCGTTTCGCGAGGCGATAGTTTTCCATCCACAGAAACATTATGTTCTTCACCCATTAGATGGAGGTGTGTGTAAGTGTAGTTCGTATACTTATTATAACAACATAATAGTATATTGAGTATAATTTTTTTGTTATAAAATAAATGAATAAAAAGAGTTTAGGGGTTTGAGAAGTAAAATAAAAGAAAATAAGTTAAGAGAAACCATTACCTTTAATTTGGGTAAATTCCTTTGGTTTGAATCAAAAAGACTTCTTGAAGTGCATTTTGCCTAAGGTAAGGCTTCTATGAGGAGGATAGGGATGTAGGGAGATTAATTGGGCAGATTATGGACAAGCCAAATGGCTTGATAAGTTTGAGAAATTGGTTAGAAGTGGTCTCCTTTTATAAGGAGGAGGAGGGGCTCTTTAGGAAAGTGTGAAAATATTACTTTATTGTATAATGATATTCAGTTTCTAAAGGTCCAAAAATCATTAAAGTAGAAGATAAGATGACTAATATTCGAAATAAAATCATCCAATCAGAATTGGACATGTTTAAGATAATATTTTAATCATTATAATCTTATTTATTTAAATGATTTATTAATGAGGTAAACACTGCATCATTATTATGTCATAAATAATTTAATTTATTTGTTTTCTAAAAATTATAAAAAATACCATGATGTATGAAATCGTTTTAGCTTTCCAAATAATATTTATAGTCAAAAATATAATTTATATAAAACCATATAAAAATTAATTTTCTAAAAGATATTTGTTTTTGTCATTTTTGCCTTTACATTAAATTAATTAATCTAATGTGTCATTTTATTTCATAAGTGGCTCCATGGGGTCCCAAAATAGACCCAAAGATGCCCATGGTCGTACATTAGTCATCCAATAAGGTTAGGACAAGTGTTAAGGTAATTTTTAATTATTATAATATTCTTTAAACCTTGAATTACCCTATTTACCTTTAACCGTGGTAAAAGAAAGTCAAAAGTTACTATTCATAAAAAAATATTTTCATCTTATTGAACCACATTTTACTTAATAATAACAATAATGTATGTCAGATTTTCAAAATTTAATTCACATAAGTGGTAAAATTTCATTTAAATGAAAAATTCAGTTCTTTTAACTACTTCTATGTGGTTTCACTATTCATCAAAAATTGAAGTTTTTCAGAAAAATACCAAAAATTCAGCCTAAGATATATTTGATATTCCAAATTCAAAAATTATGTCTATTTTTACAAATTCAAAAAAAATATGTGGAATTAATTAATTTAAAATTAATTCCCACTGTTAAAAAAAATAGCGTGTTTTTAAGAAACAATAACTATCAAAAGATTGACACTTGTTTATGTCCATTTTCAAAGTGAAATTAATTCCAATGACCAAAATTGGATTAAATGGTAAAAATATATTCTAATTACACTTTAAAACCAATTAAAACGATAATATAACCATATAAAAAAATTATATTAAAACATAGTTTTGAATTAAAATACAATATTTTCACTATTCAATAAAAAATTAACTTTATCGGAAAAATTCCAAAAAATTACACAAAGTAAATTTTGATGTCCCCATTCTAAAGAAGGATTTTATTTGGTCATATATAATGTATTAAAGTGAACAAAACTATATTTAAAGAGGGTTCTCCATGAAAAGGTGATAAATCGGCCTTTTAATGTAAATTATGGTTAAAATTAGATTCATTCACATTTTAAGCCTCTAAATTTTTACTGGATAAATGAAAATACATTTAACAATCATGTATAATCATATTGTAGTTAGTTTTTTTCATTCCCGCCAATACAACAGCTAGGAGTTAACTACTATTTAAAATAATAATATTATATTATTAGTGTGCAACATAAGATTTCAAAGAAACCCGTTGTTGCGTATCGGGTACGCTATCGAACATAGAAACCCCTTTAAAGTAAAGTTAATATTTAAATCATAAATATTAATAAACATGAAAATATCTTATTCTTCATTTATATGAGATGTTACAGTAGTAGATTGAGTAGTCACATTCCTTGATTATCTATAACCATAATTGTTGACACATATTAAGATAATTCTATGTGAATATATATTTGAGGCCCTTATGATCTGTATATATTTCACACTTATCCCAATGGATATAATTACACTAGATTTTGAATGTGAAGATCACTAAAAAACTCCAGATCATGTATTGGATTGTTCTTCTCAAAAACTTTCAATTTCCTTGAGGCATAGGCTATCACTTTATCATTCTATATTAGTACAAAACCCAATCCCTTCTTTGGAGCACCACTGTATACCATGAAAAGTTACCCACTTGAGGGAAACATGAGGAAAAATACAGTGATAGGATTCCTTTTCAATACCTTGAATATTTCTCTTCATTCATCTGTCTAGAAAAATCTTAATCACTTATGAGTCAGCTTAGTTAACAGGTTTGAAAATCATGAGAAATTGATCACAAATCATCACTAATACCCAATTAGTCTAAGGATACTATGGATCCCCATCATGCATGTTAGTCTAGGACACTCAATAATTTCCTTTTTCTTCAAAGGGTCTATAAATATCCCTTTACTGGTGATAACATGTCCCAATAATGATGTTTCCTCCATCCAGAACTCACATTTACTATACTATTCATATAACTTCTCTTCAAAAATTATTTATCATAGTATTAAAATAATCCATATGCTCCTAAATAATTTTTAAGTATATCAAAATATCATCTATAAAGACTACCAAACATTTATTGAGGTAATATCTAAAGCTTCTGTTAATTAATTCCATAAATATTACTACAACATTAGTGAGTTAAAAGGGAATCACTATGTACTCATAGTGTCTATACCTCATTTGAAAGGATTTATTGGGGATATGTTCCTTATTTACCTTTAATTGGTGGTATCCATACCAAAGGTACACCTTAGATAAATAATAGACCCCACATAGTTGATCAAAAAATTCATCTATCAGTGGAAGGGGATACTTGTTCTTTATTTTGATTTTGTTGAGTTCATGATAATCCATAAAGTGGCATAATGAGACATAATTATTCTTGATGAATAGGATTGAAACACCCCATGGTGAATCACTCATTCATATGAAACCCTTTTACAAATTCTATTGTAACTACATCTTTAGTTATTTCAACCCAATGATGTTTATTCTATAATGAGTATTTGATATGGGTAGAGATACAAGTATAAGTTCAACTAAGAACACAATATATTGGTCAGGAGGAAGACAAGACAATTATTTAGGGAATAAATCAATATATTCCCTCAAAATGGGAATGTATTCAAGAATGATTCTCTCCTTGGTCTTAATCATTTGATCTAGATATGTTTTCTTGTAAGGAAATAATATCCACACTTGATATGAAGATTCTGAAGGTGTAAGAACCAGATTCTTCCTTTGAGGTACATATATTTCTTCTTCAGATTTTACATAATATAATGTAGGAAAAATATATTAAATGATAGATGTAGCCCTGTTACACGATGTGATTGGGAGTTACACGCCGTGTACTTCCAAGGACACACCATTTAATGAGGGTTGCATGCCATATAATCATAGTACACGACCATGTAATGACCTGGCCATGATTTTTATAGGCAAAATGTGTAGTTTCTAGTACATGCTATGTACTTTTATTTTATTTGTTAAATTGGGCTGTAGCATCGTCTTTTGTCATTTGTATAGAAGGTCTCACTTGTCTCGTGAACCAGCAGCACCCGACCGAATTTCTCCTCCCAAATCTCCATCCAAACTCTGATTTGATCGCTGTTGGAGGTGTTTGAACCTAATAGGTAAGCTCTTGTTTCCTTTTGATCCGTTCCTCAAGATTTTTTCTATTGATGAAGATATCATACCTCGATAATTTTATCTCATTTTGTAGATTTACTTTGTTCTATCTTGAATTAGAGGCCGATTCTAGACTATGAGACTCGTACGAGTACGAGGTAGGTGGTCTCGTGCCTTTCGCTAATTGTTAAGTTGATTATATGCACCATAGTTCCTCTCACCCATTTTGGGTGTCACTTAAATTGAATATTAACCTATGTTGTTACCTAATGTTGATTAGGTAATTGATCAGATGATTATAAGGCATGTTTGAGATTGTTAGCCTTGATTGGGGGCCACCCCATGGGTCAGTTTTTCCTTGGATGACCAATGTTTAGCCGTTTGGCCTAGGTTGCCTATGGGCATGCCTTTGATTCCATTTTATGAGTTTTTCAAAATGTAATTGGTTAATTGAATTATTTTTCCACATGAGATAATAAACGGGTATGCATTGTGAGAATATAATTCACATGTTAGGATTGTGATATTAGTTACCCATATGAGTTTATAATTGTTAAGCCTGGTAATGGTTATATTAATGAAAGGTTTGTGACATGTTAGATACCCACGTGAGTAATTATTTTTTAACCATGTAATAGTGTAAGTTACATGTGTTGTTTTTATACTAAAATTCTTATATACTAGGTTTTGGCCCCAACACAAGCTGAAATGATTATATATTGGGTTTTGACCCTAAAACATGCTGAAATTATTATATACCAGGTTTCAACCCTAATTGACTGCTAAAATGCTTATATTGAGGATTTTTATCTAGTTTGGTGTTATGTTATACCACGGTTATATGGTTTTGGTTAAATACACTAGGATTGATATTTGAATTCCACTTTAGGATGTCAAGACCGAACTCAGTTATAAATTGAATAATGAAATTAAATGACTAATGAAACATATTCCAAGGAAAAGAACAATCTGGGATTCGATCTTCACCTATACATGATTACATTATCTTCTAAGACATATGTTGCGCTTACTTTTTAGTACCTAATCTTTACTAATTTTACTATTGTACACTGCCTATTATATATTTTCACTAAATATTGGAATAGACCTTGGGTGGTTACCTACTAGTATTTAGTCTCACACCCTATTTGGGTCATGATTTTAGGCCCAAATAGATTATATGATTGCAGGTGTTGATTAGGGAAAGTTCCCTTCTACTAGTACTTGATTTGTTGCTTAGGAGAAGGATAGCATGATATCGAGTCGAGTCTTGTGATGATTTATAATTTCTTTGTTTATTTTGATCTTTTTGGACATATATTGTCTATTAATGAACTTTACCTATTTTGGTTGTTTTTTTAGAACATGTGACATGTTGCATCATTATTTGTTTGGATTGATGCTTGGTTATTTATATTATCAGTCTTCCACTATTTATTCTAGTAGTATGTTGTTTACTATTTTCACTATTATATTATTATTGATTCTTCTATATTACAATCTACCAATGAGGGAATAGTTTCCCCACTATCACACCCTAGGTCCTTACTGCTAGTCAACAACCTCTGGCGTTTGAGGAAATATGTTTGAGGGCATGTGGCCAACCGAGAATGCGGCACCGATTTAGTAGAATATAAATTTGGGACATTACAAAGTGGTATTAGAGGGTTTATTTTTTTGTTTTCTTTTTTTATTTAGAGACAATTAGAAGATATAGAAATTCAATGGGATTTGGTGTTAAACTATTCTCAAGATTAGCTACCCTGCCTAGAGGTAAAATCCAAATTTCCTCAAATTGAATTGTGATTTTTGTATTTTGATTTGTTACAGTTGATTCGATTTCACCGTTGGGTGAAACACTTGTTTTGTGTTGTTATTTTTTATATCATTGTGGTTCTATTTTGTTACAACCTAATGATATGAGGGTATTACATTTCATTAATCATATAGGAACTTGTTAGAAATCACATGCCATGCATTCTTTTCATGCCATTCAGAGAGAATTACTTATTTCATACTATTGTGTAAGATTCCATTCAAGATATGAATGCTATTGTGATAGATACCATGATATATATTCCAAATTTTGTCTTAGGTGTATTGGTACGTGCTATGGTTTGAATTGGATGGATGAAAAAATTTGGTTCTTGAGGTGTATGGCCCCTCTTGGATCAGAACTTGGTAGATCATGTTGTTATATTAAATTTAATTCTGTTATGATATGCTATATATATGGATGCCAAAAATTGATTAGCAGGGATTATGGTCTCTCATGTATCAGAATTTGGCATACCTTTGGTTTACTTTTAAAAAATAGGGGTTCAGGAGAAGTTTGAGAGGTTTACTGCCCAGAAACCCAAAAAACACGACATGTGATGTGATGAAAACATGCCATGTGTTCTTCTATTTGGGAAGAACACTTTTCTTAAGTACACATTGTGTACTATTCGTACACTCCATGTGGTAAGTGACCATGTATCCAAATGTGTGAAGGAAAATAAAAAATTATTGTTTTTGGCTAGTGCATGCTGTATACTATAGGTACACACCATGTAGTGTTGCTCGAGCAGAACCGGTGTGGCTCTATCCATGTAAAAGTACATGGACATGAGGAAAGACTTGAGTACACACTGTGTACCCTACTAAAATACCATATACTTAGGGTGTTTACACACCCAGTCCAGTGGTGGTACATTCCCATGTGATAGCTTAAGGTTACACGTCGTGTATGGTTTCTACAAGACGTGTACACCTCTTTTTGGTACCCTTTGAGGGTCTTTTTCTGTTTTATCCCCCTTTGTCATTTTTGGACCTGTTATTAGTCCTTTTTGATAAGTTTTCCATGTAGATAATGATGGTGAAGCCTGTGGAGCATTCTGAGGACTACTAATGGGTGTTCTGGGGATTTTCTATCTAAATGGAGAGGTTCTTCCTCTAGTTATCTTTTTAGTGGTCTACTGAGAGTGAGACTAGAGTGTGAATGCTCAGTTGGGTGTTTGGACCAACCTAGTTGAGACCTATGATCTGATATGAGCTATGAGATATCTCTCATGACTTATTCTTTGAGGATGTTTCTGTGTGAGATGTTCCCTCATGGCTTATGAGTCCATGAGACCAGTTGTTATCAAGGATATCTTGTAGGATCCCTGTCTTATGTATGATTTGAGAGGATCCCTATTATAGGATCCCCATGTTGTTTATAATTTTAGGATCCCGTGTAGGATTACTTCCTTACATTTTTAGCCCAGGATCCCGTGTAGTATCCCATCACTTGTGTTTTTCTAGAGGATCCCAAGTAAGATGCATCTTAGTGATTGACTTGACCAAACCTGACCTTCGTAGTGGGATTTTGGTAGTATCTCTCTTTGTTTGACACCTAGACCTAACCCATGGGGAAGAAAGAGTGGTGAGTGTTTAGAATAAGGTGTTGACCTATCCTGTTTGGATATATTCACTTTTCAGTTGCAAGATTTTTTGAATCTTAACCCTTGATATGAGAATGACCATTGAGTAATGATTGGTTCAATAGGTTAGACATGCCTCAGGTATAAAAATATTCTCAGGGGTTCGTGTGAACCTCTCTTTCCTCAAATGATGAGATACACAGTATATCTTCAACCGTGTAAATGGTTATGTAGATGATTTTATTTTGAGCCAGTTCCTGTGTGAGACATCTACTACTAGGATGCATAGGGTGTACAACCTATGAATAGTACCCAGAATGTGCCATTTTCTCTTATAAACCCATGCTATTATATGTTGACATACATGTTATCCGTTGAGTGGTAAGTGTTAAAACGAGCTATTGAGTTCAGTTAAATAGTTGGGATTTAAGCTATTTTGGATGTTCTCATGTTATCTCCTAAGTAC
Source organism: Viscum album (assembly GCA_963277665.1). Taxonomy (NCBI): domain Eukaryota; kingdom Viridiplantae; phylum Streptophyta; class Magnoliopsida; order Santalales; family Viscaceae; genus Viscum; species Viscum album. The sequence goes on along the minus strand of OY728165.1, from coordinate 324,607,275 downwards.
AGTGACCCAAGCATTATGGAACCAAGTTTGTCCCACTATTTGGGAGAAATTTCTAAGACATATGTGTTTTGAAACGCTAATCAGTTTAATTTCGGATTTTATGAAAAGTGATAAGATGCCGTGATTTCTTTTCATGGAATTACACTTGTACATTTAAGTTAGTTCTAAACTAGTGTGCTTGAGGGTGGCTAGTACTTCTTCTTGATGTCTAGGAAACTCCAAGGTAGGGAGCATCACATCAGTTTGGTTTAAGTGTTTCCTTATATGCAGAAGGATCATAATCAAGGACGAATTGGAAATTGTCAATTCTCCTTGAATGAATTTGAGACTTGCAAGTCTTGTTTCATGTTTATGTTTTCTTGAAAACACGATGTTGTTGTGTTTAAACTATGTGTTCAGTCCTTGTGAGGCACCAATGATCATGAATGGACCTAGGTTGTTAAGTGTAAACTATCATAAAAATACCTTGGGGTAAAGGCATTGTGGCCAGTTAAATGATGATGTGTCGATAAGTGAATCCGAGTTTCTTTTAGAAGGTTGACTAGTAATGGTTTTTATATCCTTTTATGGTGATCCTTGAGATCCTCTTAGTGTTCTCTTTCATAAGAGATGAGCATGTACCCTATCTCAACATTGTCCTGGATGTACTAAGAGAGCATCAGTTTTGCATCGCGCTACAGTTAAAGATGTTGGGCTTGTTTGTGATCTCTTTTATGTGTTTTGCACTGATGTGTGGTCTTCAATGAGGCTTGGTTAATAATGATTTATATTTGGGTTCCTGTTTAGGAACACCTTGCATGGACTCTAAATGCCTGCCACCTTCTTTGACGTGATTACCAGGCAGACACTACTCTAGGTTCAGTCATTATTCTTATGTGAACTTCTATCCTTGCACAAAAGTCTCACTTTTAGTGGGGAGTATGGAACACCTTGGTGAGTTCCTTGGTCTCTTAGTTGAATAATATAAGGTTATCTCGAACTTATAGTCAGTCTCAGATGTGATTCTTTGAAAAGGGGTAATGATTCCAATGGGATGAATCTGGTTTTCTCCTTTACTCATGCTATGTCATAACCCTTTTCAATGATAAGTGGATGGTTTCACAAAGGAGAATCATCGAGAGATAGGTATGGGATTTTTTGAATGAGTTTATTATGGAGGCATGGTACCTTTGGAGAAAGTGTTGTGTTTTTGTTGCAACACACCGGCCTCCTAAGACAAACGTTTCAGAGATAGGTCATCCAGTGACAGTTTAACTCACCATTCTTATTATTCCTCATATATAGTTAGAGTGAACTAGTTTGAACACTCCTCCAATATAAGGTGGGTGTGGTGTGAAAGTTCTAAATGTATTTTGAGGGAATATTTCATGACCGGTTATGATGAGGTTGATTGGGGTTCGACCGTTCATTGCTGTGAGGCCACTGATATGACCTCAGTTGTGTTCAAGTTCGCCCAGTAAAATGAAATCATGCCAGTAACGTGACTGGGATGTTCAAGGGAATGCTTTGTGGGGTATTTTAGACTTTGGAGGTGTCATGGTAACAGTTCCGTTTGCATTGTTCTTAACAGAATCATAAGGTTGAAATCTTCCTACCGATTGGGGAAACATCCAGTGTCTATGAGATTGGGAGGTTGTACCTCCGTGAGATTATACGACTGAATGGGGTCCTGTAATCTATCATTTTAGATAGGGACACCCAATTCACTTATCATTTTTGACAAGGTCTACAGAGGGTTTTGGGTACACATGTGCTTTTTATCACAACTTACCACCCCTAGACAAATGGCTAGTTAGAGCACACGATACATGTGTTGGAGGACATGCTACGAGCATGTGTCCTAGGTTTTGGGGGCTCTTGGGAGAATCAAATATCCCTAATGGAGTTCGTCTATAACAACAGTAATCAGGTGACTATACAGATGTAACCTTATTAGGCTTTTTACGGTAGACCATGCTGATCACCCCTGTGTTGGATGGATGTAGGAGAGACATCTATGATGGGACCTCGTCTTGTCCAGGAGACCATTGAGTAGGTTTAGGTGATTTATAAGTAGATGAGTACTATGCATTCTTGTTGGGAATCTTTTTTTGATTACTGTATATGACCTATGGAGTTTGAGGTCGGGGATCGAGTTTTTTCAACATGTTTCTCTGAGGTTGGGACACAAGAAGATTAGGATACAAGGTAAGATTTTGTCGAGACACGTCAGACCGTTCAAGATTCTAGAGAGAGTCGGTCTTGTTGCCTATCGGTTGTAGTTACCCCAGAGGTATAGGGATATGCATGACATCTTCCACTTTTATTAGTTGCGTCGTTACTTTTAAGACACGTCTCCTACTTTTTAGCCCGAAGAGGTTGAGTTATAGGTAGATTTGTCCTTTGAGGAGCATCCTATGTAAATTGTGGATCATAGCATGAATGTTTTCTATGACCGGTATATTCCTTTAGTACGGGTGCTATGGAAGCACGAACGAGTACATGATGAGACCTGGGAGCGGGGGGTAAGGTATGATCACAGTGGTCAGAGTTTTTCTCACTTTTTCCTTCACCACCCTTGGAAGGGAAATTCAGGGACAAATTACTTTAAGGGGGGAAGTTTGTAAGAACCTGATTCTTCATTTGAGGTACCGATCTTTCCTCTTCAGTTTTTACATATGATAATGGAGTAAAAATAGATCAAAGGCTGGCTGTAGGCCTGTTATATGAAGTGACTGTGAGTTACACGCTATGTATTTCAAAGTACATGCCGTGTAATGAGGGTTTCATGCTGTATAATAACAGCACACGACCATGTAATGACTTGTCTAGGATTTGTACGGACATGATGTGTCGTTTATAGTACACACATAGTACTTTTATTTTTATTTTTTAAATCAGGAAGTAGTATAATCTTTTTTAATTTGGATATAAGGGCTCGCCCATCTTGTTAACGAGCAGTTCTAGACCTAATTTCTCCTCCCAAATCTCCATACAAACTCTGATTCGATCGCTGTCGGAGGTGTTTGAACCTAATCGACAATCTATCGATTCCTCTAGACTCGTTCTTCATGATTTTTTATCTCGTAAAAGTTATAAAACCTTGACCATTTTACATCATTTTTTAGATATACTTGGTTTTAGCTTGAATTAGAGGCCGATGTCACGAACCATCCCCTGGGGCCCATGCCGTGACTACCCCAAGCCCACCTTCCATAGGCCAGGGGCTGGAGACTAGCACCAAAGGCGTAATTCCCTAAAACTGGGAAGACATTGCCTTTGTAACCTATAAAAACACACAACAGATCCCACAAATGGATATGAAACACTAAGTAAAACTGTATGACAAAAGAGTGATGAAAGTAAAAAGGGCCATAATACAAGCCCAACAGTAAAGTAAAAGCAACTGAAAGTACAAGTACAACTGAAGAAAAGAAAAAAATAGCCGCTGGGTCGTCCTCCGAAGTTCCTACCTGAAGGGTAGGTACACAATGCCTACTTGGAACTCCACATCCGTCCGTCTCCTCCGTGTACCGAATCTTCATAAGATCCACCTCTCGTTACCGTCCAGTCCTGATACTCTCATCATCGATCAGCACTGCCCGTCATCTGCATCCAACACAATAAGGTGTGGGAATAGCCCATACAAGGGTGAGTATAAGGATACTCAGTAGGGACCTCGAGACCCTCAAGGTCTCACAAAATCTATCAAGGATAAACCACAAAGTATGAAATCAACAGATAAACTTACTTAGGTATATGACCATACATATACTTAAGTTATCAAGTGATTCATCTCAATCATGAGGAAAACACAGAAAAACTGACTCAGCTCAACCATGATTTTATTTTAGGGGTAGTATCAAGTAACATCCCCAGTCACATTATTGAAAACTCGGCTGTTGGATAACTCCGGCTCAATCGAGTACAATGGGCCTGGCATGACACCAGGCGCACTTCCCACTAACGCTGGACTGCTTAGGTACTCCGCCTGTCGAGTACTGTGGGTCTGCCACGTCACACAGAGACGCTCCCCACCGTGGGTCTTCCACATCACCAAGTGCACTCCCCCCTCATAGCCTGCTGAGCTACTTCTCCTGTCGAGTACCGAGGGTCTGCCGCGTCACCAAGTGCACTCCTCCACCGTGGGTCTACCACGACACCAAGGCGCTCCCCACTAGGCTAGTAGAGTCACTCTGAGTCAAACAGTCAACAGTCTTTAGGTCTCATCCAGCTGCTAGGTCTTCGCACTACGCTCGCTCATCTCCGAGAGGATCCAATACATGATCTACTAGTCAATACTCCATCTTTCACGAAGTACAACGAAGAAGTATCTCAAAGGTCCGCCACATCATAGGGGTTTCAACGCAATAGATGGCACGTCAATCAGACGCCCATTCTGTGAGTTATTAGCCTTTTAGTCCCGATGGCCCAGTTGGATTCATGCATGATCCAACCTGACCGTATCTCAACTATACCCCAAACTTTAGTGGGGTATACTCAAAGGGACCCTCATGCTCCAAGATTATTGGCTCCAATGATGGTTCGTCAAATGGACGTCCGGTGCCAAAGATATGGCCAAAAGAAAGTAGAGGGTCATAGTGGGCCCAGGTCCGGTCCGACCTGGTCGAACCGAACCGGCGCGACCCAGTTTGGGAAAACCCGTTGGGTAGGCCAGCCCGTTGGGTTTGGCCCAACCCACTTGCCCCAGCCCAGTAGGCCGCAAGGGTCCGCAGAGGGCCGAGATGGCGCAGACCGACCGTGAGGGCGGTTCGGCCCGGAGGGCGCCGCGTGGGAGGCTTGTCCAGGAGGGCGCCATGAGGGCAGCTCGGCCTGGGGCACCGAGCCAGTTTGCCCGGGGTGCCGTGAGGGAGTGGGCCAGTTCGGTCGGGGCGTTGCGAGGGGCCGCGAGGGGCCAGTGGGCTGGCGCGACTGGGGCTGCTAGGAAGGCCGGCGGCCGGCACGACCGAGGTAGCTCAGGAGACTGGCTGGCAGCGCGAGCCAGAGGGCGGCGTAGTCGGTGTGTTGCACGGCCGACTGGCGGCATGGTTCGGACGAGGGCGGTGGAGCCAGTTCGACCCGAGCGCCGGAGTGTCGCAGGGGCGGCGCGGGTCGCAGAGGCCTCGGGTGGCGCGACCGTTGCCTTCATCGCCTTCATCACCGTTGCAAAGAACACCACAAAGAAGAATGGTGGGGGGTCAGGCCATGTTTGTTTGGCCCTCACCCTCTACGTTTAGAGTGGTAGAAATCGGTTTATCAAGAACATAAACAACGAACGAGCATGGAAGTTATTTTAAAACATTAATTATCATAATCCATCAATAATATCTATTCCCAACCCCATAAAGGAAAAAGAGGGGAGAACATGGGAAGTGTTAATCAAATAATGAATAAACCCGTACAACTTCCCGCAACAATTCATCCCCAACCCACAAGGAAAACATTCGCGGATCAACTTGACAATAAGTTGATCTGCGTTATTTGTTTTTAGAAGGAAGGAATCAAGGGAATAAAATCATACTTAATTAAAAACCCTACCTTGTTCGATGTTGGTTGACGTTAGTGTGAGAAGGCAGACATTGATTCATTGTAGACGAATACGTCCTTCTTCAGAGGAAGTTCTGAGAAAGGAAGTCGAAGTCAAGGTCGAGGTCGACATTCTTCATCGGTGGAGAGTTCTTCATGGAGGAAGCGTTCTTCATTGGAGAATCTTTCTCCCAAGAGATCCTCCCAATTTCCACCAAAGATGCCAAGGAATAATAGATTAAGTCTCTATTTAGTTCGTTGGAAAAAAATTCAAAATAGCCTAATTAATTGGATAGGTTGTCACATTTAATTGGTTCGTTGGAACAATTAAGGTGGAGGAGGTCAAGAGGATCTCCCTCATTAATTGTGGGAGTTGAGGGTTTTCTCCCAATTAAAGGGGGTTTCAAGGGGGTTTAATCCTAGATGGTCCCCATCACCATAACATCTCATGGGAGGTTATGGTTCGGGTGGTCCCCACCACCTTAACCTCTCATGGGAGGTTAAGGCCTGGTGGTCCCCACTTCCAACATCCACATGGAGGTTTGGTTCCGGAGGACCCCACCTGAAATATCCACATGGAAGCTCAAAATAAAATAAAATGAAGTTTATTTTATTTTTGCATTTCCATGAAAAAACCAAAAACTAACTTTCGCCCTAATCCATCTGCTGTCGAGGTGAAAGTTTCCTTAAGTGAATATCGGCGCTATTAGTTCAACAGTACCATCATATTTCAATTCTAAGAACCAGTTCAAAAGTTATAAAAACCCGTTCATACGTTTACTAAACGTACCCGAACAAAACATCAGAAATTGATTCCGGGCACACCGAACCTCAGAATCACGTGCCGTCAATTTTTGCGTACTCGTAAAATTTCCATTTAATTAAGAAAAATTTACATGGAAATTCAGGGTCTTTACATTATACCCACCTCATGCTTTACGTCCCCCTAATCCACAACTCAAACTAAGGGAAACAGTGGGGGTACTGAGCACACATCCAAGTCTCCTGCTCCCATGTGCTCTCCTGGAGGTTCTCGTGCTGCCAGCGAACGTGGACCAGAGGTATCGACCATCCATGAAGGACCCTCTCCTGTAGATCCTCGATATCTACTAAAATATCCATAAAATTCACCCCATCGTTGACGTCTAGCTCACCATGGTCGATGATGTGAGAAGGGTCGTTCACGTATCTCATCAGCTAGGATACGTGGAAGACGTCGTGCACCCGGTGCAACTGAGGTGGATGAGCTAAGTGGTATTCCACCTCACCAAATCTACTGAGGACCTGAAAATGTCCGATGAATCTCAGAGATAACTTTAAACCTTGACCAAATATCCATAAACCTCATCAAGGTGAGACCCATAGAAATACATGGTTTCCATCCTCAAACTTCAGAGGTCTCCGTATCCTGTCAACATACGACTTCTGCCTGCTTTATGTAGTCTTCATCCACTCCTGGATGACCTGAACCTTCTTTGTGGTAGCCCGTACCATATCTAGTCCCACTAATGCTGACTTCCCTGGGTCAGTCCATCATAAGGGTGATATGTAATGTCACCCATATAACGCCTAAAAAAGTGCCATCCCTATGGTGGAGTGATAACTATTGTAGTATGAAAACTCCACCAAAGGTAAGTGATCCTCCCAGCTGTGACCGAAGTTGAGGAAACAAGCATGTAACATGTCCTCGAGGGTCTGAATGGTCCGCTTAGTTTGACCATCCGTTTGAGGATGGAAGGCGGTGCTCAAATGATGCTGCATCCTGAAAGCCTCCTACAACCACTTATATAACTGAGAAGTAAAACGTGCGTCATGATCGGAGACAATCGTCGAAGGTACTCCATGTATCCGCACAATCTCCTGCACATAGAGGCGTCCCAAGCTCTCTAATAAACCCTACTATATGATCAGTAGGAAATGTGATGACTTGATGAGTTGGTCGACGATCACCCAAATAGAGTCATGTCCCCTGGATGTACGTAGAAGTACTGTCACAAAATCCATGGATATCCCATCCCACTTCCACTCAGGGACCTTTAATGGCTGAACCAAGCCTGCTAGTACCTGATGCTCCGCCTTCACTTGCTGAAAAGTGAGGCATCGAGTGACAAAATATGTAATTGGTTTCTTTATTCCCGGCCACCAGTGCTGTCATCGGAGGTCCTAGTACATCTTCACCACTTCTGGATGTACCGATAGAGGGGATGTGTGGAACTCCCTTAACACTTCCTCATAAAGTGACACTAGTACCGTGGTACATCCCCTGAAAAGAATGACGTGCTCCCCACCTTCATAAAATCTATTAGGTGCCTGTCCTATGGATATCTGAGCATGTCGAGTCTTGCAGTCAACGTCCCCATGTTGCGCCTCCCTGAATCACTGAAGAAGTGGGGGAATGACTGTAAGAGACTGTAGAAATGCTGCTCCATCTCTATCCATAAAGGATATCAGCAAAGCGGCCAGCTACTCCGTCGCCTTGCCTAGAAGCTATATACTAGACCCCCTACTGTGTGCATCAGCAACAACGTTTCCCTTCCCAGGAGTATAGACTATCTCAAAGTCATATTCCTAGAGGAACTCAAGCCAAAGTTGATGTCTCAGGTTCAGGTCCTTCTGAGAGAATATATACCTGAGACTCTTATGATCAGATTACACGGTAAAATGATCTCCCATCAGATAGTGTCACAAAATATTCAAGACGAAGACCACTGCTGCTAACTCCAGGTCATGGGTAGTGTAGTTATGCTCATGTTGTCTCAGTTGCCGAGAACCATATGCGATTACTGCTCGCTCCTGCATTAGGACACATATAAGTCCAGTCCCTGATGCGTCATAGTAGACTACATACCCTACACCCTCTTCTAAAAGCCTCAAGATGGGGGAACTACTCAGCCTCTACCGCATCTTCTGAAAGCTCTGCCGACATCTCTCCGACCACAGGAAGGGTTTCCCCTTCTTCGTCAAGGATGATAGTGGTGCTAAAACTCTGGAGAAATCTGGCACAAATCTTCAATAGTATCCATCCCAACCCAGAAAACTTTGCACCTCTGTCACACTATTGGGTGGATCCTAAGCAAGTACCGCCTCAATCTTCACTGGATCTACTGCAACTCCAGCCTTCGAGATGACATGTCCCAGAAAGTGAACCTATCGGATCTATAACTAGCACTTTGAGAGATTACTATAAAGCTGGTGTTCTCAGAGTGTGTCTAGTACAACCTGCAAATGATAGGCATGATCCTCCTCAGTTTCCGAGTAGATCAAAATGTCATCGATGAAGACCACTACAAAGTGATCCAGGTACAACTGAAAGATCCTGTTCATGAGTCCCATGAACACTTCTGGAGCGTTGGTCACACCTAATGGCATAACCAATAACTCGTAGTGGCTGTATTGACAACTGAAGGCCGTCTTCTGCAAACCCTCATCTCAAACTCTGAGATGGTGATAGCCTGATATGAGGTCTATCTTCGAGAACCACCGTGCTCCCTTCAGCTGATCAAAGAGGTCGTCAATCCTCGAAAGTGGATACTTATTCTTCACGGTCACCTGGTTCAGGCGATGGTAGTCAACACAAATACTCAAGCTCCTATTCACTTTCTTGGAGAACAGAATCGGGGATGCCCAAAGTGAAACACTGGGCCGGATGAATCCCTTCCCCTGTAAGTCCTCCAGCTATACCCGCAGCTCACGAAGCTCCGTGGGAACCATATGATATGCTAGTGTAGATATCAGTGCCGTCCTGGGGTACAAGTCAATGTAAAATTCCACCTCTCTGCAAGGAGGTAGACCCGAGACATCATCAGGGAAAACATATGTGTACTAGTCCACCACTACAGGATAACTTGGACTCTCCACTTCAACATATCTAAGGGTAAGTCTTGCCAACTGATGAGTGATCGACTGCAATCTCCTCCGAGCAAGTCCATTCTATGCTACAAAGGCTCCCTTCTCATCGGTGAAGGTAAAACTGGTCCCATATGTGCGGACACACCGCACTTTGTGCCTAATATTGTCAATCTGAGGATGGACTGTAGATAGTCAGTCCATACCCAAGATGACGTCATAAGGCCTCGATGCTGCTACTAAGAGATCCCAACTGAATATATAACCTCCTAGAGTAAGCTCACACTTCCAGCACCAGTGCCTAATCATCAAATCTGCTCCCGTAGGAGTCTCTAGATGTAAGGATCGAGCCAAAGACTCCATCAGAATCTTTGAGCTCCGAACGAGGGAAGTGGCAATGAAATAATGACTGGAACCTTTGTCTAAAATAACTGCAGCTATGGTGGAGTAGGCACATATCATACCTCGTATCATCTCCGAAGCACCGTGGTCATAAGCCTCAACTTCCTAAAGCTGAGCTCTCCCCTGTCCACCTGTTCCCTGCGGTCAGGGTGGACCTCCTGGTGGTGGTGGCAGTAACATCTCAAATCATCATCCACCGCCAGCTGCACGAACAGATCCTCTTCCATGTCTGCCTGCTCCCTGCAGACCTCCTCAGTCAAACCTCTGTCTCTGCCTGGGCAGTCCCTCGACCGTCTTCTGATCATCCTAATGGTGGGTCGGACAGTTATGAGCCATGTGACCCTGCCCGCCGCATGAGTAACACTGCCCACTCCTGGAAGGTCTGTCTCCACCTCGGGTGCCCTATACAACTGATCCTGAGTCATGCGGTCATCCACCTATAGGTTTGGTGGTCTTGGACCTCTGCGATATCTGTCTGCAACTAGATGTAAAAGACTCAGCTACGTGTCAACTGGTGGTGGATCTCACTGCTGGAGATTTCTCAGCAAGGAAACTCTCCACTAGGAGGGCTCTCTCTAACACCCCTGCCTGCATCGGGATGCTGAGTGAGATCACTGAAGCCCTAATCTCCCACTTGAGTCCCTGCTCGAAGGTTCGGGCCCTAAAGAATGGGTCTCGCGCAATATCGGTGGAGTAGCGTGAGAGGTCAGTGAACCTCACTGAGTATTGAGCCACGATCATGATGCCCTACTTTAGATGAAGTTTCTCCTGTATGCACACTACGCGAAGAGTCACTGGGAAAAACTCTGCCCGAAATAGGCTCTCAAAGTCTGCCCAGATATGTGTCACCTCATCGTGAACCTGGACCATCAAGCTCCACCATCTTCCCATTGATGCCTGTAGAAGTCTAGCATAAAGTATCACCGTGAGGTCTGCTAGTGTACCTACCAGTCAGAAAACTCTCACCACAGCCTCCAGCCAATCCTCAGCCACCTGTGGGTCCGTCTCTCCCCTGAACCTGGGTGGCCTCTGGTGCTAGAACTCGTGCAACGTGCTCAAGCGGCATGCACCATCTTCTGTTGGGGCTGGTGGCATCAGTGGCCCAATGGGGAGTGGTACCGCTGGTACCTCCACTGGAAAAGGGACCTGCACTGAGGCCTCGTCGCTCGGTGGGCTATCAGTACGTACAACTCTCGTAACTCTAGCCAGCAGTCTGTGTGGGGGAATCCTAAACTGAATCAGATGAAACACGGTCAAAATTTATACCTGGTGAGCTGACCTAGTTGAGCTGAATTAAATAAAACTTTTGAAAACACACATGGAATCAGTGTTTTTGTGAACTGAGTCAGAAATCAGAAGTCAGGGTCTTGGTGTATGGATACGTTGGCCGTTGCACTAACACTGGACTCCCTGAACTGAGAACCACACTCACTACCCATAACACTATTACTTCATAGAAAAGAAAGATCATAGTCCTAAGTTCTGTGGTAGAACTGACTCCTCTTATACTAATTTGTCACGACCCATCCCCCGTGGCCCGTTCCGTGACTACCCCAAGATCGCCTTCTATAGGCCAGGGGCTGCCGACTAGCACCAAAGGCATAATTCCCTAAAAATGGGAAGGCATTGCCTTTATAACCTATAAAAACACACAATAGAGCCCACAATTGGATACGAAACACTAAGTAAAACTATATAACAAAAGAGTGCTGAAAGTAAAAAGGTCCAGAATACAAGACCAACAGTAAAGTACAAGAAACTAAAAGTACAAGTACAACTGAAGAAAAGAAAAAAATAGACGCTGGGTTGTCCTCTGAAGTTCCTACCTTAAGGTTAGGTACATATCACCTCCTTGTAACTCCACATCCATCTGTATCCTTCGTGTACCGAATCATCTTAAGATCAACATCTGGGTACCATCTAATCCTGATACTCTCAGCCTTGATTAGCGCTGTCCGTCGTCTGTATCCAACACAACAAGGTGAGGGCATATCCCTTGCAGGGGTGAGTATAACGATACTCAGTAGGGACCCCAAGACCCTCAAGGTCTCACAAAATCCATCAAGTATAAAACACAAAGTATGAAATCAATAGATAACCTTACTTAGGTATATTCCCATACAAATACTTAAGTTATCAAGTGATCCATCTCAATAATGAGGAAAACACAAAAAAACTGACTCAACTCAACCAGGATTTTATTTTAGGGGTAGTATCAAGTAACATCCCCATTCACATTATCAAAACCTCAGATGATGTAGAACTACAGCTCAATCAATTACAGTGGGCCTACCGCGACACCAAGTGCGCTTCCCACTAACCTTGGACTGTTGAGGTACTCCTCCTGTCGAGTACCGTGGGTCTGACGCGTCACCAAGCATGCTCCCCCTCGTAGCCTACTGAGGTACTCCTCCTGTCGAGTACTGTGGGTCTGCCACATCACCAAGTTCGCTCCTCCACCATGGGTCTGCAATGACACCAAGGCCTTCTCCACTGGGCTAGTAGAGTCACTCTGAGTCAAACGGTCAGCAGTCGTCAGGTCTCAGCCAACTACTAGGTCTCCGTACTATGCTATCTCATCTCCGGGAGGATATACTCCATAAGCTACTGGTCGATAATCCATTTGTCATGAATTTCCATGAATAAGTATCTCAAAGGTCCGCCATGTCATAGGGTTTTCAACGAAATAGACGGCGCGTCAATCGGAAGCTCGGTCTGTGAGTTATTAGCCTTTTAATATCAGGGGCCTGGTTGGATTTGTGCATGATCCAACCTGACTGTATCTCAAATATACCATAAACTCTAGTGGGGTATACTCAAAGGGGCCTTCATGCTCCAAGATTACAAGTGCTGCTGACGGTTCGTCAAACAGAAGTCCGGTGCCAAAGATATGGCCAAAAGAAAGTAAAGGGTCGTAGCGGGCTCGGGTCTGGTCAGACCCGATCGGACCGAACTGGCCTGACCCAGTCTGGTCCGAACCGGTTCGGGTCGACCTGGTTCGGGTCGACCAAACCCGCTGGGCCCATCTAAGCAGGCCACGAGGGGCCGAGGAGGGCCAAGAGGGCGCGAACCGGCCGTGGGTCGGCACGAGGGCGGTTCGACCCAGAGGGTGCTGTGTGGGTGGCTCGGCCCGGAGGGCGCTGCAAGGGCGAATCGGCCCGGGGTGCGGAGCCGGTTCGGCCGGGGCGTCGCAAGGGCACGGGCCGGTTTGGCCAGGGCGCCGCGAGGGGCCAATGGGATGGCGTGGATGGGGTGGATCGGAAGGCCGACAGCTGGTGTGGCCAGGGCGGCTCGGGAGGCCGGCGGGTGGTACGACCGATGGGCAGCGCAGTTCGACCCGGTTCTTCGACTTCGTCGCCGTTTTGAATAATACCACAAAGAAGATCAGCGGGTGGTCGGGCCATGTTTGTTTGGCCAACACCCTCCGTGTTTAGAGTGGTAGCAAGTGGTTCATCAAGAACATAAACAAAGAACGAGCATGAAAGTTATTTTAGAACATCAATTCTCATAATCCATCAATAATTTCTATTCCCAACCCCACAAAGGAAGAAGAGGGGATAACATGGGAAGTGTTAATCAAATAATGAATAAACCCCTACAACTTCCCACAACAATTTATTCCCGACCTGCAAGGAAAACATTTGCAGATCAAATTGATAATAAGTTGATCTGTGTTCTTTGTTTTTAGAAGGAATGAATGAAGGGAATAAAATCATACTTAATTAAAAAACCTACCTTTTTCTATGTTGGTTGACGTTAGCGCAAGAAGGAGGACATCGATTCGTTGTAGACGAATACTTCCTACTTCAGTGGAAGTTCTGAGAAAGGAATTCAAAGTTGAGGTCTAGGTGGACGTTCTTTGTTAGTGGAGAATTCTTCATAGAGGAAGAGTTCTTCGTTGGAGAAGCTTTCTCCCAAGAGATCCTCCCAATTTCCACCAAAGATGCCAAAGAATAATAGATTAAGTCTCTATTTAGTTTGTTGGAACAAAATTAAAAATAGCCTAATTAATTGGCTAGGTTGGCACATTTAATTGGTGCGTTGGCACAATTAAGGTGGAGGAGGTCAAGAGGCTCTCCCTCATTAATTGTGGGACTTGAGAGTTTTCTCCCAATTAAAGGGGGGTTTCAAGGGGGTTTAATCTAGGGTGGTCCCCACCACCATAAACTCTCATGGAAGGTTATGGTTCGGGTGGTCACCACCACCTTAACCTCTCATGGGAGGTTAGGGTCTGGTGGTCCCCACTTCCAAATTCCACATGGAGGTTTGGTTTTGGAGGACCCCACCTGAAATATCTACATGGAAGCTCAAAATAAAATAAAATGAAGTTTATTTTATTTTATCATTTCCATGAAAAACCCAAAAACTAACTTCCACCCTTTTCCATATACTGTCGAGGTGAAAGTCTCCTTAAGCAAATACCAGTGCTGCGAGTTCAACGGTGCCCTCAGATTTCAATTCTGAGCACTGGTTCAAAAGTTAGAAAAACCCGCTCATACGTTTACTGAACGTACCTGAACAAAACTTAAGAAATTGATTCTGGGCACACCGGGACTCAGAATCATGTGTCGTAAATTTTCACGTACTCGTAAAATTACCATTTAATTAAAAAAAATATTTACATGGAAATTCTGGGTCTTTACAACCAATGCTGGAAGATGATACTCATATGAGTATGAGGTAGGTGGTCTCATGCCTTTCACTAATTGTTTAGTTGATTATATGTGTTTGAGTGTCGTGCAACCATTTTTAGTTATCGACTAAATTGAGTATTGGCCTATGTGGTTACCTAATATTGATTAGATAATTGATTAAATGATTATAAGGCACGTTTGAGATTATTATCCTTGATCGAGGGCCACCATGTGGGTGTGTTTTCCCTTGGATGACCAATGTTTAGTCGTTTGGCCTAGGATGCCTATGGGCATGCCTTTGATTCCCTTTTATTTGTTTTTTAAAATGGAATTGATTAATTGAATGATTTTACAATGTGTGATAATAAATGGTTATGCCTTGTGATAGTTTTATTCTGATGTTCAGCTTGCAATATGAGTTTCCTATGTGAGTTTATAATTGTGAATCATAGTAATGGTTAGATTACTTGAAAGGTTTGTGACATGTTTGATTCCCATGTGAGTTATTATTTTTTTAACCATGTAATAGTGTAAGTTATATGTGTTGTTTTTATGTTGAAATGCGTATATACCAGGTTTTGAACCTGACACATGATGAAATGATTATATACTAGTTTTTGACCCTGAAACTTACTAAAATGCTTATATACTGGGTTTTACCCCTGATTGACTGCTGAAATACTTATATCATGGGTTTTTATCTAGTTTGGTGTTATGTTATACCATGGTTTTATGGTTTTCGTTAAATAAACCAGGTGTAATATTTGAATTCCACTTTAGTTTTTCAATATCAGACTGAGTTATAAATAGAATAATGAAATGAAATGACTAATGACACGTCTTCCAATCCAAAACACAATCTTGGATTCAATCTTCACCTATAATTGATTACATTGTCTTCTGAGACATCTGTTATTCTCACTTTTGAGTACCTAATATTTACTGCTTTCACTATTATAAACTTCCTGTTATATATTTTCACTGACAGATTGACACAGACCATGGGTGGTTGCCTACTGGGATTTAGTCTCACACACTGTTTAGGTCATGCTTTTGGGCCCAAATAGATTATACGATTGTAAGTGTTGATCATGGAAAGTGTCCTTATATTGGTACTTGATTTGATACTCAGGAGAAAGAGAGAATGGGATGGAGTTGAGGCTTGTGATGCTTCCTAGTTCCTTTGTTTCTTTTGAGATTTTGGGACATATATTGTTTATTACTACAATGTACTAATTTTGGTTGTTTTCTTAGAACATGTGACATGCCATGTCATAGTTTTTTTTGGATTGATTCTTGGTTATTTATCTTATCAGTATTCCACTGTTTATTTCAATAGTATGCTATTTACTATTTCCAATATTGTATTATTATTGGTTCGGCTATGTTACACTATGCCAATGAGGGAATAGTTTCCCCACTATCACACCCTAGGCCCTCACTACTAGTCGATAGCCTCTAGCATTTGGGGAAATGCACTTGAGGTCATGTGACCAACTAGATAAGGAGCACCAGTTGAGTGGAATTCAGATCTAGGATGTTAAAAAAGTAGATTTATCCTCCTCCTTACACTTTTATAGAATTAGAGGATTACTTGAGATGTGAAGAATGATCTCCCTCTCCCAATAGTTGATGTTGGATTCATATAAAGTCATCCAATCCAATCCCAATATTGTATCAAACTATACTAAAGAAATCAAGAAAATATTTTCTGGAAGGTTCCTTCTAGAAACTTTGATAGCGGAGGAGTTATATACCTTGGATGTAACAATTTTTCTATTTTCTATCCTCATAGATAGCTCAACCCCCATGTTTTGAGGTGGTGTTTGAATAGTTCAACTAAAATTTCAAGACATGAAAGAGTGTGTATAATAAAAATGAAAATGTATATTTTCTATTCTTTAATGAATAACCAACATACATATTACCACATCATTTTTAGGATCCTCCTTATTAGTGGAGATGAAATATTCCATTCCTTTATCTCTATAACTTAGATGTTTTTGTAATTTATTTTCTCTAAAAACCCTTGGAATATGGAATTGGTTCACATAATTCCCATGTTCCTTTTAGTTGAAACACTATATAGTAGTCTGGGTGTTTTTCTGGGACTTATTTTCCCTTGTCACATTAGTAGAATTATTCATATCCCTTCAACATTGACTATCCTGATGCCCCTATTTTCCACACTTAATGAATCTATTATTTCCCTTCGGATAGTTTCTAGGATATTTATTCCCACACTTTTAACAAATGGGATGTTGGGTTTTTTTCCATAATATTATCCATATATCCTCCTGAAGAAAACTCCATCTTATGATTTTTTATCTCCAGTCCCAGAAGACCAATGAGAGTCTCTAATCACCATCTCAACCTTGAGGGCACAACAAAAAATGTATTCATATATTTCAAAGTATCAAATCACTAAATATTTTAGTAGAATTGACTTTAACTTACTAAATATATGGTCCACCTTAATTTTAGTGTTATTGAAAAATCCAGAGGTATACCATACAATCCTTGTAAATTTTACCTCATATGTCTCTATAGACTTGTATTCCTTTTAGTTCAGTTCAAGGAACTCCCTCTCCATTTTAATATAAAGAGTTCAAAAAATATTTATTGAAAAATATTTTCTTGAATCCTTCCCATTACATGGAATCAATATCCTCTTTGGAATTTGTGTTTTAGATTAGTTTCTACCATTGATCTTCTTCCCCTTTAAGATGATAAATATCCACCACAAATTTTTATTATTCTAAGCATTAAAGGACATAGAATAAATTATCAATGGAGTTAAACCATTGTTTCATGATAAGGGAATCATAATATCCACTAAAGGTAGGTTTCCTTTTTCATATAAAGGTCTCAACCACAACTTTCTCTATCATAGGATAAGTTGGGAGTTTCACATGATTAAAGTTATTATTCATAGCATGAGTCAGCTGGTCCAATACTTCCATGAAGTTTCCAATATCCTCTTCCATAAGGTTAGGCATATCATTGGTGAAATCATCACATTTCCAACCATGATGGTTTTCTCAATGGTTCATCATATTTTCCTCCATTAACTAAAATAAAGTAGAAATGGTATACTAATTCTTTAACTAGTAAACATATACAAGGTAAACTATAAACTTAGAAGTAATAACTTATAAATGACACATAAATTCTAACTTATTAGTATTTAGGTCCTAAATATAGGTAATACATGGTAATTTACCTATTAAGTTTTATAAATAAACAATTGTTTTCATGTCCTCCACAATGGTTCATAAATAGTTTCTGAATTTTCAAATCAAATCCCTTGATAGTGTCAAACTAGGTGTGTAACAAGGCCTCTTTGTCATTCACCAGATGATGGCCGAGTCAATGCCCAATGTACCATCTTTCGGGTTATTATCCCTAGGTAAAAATCTTCCAGAGTCACATCCACTTGGAATATATTCGAAAAGATATAATTTATTGGAAACCACTCTCTCTATACATCATTAAAATTCCAAGATATTTTATAATACTTAGACTTATACCTAATGTTCTTACTAAAGTATTTAGTCCTAATCCCCAAAAAATAACTATACCACCCTATGATACCAACTATAGTGACATAATTCTTTTACACATATTATTACATTAGTTTTAGTATAAATATCCATTAAATACAACCAAATGATTAAAAATCCTAGTGTATTTACAAGACTAGGTTCATAGCTCATCAAAGGTAACTAAAACATGAAATATTTATTTTATTCTCTATAACGAGATCATATATCCCATTGAAATCCTAAAAATACATAGTATAACCTGGGAAAATAAATAAAAAAAGGGGTAAGCTAAAAATCCCTGTAAGGGAATAATCATAGTAATGAATCATAACATGTGTGTCAAATGAAATAAAATTATATCATCAAAGAGAGGGATTAAAAATAATCACACGAGAGTATAACACAACAAACATGGTATCTTATGATAATGGAAACATAGTAAAGTGGAATAATAATAAAACATGACATAATAATAAGTCTAGTCTAACTTATAAGACAACATCACATGGTGGAAAAAGTAACATCATGGATTATGTTCACTCTCTAACCCCATTCATAACGTCTCATGAGACAAAAACATTACCCAATACATTGAAGAACTATTTGGGAACACCCATCGTAGAATATAAATGATTATTTTTTTTCATAAAGGAAATCATTCATAAGGAATTAACATAATAATTACCCATGGAAATAAATGGGTTGCATAATCTTTCCTCATATTATAATAATTACCCATGGAAGGAAACGAGTTTCATTTGAGAAATGGACATTAGGCATATATTAACCCATAAAAGGAAGGGATAATATGCCAGTTATATATGAAATAGACATGTATAAATAATTTATAAGCATTAAATAACATTATATAGATATATAAAGTGATTTAGATAGATAAAGGTGATAACATAAAGTAAAAGGGTTGTTCAGAGAGATCACTTACCTTATGAACTGATCCATTATATACTTGAATTTAACATCCTAGATAATAAAATTAGATTAATTAATTAATTAATTCATAGAATTTTTCATCTATATTTTATTTATTATTATTTTATTATTTTCATTTATGAACATTTCTATGAGATATAAATCCCAATTTCACTATTTTGGGGGTGTTCGTTTCATGGTTCTAAGGGCAGATAATTGCTTGTTAATTATTGATGTTCTTACCAAACGAGAAGAAAATTAAAAAATTGAAATGAAATAGTAGTAAAAACCAAATATAATTTAAAATGGTCCCATGTATCCATATTTGTTATTATATATATATGATTCATTTAGTAAAATTTTAACATTATTCAGTTAGTTTATTTTGGTGGTTTTACCGACTATCACAAACTAGTTCCATTTTATTTTATATTATGACTATATAATCATACAAAAATGTGAAAATATATAATATATATATTTATTTAATTTTAAACAATTATAAGTTAATTTATTCCTGCTATGATGGTGGTAGTGGGAAACGAAAACCCATTATCCATGGAGGCGGTGAATTGACATAATACGGACAATGTTACCTTTTTTAGAATAAGATGGTAAAATAAGAGAATGAATGGTCAATATTCCATTATCACCACATAATTTAAATATATATATGATACTATAGTTATTATTTCATGTTTTATGAGGGAGGTAGGACAAGGTACAATAAAATAATAATTTAAAAGAGGTAGTTTGAGAATATTACCTCTTGAATGTCACCTCCTTGAAATTCTACTTAAGGAAATTGGAATTGTATTTTGGTTATACTATAAGAAATAAGATGTGGGGGATAGGTTTGGGAATATTTTTGGGATGAAATTTATAAATATCCAAGGTTTAAAATGTGTGAGGAGAAGGGGTGGTGGGATATTGTATTCATAATGGGGGGAGAGGGTTGTTTTTAAATATTATATCCCTCAGTTTATTTTTTGAAACAAGAATACCAATAATATTGTTAATTGTGACTATATACATTAAATGTTTCATGAGAGTTATACATAATTTTTTATTACATAATCCATGACTCAAAAACTTATGTATTTGGATTATAATGTAAAATACCATATTTTACCGTATTCACTATTCATAAAAAAATAAACTATTTTAGTAAATCACACAAAAAAATCAACCTAACCATTTTTTATATGTAGATTCTAAAAATTAAATCAATTATATGAAAATAATATTCTAAATATGATAAATTTAATTTTTAAATAAAATCCTCTTTTATTTGAAAAATGTTAATTTTAATATCATGATCAATTTTATGACCCTTTGAAAAATTATTTACGGTCTAATAAAATTATTTTATTATTATAATAAAACTTAAAATTAATTTAAAAATCAATTTTATGAAAACAAACTTGATTTTAAATAATTATATTTATTATAAAAGTGTAATTAAAAATTAATGTTTTATAAAAATAAAAACACTCAATTTACCATTTTTAAAATATTTATTAACTTGTACCATGGTTTAAATATATAAAATTTTCATTTTATATAACATAAAAAAATTATTTTACAATTCTATAGGCAATGTTACTATTATAATGGTCAAATTACTATTCCTAATGATCAAATTACTATTCCAATGACCAAATTACTATTCCAACGATTAGATTACTATTCCAACTGTCAAATTTGTAAAAGTAATATGGGTTCCTTAATTTGTATAAATAGATAATATTTCATTTATTATTAATTAAATTCTATTTTATCTCAATTTTATATATATTTTTTTATTTTCATGATGAATATTGTGTTATTAATTTTATGCTTCATTTCCACAACATCATTTGTGAGTGTGGTAATTCTGGTGGATCGAGAGGATCCAAATTTTCGTATTTTTTTATATTTTTTATCATATTATAATATTTTTAGTTATTATGTCCATTTTAATTCTCTAAATTTAATGTTATAATTATTATAATAAAATTCAATTGGTTTTATCATGTGGTGAATGTTCATTATGCTACATTAACAAATACGGAACACCTATATAGTCAAAGGAAAAATTATATTGATAAAATTATGGATGATTACAATATTAAAGATAAAAGAGTGGAAAATTATAATATGAGTGTTGGGTTAAGGTTATGGAAGAATATTTGAACCAAATTGAGAATATTGACACTTGGTAATTATTGTCAATTCCTAAAAACAAAAAATGTGATTAGAAAAATTGGGTTTTTGGAATAAAATCAATGATAAATTTGAAGTACCAGGGAACAAATATCATCTTATTTACAAAGTATAATCTCAAATTAACGGTATTTTTCATGATGAGACATTTTCTCTAGTCGCAAGGCTTGAAACAATTCAAATATTTCTTTTGATTTATGGTCAATGAGACTACAAGGTTTCTCAAATAGTTGTGAAGTCGGGATTTATTAATTGATAACTTGAGGAGGAGGTCTATATTGAACAACTGGATGGGTTTATCCTTCAAGGTGACAATTATCGAGTGTGAAAGATGAAAAAGGCACTATATGGACTCATACAATCACCTTGAGGATGATATTTGAAGATATAAAATAGCTTAAATAGAATGTAATTCAATAAATGTGAAGTGGATTCAAATATTTATGTCATGGGAGGTGAAAAAAACTCACTCATTATTATTTTTTATGTAGATGACATAATTTTTTTATAGAATCAATTAAATAATTTTTTATACAAATGAGAAACCACTTCAATGTTTCCATGATTAGTGATATGACATTATTTTTGTGTTTTCAAGTCACTAATGCCTCATATTTTTTATTTCCATCTCAAGTAAAGTATGCTCATGAGTTACATAAAATGTTTGGAATAGAGGAATTGAGAGAAATTTCCACTCATATGGTTCTAAGGACTACGTTTTCCCTAGATTAATAATAGAGGAGTGTAGACAAAATAAAGTTATGAACGATCATTGGTAACATAATTTATTTAATAACATCAAGACCTTTTGTTTGAAGTTATACTTTGTTCATGATTCCAAAGTATCCCAAAGGAGTAACATATTAAGGAAGAAAAAATAATCTAGTGGTACATCAAAGGAACTCTTTATTATGTACTAATGTATGAAAAAATAAATTATTATCTATTTACATCTATACAGATGTAGATTGGGTAGGATATGTTAAAGATTAAAACTCTACTTCTGGCGGTGTTTTCTTTTTCAATGGAAGATGTGTTGCTTGGAACTCCAAGAAGTATAATCCCATCACTATTATCTCAACTAAATTTGAGTATGTTGAAAAATTATAAGCCAAAACTCAAATTATATGGATGAAGTCACTACTTGAAGAGATAAGGGTTGATGTTTCATACCCATTGGTGATTGGGCGTGATAATAAAATTTAAACCAACTTATCAAAGAATATGGTGCAACCTTCTAGGTAGAAACATATTTAAACCAAGTAAAAATTCACCAATTAGAATATGGGGCATGAGGTTTTTTATTTTAACACATTTCAACTAAATATAAAATAATAGATATCTTTAAAAATCTTCTTTTAAAGGATTCTTTCTTGGAGTTTTGAGGGTTGTTGGGAGTGCATTATTTCCCAATAAACTAAAAGTTTTCTTGGTTATTTTACCTCTTTAATTGATTTTTTATTTATTTAAAAAGGGGAAGAATAATATAGGATATCTTAGGGAAAAGGGGGAGAGAAACTAGTTTCTTTTGAAGGTGATCATGAAGGGAGATATGAGTTTAGAATTCTTATAAATTATTGGATGCTTAAAGTGTAGGCACTTGGAGTTTGGATAATATCTCACATATTGATTTTCATATCACCAAAAAATACAAAGGGATATATTGAAGAGTCCTTTGATAAATTTTAAATTTAATTGGCCATATGAAATGGATTGATAAAGGGTGGGTGGGGGATTTGATCTCAATTGAGACTTGGTTATTATAGAATTGATCTAACATTAAGGGGTCAAGTTCTATGACAATCATAATTTTATCCTATAGTAAAGTTTTTAGATTACCTTTATATTGAATTAATATTATGAATTGTTTCTTAATACAATTAATTCATAATTTTGGGATGATTTCATGTTGTATTCATTGGAAACATACTCATGGATGAGATGGACGCTCTTCGAATTTTAGTGGAGATACACATGAATGAAAGTAATGAAACTCTTCTGCTGATGAAAAAGCCATTAAATTAATGGTAGTGATCAAGTTATAGCATAGTTGAGTTAATATAATATGATAATTTAATGCATTTTATGTGATAATAAAGTGTATTTAGTTATTATTATGTGAGAATAAATCGCATTGTAGTTGTTTCGATCACATCATGATCATAAGGATAGAGGAATGAGTTAATCTTATATTGGAATATTGTGTTGTGGAGTTAATCTGATGTAGGAAAAAAGTTTATATAACATGAAAAGAAACATGTCACATTTATATGGTTTTTACCATGATCAATAACCTTAGGAATTCTAAGGAACATACTACACCTTGAAGACCATCCTAAGAGATATCGGTGTCATGCTAGTTTAGGAACCAAGTGTTCCTGTGTTGAAAATAAAGGGTTCACACCACAAACTGTGGTGAAGATAAGAATCACATGAAGTTTTCGGAAAAACCACCCCACTACGAAATGGATGATTTTTTTTGAGGATTTACTAGTTATAGTGACTGAAGGTGTACCACACCATAGTGAATATTCCATACCATAACAAGTATGGTTGTAGGAGAGTTGTGGATTTTTGGTTCTGGTAAAATAGAATATTCCAAGCCAAAAACTACTTATCACACTGTAAATATAATCAAATATATTATGAGATACTCTGAGATAAATGGTATTTAGTCATCCATATCTTTTAAATCTAAGTATCATGGAACAACTAGAAGCATTACGCCATGATACATGTTAAATCTATAAATACATGGTGACTCTCTTGGAGATATGTATGTGTGATGAAAATAGGATACCCTGACAGAATCAGCCAGTATTCCAAGAAGTACTTTTTAGGCTATTAAGAAGAAAAACAAGGATGCACACCAAGTCTAAATTTTGGACGCACCTTAAGTATGGTAAGTGAAAATTATTCAACTTGTTGGTTCTCCTTATTCATTATGTAACCAATGTTCAATAAAATACTATTAAACCTTTTCTTATCCTTTTTCTAATGAATTAGAACATGGTAAATGATATTGAAACTTCTAAACATGGATGATTAGCCACCTGATATCAAGGGTGAGAAAACCTTGTAAAAACACTTTTCATTGTGTGTCCTTTCTTACTAAATCTACCATCATCACATTATTTCAATTAGTATCTATTCACACTAACTAGGGGTGGGTATCACAAAGTTTTAGAGTTAGAGTTTTTGGAAACCTCTGATCCACCACCTCTCAGTGGTTGTATACTCTCATGGGATTATTAGGGTGCCTTTTATATATGCTAAAAAGAAGCTGATAATGGATATCCTTTAACCTAGCTTGTTTTTAGAACAAATAAATTAGGTATTCTAGTGAACCCTTTATCAGGGATAAAAAATAATGATAAGTGTGTCATGTATCAGATCTGTTTTTAGCACTAATAAAGGATGTCTCTTTATTATTGAATTTTTTAGTGTTAATAAATGGTTTCACTTTATTAGTGTATTCTAAGAAGAGATGATAAAGGTGTGGATATATCCACCCCCTTATCAACTCTTCTTAAAAAGTGAGGATAAATATATTATTTTATTTATACTTTTAAAAATAATTAACAAAGACATAGTTTTATCAGATTTTTTTAAATCCACTTTTTTAATAGTGGTTTCTAGGGTAAATTTGAATGAATATAAAAATAAAAATACATATACATATATATGTATGTGTGTGTGTGTGTAAAAATATAAATATAGAATGTAATTTTCTAGTGAAAATTCGCAAAAAAATGTTCAATGAATATATAAATACTTGTAGATTTTCATTGAAATTTTTCATTGAAAATTTATGTTACCAATTAAAATTTATACTTCAAATTTAATTTCCAAAAGAATTATCCAAAATTTTAATCAAACTTTTCATTAGAAATTCACATTGAAAATTTCCAACTACCATTGTAAATTTCACCAGGAAATTCATTTTTCAATGAAATTCCACATCAAAAAATTTCATTTACCAATGGAAAACTGTACATGAAATTTAATTTAGAATGATTTTTTTTGAAACAAAAATAAAAAATTCTCAATGAAAAGTCACAATGAAATATAAATTAAAAATTATGAACTCACACAAACCAATATTAAAATTCATTATAATATTACATTTTAAATTTTTATTATAATTTTACATGGTAAATTTTTATTATAAATCCACTTTTTAAATTTTCAGTACATATAGAAAAACATGCATATAAAAATATTAAAATAAAATAAAATTTCAGTGAAAATTTACACAAAAAATTTCATATAAAAGTTTTTAGTGTATATTTGAATGAATATATGAAAACATAAAATAGGTATATATATAAATAAAAATATAAAATATAATTTTCCAGTGAAAATTTAAACTAGAAATTTATATTTATTGGTGTAAATTTCTTTTCAAAATTTAAATTTCAATAGAAACTAAAAAAATTCTAGCATAAATATTTAATTAACATCTCTCATACACTGTATGAAAATTTCTTATTACTAGTGGAAATATATATATATAATTAAATTTTAAGGGAAACCTTTGGAATTCCAATAAAAATTTTCAATGAAAATCACTGTGAAAATTTATAAAGAAAATTTAAATTTAAAGTTTCTAATGTATATTTTCAGTGTATAATTCCTCAAAAACATAGATCACATGATATCCAGCTCTAACCTTTAATAGTGTTAGACAAAAACCACTAATAAATGGGGACTTTGATCAATGTTAACAAAGAGTGATGATATAGGAAACTTTTATCAGTGCTAATAAAGTCATAGATAAAAGGTTAACCTCTGTCTACACTTTTTACCAGCACTGATAACGTCCTCCCTTTATCAATACTTTTTATTTAGCACTTATAAAGGTCACAATGAATAATTTAATTTATATATACATATTTATATACTATTAAATAATATTTATATTACAATAGGTATCCATATGTAAATATAATATATAAATATGATTTATATAACTTTTAATAAAAAATGAATCTTATTTTTGTAATTTTATATATAAAATATTATCAAATTTATATTAGTTAATAATTTTTTTAATATTATATTTATATAAATTAATTAAAAAATGTGTATATAATTAATATAAATATGATATTTTTATATTTAATTTAAATAATTATATAATATAAAAATTAATATATTTATTTAAATACATGATTTATATTTGAATTTATATATATTTATATTTATATTAAAATTTATTTATTTTTAATATATATTCATTTAATATTTTTGTAATATGTAAACTTTTGATATTTATTTATAAATTTATAAATATTTATAATTTTAATTATATGATTTTTTTAATAATTATTAAAAATTATAAAGTTTAATAAATATTTATATTTTTTATATAAAATCAATACAACACATACATCAATAATTAGAAATAATAATAATATTTATTTATTCATTTTTATTTATTTTTTAGGTTCTTGAAATTTATGTAATTAATGTTATGAATTAACTTTTTTTAAAATATTTTTTAATCAATTTATATTTATTTATTAATTTTTAATATTATTTCACCATTTTTTTTCATTTTTAAAATTTAATAATTTTAATATTTTTTAGTTTATTCCTTTTTGAAAATTTATAAAAATTTATTTATGAAGTTTCAATTTTTTCATTATGTTTGTAATTTTTATGATTAATATTTATTCATTTTTATTTATTAAGTTTTTATATTTTTAACATGTTTAAATTTATATGAAAAAGTGGGTTATAGCTACCAACGAGAGCACACACACTTAAAAAGAAACTGGAAATAAACAGGCTTGGAAACTCGACTTCACAACTGATACCCAAAACCCAAACCCCCTACCACCCTAGCTACCCACACAAGGCTTTGAAATTTATATAATTGATTCTTAAAATACCGTATCCAACCCTTTCCATTTTGACATGAAATTTAACCCCATTGTACATCATCCCTAACACCATTTTGGTGTTTATGTAGTTAATTCTGTTATTATATTAGATTCATTTTTTAATATATGAAAAGTAAATATTATTTAACTAATTTTTCATATTTTTTACATAATTAATCAAATCTTGTAATCATATTTATTTTAATTTACTCATTTTGAATATGTGCATGAATTTAATTTAGTTTTATTTAATTTAATTATTAATATTTTTATATTGTCAATATAATTCATTTTTAATAATTTTGTTATTTATATAATTAATGCCATTTATTTATTCATTTTTATGTGTTTCTAATTCACATAATTAATGTTATGAATTCACTTTATTCTAATTTTTTTATTTAATTTATTCAAATTATTTTTTTAAATATTATTTCATTTAATATTATTTATTCATTTTTAGTATTTATTTATTTTTAGTATTTTTAGAATTTATTCATTTTTTAGTATTTTTTATTGCATAATTGTTTACTATATTTTAATATTCTTAATATTTTTTTTAATTTATATGATTAATATTATTTTCAATTTCATTTATTAATGTGTGATTTTTTTAAAATGTATGAAATGTATATAATTAATTTATCTAAATGCTTTTTTAACATTTTCTTCATTTTTTATAAGTTTACAATTAGTGCAACTAATCTTAAAAAATATACATAATTATTTACTAAAGTTTAATATTCTTAATATGTGTTTAATATATATTACTAATATTAATTTAGTTTTATTTATTAAGTTGTAATAATTTTAAAATGTTTAAAATCTACATTATGAATTTATTTAAATTCATTTTTAATATTTTTTTCATTTTTTGTATGTGTTTACAATTCATGCAATTAATATTATGAATTCATTTTTTTGTATGTGTTTACTATCATTTAATACTTTCAATACGTAATCATCTTCGTTTTAATATATATTTTTTCCATATTTTATATAAATAATAAAACCTATCCATTTTTTATTATTTTTTTAAGTCTATTCATTTTTAATTATTCAATTTCATTCATTTTTGACATTCAGGCCATTAAGTTTTTATATTCAATAATAATGTTAATTATTTTTTACTTTTTTTTACAATCAATTCATTTTTAATATATATTAATTTAATAACTTTTTATTTTATTTTAAACAGTTTTTACCAGCACGTTGCAAAAATCAATAATAAAATATCTTTTATCAGTGCTAAAATATGAAGCACTGATAAAGATAGTTTTTATTGGTGCTTTGTATTTTAGCAATGCTAAAATATTTTTTATCAGTAGTATTTGGGAAGCATTGACAAAACACTACTCGATCTTATAAATTCAACCCTAATAGAATTCACCTCTTTATATCATTCAAGATCTCTCATGGAAGCCGACCTTTTCTGCTACTCCCCCTCTAACTTCGTGGATGAATCAACCCTCTCAAAACTAAAGGTATGCGAGTTATTATCACCCAACTACTTGTACTTGTGTTTTATTACACATCATGATCCAAATTATTCTTACGCAAGAGGAATTCAAGTACTATTTCTCTCTTCCCAATTAAATTCCCTAGAAGAACCCTCAACCCTCTTATTTATAGGTAGAATTATATCTTAAAGGGTCAATATATCTTCCAAATATATCCCTTATCTCGTCTTTATCTCTAGAAATTTTTATTTGAACTTCATCCTTTGAATTAGACCTTATCTTCTTATAGAAAGCCTTCAAAAACCATGTGCATATTCCTTATATCAACCCTAAAAATAAATCTCCAAAATTATCACAAGGATAAGGATATTAGAATTGAAAATTTCCAACAAAAATACCTCTAACAAGGCTTAGCACTGGGAATTTTCTTAGGAGTTTTATCTATAATCTCACTTTGCACCACTACACTATACTAAAAATCTGTATCTATAAGGTATACCAAATGTTGGACCCTATGATACCTCCTCAAAAACTCCACGCACATATGATTATAGGTATGTTTGTCACCTAAATACCTTGAACTTGTAGGACGAGGCCTATTTTTCTAGTCTCTGACATTAGATAATACCCCTAATCCATATGAATCATTTTCAAGACCTTTCCTAAATGGTAATATAGTTTGGTGTCACCATTTAGATGTGGGTTGGATTTTATTTTCTCCAATAGCATCTAGAGAACTCAAAACATGAAAATTTTCAATTTTACTTAATTATCCTTTTTTTCATTCATAGTGAACCAATTCTATAATTTTTACCCATAGTATTTTCTTTCCCTACTAACCCCATTAAGGATTCATTCAACTTTCATTCCAACCTTTGTTCCAATTAATAAGTGGGTATTTCTTT
Organism: Viscum album; assembly: GCA_963277665.1. NCBI lineage: Eukaryota > Viridiplantae > Streptophyta > Magnoliopsida > Santalales > Viscaceae > Viscum > Viscum album. The sequence goes on along the minus strand of OY728165.1, from coordinate 324,577,955 downwards.
TCAGTGTGTTCTTTATATTGGAACCACTTTCATTCATTCCTACCACCCTTGGATTTCTTTAATTCATAAATTTTATCTTTTTTACTAATTGAATTTATCAGTTCATCCCATTGACATAGTCTCATGGTTTTATTTAATCCCTAGTCCCAGTTAAAAGGACTCCTGTAACACTCTTTAAATATCCACTTATACTTCCTTTTACTCCATAAATTGGAATCATGAGAAGAATTCAAAACATAAATATCTACTTCCATATTGTTTAAACATCTCTCTCAATTTCCACTTTGAAATTTTTTAAGAGTTGATTCTCTCTATTAGTTCTACTAAGGTTGAGTTTTGATTTCAGGTGATCCTAGGTAGTTGGGATTATAATCCTATCATTAGTTTTAGGTGAGGGTTTTTTCTAATTCCATCTGAACACTTCTTCAACATGTGTTGAGGATGATTATTCATTCTAGCCCCAATAATATTTTTCATTGCTTCCCTTTATGGATTCATCTCAGAATATGAATTGTTTAAATTTTTTATTATTTTTCAAAACTCACATAAATTCAATAGTTTATTCCAATTTTGTGTTATCATAACCAGGTGATTGAGCTCTATCAACATTTTCATCATCTAACAAAGTATGAACTTTATATCCTAAGCATACTGTCCCTGAAACACCACATATACCACCACATACCAAGTGAAGAAATGAATAAACACAAACTTCACCCTATTATTATACTCCCACCATGAAAATTTATAGACATCATCCTTGATCTCTATGTTTTGTTATAGATGAAAATTTAGTTATATTCTTTGTTACTTTATAGATATTTTACATTCCCTTCCTTCAATGATTTCTACCACTACAAATCAATCTCAATAAAAATCATTCGACTCTTATTATCTTAGTACAATGGATTCAAGTAGCTTAAATAATTATTTAAGAATGGATATTTATGGTTATATGGCCATACATTCTATTAACATATTTATTATTTTAAATATCAATATTACTAAATCAAATATAAATGATATGAATAAATAATGGATGGATTTCAATCGTATGAAAAACGTGTATGAGGATGGGGTGAAAGAGTTCATAAAATTTACAAAATATCTGCATATGAACCCTCTCAAATACATTTTCCATGTTTATGATATTTTTATTCAAGACTAATTAGTATGTAGGAGTTGGAAGAAAACTTAATCTGTCACGAAATAGATCAAAATTAACAATGTTGTACTAAACATGAGGAAAAAATGAATTTAGATAACGAATAGGATAACACTGAATTTTATAGATCATCTGATATGATTACAAGTGTAAAAAATGATGAATATTGTACCAAGGATATGATTATAGGTATAAATGATGATGAATATTGTATTGAGAAAATGTAAATTATAGTTGATGATTAACTTTTTGATTGTTTAAAATTGTTTCATATATTAAAGAGTTATGCAATTATTTCATTTTATAATGGTTATACTAAATATACAAAATTCTCAGCCATAGTAAAGATATATAATGTAAATTATAGAAATGGATGGAGTGACACCAACTTTTATGAAATTCTTTCTCTCTTGAAGGATATAGTCCCTAAATATAATGATATTCCTTTCCAAACATATGATGCTAAATGAATTCTATGTTCAATGGGAATGATCTTTGACAAAATACATGACCATCCAAATGAATGTATATGAATTCTAAATGACCATAAATCACTAAAAAATTCCCAATCTGTATTGAATCTCAATACAAGATGAATCAAGTCCTTCAAAAATTTTATGGTACTTTCTAATCATTCCATGGTTTAGGTGCCAACATGGATGCAAAGAGTCTGTAAGACAATTTACTTGGCATATTGATATAATAAATAAAGATGGGAAACTTCATCACCTAGTAGACTCTCCTTAGTAGAATAAAATTGATCCTGAGTATCTTGTATTTAGAAATTAGATGTGAAACCTTTGTCTTACACTATCTATAGATAAAGTGAATCCTTTTGGTTTTCAAATAAGAACTCACAGTATATGGCTGATTATGTTGGTAAATTATAACTCTACACTTTGGTTATGCATGAATATAAAATAAATTATATTGTATCTTCTTATATCAGGACCAACACAACTAGGTAATGATATTTATTCTTATTTGACTCCATTTAACAATATTTGAAATTAATGTGAGATTTAGGTGTTAAGTTGTATGATTCATGTTGAGATCCATGTTATATAGGATGATAAATAATTTTCCTATTTTCTGAAATTTTTAGGATATAACATTAAAGGAACTCAATAATGTTCCATTTGCGAATAAGGTACACACTCAGTTAGGTTGAAACATTCATTGAAGGCTGTTTTTTAAGGGAATTTCATATTTCTACCTGATGATATAAATACTGATCTTGTATCAATTAATTCTATAGAAATTTAGAAGAATGTAAAACACCATTTACACTAAAAATAAATCAACTATTTGAGAAAGTAAAATATATAAACACTGCTTTTGGTAAACCTTGTTTGAAAATCCTTATGACAACCATTTGGAAAATGAGTTCAGTTTTAATTGAATTATCATACTATAATGATTTGTACATAAATAATTTTCTTGATGACATGCATGTACAAAAAATGTATGTGGTAGTGTCATTGGAATGTTAAAAAATGTACCTATAAAAATAAAGGATTAAATTAATGTAATTCCCCAATATTTTATGGTATTCCTCTTTTAAAATTTAATATCTTTGAAAGTATATGCTTCACACAACACCAAGTTTAAAACCGTAATATTCTATTAAGTAAAACCATTGGAAAGTAATGTGACAATCAGGAATTGTAATATTAACAATAGAATATTAACTTCAACCATTAAATTATAGATAAAATTTTGGTATCTTATAAATGAAAATATGGTATATTTATATCTTGGAACAAGTAAATAAATGTTTTAAAAATGATAAATTAAGTGTTTGTATTCTTGTAAGTCATAAATATTTAGTTACAATTTTATAATCAATTAACGTTTTAAAAGAAAATATATTTCCATAAAATAGACTCATAAATTATTATTTTGTTTCTTTATTATTATAAGATAATTTTATGAGACCTTAATTAAATTTTCGAAGTGTCATAAAACCTGTTATAATTTTAAAATCACTATTTTTTGAATAAATGAAGATTTAACTAAAAATTAAATTTATCATATTTATAAAATTATTTTCATAAAATTGATTTTATTTTTGAATTATACATATTGAAACAAAGTTAGGGTGAATTTTTTTGATTTTTCTGAAATAGTTGAATTTTTTCCGAATAGTGAAATATGGTAATTTTTGGTATATATAAATTATAAGATAAATACAATATTCCTTGAGTAATGAATGATGTAAGCACCATAATCTCTAACATCGATTCATTATTTAAAATATTTAGTGATAATTCTCAAACTATTCATATTCTTGAGACAAAATAAAAAACAAATGATTAAACTAATAAAAAAATACCCCTCTCCTCCACTATAAATACCGCCCTCACCACCTCTTCTCCTCACACTTACAAATACTTGAGGCTTGCTTATTATATACCCATTTTATCTTCCAAAACTACCCCCATGTTTTTATCATTTTGGCCTCACCAAAATACTATTTCAAAGTTCCTTAATGAGGTTCTCAAGGAGAAGAATTCAAGAGGTAAATCATTTTTCATTCTCTTTCAATTTTTTAAATATAATTTATTCTTATTATATCTTTACATATTCTGTAAGAAAATGAATTATAACTGAATTATTTTATATATAATTTAATTTTATTATGTTAATGTAATATCCATTATCAAACCCCTTCTCCTCCGCCTTTTTTTCTAAAAATGAAAACATCATTCGTGATGTGCCGATTTACCACCATCATGAATGATGCGACTTAATTTTTCATTACTGCCATCAAGGATGGTTATAAAATAATAATTATGGTTAAAAAATATTTTATTATACATATTATAAGTTATTTAGTTTTCAATAACTAGTATATATATATGATATTATTTAATAACACAAAAGTAGTTCTTGACGATCGAAAAATTACCAAAATAATATAAACGATTATCATTAAAGTTATATATAATGAATCATCCTCTTATCTGAAAACATAATAATATATAAGACCATGAAATATTATTTATGTTCATTAATAACATATAATTTTAATTTTAGAGAATTATTTCTATTTTACATGATCTTTCATACATGTATATAAGTGAATCAATCATGAAAATCAAGGAAATGAATACCCCTGAATGATGAAATTGAATATTAAAACTCATCAAAAAGGACATAAATGAACTTAATAAAATTATAATAAATCAAATAAATGTTAAATAGTTTCATAATTAAATTATTAATGAATCTAATTTCATTATATAGGACTTTAAGTACAAGTGAAAAACACTCTATGACATAAGGTAAGAGATTCTACCCGAACATCCATTTTTCATTCCGGTTATACTTTCTTAATATTTACCCCAATTTAATTATTATTTATTTTTATATACTTATTATAAATCATATGAACATGTTCAAAACTCATGTATCTAGATCATTCCATATTTATTTGATGGATAAATACTTATTTTATAAGGTTTCCTTTTTCAATTCCTCCTGATAAGAAAGCCCAATTAAAGGGAACTTCCCAATTTCATACCCATTTTCAAGAACACTATATAATATATTTTAATCCACCAATATTTTTATAAAATAAATATTTTTATAATGAAAAAATATCTTATCTCATTTCTGGTTTTATGCAAACAATTAATCCTTTTTCTGCTTTAAAGGTTGTTTAGTATTTTCCCTTAAACTATACTAAAGGGCACATTTCTAAGTCTATTAAATTATATTTTTACATATTTTCACTAAATTTAGAAATAATTTATGCCTAAAATATAATTTAATTTTTTGAACCTTTTCTTTTCAAGAAAATACATGTTTATAGTCTGATTTCATAACAAATACAAATGATTTCCCAAAATAACACTTCTTTCCAAAGTAAAAAAATACATTTTCTCTTAATAATTATTCAATGATTTTATTAAAGTATTTTCAGCTATTTAAAAACTCTATGTTGAATATTATTATCAATTTGGATTGATATTTTATGAAATAATCTACCATATCTTTTAAATGGTTTATGGTCAGTTTGACTGTGGATATGCTACTTTGATACCATTCACCATATTAGTTAGAATGGTTAGTGATTATGTTTAATAATTTGGGAAAGTTATTTACATTTAATATTTATATGTTGTTTATGTTTTGACCCATTCATATGAGGAATTAATTTGACTTAATAAGTGACAGGTGTGGCCCGCTATATCCCCTCAATGCATCGACAAGTCTCATGAGACAAAACATATATGGATTTGGACAAGGCCTTAACCATTTATTTTCAGATGTATTGGCCAAGGCCTTAACTGTATGTTTATGATGTCCGGTATTATTAATTAACTCATTATGATATTAGTAATTGATAATCCATGTGATTATTAGACTAGTATAATATCCATGGTTCTATTTCATTCTCATATGATTATTTATATGGCATTATTTATTCAAGTTTTATTCCTACCATATTATGCTCAAGATTATGTTCTAATGAAATTTGTTTTTATTCATTCACCACGCCTTATTGTTTATATTATAATATGATGTATTACTTAGCCATACTGAGCATATGAGCTAACCCCTTTAAAATGTTTTATTTTTCCCAAGGATGTGAAGACGTATATTATGAATGACTTGCAGGGATAATCTTAGAGTTCATGGATGTTTCCAAAAGAGTTTATATGTTGTATCTCATTTCAAGTAGTAATGTAAAACTTATGTTTGTATCTTGTTTTCCAAATCTACTAATCTATTCGGTACTTCATGATGCATCTTCTTTGTTTATTATACCAATGTAATGTAGAAAGGCACTGAATCTAGGATACTTGGGTTAGGGTCATTATAGTTGGTATCAGGGGAAGTTGAGTAGAAACCTTGGAAACTAGATTTAGAAAACATATATCAGAGAATATAACCCTAATATCAACTTTGATGATAATAATATAATAACATCATATAGTATTGTTAAGGTATGATTATGGGGGTATTTTTAGCAAGAATTTCCTGTCTGGATACTACAAGTGGACATGGTTGTAAGAACCCAGATCTTCTATTCAGGTATGAATATTGTTTCTAGTGTTTTGGAGGAAAAGAGAAGAATAAAGAAACTTAAGAAGTATACGACGTGTACTTTAGAGTACACACCGTGTACTCGGTTGCCATGGGTGACCATGTGCAAACTGTATAACGCCGAGTACATGGCCGTGTGAGGTGACCTGGAGACCGCCTAAAGCGAAGGCCAGTTAAAGAAAGTACACACCATATACCTTTGAAGAACATACCGTGTACTTTCTTTTTATTTAATTAAATGGAACGAGGTTGCGTCTAATCAACAGAACACCCTTCTTCTCTGTTTGTCTCATCTAGGAGCGAACGAGACCGCCGATTCTTCTCTGAGCCTCTGACTCACCATCCGTTCTCTGAATCAAACTCCGTAGGTTGCATTGGAATCGCATCAGTGAGTTCTTCCTTCTTCTAGATCTTCATATCTTGATTTATCCTCTTTCATAAGATATCCCCAATTGAACATTTTTTTGCATTTTTGTATAAATATGGAATTATAGGGTGATTCAAGGCCTGGGGCTCACTTATATCAGTCGTAGAACACTGAGGTAGGTGGTTTGTGCCTTTCTTTAGTTATTCTTTGAGTTATATGTGCAAAAGTGCCCAATACCCCTGTTCGGGGTATTGCGTGTTTATGGTTTTTAGCCCTGTATTTGCCTACTATTCCTTGTGTTCTTGAGTATAAGATTTCTGATTGTAAATAGGGTTATTTACCTTTCTACAGATGTGTTGCCCATGTTTTCTTGATATTGACCATTTGGTCTCGCTTTGCCTGTTAGGATGCTTTGTTTTCCATGCCTAGTATTGTTAGGATGGAGTGATTTTATATGACATGTTGTGATATGCTGTAGACTATTTAGCCAATTATTTCTTGAGGTTTACTTTGGGCTGCCATATATCATTTGTGCATGATTTATATATACAGGGCTGTGGGAACCCAGTGTAGTAGACCATAGAGAGAATGGACGCTGAGGGCTTCTCCAGAGGGTCTGTTTAGTTTTACGTTGCGAGACCATAGGGGGGATGGACTTTGTGCTCTCTCAGAGTGTCTGTAGTTCCTCGTTACAAGACCACATGAGGAATTGGATGTTGAGTTATTCCCCAGAGTGTCTATAGTTACTGATACAAGACCACATGGGGAATTGACGGCGAGTGATTCCTCAAAGAGTCTTAGCTAAAGATGAACCAGAGGGGTTAGACTGTGAGTACTTCCCAGAGGGTTACTTGTGTTTTATTGGTTGAATTAGAGGGGTTAGACTTTGAGTACTTCCCATAGGGTTACTTATGATTGTTGGTTTCTTAACTAATAAATGAAAATGGATGTAATTGAAACTATAGGATTGTTTAATTATGATTACTTCCTTGTTTACAACTTTATTTTTCTTATTGCCTTCCATATATATTCACTGACTGTTAGGCAAAGATATTTGGGTGGTTTCCTACCAGGATTCATCTCACACCCTATTTGGGTCATGCTTTTGGGCCCAAACATATTATACTGTTGCAGGTATAGATAAGGGAAAGCGCCCTTCTACTTCAGGTACTTATTTGCTATGGATCTAGAGATCATGAGACCAAGCTGAGGCTTGTGAGACTGCTGTAGTTTATTTTTTTCTTTGTACTTTGGTTTAGTACTGTATTCCAGCATTATGACTTGTTTGGATGCTTTACTAGACATATGTATCATGCATAATTTATATATGTGTGCTCTAGTTGTTTATTACTTATTCTGTTTACTTATTGCATGTTATTACTGCTTCCACTATTGTTATCTATTTATTTCCACTACGTTACTCTGCCAATGAGGGAATAGTTTCTACACTATTACACCCAAGGCCCTCGCTTCTAGTCGGTAGCCTCTGGCATTTGAGGAAATGCGCTTGAGTCCATGTGACCAACTAGGCACGAGCCACCTCTGGGCGGAACCCAGAACCGGGATGTTACAAAGTGGTAACAAAGGGATTATTTTCTTCTTGAATGACTGTTTGGAGCCTATAGCTAGGGATAGTAAGGAAATAGGTACCTGGTAATAAGCTGTTCCCTAGAGTAGCTAACCCATGTACAAGGAAATGCCAATTTACCTCGATTATTGATATTTTTATGGTTTTGAAATTATTACAATTAATTTGATTTCACCATTGGGTGATTCACATGATTTGTGCTGTTATTATCGATATTATTGAAGATCTATTTCTATTTCAACCTGATGAGGTGAGTGTATGAAATCTCATGCATCATATAGGTACTTTCTAGAGATCACATGTCATACATTCTTGCCATGCCATTTAGGGTGCATTACTGATTGCATGTTGTTGTGATCGATGTTGTGCAAGATATGCATGTTATTGTGATAGATGCCTTGATAGAATACCTAATATTTGATAGGGTATTGAAAATATGTAGGCCTTCATTTGAATGAACGCGAAAATTTGGTTCTTGAGGTGTTATGGGCCCTCATGAACCGAAATTTGGTGGATCATTTCTCTGTTATGTTTGTATATGACATGTAGAAGATTTTAAGCTTTGATTCATGGGGAGTATTGGCCCTCACGGATTGGAATTTGGAACTTTAATGTTCATTTTAATGTTTTCTAGGTTTCAGAGTAGTTTATGAGGCTTACTGTATAAAGACCCGCACTTATTTCATACATAATCTTGAATTTATTAAAGGAAAAACTTCCTTTTACATTGAGTATATTTTCAAGTTTAGATCTTTAGAGAATTAAGACAAAACATTCATAACATTACACATTGTTACATAGTGGATACCATAAAATCAGTTTCCATTTTCCTCAGAATATAAAACATTAAAACTTAAAACAAAACTCCTTGACAATTCTTCAACATTTAACATGTCTTACTTCCTTGTATTACTCATCCATTAACCTGTGAAAAATCATTTAAAAACTTGGGATGAGAACAAAAGCTCAGTAAGGTATGAAAAAGAAGGAAAAATCACATTAGTCCATGAATACACATAACGTATGAAAACATTTTCAAAAGATATGCTTTCCACCAATAAATACTTACTTTGGGTAAAATGATATTTACACAAGATCCACACAAACATAAATATAATCATAGAGGTATCTTGGGGCATTACTTACATAATCTTGTAACCATCTTGGCTACCTTAAAATTTGTAACCCTCACGGCTACCATACTTTGTGTAATCATCGCAGTTACACGTGGAGTAACCATACGACCGACCTCCAAATTACTCATACCCAATGCATTGGAGGGAAATATATGTACCACCCTTCATCATAAACAATTCCCAATAACCAAAACATAATCATACAACATAAAAAATAGCATAAAAACATTTCCTTTGAATCTTATAAAACAGAATTTTAAAAAGGATTTTAGAAGAAAAGTCCCTTATAAACATCATATACTTGAAGTGAGACTTAATAGAGTGGATGGAATATGTATATACTCTGTAAATACACATAATGAAACATAATATAAACATAACCCATCACACAAACAATTTAAATAGCACATAAATTATAAATTAGAAGGTTAACCCAAAGAATGAAAATCGGGTTAAGAATTCCCTTACCTTAGGCTTGTCTTACTTAAAAATTGTTTAAACCTCCTGTATAATGGTTAATAGAGTGTTATTAGTATTTTACAGAAACATTTTCATGTTTATAACATCTTATATGGTCATTTCATAACCTCATTTCACCCCTTAATTGTTAGTATTTTGTTCCTTGCATTATTTTGGGTGAGTTCTTTTGTGATTTTCACAATCGGTTCATGACAAATCGTTCTTGTTGATTAGAAGTGAAACTCTAGAATTGGAATGAATTAGTATTTACATATTTCTAGTACCATAAATTACACCATTTATCACTTTTATTTCTTTATATGAGGATGATTCATGAGATAAAACATTAATGATGTTCGTTTAGATCATTTAAGTGGTTCTTTGATAATAACAACGTCATTTTGTCTTTTAAATTAGAACCATGAGTACAAAAGAATTCTAGAACCTTATATGAGTCATAAAAAATATATTATAACTTTGTTCAACCATATAAATGGTTTCATTACCAGACTTTAAATAATTAATGGAAATTGAAAATACATCGTCCACGATGTCGGTAATTCGACACAAATGGACAATGTTTTTTGATTCTTTAAATAAGTGGAAGAGGAGAAGAATACTGATGAGGAATTTTCCATAATCATGAGAACATAATGAATATACATGATTATGGAGATTTCATGCCTCTTGGATAAGAGGTATTGAGGAAAAAAAGAAAAACGAATCATGAAATAAAAGAAAATCTTGAGAAATTTCTCACAAAAATTCGGCAGCCTAACAACGTCTCTTAAAATTTCATAAAAACAAGATTGATGAGAGGAATGGAATATATCATCATTCATACAATATATGGACAGTAATGGGGAAATATTTAATGAAATATACCAACACTAGACAAAGGGAATGGAAGAGAATAACAAAAAATGAAAGAAAAGAAAGAAAATAAAAGAGGTTGTTTACCTCTTGATCTCTTCTCCTTGAGATCCTTCTTAAGGGCTTTGATTTTGGTCTTTTGGTGAGACCATAAGCTCTAGGAAGTGGGTAAGAAGATTGGGGAGGGAATTTGGCAGAAATTAGACAATGCTCAAGGCTTGAGAGGTGTAGGAGGAAGAGGGGAGTGAGGGTGGTATTTATAGTGGAGGAGGGGAGGTATTTTAGATTATTTTAATCATTATTATAATATTTTTATCAATACTATGAATAATCTCAAATAAAGTGGCCCTAAATAGTGAAAATATCACGTGAGTTCGAAGCAAGTGGCCTTGCATCACTTATTATGTCATAAATAGTGCATTTTTATTGATAAATTGATTATACGGTATTTTATCGTATTTCACTATCCACTGAAAATTCAAGAGTTTCAGAAAAATACCAAAAATTTACCCCAACCATTTTTCGACTTGTAGAATTCAAAAATGAACTTCATTTTTCAAAAATAATTTTCTAAATATTATTAATTTAATTTTTAAATAAGGTTATAGTTAATTCTAAAAATAAAAATATTGAAGTGCAATTAGTTTTATGTGACATTGGAAAATTAATTAAGATCCCATTATCCTATTGCCCTGGGAAAATAAAATAATAATATTATTTACTATTCATGAGGTCATATTACTATTCATATTACTATTCACATTACTATTTATAAGGGCATGTTACTATTCACCAAAAAAACAAGTTTGTTTCATCAGACTCTAAATAACATACTGAACACAATTGTAGATGACAGTTTCTTGAAATTCAGAATATAGAAGTAAAAAAGTTATGTTTTAAAGACTAATTAAAAATATCTTTTTAAAACAAAGTTCCATGCATTTCTATTTATCTTAGAAAAACTTTGGGTGTTACATTATCCCCACCTTCTTGAAATTGCATCCTCACAATTTTATTTACTTTTTAAACAACTGAGGGTATTTTTCCCTCATAGCATTTTCAGACTCCCATGTTGCTTCTTCAAACATGTGGTTTCTCCACAAAACCTTTACCTGGTGGATTACCTTGTTCCGCAATACCTGTTATCTTCGATCAAGAATCTGAACCGGTTTTTCTTCATAAGAAAGGTTCTCTGCCAGCTGAATTGCTTCCGGCCTTAAGACATGTGATGAATCTGGAACATACTTTCTCAACATCGAAACATGAAAAACATTGTGTACTTGAAACAAGCTCGGAGGCAAAGCTACACGGTATGCAACTGTTCCAACTTTATCCAAGATTTCAAAAGGACCGATGAACCATGGACTTAGTTTCCCTTTCTTACTGAAACGCATCACACTTTTCCAAGGAGAGATTTTAAGGAAAACATGGTCACCTACCTCGAAAGAGAAGCCTTTCCTTCTGTTATCTGCATAACTTTTCTGCCTGCTCTGAGCTGTTCTCATGTGTTGCTGGATCATCCTCACTTTCTCAGCCACTTCTTCTACTAATTCTGGCCCCATCAACTTTCTTTCACCGACTTCATCCCAAAACACAGGAGTCCGACACCGCTTTCCATACAAGGCCTCAAAAGGTGCCATCTGAATACTGGAATGGAAACTGTTATTATAAGAAAACTCAACTAATGAATGATGTTGATCCCAACTTCTCTGATAGTCCATTGAACAAGATCGAATCATATCCTCCAAAGTTTGAATCGTTCGTTATGAATTCCCATCTGATTGAGGATGAAAAGTTGTACTGAAATTCAACTCTGTGCCCAAAGACTTCTGAAGTCCCTTCCAAAATTTAGAAGTGAACCTGGGATCTCGGTCAGACACAATGGAAAGAGGAACTCCATGTAACCTGACAATCTCCTTAAGGTACAAGGGAGAAAGCTGATCTAATGTCATTGTATCTCGAATAGAAATAAAATGAGCAGACTTTGTTAGCCGATCAACAATAACCCATATCGCATTATTACCTCGAGAAGTCTTTGGTAGTCCCACCACAAAATCCTTGGATATATTCTCTCATTTCCATTCTGGCACTGGCAAATACTGAAGCATCCCCTTCGGTAACTGCCGCACTGCTTTAACCTACTGACATGTCAAACATTTCATTGTAAAATCAGCAATATCTCTTTTCATCCCTTTCCACCAATAATACTCTAGAAGGTCTCTGTACATCTTAGTACTTCCAGGATGAACAGAAAATGGAGAACTATGAGCTTCACACAACAATTTTTTCTTCAGCTGGGAATCAAAAGGCACACACAACCTTTTTCCAAATCTGAAAACACAATCTTTATCAAGATTAAATTCTGGAAACTTACCCATTTTAACCAATTCTACCTTTTTCTGTAGCTCACGGTCTTCCCTCTGCGCTTTCATAATTCTGTATGACAATGAAGACTGCACTGAAACCTGAAACAAAATAGATATATTCCCTGCACCAACAACTTCTAAGCCAAAATTCATCAAATCATTAATCAAGGGATCATGTTCCAAACGTAGCATGGTTAATGATGCATGATTTTTCCGACTTAAGGCATCCACTACTTTGTTTGCTTTTCGAGGATGGTAATTGATCATGCAGTCATAATCCTTTATCAATTCTAGCCATCTTCTCTACCTCATGTTTAATTCTTTCTGAGTGAATATATACTTAAGACTTTTATGGTCAGTATATATTTGGCATTTGGTTCCGTATAGATGATGCCTCCATATTTTCAAAGAAAAAACCACAGCTGCCAATTCCAAATCATGTGTGGGATAATTTATCTCATGAGGTTTAAGTTGTCTCGAAGCATAGGAAATTACCTGATCATTCTGCATCAAAAAACAACCAAGTCCCTTCAAAGAAGCATCACTGTAGATGAGAAACTCACCATTCTGGGAAGGTAAGGCCAAAACTGGATCATTCACCAATCTCTTCTTTAGTTCTTGAAAACAAACATCACATTCCTCTGTCCAAACAAATTTAACACCTTTCCATGTTAACTTAGTTATTGGGATAGATAACCATGCAAAGTTCTTAATAAACCATCGGTAATAACTTGATAAGCCCAGAAAACTACGAATCTCTATAACATTTGTGGGTCTTGTCCATTCATCAACTACTTTTGTTTTGGCAGGATCAACTATTATTACATCCTTATTTACAATGTTCCCAAGAAAAGAAATCTGTTGCAACCAAAAATCACATTTTATGAATTTTCCATATAGTTTCTTTTCTTATAAAGTTTGTAAAACAATCCTTAGATGTTATTCATGCTCCTCTTTATTTTTAGAAAAAACCATAATGTCATCAGTAAATACAACCAAAAACTTATCCAAGAACTCATGAAATACTCTATTCATAAGATTCATGAATACAGAAGGTGCATTAGTTAACCCAAACGGCATAACAACAAATTCATAATTCCCATATATAGTACGAAAGGATGTTTTTGGGATGTCATCCTCCTTCACCTTCAGCTGATGGTATCCGGATCTCAAGTCAATTTTGGAAAAGTACTGAGCTCCCTGGAGCTGATCAAATAATTCATCAATATGAGGCAAAGGATACTTGTTTTTAACAGTGATGTTATTCAAAGATCTATAATCAATGCAAAGTCTCATGGAACCATCTTTCTTTTTAACAAACAAAACAGGGGCTCCCCATGGTGAAGTGCTGGGACGAATGAAGCCTTTGAAAAGAAAATCCTGTAACTGATTTTTCAATTCAAGAAGTTCTATTGGAGCCATACGATATGGGGGTTTTGAAATTGGCTTAGCATCAGGAACTAAATCAATTGTGAATTCGACTTCTCGTTCAGGTATGACACTGGGTAACTCCTCAGTAAAAACATCAAGGTATTCATTTACCACTGGCACATCATTAATTTGAATAGTTCCCTTGTTTTCAACAATATGAGAAAGATAACTTTCACTTCCATCTTTCAGTAGTTTTTCAGCTTCCTAACATGTTATCAATTTTATGGGTTCATTCTTGTATACAAACTGAAACTCTTTCTGAAAAACAACTTCTTTAGCTCTACAGTCAATCTTAGCATGATAATCAGAAAGCCAGTCCATCCCTAGAATAACATCAAACTCAAATAAGGGTAAAAAAAAGGTTTGCAGGTAAAGTCTTTCCACATACCACAATAGAAATATTCTTATAATTCCTCTTTGCTATAACATTTCCCCCTGGTGTTTTAACAACAAGTTCAGGTCTCATTTGTGGAGGTGATATTTCCAATCTACCAGAAAATTTCTCAGAGATGAAGTAATGTGTAGAACCCGTATCAAACAAAACTTTAGCAAAATCTGAGTGAACAAACAAAGTACCTGATACAACTTCATTGGATGGCCCAACACCTGTTGATGTAGTCACAAAGGATCTCACTACAACTTTCTTCTTGTAGTCTGGATTCTTTGCATCATTTGGATCCCTCTTTGGATAGGCATTTGCATAGTGACCCATCTAACCACATTTAAAACAATTTACAGTTTGCTTATCAGGATTAGTATTTGGATCATTTTCATTGCAATCTCGGGCCATATGTCCAAACTTACCACATTTAAAACACTTCCCAGTTTTGATAAGACATTCCCCAGGGTGCTTGCCACACTTTTCACAAACTGGAAACTGGATTTTCTTACCATCATATTTCTTTGGTTGATTCTTACCCATTGCTTGACAATGAGACCTCTTCTTCTCTTTGTTTCCAAAATGCATCTGATCGTCATCAAATTCCATCTCTACCCTCTCAGCACATCGAACAAGTTTCTCATAACTTTTGAATTCACGGGAGGCAAATGCCCTTCGATACCTTGGATTCAATCCTGAGTAAAAGCAATTGATTTTTCTATCGAGATCTAGAATAAGATTTGGAGCATACCTCTCCAGTCGGGTGAAGTTGGCTTCATACACAGCCACTGAATCTTCCTCCTTTTGTTTCAATTCAAGGAATTGCTTCTCCATTCTAAGTCGCACCACCTTAGGAAAATATTTTTCAATAAAAAGACTTTTAAATTCATCCCACACTAAGGCATCAAAATCCTCTCTACCCCTGATATTCCTTACCATTAACCACCACTGATCAGCTTCCCATTCAAAATGATAAATGGAAAGACTTAACTTTTGATTGTCCGAACATCCCATAACATCAAATATCTTTTCAAGGGCTTTAATCCATCCTTCTACTGCCACTGGGTCAGAAGATCCATTGAATGCAGGAGGATGTTGTTGCATAAAATGTTCCACCACTGTCATGTTCCGTTGGGGTACCTCTATTTGTTCTCTTTCATGGATGCCACCACCATTTATTTCCTACGTTAGCTGAGCCATTACTGTCACAAACTGCTCGGTTCCAATCCCTACCATTCCGGGCTGTAGATCAGGAAGGGTGTCATTCTGTCGGTGCCTCTCCTCTTCAGCATCCCTGTTCCTTCTGCAGACAACCATTCTGAACAAACGTTTCTTAGATGAAGCAACATGGTAATCTTTAAATTCTATAACAAATTAAACATAGAGTGAAAATTATTTATGGTATTCTATTAGCATCACCTTAACCCCTAAAGTTATCTAAACCATCCTCTAATACCAACTATAAAGACCCACACTTATTTCATACATAATCTTGAATTTATTCAAGAAAACACTTCCTTTTACATTGAGGATCTTTTCAAGTTTAGAGCTTTAGATAATTAAGACAAAACATTCATAACATTACACATGGTTACATAGTGGATACCATAAAACCAGTTTCCATTTTCCTCAGAATATAAAACATTAAAACTTAAAACAAGACTCCTTGACAATTATTCAACATTTAACATGTCTTCCTTCCTTGTATTACTCATCCATTAACCTGTGAACAATCATTTAAAAACATGGGATGAGAACAAAAGCTCAGTAAGGTATGAAAAAGAAGGAAAAATCACATTAGTCCATGAATACGCATAACGTATGAAAACATTTTCAAAAGACATGCTTTCCACCCATAAATACTTACTTTGTGTAACATAATATTTACAAAAGATCCACACAAACATAAATATAATCATAGAGGTATCTTGGGTCATTACTTACATAATCTTGTAACCATCTTGGCTACCTTAAAATTTGTAACCCTCACGGATACCATACTTTGTGTAACCATCACAGTTACACGTGGAGTAACCATACGGACGACCTCCAACTTAATCATACCTAATGCATTGGAGGGAAATATAGTTCCCACCCTTCATCATAAACAATTTAAAATAACCAAAACATAATCATAAAACATAAACAATAGCATAAAAACATTGCCTTTGAATCTTATAAAACAGAATTTTAAAAAGGATTTTAGAAGAAAAGTCCCTTATAAACATCATATACTTGAAGTGAGACTTAATAGAGTGGATGAAATATGTATATTCTATGAAAATACACATAATGAAACATAATATAAACAGAACCCATCACACAAAAAATTTAAATAGCACATAAATTATAAAGTAGAAGGTTAACCCAAAGAATGGAAATCGGGTTAAGAATTCCCTTACCTTAGGGTTGTCTTACTTAAAAATTATTTAAACCTCCTGTATAATGGTTAAAAGAGTGTTATTAGTATTTTATGAAAACATTTTCATGTTTATAAAATATTATATGGTCATTTCATAACCTCATTTTACCCCTTAATTGTTAGTATTTTGTTCATTGCATTATTTTGGGTGAGTTCTTTTGTGATTTTCACAATCGGTTCATGATGAATCGTTCTTGTTGATTGGAAGTGAAACTCCAGAATTGGAATGGATTAGTATTTACATATTTCCAGTACCATAAATTACACCATTTAACAATTTTATTTCTTTATATGAGGATGATTATTGAGATAAAACATTAATGATGTTCGTTTAGATCATTTAAGTGGTTCTTT
Source organism: Viscum album (assembly GCA_963277665.1). Classification (NCBI taxonomy): domain Eukaryota; kingdom Viridiplantae; phylum Streptophyta; class Magnoliopsida; order Santalales; family Viscaceae; genus Viscum; species Viscum album. Next base: position 324,560,360 of record OY728165.1, on the reverse strand, counting down.
GATAATAACAACGTCATTTTGTATTTCAAATTAGAACCATGAGTACAAAATAATTCTAGAACCTTATATGAGTCATAAAACATATATTATAACCTGGTTCAACCATATAAATGGTTTCATGACCAGACTTGAAAGAATTAATGGAAATTGAAAATACATCGTCCACGATGTCGGTAATTCGACACAAATGGACAATGTTTTTTGATTCTTTAAATAAGTGGAAGAGGAGAAGAATACTGATGAAGAATTTTCCATAATCATGAGAAAATAATGAATATACAATATTCTAGAGATTTAATGCCTCTTGGATAAGAGGGAGTGAGGAAAAAAAAGAAAAACTAATCATGAAATAAAAGAAAATCTTGAGAAATTTCTCACGAAAATTCGGCAGTCTAACGACGTCTCTTAAAATTTCATAAAAACAAGATTGATGAGAGGAATGGAATATATCATCATTCAAACAAGATATGGACAGTAAGGGGGAAATATTTAATGAAATATCCCAATACAAGACAAAGGGAATGGAAGAGAATAACAAAAAAATGAAAGAAAAGAAAGAAAATAAAAGAGGTTGTTTACCTCTTGATCTCTTCTCCTTGAGATCCTTCTTAAGGGCTTTGATTTTGGTCTTTTGGTGAGACCAGCAGCTCTAGGAAGTGGGGAAGAAGATTGGGGAGGGAATTTGGCAGAAATTAGACAATGCTCAAGGCTTGAGAGGTGTGGGAGGAAGAGGGGAGTGAGGGTGGTATTTATAGTGGAGGAGGGGAGATATTTTAGATTATTTTAATCATTATTATAATATTTTTATCAAGACTATGAATAATTTCAAATAAAGTGGCCCTAAATAGTGAAAATATCATGTGAGTTCGAATAAAGTGGCCTTGCATCACTTATGATGTCATAAATAGTGCATTTTTACTGATAAATTGATTATACGGTATTTTATCGTATTTCACTATTCACCGAAAATTCAAGAGTTTCAGAAAAATACAAAAAATTTACCCCAACAATTTTTCGACTTTTATAATTCAAAAATGAACTTAATTTTTCAAAAATAATTTTCTAAATATTATTAATTTAATTTTTAAATAAGGTCACAGTTAATTCGAAAAATAACAATATTGAAGTGCAATTAGTTTTATGTGACATTGGAAAATTAATTAAGATCCCATTATCCTATTGCCTTGGGAAAATAAAATAATAATATTATTTACTATTCATGAGGTCATATTACTATTCATATTACTATTCATATTACTATTCATATTACTATTCATAAGGGCATGTTACTATTCACCAAAAAAACAAGTTTGTTTCATCAGACTCTAAATAACATACTGAACACAATTGTAGATGATAGTTTCTTGAAATTCAGAATATAGAAGTAAAAAATTTATTTTTTAAAGGCTAATTAAAAATATCTTTTTAAAACAAAGTTCCATGCATTTCTATTTATCTTAGAAAAACTTGGGGTGTTACATACTGTCCAGAAAAACCCAGAATACACAGAGTGTAAGGATAAATACACACTATGTATCCTTCTGTTTGGGAAGGAAATGTTTTTCTTAAGTACACGCCGTGTCTGTATGTACACACCATGTAGTCTCTAACTGTGTCACTGGTTGTGTGGGAAAATACATGGGATTGGGAAATATTTGTTGAAACATGTCATGTACCGGACATACACGCCATGTGTATAGAGCATGTGTTCAACCATCTGACTAACGACCCAAGTGGATTATGGGTAGTTAATACATTCCATGTTTGGAGAAAACACGTCGTGTGGATTTAGCCATGGAACTAGCCGTGTGACTAACAACACGGTTCAGTGAAGTTATTTCTATTACATGCCGTGTGTGGCACAAAAAATCCATGTAGTCTTGTTTTAGGAGAACCATGTGGGTTAGTCGTGTAAAAGAACTCAGGTAGGGGAAGAGGATTCAAGTATACGCCATGTGTTAAGACAACACGTCGTGTGTATGGAGTGTTACATGACCAGGGTTGGTAGGAGTACACACCCATGTGAAGGCTTAAAGGAACACACCGTTTAAGGAACACACATGCTGTGTATCCATGTTTTGAAGAACTTTAATGCTTTCTTTCTCCTGTTCCCTTATTACAATTATAAGTTTTAGTCCTTGATAATATTGTACTAATGTGTGTGCTTGACCTTGCAGAGTCATGCCACCAAGACGTCCTCTGATTGTACACCAGATACAAGTCAGTGATCAAACACCAGACATGGCTGATTGGGGACTACCAGCAGATCCTCCTATAGTTCCAGTCTTGGCACCAACCATTATCTCATATGTAGGTTCCAATGCACAGTTTCAAGAGGGATTTATGAGGTTCATGCAGACCTTCCGGGGTGCACTGAATCCTGCCCCGTCTATGAAAGAATTGACATTGTTTTTTCAAAAACATCATCCTCCCACCTTTAGAGGGGAAAGAGGACCCCATGATATAGATTCATGGTTATAATCCATGCTATCTATCTTTGATAATCTGTAGACACCTCCAGAGAGGAGGGCGAAGCTCTCTACGTATATGCTACAGGATCCCGACAAGAGATGGTGGGATGTGATCTCATAGGTGGGATGCTAGTAGGTTATGGCATGGGATGAGTTAAAACATGCCTTTTATGATTAATTTTACCCAAAGACTTTGAGGGTTGATCGTGCCCGAGAGTTCATGAGTCTAGAGCAGGGTACTCTTTCAGTTATGGAGTATTCTTCTCGCTTCACTGAGCTACAATGATTCACACCTATTCTAGGAGGCGATGCATTATTTTTGGTAAGGAAGTTTGAGGATGGTCTTAGGAATGAATTCCAATATTAGGTGAACATATTCAGGGTGACTTCCATCACCTCCATAGTCAACCAGGAACTCATCACAGAGCGCAATATGAGGGATTCTAGAGTTGTGATCCAGGGAAGTTTGATATCCAGAGTTGGTACGCCTCAGACTGATAGCAAGAAGCACGACATGGAGTCTACACGTGGAGATCATAGTAGGAAGAATACTTCTTTTGTTATCCAGGTGGTGTGCTACCAGTGTGGAAAGAGTGGGAATACGAGGCCACATTGCCCGAGAGACCTAGTGGAGTGGGGATCGTGTGGTAAGATGGGTTATATTTAGTGGATATGTCAGTTTTTCTCACCAGTAGCTGATATAGAGGTTTGATTTCGACTGTTTGTACCGAAGCATCACCAATTTTTTCTCATCAATCTAGGAACTAAAGTTATTCTGTCTTTTCAAGAATAGGTGGAGGTCATAGCTGTGGTAGCCATTTGGCAGGATTTCAGAGACAGTAGGGTGGATCAACTCAGGGTGGTCAGGCAGGGTCACAGAGCCATGGTACATGCCTGAAATTTGTTGTGGGGTAGACCCAGCAGGAGCAGGATCCCAAACCCTCTATAGTTTGAGGTGCGATTCTAGTTTTCTCAGTCTTAGTTTCTGCACTTTTCGATACAGGGGATTCCCATAGTTTTATATTTGTTGCTGTTGTGGAGAGCTTTGGGCTCTATATCTTTTCATCTGCTGATGACTTGATAATGGACACTCCATTGGGGACAATAACGACTAGTGTATGACAGTGAAAGGAGTGCCCTCTAGAGGTTGGTGGGTGTCACTTATTATGGGACCTCTATGTCTTAGAGACAATGAGCTATGATGTCATTATCAGAATGGACCGGTCAGTTTCCTTCTAGGCTGTTGTCGACTGCTATCACCATAGGGTGAGTTTCATATCACTAGAGGGAGGATCCATTTTACATAAGGTATAATGGGATGTTCAGGAAATCAGTGCAGGAATCGAGCATCATAGGTTGAGAGGAGTTACAACCCAGATGGTTAGTCTGTATTTGGATGATCAGGGGACATCGTAGTTGGAATTTCCTATAGTGGTGGATTGTTTCAGGTATGTATTTCTAGAGAAATTTTCAGGTTTTCCTTCATAGCGAGAGGTAGAATTTTCTATTGAACTTGTGCCAGGAGTGGCATTGGTGTCCATTCCTCCTTATAGGATGGCTACACCAGAGTTACAAGAGCTCAAGATGCAATTAGAGGAGTTACAAGAAAAGAGTTTCATCCGACTCAGTACTTCTCCTTGGGGTTTGCCTGTCCTGTTTGTGAAGAAGGCAGACAGTACCCTCAAACATTGTGTGGATTTTTGAAAGTTGAATCTGTTGACGGTCAAGAACCGATATCCCTTACCAAGTATTGATGATATCTTTGATCAAATTCATGGAGCCCAGGTGTTCTCAAAGATTTAATTGAGACCCTGTTATCATCAGTTGCGCGTTAGTCCATCTGATATACCTATTATAACCTTTTGGAGTAGATATGGTCTATACGAGTATGTAGTTATGTCGTTCGGTCTCAAAAACACGCCTGCTGTTTTTATGGAACTGATGAACCGACTGTTCCACCCATACTTGGATTCCATTTTGGTAGTATTCATGGACGATATATTGGTGTACTCTCACACTTTACGTGACCATGCCACACATCTTGAGATTGTTTTGAGTACACTGATAGGGCATCATTTATATGCTAAGATCTCAAAATGCCACTTTTGGATGGACCAAATTCACTTCTTGGGTCATGTTATCTCAGGGAAAAAAGTGTCTGTAGACCCAGAGAAAGTGAGAGAAGTAGTTTACTAGGAGAATATGAAGAAAATCTTTGAGGTATGAAGTTTTCTAGGACTGTATAGATACTATTAACATTTCATACAGGACTTTTTACGTTTAACAGCGCCACTGACGGGCCTGAATAAGAAGGGTGTGAAGTACTTGTGGTCAGATTCTTGTGATTCATCCTTTAAGGAGATGAAAGATAGGTTGAATTAAGCACTGATACTAGTATTTCCAAAGCCAAAAAAGAGTTATACTATTTACGTGATGCTTCAGGTATCAGGTTAGGAGTATTACTTATACAAGGAGAAGAAGTCATTGCGTACGGGTCTTGGTAGTTGAGGCCACATGAGAGGAACTACCTGACGTACGATATCGAGATAACTATAGTTGTTCATGCCTTATGATGTTGGAGACATTTTCTTCTGGAAGAGCATTTTTTGGTTTTCACCGATAAAAAAAGTCTCAAGTATATCTTCACTATATGAATTTGAGACAATAAAGGTGGGTTGAGTACCTTTAGTATTTTTACATTGAGCTTTCCTACACACCTGGGAAAGGCAACACAGTAACTGATGTGTTGAGTAGGAGGAATCAGATACCGGTAGTTCAGGAGGCCCACAGTTAGTAATAGATTATGGCTCTGTTCTCTGAGATGCATTTAGAGATGCATGACATTCAGGTACATACGTTCCTTTCATCAGTAGCTATTAACTCTACTCTACTTGATTGAGTGAGAATGAGGCAGCTATCAGATGAAGAAAGCCTAGTCTTATGGAAGAGTGTGTCATGAGAGGACCCTATTTCTGGATGGACAATAGGAGAGGATGAGATATTTCATTTTCAAGGGTATGTGTGGGTTACAGTAGAAATATGCGAGGATTTCATGCGGGACTTTTATTCCTCAGTTTGGGCAGTTCATCCTGGTGTCACCAAGATGTATCAAGATCTTCACCGTCAGTATTGGTGGCCGGGTATGAAGAGAGTTTTTGCTGGGTTTTTCATGAGGTGTTCCACCTGTCAGCAGGTGAAGGAAAAGCATCATCCACTAGTAGGTATTTTTTAGTAGTTACCCATTTCTAAGTGGAAGTGGGATGATGTAACGATAGATTTTGTGACAGGCTTACCAAGGTTTCCTCGGGAGAATGATGCAGTTTGGGTTGTCATTGATAGACCCATGAAGGTTTCTCACTTATTACCGATCACGGAGACCTTTAGTGATGATGAGCTAGGAAGGTTTCACATATGAGAGATTGTATGTCTACATGGATTTTCGAACTCCATTTTTTCAGACAGGTATTCTTGTTTTACTTCTCAGGTCTGGCAGGGACTACAGAAGGATTCAGGTACATAGGTACTTCTGAGTACAACATACCAACCCCAGACATATGGCCAGTCCGAGAGTACAATTGAGGTGTTGTAGGACATGCTTCGAGCATGCTTCCAAGATTTTGGAGGTTCTTGGGAGAAGCACATACCTCTTGTGGAGTTTCCCTACAATAATAGTTTTCAAGCAACTATTCAGATGGCACCTTATGAGGCTTTGTATGGTAGGCCATGCTGATCAACCTTATTTTGGATGGAAGTAGGAGAGACAGCTGTGATGGGACCTAGTATTGTTTAGGAGACCACATAGCAGATAGAGTTGATTCAGAAGAGGATGGATACTGCACAGTCACGAAAGATGTCCTATGATGATCGATGGAGATGACCTCCAGAGTTCAAGGTCGAAGATCAGGTGTTTCTGCGTGTCACACTGAGGTTGGGACATAGGAGGGTTAGGAGATAGGGTAAGATTTTGCTGTGATATGTCGGATAATTTGAGGTTTTAGAGAGTGTCAGGCCTGTTGCCTATTGGTTGCAGTTACCTCAGAGGTACTGGGCTGTGCACAATGTTTTCAACATTTCTCAGCTACGATGTTACTTCTCAAACCCATACCATGGTTTTCAACCCAAGGAGATTGAGTTGGAGGTGGATGCATTGTTCAAGGAGCATCCTATCTGGATTGTTGATCAAAGCGTGAAGGTTCCCCGTAGCCAGTCTGTTCCTCTGGTACAAGTTCTATGGAAACACAGACAAGTACAAGATGAGACTTGGGAGAGGGAGACCGATGTACAATCACAGTGGCTGGAGCTGTTCGAGGATTATTCTTCTACGTCGCCTTGCTAGGGAAATTCTGGGACATATTTCTTTAAGGGGGGAATTTTGTAAGAACTTGGATCTACTTTTCTAGTATGAATCTTTTTTCTGGTGTTTTTGAGGAAAAGAGAAGAATCTGAAAACTTAATGAGTACATGTCATGTACTTTAGAGTACACGCCATGTACCCAGTTCTTGCGGGTGACTGTGTAATGACTGTGTAATGGCTGAGTACATGGCTTTGTGGGGTGACCTAGAGACTGCCTAAATTAGATGCCAGTTAAAGCAAGTACATGCCATGTACACTTGAATAACATGGAGTGTACTTTCTTTTTTATTTCATTAAATGGATTGGGGTCACGTCTAATTGATAGAACACCCTTCTTCTCCGTTCGTCTCATCCAGGAGTGAATGAGACTACCGATTATTCTCTAAGCCTTTGACTCGCTGTCCGTTCTCCGAATCGAACCTATTTGGTTGCATTGGAATTGCATCAATGACTTATTCCTTCTTCTAGAGCTTCATATATTGATATCTCTCCTTTCACGAGATATCCTTGGTTGAATGTTTTTATAATTTTTGTATATCTACAATGTTATAAGGAGATTCAAGGCCTGAGGCTCATGTATATTAGTCGTACAATACCGAGGAAGGTGGTTTTTTCCTTTCCATAGTTAGTCTTTGAGTTATATGTGCAAAAGTGCCCAATACCCTTGTTCGGGGTATTGCGTGTTTATGGTTTTTAGCCCTGTATTTGCCTATTGTGACTTGTGTGCTTGAGTAGAGGATTTATGACTCTAAATAGGGTTATTTACCTTGCTATGGATGTGTTTCCCTTGTTTTCTTGATATTGACCATTTGTTCTATCTTTTCCTGTTAGGCTACTTTGTTTTCCATGCCTAGTATTATTAGGATGGAGTGATTTTATCAGACATGCTGTGAGATGTTGTAGACTATTTAAACAAGTAGTTCTCAAGGTTTACTTTGGGCTGACATATATCGTTTGTGCATGATAGATTTACACAGGACTATTGGAACCTGGTGTAGTAGACCATAGGGAGAATGGATGTTGAGGGCTTCTCCAGAGTGTCTGTTTACTTTTATGTTTCGAGACCATAGGGGGGATGGAATTTGTGATCTATCAGAGTGTCTGTAGTTCCTTTTTACGAGACCACATGGGGAGTTAGACATTTATTTCTTCCCCAGAGTGTCTGTAGTTACTGATACGAGACCACAAGGGGAATTTATGGTGAGTTCTTTCTCAGAGAGTCTTTGCTAAAGCTGAACCAGAGGGGTTAGACTGTGAGTACTTCCCCGAGGGTTACTTGTGATTGATTGGTAGAACCAGAGGGGTTAGGCTGTGAGTACTTCCCAGATATTTACTTATTATTGTTGCATTCTTAACTAATAAATGAAAATGGATGTGATTGAAACTGTAGGATTGTTTACTTATGAGTACTTCCTTGTTTACTGCTTTATTTTTGTAATTGACTACCATATATATTCACTGACTGTTAGGCACAGATCTTTGGGTGGTTTCCTACTGGGATTCATCTCACACACTTTTTGGGTCATGCTTTTGGGCCACAATAGATTATATTGTTGTAGTTCTAGATAAGGGAAATCTCCCTTCTCTTTCTAGTACTTGATTACTGTGGAGGTGGAGATCATGGGACCAAGCTGAGGCTTGTGATGCTGCTGGACTTTATTTGTTTTCTTTATACTTTGGTTTAGTACTGTATTCCAACATTGTGACTTATTTGGATTCTTTCCTATACATATGTATCATTCATCATTTATATATGTGTTCTCCAGTTGTTTATTACTTCTGTTGTTTACTTATTGCATGTTATTACTACTTTCATTATTGTTATCTATTTATTTCCATTGTGTTACTCTTATTGTGAGGGAATAGTTTCCCCACTATCACACCCAAGGACCTCACTGCTAGTCGGAAGCCTCTAGCATTTGGGGAAATGCGCTTGAGGCCATGTAACCAACCGGGTACGAGACACCTCTGGGCGGCACCCAGAACAGGGATGTTACAAAGTGGTATCAATGAGATTTTTTTTTTCTGACTTACTATTTGGAGCCTATAGCCAGGGATAAGAAGGAAATAGGTACTTGGTAATAATATTTTCCCTAGAGTAGCTAACCCATGTACAGGGAAAATCCAATTTACCTCAATTATTTCTATTTTTATGGTTTTTCAATTATTATAGTTGATTTGATTTCACCGTTGGGTGATTCACATGTTTTGTGTTGTTATCTTTGATATTATTGAGGTTCTATTTCTATTGTAACCCAATGAGATGAGGGTATTTCATATCATGCATCATATAGGAACTTTCTAGAGATCACATGTCATGCATTCTTGCCATTCCATTTAGGGTGCATTACTGATTTCATGTTGTTGTGATAGATGTTGTGCTATATATGCATGCTGTTGTGATAGATGCCCTGATAGAATACATGATATTTGATAGGGTATTGATAATATGTAAGGTTTTGTTTTAATGAACTAATAAATTTGGTTCTTGAGGTGTTATGGGACCTCATGGGCCAGATTTTGGTGGATCATTGCTCGATTTTTTTTGTATATGACATATAGAAGATTCCAAGATTTAATTCATGGAGAGTATGGGCCCTCATGGATCGAAATTTGGCACTTTAATGTTCGTTTTAGTGTTTTCTGGGTTCTAGAGTAGTTTCTAAGGCTTACTGTCAAGAAAAACCTAGAATACATGGAATGTAATGATAAATACACGCCATGTATCCTTCTGTTCGGGAATTAAATGTTTTTCTTAAGTACATGTTGTGTACTATATGTACATTCCATGTAGTCTCTAACCGTGTCACTGGCTGTGTGGGCAGATACATGGGGTTGGGAAATCTTTTGTGGAACACGCCATGTACCAGACATACACACTGTGTGTATAGACCACATGTTCAATGTGTGACCAATGACACAGGTGGATTATGGGTAGTTAATACACGTTGTTTCTAGAGTAAACACACTATGTAGAGTTAGCCGTGTAACCAGTCGTGTGACTAACAACATGGGTCAGTGAAGATCTTTCCGGTACACGCCATGTCTGGGACAAACACACTGTGTAGTCTTGTTTTAGGAGAACCGTGTGGGTTAGTCGTGTGGAATAACTCAGGTAGGGTAAGAGGATTCAAGTACACACTGTGTGTTAAGAAAACATGCTGTGTGTTTGGAGTGTTACATGACCAGGGTTGGAAGGAGTACACACCCATGTGAAGGCTTAAAGGAACATGCCATGTAAGGAACATACATGCCATGTATCCATGTTTTTAAGAACTTGAATTCTTTATTTCTCATATTCCCTTCTTACACTTCTAATTTTTAGTCCTTGATAATATTTAACTAAGGTGTGCACTTGACCTTGAAGAGTCATGCCACTAATACATCCTCCGGTTGTATGCCAGGTACAAGGTAGTGATCAGACACCAGACACGGATGACCAGGGACTACCAATAGATCCTCCTATAGTGTTAGTCTTAACACGAGTCGTTATCCCAGATGTAGGTGCTGATGTATAGTTCTAAGAGGGATTTATGAGGTTCATGAAGACCTTCAGGGGTGCACTGCATCCTGCCCTGTCTATGGCAGAATTGATGTGGATTTTTCAATATAATAATCCTCCCACATTCATATGGGAATGAGGACCTCAGGGTATAGAGTCATGGTTAGAATCCATGCTATCTAACTTCGAGTATCCATAGATGCCTTCATATAGAAGAGTGAATCTCGCTATGTATATGCTATAGAATTCTGCCAAGAGATGGTGTGACGTGATCTCACATGCAAGATTCCAGCAGGTTATAGCATGGGATAAGTTCCATCATGCCTTTTATGATTACTTCTTCTTGGAGACTTTGAGGTCTGATCGAGCCTGAGAGTTCATGAGTCTGGAGCAGGGTACTCTTTTATTTATGGAGTATTCTTCTAACTTCATAGAGTTGTAGTGATTCACACCTATTCCAGGAGGTGATGAGTAATTTTTGGTAAGGAAGTTTGAGGATGGTCTTAGGCGTGACATCCGATCACAGGTGAACATCTTTAGGTTGAATTCCATCACCTCTATAGTCTACATGGTGCTCATCACAGAGCACAATCTGAGGGATTCTAGAGCTGTGAGCCATGGCAGTTCAGCATCCAGAGTTGGTACCCCTCAGACTAAAAGCAGGAAGCGCCGTAGGGAGTCTACACGTGGAGATTGTAGTAGGAGGGATACTTCTTCTAGTATTCAGGTGGTGTGCTACCAGTGCGGTAAGAGTGTGCATACAAGGTTATTTTCTCATTTACATATTTTATCCTTGTCAATTCTTTCTATGAATTTTGTTCCTGAGTAGTGGTTGTTTGATTATAAATAGGGTTATTTTCCATGCTATGTATGTGTTTCCAATGTTCGTTTTGATTTTGACCATTTGGTCCAGCTTTGCTGGTTAGGATGCTTTTTTTCCATGCCTAGTATTGTTAGGATGGAGTAATATTATCTGATGCTATTATATGCTTATAACTATTTAGCCATGTAGTTCTTATAAGCTATTAGCCAAGTATTTCTTAAGGTTTACTTTGGCTGTTGAACACCATTTTGTATGATTGACTTATACAGGGCTATGGGAACATAGTGTAGTAGACCATAGGGGGAATGGACTTTGAGGGATTCCCGAGAGTGTCTGTTTACTTTTACGTTGCAAGAATATAGGGGGGATGTACTTTGTGCTCCCTCATAGTGTCTGTAGTTCCACGTTGTGAGACCACAAGAGGAATTGGATGTTGAGTGATTCCTCATAGTGTCTATAGTTACCAATACAAGAACACATGGGGAATTGATGGTGAGTGCTTCCTCAGAGAGTATTTATTAAAGCTGAACCAGAGGGGTTATACTATGAGTACTTCTTAGAGGGTTACTTGTATTTGATTGGTTGAACTATAGGGGGTTAGGCTGTGAGTACTTCCCAGAGGGATACTTATTATTGTTGGTTTCTTAACTAATAAATGAAAATGGATGTAATTGAAATTTTAGGATTGTTTACTTCTGAGTACTTCCTTGTTTACTGCTTTATTTTTCTTATTGCCTGAAATATATATTCACTAACTATTAGACATAGATATTTGGGTGGTTGACTACTGGGATTCGTCTCACACCCTGTTTGGGACATTCTTTTGGGCCCAAAAGATTATATTCTCGCAAGTCTAGATAAGGGAAAGCTCCCTTCTACTTCGGGTACTTGATTGATGTGGATTTAGAGAGAATGGGACCAAGTTGAGTCTTGCGATGCTGCTAGAGTTTTTTTTTTATTTTTACTTTGGTTTAGTAGTTTATTCCAATATTGTGACTTATTTGATGGCTTTACTAGACATATATATCATGCATCATTTATATATGTGTGCTCCAGTTGCTTATTACTTCCAATGTTTACTTATTTCATGTTATTACTACTTATGGTATTATTATATATTTATTTCAACTGCATTACTCTTCTAATGAAGTCACAGTTTCCCCACTATCACACCCAAGTCCCTCGCTGCTAGTCAGTAGCCTCTGGTGTTTGGGGAAATGCGCTTGAGGCCATGTGACCAACCAGGTACGAGGAACCTCTGGGTGACACCTAGAACCAGGAAATTATAGTGGTTCTGACATAGATGTACCCAGTGGTAACAACTCCAACAAGGTGCATTAGGCCTTACTCAGCCTAACCAAGTACATGATAATAGTTCTTACTGCGCACCTAGTTTTACACTCACAAAGGATATGTTTAGGATAATTCACATTTTCTTTACAAACCATTATTAAGGATTTAAAAGTAAATGTATCTCCAAAGAAACCATGTTTATTATTATGAGATTAGTTGTGTATAAATTTTCAATTTATGTTAAGTGTTTTGGTAGTTCAAAATTATGCATTATAACCTAATTTAGTGTATGTCATTATTTATAAATGGAATATAATGGAATTAATGGAAGACGTATCAATGCGCATATCCCATGTATGGATTTACCTCATATGCAAGATAATGATGTTGGAGCAGGAGCTTCAACTGAAGATGAGAAACTTATAACTATACTGGGATAGCTTACTCGGGTAATGAATAATAACCTCACCCATAAGGGGATTCCCAAACCACAACATGGAGTATCAATGTTAGATCACTTTATGTGATAAAATCCTCTTCCATTCAATGGTAATGAAAGCCTATTTGTAGTTGACTAGTGGATAAGTTCCTTAGAGAAGATATTTATTACTAATAGAAGTAATGAAAGGGAGAAGGTTGTCTTGAAAATTTATCATCTCTCAAGAGATTCATATAAATGATGGTCATTTATTCAAAACAAAAAGGATGAGGAAAGAAATATAAAACATGGAATGGAAGGATTTTAAGAAACATTTATTGGAAAAATATTTTCCCAGAGAACAACGAGTGGATATGGAGAGAAAAATCCTGAGTCTGAAATAAAAAGAGGATGAACATGTTTCCAAGTATGAAACCAACTTTACAAGGATATCAAGTCATGACTTGGAATACATACATAATCCAAGGATAAAGACTGATCAGTTATTTGATGGTTTAAAACCATTCCTCCAAAGGGAACTAGTTTCCTAAAATTTTTCATCATATGAAGATATAGTCTTATGTGCTATCAAGATAGAGATATAATTATCTTATTATTATGACTTTAAGGAAAAAAAAGAATAATAGGGTGGAAGAGTAATGAATGGATTCAGGAAAAAAAAGGAATTTTACAACATGTGACAGTTTTGGAAGGAAATAACTTAGTGCTTGCTTAAAAGGAAAAGGAGTTTGATACAGGTGTAGAGAAAAAAGCCACTAAGACCATGATTTCAAGGGAAATAAAGAAGCTACTAATGTTAAATGCTATAATTGTAAAGAGATGTGGCATTATGAAAATGATTTGTTTTAAGTGTTAAGTAAACTTTCTCTAAAAAAGGCCAAGGGAACAAGACCGAGCTTATGCGATCACAAATGCTGAGGTTGAAGTTCCTAGTGATGTGGTGGTAGGTACTTTAATCATCTCCTAAAATTTTGATAAATCTTTATTTGATTTTGGATAATCACATTCCTTTATATCTTCTTATTTTTATTTAAAAATTAGATGCTTCCAATTTACCTTAACAAGGGAGTTGTCAGTAAAGACTCCCAATGGAAACCTTATTTCAACAAAGATGTGTTGAGTAGTTCCTATTATGACACATAAACATGCTTTAATTGCTAATTTTATCATCATACCTATGGTTGATTTTAATATAATCCTTGGTTTGGACTGGATTTTGAAATATAACACTACTGGAAATTTAGGTATTTGCGACGGTGTCCCGTCGCAAATGCCCCATTGTAGAAAATGGCGTTGCAAATAGTGTTTTTTTATGACGGGAAATTTTCCCATCATAAAAAATTTCACAATGTTTTAAAAAATACCTATTGTGATGGGCCCATCACAAAAACTTATAAAAATAGAAAAAAATTAATGTTAATAAAATAATATTAATAAAATAATATATATAAAATAATAATAATAACAACTAAAATAATACAAAAAAATAATATTAATATAATAATAATAATATTATTAATGAAATTAATAATAATAATAATAATAAAATAATAATAATCTCAATATTCGTAAAAATATAAATAAAATAAATAAAATAAAAAAATAAAAAATAATAATTTTAATAAAATAATAAAATAATAAATAAATAAGTAAATAAATAAATAAATAAATAATAAAGTAATACAGTATTAAAAAATTTAATAAATAATAGAATAATAAAAAACACAATATTCACAATAATATAAAAAACACACTAAACCATGAGTCAGACGTTGCATGTATGTCATCATCTGCTAGTGTTGTTATCCTAGTAATTGACACAACTTCTCCTCCTACTGTTGCTCATACTATTATCGACACGTCACATTCTTCCAACCCCAGTATATACTGGTAACAACGTGCATCAGATTGAAGTGCGATTGATTCTTACACATCCCAAAGTCTCAAAAATGTCCTAACTGCCAATATATCCATGATTCCATTTTCATTCTATGTTGAACTGCCAAATATACATATTAACTCAATTTTATTAGCTAAAAATTTTTCCCCGTTGTTGAAAGTAAAAGAGAAGAATAAGATCATATGCCCATTACATCATGAGAAGTACCACAATGGGAACATGAGCTTCCTTTACTCTCTTATCCTTCAAAAATGACAAAGTTTTTCTGTTAACAACATCAAATATATTTGCAGCGTTGTCAATTCGACAAAGAAAGACAATAAATTAGGAAAATGTGATTACATTGACAGAAAGAATCATTTTATCTGTTTTGTAACTTATTGTCGATAATTAAAAAGAGAACATAACTTCCCAAAATATCTATGAAAAGAGTAATTAAGTATTAGATAAATATGATAAGGAAATTGAATTACAGATAGTAGATAAAATGATGACAAAATTAATTGAATAAGTAGTAAGAATTAACCTTTTCCTGATAGTTGTATGCATTTTTGACGCATTTCCTAATAAAAACTATTTATTACTATTTATTACTATTTGTTACTATTTATTACAATTTTTTACTGATTATGACTCATTATTACTGATTATGACTAATTATTCCTAATTATTACTAATTAAACCTAATTATTACCAATTAATCCTAATTATTACTAATTATTAATAATTAAATCACAATTATTACTAATTATTACTAATTAATTCTAATTATTACTAATTATTACTAATTAATTCTAATTATTAATAATTATAACTATTTAACTCAAATTATAAATAACTATTACAAATTAATTCTAATTATTACTAATCATTACTAATTGATTCTAATTATTACCAATTAATTCTAATTATTACTAATTATTACTAATTATTCATATTTATTACTAATTATGACTAATTATTCATAATTAATCATATTTATTACTAATTATTCCTTATTATTTTTAATTATTCATAATTATTACTAATTATTCATGATTGTTACCAATTATTACTAATTATTACTAATTACTCATAATTATTTCTAATCAATACTAATTAATACTAATTAATACCATTTAATACCAATTAATACTAATTAATAATAATTAATCCCAATTAATCCTAATTAATACTAATTAATCCTAATTAATCCTAATTAATCCCAAATACTACTAATTATTACTAATTAATCCTAATTATTACTAATTATTCCTATTTATTATTAATTATTACTATTATTCCCATTTATGACTAATTATTTCTAATTAATACTAATTAATCATATTTAATCCCAATTATGACTAATTATTACTAATTAATCCTAATTATTACTAATTAATACTAATTAATACTAATTATTCCCAATTATTACTAATTAATCCTAATTATTAAAAACTATTACTAATTAAATCTTAATTATTACTAATTAAATCCTAATTTTTACTAATTTTTACTAATTAAAACCTATTTATTACTAATTATTAATAATTAAATTTAATTATTACTAATTAATTCTAATTATTACTAATTATTATGAATTAATTCTAATTATTACTTATTATTTCTAATTATTACAAATCCTTACTAATTAATCCTAATTATTACTAATTATTACTAATTAATTCTATTTTTTACTTATTAATCCTAATTATTACTAATTATTACTAATTAATCCTAAATTAATTACTAATTATTCCTAATTAATTCTAGTTAATCTTATTTATTACTAATTATTACTAATTATTACTAATTATTCATAATTATTCCTAATTAATATTAATTATTACTAATTATTAATAATTATTACTAATTATTACTAATTATTAATAATTATTCCTAATTATTACTAATTATTCCTAATTATTCATATTTATTACTAATTATTTCAATTTATTTCTAATTATTGTTAATTATTACTAATTATTACTAATTAATAATATTTATTTCTAATTAATCATATTTATTGCTAATTATTTCTAATTATTACTAATTATTACCATTTATTTCTAATTATAACTAATTATTACCAATTATTACTATTTATTACAATTTATTACTAATTAATCATATTTATTACTAATTAGTCTAATTATTACTATTTATTACTGTTCATAAATATTTATTTCAATTTTAACTTATTACCGATAATTTTTACTAATTATCGCTAATTATTACTAATTATGACTAATTATTAATAATTATTAATAATTATTTTTATTAATACAAATGACTACTAATTAATAATAATTAATATAATCATTAATCAATACTAATTAATACTAATCGCACGTAATTATTTGTAAAAAAATAATGCAAAATAAAACAATTTAATTCTAATTTAATTTAATTGCAACTAATAAACAATAAATATGACTGTTATAAAATAAAAATAATTAACAAAAAAATAAAAGAAAAAGATAAATACCTTAAAAAAAATCTTTCAAAGGATATAAGGTGCAAATATAGATCCGATTTAGAAATTTAAATTTTGAAAATTTCTGAGAGAAAAAATGTAAGTAGGGAGGGAGAGAGGTGGAGAAAGGAATGGAATGGGAGAAAAAATGGATGGGGGTATATATAGGTTAGACTATTTACGACGAATCCCGTCGCAGATGCTCTGCCTGCTATTAATTAGGAGCGGTGGCTAAAAGGGCATTTGTGATGAGTCCCGTCGCAAATACCCACCTGTCGACACAGTATTTGCGACGGGCTGGATCTCCCGTCACAAATACTAAAAAATGTCGTTGGGTATTTGTGACGGTATAAAAACCCATCACAAATACCCTTCATGCGGTTTGGCGCGCAACCCGGGCTAAACCTTTTGCGACGAGGACCATCTAACCGTCGCAAATAACTGTTTATTTGCGATGGGGGTCATGTCTTGTTGCAAATAGGGCCTTTCGACAGACTATTTTCAACGAGACCCCTCCCCATCAAAAATAACCCGCCGCAAATACCCATTTTCCCGTAGTGTAATGCAAAGATTTATTTCAAAGAGAAGGAAATTATGATTCTTGATGAAGGTATGGAATTTCTCATCTTTAGAGGGGAGACCTCATCATTTGAGTCGTATCTGGATCCACCTCCAACAGCTCTTCTAAATGAAATTCTTGGGGAGGAAGAGAAAAAATTGTCTATGGATGAGGAAATAAATCTTCAAATTAATGATGTAACTATTGTGCAAGAATACATTGATGTATTTCCATATGATTTACCTGGACATCCTCTAGAGTGGTAAGTTGAGTTCTTTATTGATTTAATTCATGGTGCAAGACCTATATCAAAGACACCTTATAGAATGACTATTATAGAATTAGTAGCATTGAAGAAACAACTAGAGGAATTGAGTGGTAAGGGATTTATTTGCCTTAGTATTTCTCCATTGGGATCCCCCATTCTCTTTGTCAAGAAGAAAGACGGATCCATGAGGTTGGACATTGATTATATAGAGAAATCAATGTTATTAAAATAAAGAACAAGTGTCCTCTACCTCGCATCAATGATTTATTTGATCAACTTCATGGAGCTCAATATTTTTCAAAGATTGAACTTCGATATGGATAACATTAATTGCATGTGAGGAAGAAAGATATTCCAAAGACAATATTTTGAACTAGGTATGGACATTAAAATTTTACTGTAATACCATTTGGACTGACTAATGCACACTCTATTTTTACGGATCTAATGAACATAGTGTTCAAGGAATATCTTGATGACTTTTTTGTGGTCTTTATTGATGATATCTTAATATATTCCAAAAACTATGCGGACCATGAGAACCACTTACAGGTTTATCTAGGGACTCTTAGAAGAAAAGAGTTATAGGGAAGTTTGGTAAGTGTGAATTCTAGATTCAAACAGTTTCTTTTCTTAGATATATTTTCTCTAAGAAGGAATATTAGTTGATCCTGCGAAGACAAAGGCAGTCCAGAAATGGAAAACACCAACAAACATAACCGAGGTATGTAGTTTCATTTGTTTAACAAGTTACTATCTGCTTTTAATTCATAATTTTTCCTGATTAGCTAAACCGTTATCCAAGCTTACTCATAAAGTGGTTAAGTTTATATGGACAAAATAATGTGAAGAAATATTAGAATAATTGAAGAGGATATCAGTGAATGATTCAATATTGACCCTACCATCGGGAAATGGTGGATTTTTGATTTATAGTGATGCATCAAAGAAAGGACTTGGATGTGTCCTTGTGTAGAATGATAGAGTTATTTCCTATGCATCAAGGAAATTAAAAACTCATGAAAAAAACTATCCAAATCAGGATCTTGAGTTAGCAACTGCAATCTTTACTTTGAAGATATAGAGACATAATATCTATGGTGAATGATGTGAGATATATATAGATCACAAGAGTTTGAAATGTACCTTCTCATAGAAAGAACTCAACATGAGGAAAATACGATGGCTTGAGCTACTCAAGGATTATGATTGTTCAATACACTACCACCCAGGGAAGGTGAATAAGGTAGAAGACGCATTGATCAAGAAAGATCATGGAGTTCTGAAAAACACGAGGATTGATAAGGACCATGTGTATATGGATCTATAAAATATGGATATAGGAATTATCAAAGATGGTGAAACATCATTACTTTTTAAATTGGTTTCCCAACCATTTTTATTAGAAAGGATTAAAAGTTCTCAGACTGATTATGAGAATTTTTAATGGAAAATTAAAGCTGTGAATGATGGGAAGTTGATAGACTTCTTGTATGATGATGAAATTCTGAAATTTTGGAAGAGACATTGTGTTCCCTCTATAACCGATCTAAAAAGGGAATTATTGGATGATTCTCATAGCTTTCACTTCTCTATACACCATGGGAGCACTAATATGTATAGAGATTTAAGGGAACATTTCTAGTGGGATTATAGGATGTGGGAAATTGTTGATTATGTATCAAGATATTTAGTCTCCCAATATGTGAAGGATTAAAGGCAACATCTTAGAGGAGTCATAAAACCTATAAATATTCATACATGTAACTAGGATGAAATTACTATGGATTTTGTCACTATGTTACTAAAAACTCCAAGAAATAATGATGAAATATGGGTAATTTTTGATCGACTTACTAAATCTGCACATTTACTCGCTATAAGAGAGGATTTTCTACTGGATCACCTCACATGACTCTATATTAATGATTTTTTAAGAATTGATGGAGAACCTATTTCTATTATGTCTGATCATGATCCATGATTTACATAAAAATTCTAGAAATGTCTTTAGAAATATTCATACACTGATCTTCATTTGAGTAAAACTTATCACCCTCAAACTGAAGGGCAGTCTGAAAGGACCGTTAAAACATTAGAAGAAATTTTGAGATCATGATCACTTAACTTTAAAGGTACGTGGGATCAATATTTATCTTTGGTAGAGTTTTCTTACAAAAATAGTTAAGCTTTATTACAATAATAGTTTTCATTCAACTATTCAAATGGAACCATATGAAGCATTTTATGGAAAGAGAGGTTGTACACCAATTTTTTGGGATGAATTTGGTGAAATGAATCTTGTAGGCCCAGAACTTTTGGAGGAAACAACAGAAAAAATAAAGAATATTCAAACCCATATCAAAGTAGCGCAAAGTAGAAAAAAATATACTGATAACCAAAGAAAGGATTTGGAGTTTCAAGCGGGAGATCCTGTTTTTTTGAAAGTATCTCCATGGATGGGTGTTATAATATTTGAAATGAAATGGAAACTAAGCCCTAAGTACATTGGAACTTTTGAAATCCTGGAAAGAATTAGATCTATGGATTATCATTTGGCAATGCCACGTAGGCATTAAAAATAACAAAATGTGTTCCACATATATTTGTTAAAGAAGTACATTCCAAACCCAAAGAATGTACTCACTTTTGAAGGAATAGAATTGGAACCTGATTTATGTTACTATGAAGAGCCTATCTAGATTCGTTACACTAGTTAAACAGTGTTGAGTAAAGTTACTTTGAAAAAATCATAAAATTGATGAGGTGGCAGGGAACTAGAGGAATTCATGATGAAGAACTATCCAAATATTTTTATAAGGTGACATTCTGAAAATTTTAAAGACAAAATTATTGTAAGAAGGGAGAATGTAATACCCCAAGATTTTATGGTATTCCTCTTTTAAAATTTAATATCTTAAATTGTTTATGGTTCACACAAAACCGAGTTTAAAACTATAATATACAAATAAATATGACCATTAAAATAGTAATGTTACCATTAGGAATATTAATATGACCAATAGAATAGTAACTTCACCCATGAAATTATAGATAAAATTTAGGTATCTTATAAATGAAAATATGGTATATTTAAATCTTGGAATAAGTAAATAAATATTTTAGAAATGATAAATTAAGTGTTTGTATTTTTGTAAGTCATAAATATTTAATTATAATTTTATAATTAATATAATAATTTTAAATAAAATATATTTTCCTAATATATACTCATTAATTATTATTTTTTTGTCGTATGATTATAAGATAATTTTATGAGTCCTTAATTAATTTATCAAAGTGTCATAAAACCTGTTATAATTTTAAAATGAGTATTTTTCAAATAAATTATGACTTAATTAAAAATTAAATTTCTCAAATTTGTAAAATTATTTTCCTAAAATGGAGTTTGTTTTTGAATTATACATGTTGAAAAATGGTTACGGTGGTTTTTTGAGATTTTGCTGAAATTGTTGAATTTTTGGTGAATAGTGAAATGCAGTAATTTACAATATATATACATTATAAGATAAATACACTATTACTCAAGTCATTAATGATTTAAGAACCATAATCTCTAACTTCCCTTTATTATTTAATATATTTAGTGATAATTCTCAAACTATTCATAGTTTTCAGCCAAAATAATCAAAAAACACCTCTATCCTCCACTATTAATACCACCCGCACCACCTATTCTCCTAACACTTCCAAAACCTTGAATATTTCTTATAATATACTCATTTTCTATCCCAATACTATTACAAACATTCTTTTCTTATTATTCTCACCAAATGGGCATTTCAAAGTTCCTTAAGGAAGTTCTCAAGGAGAAGAATTCAAGAGGTAAACCCCTTTTCATTCTCTTTCAATTTCTTTCAATTTCTTTTATTCTTATTCTATCCTTACCCATTCTATCCAAAAATACATGATTATTCCATTATCATATATATACTTTAATTTTATTATGTTAATGGAATATACATCATCATAACCCTTCTCCCCCCCCTTTTTTCTAAAAATGAAAACATCATCCGTGACGTGCTGGTTTACCACTATCGTGGATGATGCTACTTCATTTTATATTAACACCTTCAAGTGTGGTTATAAAATAATAATAATGGTTAAAAAATATTTTATTAAACAGATTATAAGTTATTTAGTATTATTGAAGTAGTATATATACAAGATATTAATTAATAAGTCAAAACTAGTTCGTGACGGTCAAAAAACCACCAAAATAATATAAACGACTATCATTAAAGTTCTATCTAATGAATCATCCCCATATCTAAAAAAAATAATATATAAGAACATTAAATCTTATTTATATTTATTAATAAAATAAAATTTCAATTCTAGAGATTTTTTTTCATATTACACGATCTTTCATACATGTATACAAGTGAATGAATCATGAAAATTAAGGAAACGAACACTCTCAAACAACGAAATTGAATATTATAACTAATAAAAAAGGACATAAATAAACTTAATAAAATTATAATAATTAAAATAAATTTTTAATAGGTTCTGAATTAAATTATTAATTAATTTAATTTCATTATCCAGAACATTAAGTACAAGTGAAGAATAATTTCAAAACTAATGTAAGGAATTATACACAAACCTCAATTGTTCATTTAGGTTACACTTTATTACTCTTTACCCCAATGTAATTATTCGTTATTTTAATATAAATATTTTAAATCATTTTAATATGTTCCAAAATTGTTTATCCAGATCATTTCATCTTTATTTTATGGATAAATACTTTTTTTATAAGGTTTCCTTTTC
Source organism: Viscum album (assembly GCA_963277665.1). Classification (NCBI taxonomy): domain Eukaryota; kingdom Viridiplantae; phylum Streptophyta; class Magnoliopsida; order Santalales; family Viscaceae; genus Viscum; species Viscum album. The sequence goes on along the minus strand of OY728165.1, from coordinate 324,537,499 downwards.
AATTGCTCCCAATAATCAAGAACGATTAAAGGGAACTTCCCAATTTCATTCCCATTATAAAGTGGACACCATAATCTTTTTTAATCCACCAATATTTTTATAAAATCATGATTTTTATAATGAGAAACTATCTTACCTTATTTCTGGTTTTATTTAAACAATTAAGCCTTTTTTCTTCTTTAAAGACTCTTTAGTTTTTCCCTTAAACCGCACTAAAGTGGCTCATTTATAAGTCTCTTAAATTATATTTTTACATATTTTCACTTCAGTTCAAAATAATTTATTCCTAAAATATAATTTAATTTTACCTCCCTTTTCTTTTCTTTGATATACAAGTTTATAGTCCAATTTCATAACAAATACAAATGATTTTCCAAAATAACTATTCTTTTCAAAGTAAAAAAGGTTTTTCTCTTAATAATTTCCCAAAGATTTTATTAGAGTATATTAACCTATTTCAAAACCCACTGTTGAATATTATTCTCAATTGGGATTGAAATTTTATGAAATAATCTATGATATCATATTAAATGGTTTATGTTTGACTATGAATGTTTTACTTTGATACCATTCATCACATTAATTCGAATGGTTAGTGGTTATGTTTACTGATTTGGGGAAATTTATTTACATTTCATATGTATATGTTGTTTATGTTTCACCCCATTCATATGAGGAATTAATTAGACTTAGTAATTGATGGGTGGGGCTTTCTATGGCCCTTTATTCATTGGTATGTCTCACGAGACAAAATAGATATGGATTTGGCAGAGACCTTATCCATTTATTTTTAGATGTCTTGGTCAAGGACACAATGATATGTTTATGATGTTAGACATTATGCATTCCCTCATTATGATATTAGTAATTGATAATCCATGTGATTATTTGACTAGTATAATATATATGGTTAAGTTTCATTCTCATGTGACTATTTATATGGAATTATTTATTCATATTTTATTCCTTTCATATTATGCTCAAGATTATGTTCTAATGGCATGTTTTTTTAGTAATTCACCATGAATTATTGTTTATATTATCATACAGTGTATTACTTATCCTTACTGAGAATCTTATCTCACTAATATCTTATATTTTATTTTTCCCCAGGATGCAAAGATGTGTAATATGAATTACTTTCATGGATAATCTAGGAGTTTATGGATATTTCAAAAGGAGTTTTTATATTGTATCTCATTTCAAATTGTAATTTAAAACATATGTTTGTATATTGTTTTCCAAATCTAATAAACTATTTTATATTTTGGGATGAATCTTCATTGTTTATTATACCAATGTAATAAAAATGGCACCAACTCTGGGATACTAGGGTCAGGGTCATTACAATTAAGGATAAGTTGGATTTTGTTGACTTAGAGATACAGGAAGAGTTGGAACTAGTGAAGGCTAAAATATAAAATTTTCTTCCGCAACTAATTTCACTTTTTCTAGGTAAGAGAGATATCAGTTTTGAAACATCCAAAATAATGTAAAGTTTTCGAAAGTGTATTCATAAAATATCAAGGATATTATGTCAATAAATGATTTAAAGTTAAAGGGTCTGAAATAACATTAGTGTCATATTTTGTTGAAATATCTAATTCTCATAAATTTACATTGCATTTTTCTTAAGAATGTTTATCATTCATTAACCAAGATATGTTTTTTAAAATATATATCTATTAAATATATATAACCGAAAAAATAGAAAACTATAAAAAGTGAATTTATATCATATTATATGAATTAGAGATGTTCTCCCAACTGTAATTATTTGATATGATGCTTCACTTAATGGTTCACTTGTTTAGAGAGATTCAACTATGTGGTCCTGTATATTATATATGTATAAACCTCAATTAATTTTATATGATGATTTTGAAAGGGTATGTTAAAAATCAAAGTTGGCCAGAAGGTTGTATTATAGACCTCTATATTTTTAAGGATTCCATTGCATTCTGTACCGACTACCTATCAAATGTGGAAATCATTAGTCTAACAAAATATCAACACACAGGGAATCATGTGGGTAAAGTAATTTTGTGAATAGATGTTGTCCTAATTACTATTACAGAGTAGGGGAAGGCTCACATTTTTTATAATAGTTTATAGGTTTCACCATATGTTGGAACCCATAAAGTATTTGTTAGGCATTTAAATTTATCAAGGGATTAAATCCGGATATTAAATACACATAATCAACAGTTTAAAGGATGATTTTGAGACAACATTATAAGGAGTAAGCTTTAAATCTAAATTCAATTTTATAGTGGATTCGATGGATAACCAGAAGACCAGGTGTGCATGTATTATCTTATAATGCTAATGTAATTAATGGTTATAAATTATATACAATATAACATGATGAATTTTGTACCATGTAAAATATAATATTGAAACTTGTGTATGGAGTGATATAAGTATTTGGTACCAAGGAAAAAAATACAACATATGAGAATATTTCATAATTCAGCATCATCAAAAAAATATGAGAGTTGGATTATACAACATTCCAAGTGATTATTTTCAATGAAAGTTGGTTGATAACATGAGTGTAGTTAAAATTGATGAACTAGGATTCATGAAAGTGTATTTTAGTAATAAAGGTAACAAAGATGAACCATTTATAATGGAATCATAGGTAGTACAAGTATTTTACATTCCATATCCTACAATTTTTTTTTCAATTATTCTGTTATCAACCAAAATCACTAAATGGTCAGATGTCAATTCAACTGAGGGTGATCCTTTCCTTGGGATTTCAAAATCATATCATGGTGGTCCTATTATAGATGATGTATTTTATTTAAAAGTAGACCATAATTAGGGGATTTGGATACTCGATAGAGGGGTAAAATCCCTTTAACCTTTAAAGAAGAAAATATATTTCAATAACCAGGTTATATATTTTTTGTAATATATATTTGGTTATCTCATATTATTATCTATTCACTGATTAATCTATGTAATAAAAATTAAATGTTCACCCATTTATATGGATAATGGCTTCTGCAGATGATGATGCTCCTAGTACTGTGAAACACCAGGATTCTCAACATACTGATGCTCCCAATTTATATGACTAATATGTTTTTGAACATGTTGATGCTACTAATCTTGAGAAACAACATATTGAAGATGTTAAAGTTGAGGAAATGGTAATAAGTGAAAACCTATGTCCTAAAAAATAGGATCTTTATAGCCTAATGGTGTTAAAAAAACTATTAAGGTGAGAAGAAAAGGAATGAAATCCGATTTTGGATGGAATAAACATGACCAACCTATTAACCCTAATAATTCCATGTTCATTAGTTACACTGGGATCACCAATCAAATGCATATACTGATTGATATAGATACATGAAACAATATTGTACCCATGATTAAGGAACTAATCTGAGAATATATTAGTGCAACATTATGATATAATTTCTTTATTTTACTAAAAAACAAAATAATGAAATTTTGATTTACTCTTAATTATCTAGTGTAGAGTTCATGTATACTTGATGAAAACTGAATGAAATTTGTATTAATGATCAATAGAAAGTCTCATAGATACTTTTAGACAATTATTATGAAGAATTATCTCAAGGATGTTGAAGGAAAAGTAAACCTACACCCACCAAAGATGTATATAGACCTGATAGACCAAGAAACATGGAATTCATTAATTGGTCATCACATGAAGAAATGTTTTAGGTACATCTTGTTGGTAATACATTACTTAAAAATATGTTTATTAATCACTTTGGTAAAAAAAATTAATTTATGAAACAAAAACTTATTTTTGAAAAATAACCAGCATGTAGAGAAACCAATGTACACCTACTATAAAGTAAGGATGGGGTATACTTCACTTGAATTATTTATGTATTTTAAATCTATTGTAATACTTTTATATTGAATGAAACAACAACATAATTACATTACTTTATTTATTTTTACAATTATGAATCAAAATCCAAATACACTTCAATCCCATGTCATGTACTATGGAAAGAGGCTCATGTAAATAAAGACAGGATACTAATACATGAAAACACATAAAAATAATGGGAATCATATATAAGTATGAAAACATATTTTATTCATATTTAAAGTGGTCTTACATGAAAATGATTACTTATTTTTCTATATTTTTTTTATCTAGTTTAGACATAGGAATCATCATTAACTGTACCCAATAAATGACTACTATCAGTGGCCTTCAAGTGGATAGAACAATATGGATACATTATAGGTGCAGGTTTTTGGGTGTCACCCCAACCATTTTTTGAGGAAAAAATGCATAGGTGTTTAAAGATAAGAAAATGGATGATATAGAGTCATGAGTATCCACTTAATAAGAAAAAATTAATTGGAAGTCTAATTTTTTAGGGAATGTTATGGGAAGACACCAAAGAGAAGAAACAATACAAAAACAACCACTACATGAATACCCCCACCCCCACCATCTTTTAGGTGACAAATTCCCCTCAAGGTCCTACATTAATATAGGTAATCAATTTTTTCATAATTTTTTATTTGAAATGTTAATTAGGAATACACTGATTACATTTATGTACTGATATTCTATAGAGTTAAAAATATTGTGATTTATATCTATCAGCACCAACCCATTTCCTTGTTATGAGGGGTACAATGTACAATATCCAAGAACATATTATACTCAATAAAAAAATTCAAAATGATCATGTGAGAGTGTGAATTCACGTATCTCACAAGATGAGTACTAATATACTTTTTCCCCTTAATTATGTAGATTTTCATACACTTGATCATGGTATTTTAACTTTCATAGCATGGTCGTTTGATCTTGTAAAAATACTTGTCAACAAGGAGGCATTCCTTTCCAAATTATTTTTTAATGAAAAAACATTAACAATTAATAAAATAATCCCTAAACCAATGAATGTTATTATAGTTATAGAAAGGGAAGGGTGTTAAATGTAAGTTCTATTATAAAAAACCTAAATATCAACCATTCGATCGAAATAACTTTAGAAAGCACCTTTACCTTTCATGTTCAACTTATGCATTTACTAATATTAAAAGATCACATGGATACAATGTTCAATTATTATTATGTGGACATTATTATTTTTTGAATAAATAATATTTGAAGAGGACATTAAATACTTTCTTACTCTTAGGAATGTAGATGAATTCATCAAGCGTGAATAGTTAGGAGTCACAATTGTAAATGTTTAAATTAGGTATGTTTCCATAATTTATTTATCCAATAGATGATTTGCTATGTTAATTATAGTTAAATAATATTCATATTTTTTGTAGGAATATATATCAGTACTATTTCAAGTGAAAACACTTTGATAATAATTTTGAATCTTTAGAACTCACATCACATCTACACAAAAAAGCTCATTGAAAGAAGAATAATATTCAGTAATAGTGGGAAAACTAGATGTAATGTTTGAAAAGAATATTTCAAAATATAGAATATTATTAATACCCATGATACAGAGATAAAAATCTAAAATTTAATCATACCAAATACATTTTCATTTCTTTTTTTATTTATGTAACGTTCCAAACTCATATTCCACTCAAAAGTGATCCATGCCTAATTGGCCACATGGCCTCCAGCCCATCTCCACAATTGTCAGAGGCCACTAGCAGTGATGTCCTAGGGTCTTTCTATGTGGTTATGATTCCATATTACCAGAGTGTAACACAATGGTAGAAAACATCGAGATCAAATAGCTAAAGAAGATAAAATCTCCAGAAAATAGAATAACTGTAGGAATAGTTAACAATTCCAAAGTAACATCATATAAAAAATTTGATGACACATTTCATGTTTCTAAAATGTAATAAAAATAGGTAGACAATAGTATAATACAATACATGTATCAAAATACAAAAAATACCAAAATGAACTATCTTTTGATAGCATCACAAGCCTCAGATCAGTTATGTACTCCCCTACTCCTATGCATGGCACAAAGTCAAACATCGAATTTTGAGTGCTTTCCCTAGTCTCTACCTGTATAAAAATAGTCTATTTAGGTACCCAATGACAATCTAAATAGGGCGTGAGATACAATCCCAGTAGGTAACCACCCAAAGGTCTATAGTAAATCCTGTATGTGAAATATAGAAATCTAAATCCGAGTCTTAAGTAAAACAAGTAAGTTGTGTGAAAGTACAGTGACCATTCCATGTATACTATGAAATCAATGATTTTAAATAGCCTCACAAGGATCCCTACAAATCATGTGTCATGATCCTGTAACAAGGTAACTACATATTAAAAGAAAGTAAACATCACAACCACACCATGTACACCATATCTCATACAACCCATGACCTTTCTGTTCAAACTACAAAAATATATCAACCATGGCTGAGTTATATAACCAAGCATGTCACATTTACCACAACTGATCCATACAAACAAGTTCTAGACCAATAAGTTCTGGATCCACGGTGTAGAAGACTAAGGAATCCTCATCAGGTCTCAAGAGCATCTTGATGGAAACTTTACTAGGATTGAGTTTGGGTTTGTAGAGCATGTCTACTGACCATGTCCATTGTGAGACCAAGACAAAACATATCCAAGGGGTAGCAAGGCCTAAATCATCCCATAGAATAAGAAACCAAGGAGAAATATCTATCCAAGTCATCCACTACTGCGTTCAAGACCCATATGAGTAGTGTAAATGGAATATAATGGAATTAATATAGAAGGTATACTAACCAATACATCCAGTACCATTTAATTCATAAAAATTCATTCATCAAGCATTCAAGTTCCATGATTATACCCACTCATATAGAAATTCACATTCAAAAGAAACCAACGATTTTAGACACTCATGGAAATTTACAATAAAAAAAACCAATGAGTCTACCCACTCATATATCATTTCCAATTTAACAATTAGACAATCCAACATAATGTATCACATGGAAAAGGAGGAATAACATATTATAATCAATCAATTCAATTAAATCTATTTATTAATATGATTATCATAACTAGGAAATCATTAAAACACACCCCTTAGGTGGTTTTACAAATGAAAATGGAAATGGGATCACCCCATCGATGGCCTAAGTTTGAAAACAGACTCCAAATAAATTAAGGAAACTAATGGGAATCCTAAAAAGGTTCCATTACATTTAATTCAATTAATCAATTCAAATTTAGGTCCATACCGGAAAGTTCATCAGGTGCCACAATGGAAACTAGGTTAATAAAGAACCCAATCAAATGGGAAAGTATAGACCAACTATCGTAGGTTGATAATAGAGTGATCATCCAGTATCAATTCCTGATTCAACTTATATTAGAATAAAATTTAATAATTATTAAAGAAACTGAAATTAGGGAATATTAGCTTACACCGAAATAGTTCATCTGATACCAAGAATAATGTGGAATGACACAACATAAATTCAGTACTTGCCTATGTGGATCCAATGAGATTGATGATTCTTAATTTCGTTATCAGATGAGGAAATGGTAGAAAATCCTAGATTTGGATTTCATGGGAAGCTCCTCATTCATTTTCTATCCAATGAGGAAGAAATGAAAACTTGGTTTGAATTAATAGATTAATTAGTGGAAATTTCATAGTTTTAACCAAATTACTAGGCCACATAGTTTGGCTGCAATATTATCCAAACTGTGTGCCAACCATTCCCCCTTTGTGGTAAGAAGGGACACTTTACATGGTTTTCATACAGATTGTAATGAAATATGTGAAAATAGTTTCTCAACCTACTGTTAAAAAGTATATAGTTTTTTCACATCTATGTGCCTCAAATCACAAAATTTTATTTACTATTCATGATTCTCTAACCAACTATCCAGACTTGAATAGTTATAAGTAACCATGCATCAAACCCCACCTAGTTTGTACTAACCATGTCGCAAGACCTTTTCTCCCCAAAATCTGGGTTTTGAGTTCCGAAAAAACAATGGAAACCCCCAATACTCCCATGAACTCAAAGGGTATTAAAAAAAGCTGTAATTAATCATTTAAACTAGAAGAAAATAATCCGTACCTTATATGAAAACCCAAGTTCTTATAATCTTCCCCCCTTAAAATTTTTTTTCCTCGAATTTCCCTCTCAAAGGTTGTCAAGATTTTTTTGAGAAAAAATCGAGCCACTAAGAATGTACACCGGCCTCCTACTCCAAGGTATCATCCTATAAATGGACATGCTTTTATAGCACCCATACTAGAAGAACTGACCGACCTTAGAGAGCCTTCGTGCTCCTGTCAATGATATAAATCAGATGCTCCTCAAAGGATGCATCTACCTATAACCCAACCTCCTTAGGTTGAAAATCATGAGATGGGTATAAATGATAATGACCCAGCTGAGATACATTGAAGATGTCATTCAAGTATCATTACTTAAGATGTTACTATAACAGATAGGCAACTGACATGAATCTCTCTAGAATCTTTAACGGATCAACAAATTTCAATGAAAGCATACCCTATCTTTTAATACATCTGTGTCCCAGCATCAGTGAATCTTTTAAAAACCTAATCCCCAACCTCGAACTTTATAGTTTGTATGCGGTGATTAGTGTAAGATTTTTATTGATACTGTGCGGTATCCATCTGCTTTTGAATCAAATGGACCTTCTTAGAAGTCTTCTTCCTAAGACACTATCCCAAAAGAGCTACATCACCTACCTTTAACCATCACAAGGGAGATTTTCATTGCCTACCATAAAAATCCTTATAAGGTTTCATCTGTATCATCTCATAATAACTATTATTGTAGGTGAAATCAACCAGGGGTATATGCTTATCCCTAGATCCCCTAAAATCAAGAACACATTCTCATAGCATGTCCTCAATCACTTGTATCAAACACTCTGACTAGCCATCAGTATAAGGGTGGTATACTACTCTCAAAATCACATGTGTACATATAACCCCCTATAAAATCTACCAAAAACAAGAAATATACATAGAATCCATATCTGAAATGATATTATGGGGGACTCTATGAAGTTGTACTATCTCATGGATATATAACCTCCAAATATCATCCACACTGAAGGTCTCCTTGATTAGTAGGAAATGTGAAACCTTTAGGATATAGTCAACAACAACCCAAACATCACCACTACCTCAAGGTGAACATGGTAAACCTGTCACAAAGTTCATTACGACATCATCCCATTTCCATTCAGGAATGGGTAACTGCTATAAAAGTCTGGATGGTTTCTGATGTTCCACCTTCACATGATGACCGATGGAATGCCTCATAACAAAACCAGATACCCCTCGCTTCATACCTGACCACTATTATTGATGACATAAGTCACTGGAAATCTTGGTGACTCCAAGTTACAATAACAAAATTGATGTATAAAACTCCCACATAATATAATCATGTATGTCTACTAGAACCCAAATGCAACCATAGATACACAGGTTATCATCCTCTCTTATGGTCCAATCAGAATGTGGGTCCTCATCTGCTATACTCTCCCCTAGGACTAGGACCCATGAATTTGATATCTACCTTATCCTCACTCAATACATTAGGGTAGAGGTCAAAACCAAGGATGAAATAAAAGTCTTCCCCTAACTATCCTACACCTTCAAGTGTATCTCAGAGAACAAATACATAAGATTCCACTCACTAATAGCTTGTTGAACTACCTGTATCTGAGTCTTCCACTCAAACCACATTTTCTACCTCAGATTCAAATCACTCTATGTAAATATATACTTGAGTATTTTTTGGTCAGTGTACACTACAAAATGATCTACCAGTAAATAATGTCTCCAACAACACAAAGCACGAACAACTATAGCTTAATTGAGGTCATGCATAGGTAAATTCCTCTCATGTGGAATTGGCTTTTGAGATCCATACACCATGAATATATACCCCTATATAAGCACTGATCAAAGACCATTACCTAATACGTTATAATACACAGTGTATCATCTAACCTTCTCTGGTAGTATATGGACCAGTGTTAAAGTTAATCTCCCTTTCAGCTCTTGAAAGGCTGTATCATGGGTATTTGATGATATAATCTTCACACCCTTATTAGTAAAATCCATCAATGGTGATTCTAGGAATGAGAAGTCTTGGATGAATCACTTATAATATCTATCTAGACCCAAGAAACATCATATGTAAAATACATTATTGGGATATTCCTAGTAAACTACAACTGTCACCTTCTCTGGGTCAACTGATACTCCCGTCTATGAGATGGTATGACCTAGGAAGTGAATATAATCCATAAAGAAGTATAAATTTGGGATATTATCATATATCTGATGCTCTCTCGGTGTATCCAAAAGAATCTCAATATATTTTTCATGGTCATGTTTATCGTGAGAATACAACAAGATATCATCCATGAAAACTACCACAACCAAATCTAGATAAGGATGGAAGAATCGGTTCACCAACACCATGAAAACCAGTAGCATATTCTTGATACAAAATGACATAAACAAATACTCATATAGACCATAACTACTACAAAAGTATGTATGAGGTGTGTCTACAGGTCGAACATGTACCTACTGATATTCAGGCCTCAAATCAATTTTTGATAACACTCGATCTCCTTGAAGCTGATCAAACAGGTCATCAATAAATGGAAAGTGATACCAGTTCTTAACTTTAAATCAGTACATTTTTTGATAATCCACACCTAGTCTAAGGGAAACATTTTAATTTTTTACAAAAATAACCAGTGAACCACATGAAGAAGTACTAGTTAGAATAATACCCTTTGCCTCCAAATCCTCTAGCAACCTCTTGAGCTCTTAAAACTCCATCATAACCATCCTGTAAGGAGGAATAGATACCATTTCATCTCTTAACACTAGATTTATAGATAAATAAACCTCTCTATTAGGTGGTAAACTAGAAAAGTCACCCATAAAAACATCCCTAAAATAATCAACCACTAGAGGAATGTCTGTCTGACATGCTCCCAGATCATCCAAATACAAACTATCAATCCGGGATGTCATCCCACTCAACCCATGATGCTATGGTCAAGCTTATCTTTCCTAGAAATCCCATTCACCTTTGTGAGTATGAACTGTTCCCTATGGTGATGTGAAATTCACCCTCCGATGACAACAATCAACGTAGTATCAATAAAATACTATCCAGTCCATCTCGAGTATGATGCCAAACCCGATAATCTTGAGAACATAAAGATTACAGACTAAGTGACACCCATAAAACTCAATGGGTAACTCCATGCACTGACATACATCCTCTGTTATGATCCCCAAAAAAGTTTCAAACTTCATAACACCCTCAGAAAACTAAATCACGAGCCCAAGGTTCTCCATAATAGGTAAAAATATGAAACTATACGATGCAACTATATCACCAAGATTAGACGAAAGATTCGATGTTAACAAGATCATAAATCTCACTGTAGACAGTATGATTCTCTTCTCCTCAGGGGTAGGATATACATAATATATCTGGCCTGATCTATGACTTGGTGACACAACCTCACTTCATAGAGTTGGACCACTGTACTGTCTTGGTGGAAATGATGTTTGGATGCTACAGACATGAACACCACCACCTAGGCCTGAAGGATTGGTACTGCTCTTTCTCTCCACCTAGAATGTAGTTGTGAAACCCAATTCTAAAAATGGTGTTAAATATGACCCCTACAACTCATTACTAGAGGGAAGGTCCTATAGAAACATATCATGTGGCACATCCTACTATAGGTTCGATACTCAACTGGTTTATGATCGCAATTATTCTTCATGTGATCTCATCTTCCACATTGATGATAGAGAACTAGGATACTAGTACTCATATACTAACTGGTACTCATATCATGGGAAGCCTCAAAACAATACTTCTTGGATGAAGTCACTAAACCACTGGGTCTAGAGACTACACTTCTCTACTCTAAGCCCCCATCTTCCCTTAGGTTTTTCTCTGTAATTAGTGCATGATTCAAAATTTCAGTAATAGAGGTCAACCTAACCATATTTACCTAAGATTAAAAGACATGTTAGAGGCCTTCCTTGGAGCATCTCTCCCTTTATAACTCATCAACAAGGTAGGTCAGTGCAAAACCCTACAGATTTATAAAGCGTTCCAAGTACTCCATAACCATTATAACACTCTGCTCCAGACTCATGAACACACTAGCCTGATCTTCCCATAGATTATCGAGATAAAATTAGTCATAAAATATGGTTTTGAAATCATACCAAAACATGTCTCTTATCCTATTATCCTAGTTCAAAATGTTCCAGCAACGCTTTGATACTCCTCAAAGCATTTAAGTTGTGAGATTCACTCCCCTATGAGAAGGTGTCTTTAGATGATCTAAGATTGATAGCATAGTCTCTTGCCACATCTCAACAAACTGTGGACTACAATCCACTGAAAATATGGGAGGATTCTACTACTAGAACACATACATTAAATTAGCCATAGATAAGGTAGGCTACAGTGCTCCTTGAAAAGTCTGCATGAAGTGATAAAACCCATTGTAGAACTTTTTCATATCACCTGTGCCTGGTAAAACAAAAGGTTCCGTAGCTAACACTAAAATAGGATCCACTATTTTCCCTTGACCCACCACCTCTATATAGCGGTCTTCGCCACCCTCTTGGTCTACGACTGGATTTATTCATGGTGGCATGCCTCTACAATGCTAAACACACACCTCAAAAATTAAGGATATCAAATTTACCAGTTTAAAAGATTAGGAAATGTCAAAACATTCCTATAACTAGGTCATACCATAGAGGTTACCCCTAACTCCAGGACTTTAGAAAAATAAATAGCCACAAAACTCATGAGAGACACTGCCTCTTTCCCACTCAAAATCCAGGCGTAGGTCGAGTTATTTATTTATCATTTCAATTTTCTATTTTAATTTCATATTTATTTCACATTTTATTTAAATAGTTAAACCAAATGGTGTGTCACTTTCTAATCCATAAGGAACCATACTCCTTATGAACTGAAATATGTCATCCACCTAATCTACACCATAACACATTCCAATCCATGTGAGTCATGGTCCATGACTCAACGTTCTAAAATTGGCTACTTAGGGTGTCTACTATAGCTTAATCAAGAAAAAACTGCATAGGTTACAGAAGGTACTCTAAGTAAAAACCATTTATCTCAATCCACTACATAGAAGTCTATCACCACAGTAGGCATATCTATCACAAAACCTCTCACAACATCATGAAAATAGGAAATTCATCCTATATTTCATGGCACAATGCATGGAATTTGATTTTTAACAAGTTCCTAAAAGGATGAATGAGATGGAATACTCTCATCTCATCGGGTTTCAACAAAATAGAAACCTTAATCACACCAATAATAATATCACAATTCAACTGCATCACCTAATGGTGGAATCAAATAAACTGTAATAGACAAAATATAGAAAATAAAAATTTCCATTTGAGGGAATTTGTCTTTTTCTTGTATGTGGTTTAGCTATGTCCAGAAACAACTCATTACTAAATTCCAACACCTTTCTATCCCTATCTATTATCACAAAATATTAAAGAAAACCAGAAAAGAAATGCTCTGATTCCACTTTGTAATGTCCCATACTCCGATGCCACTCAACAATGCCCTGATCTCGGTTAGTCACATAGCCTCAAGAGTATCTCCCCAAATGCCAGAGGCCTATGGCTAGTAGAAATGAACTAGGGTGTGTCTATGGGGAGACTATTCCCTCTCACCAGTGTGTAACAAAGTGGTAAAAAACATAAAAATAAAATAGCAGAATCATATATAATAATCATAAAATAGAATAAATGTAGAAATAGATAATAATGCCAAAGGAACCTCATATACAAAAGATAATGATACATGTCATGCTTCTACAAAGCATCCAATATAGATAGATAGAAGTACAATAACATACATGTATTAAAATTCCAAAAAGAAAAAAAAATAAGTATCTCCTGATAGAATCATGATCCTCAGCTCGGTCCCCTGCTCCCCTACTCCTAAGCATGGCACAAAGTCAAACATCAAACTATGGACTCTTGAACTAGTCCCTACCTGTATCCAAATTGTCTGTTTGGGTACCCAATGACAACCTAAATTGTGTGTGAGATACAATACCAATAGGTAACCACCTGAAGGTCTATATCAAATCTTGGCTGTGAAATATAACAAGATAAATTAGAGTAAAAATTAAAAAAGGAAAGCAGTGTGAAATTAAAGTTCCCATATAATGTATACTATAAAACCAGTGACATAGAATATCCTCACAAGGATCCCTACAAAATACATTTCAAGATCCCATATAAAAGGCATCTATATAGTAAAATAAGGTAAACACTATTTCCACGCCATATACACCATGTCTCATATAACCCATGACCTTTCCATTCAACCTATAAAACCATATCAACCGTGATTGAGCCATATAACCAAGCATGTCAAATTTACCACAACTAAGTTGTATAATCAAGTTTCAAACCATGAAGGTCTTTATCCAAGGTGTAGGATACCAAGGAATCCACATCCAGTCCTAGGAGCATCTCAATGGAAACTCTACTAGGCTTGAGTTGGGGTCTAAGGAGCATGTCTTCAAACCATATTCATTTTGAGCCTAAGAAAAACTGAATCCATGGAGTATCAATTCCCAAGGTATCCCATGAAATCAATACATAAGGATAAATATCTATCCAAGGAATCCACTACCACATTCAAGACCCATATGAGAACCTCTATGGCGTCTAACGGAATCAAGATCCAAGACATACCAACCAAGGAATCTATTTCCATTTTATTCATCACATTTAATTCATCAAGCATTAGAGTTCCATGAGTATACCCACTCATATATAAATTCACATTCAAAAGAAACTAATGATTTTACCCACTCACAATTCAATTCACATTCAAAATAAACCAATGAGTTTACCCACTTATATAAAATTTTCAGTTTAACAATTAAACAATTCAACATTGTGTATCACATGGAAAAGGTGGCATAACATATTCTAATAAAACAATTTAATTCAATTAATTAATTAATAATATTCCTCTAACTATTAAATCTTTAATAAACTCCCCTTTGGTGGTTTAATAAATGGAAAATTCAAAGGTCTTACCCCATGGACGACCTAGGTTGGGAAACAGACTCCAACTAACTCAAGAAAACTAATGGGAATCCCAAACACGTTCCATTAAATTTAATTTAATTAATCAATTCAAATTCAAGGCCACGTTAGAAAGTATGGTATGCGTAATAGTGAATACTGGCTTAATAAAGAGCCAATGTAAACAGGAATAGTACAGAACACCTACCGTAGGACGGTAGTAGAGTGCTCATCCAGTATCAGCTCTAGATTTGACTTATATTAGAAGAAAATCAAAGAACATATGAAGAACCTGAAATTAGGGAATATTTTATTGCACAAAAATAGTGCAGATGATACTAAGAAGTATGAGGAATGATACAAAAGGAATTGAGTACTCACTGACGTAGAATCAACAAGACCGACAATGCTCGATTCCATTATCGGATGAAGAAATGGTGGAAAAGTCTAGATTTGGATTTCAAGAGAATATCCTCATATATGTTCTATCCAAAGAAGAAGAAATGAAAAATTAAGATTGAATTAATATATTAATTAGGGGAAATTTTGTAATTTTATCATAATTACTGGACTACACGGTTGGCCAAACCATGTGTCCTTTGCTTCTGGAAGGAGAACTTTGCCCAATTTTCATGCATGATTTAACTAACCATGCACAAAATATTTCTCATCCCACTATTAAAATGTATTTAGTTTTTTCATGTTCATGTTCTCCACACTGCACCGTTTTCTTTACTGTGTGGGCTCCTACAGCCCACTATTTAGTCTCACACAATTATATGTAACCATGAGACATGACACACATGATTTCTACTAACTGCGTGACAAGATTTTCTCTCTCTAAAAGTTGGTTTAGGGGATCTGAACAAACCTTGAATACCCCCAATACTCATGTGACCTCAAAGGGTATTTAAAAAAAATCTGTATTTATGTATTTAAACCAAAAGAAAATAATCCATACCTCATATGAAAACCCGGGTTCTTACAATTTATTACTTTTATAGGAATCATCATTTTCTCATTACAATTAATTTGGATACTTTAAAAATTTAATTTTTGGATTCAATTCATGGATACAGAAAAAATTAACCACACATTATAAGAGTTATCAATTTGTAATACACTACATGAAACATTTTACAAATAAAATTCATGTTATAAATTTTATGTTTTAATTAAAATTTTGTTATGATTGGATCGTGTTTAAATATATTCAACATCATGGAATGAGTACAAACCATGAGAATAAGAAGTCTATAAATTTATACAAGTATATAAGTATTAGGGTATATATAATAAAATTTCACTATCAAAAAATATATAAAAAGAATTTACTTATTTTTCTTAATTCATTAATTGTGTCTGAAATAAAAAAAAAAGATTGTGGTTATTTCATTTGAAGATTTATGAAAGATTTCATATTTCATCAATAAACTAGAATCGTTGATGAGGTATTTATGATGATAATTAAAATTTAATTTAAAATATTTATTAATCATTTAATTATTTATATTTTTCTAGTAATACCAAGATTTTCAATAGTCCTTGTATTCAAAAGAGGAAATATATTTATTTAGAAATGATTGAGAAGAATACATGGTGTTAGAAAGTATAAATACATCAAGAAAAGGTGAATTTATACTAATAATATATTTAATTTTATCATCATTTTATCTACTATTATTTTATTTAATTTCATTATCATTTTTATATCATACTTATTTAGTTGATTTTCATAAATATAATTCTTGAATATGAATAGGAAATAGTGTGGTAGTTGAAGGCTTATTGTTCTCAAAAGTATGTGATATTTAATTGGATCACATCAATGGTTAGAGTTTCTTATTACCATGTATGTGAAACAATTCAAGATCACCTTCTTTTGAGAGCTAAAAGAAATTGTGTGACATTTAGGAATCAAAGTTCACCTGAATCCAATACACAGTGTGCCCGATATGACTTAAAGTATATGTTTTTTGTTTAAAAGTGAAATTTTAGTTCAAAAAACACTTCTTATGTTCAAAATAAATCAAACACATTTATATTGTTTTCATTCTTTTGGAAAAATAATCCATAAGTCATTTTTGATGTGTAAAAATAAGTCGCACCTCAATCGGATACACGGTGCTCCTGGTATGACATGAAATGTATATTTTTAGTTTAAAATTGACACTTTAGTTCTTAACACACATCACATAATGAAATTCTAGAAATCAAATTTATATTGTTTTTATAATTTAGGAAAATATCTGTAAGTAATTTGTGATTTGTAGGAATCATTCTCACCTAAATTTGATACATGGTGTGCCTGATATGACATAGTGTGCGTTTTTAGTTTAAAATTTATATTTTAGTCCAAAAAACACATCACATACTCAAAAATGTGTAAATGATTTCATATTACTTTAATAATTTAAGATAATGATACATAAGTTATTTTTATGTGTAAGAACTAGCTTCACCTCAATCTGATAGAGGTGTGCCCGGTATGACTCGAAGTGTTTGTCTTTAGTTTAAAATTAACATTTTTTTAAAACACACATGAAAAACTAAAAAACCAATAAATCACATTAAAATTGATTTGATACTTTTCTAAAATTATCTATAAGTCATTTGTGATTTTTAGAAATCAATCGTACCTCAATACGAGACAAGGTGTGACCTGTATGGCTTGAAATGTTCATTTTTAGTTTAATATTGGCATTTTAGTTCAAAACACACATCATAAATTCAAAACCAAGAAAAAAATTTATATTTTTTTTCATAATTTATACACCAATCCAAAAGTCATTTGTGACATGAAATAATTAAATAAACCTAATCCAATACATGGTGTGTCCGATATGACTCAAAGTGTATGCTTTTAGCTTACAATTGAATTTTTTATTCAAAATACACGTGACATACTAAAAAAATGAGAAAATGAATTTATATTTATTTAATATAATAGGAAAATGATCCATAAGTTATTTTTAACATGTAATAATCATCTTCCACTCAATTTGATACATGCTATTATTGGTATGACTTGAAATGTGTGCTTTAGTTTAAAATTATCATTTTAGTTCAAAACACACATAACATACTCAAAATTTGTGAAACATTAAAATTATTTTAATACTTTAGGAAAATAATCCATAATTAAATTTTTATGTGTAGGAATTAGTTACACCTCAATCTAATACATGGTGTGCCTAATATGAATTGAAGTGCATGTTTTTAGTTTAAAATTAACATTTTAGTTCAAAAAAAGTTAAATATTCAAAACTGTATAAACTTTCATATTTTTTAGATACTTTAGTACAATTATCCATAATTAATTTATGAAATGTAAGAATTATATTAACCTCAATCCAATACATAATATGACTGGTATGACTTAAAATGTCTATTTTTAGTTTAGAACTAACATTTTAGTTCAAAACACATGTCACATAATCAAAATTGATAATATACATTCATATTGTTTTGATACCTTGGGAAAATGAAAAATAACTCTTTTGTTACATGTAATAATTATTTTTACCTCAATTTGATACAAGTCGTGATCGAAAAATCAAAGTTCTTGTTTTTAGATAAAAAATGGCATTTTAGTTAAAAAAGTGTGTCACTAATTAAAAAACTACAAACATGCTTGGATTGTCTTGATACTTTCGGGTAACAACTCATAGGTTATTTATGATCTATAGGAATCAGCCACACATCATTCCAATACAAAACATTATTGGTATGACTTGAAGTGTGTGTTTTTATTTAAAATTTATATTTTAGTTCAAAACAAATGCCACATAATCAAAATTGAGAAAAAACTTTCATATTACTATGATAATTTTTAACAATGATCCATAATTCATTTGTTACACGTAAAGATCAACTTCACTTCAATTTGATACATGATGTTTCTAGTGTGACTTTAATTTTATGTTTTTCTGTTTAAAATTGAAATTTTAGTTAAAACCACACATGAAAATCTCAAAACTTAGAAATCACATTCAGATTGATTTGATAATTTATAAAAATGATTCATAAGTCATTTATGAAATGTAGGAATCAGCTACACCTCAATCTGAAACACAGTGTGATCAGTATGACTCAAAATGTGTGGTTTGAGTTTAAAATGAAATTTTATTAATTTACTATTTCATAATTAAGTTTAATCTATTTCTTTATAAATTATTAACATAATAATTGTTTTTATATACAAGTGATTTTTTTCTTGAGTTGGGGTAGTTTTTTCAACAACTAATTGCATGATCAGACTCTTTTTAGAGTGAGTTGGGGATCAGAGACAATAACAAATTGATGATTTTTAAGTCTTTTGATAAATGAAACTTACCAAATTTTAATATATATATATAATATAGTATTTTCTCTTGTTTTTTTGATGTAAATTTTATTTCAATTAAATTATTTATTTGAAAATCCCTGTATTTTTTTCTACAATGTACTATAATTTTAGCCGCACACTGTAGCAATATGAATTTTACCAGCTCTATTTCTAGTGCTCATAAAGGTCCCCTTTATCAATGAAAAACCAGCATCAATAAATGAAATCCTTTATCAGTTTTTTTATTTCTTATCAAGGTAACTTTTGTTAGTTATATTTTTAGTGTTGATAAAAGGGACCCCCTTTCATCGGTGCTTAGAATATCAATTTTTTTTTTGATAATTTTTTTTCTAGAACTGATAAAAGAGGGATATGTAGTAGTGAAGTATGTTTTATATGATGGTCATTACCCATGGGAGATCTCTACATGTGTGGTGGAAGAATTTTGAGTCCCATCTAGAAACATTCTTTCCAGATGAGATGAGCATCTTGGGAGTGAGAATGGAAGATTTAATAGTTCTTGGAAATCAGGAGGATCCTGATCTAGTAGTGCTTGGTAAACCCATTTTAATGGTTTTTTATGCTTGAAATTTTCATGTAAAGATCTTCCCGCCTCTGTTAAGGGTTATTCAGTGCACGATCATTCTTTTGGAAGATCCAATGGATCACATTTGGATCCATATCTTATAAGGAGCTCCTAACCATCATTCTATATGCACATGAACCACTACAAATCCCCCTTTTATCAATGCTAAAAAAATCCTTTATAATTTCTAAAAAAATGTTAATATTATATGTTTTGATAAAATGGGGTTCCTTTTATCAATGATAAAAATAAAAATGATAAAAGGGCCATTTATTAACACTAAAAAAGAACTGATTAAGGTGGTTCATTATCGATGCTAGTTTAATAATGATAAAGGGTCCCTATATTAGTGATAGAAATAGAATTGATAAAATCTATACTATTGTAGTGTGATACTGAAATTGCAATACACTACACCAGAAAATACAGAGATAAAAAAACATAATTTAATTGAAATAGAATTTTCATCATAAATATAAGAAAAAAACTATATTATAGACATTCCAAACATTGGTTATTTCAATTACATTAGTAATTAAAATTTATTTCAAACATTAAAAAGTATTAATGTACTATTGTCTTTGACCCTTGAGCCCCTCTCAAAAGAGACCAACCTTGCTATAGTTTTCTGAACAAACCATCCAAGATCAAGTAAAATCATTCACCTATATAAGGGAAAAACTCTTATGATATAAATACTATAAATTTTTTAATTAAATATAAATATAAAAAAATAAATTAATGAAATGTCATTTTTAAATTGAATCCACACATTTGGAGTCACACCGGTCACACCGTGTATCAGATTGAGGTTCAGCTGATTCCTACATTTCATAGATGAATTAAAATATCAAAATAATCTGAATTTATTTTCTCGGTTTTGATTATTCAATGTGTGTTTTGAACTAAAATGTCAATTTAAAACAAAAAACATACACTTTGTGTCATACTGGGAACACTATGCATCATATTGAGGCATGGTTGATTCCTATATGTCAAAAATGACTTATGAATTGTTGTTCTAATGTATGAAAATAATATAAATGAGTTTTCTTAATTTTGAGTATGTGGCGTGTGTTTTGAAATAAGTTGTCAATTTTAAATAAAAACACACACTTCGAGTCATATTAGTCATAATGTGTGTTGTATTGATGTGTGAGTAATTCATACAAAGGAAAAATGACTTTAGGATTATTTTTCTAATGTATCAATACAATCTGAGTTTTTTTCCAGTTTTTCAGTGAGTGACACATTTTTTTAACTAAAATTTCATTTTTTAATTGAAAATATTCACTTTGAGTCATAATGGTCACATAATGTATCATATTTAGGTATGACTAAATCCAACATTTCACAAATTACTTATGGATCATTCTATTAAACTATAGAAACAATTTTAATGCACTTTCTTAGTTTTTGAGTATGTGACATGTGTTATGAACTAAAATTTCAATTTTAAATTGAAAACACACATTTCAAGTCATACTGGTCACACTTTGTATCAAATTGAGGTGAAGAAAATTACTACATATCAAAAATGACTTATGGGTCATTTTACTAAAGTATCAAAACATTATACATGTGTTTTATCTGTTTTGTATAATTCATGTGTGTTTTGAACTAAAATTTAAATCTTAAACTAAAAACATGCACTTTGAGTCATATCAGGCACACCATGAATAATATTTAGGTGTGGATGACTCCTATATGTCAAAAATTACTAGTTCATCATTTTATTAAATAATCTAAACATTCTGAATGTTTTTTCTTGGTTTTGAGTATGTGACATACGTGTTGAACTAAAACATCAATTTTAAACTAAAAACACACATTTCAAGTCATATCCTTCTCACTTTGTATCATATTGAGGTGCACCTAATTCTTACACATCAAAAAGGGATTATGAATCATTTCCTAAAGTATGAAAACATTATGAATTATTTTTCTTAGTTTTGATCATGTCACATGTGTTTTGAACTAAAATGTCAATTTTAAACTAAAAGTATACACTTTAAGTTATATTGGTCACAACATGTATTATACTGAGGTGTAGCTGACTCCTACACATCAAAAATGACTCATAGATTTTTTTTCTTAAATATCAAAACAATATAAATGTATTTTCTTAGTTTTGAGTATGTGATTTGTGTTTTTAACTAAAATGTCTATTTTAAACTTAAAACACATATTTCAAGTCATAACAGCCACACCATGTGTTGGTTTCAGGTGCGACTAATTCCTAAAAAATCAAAAATGACTTATGGATAATTTTTCTAATGTATAAAACAATTTTAACGTGTTTACTTAGTTTTTCATATTCCACATGTTTTTTTGAACTAAAGTGCCAATTTTAAGCTAATAATGTACACTTCGAGTCATACAAGGCACACCATGTATCAGATTGAGCTGTTTCTAATTCCTACACATCACAAATGAATTATGAATAATTTCATTAATGTATAAAAAAAATCTATATTCATGTTCTCAATTTTGATTATGTGATGTGTGTTTTGAACTAGAATGTCAATTTTAAATTGAAAACACACACTTTGAGTCATACTGGGCACAACATATATCAGTTTGAGGTGTGGTTGATTCTTATACATCATAAATTACTTATATATAATTTTCATAATGTATCAAAAAAAATATTAATTTTATTACTAAGTTTTGATTATGTGACTTGTTTTTTGAACTAAAGTGTCAATTTTAAACTAAAATCATACGCTTTGAGTCATATTGGGCATACCATATATCATATTGAGGTGTGTCTAATTATTACAAGTAAAAAATTAATTATGAATTATTTTCCAAATGTATAAAAACAATCTAAATTTGTTTTATCGTTTTTGAGTATTTGACATGTGTTTTGAACTAAAATTTCAATTTTAAACTAAGAACATATACTTTGATTCATAATGAGAACACCATGTATCATATTGAGGTGTATTTTATTCATACACATCACACCATTTATTATTACTCTCAAAATAATATTCTCTTTAATTTTCTCACATTCATAGTGATAAGAAACTCTCACCATGGATATGGGTCAATTTAATAGACCCTTATTTTGAAAACAACAAGCCTTCAACTGTCACACAATTTCTTGTCCTTATTAATGCAGTATCTCTATGAAAATTAAATAAATAAGTATTTAATAAAAATGATAAGAAAATAAAAAATAGATAAAACAATGAGAAAATTAACTAAATAAGTAGTAGGAAGTCACTTTTTCATGATGTCTGTATACATTCTGAAACCTTGTATTCTACCCATTAAATTCTAAACAAATATATTTCTTCTTTTGAATAAAAGGAATATCTATAGTCTTAGTATTAATAGAAAAATATAAATAAACAAATGATCAATAAGTATTTTAAATGAAATTATAATTATCATCAGAAATACCTCTTCGGTGATGCTTTTTTATTAATGGAATATGATATCTTTTATGAATTTGAAAATATAATAAAAACTATCTTTTTTATTAGTTTGTTTTAGTCATTATATAATAATAAAGGAAAATAAGTAATTTGGATTGATATATATTTTTATAGTGAAATATTATTATATATACCCTAATACTTATTCACTTGTTGAAGTCGATATATTTCTTATGCTCTTGCACTATCCTCATTCCATGATTTTGATGTTATTTAAAAACCACCCTATCATAAATTTTTTTCTAATAAAAAATAATATAAAATGTATAAATTGAAGTGTATTTGTAAAATATATCCTGTAGTGTTTTACAAATTTATAAATGTAATCACATGTGGTCAATTTTTTGGGTATATATCCATTGAATCTAGAAAATAAATATTTTGAGTTTCTAAATTGATTGCAATGAGAAACTAATACTTCCTAAAAAAATTAATGAATGGAATGAACATATATTTGGTATGATTATATTATATAGATTTACCCCTACACCATGGGCATTAAGAAGAGTCTGTCATCTATACGCTTTTTATACATTGAGGCTAGTTTTTCCAAAGATAATGAATGTTAATTTTCTTTGAATGAACCTTTTTATGTAGATGTTATGTGAGGTCTAATTAGTCAAATTTTTTGTTCATAGGGTTTTCCCTTCAAATAGTACTGTTATATACACTTGAAAAAATATTAATAGTATTTAACTATAATTAAAATAGTATTTCATCTATTGAAAAAAATGAAAACACACATCATGTATACATTTACAACTAAGAATTATAGTCATTCATGTTAAAGGATTTCATCTACATTTTCAAGACTAATGAAGTCTATAATGTCCTCTCTATACACATTTTCTTCAAAATCAATGATGGTTGTATGACCATTTTTGAATGTTGTATCCACATGAACATGTAATATTAGTAAATATAGAAGTTTAACTTGAAAGGTAAAGGTACTTTCTGAAGGTATTTTTGATCTATTGTTTTATCCTTTCGATTATTATGAATTGACCTTACATTTCACCCCTTACCTTTATTTATCTATAATAACATTCATTGGTTTAAGACTTTTTTAATTAATTGTTAAAATTATTTTATAAAAAATAAATTTTAAGGGAATAACTTCTTGTCGACATGAATTTTTACATGATCAAATAGACATGCGATGAATTTTACAATAGTAATATTAACCATATGAACATTCATATCATCAAGGGGAACATGTGTCTTGGTGATTGGATCATAAGATATATTAATCCGCACTCTCAAATGATTGTTTGGATGTTTTTTTTGGGTAAAATATCTCATTAGATATTGTACACCGTACCCCTCACAACAAGGTGATTGGTGGGTGATGATAGATATAAATCACCATAATTTTTACTTTGTAGAATAGAAGTATATGAAATGTATCAATGTATACTTAATTCCCATTTTATAGAAATTGTTATAACAAAATTGATTACCTCTGGTATGTAAAACCTTTGAGGGGAATGGATCACCTCAAAGATGGTGGGGGGTATTCATGTAGTGATAATTTTTGTATTGCTTATTTTCTTTGATGTCTTCCCATATCATCCTCTAATAACTTAGAATGCCAATTAAGTTTTTCTTCTAGAGAATCTATTCACAACTTTATGTCATCCATTTTATTATCTTTAACCCCAGTGAATATTTTTTCTCAAAATATGTTTGGGGTGACACCCCAAAACCCACACCACTAATGAAACCATATTTCTATGGCCAATTCAAGTCCACTGATAGAA
This sequence comes from Viscum album, assembly GCA_963277665.1. Taxonomy (NCBI): domain Eukaryota; kingdom Viridiplantae; phylum Streptophyta; class Magnoliopsida; order Santalales; family Viscaceae; genus Viscum; species Viscum album. Next base: position 324,512,273 of record OY728165.1, on the reverse strand, counting down.
GTCATTTATCGGGTATAATTGATGATGATTTCTATGTCTAAAATGGATAAAAAATATCATAAAATAAGTAATAATTATTATATAATATAAATTTAAACTGTATTTTTTTATTTCCTACTTACACATGATTCCCATACTTTTTGTGTTTTTTAATTAATAAGTTTATCATATTTATTTACACAAGCCTACTTCCATATAAATGACGTGGAATAGAAGTGGATTTGATTTTAATTCATCAATATACATATAAAAAAGGATAATAATTATTTTGTTGTTTCATGCCATATAATAGTATTACAGTAGATTTAAAATACATATCATTTTTTAAGTGAAGCATACCCCATCCCTACTTTATAATAAGGGTACACTAGTTTTTCTACACGCTTATTATTTGTAGCAATCAGTTGTTGTTTCATAAATTATCAATTCATAATAAAAGTAATTAATATACATATTTTCAAGTAACTTTTTACCAATATCAATGTACATGAAAATATGTCTCCTTATGATGATCAATAAATGCATTCCATTTTTTTTGGTTTACAAGGTTTGCATACATATGTGGTGGGTGTGAGTTTACTTTACATTCATCATCCATTAGATGATTCTTTATAAGAATTGTCTATAAACCACTATGAGCCTTTATAGTGAGAATTAATATAAATTTCATTCATAAACCATCAAATATTAATGCACTTAGAAAGGTTTAATTAAGAGTATATCAATATTTCAATATTTTTTTTAGTAAATTAACGAAAGTATATCATAATGTTACCCTAATCTATTCCCCGATTAGTGAATTGAAAATGTATATTAAGTTTTTCCTGGTATCTACATAAATTAGAACATGAATTCAAGTGGAGGAAAAGATATAACTAATGAATATGTACTTTTTGGGGTTAATAAGTTTGTCATGTACTGTAACATCTCAACTAGGGTTCCACACATTGGTTCCCCAAACCGATCAGTTACATGACCTTAGGTGCACCTCCCCATACGCCAGAGGATGCCAACTAGCAGCGAGGGTCAAATATATAACATGGGGAGACTATAACCTCTCTTTCAAAGAATCAAAATAGATAAAATAAATAAAAAATAACCAAATGATAATAACCATAACCAAAATAATACCGGTATCACATTCTGACCAAAACATGAATATAATATTCATAACAAAATAATTAGATACGTCATGAAATATATGTGTAATTTGTCTCAATAAAAACCCAAAATAAATACACTTTGATAAATTCCCAAGTAGGTCCCGAAATCACGTTTGGTTCACTTATCCATGATCCACACCAACTTAGCCATCTAACCTAGGGATCTTACCCTTATTTTGTCCCACAAACATAAATTCTGTCCAGGTACCAATCTAGAAGCTTGAGTTGGGTGAGAGTAAAACTCAGTAGGCCACCACTAATGATGTATAAAATAATATCCATTCAATAATAGTGTATGAATTTTTATAAAGAAAAAATTATAACCAATAAAGTTAAAAAGTTATCACATTTAATTATTATTTAATTAACCACATAAATTACCTAAGTTCATAATGACACTCGAACTTCCCCCACCTTCTTTAGACCATGCTGGATTCTGAACCATATTACACAGGGATTCACAATCCATTATCACATGGTCTTTTATTATCCATTTAATTTTAATTCATATCACAGCTAATTGAAACCATAGCCCAATGCCAATATTTTGGGCTTAGATGTAATGACCCAAAGTTTCATTAATGAAAATCCCTCTTGATCCAGTTAAATGTCTCTTTATGAATTTTTTTTTATAAGATGTCAACTTCTTTGGTTTTATGATAAGATTTGTGACCATTACTTTTATAGCCGTTGAACAGTGATCATCTGAGTAGTATAAAAATAAGGCTTTAACGAACCCATTTCTACTCAGACAAAGGAAGCGATGGACTCATCCAGTAGAATTTCCCCTTACGAAGCCCATTTGTCAGAGCTCGGAAAAGTGGTGGCGTCTTTGGGCTTCGCCCTTGACGAAGCCCAAGCTGAGCTTCATTATGTCAAGCTTGAACGGAACCGTCTACGGGAAAAGTGGAAGTTGATAGAGATTACCACTCGAGCGATGTTATCCGAGCCGCCCCAAGAGTCTGTCACCATCGCACACCTTACCCTTAGGTCTTATGTGGCTATTTTAAGGGGTTATGTAACAAATAAGTAGCACCATGTTCATGTACATTATTTTTGTATATAATAATGAATATAATTTCTAATCATTTTTGATACATTGTAATTAGTTTTTAAAGTACAAATGGTGTTTTTAGTTATTATTTAATTAAGAATTATATTTTATTAAATTAAAGGATTTTTGAATTAAATAATATTTTAATAAAATATTATTATTAATATTAAATTAATTTTTATTAAATATAAACGATCTTATAATTTTATGAATGCAATTAAAATTTTTATTAAGGTTTGAAAGCCATTTCTGTCAAAACCCGTGAATTTTTTTATAAATGTCGGTTTTTATTTTAAAAGTGAAAATTCACATATTTAGAAAATTATTTAGATAAAATAAATATTATTTTTGGAATCAGGACGTCGAAATTATCCAACGGTGAATTTTTCATAATTTTTCGAGACAATCAAATTTTTGGGTAAAAATTAAATACCATTTAAATATATAATGTGTTTTATGACATCATAATGACCCAATGGTGATGTAATAAAATACCATAATACTTATTTTAGGCAAATATATGTTTTATCATTAAAATAATGAGGTTTTGGGTTTGTTTTACTTACTTTTCAAAGCATTAATGGAGCCCTCGAGACTTATTCAACACTTTTCCTTTTTAAATTAATTTCCATGGGAGTGTGACTCACCTCCACATAAGCAACACTAATTTTTTAATAATTTCGGACCTTGGCCTTGTAAAATATTTTTTTCCTCTTTCCTTTTCCAGAAACCATGGGCAAATACCATGGGATGGTTTATGGTTTGGATTATTTTAATATAAGGGGTCCCAAACCTAAATAATAAAGAATTCTCTCACCTTTCCTATATAAACCAACCCAAGCTCCCACTTCCTCCTCACTCAATGCCCTTTGAGTTCGTCCAAACACTTCCCTACTCTCTCTAGAATCCTCTCAAGGTGCCCCAAGCTCCCAATAATCCTCTCACAAGCCTCTCTCTAGCCTTTGGAAGCACACTTCCAAGTAAGGGTTTTTTCTTCCTTTCTCATTTTTTTCAATTTTCTTTAAGTTGTATTGCCCTTTTAATTTCAATTATGAATGTCGGGGTATGGTTTCGCACCTCCCCCATACTACCCTCTTATTTTTTGAATGATGTGATACCCCTTTCTCTCTCATTAAATGCCTCCCATGTACACCCGTTACTATGCCGAAATTCTGAAAGGAACTTTTTTCTCCTCTTTTATATTCAAGCAATACTTTTGTATCATGAATCTAAATTCCTTTTCAATTGTTGGGACATGTATCTATATGACCTCCTTACTGTCCATTACATTTAAATATGATGAGGAACCCCTTTCTCTCTCATCAACCATTTTTTATGAATTTTTATGTCACGCCGTTACGCTGCCGAAAATCACACCGATTTTCTAAGCCAATATCATTGTGTAGTGAATACCATGACCATTTCTCTATCAAGGGTATTCACCTTTATGAACATTAACTTATTGATTATAAAGTTTCATTTATGAATTCCACATTCCTTTATCGTGGAATAAATGATTATGTTTTATGAATCCATGTTTTATGATCCATGTAGCACACTTATGCCTGAAATGAAATGTTTAAGAAGGGTGCTCCCATATAGCGCTCCAATGCATTGGGTAAAGTATAGTATCATGATACGTCATGTGAAATGAGTTTTGACTCATGCTAATTCAAGTGAAACGAGGGTTTACTCGTGATTCAAGTGCAATGAGGGTTTACTCATGCTCCATGTGCAATGAGCCTTGGCTCATGCTAATTAAATTTTAAGTGTTGTTGCCACATTTCCATGTTATGATTATCATGCTTTATCATGCATTTATGATCATGTTACTCTTATGCTCTATTGATGTTCCTATTTCCTAACATGTATTGTACTCCTCATGTTATTCATTGTGTACTCCCTTACTGGTCTTTATAGCTCACCCTTTTCTTATGCATGTCCTCAGGTTATCCCATGCAATGCTAAGTACGAAGGAATGTAGTGGTCATGTAAAGGAAGTTTTCAATAAAGATGTTGTATTTCAAGTTTAAGTTTTTATGTAATGATAATAAGACCCAAAGACACTAAACCTCTCGATCTTCTTTGTTTTATCAAGTGATGTTTTATGTAATAAAGCATGTTTAAGTTGTAATAAAAAGAAGGGTTGTCATAGTTGGTATCAAAGGATAGGTTTAGTTATTTTTGGGATTAGGAAACCCTAGTAAAGCCTTAGATACAAGACTAAGTATAATAAAAACATCCCTAAGTTTTGGTAAATACTAAGTAAGTGGTTTATCAAACAAATACATCCCTGCCTGGATACGAGCAGGTAGAGGCGGCTCTGGCACATATGTATCCTAGGGGTAAAACCCGAAAACACCGCTTTGAGCTAGACTCGAATGGGAACTGGTGCACGACAACGGGCCTTGCTGCACTCTTGGTTACGACACTCCCGGGGGATATGTTTTGATAAATTCACAATCTTAGTATGAACCCTTATTAAGGGAAAAATACCCCTAAGAATATATGTTAGAAGGAAGATCATGAAAAGCCTGGATTGAATCCTATAGACTCATGAGTTAAAGAGATTAAAGTTTATTTATAAGTCATCAACTTTTGTCTTTGGATTACCCTTTATGTGTTACCCCTAACTTTCCTTTTATTCCATCCAATGGCTGGTAATAGGAGAACTCGGGCTAACAACTGTTGTGAAGATCAGTGTGATGATTGTACTAATGAGATGCCCAATCCAATGGGAGCGGGAATCGCGAACTTTGTCACAATTCTCTCTCAGCTAACTCAAGTTTTGAATAGAAACACGGGTCAAGAGGAACGTTCAACCCCCCTAAGAAAGAACAAGTCGCTATCGAGAGCTTCATGAGACAAAGGCCTCCTACTTTTAGTGGATCATCTAATCCCATGATCGCTGAGCAATGGATCAACTCCATTGAAAAGATCTTCTCTATCCTTCAATGTTCTGAACAAGAGAAGGTTCTCCTGGAGACTTATCGTATGGAGGGTGAAGCTGATCAATGGTGGACGTTGATCAAAAATACAAAGCCTGAGGAGGAGATCATGGATTTGGAATGGAAGGAATTTTGGAAGATGTTTTTCGATAAATATTTTCCGCGCACCCTCCGTCTTAAGATGGAAAGGGACTTCCTTTCCCTCAAGCAGAAAGATGAAGAATCTATGGGAACATATGAGGCAAACTTCACAAGCCTTGCACGATACGCTTCTGGCTTTGTCGTTACCCCTAAATGCAAGTTTGACTGCTTCTTTGGTGGGCTGAATCCTAGCTTGCGGAAAGCATTAGCGATCCGTGACTTCGAAAGCTATGAGGAAATTTTCCTATGTGCCCTCAAGGTTGAAATGGAGATCAGAGAATCACAGGGGTATCATGGGGACAAGAATCATAAGGTGGAATTCAATGCTGGTGGTCCGATGGATAAATCCAACGGCGCTAAGAAGTTCCAGCACCCCACTTGCCAAAAGTGTGGAAAGAAGAACCCTGGAAATTGCCTTAGGGGGACAAGAAAATGCTTCAGGTGTGGAAGAGAAGGGAACCTAGCTATTAACTGTCAGCAAGAAGGACCCGCGGCTGCGACAGAGGAGAGGAATGCTCCGTTCGAGCCTCAACGCTTTGTTCAATACTATAAATGCAAAGAACCATGTCATTTTTCAAATCAGTGCCCTAATCCAAGGGTTATCGGAGGCAACCATCAACCTCCAAGACAGTAAGGAAGAGCTTTTTCCATCACTTCTGCCGAAGTGAACCCCGACAATGAAGTGGTGACAGGTACGCTAGTTATTCATTCAAGAATAGCCAAAATACTTTTTGATTCAGGTTCTACGCATTCTTTTATATCTCAAAAGTTTAGTAGAACAATACCTGCACCACAACAAATCATGGAAGTAAAGATGTCGGTGAGTACGGAAAATGGGGCAATCATTGCATCCCACGAGTATAAGTCCTCCCCTGTTATAATCTGTGGATTGAATTTCTTGGCGAACCTCATCATACTCCCTTTTGTGGAATTTGATGCCATTCTTGGAATGTATTGGCTTTCCTTATATAGAGCCAACATAAATTGTCGGGAGAGGGAAATCACACTCCATATGGAGAATCGACCCCCGATTCTTTACAAGTGTCAGGAGGAAGATGAATCTCCTTTAGCTCCATCATCTCAAGCATGGATATTACTGCTTTATGAGCATGCATATCTGGCTCAGATGATTGAGTCCAAGGAAGAAACCACCCTTGAAGAAATGCCTATTGTGATGGAATTCACTGAAGTATTTTCCGAGGAACTTCCTGGTCTTCCTCCAAGAAGAGATGTTGAGTTCTCAATTGAACTTATACCTGGGGCGCTACCAATATCCAAGAATCCATATAGAATGGCTGTTGTTGAGATTGAAGAGCTGAATAAACAACTACAGAAGAATCTGGATAAAGGGTTTATACGCCCAAGTGCATCACCATGGGGTGCACCAGTCCTCTTCGTCAAGAAGAAGGATGGGTCAATGCGGCTTTGCATCGATTATCGTGAACTTAACAAAATCACGATAAAGAACAAGTATCCTCTCCCAAGAATCGATGACTTGTTTGATCAGCTGCGTGGAGCACAATACATCTCCAAGGTGGACTTGCGGTCGAGATATTATCAAGTAAGGTTGAAGAAGTAAGATATCCCCAAGATTGCTTTTCGTACAAGGTACGAGCACTATGAATTCATAGTAATTCCTTTCGGACTCACCAATGATCCAGAAATATTCATGGACTTGATGAATAGAGTCTTTAGAGATTACCTAGACAAATTTGTGGTAGTCTTTATAGATGATATTCTAATATACTCCAAAACCAAGGAGGACCATGAGGAGAATTTAAGAACTGTACTGGAGACTTTGCGCAAGGAGAAGCTCTATGCCAAGTACAACAAGTGTGAGTTCTGGTTGAAGGAGGTCTCATTATTATGCCATATCATCACAAGCAATGGGATATCTGTGGACCCCTCCAAAACAGATGCAATTGAGGGATGACTGAGGCCAACATCGGTAACTGATATCCGTAGCTTCTTGGGGTTAGCTGGATATTATCGACGATTTGTGAGAAATTTCTGACGATTGTCCAACCCTCTTACCAAAATAACTCGAAAGGGAGTAAAGTTTGCTTGGAGTGATGAATGCGAAGAAAGCTTCAAGGAGTTGAAAAGGAGGCTTATCACTGCACCCGTGCTCACTTTACCCACAAGTGGGGAGCTTTTTGTGGTATTCAGTGATGCCTCAAAGAAGGTCTTAGGATGTGTGCTAATGCAGAATGATAAAGTGATATTCTATGCCTCAAGGCAGTTGAAAATACATGAGCGAAACTATCCAACGCATGATCTGGAGTTGGCGGCGGTGATCTCTGCCTTGAAAATCTGGCGGCATTATCTCTATGGAGAGAAATGTGAGATATATACTGACCACAAGAGTCTTAAATATATATTCACACAGAAAGAGCTTAATATGCACCAGAGAAGATGGATAGAGCTCATCAAGGATTATGACTGTTCAATACATTACCACCCTGGGAAAGCGAACAAGGTGGCGGATGCCCTAAGTAGAAATGATCCAGCGATTCTATCAATGATGAGAATTGAGAAGGATCCAATCTTCTTAGACTTAATGAAGATGGATGTGGGAATCATAAAGAAGGTAACATCATCAATCCTTTCACAAATGATTGCTCAACCATCTCTTTTGGAAAGGTTAAAGGATGCTCAAAAGGATGATGCGGGAATCCAAGAAAAAGTGGAAGCTATCAAAAAGGGAAAATCTTGAGAGTTTAATATTAATGAAGAAGGAATTGTGCGGTTTGGGAAAATAATATGTGTTCCATCAAGTCCGGAGCTGAAGAAGGAACTTTTGGATGATGCACATAGTTCAAATTTCTCTATTCACCCAGGGAGCACAAAGATGTATCGAGATCTCCGAGAAAACTTTTGGTGGGATAATATGAAGAAGGAGATCGCTGAATATACATCAAAGTGCCTGGTGTGTCAGCAAGTGATGGCAGAGAGGCAGAAGTCTAAGGGTATGATGCAACCATTACCCATACCAGAATGGAAATGGGAGAACATCACCATGGACTTTTTCACTGGACTTCCAAGGACATCCAAAGGAAACAATGAAATCTGGGTTGTTGTAGATCGTCTTACAAAGATTTCACACTTCATTGCTATTCGAGAGGATTTATCTTTGGATCAACTGGTATAGATATATATCAGGGATGTGGTACGGTTGCATGGAGTACCACTATCTATTGTGTCTGACCGAGATCCAAGATTCACCTCTAAGTTTTGGAAGAGTCTTCAACATGCTCTGAATACTGAACTGAACTTCAGTACGGCCTATCATCCTCAAACTGATGGCCAATCCGAGCGGACTATCCAAACACTTGAGGATATGTTGAGAGCGTTCTCAATGGACTTTAAGGGAGGATGGGATCAAAATCTTCCTCTGGTCGAGTTCTCTTATAATAATAGTTTCCACTCGAGCATCCAAATGGAACCATATGAATCCCTGTATGGGAAAAGGTGTAGAACACTGGCATGTTGGGATGAGGTCGGTGAACGTAAGCTGCTTGGACCAGAAATGGTCGAAGAAATGGTGGAGAAGGTAAAAACCATTCAGTAGCATATCAAGGCAGCCCAAAGTCGATAGAAGAGTTATGCAAATAATCGTCGACGAGACCTTGAGTTTAAAGTTGGAGACATGGTGTTTTTATGCATATCTCCGTGGAAGAAGGTCATGAGGTTTGGAAAGAAAGGGAAGTTAAGTCCAAGGTACATCGGCCCCTTCGAAATTCTTGACCGTGTTGGGGATGTGGCCTATCGACTAGCACTTCCACCTACTATGGCCAAGGTGCATGATGTCTTTCATGTATCCTTCTTAAGAAAGTACATACCGGACCCTTCACATGTTCTCTCTTCCGAGGTGGTACAATTGGAAGATGATATTTCTTATGAGGAGCAACCAGTGAAGATCTTAGATCGTAGAGAAAAAGTTCTACAAAATAAGACAATGCCCCTCGTCAAGGTGTTGTGGAGAAACCACAAGTTTGAAGAAGAAACTTGGAAGTCGGAGGATATGATGAAGCTGAGTTACCCACATTTGTTTTAGTGTGGGAAAAGGAAAATTTCGAGGGCGAAATTTCTTAAGGGGGGAATATTGTAACGACCCAAAGTTTCATTAATGAAAATCCCTCTTGATCCAGTTAAATGTCTCTTTATGAAAAATGTTTTTATAAGATGTCAACTTCTTTGGTTTTATGATAAGATTTGTGACCGTTACTTTTATAGCTATTGAACAGTGATCATCTGAGTAGTATAAAAATAAGGCTTTAACGAACCCATTTCTACTCAGACAAAGGAAGCGATGGCCTCATCCAGTAGAATTTCCCCTTACGAAGCCCATTTGTTGGAGCTCGAAAAAGAGGTGGCGTCTTTGGGCTTCTCCCTTGACCAATCCCAAGCTGAGCTTCATTATGTCAAGCTTGAATGGGACCGTCTACGGGAAAAGTGGAAGTTGATAGAGATTACCACTCGAGCGATGTTATCCGAGCCGCCCCAAGAGTCTGTCACCATCGCACACCTTACGCTTAGGTATTATGCGGCTATTTTAAGGGGTTATGTAACAAATAAGTAGCACCATGTTCATGTACATTATTTTTGTATATAATAATGAATATAATTTCTAGTCATTTTTGATACATTGTAATTAGTTTTTAAAGTACAAATGGTGTTTTTAGTTATTATTTAATTAAGAATTATATTTTATTAAATTAAAGGATTTTTGAATTAAATAATATTTTAATAAAATATTATTATTAATATTAAATTAAATTTTAATAAATATAAATGATATTATAAATTTATGAATGCAATTAAAAATTTTATTAAGGTTTGAAAGCCATTTCTGTCAAAACCCGTGAATTTTTTTATAAATGTCGGTTTTTATTTTAAAATTGAAAATTCACATATTTAAGAAATTATTTAGATAAAATAAATATTATTTTTGGAATCAGGACGTCGAAATTATCCAACGGTGAATTTTTCATAATTTTCTGAGACAATCAAATTTTTGGGTAAAAATTAAATACCATTTAAATATATAATGTGTTTTATGACATCATAATGACCCAATGGTGATGTAATAAAATACCATAATCCTTATGTTCGGCCAATATATGTTTTATCATTAAAATAATGAGGTTTTGGGTTTGTTTTACTTACTTTTTAAAGCATTAATGGAGCCCTCAAGACTTATTCAACACTTTGCCTTTTTAAATTAATTTCCATGGGAGTGTGACTCACCTCCACATAAGCAACCCTAATTTTTTAATAATTTCGGACCTTGGCCTTGTAAAATATTGTTTTCCTCTTTCCTTTTCCAGAAACCATGAGAAAATACAATGGGATGGTTTGTGGTTTGGATTATTTTAATATAAGGGGTCCCAAACCAAAATAATAAAGAATTCTCTCACCTTTCCTATATAAACCCACCCAAGCTCCCACTTCCTCCTCACTCAAAGCCCTTGGAGTTCGTCCAATATCTGCTCTACTCTCTCTAGAATCCTCTCAAGATGCCCCAAGCTCCCAAGAAGCCTCTCACAAGCCTCTCTCTAGCCTTTGAAAGCACACTTCCAAGTAAGGGTTTTTTCTTCCTTTCTCATTTTTGTCAATTTTATTTAAGTTGTATTGCCCTTTTAATTTCAATTATGAATGTTGGGGTATGGTTTCTCACCTCCCCCATACTTACCTCTTATTGTTTTAATGATGGTATACCCCTTTCTCTCTCATTAAATGCCTCCCATGTACACCCGTTACTATGCCGAAATTCCAAAAGGAACTTTTTTCTCCTCTTTTATATTCAAGAAATAATTTTGTATCATGAATCTAAATTCCTTTTCAATTGTTGGGACATGTATCTATATGACCTACTTACTGTCCATTACATGTAAATATGATGAGGAACCCCTTTCTCTCTCATGAACCATTTTTTATGAATTCTTATGTCACACCGTTACGCTACCGAAAATCACACCGATTTTCTAAGCCAATATCATTGTGTAGTGAATACCATGGCCATTTCTCCATCAAGGGTATTCACCTTTATGCACATTTACTTATTTATTATAAAGTTTCATGTATTAATTCCACATTCCTTTATCGTGGAATAAATGATTATGTTTTATGAATCCATGTTTTATGATCCATGTGGAACACTTATGCATGAAATGAAATGTTTAAGAAGGGTGCGCCCATATAGTGCTCCAATGCATTGGGTAAAGTATAGTATCATGATACATCATGTGAAAAGAGTGTTGACTCATGCTAATTCAAGTTTAATGAGGGTTTACTCGTGCTTCAAGTGCAATGAGGGTTTACTCATGCTCCATGTGCAATGAGCCTTGGCTCATGCAAATTCAATGTTAAGTGTTGTTGCCACATTTCCATGTTATGATTATCATGCTTTATCATGCCTTTATTCTCATGTTACTCTTATGCTCTATTAATGTTCCTATTTTCTAACATGTATTGTACTCCTCATGTTATTCATTGTGTACTCCCTTACTGGGCTTTATATCTCACCCTTTTCTTATGCATGTCCTCAGGTTATCCCATGCAATGCTAAGTACGAAGGAATGTAGTGGTCATGTAAAGGAAGTTTTCAATAAAGATGTTGTATTTCAAGTTTAAGTTTTTATGTAATAATCCTAAGCCCCAAAGACACTAAACCTCTCGATCTTCTTTGTTGTATCAAGTGAAGTTTTATGTAATAAAGCATGTTTAAGTTGTAATAAAAAGCAGGGTTGTCATATTAGAATTTCATGTCTAGGATCCCATGGGTATTTGAAGCATCAATCCATGTCCCACAACCTATTTATCAATCAATCACACAAGAGATTTTGAAGAATATTTCCATATCCCACACTGATTTATCACCTGCATGCATTTTGGTCTAGAACACCATGTATATCACCCTGTGGGTATTTGAAGCATCAGTTTGTGTACCAAAAACCATTTATAAAACAATAACACATTTCACATATATCACAATTATCAAGTCTAATCATCATTAACCCTCTTATCAAAATTTCATATAATTGTATACCAATTCAATATATACTAGGTTCATCACTTTAATTCACATGAAATAATATGAAAAATTCCCCATTAAACCATTAATCAACATTTAATCATGAAAACCATTAACCTTTTAAGGTTAATCCAAACATCCCATAATTCCCATTATTTTATCATTTCAGCATTCCATTAATCACCCAATTCCATAATTTGATAAATTGACCAAATTCATTTTCCCAAGTTCAACCCATTTCATTATCACATAAAAAACCAATTAATCAATTACATGGTTCCATTAATTAGTTAAAAAAAATTAATTAATCCAATTAAAGATTCAATTTAAAAGCATGAAAATTAAAACTCAACAATCTATACATGCAATTATAATTCAAGATGATGTGATTTTTAATTTATAACACCTACCTTGATATCGTTGATGAGCATTTTCCAAAATTGAAATCCCCAAATTGAAGCAGAATGTTCAATTACACAACGAAGAATGGGATCTAGAAGCAACACCTAGATCAAGGTCAAATAGAGTTAAATATATCAAAACCAATATCAAAACCCACTCTAATGGAGGAAAACTATTCCCTCTTCATATGGAAAGAGAGATGGGAGAGAGAGAAATATAATTGGGAATAAATCACATACCAGGAGAGGTGTAGATTCATTAATCGAATTTTGAATTCATCATGAACAGAGTTAATAGGGCCTTGGAATTCTCTATCGGACCTCCAAAAATGAGATAAAACCTTTAGGTTCGATTGGGGGTGAATGAGGGTGAAATCTAGAGGTTTCAGTAATTTAAAAAAAATTCAGGGGAATTAATTATGAGCACACAATTTCCTAGGAAGGGGTGCATGTTTTTCCAAGCCGTGTTCCCTAACCATGCACCTCACTTAGGGGTTGATCGTGTTGCGATTCACTATTCATTTTCACCCATACATCACTGTGATAAAGTGATTTTGTATCATAAATTACAGATTTAAATATGAATTTCACTTCATGTTTGATTTAATTAATTTTTTAATCACTATTAAGAAGGGTAATTTTACTTTTTTATATGATTTCATTATAGGTGGAGGTGATTTGGAGGGTCAGAGATGATCCATAAGGAAATTGGGCCAAACTACATGGAATCCCAAGGACATTTGTCCACTATTTTGTATATTTCTAGAAATACATGAATCCAAATGGGATGAAATTTTGTGGTATGATCCAAAATCATGTAGGATATATCTTATCTCAAGAAACCCAAGCCCAATTTGTCCATATTCTAGCTTATCCGAATTGATCTATCCAAGGGACCAAACCTGCACGAATTCAAAAGTGTGGTTCAATATTTTAACAATATACCCCAATAAAGATTTACAATGGACACCTAATTTGACATGGAGATATTTAAGAGTCCGAAAAATAAGTCTCCTTTTTTTCCCTAGTTGTGATATAGCCTTTTACTAGTCCAAAACTTAGATACAAGTGGTATAACCAAAACTGGTTGCCCAAAACCCCTTCCTATTTTAGTTATAAAAGGGAACCATGGAAACCTCATTTGAAAGTTCTACCAAGGTATTTAATTGATTCCAATTTATATTTCCATAAGAGTCCTATCATGCCCTTGGAGGTTTTGGAGCTCCCTATCCTCATTGGGAGAGCTGAAATAAAGAAGGCGATCCTCTCGAGCTTCCTCCACCTCCCGATGTTGAGCTAAGTGGTGGGTGATCATTGTGAGGGAGCTACAAACTCGAAGAGGGAGTTCCAGAACATAATTATCTACTAGTTTTCTGTATATTGTGATTTTTAATTGTTATTCTGTATGCATATTAACTTTTTTTGATGAATTTAATTGAAATACTTTTTATTTCATAATTCATCGGTGTGTAATTTTAAGTGTGTGACTTGTGTTGTTCTAATTGGACAAGATAAGAATCCTCTTATTTCCAAAAAATTTTCGATCTTAGTGTTCCATGAAAACTATTAAAGCATTCTAAGGGTATGTAACATGACTACATGATTTTTTATGAAAGATTTAGTTATATTTTCATCCTTTTAAGAGGCTTGTGGGTACCCAAGATCTTGGTTAAACATCAACCAAAGGATTACACCCAAACCTAATAATCAATTAAGAACAAGGAAATTTTCAAGTGGTTTAGTAACTTAGAAATTATCACATAATTATCATATATTTTTCAAAATCCACTTGTTTTTCAACTATTAAACTCTTTAAATAAAGCCATTTTATTTTTAAAACTGTTTTAAAAAACACCCCTTATTTTAGTAATATTTATAAACAATACATAGTTTAAACATCCAATTATCCTTGAGAGACGACCTAGGGTCTTTAATAGACTATAAATCAACTTGGAAAACATAATATATATGACGTTTCATGAAAAAATAGTCAAATTTTAGCACCATTTCCGAGGAGCGATTTGTGTTTTAGTGCATTCTTTTGATAAGTTTTTTGTAAATTTTGTGAATATTTCTTTGTTTAATGTTCTACATTTACATATTTTTTTATAATTTATTTATTATATAGGTTTTGTTCATTAAATATTCTAATATATGATATTTTACACCTTTTGAACCCAAACTAGAGAGGATCCTATGTCAGTGACATCAAGACACACAAGACAACCCTTTGAAGTAGGACACCCCACATCTTGCCACTTTCTAAACCCCTCTTCATCTATAACCAGAATAGAAACCAAAGATACGTTTTATAACATTAATGAAAATAATAGAACACTAAAAGAATTAACCCTGCCTAATATTGATATCCAACCCACTTATATTTAAATTCAAGGCAATACACCAAATTTTGAACTAAAATCGAGTTTAATTCACCTATTACCAAGATTCCATGGACTCATGAGAGAAGATCCACATAAGAATTTAAAATAATTTCACACTATGTGTTCAACATTAAACTAAAAACTTTTATTAAGAATAAGTAAATATTAGGGCATTCTATTTCTCATTAAAAGAAACTACAAAAGATTAGAATTATTATGTCAATTCACCAATTAGAGGCTGGGAAGACATGAAATGCCTTTTCTTGAAAAATATTTCCCAGCCTCTCGAACTGCTACTATAGGGAAATAAATATATGGAATAATGAAATCAGAAGGGGAAACATTATATAAATATTGGGAATACTTTAAAATTTTATGTTCAAGTTTCCCACACCACCAAATAAGTGGTCAAAATGTTAATACAATATTTTTGTGAAGGTTTAATTCTTATTGATCAAAACATGATTGATTCTACTTCAGGTTGTGTTCTAGTTGATAAAACCCCAATCTCTACAAAGACCCTCATTGAGAACATGGTGTAGAACACTCAAAAATTTTGTTCAAGGTCTAGTGTACCCATTTTAGGTGTCTATGAGGCGAAAATTACTGAATTTGAGAATAAGGTGGACACAAAGTTCAAAAAGGTAAGTACCCTTATTTGAAACCTTACACTTTCCCAAGGTAAATCCCAATATCCTCCTCCCATATATTGTGGTATATTTTATTCCTACACCCGCTACTCTGATCAATTTCCTATATTGAGAGAAATATCATAGAGTTGTGAGGCAACATTTCCACGATTCCCCTATAACAAACCCCTTAGGCAATAACCTTACTATCCATCTTACCCCGGGTGGAAATACAACCAAGACTATCAGAAGGGGGGGAGGGGGGGGGGTATTCAAACCAACCTCAAAAACCATGGAACCAATCAGGGTAGAGTAGTCATCCACCACCACCTAGAAATACTCAACCACCCTAAAGGCCTTTCCAAACCCCCTACAAAATCCAAGACTATCCTATAATACTTGATCAAATAAATGGATTCCAACAATCCCAAATTCCAAAAAACCACCGAAGATCTAAAACCCCAATTAGGCCAACTCGCCAACTCGGTGGAGGAAATACAAAGTCATGGGTTGGGTAAACTACTCTCTCAACCAGTAGTTAACCCCAGGGATAAGGTAAATGTTTGTCCTATCACCCTTAGAAGTGTAACTCAACTTAAAAGACAAATGAACCCTTCAATAGAGTCATCCCTCTTGAGAAAACTCCCATTCCCATAATTGAAAATGATCCAAATAAGGAAAATCATTTTTCTAAGAAAAATCCCATGGAATGAAAGAGTGTGTCTGTTGATGAGTGGATGATAAAAACCATTCCTCTTCCATTTCCAAAAATATCCACCCGACCAAGAAAACAAAAAGAAACTAAACTTGATAAATAAATCTTGGAAATTTTCAAAAATGTGTAGGTTAACATCCCCTTGATTGATGATGTGAAATAAATTCCATGATACACCTTGTTTTTGAAGGATATGTGTGCACACTAAAGGATACTTTGAGGTGATAAGAAGGTGAGATCAGGGAGGAAAGTATTATCATTAATATATTAATCACTTCTTACCAAATTCAACTATCTAGGAACATTCTCTATTCAACACACCACATGGGAGTATTCATTTACCAATACTATGATTGATTTGGGTACTTCTATAAAGTTGATGCCTCATTCCATTTACTCTCGTTATAGGTCAGGTAACTGAATCCCACTAGAATATTTGTGAAACTAGAAAACCAGAGTACTGTACACCCTACTAGTGTGTTATAGGATATTATTGTGAGATTGAAATTTTTAATTTTTCATGTTGTTTTTTATGTGATTAAAATGAAAGATGATAGAATGAATTGAAACACCCCAATTATATTGGGGAGGCATTTCTTGAAAACTTCTAAAACCATAATTAATATCCATAATGGTACATTATCTATAGATTTTGGTGGTGAAATTGTCTACTTTAACATCCTTGATTCCATGAAGCACCCCTCAGAAGAAAATTCCTCTCTATCCCTTTTAATTTAATTGATGTACTCCCTTCCAAAAAAAAACTTATTTTCTTTCCCCCGATCCACTTTTTGAGTTTTCATCATTGATATAAATTCTAGTTAATGAGTCATGCATTGAATGTTGTACTGGTTTAGAAAAATATCATACATTTTTGTTAATTGATGATTTATTTAGCATTGATGATCACATAACCATAGATGATACTTATAACCTTATAAAATATCATTACTCATTTAAGGATGTTACCATTGAGTAGTTAGATGAGATTAGTGACCTCTCACTTTCAAAATCACTCCTATCAATCCAAAAGACACATGAATTGGAACTTAAAAAACTACTTCAAGTTTAAAAATATTCCAATATTGGGAATGGAAACAAGATGCATGGCATAATTACTAGTTCACTCCCTCCAGAGCATGAATTGTGATTGCTTGATCTTTTTTGGGAGTCTAACAAAGCTTTGGGATAGACACTTATTGAAATTCCTAGTATTATACCATCAATTTTCACACATCATATATTGTTAAATTATGAGGCTAAATGAGTGAGGCAGGCACAATGTTGACTGAACCCAAACCTCACAGATGTTGTTAAAAAGGATGCAACAAAATTATTGGCTGTTGGAATCATATACTCTATATTTTATAGCCAATGAGCCAGTCCAATTCAAGTAGTTCAAAAAAAATGGTCTTACGATAATTAAAAATGAAAACAATGAACTGGTTCTAACTCATGTGAAGAATAATTGGCATGTATGTATTGACTGAAATCGACCAAACCAACACACTAGGAAATACCATTTATCATTTCCATTAATTGACCAAATTCTATATAGGCCAATAGGGAAGTCCCGTTATTGTTTTCTTGATGGGTATTTTGGATACTTTTAGATCCATATTGGCCCTGAGGATTAGAAAAATACAAATTTCACTTTCCCCTTTGATACATTTTCCTATAAGGGGATTCCATTTGGTCTATACAATGCTCCAAGTACTTTTCAGTGATGCGTGGTTAGTATTTTTTTTCCGATTACATGGAGAATTTCATGGAAGTATTCATGGATGATTTCACTGTGTACAAATCCTATTTTGATGAATATTTTAGTAGTCTTGGTTCTATCCTAAATTGTTGTATTGAAAAAAATATAATATTAAATTTTGAGAAATTCCATTTCATGGTGCGAAAAAGTATAGTATTGGGACATGTCATTTCTAGGGATGGTATCCAAGTATATAAATCAAAAGTGGATGTCATTTCTTCCCTACTGTTCCCCAAAAATGTATGGGATGCGTGGTCATTCCTAGGTCATGCTATATTTTAATGTTATTCATTTATGAATTTAGAAATATTTCACTTCCCCTCTCCCGATTACTCAAAAAACAAAAAGAGTTTATGTATGATAAAAATTATGAGGAATATTTTAACAAACTAAAATAGAGTCTCACATCACCCACAGTAATCCAACCACCTCAATGGGATTTACCATTTGATTGCATGTGTGATGCCTCTAACTATGCGTTTGGGGAAGTCTTATCACAAAGAGTCGATCGATATCAACATGTCATAGACTATGCAACCTATACATTGGAACCTACCCAATAAAACTACACCGCAACTAAAAAATAATTTCCTTCCATTGTATTTTCCTTGGATAAATTCAGTTTATACATTTTAGGGTCCAAATTCATTCTGTTCTCAGACCATGCAGCCCTCCAGTATCTTATTAAGAAATTGGAATCCAAGACAGATATCATTCGCTGGATAATCCTTCTTTAGTGATTTAATCTAGAAATTAGGGATAAAAAAAGATCATAGAATGTGGTTGCTAACCAGACCAGTAGGATATAACCATTCTCATACATTGAATCATCCCCCTGTATTCGGATAAATGACATGTTTCTAGATGATAAATTGTACTGAGTGTAAGATTCTATTCCTTATCATACCTAAATTGTAAATTATTTATTATAATATTTCATTCCTGCTGATTTAAAAAAAACCAAGATGACTGTATAAAACACGAGTCATGTTGGTACATTTGGGATGTCCTCTACCTTTAGCGCACATGTAGTGATCAAGTCCTTGGTCCTTTTGTTCCCAAAAGTGAGTTTTAGTCTATCCTTAGGTTTTTCCACACTCTTGCTTGTGGATTCCACATTGGTCCCCAATAGACTACTCATAGGGTCCTCAATTTTGGTCTCTTTTAGCCAAATTTATTTCAGGATGCCCATGATTTCTATAAATCCTATCCTCACTATCAAATAATGGGAAATTTATATAAAAGAAATTAAATAAAAAAAACCCTTACTCTTTCATGTAATTTTTTTATGTTTGGGGAATTGAATTTATGGGACCATTCCCTAATTCATTTGGTAACTTTTGCATTCTTCTAGTAGTTGAATATGTGTCGAAATGGGTAGAGGAATGATCCACAAATACAGATGATTGCAAGAAAGTTGGGGAATTTTTGAGAACCCAAATTTTCTATAGGTTTGGATTACTTAGGTTCATCATCAGTGACCAGGGTTCTCAATTATACAACCAAAAAATGCAATCACTTTTGCATCAGTATGTGTATGGGCATCGAGTTTCTAGTTCATGTGACCCAAAAACCAATGGTCAAGTAGAGGCGTCTAACAGAGAGGTAAAACAGATTCTTGAAAAAATAGTTCAACCCAATTGAAAATATTGGAGTATTAGACTTGATAATTCATCATGGGCTTACTATACCGCCTTTAAAAATCCCGTTAGAATGTCACCCTATCAGCTTGTGTTTGGAAAGATTTTTCAACTCCCTATTGAGAAAGAGGACTAGGCCTACTGGGCCATTAAACAATGAAATTCTAATCTTTTCGGTGTAGGTGATCAAAGGAAGTTTCATATTCATGAGATAGAAGAAACGCGTAGGGATTCTTAGGAGAACACACAGATTTATAAGAAGAAAACCAAGGATTCCCATGATCAACTCATCCATCATCATTAATTCCAAATTGGGTTGAAGTTCCTCCTTTATAATGAAAGGATGAAGTTGCTTCTAGGCAAGATTCTTCCCACTGGTTTGGTCCATACACTATTACTAATGTATATCCATTTTGTGTTATTCAGGTTACAAATGGAGAAACAAAACAAATGTTCACTATCAATGGGCAGTAGTTGAAGAACTTTCTATAATAACTCATGTTTTCTCAAGTTTTTTTTATAAATTAATTGGGAAAATTATGAGACAAGTTTCTAAGAAGGTGTGTGATTTTGAGGCCCAGTGTGCCCGGAAATTTTCGTTGAATAAAGTTCAATTTTTAATTGAAATGAACAAAAATTTTATCTTTTAACTATAATAACTTCTAAATTGGTTTCTAGATAAGAAATATAAAGGCACCATTATATTCATAACATCGACTTTACCTTATGTGGGGGCTTAACCTTGATAGGCATGGTTCAAGGGTGGAAGTTATTTTTTGGATGTGAACCTCATTAAAATATCTAAAAAAAATATTTTATTGAATGTTACATGTTGAATAAGTAGTGATTTATCTTTTTAATAAGCTATGTAAAATGAATTTAGGGTTATTTCCATAACCCTGGAATTCCCCAGAAGCATGGAGAAGGAAGCTCTCTCCCAACAATGAATGTTGAAAAATAGAGTATCAACGATGACACAGACCTCCGTTATTCATCAAATACTAATCCAATCATCAAGGTATGGTGTCGATATCTTTGTGATTTATTTTACCTTTCTAGTTTAAATGATGAATGCAGACCAACCCACGAACAAGTTGATCCATGATTCGATCATTTTTACAGGAAGGATAAATTTTGAGGGGATTAAAGGGATGGTAGATATCAGAGATTATCATTTGATTATTATTCATTAAACCTTATAATATAAATGTATCAATGATGAAACAAACAAGGACAATATCTATTAATTTGGGTGTATATGTGCTTTTCCTTTTTTCCCAACGTTCCTCATTCCTCACGATTTATGATCCAAGAAGAGGATCTGATCTCGTAGTGGTGAAAGGTGGGACAACACAAGGTGGAGGCTCCAAATATTTTGGGTAGAGTGCAATAGGGCAAGACCATTGGTGTGGTCAGCCGGTGATGAAGGTAGCACGACCCGACAAGACTGGCAGGGCTATGCAGAGTGTGGATTAGAAGGGCCACCGGTAGGGTGGCAGTTGAATGTAGTCCAAGTGGGACCGCATCAGAGGAGGGCCCGCGATAGAATAGGCTACAAGCGGTGACTAGGGCCCGTGATATGAGCTCTTAGTGGGATGTGGATTAGAGGCCATGTTGGCGGCGAGGACACTGGACCTAGCGGGGAAGGTGGGATAGCCGTGTGAAATGAGTTCTAGCACCACGTTGACTGGGGGAGATGGATGGCCACATGACTGGGTCACAACATGGATCATTGGGATGCGACCAGGGTGGGCTGCGTCTGGCAGAGCAGGGATGACCCATGCGACATGGGTCGGGTAGGAGAACCAGGATGCTCTGGAAGTCCAATGGGCTAGAACGCATGAACTAGTGGCCCATTGGTCCAGGCTGGTTCATGTCGGCCCAGAACGAATGGGTCGGTTCGGGTTGGCCGAACTGGGTTAAGGTGGGTCTTCTGGAGGGGTCGGGTTGGACCCAGACCCGACCAAACCCTTTTTACTAAATTGGCCATATTTTTCAAACCGTGTGTCCATTTGACGAGCCATTTATAGTGTTGGGACCCCTACAACGAGACGGTCCTTTTCAGATACTCTAAGTTATTTTTTTGGAAGTTAGATTACAACCTAAAGGATTGATGAGTAGGTCCTCCCAGAACAAGCGCACAATGAGAAGAATCCTATGGATGGATGTGACTATGTGATCTTTGTGACTATGTGACTTGGGGGATGCATGACCCATTGATACTCTTTGAGAAACCAATGCTCCATGTGCCATCGATACTCTGTGGGCCATTGACACCCTAGGCACCATCACTAGTCTAGATTCCATCGATGCTACGTGTGCCATTTAATCTCTATGAACCATCAACTCTCTATGTTCCATTGATTCTCCCTACATCACCAACACTCCGTGTTCCATAAATGATCTGTGTCCCACTGAAACATCTAGTTTCATAGAGATTGGGATATCTGTGGACTCTAATGGGATATCCTTATCTTCATGGATTAGACTTACACCTGTGTGAGATGACCGTATTAACTATACTTCATGTGTTTAATTTGTGGTGTACTTAATGTATTTCTTAGTGGTATTACCTTTATGGTTTTTGGGTGTCCAACTGAGTATTGTTTTACTCACCCATGCATGGTCTTTTCCTGTACGTGTTGTTCCATGTGCATACGATCAATTTTTTGATGAAGTCCTAGTTATACCAGGACCAGGTGGTGCCTAGAGTGATCAAAAAAGAGAGGTGTTATCATATGGATTTAGATAGTTTTCCTACACCTACCCTTCAAGTAGGGTTTTCTGCAGGAAAATTTCAGGATCGTGTGCCTTCAATTTGGAAGACTCTTCTTTCAGTGGTCTTGTATTCTAGCCTTATTTAATTTCAATTTCCTACTATCGTACTCTATTATTGGTATCATAGCAGTATTCATGATTGTTTACTTAGTGTTTTTACATTTCATCATTTTTGTGATTGGAGAAGTGTGCTTGTGTATAGGCACATAGGATAATTCCTCCCATTTGTGGGATATACCTAGTCAGTGCTAGTCGCTAGCACCTGGACTATCGAAGGCGGGCTTGGTGTAGTCACGGCATGGGACCCTATGTGATTGGTCATGACAAAGTGGTAACAAAGCTGGTCGGTTCTACCTAAAGAACAAAGAGTCTGTGATGTTGGTTTGGGGAAACAATGTTAAGTGTTCCGAGTTCAGCTTTTAGACCAGAGACTCCAGTGTTAGTGTGGAGACTGATGCATCCATACACAAGGACTCTGAATTTCTTTTTTCAACTCAGTACGTGAAAAAATAGTTTTAGGGACAATAAATGATACTTGCATCATATAGGATTGTGGGTGTTCTCATTTCCTTCTGGAGTTAGTGTCAGGACACCAGGTATACTCTATTTACTGTGGTACATATTGATCTATTTCAGGATGCCTCCATGCATAAAAACATCCATGATTTCGATATATGATCACAAGGATAATCTTCTTAGTGATGAGGCATTAATACAATGACCAATAGTAGATATAGATCCCCTAGGAGGTGTACCAGTGATACCACCACCTAGCGGGTGTCACGACCCGACCCTACCCGGGCTCGAGCTGCAACTACCCCAAGCCCGCCTCCATAGCCCAGGGGCTGGCGACCGGCGCCGAAGGCACAAAAACTCAGGGAGGCCTTTGCCTAAGTACCTATACACACACACACACACACACACAACACACTCAATGCAATAGTGCCGAGTAAAAGAAAAGACAAGTAAAGAAAAGGGAAACTGCTATATATAAACCACAAAGTGCATCGAACTCTAAACAATACAAGTAAAGTGATGAAAAGGAAAAAGGGGAAAAATATGCGCCCAACCAGAAAAGGTGCCACAACCCAACAACAGGTAAACAAAAAGAAACAACTGACAGGTCTCCCACCTGAAACCCGGCCACCACGACCGCACGCGGTCCAAGCTCCCATGCTCCTACACTCCACTAAAGTCACGCTCCACCTGTCTGTCGTCTGCAAGGGCACACCAAGTGCGGGCAAAGCCCAAGTAGGGGTGAGTATAAAAATACTCAGTAGGATACCCCGAAGGCTTGAGGGAGCAACAAAAGGAGGTACCGAAGGGTGAGCAGTAGAGCGAATAGGAAAAGTAGAGGAGTACAACTGAAAGTGCAGTAAGGAGTACAGTAAAGAGTCCAGCTCAACCCAACAAGAGGAAAGAAGGTAGACTCGTCCAAACACAAGGAGCTGGAAACGGTGAGAAGATGAACTTCCCGTCGAGTCTTCACTACCTATAGTAGGAGAGTAGACTTATCCAACCATGAGAATCTAGACACGGAAATCACATGGCATACCCCGCGCATCTTCGCCTCTCTTGGAAGGATAGTAACCAAAACTAAGAAGTGGGTACTAGAACAAGGTATATACAAGTCCATATGCTCAACAAGAATCCCGAACAAGGTCGTAAGGGGATCTCCATCCCGTAGCTCAGCCCAATAAAACAAGTAACCAACAGTCCTAGAAGTAAACTCCATCGATGCCCAGCATCCCACACGTCTGCCTCGAACCACAAGCCAAGGGGCTCAATCGCCATACTTTGACACTATCCACTTTGTGTGGCACTGACTCGCCCGCATGGTTTTAGATTGCATCACAAGAACGCGTCTCGGTGGGGAAAGCAACCCCTGTACTTGAGAGTTCCAGGGAAAGTCAAACCACACCTCGTCACTGCCCTGCAGTCGAGAGGTCTTCTCAAAGTCAAAGTCGTCACAACACTGACCCGTATAACCAAGGGTCCCGCTCCGGTAACCACGGAGGAAAACCACAAGCTAGCCTAGTAGAAAGGACTGAGCCTAGAATGCAAAAAGGTGTCCCACTACCCAGCCCTGTTGGAGGGTAATTCATAACAAGATATCGGGTGACCCACTGCCCAGCCCTGCTGGAGGGTAAACCCTAATACATCATCAGGTGACCCACTACCCATCCCCGCTGGAGGGTAAACCATAATAAGATACTGGGTGACCCACTGCCCAGCCCTGCTAGAGTGTAAAACATAATACATCATCAGGCGACCCACTACTCAGCCCCGCTGGAGGGTAGACCTGGAATAAGTCGACATGCGACCCACTACCCAGCCTTGCTAGAGGGTAGACATGGAACTAGATGACGGGCGGCCCACTGCCCAGCCCTGCTGGAGGGTAGAACCTAAGAGGTTGTCGAGTGACCCACTGCCCAGTCTCTGCTGGAGGGTAGACCCTAGGTGAGTCGGGTGACCCACTGCCCAGTCTCTCTTGGAGGGTAGACCCTAAGTGCGTCGGGTGACCCACTGCCCAGTCTCTCCTGGAGGGTAGACACTAAGTGCGTCGGGTGACCCACTTCCCAGTCTCTCCTGGAGGGTAAACCCTAGAACTCAGTGAGAAACCCACTGCCCAGCCCTGCTGGAGGGTAAACCCGAAGAAGTCGATGAGTAACCCACTGCCCAGCCCCGCTGGAGGGTAAAACTCAGGAGTGCTCTGGCCATCTCTACTGGAGGGTACAACACTGGCCAACCGAACAAGGAGTGGGTATCTCACAACCACCCAAATCCATAACAACTCACCCAAAAGATGTTCAGCGCTTGATCCATCACTGGGTGTCACTAGCACCGCTACTGGCCAATCCATCGAGAACGAAACCAGGGGGAGACCACTCAACCCTGCTGGTCAACAAATGAGCACAGAGCCAGGGGAAAAACTCTACCCTGCTGGTCAAACAAACACACAGAGGGACCCTCTACGTCGCGAGAGGTCAAAGTACGCAAAGAAGAACACGAAATGCACATGGGGCCAACACGACGTGTGTCCCCAAGTCAATCCAACAAAGCACATGAACGTCTCAGGTACAAACCGCACGTACCTCCAAGTGCTCTCGTATACTCCCATAGTATACCACGTCTCCAGCCCAAGGGCTATCGTGAACAAGATACCCAACGTCAACGCGAAGGCATGACATAAAAAATCCACCTCAAAGGCCCACGCATGGCTAACCACATCTTGTGAATAATTTATATCACTCTCCCAAGAGTGGGCGATCACACGCCAAGTGTCCACTATAAAAAATGTAGGACAAACCACCACCGGAGCACCTTTTATTCCACATTTAACAAGACCGCGCAAGAGGCTCCGCAAAACCAAAAGGATCACACCGTTGTAACCCTCGTGAAAAAACATGCGAGATCGACTACTTACTCACCTCCAATGAATATCCGACGGAAAAGTCACCAACACCGCCTCACGCCCGAACGACGTCCCGTGATCCCAAGCCTCGGCCCTAAAAACAGTCGGGCGCATCTCACCAATGTGATCCCCTCGGGAAAACATGTCAAAAGCACTACTCACTTGAGTGCAATGGATATCCGGAGAAAAATATACGTTCCGGCGCCCCGTACACGAGCGGTGCTTCGTGGGACCCACAACCCGATCCCGAAACTCAACGAACGGATCGCACCGCTGCGATCCTCTCAAAAAATCACATAAGATGGACTACTCACTTGTCCAAAACGGTCACCCGGTGATAAGGCTGGAAATCACCGTCAACTCCCAAAACGACCCTCGCGGGGCCCGCACCATCATGCAGAATTAGAGCGGGAAAACTGCGCCAACGCGATGCCCTTGGAAAACACCCAACATCGACTGCTCGCACGCCCCGAACGGACGTCCGAGGAAAAAGTCGCTAAAAGCTGCACGCAGCTCAAAAGACGGGCCGTGGGGTCCACGCCTCAACTCTGGATTCAACGCTCGAAACCACCCAGGAAAGCTCCAACTCGGAGCCAGGGTCCCAACGCCATTGACGGCGCTGAAATCAGACGTCGGACGCGTCCGCGCCGTCCAAAACAAGGATCTCGGAAAAAATGCTCGTCCACTTAAAGACACGTCGCGCCTCCGCGGCCCCTCGTTTCAGGAATTAAAAATTCCCAAAACCATCTCAAAAGGTCCGCCTCTACGTCAGGTCCGCGCCGCCGTAGACGGCGCGCAAAACGGACATCCGTAGTGAAAGCTACAGACGTTGGAAATTTAAAGGGGGTACTCCCTTGGGACGGACCGGCCCGCGGCTCGGCCGCGGGTCCGGTTCAGTCCGCCGCGGCCAGCTGACCGCGGCCCGCCGCCACCGACCGGCCTTGACGGCCAGTATTTCTTTTCCACAGCGACCTGCATCACGCGGGTCGCGGTCACGCCGCACGGGGCCACGCGCCTCACGGCCCCCCTCCCTCTTCGCGCTACGCCAGAGCCGCCCGAGACCCCGCCTCGCCACCGTGCGCAGCCGGCCGCGCCGTCTCCCTCGCACGCCCAGCCGCCTCCGCTGGCCGCTCGCTTGACCGAGCCACCTCAAGCCGCCGTCCGTCTCACCGCGCCGCCGCCTGGTATGGCCGGCCGCCACGCCTACCCACCGGAACACCCCAGAACTCCTCCGCAAACCCGCAATCTTCGGAGAATGATTGCGGGTTCCTCCGAACTCCAAAACCGAATCCCAAAGATGCGTCAGATATCTCATAAAAACTAATACGTACTCATGGGATTTGATTCGACAATCGAACAACAATTGACGCATATAATTGAGGTTGAAATAAGGTTCGGGAATTAAAACGCTCAAAACCTCCTACCTCGCTGGGCTTCGCCCGAAGATTCGCATCGATCTGCCGACATCACCACACCTCGCCGGAGTCGCCTCTCCGGACTGTATTGCCAGAGATGGAGGAGGAGAGGGGAGAGGGTTTCACCAGGGGGTTCAAGGGAGAAGGGAAGGGGGAGGGTTTAAATAAATTAATTAACGATTTAATTAATTTAAAACCCCCGAAAAGACCAGCATCCGAAACTCCCGACGGGGTCGGGGTTACACCTCCCCTAGTCCAAACACCACCTCCTGAGCACAACGGAGGTCTCATAATTTTAATCCGAGGCCCCATTCAAAAGTTATTAAACTTAGCTCCCGAGGCCACCAAATTACGAAAACTCCCTGGGGCCATTTTTCACAAATGACCCGCTCCCGCAAAACTTACACCATTCCTAGGGTAAACGGCACGCTCCAAACTCAATGGTGCCCTCGGTTTTCCAATCCGAGCTACCGTTTAATAGATACCTACGTTTCAACATTAAAATAAATAATTAATTAATTAATTTATCCGTTTCAAGTTCCCAAAGCGAGCGAGGCGTCCAAACATCTCGCACCGACAAGTTTTATGTCGTTCCTAGGGTAAACACCCCATTCCAGACCCATATGAACACTCGGATCTCTGATCCGGAACTCCATTTAGGAGTTATCTCATTTATTTGGCATTTCCAGTGTGAACGCACTGAAAATTTAATTCTGGACACTCCGGGGCTCGGAATCGCACGCCGTCTGAAGGCACTACTCTGGAATAACATCAAGAATATTTCAAAGTCTTTCGCAGCAAAAAATAGGTTCTTACATCATTCCACATTTCAAGATTTTCGTCCCCGAAAAGAAAAACTAGGGAGCAACATAGGGTACTAAGCCCAGACCTGGCTTTCCCATACCTAGAGGAATCCACGCATAGCTCTACGTCACCGCACAAAAACCAAAGGATTGATCCGTTCACGCGAGGTCAGTCCTTGCCGATGTCGTGCACCCACTCTAGACTTTGGGGTTAGGGCAAGGCAGTAGGGTACCTCGCCATCCCTCTGCACGGTCTCAAACAGTCTGAAGGACCTCGGGGGTAGCTCACCTCCCCGACCGAACCCTAACGTCGCACGCCGCGACTGGAATCACCGCCCGCACCTGGAACAAGGCCTGGTGATTCCCTCCTTCCGAATATCCATATGGTGAAACTCCCAAGGATATCTGATCACGCAAGGTTCTACAGTCGATGTCTCGCAACCAAGATTCTCTTACACACTCGAAAAGCGATGGAGTCGACACCATCGACTAAAGAAAAAGGTCCCACACCTTTTACCTTAACAACACAGGGTTACACCGACGCCCTGCGTCACCCTGGTAACACCTCAAGCAAGGAGAAGGGAGGAAATCATTTCACAGGCATATTCTAAAAATTATACTACAAAAAGTATAAGAGCTGTAGAGTGTACCTCTTATCACCTCATGCTCTGCAGGATTGTAGACATCCAAAGCTCGCGACTGTCCGCGGTCCCAACTGTCAGCCCCCGGAGCCTAACGTGGACCACCTAGTGGTGATGGGAAGACCTCGTAACGTCGTCCCCCACCTCCAGCTCCTCCCGCTCCTCTGCTAGCACCACCTCTCTGGACACTACTCCGATCACGACGCTTCCTCTACCGTTGTGGTGCGCCTGCTGCCTGCCCGAAGCTCTCAACAACTCGGGTCGGGCAGTTTCGTGCCTAGTGACCTTGCCCATCACAAGCATAGAACCAACTCTCTCTGGGCTGTACTGGTGCCCTCCGGTTCCACTGTGGTGTATAACCACGCCCCTGAGTCCGGTTTTCAGTAAGCCACTTGCGTCGAGGTTCTTCTTGCCGACGCCCACTAGCTTCAGCAGCCGTCTCAGCTCCAACGTGCCTGCTACCACCACCAACACTAGAACACGACAGGAAGCCCTCTGTCACCAACGCCTTCTCTAGCACCCCGACATATGTGGAAATTCCCAAGGGTACTATGACAACATGAATCTATCGGTGGAGACCCTGCTCAAACTTCCGCACTCAGAGGTTCCCGTCATGGACCAAGTACGGGTAAAAGCGTGCACAGTCTGCGAAACTAGCCGCGTACTCGGCCATCGTCATCCCTCCCTACTAAAACTGTAGGAGCTCATGAATCTGAATGGAGTGGAAGCAGGAGGGACAAAAATCCTCACGAAACAACAATTGGAAGTCTCCCCACGAAAGCGACGACTCTTCAAGAAACCGAGTCACCAGACTCCACCAATGCCAAGATGCTCCACGAAAAAGGGTGGCTGCCAAAGCCACTCTTTGATCTGCCGGCGTCTACACAAGCCTGAAAAGGCGAACCACTGCCTCGAGCAAACCTCTTCTGCCTGAGGGTCTGGCCCACCACTAAACCTCAGCGGTCTCTGCCGCTGGAAATCACGGAGTGTGCTCAACCTGCGCTTGAGCTCAACCTGCTCTGCAGAAACTGCATACTGCTCAACAGGTGGGGGTGCTGCTACCGGCCCACCTGGAGAAAGGGGCTCGCATGATGGGTCCTGGACTATGGCCTCGTAGCTCACAGGGTCGTCGTCACGAACCAAAGCTGGTATCCTGGCTGGATGTCTTCGCGGAGACATCCTGAATATTATCAAGGAGTTCCGCGGTCAGATGAACATATATGTATGTACCAACAGCAACTATGGGGAGCTGACTCAAGAAGGACAGTCAAAGACTCAATCCTATGTGATGCACAAACCAATTTTCCCTGCAACAAGTGTCTCAGCATGCCGAGTCGACAAACGGGTTATCAAGGTCCTGGTGAATGGATACGTCGGCCGCCACACCATCACTGGACTCCCTGGCCTGAGAGCCACTCTCGAGACACATTAACACTGTTGCCCTAAATCCCAACCAATTCCTTTTTAGGGACGTCCGCACAACACCCCAAGGAATGAACCACCTTTGATACCACTTTGTCACGACCCGACCCTACCCGGGCTCGAGCCACAACTACCCCAAGCCCGCCTCTATAGGCCAGGGGATGGTGAACAATGCCGAAGTCACAAAAACTCGGGGAGGCCTTTGCCTATGTACCCGTACACACACACACGCAGCACACTCAATGCAACAGTGCAGAGTAAAAGAAAAGACAAGTAAAGAAAAGGGAAACTGCTATATATAAACTACAAAGTGCATCGACCTCTAAACAGTATATGTAAAGTGTTGAAAAGGAAAAAGGAAAAAAACACGCGCCCAACCAGAAAAGGTGCCACAACCTGGCAACAGGTAATCAAAAAGAAACAACTGACATGTCTCCCACTTGAAACCCGGCCATGACCACCGCCTGCGGTCCAAGCTCCCAAGCTCCTACGGTCCACTGAAGTCATGTTCCACCTATCCGTCGTCTGCAAGGGCACACCAAGTGCGGGAAAAGCCCAAGTAGGGGTGAGTATAAAAATACTCAGTAGGATACCCCGAAGGCTTGAGGGAACAAAAAAAGGAGGTACCGAAGGGTGAGCAGTAGAGCGAATAGGAAAATTAAAGGAGTACAACTGAAAGTGCAGTAAGGAGTACAGTAAAGATTCCAGCTCAACCCAATAAGAGGAAAGAAGGTAGACTCGTCCAAACACAAGGAGCTGGAAACAGTGAGAAGATGAACTTCCCGTTGAGTCTTCGCTACCTATAGTAGGAGAGTATACTCGTCCAACCATGAGAAGCTAGACACGGAAAGCACGTGGCATACCCCGCGCGTCTTTGCCTCTCTTGGAAGGAGAGTAACCAAACTCAAGAAGTGGGTACTAGAACAAGGTATATACAAGTCCATATGCTCAACAAGAAGCTCGAACAAGGTCCTAAGGGGATCTCCATCCCGTAGCTCAGCCCAAGAAAACAAGTATCCAACAGTCCCATAAGTAAACTCCATCGATGCCCAGCATCCCACACGTCTGCCCCGAACCACAAGCCAGGGGGCTCAATCTCCACACTTCGACACTATCCTATTTGGGCGGAACTGACTCACCCGCATGGTTTTAGATCGCGTCACAAGAACGCGTCTCGGTGGGGAAAGAACCCCCTGTACTTTAGAGTTCTAGGGAAAGTCAAACCACACCTCATCACTGCCCTATAATCGAGAGGTCTTCTCAAAGTCAAAGCCGTCACAACACTGACCCTTATAACCAAGGGTCCTGCTCTGGTAACCACGGAGGAAAGCCACAGGCTAACCTAATAGAAAGGACTGAGCCTGGAATGCCAACAGGTGTCCCACTACCTAGCCCTACTGGAGGGTAATTCATAACCAGATAACGGGTGACCCACTGCCGAGCCCTGCTGGAGGGTAAACCCTAATACATCATCAGGCGACCCACTACCTAGCCCCGCTGAAGGGTAAACCATAATAAGATACTGGTTGACCCACTGCCCAGCCCTGTTGGAGGGTAAACCATAATACATCATCAGGCGACCCACTGCCCAGCCTCGCTGGAGGGTAGATCTGGAATAAGTCGACAGGCGGCCCATTGCCCAACCTTGCTGGAGGGTAGACCTGGAACTAGACGACGGGCGACCCACTGCCTAGCCCTGCTGGAGGGTAGACCCTAAGAGGTTGTCGGGTGACCCACTGCCCAGTCTCTGCTGGAGGGTAGACCCTAAGTGCGTCGGGTGACCCACTGCCCAGTCTCTCTTGGAGGGTAGATCCTAAGTGCATCGGGTGACCCACTGCCCAGTCTCTCCTGAAGGGTAGACCCTTAGTGCGTCGGGTGACCCACTGCCCAGTCTCTCCTGGAGGGTAAACCCTAGAATTCATTGAGCAACCCACTGCTCAGCCCTGCTGGAGGGTAAAACTGAAGAAGTCGATGAGTAACCCACTGCCCAGCCCCGCTGGAGGGTAAAACTCAGGACTGCTCTAGCCATCTCTACTGGAGGGTACAACACTGGCCAACCGAACACGGAGTGGGTATCGCACAACCACCCAACTCCAGAACAACTCACCCAAAAGAGGTTCAGCGCCTGATCCATCACTGGGTGTCACTAGCACTGCTACTGGCCGATCCATCGAGAACGAAATTAGGGGGAGACCACTCAACCCTACCGGTCAACAAACGAGCACAGAGCCAGGGGAAAAACTCCACCCTTCTGGTCAAACAAACACACAGAGGGACCCTCTACGTTGTGAGAGGTCAAAGTACACAAAGTATAACACAACACGCACATGGGGACCACATGACGTGTGGCCCCAAGTCAACCCCAACCAAGTGCACAAACGTCTCAGGTACAAACCACACGTACCTCCAAGCGCTCTTGTATACTCCTAGAGTATACCACGTCTCCAGCCCAAGGGCTATCATGCACACGACACCCAACGTCAACGCGAAGGCGTGACGTAAAAAACCCACCTCAAAGGCCCAAGCACAGCTAACCACATCCTGTAAATCATTTATATCACTCTCCCAAGAGTGCGCGATCACATGCCAAGGGTCCGCTACAAACAAGGTAGGACGAACCACCACCGGAGCACCTTTTATTGCACATTTAACAAGATCGTGCAATAATCTCCACACAACCAAATGGATCACACCGTTGTAACCCTCGCAGAAAAACATGCGAGATCGACTACTTACTCACCTCCAATGGATATCCGATGGAAAAGTCACCAACACTGCCTCACGCCCGAACGACGTCATGTGATCCCGAGCCTCGGCTCCGAAAATAGTCGGGCGCATCGCACTAATGCGATCCCCTCAAGAAAACACGTTAAAAGCACTACTCACTTGAGTGCAACAGATATCCGGAGAAAAAGATACGTTCCGGCGCACCACACATGAGCGGTGCTTCGTGGGACCCGCAACCCGGTCCCGAAACTCAACGAACGGATTTCACCGTTGCGATCCTCTCGAAAAAGCACACAAGATGCACTACTCACTTGTCCAAAACGGTCACCCGGTGATAAGGTTGGAAATCACCGTCAACTCCCGAAATGACCCTCACGGGGCCTGCACCATCGTGTGGAATTAGAGCGGGAAGACTGCGCGAACGCGATGCCCTCGGAAAAACACCCAACATTGACTGCTCGCACGCCCCGAACGGACGTCCGTGGAAAAAGTCGCTAAAAGCTGCACACAGCTCAAAAGATGGGCCGTGGGGCCCATGCCTCAACTCCAGCTTCAATTCCTGAAACCACCCTGGAAAGCTCTGCCTCAGTGCTAGGGTCCCAACGCCACTGAAGGCGCTTAAATCGGACGTCGGACGTGTCCGCGCCGTCCAAAACAAGGATCTCGGGAAAAATGCTCGTCCACTTAATGACATGTCGCGCCTCCGCGAACCCTCGTTTTGGGAATTAAAAATTCCCGAAACCATCTCAAAAGGTCCGCCTCTGCGTCAGGTCCGCACCGCCGCAGACGGCGTGCAAAACGGACGTCCGTAGAGAAAGATACGGACGTCGGAAATTTAAAGGGGGTACTCCCTTGGGCCGGACCGCGGCTCGGCCGAGGGTCCGGTTCAGTCCGCCGCGGCCAGCTAGCCGCGGCCCGCCGCCACCTACCAGCCTTGATGGCCGGTCTTTCTTTTCCGCAGCGACCCGCATCACGCGGTTCGCGATTGCACCGCATGGGGCCGCGTGCCTCACGGCCCCCTCCCTCTTCGCGCTACGCCGGAGCCGCCCGAGACCCCGCCTCGCCGCCGTCCGCAGCCGGCTGCGCCGTCACCCTCGCACGCCCAGCCGCCTCCACTGGCCACTCTCCCGACCGAGCCACCTCAAGCCGCCGTCCGACTCACCGTGCCGCCGACTGGTATGGCCGGCCGCCGCGCCTACCCGCCGGAACACCCCAGAACTCCTCCGCAAACTTGCAATCTTCGGTGAATGATTGCGGGTTCCTCCAAACTCCAAAACCGAATCCGAAAGATGCATCAGATAGCTCAAAAAAACTACTACGTGCTCATGGGCTTTGATTCGACAATCGAACAACAATAAACACATATAATTGAGGTTGAAATAAGGTTTGGGAATTAAAACGCTCAAAACCTCCTACCTCGCTGGGCTTCACCCGGAGCTTCGCGTCGATCCGCCGGCATCACCGCACCTCGCCGAAGTCGCCTCACCGGACTGTCTCGCCGGATATGGAGGAGGAGAGGGGAGATGGTTTCACCAGGGGTTTCAAGGGAGAAGGTAAGGGGTAGGGTTTAAATAAATTAATTAACGATTTAATTAATTTAAAACCCTCGAAAAGACCCACATCCGAAACTCCCAAAGGGGTCGGGGTTACGCCTCCCCTAGGACAAAAACCACCTCCCGAGCACAAAGGTGGTGTCAGAATTTTAATCCGATGCCCCATTCAAAAGTTATTAAACTTAGCACCCGAGGATGCCAAATTACGAAAACGCCCCTGGGGCCATTTTTCACAAACGACCCGCACCCGCAAAAATTACACCCTTCCTAGGGTAAACGGCACGCTCCGAACTCAAAGGTGCACTCATTTTTACAATCCGAGCCACTGTTTAAGAGATACCTTCATTTCAACATTAAACGAATAAATAAATAAATTAATTTATCTGTTTCACGTTCCAAAAGCGAGCGAGGGGTCCAAACATCCCCCGCCGACAAGTTTTATGTCGTTCCTAGGGTAAACACCCCATTCCGAACCCATCCGCACTCTTGTATCTCTGATCCAGAACTCCATTTAGGAGTTATCTCATTTATTTGGCGTTTTTAGTGTGAACACACTGAAAATTTAATTCCGGCCACTCCGGGGCTCGGAATCGCACGGCGTCTGAAGGCACTGCTCTGGAATAACATCAAGAATATTCCAAAGTCTTTCACAGAAAAAACTGGGTTCTTACAGAGGGAAAAAATTACTACCAACATTACTGGTATAGGATGCACAGAGGTTGAGTACATTGCATGAGTTCCAAAGGCAGTGACCTCCCAGATTCATGGGTGATCCAGACCCCTAGGCAACTGAGGAATGGATGTAGGAAGTTACATGTGTCTTCCTCATAATGGAGACTGTAACGCCCTGACCCCAGTTACCCATATTTGATGCTTTATTACATAACATTGGAATGATACAAGGAACCATGTCCCAAAAGACCAATCAGTTTATTATTATTGGAAACAAGATACATACATAAGTTCAACATTACAACTTGGAAAGAAATACAACACTAATTTATTCCATTAGAAACATCCAAGCCTCCTAGATTATGCTTGAAAGTTAGTCATAACTAACTTCTTCATATCCTGGGAAAATGAAACATAAGAAAGGGGTGAGCTCAAATGATCAGTAAGGGTAAGCAATACAATAGAAGATAACATAAACATTAGGCATGCTGAATAATTCAAAACATATTCCTTTACAAATAATAAACATGAAAATTTATGGTAGGAATATGAGCTGAGTAAATAATACCACAATAATACATAGTCAGGGGTATTCTACTAGTCTAATAACCACATGAACCATCATTATTATTTTCATAATTAGGGAATGTATAATTCCGGACATTCTGAAACATTTTTTCAAGGCCTCAGCCAAGATGTCTAAAAATGATTAAGGCCTCGGCCAGAACCATATATCAAATTGGGAAAGGCCTCGACCAATTCCACATCTAATTGTCTCATGAGACCTTCCGATGCATCGAGGAGCTATAGCGGGCTCCACCCATTACATATTAATTCCAACACATTCCTCATATAAAAAGGTTGAAACATAACATAAACATTCATATTAAAAATAGCATACAAAATGTCAATACTTCAACCATAAAACATGAATGATATAAAAATAACACATCCACAGTCAAACATATCACAAAACCTTCAATACAATATGGAATATTTGTATTATAATGAATCAACTTCAAAAAAGTTTAAAATCCATCAAAGGATGTTGAAATAGATGAAATGAAAACTATTTGAGAGAAATACCACTTTCTATTTTGGAATAATTTAAGAGTCAAATAATTTTAAAAGAAAACATTTATTTTGAAAATATTCTTATTAGCTTGAAAGGGAAGCTTTGATGATGTTATAATAGTGGTAAATAGCTGCACTCGCCGTATAAGTTAAAAAACATTCTTGGCTTAATTTTTTCGAAAAGGTCATAAAGCACCTTGTTTGGAAAATGATAGAAAGATTCCTTTAAAAACATTTAAGGTTAAATAAGTGTATAAATGACATTAACCCATAGTCTAGTAAAATTTAAAAATGTTTTGAAATACATTTTTAAGAAAACAAGGATGTGGATGATAAAGAGGTCCTAGTAGATACTTACGTAAAAACAACCTCAGATAATAAAGAGATTGTGAAATTAACCATTACCTTGTACTTTTCCTTAGTTGATGGTTTTTTAACCTTAATTATAATAGTTAAATTTTTTTTCTTAAATTATACAAGAACTATATACATAAATATTATATCATATATGATCTTCTAATATTTCTTTGTTAATAATATTTTAGTA
Source organism: Viscum album (assembly GCA_963277665.1). Taxonomy (NCBI): domain Eukaryota; kingdom Viridiplantae; phylum Streptophyta; class Magnoliopsida; order Santalales; family Viscaceae; genus Viscum; species Viscum album. Next base: position 324,475,353 of record OY728165.1, on the reverse strand, counting down.
GTATCATTGTTTTGGGTGTTAACTGAATCGTTTTCCTTTATATACTTGGTTATGTAGTCCATGTTTGTTAGAGATATGATGTATTTTATTCATATACATAATGATATTATGTTATTAAACATTATTTTTAATCATCAAATGAAAATTATTCTTGAATGGTTACGATGGAGAAATGAATCTCATCGCGTTCGTGGAGACGGTAGTCCATACATACACACAAGCGACAATATCATTGATGGAGAAATATCATGTAATTGGATGGTATATAATATATAAATAATAATTAACATGTTATATTTACTATTTACCTAAGTTATACTAATTATTATACCCATACAAATAATGAAGTGTTTGAATAACAAACTACACCACGATGTGGAGACGGTAAGCCGTACTTACGCACGTATGGTGACTTTGTCATTTATAGGATGGATAGAATAATGAATATGGTTATACCATTTTTATAATAACATCACAATATATATAATATACTAGATTTACTATTTTAGAATGGAAACATCAAATAAATAGGAAGTGGAATAAGAAAAGAACTTGAAAGAGGTGGTGAAATATTTACCTCTTCTTCGGGTTCTTATTTTTGATTTGATCAAAAGGGATCCTTAAGATGACTTTTTGAAAAAAGGAATGACTATAGAATGAAGGTAGTAAAGCTGTGAGATATTTGGGCAGGGTTTTGCTGAGACAAAAGGATTTGGAGGAGTGAAATTAAGAGAAGGGGAAGTGACCTTTTATAAGAGAGGTGAGGGTCACTTTAGGAAAATCTTGAAATATTATTTTATAATAAAATCATTTTTGGTTTCTAATGGATAAAAAATGAATTATTTAGAGGCTAAGGTGGGGATGAGTTGAAAATGTATGAACCAATAGGTTTTGGACAGGTTTAGGTTACCATATTAAACTTATCTTTTAGATTTAACTCTTAGTTAAATAGTTTGACATTTACCATGTCTCTTTGTATTTTTATATTATATAGTTAATAAACATACTATAACAAGACAAGAGAACCTCATTTGGTTCATTATTAATATATATAACCTTTTCTAAGTCCTTTGGCCGAACCTTATATTTTTATGAATATTATATCAATTAATAATATAGTATTTGTTTTAAAAACTCAATTATGTCAATTTTGACACTATTTAGTATTTCATTTTTTTGAAACATATGAAAAATTTATTACTATGAATAAAATTTATTTACCGAACCATAACATGTCATATTAACCTATAAAATTATTTTAATTTATCATAAGTGTCAATTTACATTTATTTGGAAATTTATAATATCAATTATTTTAATATTTTATTATTAAGTGTCAATTTACAATGTAAGCTATTGCATTACTCAAAGGGAAACATACCATGGATTCTTGGGGTGTGACATTATTCCCTCCTTAAAATAAATTCATCCTCAAAATTTCTAGAATACTAATGCACAAAAATTTTTGGGTGGTTCTTCATCATAAGTTCCTCTAGTTCCCACATTGCCTCTTCCATCTTATGGTTTCTCTATATAACTTTTACCAGATGAGTCATCCAGTTTCTCAACACTTGTTCCCTGGTATCAAGAATCTTGGTAGGCTCTTCATAATAAGACAAATCAGGTCCCAGTTCAATTTACTCATAGGTGAGTACATGTGTTGGGTAAGGCATGTATTTTCTCAATAGTGATACATGGAACACATCGTGAACTTTGGAGAGACGTTGTGGAATTTCCAAATGGTAATATAAATACCCAATTCATTATAGAATTTCGAAAGGTCTGATGTACCTGGGACTTAATTTACCCTTATTACTGAATTTTATAACTCCCTTCCATGGAGATACCTTCAAGAAAAGTTGATCTCCTACCTGAAATTCGAAACCCTTCCTTTGGTTATCGGCATAAATGTTCTGTCTACTTTGGGATGCTTTGATGTGGGTTTGGATAAACATTACCTTTTCCATCATTTACACAACATATTCTGGGCCTACAAGTTTTCTTTCACCAACATCTTCCCAAAAAGTTGGTGTGCCACATCTCTTTCCATATAACGCTTCATATGGTGCTATATGAATACTTGAATAGAAGATATTATTATAGGAAAATTCTACCAGTGTTTAATATTGATCCCACATACCTTGAAAGTAAAGTGATCAAGATCTCAACATGTCTTATAAGGTTTTAATAGCCTGCTCTGATTGTCCATCAATTTTAGGGTGGTAGGCAGTGCTCAAATGAAGTTCAGTATCCCAGGCTTTCTCAAGACTTTTCCATAATCTTGATGTAAAATGAGAACCATGATCAGAAGAAATCAATAGGGGTACACCATGGAGTCTTAAAAATATATAGTCTTTCTAGACGTTCAAGTGGTAAATCCTCTCTTATTGAAAGAAAATGTTCTGACTTGGTAAGACGATCAATAATGACCCATATTGAATCATTCCTTCTAAGAGTCTTTGGTAGTCCCATGAAAAAGTCCATCATAATATCATCCCATTTCCAATCACGTATTGGAAGAGGTTTCATGACTCCTCTAGGATGTTGTCTTCCAGCTTTAAATTATTGGAAAACCATATATCTTGACACAAAATCCGCAATATCTCTTTTTATTTTGTCCCACAAAAAATGTTCCTTCAAATCTCTATACATATTGGTGCTCCCAGGGTGTATAGAAAAATTAGATCTATGAGCATCATCCAACAATTCCATTTTTAGATCATGTATATGAGGAACACAAACTCTCTTACCAAATTTCAAAATTCCATCTTCACAAATGAAGTCACTCAATCTCCCATCATTCACAGCTTTAATCTTATTTTGAAACTCCTCATCATCAGTCTAATTTTTTTATCCTTTCTAGTAAAGAAGGGTTGGCAACCATTTGAAAAAGTATTGATGTCTCACCTTCCATGGTTATTCCCATATCCATCTTTACTAGATCCATGAAAGTATAATCCCTTTAAACTCTCATATTGTTCAAAACTCCATGATCCTTTCTACTCAATGAATCTGATACCTTATTTTCCATCCCCAGGTGTGATTGTATAGTGCAATCATAATCCTTGAGTAGTTCAAGCCATCATCTTTTCCTCATGTTGAGTCTTTTTGTGAGAAAATATACTTTAAACTCTTATGATCAGTATACATCTCACAATTTTCACCATAGAGATAGTGTCTCTATATATTGAGAGTGAATATTACAACTGCTAACTCAAGATCATAAGTGGGATAGTTTTACTCATGAATTTTTAGCTGTCGTGATGCATAAGCAATAACTCTATCATTTTGCATAAGGATACAACCAATTCCTTTCATTGAAGCATCACTATAAATAAAGAACCTATCGTTCCCTGATAGTAGAGTAAAGATAGGAGCATTGAATAATCTTCTCTTCAGTTCCTCAAAAAATTCTTCACACTCTTTTGTCCAAACACATTTAACCCCTTTACGTGTGATCTTGGTTAATGGGTTAGCCAACCAGGAAAAATTCTAGATGAAACGTCTATAATAACCTACTAAACCAATAAAACAACGTACCTCAGTTATAATCGTCGGTGCAGACCATTCTTAGATTTCCTTGGTCTTTGAAGGATCAACATATATTCCATCCTTAGAGAAAATATATCCAAGAAAAGAAATCTCTTGAAGCTAGAATTAACACTTGATAAATTTTCCATATAATTCATTTCTTCTAAGAGTCTTTAGAATAATGCGCAAGTGATTTTCATGATCTTCGTAGCTTTTGGAGTATACCAAGATATCACCAATAAATACCACTACAAAGTAATCAAGATATTTCTTGAAAACTCTATTCATTAGATCCATAAAGACAGAGGGTGCATTAGTCAATTCAAAAGGCATTACTGTAAACTCGTAATTCCTGTACTTGGTTTGAAATGCCATTTTCGGAATGTATTCCTTCTTCACACACAAATGATGATATCCATATCAAAGGTAAATCTTTGAAAAATATTGAGCTTCATGAAGTTGGTCGAATAAATCATCAATGCGAGGTAGGGGATACTTGTTTTTTATTGTTATAACATCGATTACCCTATAGTCAATGCACAACCTCATAGATCCATCTTTGTTTTTAACAAAAACAAGAGGGGCTCCCCATGGAGAAACACTAGGGCGAATAAATCCGTTATTATTCAATTCCTCAAGTTTTTTCTTTAGTTCCACTAATTCCATAGTGTCCATTATATAAGGGGTCTTCGATATGGGCCTTGAACCAGGAATTAAATAAATGGAAAACTCAATTTCTCATTCTAGAGGATGTCCATGTAAATCCTATGGAAACACATCAACATATTCTTGCACAATAGGTACGTCCTCTATTCAAACATTCTTTTCCTCACACTTAATTATTTCATTCTCATCCACCCCAATAATTGAATTTATTAGATCTATTGGGGGTGGATGTAGATAAGAATCAGATGGTGACATTTCTAATCTTAAGATAAGGTACTCTTTATCATCATCGAGAGTTGTAACCTCCTCCTTCTAACAATAAATTTTCGCATCATGGTCCGAAAGACAATCCATACCAAGGATTATATCAAATTAAATCATGGGTATGATGATTAGATCAGAAGATAAATACCATTTATATTCCTTAATGGGGACTGATTCAAAAAACTTTTTTGCAATGATACTTCCCTTAGAAGTTTTGACTGACAACTACCTTGTTAAATCAAATTGGAAATATATAATTTTCTTAGAAAACTGGGAAGATATGAAACAATGTGATGATCTAGAATCAAATAAATCATTGGATAAACTTGAGGAAACCATTGAATTACCTGCCACCATGTCTTTCGGAGTTTCAACCTCAGCATTAGTGATTACATAAGCCTGGACTTGATACCTTGTCCTTTTATGAGGTAAGTTTACCTAACACTTAAGACATTTATTTTCATAATGTTCCATCTTCCTTTAATTGTAGCATTGAACATTGGTAGCCTATTTATTCCCCTTACAATCACTAGTAGGATGGCCTTTCTATCCACATTTGTAGTATACTCCTTTTCCTTTTAGATAGGCACCAGGGTGCTTCCTTCCACAATTATCACAGGGTGCAAATTCAACTATTCCCTTATTTCCTATTTTCTTATTTCCTTTCCCAGAGTGTTCAGAAGATATCTTCTTCCCTTCCTTTGCTTTAAAGTCATAAGACTTAGAGACTTCATTTTTTGTCTTGATAGCACATGAGAAAATATCTTCATACGATGAGAAGGATTTTGAGACTAATTCTCAACGGAGAAATGGTTTTAACCCATCAAAGAAATGATCAATATTACTTCTTGGGATACGTATATAATCTGAAGCATGCCTTTCTAACCTTGTAAAGTAGATTTATACTTTGCAACATTATCATCCTCCTTTTGTCTCAGAATGAGAAATTTTCTTTTCATATCCTCTCGATGGTCACAAGGAAAGTATTTTTCTAAGAAAATATCTTTAAACTCCCTCCATTCCATGATTGATACTTCTTCATCCTTCTTTGTGTTTTGAATTAATGACCACCATTGATATGCATCTCCGGTGAGGCGATAAACTGCCATGACAACTTTTTCCCTTTCGCTACTCCCCAAAGCATGAAATATATTCTCTAAGAAATTTATCCATTTTCAAATGGATTTGTAGACCCATTTAATACTGGTGGTTGTTGCCTCATGAAGCGATCTAACATTGATACTCCGTGTAGTGGATCATGGTGCTCCATACGAGTAAGGTTATTATTCATAACCCGTGTGAGTTGTCCCAGTATGATGATAAGCTAATAAGCACCAGTTGAATCACCAGTTATGATATAATTATCTTAAGTAGGAGGAAAATACCTACATGGATTACGTGCGTTGATACAGTTTCCATTTCTTCCACTAAGAGAAATTTCTAAACAATGTCATACAATAGATTAGTTTATGAACCACAATACATAATTCAGAACTTGTAAAACACTTAACATAAATTGAACATTTTATGGATATAATCCATAATCATAAAAATATTTTTTGAGGAGTTCTATACTCATAAATCCTTTATAATGTTTTGTAAATAAAATGAGAATTATCTTAAGAATATCCCCCGGGAGTGTCGTAACCAAGAGTGCAACAAGACCTGTTGTCATACACTAGTTCCCATTTGAGTCTATCTCAACGAAGTGATTTACGATATTACCCCTAGGTACATCTCTGCCAGAGCCACCTCTACTTGATCATATCCAGAACGGGATTTATTTCTTAGAAAACTAACAAAATCTCTACAGTAACAAAATTCTAGGAAGTTCTTCTATACTAATCCTCAAAGTTTATCATAGGGTAATGTGCTCTAATCAGAGTTTTTCTAAATCTAGTTTCCAATGTTTGTACTAAACTTCCTTTGATACCAATTGTAATGACCCAAACCCGGTTACCCAGAGTCAGTGATTTATTACATAACATTATCACGATACAAGGAACCATATCCCGATAGACCAATAAATTTAGTATTATTTGAAACAAGATACTTACATAATTTCAACATTACAACTTGAAAAGAAATACAACACTAATTTATTCCATTAGAAACATCCAAGCCTCCTAGATTATGCCTAAAAGTCACTCATAAATAACTTCTTCATATCACGTAAAAATAAAACATAAGAAAGGGGTGAGCTCAAATTCTCAGTAATGGTAAGCAATACAGTGGAAGATAACATAAACATTAGTCATGATGAATAATTCAAAACACTTTCCTTTAAAAATAATAAACACGAACACATTATGGAAGGAATATGAGATGAGTAAATAATTCCATAATAAAAAATAGTCATGGGTATTCTACTAGTGGAATAACCACATGAACCATCATTATTGTTTGCATAATGGGGGAATGTATAATGCCAGACATTCTGAAAAATTTTGTCAAGGCATCGACAAAGACGTCTAAAAATGATTAAGGCCTCAGCCAAAACCATATATCAAATTGGGAAAGGCCTCAACCAATTCCACATATAATTGTCTCATGAGACCAACCAATGCATCGAAGAGCTATAGTAGGCTCCACCCGACACATATTAAGTCCAATACATTCCTCATATGAAAAGGTTAAAACATAACATAATCATTCCAATTAAAACTGGCATACGAAATGTCAATACTTTAACCATAAACCATGAATGGTATAAAAATAACTCATCCATAGTTAAACAAATAAAAAAACCTTTAATACATTATCGAATATTTTTATCATAATGAATCAACTTCAAACAAGTTTAAAATCCATCAAAGGATGTTGACCAAGATGAAATGAAAATTATTTTCAAGAAATACCTATATCTATTTTGAAATCATTTAAGAGTCACATAATTATAAAAGAAAACATTTATTTTGAAAATATTCTTATAATATTGTAAGGGAAGCTTCGATGATGTTATAACAGAGGAAATTTGGGAGGATATTTGGGCAGGGTTTGGCCAAGCCAAAAGGATTTTGTGGTGTGAAATCAAGAGAATGGAAAGTGCCCTTTTATAAGAGAGGTGAGGGTCATTTTAGGAAAAGATTGAAATATTATTTTATAATAAATCAATTTCGGTTTCTAATGGCTCAAAAATGAATTATTTAGAGGATAAGGTGGGGATGGGTCGAGGACCTCTCAGCCAATAGGTTTTAGATAGGTTTAGGTCACCATATTAACCTTATCTTTTATATTTAACTCTTAGTTAAATAGTTTTACATTTACCATGTCTCTTTGTATTTTTATATTATATGGTTAATAAACTTACTAAAACAAGACAAGTGAACCCCATGTGGTTCATTATTAATATATATAACCTTATCTAAGTTCTTTTCCCGAAAATTATATTTTTAAGAATATTATATAAATTAATAATATAGTATTTGTTTTAAAAACTAAATTATGTCAATTTTGACACTATTTAGTATTTGAATTTTTTAAAATCCATAAAAACTTTATTACTTTGAATAAAATTTATCTAACCAACCCTAAAATTTCATATTAACCTATAAAATTAGTTTAATTTATCATAAGTTTCAATTCATATATATTTGGATATTTATAATATCAATTATTGTAATATTTCATTATGAAGGTAATTACTGCATCATTATAGTGTCATAAATTAATTAAATTATATAATGTCTAAAAATTAAAAATAAAATACCATTATGTAGGAAATATTTTTATATTTCTAATGAATATTTATAGTTTAATAGATCAATTATATAATGGGTCACACTCTACCCAGTGTAAAGAGTTCTTTGCTGTAAATAATAAATTGAGGCTTCAGCCCCAACCTTTTAAAAAAATAACATAAAATGTCATTATCACTCCTAAGTGGCTCCATGGGGTCCCAAAATCGACCCAACGATTCCCATGGTCAGAAATTTATCAACCAATGGGAATAGGACATATGTTAGGTTAATTTAATATTATTACAATATTATTTGTTTACCCTTATTTACCAGATTTACCCTTTAACCAGGGTAAATAAAATATTTACCGAAGTAATTATTCATAATGTCTAAAAATAAATGTTATCTGTTTACACAATTTAGAACTCCTGATTCCAAATATGGAATCCATTTTTTCAATTTAAAAATATTTAAGTGTGAGGAATTAATTTTAAATTAATTCCCACTGTCAAAATAAGAAGCTTATTTTTAAGAAATAATAACTATCAAAATATCAACACTTGTTTATGTTCAGTTTAAATGTAAAATTACACAAAATGACTTAAATTATATTAAATGATAAAAATATAATCTAATGATACTTTAAAACCACCCAAATGTATAATTTAACACTATAAATTATTTCGATTAAAAAATTTGTTTTTAATTAAAATTTAGTAAAATTCATCAAAAATTGAAAGTCTTTAGAAAAGTACAAAAAATTCACCATAAGCTCATTTTGATATTCCAAATTAAAAAATTAAGTCCATTTTGAAAAAAAAATTGATAAAATTTCAAAAAAGTGGGTATTACTATTCATAACAGCTAGTTTGATTGGTCCCAGTGTGTTAGAATCTTAAAGTTGCGTACAATGCAAGTTATTGCATTACTAAAAGGGAAACATACTGTAAATGCTTGGGGTGTTACAAGGACACCTCTAGAATAGATGGTAGTCCTATCAGTGAGTCTTCTATAGGGATCAGCGGGTAGATGGTTGAGCTTAGTTATCCAGAAACATAACGAGATGACTCTCTCTTGGGAGGACATTTAGTGCCTATTCATGGAGGAGTTCTTTACAACGATGTTATGCTCTGTGCGTATATAGAAGCTACTACATCTATAGTGGGGTGTCCAGATAATAGCGGAGTACTCAACGATATTTACAGATCATTCTCGCTACTCCACGGATATGGCGTGATACCCATTCTTTAGGGCCCAGACCTTCGAGCAGGGGCTATGCTTGGATATTAGTGCATCCATGATATCCCTTATCATTCTTACATATGATGGGGTGATGGAGTGAGATCTTCTCATGGAGAACTTTCTAGTGGAGCAGGCACCAGAAGTGAGAGCTACCATTAGGCACCAGGTAGCCGAGTCTTCGGTGGTGGGTCGTTGATAGAAGATATAGGGATCAAAGTAGATCATAAAGTTAAAGGGATTACCCCAGGACAAGAGATCAGTGGTACAAGGCTACCATGTTAGAGAGAGTCAACCGAATGATAGGATGTGTTATACATGCGGAAGTAGGGGAGTCATGGCTCAATATTTTCTAACTCTCCGTACAAAAACTCATCTGACGATCAAGGGGACACCAAGGAAAAGGAGGAGGCATGAGAAGGATAGTCCATAAGGAGGTAGATGTGGTATAGGTGCAAGTAGAGAAGCAGGAGGTGAGTAGAGGTTTGACGTGTTACCACCACCACCCCCAAGTGGTCCACCACGGGCTCATGGAGATGGTAGGAATGGGAGAGGAAAGCTTTAGGAGATGGAGGATTACAACCCTGGTGCTCTATAGATGATTAGAGGTATGATATGTGTCTTTTACAACATAGTTGTAGTTTCTATTGATGTAAGTTCTATTCACTCCTTTATTACCACATACTATGTTTAGGGCTCAGATATTCTGGTCGAGCTGTTGACTCGACCCTTACGTTTAGAGACTCCTACGAGATTGTATTTAATGATCACACATTGGTTCCGATAGTGTGAGCTTACACTTGGAGGCTAGAGTTTTGGTTGGGATCTCATGGTAGCGGCATCGAGGCATTATAGAGTCATTCATGGTATGGACTGATAATCTATAGTCCATGCTCAGATTGACTATTTTAGGTGTAGAGTGAGGTGTGTCCATAGATATGGGACCAGGATTTCCTTTTTTGGAGAAAAGGAAACCCAAGTAGTGTTGGATAGAATCACATGTATAAGGGTGAATCCAATCACACACTAGTTGGATATCACGACCCTCGGTGCAATGGATAAGACAAGCCCTTAGTTTCATGTAGTGGTGGATGAGTATATGAACATCATTCATGAGGATGGCCTTGGATTACCTCTCCACAGGGTGGTTGAATTCTGCATTGACCTGTACCCTAGGATGAAAACAATATCTACTCCTATATATCATATGGCTCCTGCAGTGATTCATGAGTTAAGGGTGTAGCTGGAGGACTTGTAGAGGAAGGGTTTCATGAGACCTAGTGCTTCACCTTGGGAATCCCTGATGTTGTTTTCCAAGAAGTAAGATGAGAGCTTGAGGTTATGTGTGGACTTCTGACACCTAAAACAAGTAACCGTGAAGAACAAGTATCCAAAAACAAGGATTGATGACCTCTTAGATCAACTAAGGGGAGCAAGGTGGTTCTAAAAGATATACCTCAGACCAGGCTATCACCAGCTTCGTGTACGGGATGAGGAAATTCCAAAGATAGCCTTCAGATGTTGGTACAACCAATACTAGTACTTAGTGATTCTATTTGACATGAAAAATGCCACAGAAGTTTTCATGGGACTCATAAATAGGATCTTCTATCCTTATATAGACCGGTTCATCATAATATTCATTGATGACATCCTAGTGTACTCAGTGTCTAAGGTGGAGAATGAGATACACTTGAGGATGGTCTTGTACACACTATAAGAGAACTAGATTTATGGGAAACACTCAAAGTGTCAGTTATGGATTTAAGAGGTCAACTTCTAAGTACACGTCATTTTAGAGGCTTGAGTTGCAGTATATCTGGTGAAAATTGAAATGGTTCTTGCTTGGGAGCCACCCATGAGTGTTTCCGAGGTGCATAGTTTCTTGGGATTGGATAGGTACTATCAGAGGTTTTACTCAACTTTTCTAGGGTAGTATCACCCTTGAAAGACTTGACCTGGAAAGGAAATCCTTTCATGTAGATAGAGAAGTGCCATAAGTTCTTTTAGGAGATGTGGCAAATATTGATGAGCACCCCCATCTTGAGATTATTTGAGGAGGGTGTTGAGTACATGGTGTTCTGTGATGCATTTGAGAGCGATCTTGGTTGTGTCCTAATATAGGGGAAAGCGATGATTGCCTATGGTTCATGCCAGTTAAGGAAGCATGAGTAGAACTACACAAACCATGATCCTGAGCAATTAGTGGTAGTCTTCACATTGAATATGTGGTGAAACTACCTGATGAGTGAGCATTTTACCATATACTCTAACCACAAGAGTCTCAAGTATATCTCCCCTCATAAGGATCTAAACTTGAGACATATATGACGACTATAGTTCCTCCAGGACTATAACTTTTAGATTGTCTATGCTCTTAGGAAGGGGAATGTAGTGGCATACGCTCTCATCATGATATCCAACTTATAGTTACTAAGTGAGTCTTCTGAGCAGTTGGCCACATTACAGATATCTGTTGTGGATAGAGATGGAGAAGCTTACCTCAAGTCGATTATTTTCACCCCTCTAATCTTACATTGAGTTTGGGAGTCACAAATCATAGACACCAAATGGCAGACTATATGTTCTCTGATGTCCACAGGGAATGCCCCTGATGGATATTGGAATGGTGGGAAGCATGTCGTTTTCTTTATTGTATGCATAATAGTACAAGTGACATTGCAGGATGAGGTCTTTAGGGAGTTTCATACTTCCCCTTTTTTGGAACATCCGAGAGTGGAAAAGATGTATTAGGACCTCTGATGTTATTTCTGGTGACTGGGAATAAAGAAGGTGGTTTCATAGTTCATTTATCAATGCCTCACTTGCTAGCAAGTGAAGGTTGAGCACCGGGTTCTGGCGGGCTTGACCCAACCACTTGAGGTTCCAGAGTGGAAGTGGGATGGGTTATCAATGGAATTTATGACCAGTTTACCACATACATATAGGGGCACGATACCATTTGTGTGATCATTGACCAAATCACCAAGTAAGCCCACTTCCTACCGATTTGTGAGTAGATATCAGTAGAGAGATTGGGATGCCTCTACGTGTAAGAGATAGTCTGACTCCTTGGATTCCCATAGAAGATAGTCTCGAATCGTGATGCTCGCTTTACATCCTGGTTGTGGAAGGGATTGAAGGAGGTGTTTGGAACTCAGCTACACTTGAGCCCATCATTTCATCCCCAAATGGATGGTCAGATAGAGAGTACCCTCTAGGTTCTAGAGGACATATGACGTGCTTGCATCCTAGACTTTGGGCGTAGTTGGGAAGATCATCTACCACTGGTGGAGATTACCTATAACAACCACTACCACTCCATCATTGGTATGGAACTGTTTGAGGCCTTGTACGAGCGACCATGTAGGTCACCACTGTGGTGGACAAACCTAGGAGAGTCAGCACTCATGGGTCCAGAGTTGGTATGGACTACCACCGAGAAGGTCCAGATTATTCAGGAGCAGATGAGGACTACCCAGGGCTAACATAAGTCGTATGATGACATGAGATAAAGGCTGATAGAGTTTAAATAGGGAGACCATGTGTTCCTTTGGGTCTCACCCCAATGGGTACTATAGGGATTTGGATGATAAAACATCTTATCTCTAAGATACATAAACCCTTTTTAGATTTTTTGTAGAGTTAGTGAGGTGGAGTACTGCCTAGATCTACCTCCGTAGTTGCACTGGTATCATGATGTCTTCCATGTATCACAACGGAGGAGGTACATTCATGATCCATCACACATCATCGACTGGGGATATATGGACATTAATGATGGGGTGAGTTTTTTAGAGTACCGGGTAGAGATTGAGGATCCACAAGAGAGGATCATATGTGGGTGGTCAAGTCATCTGGTATGTTTTTAGTGGTCGCATGATAATCTCAAAGAGAGCACTTGAGAATGGGAGGCTCAGATTTGTGCTCAGTACCCTCACCCTTTATTTATTAGACTTTTATTTTTACTTCAAAGACATAAATACCTAAGGTCGTTAGAATGTAATTACTCAGATTTTCTCCAGTTTTATTTTTGTAAACTAATTAAGAAAATTACAAGACCAGGCACTAAGACATCATGGAATTAGGAGGCTCGGTGTACCCAGAAATTTTCGTTGAATAAAGTTCAGTTTTTAATTAAAATGCATGGATGATTCATCTTTGAACTAGAATAAGTTATATATGGGTATTGGGATCATAAATCTACGAGAATTGTTTCATTCAAAACAAGACGTTACATTAGGTGGGGCCTCACCTCGACCAACATAGGTTAAGAGTGGAATTTGGTTATTAGACATGAATGTCATTAAAATATATAATAAAAATATTTTATTGAATGTTACTTGTTGATGCAGTGGACTTTTAACTTTTTAATAAGGCATGTCAGATGAATTTAGGGTTATCACCATAACCTTGGAATTCTCCTGAGGTAAGAAGAAGGAAGCTCTCTCCCAATGACAAACACCGACAAATGAGGATCGATGATGACAAAAATCTCTGTTCTTCGTCAATGACTGATATAATCATCAAGGTAGGGTGTTAATATCTTTATGATTTATTTACCCTTATTAGTTTCAACAAAAAATGCAGACTGACCCACAAACAGGTTGATCTACAGTTTGATCATTCTTACAGTATGGATAAACTTTTGTAGGGATTAAAGGGATGATAGATCTTGGTGATTATTATTTGATTATTCTTCATGAAACCTTCTAATATGAATGGATCGAGGCTGACAAGAACAAGGAAAAGATCCATTCATTAGGGAATATTTGTGCTTTTCCTATTTTCCCCAATGTTCCTCGTTCCTTTTGATTTAAAATATGAGATGGGGATTCGACCCCGTGGTGGCGCAAGGTGGGTTAACACAAGGTAGTGGCTCTAGTCGGCTTAGGCAGAGCGCGGTAGGGAAATTCCATCTACAGGGGAATCCGAGGAAGGAGGAAAAATGTCCAGACTGAGTCTAGAAGAGTGTATCCTAGATGGGTTGATGTTATGGTGGATAGTGATGGTAGGGTGGCTAGTGGCGGTAGCTGGACGCGGTCCAGGCGGGACATCATCGTAGGAGGGCTCACGACAGTAGAGGTTGTGGGTGGTGACTAGGTTTCATGGCAAGATGTGTATAGAAGGCCATGTTAGCGTGATCTAGTGGCAGTGGTGAGGCTGTGGGAATAGGAGGGGAAGGTGGTCCGATCACATGAAATGAGGTCCAACACCGCGTTGACTGGTGGAGCCAGCTGGCCACATGGTCGGGCGACCACATGGATTATAGGGACACGGCTAGGGCCGACCGTGTCCGATGGAGCAAGGTAGACCCACATGAATCATTTTGGGCTAGAGAACTGGGACAATACATTTCAAAAATGGCCCATAATTATAGGCCCATCGGGCCGAGCCAGTTCAGGACGAACCAGACTAATCGGGTCGGGTTAGCCGAACCAGGTCAGGTCAGACCAAGACCAGACCTGACCCTTTTTACTAAATTGGCCATATCTTTCAAACCATGTGTCATTTTGATGATCCATTTGTGGTGTTGGGACCCTTGGGATGGGAATGTACTTTTTAGATACTATATGTGAGTTTTTGTGTAATTTGTTTTATTATCTAATGGCTTGAGGAGTAGGTTCTCCCTAAACAAGTGTGCAATGAGCAGAATCCTGCGACTGCCTGTGACTATGTAATCTATGTGGATATGTGAATTGTGGGCTCAATAAACCACTAAAACTCTATTCTCCAAAAATTATTCACGTTTCATTGATGCTACATTCTCCATAGATGCTCCATGCGCCATCGACACTGTGTTTTCTATCGATGCTCCATGCACCATCAACGTTCCAAGTGACATCACCTCTCTGGGCGCCATCGATGCTCCATTCTCAATAGAAGCTCCATGAATCATCGATTCTCCATGATCCATTGATGCTACACATTCCATTGACGCTCAGTACACCATAAAAACTTCTAGTGTCATAGATATTGGGTGATCTGTGGATTCCAACTATAAATCATTCTCTTCATGGTTTAGACTTATACCTGTGTGAGCTGACCGTATTGACTATACTTTATGTGTTTAATTTTTGGTTCAATTCATGTATTTCATAGTAGTATTACCTTTTTGGTTTTGGGGTTTCCTAATAAGTATTATTTTACTCACCCCTACATAGTCTTTTCTCACACATGTCATGTTTTGTGAAGTGAATCAATGCTTTGATAGAGTCCCGGGTAGACCTAGACCAGGTCGTTCCTTGAGTAATTAGATAGGCAAGGTGTTCTCCTATAGCTTCAGATATCTATCTTACACCTACCCTTCAGGTAGGGTTTTTTGTAGATGAGTTTTAGGAACTTGTTCTTTCTCTTTGGCAGACTCTTCTTTTGGTGGTCTTGTATTCTGGCCCTGTTTACATTCCTTTTCCCACTATCATACTCTATTTTTGATATTGTAACTGTATGCATGTTTGTTTACTTATTTATTTTACTCTTGGTTTTGGATATGTGTGCGTGTGTATAGGTACTTAGGCTAATGCCTCCCATTTTTGAGACATGCCTACTCAGTGCTAGTCACTAGCCCCTATTCTATCAAAGGTGGGATTGGGGTAGTCATGGGACATGCGCCTCTAGGATGGGTCATATCACTTTCACAAAGCCATTTTGGGTTCCCCATATAGTGGAAACCCATGTTCAAGAAGCAACCTATAAATAACTCCCACCTGGTTTTATCCTTCCTTCCAATATTCTATTTTATTACAGTGAGGACACTGCGTACTCTAGGTGTGGAGGGATAGGTATATTCCTAGGTTAGTTATGAATTTTCATCATATTTATTATTTTTTTCATTTTTTATTACTGGATAGTATTGTCACAACCCCTTATTTCCCCACCTTAATTTTGTGTCATAATTATAATTTTTGATTCCCACTTTATCATGGAAAATGATGCCCACTTAATCATATAAGTTACTAAAAATGCATGATGAATTTCCCAATTTCATGTTTTTTTAACACTTGGAAATTTTTTTCAATGATGAAATGTTTGTTTTAGCATGAATTTAAAATTTATGTGTGACTTTTATTAAAATTGGTTGTTTTTTAATGATATAAATGGTTGTATCACTTTGAAACCTTTGAGAATAATTGTATCCTTTATGTGAGTATTTTATGGAAAAATCGTGTTACTGAATATCTCCACACATATTTTCACCCAACCATGATGTATGAATTTTTGTCACTCAATATAAGGTAAATATAAGTTAGGTTAATATTTATCAGCTTCACAATTTTTTTTTCAATATGTTCATGCCTTATCCAATGTTTTTCATTACTGTATCAGATTGAACTATGTGTGTGTACTTGTTATCCAACCATTGTATGACCTAAATTTAAAAAAAACAAAAAAATAAGGGTTTTATCTTGGGAAGGTCAAAAAAACACTCTTTCTTGACCTTTTATCTTGTTGTAACTATAACAAATAGTGTCATGAGGATATCAAACAAGGGTTGAGTGATGAGTGTGAGATTTGTTTTAAGTTTACCTTTTGAAAAAAATAACAAATGAGGGGAGTGGTGAAATGTAAAACATATGGGGATATCTAGGTCGGGAGATTAAGGTTTTCCTTTTGGGAATACTTAATTTTGCGGGTTATTAAATTTGACGGTAAAGGATGCAGGGCAGGTGCAGTGGATAAAATCATTTAAGTATAATTTTTTTTAAAAACTTATATTTATTGGATAGAAAGTGGAAATAATAGAATAAAATGGTTTTCACACACAAACATGTGGAGAATTAGTGGAATGGTTATATTTTAAATTATTTTCTCATATTGGTACCATGCATCTCTTAAAATTTCGTTCTAATACAATTTATGAGACATATTTTTTTCCATGATCACTAAGAATAACTCCTTGGTGCGAGTTTTGCATTGACCACATTGCTATTACAGATTAAAATTTTCATTTAATGTTGAATATTCATGAAGTTGGGAATATCTTCATTCATAATATTTATAAAATTTGACTTTTCCTAGGAGTGAAAATGTTTATGTGTGGAGGTGTGATCATATAACTATTCACTATTAATTTGCACTCTTACATCACTGTGTTAAAATAATTTTGTATCATAAAGTAGAAATTTAATAAAAAATTTTATTATTATTTTACTTAATTATTTTGTTTTAATCACTTTTAAAAAGGTTAATTTCACTTTTTTGGATGATTTAATTGTAGGTGGATGAGATTTGGAGCTCTATAGATGTTCTTGATGGAAAATGGTCCAAACTGCATGGAATCCCAAGGAAATCTTCCCAATTTTGTGAAAATTTAGAGAAATAAGTGAATATAAATGAGATGAAACTTTGTGGGATGATCCAAAATTTAGTGGGCTACAAATAATATCAAGAAACACAATCCTAATTCGTCTATTTTCTAGACCATCCAAACTGATATGTTCAGGGGACTGAATCTACACGAATTCAAATGTTTGGTTTGGTATTTTTATAATATATCCCAATGTAATGTACAATGGAATCCAAATTTGACATGAAAATAGTCAAAATTCTGGAAAATAAATCTTCTCTTTTTTCTAAGTTGTGATATGACCATTAAATTGTCCAAAACTAAGATACAATTGTTATAACAAAAACTGGGTGCCCAAAACCACTTCCAATTTTTTTCTATAAAAGTACCCTATGGGAACCTAATTTTCATGTTCGACCAAGGTATTGAAGTCATGACAACTTTGAGTTCCATAAGAGTCCTATCATCCCATTAGAGGTTTTGGAGCTCCCTATCCTCATTGGGAGAGCTAAAATGAATAAGAAGATCCTCCCAAGCTTCCTCCTCCTCCCTATGCCGTTCTAAATAATGGGTGATAATTGCAACAGAGATACACACTAGAAAAGGGAGTTATGAAACACAATTATCTATATTTTGGTGTATTTTATAGTTTATAATTATTCTTTTAGATGTATCTTAACTTGTTTTTATGCATTTAATTGAAACATTTTTTATTTCATAACTGATCGGTGTGTAATTTTAATTGTGCGACTTGTGTTGATCTGACTGGATAACATAAGAATCCTCTTATTTCCAAAAAATTTTATATTTTAGTGCTTACAAACCTTAAATCATGCTAAGGGGATAAAACTTGACTACATGATTTTTATGTCAAATTTTAGTTTTATTTATATCGTTTTAAGAGGCTTGTGGGTACCCAAGATCTTGTTTTACCCTAAACTAAAGGATTACACCAAAAAATAATAATAAATTAAGAACAAATAACTTTTCAAGTGGTGTAGTAACTTAGAAGTGATCATATACTTATCATTTTTTTTCAAAATCCACTTATTTGTCAACTATTAAACTCTTTAAATTAAGTCATTTTATTTTTAATTTTTTTTCCAAAACTAACCCTTATTGTAGTAATATTTATAAAAAATACACACTTTAGACATCCAATTCTCCTTGAAAGAAAAAATAGGGTATACACTAGAAAATAAATAAACTTTAAAAACATAAATAGTTTGACATGTCATGAAAAACTAGCTAGGGGTCACATGGTTAATACTAATATAGTGCTTTCTTCAACATATAAAGAACCAACAATGCAATACACCACTTACTGGGGTTGCCTGATTTACTAATTCAGGGCGCACAGTTTGGGAAAACTATGCACTGACTATGAATTTCCCAAAACCTCTAAAAAAAACTCCCAAAATGATCCTGAATTATCCCAAGAAATTCCTCAATAAAAATATACCAAAACAAAGGTAAAATAGTACCTGTAAATGAGCTCGATACAACTCTAGAAAATTTCGGGATCTTACAATTTACCCACCCTATAACATATCATCCTTGAGGTATACTTCCAAGAATCTCTAAGACTCTAATGTATAAAGATCAGGTCAGTGAGCCCGCATATCCACTTCTCTCTCCCAAGTTTACTTCTAAACGTGCCCATGTTTCCAAAATAAATGAACTATCATTATAGTATTTCCCTGCAACACTTTCTCACTATGATCCAAAAAAAGTATAATATGATTCTCAAAGGACGCATCAGTCTCAAGCTCAACATCATCAACATCAATCACACGAAAAGAGTCTGGGTGATACCGCTAAGGTTGCGACACTTTAAAATTTTTTTGCATAGCACTATAACTCTATAGAAGATCCAATTAGTATGAAACTTACCTGATTCAATCAATAACCTCAAAAGTTCCAATAAAATTTGGCACCAACTTTCCCTATATTTAAATCCTATAGTGAACCAATCTTGGAGACACTCGGAGGAACACACGATCACCCACTACAAACTCTCGGGGTCATCGATGTTGATCAACATACAAATTCTTCTTAATATGGTACATAACTATAAATTTATGAATTAGATGAAACTAATTTTACATTTTCAACATGATACTCAGTTCTAACAACTCTAACTCACCTACCTCCATCCAACATAGAGGTGATCTGTATGGCCTACCATAAATAGCCTCTTATGGTTCCATCTGAACAGTTTTCTAATAATTTTGTTATAGGAAAACTTAATGAGTGATAGTTGATCCTCCCAATACCCAAAAAATTCTAGAACAAGCACTCATAACATATCCTCCAAAACCTTAATAGTGTGTTTCAACTTCCCATTCATCTATGGGTGGAAATACATACTCAGAGAAACCAATGTACAATGTTCCTTCTACAATCCTTGCGATAAGAACGAAGTAAAACTTGATTCATAGTCTAAAAATATACTCTGTGGAACCCCTTACTAATGGAATATCTACCAAACATACATGTCTCCTAGTTGACCCACTTAGAATGTCTTCTATATAGGAAAGAAGTGCACTACTTTCATCAAATGATTCAAAACCAACCAAATAACATCATTCTTCTAAGATTTCATTACTTGACCCACCATAAAATCCATTGTAACATTCCACGCTTCTATATCTAAATGGGAAATGACTTTAGTAAACCACCTGGTCATTGATGCCCAGCCTTCACCTATTGATAGGTGTAGCATCATGTAATAAAAAATGAAATTACCTTTTTCATGCTTGAACACCAATACTATTGGTGTAGGTCACAATACATTTTGATTAAGCCCAGATACACTACCCACTTCAATGCATGAAATACACACATCAGGTCCTCTTGCATGCTCATAGGAATAACAACCTGATTCCTGACATAGATGATCTCATCCTAATTTATGGTCCAATCTATAGGTGACTCCCCACCTTCAAGGATTTTCCTCAAGGCCAAACATTCTGATTCCCAATACTGCATATCCTTTATCCATATCAAGAGTATAGACTCCATTGATACTAATAAGAGATCCATCTTCCCCTATCCCTCCTGAATAACAACATATCTTTCAGCTAGAAATGTTATCATCTTTCGCTCAGTTCTAGACTCTTGAACTACTAGAGTATGAGTTTTCATGTTCAAATAATAAACAAAAATATTTCACTTACCAGGCATATATACTAGATCAAATTCAATTTAATGAATATACTCAAAACATATATGATACCAAATATTCAAGTCTCACTATGAAAAGATATATATTAAGCTTTTGTGATATATATACATAGTAAACTTTTCACCCAATAGATATTTCCACCAACATTTCAAAGCATAAAACAATGTAGATAACTTAAGGTCATGCATAGTGTAATTCCATTTATGTAGCCTCAAATTCCATAACCCATACACCATAAATCAATCTATGCGCCTCAAAAATGCTCCAATCCCTATCCGAGATGTGTCAAAAAACACCATTTACTCTTCTCCTGGATCAAGAATGATGAAGATTGGAGCTATAGTCAAGTACTTCCTCAACACTTAGAAATAATTTTCAAATTATCTAGACCATTTAAAATTTACTACCTTCTTGGTCAATCCTGATAGAGGTGCTTCCAATAAGGAAAATTCTAGGACGATCCCCTGATAATAGATCTATAAACCTAGAAAGCTATAAATGTCAAAAATATTCTTGGACTGCTCCCAAGAAACAACTGCCTTCACCTTCTCTATGTCCACTGACACACCTTCTTTTGAGATGATGTGACCCAAGAAATGTACCTGGTCGATTCATAATTGAAACTTATATAGCTTGGCATATATTCGATGCTATTTTAGTGTACTTAAGATTATGCCAAGATGTTGGGAATGATCATCTTGAGTCTTGGTGTACACCAAGATGTCATCCAAAAACACAACCACAAACCGATCTAGATATGAGCAGAAATTTTTTTTTCATCAAGCCCATAAAGACCGGAAGAGCACTCATCATCCCGAATGACATCATAATGAACTCATAAATTCTATATCGATTTTCGAAATCATTTCATGGTATATAAGAAGGTCAAACTCTCAACTGATGATACCATAATCTCATGTCAATCTTGGATAACACACAAGCCCCATTAACTATTCAAAAATGTTTTTGATGTGTGGAAGAGGATTGGTGTTCTTCAATATCATCCAGTTTAACTTTCATTAATCAGCACACAAGAGTAAACACCTATAAACTTTCTTTTCAAAAACAAAACTAGAGAACCCCAAGGTGACATACTTAGACCGATAAACCCCTTATCCATCAACTATTCTCGACGAGTCTTAAGCTCTTGAAGTTCTATTGGATCCATTTTGTAAGATGGAATAGAAACCTTCTGAGATCCATTCATGATCTCAACAGTAAATTCCACATCTCTCTTAGGTGGAAACCCTAATAATTCCTTAGTAAACACATACTGAAACCTATACAGTATAGGTGGAAAAAATCATGATTCACACCCCATCATCCAGAAATATACTTGAAAAATGTGCTGTGATCTTCCCTAGTTGCTGATGAATTGGCACTATAGAGCCTACCTGGATATCCCACTCCCTATGATTAACATAATTGTCACCCTCAGAAGATGTAAAATTCAATCTCCTATAGTAACAGTTAATGTGGGATCAATATGATACTAACAAGTCCATACCCAAAATTAATTCAAATTTTGACATGTCAAGGATGTAAAGATTCCATTGAAAATGATACTTCCCAACCTTGAGAGAAAACCACTTTCACAAAAAGATGTCTCTTGACCGTACTAACAAAGGTGTATTGATCATTTTAACCCCAATCACAAAATCTACTTCTAGACTCAACCCATTCACAAGTTTCATAAATATAATATAATGGGATAACCGATATCAAATAAGGAACTAGAATGTGTAGAAGCGATAAGAATAATACCTCTAACTGTTGATGGTATACCCTTACTATCCACAAGTATAGGTTAAACTGCATGAAACATTCATATCCCTCTTCCTTGTGATGCAATATAATTCCCCCCAGATGAACCACTTTGATGATATGGGTTCTCTTTTCCAGAATCACCTTTTCCACTACCACGAACACCATGACTAGTAGAAATCTAACTTTCATATTGATATGGGGTTGAATAACCCCTTAAAAAACTTTGATTATTCATAGTTACTCCCTAACCACCCATCTATTAGAGATTTTTTTAAAATTTTTACTGATGTCCCATCCTTCCACAAGATCTGCACTCTACTCGTGGTTGGGGATAATGTATATGAACATAACTCAACCATCTGAACTGGTGGAAGGTCACTCAAGTGAGGTCCTATGTAACTGAACATTCCATTTGGACACTCCTATTTCCACTTACCTCGTCAACATTGTCATAAAAAGACTCCCTACTCTCGAAATACATACCTCATAGTTGTCCAGTAGAAACCACATGTCATCCATTAGAAGCCTCATTTTGGTTCCCATTATATATTAGTGTTGTATTTACCACTTCTAAAAACTTATTCAACATAAAGATGTTAACCTGGGACTTAATATTACATTTAATCCCATCTTGAAACTACTTTGCTGTAGTAGTTTCATCGCCTGCCAATGGTAGAACAAAGAACTAACAAATCTGTAAAATGACCAACATATTCCATCACAGACATAATCCCCTGAGTCAAAATCATGAAATTAGCTTCCCTCTCCCATTTGAGAATCTTATGGTAAATATGCTCCATGAAGTTCTCGTAAATTTCATTTCACTCCATACTTTCTAGCTATCCATACCAAGCCTTGATGTCCTACCAACTCTTATCCTAACCATGTAACATATAAGAATCCAGCTTAATATCTTCTCAAAAAAGTCTCTTAGTGATAAAGAATCATCCGAATAGGCTTCATCTATAACTTAGGTACCTCAGGTCCATCCACTCCAACAAATGTTGAATGGTACTTCAATTGAAACTCCTATGTAAAGTCATAAATACTTTTCAAAACCTATCATAGGTCTCTTTCTATAAACTACATTAAGAAAGAAAAGTTATCACAAAACTACTCTCCTGCTTCCTCACCTGAAACTATTGGAGCCCTAGGTTCCACTACTGGAAGCATATTTCTATCCTTATCCTCCCATCCTCCTACCAACAAGCTTCATCGTGGTGGAATATCTATGAAATTCCAAACACACTCCTTATATCACATAACACAAAATTAACAAGTTTAAATAAATGGTTTCACATAAAGACATAACAATTAATTTCTGAATACCCCACCACATTATCAAAACCAAGGCCCTAACACCACCCTCTCCATCATCTAGGTCATGGTTAACTAAAATGGTAAAAACTTTCATAGTTTCATGTTTCTCATCGGAAATCCATTTACATATTTAAAATTATTTCATTTTCATCATTTTCAATTCCTAATTTAATATTTGGAACCCTTTTCTTTTAAATTTCACAAAAAAGTAAAGCATTATCCATTAAAATAATTTAACCCCAAAACCTTCCGTTCCTTGGATACCTAAAATGATGCATGCCATAATAATTCCCAAGTTCCCAAAATGATTCATGTATACACAAATTTCATTCCATACCATACCACAAGTCAAATATTATAAATTATTATAAATAATAATCACATCACACAACAAGTGCATCACTCAAGGTGAAACAACATCCAACTCTAATAGCACACAATAATAAAAACAATCCAACCCTAGGTACTTTGTTTTTTCTGTATACATGGGTCAGATAATCCCATGAATGAAATCATAAACAAGGACAAAATCATCCTATTATCATGCCTACATTTATTAAATAGTAAGAAAAAATAAAATAAAATAAAAGAAATGTGATTTGATAACACATTGTAACATCCCGACCCGGGTGCCACACACCGGTTCCCCGAACCAGTCGGTCATGTAACCTTAGGTTTGACTCCCCATACTCTAGAGTCTTTTGACTAGTATAGAGGGACAAATATATAATATAGAGAGACTATAACATCTTTTTCAAAGAAGAACAATAGTGGAAATAAATAAACAATAAGAAAATGATAATAACCATAACCAGTATAATACTAGTATCACATACTGACAAAAACATGAATACAATATACAAAAATAAATAAGTAGATATGTCATTCCATATATGTGTCAAGTGTCTAAATAAAATACAAAAATAAATACACACTAACAACTCCCCAAGTGGGTCCTGACATCACGTCTGGTTCCCTCATCCATGCTCTATCCCAACTCATCCATCTAACATAGGCTCCTTCCCTTATCTTATCTTGTAACCATATTGTCTATTTGGGTGATGATCAAGAATCCTCAATAGGGTGTGAGTAAAACATATTTGACCACCACCAATGACATCTAAACAATATTGATTCAATAAAAGCGTATGAAGTTTTATAAAGAAAAAACTACAATCAATAATGAAAACAATTAACATATTTCATTATTCTTTAACTAACCACATAAATTACTCAGGTTTAAGATGACACCTGAACCACCAATACCTGCTTCGGTCCATTTTGGATTCTAAACCATATCACATTGGGATTCAAAATTTATAATCAAATGTTCTTTCATTCTTTATTTAATTTCACTTCATATCACGAAAAATTGGAACCATAGTCCAATGCCAACATTTTGTTCCTAGAATTATATGGCTAGGACCTCATGGGTATTTGAAGAATCGGTCCATTTCTTACAACCCATTTATCAATCAATCAAACATGGTATTTTGAAGCATAAGTTTGTTTCCCACACTCATTTATCACATGCATGAATTTGGGTCTAAAACGACATGTCTAGCACCCCATGGGTATTTGAAGCGTTGGTCCATGTCCCAAAAACCATTTATAAAACAATCAAACATTTCACATATATAAAAAGTACCAAGGTTAATAATCATTATCCCTTATATAAAAATTTCATATCATGGTATACAAATTTAATTTATACAAGGTTCATCACTTTAATTCACATGGAATAATACAAACAATTCACCATTAAAACATTAATCAACACTTAATAATATAAAACATTATCCCTTTAAATGTAATCCAACAATACCATAATTCGTATTTTTTGTCCAATTCAATATTCCATTAATCACTCAATTCCATAGTTCTATCAAATGACCAAATTCAATTGGCCAAGTTCAACCCATTTCATTATCACATGGAAAATCAATTAATAAATTCCATGGTCCCATTAATTAATTAAAAAATTAATTAATAAAATTAAAGATTCAAATGAAAATACTGGAAATTTAAATTCAAAAATAAATACACAAAATTATAATTTAAGACTATGGGGATTTTAATTTAGACCACCTACCTCGAGATCATTGATGAGCGTTCGCCAAAACAGAAATCTTCAAATTGAAGCCGAACGTTCAATTGCACAATAAAGAATGATATCTAGAACTAAAACCTAGTTCAAGATCAAATATAGGTAGATATATCAAAACCTATATCCAAACCCATGCCAATGGAGGAAAAATATTCACTCTTCATTCGGGAAGAGAGATGTGATAGAGATAAAACTAATCGGTAAGAAATCACACATTGAGATATGTTTAGATCCATCAATCGAATCTTCAATTCATGAATAATGGAGTTTACATGGACTTTTAATCCTCTCTACGTCCTATAAAAATGTGTTATAACCTTTAGGGATGAGCGAGGGTGAATGAGGGTAAAATTCAGGGGGGGGGGGCTTGGTAATTTTAAAACAAATTTCTGGGGGAATTAATTCTGCGTGGATAGTTTTCTAGCCAGGGAACACGATTTTTCCAGACCATGAAACCTAAAAATTCACCTGACTTAGGTGTCACATGGTTACTACTAATATGGTGCATGGTTTGACAACCTATTAACCAACTAAGCAATCCCCCTGTAGCTGGGGTTGCATAGTTTGAGGAAACCATGCACCAACATATCTCTATGCAAAACCTCTCCAAAAATTCCCAAATATCTCATGAACACTCCCAAGAAAAGCCCAAAACAAGGGTAAAAGATTACCTAAAAATGAGATTGAGATATCTCCATAAAAGTTTAGGATATTACATTTACATTCTATCCATCCTTGAATTTGATGCCTTTTCTATTTAACTTAATAATTTTTGTTATAAACTTCATTCTACAATTCTCCTATTTTTTTATAGGATATTTTTTTTTCACCTGTTAGCATTTAATTAGATTAAAAATCATCCATATATTGTTTGTCATTATTGGTATCATCATTATGTGTATAAAATTTTTGTTTCTATTCATTGGGAGCATCAACATGTTGAGAAACTGGTTGTTTCTCAGGATTGGGAGCATTGACATGTGAAGAAGACATTATCAATATAAATGAATGAACATTTCATTTAGTTTATGTAAATATAGCAGTGAAAAAATAATAATATTATGTATCACAATGTTTATTACAAAAAAATATAACTTTATTATTGATCTTACTTTTTTTAAAGGTAAAGGGATCCAACCCCTCTATTGATTATTAAAATTAACTCATTATGGTATCCTATGACATATAAGATATTGTATACTTGGGACATCCATGAAATTATAGAGACTTAGTAATGAAAGGGACATCCTTAGTTGAAATTACATCTAACCCTTTAGTTGTTTTGGTTAATAATAGAACAATTAGACACTTTCTATATATAGGATCTGAAACATAAAATACTTGTACATTCTGTGATTACATTATAAATGGTTCATCATTATACACTTCCTTACAAAAAATATAATTTCACAAATATGAATTAATTTATTTTAATCACACTCCTGTTATCATCCTTTTCATTAAAAAATAAGCACTAGGAATGTTATATAATCAAACTCCCATATTTGTTTGATGATTCCAAAGTAGTACATAATTGAATATATTGTATTTACTTCCTTGGTACTAGATATATGAATTGCTTCATCCAAAGTATAACACCACTATTTTTCATGGTACTACGTTCATCATATTATTTTTTATAAAACTTATAACCATAATTACATAACCATTATAATATAATACATGTACACTTGGTCCTCTGGCTATCCATCAAAGCAATTATGAAATTGATTTGGGATTTGAAGAAAATTCCTTTAAAATGTAGCCTCAAAACCTTCTTATAAACTATAGATTATGTGTTTTTATTTTCTATATTTCAGCCCATGATGAAGACAAATTAATAAGAATTACTTTTTGGGTTTCAACATATGGTGAAACCTCTAAACTATTATATAAAATGTAAAGGTGATCCTTCTACTGATCTATAATATTAATTTTTAAAAAATATATTTCAGATGTTACTTTACCCACAAGTTTCCTAATGTGATGAGATTTTGATAAAAAAATTATTTCCACATTGAACATGTAGTTAGTATATAATTCAATAAATTTTACAATAATATATTTCTTTTCAATAAAACTTTATGTATGACTTCTATTATTGACATAACATTTTAAAATATTCTTATTTCATTCAATAGGGTACATCCATCTATAATGTACATGAACGCATAACTGAATCTCTCTAACCAAGTGAACCATCAAGTGAACCATTATATGAAAGAACAAAGGAAGGAAGAACATCTCCAATTCACATAATATGATAGAAATTTCTTTTTTCCATAGTTAGAAATTTTATCAGGTCTATAACTTTACTGCATATATCCTTGAAAAATAAATATAGCATGGTTAATTTATGACATACATTTTTAGAAAAAATGAAACATAAATATGCATGAATTAGATCTTGTATAAAAACATTAAATTCATGTGATTTCAGGACCATTAACTTTAAATAAGTCATCAGAATGATATTGTTTATATTTCATGAATACCCCTTGAGAACCTTTACATCATTCGGGAAGTTTTACAACAGATATCTATCTTTTTTTGGAAAGATTGTAAGCAGCTAGAGGAAGAAAATTTTGTTTTCACCCTTCATTATCCCCAAATCTTCCCATAACCCCATGTTCATCATTTCCAACCTAATATTAATTATATCATTTTTAGGTGCATTTAGTAAAGTTACAATGGCACTATCAAATTTATTTTTTCTACATTCATGCCATCATGAAAGTTCCTAATATACAAAAAATTCAAATATGGAAATTCAAAAAAATATATCTTTTTCTAACCAGTTTTCATAATGTTTTAAAAAAAAGGTTTACCAAAACTTGTTTCCATATCTTTTACTTTATTAAATTCTTGATCACCTATTAGTAGAGATGATGTTTTACCTTATTTTAGAATTCCATTAAATGATGCCATCCAAGATTTTTATTTATTTTATCAGAGTAGAAACATTCAATGTCCTAGAAAAATTGTCATTGATGAATGTTTCAACATAACTAAGTGTGAAACTTATTCAAAAATGGGACACCCTTGATTTAATTTAATTTAATATCATCAAAAAGTAATAAATTCATTTATCACCCCATACAACATGGATCTAAATGTGAAATCATATTTTCTATAAGCATCATAAAACGTAATTCTTGAATACCAAACGAATTTAAAATTTTATCAACAGGGCTAAATAAAAATCAATATCAATACCTGGTTATTTTGGTCCTAATATAAATACAAACAACATAATGCATTTTCTATTCATGCATAACCATTTTGGAAAGTTATAATTTACCAATATAACTAGCCATGTACTGTGAGTGTTTCTTTGAAAACCAAAATGATTCACTCCATCTACAGATTGGACAAGATAAAGGGTTCTCAACTCCTTTTAAAATTTAGGATACTCATGATCAATTTTATTCTATAGGGGAGAGTCTTTTGGGTGAGGAAATTTTCTATATTTATTTCCTGTATCTATGTGCAATGTCAATTGTTTTTTAGCCTCCTCACTTCCAAATAGGTGCATAAACCTTGTAATGATTCAAAAGTACTATATAACATTTGAAGAACATGGTTTAACTTTTATATATCAAGGAACACCACAATTTTGGGAATTTTCTATGTTATTCTTGTTATGTGAAAATCAGTATACAATAATTTATTCATGCATGTATTCTTTCAGAGATCATACCTATTGAACATAGTATTCATTTAGAATAATATATTTGGAAAGGAATCTCATTATATTCTGGGATAATATCATTAAAGATAACAATAATTTTAGAAAATATTGATTTAATCTATATGTTTCCATATTTTACAAAATATATATTCATTATAGTTGATAGTGATGTATTTTTAGTACAACTAGCATATAATGGAATATTTGAAAAAATCTTAAACTTTTGAAATAGTTTTATATAATCATAAATTTTTTCTTAAACCATGATTATCATTTCCTAAATACAATCTTCATCACAATTCACACATGTAATCATATCCTTGATACAATCTTCATTGTTTTTCACACTTGTAATCATATTAGATTATCCATAAAACTTAGTGTTATCCCAATCACTAGATAAATTCAGTATTTCCCCATTTTTTTTTCCAAAAATTATAACTTCAATATATTATATGATATATTATGTGTTCTTCCAACTCTTATTGACAAATTATTCTTGAATAACAGCTGCATAAACACAAAAAAAGGATTTGGGAAGGGTCATATGTATGATCTTTTTCAAATTTGATATAATATTTCACCATATCCTCATAATCTTGTTATATGATTGGCATCTATCTATTTTTTATTTATATGTGTCATATTTGTTTCAATAATATTAATTTTAACAAAATAAATAAATACACAAAAAGTATAACCTTATAACCCTCAAATTCCATTCTTAAAGAATCATTTAAGCTACATGAATCTATTTTTATAAAATAAAAATAGTTTATTATGAGTACTGAGATTGATTTTTAGTGGTGGGAATCATTGAAGGAATGAAATGTTTGATTTCTATAAATTTACAAAAAAATATAATTAAATCTTCATCTATATAAAAACTTAAAGATCAAAAATGATTTCTATAATTTTTTATTTGGGAGTACAACAAGAGGAAGGATTTGATGTTTATTTTTTTCTTCACTTGATACATGGTGGGTTAGGTGGTGTTTAGTGACATGATTATTAGCATATGAAGTTGATATTTTTTCACATGATGAAAATGTTGACTAGGCTTAATCACCTAGTCTTGAGAACCAAATGTTTGAAAAAAATATTAATTTTATGTGGGGTGTTATGAATGATTCAAATTTTAAAAAAAGAACATGCTTGGATGAATCCTCAAAGAACAACAATGAAAATTATTATTGGGGCCATAAAGAATAATAAAATTCAAAATAAGTTGACTAATTTTCCAAGTGGGATCAACAAAAAGGATCATATAAAACTAATGATTGAAGTATTAGCCTAACTATATGAGATCAATTGAAACAAAAATCATCCTCAGTGGAACCAATAGAGAGAACCAACTATAGAAAAATGTCATAGTGGAAACTAGGAGTGTTGATTAAAAAATACAGAAGTATTTATAGATGTTTTTAATGCTTCCCATGATTCCAATTTAAGGAGTAAAAGGAAGTGTAAGTGGAGATTCAAAGAGAGTTCTGGGAGGTACTATAACTGGAAATAGGGTTTAAATAAAACTATGGGTTTGTCTCAATGGGATGAACTGATAAATCCACATACGAAAAAAATATAAAAATGGAAACTTAAAAGAAATATAATGGTGATTATAATTAATTAAATTGAGGATAAGAGAAATAATGAACAAAAAATAAATACCTAACTGCAATTCGGAATTGAGGTTTCAATGAAATTTAAAGGAATCCTCAATGGGATCATAAAATATGTTTTTGTGGTCACTCTCAAATGATGTGTGGTTTTGGGTACTTGGGTGCAATAAAGAGGATGACCAAGGTTGTATCTCAAAGATAAAGTAATTAAAACTACTTTTTAAAGGTATTATTAAAATAAATATAAAATAAATACACAATGTATAAGGATTGGGGGGGGGGGGGTTGATGTTTATAAAATAAGAATATGAAGTATGGTGGGAGAAGATTATATTTTTCATTCTTTTTTTTTAAATGGGACTGAGAAAAAAAAATTAGAGGATGTTTTTCCAGAAAACTATTTTTAGAAGGTATAATAGATATAACCCTACCTCTTAACTTAATTAATAATAATAATTATTTAAATTAATCTCCACTTAGTTTTGATCCCCTAATTTTTTAACCCCTGAACCCTATGAGAACTAACTTTACCACAAATATGAAGTGAATTAAACCATAGGCTAGCTTCAGAACATGAAATAGTGACACCCTAATTTGATTGTATTTATAAGGATATCTTATGGTTAGTTATAAATTAGGGAACATATCCATTATGTAAATTAGGATTAATTGCATTTTTGGATTTTTTTGAACTCTACAAATTGATCCTGTGTTGTTCTGATTTACTGAATAAGATTTCACTCTAACAATTTACACAATTCTCAAGCTCACATATTTTATGATAATTGTTAAATTTATTTATTAGTTTATTTAAAATTAGAAAATCAATTCATATATATTATTTTGTGAATTAAATTACCTCATTTATTCTAAATAAATAAATGAATAAGATAAGAGGTATATCGATTACTAAAAAAACTACTCTTCCAAAAGTCGTGATGTTATTGTAGAAATTAATTTAATTTGAAAAGGTTTATAAAGGGTATACCCAAATAATTTTTAAAATATTTATTTCTAGACAAATAATTAAAATAAATTATAATAAAAAAAGAAAATAATAGAATAAATGGGATTGGAATATATATTTTATTGAAAGAACAACAACATTACAACAAAAAATAGGAAAAGAAGAGAATTTTTAAGGATATCTTGATAGATTTCCTCCTCCAAAGGAGAATTAAAATTTAAATTCACAAATTCCCCTCTTCTACCAATCCTCTATGGAACTTTCAACCCCCCCAAATGATAAAAAAATTTATAGCATAGATGAGAGGATAGGGTTTTTTGAATTTTCAAGTGTGAATGAGGAATTCATCCAATATTTTAATCCAATTTTCACCTCCTATTTTACAAAAAAAACATGTGAACTAGCTATCCTTAAATTAGTGTTATTTTTGATAAATTAGGTTCTCAATATTCTCCCCAAATTTGGTGCCAATCCAATCATGAATGAAGAAGTTATTCCCCAAATACATAAGTGGTGTCCAATCAGGAAAATCCAGTCCATCTTTGAATTCATGTCCCATTTACTCTAATAAAATCCATGATCTTGCTTGGATGTACTAAATGAAAGTTTTATCCCATTAATCTAAGAAAACTAAAAAAAAATTTAATTTCAAATAATAAAAATAAAAATATTTATGTTTTAAATGCTACAATGAAATTTAAAGAGAAAACATGAACTTTCAACAAATTTCCAAATGAATGATCTAATCCCAAATATTTTATAAAGAACCATTTTAAACACAATTTATGGAAATTATATAATTTATTATCAATAAAATATTCAATAAAATTGTGTTTTATAAACCCCCTTACACTTAACCTTTTTCAATCTTAGGAAAAACCTCATATTATATAATTTAAAAAAGTGTGATAAGATATGCATATTCATATTCCTAAATCCATAGTGGAAATTTAAGAAAAGTAAGAATCCCCTAAAGATAAAATATCAATAAATCGTAAATTAATTGTCTCATAAATTTAATTAAAATAAAATCCAATGAGATTAATGAAACTAATCATAGAAAAACAAGTTATGGGTCTATCATACTATTAATTCCCCACGTGCGTGTGTACCAACCATTTCAAGATCATATCTTCACCCTTTATTAAATATATTCAGGTGAAGTAAAACAATTATTCTTACCTGGTTTAATTAATTGAACCTGTTCTACATTCCCTTTCAATCAAATTTCAGGACCCACTCACTTAAGAATTCTTGAAAGTCAAACCTTAAGCTCCCGACCTAGATATCCCCACATTTTGTACATTTCAGCACTCCCTTATTTATTAATATAATATATATATATATATATATATATATATAATTTTTTAGGGTGTAAAACTATCATATATTAGGTACACATTCATAGGTCATTTCGGTACAGTAACAAAGCTTATTAGAAGAGAAATAAATATATAGATAAACCATTGATATAAAATGAATTTTTTACCTAACTTGGATATACCTTAAATTGAGTAGTAAAATTTTCAAAAGTCATGGTTGAGTGAAAATTTGTGTGGGGAAATAAATAACACGATTTTCCATGAAAAAATATCAAAAATATTGGTGTAAAATTCTAAAAGAATTTATAATGACACAACTAATCATATCATCAATAAATTATATTTTTATAAAAATCAACACATATTAATGAAGTATTACACATTATTATCATGGTTCCAATGAATTTTGAATACATGAATTTTCCATATGTTCCACATATAAATTACCATGTTACTTGATATGTTTTTTTTACATTTTTTTTTGAAAATTTAACAGAAAACCTAACAGAAAACACACACAAAACACAAAAAAAATTTAAATAGCTTCCCCAAATTGTTTTCCCCTCCCCCACACTTAAAATATTTTATTTTCCTTAATGTGATCCTATTAGAGATATTTCCACATTAAATGTATATTTTTAAATATAAAAAATAATATAAAAGTAAACGGGTTAGGAATAACCTATTATTATCAAGTGATGATGGGGTCATGTAGTGTGATGAAATCAACTGGATCGATATGATGTTCCCCAGTTTATTTCATAAAATGTTTTCCATTTAATGCAAATATCATTTTTGTGTCCTCTTGGGTGATCGCTACTTCACTACCAGGAAATAAATTAGATAAAACATAAGGACCTAACCATCTAGAACAAAACTTACCAGGCATCAGCTTTAGCTGTGAACAATAGAGTAGGGATTTATCTCCTATATGAAACACCCTTTTATGGACCATTCTATCATGAAATGAATTTGATATTTTCTTATAGAGCCTTGATTTATCATATGATGACAATATAATCTCATCAAGATCTTGAATTTGCAGCTTCCTTGGGATTCTAGCTTGAGCCAAATCTATGTTTCATTTATTTATATCCCAATATGCCCGATACTCAATCTTCATGAGGAGATGAAAGAATTTCCCAAAAACATCCCAAAATGGGGTTATTCTAATTGTATTTTTAATTGAGTAATATATTCCCAAAATTCATCATCCAAGTTATTTCTCCAATCCTTTCTATTTTGATATATTATTTTCCCCAAAATTTATTTCAACTCCTGGATTGAAACCTCAGTTTGCCTATTTTTTTGGGGGTGGTATGGTGTTGATGTTTCGTGTGTCACCCCATACTTTAGAAGGAGGGAATCCAAATTACAATTCAAAAAATGTGTCGCCTAGTCACTAATGATAGAATTTGGTACTCCAAACCTGTAAAAAATCTATTCCTTGACAAAATCAACTACTGATAATCATTCCTAGTGGCCTTGGCCTCCACCAATTTTTAGACATATTCAATGGAAACCAAAATTTAAAAAAAATGAACTTGGAAAAGGTCCTATAAAAGTACTAACCAATACATAAAAAATCTCACAGAATAGTATGGGTTTTTAGGTCATCTCATGTCTCCTCAAAATGTTTCTAGTGTGTTGACAATGTGAGCATGACTTAAAAAACACCTGAGCATCATGGAATAAGATATTCGAATATAATATAAATTCTAAGACTATAATAGACATCCTTTGGGGTCCAAAGTGTCCTCCACATGAAAGTGTTTAGCAGAAAAGTAGAAAAGACTCAAACTCCAGATTAGGAACACACCTCATAATAACTTTATCACTACACATGCGCTAGAGGTAGGGATCATCCAACAAAAAAAATCCTAGCATTGATATTTAATTTTTATACCTTAATTTTATTTAATTTTTTATAAATTTCAGAGGTAAAAAGGTAATAAACTAAATCATCATACAAACGATGTGTGTCTAAGAGTGCATAAAGATGCTCATTGGGAAAAGTTCCCCGAAGTGGTACCTTGTTCCAATTATCGACCTATATTGTGTGAGTAATCCAAATCATGTGTTTCACCACAAATTTTTATGACCCTTTATTTTCCTTTATCTTAATATCAAAATATTGAAAAAAGATCGTCCATCAGATAAGCCTGAGATTCGCATTTGGATTCTTCAAGAGGTACCTCAGAGTTTCATGGTAAAAAAAAATAACTACTTTAGAGCCCAATAAATATGAAAGTAATTTACCTAAAGTAAATATAATGGAAAGAAAGTACTTTTACATTATAGTGTAATGTTAATTGGTTGAATCCAAAGTCCTCAATGCATAAGCAGTCACATGGTGCCACCCTTCTGGCCTCTGAGAAAAGAAATCTCCAACAATGAAGATGGACGTGTCACCCATAATCATGAAAGGAAACTCCCACTATGGGGGATGAATGAGAATTGAAGATCTCAGACTCTTCTTTATCTATTCAAATGATACCCTACATGAATCATCAAAAAACAAGTCAATATCTTTCTGAAGTATTCGAGATAATGGTAAAGCGATCTTACTAAAATCTATGATGAAGCATCGATA
This sequence comes from Viscum album, assembly GCA_963277665.1. Classification (NCBI taxonomy): domain Eukaryota; kingdom Viridiplantae; phylum Streptophyta; class Magnoliopsida; order Santalales; family Viscaceae; genus Viscum; species Viscum album. The sequence continues at coordinate 324,439,113 of OY728165.1, read as the reverse complement.
AAATACTGCATGCCTTAGGAATGATATAACATCACACATAAATGAATAATATGTAAATTATGAAATAATATCCACCTTAGATATATCAAACTCTATTCCATGTTTTTACACTACATTCCCGAAGAAAATTCCATTCACTACCATGAAATAAAAAATTTTAGAGCTCAAAACCATATTCTAATCAATAAAATAATTCCATAAATTTTCCAAACTAAAGATACATTCATCAAATAAAGATCTATAAATGGAAAAAATATTACATAAATACCTCCATGAAGTTATCAATGAAAATGAAAAAAATACTCAGCATGCATCTCTGGAAGGTACATAGGGAATTAAAAAGTCCAAATGGAATCCTTGAGTAGAAAAATATAAAGAATGAATAGTGCATATTATCCTCTCTCGATCTACCAGTGAAATAGGAACCTAAAAATATCTAGAAAATCCATTAATGAAACAATATAATGTCTTCCCAGCTAGTATATGATGTATTTGATCAATAAATGGGAGGGGAAATGGTCCTTGTGAGTGGATTTATTTAGTTTCCTATAATAAATACATACATGCCAACTATTTTAAACCCTTATTGGAACTAATCCCTCTATATTATTTATAACAAAAGTAACAACACTTTTATTAGGTAAAAACTTAATAGTAATCACCCACTATAAATATGAAATGGGAAAAATGATACCCACATCAAGAATATTTTCAACTTCTTTTTTAACAACTTTCAGAAGATTTGGGTTGAGTCTCCTCTGTGGATACCTGAACAGTTTATCCCCATCCTCCAAAAGAATCATATGCATGGAAATGGATGGCCTAATACATGTTATGTCATCCAAGATCCGTACAATTTCTCTAATGTTCTTACTCAAAATATTTAGAAGTTTTTATTTATATTCAAAACGGATATTATTATGAATTATAATAGATAATCTCTCACCACTCAACAACTATGAGTATTTGAGATTTTGTGGAAATGGATTGAGTTCCAATGGGGGGGGGTGGTGTAGTATGGATAGAGACATTTAAGGAACTAAAATATGTTCATAATGAACATCAGTATTATAACATACATCACCAAAATTATAGAATAATGCATCAAATCCATCATCATACTAAACATCCATTTCATAATCAAAGTGAACATGATCAAAATTAGAATATGAGTCCACATTAAAATCAAATCAAATAGAGGTTTGTGAATTATAAATAGATACGTAAGTGCTCTTAAAAATCCAACAAGAACCAACACTCATAATCTCTTTAAGAATAGAACAATAATAATACATGGGGTTTTTACTTGTTTTTTAAAGATGGGAGATAAAAAAACTAGAATGGTCCTCTGAGGGGTACTTCATGGAGTATAATGTTCAAAAGGATCGAATAACAACTGAGAAAGGGGGTTGAATCAGTTGTTGAATTTTTTCATGTTCGAAAACATTTCAATACTTAAACCCAACAACCTATTAATATTTAATTTGTTATCATATTTTTATAAATAATCATGCATGAAAAATTAGAAAATAAATTAAAGAAAAAAAATATTTACAAGGTTTGGCCTCAGTGTGAGAACCTATATCCTTTCCATAGACACTCCCACGTGTCTATATAAATACACTATTATGAATAAGTGAATATAAATTTTTCCAAATCACATTAGAAACCTTCTATATCTCGATTGGAATGACTTTACTGACTCTCGTCAGTTTATAATTTTTTCTTATAAAACAATTTATCTAAACAAAAGAACAAATATTTTTTTAAATAGCTCCAAAATTTCTTATTTTGAATCCTTAGTCTGATTTGGATGGATCTGATTCTATCAATCCTATAGGGCTGGATATGATTCTCTCAATACGATAAGGATTGATCCGTTGAACTTAGTATAATGAATTCATTCTCAATCTACATTACTCAAAATTTTCTAAAATACTCAAAATGATATTTCTTTGTCCGATCAACTCAATATAATATTACTCAATATGATCTTTCTCAATATGGATTTTTTTTAATTTTACAATCCTCCTCATGAGATCACTATCTGGAAATAACTTTCACTTGATTTCTTTATCACTTCACCTTTCCCACTTATTTGAAAGTTATAGTGAATCAAATTATTAGAGAAACAATTTATAGGTGACTCAGAAAAAAAGAGAGAAAATTGAAAAATCACCCCTCTTCCTCAAATTTCAAAAAATTTTGAAAATATCTTGCATTTAAACTTCAACTTTGACTTCTTTTATCCCCCCAGATTTCTTTAAGATTTATGAAAAATTAAATTTTAAGTTTGACCACTTAAAATATTCATATATTTCTTAGCTCATTATGATTTATTTCTTTCTTAGCCCATTATAATCTGTTTCTTTCTCAACTCATTACAATTTCTGTTTCTTTCTTATATCATTACGATTTATCATTCTTTATCAGCTCATTACAATTTCTATTTCTTTATCATCTTATTATGATGGAATTATTCACTCTAAAAGTTTAAAATTCTTCAAACTTCTTCATCTTTAAACATTCTAACAACTTGAAACTTTTGAGTCTAGTACTTCTAGAAATGAAACAATATTTACAATTCCTCTAATTCTTCAAAAGATTTTATCATGAGTATGTTTCATGATTTATGATAACTCATTGATTATTAGAGAATCATTTGAATTATTTAGAATTTTTGAGAACTCTCTAAGTCCTAAATTCACTTTCTTTAAAAAACCACTTTGGCATCATTACGACTTCCATTCCTAAAAACATCAAAACCTGAGTTGAGAAACCCATGTCTAGATAACCAAAAACTTTTCTCCCCCTTTATGTTTGGGTTAGAACAATCAGCATCTTTAAACATTATAACAGAACTCATAATGATGGACTTGGTATGATTTTTGAAAAAAAAACTTATACAAAAGGTTAGTTGTCAACAAATGAAAAAAATTTATTAAAAAAATTTATCAGAAAGGTTCCTCAATTTTCCCCTTTGGATTTATTTACAAACCTTGTTAACAAATTTTCCAACTCTCAAAATTTTTTCACAAATCAACTTTTGTAATCAAATATTTTTTTTACTTTTATCAAAACATAGACTTTATCAAAGGATAGATTATTAACACCACACTACTAGATAAAGTAAATTTTTAAAGGAATTCCATCCCTCGATGGAAAGAAAATTTTGTTTACATGTAAATAAAAACTCCCCTCACTATTATATTTTTCCTCTTAATTTTCTTTTTCTCTCTCCTATTTTATGATAACCATAGTTTTAGATTCATAAAATAAAGATAAGTAAAAAAATTATTTAAAGTAAAAAAGTTGTTACTTTCCCTCTCCCATTGTCAACATAATCCAAAGCATGGTGAAGGTACTTATTTATGAGGTTTTTGAAGTCATGGGAGGGGGATGAACATGATGTTGCAACATCAATTATGAAAACCTTTCTTTCAACATTGATTTTGTAAAGATATCATAAATATGATACTTTTTTGAAATGTATTCTAGAAAAACATCTCAAGAAAAAAATTTGTCTTATATAAAGTGATAATTTATATCAATGTGTTTTGATATTAAATGTTGGAAAAGATTCTTAGAAGGATCAGTTTTTCTTGGATTATCAAAAAGTATCTTCAATAGTTTAGAAACTTTTACATTCAAATATTCCAGCTGACCTTTCATCCACAACATTTGAGTACAAGCCAGAGTAGCTACAACATATATTCATTCATATGTGCTCAAATTTACTGAATATTTTTTATTACTATTACAACTCACACAATATTCACCCAAGAAAATTGTTCCTTCCGAGGTTGATTTTCTATCATTACAATCTCCATCCCAATCAGCATCAATATGACCATGTAACTTCATCTCATATTTTTTTATATAAAAACCCATGTGATGTTATACCTTTGACATATATCAGAATACTATTTTCTACCATCATATGTAATTATTTTATATTACTTTGATTCTTGAAACACAAATTTAAAACATAAAAAATATCAGGACATGTGGCTATAATCTAAATAAGACTTCTTATCAGCTTCTGAAAGTCTTCCTGATTCACTTTTATTCTAGATTCATCTTTACTCAACTTTGTGCTCAATGAAATAAGAATAGAAACTTATTTTTATTATAAAATCCCAAACATCTTTAACAATTACCTAAAATAATTTTATGGAGATAATAAAATTTAGTTTTCTTTTTTATGAGCTTGTATGTCAAGGGAAAAAGTTAGTTCTCTTAACATAGATATTTCAAAATTCTTCTTCATTTCCTTAGAAATTTTTTTAGAAACATCTTCTCTATCTGCATAATTTTTTTATTATCCACATAAAAAATTAAAATTAGAGTTATAGAGTCAATATATTTCACATATAAGTTACTATCAACTTTTACTTCTGAAAAGTTAAGAATTATCAATCAATTTTCATGTTTAGAATACCTAGTTCATGGGGCTTGTTTCAATCCATGAAATAATTTATTCAATATACAAACATTTTTTTCATCATCATCAAGTTGAAAACCATAAGTTTTTCAATGTGAACTTCTTCCTCAATCTCTCCATTAAAGAAATATGACTCTACATCCATCTAATATATTTTTTAGTTATGACGTGCAACCACTAAAAGAATCTTTCTAATAGTTTCTAATCTTATAACTGGGGAAAATATTTCTCCAAAATAACACCTTCCACTCACATATAGCCTTTATCAACAAGACTATATTTGTTTGTTGAAGATTATCTATGTTCATTTAACTTGTTTATATAAACCCACTTTGTTTAGATAAAATATTTATTTGCTGGCTGGGGAACAAGTTCCCATGTTTCATTTTTCTCAATATAACCCAACTCGTCATTCCTAGAATCCACTGATTCCTTGTGTTTAATTTCTTCTGAAATTGATTATGTTTTAACTTTTGAGATAAGTGAAGTATGATTTTATAATCTCAATTTTATTTTAGTCTAAACTGGTGCCTTATTATTTCCAATAATGTTTCCGGACTCAACATATTTTTTAATGTCGGAAATTTCAAAGTTTCTCTTCCAACATCACATTCCTCATCACACGATTCATATGAATCTTGATACGGATATTTTGACTTAATTTCAATATTGTTGAAAATATCCACTTTATCCTTTTCAAAATTCTCAAAAAACTTTTGTAATGAATTTTTATTTTCAATTACTTTGACAACATATGAGTCCACCAACTTTTTGTAAACATTTTGTTCCAACATTTATAACTTCTCCCATTTGGTTAATAAACCATAATGTTCTTTACTCGCCTTTCTCATCAAACTTTCCTAGATCCATATTTTTTATTTGGATGAAACATGGAATTCCAAAAACATTGAAGTATTTTGATGAAGGTTTTTTGTTATACCACATTTCATAAGGAGTCATATTGTTTTCTAGTCTCAAAAAGCATCTATTTTGAACATGTACAGTAGTACTAATAGCTTCTTTATAATATAATTTTGAAAGTTTATATTCTACTAACATAATTCCCCCTATTTCCACCAAACTTATATTCTTTCTTTCTTATAATCCATTTTTTGTGGAGTATAAGGATCATTATACTGATGTTTGATAACATTATTCATCTGAATGAAATCATCAATAAAATTGATAAAGTATAAATCTCCTATTGTTGATGGATGTCTCATAGATCCACATAAATTAGAATGAATAAGATCAAGTGGTCTGGTAGTTTGAATCTCATCCCTTTTATGACTTTTGTTTGTCGTCGTCCCCATTTGACAAGTTACACAAACATCTTCTTCCATTATTTTCAATTATGGAATGTTTCAAATGAAATAAAATTAAGAATTTTTGTTCATATTTTCTATCCAAGGTGATAGAGTCTTCGACTCCACAATTTATTTTCATCTTCAACACTCAAGTAATAGGTGTGGTTGAATTCTCCTATTTAGAAGAGATCCCCACCAATTATTTATCCTTTTGTAATAACTTTTTCATCTTTCACATTTTTGATGATACTAAAAAAGTTTCTAAAAAAATTATTTTCCATAATCACAAAGTTGACTTACACTAAGTAATTTATGTTTTATCCCATCAACAAATACAAATTCCTTATATTTCAACTTTTTTACTTTAATCTTAGCTATTCTGGTTCCTCATATTTTTAATAAAATATCATTAGCAAATGTAACTTCTCCCCCTTATGACTTTAAACATGTTTCAAAATTTTTATAGCAACTATCATATATAAAGAAAAATCACTTTAAAGTATCAATGGCTTGTTCCTTTTTCTTTATTTCAATTATGTATCAACAACAAAATCTATTTACTCAACATTAGTTTTTTAGGTTCATTTTATTTCCTATCATAAGAAAAATTTTCAGAAGGAGTTTCATACATCTTTTGTCCTGATGACCATCATGACCTCATCTTTCAAAAACATCATCCAAACATTCAAATTTATTTTTTTGGAATGTTTATAACATATTTATAATTTACCGTTTCAACTTTCCGTAAGTTAGGAAAGGTACTCACTATAATTTCACTATTTATTACACTTTTCTCAAACCTTATTTCGGGTAGAGATAAGTTGTGCCAACAATTATAAGATCTATGACCATAGATTCTTCAACACCAACAATAACCATAAAACTTTAATTTTATATTAAAATAAGATCTTTCTCTATAGAAACTTTGTCATGGTTAAGATGTTTATTTCTTCTCTATCATACTCAGGATATAGAAAAACTTTCCACTTGAGTGATTTTTCAACATTTGTAGATGTGATAGGTTTTTCACATAATTTCTTGACCCATTATTTCAAAACACTTTTCTTCTCACCTAAAATGTCAAGAAAAATGATGAAAAATTATTTTTAGTGGGTGAGGATTTCACTTGATTCTTGATTTGATTCTTATAAGCAACCTTAGAAGTCCCAGCTTTTAAATCCATATATTTTTTGAGGTTTTCATTCATCTTTATCAAGGTATTTTTTGAATCAATGTGTTTTTATTGAAACTTTTTAAATTATTCTTCCTTAACTTTTATCTTCTTACTGAGATCTTCAACCATATTTCCCTATTATACAATTATATGTTTGTAAATTAGGATCTCAGGACTGTATTCATCCTCATGCTTGATGACATCTTTTCTTCATTCAAAAATTTATTCACAATATTTCTTTATCATTACGATTTATTTCTTGAGAGATTTTTTTATCAAGACATACAAGAAGGTATGTTATTAGCTGATACTCTCTATATGATTCTTCACCACCTTCATCAATATCTGAGGAATATTTTTTCTCAACTATTTAAATTAAGGTTCTTAATTTTTTTGAACTTTCATATTCAGAATAATTATTGTCAGTTGAGTATGATTCAAATTTCTTACTCAGCATATTTATTTTTTTCCCAGTAAACTTATTCTACTATTTTTTGGATGACTTCTCATATTTATCATTTTTTCCACTTATTTTATCGAGGGTTTTCATTAGAATCATCATGATATTTTTCAACTTTATTATTAAGGAAATTCATAGAAATGTATCTGATTTAAACACACTAAAAAAATTTGAGAGGAATTTTACCTCCATACTTTTCTCTTCCTCTTCGATAGTTCTTGGATATAAGAGACATGATTTTGTCATTAAACTCCTCATAATCTTTATCTTCAAAGTCAAAAGGATCAACATCTTACGGATCTTGTATTTTAATTTTTATCATGGTTTCAAAATCCATTTCTTCATTCAAATTATTTTTGGACATCGATGATTTTATCATTTTATAAGCAAAATTAAAGTTATGTAATTCATCAAGAGATAAATTATTCTTATCTTCCAAAGAAGAAATTTGAGAATCAAACCTATCTGGGATGTTTCACATTGATTTCTTACCAATTTTAGAATCTTCCAGAACATATCTGAATCCTATTATATTGAAAAAAAAATCATTTACTCTGGTGAAGTATTAATCAACAGTTTCTCTATCTCTCATTATGATGTCTTAATAATTACTGTTCTATATTTGTGGCTTTGATTCCTTCAATTTAGTATTCCCTCCAGAAATACTTTGTAGCTTGTCCCATATACTTTTTTAATTATTGATACCCATAACGTTCTGATAAACATATTTGATAAGGTTATATGGATTTCATTTATAGAATTTCTATTAACTTATATATTTATTTTATCAGAAAACTTCATACAAACATCTTTCTCAATTGGTGGAAAACCAATAGTAGAAGCATAAAAGACTTCCAAGGTAAGAGATAGGAGATAAGAAATCATCCAATTTTTACATCTATAATAAAATTTTAAATTAAATGTAGGAGTTTCTCTACTTTTGAAAGAATTGATATTATCCATGATAAGGATTCAACAATGGAACCATCCCTCTAATAAAAATTGAAATTCAAAAGGATCAAATAATAACTGATAAGGGGGGTTGAATCTGTTTTTCACTTTTTATTAGTTTCAAAACTTTTTAAAACATAACCCCTAAAACCTATTAAGATGTAATTCCTTATCATCTTTTTGTAAATACTCATGAATGAAAAAGTATAAAAGTAAGTAAATAAAAATATATTTATAAGGTTCAACCTCAGTGTGAGAACCCATATCCTTCCCATAACCACTCTCATGGGTCTATGAATATCCACTATTATGAGGAAGTGAATAAAACTTGTAAAAACTCCCATTAGACACATTCTATCTCCCAATAAGAAAGATTATACTAACTCACATCATTTAAAAATGTTTTATTATAAAAAAATTGATCCAAACAAAATAATAAAGACTTTGTTGAAATTTATCCACAATTTCTTAGTACAAATCCTCAGTCTGATTTGGCTAGATCCGAGTTTCTCAATCTGATGAGGCTAGATCCAATTCACTCAATACGATGAGGATTGATCTAATGGACTCATTCTTATGAATTCATTCTAAAACTGTATTAATAAAACTCTGTTCAAATTCTCAATATGATATTTCTAAGTTTGATCGACTCAATATGATTTTACACAAAATGATCTTTCTCAATCTAACAAACAAAATTTCAGTTGTCTAATCATCATTAGGAGATCTCTTTCTAAAAATAACTTTCAATTGGTTTCTTCAGCGGTATTCCTTTTCTGATTATGTGAAATTTATAATGAATCAAATTATTTGTGAAACTATATATAAGAGACTTATAAAAAAAATTAGGATTATTGAAAAAATTCCCTACTTCCTCAAATTTAAAAAAACTTCAAAAATATCTCACATTTAAACTCCAACTTTGACTTGTTCAATCCTCCTCAGATTTTTTTGATATTTACGCAAAATTGAATTTCACATTTCATGTCATCAACTCTTAAAATAATTCTTATCTAATTATGATCTAATTATTTCACATCTCATTACACTCTATTTCTTTCTCAGCTCAGTAATATTTCTATTTATTTCACTAATCATTATCATTTTTATTTCTTTCTCATCTCTTTATGATGGAATTATTCACTCTAAAACTTAGAAATCCTTCAAAATTCGTTAGCTTTAAACATTATGACATTTTACAACTTCTATGGCTGGTACTTATGGAACTAACATAATCTTTATGATTACTCAAATTCTTCAAATTATTTTATCATTAGTATGATTTAGGGTTTATGAGAAATTCTTGATCAATAAAGAATCATTTAACTTGTATACAAATTTTTAGAACTTTCTAACTTCTAGATTAAATTTCTTCAACAAACCTCTTTATCATAATTATAACTTCAATTATTATAAAATCCAATACCTGATTTTGTAAACCTATGTTCAAAAAAAATAACAACTTTTCTCCCCCTTTATGTTTGGGTTTGAACAATCAGGAACTTTAAAATTTCTTACATAACTCATTACGATGGACTGGTTCCGATTCCTAAGAAACAAAAACAGTCTAATAAAAAAAGGTTAGTTATCAATAAATACAAAAAATTTGTGAAAATTTTTATCAAAAGGGTTCTTTAGAGTCTATAACATTGAATATCACAACTTCATCTCAAAAATCCATGAAAATATACCCTAATGGACATTTATGATAGTTTTAAAAATTTTGAGGAAGAGCCTACCTAAGAAAACAGGAGCATGAGAATTCACCCAATCATACTTCATTTTAATCATATATAAATATGCTATAAATATCATGTCTCTTAGCTAAACAAGTACATCCTTGAGGACCCCTATTGGATATCCTACATCACTATTCACCAACTTCTCCACTAACCACATTGAATTCAACTCACCAACCTATAAAGAAGATAATACAGAGTAAGACATCACATTTATGGAAGCTCCCAAATCATAGAGAGAATCAGAAAAGAATAACTCCCCTATGGTACATACGATGGTGAATGTCCCCAGATCCTTACACTCTGATGCAATTTCTTTAGTTGTTGTAATGAGTGGAAAAAGATTACATCCAATATTGATCATCTCATTTTCCTTGAGCTCTATTCGACTGGCCAAAGTTATTTTAATGATATGGAATACCTTTAGATTTTCTTAATGGCCTCAATAAGGGGATGTTTATCTCAATGTGCTTTAATATGTCCAAAACCTATTTTTTCATTACCACTTTCTCTATTATTTTGGTTTTAATAACTCTATTTGGAAAGGGAAGGGGTTTTTGAGGAACATCATCAATATTTCATTTACCTTTTCCTTTCTTATTGGGATTCTCATTAGTTGGTCTTGAGTGGGGATTTTCTGAAGTTGTGGTGAAGCCTAGTGGAATGATAGGTGTAGATGTATCAGTTTCTTGATTCCCACTTCTCAATGTGATGGAACTAACATTTCACTTAAGTTTTTTAGTATAATGGGAAGGTATATTTACAAAGTTCTTACAAACATGTTCATAGAGGGTGGTGGAAATATGGCTCATTTGTGTCTTCAACTCCCTCAAATTCAAACCTTGACTCTTCAGATCATTTTTTTGATTAAGAAAAATATATTTCAAAAGATCCTCAGTTTTAGAGTCTAACTTTGGTTGAGAATTCCCTTGCTGTGGACTTTTGGATTCTTGGGATTCAAATCTCATTTGGGGTTGTTGAAATCCTTATTGGTAAGGTGGAGGATGCTGTAATATTTTTTGAAAATGGAGACTTTTTTGTTTTCTAGAGCCATACCTCATGTCCGATTGATCCTTCCTCCCTTGGATATATGTTTGTTTAAAGAAACCACATTTTATTTGGGATGTCTTTGTTGTTTTCATTGATATGTTCACCCAAGGAATATGGCTGCACAGTATTCTATATCTTGTAATTGGGGGAATTAGTCAGTCAGGTGGTTTGTTTTAGTGAAAATTCCACAAGGCATCATAAGAGTGGGTTGAGATGTCTTTTGGACTAAAGAAATCTACCTCACCACAGTGGTCGATTCTTTTAACATGGTATCAATTAAATGATTTTCAAGAGAACATGGACTTATCGGATGTAATCCTCTAACATGTGGTGTACCATGATCGCCAAATTGTTGGGAGTTTTTACCATATTATCGATCAAAACACATGTATCCACTGATTTTTTTGACCAATTCCCCTCTATCTACAACATCCACTATATTCATCTCCATAGGCGTGAGGCCTCTGTAGAAGTACTTGATGAGTAGTTTTTCACTGATTTGGGGATGTGGGATGTTTGCACATAAATTCTTGAATCTCTCCCATTACCCATACATTTAATCTACTTGTGATTTATTGATCCCTAAAATCTATTTTAGAATGGAATTGGTCCTTGATGATTGAAAAAATAACTTCCATAAAAGACATTTCCAATCATTCCAACAAGTTACATCTTCATTTTGTAAATAATACATACAATATTTTTCAGTTCCATCAAGTGAGAATGGGAATGAACTTAGTTTTATTTGATTATTAGATATATTTCTTAGTTTTAGGGTTGATAAAACAACATTAAATTATCTTAAATGTTTTTTTTGGTTCCTCACGAGATAATATATGAAATTTTGGATGAATGTGAATTAACCTAGATTTCAATTCAAACTCTGATTCGATATTTGGGTATGAAATACAATTTGGTTGATAATTAGTTTCTGGTAAATATAATTATATATTGATTCTTATAATTTCAATGTTATTTTTTTCATCCATTAGTTCTTGTTTAAGGTTTTATTTATAAGTGTTTCCAATTTTAGTGTTCCCATAATGGATGAATTCTCCAACTGAGTGATTGTTGAAACATCCCATAGACTGAGACTGTACAATTCAACCCCTAATGTTTTATTTAATATCAGGGTCAAGATATAATAGATCCTAAAGACTAGTTAATTTCATAAATCAAAGAAAAATTAAATGAAGAAAATTATACCATAAAAAAAAGAAGTTCAAGATGATGTTCTAAGAAATAAAAAATGAAAAGAAAGAAGAAAAATTGAGAAAGGGTAAATAAGAAAGAAAGAAGAAAAAAACAATAAAATGAAAATAAAAATACCTTTAATTACTTTATTAAATTACTTTCCTCCCTAAAAATTGTTTAAATTTGAAATTCACAATCATGGGCACACTCAAATGATTTATGGTTTTTGTATACTTAGGTGAAACAATGTGGACAACCAAGGGCATCTATCAAAGATGAAGATATTACAAAAACTTCTTAAATGTATTATAAAAATAAAGATAAAAGAAATAAATAATTTATAAGGATGGGGTGGGGTGTTTTATTTTTAGAAAATAATAATAAGTTTTTTTGGAAGAATATTGTATTTTCTGTTCTTTTTTTTTTATTTTTAAAATGGGACTGAGAAAATGGAATGAGAGGAGGTTTTTTAGAAAACTATTTTTAGAAAGAGTAATAGTTAAAACCCTACCTATTCAATTAATTATTAATAATTATCATTTATATCAATCTCCACTTAATTATGATCCCCTAAATTTTTAACCACTGAACCCTATGATAATTAAATTTACCATAAAGACGAAGAAAATTAAACCCTAGGCTTTCTTCGAAACATGAAATCACAACACCCTACTTTGATTGTGATTATAAAGATAGATTATGTTAAGTGGTAAATTATGGAACATATCAATTCTTTAAATGACAATGAAATGATTTTTGAGACTGTTTTAGAACTCAACAAACTGATCCCATGATGTTTTATTTTACCAGATAAGATTGAACTCTCACAATTTACACAATTTTTGACCTCATGTATTTTTGGTTAATTATACAATTGATTTATTAGTTTTTTTAAAATTAAAAACTGAATTCAAAGATCTTAACTGAATTACATGAGATTATTTATTCAAAATAAATAAATTAATAAGGTAAGAGTTAGACTGATTACTAAAAAAACTACTCTTTCGTGGGTGGTGTAGTCATCATAGAAACGAATTGAATTGGAAATGTTTTGGAAAGGGTATAACCCAATCACATTTATAATATTTAGTTCCATAAAAAATAACTAAAATAATTAAGAATAAAAATTTAAATAAAATAATAAATGGGATAAAAATATAGAGTTTTTTGAATGGAAAACAACATTACAACAAAAAAAAGGGAAAAAACCATTTTGGAGGAGATCCTATCATGATAAATTATCTCATAAAATGGTGTTTTTAAATGGAAAGGTACCAATTATTCACTACCATCAATCATATATGTCATTTCCAACCTCCACTAAATGAGAAAAAAATTATTGAGTGGAGGGGGGGGGGCTAGGGTTCCAATCCTTTTTAAGTATAAATGGGGAATTCGTCCAAATATTTTCATTCAATTTGAATTACCTATTTGGCCTCAAAAATCATGAATTATCTATAATTATAGTATAATTATTTATGGGAAATTATATTCATGATATTATCTCCAAATTTGGGCCCAATCCAAGCACATATGAATAAGTTATGGCCCAAATAAAAAAGTGGTGTCTAATTTGTAAAGTCCAGTATAACTTTGAATTCATAGACAATTTACTCCAACAAATTTCATGATCCAAATTAGATATCCTAAATTGAAGTTGTATCCCATAGGTATAGGAAATTTTTTTAAAATTTTTTAATTTCAAATTATATACATAAAAATATTTCTCTTTGAAATAATACAGTAAATTTTAAAGGAAAAAACTAAACTTTTCATCAAATTATCAAATGAATGATCTGATCCCAAATGTTTTATAAATAAATATATTTAACACAATGTGAGGAAATTATTTAATTTATTATTAGTAAAATATTTAGTAAAATTTTGTTTTATCATCTCAATAAGTAGAAGAAACTACCGCAAGTGAAAATTTATAGAACCTGGATACTACTAATGAAAAAAATAGGTGAATTAATTCAACTTGTAATTTTTGATGCTCTGAGTTCTCCATATACTGGTGGAAAAAATAAAACCGAACCCACATATTAGTGGGAACACTAAACTGGATTACCTTTCAAAAATGGTCCTGTGAACGATTCATGTGGACTGGGTTCTTTATCTAATGATGAAAAATGAAAAAATAGGCCTCATCCTATAGGGGTAAGAAATTTTGGTGACGACCATGCCCGTAATCACATGTGCATGAAATTGTGAGATTGAATCATGGGGTCCAACATTTATTATACTATAGAGATGAATATTTTCAGCATATTGTAGTAGTGAAAAGTGGGAGTGAGGATAAAATACCTAAGATAATTCCCATTACTAAGAAATTTTCTTGGTATATGTCTTGGAAAATTTCAATTCAAATATATTTATCCTTGTGATAATTTTGGAGATTTAATTTTAGGGGTGATACAAGGAATATTATTAAGGTATTTTAAGGGGTTTTATGATAAGATGAGGTACAATTAAAAGGAGGAAGTTCAAATTAAAATTTCTAAAGATAAAGAAAAGATAAACGTGACATTTAAAAGACATATCAACCCTTTGAGATATCATTTTTTCTATAAATAAGAGGGTTTAGGGTGCTATTAGGGAATCCACTTGGGAAGAGGGGGACCAAACCTCAATATTTTTTACATAAAAGTAATTTGTCTCAAATTGAAAAATGAAAAAAAGTACAAGAAGTGGCATTAGAATAACTCACGTAACCTAGGTTTTTAGAGGGCTGATCTATTCAATAAATTGAATGGGGAGTGGAGGAAAAGGTCGACTTCCATGAGAGGGAATGTATGATATTTATAAGTGAGTTCTCTTAGAGTGGAATTTATAATATTATGTAAGATCTTGTGTTTTTTCAAGTTTTTTTCTCTTGAATATTTTTTGAGCCATGATGGCTAGGTCTTATTTATATATTGAGAGTATTTATTGGGTAAAATGGATAAAATTCTAGAGATGTATGTTTATTTAAATTAATGGAGTTTGAATATAAAACATTTTAATGGGTTTACAAGGGTTTTACATGATTTGTAAGGATTTGGAGGTGGTCTAAGTCCCATTTTAAAAAATGGATTGAAAATTTATCTATAGGGGATTTACACACCATGTAAAGTTGTTACAAAACAAGTAAAGTCTACCAAAAACATTTCATGAAACCAATAAAGGGTGTGAAGTAGTTACACATCATGTAAGAAGTTCACTTCATTTAGTGTTAGGGAAAAATATTAATTCATCCAAGGTGATGAGTTTTTTGGAGTATCCCTCTAAAGAGAAATATATGATGCATGACTACATTATGCATTGTGTAATTTACCGAGAAATTTTTTAAAGGTTCAGAGCGGATGATTTTTCATTAAATCCACTACTCCCTTCCTCCTCTAGACCCTAGGGTGTCTCCTAGGTGATTTTAGAGCCCCATCCTCCTTTCTAGACATCCCAATAATGCATTTGATCCCTAGTGCGTTGTTTTTATTTAGTTTTCCCTAATATACCTTTGTTCTCTATCCTTTGAAGTGTAATCTATTGAACTTGTTCATTATTGATTTTTATCTTGATTAGTTATGATCTTGGATCCTTCTTGTGATAATCTATGACTTATTTCTTGTTCGAGAATCATGTGAGAAGAATTTTTTGATCCCCAGTTAAAGGCAGGAGGTCTAAAAACTAACCCTGTGGCCTTTTTAATTGTAAAGTATGTAAAATATTGTGATTTCTATAGAATGAAATGCACATAAATTTATTAATTAATGAATTTTATTATTATTTGGAATCATTTTTGATCCAATTATTATGACCTGACTTTTGGCTACCCGTTGGGTGAGAAAACAATTGATTAAAAGGAATTGGTTAATGGCTTAAATCGTATTTATCATGGCATGATACCTTAACTGATTTCTTGATATATAATCCCTAGGTAATGTATTGTTTCTTATTGATATGAATATTTATCATTTTGGATATAAATGAAGTTAAATTGAAAGATAAGTGGTAATTTTCATAATTAACCACTGAGATGTATGATTTGATATTGCAATATCCATACTATTGTGACTTGTTTTTTAAACAGGTTGTAATTCTTATATTGAGTGGTCTATTACATGTACTATATTGTAATTCTTATATAGAGTGCGCTAGACCCAATCCATTGATATAATTATTATATTGAGAGGGATATTCCTAACCCCATGTTGTAATTATTATATCAGAGGGATTGGCCTAGTCCCACACTATAATGATTATATTGAGAGGGATCGGACCAGTACCATGTTGTGATGATTATATTGAGTAGGATCTATCCAGTTCTATATTAAAATGATCATATAGTAGATTTTGACCAATATTTTTGTTCTTTTACCATGGTTATATGGTATGGATGTAATGGTTATGAGACATTATCAAAGACATTCTGGCACAGAACTAAAGAAGTTTATGTTTTACCATAGTTATATGGTTGTTGGTTGGTATGATTGTGATACATATTTAGAGTTATTCTGGTAGGGTTCCAAAGTAGGTTGTTTTATTTATTGTATTAATTAGTTAATTAATATATGTATTTATTTCTTTATTTCATGAACTTATTACTAGACTTGTTATAGTTAGACATGGTAGTTTAAACCTACTGAGTTATACTCACACTGTATTCTGGCCACCATTTAGTACTCGAGTAGATTACATGTATGCAGGATTGAAGAAAGGAAAAGGACCTTGATGTTGCCTTATTGGGTGTTGGATGGGATGAAGTTTAGAGATGGTATCGATATGGGGTTTATGACCAAAGTATTTTGTGTTTACTTTGTGTCCACTGAATTATTTTGTTGTACTATTTTTAGTATGACAGTTATATACATTATAGCTTGTAATTACATGATTCATTACTATTGGTTTATTGGTTTCTCCTTTTTTTTTCTAGTTATATTATATGGTTTCCTCTTTTATTTTACTCTGATTATGTATTTTTTATTATTTATTTCTGCTACTATGTACTCCATACATGGAGGTATAGTTTCCCCACTATACTGAACACACCCCCGCTACTTTTTAGTAGCCTCTAGAATATGGGGAGGTGTTCTTAAGGTCTCATAACCAACCCATTTTTTCCATGTAAGAGAGTTCCAGATCGATGGATGTTACAAAGTGTTATCAAAGGATAATGTCTTTATTTTCTATTTCATTAATATTTGGGGAAGGTAGAAATAAGACTAGGATGTGTCAGGACTTGGTAATGAGCTTGTGAATGGGAATAGCTAACCCATGTATGGGGGGAAATATGAGTTCCTAGGGATGTGACAAAAATTTATGTTGTTATCTTATTACAGTTAATGTTACTTCACCTTAGGTGATTGACATGTGGTGTGAGGTTATTATATCATGATGTCATTATTTCTTTTTATTTATACTCGTCAGTCAATATGGCATGAGACGAGTATGCATGCATCATGATAGGCACATAGGGATATATATTGTATTCATTGTTCATGATAGAGACATATTTATTACATGTGATATATACTTTTCTATTTTTACTATGATATAATAAACCTATTATATATGAGAAATGAAATAAATTAACTAATATTTCATTATAAAACACTTTTAATCCATTCCTAGAGAGACCCAGAGTAGTGTTTCTCTATTTTGTTACCTGTTGAGTTTGACCATGTTGTTATAGACAATGTTCTAAGGATTGTGTTTGTCTTGTAGAGAAAATTACACCTCATCATCTTTGAGTTGAGTGTTGGGAGAGTGAAAATCAAGATGCTCCTAACACAGTTGTACTAGAGATTCCAATAGCTCATGAGGATCAGAAGGATGTCCATCTTTTCGAAAACTTCTTGAGGGTCATGAGATCCATGGAAAGGGTAACTGTTTATACTATGACTTTTATGTCCAAGATTATGAGAGAGTTCCAACTACAACATCCACCCATTCTCACTAGGGAGGGAGCCCCCCAGGCCGTTGAGTTCTAGATTGAGTCAGTACAAATGATATTTAAGCATCTTGGGACACCCGCAGATAGAAGGTTAAATAATTAGGCACATATTCTTCATGAAGCAACCATGAAATGGTGGGCAATTATAGATAATATAGGGTATAAAGATTATTTAGCTTATAAGGGCTTATAGAAAAAGTTCTTGAGACATTTATATCCTAATATTTTGAGGTATGAGAACTCTCGTGAGTTCATGAATCTGACATGGGAGGGAATGTCAGTGTTGGACTAAACTAAAGTTTTCAATAACCCACAACACTTTTCACCATCTTTAGATGCTGTTGATATCTATAAGGAAAGGTTTTTTCTAGATGGTATTCACTATGAGATTAGGCCATAGGTGAATGTGTTCCAACTAAGAGGTTTTTTATATTTGATGAATCATACAATCATCATAGAAGGAAACCTAAAATAGGACTTGATATGTTGCTAGGATGTTTTAGTAGGGGGACTGGGAGCTCTTCTTCTAGTGGCAGGAAGTGCCGCTATGATAGTTTTTTTAAGGAAACAATAGTCAGAGTTGTCAGGGTATTGGGTATCCATCATAGGACCATGTTTCATTGTAGTGTTTTTAATGTGGTAAGTTGGGCCCCAAATAGTCTCAGTGTTTATTCCCAACATTAGAGTGTCGATCTTGTAGTAGGATGGTCCACCTTCAAAGGTTTTTTAGGGAAATGCAATAGAAGAGCAGTGGAAGTGGATTAGATATGTACCAAAGTTAGGGAATGACTCAGCTACTTCTTAGCAAGCAGGTAGTTGGAGTTCCACAAGATATTTTTGTCGAAGTAGGGGACATGGTACCCTAATGGAGGAGCGACAATACTTGGTATAAGGAATATATCAGGGGATTCATACTAGAACCTGGGGTATAAGTGATAGTTTTCTGTACATTATACACTCTACTCCAGCTAGTGTGGATGTATTACCATCTACGGTTAAAGGTACAATTCTTGTATTATCTACCCTTTCTTGTGTTTCTTATATGGGAGCATCACATTACTTTTTATCTGCTCTTTTTTAAAATAGGATGGCCTTAGATTTGGAAATATTTGATGGTTCTTTAAACATCAACACACCATTGGGAGTGAAATTTTATAATATCAAACATTGCAAGTCATGTTATATAGAGATTGGTGGTTACTGTTTCTTTTAGGAACTATTTGTGTTTTAAATGAAAATATTTGATTTGTTTATTTTTATAGATTGGATAGTTTTATACTAGGATCATATTTACTATTAGCAGAGTAGAGTTACCTTTCTATCTCAGGAAGGAGGAATCTATTATCACTAGGGGGAGTGGGATCATTAGGCTAGTCACGCTGGACCAATTTAGTGCAGATTGTATTATCTCATGGATCAAATAGCCAGAACTACTCTATTTAATGGTGAAATTAACCAGGATTCTTTTCTTCCAATGCTAGAACATTTTTAGGATATATTTTCGGATGAGTTCTATGACTTACTGCCCGAGCGATATATCATGTTCACAATCGAGTTGGTGCCAGAAGTAGATCTGGTTTCTATCCCTTTATATAGGATGACACCAGCTAGGATTCTAGAGTTAAAGGTTCATTTATAAGATCTAAAATCTAATCTTTTCATACAACCTAGTAGATATCCATGGGGTTCACCAGTTCTTTTGACCAAGAAGTATGGTTGTAATTTACGCTTATGTGTAGATTATCATATATTGAACAAGATGATGGTCAAGAACCAGTATCCCCTTCTGCATATCAGTGATCTCTTTGATTAGTTTAGAGGTGATAAATATTATCCAAGATGGATTTGAGATTAGGATACCACCAGCTGAGGGTGAGACCATCAAACACACCTCATACTACTTTTTAGTAGCAGACATAGATTTTATGAGTTCATAGTGATGCTGTTTGGTTTGAACAATACCCCAATGGTATTCATGCCTTGATGAATAAGATATTTTATCTTTTTATGGACTATTTTGTTGTTGTTATTTGATGACATCTTAGTGTACTCCCAATTAGAAGACGATCATGAAAACCATATTGAAAACATCTTGATCACATTGAGGGAGCATGAACATTATTCCTAGATAACTAAATACAGTATCTAGATTGATAAAGTGAACTTCAAGGGATGTGTCATCTGAGAGGTAGGATTATCAGTGGTCACATAGAATTTTGAATCCGTGGTACCCTGAGATCATCCCAATAATGTCTTTAATATTCAGAGATTTCAAGGTTTATAAGGTTATTATCAACACTTTATGCAGGAATTCTCCCATATGGTAGCACCGATGTCAGTGAAGACCAAGATGGGAGTATAGTTTTTTGGTCATATTCTTGTGAGAGATATTTTTAGGATATGAATGGTAGGATAACCTCAACACCGATCATCACTTATTATTTCAAGTAAAGAATATATTTTGTATTGTGACACATTCAGAGTTATAATTGAAGCAGTTATGATGTAAGAGGATCGAGTGGTTTCTTATGGCTCCATACAGCTGATACCGACTAAGAGAAATTACCCTAATCATTATTTTCAATTACCAATAGTGGTACATGCCCTAATATGATTAAGGAATTATCTCATGGGTGAGAGGTTTGTTGCACAAATAGACAACAAGACCCTCAGGTATAACTTTTATCCGTGGAACCTAAACCTTCGGTAGAGGAGGTGGGTCGAGTATCTGTAGTCTTTTGACATAGATTTGGATTATAAACTAAGTAGGGGAAACATAATTGTTGATTAATTGAATTGAAATACATAGATAGAGGAAGTTTGGGAGTCTTGTGATGGGTGACAGATGATGGAACTTTTTTCAGACATGCATTGGGATGTTTTGGAGTCTCAAGGATGAGTAACTCTGACTTCAAAACCTATTATACCTATTATTTTGGACCATATTATGATTGAGTAGTTATTTTATATAAAGTTATTAGTTTATAGAGGAAACTTATTTGGTGGGGATAAACCATCAGGATGGTCTCTTTGAAGTGGAAATTATCTTCTTTCCCATGACCGGGTATGGGTTCTTATAGGATTATGTAAGGAGATTATGAGAGAATTTCATGCTTCTAGATGGGTGGTACATCCTGGTTTAGAAAAGATATATCATGATATCTATATATAATACTTTTGGTTAGGAATTAATAAGGAGGTAAAATGATTTGTGGAAAGATGCTTCACTTTCCAGTAGGTGAAAGCTGATCATTATAGGTTAGATGGGATTTTGTACCCTTTTTCCATTCTTGAGTGGAAATGGTATGATGTCACTTTGGATTTTGAGAAAGTATCACCCCTGAATAACCATAAGAAAAATTCTATATGAGTGATTTTATATTTATTTATGAAGGTATCCTACTTATTTGATTATCAAGGAGACCTTCACCATTGGTGATCTGGGTGGTCTTTACGCATGTGAGGTAGTTCGGCTACACGATGTTCCAACGAGTATCATTTTTGATAGAGATCCTCATTTCACATCATAGTTATAGAAGGGTTGTAAGATATTTGTGGGATCATAGTTTATTTTGAGTACAGTTAGAATGATGGTCAAACTGAGCAAACTATTCATGTTACACAGGATAAGTTATAAGCCTATGTTTTGGATTTTGGTTGTTCATGGGAGAAACATATGACACTCGTGGAATTTTCATATAATAACGACCTCATGGATTGGATCCAAGTGGAAACATTAGAGGTTTTTTATGGAAGGATTTTTCTTTCACATTTTTTTGAAGTGTTCAGAAGTAGGTTATTTTATATATTTTATTAATTGATTAATTAATATGCATATTTATAGATTTATTGCATAAAATTATTAGTTGATCGATTATATTTAGACAAGACGGTGTTAACCTAATAAGTTATACTCATACCCTATCTGGTCATTTGTTTGGTACCCGAGAAGATTATATGGATGTAGGATTAGAAAAGGGAAAGAGATCCTGTTGTTGATTTGTTGCTTGCTGGATGGGCTGCAGTTTGGAGATGAGACCGACATGGGGTTCGGGACCAGAGTCTTTTGGGTTCACTTTGTTTATGCTGAATTTTTTAATTGTATTGTTTTTAGTTTGACATTTAGATACATCTCAATATGTCACTACACGATTCATTAATATTGGTTTATTGGTTTCTCCTTTTTTTCCTAGCTGTATCATATTATTTTTTCTTGTATTCTACTAAGATTATTTCTTTTATATCATTTATTTTTGCTGCTATATACTCCATACTAGGGGATGTAGTCTCCCCGATATATTGAACACACCCTTGCTACTAGTCGGAAATCACTTTCGTATGGGGAGGCACACTTGGGGTCCCGTAACTAACCCATTCTCTCCATGTGAGAGAGTACTGGATCAAGTGACATTACAGATAGAGATATTTTTATCAATGCTTTCAAAAAAGTGCAGATAAAAATATATTTTATCACCATTAAAATACAATGGTCTGATAAAATATATATTTATCATCGTTAAATTTTGTGCTAATAAAGATACACCTTTATCAGTCCTAAATAAGTGCTGATAAATATATATTTTATCCACAGCTTGCAATTTTGTGCCAATAAAATCTATTTTTATCAATATTTTTTGGAAATCATTGAAAAACATTATTGAAAATAAAATAAATAAAATATTAAAAATATATATATTAAAAATTAATTAATTATAAGAAATGAAAAAAAAATTAATATTATATTGAGAATTCAATTATAAATACACGAATGCTAAAAATGAGTGAAGTTGAATAATTAAAAATGAATGAACTTAAAAAATATTAATAAATGGATATGGTTTATTAATTATAAAAAATATTAAAGAAAAATTTAAATGATTACATATTAAAATAAAAATGAATATATATTGAAAATATTAAAAGATAATAAACACGTACAAAAAATGAATTCATAAGATTTATTACAATAATTGTAAACACATATAAAAAGTGAAGAAAATATTAAAAAATGAATTTACATAAATCAGTTATATATATTTCAAACATTTTAAAAATATTAAATCTTAATAAATAAATCCGAATAAAAACTAATTCTATATAGTAAATTTTTTTAAGAATTTGATAACTAAGTAAATAATTATGTATAATTTATAATATTAATTACATTAATTGAAAACACGTAAAAAAATTAAGAAAAGTTAAAAAAATAAATTTAAATTAATTAATTATATACATTTCAAACATAATAAAAATGTTACACCCTAATAAATGAAATTGAATAAATATTAATCATAGAAATTAAAAACATATTAAGAATATTAAAACATTATAAATAATTATGTATAAAAAAATAATTAAAAAAAAATAAATTTCAAAAATATTAAAAATAAATAAATAAAACCAAATAAATTACAAAAAAAATTTAAAAAAAATAATTTGTAACATTAATTACGTGAATTACGAACATAAAAAAATGAATAAAAATGAATAAAAATGAATAAATAGATTCCATTAATTATATAAATAAAAAATTACTAGAAATGAATTATGCTGAATATACAAAGATATTTATAATTAAATTAAATTAAATTAAATTAAATGCACTCACATATACTTAGAATGAATAAATTAAAATAAAAATTATTACATGATTTGATTAATTGAGTCAAAAATATGAACAATTAGTTAAATAATATTTAATTTTCATATATTGAAAAATGAATCTAATATAACAACATAAATAACTACTTGAACACTAAAATAGTGTTGGGGATGATTTATGTTGGAGTTCAATTTCATGCCTAAATTACATGGGCTGGAGATAGTCTTATAAGAATCAAATATATAAATTTCAAACATATTAAAAAATATTAAATCTTAATAAATAAAATGAATAAATATTAATCATATAAATTACTAACATATTTAAAATACTGAAACTTTGTAAATAAATATGTAGAATTTTTCTAAAATAATAAATTTCAAAAATCTTAAAAACTAATGAACATAAAAAATAAAGAAATTTTTTAATGAAATAATAATAAAATTGAGTAAGTAAAATTAAATAAATTACAAAAATATTTTAAAAAAATTAATTCATAACATTAGTTACATGAATTTAAAACACATATAAAATTAATAAAAATGATTAAATAAATAATAATATTATTTATAATTATTAATGTATGCACCGTATTGATTATATATATAAAATAAAATTAATTATTAACCTTTATAATTTTTAATTATTATTAAAAATGTTATTGTTTAATTAAGTTTATAAATATATAAAAATTTATAAATAAATTTAAAATGTGAATATAATAAAAAAATAGTAAATGAATATATATAAAAACTGAATAAATATTAATATTAATATTAATATATATAAATTCAAATATGAATCACATATTAAAATTAACAAATTCATATATATATTATATAATTATTTAAATAAAATTTCAAAATATCATATTTATATTAATTATATACACATTCTGTAATTAATGTATATAAATATACTATGAAACATTTTTATTGACAAATATAAATTTGATAATTTTAATATTTAAAATAATGGAAATAAGATTCATTTTTTATTAAATGTTAAATAAACCATGTTTATATATTATATTTATATATATATATATATATATATACTTATTTTAGTTTAAATAATATTTAAAAATATATAAATATGTTTATATAAATTATATTACTCACTATGAAATTTATGAGCGCTAAATAAAAAAATTTATAAAGGGATGACTTTTATCAATGCTAGTAAAAAGAACTGACAAAGGCCACCCTTTTATATGTAATTTTATTAGCACTGATAAAATTTTCCGTTATCAGTGATTTTTTATAGCACTGATAAAAGTGCCTCCTTTATCAATGCTTTTTTCTAGCACTAATAAAGGCAGTGTGAATATTTCCCGATCTGTAGTAGTGCTTCCCCATGTGGGTTCATCCAGTGAATTTTAATGTGTGAGTGACCATTTGGAATCTTCAATTGACCAAAAAAAACTTGAAAGGGATTATTTATATGATATTCAAAAATTTGATTGTCATTCACTATATAAAAATGATTAACAAAGATCCACTATCAATTAGTCCTGTTTTTCCTCATCTACATACTCGACCAAGCTCCTTGGAACTGCGGAAAGATCAACAACAATATGATTTTTCAAAAATTTCAATATCATTTTATGTGCCTTTTGAATGAGATTGGTTAGTTATTTTTCATTGAAAGTATTATACTTAGATCTTATACTCTCATGTTTGGACTTCCCACACACACCTCATCTTCACTATCAAATACACCTTATCTCCTCTCTCGTATGGACCTTTCCCATCATCCGTGAAACACATTGCAATTCCACTGATCCCTGGACTGAAGAACCTATATAGATACATGATTCCAAAACTGAGAACTCCTTGATACTAAAAAACTCTCGAAATATATATGAAGAATAACAGACCCTATTTCTACCCCATACACATGCGAGGTCCTAAAAAAACTATCTAAATCCCAAATAGAAACCAGCAAAAACTCTTGGTGACAACTCATCCTCAACTATAGACCCCATCTCAAGTTCTCTTGGATACTTTATCACCCAAAACTATCATGAAGAGGAAACTAATAGTCATTGAAATGATAGAATCAACATTGACACACATCTCCCAATAACTCCCCCAAAATTCAATATATCAAACAGAAGTTTCAATATTTCTAACCCTTGGTATTGCATTCTTTTCCAGGAAAATAATAACATTATATTTAGGAGGAAGAGAATTAAAATATATAGTTATATTAATACCCCATAAAATTCCACTACTAATAATTTCATCCACCACCATGTTATTGAACCTATAATTTATTTTTATAATCAAAATCATGAAATTTATAATATTTTTATTTTAAGTGAAAATATAGAATAATGAAGGGATTTGAAAGAGTTATGGATTTTATACTATTATGGAAATAGGTAGACCACATCACAACTACTATAACACTCCATGTAAGGATGAAATGGTACAGGGACTATGGTACAATGAGAAGAACCATGCTGAAGGCTGACTTGGAATATAAGATATGATGCAACAAGAAGGACCACACCATAGTACAACTCCATCCAACTCCCTCACCAAAGATCACAATGAATTCTCGGGTTTCCCTCTATAGTCAAACCTTAGATCCTATAAACTCAGGCATGTTCATTTTTGTAAGATAAATGACCATGCCATAGACCATCTATTCAAGGGTTATCCATAGTGTATCTTAAGGGCCACACCGTAGCTACCTAGAGATATCAAAAGATTCTACACACTCTACACTATAGCACAAAACTCTACACTAAAAATAACATCTCAACAGCACACTTATCACAACCATGAACATGGTTTTAAAGATTAAAATTCTACCCTAGGATTATAGATTAGGGTGGTACATAACTCATAGGTTCTAATGGGGATCATAAAATATTACTTTATGTTATCGCATATATTTTATAAGCCTATCTATGATTTAAAAAAATCTGAATAAATGTAATTATTATATTTCAAAATCTTAGAAAAAATATTATATTTTATTATTTAAAATAATAGAAATATAATAAAAAAACATTGAATAAAAAAACGACCCTTGTAGGACTAGAAAAAGATGATTGGGTAAAAGAAAGATTCATTATAGATAAAAAAGTATCGCTTCCCAAAAAAGTACAATAAAAAATAAAGGGAAGGAAAATAATACACATAATCTTCTTATGAATATTCATTGTGGTCATTTGTTGGAGGGAGTAGTTTTAACGACCCAAAATTCTAAATTAAGAACATTGTATTTGATAGTGTGTATGACACGCTACACCAAGCACGTAAGGGAATATAATATCCCAAGAATTTACAATATATTTACTATTTTAAATAAATTCATTATAAAATATAGTATTAAATGAATGTAAAATCAATTTATATTGTGTTACACCCAACAACAAGTTTCTTCGATGACTTGTGTCATTTTATTGAGAAATAATATATTATTACAATATTATTATTTATTATAATAAGACTTAACATAGCCATTAAATTAGTGGTTATAAATTTTATTAACTAAACTATGAAAATATATGGTTTACACCAATATAAAATGGATATATTGGTTACCAATTAATTAGAAATGAAAATATCAACCAATTGAACATAAAATATTTTTTTTAATTTTTATTCTCACAATGGAGTTTTATCCTAAAAAATAAAATTAAATAAAATTATTTAATGATATTAATGAAATATATATGTTATATATTCAATGAAATATTTTTTATATTCATATAATAGATTTGATAAGCATAATATAACAATACATCTAGTTTTATGCTTAAAAATTGTATTTGTCTAAAAAGAAAAGTTTACTGCCTTTTAATGTAGAACCGATTTTAAATCCAATTTTTAAAAATTATATAAATTTGATATGTAAAAATAATAATAATTTTTAATATAATAATGTCTAAATTATATTAGGGTTATTTTTTGGTATTTTTCTATGAAGTTTCATTTTTTGATGAATAGTGAAAAATACTAAATTTTAATTCAAAACTGATTTTTAATCTAATTTATTTATAATTTTAAATTATGTTTTGATTTATTTTATAGTTAAATTAGATAAGTTATAAAAAAATTAATTCAATTTAGGTAATTTTAATAAACTCCACTTTGAAATTGGATATAAAAAGTTTCCAAACTTCTGAACATTTTTACATTAAAAACACGTTTTGCAGTCTCGTATGCGAGATTAAATTCAAATTAATTTCTACCACTTCTATTATTGGAATTAAAAAAAATATTCCATAATTTTTATATAAATAATTTATAATTTTTAGTAATTTAATCATCGTTCTTGAAAAAAAATATTAGTGAAAGTGATTAAAATTAATTATAGTGATTAAGAGAAAAAATATATTAACAAGGGACTAAACCTTACAATTAAGGGAAAAATGGCCAAGAAACTTGTTTAAAATATATTTTATGGAAATATTTATAAGATATTATATATTCTCTCTAATTTTTACCCTTATTAGATTCACTTTTCAAGGAACCATATGGGTGGTATTTTATTTTTAAAAATTTATAAGAATGCCACTCCTCCTCCACTATCAAAAGGCACTCACCCCTCCCACTTACTCACACATCTAAATATATTTTCCTATACAAAACTCTCCCAAAATATATAATAAAAAAAGCTAACATAATCCTATAATCCTATAATCCTCCCTTTTGTAGAAATCCATCCAAGGAATCCATTTGGTGCAAACCAAAAGAAGTTACTCGAATAAGAGGTAACACCATTCCTCAAGATATATATTTTTTATTTTCATTCCACAACCCATAAAATATTCTTATTCCATGACTAAATAAAAATATCAGTATCATAAATATATTTATTTTTTTTTATATTGAGGTTTCATCCTACACTTATACAAACTTTCATCTAAGGGGTAACAAACATACTGTTTGTGTACGCCGAACTACCGCCTCACGAAACAATGATTGTTCATTTTTTCTTCACAACCTCTCGTGGTTAAGAATTGTGATAGAAAAAATATTTATATATGATATATATGATATTTATAATTTATTTATGCTTATTTAAATTTTATATAACACATAACTCTATGCTTTCAATTTTTTTTAAATATGATAACATCGTTTGTAGATGTGTGGACTACCGCGTCCTAAAAGAGATGCGATTCATCCATGCTATATATGGAACGTATAAAAAATTATTTTAATAGAAATATGTAACATATATGTAACATATATTATAATTTAATTATAATATACATATATATCATTTAATTTTAATTCTTTTAAACCTGACAAAGAAATGAAAGTAGCGTTAATGCATATGTATGCCCTACCGTCTCCAAGAACGGTGCATTTCATTTCTTATCTCCAAATATTATGGATTATTATAAATAAATATATAATTTATACATATGATATTTTAATAATGTTTTATATTTTTTTATATTATGAAATCATTATATAATTAATAATAATAACTAACAAGTTAAGACATAATTGAAAAACTATGCAATTAAAACCTAAAATAGTGAAAATAATGTATGATTATTAACAAAAGGGTAAGAAGATATTATAAGAAGATAATATATGTTATTATAAATATTATTGTGGTTATTTTATAAGTTATTTAATTTTTGAAAACCATTATAAAATAGTTTAAGGTAATTTCACCCAAATGGAAACACAAGGTAAGGGTTTTCCATCTCACTTTTTACATCTGCGGGATAAATGAAAAATTCACCACTTACTTTTTTTATATGGTGTATATACTACCCATTTTGATATATTATATCATGAATTATTTTATATTCTTTTTATTTGAATTTTTAATTTTATTATTATTATTTTGGGGTCTTTTAATTCATAAGTTACCAAGTAATAAGGGACTTCGTCTCAATTTCCATTCTTTGAGACATATTTTGTTGTCGTGCACATAATTTATTATATATATTTTACATAATACCACATTGATATATAATATCATTATTAATTAATTATTAATGATATTTTTATTTTAAAATTTAATTATTTAATCAAATTGGATTTAAATTAAGCTTTACCAAGTGGAAAAGAATTTCATAACCCAATTTATGTTATTTGGGTTATATTACTTCCTCATTGTCATTAATATTTGAAGATTATGTGTGTAATAAATTTTTACTATCTATTTTTTATATACACTTTTTTTATTTGGATTTACATTTGACATAAATGATCTATTTATCAATTTATTCTCACATCATCATTATGGTATCTTCAAGGGTTTACATCACAATCTAATTTTTTTTCAGGATTGTTTATAATTGAATTTACATTAGATGAAATTATCATATAATTGTCCAATAAACCCTTTAATCCTATTATTCTATAGTAATTAATGAATTTTTTAATTAATAGTACCATTTTACTATTTTTAGTACTAAAAATATTTTATAAAATGTTTTTAAGGAAACCTAACTTCATTTCTCTCTTTAGTCAGAGAACCTATTTTCTCATAAAACCCTATTTTCTAAAAAGGTTTTAAAAATGGGTTTTAACCTTTCCAAAATGTTTTATTAAAGGAATTTTAACCCTTTTTTATTTTTAAAATGTTTTAAAAGGAATCTTCTCGTCACTTTCTAAACAAGGAACTTTCTTATCCTTTTTACCATGAAAAAAGAATGTTCTTTTTATTGTGTACAACAAGTACAAATTTATCGGCCATCAATTTTTTGAATATTTCATTGTAAGTTTAAAAGATTTTTTTTAAATATTTTTTTAAAAAGTTATTTTCAATGAAAATTATTTTCAATTTTTTTTTTCAAAATGAAAAGGATATTTTCCTCTAGAATTTTTTTAAAATATATTTTTACAGTATTTCCATTCATTAAGGAAAAAACCTGTTATTTTATACCAATTTGGATATGTTATATTTATACTATCCTTATCCTTTATTTTGATGCTTTATTATTTCTTTGACCAAGTATGTCATTGACATTCAATACCTTGATTCCTTTTAGTCCCCTTAAAATATTCAATTTCCTATGATCATTGAACAATGAATTTCTCCTAATTATTGATATCATTTATCAAAGATATTTTTATTTCCCAAACCATATATCATTTTTACATACGGTGTTTACTTTGATTATTATTTTATTGACTAGAGAAATATAGATCAATTCATATCCTTTAACAGTAAAGATATTTGATATGGAAATTTGTTTATTTAAATCGATTATTTGAGATATGAGGAATATTTTAGACATGAACTATATGGTGTGGGGACCTATTAATGAAATACTTATGTATTGGGGATTTGTTAATTCAATCCCTATGGGTTGTGGACTGTTTAATGTAATCCCCATGATGCATCGATAGTCACATGACATAAAATTAGTTTATAGAAAACACATTGAGTTTGTTTCCAAGTAGAATAAATGGGTTTCTACCAAAATATTTAAACTTTATTGAGATTAGGTCTTGATAGTATAGGAATCATGTTCCTAGGAAACATGGTGTTTAATAATTAATCATTTCCTTTATTTTGTTTCATTATTTATTATCCATGAGATTTTCACTATGAAAAATTATATGGATGCATTTTATTCTTAGTTTATTGATTAATGGAATGCGTTTCAGTTATTTTCCTTGAAATGTTATTCACACACTTCTTTATCAATTTATTGATTACATGGTTTGTGTATTGAGTTATTACATTTCCATATTGACCATTCACATTAATTCATTGTTGCTTCTACTATAGTTGACCCTTACCAAGAATTTGAGCTCACCCTTACTTTGTCTTATTTTCCCAAGATTCCATGAAGTGTACTAAGAATGATATGAAAGGAAAATATATATATGTAATAAAGTTATCCTCAAAAAACAATATTGTAATCAGTGTATTAGTTTGTGAAACATGAATCATATATGTATCTAGTTTACCAAGACTATTAAACTCTTTTATCCTTTGGTATTTGATTCCTTCCAACTCTGGGATTTTGGGGTCAGATAACTATATGAGTCATAAGTGGTATTTTTATTCCAATAATTTGAACAAAAATCATTCTTTTACCCTTTGGTAATGGAATCACTGAATTTAATGGTATTATGAATTGACACAATGATTAGAGTGGTCAACAGACAATGATTCACCGACCCCAAATACCTCACTCTCCTCACTCGACCTAACAATCCCACGATCCTACTAAGTCATCACATTATATACATAGATCCTAGAAGGAAATTATCCTATCAACTATGTATCACTGAGGATGTGGGTGGGATCACAAGATCATGAATTACCATAATCCTACTCATGATTCCAACAACCTTGACCATGTATGGAGAGAATCCCAATATCAGGATTAAAATAAATTGTTAAACTATTTGTGATAAATCTGATGAAACAATGGAAGTGAAATATTACAGAAAAATAAATAAAAGATATTAGAATATAAAATTTTTAATGTAAAAAAACCCTATAACAAGGAGGCTTAAAAAACCATGTGGTAATTCCAATATATCCACTATGAATGAGAGAGTATAAAATCTAAATAAAGACTGAAGATTAATTTAAAATAAAGAATTGAAAAACCTATGGGAAAACCACACACTGATATGCCTCTGCATTCTGTCTAAAAATTATCTTGGTTAAAATAAAATTATCAAATATCCATCTGCAAAAAATTTCACCCTTCTATTAATGAAATTATACTACCTAAGAAATATTTATCCAAACACGCATAAGACTTGAAAAATCTTGAAAAACCTAAAGGATATATCTATATCTCCTGATCTCTCCATCACGATGTTCCACCGATCATTAACTGGGACACACCACCTCATTACCACAATCAAGAAGGGTTTCAATACATGGCCCCAATAAACAATCTCATTGCTACTTCTTCTCACTTGTTCCATGCCAATGTTCCAAACATGATACAAAAAACATGGTATTCCATCACATTGCAGATACAACATTTATGTATCATTAGCCATCACTGATTAGACACATGGGATAATGAAAATACAGTGACCCCTTTCCACTTGATCTTGGTGGACTACATCATGAGTATCTATCCTTCCCTTGATTTCCACTAGCTACTTCTCCTTTTAAATCCTTCCCTGTTTCTATTTTAAATATAGATAATATATAAAATATTATATCTTAAATTCCCAAATCACCACGTATATATCATATTAATAATAAAAAACTTATATAATCAAAATAGATATAAAAGATATATGTCCCCATTAGAAAAATATATAACTTTATTCTTATGATTGGATAAAAGATATC
The DNA here is from genome assembly GCA_963277665.1 of Viscum album. Taxonomy (NCBI): domain Eukaryota; kingdom Viridiplantae; phylum Streptophyta; class Magnoliopsida; order Santalales; family Viscaceae; genus Viscum; species Viscum album. The sequence continues at coordinate 324,405,996 of OY728165.1, read as the reverse complement.
TATAATTCAAAAACTATCTTATCTAAAATTTGAAAACATACTTGGGTTGAATACTATAAATATAACCCTTCATCTCGTCAATAAAGATACCATCAAGCAAACATAGTTGGTCAAAAAATGGAGATACAATCCAACAAACTCAGTTTGACCAAAAACATATTGGCATCACACCAACCATCATCATCTACTGAAAAATTGACGGAAACAATTTTATAAAATGATAGAAAACTAAAATATTCCCTAAAAAATAAATCCAAACCCTAGAGTCTTTATCACATCTGAATTTTGACTTCCTTTTCAAATAAGACCAAAAAAAGAAATATCTAGATCCCCTATAATTTTGATCTCCACACAATCTGGAGCACATACAAAAAGAAATTTCTCCCCTTCCCAATATATCGAGTAGCTATCCGAAATGGCCCGAAGGCCTTATTTTTTATTTTATTATAGATAAAACCCATTTTAAGGGATGAAGGGGAACCCATACAAGACTCGTAGGCCCAAGGCCCAAGGCCCGACACAACTCGCAATACATGAACCGAAGGCCGAGAGGCATACTATGCCCAATACATGACCCACTGGACCAACCCATAGGAACTAACCCTCCCCTAGATTCTGCATCATTGATCACCTAGCTCCCAAACTTTCATTTCTGACTGGTTAGCATTTCCCCATACAAAGCTGCACGGTGCCCTGTTGCGATGGCATTTTTCATATCCTCTCATTCATCCAATCTGATAGCTCTGCTTCTGGTGACTGCTATTAATGTTTCTCTGATACTCTTTTGGGGCCTTCTTTGTGTGAACTGGGATACTCCATGGTCTTTGTGGCCCAAAGGCCCTGAAGCCCGATGACCTTTGATGACTCAATGGCCCTGGAGACCCATAGGCCCAAACCGGTGGCCCGAAGTCCCAAATCGGGTGAATAGTTCTAGTTGCTACAGTACTGAACAGTACCTGCTACATTTCTGCTACAATAACCCAGAAATTCACCTCCACCCGGTTTTGAACCTGGGTCTCTTGGATGCCAATCAGGAGCCCTTAACACTCAGGTACAGGCTCGTTGGCTCTTGAGTAGCTAGCACATCGCATCAATCTACAAGTTTAATCCTTTCATCACCAGTCATAAATTCAGAATAAAATAATTCAATATAAGTCCTAAAATACCTCTCTCAACCTTATTTGTTTTTCAAGCACCATTCTACCTCATACACCATCATTCCTATTGAAAACATCCAAAATTATCACAAAAAATTGATAGCATAAAACATCACCTATGATACTACTTGTTGGGGGAGAATCCTAATCCAAGGATAAAAATCACTTTTGAAACATTTTTTTATAAATATGATGAAATAATGGAAATGAAATCTTATAGAAGGATAAATAAAAGAAACTAGAATGTTGTATTTTTTACAAGGGAAAACCCTATAACATAGAGGATTAAAAAACTAGGGGTCAATTCTGAAATATCCATTATGAATCAGAGAGTAAAAAATCAATGTAAATATTTAAATTGAATAAAAAATAAATCATAAAAATACTATGTGAAAAACACACCCTAATATGACTCTATATTTTCTCTTTAAAAAATCTCTGTCAAAACACAATGCTCAAAGATCAACATATAAGCAAATGTCACCCTTCTATAAATGAAATACCACTACCTTGGGGGTCTTCATACAAACATACATTATCCTTGTACCACATTACAAAACTGAAAATATTTTTCTCTCTCCCATGATCTCACCATCATGATGTACCACCGATCATCAATCGAGAGACATTCACGGATCATCACAATCAAGAATACTTTTCATAGATGTCCCTAATTAACAATATTATCACTTATTGTTCACACCTATTCTATATCAATGCACCGCACATGATACCAAAAACACAATATCCCATCAAACCATATATCCAAAATTGATGCCTCATTATATATCACCAATGATCCACATGGGATACTATAAATGTAGCAACCCCCTTTTTCCTTGATATCAGTGGAATACATCTCAAGCAGCTATCCTTCTATTGATCATCACCATATTCTTCCCCTTTTAAATCCTTAATTGCTTCATTTTTCAAATACAGATATGATATAAAATATTATGTCCTAAATTAAAAAATAACCATATATGTGCCATGTTAATGATAAGAAACTTATTTTAAATAAATAAATATAAAAGATATATCTCCCCTTGAGAAATACATGAAGGTTTATTTGTATGATTGGATAACATATATATCTAATTCAAAAATAATAATACCTAAAATTTGGAAACACCCACATGAAAAATCCTATTAGAATATACCATTAGGATATTTAATCTGGAAAAAATAAATAAGCATTTATTGATTTTTCTTAAATAATTATTTCAACTCATTAAAGGATTGAATCAACCCAAGGCTCCTCCAGTACCCATGAAGGCTATAAATAGGCATATTGGGAGTCTTTAATTTCAACTAATATGACTATATAATACCAAAAAAATATTGATCGATACACAATGCATATATTCAATAGTTCCCATGAAAACTATTATTTATTCTTCTAATAAACAAGGATTCTTCTTTAAAATCCATTTTCAAATTCCTTTATTCTTATAGCCTTTGTATTGTTCCCCAAATTGTAATCCATAAAGGATCATCCTAAACCTATTATCCGTCTCTCTTAATCTTATTCTTCAGTTCTTTGTTTTCATTTAAATCAAGGGATTTATCTTTACTTGTTTTCTAACTTCTATAATAAAGATTAAGGGTACAAGTATTCTTGATTATTTGATAAAGAAAAAGGGTATTTGGTTTCTTAGATACCATTAAAGTAAAAGGTATAATATTACTCTATAAATAATTCTTGATGGGTGGAGACATAGAGGCTCATTATTGAGATATTGATGAACTCCTTTATCAATGTGTATCTTTCTAATTTACACAATTTATTTTCTTCTATTCTTACTATTTTTATATTTAGATACACTTTTCAATTATACAATCACTTTATTTTTTTAATCTTAAGTCAAATTTTTTCATGTTAAAAACTTTTATTTGGTAAGTATCATTTTAAAATTTATTTGTAGAAAACTCATCCCCTCCCCTCTTTACATTTTATCATCCTCTCATAAATTCACAACTTACCTTCATAGTAGTTATGTCTAACAAAAAATAAATCCTTAGTCATAAATCACAAATATCTTCCAAAAAAAAAGAATAAATAGGGAGGGGACACAATTTTTTTTTATAAAAATCACTAAAATATCTAAATTAGACTCCAATAATAAATATTTAGAGTATAAGAGAAGATATTCCTTCCAAACATAAAGTAAATAAAGTGAATTTTCATGAAAATCTAATGTAGTATCCAAATCAATGTACTAAGCCATTAGTAAATACCCAAAGTGGTTATGAGATAAATAACCACCACTAGCCCATCCATTTTAAAATGGAGAATCCATATTAATATTGATAATATACATATATAAATAAACCCAATAAAAAATCTATAATTTTCTATTTTTTAGCATGGACAATCATAAATAGATATTTTTAGATATCCATATTTTCTCACATTTAGGATATTTTAAGGCCTATCCCATGATATCGCTTATAAAAAATTAGTTTTTCTTAATGAAATGAAATGAAGGATGGTTATTATTATAATAAATAACTTGATTAAATTACACCCAAAAAATTAGAGAATTTATATTAATAAAAAACTCTCTAAGACTTGAATAAGAGGATTTTATCCAAAAAAGGCAACATTCCTAAAAAAACCCCATCTATGAGGTTTAATTAAAAAACACTCAAAATAAATCCAAAAAATAGATACATTAAAATTATAAAAAAACATGATCGATATCAACCTTATCCTGGTGAAAAAATACATTTGTATGGTAGGCTTAACTAGAGATTTCTTAGAGCCTTAGGAAAGGTAATGACACCATTTAAATGTCTCTACATGAAAGTAGGAAATTTTTATGGTATTATAAAATTTAAAATAACCTTTCTAGAAAATAAATTAAACTTTTTTTCTCTCACCACATCATAAAAATTAGAGAACTTGGGTTTTATCCATTGAGACTTGAAGATCCTAATAATATCTATAAACTCTTTATTCCTCGATATTCCCCTCTAACACCAAGAGTCAATAGGTCTAAATAACTATACATATTTTTTTTCATAAAAATGGTTCCATAGGTAATTATAATAATTAAATCTCCACCAAAGGTTAAAAGGGATATCTTCTAAGAAATAATTAAGATTTATAATTCCCAAATTTTTCTTTTCATTTGGGTAAAAAAATTTCCTCCAAACCATCTAATGTCACATTCACCTATTATGATAATCTCCCTAAAAAATTATACCACCAACTTATCAATATTATCAATAAATAATCTATAAAATATTACTATTGAAATATGATATAAGGGAATAGAGGATATTTTTTAACAAGGATAATCCTACCCCAAGTGAAATTAATTTTTTATTTCATCCTAGGAGGTATTTGTCAAATTTAAGATAGATTCAGTGAAAAATTAAAGAACAAGCCACTACTAGTGTACACATCATTTATATTAAAAAATAAGTCATATAATAGAATCTAATAATTACAAGGCATTTAATCATCTTGATTCTTTCTAAGGGAAAAAAATAATTCACTATAAAATTTCTCTCCTCTAGGATGATAAGTTGACCAGAGCACTCCTGGAAATCACTCAACAATTTCATAAGAATTTTCATTAATCTATTACCTTCACTGCTATATATTAAATAATCATCCTCATATTTTAGGTGATGTATTTTAGTACATATTCTGGTCACCTTAAAGTACTTCACATTTCAATCTCTAAAAAATATATCAATCCCTCTAATAAAAGACTCTAAAGACAAAATAAAAATATTAAGAGAAAACAGATCTCCCTATTTAACTACTCTTGATGGGTCGAAGAAAACATAATGATTACCACTAATTAGAATGTAAAAAAAATTAATGTTAAAATTTTCCAAGAATATCTTGATCAAACTATGAGAAAATTCATGATGGGTGAGAACATTTTCAAGGGACACCCAATAATCTCTACCAAAATCTATATAGAAATATAAATTGAATGAAGCTTTTTTCCATTTATTTTACCTTATATTTAGATGAAAAAACTTTTAGGTCAATAAATAAATATCATAAAATTTACTCCCTTTCAAAAATCCATTTTTATTTACTAAAAAAAGAAGAATGGTCTATAAATCTATCAACCAATTTATTTGAAAAAATTTATTGATTAGGTTATAAGTGAAAATAAAATAAAACTACAAATGTTATAAGATGATAATTTATAGGAGTTTTTAAGGTATAATTACTTACAATACTCTAAGAATTTTAATTATAGTAAAAAATTATTCCACTAACCCCATAAATTCCTCCACAAAATATCCAAGTAATAAGTAAAGGAAAGGCATGTGAATCCATCTAGTCAGGGTGAGATTTACCAAAACATTTCAAAATAAAAATTCTTATCTTTAGTAAGGATAAAATTTTAATAAGATTTTAGTTAACCCCAATATAAAAAATTAAGGAATTTAATCAAGAATATACTCCCTAGTATAAATGTCCACAAAGTTAGAAATTAGTTGGAAAAAATTTACTACTTCATGACCAATGAAAGATCCTCTTTTTTCATGGATTCCCACACCAGAAATTAGCTTCAAATAATTGAGGAAACATACCAATTTTATAAGGGTAGTTTTGGATAGGAACTATAGGTATATTTTTGGTAACATTCAAGGCTCAAGATGTTTGGAACTTCTACGACAACATGATGGATATCTACAATGACCTCTCATATTTTTATGAGATTCTTAGGGATTAGTTCCAGAAGTTTTCAAGTAATACACTATAAGAAGAAAAAATCAACCTTTTAATCCCAACATTATAGATATCTTGATCTAATAACTCCTCAATATTCCACAACTAGTGTGAGAAGAATATCTATTTTCTAAAAATGAAAATATAGAAGTAACTTCCCTATAAAAACAACCTGATGTACTAGGGAAAACCATAATTAAATCTATATTTGAAGAAATAATATCATTATACATACCCCTTAACTAATATTACTAACCTTTAGATTTATTTTGAAGGCTTCATGAAAATATAGTAGAAGAAAAATGACAATATTTACCTCCATGATCAATGTAATAATAGGTAGAACAATAAGAGGATGGATTTTCTAAGTAAACTTGTTGAAAGAAAATTATATCACTATTTTAAATCCAAATGAAAGGATAAATATATTTAGAGAAATTCAACTCAACTCAAATCCTTACTAAATAAGGTCTATATAATCTTTTATTCATTGAATATATTTGAGAAATGGATGATTATGAGACCTAGAAGGTCTTTTCTAGGAATAAAAACCAGTCTCAACACCTGTCCTAATAGTTTATGGTGGTCCTAGACTTCTCTAAAATAGATCAGGGTGGTCCCCTCAATCTATTTTGGGAAGATTCCTCCAATCAGTGATTATAATAAAAAAGTCATGGGTTATTAGAATAGGTAATGAGGAATATACTTATGTAACAACCTTCATGATTGGGTTAAGAGAGAGACAAGGAGTGTCTCATACACTGAATTCTCTTCCCTCATCACCTATATTTCTTCCCCAATTAGAAATTATAATGAATTTCAGAATTTATTTCCTCTAACATTTGGTTTGCCCTTATAAATCTTTATAGGGGAGAGGATTGAATTGTTAGAACATTATGTATGATGTGCACTCTCATCTCATATTGAAACAACCCATAATTTTATTAATAGAATTTCCATTTTTAATATATAATTATGTCATGTTTGGTAATACAATATTATATAATATACATGAACCAAATTATAAAAAAATATTATTATAAATATTACATTTAGAGAATAAATATGGCCCTAATAATTACATTTTTTACAGTGGGACAAAAAATAGAAAATGAGGTAACAATTATTGGAAAATCTGAATACTCTCAATCCCCTAAAATAATCACACCGACGAACAACACTATAGAAATGAAGCATAATATTTTTAATGTAATATGCATTCAAAAAATGAAAATAGATTTTAAATTGATAAAAAAATATATATGGATAAATAATGAATGAAATATATGGTATTTATAAGAATTTGGGACCCCATACGACCATTACAAATCCGACTTTTGGAATAGAAATATGATGGCTGAAATAGTTACATGACCGTTGGAATAACAATATGATCATTAGAAATAGTAAACTGACTATTAGAATAGTTTCCTCACCTATGGATTTGTAAAATAATATTTAGGTATCTTTTAAAATAAAAATATGGGATATTTATATCATGACACAAATAAATATATTTTTAAAAAATAATAAAATATGCTTTTATATTTTTCAAAACATATATGTTTTATTTTTATTTTTAACAAATTTAATGATTTAAAATAAATTTTATTTTCATATAACAAGTTAATAAATTAATATTATGTTTCATTATAATTATAATATAATTTTTCGAGACCTTTATTAATTTTCACAAGGGATATAAACATGGCTATAATATTAAAATTGGAGTTTCTTTAAATAACTATAGTTTTATTTAAAAATTAAATTTCTAGTATTTTGAAAACTATTTTCACAAATTTATGTTATTTTTTAATATAAATATTAAAAATTGGTTAGGGAGAATTTTAGGTATTTTTCTAAAATGTATGATTTTCTGAGAAAAGTAAAATATTACAAAATGCGATATTTAACACTACAAGCTAAAAACATGAATTTTTGAGTCATGTATTATGTAATAAACCATTATTATAAACTCAAATTCATTATTTACATTATGTAGTCACAAGATTCCTCACTTCTGGTAGTCATGAATCAAAAAATAAACAAATTATTAAAATATTAATAAACACCCCTCTCCCATTAAAAATGCCACCCCTCGCAACTCATTCTACTCACACCTTTAAAGCCCTTTACATTTCCAAATTTCTACACATTTAACTTCCAAATCCTATACACCATGTACTAATTCAACCAGTATCATCCAAAGGCTAATTTTAGGTAACTTCAAGATTTTTTCAAGGTTATGTAATTCAAGAGGTAATATTATCAAACTTTCCCTTTTAAATTATTTCCTTCCTTTACCTTATCCTACATTCTCCACACCCCCATAAAACATGAAACAATAACTCTAATATCACATATATATATATATATATATAGATATATTAATTTTATAGTTATAGTTTAATATCTACCAAACATCCTCTTTTATTCTCCTCTTATTCTAAAATCAAAACCATTATCCATATTATGTCGGGTCACCACCCATTTGGATGATGAGTTATCATTTCTTATTACCACATTCAAGGATGGTCCTAAAAATATTATTATAGTTAAATAATATGATTATAAGTATATTATAATTTATTTCATATTTTTTATTGAATAAAAGACATAATATTAAATAAAATGAAACTAGTTCGTAGTGTTCGGTAAAACCACCTAAATAGACTAACCACATAATATTAACATTTATACTAAGTGAATAATCCCTTTTTTAGAATATAAAAGGATATTTGGGGCTATTAAATTTTTTTAATGACATGAATATCATTTCATATCACTTCTATAGTTGTATTACTATATGGAATTAACTTCTATAATTATACACAAGTGATCTGATCATAGAACCATGAAACAAATTCCCTTAGAAAAGAGAAATTAAACTTTATGTCTCATTGAAATGGTAATAAATGAACATAAAAAATATAAATAAATAAAATATAGATATAAAAGGATCTTAATTAAGTAATTAATTAATTTAGTTTGATTATTCAGGACATTTAGTGGAAATGGAGAATGATTCTAGAACCTAAGGTAATGGATCTCTCCAATCCATCCTTTTTCATTTGGTTATAATCTTTATCTCTCTAAATCATATTTTTTTATAACTTATATTTTATGGAAACATTATAAATTCTATATATATGTCTCTTAGATATATTCCTAGATTATTCTCCCTTACTTTTATGGGGGTAATACATGTCTTACGATCATATTTCAAATGCCTTATTTAAAATCAAACCTCATTATGGGGTATTTTTATATCCCTTAATCCTTTTAAGAACCTGTCATTTAAAGTATTTATTCTAAAATTAACACCATATTTTAAGACCTATGCTTATATGAACATCCAAAATATTTAATTACTTAATATATTTAAAATATTTATGAATTTTTTTGATTATAATACGAGGCAAGATTATAACACCCATTTCTTTCCATGGGTAATTATTTTATTTATGACTTATAATTAATTTCCTTTGGTGGAACACAAACCAAGTACATGGTATCATGTGTGTAACCAGATATCACTATAATGCATTAGAAAATGTTTTTTTCATGTGATGGTATGTATGATATCATGGAGTAAACCTAATCTATGATGGGACTCTTTCCACCATGTGATGTGGTCTTAGTTGTTAGCCTTAGCTTTTTCTTATGTCATGTTTTATGTTGCTTCAACATTCTTAGGTTACCATGATCATATGATACCATGTTATTTATGTCATCATCCCATGCGATTGTTTATAAGATTTCTATTTAATGATATCATGTTATTCTATTTTACTCACATATGATGCATTATAGTCATGTCTTTTCCATTACTAGGATATATTTCTCACCCATTTATTTTTTTATGTATTCTTAGGTTATCTAATGTAGTTTTAGTATATTTAAGGTATTTAGGACCTAGTTATGGAGAAATAAATAAATATGTTATAATTTAGTTTCTTTCTAATTTATTAAGCATATAATCTACCAAATAAACTAGGCCTCATGGTCTTGGGGTTGTGTTTATTGGATGTTTATGTAATAGTATGTATAAATGGTTTTGGTCACTATAGTTTGTATCAGAGAAAGGGATAGTTATTTTTGGGTATTAGGACTATATTACTTTAGTAAAAACCCAAGGTATATTTATAAGTATAGGAAAATATTCTTAAATTTTGGTGAAGTATTAAGTGCGTGGTTTCCATGAAATTACATCCCTATATGGATACTAAAAGAAAGTGTGGATTTGGAATGATTTTATCTAGGGGTAATAACCTCAAAAAGATAGAATTAGATATTAACTCAATCATCGCCTATTACACGACAAAGAGTCCTTTCTTCCCATGGTTTGACAGTCCAATGGGGTATTCTTTTAAAATTATCAAACTCTTTATGAACAATTATAAAGAAATTGAATAGACTGTTAGGTTAGAAAAAATAGTAGGAAAGATTACTGTAGATTATGAAGATTAAAACCCAGAGAATCATAAGTTCATATTTTCATGTCATTTATAACTTATTCCTTATATGTTCATATTTTTCCTTTTTATATAATTTTTAGTTTGAGTACTCACATTACTTTTTTTACTTTAGTTAATGTTGTGAAATATAAGAAACTATTCCAATAACCATCATTATAGGGAATGTGATGATTTCTCTATTGAAATGCCTACCATATTAACGATAAAGCTAGAAACATCCTATAATTACTAGATGATCTTACTTATGATATTTATAATAACTTGAATCGTGTGTATTTCACATTTTATCCTAAGAAATTAAAAGTTTCGGTCGAGTACTTTATATGAGAAAGGCCTCCTGATTTTAGTGGGTCATCTGATCCCCTCATCATGGAACAATGTCTTAAATCCATTGATAAGATATCCCCTATCCTATAATTCTTGAAATAAGATAATTTCATGCTATTTATCTATCATATTTAAGGGACAGCTGATCAATATTGTAAATTGATCAAGAACCTAATGTCCAAAGTGGAAATTTATTCCTTATAATGAGAAGTACACAAGAAAATATTTTTCAATAAATATTTTTTCAAAACTCTCTTCCTTAAAATGGATAGAGAGTTTTTTAGAATGATGTAAATGGAATATGAGTACATGAATGAATATGAGGGAAACTTGAGAAATATTTCATGATATTACTTCAGATTTTTCATCAAACCTGAATGAAAGTTGGACCATTTCTTTAGTGTGTTAAATAAAATTCTATGAAATGAATTAGAAAATTATAAATTTATTAGCTATGATGAGATTTTTTTTACTTTAAGGTCATGATAGAGATTGACGACTCTCAGTGGTCTCATGGTCCTAGATATGAAATGTACTAAATGGTGCTCTCTTCAGGAGGATCAATGGAAAAACTTTATGTAGGAAATAATACCCAACATCCCACGTGTCAATAATTTGGGAAGTATCATCCAAAAAATTATCTCAAGAGAACCAGGAGATACTTCAATTGTGAAAAAGAGGGGCATCTTGATGATCAATTTAGAAGAGGGATTAATAAACCCACTAATGTGATGGAATAAAAGAAGGTTTATATTAACACATATCTTAGAGTACAATGATTCAATTATAAGGAATAGAATAATTATGAGAACCAATTACCTATGTCAAGAGTTGTCAAAGATGATAAACAACAATATCTTCTATGGTCTAGAGAGAAATGAAGGTCATATTCTGTCACTACTATTGATGCATTTCCCAAAAATGATGTAGTGTAAGAAAAATGGTCATTCATTAAAGAATAGAAAATTTAGTTTTTGATTATGGTTCTACGCATTATTTCACATATTTCAAGTTTAGAAGAAATATTTAAACACAACCTCAAAATAAGATGGTTGAGCTATCTATGGGAACAAAAAATGGATAAATTTTTACTTTACAAGTATATAAATCCTCCCTAGTTAATTTTTTTTACAAAAAAACCAATAAAATTTTATCTTAGTTCCATTAGAAGAGTTTATATTGTATTAGTCATGGATTGAATAACCTTAAATAAAGCCATTATCAACATCAAGGGGAGAGAAATAAATATTCACATCCTAATTCATCATCTAATTCTATATAAGTGAAAGTTTAAGGATGAATCTATTTTGGAATCTTCATCACAAGTGTGGATATTATTTTATTATGGGAAAAATATATTTCTCAAATGATTGAGAGAAAGGATAAAATCATGCTCGAATACATACCCATTATGAGGGACTATACAGATGTTTTTCCTAAAGAGTTATATGGTATTCTTACTAACTAAGTTGTTTTGTTCTCAATAAAACTTATAACTAGATCTATAACCATAACTGAGAATTTCTATCTAATCAACACCATCGAGTTAGAATAATCAAAGAATCAATTACAAGATAATCTAGACAAGGTTTTTATATGGACTTGTGATTCATCGGGGGGTGTTCTGGTTTTATTTTTCAAGAATAAGGATGATTTAAAGTTCCTATTCACATATCATCATGAACTAAAAAAAATCATGATAAATAAAAACTATCCCATGCTATAGATATATGACTTTTTCAATTAACTACACATATCCTAATACTTTTCTATGTTTTATATTTGGTTGGGATATCACTAATAAAAGGTGAAGAATATTTAAAGATATCTGAAAAGGGATCTCTCAAGAGATCTCTAATTTCTAGAAAAACCTAGGGTTTTAGCATGGAATTCTTCTACCACCGGCATTCATTAGAAATAATTGCATTCAATTTATCCTTTTTACCTATCTTATATGATTATTTTTTCACACAACCAGGAACCTCATTCCTATGTATTTGTATTCTTTGGGTGTACTATAGACCCTACTTTACTTCTAGAATATTTGGTTATTGAAAAAGTTTTGGATAGCCACTTCCTATATCTATATGGAGTCTAGGATTTTAGGTGTTGATGGATTAGAACTTCTTGGATATCAGATGCGGGAGTATTTGGTTTGGTGTAGTTTTATTATTAATTCCTTTCCAAATATGGTCTTCAGGAGCTCTAGTTTGGGGTTGGAGGTTGTGAATGGTGGTATAAGGATTCTTGTACTCTTCCAATAAAGTTTCTATTCACTAAGGTGACAACAAAATGGGATTAATGGGTGGTGGTTGGAATATTTCTGTAAAGGATAGTGACATAAAGGGCATGCACGAGGGTTAATAGCAGTTGATGAGTTAATTGATCTAGATGTGACTATCATAAGTAGTGGTGATGATATGGGAGTTGACTTGGTTGTATTAGTGATGGATATTGATAGTGATATAGCTACAATTGTCAATGGATTAAGCATTTGTGGTGGTCTTGAGGCGAGTCTGTGTTTGGCATGATGTATGTTGGATACCGATTCTTCATCCTAGCTTGGGATTGGGGGAACTATTTTTAGGTGGTCAATCCTTGGGTCCTCTGAGTCATCTTTTGGTCCTTCAGAACAATTATACGTAGAAGGTAACATAATGATATGATCCAATCAACACAACACATTAGGTTGGTATTTTTTCTTAATGTAACATTGCCAGGTGGGTAACTAAAAAGAGAGATAGGGGCGCTGGAACCTATCAATTATCCATATACAGCTTAGGTTATATGGGTTATATTTGACGACATTATAATTGGAAGCACAACATGATTATTTTCTATAATGGGAGTGACAAATCATGTGAAGGGTGAAGACTAGACTAGTTATGTGACACATATTGGAGGTAGCATGGAATAGAAACATTCCAAAATTTTTGGTTGGGAAGTTTGAAAGAGTGATGGGTGTGCTGACACCTGTCATCTGGTCCTCTTCCCAGATGTGGGTTAAATAAGGGTTCTCTTTCATGAATTCATGTTATTATAATATAATACAAGGGTTGTTGGAAAGGGGTTGGGGGAACCATAATGGAAAGTCTTAAATCATAATGTAGTGTTTGGATACTCATCTTGGGCCCTTGGGTCAACTTCTTAATCTTTCAATCCATTGGGCCCATGGGCCATCAAAATTTAATGGTTCATAAACCAATGAGACTTCAGGTCACGCTATGGGTTACCTCTCAACCCTATTTAAAATATTTAATTATTTTTATAATAAAAGGGGGCATTGACCCTACCCATTATAAGAAGGTGAAGAAAGAAAATATTCAAAATAATTCTTTGAAAAAATGGTATGAATACTTTCAGTTCATAGTAATTCCAATAGGTTACACTAATGCTCCAAAAATCATTATGAACTTAATGAATTGAGTATTTCGATAGTACCATGAATATTTTTGGTTGTATTTATAGATTATATTCTTACACACTCCAAAAAATAAGAGTATGAGGAGTATTCTAATATTATGATAAAGACTTTGAAAAAGGAGAAGATGTATTAAAATTAAAGAAAATGTGAGTTCAGGATGGAGGATGTGTCATTAATTGGGAATTTTATCACTAGAAAAAGGATATCTATGGACCATTCTATGATATAGGAAATTGATGAGTGTCTTATACCAATATATAAAATATAGATCCATATTTTCCTTCAACTAGATAGGTATTATTGAAGATTATGAGGAACTTCTTGTAAGGACCCAATCCACCAGGGCCTTCCTGGATAGTAAAAGGCTAAGATGAAACAACCCCAAGCCTACTTCCTTAGCCCAGGGCTTGGTGACAAGAATTGAGAAGGAATAACTAAAACTAGAGGCCTTCTCCTAATGTACCTATATGCACACACCCAACCATCCCTATACAGATTCTCATTGAAATAATAATAACATATAGTAACAAATAGAGTAAAAAACATTCATGTAATAACCTCTAAGGAATAGAAAAAATTACAATAGAGTAATATGAAATGTAAAGGGGAAAAATAAATTCCCCACTAGAAAATATGTCTCAACCTGACAACAATATTAATTAATTAAATCCGATAGATCACAACTCATGTTATGCAAGACTGACCACTGTATGAATGCATCCAAATATTACCATGCTTTACCATAATCACCACTGACCTATCCATTGTATGCATAATACCTGAAACATGCGGGAAAATCCCATGAAGGGTTGAGTATATACATACCCAGTAGGATGACCTAAAATTGAAAGGAGTGATAGAGAGGTACAACAATAGTCCCCTAAACCCAAAGAAAGAGGGAAATGAAACCCAACAGATACACATATATAAATTCTCATAAATAAAACCAACAATGAAGGAAATTGGGATCTCCCTATCACAGCCTATCCAAAGTCGATATGTAATATTATAGGTCTATAAGTCTATCATCGGTGTCCAGAATCAGACACAACATCACTGGAAAATGAGTGGAGGTTCCCACACCTTACACATGTGATATATAACCAAGGAAGCACACATATATTTTGTAGGACCCATACATCTCCAGAGCTTAAACATGAGGGAGTACCAATATATAGGTAGAGAACCCATGCATAGTAGTAATGAGAGTACTAACCTTACATATATAAATAAATGGGAACCCATGACCTAGTAAAACAGGGGAGTACTGAACCCAATATATCTCTGATATCCTGAGGAACCCATGATATAGTGTGATAGGAAAGTATTGTCCCAAATATATCTTAGATAGCCTGAGGAACCCATGACCTAGTTTAATAGGGGATTACTAACCCTAGTATCTATTTGATAGAGTGGAGAACCCATGCCCTGGTGTAACATGGGAGTAATGACCCCAACATCTATTGGATGATCTTGCATAATCACTCATCATCAAGAAATTCTTGAATAAGTGTCATGCTTGTAAAATATAGTATCATATCTCAAAATACACTTCTAAGGTGTCCATTACATTTTATGTGAACAAATACTCATGATAAGATACTCATAGGCCGAAATAATAGTCCAAATGAATGAGATATGAGAGTTAGAAGATTCACCTTGGATTAGACGGTGTGTAGGGGTGGTCCCCATGGAATGTGGCCCCACTCCACTAACTATAATTTCTCTCCTTAGAAATGGATTGGGAATCCATGTCTCTATGCATGAATTGTCCTCTAGGATACAAGACATGTATGACTACACAGGTTGTTGGACGTGCATCTCACCCCGTGCCTATGTATTCTCGCCTGTGCTTGTGTACTCTGGTATAGGGAATATCCATCCACATGGCGCCTTGGATGTGTGAATCTAGCACACAAATTGTATATCTGGGTAGTGTCACATGAAATTTATGCCCACCAATACAGTGTGTGATATTTAAATTCACCAAAAACCTAGACCTGTAGAAAAGGGACACACGTTGTGTGGCCAACCTATTACACACCATGTAATTGGGTTTTTAATAGAAAATCAAGATATATCATGTAGTTTCTAGATCCATTATCATCACTATGAATCATGAGTTTATACCACCTAAAATAAAAGGTAACACCTTCGAACATCATTTCCTAGCCTCTAATGACAGAAAAAGGAATCTCACGAGCTTCTTGAAGACCACATCGCCTTTCATCACCCATAACACCTCACATTACCCCGCGTCACCACTATAGATCTGATATCCATAAAGAAACACCTATAATCAATATTGATCTTTCCAAAAATCATTGATATAGTTTTCATTAACACATCCAACCCGAATCTATCGGTTTTATAACTTTCAAACCAACCCATCAATGTCAAACTGTATACCTATAGGAAAAATATGAAGAACACATAGAACAGTAGGTGTAAATGTATAATAAAAAAGGTGAAAACATAATTGGAGAAGATTTTTTGGCCTGTGATCATATATCAAAGAAATACGGGGTGACCACATGGAATAAAAATCCTTAAATAGAAAAAATCATTTAATTCATCAATGGGATCATGCACTAGGTGTAAAATCCCCAATAAGAAATAATGATGATAAATTCCACGATTTATCAATTCAAAATATAGGGAAGAAAAAAATTGAGGAGTCCTACATCATGATTGGATCAATTTTTGGTGAATATAAAATTTTCCAGTGATGTGGGGATTCTGCTATATTCACTACCAACTTATCCACTTATATTCCATCATCATTCATTATCTAATTCTAATTCTTCAATGAAGAACACTACGAATATCCTATCAAATATCCCTAGGTTATGTAGCTAACCCTTGTGAAAAACTATAACAATGTTTATGTATAGAAAGTTAGGTATGTTGGAAATTTAATAATAAAATAAATTATTTAATTAATTTACATAATTTAAATGTACCGCCAATGACTACCTTAACTAAACTTCTTGCACCGACCAACTTTAGATCCCTCCTAGGGTAAAACCCATGTTATGGATTTAACCATGATGTAATATTTTTGATCCAAGACTCTATTTGGGAGCTATTCCATTAGTTTTGAAAAAATACACATGTATGACATTAATATATTTAAGATCTTTATAGTATCAATTTTGAGCCCACCGAACCTTTGATACTCATTCCATCTAAGCGCCTAGATTTGATAATATTCTTTAAAATATTTCAAAGAATTAAAATTAGAAAAAAAGATTCACTAAATTATTCCCCCTTAAAGAATTTTAATCCCCAAAAATCACAAGCTAAACAAAAAGATGGGGATACTGAGCCAACATCTGGATCTCCCACTCCTAGGAGCTCTCTTGCATGCTCCCATGCTACCACAACACATGAACCAAGGGAATGGTTCATCATAAAAAAAATCCCATTCTACCAATCCCCAATCGCCATTGGGTACTTCAAGAAGGTGAATCCATCATCGATGTCCATATTTACCCAGTCAATGACGTGTGAAGGATCACACACATATCTCCTCAGCCATGAAACATGAAAGATGTCATGAACATGATCCAACTACGGGGTATGTTTATGTGGTAAGTAACCTCGATGACTCTTAATGGGATCTCTGAAGGACCGATAAACCTCATATATATCTTCCATATCCACCCAAACCTCCAAAATCCTCACCATGAGAGGAATTTCAAGAAAACAAGGCCTACTTTATAAATCTATAAGGGCCTATGATGTTAATCTTCATAAGATTTATATTGGAAGTGGGATGTCCTCATCCACACATAGAATGATTGAAATTTCTCCATCATTTCCAGTACCATCTCTTGCCTAACAGAATATACATCACCAATCTCTGTCCAACATAAGGGTGGCCTAAAGGTCTCCCATACAAGGTATCAAATGGAAAGTGATCCTCCCACCTTCATCCAAAGCTCAAAACATAATCTCTCATCATATCATCCAACAACCAGATAGTGTGCTTGGTCTTCCCATATGTCTGGGGGTGAAACACTATACTCATCTACAATTATGTCATGAATTCTTATTAAAGGCCTATCCACAAAGATGATGTAAAATTCCCTTCTATGTTAGAGAAAATTGTCAAGGGTACACCATGGATTTAGATGATCTCATGCATGTACGACTAAGAGTATATACCACATATCAAAGTCCATGGATATTCCATCCCATTCCACTACAAGGTCTTAAAATGTTGCATCAAAGTAATCAAAACCTAGTGCTCAACCTTTAGCTACTGAAATATAAGACTCTAAGAGATAAAATCAATAAAAATACAGATCATTAAATCCCAAAAATAAACTACCGCTAAAGGTACCTATACATATTATCTACGCCATGATGTAAAAACAAAGGATAAGTGTGAAAATCCCTGTTCAACACCTCTCACACAACGATTGAAGCCATTTCCATCCCTGAAAAATGATGACATGTTCTGCTCATTCAGAAAATCTATCTAGGGAATATCATAAAGATATTTATTCATAGAGATACTTATATTAAATGTCTCCCAAATGATCCTCCCTAATATTTTGGAGAAGTGGGGGATTCAACACCATCAACTGAAGATAACATGAACCCCTCTCCTTCACCAGGGTCAGCTTCAGAGAATCCGTCTTCTCATACCTATCCTTCATCAAATGAGAACCCGACTTCCTACTAAGAGAATATGCCATCATGTTTCCCTTCCCAAGAGTATATACTATCATGAAGTCATATTCCAATGTGAACTCTGACTATAATCTCTATCTCAGGTTCAACACTCTATGTATGAAGATATACCTAAGACTATGATGGTCTATGTAAACAAAAAAATACTCTATCTGATGATAGTTTTTCCATATCCTCACAACGAAGAATACCAATACCAAATCTAGGTCATGAGTTTCATAATTTTTCTCATGGGGTCTCAACTGCCTCAACCCATATGTGATCACTACCAACCCCTACATCAACATACATATGATCCCATATCTAGAGGCATTACAATACACTACATACTATACAACCTCCTCGGGTAGTCTCAAAACAAGAGTGTTATTCAACCTCAGGTTCAATTCCTCAAAATATCTATAAAACCACTAGTTCCATTTAAATAGTTTACCTTTATATATAATGTAAAAAAAGAGGTGGTTCAATCCTAGATAATTCTTCCACAAACCTCTTGTAGTACCCTATTGAGCCAAGAAAACTCTTCACCCATTGAACACTCAATGGTGGGTCCCAAAAAATAAATGCATCAATCTTCACGGAGTCCAAAACTAATCCATGCCTAGAAAAGATATTTCATAGGAAGTGAATCTGATGGATCCAGAACAATCAATTTGAGATATTATGAGAAATTTGGTGCTCCCAGAGAAAGTCTAGGACCATCCTCAAGTTCTCTACATGCTCCCCCTGTAATGTAGAGTATATTAGTTCTTTATCAATGAAGAGAAATACAAAATAGTCCGAGTATGGATGGAAGGTCTGGGTCATTAAATACATATAAAGATAATAGGAATTAATTAAACCGAAAGTCATCAATAGGAACTCATAGTGTTCATAGCGACATTAGAATTCTATATTTGGAATATGAGCCTCACGAACCCTCAACTGGTGGTAGCCGAACCTATGATCTATATTTAAGAACCAAATCATGCCTTGAAACTAATAAAAAAGGCCATCATTCCTTGGAAAAGGGCAATTTATCTTTTTAATGTCTTGTTTTAGGTGATGATAATAAAAAAACACTTGTACGATTACATCATCCTTTTTTATGAACTAAATTAGATCTATCTAAGGGGACACACTAGGTATGGTGACACACTTCTCATAATGGTATTGCAACTACACCCTCAACTCTTGGAGTTTGGTAGGGGCCATCCAATATGATACAGAAAATACCCATATAGTCTCGGGGTGAAATTCATTGTTGATGTCCATGTTATGCCTCATAGTTAGTCCCAAAACAACCTCGGGGAATATATCCATAACGTAATACACTACTGAAGGAATATAGATTACTTAATAACATACTATGCCAAGGGGTATACTCACCAAATGATGGGTAATGGGATGAAACCTCTTATATGTAAGTCCCATTTTTTATTCCATGAAATATCTATTTCCAAAAAATGAGAATCTCATTCCATCTGTTCAAATGAATCTGAACCATCTACAATGATAGGGAATATAGTATCACACCATGGATAACCAATCCATACCCAAGATGATTTTATAAGGTTTAATTGTGATTAAAAAGAGGTCCCACATGAAACTCCCTCTACCGAGTAGTAACTCAAATTGTCAGAAGATAAGATATATCAAAGAACCACTTCTTATTGGAACTAATATCCATATATAATGGACTAAGTTCTCAACTAGAAGATCCTACTCTCACATAAGGAATACAGAGATAAAGGAATGACTCTTACCTATGTCTACTAGTGGTGAGGAAATATTATAATAACCATATATAATACCTCTTTTCATCACTTCTACATCCTATTAATAGCCTTCTATAGCCTGCAACTGCACATGGCCATGAAAACTAGCTAACTGAGCATGATGAGGGACACCAGGTTTTGGTGGTGGTGGTAGGGGATCAAAACATTTACCCCCACCAACTCCTACTCCCTCAAGATCTTCTCCTATACCTCTTCTAGTACCACCTCCACGATGGTACCCTTAGACATCTAGGAGATCCCTGATCATGACGACACCTCTTCCGTGAATGTCCAACCACTCTATTTTGATCATACTAATCATGATGGGCTAGGGAATCATGATCCATGTAACCCCACCTATCACAAGTATAAAATCTCCCCTCTATAGGATGAATAGATCTTTTTCATGATCCTAAGAAATATAACCACATGTATGAGTCCGAGATTTCCCCCCTATGCAATGACGTCAACATCAGACGCCTATTACCTACTATAGACGATTCAGCCACATTCTACCCACCAATCGTTCCAATCACCCGACACCCCTATTCTAGGTATCTCTCAGTCAGAAGATCCTGATTTATCACTCTAGCATAAGTTATTAGGCAGAAGGAGACCACACCGGATTGAATGTCTCTGTGGATACCCTTATGGATCTTCCTTACCCAACAAAATCTATCTCAGACCATATTGATGGATCACCAAATAAGGTTGGTTAACCTCAAGACATACTCATATACTAGAATACTACCATAATATAGCTCAATAATATCCTATATTTGAATGTAACATAATCATGAAGGATAGTACTTCTAAAAAAATAGTTGATGGATTTTTTACTATTAGAGATTCGTCTCTTCATGGGTCTGTATAACCAAAATCCACTGGTGAACAACTACTCCATGGAAAAGATTAGATTCTAGGACAACTATCTGATCTGTTGGGGTTCGAACCAGCTTGAATACACGAACCAAAATCTTTATCCAATCCTCTTCTTCCCAGGGACTTGGTTTTCCACAGAACCTCAATAGTCTCATTTGTTGGAACTTGCATATTTTGATAATTTTTTAAACATCCTTAGCATAAAATTACAATAATAATTATTTATCAATAAAAGGATGGTACTTCTAGTATCCCACCTAGGGGAAACACATAATTGGATGAACCATGAACTAAGGACTCAATACTCATTGGATGTTCATCACGGTCCTGAATCCTTAACCTGGTTGGATATCTTCATAGAGGAATCTTGAAAGTAATAAAGATGTACCACAGTTATATGAGCAAATATATATGGGTATCTGGCTCAATAAGTAAATTAAAATGACTCAATCCTATACTATTCATGTATTAATATTCTATATAACCAATGTCTCAGTATAATAAGTCAATAAGAAGGAAGTCAGAGTCATAGTGTATGGATATATCATCCCCCGCCCTAACACTAGGTTCCCTAGCCTAAAATGAACACCTGTGACGCTTTGAAATCATTTCTATAATCACCAACCAATCTTCATAAGGTTGAAAACTCTAAACACTGTCTCAATGAATGAACTGATCCGATACCACTCTTTAACGACCCGAACCACTGGGGACCTCCTGGATGGTTGAAGGTTGTGCATCCACAACCCCAAGTCCAAATTCATAGGCTAGGGGATAACAAAAATAATTTAGAAGGCATAATTAAAATGGGAGGCCTTTTCCAAATTTACCTATACACACATACCCAACCATCTCTATCTAGAATTGAAAAGTAATAATAAAAAAAGAGCATAATATTTAGAGTAAAAAACATGCATGTAATAACCTCTAAGGAATAAAAACATGTAGGATAGATAAATATTAAATTTAAAGGGAAAAAATATATTTCCAAAACAGAAAATATGTACCGACCATTAAAAATAGGAATAAAGTAAAGTTGATAGATCCCAACTCTTGATCTCCAAACCCAACCACCACATGTAGTTAATACACCCATGTATCACTATGCTTCACCGTATTCACCAACACCGTATCCATAATCTACATAAGACAAGATCATTTTTGGAAAAATCCATGTAGGGGTGATTATATACATGCTGAGTAGGATTACTTGAAACCAAAAGGGAGAAATAGAGAGATAAAGAAATATTCACCTCAACCCAAAGTAAGAGGGAAACAATATCTAACTGACACACACACACACACACATATTCTTATAAAAAATCCCAAAAGAGAGAGAGAAAATAGGATATCTATATCACAACCTAGAAAAATTATATGAGTAATCCTACAACTCTAGAAGTCTATAATAAATGCCCATCATCACATACTACCTCAACAGAATATGACTGGAGGGTCCTGCAACTTGAAACTATGCTCCATAGCCAAGGGAGCACACATATCATGTGGAGGACCCACACCTTGCCAGATATTGAAGACAAGGGAGTATCACTTCATATGTAGAGAACCCACACCATATATTAAGGGTAGTATTGACCCTACCTATATAAATAAATGGGTAATCTACACCTTGGTGTGATAAGGGAGTACTGACCCTGATATATCTCTGATATCCAGAGGAACCCATGCCCTGGTGTGAAAGGGGAGTACTTACCTTGAAATATCTCAGATAACATGGAGAACTTGTGACCTATGTAACATGGTTTTACTAACCCTAGTATTATTTTGATAAACTGGAGAACTCATTCTCTAGTATAACACATGATTACTAACCCCAACATCTATCTGATGATCCTACCAGATCCCTGTCATTTCAAGTGCTTCCTTAATAGGATTCATGCTTAGAACATATCACAACATATATCAAAATCTACTATGAATTACACAATCAAATTATAAATAGAAAATCATTTAGGATAGGCTATTTGTGGGCCAAAATATGAGTCTAAACAAAGAAGATACTATAGGTAGAAGATTCACCTAGGAGTACATGGTGTGTAGGGGGTCCATATGACACATAGACTAGCTCTGCTGCCTGTACGTGTTCCTTTTATAAATGGATTAAGAATCCATGTCTCTATATATTTGATGTTCTTACAGATACATAAATTGTATGAACACCTGGGGTCCTGGCCATGCATCTCAACCCGTTCCCGTGTACTCTGTTACACAGTTTGTCTATCCACATGGGCCCTTGGGAATGTGAAACTAGCACAAGTCTTAGACAACTTGGTAGTGTCACACATCATGTAGTCCCACCTATACATTATGTGGTAATTAACTTTACCTAAAACACTAGTACCGTAACTGGGGGGGATACATGGAATGTGTTCATCCTAGTACATGCTGTGTAGTTGGGTTTTTCATATAAATCCATGAAATACCACATGGTTTATAGATATATGATTTTATTTAGGAATAACACCTATAAAACACCAAAAATCATATGTAACCACCTCTAACCATCATTTCCCTGCCTTCGATGGTAGGAAAATAGAATATGGTGAGCAGTTTAAAGATCGAATCACCTACAGTCACCCAAAGCGCCTCACACTGCATTCCGTCACCACTTTGGATCTAATATCCATGAAGAAACACCAAATATACATCTTTATCTCTCTAAAAATCAGTGATATGGTTTTCTTTTACACATAAATTATGAATCTGGGTGTCCGATCACACTCAGACCCGCCCGACAATGTAAAACTATAGCCCTGTAGGCCAGTAATGAAGAACACAAAGAACGTGTGGGGGATATTCAAAATAACAAAGGTAAAAAAATAATTGGATAATAATTATTTTCCAATGATCATATATCAAGGAAATAAGGGTGAAAACATTTAATAAAAATACTAAAATTTTAAAAAACAATTTAATCCATCAATGATCTAATGTAAAGGGAATGAAATAACCAATAAGAAATAAAGAAGATCAATTCTAGGCTTTGTAAATTTAATAAATAATAAGGAAAATACAATTTATGAGTCCTAACTCAATATTGGATCGATTTTTGGTGAATAATGTGTTTGAATGTGATGTGAGGATTTTTATGCGTTTTTTGTCTGCTAATCCACCTTGATCTGATCATCATTCGTCATTCAATTCTGGTTCTCTAATAAAGAACTCTCTGAATCTCCTCTCAAATATCCTAGGGTTATGCAGATAACCCTGATGAGATTATATAATAGTGTTTAAATATATTAAATTTTGTCTTTTCAACATTCAATAAAAATATAAATTATTTAATTTATTTATTTCATTTAAATGCACAACCAACGATCGCTTTAACTGAATGTTTGTAGCTGGCCAAATTTAAATCATTCCTCCAAAAAACCCATGTTTTGGACTAAAACGTGCTCTATGATTTCAAATCCTAAAAATTATTTTATAATTATTCCATTATTCTTGAGAAAATTTTCATCTTCATAATATTAATATATTTTTTTATCTTTATAATATCAATTTTGGGATCATCGGGCCCCATAATCTCATCCTATCTCAAATCCTAGCTATGACAATATTCCTTTAAATATTTAAAGGCTATAAAAGGTAGAAATAGGGTCACTCAATTATCACAACTATCAAACCTGATAACCAAGATAAATTGGAAGGGGTAAAGTTTGTTTGGACTGATGAATGTGAAGAGAGGTTAAAGTAATTGAAAAATAGGCTTATCACTACACTTTTCCTTAGGCTACCCTCAAGTGGGGAAATTTTTATAGTATAAAAATGTGATCAAAATAAGTTCTTGGGTTTTTTTACTAATTCATAATGATAATTTGTTATCCTATGCCTCAAGTTAGTTGAAAGTTCTGGGGTATAAATACCCAACACATGATATGTAATTGGATGTAGTGAACTTTAAATTAAAGATTTAATAGAACTATATTTATAGGGAGAAGTTTGAAATATATATGGATCATTAGAGCCTCAATTATATATTCACATAGAAGGGCCTTAATATGATCTAGTGAAGATAGGTAGAGATCATCAAGGACTATGAATTCTCAATCCACTACCATCCTAAGAAATCAAATAAATTGGATGATGCTCTATATAGAAAGGATCTATAAGACTTTTCAATGATGAGAATTTAGAAGGATCCAATATTCTTAGATATGAAATGGATGTACATTGAGATCATAAAGGAAGGAACATCATCAATCGTTTCTCAAATTATAAATCAACCATCCCTTTTGGAGAAGATAAAATATTTGTAAATAGAGTGTGTGGAATTATATAATAAGGTAGAATATATAAAAAAAGGAAATCCTTGGAGTTCAAAATTGATGAAGAAGGATAGGTAAGATATTTTTCACAACTATGTGTACCATCAATTCCTAAGATAATAAAGGATTCATTGAATGGTGGTTAGAGATCAACCTTCTCCATCCACCCATGGTACAGAAAGATGTATTGAGATCTCGTAGATTAATATTGGTGGTAAAATATAAATAAAGAGGTCACTAAATATACATCAATGTTCCTAGTATTTTATTAGGTGAGGTTTTTAAAGAAAAAATTCAAGGGGTTGATGTAACCATTAACCAAACATATATCGAAATGGGAAACCATCACCATGGTATTTTTCACTGGTCTTATGAAATAATGAATAGAAAATAATTCTATATAGTTCGTGATGGATCTTCTTATGAATAATGATAACTTCATAGAAATTATAGAGGAATTCTCACTCAAATAACTTGTAATTATATACATTAGATAAGTGGTGAGGCTACATGTAACACCACTATCGATTATATCTGATCAAGATTTAATATTTACATTTATATTTTGGAAAAGTATTCAATATTCCATAAACACTAAATTGAACTTCACTATGACTCATCATCCCCAAAATGATTTCCAATCAATGCATAATATCTAAATACTTGAAGACATGTTGAGATTATTCTCAGTGGACTTGTAATGAGGATGAGATCAAAATCATTATTTGGTTGAGTTTTTATATAAAAATAGTTTCCAATAAATAATCCAAATGTCTCTTTGTGATTATATTTGTGGGAAACGACATATAAAACACATGTGATGGGATGAAGTTGGTGAAAAAACATGTCGGGGCCTGAAATTGTTGAGAAAATGGTACAAAATGTCATGATTATTTAGCAAAACATCAGGGTTTCTCAAAGTAGATAGAATATATATAAAAACAATAATATCTAATTAACAGAGATTTAAGTTTTAGATAAAGTGTTCCTACACATATCTGTATGGAATTTAATCATGAGAATTGGGATTAAGGGAAATCCAAGCCATAGGTACATCAACCCCTTTAAGATTCTTAATTGCATCAGCATTATGATTTATCAAATAGAACTCCCACTAACCATTTCTCAAGTACATGACGTATTGAATGTATCCCTATTAAGAAAGTTCATACTATATCTCTTACATATACTTAATTCAAAGGTGTTACAGTTGGAAAATGATCTCTCTTATGAGGAACAGTTAGTGAAGATATTAGAGCATAGAGATAAAGTTCTATGAAAAAAGAAGTCCAGTTTGGGATATTCATAACACTGAGAGGGGGGGTGAATCAATGTTGGGGACTTTTTAAAATTAATTCCAAATTTCTATCAATTTACCTCTTGACATGTTAATAAATTTATTCTCTTTTCTCTATCACATGAAATAATATGAAAGTAGTAAAAATAGAACATGATATTTTTACAAGATTTACTAGTATATAAAAGCATCAATTCCTTTCTATTTATGTGTATTCCAAGTAAATAATTCTCCAATATAATGTAGTAATAGGGTAAAGTGGTTTGTTTTATAAAACAATCCTTTAACTAGTGTGAGTCCCTATACTTTGGAGGGGGAATAAAACAATTCTACTTCCCTGAACTAGTGACGAACTAGTACAACTTGAAGCTCATTATTGGTTATTTATACTACCTCCCAAGACAACCTTATCTTGGTTAAAAAGGGTTTTAAACACTAATAAATTCCTCCATTAATTGAGTCCAGTCTAATTCCACAAGGTTTCTTGATCTTTCACTCTTCACTTGTTACTTGGTTAGAAGCATTCAAGTATCCCTTCTTACTACTTCGAATCAGAAAACATGATAAATGCACATTATTTTTATCCTTATTCATCAGTGTAAAAAAAACTACATAGAAACCTCCTGTTATTCTTTCTAGAATTAGAATCATATTTTTTGATTGTCAAAATAGAAAGGACCATCTCATATTAGCATCATCATAGCCAAAATTTCCCTGAATAATTTTCAATATTCAGTTTGTCTCACTCAATTATTCTTCTTATTCTCTTCTAGAATTATCAACCCAATTAAATCATGTTCACTTCATTCATTCAATTTAGTGTAACTCAAATATATTTTGTGTATCTTAAACACATAACCATTTATCTATACATGATTCTTTACATATGAATGCACAAATACATGCAATGTTTCCCTTTTCTTTGTCTTTTTTCACAACACTAATTAAGGTTTTAAGTGATTATTTAAGTGGGAATGGAAGTATGCACTTTATTCTTGGTTCAAACCACTCTCCACTTTGTGTTTCTCAACACACACACACAATCTGCCTCTTCTTCTTCCTTCCTCACAAGTGCACACACACACCACCTTAGTTATTTCTTTCAAATTTTAGTGTCATGTATCGGTTTATGAAGGTACACATGTGTATGCATTCTCGTGTACACAAAAATGGATATAATTCATTTTTTACACACACTTCCCCACTATTATCCTTTACTCACACTTTTTTTTCACACACATAGACTATGGTATCTCAAATAACACGCATGAGTTCATGGGCGTCATGCATGAAACACCCGAATAGTGTGAGTTCCTATTCTCCCTCTTTGCACAAACGAACTATGTAGTTATGTTCTCCCTCTTCGCACCCGAATAGTGTTTGTATGAGAAACTTCTTATTATTTGTGTAGAGGAAGCACATTTATTCTACACATTGGGTGTGCAGATCTTCTTCACTAAACCAGAATGGTTCACAGTTCTTCCCCACATAAGAGATGCATGGATCCCCTATGCAAAGTGTGTGTGAATATCCTTAATGAAAATATAATGGTTTTTAGTTCTATTTTTTCCCTTTAGGAAATAGAATCATGGAGATAATCTAGTTTTTTCAAATGAGATCTATTATGTATAGTGAATGGAAGCTACCTTCCTCGGCTTGGTGTGTCTCTTTTTATAGGTGTGGATCATATCATTGAACCCTTAAAATCTTGTAAGATATTCTATTCAAATATCTCTTTTGAATTAGCTATGATATTTTTCTTTTAAAATTTTAAAAACAAAATAAAAGATACGCCGATAAATCTGGGATTTTTCTTTCAAGATCATGGCCTTCTACTTTGTGATGCGGAAATATTGATCATGTATTTACGAATGAATGCAGTCTCAATTAAAAACCATGACCAGAACATCCTTGAAAATAAGATAAATGACACAGCCTTAGAAAATTCACTTCCCTTCGTCCATACCAAGTTTATTGTGTTATTTTCATGCATGAAAGATGTTAGTTGCATGAAAGATATAAGTTTTATACAATGAACCTCACAATGTCACAATGATCCTCATTTGATAGATACAAATCATTTATGGTGATTCGGCCTTCAAATCCAGTGAGACAAAAGAGACATTGTTTGGTGGTAGGAGGAAGACGATGGTGCAACTGATACATAAGCCATGGGAGAATAAGACAAACTTAATTAAATGAGAGATACATGAGATGAGATGAACGGATTAGTTCCTACCCGAGATTTAATGGATGGATAAGATCACTCCATTCATTAAGAAAACTCATCCTACATCGAAATGAACACGAGGCTTCTCTCCACTTTATAAGAAAAGACACTCTAGAAAGTGCTCAAAATTATCCTTTCCCCTCCTCGATACCACCCTGTACTAGTTCTATAGGCTTGATTTTTTACCACTCCTTCATGGGTTCTTGGACCAACCTACGCATGGACTCACCCCCATGCACTCCGGTGGGCTTACACATGACCGTACATGTGGCTGACTGGCTAACCAAGAAGGATTCCCTTGGGTAGAGTCGACCTCGAGTCCCGTGTATGCCCTTGGTCGAGACTAGCTATTCAGCTAGGCTTCCTACAAAAGTTTTGGGTAAAACACATAAAAATACATAGTATAACATGGATGTACACCTCAGTACATAAAACCAATGCATGGAATCCTTTGAATTCCATGACCATGCACACATTCCCTTCCAATCTTTATATTTGAACCATCATTCTTATTATTCTTAGTATTTTTGGAATATGACTTCTAACTGACTTCAATCATCCTCAAATGGATTATACTCCCACCATATTCAATGTTGTAAACAATGTATCACATTTGATACAAGTATTTTTAACTTAGGACCAATGGAACAATTTTCTGATTTAAAAACATGGAGAATTTCCCAAGTATGGCATCCAATGATAATAATTCATAACAATTCTCCACGAATCATCACTTTAACCAATCTCTATTAACTCATTAAATTTGGATCTACTTATTTATTTTTATCAGCATAAAAAACCTTTGACAAATAATATGGTCCCAACAAAAAACAGAACAACACACCTTGTAAAAGTACTATAGAGAAACCCCAAGTTTGAGGAGGCAGCAAGGGAACTGGAGGAACCCAAGAAGAAGAAGAAAACTTACCTATTTTTACATTAGTTCATAAAATAAAAATTTGAGGGTAAAATTTCTTAATGGGGAAGAATATAATGACCCATTATTCAATCAATGGAACTACCCTTATTAATATATAATTGTGTTATATTTAGTAATATAATATTATATAATATACACACACCACATGATATAGCCAATTTAATTTTATTATAAACATTAAAAATAGAGATATATATGGACATAATAATTGAATGTATTATAATGGGGAAAAATTTAAAATAAGATAATAATAATATGAAAATTTAGATATTCTTGATACCCTTGAATAATTTCACGCATGAGAAAAACTATAGAAATGAGCAGAATATTAGTAATGTAATATAAATTTTAAAAATTAAAAAATATATATCTTTTAGAGAAAATATAATTGAATAAAGAATAAATGAAATTTTAGGTATTTATAAGATGTATGTATCCCATATGACTATTAAAAATCTGACTATCTAAATAGTAATTTGACCATTAGAATATAAACATGACCATTGGAATACAAATCTCACCGTTAATAATAGAAACCTAACCATTAGAATAGAACCATCACCTTTGAAAGTGTAAAATAATATTTATAAATCTTATAAAATGAAAATATGGCATATTTATATCATGCTACAAGTAAGAAAATATTTTTAATTTAACAAAATAAGTGTTTATATTTTCAAAAAACATATAATTTTTGTTTTTATTTTTATAAAAAATATAACAATTTAAAAGAAATTTTATTTTCATAGAATGGGTTCATAAATTAATATTATGTTGTATTTTAAATATAATATAATTTTTTGAGACCTAAAGTAATTTTTCAAATGGTCAAAAAATTGATCATAATATTAAAATAAGTGTTTCTTAAATAAATGTTTATTTTATTAAAAAATTAAATTTATCCAATTGTGATAATTATTTTCATAAAAGTGATTTCATTTTGGAATCTATATATTAAAAAATGGTTAGGGTGAATGTTTTTTATTCTTAAAAAATAATTGGATTTTTAGTGAATAATGATGAATTTTTGAGTCATGAATTTTGTAAGAACCCATTAGTTGAAACTATCATGTACCATTTACTATATATAGTCACAATATTCATCAATATTGATATTATTTAACCAAAATAATAAATTAATTATTATACTATTCAAAAACACCCCACTCCTTCTTATAAATACCACCCCTCACAACCCCTTATTCTCACAGATCCTAAGCCTTTAAGCTTAATAAATTTCTTCCTAATTTCATCCCCAATACTCTCTTCCAAATCCTAGGGATATTGGTATCATATAAAGACAAATTCTAAGTGGATTAATTATTTTTTCAAGGAGATGAAATTCAAGAGGTAATATTCGCAAACTACCTCTTTTAAATTCCCTACTTCTTCTACCTTCTCCTAACCTCCCTCATACAACATGGAATAATAAAGATAGTATCACATATATAGTATATTTTTATTGTGATGAGGTAATATATACCATGCATCCACTTCCCTTCTCTTATTATTCTAAAAATAAAACCATTGTCCATATTATATCTGTTCAATGCCTGCATTAACTATGAGTTTTCTCTTTCCATTACCACCTTCAAGGATAGTTATAAAAAAATTATTATGGTTAAATAATATAATAATTAGTATATTATTACTTATTTCATGATCCAGAACAAATATATTGACATAATATAAAATAAAACAAAACTATTTCATGACGGTCAGTAAAATCACCTAAATGAGCTAACTGTATAACAATTACGTTTTTACTAAGTGAATGTAATGACCCGATGTTTTTCAATGGAAATTACCTTCCTATAAATATGTCATAAATTAACATGAAATCACAACATAATGAACTACTAAGTGATAAGTGACCATTAAACATAAGTTTGTCACTTTAGTGTTTGGAATTTTGAAAATCTAACATACACAGTTATGTTCAAGATGATTTTTGGAGTCTAATGAAACAAAATAATTTTTTGTGAATAGTGACCTACCCTTATTAATAGTAATATGAACCTTATGAATAGTAAATTGTCCAACATAAGAGTAACATTACCTATGAATAGTTAAATAAAATTTAGTCATCTTAGAAAGTGACAATTTGACCTTAGTAAATGTTATGGTATTTTCTATGTAATAAATAATTAATTAATTTAAAAGAATATTTATTTCCTTATAATGTATTCATAAATTATTGAATCAATGTCTTATAGGTTTTAGATAAATTTATAAGACCCTACGTAATTTTTGGAAGCACTATAAAATCAGTTTTAATCTTAAAAACTATTTTTATGTAAATTATGATTTTAATTAAATATTAAATTAATAATATTAAGAAAATTATTTTTGAAAAATGGAATTCATTTTTGGATTCTACCCGTCTAAAAATTGTAAGGGGAAATTCTCGAACCCAACTTTCATCCTTCGGGTTCTTCCTCTTCAATCCATTTTTGATATGGTCACTCTTTAAAGATTATTTGTTCATCATTTTATTTCGTTTTCTGGGATATACATGTTTTCAAATGGTTTTTATGTCAATCCAAATGTTTTATAAAAGAACTCTTCTTTGAAGAACTCAACTTTTACCTCTCATTCATGGTTGATGGTTCTTGTATCAAGTATGTTGTTCCCTCTTTCTTTTGGGATCCCAAAGTTATGAATGTGTTCTTAGGAGATGAAACCCATTCTTTTTCATGGGTTAGTTATGTTCATTTATGTTATATTATCATTGTGTTATGCATGATAAATGATAATGTTATGATGTGATGGGTGCGCCCGGAATTATATAGCGCAATATGAATGTTAAAATGTGACAGGTGCGCCCAGAATTATACAATGCTCCAATGCATTGGGTAAAGTGATGAATCTCATGAGTAAATGTGAAATGATGTGTGAACAAGATGCTAGCTTGGTTCACAAGTATATGTGGTAGTTAACCACTAATACATGATGTTTCATTTTTATGCATTGCCACATTTCAAGTCTATTATTTATGCTCCTATCATGTTCATGATCTTTTTCCTATGTTATGATTATGCTCACCCCTTGATATATTGTTCTTATCTATCCTCTTATTGGTCTTTTAGCTCACCCCTTTTGATGTATATCCTCAGGTGGCTACATGTACTAAGGAGAGGACAAGTTCCAATAAGAAGCTATAGAATAAGAAATTAAATGAATGTTTATGCTCGATGTTGTATTTTTTATGTGTGGTCCTAGTTTTCCCAAGACACTACACATTTGGATCCTCTATGTGTAATACTATTATGTTGTTTATCTTTAAAATGATGTGATAATAATGTAAGAAAAGGTTGGGTCACTATAGTTGGTATCAGAGTAAAGGTTTAGTTAATTTGGGAATTAGGATTAGTAAACCCTAGAGAATACCTCTAGTATGAGATTAAGTACAAATATGCACACAAGTGTATTTACCTAGGGATCCCATATGTTATGTTTTTGGTATAAATTGTTTAAATGAATAAGTTATTCATGAATTGTTTACTTATGTTTTGTTCTAACCATTTCTATTTTAGAAAATGGTGGGAACTAGGAGAAATCGGGCCAACAACTCTTGCGAGGGATGATGTAACGATTGCCCGAATGACATCCCCAATGATTTGGGAGGTGAAGTTCAAAACTTCATTGCTATGCTTACCCAATTATCTTAGGTTATGAATAATAACCATAATAATGGGTAATGTCCTCCTTCACCAAAGAGGGAGCAACTGGCTATCGAATGTTTTATGCGGCAACGACCACCGACATTTGGTGGATCTTCTGATCCACAAGTTGCGGAATAGTGGGTCAACTCCATGGAGAAGATCTTTTCCGTGCTTCACTGTTCTAAGATGGAGAAGGTGACTCTAGCCATTTATCGTCTAGATGGAGAAGCTGATCAATGGTGGGCTTTGATTAAGAACACCAATCCAAGGGAGGAAATTGAAGAGATGGAATGGGAAGACTTTAAGATAACGTTTCTTAATAAGTATTTCCCATGAAATCTTCGCACGAATATGGAGAGAGAATTCATAGAGCTCAAACAAAAATAAGGTGAATCTGTCACAACCTATGAAGCGAATTTCACAAGGCTCGCAAGGTATGCTTCATGTTTTGTTATCAACAATCATAGAAAAATTGATAGATTCTTTAGTGGATTAAAACCACACCTTCAAAAGGCTCTTCCAATTCGAGACATTGGGAGTTATGAAGAAGTTTTTCGGTGTGCTCTCAAAGTATAGATGGAGTTTGGAGAATGGTACCATGGCTATGGTGATAAGAAAAGAAAGATGGAGTTTCATGCCAGTGGATCTAGTGACAAAGGCGGGAAGAAAAATCAACGACCAACATGCCTAAAATGTGGAAAGTTGCACCATGGGAACTACCTAAAAGGGATGGGAAAATTCTTTAAGTGTGGGAAACAAGGAAACCAAGCTCAATAGTGTCGAAAAGACATGAAAATGAAGGATAATGTAGCTGATGAAAGGAGAGAACCGTTCATGGTTCAATGCTACAACTGTAAGGAGCTAGGGAACTATGCAAACCAGTGCACTAAACCTCGAGCTATCGAGGGTAATCAGTGTCAGCAGCCACCAAAGACAAAGGAACAAGGGAAGGCTTATGCCATCACTACTGCGGAGGTGGAGCATGATAATGAAGTCATACAAGGTATAATTCCTATTCAATCAAGAATGGAAGAAGTCTTATTTGATTCTAGTTCTACGCATTCTTTTATATCTTTCAAGTTTTCTAGAACTATAGAATCGAAGCCCCAAAACCTTGAAGTAGACATATCTGTAAAGACACCAAGTGGTGCAATCATTGCAACCCAAGTGTTTGACTCTTCTCTTGTTGACGTATGTGGGAAGATTCTTCCGAAAAATCTCGTAATACTTCCCTTGGTGTAATTCAACGCTATAATTGGAATGGACTGGCTCTCGTTATATAGAGCACATATCAACTATCGGGAAAAGGAAATATCTTTTCATATTCCGAACTATCCCATTCTCCTCTACCAATGCAAGGAAGATCATTAATATCCTTTGAGAAATCCTTTAATGGTTTGGGTGTTGATTCCCTATGAAGAAGCATACCTCGCCCATATGGTTGAGTCGAAGGAAATTTCCAACCTTGCAGAAATGCCGATCATGAGGGAATACGACGATGTATTTCCCGAAGAGTTACCCGGAATTCCCCCAGATCGTGAGGTAGAGTTCTCTATTGAACTCATACCCGTAGCTACTCCTATCTCGATGTGCCCCTATAGGATGGCTCCTATCGAAATAGAGGAGTTAAAGAAGCAACTGCAAGAGCATTTGGACAAAGGGTTCATACGCCCTAGTGCATCACCTTGGGGTGCACCAGTGCTCTTTGTGAAGAATAAGGATGGAACAATGCGGCTGTGCATCAATTATAGGGAACTCAACAAGAACACCATAAATAACAAGTATCCTCTCCCTAGGATTGATGAATTGTTCGATCAGTTAAGAGGAGCTCAATACTTCTCAAAGGTGGATCTTTGTTCTGAATGTCATCATGTAAAGGTGAAGAAGGAAGATATTCAGAAGACTACCTTCCGAACAAGGTATGGGCACTATGAGTTTTTGGTGATGCCCTTTGGACTTACTAATTCCCCTGCAATCTTCATGGATTTGATGAATAGAGTCTTTAGACATTACCTCGATAAAATTGTCGTAGTGCTTATCGATGATATTCTCATCTACTCCAAGAGAAAGGAGGAACATGAAGAACATATAAGACTTGTGCTTGCGACATTGAGAAAGGAGAAGTTGTAATCCAAGTTCAGCAAGTGTGACTTTTGGATGAATCAAGTCATGTTATTGGGACATGTGATCACAAGTGAGGGAATTTCTGTGGATCCTTCAAAGACAAAGGCGATTGAGGAATGGCCAAGGCCCTCTAGTGTCACAAAAATCCGTATATTTCTTGGATTAGTTGCGTACTACCTACATTTTGTGAGAAACTTCTCACGATTTTCAAGCCCGCTAACTAAGTTAAAAAGGAAAGGGGTAAAGTTTTTCTGGATGGAAGAATGTGAGGGAAGCTTCAAGGAGCTAAAGAGAAGGCTGATCACTGCACCTGTACTCACACTACCGAAAAGTGGAGAAAGTTTTGTGATATACAGTGATGCTTCAAAGAAAGGATTGGGTTGTGTACTCATGCAAAATGATAATGTGATAGCCTACGCCTCAAGATAGTTGAAGATCCATGAGTAGAACTACCCGACACATGATCTAGAGCTGGCAGTTGTGATTTTTGCCTTGAAAATATGGCAGCACTACCTTTATGGTGAGAAGTGTGACATATACACCGACCACAAGAGCCTAAAGTATATATTCACAAAAAATGAGCTCAACATGCATCAAAAGAGATGGTTAGAGATAATCAAGGATTATGATTGTTCTATTCACTATCATCCTGGAAAGGCAAACAAGGTAGCTGATGCTCTAAGTAGAAAAGAACCTGCTACTCTATCCATGTTGTGGATTGATAAAGACCCTATCTTCATGGATGTGCAAAGGATGGATTTGGGAATCGTAAGGTCAGGGGATACATCTTACCTTTCCCAAATGATTTTACAACCATCCATCCAAGAGAATATTAAGGAAGCACAAAGGGATGATGTTGAGATACAAAAGAGGGTGAATGCAGTAAAGGAAGGGAAGCTGCAAGAGTTCCATATCAACGATGATGGTGTGATTCGGTTTGGAATGCGGCTTTGTGTGCCTTTATCACCTGGGATAAAGAAGGAGCTATTGGATAATGCACATAGATCAACTTTATCTATCCATCCTAGGAGTACCAAGATGTACCGTGGTCTCCAAGAACACTTCTGGTGGGATAACATGAAGAAGAAGATTTCAGAATATATATCAAGGTGCTTGGTATGTCAGAAAGTTAAATATGAGCAGAAAAAGTCCAAAGGCATGATGCAACCATTTCCTATACCCATGTTTAAATGGGAAAATGTTACTACGGACTTTGTAATAGGCCTCCCGAAGACATCAAAGGGAAATAATGCTATATGGGTTGTGTTTTATCGACTCACCAAGACTACCCATTTTATCTCTATTCGGGAAGATCTCTCTCTTGATCAACTTGAAAAGATATATGTGCAGGAAGTGGTGAGAATTCATGGTGTTCTACTCTCAATTGTCTCTGACCGTGATCTAAGGTTCACATCTAAATTCTGGAGGAGCCTTCAACATGCTTTGAGTACTGAATTAAATTTCAGCACGACCTATCACCCCCAAACCGATGGCCAGTCTGAAAGGACTATTCAGATGCTTGAAGATATGCTAAGAGCCTTCTCTCTTGAATTCAAAGGTGGTTGGGATAATAATCTCCCATTGGTTGAGTTCTCATGCAACAATAGCATCCACTCGAGTATTCAGATGGCTCCGTATGAAGCTCTTTATGGGAAGCGATGTAGAACTCCAACCTGTTGGGATGAAGTTGGAGAAAAAAAGCTACTTGGGCCCGATCTGGGTCAAGAGATGACAGAGAAGGTTCAGGTCATCCAGAAACACATCAAATCTGCTCAAAGTCAGAAAAGAGCTATGCTGACAACCATCAAAGGGACTTGGAGTTCGACGTTGGAGATAAAGTCTTCATTCGAATATCTCCATGGAAGAGAGTCATGTGATTAATGAAGAAAGGGAAGCTAAGCCCAAGGTATATTTGCCCCTTTGAGATCCTTGACCGGATAGGAGCCTTGGATTATCGTCTTGCACTTCCACCGAATATGGCTCATGTTCATGATGTGTTTCATGTATCACAACTGAGGAAGTACATACCAGACCCCTCACATATACTAAACTCAGAGGTGGTGCAGCTCGAAGATGATCTCTCCTATGAGGAGCAACCAGTAAAGATTCTGGATCAGAGAGATAAGGTTCTACACAACAATACAACCCATCTTGTCAAAGTATTGTGGAGGAACCATAAGTTTGAGGAAGAAACTTGGGAACCAGAAGAGGTAATGAAGGAGAAGTACCCTCACATTTTTGTGTAAAGTGAAATTTCAGGGGTGAAATTTCTTAAGGGGGGAAGAATGTAACGACCCAAAGTTTTTAAATGGGAATTCACTTCTTATAAATATGTCATAAATTAACATGAAATCACATCATAATGAACTACTAAGTGATAAGTGACCATTAAACATAAGTTTGTCACTTCAGTGTTTGGAATTTTAAAAATCTGACATACACAGTTATGTTCAAGATGATTTTTGGAGTCTAATGAAACAAAATAATTTTTGGTGAATAGTTATCTACCCTTATGAATAGTAATATGACCCATATGAATAGTAAATCCATCAATATAAGAGTAACATTACCTATGAATAATTAAATAAAATTTAGTCATCTTAGAAAGTGACAATTTGACCTTAGTAAACGTTTTGGTATTTTCTAAGTCATAAATAATTTATTATAATTAATTAATAAATTTAAAAGAATATTTATTTCCAAATAATGTATTAATAAATTATTGAATCAATGTCTTATAGTTTTTAGATAAATTTATAAGACCCTACATAATTTTTGGAAGCACTATAAAATCAGTTTTAATCTTAAAAACTATTTTTTAAGTAAATTATTATTTTAATTAAATATTATATTAATAATATTTAGAAAATTATATTTGAAAAATTGAATTCATTTTTGGATTCTACACGTCGAAAAATGGTAAGGGAAAATTCTCGAACCCAACTCTCATCCTTTGGGTTCTTCCTCTTCAATCCATTTTTGATATGGTCACTCTTTAAAGATCATTTGTTCATCATTTTCTTTCCTTTTCTGGGATACACATGTTTTCAAATGATGTTTATGTCAATCCAAATATTTTCTAAAAGAACACTTCTTTTAAGAACTCAACTTTTACCTCTCATTCATGGTTGATGGTTCTTGTATCAATTATGTTGTTCCCTCTTTCTTTTGGGAACCCAAAGTTATGAATGTGTTCTTATGAGATGAAACCCATTCCTTTTCATGGGTTATTTATGTTCGTTTATGTTATATGTTCATTGTGGCATGCATGATAAATGATAATTTTATGATGTGACGGGTGCACCCGGAATTATATAGCGCAATATGAATGTTTAAATGTGACGGGTGCACCCAAAATTATAAAATGATCCAATGCATTGGGTAAAGTGATGAATCTCATAAGTAAATGTGAAATGATGTGTGAACAGGATGCTAGCTTGGTTCACAAGTATGTGTGGTATTTAACCACTAAGACATGTTGTTTCATTTTTATGCATTTCCACATTTCAATTATTTTATTTATGCTCCTGTCATGTTCCTGATCTTTTGCCTATGATATGATTATTCTCACCCCATGATATATTGTTCTTATCTATCCTCTTACTGGGATTTTAGCTCACCCCTTTTGATGTATATCCTCAGGCGGCAACATGTACTAAGGAGAGGACAAGTGCCAATAAGAAGCTATAAAAGAATAAATTAAAAGAATTTTTATGCTCAATGTTGTATTTGTTATGTGTGGTCCTAGTTTTCCCAAGACACTAAACCTTTGTATCCTCTATGTGTAATACTATTATGTTGTTTATCTTTGAAATGATGTAATAATAATGTAAGAAAAGGCTGGGTCGCTATAGTGAATCATCGCTATGTTTGAAAAAAAGGATATTAGGACATTAAAATTAGTATAAGTACATTAATTTCATTTCATTTCACTTTTAGAGCTATATTCAAATTTTAAATAAACTTCCATAATTGTAAATAAGTGATCCGATCGTGGAACCACAAAACAAACACCCACAGAAAAAAGAAATTAAACATCATATCTCATTGAAATTATTATAAATGAACATTAAAAAATAATTATAAATAAAATCTTATATAAAATGTTCTAAATTACATAATAATTGAATATAATTTTATTATTCAGGACATTAAGTTCATGTGAAGAATGATTTTGGAATCTAATGCATGGGATCTCCCCGAACCGGCTTTTTCTTTGGATTATGACCATTCTCTCTCTAACTCACTTTATATATCTCTATATGATCTTATGTAACACATAAAAATTCTCTATATATTCCTCTTACATATATATCTATATTATACTCCATTATTTTTCAGGGTAAGACATGTATTTAATTTATTTCTCAAACTTGTTTAAAATCATACTCGATAAAGTGGAACTTTCATATCCCTTAATCCTTTTTTATAACACTCATTTGAAGTATTTATTCACAAATAAACACTATATTTTGAGACATATAATTATATGAATTTCCATAATATTTAATTACTTTTTATATTTTTAATGTTTATCAAATTCTATTTGATTATGATATGAGAAAATATTATGCAACCCATTTCTTTTCCTGGGTAATCATTATGTTTTTTCCTTATGATTGATTTCCTTTTATGAAACACATAATCATGTACGTGTTTTTATGGGTGGGATCATATATTTCTCTAATGCATTGGGTAATGTATTTGTCTCATGAGAGGGTATGCATGGGATTTAAGAGTAAACCTAATCCATGACAGGACTCTATCCATAGTGTGATATTTTTTTGGAAGTTAGCCTTCCCTTATGATTATAACATGTTTTATGCTACTGATATGTTCCTACATTACCATGACCTTATTATTTTTTATTCTTTATGTCATACTCTTATATGATTTTTAATAAGACTTATGTTTTATAATATCATTTTATGTCATTGGATTCATATGTTATGAATCGTTATGATGTTTATTCCCTTTCCAAGCTTTTTAACTCACCGCTTTATTTTATGCATTCCCTAGGTTATTCTATATATTTTTAGGATCTTCAATAGATTTATGATCTCATTAAGAATAAATAAATAAATATGTATCTTTTAGTATCTTTTTAATGTATTATTAACATAGTATCCCAAAGACACTAGGGATCATGATATTTTGGTAGTGTTTATTGGATGTTTATGCTTAAATACATTTAATAATATGTGCATAATGTTTGGCTTGTTGTACCTATGTATCTCCCCAAACCCTTACATAGATTACCTAGTTCCTTAAATAGTTCCCCCAAGACAATTACATAGCTCCCCCAGGACCATTACATAGATCCGTTAGGACCCTTACACAACTCCACTCCACCACTCCATGGCTACAAAAATTGAAAAGAAATTTCATTTGGGGAGAGTCAAGTAGTGGATGGGGTGACCTAAGTCTTCTATTTCAATCATTTCTGCTTTAATGTAAAATTTTATGTATATCTAATAGAATACAACCTAATAGATGAATAATAACATTAGTTCATTGCAGTTCCTGTTAAAGACACATCTTCAAGAGGTGGTGTGTTTGCCAATGGAGAAATATGGGTTGACCTCACATTTGGTGGAATTGGAGAGTGTCAGAAAAACCTTTTCTACCCCTATTTATTTTAGGTCATCTCGGTATTCATCTTCCAGAGGGGTGTATATCCTGGTTTTTGATGTCCAAGACCTACATAGATAGATTCATCAAGATGAATTATTCTTATATATCAACCAAACCTCAGAGGATGTAAAGGTATCACTCACCAAAGTAAGCATAGAAAGGGTTGAAGTTGTTAGTTAAATTAGTGAAGATCACCTGGAAGTGTCTTGAAAATAATTTAAATAAGAGATTATAAAATTATTCAGTGTGATATAAATTTATAATAATTATGAGGAACTCATGGTGATATGCCAGCAAGGTTTGTTCCATGAATATTTTGAAAATTTGAATATATATAATCCCTTGTTTCTATCCATCCAGAGATGTAGTATATAGAATATTTCCTTCATGGAATCAATGAGTACAGTCATGATTGGGAATGTATAAAAAATCTGGAGACATTTCTACATGAAATATGGATGTCTAGACATTCTTAGTTGGAAGTATGAAGAGGAATCGGAGAACACAAATAGGGGAATAGAAAAAACATACAACATGGTCATGAAAGCCAAATGTGGAAGCCAAATTTTTTCCACAATTCACCATCTAAATAATGGAACCTTCCCTAACATAAAAGATAGATACAGACTCACAATAGTGTCTCTAGTTAAGATTCATCATGGGAGGACCCCCATAGATAGAGGGTTTCACCATCTTTCATCCCAATAATCAAAAGAAAGGAAGATAAAAGGATTGTATTTTTTATGTGGTAAACCATTCAATATAATTTATAAGTTCTTGGAGATCCATAATTTTATTTGAATATTAAGTAAAAATAGAATAAGGATACATAGTAGTGGCTAAAAATTATGAACCAGAAGTGGGAGAATCATAGTAATATGTAAAAAAGAAAGCATTTAAAAATAGGGGAGCATAAATTTTTCTCCTAGACCAAGGAGGAGAGGAATTGATTTTAATGAAAGTGGAAGGTTATGTATATGAAATCCCCATTCTAGTCCTCTTATATAGTGTTTTTATAGACAATATCATATCACCGAAGCTGGCAATGTTGCTGGGAATGGTGGTCAATAGTGTATTGAAAAATCATGTCATGATGGTTTATAGTAATAAAATTTGGACCTGGGGCTTGCGTCAATACTTCAAATTAACTATAAAATCATATGATTATATATTTTATTCACATGTTCTAGATATTAGTAGTGTGGATTTTATTTTTTTGAGTCTCTTAGCTATATGTTCTTTGGGAAATATTTATTAATTGGAAATCCATGATGATGAAATTTGTATCTAGAGTAACATACATTTCCTCTAAGGAGAAAGAGGAATGAAGCATGTGATATTTCTATGTATGTGTAAACCAACAACATGGGATGGGGTGAATCATTTTTAATAGTGAAAAGGGAAAAAAATGAAAAAGGTAAGAAACCCTCAATGGATGGTTGTTCTATAGCCCCCACCTGACAACCCACCACACCAAGATATATAGCCTCTATTTTTTAAATGGGGGGGAAATTACAAGAACGAAAAATAATTCCCCCAGGAAATCAACATTTACAAAAAACATATTTATTCCCAGGGAATTTATTGGTTTCTATTTATCCCTACTGATACCCTCACTCTTATGGAAATTAAATTGAAAGGTAGGTTCAAGAGATGATGAAATTGAGTACTATATGATCAAGTATCAGTTTCTATTCTAGTCCTATGTTACTTGTAAAAAATGATGGATCCTATAGGCTATTCGTGGACTATCCCACCCTAAAAAGAGTAACAATTATTGATAAATTTCTTATTCTATTTGTTTAAGATCTCTCATATGAACTTCTTGGGGATACCTAATTTTCTAAGCCCAACCTTCGATCATGCTACCACAAAATCAAAATGTGTAATAAATATATAGAGAATATGGACTTTCAAACCCATAATGGTCACTATTAATTCTTAGTGATGTAATTTGGACTCACGAATTCTCTATAAACCTTTTAGTCTATTATGAATGACCTATTTAGGCCCCAACTTTATAATGATTTTCTTATATTCTTTGATGATATTCTAATTTATTACCAGGGGTGGGGATCCCATTTGTAGAACTTGAAAGTTTTTGTATAGTTTTTTCTAATTCAACATTTTTTAACTTGAATAAGAGCTCATTTTATCAACAAGAAGTTAGTTATCTAGGTCATATAATTTAAAAAGTAGGGGTTTCTAGGGATCAAATTAAAATATAGACAGCCCTATATCGGCCATAAGAATTTTTATCTAGGGGAATCCATGGTTCTTTGGGTATGAATGGCTATTATAGGATTTTCATTCATGACTATGGAAATATTTACCATCCCCCAAAAAAGTGGATTATAAAAAAGGTTTCCTTTGGACTCATGATTCTCAGGATACTTATTGAAAAATTAAATCAAAGCATCACATAAGCCCCATTTTTTTCTCTATCCAACTTCTCAAAAATGGTTGAAATCAAGTGTGATTCACCAGAAATAGGATCTAGAGATGTACTTATACAGGAACTCTAACCCATTACATATTTTTGTAAATATATATTGTAATATAATCCCACTAAATTGACATATGATAAAGA
Source organism: Viscum album (assembly GCA_963277665.1). Classification (NCBI taxonomy): domain Eukaryota; kingdom Viridiplantae; phylum Streptophyta; class Magnoliopsida; order Santalales; family Viscaceae; genus Viscum; species Viscum album. Next base: position 324,361,796 of record OY728165.1, on the reverse strand, counting down.
GAACATGTCCCTGGTCTTAGCCATCCAACATTGGTTCCCCTATATTTTAGTAAGGTACTTTATAGTTTACTCGGATCAATGAAGTCTAAAATTTCTTTTAATTTATCAGATGAGATTATTAGATCATCAATTATAGATTATTAAATTTTTGGGGTATCATTTTGATGTTAAGTCTAAGCTAGGGAACACTAAATTTGTGGTTGATTCTCTCTCCCAAAAGTAAGATATTATATAACTCCAACCACAAAAAGCTCATCTGGTTAGGTAAGAAGGGGATACCTTAATAGTAGAGGTGTATAGTGACCATTAAATTTTAAAAAAATCATCCACCAACTATAATCAGGAAACAAATATTCAATATTTTTTTCATTATCTTAGGAGGTTTTGATGTATATGGGGTGGTTATTACTCTTTTCCAATTCCACTTAGATTACAATATTTTTGAACGAATTTTGTTCCTATACTTAGAGAGGATATTCAGGCTACTACAAGAATTATTTGAATATAATTGAAAATATTTATTGGGTCAGCATGAATCAAGAAATTTTGAAAAATTTATAATAATGTGAAACTTTCCAATGATATAAATAGTAAACTCTATCTCCCACTAGCCTGATGTAGGCCTTGGAGGTTCTAGATTCCATTTGTGATGATATATTGGTATATTTTACCATTGTGATTCCCAAGTCAAAGGGTTTCACTGTGTTCTTAGTAGTGGTTGATAAAATTTTAAAATATATCAAATTTATTTCTTTAAATCTCACATTCACTATAAATCTAATGACCAATATTTTATGTATATAAATTTTTTGAGTCCATGGTCTTACCAAATCAATTATTAGTGACCACGATCATCTGTTTCTAATCCATTTATGTAAATATCTATTCTAGATATAAGGAACCAATATCCACATTATTTTTTATGACCATCCATATATAGAGGGACAAAATAAAGTGCTAAATCACTGTTTTGATACATAACTCCACTATTTTTTTGGAGAATAACAAAAAAGTGGCCTTTTATCAACTTGGGTGGAAATATCCTACAACACCACATAGAAGGTGTTAATTTAACCCACCCATTTTTAGGTGGTTTGTGGGTGGAGACATCCTACCATTATTTTCATTCTTATCAAGGAGGTCGATATTGAAGCATTTTCCCATTCTTTGTAGGATTATGATGAAAACCTAAACCAAATCAAACACCACCTTTCCCATGCTCAAAATTACATCAAAAAACATTTTAATTATCATCACTGAGAAGTATCTTTTCATGTTGAAGGCCAAGTCTACCTTAAAATACATCCTCACCATCAATGGTCCATTGCTCATTAATTCAACCAAAATTTGTCTCCCTGGTTCTACAACCCCTTCATAGTTCAACACCAAATTGGCCTAGTAGATTATCAGCTCAAACTTCTTACAACCAAATAGATCCACTCTATTTTCCACATGAAAGAAATAAAAAGTATATTGGTACCTAGGCCTTTGTACTCTCTCTTACTCTAGGTATAGATGATTCCACAATATAAGACTCGAATCCATATACTATTCTCTTCCAGTGTATTATCCTGTATGGAAATGAAGTTACTTCTTAAAGGATAGTTAAGTTGAAGGGTCACTCAGTAGATGAAATATCCTAGGAAGAGGATTTAAACTTCTGTAAATATTTTCCTTATTTTAGTATTAGGTTTAAGGCTGATATACCAGAATGGTAAGTGTTAGAGAAAATGATGATCCTAGGACCTGGAAGTTATATTCTCGTAGGGGAAAATATGTCTTATCCCCTCCACCAATGGTTTAAGGTGGTCATAACCTTCCCTCTGACAAATCAGGGTGGTCCCACCTAGTATATCTTGGGAGGATTCCTCTACGAAGGGGCTATAAGAAGGTGGAGAGGGGTTAATAGGAGAAGTAATAGGAATATACTAATGTAATATCCTTCAATATTGAAAAAATAGAGATAATGTGGCTCCTCCACTTAATTTTATTTCCTTGTACCCTATATTTATTCCCCCTCCTTTCCATGTATTAAATTTCAGACTTGATTTTCTCTTAATGAATCCATTTTCCAAGGATCTATAATTAAACAAGTAATGAGAAAAGTATATATTTCAAAAAAATGTTAATAGAAAAAACTTTAAACTAAATCCAAATCAGATCAATAGTATATTCCAAAACCACTTTGAAATATGGAGTCCATTTGAAAATATTCATAGCCCATAATTCAATATACCAAACTCTACTCATCTAATATTTATAATAATATAATTTATAGAGGAAGGAAATCATAAAATGTGAATTTTGATTCTCTCCAATCTAAAAAACTGATAGAACCAGTATGATTGAATGATTTTTGGAAATCCAACAAGGGGGGATTCAGATTGAAATATTTTCTAATCAAATCATACTTAAACTTGATAACTAGAGACTTTAAAAACGTTCTATCAAAGGAGATACCATGATTTATATCACGCTAAAAACATATCACACCCAACATTTTTAAATTATTTTTTTATAAATTTTATTGGCATCGGGTATCCTTGTTGAGATTTGGGTTGAAGCCTATTTTTAATTTTTTGGTTTTTCTTGAAAATGAGTGTTCTGGGCTTATCAGCATCCGATGCGCAGGAAAATCACAATTTGGAAACCATGAAGCCTTTCCAAGTTCATCATGTGGATTTCCTAGTGTTAAAAATAAATAATTAAAATTAATTGGAGTTTAAAATGAAAATAAAATAAAATAAGAAAAGTGATATAAAATTTTAAAAGTTGTTTTAATAATAATAATAATATTATTATTGAGATTATTATTATTATCATCAGTGTTAAGAATATTAATATTATTATTAATATTATCATTATTATTATTATTATTAAGAATATAATTATTAGTAATCTTAATAATTTTATTGTAATTATACTTATTTTGTTTTACAGTTTAAAATTTTATTCTTCTTTTTTATATTTTTTCTATCTTTCCTCTTTATGTCCTCCTTCTTCCAAATTACTCATGTCACCAATCTCATCTTCCTCCCACCTACGTGTGCCATCCCCCCTTGGCCACTCTCCGTCCAATGACCCCCTTGGTCGACACCGTCTCTCCCTCTGGTGACCTCTTTTTGGCGCCCATCACTCCCTCATGCGACCTCCTTCCGACACCCTGTTCCACATCACGTGATCCCCTTCACACACGACTCCCCTCCTAATGTATCAATCTCTCCTAGACCACTCACTAATACTAATATCTCTCCTACATGAGTGAAATATAATCCTAGTATGGGTTTTCTTCTCCTTCTTCAGGGTTTTGGTTTCTCCAACAGCTATGGTTTCAGTTTGAGAATCTTGAGTCTCTTGGTTCAGTATTCAGCATTAGGGTTCTTTCTTAGTTTCTTAAGGAGTGGTTGTGGTGAGTGTAGATTTATCATCAATTTTCAGCATGTTCTTCACCCAAGGTAAGTTCTTCCATGCCCTAACATTTTTTTATGATTTGATTTGTTTATTTATTTTATTTTTACATGTTCTATAGTTAACATGTTTGATGAAAAATGTGTTTTGGAAATGTTTTATCATGCATGTGTGGTGAAATTAGATTTTATTTTAGAAATTTCCATGTCTTTCATATGTGTCTTATTTTTTAAATTCATGGATGTGTTCAATCAATTGTTTATGGTGTTTGAAATGTGTTTTCAAAATTACATGAGGTGTTAAGTATTATTTGGTAATGATTTAACATGTACATGGGTTAGAAATAATTTTTTTAAAATAAATGGTTATGTATCATGAGTGTCACATTTTAATGTTTCTTTAACATAGTTTAATGCCTTATTTGGAAATTTATAAATTTAGTTTCAAAGGCACTTGAGGTGCACATATGTTCGTGAAAAGTTTTTATTTGAAAATGGAGTAGTGTTTGGATATAGGACTTGTTGTGTATTTTTTTAGTATGAATTGTAAATTATTTAAATGATGAAAGAATTGTTTTAAAAATTATCTTAGTTTATGTTTGATTTTAAAAATAGGGCTTGGTCTGTGGAATTGATTGATCAATTGTATGTTCTTCTTGTGTTTTATAAAAATGGAATTTTTGAAATGTGTAAGGGATGGTAGATGGTTTTGAAATTTATTTTTGGTGAGAGTAAAAATAGAAATGGTCTGTGTTATGAAAAGTAGTGAATGTAAAAAGGGTTTTATAAATTATGAAACATGTTTATAAAATTGTACAAGTGGAGAAGATCATGTTTTGAAGAAGTTTTGGTGTAGGTTTGCTATGAATAAAGGATTGGGGTTGGTAAAGTGGCGGTATATGTTGTGTGTTACATTGTATGGATTTAGAAGAATAATGATGATATGTTGTGTGACATGTGAAACATAATTTAAGATAAGGAAATCTCAATTAACTAGGTGGATGGAATAGGAAAAGCTTTCTAGTGATTTTGAAGAGGATACATCATAGTTTCACTTAGCTAGAATGATGATGAAAACACTTACTAAACATGCATGATGATTGGAGACCACAATAATTTTGGATGTTTCTCCTCTCTAGTGGATAGTGCATGAGAATGATACTGGTCATGGATTCTATACCACATTTTCATTGAGATGTGAGGTTCCTAGAATCCCCCATGGGCTAGTTTGACCCTTGGATCCACCCATGGTTATCTACCTATCATGGTGCTCATATAAAATGGTGCCTTCTGTCAGTATATGGAGGAACTCTAGTGTGTGTGTGTGTTTTATTTTAAAAATTCCCACTTTATTTTAAACAAGTATTTTTGAAAATTTTTCCCTTTGATGTGTTACTTTTTAAGGTGTTTAATCATTAAATGTTATTTCAAAAATCTTTTTAAAAATCTTTTACTTAAATGAGAATTTTATATTATCTTAAAAATGTTTTGGAATGGAATATTTTTATCCAGGTGGAATCCTATTGGGATTTGGATAACACCCTATATACACCATAGGGTTTATGTAGATCTTGTTTGATGTTTTTTGCAGGTAATTTAAATAATTTTAGTGTTGGCATATTGAGTTTCTAGTGGCACTCAGTGTGGATCTTGTTGGTGGCGGCTTAAGGACGTGGTTCCTCTCATTGCATGGAGGTTTGGTATAGAGTATTTGTCCGCTTATATCATTGTACTTTTAGGATTTTGTATAAAAGTTGTATGCCTTTAAATATGAAAATTGTTAAGGGATTGGATGGTTATGTAATTTTAGTTTTGGATTATTTAAATTGTTGGTTGTTTTATTATTATAAAAATTGGGTAAATCGTTACTATGATTCTCTTGTGATACCCATGAATTTTTGACAGCACATGGGGATTAAAAACTCCCTTCGGGACTTGTCGAAGGTCAAACCAGGTGATCGGTTTTGGGTTGACCCATCTTGGTTCATGAAAAAATGGTATCAGATTAGGTCACACCCTTTTGGGTCATGTTCCAGGTGGAAGTTTATGGGTAGTCCGATGCTAGAATTGCCAAGACATGACATTCTAGTTTTGAGTAAGGTGCCTGGAAAACACACCTCATGTCACAAACCAACCCTGGTCAACCCTAAACCGATCACCTAGGTCGATCCGTGTCAAGGCATGAGAGACATTCCCAATCCTCTTGGTCTGTCCACAAGGACCAAGGGAATCAAAAGAGTACAAAAAGGGTAAAATTCTACATAATAAATAAATAAAGGAAACTAAAAAATAGAAGATGCACAACCAATTTAACACACATATATAAAAAATAGAACTGAACAATATTTTATACACAAGAAACAATACGATGAAACAGTTATACAACAAACCAAAACTAACTAGATAACCACACTATCTCCATGTTACCTCATGGGTCACTTCCCAACACAATGATCAACCTTTTCAAAAGGAAAAATAACTAAAATTAAATCATGAAAAAGGGATAAAAATAGATAATAACTATAGGCTTGACTTTTAAAACTTAGTAAGATATCCTGATAATCTATTCCCAATGACCATCCTTTAAAATTAAAGAAACACGAATTTAAAGTTTGAACAAAAATTTCTAAATATAATCTTGTCAATATATTTTACTTTAAAATAAATTACAACCCTTTGCTCCTTTTTATTTCCAAAACCAAGATCATAACATTAGCGAGACATTAAAATTTTCATGGGATAGTTGTGTTTATATTTTACACTTGCACAAAGGAGATAAAAAACTTTTCTTTGATTTTTTTTCAAAATGCTTATTAAATTCAACACATCACATTGCAATAGAAACACTACACAAGAAGGCACTACAGTAATCACACAATAGAGTAAAAAAAAACCATACAAGTATCTCAAATATCACTACAAGCAACTAAAGACAATAGACATAAGTGAACCCAAGAGATAAAGAATATTCTAGAAGATATTAATACATGACACTCCATCCTCGGTAGCATGACAAACACGATGAAATAAAAAAATACCCAACATGCTCAGCCACACTAACTCAGGACAGACTGAGTGCGAATCCATTAGTAATAAACCCAAATATATATCCACATACTATGGTCCGCTGTTCAGTATGCCAACTACCAATGCAACAATCATTCTTATAAAATTATCCCAATATGTCAGGTTCCTACGTCTCATGTATATAATAGGGGTGAGAAAACTAATGATTGCTGTGCATAAAAAATGTATATATAATAATAAAAAATCAATAAAAAGAATCACCCCGTGCCACTCCAAGGACTAGATCACATTCCATAGAACAAATAAAACACAAGGATTCCATACCAAAGAATTCCAATAATGGGTCAAAAGGATTCCACAATGAGTACATCCCACCCATTAAATATAACAAGGATTTAGAGTCATCCAACAAATGTATTTAAAATAATCATTTTTACCAATTTCACAAAGATGCCAAATAGGAATTTGAGATTTTTAAAAAACCAACATTTAAAAACATAAAAAATACACTTTTAATAAAGGGGTAAAAACGCACCATTTGAAGAATCAAAAAATTTACACAACCTTCTTAATCATTAAGGTATGCACTCAAGGAACAAAATTTTTTCTTATAAAATGCCAAAACATGCTAAAACCCTATACACACTTCTTTATAAAAAACCAAAACACATGTGAAACCAGATAAAGAACCCAAAAACAATGTTTCAAATGCTTCTAATACATTTATAAACCCCAAAAAACATTTTATATCACATTTAACCTTTAAAATACAACCAACAAAATTTAATAAAAAAATTTCAATTTAGCAGTCAAAAAGATATAAAAACCAATTTTCATTCCATAAATTTATTTAAAATGATAGAACATGTTTCAAATACTACAAAATTAATACGAAGACTAATGGGGCATATTTCCATACACATGGTGTGCACATTTTTAACAAAACAATTCTAGTGATCAGAAAGTGGGGATTAAAACATCTTTTTCACACAAAAATAATTTAATCTAAGGATCACATATACATATTTATCAATGAAAGGGTGTGATAAATGAAAGAAATAGAGGAATATTAAATTAAATAGGCATGCACAAGGGGGTACCTACCTCAAAACCATGGTGGAATGAAAAACGTATGCTCAGAATCGCTCCATGAGAGTTTCAAAACCCTAATTCTATGAAGAAAAACCCTTAATAAAAAATCCCAAAACATATCAAAGGAAAACCAAAATAAGAAGAATACCTTTGGTGGCCATGAAGCTCACCGAAGAGGTCACACTGGTAGGCAACTTGCCGGAGGGGGCGCACCGGCACATGGGGTTACGCTGGCTAGAGGGGAGTGCTAGAAAGGGGGTTCACCGAATAGAGGAGCGAAGATGCTGGGTCATGCTATAAGAGGGAGGATACAATGATTGTCGAACTTCCAGTAGGGAGAGGAGCCACCAGAGAGAGAGAGGACCGGGCCGAAGGAGGTGCGATTCCAACCGGGGAGTGCCAGTCAGAGGAAACACGTGCCTTAAGGGGGAAGGGTGGTCACTAGGATTGGGGGAGTGTAACAGGGGGTTGGATCGTGCACAATACATGTTGAGGGTGAGAGGGTGGGTAACATGGGGGAGGGGGAGAAAGGGGAAAACCTAGAGGAAAAAAATAACAATAAACTCAAAACATTAATAACCTAATAATAATAAAAATAGTTATAATAATAAAAATTGTTATAATAATAATAATAATAATAATAACAAAAAAAAACATAATGGTAAAATTAATAATAACATTCACCTGATTTTTCTAATATTAATTATATTAATAACAACTTTAATAATAAAAATGATAAAAACAATTTTTTAATAAAAAAGAAAATTTTTTATTCACCACAATTATAATATTAATATTATGGTTGAACCGTCCAGTTTTATTTATTATAATTTTTATTTTCTAATTTCATTTTATTTTATTTTATTAATTTGAGTACGGGGCAACTGCATAGTCCAAAAATGGCTCAATAGATCAAGTTTGAACCATGTGGTGGCTTCTTTCCACTCTAGAAGCTGCCACACAGGTACTTAGGTAGACTTCATAGTCTCCGCTATCCATACGATGCCTGTACACCGATAAAAATCCCACCAAAACTCTAAATAATAATAATAATAATAATAATGAAAATAATAATAATATATGATGATATTAATAATAATATAATGATAATAATATTAACAATTATAAAAATAATAAAAATCTCAAATAATATCATCATCATCATTATTATTATTATTAACAAAACATCTAATTTTTTTTACTTTTTCATATTTTGTTACTCATTTAATTCTTATTTTTTTTGAAGATTGGTAGGCTGATCAGTTTTCTGGGAGAAGCTGCACAGTTTCCAAACTATACTATGCTCGTGCATTAGATGTCGTCAAACCCAAAACACATATTTTTAAATAAATGCTAAAAAATTTAAATCATGACTCAACCCAAACCCCAAAAAAATTATTCGAAGTAAAAAAATAATAAAATAAAGTAATTACAAGGGTAGGGGTGTGAAAATTCTTCCCCCATAATGAGTTCCACCCCAAAAAATCCACAACACTTTCCTACTGACTGATCAATGCCTAAGGATTCCACATCAATGCAATCCAACCTCTTAATACGAGAAAATTTCACCGACCATGAATGGAACATAACCCCATTTCCCAAAATAGATCACTAGTAGAGGGGAGACCCTTACAAACATCCCACAATTATAATTCAACTATCATATGATAACATCTTAAGAGTAATCTCAATGAGACAAGTGGTGGGTCTCCCCACCAATAAAAACCAACTAAGAATGACCAAACAGAAATTCGACATGAATCAGAAACAAGTCTCTTTCATAGGGGCCAAAAACCCTCACCACACGGGCTGGGAGGGAAGGGACCCAAGGAATAGAACATTAGAGCACCTATATTAAATACCCAACACTCGACCCTCATGAAAAAATAGAAACCAAGACTTCACCTAACTCACAAGGGTGGTGTGCGTGAGGAAATTGATCGGGGACTCACATAAAAGATGGAACATTACAAATATAGTGTGAGGAATAATTCCACTATGATCTTTAAACTAGAGGGAATTCTCAGTGGGATAGAAACTATTATAGAACCACAAGAGCTACCTCGTCACAAAAGTGGAGGCACAAACTTAACCAGACCCCTTACATTGAAATGAAATTTACAAAAAATAAACATCAAATGGCTTTCCAACATCACATCACTTCTAAGGATTGCCTCCGTGACACTTTCTAGAAACTCCCTGACAGAATCTCCAGAGGTGACCCGAGAATCTATACGATTGGAAGGGATTCAGAGAATGTGAAACCTTTGACTATATGTCAAAATGAAGACCAACATAAAAACATCAAGCCTTCATGGATTCATTTGTAGTACAACCTAGATCATAAGTGACTATATCAACAAATCAATGGAAATAATCCAACACTGAGCCATCACCCTACTGTATACAACCCATATCCATCAACTTTTGCACCCTTTATTTCTCAGGGAAATACTGAGGAATGATCCAAGTCTTGAAAAAATCCTATGTAAGATCTCCACAGGTCTTGTTCCAAGACACCTACTTCCACCAAATCCATGGTGAACCTTCAAGGATGAATGTTACAAACTTAATATTTAATGACTCAGGAAGCTCAATGAGAACAAAGGTCCTTTTAATCTTTCACATCCACTCTTCCGATACTAAATGGTCTTCTTAACCATAAAATAGAGGTGGATATAGCTTCTAGAACTCAAGCATGAAATCCTTAGGATGATCAACAAGATATGAAGCTAGTGAGGAATCACCCTTAACTGAACTACAATCACCCATAAAAGCAACATGGGGACAATCACTAGACAAGAAAAAGTCAAGAACCAAATCACGTCTAACTAAAACATAAAAATACTTAAGATCAATCACCTCATAGGTGACAAGCATCGAACACAAGAATACAATCCATTACATCATCAAAAATTTTATTTTGGAAACATCTTTAATTCAAAACAAACTTGAGGGGCTGAACAATCTCCATTGATTTTCCTTAGACTAACACTCACATGCATGTTTCCATGCCACTCCGGACACCCATAAGAATTTCAAGGATAAAAAAACAATAAATTCATTTTCCAAAACAACCATTTTCCATTAAAGACCATTTACACAATTCCCACAAAAGGTTTTTTAGAAATATTTTAATAATTCAAGATATTTCCAAGAGACCCACAAAAGGGAACAAGTGTGTGTGGGTGAGTTGACCATATGGTCGACGACCATACTCCAAACATGAAACCGATACTGAGAGGTTTCTAGGACCATGCCCCCTACGACACATGGCTTGTAAGGCCCTGAGAACTCATGAAGGCCATTGAACAAACTCCCCTTGTTGTATCCTAATAAAATAACATTCCCAAAAGACCAAAAAAATTAACAAAACCAGACTTCCCATGGAAACCTGAGGATCAGAATGAGAAAGAGTTCATGAAACTCTTCCCTCACCTACCCCTCGAGTCCCGAAAATCCTACTCCATCTAACTTGACATCCCTAAATTAAAACGGGAACTCTTAAAAGAGTTGTACACTAAGAGCATACCTCCTTTGATACCATTTTTTTCATGAACCAACCCAGGTCAACCCTGAATTGGTTACCCAGGTTGATCCATGGCAAGGACCGAGAGGTATTCCTGATCCTCCAATGCTGGAAACAAGCACCAAGGAATTAAAAGAGTACAAAAGGGATAAATTTTTCCTAATAAATTAATAAAGGAAACTGAAAAGTAGAAGATGCACAAGCAGTTAAACACACACACACACACATATATATAACTGAACTGAAAAATCTTTTATACAAAAGAAACAATATAATAAAATAGCTACACAAGAAACCACAACTAACCAGACGACCACACTAGCTCCTTGTGAACTCATGGGTCACTCCTTGACACAATGATAAACCATATCTTATGAAGAAAAACTCAAGTTGAAACCTACACAACGGGATAAACATAGAAGATAACTATAGGCATGAGTATTAAAACTCAATAGTCTAGCCCAATAATATATTCCCAATGCACTTCCTTTCAAATTAAAGAAACATAAATTTCAAGTTTGACATAAAATTTATAAAAATAAACTTTTCTACACATTTTTCTTGAAAATAATGTACAACCCATTGCCCCTTTGTATTTCCAAAACCAAGCTCATACCATTAGAGAGACATTAACATTTTCAATGGAAAGTGGTGTTTATATTTTCAACTTGCACAAGTAAGAAAAAACAATTTTCTTTGAAAAAATTTCCATAATCCTTATTAAAATAAAAAAATCACTTTCAATAGAAACAATACACAAGAAGACACTACATTAATCACACAAGAGGGGAAAAAGAAATAATCATACAAGTGTCTCAAACATCATTGTGAGTGACTAAATCCAATATACATATATTAACCTCAGAGATCAATAATAATACAGAAGAAACTAATACATGAGACCCCATCCGTGGAAGGATTCCACACATGATGAAATAAAAAAACACCAAATATGCTCAACCACCCTAACTTAGGATAGAATGAGGTAAAATCCCATAGCAATAAACCCAAAAATATATCAACCTACTATGGACCACTGTTAGTATACCAACTACCAGTGCAATAATCATTCTCAGAAAATTCTATCAATATGTAAGGTTCCTATGTCTCATTTATATAATAGTGGTGATTCAACTAACACTAACCGAGAATCCAAAAACGTATATATAATAATAATAATAAATCAACAACAAGCATCACCCCATTCCATTCCAAGGGTCGAATCACATTCCATAGAAAAAATAAAACACAAGGAACCCATACCAAGGACTTATAATAATGGTTCATGAGGATTCCACATCGAGGAATTCCCACCCATTAAACATATAAAGGCATTAGAGTCATCCAACGGATGTTTTTAAAATAATTTTTTACCAATTTCAAAAAAATTACAAATGGGCCCTTGAGCTTTTCAGAAAACCAACATTTAACAACATATAGAATCTACTTTTTATAAAGGGGTAAAAAAACACATTTTAATCATCAAAACATTTACACAACCTCTTTGAAAATTTAGGTTATGCACTTAAGTCACAAACCATTTTTTTATAAAAATTCTAAAACATGATAAAACCCAATACACACTTATTTATAAAAACCAAAACACTTGGGAAACCACATAAAGAACCCAAAAAAATTGTTTCTATTGCTAATAATAAATTTATAAACCCTTGAAAATCATTTTATATAACATTTAGCCTTTAAAATCCAATTGGGAAACTAATTTCATATAAAGAATGGAAAATTTAATAAAAAAATTTCAAGTTAACACCAAAAAAGGTATAAAAACCAATTTTCATGCCACAAATTTATTTAAATTAATATACCATGTTCCAAATAATACAAAATGCATGAAAAGATATTGGGTTCATATTTCCGAATATACAACATCTATATTTTTAACAAAAAAATTCTAGTTATTGCAAAGCAGGGATTAAAAAATCATTTTTACACTAAAATTACTTAATCTAAGGATCACATATACATATTTATCAAACAAAGGGGGTGAAAAAATAAAGGAAAAGATAAATATTAAATTAAATAGGCATACATAAGGGGGAACCTACCTTAAAACCATATAAGAATGAAAAACATATGCCTGATATCAATCCACGAGGCTTTCAAAACCCCAAATATATGAAGAACAAAACTTAATGAGAAAAAACTCCCCAACATAATCAAAGGAAAACTAAAAGAAAATGGAGACTACCAAAGGGGAAGATGATGCCAGGGGAGAAGGGTCGTGTCAGTTAAGCAGCATGCTAGAGAGGTCACGATGGTAGGGCAGGTCACTAGCGGGGGCGCACTGGAAAGGGGGGTTGCACCAACCGGAGAGGCATGCTAGCAGGGGGTGCACCAAATAGAGGAGAGGCACTGACAGGTCGCGCCAGCAGAGGGAGGTTGCACCGAAAGGTGACTCCAATTGAGGGAGGGCTAATAGGGAGAGGATCCAGTGGATAGAGAGGGAAAGGATGGAGGAGGTTCAATGCCGGTTGGGGAGATCCGGCAGGGCGAGGCATGCCAGTTGGAGGAATTTCACAACAGAAGGGGGAAAGGGAGGCCGCAGGGATTGGAAGAGCATACTGAGGGGGTGGGGGAGTTTGGGTTGTGAGTAGGAAAAAGTGAGGGAGATGGAGAGGGTAAAATGGGTGGGGGAGAGCAAGGAGAATCCCTAGAAGAAAAATAATTAAAAATAATGTAAAAACCTTAATAACCTAATAAAAATAGTAAAAATAGTTATAATAATAATAATAGTAACAAAATAATTTTAAAATTAATAATAAAAGTCACTTAATTTTTTTTAAATATTAATTATATTAATTTTTTTTAATAATAACAATGATAATAATTTTTTTTAATAATAAAGAGATGTTTTTATTCACAGCAATTATAATATTATTATTATGGTTGAATCACCCTCTTTTATTTATTTTAAATTTTCTTTTCTCATTTAGTTTTATTTTATTTTATTAATTTTAATATAGGTAAATTGTGTAGTCTATGCACTACTCAAGTGAATGGGTGTGAACCATGTGGTAGCTTCTGTCCACTCTAGAAGCTACCGTATGAATTCCTAGGCTGACCGCATGATATCTACTAGTCATGAGGTGCCCGTGTACTAGTTGAAAACCCACAAATAACTCTTAATAATAATAATAATATTATTATTAAATTGTATTAATAATAATGTAATGATATTAATAATAATATTCCGAATTAATATCATCATCATAATTATTATTAAAAACATTTATTTTTTACTTTTTATTATTTTATTTTATCTCTTTTTTTATTACTCCTTTATTTCTTATTTTTATTTTTGAAAGACTGGTAGGCCACACAGTTTCCTGGGTGAAGCCACATGGTTTTAAAATCATGCTCTGCCCATGCACTAGATTCTGTAAAACTCAAAACACATATTTTTCAATAAAAGCTACAAAATAAAAAAAATATACTCAACTTGAACCCCAAAAAAATTATTCAAAGCCAACAAAATAATAAAATAAAGTAATTACAAGGGTTGGGGTGTTACAATTTGTGATAAGACTCATGTTATAAGAGGATTACATGTTTCATGTGAGTCTTTTAGTCCTTGTGGTCATTTTTTGTTTAGGGAAATGAAATGGGAGTTGGGTAAATGGTCATAGTGATCTTGTAGGGCCTGATAAACCATGTGGAGCCATGGAAATTACCCTAGAACACTCTCTGTGATGGTGGTGTGACTGGCTTATGGCCTCCAATCATTTTTTTGAGTCCCCCATCAACACCAATTTCATCTTACATCATCCCATGTATCTTTGTATTGGAATCTTGGAAACTTGATTTTAATGTAAAGATGATTCTACTTTGGAAAGGTGGAAAACGATTTTTGGAATGACATTAAAGTAGATATTAGAAAAGTGGAATTTAATGAAATTGTTTTTGCGTAAAATATGAGAATGATTTTAATGAGATTAAATTTTCATAATCAAACTTTGGTATTTATGGGAAAATTGGTCGTTGGAAAACAATGTACTGGTTTCAAAATGGTTTTGGAAAATTTTTAAATAAAAAAAATGAGTTACAATTAAATGGTTATTGATAAAATGGGGGGTTTTAAACTTGTTGTGTTTTGAAGTGGGTGATTCTTTTTGAAATTTGATGTGTCGGGTTTGGAAATAAGTTTTATTTCAAATGGTTTTTGATTTGGTGGTTATTGAATTTTGGGAAGCTTTTTAAAATTTTGATGGAAGCAGGTTTGGTATTTGAAAATGATTTTAGAATAGGAGAAAGTGTTTTGGAATTGACATGTGATATTTGGAAATGGGTTTTATGTGAAGGTTTGATGATTTTCTGAAGTAGTTTTTTGAAATTTGAAATTGAAAAGTTAAGGATATGGGTTTATTATCTATTTTAAAAAATAGATTTTTTTTGTTCTAACCTTTGGTATTTTCATGGGTGACTATATGCATGGGTTATGTGTGAGAGGTGAACTGGTTCCCAGTTGGCACAATAACCTGCATGTGTGAGGCCCATGAGGTACCATTGGTGAATGTGAAACCCTTCAATCTGATTTGATAATCCACAGTGCATGGTGTGTCTTATTGTGTTATAGGAATGTTGTTTGTGAGGTGTTTTGAGACCGAGAATCACTTCTAGTCAACTCCTATTTTAATATTCAGTTCTTATTGGTGGGTAGTTGTGGGATAATGGTTATTGGTTTGTTTTGAAAAATGTTTTGGGATGACTTTGAGTGGGTTCTCTTTTTGTGCATTTTGTTTTTCTTGCGGTATGTTTTGGCCAATGGACCAGTTTGATTGGGTCCTTGGA
Source organism: Viscum album (assembly GCA_963277665.1). NCBI lineage: Eukaryota > Viridiplantae > Streptophyta > Magnoliopsida > Santalales > Viscaceae > Viscum > Viscum album. The sequence goes on along the minus strand of OY728165.1, from coordinate 324,345,932 downwards.
TTTTCCTTTTTGGCTAGTTTGAACCCCTAAAAATAATTGATGTATATTAGAAGTGGGGCCATGTGTTATCTACCAATGGAAGACCCTCCAGTTTATCAAAGTAAGGTCTTCATTCTTGGGTTTTTGAATTTATTCGACCCCTTGTTTTCTGGATAGGTGGATCTTCTCACAACAAGATAACTGATATGATAGGAGTTGAATAAAGCTTTGGTTTCCTTGAGTCATCTGATGGTCAAATGTGAAGTTTGACATCACTAAATCTGAAGATCCCACTATAATCAAAGAATGGAATTACATTGAATAAGGTAAATGTAGTTCAAGGTTGTTGGTGAAGGCTACTATCTTAATGGACCTTTGGGTCTTTTGTCGGTCTCTTCGGATACAGGGTTCATGATATTCCATCAGTGTGTCAATTCTAGATGTACGAGGCTATTATGTCCATTTGAAAGAAACATATGTTGTTTAGGACTTGTTTTAAGGTCCCCCTCTTTTTATTGTTTCTATCTGTCACAATGGTCATATTCGATGACACCTTACAATGTCGTGTTCTCGCTTGACTGCAAAGGTGAAGGTTGTACAATCCTCTAAGAACCTCTGTTTTGATGGAAGTGTTTTTTTCATTTGGGAAATTCCAATTACTCTATTTTAGAGTAAGGTGTCTTCTATGTATCCTTCCTCCCGATGTTTCTCATCCTAAGAAATAAGGGGTGATGCATGTGCATATTCTAAGACCTCGTTTTAGAAAAAAGTGATGTGTTAGAGTAAAGTGAGTTTCGGAGTGTGTTATGTCTTGGTTATTCCATCTAGGACTGTGGCATGGTTACTTATAGGACTATAAGGAGAAGTTCCATTCAGGGGTTTTAAAAATATGAATTCCGGGAAAGAGATGCTTCAATCACCATAGATCTAGCTATAGGTGTTGAATTGAAGCTGGCGTATAGTCAAGAACATCAGGGGTGTAAAGGATATTGGTTTAACTTACATATCTAGTGTGGGAGGAGGAATAATTTTGAGGTTCCAGTTTGGTTTATTTTTTTTATTGGTCTCATTTGATAGAAATACGTGTGTGGACCTCTCTTCCATGTTGTGACCCATGTTGGTGGAAGAGTTTCTCCCCATTTATGAAGATGTGTGACCATACTATTTTTTTTAAAAAACTCTTGTGGTTGTGTCTCACCAGATCTGAGTCTCTGCTTAGTAGCCCTTTTATGGACATCATTGTAGATCAACCGTAGTTTTCAGTTTGGTCTCATCCAAGGATGGTGAATCCCGTTGGAGTGGGAAACCGCTCAGTGTCATCTATTTGGTTTGGAGTTTCGTTAATTGGGTACGTTGTGATGAGGTATTAGGTTGTTTTGGAATCTCCCAGTTTAACCATGTCGGGTTTTACATGTTGGTTCATTACAGTCAGTTAATCTAGTTGATCTTTATGGTAGGGATACCCACCATGGGTCTTGCTGAAATTCCACTAAAACAAATTAATGTATCATATTCCTTATGGTGGGGATTCCATTTAGGCTCCCCATGTTGTTCCTCCGTCACCGTCTTGGGTGTTGGTTTGTTCTTATGGTGGGGTGTATGTTCAGGCCTCCCCGTGTAAGTAATTCAGTTATGTTCTTATTTTCTACTTGGGATCGGAGTGCACCCAATGGTTTTTTTGAATAAAAATAATGGGATTATTTATTGAGTCATGTTTTGATTTTGGTTTCCTATTTCAGGCTAGTTGTGTGAGTCATATTTAGTGATGTCTGGGGTTTTTGATTGAATAGGTTGGATTGTGTGTTGTGGGAAGATCTTTACCTTTGATTAATAAATTGGAGGTGATTTAAATTTTGGTGGTGGGTGGAAAACAACTAGGCGTCCATTTTGAGTATCTGAAGATTGATTTTTAAGTCTCTTCCTTTGTTGATAGTGTTTTGGCCATTTATCATTTGTTATTCAGTATAAATCCCCTTGGATAGTGATGGAGTATCAATTTCTATGTTGGGGTGAAGCATTGTTGTGAATTTTCGAGGGTGTAAAGAATTATGGTGGAGAGAATTGTCACACCTAACCTTTTTAAATTATTTGATTTTATTAATTTTCTTGTCTTCGAGTATCCTTGTTATGGTTTGGGTTGAAGCCCTGTTTGAATTTTTAGATTTTTATTAGAAATGAATGTTCTGGGCTTGAAAACATCTGACACATGGGAAGATCTTGGTTTGGAAACCATACAACCTTGTCCAGGTCACCGTAATACCAACTCGGTGTTCAAAATAAATAAATAAAATTAAATGAGTGATAAAATGAAAATAAAATAAAATAATAAAAGTGAAATAAAATTTAAATTTTTTTTAAATAATAATAATAATATTATTGTTATTATGATTATTATTATTATTATTAGTGTTAATAATATTAATATTATTATTGATATTATTAATCTTATTTTTATTATTAAGAATATAATTATTTTAAATATTGTTATTATTTTTATAATTGTAATTATACTTTCCATTTTTAAGGGTTTCCTGTTTCTTTCTTTTTTATTTTCTTTTTTCTCTCTTCCCTATTTCTCCCATCCTTCCCCTCTCCTCGTGTCACCACTCCCCTATTCCTCCAACCTACATGAGACGTCCCCCATTTGCTGCTCTCCCTCTAGAATCCCCTTGGTTAGTGATCACTCTCCCTTCGAAGACCTCTTTTCAGCTCTCTGTACTCCCTTGTGTGACCTACTTCCGACACCCCACCCCATCGTAAGTGAATCCCCTCTAGAATCCCCTCCTTGCATGACTATATCTACCGGACCTATAACGTCCCATCATGGGATCCACAAAACTGGTTCCCTCAGTCGGGTAGTTACATGACCTCAAGCGAACCTCCCCATACAACAGAGGTTGTTGACTAGAAATGAGGGTCTAATGGGATATGTGTGGATACTATACCCTCTTTACCATAGAAAGCCACAACATAAAATAGTTTAAATAGTGGAAACAAAAGGAAACAATAAATAACTTTCATAAATAACAAATTCCCAAAACTGGGTACAGCTATATACAATAGAAAATATCCCATGCCTTGATACAGTGCCAAGTGAACAAAATCCCAAAAGAAGAAAAACAAGAGAACCCCCAAAATGATCAAGAATCTATGTCTGGAACCTCACCCATACATGTACTATATTCTACTCAACTCCCTAGTATACGGATCATTCCCTTTTCTTGACATGAAAACCTAAAATCTGCTCAGGTACCAAAAGACAGCCCGAGTAGTGTGTTAGTATAACTCAGTAGGCCACCACAAACGGTGTCTACAAAATATCCAGCAAAGTAGATGGTGCATGAAAATGTTAATATTGATAAAATAAAGGTAAAAATTTCAACAAGACATTCTAGACTATTCTCATTTAATTTATACTACCTTTTAGTATGAGTTCACTACTTAGGAATTTCATGATTTAATATACCCTTTTCAGGTGTTCAATTAATTAGTCATGTTCAATATTTTCAAGATTATGAGAATAAAATCAGTCCCTATCTCACTAGGAATCACATTTATAACAACCACATAAACCTCACCTCGAAGCCTCAGTCTGGGTGGAATGAAACCATTAGGGGAATAGAACACCATCCCATTCCCTAACTCATTCATTTTGGGGTGGATCTAGAACCTCAGTCCAACTCAACCCGTGGACATAGAACCTCAAGTTGATACCCCACTCTTTCAAGAAATGTGAACATGCTTATTTATCATTCACCAAAATCAACCATATCACAAAAAACATAGCTAACATCATTTAAAACAACACAACAATCTAAATAAATGGGAAATTAACATTTCTCCTGAATCTATTAACACATTCACAATTTATATTACTTAACCCTTTAGTCCCATTTCCTATTTCGCATGCCTAACTCACGAAGCATATTCAAGTGTAAAAATAATTCCTTATCATATTCCCATTATACCCTTTTAACCCATTTAAATTACAAAAAAAAACTCATAGCCTTTAACCACATTAGACCCAACTATCCAAAACCCTTCTAATCTATTACATTAACCAATTAATTAATTAGTTATGTATCTATATCAATATGAATCCATTTCATGACATATGTTTTTGTTAGCCATTCAGGTGGTTTGGCGCACCCCATGGGTGGCCCTAAAATAGGTCACATCATCCTCCATGCATCCCACAAGGATTATGAGTGTTTCATTAGGTTGTTTAGACACCCAATAATTCACATCATGTCAAAGGCACTAAGAACTCATCAAAAGAGGGAAAGAATAAAAACCCCAAATGCACAAATCTACACAATAACCAGTGGATATAACCTATAGACCACCTACCTTGAATCTGTTGGTGAACTCCATATCAATCAAAGACTTAGATATCGATTTGAAAAACCCTTGAAGCTTTACCCTAAATATATCTAGAAAATTAGGATTTGAGGGACTTAGATGGAGATGTAAGAATGATGGAAACCCAAAACCAAAAAGAGAAGCAAGAGGGATATTAGCCTTACCTAGATCTTCAATCTGCAACTAATGACCCTCCAAAAAGCCCTAATACGAGGGAGATTTATCCGTGGAATCTGTTGAAGATTTTGGGGAATCACTAGGGTTCAATGGAAAAGAAAGGAGGATAATCCTGAGTAGAGCTTAAAATCCCATAATGGCATTTTTGTAAATTTTTAAATGTTTTCAGGCCGCAAGGTTTATCCGCACGGTTTTCTAAACCATGGGTAGGATACTACCTACACATCCTTCTCTATCACGATTTACCAGGCTGTGTGCAGTCCCTGTGTATTGTTTCTTCCCTAATGGTCTCCCCTCACACGGTTTTCCAAATCATACGCAAACCGTGTAAATTACTGAGAAACCCCCTTTTCCCCCTTTTTCGTGTCCCGAACCCCCAAAACACCCCCAAGACATATTAAGGACTTGTTAAAACTATTAATTAACCAAAAATGGGGACGTAAACTGAATCATAAATTAAGAACATACCTTATAGAGAAATCTGGGATCTTACAACCTCCTCACCTTATAACGGCTCATCCCTGAGCCTCTCTTTCTGAAAATCATTGAGTTCTCGAAGCAAGAGGTCAGAAAAATGGGCCTTTACATTTTATTATATATCTTGAGTTTCTTCTATAACATTTCCATGCTTCCATAGAACATGAACTAAAGGCATGAATTTTCCATGCAAAACATTCTTACTATAATCCACAATACGAACCGAGTGGCCCTCAAAGGATGCATTATACTTAAGCTCAAAATATTTGACATTTATCACGTGATATGGATCATGATGATACTATCAGAGTTTTGAGACATGGAAAACATCATGCATCCCACTATAAGACTTTGGAAGAGCCAATCAGTAAGCCACAGACCGATCCTCTCCATAATCTTAAATGGCCCCACATATCTACGCACCAACATGCCCTACTTTTGAATTCGATGGTGAACCATACTTGGTGACACGCGAATAAAGAAAATATAACCCACCATGAACTCATGAGGTCTAAAAATCTGATTTGAATTTGACTACTACCTACTCTGAGCTGTTATCATATGATTTTGAATCAAACGAACCTTCTTTGACGTCCTCTATACAAGACTCTATCCTAACATCTCAGACTCCCCAGCCTCTAACCAACACAATAGAGATCTACGCGATCTCCCATAAAGTTACTCAAAAGGTTCCATCTAAATTGTATCATGAAATTTGTTGTTGTAAGAAAATTCAAAAAGCAACATGTGTTTCTCCCATGATCCTCCAAAATCCAAAACACATGCTTTCAATATATCTTATAATACCTGAATTGTATTCTTTTACCACCCATTAGTTTGAGGGTGGTAAGCCGTACTAAAAAAATACTTGAGTAACAAGTGCCATTTGTGGTCCCCACCAGAAGTGCTAGGTAAAACATGGATCACGATTTGAAACCATGGTCCTCGACACCCCATGAAACCATACTATTTCTTGAACATAAAATTATACCAACTGGTTGATTGTGAAAGTATCCTTAATTAGAAATAAATGGGAAAATTTTGTAAAGTCTCAGAAATTACATGTAATTTTTGTTTAATATATGGGAATTTTACAAGTTCGCAAAAATTGACAGTGCGTGATTCTGAGGTCTGGTGTGCCCGAAATGAATTTCTTAACTTTTTTTCGCATACGTTCAGTAAACGTACGAGCGGGTTTTTGTAACTTTTGAACCGGTGCTCGGAATTGAAATGCGAGGGCACCGTTGAACTCGTAACACCATTATTCATTTAAATATACCTTTATCTTGACTGCAATGGCTTGAGAGTGAAATATTGTTTTTGTGTTTTCTGTGAAAAAATAAAATAAAATAAAAATGTGTATCATTTTTATTTTCTTTTGTTGAAACCTTCCATGTTGATGTTTTAATGGTGGGGACCACCTGTACTAAAACCTCTCAATATAGGATATAGTGGTGGGGACCACCCGAGCCTAACATCCCATGTGGGTTGTGGTGGTGGGGACCACCCGAGACTTAAAACCCCATGAACCCCTTTGACCTCCCACTTAATGGGGAGAAACCTCTTGAGCTCCCCCACTTAATTATGCCAACTCCCCCCTTTAATTAATTAAGTCAACCCATCAATCAATTAATTAAGATGTTTTGAAATTATTCCAACAAACATAATAGATAACTTTTTCTATTATGTGGGCTACCTTTTATTTTGGTGGATTTGGGGAGAGAAGAACTATTGGGAGAAAGCTCTCCAACGAAGTACGCCAATGAGGAACATCTCCAACGATGAATGAACAGACGATCAAGGATAGGCCAATGTCACCGACGTTCATCTATCCCCAACGACATCGTCTCCTTCCTCACAGCCTCTGTAAATGAACCTTCAAGGTAGGGTTTGTTTTTGAATTCATGAAATTCCTCGTTCTTGGAAATCATGGTGAACACGGATCAACCGAAACGAGTTGATCCATGATTTTTATGAAATTTTAGAGTTTGACGATTCTTGATTCAAGATCTTGTTGAGCCTCTTACTACCACCCAAACATGGAGGGTGCGGGCCAAACAAACATGGACCGACCCCTCCACCATTCTTCTTTATTAATGTGTTATTCACAATGGTGATGACAACTGGTGCTGGCGTTTAGCACCAGTGGAACACGAGAACCGCGATGAAGGTGAAGAATGAAGGGAGGCCGGTCAATCTGATTGCCAGTGAAGGAACGACCTTCCGCTGTCCCGTGGACCTGCCATGCCCCGCAGCCCTCAACACCCCATGCCGCCCCACAAGCCCGCCGGGCCGCGCCGCCCACAGGACCCCGCACCGTTCCGCGGCCTCGCAGAGCCACGCCGCTTATGGCACCCTGCGACCCCGCTGCGCCGCTCCTCCCAAGGCCTCGTCATGCTGCCCCGCGGTTTCTCCGCCCTAACAGTCCCGCGACCTCCGCGCCGCCAGGGCAGGCCACCAAGTGCAGGCCGGACCGCCCCACGGGCTAAGCCAACCAGCCTAGGCTAGGCTGGACCCAGTGGTCCGGATCGCCCAGCTGGTCGGGACGCACCACGGGCCAGGATGGAGATAGCAGGTCGGTCTGGGTCGACCCAAACCGGGTCGGTCCGACCAGGTCGGACTGGACCCGGACCCACTACAACCCATTTACTCTCTTTTGGTCATAACTTTGGCACTGAATGTCCATTTGACGAACCGTCAGCGTTGTTGGAAACATTGTAGTGAGACGATTCCTTGAGTATCCCCACTAGAGTTTTGGGTAAAGTTGGAGTACGGTCGGGTTTTATCAAGCACGAATCCAACCAGGCCCTGGGGACAAAATGACTAATAACTTACAGACCTGGCGTCTGATTGATGCGACGTCTGTTGCGTTGAGACCCCTATGACACGACAGTCCTTTGAGATACTTTTTCGTGGGACATCGTGGTAGTTGGACTATCGAATGGTGGCTTGTGGAGCGGACCCTCCTAGAGACAAGTGAGCGTAGTGAGGGAACCCAGTAACTGGCTGTGACTTGAGGAAGAGATACTTCGTGAGTCTGTGATTGAGGGCCCCACATGGAACCGATATAGGATTCCATACAGGACTACTGAGAGATCCTGTGTGGGTAATCACCTAGCGATCCTGTGTGGGTCAGCACCTAGCGATCTTGTGTGGGTCAGCACCGAGCGATCTTGTGTGGGTCAGCACCGAGCGATCCTGTGTGGGTTAGCACCAAGAGATCTTGTGTAGGTAAGCACCTAGAGATCCTATGTGGGTATGATGATGATTAATGATCCTTTTTGGGTCTTCCTCTTAATAGAGTAAGATGATTTAGTAGTTACAACTAATCATCTCTACTACTGTACCTAAGATATACCTGGTGTGAGTTGATTTCGTACCTTTGTGGTGCTTTCCTTCATGGTAATACCTTGGCAGTGTTCTTCTGTATGGCATACCTATGTGGTACTTACCGTGTATTCCTTCCTTTGTGAAATGTTTGAGCTTTTGTCATTGATTTGGACTTTGTGTTTTCCTCATGATTGAGATAGTTTTACTTGATAACTTAGGTATATGTACGAGAATATATCTAAGTAGGGTTATCAGTTGTTTCCTTTTAGGTGTAGTTTATCCTTGGTGGATATTGTGAGACCGTGAGGGTCTCGGGGTCCCTACTGAATATCGTTATACTCAGCCCTGCATGGGCTATGCCTGCACCCTATTGTGTTTGGTGGAGACGATGGACATCGTTGACTGAGGACGAGAGTACCAGGACTAAAGGTACCTCGGAGGTGGATGTTAGACTAGGAGAACCACAGAGATGGCCATTCATGAGATGTACCTACCCTTCAGGTATGATTCATGGTTAACGGTCCATGAGCTGATTTTCACCTATCAGCCATCTTGTACTTTTAGTTTCTTGTAATTTCTAGTTGGGGTTGTATTCTGGACCCTTTTACTTACTGTACTCACTATGTTTACTATTCAGTTAACTTGAGTTCATATCTTACTTTGTGTTTGGTTGTGTGTGTTTACATGTTATAAAGGAAATTCCTTCCCAATTTTAGGGAACACACTGTCGGTGCTAATTGCCAGCCCCTAGCCTATGGAAGGTGGTCTTGGGGTAGTCACGACACAGGCCATGGGGGCGGGTCGTGACAAATTGGTATAAGAGGAGTCGGTTATACTGTAGAACATAGAACTCTGATATTTTTTAATTGGAAATAGTGTTAATTATAGTGAGCATGGTTATTAGTTTAGGGAACCCAGTGTTGGTGCAACGTCTAACGTATCCATACACCAGGACCCTGACTTATGATTTCTGACTCAGTGCACGAAAAAACTGATTGTGTGTGTGTTTTCAAGAGTTTTATTTGTAATCTCTTTGAGCTAGCTCATCGGGTAAAACTTATTGACAGTGGAACAACTCTTTCTTTTCAGGATGCCTCCACGAAGACAACCAGCTAGGGTTTTGAGAGTAGTATGCACTGATAGCCCACTGAGCCATGAGGCCTCTGTGTAGGGCCCTCTTCCAGTAGAGGCAGCAGCAGATACACTAGCTGTACTATTACCCGTTGGGACACCGATTCCACAATCTATAGCAATAGAGGGTTCACGCCGCTTGAACACATTTCACAAGTTCCACCGCCAGAGGCCACCCAGTTTCAGGGGAGAGATGGACCCACAGGCGGCTGAGGATTGGCTGGAGGCTGTGGTGAGAGTTTTTTTGACCAGTAGGGACAACAGCCGATCTCATGGTGATCCTTGCCGCCATCCTTCTACAGGTAGAAGTAGGAAAATGGTGGGGATTGATGTTCCAAGTTCACGATGAGGTGACATTTCTCCGGGAAGACTCTGAGAGCCTATTTCAGGCAGATTTTGTTCTGGAGACTCTTCGCGTAGTGCACATTCAATAGCTACTTCATCTATAGCAGGGCGACATGACTGTGGCTCGGTATAAAGTGAGGTTCACTGACCTCTCATGTTACTCCACTGATATGGTGTGGGACCCATTCTTCAGGGTCCGGACCTTCGATCAGGGACTCTGGTAGGAGATTAGGGCCTCTATGATCTCACTCAGCATCCCGACATAGGTGGGGGTGTTAGAACGAGCCCTTTTAGTAAAGAGTTTCCTTGCTGAGCAATCACCAGTAGTGAGACCCACTACCAGTCATCATGTAGCAGAGTCTTCTACAACTGGCAGCAGACAGATGAGACAGAGGTGTAAGAGGACCATACCTATAGGTGGATGACTATAGGATTCAGGGTCGGTTGTGCAGGGCACCTGAGGTATAGCTAGTCATGCCATGAGTGGGCAGTGTTACGCATGCGGCGGGATGAGTCACATGGATCATGGTTGTCTGACCCACCGTACAGATGATCAGCATACGGTCAAGGGAACAACCATATAGAGACAGAGATTTGACTGAGGAGGTCCGTAGGGAGCAGGAAGGAGTGGTAGAGGATCTGGCCATGTAGCTGGTGGTGGGAGACGATTCGAGATGTTATCGTCACCACCACTAGGAGGTCCACCCCGACCACAGAGAGACAAGGGAGAGCCAATCTCCAGGTAGCTGACGCCTATGATCACGGTGCTCCGGAGATGATACAAGGTATGATATCTATCTACTCCACCATAGCTATAGTACATATAGACACAGGTGTCAGTCATTATTTTATTTCCACTGCCCTCGTTCGGAGCTCGGAGATTCTGACAGAGCCGTTGGCTTGATCCTTATGGCTAGAGACTCATACGAGAAAGGATTTGATGATTATGCACTGGTTACAGCAGTGTGAGATTACTTTAAGAGGTGAGAGATTCGTCTGGGATCTCATAGTAGTAGCGTCGAGGCCTTATGACATCATCTTGGGTATAGACTAATTATCTATAGTCCATTCTCAGATCGACTATATTAGGCGCAAAATGTGGTGTGTCCTCATGGATGGGACCAGGTTTACCTTCACCGGTGAGAAGGGAGCCTTTACAATATAGTATGGTCTTACCCAGAGGATAGTGTGGCCGATCACTCATCAGTTGGCTAGCCTTACCCTTGGAACAGTTGATGTGGAGAGTCCGAGTTATCCTGTAGTGGTGGTCCATTACGCGGATGTCTTCCCTGATGATGTTCTAGGTCTACCTCCTTATAGAGAGGTGAAATTTTACATTGACTTGTACCCCAGGACGATACTGATATCTACACCAGCGTATCGGATGGCTCCCATGGAGTTTCGTGAGTTGCGGTTATAGCTAGAGGACTCAAAGGGGAAGGGATTCATTCAACCCAGTGTTTCACCTTGGGCAGCCCCGATTTTGTTCGCCAAGAAAGAGGACAGTATTTTAAGACTTTGTGTTGACTATCGGTTCCTGAATTAGGTGACCGTGAAGAAAATGTATCCACTCCCGGGAATTGATGACCTCTTTGATCTGCTGAAAGGAGCACAGTGGTTCTCGAAGATAGACCTCAGATCAGGGTATAACCAGCTCAGAGTACGAGACGAGTATGGGCAGAAGACGACTTTCAGATGTCGGTACGACCATTACAAGTTATTGGTTATTCCATTTGGAATAACCAATGCTCTAGAAGTGTTCATGGGACTCATTAACATGATATTTCAGCCATACCTTGATCACTTTGTAGTAGTCTTCATCGACGACATTCTGATCTACTCAGCTGCTGAGGAGAAGCATGCCTATCATTTGCAGGTAGTACTGGACACACTCTGTGAGCACCAGCTTTATGGTAAGCTCTCAAAGTGCCAGTTCTGGATCTGAGAGGTTCACTTTATGGGACATGTCATATCGTAGGATGGAGTTACAGTAGATCTAGGAAAGATTGAGGCTGTAATTTCTTGGGAGCCACCCAAGAGTGTGATATAGGTATGGAGTTTCCTAGGTTTGGACAGTTACTACCCGAGATTTGTACGAGATTTCTCAAGAGTTGTAGCACCTCTATCAGCGTTGATGAAGAAGGGGAAACCCTTAGTGTGGTCATAGATATTCCAACATAGTTTTTAGGATCTGAGGTAGAGGCTGACTAGTTCCCCCAACTCGAGGCTTTTAGAGGAGGTCGTAGGGTATGTAGTCTGCTGCGACGTATTAGGGACTGGGCATGGATGTGTCCTGATGAAGGAGAGAGCAGTGATCACATATATTTCTCGATAGTTGAGACAATATGAGCAGAACTACGCTACCTATGAACTAGAGTTAGTAGCAGCGGTCTTCGCCTTGAAGTTGTGGTGACATTACTTGATGGGAAAGTGTTTTACAGTGTACTCTGATCACAAGAGTCTCAGGTATATCTTCTCTCAGAAGGACATGAACCCGAGACAATGTCGTTGGCTTGATTTCCTCTAGGACTATGAATTTTAGATATTTTATACTCCTTGGAAGGGGAACTTTTTAGTAGATGAACGTAGCAGAATATATGTTATACAACTTCTAGGTGAGGCGACAGAGAAACTGACCGCTTTGCAGATTTCCTTTGTGGATCGAGATGGACCACTTTTTCTCCAATATCTTATAGTCACTCCCCCACTTCTTCAGTGAATCAGGGTGGCATAGTGTTGGGACACAAACTACAAGACATGACGTGCTCAGATATCCACAGGATAGGCACTTGATGTATTTTATGAAGGTTGGGAGCACATCATTCTCTTCAAAGGATGTACCATGGTACCCGTGTCACTTTGGGAGGATGTGATGAGGGAGTTCCACACATCCCCTCTAGCGGTACATCCAAGAGTGGGGAAGATTTACCAGGATCTCCGATGATAGCACTGGTGACCGTGAATGAAGAAAGCAATAGAATAGTTTTTCACTCAGTTCCTCACTTGTCAGCAAGTGAAGGTGGAGCATCAGATACCAGCAGACTTGGTTCATCCTTTAGAGGTCTCAGAGTAGAGGTGAGATGGGATAACTGTGGACTTCATGACAGGAATTCCATGTATATATAGGGCTCATGACTCAATTTGGTGATCGTCAACCTAATCACCATGTCGGCCCACTTCCTACCGATTAGAGAGCAGGGTTCCATAAGGAGCTGTGGATGCATCTATGTGCATGAGATTGTGCGGCTACATGGAGTAACCTCGACGATTTTCTCCGATTGTGATACACGATTTACTTCCCTACTATGGAAGGGGTTGCAGGAGGCTTTCAGGACACAACTTCATTTGAGCACAACCTTCCATCATTAAATGGATGGCCATACTGAGAGGACAGTTCAGACCCTTGATGACATGCTGCGTGCTTGTGTCCTCAACTTTTGTCGTAGTTGGGAGGATCAATTACCTTTGGTGAAGTTTTCTTACAACAACAACTATCACTCCACCAATGGGATGACACCTTTTGAGGCGTTGTACGGGAGACCATTTAGATCACCTTTGTGCTGGGCTGACCCAGGGGAGTCAGCACTAGTGGGACCAGAGATGGTACGAGCTACCACTAAGAAAGTGAAGATCATTCAGGAGTGGATGAAGACTACGAATAGTAGGCAAAAGTCTTATAATGATAGGAGATGGAGACCTCTGGAGTTCGAGGATGGCGACCACGTCTTTCTACGGGTCTCACCTCGATGAGGTTTGTGGAGATTTGGCCGAGGTGGCAAGTTACCTCTGAGGTTCATCGGACCTTTTTAGGTACTCAGCTGAGTTGGAGAGGTGGTATACCACTTATCACTTCAACCTCAGTTGCACCGGGTGCAAGACGTCTTCCATGTATCCCAGCTGAGGAGATACATGCATGACCCTTCCCACGTCATCGACCATGGAGAGATGGACATCGACGATGAGGTGACATTTATGAAGGTTCCCGTTGAGATTGAGGATCGACAAGATCGGGTCCTTCGTGAATGGTCGATACCTCGGGTGTGAGTTCGCTGGTAGCACGAGAACCTCCAGGAGAGCCCATGGGAGATGGAGGCTCAGATTCATGCTCAGTACCCCCACTTGTTTTCCTAGTTTTGAGTTGTGGCTTACGAGGACACAAAGCCCTGAGGTGGGGAGAATGTAAAGACTCAGAAATTTCATTTATTTTTTTTAATATATGGGAATTTTATGACTCCACAAAAATTGACGGCGCATGATTCCGAGGCCCGGTGTACCCGGGAAAAATTTCAGAACTTTTTTTCGGGTATGTTCAGTAAAAGTATGAGAGGGTTTTTGTAACTTTTGAACTGGTGCTCTAAATTAAAATCCGAGGGCACCTTTGAACCCGCAACACCTGTATTCTTTTAAAGAGACATTCACCTCAACCACAGTGGGTCGAGAGTGAAAGATAGTTTTTGTGTTTTTTGTGAAAGAATAAAATAAAATAAAAATGTACATCATTTTTATTTTTTTTGTTGAAACCTTCCATGTGGATGTTTTAATGGTGGTGTCCACCTGTATTAAAACCTCTCAACATAGGATATGGTGGTAGAGACCACCCAAGCCTAACCACCCATGTGGGTTAAGGTGTTGAGGACCACTCGAGACTTAAAACCCTTTGAACCCCATTGAACTCCCTCTTAATGGGGGGAAACCTCTTGAGCTCCCCCACTTAATTATGCCAACTCTCCCCTTTAATTAATTAATCCAATCCATAAATTAATTAATTAAGATATTTTGAAATTATTCAAACGAACATAATAGATAACTTGTTCTATTATGTGGGCTTAAATTCATTTTGGAGGAATTGGGGAGGGAAGAACTATTGGGAGAAAGCTCTCCAATGAAGAAAGACAATGAGGAACATCTCCAATGAAGAATGAACCGACGATCGAGGAAACACCGACATCACCGAAATCCTTCTATCCCCGATGACATCGTCTCCTCCTCACGACCTCGGTCAACAAACCTTCAAGGTAGGGGTTGTTATTGAATTCATGAAATTCCTCGTTCTTGGAAAGCATGGAGAAGGAAGATTATCCTAAACGAGTTGATCCATGATTCTTATAAAATTGTAGAGTTTGACGATTCTTGATTCATGATTTTGTTGAGTCTCTTGCTACTGCCCTAATGCGGAGGGTGCGGGCCAAAAGAACATGGTCCGACCCCTCCGCCATTCTTCTTTATTAATGTGTTCTTCGCAATGGTGACGACAACTGGTGCTAGCATTTGGCACTAGTGGATTATTAGAACTGCAGTGAAGGTGACAAATGAAGGGCAACCAGTCATGTCGGCCGCTGGAAAAGGCACGACATTTCGCCGCTTGCGGCCTATGCGCCCTATGGCACTCCGCGGCCCGTGGTGCTTTACCTCCAGCAGTGATCGACCACCTGCGACCTCCACCACCCCACGACCCCACCGCGTCGCACCTCTCGCGACACCCCAGGCCACCCCGCGGCCCCGCCGCGCCGCGCCACACCGTGTCACACCGCCTTGTGGACCTGCTGCTGCGCCACCCCGCGGTCCCGCCGCACCGCGCCACACCGCGACTTCACGACATTGCACCGCCCATGGAACCCCGCACCGCCCACGGAACTGCGGCACCCTGCACCACGTGCGGCACCCCATGCGGCCTGCGACACCACTACCCCACCACGCCGCACCACCCGCATCCTCGCCGCGCCACCCCGCGACTTCGCTGCCCTCGCAGACTCGGGGACTCGGCGCCACTCGGTAGGGCCGCCCAACGTGGGCTGGGCCGGACCGCCCAGTGGGCCCAGCTGAACCACGGGCAAGGCCGCACCACGGGCCGGGTCGACCCAAACCGGGTCATTCCGACCGGGTCAGACCGGACCCAGAACCACTACGACTTATTTACGCTCTTTTGGCCATAACTTTGGCACCAGACGTCCGTTTAACAAACTGTTAGTGGAAATAGAAACCTTGAAGCGAGATGGTCCCTTGAGTATACACCACTGGAGTTTTGGGTAAAGTTGGAGTACAATTGGGTTGGATCGAGCGTGGATCCAATTGGGCCCTCGGGACAAAAAGTCTAATAACTTACCGACCGAGCGTCCGATTGACGCGGCGTCTATTGCGTTTAGACCCCTATGACATGGCGGTACTTTGAGATAATTTTTCATGGGACTTCATGGTAGTTGGAGTATCAACCAGTGGCTTGTGGATCAGACCCTCCCAGAGACAAGCGAGTGTAGTGCGGTAACCCATTAGCTGGTTGTGACTTGAGGAAGAGATTTTTCGTCAGTCTATGATTGAGGGTCCCACATAGAACTTCTCTAGGATTCCATGCGGGACTACCCAAGTGATCCTATGTGGGTAAACACCTAGAAATCCTGTGTGGGTTAGCACATAGCGATCATGTGTGGGTCATCACAGAGCGATAATGTGTGTGTCAGCACCGAGCTATCCTGTGTGGGTCAACACCGAGCGATCCTGGGTGGGTCAGCACCTAGAGATCCTATGTGGGTATGATGATGATTAGAGATCCTTTATGGGTTTTCCTCTTTATAGAGTAAGATTATTCAGTAGTTACATCTAATAATCTCTACTACAGTACTTAAGATATACCTGGTGTGAGCTGAGGTCGTACCTGTGTGGTACTTTCCTTCATGGTAATAACTTGGTGGTATTATTCTGTGTGGAATACTTGTGTGGTACTTAACATCATGGTATTAAATCATTTGTGGAACTTTTGTGTTTTGGGATTTTAGTTGGACTATGTGTTTTCCTCATGATTGAGATGGGTATACTTGATAACTTAGGTATATGTATGGGCATATACCTAAGTAGGGCTATCTGTTGTTTCCTTTGCTGTGTAGTTTATCTTTGGTGGGTATTATGAGACCTTGAGGGTCTCGGGGTCCCTAATAAGAATCGTTATTATCACTCCTGCATGGGTTATGCCTCCACTCTGTTGTGTTTGGTGCAAATGACGGACAACGCTGACTGAGGACGAGAGTTCCAATAATGGAGGTAGCTCGGAGGTGGACGTTAGACGAGAGGAACCACAGAGAGGGCCATTCCTGAGATGTTCCTACCCTTCAGGTAGGATTCGTGGTGGACGATCCAGGAGATTCTTTTCACCTATCATCCGTCTTATACTTTTAGTTTCTTATACTATCTATTTGGGCTTGTATTCGGGCCCCTTTTACTTACTATACTCACTATCTTTACTATTTAGTTTACTTGAGTTCGTATCTTGATCTGTGCTTGGTTGCGTGTGTTAACAGGTTATAAAGGCAATGCCTTCCATGTTTTAGGGAATACGCCTTCGGTGCTAGTCACCAGCCCCTAGCCTATGGAAGGTGGTCTTGGGGTAGTCATGTCATGGGCCCTGAGGGACGGGTCGTGAAAACTTTGGTTAACCTATCTACCACCACCCAAATTTCATAATTCTTAGAAGGTATCCTTAGAAGACCCACTATGAAGTCCATTGTGATGTCATCCCACTTCCACCCTTGAATAAGAAATGACTGCAACAACCCACCTGGATGCTGATGCTCAGCCTTCACCTGGGGATAGGTAAGGCGTCACGCCACAAAACTCACAACTTCTTTCTTCATTTCCAGCCACCAAAACTACCTACAAAGACCACAGTACATCTTATTCAATTCCAGATGCACTTCCCACTTCAATGCATGAAACTAATGCATCAAATCTAACCATACATCTGTCGGCACCACAACACGACCATGAACATTAGAAACTCTATTATCACCAAAATTCCAACCAGAAGGTGAGTCCCCACCTTTAAGGATTTCCTTCATAGCCAAAAAATTCAGATCCAATGACTAATTCTATTTAACTCAGCTCAAAATAATAGAATCAACTTCTATAGATGTAAGGGTCATCTTCATATTCCCATCCTTTACCTCTAAATGCATCTTAGCAAACTAGGCTATCATCACCCACTCCAAACTAGATTCTTTAAATCCCAGATTCCGAGTCTTTCAGATCATATCATCAGCGACACTATTCCCCTTCCCTGGTGTGTACACCAAATTGAAATCAAAAGTCTGCAGGCACTCAACCCATCGTCACTATTTAAGATTCAAATCCTACTGAGAGAATATATACCTAAGACTTTTATGGCCGGTGAACACCATGAAGGGTCCTCCCAACAAGTAATGACTCCAAAACATTAAGGAATGAACCACAAAAGCTAGCTCTAAGTCATGAGTTGGATAATTCATCTCATGTGTCCTCAACTGTCTGAACCCATAATCTACAAACCAATCATCCTAAATCAAAAATATCCCAATCCCAACATCAGACGCATCCTAGAACAATATGTACTTTTTACCTGGTTTGGGTAAGATCAAAATTGGAGTGGTAGATCAGCTCCTGAAAATAATTATCACAAGACTCTAACCAATAAAAATTAACCCCCTTCATGGTTAGTCCTGTGTGAAATGATTCCAAATGAGATATATCTATAATAATCCTTCAGTAATAACCATCCAAATTCAGAAAATTCCAAATATTCAAGATGTTCATGGGATGATCCAAATACACCACAATGCACACCTTTTCTAGATCCATCGACACACATGAATCAGCAATGATGTGTCCCAAAATGTGCACCTCATCAATCCAAAACTGACATTTTGAGAGCTTGGATTAAAGCCTATGATTTCTTAGTGTACTCAAGACAATGTAAAGATTTTTGGCATGATATTCATAAGTTTTGGAGTACACCAGGTTTTCATCAATGAAGACAACTAAAAACTAATCCAAATAAAGGTGGAATATATAGTTCGTCAAGGCTAAGAACACAGTAGGGGCATTGGTTAGTCCAAATGGCATCACCAAAATTCATACAACCTATATTTGCTTCAAAAATATTTCTGGGGTATGTTGAATGGCCTCACCATCAACTGATGGTATCCTGATCTCAAATAGATCTTAGAAAACACCGAGGCACCTCTGAGTTAATCAAATAGGTCATCGATTCTAGGAAGATGGTATCAGTTCTTAACTTTCATCTTGTTTAACTTTCTATAATAGACACATAGCCTCAGTGATCCATCATCCTTCTTAGAAAAAAAACATCAGAGATCCCCACTGGGATGTACTGAGATGTATAAATATCTTATGCTCCAATTCCTCTAACTGAACCTTCAGTTCTTAGAGCTCTACTGGAAACATTCAATATAGTGGAATAGAAACTGGCTCCGCTCCTATAAAAAATTCGATCGTGAACACAACATCTCTCTCAATTGGTATCCTTGAGAAGTCCTCAAGAAACAAATCATGAAATTTTTCCACAACAAAAAGGAAGATTGGATATCCTTTCTCCCCATCATCTAACATAAGTCATGCCACTTAAGGCTGTGTGTTCTCCCAACTATTGGCATAGCGGCCCTGTGCAGCCCACTCGAGTATCCCATTCACCAAAAAGGAAAAAAGTGATCCCATATAGAGATGTGAATGTTACCCAACATTGGTAACAGTCAATATGGTATTGATATAATTCCAACCAATCTATACCCAAGATTAGGTCAAAAAACTAACATTTCTAGGAAAATAGATCCCACAGAAAATGATGTCCACCAACCTCCAAAGAACAACCCTTATACTTCCTAATGTCCTCAACCCATACCCCTAGCAGAGTATCATGTGACATTACCCCACATGTAGTATCTACGGTTAAGCATAAAAAACTACAAATTAAGAAGAAATAAAGGAATTCATAAAACTTGTATTAAATAAAGCACTAGAATGTGTGGAAGCTAAAAAGAATCATAACTCAAAAAGTAGATAGTTCTACCTCACTACTTTTAGGTGTAGCCTAAACTGCATGAAGATGACATGCCCCTTTACCTTGGGCTCCAACCTGTGTACCCTGCACTGCACTGCTCTGTTGGTAAGGATGATCTCTCCCCGGAGTTCCATGTCCACCGCCTCTACCAACACAACCTATGGAGATCCAACTTCCTACCTAATATGGGGAAACCAATCCCCTTCATACACTCGGAACCTTCCTCTAACCTCTATCATTCCTTGACTATCATGGGTTCCTATAGAATTACTACACATGGCCTGACCTGCAACAAGATCGACACTTGACCAGTGTGTGGGGACACTGGTCACACTTGTGCCCCGACCTGTCGCACTGATAACAGAAGACCTGGTCACCACCCTGAGAAGTTGGCCCCTTTTTTGACTACTCTTTGTGCTTCCAACTTGTTAAAATATTCCAAAATGATGATTTCTACTATCAGAAGCCACACCACTTTCTTTCCCAAATGGCACACAAGTTCACTACCTAAAGCTCCCTTAATTTTCCCATCTCAGATAAAGGCCTGATCCACCACATCATAAAAAATATCTAGAAAAAATATATTTAGATAAGACTTGATATCGTGTCTCAGTCCATCCTATAATAATTTCTTCATAGCTACCTCATATCCCGTCAACATCGGAACGAAGCGTCTCAAATCGGTGAAACGACTAGCATAGTTCATTACCGAAATTGTCCCATGATACAACCTCATAAAATTTTATACCTTCTTCTGATTCAAGATTTCTAGATACAATTTCTCTACAAACTTCTCCAAAAAATAATTCTATATCATTTCTTCATCCCGTTCTATCTAGACCATGATGTCCCACCAACGTTTTTTCTGACCCCTAGGTATATAGGCTGCTAACATGAATTGATTCTCAAGAGGAGTCTCTAGGTGGTCAAGAATAGTTTGGATGGAATCTATCCAGAAATCTTATTCTTCTAGTATACCCTCTCTGGTAAAGTTTGGAGGGTGCTGTAGCTGAAACTCCCTGGTCAGTTCAAACATACTCGGTGCAACCTGCCCTGGGTCTCATTCCATCAGCTGTAATAAATGAGTGAAGTTCTCATAAAACTGCTCTTCCCTATTTTCCTAGATTACCACATTCTTCTGCTCCACTACTGGAGGAGAGTTCTCATCAACTTTCTCATGTCACCCAACCGACACATTTTCTCTAGGTGGAATTTCTCTACAATGCCAAACATGGGCTTTAGAGTGAAACAATAATTCTCATATGATAAGGAAAGAGATATAGGTAGGACCCTTACTTTCTAGAACCGAACTAGTTCACATACACTACCCAAAATATTCCACTAAAAACCGAATCACTACCCTTCACCATCTCTCCCTAGGTCATGGATAACATGGGTTTCTAATTATCATGGTCACAAGACATATCTTTTTCCAGATTCAAAACATTTTTTCTATCCCAATTTACTCTTACAACAGATTAATCCACTTTTAATTCTTTATCATGTACCATTTTGTAATTACTGCTTGAAATTTTAAATTCCCTTTTGACACATTCACACCATCCTATTAGTCATAATTTCATTACATTTAAGAAAGAATATGCATCCTAACCTTTATATCCCATACACCCATCCCGCGTGTGTGCCTATAATGATGCATGTCACATACATGCATAGGTTCCTAGAATGAAGTATGCTTGAAAAACCTCGTACCTTTCCATCAACGAGAGAAATATCACAAAACTGTCAAACCACACAACAAGTTCATCACCGGATGGTGAAATATCATCAAATATAACAACCCAAAACAAGAACAACGATTCCTCTCCCAGGGTGACTTGGGTTTTCCCACGCACATAGGTTAGATACTCCGAAAAATGAGCTCATTACTAAGGCCTGACACTTTCCTAATCACCTATCTACCATCCATAAATAATAATAATGAGAAAATAACTCCTCTGATACCACTTTGTAATGTCCCTCACTTGAGATCCACTAAACCCATGCCCTAAGTTGGGTTGTTACATCACCTCAAGCATGAATCCCTATATGCTAGAGGTTGCCGACTAGCTTCAAGGGTTTAATGGGATATGTGGGGAGACTATACCCTCTTTACTAGAGTATTCAACAATATAAAATAGTTTAAATAGAAGAAACAAAAGGAAACAATCAATAACTTTCAAAAATAACCAATTCCCAAAATCGGGTACAACCATATACAATAGTAAATATGCCATGACATGATACAGTGCCAAGTGAAAAAAATCCCAAAGGAAGAAAAATAGGAGAATCCAAAAAATGGTCCAGACTCCAAGTCTGGAACCTCACCCATACATGTCCCATGCCCAACTTAACTCCCTAGCATAGGGCTCTTTCCCTTGTCCTGGTCTACAAGCATGAAATCCGCTTGGGTACCCAATGGAGGCCAGAGAAGAGTGTGATTATAACTCAGTAGCCCACCACCAATAGTGTCTATAAAATATCTAGAAAAGTAGATAGTTCATGAAAATGTTAATAATTGAAAAATAAAGGTAAACATTTGAATATGCCATTTTAGAATATACTCGTTTAATTTATACTACCTTTGAGTCTGGGTTCACTACGTCAGATTTTCCTGATTTAATATTCCATTTTCATGTGTTAAATGGATTAGGCATGTCCAACATTCTCAAGAATATGGGAATAAAATCAATCCCTATCTCACTAGACATCACATTTATCACAACCTCATAATCCGCACCTCAAGGCCTCAGTCCGAGTGGAATGAAACTGTTAGGGGAATATAACTCCATACACTTACCTAACCCATGCATTGTGGGGTGGATTTAGAACCTCGGTCCAACTCAACCTGTCAGTATAGAACCTCAAGTTGATACCCCACTCTTTTAAGACACGTGCACATGCTTATTTACCATTCACCCCAATCAAATATATTAGAACAAGCATATCCCAAATCATTTAAAATATCCAAACAATATCAATAAATGTGAAATTAACATTTTCCCTAAATTAATTAACACATTCACCCTAGACATTTGTTAAGCATCTATATCAACATGAATCCATTTCACACCCTATATTTCTGTTATCCATTCGGGAGGTTTGGTGCACCCCATAGGTGGCCCTAAAATAGGTCACATCATCCTCCATGAATCCCACAGAGATAATGAGGGGTTAATTAGGATTTTTAGATACTCAATAAATCACATATTGTAAAAGGAACCAAGAACTCATTAAAAGTGGGAATGAATACAAACCCTACATGCAAAAATCTACACAAAAACCAACAGACATAACTTATAGATCACGTACCTCGAATCCATTAGTGAATTTCCTCTCAATCAAAGACTTAGATCCGGATTCAACCAAACCATGAATTTTTAACCTAAATCTCACTAAATTAGTAGGGTTTGAGAGACTCATATAGAGATGTAATAAGGATGGAAACCCTAAAACAAAAAGAGAATCAAGTGGGAGATTAGCCATACCCAGATCTTTAATCTGCAACCAACGACACTCCAAATGGCCCTATGATGAGGGATATTGATCCATGGAAGCTCTTGAATATTTTTAGGCATCACTAGGGTTCATGGGAGAATAAAAAAGGAAAATATCGTGTGGAGCTTAAAATCCCATAATGGCATTTTTGTAAATATTTAAATGTTTCTAGGCTGCACAACTTGCCCGCATGGTTTTCCAAAATGTGTGAAAACCACGTAGAGGATACTTCTAGCATGCCATTATCTCACACAATTTTCTAGACAGTGTAAAAAATGTGTATATTTCTTCTGCCAGCATGGTCTCTCCTCTCAGGGTTTTCCATACTGTGTGCAAACCATGAAGATTGCCCCAAAATCCATTTTCCCCCTTTTTTTGTGTCTTGAACCCATGAGACACCCCCGAGACTTCTTAAGAACTTGGGAAAACACATAATTAAACATAAATTGGGGCTTAAACTGAAACATAAAAAAGAAAAAACCTTGTGAAGAAATTTGGGATCTTATAGGACCACTCGCCACTAATCCTCT
Source organism: Viscum album (assembly GCA_963277665.1). Taxonomy (NCBI): domain Eukaryota; kingdom Viridiplantae; phylum Streptophyta; class Magnoliopsida; order Santalales; family Viscaceae; genus Viscum; species Viscum album. The sequence continues at coordinate 324,322,283 of OY728165.1, read as the reverse complement.
CCCTCTTCCATGGGTGAAATATACTTTAAGTAAGGTTTTTCTTCTCCTTATTTAGGGTTAAAATTTCTCCAATGGATAGGGTTTCTATTTGGGGGTCTAATATTGAGTATCTTGGTTCTATCTTCATGATTAGAGTACATTATTTATTGTTTGAGGTGCAGTTGAGGTTTAAATGGATTTCAAATCATTTTCTGGAAATTTCTTCATCCATGGTAGGTGGTTCCATGCCCTAAAATTTTTATATTATTTTATTTGTTTATTTAAATAATTTCTACATGTTCTATAGTTAAAGAATGTGATTAAAAATATATTTTGGAAATGTTTTGTCAAGCTTGTGTGGTGAAAATAGATTTTCTTTTAGAAATGGCCATGTCTTTTATATGTTTCTTGTTGTAGAAATTCTTGGAAGTGTTCAATCAATTTTTTAAGGTGTGCGAAATGTTTTTTCAATACTTCTTGAGGTGCTAAGTATGATTTAGTAATTCTTTAACATGTATATGAGTTAGAAATGATTTTTTTTCAAAACAAATTGTTATGTATCATGCGTATCGTATTGTAATGTTTATTGAAAAGAGTTTTGTGCCTTTTTTGGAAAGTGAGAAGTGTATTTTTAAAGTCACTTGCAGTTCTTATAAGTCTGTAATGAGTTTTTATTAGAAAATGGAGTAGTGTTTTCATATAGGCCTTATTGTGTATTTTTTAGTATGAATTGTAAATTGTTTAAATGATGGAAGGATTGTCTTGAAAATGATCATGGTTTATGTTTTATTTTGTAAATGGGTATTGTCCATGGAATTTATTGATCAATTGTATTTTCTTCTTATGTTTTATAAAAATGAAATTTTTGAAGTGTGTAAGGGATGATAGATGGATTTAAAATAGGGATTCGTGTGAGTAAAAATGGAAAGGGTTTGTGTTATGAAAAATAGATAATGTCTAAAGAGTTTTATAAATTAGGAAGCTTGTTTATCGAATTGTAAAAGTGGTGAAGATCATGTTTTGAAGTAGTATTGGAGTGAGTTTAGTATTAAAAACGGTTTTGGTTTGGAAAAGTGGTGGTATATGTTTTGTGCTACATTTTCTAGCTCAAGAAGTGTGAGATGATGTGTTTTGTGATATGTGGAATGTATTTGAGCACAAGGGAATCCTGAGTAACTAGGTGGACAGACTAGGACTATATTGTTAGTGTTTCGAAAGGGGATACATCCTAGTTTTACTTATCTAGATTGATGATGACAAAACTAACTAAATATGGATGATTGTTGGAGACCACTAGAATTTTGGATGTTTCTCCTCTCTAGTGGATTGTGCACGAGAACACTATTGGCCCTGATATCTATACCACCTTTTCATAGAGATATGTGGTTACTAGAATCCCACATGGGCTAGTCTGAACCTAGGGATTTACCCATGGTTCTATAAATATCATGATGCTCATGTAGAATGATGCATTCTATCTTCATACAGAGGACATCTTATGTGCGTGTGTTTGTTTTCTACTAAAAATTACCTTTTTTTTCTTTTAATTATTTTTGAAATGCTTTCCCTTTTAAAGTTTACTTTTTAAATTGTCTACTCATTATATGTTATTCCTAAAAATGTTAGAAAAATATTTTACTTAAATGAGCATTTTAGATTATATTTAAAATGTTTTGGCATGGAATATTTTTATCCAGGTGGAATCCTATTGGGCTTTGGCTCACCCCATACAAACACCCTTGGGTGTATATAGATATTGTTGCATGTTTGTTCCAGGTAAATCAAAGGCATTTTGTGTTGGTAGATTGAGTTTCTAGGAGCACTAGGTGTGAATCTTTTCGGTGGAGGCTTAAGGATGAGGTTCCTCTCATTGCATAGAGGTTTCGTATAGAATTTTGGTCCCCATATAACATGGTATTTTTTGGGTTTTGTTTAAAGTTGTAAACATTTAAATATGAAAATTATTAAGGGATTTTTTGGTTGTGTAATTTTAGTTTTTTATTATTTAAATTTTTGGTTTTTTATAATTATAAAAATAGGGTAAATTGTTCCCATTCTTCTTTTGTGATACCTGAGCACTTGTTCCTACCTGTGGAGATTGGGAATTCCCTTAGGGATTTGTTATGGGATGATTCAGGTGACCCGTTTAGGGTTGACCCAACCTGGTTTGTAAAAACACATGATAGAAAAATCCCCTCCTTGGAAATTGATACATTGGGAAAAAATATATTGTCAACTCCCATGAAAAACTCAACAAACAACCTTTATGTGAGAAATTTGGGGAATTTACACCCCTTCCTCATCTCCGGGTCAATAGGAGATCAACCTATATCATGACACATATATATGATATGTAAATAATATAAATATATTTGAATATTTTTTATAAGTAAGGACAGAATGAATCAAAGTCCTAAGATTCTTTTTTATGGATAATAAACTTTTAAATTGGGATGAGTGTGAACCCTTAAATGATTCAAAGTCCGAATGGAACAAGGTCTAGAATATGGCCCAAAGGACAAGGACCCAACTACACTGAAGCTACCCCTCCCCAATATGTTCTTCATTGATAGTGCTTATCACCCCACCGTATGTGAACGATCGACTGGAATTCCCCTGTGCAGAGCTACACAATGCCTTGTCCCAGTAGAGTAGTTATTATTGCCCCTCTCTTAATTCCTAATCAAGTTATCTCCACTCTATTTGATGCTATATTTTATCTAATTCATCCTATTTGGAATGATCTTATTTGGTCTGACTTAACTAGTTAATGTCTTGGAGGCCTTGTGGGTCAAAGGACCATTCACAATTGAATGCTTTTGGCCAGAAGGCCAGTGGTGGCTCAGAGGCCTTGTGGCCTGAAGGTTCAAATCTGTGGCCCGTAAGACCAATTCGATTGAATAGTATCATTGGTATATGAATGAAATATTGTATATCCATTTACACTAAATGTATATAAACATTTATTTATTTTAATTTATATGTATTTCTTTATTAAGATAATTTTAATAATATATAAATATATAAATATATATCCTATTTTCCTTTTTATAACAATATATATTCACAATAGTGAAATTATAAACTAATAAATATTTAATTTTGGATATTATACATTATTTATTTCATTATTTTCCTGTATTATTTATCAATATATATGTGTATATAATCATTTTTTTTAATGTGTTATCAATTTTTATATTAATATATAAAAAATATTGAAATAAAAAGATATGAAGAAAAACACATTCACCATCATCATTATTATACAAATAATTATAATAAATATATAATAAATAAATAATGAATAAGTATAGTGGTACAAAAAAATGGGAAGAAGGGTATTTTTAGTGACCTATCCATACTCTTATAATTCTTTTTTAAAGATGAAAACTAGATATAAATAATCTATTTCCATATAAAATTTTCTCCCGCTATCACCATCCTAGCCATCAACTAGACTGTTAGGTTCCAACTTCAACTAGATATAATATTTTTCACAAAACAAGGCCCAGGAACACCCCCAAATGATAATGTATAATAAAAAAACACCATTAAGACACCAAAAACCCAAAAGAAAAAACCATGAATAGAGGTGTAGATGACATGGGTCAGTCTAACCCATGAGGCAGACTATTTTGGGGGATAAATTAGTACAGTGGGCTGGTTTGACCCACATGAAATTTATCCTATTAAAATAAAATCTATAACCTTACATGCAAGGGACCCATAGACTCATGGTCTTTCCAACATAAGTCAATACTCATTCGGTCATACTATGAACCTCCCTCTTTAACATCCTACGATCTAACTAGGAAAACCTAACCCCAAATAGATGAAACATTCAGTCAAAATAAAAAAAATTATATGGATAGTGAATATGAAAGCACCACTGAATGTAAAAATGAAACAAAGAAAAATCTCAAAAAAGGTTCTTATAAAAATCCCTACGCAAGAGTGGCGGTGAAGGATTTATAAAACTTATAATAATTTGAGGATTATATTTAAATATAATGTGATTTTTAATTATAGTGATGATGTTTATAATACCCCAATGTGAAAAAATATGTTTGATCTCAAGTTCCACATGACCTCATGTGTACATCCCCGTATGCAAGAGGCCACTGACTATCAAAAAGGGTCTAAGTATATATTTGGGGAGAATATACCACAATATCACATCTTTGAACAAATATAATATATAAAATTAAAATAACATGTGGAAATAAATAATACATGATGGAATACAGGTCAATGATAAATAAACGGGACTCCAAAGTGACAAGAAAAATCTAGAAAATAAATGCCAGTTAGAAAAATAATAAATAAATTAAATTCTGTAATACTGTGAAGAATATCTTGGTACCATCCCAGTTCTATGATTCCTATCTCAATAATCTTCCACCGGTCCCTTTAACTTACTCAGATCCCTATACATGAAGTCTTCATGGGCATTGGCATTCTCATATAGGGTATGAGTAATAAAACAAAGAGGGACACCGTCAATGCATCCTTAATAAATGTGAAATGGTATAGTAAGTGTTTTACATGATAATAATAAATATTTAAACTAGAATAAAATTCATTCAATAGCATAATTATTTTTAGAAGAACAGAACCACCACAAACCCCCAGTCATACCTGCTATGGCTCCATACTAAAAGATAAATGATAGAATTTTAGAGGAAACTAAAACTATCCATGCGACTAGTAAATCTATTGCTCGGAATCCTCATGGAATCATGCATAAATACAACTCAACATTCCCTATCCATCATGTATTTCAATATATTCAACATAACACCATGCATTGAGGGTACTACTCAATATTTTACTAGGAAATAAATAAACACTGTACTTATCCTCTATAAGGAATCAAGTGCATGCTCAACATGAAAATCCATGGAATTTTCATATTTCCACCATGTTAACAATACCATCAGTTGCATCATCACATATCATGCCCACTTCAATTCTAGGGGAAAATCATGTCACAATGGTCGACCTATTCTAAGCACCAAGAATGATTCCTCTAAAGGCTTATAAATACACATAATAAGCTAGATCATACAAGGAAGGAATATCATTTTTAGAATAAAGTATAAACATATATACATGTGATAAACATATACAATGTTAAGAAAATCTACATGAAATACTCATGTCATCATGCATAAAAACAGGTCTCATGGGATACACACACATCCACATGAAATCATAATCATGATTGATCATCAAGGTATTCCAATGTAATTATTATAAAAAGGAAAATAATTGTGTATGATATTAATAAAAGGTAAGGAACATCCTACCTCAATGTTTTAAATGTCTATGTTAAGGTTCTATAAGTGTGTCATTTTCCAAACCATGCTTGACTGCCAACTAGAATGAACTCACACACTAAGGACCCCAAGAATAAGTCCCAAACCATTGAGTAATTTGGAGAAGATGAAAAATAAAATGGAAGAATAAATAATTACCCAATGATTATTACTAACAATGTTATAGTACAACCCTAGTTTAAAAAATAATGAAACGTCACTATTAGATAGTGACAAGAGAGGAAGTCACTAAGAGAATGGAACTGATGTTTAAGAACACCACCATCCATGAATAATGACACCAATCATCAATATTGTCACTAGTTATCATGAACATTGTTGATTCACCAAAAAAAATTTCATCACTAGATGAAACTGTGCATCCCCATCTATTCTTATAGCAACATCAATAAAAGATCGAATTTAGTGAATAGGGTAAATTTTTCTAACAAGGTACATTTAACCGAACTTGACAAAATAACCAAAAAAATAATTTTAGAATAAAAAATGATGGAGAGTGAACGAAACCCTTATAATTATCTTGGAGATCCAAAAAAGAATACAAAAATGGAAGGAATCATCTCGAGTTGAACAACAACTTCATGAATCGAAGGATTATATAGTTTCATCTAAAAAACCATCTGAATGAGAAGAATTTATCAAATTAACGGGGTTGAATAGATTAATAGGTGTTCAAAATGATTCATAATTTAATCTAAATACCCATAATTAATTGGCACATGTTTTCCCCTAAAATAGATGATATCTGAGGGTCAATTTTTTTTTTAATTTTCCATTTCCAAAAAATCACAACATCAAAACAACTTATACCATGATGTGGGGATTTTGTGACCTATTCACAACAAAATGGTCTATTGTGTAAGCCAACAACCGTATAATTTTTTTCCATCATCATGGATTAGCTACATGGATTAGTCAAGATAATTCTCAACCCATTTTGGGTAGTGAGATGTTCCAAACCACCTTTAACCTTCCATAAGATTCCCCTAGATCTCAAGATTTTACCCAAGTATGGCCAGATATAAAACAAGAAGGAAAGATGGAGACATGGATTTTCATTTCAGGAATCAATGTTTCAAGGTTTTATAAACTCTCCCTATAAGCTCTTCTCATCCTTGAGAAGCTCCCCTAGTGGTCCAACTCGAATAACTCAGGCCATTGAGTTCGAATGTCACCCTCTTACTCCCAAGTATACTTCTAGATCATCCCATGACTCCAAATTATTCAGAAAAGTGGTAACATATCCCCTATAAGAAATTTATTTCTCTAGTCTATGATCTGCATCGGGCACCCTTCATATGATGCATTAGGATCTAGATCAATATCCTTGTAATCAATGAAATTTTTAGGATCCAGAATGTACCTACAGATCTGAGATATAAGAAACAAATTTTTCATACATCAGTAACATAAATAGTGAACTAATATCCCAAACTATTTGGTGATCTCTAAGGGTAAAACATAATATGGAGATTTCTTTCCTTACTTCCTCAGATACTGGTGGTCTAACTAAGGATTCACTCCCAATAAGACTCTATAACCTAAAATAAGCTTCAGTCGTCTCCTCCTACAGTTTACATAAGATCTTTTCCTACATTGATCTATGATAAACTTATTCTGAATAAGATATAATCTTTAAGAGGTATCCTGAAAAAGCTAGGCCCTGAAACTTCCACCTCAGCTACCTCATGCAAAAAAAGCGTTTAACTACATGACCTATCGTACATAGAATCAAAAGGAAATATCTAAATTGAAGACTGGAAACTATTATTTTATATGAACCCAACCAAGGATAGATGATCATATCATGATCCAAAAAAGACTATTATGTAATCTATAATCGTATCCTTATATATATTGATCATTCTACCTGACTATCCATTCGTATGAGGATAGTACCTTATGCTCAATCCAAAGTGAGTCCCTAGGGCCTTCTACAAGACCTACCAAAACCATGACATAATACATGTATCTCCACCAGAAACAATTATCAAGGGAACTCCATGAAAGGATACCATCTCATAAACAAATTTCTTTTCCAGATCATCTACAAAGTGATTCTCACAAATTAATAAGAATCAAGAAACTCTCATATGTCGATTAACAATCAACTAGACAACTATATGAATTCTTGGGGTCTTCAAAAGACACATAAAAATATATATCATGACATGAAAAAACTTAAACAATTTAACATGAAGTGTCTAGAGTAAACCACTAGGATTCCGGTGCTTGGCCTTTATAATTTGGTAGGTAAGGCATCAAGATACAAAACCAGCGATGTCCCACTTCATCACCAAAACTATTTCTTGAAGTCACGGAATATATTTTTCACTCTAGGATGAACTTACTATCTATTTTTATAGAAGTATCTCATAAAATATTCCATAATGAAATCGTGGATTATGACTCTCCCATGTAAAAAAACTACATCATCGATGTTCAATGACCACCTAGGTAACGAGTCATCACCTGAAAGTCATTCCCTCATCACAATACACTTAGGGTAATATTTCAGATCTTCTTTCACTTAGTAAACAAAATAAGATATGGTCCGTAAAGGGGAATTAGTTATCAATACATAGTCTTTCGAAGCATCCGACCTCCAATCACCCAACAAGCTTAACAGGAACCACTGATCCTTAGAAGGTCATTCACCAAGATCCTTCCAAACTTGTATCATACAACTATGTGAATTTAAAATTACATTAACCTTACTGGTTCATATGATATCTCAATGTAAAATTTCTATAGGTACTCGACCCAACACCTCTTCCTTATATTTAGGTCCCACTATGTAAAGATATAAAGAAGGTTATTGTGGTCTATAGAAAATAATCCTCTCTATGAATATATAAAATCTCCAACACCTCAAAGTGTGGAAAAAATCTTCTAGATCTATGTCGTGGGTATTATAGTTCTTATTTTAGGGTTTTAGTTGACATGTCTCATCACATAAAACCTTATCCATCTTCATAAGTACCTCCCCTATAAAAAATCTAAATACATCACAACATACAATATATCAAATCTATAGTCTAGGAAGGACTAACAATGATGATGTATTAAATATCCTCTTTAGCTCAAGAAACTCATATTCACGTTGTTTTAATCACTAGAACATCACTCAATTTTTTTTTGTATAGTCATCAATACTGTTAAATGAGAGAAGTCTATGATAAAAATTTAGTAGTATATAGCTAAGCCCATAAATCTTCTGATCTCAAATAAATTTTGGGATGTGTTCAAGACATAAATGCCTCCACTTTTTCCAGGTCAATAGTTATACCAATCTATGAAATGACATGCCCTTGTAATTTCATATCTTGAATCCAAAGGTTAAAATTTAATATCTTGGCATAAATTTTATTCACTCAAAGTATACTAAATATTGTCTCAAGATGGTAGGTATGATGATCTGTTGTCAATGAGTATATGAGGATGTAATAAAACACTCCATGATTAAATATTCATGGTATGGGTGGAAGATATTGTTAATGAGATCCATAAAAATTTAAAACACATTTTTCAGTCCATAAAAAATAACTAAGTATATTTATAGCTCATAAATTCTATGAAATCACATCTCCAAGATGAAATACTCTCTAAATAACAACTTGTGATAGCTTGATTGAAGATCTATCTTGGAGAACCATTCATCTCCCCATAAGTAATAAAAAATCATCAATTTTGGAAAAAGGATATCAATTATTCACCATTAGTTGATTTAGTTTCCGGTAATCTACAAAGGGTCAAGGACTACCTTTCTTATTCTTGGTTAACAAGAAAAGTGAACCCCATGGTGAAGTATATAGCCTGATAAATCCATTTTATATTTTTTTTCTAGATTCACCTTGATTTTCTTCAACTGGATTGGTGCCATATGATAAGGGGGTGTCAAAATGGGTAGCTCACCGAGTAAGATATTTATTTAAAATTAAAATCCTCTATCCAGGGGAAGTACTATGAATTTATTAATAAATATTTCCTAATAGAGATATATGACCAGAGGAAATATGAGGGGGGGTTCCACTAATCTCACCGAAAGAGACAAGGATAAAATTAGTAGCCTGATCATCCTGATTTGACTTAGGTATAGACCGATCCTACATCCTCCCAACCCCCAATCACTGGTAATAAATAACTTCTATGTCTTAGGAGATGAAAATGATATCCATCTTTTTTTTAAATTACTGTAAAATTGGAAACTGATAAACTAGTTCATACATAGAATCACATCAAATATTTTCATATACCAAATTATGAAGTCCCACAGATATCCATAACTTAAAATGACTATAGGATACTCTATGCATTTCTAAATATGATCCAATTTCATGACCAATGTTGTATTGATGGAAAGAAACACATAAGAAAACATGACTAATAAGTCAAGTATAACAACACCTTGTGTTGGTATGAAGGAATGAGAATAAATTATATTTAACAAGGAAGTAAAATAAAATAGTTTTGATCAAGACCATACCTCTTAAAATACACAGCCTTTCACCAGCATCTACTAGAGTCTGATCCAATCATAAAAACAACCTACCTCAGCTCCAAAACCCTATATGTGAATCACCTATGTCCTCTTTGTCTGGGACTACTATTGAGGACCCCAAATTGATCCTTTATTCCCCAACCACATCTTCCTCGATCCAATACATGATCTGATACTCAAATATATATTATTGAAATTTTAGAGATCTCTCATCATGACACATTACTGAAACATTCTCTATGGTACTGTGTAGACCATGCAACAATACCCAAACATTCTATAGTTTAATCACTATGAATCACCTCTTCAGAATGATAAAAAATAAAAAAAATTTCTCTACCTAAAAACTATTTATCTACTTCATGTCACTAGTATTTATCTTTCAACAATAAGAATAGGTACTCATGTATGTAGTATAAGGTCCACCCATCTGATCACTGAATGATAAAAGAATAATATATGATCGATCCTCCTCCAAGACCTTCTCAATGATCAATTCCTTCCATATAAAATCTAGTTTTGATGCTATATTTAAGCTCAAAACCCATCGCTTGATGTTTGTATGAAATTTGATCTCGAAAATCCTAGCCATCTGAGCTGTATTTCTAACTAGAATTGGAGAAAAGAGAAGAAGATCAGTGAAAAGAGAAGAGTAAGTGAAAACTACCACATCGCCCTATTATATCTCTTTAAACTACTTTACATAGTCAATATTTATCATTTTTGGGAATTAATCGTTTAATAATATCATCTGGAAATTATCCTATGTGATAACCTCAAGTAGACCAGTCTATCCCATAGTGCTCCACCACTGCCTAGTGGGTCCCTGAAGTATGAACACATATAACTTCACCTTTTGGTCCTCATATATATTAATAATGTCAGATACACACTCAATGATTTCTATCCAATACTCCACATTCCATGGTCCATTGGTTCTATAAAAGGATGGAGGATGATGTAGTCAGAAGTCTCTATCATAGTCGACCACTGACCTTAGTGACCCTACACCCTGAAGCACTAAAAGTGGTAGGACTACCAAAATAGGTGGGTATACTACCTATGATAGAAAAGAAAAATCATGGGTATCCCCCCTATATGGAGCATCATGACCCAAGTCATATGGTGGTCCCATCAGTCTTCTATGAGATAAAATATTTTTTAACATGATGGAAACATTAAAAAGTTTAATACAAGTCCTAATCAGTATCTATGATCACACAAATGTTTTCCTAGAAGTCTATCCACAGACCTAGGTATATCCTCCCTATAACTAATAAAATTTCTTCATACCTTTACGTTAGTCATATTTATATATATATAGAAACGTAACACCATTCACAAGTTAAATTAATTAATGAAAACATAGATACATCATAACAATATGTAAATAGATATTTCACACAACAGAGTATAAAATTATACCTAGAATAGATAGTAAAAATCAAGATATTAATTTATGAAATATTATGTAGCAAAATAATAGGTATATATATGACATGTGATCCTATATTCTTACTCAGGATGCATGAACATGAATGTGATATGCGCCAAAGCCTTGTATATATATAAACTGCATAAAAATCATGATTTCATTCATGGTATATCATTCAATGAAACTTAAATGATAAAATAGTATCATTTATTATTCTCCCATATTTTCTATCATTAAAAGAATCTGTTTCAAAAGTTGAAATGATTTGGATTTAAATGTATTCATCCATATGATGCATGAATTAACTGAGGCATTAACACATGCATTATAAATGAATGTATTAATACTTTGAGTAGAGTACTTGAGGGATTTATAAATTATAACTCTATAAAATGGTTGGGATTTTATTCTTATACTTGGATAAAACTATAAGAAAACCATGTATATATTTTTCTAATTCCTTTTCATTATAAGATTCTAGAACATTGTATGTGAAAGGAGAATTTATCTTGTATGATATGTTTTTTTTTCAGATTATCCCTTGGATACACTAAGGATGCGATATCCTTTTGTTTTCCACTATGTGATAATTATAAAATTCATATGAAGATGAAGATAAAAGGTTGTTGTGGATATTCGGTTAAAGATACAATCATTTTTGTAGTGTTCATAATTTCTAGTTTTTATATGCATGTTTCATATTATCATGCATAAACATTTTATTTCTAATTGAATTAACTAAATCTAATAAGTTTAATTTGATTATTAGGAAACTTAATAGTTGTATCTAATTATTTTATTATTAATATTTGAAATAATGCATGGAAGAGAAGAATAAAACCTGAAAAAATAGCACTATTTAATATTCTATAATTTTGGTTTTTAAAATGGGTTACACTTACGCTGTTGGAATGCATAATGATAACCAGAGCCTTAACCTTATGAAGCTAAGACGTGTAAGGGTAAACAAGAATTTACCCTTACATGAAGTGGTCTGTGTAAGGGTCATCATGCCTTACCTTTATATGGATTAGTCCATGTAAGGATCACCTGATTGTACCCATATGTAGTGTATGTTATATAAGGGTAATGGTAGGTTTTAAAGGCCCGTTTAAAAGTAACTGATTGCTTACCCTTCATATATGTAATGGTAACTGATGTAGTACCTTTACGTATCAAATTAAACTTGAGCTCTGTAGATGTAACATACCTTTATGAAAGGGCTCCAAAATCAGTTTACCATTACATAGAGTGTTTGTGTAAAGGTAGAGCAGCCTTACCTTTATGAAGGAAGGAGTTCTTGCATAAGGGTAAATAGTAATGTTTTTAAAAATTGTTTTAAAATTATTTAATAATTTTAATGGTCTAAAAAATGTTTATAAATCATTAGAAAAGGTATTTTGGGATATTATAATTTATAAAAGGTTTAAAAATTAACTAATGATAAATTATTATAATTAATTAAGTAAATGTTTATGAAACATATATTTTTATCAAATATTAAATAATAATATTTTAAATACATTTTATGTAAATTAGATTGAAATTATTAGGATACAAAAATAAAAGTGTTTATTTATAAATCATAATAATTTATGTATAGAGTTATAAATTTTAAAATAATTCCAAAATATAAAATTTTTATATTTAAATTGTGAATCATTCACAATTAAATATTTTGAAATGTTGAAAATTAAAGGGGGACTTATGTGGATATTATTTATGCCACATAAAATGTTTTTAATGATTGATATGATCAAGGTTAAAATAATAAATAAGTATATGATATTTAGATTATATAAAATGTTTCCATAATTGAAATTGGACTATAATTTATTTTCAATTCATAAAATATAATATATTTAAATTGTAAATGTTATATAATGATAAATATGAAAGTGTTCATATAGTAATGATTATAAAATGTTTATGTTAAAAATTATGGAATGTACCTAATGGTAAAGCTAATGATTATAGAATTTTTGTAATTAGATTTTATGTATGAATTGTTGATAATTTTTTATCTCATGTTTAAATATATTAATTTTTTATATATTTAAAATGTATTACATGTTTTATTCGTAGTTATAAATTTTTTATATGATTAATTTCATTTTCTTTAGTTTAATTTGTTAAATTGATTCTAAATAGAGCCTTGTATTTTCATTATAGGGGTGACTTCATAATTAATTTAGTTTTTCGTCCACCTTAACCTTGGTTTGTATCTAATGCCATGAAATTGATTTTTTCTGAAATATGGGTTTTTCCTATTATTTTATAGAGTTTTTATGACTTTGATTGTCTCTTGAGTAAAATACCCTTGGGTAGAGGGTCATGGGGCCATACTACCAACCTACCTAGAGTCTTATTCCTTGTTTAGGATTGTAAATGAGGCTGTCTATCTGTCACTCAAAGATTACTTATTTGGATAATCCTACGAATTTACATGAATGATTCATGTAGCTTATTAATATGATGCATTTGGATATGTATAAATATGTTAGACTTCTATTTTTTGGGTAAGTAACACAAAATTGTAGTTTGTGAAAAGAGTTACACATCAATATGGTTTTTAAATATTGATTTAGTGGAGGGAATTTGATTCCCAAGAAAATTAATTGAATCATGAATACATAAAGGGAATAACATGAGATAATATAGTGATATTAAAATCCCCTTAAAATACAAAGTGTGATATTCCACACCAAGAAGAACGTATCAAGACCTCGATCATTCAATTGGGTATTGTCATTATTAATATGAGTACCCCTAAATTATATTATGTAAGAGAACAAAGTTATAAGTAACTTTGTATTATTTTGTGGGTATTGTTGTTCTTAACATGAGTATCCCTTTATTGTTCTTTATTGGATTATTCTTTCTATCATATTCGGGTTACCCAAGCTGGGAATACCTAATAGTTAGGATACCAGAGGAATAGAGTTGATATTATCCATATGATGGATTAGAAAAATATTTACTTCACAAATATCTATGATTTATAAATGATATGATTGAAAATTATTATCTACTAGATATAGTTATGGTTTATTTATATGATAACCAATTTAGTTTGTGCTGAAATATGGATCTAGGCCCACCAATGGATAAGATATGGTTTTTTCAAAAGGGGTAATCATTTTAGTGCAATCTCATTTAATAAAAGACCTTATTAAATGGTTAATAATACATGATACTCATTTAATATAATATTTTATTATAGATAATATCATCATCATTATCATAGTCAAGTTAATCTTTATAATTAATCCTTGACAAATAGAAGCTTAATGTAAACTACTCCCAAGACTGGTAACTTAAGAAAAGTACTTAATCAATACTGGTAATTAAAGAAATGTTCTTAAGGGAAATTAAATGTGTCAAAATAATTACTTCCACAGTAACCAAGTGTTGAAATTTTTAAACAAGTGAATCTATATTATAACAGAATCATAGAGTGATTAATTAACTATCTGAAGGAATTAAATTAAAAATGTCTTGTTCTGATTAAAGAATTTATCTAATTGTCATCTATAGAAATTTTCTATGAATATTATTGAATAAAGTAAGATTTTATTTTACATTTTAAAAATCTTGTGAATGAATGTACTTGGAATATGATGTCTGGATTCTGGTATTATACAGAGAATAATAGTGGGTAAAATTTCAAATCAAAATAAGAAAACCTAGTTTAAAAGTTAAAGTTTTTTTATTTAATAATCCAATCAAGGTCATTGAATCCTATGGTTTTGAAGAAGAAGGAATAATAATTCTTTATGAATGGATTATTTGGAATCCCTAAAAGATTTTGTGAAACTCCAAGGGATGTCCATGTTAGGTGTGAATGTTATATAAGTTAATTTTTTAAGGGTACGTGACATCGAATATATATTTTAATACATTATATAAATATACTTTAGTACAAAATCAAAGGATGTATTTATTGTACTTATAGTTTATATCTATGAGATGAATTAAATAGATATTATGTCAAGGATTTGAATGAAAATGATTTTATAAAGATTAAATAAATATAACTGAAATATTTGCATCCTCGACTCATTTACCTTATGTGATAAATGAAGTTGTTTGATAACCAAATAGATGTTATGAAAAATTATGATATGGTTATATGTATACACATCATTAATTATTCATTGATTTTTATAACTTGTTTTGGGATGAATATTTGGATAAAGGTTTTAATCCAGGATAAGATTTTTTATCCATATATTTTAAAATATTTTTGGGAATGTGTTTATGCCACCCATTAGTTTTATGTCATAATAAAGCATTATTTTCAAAAAAATTGTTTTTTACAAAAAAAATAATAATACCTTATATGATATGGAAATATTTGACTATTTTATTAATATTCCTACTAAAAGGAAATAAATTTTATTTCGTAAAAATTATTTTGTGTTTCCTAGAATGGTATTATAAAAAAAATTTGTTGTCTAAGAGTATAGTGGGAGTGTGTTTGGACATAAATAATTTCAAGGTTAATAAATAATAAACTTCAATAATCTAAATTTAATGTGAATTTTACTTAAATTTATAAGGGATTAGGATGTATTAGTGAAAAAAATGTAAATATTTGTATTATTTCAAGAAAACATTTTACGGAACAGGGTTCTAAGGATGACGCTGATGAAATTGTAATTACTTTTAAGTATAAATAAATGTTTACATAGTAATATTTGATGTTATGATGTTAAGAAATTTGAATATGTTCAAAATTTGAATAGTCCGAAATATTTTTTCTAAATCCCCCAATTACTCAAATTATATTTCTTTATAGGTATTTCTCACTAAAGAGTACGTGGGAGTGTTTTATCATATAGTCGCACAGAGATGTAACATGGATTACATATGATATAACTTATCAAAAAAACCTAGAAAGTGTAGCAAACTCAAGGATGATCTAGCAGTTTTTCATAGATGATATGATAAACTAGTGCTAATTTTGGTTTTGTTAAATATTATTAAATAAATTAATAATGTTAAAATATATCATATTATATGAAGACTACATTTTATCATTCTTTTACAAGGTCTATATAAATGTATATATAGATATATCTTCCATGAAGTGTAATAATAATTTAATTATCAATGTATGTTTTTGATTTTATCCCTAATTGATCCTCTTCATTGAGTATTATTGGTTATGAAAAATTTTAAGGTTACCATGAGTATATTTCCTTTATAGAGATTTAAAATATGATAATATGACACAATATAGAGAATATGAGTCTTTGTGGGAACAAGATGACCTACTAAATATACCATATAGAGTGTTATACAAATTTATTTGGTATAATAGGGGTTTAAATATCATATTTAAGTCCCCAATACCTAAGGTTGGTGAGATAACTATTATGAGAACCTTCATAAATTGATACCCCAGTTACACAAGTATACATATTGACCCAGCTAATACGGGGGGTTATTGGGTATGTTTCTGAACTTGTCATCAGTTATATATTAAACAAAATAATATTCTTCCTATTTTATGATCTGTATGACATAAAGGCCCTCGATTTAGAGACCATGGGATTTTGTGACCACACCTAGATATTATATATCTATTTAGATAATATAAATGTGATATGATTATCCATAAAGATGAATGATATGTGATTTATTCATCAATTAGATTAGTCTAGACTAAGAGTGTGAATAATATATGAGTTGGATATATTTAATTGACATAATTTTTTTCCCATGGTCAAAAAAAGTGCTTTCAGTTTATGAAGAATTTTTTCAGTTAGTTAGGATGATTTTTATTGGGCCTTGGCTAGCCTATCTATAGCTCGGTCGTATCATAAATTTCCCACCAAACTTTTTCATACTACTATACCATCTCTTCTGACCAAGAAAACTTCAAACATGATGAACCCCACCCCTCAAGGTTGTATTATGGATCTTGATGAACTTGGATACAAGGATGGAGTGCCAAAGGAATGACTTGATTGATGTTTTTTTATTCATTTAACTTGTTTTAGTTTGTGTTTTGTTGGTGAAAATGTAGTCAAACTCTAAATGGATATCTAAATCATCAGGTTGGTAATGCATCCAGATGGATTCAATAATATCAAATACATCATTTGTGTCTCTAAATGGATTATATTATATGAAATCCACCATTTCAATCTCCAAAAAAGGAGTTAAATTAATTCATGTATATGATTCAAGGATTATCCGAGGCATTAATACATTCATGATAAATGAATGAATTAATGATTTCACTATTGATGAGATTCCTTGAGGGATTTATAAATCCAACTTCCATATGATGGTGGGAGTTTTATTCTTATACTTTTTTGAAAATTCTTGAAATCCATGTCTCTCATTTCCTTATTCCCTAACATGCTAGGATTTCAGAAAATTATGGGAGAATGGAGAACTCCACATGTACAATATGTAATTTGGATTATCATGTGGATATATGATGAAGGTGGAATGCTTATGTTTACCACTATGTCATTTTTTCAAATGAATATGAAGATGAATATCAAACGTTGTTGTGTCTCTTTGGTGAATTGTATGCTATTTTTTCCTTGTTCTTCATTATTTACTTTTATGCATAGATTTTATATTATCATGCATAAAAGATCCTTATATTTGGTTTCTAATTTCTTATATTTTATCTAAGAAGTGTAATTTGAGTTGCAAGAAACCCAATATAATGCACTCCAAAATACCATAAAACTACAAAAAAAATCCTATAAGTGGTAACTTGGATGTATTTTAAACACGAGATGGCTTGAAAATGGTAACTCTCCATCTCAAGTCCAAAAAATAAAATCTATATTATACCATATCGAGGTTAGTCAAAATAAAAGATGAAAAAATGTTCTAATAGCATTTTGTGACAACCTGATATGAACCACTAGCTCCAATATAGAATGCCACATGATCTCATGCATGCCTCCCCATTTTTAAGAGGCTACCAACAAGTTGTGAGGTTCTAAGTCCATTCCTAGGGAGTCTATACTCTCAATATAATGTCCTTACATAAATATAATATAACAACTCAAAGTAACATATAAAAATTAATAATAATATATGTCATACATACCAATGATAAATAAATGATTTTCTAAAGAGTCAAGACAAATCCCGAGTATAAATTCATATAGGGAAACAATGTGGAATCCATTGAAGCACATCCCGATACCACTATAGCTCCAGGCTCCTCATCTCAACCTTCTTCCATGGGTCCCTTACACATACTCAGATCTCTATAAAATAATTATACAAATGAATCAGGATGCTTCTAAAATGTGTGAGTAATAAATCTAAGAAGAACACCACTAACACATCCTTAAAAATTGTGTACAGATATAGTAATTTTATTCCCTGATAATAATAAATGCATAAATAAGAATAACTGTCATAGAGTCAAAAACCAAGTGGTCATGAAATAACCATCCTTCTCCAAACCCTTAGTTATTCCATCTAAGTATCTGTTTTGAAAGATAAATGATAGGATATCATAGGTTACTAAAATTATCCATGATACTATTGAATCTGTCTATGAACATCCTCATGGAACCATTTATACATGAAAATCTACATTCACTAGTTATTATGTACGTCTTTGTACTCAGTATAACACTATGAATCGAGTGTGCTACTAAGTATTTCACTAGGTATTGACTAGACATGGTACGTGGAATCCACTGGGTATTGAGTGTATTCTATATATGGAATTCCATGGAATTTTTATATTTCCACCTTATACTCAGGAACATCATCACCATCATCACAAGTCATGCACACTCCCCTACTATGGGACAATCATGTCACAACAATACACATATTCTAAGAACTATTAATGATGCCTCCAAAGGAATAATTATATATATAACAAGGTATAACATGTAATGAAATAATGTCATCTTGATAATAAAATAGATGCATATATACACGTGATAAACATCAAACATGTTCAAACAAGATACAACCAATACTCATGCCATCAAGCATCAAAAAGGGTCTGACATGATAAAAAAACACCCAAAAGTGATCATAATCAAGCATGGTTATCAAGATATGCCAACATAAGAATTATACTAAGGAAAATAAGTGTATATGAGATCCCCAAAATGTATATAACTTCCCACCTAAAGGTATCAACATCGACATCTAGGTTTTAAGAGGGTTCCATCTTTTAATCCATGGCCGCACACCAACTAGAATAAGCTTGCATGCTAAGGACCTATCGAATTAGTTGCAAATAAATATTAACAGGGTTATTGACTAAGATTGAGAAAAGGAATAATCCAAGGGTAGAATCAACATTTAACAAATGGTGACTTTTTATAATGGTATAATCCAAGACTAGTTGATGGAAGAAGGAACCATTTCTCTTTGATATCAACAAGAGAGGAAGTCACCAAGAGAATGAAACCAACATTGAAAAATTCCACCACTCATCAATAATGACAACAAATTGCAATAATTCAATCACAAATCATGATTTTCACTGATTTTTAAGAATTTCATTGAGTCAACAACACCATAATCTCTTCACTAAATGAAACCAAGTATCAATGTCTATTACATAAAAACATCAAACCATGATTTAATTAGATAAAATATATGAAATCCATTCATTGAGGGAAATTCAGATATAGTTGAATAAATCACTAAAATGACTAAATTCATAATCAAAAACGAAGAAAAGTGAAACAAATAATTTGATCTAGCAAGGACATAAATAAATAAACCAAAAAATGGAAGGAATCATTTTGATTCAAACAACAAGATAAATAATCTAAGGATTCTAGGGATTCAACCAAAATATTTTTAAAAGAGAGGAATTATTTTAATTGAATAGGTTGATTAATTTAATAAGAATTGGAAATAATTAATAATATAATTAAAAACCACAAAATTATATACCACATTTATTTACCATGAGACATATGATATCTGAGGGTCAAAGAAATTAAATCAGCAGTTTCTTAAAAATACCAGAAATGGTTTGTACTACGTTGTGTTGTAAGGAATGTAATTCTTAATCCCATAGTCGAAATGGATTGGGCTAGGGAATAGGATAAAAACTTTCCATTTTCCCATCACCACGACTTGGAAACATTCCTTGTCCAATCTATTTCCCAATCCGTATTAAAAAGTGAGATGCCTAAAACCACCTTTAAGATTCCACTAAGTTCTCTAAGATCTCAAAACATTACCCAAACATGGGTATATGTAAAAAATGTTGGAAATAGGGAAATACATATTTTCATTTAAGGAACAAAAGTTTTCATATTTTATAATTTTTATAGATTGTATAATAAAAAATTAGTATTGTCTATATTTACAATATGTCAACACATTAATCATTTTAATAGAGTAGGATTGAATAAATACACAATTGTACATGCATAACTGTCATATTTTGTATTAATATATTTTAACTGTATTATTTGTTTAATTTAAAACTATTGAGTTAAGACAATATGATACTTAAATATTTCATCTCTCATACCTAAAATCAATTCATTATAAGAACTATCATAATTCAATAATGATTTTTTCAAAGGGGTTAATCACAACATATGTTGTTTTTTTAAATTTAATTTATTTTTATATCATGAAACCAATGTAAAATATTTACTATGATTTTTTAAAAATATTAAAAAAATATTTGAGTGGGTTTTAAATGGCTCTAAGATAATTGCTAATAATTTTTTATTTTAGTAAATATTTAAAACACCTCACTAAAGTTTTTTTGGTTTTTAGTTGTAGTTTCCAAGAAACCATCCCAAAATATTTAATAAAAATTTAAAAAAAATTAAGAACCTTAGAGGGTGTTTTAACCACCAGTAAAATAAGTTCCACTAAATATTTATTTTGACATCAGTTTAAAATCCCATTTAATTTTTTAAAAATGAAAAAAATGGTTCAATCTTGATTACGATGATAAAGATTTTATGTAATAAAGATTTTTTTAATTATTTAAATAAATGATAATAATAATTGTCCACTATTAATTAAAAGTTAGTCATTAACACTCAATTTTGAATAATTAATAGTTAATAATATTAAGAAATTAATAATTAACAATTTATAATTACTAATTACTAATTACCAATAGATATTTAATAATAAAACAAATTTAAATAGAAATTAACTATATTAATATATTATCTATATTTATTTAAAAATTAATTATATAAATATATATGTAGATATATAAATACAATGTATATGTAAATATATATAATAAATTTTTATATATACATATATGAATTCATTTTTTATTTAACTATATACAAATGAATATGTAAATAAGTATAAATAAATATGTGAATATATATAATTATATCTATAAATACATGATATAAATATATTTATTAATATAATATACAAATACTTATAAACACACATACATGTATGTATTTTTATGAAAATATATAAATAAATTATATAAATGTATTAATAAATATAAATATAAATATAAATATAAATATATAAATATTTATTATTTAGTATAAAAATATTTCTTAAATGATTTATAAAAATATTTCTTAAATGATTTATAAAAATATAATAAACTTTACAAATGAATTTATAATGGGCTTTCTATAGAGTGGGTCAAATCTTAGAGGGGGGTGTGGTCTGCTGTTATGGGCCCAGGGGTGTGTGTGTTATGCCATTTTCTCCAGGACCTTCTAAGAATCATAAATGTGAATATATAAATATATGTTAAATATCCCTCAAAACTAAATTTTCATGGAATCACAGAATAACCCCACTTAAGTTTAGAAAACCATGCTCTAAGATCAACTTAACCCTCACAAAATTATTCCAATGTTTTTTACTGGAGTCAATTTTTCATTTTACCCCTATTTAATTTTGGGGATCCAAAAAATAATAATTTTCTAAGTAAACCTCAAGGTAAAACTCCGATCACTAAATTCTATCGAAATTTAACCATTTAATCCCTAAAAAGAAAAAAACTATAGCCAATAAACCAAATAGATCATAAATCATCCATTGCGAATGTTTTATATTCCTTTTCTTAAGTTTCATACATCTCTTTAAATCCAATGATATCTATGGTCATG
The DNA here is from genome assembly GCA_963277665.1 of Viscum album. Taxonomy (NCBI): domain Eukaryota; kingdom Viridiplantae; phylum Streptophyta; class Magnoliopsida; order Santalales; family Viscaceae; genus Viscum; species Viscum album. The sequence goes on along the minus strand of OY728165.1, from coordinate 324,299,942 downwards.
GGAAAAAAGAAAAACATTCACTTTCTATCACTTTCATTTAGACCTCATTTTCCAAGACTACCATTACAATAGACCAACAATTATATCTGGATCAATTTAAGGCAATGCATCAACACACTCATAGATTTTAATTTCCAAAACCTCACCAGGGACCTTTCATCCAAAGCCTTTACCATAAATAGATCATTTTCTTTCACAACCTAATGTAACAACAAAAAATTTTATAAATGGAATTTTCCTTATTAAAATTGTGTCATATTAAGTAATGTAGTTTAAAGCACACACCCCACATGATAAGAAAAGAACATTTTATTATTAATATTTGAACATCACATTTAGGAAAAAATGGCCATAATAATTGAATTAATTATAACGGGTCAATAAATATAAAATATGATAATAATAGTATGAAAATTTGGATATTCTCAATCCCTGAAAATAATCGCACTGACGAACAACATTTAAAAAATGAAGTAGAATTATAAAAATGTAATATTAATTTTTAAAATTAAAAAATATATATCCTTGATAGAAAATATAATTGAATGAATAATTAATTAAATATGAGGTATTTATAGAAATTTGGATACCCATATAACCGTTACAAATTTGATAGTTGGAATAGTAATATGACCATTAGAATATTAACCTACAAATTAGAATAGTAATCTAACTATTTGGAATAGTAAGTTCACTTTTATAAAATAATCATCACAGATGTGTGTGTAAAATAATATTTTGGTTTTATATAAAATGAAAAGATGATATATTTATATGATGGTATTAGTAAATAAATGTTTTAGAAATGATAAACTAAGTGTTTTTTTTGGAAAAACATAAATGTTTAATTTTTACTTTTTTAATAAATATAATTATTTTAAAGGAAGTTTATTTTATTAACATGTATTCATAAAGTATTGTTAATTTTTCTTAAAATGATAAGTCAATTTTATGATACCTTATGTAATTTTTCAAAGGGTCCAAAAATTGATCATAACATTAAAATTAGTATTTTTCAATTAAATGAGGATTTAATTTTAAAATTAAATTTATCATATTTAGAAAATTATTATCATAAAATTTGTTTAATTTTTTAATCCATACCTTGAAAAAATTTTTAAGAAATTTTTTGGCATTTTTTAAAAAAATTTGAATTTTTGATGAATAGTGAAATATGATAAAATATGACATTTAACTGTATAAGGTAAACATAGAATTTATGAGTCATAGATAATATAATAACCCATTATTTTAAAAATAATTTTCAAAATTTTCGATATATATTCACAACAATCAATACTATTGGTAGTCTTGCACTAAAAAAATAAACAAATGATTATAATATTAAAAAACACCCCTCTCCTCCGCTTATAAATACAACCCATCACCAGCCCATATATTCACAAGTTCTAAGACTTGAAGCTTTATTTTTTAAAAAATTATCATCCCAATTCTCTCCCACATCCTAGTAATTATGGTATCATCCAAATAATATTGAAAGGATCCTTAAGGGGGTAGCTTAAAATGAGATAATCAAATGGAGAAACAAACACAAAACTAAATTTATTTTAATTTTATTATTATTTAACCACCCCATATAATATCTATAAACCTATAAATAGTGACATAAGTAACATAAATAATCTTATATGTTATTATTATGGTGTAATATCCATATTATATCCCCTTCTTTAGATTATAAAATGAAAACATTGTTTACAATATGGTTGGTTCTCTAACTCTATAAACAACATAAATCATTTTCTCCACCTACTTCAAGGATGGTTATAAAAAATTTATTAAGGTTAAATATTATTATAATAAGTATATTATATCTTATTTAAGGTTTTTTAATATTTTAATAATCAGTTAATTAAATAAAATGCATCTATTTCATGATGATCGGTAAAACAACCAAAATGAACTAACCACACAACGTTAACATTTTTACAAAGTAATACATCCATATATCAAAACAGAAAAGTATATTTGGGACCATTAAAATTTATTTAATGAAATTAATATCTTCTAATTTCACTTATATAGTTGTATTCCCACTTTAAAATAACTACAATAATTATACACAAGTGACCTGACAGTGGAACCATGAAATGAATGCCCTCATATATGAGGAATGAGTATTTATAATAAGCTTGGGTACCAAATGGTCCTTTTCCCTATTGAAGATATCTCTTACCTTGTTTTCTATCCCATATAACAAGAAAACAACCAACAATAAGGTCTTTTTCCCCTTTCTAAACTTGTATCCACAAAATAAACTTGGGTACCAAATGGGTTCTCGAATAGGTTTTGAGTAAATTTGGCCAACACCGACATTTCTAAAATAACCATTATGATAATAATTGTATGCAATACCGTGTTAAATAGGTGTATCTATTAATTAAATAATTAATAAATTTCAACAACCAGCTTCTTCGGCTCCATCCTAGAATATCTATAAGAATATCATATAACCATAACAACCACAACCATATAACCATGGTAAAAAAAATCCTTTTTCAGTGAAATGCTGGAATATCTATGATCTTTTCTTCTGAAAATGACAACCACTACCACATAACCATGATATAATAAAAAATATCCGAGTCAAAGCCCTATAAGAATTATAACATCCAGGATAAATCCCTATAAGAAGTATAGCATGGGATTGGTAATATCCTACTCTCTATAATAATTTTAGTATGAGACATGGCCAAACCCACCATATATCAATATTACAATATATAAGTGTGTAAGTTCCTAGGCTGAGCCTAATATATAATCATTTTATCCTTAAACAAAATTCCTATCAGACAACATGGATATCATAATATCCATTATATATCTCAATGGTTAGTTATGAAAACTACCATTTATCTTTCAAATACCACTATAATTTATATAAAAATTGATTAATAGTTATATAAATTAGAAAATAAGCCTCATTTTAAGGATTTTATAAGAAGAATTCACCAAAGGTCACATATCATGCTAAACACACTTTAACCAATTAGAAAATTTAATTATGTTCATAGTTTACTCACCCAAAAGGTAGCCATAATTGTAACACCTCGAGATTTTATGAGATATATTATTTTTTTCATATTTTCTGTTTTATGCTACACCAGGATTACCTTGGGCTATACACAACACCGTATTAGCTTGTGGTATACACAACACTATTCTTAGATCATGTTACACAAAATTTCAAGTTCGTTTGATAGTAGATATTATACCCATGATTGAGTGTATATATATATATATATATATATTCAATGTATAAATGAAATATTGTTGGATTCTATTATACACAACAACTAAGAAGTCTTGCACTATACACAACCCTGACTTGGCTTGCATTACACACATTCGCGACCTTTCTCGATAGCGTGTGTTGTACGCAATATCAGGTTTCACTAAACAACGATATATGTTTATAATATTATTATGAACTAGATTTTATGAATATTATTAACTACATTTTGAATTTTATAAAATTACTATTCATATTACACATTTTCTAGAACATGGTATGAGAACAAAATAAATATTTTGGGTAAAATAAGTATTTTTAAAAAAATGAAGTTTTGCCGCCTTTTGATGGAATACCAATTTTAAATTTAATTTTTGAAATGTTTATATGTTAAATTTTACAAAATAAACTTCTTCTTTTGAATCAGGATATAAAAATTTTCATTGGATAAAATTTTGATATTTTTCTGACAACATTCTTATTTTGATGAATAGTAAAAACACGCTAAATTTTACTTAAGAACAACTATTTTCATAGAGATAATTTATATGGTTTTTTAATTATAATAGAAAACTGTTTTAAAATATAAATAGAATATGTTTTTACCATTTATTTTAATGTATGTAATTATCATTGATTTTACTTTGAATTCGTAGGTTAAATCAATTCAATCTTTTGCAATATTTTAAACAAAAAATCCATTTTTTTCGACAACAGGATTAATTTAAAATTAATTACTACAACTTATGTGTTTTTAATTCAGAAAAATGGATTCCATATTTAAAATCATTATGTACAGATTATGTTAATAGGCTACTTTTTATTTTTGGACATTATGAATAGTAACTACATTAAATTTTATCTACCACAATTAAAGGTAAATTAGGTAATTAAGAGTAAAAATAATATTATAAAATTACCCTAACACTTGTATTAATGTAATTGGATGATTATATTTCGTCTTAAGGAATATTTAGGTCTAAATGGAATCCATTGGAACCCACTTGTATGTGATTAAGACCTTTAATTTATTGTATTTTAAAGAAAGTGAAATATGTCTCACTCAAACTTTAATAATTAGATTATTTTTAGTACAAGGTTATAAAAAATATAATTTCGTTTATAAATACTCATTTTAAAGATAAAATGTTTTTATTTATCATAGTAATTTATTTGTAATTTTTAAGTAATATTTAATTACTTTAATAGCTTATACATTAATGATGTAGATATTATTTATTTAGTGAAAAATCAATAATATTGTTTTTATTAAAATAATAATACCTATCAAAAGGACCATAAAATTGACCAAAAATTATTTTATGAGTATATATATACCCTAAGAATCCAAGGGTCTATTTTTGGACCATTTTTAGCCTTATAAAACAGATTAGGACATTTATATTATTTTATTTTAAATGATGTCAAAGATGTCACCTTCATAATTTAATAAATATAACAATTTAAATATTGAGATTTTAAGATGATAAATTCGATTAAAAATATTATTATTAAAGTTATTATATTTATATTCATCATAGGGTTTTATTTTTAATTTTTAATAAACTAATCAGTATATTAAATGATTATACAAAAATGATGTAGTAATTGTTTTATTAAGAGAAATATCAAATAAATGGTTGTATAAATATTAAAATAAACATTATATGAACTAATTAATGTTATCCACAAATTTTCTAGATGAATATGACATGTTAGGAATATATTAAACATTTTGGTTCGAATATATCCTCTGTGTGGATTTTATTTAAATTCAAATAAATGAATAGTGTCAAAATTATCTCTATTGTTATTTTATAAAAATAACATATTATTAAATTTTTTAAAAATCACATAAATATTCAAAAATTATAAATTGAAATTTATATGGTCTAAAATGTCATAAAGTACCCAATTATGGATAATTCACAACACATATGCAATTATTTATAACAATTTAAAATTTAGAATATTATTACCACAAAAAAGATTAAATAAATTAAATAAGGATAAATCAAATTGATAAGTTTACAATAAATTCCCAACATGTATAAATTTTATTGGATGATGAGATTAAAATTATATCTCATATCATCTTTTTATTTTAGTCATTTTTTAGGTTTTTAAGTGGGGTTTAAATTTATTATAAAACAATATTTCGTATGTTTCCAAAGGTGCCCCTCTCCTACCTTATAAAAGGGAACCTCCTCCCTCTCTTATTCACAACACTTTGAGCCTTAACGCTCGGCCAAAACAGACCATTTCTCTTCTCCACTTCCCTAGAAACATTCTGGTGGATCTGGTCTTCTCAAAATACCAACTCTAGTTCCTTAAGAGGAAGATTAAAGGAGGTGCGTCGAAGAAGAGGCAATCTCTTCTACCGATTCTTTCAAGTTTCTTTATTTTTAAAATTCTTCTTATTTATTTTTTTCATTATAAAGTAATAACATAAATATCAATAACATACTGATATATTATTATAAGTATGAAAACCCCATTTTACCTTATATCCATCCTACGGAAAAAAAATCACCGCGCGTGCGTACGTACGAAATACCGTCTTCACGCTGTGGTGTAATCTGTTTTTCCACCACCACCTTACTTGGATGGGTATAATGGTGTAAAGAATAAATATATATGGATATTATAACATCATAATGATTCTGAGATATTATATCATCCACTCCAATTCCATTCAATAATTATGGGAACGATATCATTGCTTGTGCGTACGTATGGATTACCGTCTCCACGACGCGATGAGATTCAATCTCCATGTTAACCATTCACGAATGATTATAAAGAATATATAATGAATAATAATGGTATATATAACATAATAATTCTACTTTATTTATGTATATGTTATTTACTTACTTCTATTCAAGTCAATAAGGAAATGAATACAATGTTAATGCGTACGTACGACCTACCGTCTCCATGAACGGTGTGTTTCATTTCATTTATCAATCTGTTATATATATATATATATACTGAATATATATGATATATAAATCATGTTTTAAATTCTGGATGTTATTGAACTATGATATAAGTAATAATAATATCAATAACAACAAGTCCAAACAGGCACGATAAATGAAATGATTTTACCGAAAACACTACTTTAACATAGAATTTACAAAAGAATGGGTAATATAAAGTCATAAGTGAACCGTATATGATATCACAACAATGAATATGATTCTGTAATATGTCAATGACACTATTGAAATCCTTATACAGAAGGTTCAGATACATATGAAGCATATCAGACATAAGGTAAGGGATAATTTTACAAATCTCATTTTTATCTGAGATTGCTTATAGGTAAGTATTTACTGGGGTTATATTTTCATCCATGTACATAAAAATGTTTTTCATAAAGTGTTTAATATTATTCCATGTATGTTTAAAGTCATGTTTACCCCTCCTTGCCTTTTACATTTTTTTATGGAAGGAATCTTTCTTTTATTTACCATACGAGGAACTTTTTGACTTTTCCGGCAAAAGTACGAGAAGAATGTTTTTTTAAATTATACGACATGAAGGGATTTTTACGATTTTATAACACCTTATTTTCATGAAGCTTACTCTATATGATTTCATGACTATTTTCAAAAAATTCATTTTCTTTTAAAATTTCATGGCATTTTGTGAAAAGAAAATGATTTGGAATAAGAAAGGATATTTTCCTCAAGAATTCATTTAAAGTATTTTATCAAAACCATTTTCCATATAAGATGAAATTATTTCATATGTGTATGTTTCAAGTATAACGTATCTATTATTTACATGGTTTCAATTTTCTTATGATGAAATGATATCCATTTGTTTTATATGGATTATGTTTTTATGGAATGATGTTTATGAAACCCATTTTATTATTTGGGTTATGATGAATGATTTATGTTTATGTTGTAGCACAAGTAAGAATGATTTCAATATGAGATGGGTGGGACCTATATATCCCTCCAATTCATTGGGTAAATATTTATATCTCATGAGATAGACATGGCTGGAATGACAAGTTAATCCGGTTCAGTGATACAGGACTGGAACGAGGAGTGAACTCGATTAAGAAAGGGACTTTGTCCACTAATATGGTATTGGAAACAATTCCTTGGATACTATGGAAATCATAACATGAGATTAATGGTTTCCACAACTAAATGTTTTATTCCCATGCTAGTTTATCATGATTAATGTTCCTTTATGATCTATGCCTTATGTACTGCAATGTTTTATGTCATTGCTCAAAATTTTGATGTTTAGATTTTATGCTCATGTTTTTACATTCAAATGTTTATGGAATGTTTTATGTTCTCTATGTTTACCCTTACTGAGCATTTGAGCTCACCCTTTTTATGTTTTCTTTTCCCCAGGATATAAAGAAAGGTTTTAGGTAAGAAAACAAAAGGGGAATATCTTTATGGGAGATGTTAAAGATCTTTCACCATGATTAGAAGATTATATTCCGAGTTTCCAAAGACACTAAACTATTATGGTCCTTGTGTGTCTGTTGTTTTTTGTTATTCCAAAAAAGTAATGTAATGTCCATGTACGTCAAGTTCAGGGTCTCTACAATAATCCAGGACAGAAGCCAATTGAAACCAAAGGTATCAAAGGAATAATTCCATTCATTTATTTAATTTATTTGGGTGAAAACTACATTGGTGCTATCACGATATTTTATAAACTTAGCAATTATCAAATCACTGGGCTAAGATTTAGACCCACTACCTTTAACAGACAATCCAATAATAATTCCAATAGAAAATTTCCATGAGGAAGAAGGTAAATATTATTTCAAATAGGTTACTCGATTGAAACTGATCAAAATAAAATCAATCAATGCAATCAGTCAAAGGATTTATCTCTAATGGTTAGAAGAAGTGGAAGAGAAAGTAGAAAAATAACTAAAAAGACTTACCAGGGATCGAATGAATTATTAAGATGATTGGAAGTAAGGTTGGAACTATAAATTCTCCTATGAGATTCCCTAAGGAAGATAAGAGAGATGTTTTTGTGTAATGGAATGAAATTTAGCTTCATAAAATGTTTAAAATAACAGGTTGGAGAATTACACAACATATGATATTGTAACCCATCAGGTAAATATTTTTAATGGGATATTCCAAAAAACCCATCACCTGAAATTTATTTTATTAAAATTCCCAAACAATTACATGATTTGTCATCCATTTTTATGGCGTGTAAATATTCTATTGATTTTTTTCATCCTATTTCACATTAAACAACGTGAACCTTTTTTAGATCTTCTTAACTTACCAAGGACCCATGTTAACACTTAACCCACAAATACCCAGACTCCATTAATTCAAACAACAATAAATCCTTAAAATTTATTTCTTTTTCCCAATAATGATCTCAATCTTTGAATAAGACATTTCCACAAAGTCTTAAATCAAAAAATCTAGGATGAACATAACTAAAAAATGACACGCTCTTATAAACTCCCACCTTATATCAACTCATCCCCAAGATTATCCAAGTATCATTTTGGGGTCTTAGTGAACAAGTATATCCATTCTGTTTTCATATGAGAATCCCTAACAAAATCCTCCTCCTTATGTCTCCCATAATTCCTCTGTACTCTAACCAATTGTATTTTCCTACCCTGAATATATCTCTCACCATGATCTACAACCAGTACCAGATGATCCTCAAATGACACATCAGGAAAAAGCATGATGTATGATATGTATATTATATGGGAAGGATCTGGATGATATCAACATAAATGAAATATGTTAAACATGTCATGCATGGAACTTTAGTACTATGGAAGGGGTAAACAATATGCCACTTGAATGACCCTTATCACTATCTCAGATGGTCTAAGAAACTTGGGTTCTAGATTTCCATATTTATTACTATGATATTAACATAACCTATGTGAAATGAAAAGGAAAAATGATGAACACCCTTTAATTCTAGATTTCATTGTGTAGGTTATCATATTATTTATGACTTCTCTGTAAGGTCATCAACCACACTCTGATCAACTAAATCTTCTCATATTTCTACTGCATGAGACTAGGCCCAAAAAGTACTAACTCACATACCTACATCCAATAAAGAGGTGAAAAACACAACCTTTCATACATTGCCTAAAAATTTTCCATTTGGATTGATTCCTAAAAGCTATTGTTATATTCAACTCCATGAGTTCTATAAGTTTATCCCATGAACCACAAAAAGGAAAAACACAGTATTGTAACATGTCTTCCAGAACTTGAATTGTTCAATCATATTGACCATTAGTCTATAGATGTTAGGATATGCTCAAAAAAACCCATGATCCTAGATCCTACTAAAGAACCTACTATAAATGTGATGTGAAATGAGGATATTTGTTTCAAATGGTACTCATCAGAACACCATGAAATTGAACCCCATCACACACATAAAGACTACCTAGATCATCAAATTTGAAGATTTCCTCGATAATTAAAAAGTGGGATACCTTAGTCATTATATCCATGAAAACCCATAAAATTTAATTCTTATGGGTTTTATTGGGTAATTATATCACAAAATCCATTGTTACATCATCCAATTTTAACCAAAGAATGGGAAAAGGATTCAAAAGCCTCATTGGCCTCTACTTCTATGCTTTAACTTACTGACAAGTGAAGCATCTAGCCATGAATCTTACCACCTACTTCTTCATTCTTGAAAACTAGTACTATCTATAGAGATAATGATATATCTTTATTAATAATTGATGCAATACCCACCTAGAAGCCTAAAAATCCCTCATCATCTACTAAAGTAAGCCCGTGGGAACCCATAATAGGCCATAAAAAAGAATATAATTTCCATTATTGAGATATCGTCCTTATGGTGTATCCCGACCACATAATTTTTATCTCAGAACTGATCCCTTTAGACCAGACAACTTCTCAGTCTTAACCTGGTCAAAAATCATGGGTATAACAGATGTCAAAGTCAGATCTAGCCATCCCTGAGAATCTTAAACATCTATATTCATGTATATAAAGAGGGAAATTATTCTCCACTCATCAAAAAAATACTATAATTCCTCTATTTTTGTCTTTCAGATAAAATATTCATCAATAATTTTTCCATTTCCTAGTTTATAATCTAGTAAAAAGTCTAAATACTATAGATACTCGACCCACCTCCTCTTCCAAATGTTAAGGTCTCACTAGGAAAATATATGCATGAGGTACTTATGGACTGTGTATACCAAAAAACACTCACCCATGAGATAGTTTCTCCAACATTTCAGGGCATGTACAACTAATTATAACTCCATATTTTGAATAGGGTGATTATTCTAATGAAATATCAACTACCTGAATCCATAAGTAACCACATAACCCTATAGTATCAAAACTAATATGAGTTCAACTCTAGATGAATTATAGTACATGGTGTATACTTTACCTGATATAGATAAATTGAGTATAGGTGCTGAGGTTATCCTTCCTTTAAGATACTAAAAATATTTCTTACAAGCATTAGACCAAAAAAACATCACCTCTTTCTTGGTCAACCCTAACATAGGTGTTACCAAATGAGAGAAATCATAAATAAACCACCAATAATATCCTGATATACCTATAATTCTCTAAATCTTATTGGTGTTCTTGGTTTTTTCCCAATATACCACGATTGCGGCTTTCTATAGGTCTATTGACACACCTACCTTTGAGTTGAAATAACCTAAAAATTGTTCTTTATTAATCCTGAAACTAACTATGTTTAGCTTTCTATAAAGTTGATAATACCTTAATGTACTCAGGATGATGTCAAGATGTTTGGAATGATCGTCGAATGACTATAAGTATATTAAGATATCATAGAAAAAACAACCACAAACTAGTCCAGAAAAGGTTAAAAGAACCTATTCAATAAGTCTATGAATACCACTAGTGTGTTAGATAACCCAAACAACATCACCATGAATTCATAAATCCATACCTACTTCTAAAAGACGTTTATAGTATATTCGATGGCCTCACCCTAAACTGATATTAACCTGATATCAAATAAATAATGGATAAGATTTTAGCACCTCACAACTGATCGAAAAGATCATCAATATGTGAATGAGGATATCAGTTCTTAACCATTATTTGGTTTAACATCTGATAATCCACACATAAGTGAAAAGATATACCAACCCTGTTGGTGAAGAGAATTGGAGAACCCCAAGGAGATGTACCCATACCTATAATGCCTTTAGATTCTAGATCTTTAAGCTAAAATTTCAACTCTTGATGCTCTTCTAGTTCCATTCTATATGTGAGATAGAAAATGGCTCTTCTCCTGGCACCAACATGATCGTGAAATCAATCTCTCACTAGGGCGGTAAGCCTTAGAACATGTTAATAAATAATTCCGGAAAATATTTGGCCACTGGAGGGAAAATCAACTTGATGTATTTCCCCTTTATCTTTAGAAATACTGGCTATCTGATCCCTAGGACAATCCAATATTACTGAATTGGTCCTGCATGGCCAGCCTGAATATTCCACCCACCTTGGTCAAAATAGGTTCCTCATGATGGATATATGAAAGGTAAATATCCTCCTATAATAGTCAATATTATATTTTTAAATGACTAACCAATCAAAATGAGTAATCAAGATGAATCCTATCATATCCATCATGAGTGGTTCCTAAAAGAAATTATAATAAAAAAATATCTAGAGAACATGCCTTGAAACATTTGATATTCTATGAATGCACTCAAAATGACGTGTCGATGGTTTAAACACTATCCAAAATTTCCAAATCTAGGACAAAACCATTATAAAAAATAGGAGATATAAAATAATTTGATTCTCCTATATAAAAAAAATCACATTCCAAGGTAGATGATACAAGAATCGTACCTCTAACAGTAGATGATTCTGCATCCATGATAATCGGAGTAGCCTACATAACATGTAGAAAACTAATCCTTCTTCCCTAAGACCCATTCTGACTACCCTATTTTATTTTATTTTCTTGGTACTATTGTTCCAGAATTGGGTACCATGTCCCCTGCCTCGGCCTAAATGACCTGTGGAACTCTAGCTACCAGTCTGCTAAGGGGTAGCTAAGCCCTTCCAATGTATAGTGCCTATTATTATCCCCTTCCATTGGTCTAATATGTAATGTTTGACTATGACCTATGAAGATGAGATACTTTACAAAATATAGGACACTCGACTGTGGGGTAAGGACACTACGGGAGCTCGTGAATAAACATTTCACACTAATATAACTAGAACAGAACATGGTCCTGATATGGATATCAAATTCCCTAACTACTCATACCACAACAGAAATAACATAAACTAACACAGAGGCACTTATTTCCACTCTATGAAGAGCTCCTATACTGCCCTGTTGAAACATCCCGGCTTCTGCTCATGGCCTCTCTCATATTACCTTCTGTGATGAGTGTCTAGTTCATTATGCCCTCAAAGATGATCAAGAGAAAAGCATTTACATGTGACCTAATATCATAGAAAATACCATCTTGAAATCATCTCTCCCTAGAGATATCATCATATTCCAAAGATGGTGTAATGCACTATAGGTCAATGAATCTTCCAACATAGTCCAACACTGACATGCCCTCCTACTTCAGATGCATGAACTCATGAGATTTTTATCTCTTATTGTCTCAGGATATAAATGTTTCAGTAACTTCATCTTAAAGTCCTTACAAGTTATCTCATCCTTATTCCCATCTTCCTTAAAAATATCCCACCAATGCTTGATAGTTCCACGAAGTATATATGCATCAAGGTTCACCCACATATCTATGGGTGTCTTGAGTTGCTTGTAGATTGTCTGGACTGAAGTGATCTAGAACTCAGATTCCTGGGGTCCCCCTTACAAAGTAAATTTTTTCCAATTCTATAACTAAAACTATCTTTTAAACTCAGACATCAAAGGAACAATAAAAACAATCTCCGTTTCCATGGATCACATGACCCTTAGGAAGCTGTCACAAAGCGGAACATCCATCAGCTCCACCAGAACTACTAGAAGATTTGGTTTATCTATATTAGTAAGGTTCTAATTTATAGACTCTTGAAACAAAATTCTATGATGACAAGGATATATTTTCTCTATATGAAAACCCACACCTTAGATAACTAGCTAGAAATAGGGTCAACCTCAGCAGGTGACTACAATAGAGAACCACTGTCTCCTAGGCCCTCTAAATATATATTTAACATGTTTTAGCATGAAATGTCAATTAATCTCATTTATATAGTGAAGTAGATATCTTATATCATCATTATAAAGGAAATTATATATCATATACAATAACAGATATGTACCTATCATGAATGATGCATTATAATATATCACTATGTACCTATTTTGATGTAATCATTCTCATATCAGGACATACCAAGCCACATGTACAAATTTCAAGAAATTATAACATTATAAAATAGTAACTTCACACAACATGTGAATCAACCAAGGTGAAAAAATATCAACCGTAACAAGCACACACCACAAACATCAATCCCATCTTAGGGAACTCAGATTTCCTCATACATGGGTTGGCTACTCTAATGCACAAGCTCATTACCAAGTCCTGACACATTACAATATCCTTTCTACCTTTCCAAAATAGTAAATCAAAAGAAAATAAAACTTTCTTCTCTGATACCACTTTGTAATGTACCCTAATCTGATACTCTCTCACGTGGCCTAAAAGGGTTGGTTATGAGATCTCAAGAGCACCTCCCTGTACACCAGAGGATTTTGACTAGTATTGGGGGTGTGAAATTTATATTGGGGATACTATTATCCCTAGTATGAAGTTCTATTGAAGTTGAAAATTAACCATAGAAAGGGAGAAATAAATTTATAGACATATCATAAGACAAAAATAAAAGCCAGCTAAATAAACCAATAAATAATAAATGAATAATGTAATGATGTGATAGAATGTTACCAAATTTCATTCTACAAAATAGTACAAGTAAAATAGTAGAAGACTCAAATAAAGACTAAAAAATCCCCAATACTAATACCCACATCAGTCCCACCTCCAAACTCCATCCCATTTAGCAAGAAAAAAAATCTACAAAAGGTCCTTTTTCCTTGTCTAAACATTCATGCACAAAATCTACTCAGGTACCAAACAACATGCCAAAGTGGGTGTGAGTAAAACTAAGTAGGTCAACACAACCATTTATAAACTAACTAGTATGATAAAAAGTTTATGCAATAAAGAGATAAACATGTGTATTAATTAATTCAAAAATAAATAAAATACAACAACAACCCGCTTTAGCTTTATATCAGAATATTTATGAGAATGTCTTAAGACCATTCCAACCACAACTATATAACCATTGTAAAATATCCTGCATCAGCACCATGCTAGAATATCTCTAATCATGTATTATGACCATTCCAACCACCACCTCATAACAACAGTATGGCCAGAACAATCCTGGTCAAATCCCTATAATCATTAAAACATCCGGGTCAAAGCCCTATATTCATTAAAACATGGGACTGAGAATATCTCGATCTACAAAATAATTGTAGCATGTGACTGAGCTATGTCCGCTTAATATCATAATTATGACATATAGGTGTGAAAGTTCAAGGTCCGGGAATAATATATAACCATTTCATCATAGAACACAAGTCCTATCATACATCATGGATTTCATAATATCATATCTTATATCTCAAAGGATAATTATGATAATTACCATTTATCTTTCAAATACCACTAGAATTTATATAACAATTAATTAACATTTATATAAAAGAGAAAATAAGCCAAAATTTCAGGATTCTGTTATATGTAATCATCTAAGGTCACACGCCTTGATAAACACACTTTAATCCATTATCCAATTCAATTATGTTCATGGTCTTCTCACATAATTTTTATAGAAGATGCCCGAGGGTTGATAGGAGAGAAGATACAACATAATGAAATAAACTTCTACCACCCAACATGTTTAAAAGATAAGTTAGGGGAATTGTGTGACATGTAACGCGGTTACATGTCATTTAGATATTCTTAATGGGATGTAATGAAAAACCCATGCCCTTATATTTATTTTATTAAAACACCCAAACAATTACAAGCTATGTAATCTATTTATGTAGTGTTTAAATATTCTTCATATAGTTCTTCAACCTATTTCCATTTAAACAACTTGAACCACCTTTAAATATTCTCAAGTTACCAAGAACCTATGTTAACACTTTACCCACTAATTCTCAAACTCCATTAATTAAAAAAAAATACATCCATGAATTTTAGGTCATTTTTCGCATTAAGTATCTCCGTCTCCGAAAAAAACATAGCCACTAAGGATCAAATAAAAAACTCAAGGAGGGACATTCCTAAAAAAGACAGGATCTTACATCTATTCACATACTAGGATTTATTGATCGCATCTTTATTTTATATATTAACTAGGTTTCCCTATGATTTTTTGGTAGATCAAATTGATTTAAGATCACATTATAAATATTTAAAAAAGATAATTTACTTTAGTATTATATTGATGTTTTATATACCTATTCTTCCAAAGGCTCTAGGCCCCATGATCCCTTTGTTGTATTTTTTATATATTTATGTTAAAAATAGTCTAATAATAGGTTTAAAAGGATTGGGTTTTTATATATAGAATCAAAGTATGATCTATTTATATTTTGGAATTAGGAATAGAATATTTTAATGATATCCCTAGGGATTATTCTAAATATCAGAAAATATTTTAACATTTTGGTGAAGTATAATGTGAGTTTTTGTCAATTAATTACCTCCCTATCTGGATACTAAAATTTGATGTGGATATAGAGTAGTTTTACCATGGGGTAATAATATTGAAATGGGAAGGTTGAGTATTAACATGATATTCACCTGGTTCACTACAAAGAGGAATTGTTTTACACATGGGTGATATAATTTGTTAAATTCACAAACTCTTTATGAACCATTACAAAGGAATTGAACAGATTTCCAGGTTAGAAAAATTAATAGGTAAATCAGTATTTATTACCTAGATTGAAACCTAGAGACTCATAAGTTAGGATATAATTTGGAATTATAAGTTATTACTTATGATTTAATAGTTTCTCATTTATATGTTAATTAGTTAAAGTATTCAGATATCATTTTTCTTAATTTAAGTTAATAGAGGGAAATTACAGTTGGGTTTCGACCTAATGGTAAAGAAGAACAATATGTGTATATCATGCCCATGATCAAATCCAATAAAATTAGAAATATTTGGGGAGGATATTTTTTAGAGGTAGGATTCCTATAAGATTAATGTGTCATAGTATCTTGGGCAACAATGGAAGCCTAGGATTGATGTGGAAGTTTATTATTAGTGTAGGTGGGGTCATCAGGCTTCTAGATAGCAGTAGGCTGTGGCAGTTAGAATATTTGTGTCAGGACCATCAGAGTGCAAAACAACCAGTGAGATGACTTCTGTCGTGTCCTATGGTTATGGTGGTGGGTCCGATCATTAGTGGAAGGATCACTTGTATGTGATGGATATGGATAATCATGTCGGTGTTGGGGTAAGCATGAATTGGTATGTGGTGGCGAATTTATATAAACAGGGAAAAAAATCCAAGCCCTGATATCCTCTAGTGCAGATTCATATGAGGGCTTAAGAGCAACAACACCCAGCTTTGTAAAGCTACAAGATTAGAAGAATGATATGGCATAACATTTTCCATTAATATGAGGAACCATTTAACTCTTTACAATGAAATGTTAGATGAGTTGTATTTTAATGTTATAAGCTAGGTTAATTGTAAAATATGCCAGTGAGGGTCTATTTTAGTGGTATCAGGTCTTTGGGGCCTTTCAGATCATGTATTATGTCATATACTTCTGGGAATACATGTCATGTAAAGTTCTACCTTAATTAAATTAAAAAAATGGTACTATCCTAAAGTAAATAAAAAATATAAGGCCTGTTGGCTTTCAGACAGATTAATTGAGGGAAATTGGAGGAACCTTGCTAATAACCAATATGATAATTATTTTGATGATTTCTCTAATGATATTCCCAACCTAAAAAAATAATAAACTGGTAACCTCATGGTAGTATTATCTTAGATGATTCAACTTATGAATAATAACTTGAATTGTGATAAATAACCTCATACTAAGAAAGATCAAGATGTAATTGAGTCCTTTATATGAAAAATAACTCCAACCTTTAGATGATATTTTAATCCACTCATAAAAAATGTAAAAACTCCATTGAAATGATATTATTTATCCTCTAATTCTAGAAACAAGGGAAAGTTTCTCTCACTATTTATCATATTGTGGGGGAATAAGTTTAGTGGTCAATAATAATAAAGAACACAAATTGAAAATAATAAATTGATTCCATGTAAAGGAAAATATTCTAGAAAATATTCTTTAACAAATATTTCCCCTAAAATGTCTACCTTAAAATAGATAGGGAGTTACTTAGACTAAACCAAATGGAAGATGAGTCCATTGGGTCATGTGAGGAAAAATTCACAAGGCTTACAAGTTAATCATATGGATTTTTTATAAACATTTTAATTAGTGGGTTACAAATGAATATATGAAAATATTTAGTGATTCAAGACTTTTATAACTATGAAGATATTTTCTATTAGTCTCTTAACATTGAGATAGAGATCTACGATTCTCAGTGGTCTCATGGGTCAGGAGATAAAAAGAATGAAATGGATTTGAATTCAAGAGGATCTATAGATAAATATATTAGTAGAAAGAAAACCCAACTTCAAATGAGTCATAAGTGTGGGATGAGGCATCCCAAATACTATTTTAAGGGATTTAAAAGATGATTTAATTGTGTAAAATAGGGGAATCAGGAAAATTATTTCTAAAGGGATATGAAGAATACCAAAAATATTATATAGGAAAAGAGGGATGAAATCAACACTCAACCTATGGTGTAGTGTTTCAATTACAATGAATGTGGAAATTATCTAATTCAATCCCCTAAGTAAATTGTTGCAGAAGATAATCAACGACAACAAACTCCAAGTCACGGAGAGAAAGGAAGGGAATATGATATCACTACTACTGAGGTGGATCATAGAAATAATGTGGTGACATGTATTCTGGTTATTAATTCAATAATAGAAAATTTTATTTTTTATTCTAATTCTCCATATTCTTTTATAGCTTGAATGTTTTATGTAACTATTAAAAAATATACTCAAAACATGGGTGTTGAGTTATATTTGAGAATAAAAAATTGGGAAATTACAACATCTTAAGTATATAATGACTCCCCAGTCAACGTTTGTGGACTTAACCTCCCTAAAAATCTTATCCTACCTCTTTTAGTGGATTTTGTTGCAATATTGGTCATTAATTGTTTTTCCTTATATAAATCCAACATTAAATTTCAGGAGAGGGAGATCAATCTTCTAATCCTAATCCATCCTATGATTTTGTATAATTTTAAGGAGGAGGATGAATATACTTTGGTATGTTCTTCTCAAAAGTAGATATTATTGACATATGAGAAATCATATCTATCTCACATGACGAGATGATGGAGAGAACCATGCATGAGGACATTCCCATTATAGGGGATTTTCCTGGTGTAATAACTAATTAATTTCTTGATCTTCCACCTAATCGATAGGTTGGGTTCACAATTGAAATTATGCTTGGATATCAACCCATATTTAATAATCCTAGTATAATAATCACCACAGAGTTATAAGAACTAACAAAGTAATTACAAAATAATCTGTAAAAGGGTTTTATAAGCTCAAGTGATTCATTTAGGAGTGTGTTGGTTATCTTCATCATGAAGGATATGTTAATGTACCTTTTTATTGAAAATCATGAACTCAAAAAAATTACAATAAAGGACAATTATCTCCTTCCATGAGTTGAATAATTTTTCAATAAACCATATAGGGCTTGATATTTCTCTATGGTGGACTATCAGTTGTATATCACCAGTTAAATGTGGAGAAGGAAGATTTTCCCAAGACTACTATTAAAATAATGTATAAACACTATGGGTTTTTAATGAATCCCTTTATACTCATTAATGATGCATTAATTTTCCTGGACTTAAGTAATACAGTATATATATATATGTAATACATAAATTAATTTGTGGTAGTCTTTATAGATGATATTTTGATATACTCATTCTTGGGGCATGTTATCTGTTGTAAAGGGATATATATTGACCCTTTTAAGATAAAATAAAATTATAGGTAACCTAGAACAACTTCTGTAATAGATATCCATAGTTTCCCTTGACTATCTAGGTATTAATAAATTTTTTTGAGAAACTTATCATGAATTTGAAACCCACTAACAAAGATATCTTAAAAGGGGGTAATATTGTTCTCGAATGATGAATGTGAAGAGAGATTCAAGGAATTCAAAAAGGGGTTTATCACTGCCCTAGTAATAATACTTCCCTCAAGTATAAATTTTTTATTGTATACATAAATGTCTTAAAAAAGGTATTGGGGTGTATACTAATGAAAAATAAAAAAGTGATATCCTACGCCTTAAGGAAGATGAAAATCCCTAATCAGAACTAACCAACACATGATCTTTAGTTAGTAGTAGTGATCTTTACATTTAAAATCGAGCAGTATTATCTTTATGTAAGAAGTGTAAAATATATATAGATCATAAGAGACACAAATATATATACATATAGATGTATCATAATTTGAATTAGTGAATATGGTTAAAGATTTTCTTGACATGACCCATTGGGACCTCACTTGGGATGGTAGTAAGCCATGAGTGACACCGTAAGAATTCCTCCAATAGGATAGGGGTTGGTGAAAAGTGATGAGTATGAATAAAAATGGAATGGGAGGCCTTGGAATAACACATATATAGACACGCACACCTAAATCCATGAAATAATATAGAGATATAACAAAGTAGTAACCTTAAGAGAGTAAAAAATGCATGCAACAACCTATAGGATACATTTAAAAGTGTAGCAAGGTAATACATCAGTATAAGGAAAAAATACATTCCCAAAAAGTGATTAAAGGGGAAAACCATACTGAAAACAACTTTAAAGGGTAATGAATTGGTGATACAAGATCAATATCTCATATTTTTACCACTGAACATGGTCAGCACCATTACAAACTGTAAATCTCCACTCATACAAATTCCACCATAGTCACCACTAATATATCTATCATCTTCATAAAAAGTACATGTGTGGTAAAATACCATGAAGGGGTTAGTTTATACATTCTTGTTAGGAAGAACCAAATCCAAGTGGTATGAAAAAGAATAAAACAGTTATCTTAACCTATAAGGAAAGAGGTTAAAGAAACCCAATATCATATATTCTCATACTAAAACCCTGGTAAAAAAGATTAAGTCACATTCACCATAACTGTATAAGGATGATAACGAGTCCGAATATATCTCTAAGGTAATTTTCCTCGATACCAAGAACCATGTGAAACCTCATGAGAATCAGAGTGGAGAACCCACTCCTCACTAATACTTTTCACTATTAAGGGAGAAATATCTCTTGTGGAGGACCCGATCCCCACTAGAGCTAGATGATGGGGGAGTAAAACTACATAGATAGAGTAATTTCACCCTTTCTAGTGTGAGGGAGTATCAAATCTACTTATATAAATAGTATAGAGGACCCACACCCTGTCATGACATGGGAGTACCGACCTCGACATCTCTCCAATGATCAAACATGATCACTACCACCTGTAGAGAATCACTGAAGAAGTATTACACGCATATCTACTTCTGTCATATATCTAATGGAAAAACTAAATCCATCATAATTTCCTAAAATGAAAAATACTCAGGATTGGATACTCACGGAAAGAAATTCGATTCCCAAAGAAGTAGATACAAAAGTTAGAATGTTTTGATTGGAGTATATGGCATGTACTACTAGGGTATATAACATGTATCTTGAAGTAAAATATTCTCCATGTCCTTCTCCTATACTCGAAATGTAAATCCAAAACAAAAGGTGTATTATTTATGTGACACTCTGTGTGGTACCACCTTGGTCCAAGCCGTGTTCCTCAATGAAAATGGGTTCTCAGGCCGAGTAGGGGTACATGAGGTGTACTCCAAGGTAAAATGTTTGTTGGCTACATGAACTAAATGAGAGTGTAACACCTATATATGGATGTAATACCAATCCAAAGTCACACAACATGTGGTTCCTCCACATGTAGTGTGATTATTATTGCAGACTGAAACCCTAGAAGCCAAAAGAATCCAAGGAACAGAACGTGTGTTCCTTTGAATTACATGGTGTGAAATCATGCTTATTTCAGACAATGAAGCATTGTATCCCAATATTTATGCACTTATGAGATCCACTAATTATGCTACCATTCTCACTAATTGGCTTTCCCAAATATGATGAAATCATAAGGGAATTCCTCCAATCATTGAATCTCAGCCTCTAATGGTTAGAAATTAGAACCCTAGTATCTTTGGCGAAAATATTCATGCCTACCATTGTTGTTTATATTAACAATACTTATAACTGAAAACATTCATCCTATGGTATATGATATTTGGATTATTTTCACATAAGAATAATATTCCATGCCTCCTTTTTCGAAAACAGGTTTTTTATGCATGGATCCATCACCTTCAATCCATTGTTACATCATCAATTTTTTCACTTCCTTCAATCTATTACCATTCAAAAAACTACCTTGAATTAGGAGGTTCGATCATGCTCAAACAGTTATATAAATGTAAAATCACCATCCTTATGGGAAAATAATAAAGAATGTGAAGAATAGATATAGAATAAGCACATAAACAAAGCGAGACATTATCATTGGATGATGTGATATTAAAAAATGATTATTAATGAGGAAAAAAAAATAGTGATAATCATAGTTCATCAAAAATAAATAATCATATATAAGGATTTTGATTAAATTACTAATTATGAAAAGAAAAAATATCAATAATTAAGAAGATATACGATCCAAGCTCAACAATTGAATAAAAAGGTTATAAATAAAAAAATTAAAATCAATACCTAGAGAATTGATTGATCATTGGCGATGAACACATTTTCTAGTGATAAATAGAAAGGGACTTCTACATTCTTTTTCTATCTCATGAATCAACTCATTTCATTCATCACCGATCCATGACTTGAGATCATTATCACCAACAGTGGCTATCTTCCTCCTTCTATTTAATCTTCCATGGTTATGAATCTCACCATTGATATTTTCAATAGAGGTATATTTATTATCAGGGGGGATTGTTTTGGAGTTTAAAAAATTAAATAAATAAATTATTTAATTTATTTGACACACCCACTAACCAATTTCTTCAATGAAACATATGACACTAACCAACCTTATGTTTCACCTACAATAAACCCCAAATTTCAGAAGCAACCTTGTTCTTGTATATTCTATCCAAGTACTGGATCAATAGGAACACGAGGTATCTCTAAACGATGCACACATGTGATTGATTATATATTAATATTTTCAATATTTCAATTATGGGGTCTAATAACACCCAAAACACAACACCAAATCCAAGGGAAAATCCAATAATATATATAAAAATATTCAATGGATAAAATATCAAAAACCAAAGTTGTTACATTCTCCCCACCTTCACGGATTTTCACCCTAAAAAGAACAAGATACAAAAAAGGATAGGATATTGATATCAAAAATATATCTCATGATTCATAGAGATATTTGGGATGTTTTTATGATTCCCAGGAACTCAAAATAGAGGTATCCTCTATCAATGTGAGATCCTCTCCTATAGATCCTCGATCTCCACAGGGTGCTTTGAGAAGGTCCATACTCAATGCCTAGAACACCCCAGTATAAATTTTTTGATATGTCTTGTAGGTATCTAATCATTCAAAACATGTTGAATATTTCATACACTTGGTCTAGCTGTAGGGGTAAGACAAAGTGGTATGAAACTTCACCATCCCTATGTAGAATCTATTACAACCCAATGGAACTTATGAAAAAGATTACTACCTAGACCAGAACTATGAAATCCAAATCATGGATTTACTATAATGAAGACATGGTATCCCTAATTAAAATTAAATAGTATATGAAATTGGTCTTTTTGAGATTTATATTAACACTTATCTTCCCTGAAATGCTCATGGATCACCTGAACCTTTCTTCGATGTTGTCTAGACAAGTTCTAGACAAACAAGAGATGTCTCACCAATCCTCATTCCAAAAGTAGGGTGAATTAATGGTTTCCATGTAAAGTGAATTGAATGGTTTCATACTGATAGTTGAGTGATATATTATATTATAATCAATCTCCAATAATGGTAATTAATCCTCCCAGATCTCATTGAAAACCAACAAAAAATAAAAAATATTTCACGTATTCCAACAGAAATTTAGTAACAGACAATATATCTATTGTTATAAATGAGAAAATACAATAGATATTATGTTTTATTGGTATTAAATTCATGCACCAACATTTATTTTTAGCAACATATATTTTTGATGTTGTTAATTATTTAATACCAACATATTATTTACTAAAACATAACGGTTTCTTTATTGTATTAATATCTATAAATTCTTTATGAAAAAATGAATCTATTTCTATTAATTAATGTTATAATTATTTTTTTCAACATATAAATATGTTTCTAGTATATATTCACTACAAAAAAACCATTTAATAACAAATTTTTTATTACTAAAATTTTCCTAAAAAATTATATTTATATTAACCAAATTATTTTCATAAATATTATGATTATAACACACTCGGTCTAAAACAAAATCAAATTAGTATTTTAAATAAATTTTATCTAAAAACAATTTATATATAGGTTTTTAAAAACCATTCAAAAATATAAAAATAAACATCGAAACGATGAATTATAATTAAAATAAATCATCAATAAAACGTAATATTTTCAGATGGAAACCTCAAGGGATATCTGGTTGCACTGTTGGGAGGGAATATTCCATGAAGATCACTCTTTCAATGAATTCCATAACATTATCCTCAAGCTACTAAAAAACATCCACAATCGTGTTCAAGCCCTCCAATTTCTCTAGGGAATGAAAAATTGAAACTGACGCGAGTGGAAACCCCTTTGCCCTCCCCAGTGAGAAATTTTCACTGATGCTGATCTGATAAAAGGTTCCATAGATACCCATGATCCCTTTGATAGCCTGCAAGATCTACCCCTTTTTTTCATCCCCCTAGGCCCCTCCTTAACCTTCAGGTTTTGAAATCACAAAGCAAATCCTGGACAAGGAACCACGGTAGCACTGTTGACGCCTTGAAGGATCCAGTCAGCGGTCACGATGTCATCACATATAGGTAGTACGAACTACCTGACGATGATTAGGTGTTTGGGATATAAGGAATATGCACTAAGATCCTCCTTTGTCATATAGCGGCTATGCATGATGTTTGTGAAACAGAATGTGATTGATTCCTATGTAGGGTGGGGCATGGACAAAAACCCATTTAACATTCCATTAATCAATCTTTGAGAATATTTTCAAGTATAAACTTCCACTATTAAAGTTCTAATCACATAAAATCACACTCCTCTAGTGTTTAAATTTAATTCAAATTAGGGTTTTAGATAAATTATGATTTTAAAGGCTTTCTTATTCTTGTTCTAGTTTTTTTGGTTGATTTTAGAATTCTCATGACATACTTATCTATGGAAAAGAATTTGATCCCAACATTGAAAAAAATTATTATGGATAATATTCATCCACCTTCTAAGACGACTCTAAAATTATACTACCTTAGAAAACTCCTTAGATGAATCTTGGAAGATTTTTTTCTGTTTGCCTTGCCATCATGGCAAGGTAGAAAAGTTGATCTTTTTCAGTTTAAAGAAGCAGAAACTATTCTCTTGCCTAATTATGGAGGTATTGAAGTTAATCTGGATAATGATAATGTGAAAAATCATTATGGTTACATGATATACATGGAACTATTAATTACTGATCAAATAAGTAGTAGTAAAGGAACACCTTCTGATTAATTTTTTTTGTTTGTTCTCTCAAATAAATTTTCTATGGTTGGATGGGAATAATCCTCTCATGAGTTTTTTTAACATGGAACTTCATGCTAAATCAAAATTTTCACTTATCCTAAAAAATAATGTGATAGAGTAATATTTGGGCAAACATATTAGAAGTAGAAAAATGTTTAATTTCTGTCATGATTTCCTAATTTTGGACCATTAATGTTGAGTGAATCCCTCCATTCTACATTTCATCGCTCACTAATAAAAACACAATTCTTGTCATCATAAAATTGGTGATCCAATTATAAATAATATATTTATGGTTAATATATTGGTAACGTTAAAAAAACCAAACTTTTTACACATGAAAATTACTTATTGCAGAATTTTTTTTATATTGAACGGGGGCAAGGACCCCATTATGATGAATGTGTGATTTATTGAAATATAAATTGACCAGGATCCATTGTAAGTACCATGAAAGGTAAAAGATCATTTTAAATGAACTAAAATTCTTTCATTATATAAATTTTAGTAAAAGATAAAATCAATATTTAAAATTTATACCTTAAATTAGTGGATATTGAATACACATGAATACACCCTAAATCATCAAATTTGAATGGGATTCATTCATTATTTTTTGTATAATGTTTCCCCATTTTTAATATGATTATAATTTATTTATATTTGGAGTGTGGAATGAAACAATGCAATATCCTTTCTTAATTAATGTATGATTATAGAATCCCATCTTTTTATCACATAAACTTTCATTACATTTTACAAAACCGAGGATCTTTAAGGTTTAGTGTCTTGGAAACCAGGAACTTAAAACATGAAAACATAAAACATTCTTATTAAACACTTGAAAGGATTATCCTCATGTTAATCCTAGGTTAATTATTGCATCTAATAACCTGGGGACATACATCAAAAGAAAGGGTGAGCAGAAGGCCCAGTAAGGGAAACAAGAGAAACATTTTACATGTGAACTTGAGATACTTCAATAGGGTCATGAAAAGAACTTTAAGGAATGAGAAAGAAATCATGAGATATATCATAATAAAAATAACATTTTTCAATACTTGAAGATGTGGATACAACATTTAATATTGAAAATCATTTCATTTCACCAAGGTCCATCCCCAAGGTGTCATTAAAAATTACCAAGGTTATTCACCAAGGTATCAGTCTAAAAGGTCATCTCTAGAGATTAAGTCTTTACCCAATGCATTAGAGCGCTATCTGGGCACACCCTTGAAATTTCTTTATAATCATGTGAGAAAAATATATCATCATCAACCATTTCATAAACAATCCATATAGCATAAAATAAATGGGTTTCATTTCACAATCATAACGTTTTAAAAACTGCTTTAAAGACATGATCTTTATGTCACTTTAAACCCATGGAAAGGGAAAGCGAGTTTCATGTATGTAAATACAAGAATTTAAAATAGAATTTTTTTTATATATGTGAATACCCATATATAAGATAGAGCTTTTAGTATTCACTTAATAATATAATAGAACTTTAGAAAAAGAGAGAGACATTTTCAGACGAAAATTCTACAGCATAACGGCTATGTTACAGGGTTTTAGAAAACATTGAAAAGAGAGGGGACATGGGTAAAACATTCATAAATGACCCATAAAACAGTAGAGGGAAAGACTATAAGGGATTTAAGAACATGGTAATGAAATTTTAAAATATACCATATGAAATGAAAAACATGAAAGGAGGACAAAAATAAGATTTCTCTTATGAAAATTCGGCAGCCTAACGGGGTCACATAAACTTCAACCAAAAATGAATTTATGAGAAAAAATAGGGTCTCTCATCATATGAACATAAAATATAAGTATGATAGATATAGAGATCATACCACAACATAATAAAAAGGAACTTTAAAGACTTGACATGAAAGTAGAACTTGAAAACGAGAAGGGTGAAAGAACCACTTAAAAATTCGGCAGCCTAACGACGTCACTTAAAATTTCCAAACACTGAATTGAAGAGATAAAATGGGGTATCTCATCATATGATCATAAAAGATCAGTATGATAAATATAGAGATAATACCCCAACATAATAAAAAGTAACTTGAAATAATTTACATGAAAATAGATCTTGAAAAATGAGAAGGGAGAAAGAATCCGTTACAAAAATTTCGGCAGCCTAATGACGCCACTTAAACTTCAATAAAACGAAATAATGAGAGTAAGAGGGGATATCTCATTATATGAACATGAAAAGGGAAGTAAGGGTAATATAAAATAACCTCCTCCAACATAAGAACATGGAGCATAAAAGAAATGACATAAAAGAGATCACTCGAAAAGAAAGAGAGGGGTCAGATCCCTTACCTTAAAACGTAACTCTTAAATCTCAATGGTTGGGACCTTGACGGCTTGGGGGCACCTTGGGAGGACTCCTTGGGAGGTAATGAGACCAGAAATTAGTTGGGGGAGAGTGGGGAGTCGAAATGGATGAGAGGATGGCTTGGTATTAATAGGGAAAGTGAGGGGACAAGGCATTAATGGCCAAGGGACACCTCACAAGTGGTTTTCTCAAAAGCATGGGCTCTCGCATGGTATTTACCATAGAGTTCGGCCACACGGGGCACCCATACAATAATGAATCACATTTTGTCGTCCAAAACATAAAATATCTCATGGAATCAACATGAAACAGTTATGATGTCATTAAACATACCGAAACCCTAAAACTGTATGTTTACTATTCACTGAAAATTCAACTTTCTCAGAAAAATCCCAAAATTTCACATTAACCAAATATAAATGCTCTGATTTCAAAAATAAACTCCATTTTATAAAAATAATTTTCGAAATATTTTTAATTTAATTTTTAATTAAAAAACACTATTCACCTGAAAAAACTAATACTTGAATAATAATTTATGAAACCGTTATTTAACCATTTTATTGAATCACATTACTTAATCAAGGTTCCTAGATTATATTAATACTTTATTTAAGTAAGATTACTAATCTATTTGGTCACATTACTAATCCTAAGCATAAAATCACTATTAATAATTTACTATTCATCAAAAATCAAGTTGATCTTATTAGACTCTAAATTTCGTACTGAACATAATTGTAGAAGACCATTTTTTGAATATCATTACACATTTTTAATTATTTAAGGTTTACATAAACATTTTTAAAATATCCTTTTTCTAAAATTCATCTAAAATATGCATACTATATTTATCCGGTCATTTGAAAATTCATAAACTTCATCATAAGAAGGAATCCCAATTTTTATTTAAAACAAAGGATTACACAAGGTAGTTACAGTCTACTTACATAGCTCCTTATCACACCAGCATAGGACCTAAGTGTAAGGTGTGCTAAGGTGAGAGAATCTAAGGGTGGATCGGCCAACATCACACGAGTAGTAATTTCTATCAGTTTGAACTTCTTGGAAAGGCGATTCCGTTCTAGCATCACACAATGAAGTTCGACTTGGGTTTGGTCCAGAGCAAAGCCCAGTGGTGCTACCTCCTTCCCAAGTTCTGTTAGATGGTCTTCGATCAGTCCAAGACTACCAGGTGAGGCCATCAAATCTTCTTTCTATAATAATTAACCAATATTACTTGTATTTAGAGACAACAATCGAAACATTTAGTTTACATCGGTTATATTGACCAATGGTCATATAATAGTCAAAAACAACGGTCTCATTTTAATTATACTCATGTTATCAAATGAAACATTTTTTTGAGTATAAAAATAAAATAAAATAACACACAAAATTAGGAAACAAGATTTATTCAAAATTTCTGGTCGTTAAAATCTTCCCCCCTTAAGAAATTGCGTCCTCGCAATTTTTAAAATTGGGTTTTGAAATTTCATTGAATTTCCCACATCGGAAAAGGAGTCAGTAAAAATATTACTTTAAAAGAATGAAAGGGAAGTACAGAGGTCACCCGAGTTAACCCACACTAGGATTTCATGTAGGAAAACATGGACATGGAGGAGAAAACAAAGGGTCACGTTCTGATGGAGAGTGATAGAAAACATGATTAGGAGAAAGTTAACCATGAGAAAATCCCAAACTTATGATGTGTGTAAACGGTCTTTGATTACCTAGTAGGAAATTTAAGCCAACAACGTTTTTGTTTTACGTTCCTTTTCATAATTTTGAGGAATTCATTTACTACATAGAACAGAAACATAAGAAAATATACCTACCTTCAAGTAGAGTTTCATCCTTTAATAAGTCTCTACCAAAACTAATCTTTTCTCCAAATGATGAGAATTCAAAAACACTTGGTCTCATCAAAAGCACAAGAATCATCTTCTAGAGAGTCACATAATCCACAAAAGATTAACTATATATTTCTTCTATCTTTAAACATTATCCCAAAAACAGAAAGGGTGAGGTAAAACAACTCTTCAAAAAGAAATAATCCCATAGGAATGGAAACTACTTTTAAATCTTAAAAGTTCCATGGTACTACCCAAAGTTCATCAAAGACCATTCTATAAATAACTGTCCTTAAAATTTCTCAAAATAAACCAAACTAAGATTGAAACCCAAATATAAGAAGGATTTGATAACATAGTCTTCCAAAATAAACTTCATTGTTCATCACCAAACAACATCAACCACTCCTAACATCTTATAAAAAATGTAGCTAACCTAAACATATTTTACCCAAGATAGGTTAATCATTCCCATAAGTAACCTAAATTACTATAAGTCCACCTTAAATTCATCTATTCTTCAAAATATAAGTCAACATTACTCCTCAATGAAAATACCGTAGTAATCTATTTACCTCGATCATATAGGGTCCCCAAAATAGTGAACGTCTTCCAAAATAATAATAATCTTTTAATCCCCTAATCATCTCTGTCATATTAATAAGGCAATCGTCGCATTTCCTATCACATTGGTTGTTGAGACATGTTCTTCCATTTCCCACCATTAACTAAGAAGAGAAAGTATAATTAGGGGCTTAAATACTTAGCCAATAATCATGAAAAGGAACTTAAAGCATATAAGGATAACTTGTAGAAGAAAAATATACCCTAACTTGTGATCCCCTAGGTTCCCATCTAGGTTATCCATGATCATATATTCTTATGTGAATCTTTATTTTATTTTATCTTTGTTCCTTTAACAATGGTTGATACTAAGCTTATGAATATACAAAAGCATATCCCCCAAGAGTGTCGTAACCAAGAGTGTAGCAAGGCCTGTTGTCGTGTACCAGTTTCTGTTTGAGTCTAGCTCAAAGCGGTGTTTTCGGGTTTTACCTCTATGTACATCTGTGCCAGAGCCACCTCTACCTGCTCATATCCAGACGGGGATTTATTTGCTTGACAACCCATTACTCAATACTCACCAAAATAATTGGAAGATTTCCTATATAAAAACTTTTCTATAGGTTTCTTCCAAAAGTTTTCATATCCTAATTTCCACAAATAACTAAACCAGCCTTTGATACCAACTATGGAATCCCGCCTTTTTATCACATAAACTTTCATTACATTTTACAAAACCGAGGATCTTTAAGGTTTAGTGTCTTGGAAAACAAGAACTGAAAACATGAAAACAAAAAAATTCTTCTTAAACACTTGAAAGGCTTCTCCTCATGTTCATACTAGGTTCATTATTGCATCCCATAACCTGGGGACATACATCAAAAGAAAGTGTGAGAAGAAGGCCCAGTAATGAAAACAAGAGAAACATTTTACATGTGAACTTGTGATACTTCAATAAGGTCATGAAAAGAACTTTAAGGCATGAGAAAGAAATCATGAGATATATCATAATAAAAATATAATTTTTCATAACTTGAAGATGTGGCTACAAAATTTAATATTGAAAATCATTTCGTTTCACCAAGGTCCATCCCCAAGGTGTCATTAAAAATTACCAAGGTTATTCACCAAGGTATCAGTCTAAAAGGTCATCTCTAGAGATTAAGTCTTTACCCAATGCATTGGAGCGCTATCTGGGAGCACCATTGAAATGTATTTATTATCATGTGAGCCACATATATTATCATCAATCATTTAATAAAAAACCAATATAGAATAAAATAAATGCATTTCATTTCATAATCATAACGTTTTAAAAACTGCTTTAATGACATGATCTTTATGTCACTTTAAACCCACGGAAAGGGAAAGTGGGTTTCATGTATGTAAATACCAGAATTTAAAATAGAAAATTTTGGTATATATGTGAATACCCATATATAATAGAGAGCATTGAGTATTAAATTAATAAAATAAAAGAACTTTAGAAAAAGAGAGAGACATTTTGAGACGAAAATTCTGCAGCATAACAGCTATGTTAGAGGGTTTTAGAAAACATTGAAAAGAGGGGGGACATTGGTCAAAAATTAATAAATGACCTATAAAATAGTAGAGTGACAGAATATAAGGGATTTAAGAACATGGTAATGAAATTTGAAAATATACCATATGAAATGAAGAACATGAAAGGAAGAAAAAATTAAGATTTCTCTTTTGAAAATTCGGCAGCTTAACGACGTCACATAAACTTCAACCAAAAATGAATTGATGAGATCAAATAGGGTATCTCATAATATGAACATAAAATATCAGTATGATAGATATAGAGATCATACCCCAACATAATAAAAATGATCTTGAAAGACTTGACATGAAAGTAGAACTTGAAAACGAGAAGGGTGAAAGAACCACTTAAAAATTCGGCAGCCTAATGGCGTCACTTAAAACTTCAAAATACTGAATTGAGGAGATCAAATGGGGTCTCTCATAATATGATCATAAAAGATAAGTATGAAAGATATAGATATCATACCCCAAAATAATAAAAAGGAACTTGAATGACTTGACATGAAAGTAGAACTTGAAAACGAGAAGGGTGAAAGAACCACTTAAAAATTTGGCAGCCTAACGACGTCACTTAAAACTTCAAAACACTGAATTGAAGAGATAAAATGGGGTATCTCATCATATGATCATATAATATCAGTATTATATATATAGATATCATAACCCAACATAATAAAAAGGAACTTTAAAGACTTTACATGAAAGTAGAACTTGAAAACGAGAAGGGTGAAAGAACCACTTAAAAATTCGGCAGCCTAACGACGTCACTTAAAACATTAAAATACTGAATTGAAGAGATCAAATGGGTTATCTCATCATATGATCATAAAATATAAGTATGATAGATATAGAGATCATACTCCAAAATAATAAAAATGAACATGAAAGATTTTACATGAAAGTAGAACTTGAAAACGAGAGGGGTGAAAGAATCCCTTAAAAATTCAGCAGCCTAACGACGTCACTTAAACTTCAACAAAAATGAATTGATGAGATCAAATAGGGTTTCTAATAATATAAACATAAAGGTTCAGTATGATAGATATATAGATCATAACCCAACAAAATAAAAATTAACTTGCAAGACTTGACATGGAATTAGAACATTGAAAAATGAGAAGGGTGAAAGAACCACTTAAAAATTCGGCAGCCTAATTGCGCCACTTAAAACTTAAAAATTCTGAATTGAAGAGATAAAATAGGGTATCTAATAATATGATAATAAAATATCAGTATGATAAATATAGATATCATAAACCAACATAATAAAAAGGAACTTGAAAGACTTTACATGAAAATAGATCTTGAAAAATGAGAAGGGAGAAAGAATTGGTTACAAACATTTCGGCAGCCTAACGGCGCCACTTAAAATTCAATAAAACGAAATAATGAGAGTAATAGGGGATATCTCATTATATTAACATGAAAAGGGAAGTAAGGGGAATATAAAATAACCTCCTTCAACATAAGAACATGGAGCATAAAAGAAATGACATAAAAGAGATCACTTGAAAAGAAAGAGAGGGGTCAGATCCCTTACCTTAAAACGTAACTCTTAAAACTCAATGGTTGGGACATTGAGGGCTTGGGGGAACATTGGGAGGACTCATTTGGAGGTAATGATACCATAACTTCATTGGGGGAGAGTGGGTAGTCGAAATGGATGAGAGTATGGCTTGGTATTTATAGGGAAAGTGAGGGGACAAGGCATTAATGGCCAAGGGACACCTCACAAGTGGTTTTCTCAAAAGCATGGGCTCTCCCATGGTATTTCCCATGGAGTTAGGACAAATGGGGCCCCCATACAATAATTCATCACCTTTGGTCGGCCAACTGATAAAATATCTCATGGAGTCATCATGACACAATTATGATGTCATTAAACATACTGAAACCCTAAAACTGTATTTTTACTATTCACTGAAAATTCAACTTTCTCAGAAAAATACCAAAATTTCCCATTAACCAAATATGAATTATCTGATTTCAAAAATGAACTCCATTTTATAAAAATAATTTTCTAAATATTTTTAATTTAATTTTTAATTAAAAAACACTATTCACCTGAAAAAACTAATACTTGAATATTAATTTATGAAACTGTTATTTAACCATTTTATTGAATCACATTACTTAATCAAGGTGCCTAGATTATATTAATACTTTCTTTAAGTGAGATTACTAATAAATTTGGTCACATTACTAATTCTAAGCATAAAATCACTATTCATAATTAACTATTCATCAAAAATCAAGTTAATCTTATTAGACTCTAAATTTCGTACTGAACATAATTGTAGAAGACCATTTTTTGAATATCATTACACATTTTTAATTATATAAGGTTTATATAAACATTTTTAAAATATCCTTTTTCTAAAATTCATCAAAAATATGCATACTATATTTATCCGGTCATTTGAAAATTCATAAACTTCATCATAAGAAGAAATACCAATTTTTATTTAAAACAAAGGATTACACAAGGAAGTTATGATCTCCTTACATAGCCCCTTATCACACCAGCATAGGACCTAAGTGTAAGGTGTGCTAAGGTGAGAGAATATGAGGGAGGCTCAGCCAACATCGCACGAGTATTAATTTCTATCAGTTTGATCTTCTCGCAAAGGCGATTCCTTTATAGCTTCACATGATGAAGTTCGGCTTGGGTTTGGTCTAGAGCAAAGCCCAGTGGTGCTACCTCCTTCCCAAGTTCTTTTATATGGGATTTGATCGGTCCAAGACTACTGGGTGAGGCCATCGAATCTTCTTTCTATAATAATTAACCAAGATTACTTGTATTTAGAGACAATAATCGAAACATTTAGTTTACAGCAGTCATATTGACCAATGGTCATATAAAAGTCAAAACCCAATGGTCTCATTTTAATTATACTCATGTTATCAAATGAAACATTTTTGTTGAGTATAAAAATAAAATATAATAACACACCAAATTAGGAAACAAGATTTATTCAAAATTTCAGGTCGTTACAATGATTCACATTATGTGTGATGTGAAATCCCATTATAATCATTTTTTTACATTAATTATTTAGTATACTATTGAATTTGATATTGAGAGTCTATAATTTCAAGAGTTATTACAATGAATACATTGTGTTGAAATATTAAATAGTTGAACATTTGATGAAAATTAATATCTATATTTAATTTCATTTATATTTTAAAATTTTCAATGATATATTTATGTGATTATAAATGATTTGTTTCATGTTAATGAATCATTATTTATTTTAGTATTTAGAACCTAT
This sequence comes from Viscum album, assembly GCA_963277665.1. Lineage (NCBI taxonomy): Eukaryota > Viridiplantae > Streptophyta > Magnoliopsida > Santalales > Viscaceae > Viscum > Viscum album. The sequence continues at coordinate 324,265,005 of OY728165.1, read as the reverse complement.
TACCTCAATATGTTATTTTAAAGTTAGTTTCATTGTTATTATAAAATTATGACTTTTTTAATTGCTAAAAAATCTTATGTTATTAAATTTTCAATAATTACATGATGGATTTTTTACATTAAATTTTGAATAAATTTCAGAATTCTCATAAAATTCCACAGCATGGATTGTTGTAAGAGGTCCTTATAGAAGTGCACATAAAAAAACTAGTTAGGGTTTGAGAACTTTTCTTTCAAAGGTTAAATATTTAAATTCCTTTATTTCATAAAGAACATGACTCTATTAAGTCATCTTGAATGATCGATCTAGAAGAGATTCTTGTAATGTTACTCTATTGTTCATCAATAACTTTCTCTATATGTTCCAAGTTTTCTATCCCACAAAGAGTTAGATAATAAAATTTACATCCCCAAGCACACCTATGTCGAAGATTCTAAAACATTATATTGTGGAATATGTAATAGGTTTTGTGTTACAAAATAATAAATAGAGGATATATGCTAATAAACATTACATACCCAGGGAGACATTATCACATCATATTGTGTATCTATGATGTTGATTCTGGGTTTTCTGGTGTAAACACATTTTCTTCATGCCTTCAAAAATAGAAATCGATTTTCTTATTTAGTGTTTTCTAACATGCATGAGCCAAATATTTCTGAAAATTTTTCTGATGCAATTCAACTATTTGAATAGGAATGAAATCTATTTTTGAAGGTCCCTCAACCTAATGAAAATTTCAAGTTGTTGATTTATGTTGTTATTGTGAAAGTAATCACTCATTTTAAGCATCAAAATTAAAATTTATGGAATATATGTCGTTGGGTCTGCATATTATTGTTATTTTGGCTCTACTTATGTTTAGCAGTGATGCTTAATCTGGTACGTGAAGCTATTTTGTGTGATAAACCATGCCATCTCATATACTTGTGTTGATTCTCTTGTTAGTGTTCTTTTCTTGGTCCTTATGGGCAGATTTTTGGCCTGTTTTGGACATGTTATTATCAAATACACGTTTTGATTTTCCAAATTATTTTTATACTGATGAAATATGATAGACATTCTTATACATTATTTCGTCTTTTATTTTTTTTCTTAATGTTTCAAGGCACATGGAAAAAAGCACTATTTCTTATGTTATTTCTTGATGAAATGATGAAGTATCATCCATTCCCATAAAACTTCATATACATGGGAAATGTTGAGAATCCTTACATTATGATTTTGAAATTTTGGTGATTTACTTTCATTTTTGAATCATTAGGTACACACTAAAATACATTTCAACAATCTCCTAATTTTGAGGGAATATGATTCAAAAGAACTTCCTGATAAGCATTTGAAAGGAATATGAGGAATGATATTCACTCATTTTCTATTACATTTGTTGAATTATGAAAAATGGAAAAATTTTCATATACACAACACACTTTCGTGTCCTAGAATTTATCATAACACCAAATATTTATGAGTGGGAATGGATCCTATTGGCTAATTGTACCAATTGATAGAATCATGATGTACTGTAAATTCTATGCTTTAATTAATTACTTCTTTGAAATCTTGTTTTATTATTTTTCAAGTTAAATAATATGACATAATGTTGTTTATAACAGTTCATGGTACCTTGTTTAGGTGATATGAAACTTCTTGAAGAGTGGGATATCCCTCTTGGAAGCATTGAATACATCCAGGATAGGTTCCAAAAACACTACCTTAGCAATTGAGAAGTTGTCCCTGGTCATAGTTCAAAGGGATTTAGGTATAGACAAAGATCATACATGGGAAGCTTGGAAATATTAATAAGAAGGGATTTTTGACGATCAATACCAGCCTACGGTAAATGACGATCTGATTCCCCATATGTTGGTATATATAAAATTCACACAACTTATTGTTTTTCAGGGTTTTCCCTAACATATAGATGGAAATTTGGGTATGTTGGTCGGGTTCATGTTAGGTTGATCATTCTCTCTATTATTTTATCCTCAAACTGAACACGAAAAATTTTATTGAACCAGTTGACCAAACACAACCCATTTATAGAAGGCTGAACCCGAACACAACTCATCTACTTTTTTTAATAAAAATAAATTGAGACCTGTATCAAATATCCAGAACAACCCACATAACCTGATATATCTATCCTAAATGACCCATATAAGAAATATAATTTCATCAAGTTAATAGGTTCTGGTGGTTATTATTCTTCAACCTGAACATGACCCATATATTATTTAGGTTTCAAGGGTCGACCCAATTACAATCCGAACATGTTTGTACACAACCTAAACCCAATTAAATTGTGTCGAGTCAAAAATAGCCACCTATAATCTGGCTTAATGGAGCCATGGTTTGGCAGAGTAGGGGAGGAGAAGGATAGTATGTTTATCAAAAGGAATATGGGGAATTATTCTACTCTAGGGAAAATATGGATGTGTTAATGGAGATGTGTAGGGTTCATCTTCTGCTGACATACATTGTGGTGAATAAACAAGAGGAGTGATTGTCGAATTTAGGTCAAGGTGATGTGAATTAAGAGACATAGAGAGTGTTCATGGTAAAGGTGATCATCCAACCCACCGCGGTGGATCTGGTGAACTTTGAGTTTTGGAAGGATGAAATACTTGAAATCCGGCCATGGTGGTGAGCTCAGTTATCTCCCACAATTGATTAGACCCAGAAATTGATCCACCAGGTTTGTGATTTTTTATCACATTTCGTCCATTCAATCCAATTTTTCCACAAAGAAAACTATTTTTTTGGGTGCAGGTGCAATGCCATTATTTTTTTATGCATTTATCTCACATTTAGGACATGAAATACAAATTATCCACAAAGTAACCTATTTTTTTTCAAGTGTAGGTTCCAAGTCATTATTTTTTGGTGATCTTAGTGGATAATGATTACATACATGGGGACTTGTTTTCAATTTTTATCAATATCAGAGCAGTGTAATCAATTCAAGGAGTGGGTGTGTTTCATAGTTATCAGGAACACTTTTTCAGTAAGCTGTCTATTTGAAATCACTTATTGAAATTCCCTAGAATTATTAATATGTAATATAGAAACATTTGTGAATCACTTAACACAATTGTTATGGCCTAAAAGAAGTTTTACTTAAGAGTTTCTAAACAAATTTTAACTATTTTTAAAACAATTATCTAGAATCATTTCTCATTATTTTACAACAGTTTGTTATGTAATACTATTAGTTTTCAAAGATTTCTATTAGCGTGGTTGTAGTGTACCTTGTAATTGTTTTGTATTTTGTTTAATTGCTCTTTATTTCATATCACATGAATTCAAAAATCTTCTAAAAAATATGAAAAAGTTATTTTTTCTTGGCCTAAAAAAGTTTTCCCACTATTTTTTTCTAATTTATAAGGAAATAAGTTTTTTATTAAATAAAACAGAATCAAAGGTATTTCATTTAATTTAAGTTTGATACAAATGATTTCATTAATTATTAAAGTGAATATTTTTTAAATATTGAATCATGTATATTTTTATTAATACGTAAAGATGTCGGATAAATTTATTGTGTCCGACAATTTTAATTGGTTTTGTTATTAATGGTGGAACATTTTTTTTATTAATATTATTTTTGGTATTATTTTGTTTATATTATATGTAGGTGTTGGTGGTTATGTCATGGAGGATATATAATATAATGTAAAAGAAGAAGTTTGTGTGGTCTTGAAGAGGATGAAGACAAAGGGTGGGAATGTTTATGGGTGAAAACCCAAATTCCACACCATCAAGTGATGGACAAGATATAAGCTTGGATAAGTGATTCTTACTATTGTGACATGTAATAATTATGTTGGGGAATTGAAAGCATGCATGACTACCAGTGTGAATCAAGATAGTGATAGTTGATGCATGAGAGAATCATATTGTGGATGATGTTTGATGGATTTACATGTAAAGTCCATTAGTGATTGAACATATTTAACATGTTTGTAAAATGTTTTTTTGGATCTTCATGAACTTTATTGGAGTTTAAATTTTTTTTAAATTATATTTGAACATGATTTTGTTGGATTTTGAAATAAACCAATTTTAAAATTATAATATAATAAATATAATAAATATAATTAGATTGATAAATATAATAAAAAAATTTATCAACAAATATTAGAATATCCACACATGAAATTATATATAAAATATAATTTAAAAATAGGTTTTAATTATTGGTATTATATATAAATGTTAATGATAATATTAAAAATAGATAAATCTGTCACAAAAATATTTTAACCAACATTTATATTATTTGTTCGTATTATTATAATTTCAACAGAACAATTTTATCTTTCACAATAACATTTAGCGATAGAGTTTTTAAGAAATGTTTAGTGAAAAGAAAATATGTGTTGGTAAAACACTTTACCAATAGAAAATGAACTTTTACCAATATATATACCTTTTTTGGAAAAAAGTTTATTTTTTAGTGGCACAATCTTCCAACCTACCTACCAAAACTAGGATGGTCAACTTAGATTGGCCACCTGACTAGGGGGGATATTGATCTAATATGTAAGTGGGTCCTATAGGCCTCCCATTAACCAATCAATATCCATCATGTATAATAAGAATCATGGTAAGATATGATCAACATTAGTACCCCGTGACTTTAGACATTCTCATTCATATTAAAACACCCTAAACTCTCAACAATGCTCCAACCTCATTTCGAAAAGAAGTGAGACTACATGTAAAGTTAGTCAAAAATCACCTAGATAGTATCATGGAAACTCATTGTATAGGTAATCCCCTATCACAAAAATTATAAATCTCTTATCCCACCACCATTTATAAAACTCAAGAGGTTGAGTCAAACTTTCCAAAACCTGATGTCCAACCTTTACCTGCTAACATGTGAGGCATAGAGAAATAAACTAAAAAATGAATCCACTCATTAAAACCTACCAAAACTACTGTCAAATGTACCAATACAACTTTAACAGTCCTAGATATACCACTATGGGGTAGGTAGAAAAATACATAAATTCCTCCTCATGAAATGTGACTAGAACAATGTTTATCCCTGTAAAAGCATGGAATGTTCCCCACATTCAGGAGACCCATGTGATTTATCTTCTGAGGATATCTCGTTTTATATAAATTCATAGTCTACATCTACCAAATGATCCTCTACAACAAGCTGAATGAACGGTGGAGTCACCACCATCAACTAATGATAAGTTTCACCCCTCCTCTACAAGGGCCATCTATAATGTGGAAATTAGATTTGATGCTGCCTCCACCAAATGGGAATGATATTTATTAATAATGGAATATTCCATTGTGTTTTCCTTCCCTATAGTATAGAATATATATAAGTTATATTCCCATAGGAACTCCTACAAAACCCTTTTTCTCATATCATTTTCTCTCTAAGTAGAGACATACCTAAAATAATGGTTGTTGAGAAAATACAAAAACACCTACCCAAAAGATAACACGTATACATCTTCAAGACAAATATTTATGCTACCAAAAACAAGACTTGGATCACATTGTTCAACTCTTGGGGTCTCAAATTCCTTGACCCATAAGATAACACCGCCTTCATCAACATCAACATGCATCTTATTGCTACTCAGGATGTATCATAAAACACTACAAACTCATATCTCTCCTATATATGTCTCAACATAAATGCACTAATAAAGATCTAACTCAACTCCCTTACGTTTTTGACACTACTCAGGCTAGGAAAATGAATTCCATTTTCTCTATGAGGTAGTGAAAGGAGATTAAATCCTAGAAAATTATGATATAAACCTTTGATTGTACCCCACTAAACTGAGTAAAAGTTTCACCTGTGACCTAATCATAGGTGGATCCTAATAAAGAACTACATTGATCTTTGTTGAATCCATGGACACCCCTTGTTAAGAGATGAAATTCACCAAAATGTGGACTTTTCAAATCAGAAATTGATGGTTTAATATATTAACATAATTAGTGATCCCTGAGTAAGTACATGACCATCCTAAAAAAATATTCTTATCCTCACAAAGATAGTAAATGATAACTTAATACACGAAGACAAACATGAACCAAACTGAGAATGGTTGAAAGATTCAGTTCATAAATTCTAAGAACACAACGGGAGAATTAGTTACACAAGAAAGCATCATCAGGAAGTCATAATTCCCATAATGATATCGAATGCAATCCTTGGTAATATTGTCCTCATGAACTCTTAAGATATGGTAGCCCAACCTGTGGGAAAACATTGAGATCCATCACACATAGGTCATCAATAATTTTCAATGGGTACTCCTCCATGACCATCACCTAATTTAAGTGATGTAAAATAATTAAAAGACTCTATATCCCATCTTCCTTTTATATGAGCAACACTAGATCCACCTATGGGAAAACACGAACATTGTTAAAACCTTCCTCAAGAAGGTCTTACAACTACACCCTACATTCCTAGAGAGTAGTGGGGGATATCCAATATTCCATAAAGGGAATCAACAAGGTCTTGGGGTGAATGTAAAAGTAGAATTAAATCTCCCATTGGGATGATAAAACTAGAAAATATTTTGGGAAGACGTCCTCATAATCCTTTAGAAATATAGGGAACTAAAATCTCATAGTTTCTACTACTCAAAGAGTCATACTAGAAAACTATTGAGAAGTCAGTTTCAACCTTGTATATATGATTCTAGTCTACTCTACCCGAGATTCCCCATCATAATCTAAGTAAAAACACATCCCTCCAACTATGAAACATTTAAAAACATCTTAGGGTCCCATTGTAGCTATAGAAAGATACCTTGAGGATCTGTATCCTATAATAGTCAAGTCACATTGCCGAAAGAGAAGCAAAATAATTGACACTTCTTTAGTAGGAGTATTTGAATATAAGGGTAGTGTTGAAGGATCCAATGAAATCTCAAGGTCTCCAAAAAACAATGTGGTAAGGAAGGATTGATCTATGCCTATGTCTACAAAAACTATTGCTAAAGTAGATAAGTCTTGGCTTATGCCTCAGATCAGCCCTAGTGCCTGAGGATCAAAATCCTCCACTACCTGAATCTATTAATTTCTTTTCCTAGTAGTTCCACACAACTTGTATTTACTCCAACTCCATGGAAAATCCAAGAAATCCGAACACAGACACATAAAATGATATATTACACCATAACATGACACTATCCACATTACGTGGCACTACATTTCCCACATATCATTAAATCACATAACAAAAGAACACTTGCAAGGGGGGGGGGGGGTGGGGTGGGGAGTGTCCCTCATCTATATATGATCAAAGGCAAATTACACAGAATAAAAATAGGGATTCATAAATTCCTTGTTTTTCATTAAGGAATTCTAGTTGTTAAGACCACTTTCTAACCAAGAGGGGTCCCACACAAAGAAAAATCCCAATCCACCACCTTTGAATAAACCTTGGTAACTCGTTAGGTCTCTGAAAATTACTCTAATAAAAAGATATGCTCATATCTATCCACGATAGGGTTAACTTCTTATGGATCTCGATTAAAATACCCTATTAGAGATATTATTCTCTAATAAGAAGACTCATTTTGAGAACAACCTTCTCATCAGTTGGGGTCTTCATAAGTTAGAAAACCCAAAACACTACCTCAAGACAAACCTATGATTAAGGTTCTATATCAACATGAATCATAAGTAGAATCTTTCACTAAAACTCAAAAAAAGTTAAACTTTTGTTTATCATAATCATATCCTACTAGAGCTACTGGAAACTCAACATGCTGATGATAATTTTCTTAGACCACTGGAGGTAGGTCCATGCATATCTCATTGGGTGGAAACAGTAATCTATGATCACATAGCGGGAAAACCTAAAGAATATATCCCCACATTGAGGCTTCTTCACTCAATTAGTCATCATCATAAACCTTTCTAGAAATCATATATGGCTATGGTCATTGGATCATCTTGAAAATTATGATGACATACCCTGGCCAAATAGAATATCTAAAGAGATAACACAAGAAGGAAATGAAAGTAAAAAGACCCAATCCTATATGATTCATGTACCATTGGTTTCCCTAGAACTGGTGCCTTAGTATTCTTTGTTGAAAAATTTGTATTCAGAGTCTTGGTGTATGGATATGTTGGTTATCGCACCGTCATCAAGTTCCCTGGTCTAAGAGCTAAACTCAATACACTCCAATAACTTTTCCCAAAGTTCTCAAACCAATATTCAAAACATGTCTAACTATAAATATCACCCAATTATTAAACCACATTTAATACCACTTTGTAATAACCTAACCCACTACGACTCCACTTGGGCCAACAGTAATCTGAGAGTGACACCCTAATCCCACCTCTAATAGACCTAGGGATAGTGAAACACACCTAGTAGGCATATCACTAGAATGGAAGGCCTATGCCTAACACACCTATAAACATGAACACACCTATATTCATGAAACAATGTAGAGATATAACATACCAATAGCATCTAGGGAGTAAAAAAATGCATGCAACAACCTCTATGATATATGTCAAAGTGCACCAAGGCAATACACCATTATAAGGGGAAAATACATGACCGACCAGAGATAAAGGGGAAAACACCAGCTAAAAATAATTTTAAAGGGTAAATTTGGGGAGATATCATCTTTAGATCCTATATTCTATTCATCACACATATGAATCAACACTACAAACTACTAAGATCTATCGATACCAAGTTCACCATAGTCACTAGTAATTTGTTTATCATCAACTTAAGACATGGAACATGTGGGAAACGAACATGAAGTTATTATTATAAACATAAAAAATAGAACAAAAAAAAACCAAGGGGGAATCCAAAGAATAAAATAGTTATCTCAACCCATAAATAAAGAGGGTAAAGAAACCCAACATCAAATATTCCCATACTAAAACCCAAGTCAAAAAAGAGAGAGAAGTCCCAATATCTAGATCGAGATGAGGATTATAACGAGTCTTACTATCGATCCAAAGTTCATGTAATTGATAATAATATCTATATTAAACCTCATGATAATTAGAGTGGAGACCCTACTTCTTTGTATTGTGATATACAACCATTGGATCTCTATCTTCAGTGGAGGGTCCCATCTCCCCGATGTAGCTCGATGATGGGGGAGTAACACTCTTTATATTGAGGAAGCACACACAATATATTTAGTGGAGTACCAAGTATACCAATATATAGAGTATGGGGGAACCACACCATGGTGTGATAAAGGGAGTACCAACCCGAATATCTCTCCAATGATTAAACATGATCACTATCACCTGTTGAGCATCCCTGAGAATGTTTTGTGATCATAACACCTCATGTCATATATTTTATTCCAAAATGAAGTCCACCTATATATATATATAATTACATAGAATAGGATAACCATGGGCCCAAATTCAAGTACCAAAGAAGAAGAAAGGTAAGGTAGAAGGTTATGAGGGGAGTACACAGTGTGTCCTACTAAGGTACAAAACATGTTTCACGAAGCCAAATCACAACTATATACCACTGAGGTACATAGTATGTAAAACAAACATACTCAATGTTTAATTTGGGTGACTTGGTGCATGATTTTACTTGGGGTCCAAGCTATATTACTCATTGATCATGGGCTCTCTGGATGAGTAAGGGTATACAGGGTATACTCTGAGGTATATGGAATGTAGGTTACATGGATTTCCCAAGCATGTACAACCAGTACATAGCTGGGATACCCACCCAAGGTCACATGACATTCGGGTCCCCCATATGTTTTGTGATACATATAGTGGACTAAAACACTACCATCAATAAGAGTTTTAGGAAAATTTTATGTGTTCCTATAGATTATATGGTGTGTCATTGGGTTTCTTATAGAGAGTAAAGTATGGTCTCTTAATCTTTATGTGCCAGTCAGATCCACCCATTCCACCACCATCATCACTGATTGACTCACCATAATCCACTTGAATCATTAGGGGAATGCCTCTGTTCATTGATTTTTGACCTCTGGTGACCCAAAATTGTAACCCCGATCTCTAAAAAAACATCACATATACCATCTTTGTTTGGGGTCACAATCTATAGAAGAGACGCCCAATATCCTCGAGTTCCTAGGATTTGGGATTCCTATCACCAGTGCTAAATCCCTCTTAAATCCCATTTCTAAAACATGGGTATTATATATGGATCAATCACCTTCAACCCACTACTTCATCATGATCCATCCACAACCTTAAATCCTATTTATTCTCACAACCCCCATGAATCTATAGGTTTGATTTCACTAAAACTAGTCCCGAAAATTTTAATTGCTAAACCCATGATCCAGTGATAAAAACCACAAGAAAGGAAATAGGAGAGGAATAAAAAAAGTGGGAAACTATCATTTACCAATGAGATATCAAAAAATGATCATTAATTTAGAAACAAAAAGTGGTGATAATCATATCACACAAAAATTAGATAATCAAAACAATAATTCTAATTAAATTATTGATCATGCATTAAATGAAAAATTAATAATTAAAAATATGTATGATATATGATCCAAAATAGAATAAAAATAGTTAAAATCCAAAAATGGTGAGTCCTTACCTTAACAATGGATTGGTCATTGGTTTTGAACACATTTTCTAGTGATGAAGATTAAGATTCCTCTAGGTTCTTTGTTCATATCATCAAACTCCTTGTTTCTTCCATCAATGATCCACTATCCTGAGCTTATCCGAATCCATGTTGGATCTTCTCCTCCTCATAATTTATAACCATAAAGGGTTATGTGACTAACCCTATAGATTTTACATAATGATATATTAATATAGAGGACGTATAGGTTAGCTTGAGTTGGTTTTTGGTCTTTTCTGTGGCCCAAAAGACCTATGGACTAAAGTCTGTTAGTGCCCGAAGGCCCTGTGGTCCAAAGGCCTTAAGACCCAAAGGACCAAACTGGTGGCCCGAAGGCCCAAATAAAATGAATAGTTTCAGATGCTATAGTACTAAAAAATAACTTCTACAATACTGCTATAGTAACCTAGAAATTCACACCACCCAGATTTGATCTTGGGTCTCTTGGATTTCACGGAGCATCTACCACTTGGGTGTAGGCATGTTGCAAGAAGGCTAGGTTATTAATTTTAAAAATTGAATAAAATAAATTATATAATTTAATTAACACACCCAAAAACCACAACCTTCAATAGAACATCTGATGATGACCAACCTAATATTTCACTTAGGGTAAAACCTGTGTTTTGGTAACAACCCGAATATCATATTTTCAATTAGAGGTTATAATCAATGAGAAAACCATTTTTCTCAAAAAATGGATGCCCAATCCCTAATATATGTTAATATTTTTAATATATAAATTTTGTGGTCCTGTGATAGCCAAAACATAGTTCCAACTCATTGAAAAAATACAACGATATATATAGAAATATTCAAAGGATTGAATTCCAAAACATGGATTCATTATAGAGATAATAAAGGATTATGAATCCTCAATCCTCTACCTTCATAGGAATGAAAATAATTTTGAATATTTTTAATTATAATGGATATGGGAACTTTATCATTGAGGAGAATTTATAAGGATCCAACCTGCTTTATACTTTCGATTGATTGAAATGGGAATCATAAAAGAACGATAATAATCATTTTTTCCCAAATCATTTCTCAACCATTACTTCTAGAGAAGATAAAGGATTTTCAAAGATCTCTTTTAGAAATACATGAGAAGGTGGTAGATATCAGAAAAAATATCCAGAGTATAAAGCCAATAAGGAAGGAGTTGTATGATTTGGGTCATGACTATGTGTACTATCAAATCCTATGATAAAGAATGAGTTTTTTAATGATCCACTATGATCTACCTTATCCATACAATTAGGGAGAAAAAATATGCATTAAGATCTTTGAGAGAACAATTTAGTGGGACATTATGAGGCAAGAGATCCCATATTATGCATCAAAATTTATTTTATCTTATTTTGGGAAGGATAAAAATAATTTCCAAGGGGATAATGCAACCATTACCCATACATATATGGAAATGGAAAACATAAACGTGTAATTTATCACTGGTCTTCCTAAGAAATCAAGAGGAAATCATGCTATATGGGTTATGGTGGATCACCTTACATATACTATTCACTTAATTGAAATTCAAAATGAATTTTCACTCAATCAACTTATAAGGATATACATCATCAATGTTGTGAGGATATATGGAACACCACCATCAATTATATTTGATATAGATCCATGGTTTAAATTCATGTTCTGAAAAGGAATCCAAAAGACTCTAAACATTGAGTTAAACTCCCGTACAAATTATCACCTCCAAACTAATTTCTAAACCAATTAGACTATCCAAACACTTGAGGAAATATTTATAGCATGATCAGTGGGATTTGAAAGAGTATGGAATCAAAATATTACTATGGTCCTAATCTCTACAATAACATGTTTCACTAAAGGATCCAAATGGATCCATATGAAACCATTTATGGGAATATACATCAAACACTTGCATGATGGGATGAATTCAGTCAGCAGAAGCTTCTGGGTCCTAAAATGGATGAGGAAATGGTAGAAAAGGTCAAGAGAATTCCTAATCACATCATGGATGCTGAAAGTTGACATACGATTTATGATGAAAATCATCAAAGAGAACTAGAGTTTTTGGTTAGAAATATATTATTCCTCTATATATCTCATTGGAAGAGAGTAATGATATTTTGGAAGAAGGGAAATCTTTGACCCTGGTACATAAGCCCATTTGAGATCCTCAATCAAATCAGTGTTTTGGAACTCAATAAGCACTCCCACTAACCATATCTCAAGTACATGACATATTTAATGTATCTATCCTAAAACTTTACATACCAAATTACTCACATGTATATAAATCAAAGGTGGTACAACTAAAAAAATATATCTCTTAGGAAGAGTAGCCGAAAAAGATCTTACACCATAGTAATAAATTTATTACTCCTCCAATGGCCCGAAGGCCTTTATTTTTTATTGATTTTTGATAATCTACCTTTCAATGGGTGAGTTGGATCCCTTACAAGGCCCGTAGGTGTGAGTATTACATTGAATGTAGGAATTAGAAGAATTCATTACCTATATACTTCAAACAACACATAAAACACAGACTATCTACTTGGAACTGCTCCTCCCCAACATCTTCATCATGAAATCAACTCTCCACCTTTGCATGGTTGTTCGGCTAGGCTTTCCCATTCATGCACAGCCTAGTTCCGATGGTAGGTTCCATACCCTATCATTCTTTCAATCTATTTAGCATATGATATGGTGAAATCACCTTGATCATCCTCTTTATGAAGCTTGTTCCTTGTAGGTTTTTTGGTTTGCATCTCCACTTAAGGTGGCCCGAAGGCCTTGAGGTGGCCGGAAGGCCTTACTGACTGGAAAGAATGGGTGGCCCGAAGGCCTTAAAGGACTAGAGGAACAAATTGGTGGTCCAAAGGCCCAAACGGGGGAATAGTATTGGATTCTAAAGTGAAAAATATTACCTGTTACAGTTCTCACTACAATACATGCTACAGTACTGCTAAAGTTCTGCTACAGTACCCGCTATAGTGCTATGGTGAATTGTTAAGTATAAGGTGGTGGCATGGGAACCAAGGGAAGCCAATAATTATAGTTACCCTCACCTTATTATGTAAAATGAAATTTCAAGGGAGGTATTTCACAATGGGGGGAAAATATAATGGACCAAAATTTTATAAATGGAATTTCCCTTCTTATAAAAGTGTCATATTAAGTAATGTATTGTAAATAACATAAACCACATGATAAAACCAACATAATTTTATTATAATAATTTGAAAATTACATTTAGAGAATAAAAAATTCTACAAAATTTGAAATTATTATAATGGGAAAAAAATATAGAATAAGATACCAATAATACGAAAATTCTGATTTGCTCAATCCCTTAGAAAAATCACTCTCACGATCTATAATATAGAAATGATGTAGAATGGTAGTAATTAAATATCAATTTTTAGAATGAAAATATATATAAACGTGAGAGAAAATAGAAGTAAATGAAGAATGAATGAAATATGAGGTATTTATAGAATATAGTAAACCTATAAAATCTTTACAAATTTGGCTATTGGAATTGTAATCTGACTATTGGAATAGTAACCCGATCATTGGAATAACAATTTAACCGTTAAGAATAATTACAAAGATTTTCAAATAGTATAATTACCTATAAAAGTTTAAAATAATATTTATGTGTCATATAAATGAAAATATCATATATTTATACTACCTTATGAGTAATGAAATGTTTTAAAAATGATGGATTAGATGTTTATATTTTTTTTGTAAAACATAAATGTTTTAATTATACTTTTACGATAAATATAAAGATTTAAAAGAAATATTATTTTCACAAAATTTATTTATAAATTATTATTATTTTTTAATGTGATGAAAATATAATTTTATGATAAATTAATTAATTTTTCAGTGGGTTTGAAAAGTGATCATAATATTAAAATTTATGTTTCTAAAATAAATAATGATTTTATATAAGAATTAATTTTATCATTTTTAGAAAATTAATTTCGAAATTTTTTTTCTTTTTTTTAATATACACATCAAAAAATATTTAAGTTAATTTTTGGTATTTTTATAAAATAGATGATTATTTAGTGAATAGTGAAATATGATAAAATATGATATTTGACATCATCATCAAAATACATGAATTTTTGATTCATCGATGATGTAATCACCATTTGTTTTGAAATAAAATCAATTAATTACTTTATAAGTTGTAATAATCAATAAAATTGGTAGTTTTGAACTAATATAATAAACTAGTAGATATAATATTAAAAACACATTTTTCTCCCCATATAAAAACCACCCCTCACCGCCCCTTCCACTCACATCTTCTAAGAATTGGATCTTTCCAAAAATATGCCTAATAAACTTTTAAATACTATCCCATGTACTAGTGCTACTTGTATGATCTAATGACCATTCCAAGGATCCTTAAGTGGTAGCTTAAAAGGATACATTCAAAGGGAGTGGTAAACACTAAATTAAATTTATTTTAATTTTAATCTTCTTCTACCACCCCATAAAATCTTCATACAACTATACATAGTAAAATAAACATACCTAATATAAGGATATGATATTATTATGGTGTAATATCCTTCTCCAATACCTTCTTTATATTATAAGATGAAAATTTTGTTTATAATAAAGTTGGTTCCTCGACTCTATGAATGACAAGCTTCATTTCTATCTACCACCTACAAGGATGGATATAGATATAATATTATGGTAAAATATGATCATATCAAGTTTATTATAACATATTTAGTTCTTTTTAACATTTTAACAATAATTTAATCAAATCCAAAGAATTTCTTTTGAGGCTGTCAGTAAAACGACCTAAATGAACTATCCACAAAACATTATCATTTTTACAAATTAAATCATCTATATATCAGAAAAAAGAATATCCGGGACTATTAATTTTTTTATAGAAATTAATATCATTTAATTTTACTTATGGAGTTGAATTATTTTTTTATAAGAACTTCTATTTATATACACAAATGATCCCACTAGGGAACCATGAAACAAATGCCCTCAAAAAAGAGAAATTAGTCATTATGTCTCTCAAAAAAGAGAAATTATTCATTATGTCTCAATGAAATGGTTATAAATTAACATAATACAGTTAACATAATATAATTATAATAAATAAAATATAGATGTAAAAGGTTATAAATTAAGTAAATAATTATTTAAATTTTATTATTCAGGATTTTATGTGCATGTGTAGAACAATTTCGGAACATAAGGTAAGGGATTTGTATGAACCACCCTTTTTTCTTTAGGTTATGAAATTTTTCTCTATAAATAACTTTATATATCAATTTAATTGATTTAAACCATCTAGATTCTATATATATGTCTCTAATATATTTACCCATCTTTTTCTCTATTTCTTTTTATTCCTAAATGAATACCAAATTTTGAGACATATTATCATTTACTCATATATGAACATCTAAAATATTTAATCCCATATTTTAAATAAAATATTTATGAAATTTAATTTTATTATAAAATGAGGAAGTATTATGAAACCCATTTATTTCCATGGGTAATTCTTAGGATAATTCATTATGATTGATTTTGTTTTGTGGAAAACATAAACATAAACATGTTATGATGGGTAAACCCATGTAGTGATCTAATGAATTGGGTAATGTTTTTCTATCATGAGATGAAATGTATGGGATTAGGGTGTACATATAATCTGCATTGGGGCTCTATCCACCATGTGATTTTTCCTTAGAAGTTTTTCTTGACTTGTGTTTCTGTCATTTTTTGGTTTAGTACACTTTTTTATAGTTCCATAATCTTATGATACCATGTTCTTTATGTTATGCTCCCATGTGATTATTCATGGGGGTTACCTTTTATTATATAATGTTATACCATTTGATTCACATGTTATTATTCATTATGATGTTTATTACTTCACTGGGATCTATAGACCATCCCATCCTTTTATGTCTTCCTCATGTTATCCTATACAGTTTTAGTAGGTCAAATGGGATTTAGGAGATCATTATGGAAATTATAATAAAGATGCTTGATTTTAGTTTATTGTTGATGTTTTTTGTACCTAGTCTTTCAACAACACTAAGCCTATTGATCCTTTGGTTTTATTTAAATTATATTTATAATAAAAATCATTTTATGATATGTGTAAAGGCTTGGGTAGCTATAAAAAATTCATATTGATAAACCATAAACAATAAGTGTGAATTGGATAGTTAATAAAGGTATCCCTTAAAGAGAACATTGTTCTCCCCACCTTTTTATGAGAGAACTAATATAATTTCACCCAAAATAATATAATCACGCAAAATACTACCAATGAGAACATTAGTGATAAAACTATATAATCCTCACAAGAGAATATATGTTATATATACCTTGAGGTTTCCTTTTCTTATGAAACAAATTTCATATATGTTGTACATATCTGCACCACTAGTTCATAATATGTGTGAAACACCCAACAATGAAATCCACATTTATCATTCCTTCTAACCTTTATATGAATAAAAAACATACCCCTGCAAACTGATCATATCTCATCAACTGTATTAGATAGTTGTCTCATGTCATTGATAGAACCTAATAGAAGTTACTAATAGAAACATTTTGCAATGAATCTGTATCCTCTAACCACCAAATTTCCTATGCATCACTCTAATCACCATCATGCTTCCTGACCCTTTCTTTTCAGTGAACCATTCTACCACAATATGAATATGGTGGTCCTAACCCATTCAAATAACCCCAACCTAGTATCTCAAAACCCTAGGATAACACATACCATATCTCAAGAAAACATGAACACAACTTATGGAACCAAATACATCATTAACACCCCACCTAATAGGGAAATTACATGAAGCTTCCTAAAATAGTAATATAAGTAAAAAAAAATCTTATTCCCAACATTAGGTCATTCTTCATCACAATTCCTAAGACCTTTTAATGGTTCCTCACATTACATTCCCATGACATATCATTAGTGTTTACACATGAGGGAGAAAACTGATCACATTGTCAAATATATATTGCTAAAGTCTCATGATCTAATTATATGGCCATAGATTTAATCATCTTTCAAAATAGATTAATGTAAAACAAAATAGAATATTACTACCTAGTAGGGTCCTATAATAGACAAATTCACACCGATCAACCACAAAATTGAATTACTCATATTCAAAACTATATCATCTCCCAGTGTTAATACCAGGTCTACCCAAGAAAAATGAAGTGAATAACAATTAAGGAAATGATATAAAAGGAGATAAATCTCTAGAACTGAGTTTTAGGATATCCTAGGAACATTTTCTAAAACACCATGGAGATAATTTTTCATCATTGATCACATAACTATTAAAACCTCATCCCAAAATAATTTGAAGGATTATTACCAGGATAAATATATCAAGAGGGGAAATAAAATAAACCATGATCTTCAGATGATATTTTATACATCAATAATATTTTTTAGCTTCCCTACTAATATTAAAATAGAATCATTGAGAAAATATGTTTTTTGAATAAACATATAAAAACATCATATCAATCCCATATGGCCATGTATTTTTTGTCTAGATTCAAAATCACCACCCCATATTCATCCCAATCGATAAATACTGATTGATTATACTAATCCAAATAATATAATTAATGGGAATTTACCCTTATCTATGATATGATGAAAAACTATTACATGTTTTATAGGACCTCACTAACCACTGATCTATGGTGGAGGACCCTCACCAAACCAAAAGAAATAAGCATCGACCAAGGGAGTACCTAAACTCATTAGTGGAGGAGTCACACCCTATTCATCTGACGAGTACCAAATTATAATATTGAAAGAAATGTACCCCCATTTTTGGGGAGTACCCACTCTAATTGATGGATAAAATATAACCCAAGAAATGGGGGATTAATTACTCTCCTTAATGGAGGACCCACACCCATATCATTGTGAGAGTACATACTATTGAAAATAGATAACCTACACCCTTATTACTGGTTGATCACCTAAAATTATCCATAATATATGGGATATATGCCTTGTTTATAATTCAATGACTATGGGAGTACCTGGACTTTTTAAGTTTATGGGGGATCCATACCATGTCAATGATAGATCAACAAGGGAGTTCCTGACCCTGTGCCTATAAAAATCCCCCATGTCCACCAGGATCCATTTTCCAGTGCATTAGTTATTCCATTAAAACTATCTAAGTGATGATCCAACATAATATTGAGAATATTTCAACCAAGAAAACTCACACTATCATGAGTTTTATTTCACTTATGTTATTAATGGAAGGTTTTTATTGTGTTTCTAAGGAAAACAGTTCCCTGAGATGATCAATATTCTTTTTTTGTAGCGAAATGTTTTCTATTTGGATGTAACATACTTAGGAAAAAATTTCCTAAGAACTATACGATGCACGAAGAAACATAACCATAACCTTTAAACAATGATCTAAATACTCAAGAAAGTAAACATATTACCAGAGTCCTTATATAGGAATGCATTGAATGCCACATCCCCTATCAGTTATCTCTAGTCAGAAAAATAGACTTAAACATCTCAAACATTATTACCCCAAATTTCTCGAACCAAAAACCTCAATGATACTACTCAAAACTCCATCTCTAGGATATAACCTACTTTGATACCACTCAAAAATTACCAACCCACTAGGAACCCACCTAGCCTGGTTTTTAGGTAAATTGTTCCACCACAATCAATACTCCAACTCGAAATGGGGCTTGTGACTATGTACAAGAAGGCATTTCATATCACGATAGTCCTTTTCCTAGAAACTTTAAAAAAATTACATACAACTACATCCCAAAAAAATTCAATAGCCATAAATGAAATAACTGAACTATAGAATAAAATTTATTTGAGAGGTGACAATGCACTAATAATATAATAGGTACAAATATACAAGTAAATGAAATTATATGAGATGAAAATAGAATGTTATATATGGACCTAAAACATGTATGTTGACTACTCCTCAACACTAAAATTATTGACACATGTTCAAACACCATTTTTAACAACCAAGAACTACTAAACACCAGCTCTCATAACTCTATGCACTCCATGACCATCCCTGAATATCACATTATCTTCATAAAACAAATCATGTGTGGGTGAAATTACCATTTATGGGTTTATATAAACATACCTTTTAGAATACACCAAAAATAATAGACGACTTAATTAATGTTCAGTCTGAATACAATGCTAAAAGAAAATCTAAGATCCAGATATGTATTAAGTATTATAAATTAATGAAGTCCCAATTTCATTTTCTATCTCCAAAGAGATAATAATCCACAAGTAACAATTAGAAATTTGTAAAATAAAAGATTCATTGTTTATAAACTGCCCAATTTCATAAAAACCACATCATTTTCCCGAGGGAGGAGGAAAAGTGTATCCTAAATAACAGTTTGGTTCATTGTAGTGAGATCCCCTAAAATGAATCCCTAAACCATAAAGGAAAAACTATACCTATTTTCTCACCCTTTATGAGAAAAGTGTAAAAAAAATCTTATCCACATAATGAAACCATAACATCAAATCTAAACATCCTTCCTTGAGGTGATTAATAAAGAAGAACCCTTGGATATAGAATTAGTAATCTTAGAACTATGAAAACCCCACTAGAACCACCTCTCACCTAACATGTAGGCCATCATGATTGAATTTTCAATGAAAAATTACTACAAGAGTAGGAACCTATAACATGGGAACCCATCATAACACCTTTATCTATGAAAAAAATGTATCAAATGGATGAATATAGTGGAAAACCCATGACATTCCAAGGAGGATTATATCAATCAAGGGAGTATTAGATCCACATATGAGGTCCCCATACCCCATATCAAGGAGAATTTCCCTACCCCATTACTTAAGTAATAATATTTCACTGTGAATAGAATAATAACTAATAGAGTAATCGAAACAAAATCCTAAAAATCATGACCCTCACACCGACCCTAGGAGCGACAATATCACTGACATATGAATAAACTGTTAAACATTTAGGGTGTAATAGTTGATGGTTTACATTACCCTGGGCTCACTCACATCAAATACTTATCTATAAATGGTAGAAATAAGTGAAGGAATAATATTGGGAGTAATCTTAGGCATACGATCACTTTATCCCACTCTATAAGTATTTAAATTTTCATGTGAAAATGGAAATTATTTATCTTCATGTATTAATCTATTTATAAGACATTATTCATACAAGAAACCAATGAATACACTATTTCTCTCAAATAAATGTTCTTGATTCCCACCTAAGGGAAAAAATATGAAGAAAATAAATTAGAGGAGCTCCTATTTGATCCAAACATTACCTATAACGTCCCTACCCCTACAAAGACACCCCAAATAAACCTCTAAATTATCACATCATAAATGGAGGACCCATACTTCAAGTCCTTGGGGAAGTTATGAGATCTATAAAGTATATGGGGGACCCATGAAAAATCATTTGTAGATAATAATAGGACTACAAAACACAATTATTTCCCATAATTTAAAACACGAACCAAGATTCTGGCCCTAAGGAGATAAAGAACTCAACTTCCTGAAACACTAGGTAGGTTTAAGTAGGCTTCCATGCTCCGTCATCCCATACTTCCTATCCGTAATTGGTGTCGGGAAGTAATGCATACTACTGGTATTTGGGATATAAATTATTTTCTCTTTTATCACTATGTTCAAGTGAACTCTTCATTGAATTATGAATGATAAAAATTTCCAAAACCCCTGTTGATTTGTAAATTGAAAAACCCTGAACACAATGCTCATCAGAGATGCCTATCTACACATACATTAGCCAAATTCACCACAAACATATCCCCAGTAGGATTTCCTATATCATCATTTGGTCCCCCACACAGGGGATCCTCCATCATGATTCATCTGCCTATAGGACCACCCCTCATCGAGATACTCTTAACCAAGCAACTATGACACTTCCCGCTTTAAATCAAATACCACTATGAAGGTCAAAAGTGTTTTTCCAAATAACTGGGGAGAAGGGAGAGGATGTGACCAAGGGGGAAGATGAATGGTTACTGAGTTGTCCCAGAATACCTGTGTGTGAAACTATTGGCTGGAGAAAGTTGGTGGTATGGTGTCATAATAGACGTGCGACTCGAGGAGAAGGGGAGGGACAATGACGGGTAGGTTTGACCACCAGGTTTTCAATATGAAAACATGCTTCTCTATCAATTTCCACACAATGGGAATATAATAAAATAATCATAATAATTTGAAAAACCTAATTTTAATGATTGATAAACCAACAATGAAGAATGAATTTTAGAACACATAATAAATGTGTCAAGAATAAAATTTAATTCCCCTCTTTGGGGCTCGATCATCAACAACTTATGATCCATGATTTATTTTAGTGTCCAATTTTAATTCAAATAACTATTGTTTCCCATCCTCCAATCTATTATCATCTAGTGTTTATAGGGAAATTGTGGATGAACCTCATTAGAGGATTTAAATAAATATTTACATGGGAGGATCCATGCCAACCATTATTTTAAATTAAAATCCCATGATAGGTTCGACCTGAGGCCCAAAACCCAAACATAAAATACACCACTACCAGGTAAAACCCCATTTCATGAGTTAAACAATATTGATATTTTTTCCATCCAATTATTTATTTTATGTGATATAAATAAGTTATTCTACTCATGAATGCGAGATAATATATAACTTATTAAATAAATTTTAAGAATCCCTTTAAAATCAACTAGATTAGAGTCTCACCAAAACTATTTCCAATGGTAAGAACCATGCTCCAGGATCAACAAAACCCTTATGAAAGTTGTATGGTTCCTTTTACTTGGGTAAATATACTACTTTCCCCCTTTGTGGATTTGAGGCTCTAAAACTCAATAACAAGCCAAATCACTCTCAAGGAAAAAATTGTGTTACTAAAACATGTGCATGTGTGTGAATATATGACTATAATTATTTAAGAATACATATAGATATAAGAAATTATATATGTAAATATATAAATATATATACATATATTTATGATTTATGTATATAAATAGATTATTCATTATATAAATGTGTTAATAATATATAATAATATATATACATGTATGCATTTAGATACATATAACCATATGTAAATATATATAAATATATAGATATATATAAATTTATAATTGAATTGTTTTATTCAAATTGGTATTGGCTAGTACTATGGGTGTAAGGGGTATCTAACCGTTTTCATATTATTGAACTATTATAAATATTAAATAACATAAAAATGTTAACTAAAAGTGAGTTTTGCCAAAAAATATTGATTTTCCATGTTTATTTTATCAAAATGAGAATATTAAGTATTAGAGATGGTTTATTAGTTGCTGTTTGACAAACTGTAACTAAAAAATAAAAATAAAAACTATCCCTTCTATAAATGGTTTTGTTAAAATACTTCTAAATTGAAGAAAATTCATTTTATTAAAAATTAATTATAGTTAAAAAAACACTTTTTTAAAAATAATACCCTTAAATCCCTCTCTTGCTTCCTTGTTCATTCGAAACTAAGTTTACCCTCTCCTCTTGAACCCAACAACTACCCCATACCCAAGCCATCGATCACCACTACTCATCAGTACTGACTACTTAATACTATTTCATTATTCCATTGTTCATTGAGTTTAGCTACCATGGAATAATCCTTTTGATTTTTTTTCATTGTATAATCTATTTTTACTATATATTTTCTAAAAGATCTTTACATTTTGGAAGATCCTTCAAATATAGTTCTAGGTTCACATGAACAACAGATCAAGTGAAAATGAATGATTTTTATGGCTATTTTTTGAGTTTTATATAAATATTTTTACGTTAAATTTATATATGGGTGCCGATCATTATTTTAAAAACCACTCATGGTCAATATTACCATGAGTTATATAAAATACCAAAAATCACATTAATGGTTTTAGATTCATCTATAGATTTCTTGGATTAATCTTGAAAGAAATATTTTTTAAATTTTAATGAACTTCACTTTCTTATGATACAAAATAAAGGTATAATATAATACAATATGATGTTTTATCTGTTAAAATTTATATTTATATGTATATCATATTGTATAATATATTTTAAACTAATAATGTAAAAATATATATATTTTCATATGTATCATTATAACAATAATGAATTTAGGAAAATGTATATAAGGAATTGGTATTTTTAAAATTCAGACCAAAATAAATTATTATCCTAGTATTATATAGTGATGGTTAGAGGGGGTTGAACTAAATATCATAGAACAAAACCAACATGAAAGTAGAAATAAAATCAAGAAATGAAAATGGTTCAAGAAGAAAATGTACATAAGAACTAAAAGAAAGCCGATAGCAATGAATATACAAAAAAAATTCTGAAATGTCAAGAAAAAAATGTTTTTACATACTTTGGATCTTATTGTTATACATGAATAAAAAGACCACCCCCACCATAGATTTATTATTATGAAAAAACAACAACTACATACAATAAAGAATCTATTAAGAAAATAAACACACATGGACCATGAAAACTTTCTCTGTATAAGATACTTACAACTCTATGAATCAATGTAAAACCAAGATGATAATGGTATAATTCACCACAAAGTATGATAAACTCACACATTCCAACCCCAACACAAACTGATAAGACCAAAAAAGAATACAATATAGTGTGAATAAGTAAGAAAATGAACAAGCTCAAAATGTCAGGCCTACAACCAGAACCATGAGCACACATAGATGGAGAGGCATTACTACCAAGGTTGATTCTATTACATATTATTTTTTTATTCATCGTGTTTCCATGACAAAAAATCTCCATAATATAAAACCACTCGAACATGGGAGGGTTGAGAGACCGTCATAGGAAGGCATGAAGGTTTAAAAAATTATCTAGGGAAAAGATATGAAATGAATGGTATAAATGTTGAAGATTCACTTTCCACAAAGGAAAATACAATTTATGGGTAAAATAAGGCAATGGAGTGATATATATGGACTATTGGATCAGAAATATAGGCAAAACTTGTGTCAAGAACTGCAACCAAGGATGATGTATATATAGATTAGGGCATCGCAATGGTTTAAAAAGATTAGGCAAACAAAACATCAGACATGAATCCTAGAACAACTGGATGGAGTAGATAATATGAGATCAAGAAGACAAGGATCACCATAGTTGTTGAAGGAAAACAAAAACAAATTCTATAAAAGTAAATCTGCTAGAACTAGTAGATCCATGAACAAGATGTAGCATTGAAGGATAAAGAGGATAAAGACATGGGAAGAGCCTAGTGAAAATGGAACAGGCAACCAAAGAAAAATCCTAACATAGTGAGGCCTTGAAATCTAGCCCTATAAAAGGTATATCCGACACAAAGAACCACCATCACCATCTACAAGATCCCATCGAAACAACATAGATGAAAAATGAAAAAACATATATTAATATAATATTAGTAAGAGTAACACAAATTATTTTGTGTGTAATAAAAAATGAATTATATTTGAAAAATATTTTCAAAAAATCTCCCAATTTTCAAAATAAAAAAAAAATTGATAAGGTTCTTGATATTCATATATTAACATAATAGTTTCTTTAAATGGATTTTATAATAAAAAACTAACCTAAGACTAAAGTACTCACCTAACACGGATACTCATAAAATGTATTATAGTGGAACATGGTCAACCTATAATGAGACATACACTATTATTATAAAAATTATTTATGCTAAATAATGAAAATAGACTAAGAAACACCATTAATATAAGTTATTATAACAACCACATAAGTTTCCAAAAAATCCAACAAAAATCCCAAACATGAAGAAACCTCATAACGTACTAATCCTACCTTGAGGGTGAAATACTATGTTCATAAAACTCAGAAAAAATACAATTATTCAATATTAAAAGGAATTAAAAACACATAGCAACCATAAAATTGGAATCCTTTAAGTGAAGATCACCACATAATCGTGAATGCATTATACCATCCCATACACACCCTCTCTTCCAAACTGGTTTCCCCTAGAAACTCAAGTAAGTCCAATCATAGGATTCTAGAAGAGATACTACCAATAATATATGCCAAATTTAAACTAAAGTGTAAGTAAAAGAAACTAAAGATAATCCAAAATAGTAAATACAAGGCATACCATATTAGGATGGGATATAAAATCCTTATATTTTTATTCGAGATAATACATTTTAAGATGTCTTGTATTTATACACTAAAAAAATAGAGGTTATTAAGCTAGTTCTTATATTTAATTTGTTTATTTTTCCTTAGACCACTTACACAAATTAATTGAGGTTGTTTTTTAGTCCACTAAAATAATCATTCAAATGATGTTTTTGAATTTATTAGGACAACATAACTGAGTTAACAACATCTAGGGTGATCAATTTTCTACTGTGCGTCACATTATATTCTAAACAATTAAAATAATAATCCAGGAAATTCAACAATATAATGGATTGATATTTTTAATTTATTTTAACATAAATATTTTTGAGTTCAATAAAAACTTCATTAAAATCATCAAGATAAACACAAATAGAGGAATTATGGTTCATCTTAAAAGTATAAAACCATATTTTCTTGCATAAATTACTAAGAATATGCTTAGATATATAAAAATGTTCATGTTTAATAAATATATCCTTAGTATTAGTATCATATATGACTTTATATAAACCCATATCACTTATGGTTAAAAACAATATAGTGATATTTCTTTATAATATAAGGTTCAATATCAATATAGGTGATATAAAACTTGCTGTCAGTGGAAATAGTAACTACATGATTCTTAGGACTAAGAGAGCATCTTCAAGTCTATTTTGGATACGTATCACCCCCATTTTTGACTCTCTGAAGGTTAAAATTGTTTTCACCATTGAACTTCTCAACATATTGATTAACAAAAGAAATTTGCAACTCAAAATAAAGGCTCTAATACCAATTTTGAGGGTTGGTGGGTGATGAATTTATTTTCAGAGACTAAAACCCATATAGAAGTAGAAATAAGATCAAGAAATGAAAATGGTTTGAGAAGCATAATTATATAAAATAATAATAAAGATGATAGAAAGAAAATACAACAAAAAATAAATGCATAAAAGTAAAGAACACAAGGGACTTACATGCTGTGAATATTTATAATCCAATGTGAATAGAAATAAAAAACCACTAAAAATTTATTATTATGCATAGTAAATATAATGATATATATCAGAAAACGTAGTAGACCGAGAAACATGCACATAATATGAAAACTATCCATGCATGAGATCCTTACAAATCTAAGAATTATAATGAAATTGGGAAGCGTGTGGTATCATTCACAGAAGGAAAGAGTCACACATTCCAACCCAAACATAAATAGATAATGGATAATAAGAATACAAAACGTTGCAAAGAAATAATAAAATGAGAAAGCTCACACATTTAGGCCTACACAAAGAACCCAAAATACTTGTATTATATGGAAAACACTTCCATGGTTGATGTTATTGGAGTTCATTGGGGTCCAAACCAAGTTCAAAATACAAAAAACTCTCCACCCAAGATGATGAACAAAATAGGGGATGGCTGAGAGACTGTCAAAGGTTGTCATAAAGGGGTTTATGTGATTTCATTCTAGAACAGATGATGAACAAAAATTGGAAAATTATGAAGATATTATATCAAAAAGGATAAAGATAATAACATATGAAAATGAGGTGAAAGAGTAATAAAGATGGACCATCAGATCAAATTGTGAGGAAACATATGTGTCAAGCATGGAAGGCATGGTGGATACTTGCATATTTGAAGTCACACTGATGATTTTAGTAGGCTGGACAAAATAAACAACTCATAAGAATCATAGGACATGCGTTAGAAGAGGATAAGATGAGATATGGATGATTTGTATCACCATAGATTAAGAGGTAAAAAAATCCTACAAAATGAGTATACCTAGATTGAGTAGATAAACAGAATGGAAGAAGCACCAAGGGGGGATGGGGATTAAGCTAATGGAGTATCCTAGTATAAAATAAACAATCCACCTAGCACAAATCCCAACATAGAGAGGCCTACAAAATATAAAAAAGTAAAGGAAGATCCCACATGGAGAACTAGAAACACTTCCCAAAAGATCCCAACAAGTCAAAAATTCCTAAAAAAGGAAAACCCCTACAAAATATAATTTTCATAATAAAAAAAATTATTTTTCCATGGAATAAATATAAATATGTATTTTAATTTATTTTTTTTCAAAATATATGATTTTACAAATGTGTCATTAGTGTTTCATATTATTAAAATTTTGATTGTTATGATGAATTTAGTTAATTTAATTAAACGTGTTGTAATATGGATGAGTTAAGAATGTATATTTTAGTTTATTGTAAATATTTTATTTCTTTTTTACACAGTAAATTTGGTCGTTACATCTATTAATTTTAATTGAATTAATTTTATTTTGAATTCATGGTGTATTTTTTTAATTTTTTTCACATATTAATGTGTTTTTAAATAATGCATTTAAAATCAATTATATTTTGGAAAAGAAAATATTATTAATTTTTTTAGAATATTTTTAAATTTCAAAAAATTTCATTATTTTAAAATTTCAAATTAAAAGTATTCATTTATTTCTAATTATTAATATATAATTTTTTATCTTAATAAATATTCAATAATTAATGTATGTATTATATTACTCCTAAAAAACCCTTATTAGGTTAATAAAATAGTGATATTTCTATATTTTACAATTTAAAAAGAGATATGTGGACGAATTAATAAAATATCTATTTATCAACTATAATATTAGATAACGGTTGAAGGGGAATGAAGTATTTTATAACATTATATTGGAATAGTTTCTTTCTAAATATGTTCAATGGATTTAGCATAGGGAATCCAACATTATAGAAACTTTTAGAAATTATATTGATAATCAAAATAAACTGGCCACTACATTAATAAAATAAAATGAAAACCATAATTTGATAAACGACACTTTAAAAATTATAGGGGAATATCATCAACATTTTAACACAATACAAGGTTATACTATTGATGTTAAAAATAAGAACTTGGTAAATGATGTTTTTAGAACTATTAGACAACCTGCTGAAATTAAAAACACATTAGTAAATGATGTTTTGGTGAGAAATATGATGGAAAGCATATCTGAGAGTTTTTTTTTAATTTTTTAAAAATAATTGTATATAGAAATAAGGAATTCTATATGGGATGGACTAAGTATTAAAAGTTGTATTTTATACTAATGTTATACCATACCAAGTTCCTATGTGAAATAATAGATAATTAAATGCAGATGACATCTGAATTTTTTGTAGGAATCTTTTACTAAAGATAATATCTCTGAATCATTTTATGATATGAAGGAAGTTATTAACATGATTATAATTAGTTATATGGAGTTAGATGCATTTTAAATTGATTTTATTATATGTTATAGATAATATTTAAATATCTAAGATTGAAAATGATGTTTTAATAATAGATAAATTTCTATAAAAAATGATTCAATTCTACCACAATGTACTATACCTAAACTTCTAAAGATTGTAACCCAAAATTCTTTTGAAAATATAAAGCAGTGTTCTATGGATAAAAATAGTGATGGGATATTGTGACCTAAAAAGATAAAAAATCATGGAATACCATTTATTCATTGTATTAAAATTTAATTTTTTGATCCTAGAAGTTTACAATTATGATTGGAAACTGATGGATTTAATTCTTTTGTGACTTAAAGTGTAAATTATAGCACATGGATGGTAATTTTGATTCCTTATAGTCTTCCTCCTTGGATTTTCATGAAATTTACATCATTACTCCTATTTATGATTATTCGAAAAAATAAAATTCCTTTAAATGATAATAATGTATACCTTAATCCTATTATCCTAGTATTTTATGATCTTTTGAATGATGGTGTAGAAAAATATGATTATTTTACTGTAAAAATGATCTTGAATGTATGTTTCCATAATTTAGATAATTAGTGACATTCCAAGATCAGGATATTTTTTTAATTAGAACATTCACATAGGTTTGTATTTTTAGTATGTAATTTTCATTTTGAATCTCCTAGAAATCACTATAATAGAAAATGGTGTATCATATTTCATCATTGATATATTGAAACATAACCCAAACTAACTAAAATTTAATTTTTTATTAAAAGAGACAAAAAACTAATGAGAAAACAGTTCATGGGGTCATAAAATTGTTAAGACTAATAGAATCCCCTTGAATAATAATCTCATAATCAAAGGGGAGTGATCAAAGAGAAGAGAATATAGTGAGAGGGGATATTCCATTACACTTCACTAACAAAAAATCATCAACCATGTTCCCCTCCAACTAATTGTGAACGATTATATCCTCATGGTTGATCCTAATTTCATATTAACATATAAGATATATAAATATCCAATGGGGAGTTGAGAGACCCTTAATAAACCTGATAACCAAATTGATTTCATATTCAACCACTAAAACGTTAATGTCTCTACTTTTTTAAGTGTTCAAGATGATATATAGTTACCTAATTTTTTAATCTAAGTGAGAATCCCACACTATAAGATTTAACAAATGATAGGATAATGTCATCACCTTCATCATGAAACAAACCCTTGACTCACATGGATCCATTATAGAATGCACCATCAGTTTTTATCTAAAAACTAGACTATGGAGGAATCCAAAAATCCCATCTACCTAACCCCTTACCGATCATATATTTCTATTGAGTGTTTTTATGCATGTTGATAAATAAGGGTAAATGATTACACCCCTGAAAAATATGTATTATTATATAAATCAAAAAAAATTAATTGATTTTTAGATGATGTAAACTAGGATTCACAACATGATCTCTGTTGTTAATAAAACTTTTCTAAATCATACAATATCCAATAGAAAGAAAATAACAAGAAAGACCAGTATGGGAGGAAAAAACTAAATTTTGGAAAAATAAAAAAATTAACTAAGTTGATATTTATGATTATACCTATTTTAATCCCAAGGAAATTCAAGATATATCATGACCAATCAACTTTTATAAAAAAGAAGAATCTTCGACTCCACATGCGGGTGAAGGGAGCAGATGCATTTCAAAGGCAACAAAATACCGTGAATTTGGATAACATTTTCTATTGTAATTGTTTTGTGTGACACAAGAAAAACTATAAATATAATTTTAGTGGATATTAATCTCTTCAAAATGGTTTTACCCTATTCATATTTCATATGATGAACATGAATTAGTTTTGTATAATATTTCACATTGAAGAGACATGAATGTTTAAGGGTGAAGCAACATTGAATTACTTCTTCCAAAATCTATATTACATTGAATTGAATCCTCTACTCATCATTTATGACTATATGTGTTAGATTTAGGTACTATATAGCTACCTTTAAAGTTATCTTAGGAGTCGGGAAATAGAATAAATATCGGGGATTTATAACAACCCATGATTTCCAAACCTAGATATTATAACTTTTTAGATTAATATTCAATACATTACACAAATGTATGCATGAGTACCCTAATTTTATAGTTACCTTGGAAACTTGGAAAAATAAATAACTAGTTTATAGTAAACTACATCATCTACCACTATGTTCTTCAAAACTATTATCCTTGTTAGATGTATCATACATAATATATTTATTCAAAACCTAGGAAAATAAAACATATGAAAGTGTGAGAATATATTATTAGTATGGGTAAACAAGGGAGATATGTAAGAAAAACATGAACATAAGGGTATGATAACATGATCATAACATCTTAAACTATTCATTTTATTTAAAAGTTCATTATCTTGAATCATGACATAAAGATCAGAAGTTTATAAGACATGCATCATAAGATAATAAAAGAACATGATCCATGTGAGAATAACATTGGAATAATACCTATGTTTTTAGCATACATATAAGCATAGAAAATATTATTTCAAGGATACCCAATAATATATTCATAACATGTTAGGATTGGGACAATATCCTATATACCTGCTTCAGGGTTTAGATGACCTCCCGTGTAACCTATTTATATATTGGGATAACATCCAATATACCATTTGATCATATAAAACATTAATCATTACCCAATAAATTGGAGATAGAAATAGGTCCCAACCATCACATAATCCAAAAAAGTGTGTTCCATAATATCCTAGAAAATTCATCATATCAGAACACATGCAAAGAAATGGGTTTCAAGAAAATTTTCTTTATATAATAACCCATAGAAAAGATATGGGTTTCATAAATATATTGTCATCATAAAAAAATATTTAGGGATAGAATAAGAATGTTATCCTTGGATCATATCCCCAGTAAATAAAGAGTATCATTAAAGGATGTCATCTTAGATTAAAAATTAGTTTGAATGAAAAATCATGTGGAATGTTTCTTGAGGAAGATAACCTTTCCACGTTGAAAAACACCTTTTTTTTAAAATAAAAGTTTTTCAAAATAAATTTGTTTGAAAAAAAATTGAAACATATATTGTAATATTTATAATATTATGTGTTCATAATGGTAAAAAATAATGTTCATACTATCTGGGTTAAATTAAAAATTCCCACTACATATTAAAAAAAATCAAAACAAGCACTACTTTTGAAAATGATTTTAAGATTCATTTGAATTCATTTTTTTAAAATTTTCAAAATATATAAATTTTTAAATAAATCCTATTGATAATTTTATGATATTTTTAAAAACATTTTTTTTAAAATGGGTTTGGACGAAAAACATTTTTTTAACTTAGGAGATAAATAAATATGATTTTTATTAAAAACATTCCATTGAACTCTTCAAAACACAATGAGAGTAAAATTAAGGGAAAACATGTATTATCCTGACATAACTATAGGATAATAAAATTCATGAATTTCTTGATATATGGATCATAATATTTTATCATCAGAAGTATAAACTTAAACAATCCAAATAAACGATGAGATTGTATGATAAAACCATTACCACTTTGGTAACACTGAATCATAAGCCCTATGAAATAATAACATTAAATTAAAATTAAAATATTGTGAAAATAATTAAATTCATGATATTACATATTAAAGGGGATTTATATACACCTCATAAAATAAAATAGGTTCATTACATACCATATTTCTCAAAGAAGGAAAATTTAGAAAGAAATCTCTTATAACTTTTGAATATTTTGAATCATAATACCCATGAAAGAGATGTCATAAAATGGATATGTAATTTAAAATAATTTTAAGGATAATAATAAATAAATAAATAAATTTATAGTTATATACACCACATAAAAGAAACATATGGTGAATATGGATTGTGTCTAATAGAAAATAATAGTGAGATAAAAATCCCCTACCTTAAGTCTCCAATTTGTTCATACATGTAGGAGACTCCTTTATAATAATTATAAGTTTATTATAAATATATTATAGAACCAAAATTATATATATCCTACCACATATTATTTACTTATGTTCTTCTGTTACCCTTTTATTAATAATTCCAAGTTAGAGTCACATTTCTGGTAATAACAAATTTGTTTTTCGTATAAGTTTTGATTTGTTATTTCAGTACTCATAATTTTATCATGGATACAATATCTAAAGAATTGTAATAATGAAATTATTATCTTATTCATAAATAAATTATACTATTAATACCAATATTGAATTATTTTTTTATAAATAAAGTACGTTACAATCATAGAGATGGTATGTTGTACGTACTAATGAGTACGTTTTCCATTTTTCAATAATCACTATGGAATAAAAATAAGTAAAATATTATCATTAAATAATGATAAAAATATCATAAATACTATAAAATTTATTTAAGTATACTTATACATATCATCCATTCAATTTGGTGATGAAAAGAGAGTATTATCGCTTCATGACGGTGGTAGTCCACATGTTCATAAATGTCGTTTACATATTTTAGTGAGTTAAAAAGTAAGAAATAAAATAATATATTAAATTTTAAATAATAAAATATTTTTTATTAATATAATAATTAATCATGTAAATCCAATTTATTTATCATTATTATCTTCCATGTAAAGTGGTAGTGAAAAATGAATCAAATTTCTTTGTGAGGTGGTAGTCCTGCATACACACGAACGAAATTATCATATCCTCTACGGAATGAAAAGTAAAAAATGTAAATATTATATAATGAATATTGAGATATAATTAAATTATAAATATAATATATATACTTTATATCCATCATAATACCCATCCTTGAAAGGTGGTAGTGAAAAAATGTATAACATCAGTTTGTGAGGTGGTAGTCTTCTATACACATTAATGATTATTTATGAATGCATTTAATGAATGTTGAGATGGTTATAGGTCATTAAATTAACATAAAAACATATAATTATATGTAATATATTTATTTTATTATATAATAATGGTTTAATAATAATTTAAGGTGGTGTATGAAGAAATAAAATAAAACTACTCATTGAAGAACATTACCATTTCTTCAGGTAACCTCATTATGTTTTCACCAAAATCCTTCTTAGGTTGTATTTTTCTCAAAATAAGGTTTCTAGGATTATTTTATGGAACTTGTTAAGGTATTTTATAAAGTATTGGATGAAAAAATGGTTTTATGGTGTGAATATATGATGGGAGTGGTGGCCTTTTATAAATGAGGTTAGTGGCACACTTGTAATTTTTGAAAAGAAAAAGTTGTACCCACATTTTTCACACTAAAAAGGTAAAAAATGGGATTTTATTGATAATTATACATTATAGTGTATAATTATGGACATATAATATATTTTATAAATATTTTTAGGTCCTTAAAGCCCTTATCTTTTTATTTTAAACCTATGGTAATCCTATTTTTACCTTAACCGCAACAATTAATTTTCATTTTTTTCACCATTAATGTGGGAAATTTTTTTGTTTAACTTATTATATAATATAAATAAAACTTATTACCAACATTTAATACTTTTTTACAAAATATATTCATATAATTGGAAAATTTTAATTTAAAATTAATCTTGCAGACGTGATGAGAAAGAAACTTTTCAAAGAGAAAATGTTGAAAAGTTTAGAAAATTTTTATATCCATTTTCAATATTTAATTTATTTATATGATATGAATTATATTAATAGATATATAATTGAACTAATTTTTTTACAAAATAATTTTAATATATAATTTATCTTTATAAAAAATTTAAATAAAAAGTATGTTTTAAAAAAATAGTATTTCACTGTTCATAAAAAAATTAATCTTCTCAAACAATTATCACAAATTCACTCTATGATAATTTTGTTATTATGTTTTAAAAAATGAAATTTATTTTTTCCAATAAATTTTATAAAATTGTTGAAAATTAGTTTCAAAATAAGTGCGAAAAAGGAAACAAAACCGGTTTATATAAAAATACTTCTTTAATAATAAAACTAGATTTATTATTTTCTATTTTATAGAAAACACAAAATTTGAATGTTAAAAAGTTGATTGGATATATAATATAAACATTTAAAATTTATTTTAAATTGGTATGTATAATTTATTTTAGTAAAAAATGTTTTTTTTATAAAAATATTTTTTCAGAAAAATATTTCATTTATTTTCCATTTTGTTTTATTTTTTTAGACTAGTTACCAATGAATTAATTTTATATACATGTGTAAAACATAATATTTAATATCCTAGGTTATCCTATTAATAACATCCATTCTAATGGCAATGTGATAACTATCAAGTAATAATATTTTGACAATATGACTCATTTTGATTATGCTCATTGTTTCATGTAATGCAAACTAAAATCAGTGTTACATATAATGTAAGATAAACATGGTGTTACCTAAAATGAAATTGTTACTCAATGTTTCATGTAACATAAACTCAACTCAACGTTTCATGTAACATAAGCTTAACTTAGAGTTTTGGGTAAGAAAAAATATTGAAAGATTAAATTTCTTTAAAAAATGTCAGAAAATCTATTGGTGTTACATTCTACACTATTTAAATGAATTTTACCCTCAAAATTTTTATTGTTTATAAAAGTTTTAACATTTGGAAATTCCTTTATAGAAACCCACATCGTAAAAAGGGTAAATAAAAATTCCTCTTCAAATTGAGAAAGTGATGTGTGAAAGTCACCTGGAATAACGCATAATAGGAATCCAAATTAGAACACATAAATGGGAAGTGAAAATATGGACATAGAATAGAAAACTAACACCCAAATACTGATGGAGATTGATAGAGAACATGGTTAGGATAATGTTAATGACTAAAAATCCATAAAATATCGATACTTGAATAAGGTCATTGATATCAGAAAAAAGCACAATAATAGTAAAAAAATTTATTTCATGATACTTTTCCCAATGTTGGGGAATTATTTTTCCATCTAGGATAATAACATATGAAAATGTACTTATGTGATTTATTTTTATTTCATAGGAACAATTTCATCTTTTGGTCATTCCTTGATTAAGTTCCACTTCATATCATACTATAAGAGATGAATTTCTTTTTTCTGAATCAATATATAAGATCTATAATATAATTATATTTCATTCCTTAAATTTCTAGATTAAGAAAATTTAATCACTCGTTATCCAATATTGAAAAGTCATCATATGGTGAAGTAGTACATTAATCTCTAAAATATCACCCAAAGATAAAATTTAACCATTCTGTAAATGGTTAACCTTATAACTCTTCAAAAACTCAAAATTTATAAATAAGGTCACTAAATTTATCAAAAACAAACTAACATAAATCCCCTATATATAATAAAGTAGATCTTGATTGTCACATACCAAACATGTGAATACATTCACCATGCATTATATTAAGTAATTTTAATAACCTGAATTATGATAAAACATTTTAAAACATACTTGATTCCTAATTCATTACATAAAACATAAATTATAGGATATATTACTTAAATCCAAAAAATGATATAAAATTTATTAATGATAGCATAAACCACTTTATCAAAAAATAATTAATCAATTCAATGGTAATCAACACTAGACAATTTAATTATTCATATCTAACATGTCCTTATCCCAACATCAATATCTCAACATAAAAAACATATTAATTGTTATCATACCTTTATAAAAATATAAAATTTCAATTAAATAACTTTTCTAGTCCTTCAAAACAATTTAATATATTTTTTCAAATCCTTAACAAAAAAATTGTACAGAACTATCCTTAGATATACTTTGATTAATATAATATAATACTTTAATTCTAATACATAGATACTTTAATCATCCCAATTCCTCCTCAAAACATTAACTAGGATTTATCCTCTTATTACTTAATATACATTTTCTTTAATTTTTCATTAATAGTCTCTTCATCGTCGATTAAGAAACCATTACTCATACAAAATTACTAATTCAATTCATGGTCGTTCCTATTAGGAAATTTATTTTCATAATTCCAATTCTTTTCACATTTAAAAAATTCAAGAGTCAATGATACCATAGGGAGAACATTATTTGCATCCTTTGTGTTAACAATTTTTTTTCATTTTTTATTTGAAATAACTTTCTTTGTGTCATTGTTTTCCACACCCAAAACAACTTCTCATACTTATGTGACATTCCATAGAGTGTTTCTTCTCACATTCTCTATATATATGAAACTGAATATTTTTTACTCCATGGTCTCAACTACCTGAACTCTTAATGAACTCTATCCTTATCTTATTTTGTTAGTTTAAGAGTTATTCAAAGTGTAAATTTTTAATCATTTTTTCTGATAACTGATTAGAAATAATCACAACATCCTTCACTCCTGTCATCATCCCAGTTGGATGATAATAAGAAAATTGTTCATCCCTTGTTCGTGACATTAAATAAAACAAAAACTCATAGTTTGATAAACTCTAATCATAGTGGAAAACTAAAAATTAATGAAAAAGTAACTCATAGGATGTATAAATCAAAAAAAATTATTTTTAATCTATGAAACCTTTGGTTTATCCTAGGCCGTTCACAATCATCATCTATTTAAATACTTCATTATGGTTTATAATGAGTTTGTAAATTCAAAATAATAACCCCAAGGATTTTCAAACTTGGAGTGAATAAAGGCCCATTTTTATTCACTATGTGATGATCAAGTCTATATAAATGCGCCCTTTTCAGAGTTATTACCCCTAGGTACCTATATTCCATAGAGACATCCATTTTTAGTATCCAGATAAGGATGTAATTTCTTAGAAAAAACTTTCTCTATCCTTTTCCAAAATTCTATGACATTTTTATATAATTTGAATCATACTTTTACTTTTCCTTAGATATATACTAGGAATGTACTTAGATATATCCCGTGGGATATAACTAATGTTTTCTCATCCTATTTTCAAAAGGTTAAAAAACATTCCCCTAATACCAACCATAGTGACCCAGAATTTCCATTTATAGATGTTAGATATTTTTAAGTGAATATTAAATATATTAAAAAAATACACACCAGAAGACTATAAAGATTTATTACTTTTGGAATCTCGGAAACAAAAACTACCCCTTAATAGGTAAACTACATCATCTCCCACTATGTTCTTCATAACCATCACCCTTACTAGTCATATCATATGTAATACATTTCTTCAAAACCCGGGGAAAGGAAACAAAAGAATGGGTGAGTTTAGATGCTCTATAAGGGTAAAAAAGTGAATCATATAATAATAACATGAACATAAGGTTATGAGGAAATGAGCATAAATTTTTAAAACCATACCCTTTATATCAAATATCATAATATTGTGTCATGGAATAATTATTGGAATTTCACAAGACACAACTCATAAGTGAATCAAAGAACATGATCCATGAGTGAATAAAATTGTATAAGACATATATTTTTTGATTACACATAAGTATGGAAAATATTATGTTATGGATACCCAAAAACACATTAATAACTTGTTAGTCTTGGGCTAACCACTCATGTACCTACTTCGGTCTTGGGATTACCTCTCGTGTACAATCTTTTAGGCTTCCAATACCTCCCTTTTACCCATTAATATAATATATAATTAATAAAAAACCAATTAATTAGAGGTATATATAGGTCCCAACCATCAAATAATCCATAAAATCATGTCCAAAAGATCATATAACATTCATCATATCCAAACCCAGGAAAAGAAAAAGGTTTCAGAAAACATTTCACCAGAGCATAACCCGTGGAAAAGATATGGGTTTCATAAAAGTTTTGACATTATAAAAATAAAACATTCATGTAAAGTATAAGAATTTGATCCTGGGATAATATCCCCAATAAAACCTAAGTAACACCAAATGATGTCATCATAGATGGAAAATTATTTTGAAGGAAAAATCAAGGGGATCATTTCTTGAGGATGATAGCCTTCACACTTTGAAGAACACTTTTTAAAAAATATATGTTTTCAAAATATTTTAATTTTAAAATAAGCTTTGAAACTTTTAGAATAATATTTAAAACATTTATTATTCATGGTTTGAGAAAATATTGTTCATGCCGTATGAGTTAAAACAAATATTCCTTTCACATATTCAGTAAAATAAAAACAAGTATAGATTTTCAAAAATAAAATGAAGATTCATATTAATAATTTAAAAAAAAACTATAAAATTAGTAAAAATGTATATAATAAAACATTTTGATAATTTTAAAACATTCATTTTAAACATTTGTTTATAAAACATGGTTTTGGAAGAAATACAGGTTTTCGACTGAGGACAAAAATGAATTTTATTTTTCAAAAAAACATTATTTTGAACTTTGAGTACATAAATATTGAAAAAATAATAGAAAGCATTTTATATCACAAAATAACTATAGAATATAAAAATTCACAAGTTTCATGACATATGTATCCTAGAATTTCATAATTAGATGAATAAATATAAACAATTCTGATAAACATTGTGATTTTACCGTAAAACTATCACCACTTTGGTAACATTGAATCATAATACCCATGAAATAATAAAATTAAACAAAACATAAAATATTATGGAAATAAATAAATTCATGATATTACATGTCAATATTTCAGTACAGAAACCTCATAAAAGAAGATAGGTTCATAACATAACATATGTGTCAAAGAAGGAAAAATGAGACGAAAATCTATTTATACATTGGTATATTTTGATTCAGAGAACCCATGAATGACATATCCGAAAACCGATATTTAAATCTTCATATTATCAAGGATAATAATCATAAAATACTTTCATGTTTAGTATATATTCCACATAAAATAAACACACTGTGAATATGGATTTTGTCTCAAAGAAAATAAAAGTGATACAAAAATAGCTTACCTTAAGTATCGTATTTCATCAAACATGTTCGAACATACTATATAATAAATATAAGTTTATTATATATATATTAAAAAATAATAATTATATATATCATACCATATATTATTTACTTATGTCCTCTTATTACTATTTATGAACAATTCCAAGTTAAAGTCACATTTCAGGTAATAACCACTTATTTGGTATAGGTTTTGAAATGTTATTTTTGGTCCTCTTAAATTCAACATGGTTCCATTATATATATAATAAAAACAATTAAATAATAATTATATTTTTAAATCAATTATACTCTTAAGAACAATCATGATAGATGATTTTGAGAAATTAAGTATTACACGATCATGGAGAAAATAGGTCGTAGGTACGTAGAAGTAACATTTTCATTTTTAAATGATCTTTATGGAAAGGATAAAACTAATATATTATCATTATTAAAAGATAAAATATTATAAATACCTTTTTATTTCTTTAAATATACTTATACATATCATCCATGTGGGGTGGTTATGAAAAAAGTCACATCACTTCATGAAGGCAGCAGTCCACAGGTACACACGAATGATGTTATCATCTTTCAATGAGTGAAAATGTAAGAATTAAAATGATGTATTATCTTATAAGAATTATAAATATGTAATTAATATCATAAAAATCTCATGTATATCACATATATTTATCCATGTTATCTTCCATGTAAAACGTTTGTTAATAATTAATCACATCACTCCATGTTGCGGTCGTCCTCCGTACACATGAATGATGTTATAATATCCTCTATAGAATGTAAAGTAAATTTATGTTTATTAAATAATTAATCAAGTGGTATCCTTATGTTATATATTTTATATATATACTTTATATCCATCATCATATCTAACTGTGAGAGGTGGTAATGTAAAAATGAATGACATCGGTTCGCGTGGCGGTTGTCCGCCGTACACATGAACAGTGATGTTGTAATCCATTTTATGAAAGTGGATATGGTTATAGGTAATTAAATTAATATAAAAACATATAATTATATAATATATAGATAGGTTATTATATCACAATTTTTTAATAAAAATTTAAGGATTTTAAGGAATAAATAAAATAAAAATGATCATTGAATAACGTTACCTCTTCTTTGGGTACCCTCATTAGGTGTTCATAAAAAGCCTTCATAGATTTGATTTTGTAAAAAAATAAGTATTATAATATTATCGTATGTTGTTTAGGAAGGTATTTGGTTAGGTATTTTACAATCCAAAAGGGACTGAAGCTGTGAAGAGGAGTAGAGAGGGGGTGACCTTTTATAAGTGAGGTGAGTGGAACACTTGTAATATTTGAAAAGAAAAAGTGGTACCCATGATTTTTACATTCCAAAAGGGTAGAAAATAAATAACATTAATACATAGAGATTATAGGGTCTAAATAATTACATAAAATTTGTTTTATTCAATATATTAGGTCATTTTAACTCTTATCTTTTTGGTTTAACCCTCAAATAATTCCATTTTTACCTTCACCATGGTAATTAATTTTTTTTTTCAATTTGTAGTATACATTTTGGCCAAAAATTAATTTAAATAATTATATAATATAAATTTTATGATTCAAAATATTGGATCCATTTTTTACAATTTATGTAACATAAGTGGAAAAAATTAATTTAAAATTTATCCCCCAGACGCGACGTGAAAGCAGGTTTTCAAAGAGAAAATATTGAAATGTTTATAAAGTTTTAATATCTAATTTCTATGTGAAATTGATTAAAATTACCTAAATTAGATATATATATATATAATTTAAATATTTTTTACATTCAAATCAATTTAAAATATAAATTAACATTATAAATTATTTAAATTAAAAGGTAGTTTTCAATAGAAATTCAGAATATTTCACTATATTTCAAAAATTAATCTCTGCTGAAATTATGAAAAATTAACCCTAAGATAATTTTGATATTAAATTTTATAAAATTAAATTTATTTTTTCAAATTAATTTTATTAAATATTCAAGTTGTTTTTAAGACATGTCTAAAAAAAGGTGGCTAAATTTGTTTTTAGAAAAATATAATTTTTAATCATAGAATTGGATTTATTATTATATCATTTATAAGATCAAATATGATGAATTTTTAATATTTTATTGAATATATATAAAATATAAATTTCATTAAAATCATACACCACAATTTGTTTGTTTAATTAATTAGGGTAAAATGTGTTGGTTTCAAAAAAATTATTTTCCTGAAAAATATTTCCCTTATTTTCAAATATTTTTTATTCTAATTTTTAATTAATTGGTCACCAAAGAATCAATTTAATATAAATTTATAAAACATAAGTTTTCATAATTTAGTTAATACTATTCATATCCACTATTCTAATGTCTAGATGATAACCATAATATAATTATTTTCTAATAATATAATAGGTTTCATTTTATGTTAGTGTTGGATGTAACACAAGATAAAATTAGTGTTACATGTAATGAAAGATAAACTAAGTGCTGCATGTTACATAATTTTAACTCAATTCTGTGTGTAATATAGGTTTAACTCAGTTTGGTTTGTAATTTAAGCTTAACTCGGTGTAGTGTTTAAAAAACATATTAAGAAAATCATATTGCTATGAAAAAAATATTAGAAAAAATCATATGGTGTTATAGGATTCCATATACAATTATATTTATAGAATAATAGACCCATTACCTTGATTATCTTAAGAGAGTTCTCTAGATGGGCATTCAGAGGCTCTTAGAGGTTCTAACACAACAAGGATTCCAAAGAGTTAAACTTAAAAATACCATTAGAAGATTTACTATATTTATTTGTAATGTAATGTGCGCAGAGTGAATATCTATCAAAGAGTCCCTAGTAAATATCGTCCTACATGGGCTATACGTGTAACTCACTGACCCGAAACACTCTATAAAAAGAATCTAGACTAGTCACCACATAGCCTCAAGCGTGCGTACACTAGAGGCTATTGACTAGTAGTGAGGGACTAATGGAGGTTAAGTGGGAAGTCTATACCCTATGGGTTATTTTCAAACATAGTGTAAATAATTAAATAATGAATAAGTGAAAGATAAAAACAACTGATGAGCATGATAACACTAAAAGATACAACCATGCATGTCCATGTGATGCTACAATGAAAATGAAAAAGGAAAACATTTGTAATACATAAACAATACATAATAAAAGTGCAAGACCACATAGTATCTTTATGAGCATCCTGAGCTCCATATCAGTCCTATGTTCTAAATCAACCATGTATATGAGTAAAAACAAATGCAAAATCTGTAACATTATCCAATAACCATGAGGTCTGGTTTGGTACCCCCATGCAATGACGTCTAAAAAAGGGTTTGATATATAATTTTTAGGCCACCACCAATGGTGTTTAATTAAATCCAATATATGAGTATGAAATACATATATGTACAAGTATATCAATATTATAGTAAATAAATAAATTTAAACATGCAAAGAATGAGTTCCTAAAGGACCCCTGAATGACAATTCATACTTCATCCAATTATGGAATATCTATGATCATGCCCACATGT
This sequence comes from Viscum album, assembly GCA_963277665.1. Lineage (NCBI taxonomy): Eukaryota > Viridiplantae > Streptophyta > Magnoliopsida > Santalales > Viscaceae > Viscum > Viscum album. The sequence continues at coordinate 324,221,329 of OY728165.1, read as the reverse complement.
ATATATAAGAATATATGAAAACAGATATATTAAAATATATACATGTATCAATGAGGGTCCAAGGTGTAAAACTAGAGAATTCATGAAATAATAATGGTAATGGTAAAACAATAGTCATATGACCTATGGATACAAGGCCAAGAGCCCATGAATGAGTGTCCCTAAACAATAGATTAATTACGTGTAGTCACATACATCTAAACATAATACCCCTAGATGGTTGAGAATCTGAGGTACTAAGACAATGTGTATTAGTAAACTAATCATCATAAAGAGATACCACTAGTGATATGTGATAATAAACACTCATGATAAAATTCCCTTGTCCTATGAGCTCGTCTAAGCTATTACATACTCAGAGACATAGGTATCCCCCAAAGAGTAACATAATTCTATTTATTCTATGATCCCATATATAGAATTACATAATGAGGAAAACCATTTATCACTTATAACATCCAATTTACCTATGATCTCATACAAGACATTTTGTTTAAAGGAATCCCAAGTATCGCTCAAAACAAAAGGAAATTCATCTATCCAATGAGGCCATCCAAGGAATTCCATAAAAAGGAAACCAAAATATCTCTCAATTCATATTAAAATTCATGTAACCTATGAGTCCTTCTATGTTATTCTGAAATTAGGAATCTAGTATCTATTATGGAATATATAATCTCAAACAACCTAGGATCCCATTCTATTCAAACCATTAAAAGGAATCCGATAATTGATCAAGGGATAATATAATTTCTTTTCATTGTTTCATATTAGTATTTGATAATAGGATATAGGCTCCATCCTTGAAAAATTCAAGTATCATAACTAATTTCATTCTTCTTTTTCAAATTAATTTATAAAATATAAATCGAGAATAATATGAAAAATAAGGTCATGTTTGTAATCATTCTATATTTTTTCAAATAAAATGTAAATAATTTGATCAATGACTATAATAATGGAACCTATCATTCAAATATCAACATTTAAATTCCCCCTTTTAATTGAGAGTATAAATCACCTCATTGGTGGTTTGTTATAAAATGGGAAAAGGAAAACAATCCATATCATTAATAATTTAACTACATGAATAGAAATTCCAATTTAATATAATTAAAATGTGTGGATAATTTTAATCATCAAGAATAAAGTAAACTATCAAGGGATAATAGTCTTATCTAAATTATTTTATTCATTTGGAAAATTATAAATATGTCAATACATTTAAAGAAAACCCTTAATGGACAGTTTAATAAATATTCAATGATAGTACATAATAATATAATTAAAATCACCTCAATTGGTGGTTCATTTTTATATTTATAACCTCAAAACTTGTATGGGGGTATAGTTCATTATCTAAGAATTTAACATAATTAGTTTCACATTTAAGAAGTGATGCATGAAAAACCCAGCACATGACATAGTGACATATTTTATAAAACAATGAGACTTTAAAGGAAAATCCACAAACCAACTAACTCAAGATTATAATGGTTAAATTAACTAATATCTGGATTTTATTCAAGCCTAAATGTGTGAAATTGGGATATTAGAAAAATGACCTGAAAATATGGTGAATTAGATTGTAAGAAGTTAGGACCAAATGCAAGAAGAGAAACTGAAATAACTGGAACGAAGAGTCATAAAAATAATAATGTGATTCTGATGCACCAAAAGACAATCAATTTAGAGATCAAATGAGGGATATGCACCCAAAAGGGAGAAAATGAGGAGGTATGCACACATGGGAGACCCCCTAGCCAAATGGAGGAGGAAAAAGGAGGAGAAACCCTTAAAGGTTTGGTGGACAAAAATCATAATTTCCCACCTTTAATGAGGTGCATGGTTATACTTCAAGGTTTGGATAATAGTGATTCAACCATGAAGCTCACACTACCCATGATACATACCCTACCAGGTTTAGCTACATAGTTTGTTCCAACCAGGCATAAAATATGTGATACTACTGGTTAAGTGTAACTAACCCCGTAGGCTAGGAGCACATTTTAGAAAACATTTCATAGGCCAGGAACCCTCCTCTATCGTTTAGTAAAAACAGTATTCATGGATATGCACCCCAAATTTCATGGGTTTTGAAACCATGTGACAACACTTATAGTTCCACATGATTTATCCTTAGGGGACATAGGGTTTAAGAAAACTATTCACCATATCTTTTTCTCCCAAAACGGATCTTTTAGATCCCAATTCTCCTAAAGCTCATCTAAAAAATAAAGATACCTTTTATTACCTAAACCACATCCACAAAAAACACCTTTAAGTTTTAAAATTATCATAATTACATTTTGAAGCTTGTTTTAATGCTTCTCTCGTCCACCAAATGAAAACTTTCAAAATAATTTTAAAAATCAAAACTAGTCCAAAACATAGAATGTTAGAAACTACCAACATTATAACTTCTCATCCCAAAGAATCCTTGGGGAATAAATAAAATGAAACCCGACCTACCTACATCATGTAATTTCCACTAAAATGTACACATTGTGTTTTAAATTTCCAATACACCAGTAAGAAAAACTTTAAACATGAGGTTCACAATATGGTAAACATTAAGCCAATGATCGTATCCAAAACTGAAACATCAAGAATATTATTACCCATATCCATAAAATTGAATACATGATTATTTATTTATCCCTTTTATCAACTAGACCACGGTGATTTTGACTATAGGTTCTAATATCCAATGGCCAATTCTGAGTCATGGTGACCCCATCGTCAGAATTTTCTACTTAATAATTCCCATAGTGTTCTAAAAACTCCCATGGAATGTTTCTAAAATCAATTCACCCAATAGAATATGAGGAATCTGATATTGTAACTTTATTATATTGAAATGGTCGAACCCCCATCAAATATTCTTTAACTGTTTAAGCTAGATCTCCCCTAAAAAAAATCCTTGGATGACCTTTGAATCACACTTTTATAAACCTAAAGAAGTACCTCAAATAGTTTCCCACATTTTGTATTCATTGAAATAAAGGGAAGTAATGTTGTGCCACTACTTGCTAAAAACATCCAAATTTTTTTAGCTCGGTCACTGATTCATCAAAAAACTGATTACATCACATTTATTCCAAGGCACAAAGAGTTTTTTATGAGCACTCTCACTGATCCCTATAACTTGATTCAAGTTATGTATCTGGTATATTTTTCTTTTATAATGTTGTTACATAGAATGAATATTGGTGTTTATTGATCCCACACCCTTGGATCACCAAACTAAAATTATATCAACTGAGCCTGACTATAAGATCAATGTAACCTCAGAATCAACTACTGGAGTTTATGGAAGTCATCATAGGTAGTCCACACCTCAATGTCTATAAATGGAATGTCAATAAATAGATGGGGTCTCAATGAATTTTAACTAATATATGATCCAAACATCATTATTTTATTGGTATTCAAGTCAAATAATATGCTTGTGTCCATGAGTCTTCTAAGGAATTTCAATATGGGAATCCCAGTGTCACTTAGGGAAGTCCACACCTCTATGATTATCCACAAATTCTAAGCACAACTCTGATTCAATATTTTTAATGAGATGATAAGTCATTAAATTGTTTTCTTATCTAAACATATATCCAAAAATATCTTAGTGTTCCCAATACAACATCAAGATAGGGTCATGATCTCCTCTAATCTAGGATTAAACTAAGATGATATAAATGATTACCAACAAAACCTGACACACTCCCATTATACTAAAGATAATGTTCCTGGCATGGTTTTCAACCAACTATATCCAACTACACACATGAAATAGAAGTTTAACTACGACTGGTTGACTTGTTTTGAAATAGATTAGTTGTACCTATAAGCACATCATCATTTAATGACCAAGATTCCCTAACTACTAAGGCATGCCATCGTTGTTTCAATAACCCACACTATAGTCTAAACCTGGTTCATAGTTTTCTCAAATTATGAGTTCAAATCCAATAATTTTATCGCTGTGATGCCTTGTAATCACTGACACACTTCAGAATCATTACTTCTTGGGCCGCTCATGCACTTCGAGCCTGAATATGGCATCCAGACTCCATCCAAACACATAAATGGGTTTTATTGAGGGTATCATGTCAAATAATGGATTACCCAAATTGGTAGCCTCATGGGATTTTAGATGCAAATGTGACCCTTAAAAATTTAATTTTTTGGTTTCACTACCTCTACATGGAAGTAAATTGTAAAACCCATTCGACATGATTCACCCTACCTTAAGAGTGTCCCATTCATAATTTTATGAGAAAACTCATCCCAAGAAAAACTCTATATACATTACTGATCATTGGATACATATATAACCAAAACAAATTTATTAAAATCCAAAATGAAAAATAAGGTAACCAATAACTTGAAAGTGTGAAAGATTAAATTCAATTTAGAAATATGCATTATGTTCTCCCAAGCTATGATCACATACATGATTAACATCAGGCATAAAATATGAATCTAAAATGGTAGATAGTGATACAAAAAACTAATCCTTTTGAAAATTTATTCCAAGTACTAGGAAAGATCAAATACCTATAATTCCCAGTCCAATCTACTCCATATATGACCAGATATCATAGCATAATAAATCAAAGCCTAAACAATTTGACCGAACTCATATAGCTCACCGTACATTTTTTCTAACTCGAAGGGTATCATGTGTATTGAAATGTAATACCTTAATATTTTTTCAACATAATAATAAATCATTTTATACTATCCATAGGACTATCGGCCATATGAAACCAAGTATCCGATGGACCATATAAAAGCTTATCCCAAAGTAATATTATTTACATGACCATTCATCTGGTTGATGACCTCCCAAGTGAGCCATCACTGAAGAAGATTGGTAACATGACCTAATACGTATTTAAACATTCCCTTCCCATGTATAACCTTATGATAATGAGTATTACATGGTGATCAAATCCCTAAAAGAGGAAATTCACTGTATGACCTACCGTCCTACCTGAATGTCATTTTAGAAAATAAGAGTCCAACACAGGATGAATTGAACTAGAATGAAATATCATATTTGAAAAAATAAAGTAGAATTTATTAAGATATTTAATTTAACTTATAGGTGTGTACTTTAGTTGGGATAGCACCTTACTAAACCATAATGAATCAACCTCAAAAATTAGTCATGCCAAAAAGGTTACTAGGCCTACCAACCAAACATTAGATCATCATAATAGAAGGGAAAATTAATCCATGTGTTTTGTCAAAATTCCTATTCAATAAATCTAAATAAAGGAATTAAACTACATTTACACAATGTTAGAAAACATTAACACCATATAATGGTTTATTTTGAAAACACAACATCAATTTACATTTTATTTTTAAACATTTAATGAGGCCCAATTTAAAGATAGTCAATGACTGGTTATACATGGAAACTATACTTGGTACCTTATTAAACTAATTCAATATGGAAACACCCGAATTTTATATCAAACATCATTTCAAGCATTATTTATTTTTCTAATATCCTTCCATAGTTTAGAAAACTCTTTTTTACTCACCTTTTATCCATTATATTTTTCAAAAAAGTTTTAATGATTGGGGTTAGTTAAACAAAATTTCATTTAAAAACAATATAGGAAAACAATATTTAGGGTTTAGTTATAATTTTAATTAATAGGTTCCCCATAGTATTAATCTAAAAATATATCTAATAATTATTTATCAGGTTAGGGTATTGGTCAAGTAAGATGCCACTATAGGTTTATATATAACACCATAAAAGCAGCTTCATACACTTTAAATAACCAATCCATTAACAGAAACATACCAAAATTAGGTTAAGTACCAAATCATGAAAGAATAATGAAATATAGATGGGTCCTGTTATTTCGTTTCAGATTTTAAAACACCCTTAATGGGTTTATCATATAATCATTATTCACTTTAACTGACCTACTCACGTAAATTCAATCATAAGAAGAATCCAGTTATATAGGATTCCATTCCCAAATTATTGAGGTAAATTTCTTGATAATGGAAACCATTAATTTCAAGAATTTAATTTTTTTACATACCATGGTTCAGTTAGTGGAATTAACATTCTGAATGTCACGACCCATCCCTTAGAGCATGTATTGTGACTACCCCAAGCCCGCCTTCCATAGGACAGAGGCTGGGGATTAGCATCAATGGCGCAAATCCCTAAACTAAGAAGACATTACCTTTATAACTGTGAACAAACACATCATAGTACACAACTGGAAGCGAATAACTAAGTAAAACTATATACAAAAGAAGTGATGGAAAGTAAAAAGGGGTTGGAAATAGAAGCCCAACAGGAAATTACAAGTACAACAAAAAGAAAGTAGAACTGAAGAAAAGTAAAATAGCTACTAGGTCATCCTCCGGGGTTCCTACCTAAAAGTTAGGTACAGATGGTCTCCTCAACACTCCACATCCATCTGTCGGCTCCATGTAATGTCATGCCGAGTGGTCCACCTCCGGGTACCGTCCTTTCCTGCTACTCTCTGCCTCAGTCAGCGCTGTCTATCGTCTGCAACTAACACAACAAGGTGTGGGCATAGCCCGTGCAGGGGTGAGTATAACGATACTCAATAGGGACCCCGAGACCCTCAAGGTATCACAAAATCCAACAAGGATAAACCAAAATGTATGAAATCAATGGATAACCATTACATAGGTATATTCCCATACATATACCTAAGTTATCTAGTGACCCATCTCAATCATGATGAAAAAACAAAAGTCATTGAATCAGCTCAAACAATGATTTTCATTATTGAAACCACGACTACTGGAGAACTCCTCCTCTGTCGAGTACAGTGGTCATGTCGCGGCACCGAGGCACTTCTCACTAACCTTGGACGGATGAGGTACTCCTCCTGTCGAGTACTACGGGTCTGCTTCCAACTACTAGGTGCTCCTCTGCTGTGGGTCTACCGCCAACTACTAGGTGCTCCCCCTAATAGCCTATAGAGGTACTCCTCCTATCGAGTACCGCGATTCTGCTGCCAACTACTAGACACTCTTCCGACATGGGACTGCCACCAACTACCAGGCGCTCCCCACTAGGCTAGTCGAATCACTCTGAGTCGAATTGGTCAAACAGTCATCAGGTATTCCAGCTACTAGGTCTCTGCACTCTACCTACTCGTCATTGGAAGGATCTACTCCATGAGCCACTGGGCAATAATCCAACTGTCATGAAGTGCCACGAAGAAGTATCTCAAAGATCCGCCATGTCATAGGGGTATAATTAAAGCAATACATGTCCAAGAAATAGAGACAAGATGACCAAGACATTTTAAAAAAAGTACACAGTGTGTTGGTATGGTTACACACCATGTCTTCAGACCTCATGTACTTCCCATGTACAACAGCCCGTGTCGAAGGGCTGGTCATGTAGAAAAGTAAGTATGTGACGTGTGGTATGATTACATGTCGTTTCCATGCATCTGGGGTTGGCTCCATGTATACTGACCTTGTGCTCGTACATGGCCTCAACCCGTGTTCGCCAACCCGTGTTACTGGTAAACGGGGTAGCCCATGCCACTGGCCTTGTCTAGCTGTGTGGTGGAGTACATGCCCATGTACTCCACCCCATGTATGTGTATCCCCGAGATACACACCAAGTCTCGCAAAACTTCTTCTTCCAATGTGCGTAGAGAGTACACGTCGTGCCTCTAGGACGTGTAATTCTTCCCATGTCCGTGTATTTCCTAGAATACATAGCAATCCTCATGAATCCACTTCTGCCATTCTGTGCAGAGAATACATGCCTTATGACCGGGGTCACATGCCGTGTATTACTTGTCCAATGTCCAAAACTCAAGCTGCATAATGCCCATACTACACGGCGTGTTTTTCAGAAGTACACGACATGTATTCTGGAATTTTCCAGAAACGGAGCCTCCGGCCAGTGCACCTCCTGTGAAGCCCGTTATGCGTTCTTATGGTCCAATTGCCATGAAACCAAAGAAATTAGGTCACCCCAATGTTCCAAAGTCATTTTCAGTGTTTTCGGGCCTCCGATCGGCTCCAAAAATATGTTTTGATTATCCAACATGAGAAAGGGTCAAAGAATGGTCCTTCCGTTCCGGTCTGATCTATCACCCGCTATCGTCACTGCACCTCCGCTAGGTCTTCGTGACGTTGGGTCTTCATTACGGGATTTTTGCATCGCAAAACAAACCTGAAATGATCCATTGTTCATTTCCTATGATGTACGTGAAGAACACACTAATATTCACAAGAACGACATTAGGAATCGGACCATGTTAGTTTGGCCCAGTCCTTCCACATTAGTTTGATAACAAGAGGATCAAGAGGAAACAATTCAATCATGGATGGAATAATTTAACGTTGCTCAAAATAAAAACACACCCCTACCTCTTGTTCATCGTTCGTTGGCGGAGTCACGAAAGGAAGACGATGAAGGGCATTGTTTGTCACGTCCACTACACGTCCCCAATTCCGAGCTGCGTCAGTTCGTTGATGATGTTGCGGATGGTAGGATTCGAGGAAGGATGTTGAAGAAGAAATATTCACCGACGTTCTTCGCGTTCTTAGTTCTTCATTGGGATAACTCTTTTCTCCCAATAACCCTCCTCTCAAAACACCCAAGCTCCCCCCAAATAACAAAATCCAACCCAAAATAATAGGTTCGAATATCTATTATTTGTTGGCATGAATTTGAAAATCCCATTGATTTAGGGGGGTGGCACAATTAAATTTTGTTGGTTGGCATGACATAATGTGGAAGAGTTGAAGAGGATCCCCCCACATTAATAGGGATTTTAAGAGGATCCTCCCAATTTAATGGGGGATTCAATGGGTTTCATCCACAGGTGGTCCCCACCACTTTAATTAATAAGAGGTGTTTAGACCTCTGGTGGGACACACCACCATAACTTCTCATGGGAGGTTATGGTGTGGTGGACCCCAATTATAACCTCCTCTTGGAGGTTTCAACATCCAAGAATAAAAATAAATTCACACTTTATGTTTATTTAAATTATTCTTAAAAACTCAAAAACTAACTTTCTTTCTCGACCAACTACCTTTGAGGTGAAAGTCTTATTAAGAGAATACTAGCACTGCGGGTTTAACAGTGCCCTTAGATTTCAATTCCAAGCACCGGTTAAAAATTTATAAAAACCTCCTCGTATGTTTACTGAATGTACCCAAACAAAACTTCAAAAATTGATTTTGGGCACACCGGGCCTCAGAATCACGCGCCGTCTGTTTTCACGAACTCGTAAAATCCCCATGTATTTAAGAAAAAAAAATTCCACGAAATTTATGGGTCTTTAAGTTCTCCCCACCTTAGGGATTTAGCTCCCCATAAGCTACAACTCGATCTATGGGAACAAATGGGGGTACTGAGCACGCATCTGAGCCTCCCGCTCCCATGTGCTCTCCTGGAGGTTCCCGTGCTTCCAGCATGCGCGCACTAGAGGTATCGAATATCCGTGTGTTGGAACCGGGTGTGCAGAGGAAGCCCCAATAGGTGGTTTTTTAAAATTTTCCCACCGATGTTTGATGTAAACTTGTCGACGTCAGAAGAGAGTAGCCCGGTCTTAGCTGAGGACCACGCGTGGAGGATTTTAAGAACAAACATAAACCGTAAAATACATGGTTCAGATCCGAATCCGTGCATGATGTCTGGTCGTCTTTGGCGATTGCTGCTCGAAGAATTTGAAGACAAATTCCTTTAGATCTTCCACACGTGCTTCAAGGAATCCATATGAGCACCATTCATCATAATCTGGGTGCTAGCGCAGATTTACGACATTGCCTTCGACGGTTCAACGACCACCGCATCGCATCGCTAGTGATGCCCGAGAGAGAGCTTTATCCAAGCTCCATGGATCCAGAGCATCTATCTATAGAATGTGGGAGAGAGGATAGGAGAGATAAGATCCATGAATAGTGTTTGGAAAATGGCCCTCCTCTTCTATTTATAGTGCACAATTAAAATACCAGGTATCACCTCGTCGGCCCCGAATACTTAACGCACTATCAACGACATTTATGGATACTAAACTGAGTCATAAATATTATTATCATTTACTTGTAATATATTAAAATATATTATGTGATAATAATTGAGTCATTAACTAGACTCGTCACTCCCATTAATATTAATTGAACCTTGAATAACATAATATTCGTCAATTAATATTTTTTCATTTATTTACTTAAAACTCGTAAATACATTTAATAAATACATTCAATACTCATTATTATAAACTCAAATAATATGAATTTATTTATTTCATTGGTGATCATTTAACTTTGGACAAATCCCGGACCCCTATGGCGGGGCCCACCATGTCCAAAACTCATATTCAGCTGAATAGGGATGATTCTTGAATACGCTATTGTGTGTGACCCTCTAGGACCTTATTTCGATAGGCGTGAATAGTATTCACAAACCAAGAGTGGTATCTAGCAACCCATCATGGCCCTTGCAGAAATAAGGATTGTCATGGCAGCGACAAAAAACCTATGAACACACACTATGTAATATAATCTCTATGTCCGTAATATCTCATAAAGAAAGATGCAATCATGTGTCATCACCCTTTTCTTGCTTTATAGTTTGTTGATTTAACTGGAAGGATTTACCCTTGACTGCCATGGCGATGGTCTTAAAAAGGTACTCCTATCCATATCAACATGGCCTGAGATATATTACTTCTATAACCAGGAAGAGACTAATCCTTTCTTGACCATTCAACCAATGTCATGCCACCAACGACGCACCCGACACAGACTACCTCGCCACGACTTCATCGAAATGGTTTATGTCTTGCATCAATGTACACAATCAAATGACATACATTGATAATGATCTCAAGTTAGGATACCATTACACATGATCGTAGATAGGAATGTCCAATGACACCCAAAACATGTGGAGTTCCTATTGGCGGGTCAGTCCTCATGATCTCACTACTAGAGATCACCAAGTGAGAACTTCATGACAAGAAGTCTCAATGATTATAATCCACAAACACCTGATGGTCAGACATCTACTATGTCAAATTAGCAAGATGTATCTAGACCATAGAACATATATTTAAGATTAATGTCATAGTATCTATAGGTTCTCATTATAGCCTCGGAACTGCTATAACCTTTCGATACGGGAGTTAATCTTTGGACATTACCATTTCAATAATGGGCACAAAAAATTCTACACTATAATGGTAAGATAACATCATGCATAGTTAACTCTATACACGATATGGTAATCAAAATCACATAATAGTTGGGTCTAGGGAACCCACTATTTGAACATTCCCACTTGCACTAGAGCCAACTTGATAACCAAACTTGTTAGCTACTCACTTGATAAGAATCATGTTTTTTCTGAGTAAAGGAATTAGATATTGGGTCCGCCACAGTTCCACCGCGTGGCTATTCTACTATAGCTACCTCATCTCTTTGTTTAAAACTTATCAAGAGATGGTATCCCAAGTATATCCCTTTTTTCCACTATCATAACATGACATCTTGGCTAGTAAGAATATCATAATTTAGATTATGATAATACTTTTCTTACCTGGTGTGATTCCATGAACTAGAAAAAATTGTTGCATATCTTCTTCTTAGCTACCTTAAAAACTGAAACGTACTCGGTCTTGTAGGTATGGCCACCACTGGCTGATATGAGCTTGACTCGGTCATCGACTTTAGCCTAACTGAAATACTAGATCACATTGATCTATGGAAGACTAGTTCATATCCCAAAAACTAGTATCCTTTCTTCTCCACTTACCAGGTACATATCTTTTGTACTTACGAAGTACAATTAGATTGTTCTGATTTCATCCCTCGCAGTGCTCCTGGATATAACTGATATTTGCCTATTGTAAAATATACCATGGCAATATCAGTTCTTGTACATATCATGGAATACGTGATTGTTCCATCGCTCCGACGTATGGATTTAAACTCACTGCATTTATTTCTTCCTATGTCACAGACATGTCAACATGGAGAGATTATGCCCTGTGACATAGGCAACAATTCATCTCTCGAATTATTAAAACATGTATTTTTCAATACAATGTCACTATATGTACGATTGACTAGGACCAAGCAACCTATAGATCTAACTTAGTATATCCTGTTCCCTAGAATATATGTTGCTACTTTAAGTCAATCAATGGAGAGTAATTTTATTTTTGGTCTTAAATAACTATCAAACCAATGTCTGTTTTCCATATGTTTCCGAACATATTTCTTATTGGAAAACCTTAGCGCTCCCACTAACCTCTGGTAGACACATGGAAAATATTTTTTTTTAAATGTATATACTATGATCATGTTTCTTACTTTAATCCTAAACCAGATTTCAGTAACTTGTAACCTTTATTAGAATTCTATGATGTGACCATACCTTTCTGGTTGCGTTGTATAGACACTATCCACAATTGGTGGTCTTGACATCCAATGCTAAATAAATTGATCATAGATATTAGCTATGAGAAGTAAAATTCTAACAGATTTAGGCATAATGACTTGGTGAAACCAATCGAGCCTTATTGGTACCAAGCTCATACCATCCATGTATAAAATTACCTGAATAACCACTGCAGTATTCAAAATAATTATCCCCCTTTTGCAATTTGATACATGGAATCCATTAATTGAATTTTAGTTAGTCTTATCAATTTTAGCTAATTTCCATATTCTGATTACTTGTAGGGAATGTTATTCACTTTTAATAATAGATCACCAACCACAGTGAATATAAAAACCATACCCATGGTTTTATCCTTCTTATGAAGTATGTGTCTTTGGAACATTCTCTATTCCACATGCTCTTGTGGAACTAGTTCCTATGCCAACTACTTGTGCATTTTGAGCATTGACTAAACACAAGTCAATACAGCTTCCACTATCTCTAATAGAGATGTGCACCCTTATATAGAAGGGTATTCTATTTCTTGACTACCTACTCTTCTATCTTAGGGATTTATGTAACATCCTAAACAACTGTTAGGATTATTACACTAAATGCACAATGTGTTTGTCTTGATGCAAGTTTGTTCGTGTCCTAACAAACTCTTTGCATGCAAACACATGTTATTATGAAATAATGGGTTTACATCATACTATGACTCGTATGATAAGAATTTTCATTATAGTTTTCATATGGTTGTAGGATATTGCTGTTATTTTCAAATAATTTCATGAAATATAATGGAAGTTTCTACTAGTTCCAACATTGACATTACTTACCTCAAAATTTTGATGTATAACATATGCATTTAGGAATTTCTCCACACTATATGTTTATTGATCAATGTTGATATGTAAGACTTTATCATCTATCCTCCCCATTAACATCAATATCTTGATGTCAATAAGGTAATGTTCGTTTATGAATTTCTCCATGCTACATTATCTTGATTGATGAATGCTTGGTCGAGATATTCTTCGGTATCCCAACCCGAAGCAACTCATATCTCATGACCATACAAATACTTCACTTTGATATCCCTTAATTACTTAAAATAATCTTATGAAGTATATATACCTCTATCTTATACTTGGAATAGTTCACACTTTCGTGTTGAACTATTTCCTAAAGATTTGTGACATACCTTTATTTCTAAAGGATCCTTTTTCCAAACTAAAGACATCGATAATACTAAAAGTATTTAGCTTTGCCGATCCTAAATACCATACTTAGAATATTCATGATGTCCATAATTAGTATTACTTGACAAAGAATTATCCTATCACAACTGGGTATAAGTCTTACATTTATATTCACCACTAATTGCCTATGATTCATGTATCACTGAACTAGTGATTGAGTTTACCAAAAACAACATCCATTCCAGAAACTGAAATAATGTCTCCTTGTATTCAAGGACACATGAGATTAATGTGTGAGGTTATAATCAATAATAGTTCAACACGAATCTTTCACTTGGCAATTAAAGAAGTCGTGTACTTCTCACCATTGGCCTAGGTATCACCCTTTCACAGCCTATTTGGAGAATACACCTGACTTCTAGTAATGTTTATATACTAACTTGTTTATCGTATTAAAATACACATATGTTACCAACATATTGTTTTTAACACCCAATTAGTAAAAGGAAACAGTACATTGATGAATATGCCTGATGTAGAAGCGGTAACTTGCTTATTCAAATCAGTTTATTGATTTTAAACTTTAGTAGTATTATTTTATAATATGCAATGAAAATAACCTCTGTTAACCCCTCATTAATTGAAGGACGTCACGAATATGTCATTGGAATTAAATGCCTTTGACCTTTTAACATTTTCTTTCAATTTATCCGCCATAAGAATTAAAGATTAATTGTCTTTTATTCTTATTCACATTGCGAACCTTACCTAAATTGGAAATGAAGCATCTACTAAATACTTTTTCATTTTGTAACTTAAAACGAGACTTGAGTAATGTGGTTAAAATGATATTTAAAGATCATGATCGATCTTTTAATTTACACATGCTGGTGTACATCGCCATATTCATATCATTGCTTCACTTTCTCCATGTAAACTTCTCAGAGAAGAGACTTTATGTAATATCATCTATGTCCTAGTGTAGTGACCGCAAGTGACACCAGATGTTGATGAAAACATAATGATATAACTATCAAATGCTTTGTATATTAGTCTCCTGTAAGAAATTTTCACCCACGCTTCCTGAGGTAGTTTAACAGTATTGGGGAGACTGACACCTTGAGTTTCCTATATCGTAGTACTATACACACACACATGTACTATTCATGGATACTCTTATTAGTGTGGAAATTTACTTTTCCATTATTTATCGCAATTTAAACTTGTAGTATAACTTTCTGGTTTTCTACAAAAACAATTTTTAGAAGATGAGTGCCTTTTATATGGATTACTGGTTTGGACATTTTTGATTAATTACTTAAATAATTTTATGTCTCCCACTATTTTATTGGATTCTAGGAACCCTCTATGCTAGAATCGGAATACTCTATCGTTTGAGTATTCTAGTGGCAAGGATCCCAGAATCACCCCTCATAGTCTACAAGCTAAGGCTACACCACTACTTGGAGGGTTCTAGGTATGCTTTTCGCTGGACGAATGCTTTAACTTGCAGTTCCTTGATCTGATGAGTGAAGTCCCAACTTCTTAAAATCAAAATTTGATTTACTCAACGCTTGTCTCTAAAATGATAGCAGGTTAGCTATGGATAATCCTTACTAGAAATTTAGTTAAGTCAACCCCTCATTATTATAAGGACTCCCCAGTAGTAAGATGCACCTTCAGCTAAGGCATGACCGACTCCTCAAACAACTGGTTTTTTCCAAATTTAAATGACGGAAGGCTGTTTAGACTTAATATATCTTTGAGGGTTTTATTATTTTTAGTGTGACAAAAGAAATCTTTTTCTATTTTTATAAGCACGTACTATGTGATCGCACTCACAACTGGTCGTGCAAGAAATAGAAATTTCATCGCGTCACATGTTCATTTTTATCTTGCATGCTTGTTTATTATTATACTATGTGATCGTGCAATAAATTACACATGAACAATAACAATAAACCATGAATAAATAAAACGAACACCTGATCATGAGCCGGTACTATTGGTTGATCCATTGAGTGAATAACGGACCAACCAAAACCCTAAAGGGTAAATACCTTTAGTCGCGTGGCTTGAAACTTGAATAGCAATGTATGCTCATCTAATGAATCCAACTCCTATCTGGTGTGTCGCCATCACTTGGCGCGAAATGTGTCACTGATCATCTCATTATTATACAATTGTACTCACACTCATGTGAGGGGATCCCGGGGAGTAAAATTACAACTCTGAGAATGGGAACACAGGCCCTTATACATATAACGACTCTAAGATGACACACTTATTGCATTTTTTATTTAAAATAATTATTACAAAACCACATGGAATAATTAAATAAATAAATTAAATAAATAAACACCAGACATGCATTGGTAGGTCGACAGATCATGACTAGCATATACACACTAAACTCGCATATATTAAATAAATGAAGAATAAAAATTAAACTTGCATTAAAATAAACTTGAGGGAATTATTTTATTGAATTAAAATTTCACTCTAATTTTTATTCAATATTTATGTCATTCGGTCCCGTTTAATTAATTTAATTTTAAAACTGAAAGTTGAACTATTTAATTAATTTAATTGTCTCCTTAATTAAATTAATTATGCCGCAATCATTATTAAATCAAAAATTAATATTTAATTGATTTAATTATCAACCGTAATTAAATTAATTAGCTTAATTAATTTTTGATTAATTAAATTATATCTTGGCCTCGAAAACCTTGCAAAGCCTATTCGGGTCGGGGCAAACCCGCGTAGGCTTATTTTATGCCTTGCAGACCCTGTGCAGGGGCGTTCTGGGATGGGCAGGTCCGCCAAAGCCCATTGTGGGTCGTGAAGACCCGTTCGTGCCTGTTTCAGGACGGATCTAGTCATATCCATGCATATAGGTTACCTCACAGTGGTGCGCGCCGCACTACAGGTTCTGGTGATCGCTGGTCGAAGAATCCAAAGCCGAATTCCTCTAGATCATCCACATGCGCTTCAAGGAATCCGCAGGAGCACCGTTCGTCATAATCCGGGTGCTAGAGTGGATTTGCGATGATGCCTTTGACGCCCCAACAACCACCGCATCGCATCGCCAGCGATGACCGAGAGAGATCTCCGTTCGAGCTCCTTGGATTCAGAGCATCTCTCCCTAGAATGTGGGAGAGAGGAGAGGAGAGATAATCTCCATGAATAGTGTTTGAAAAATTCCCCTCCTCTAATATTTATAGTGCACAATTAAAATACCCAATATCTCCTCGCCGGCCCAGAATACATAACGCACTATCAATGACATTTATGGCTACTAAACTGAGTCATAAATATTATTATCATTTACTTGTAATATATTAAAATATATTACGTGATAATAATTGAGTCATTAACTTGAATCGTCACTCCCATAAATATTAATTGAACAATGAATAATTTAATATTCATCAATTAATATTTTTTCATGTATTTACTTAAAACTCGCAAATAAATTTAATAAATAAATTCAATAATCATTATTATAAACTTGAATAATATGAATTTATTTATTTCATTGGTGATCATTTAACTTTGGAGAAATCCCGGACCCCTATGGCAGGGGCCACCATTTCCGAAATTCATATTCAACTAAATAGGGACGATTCTTGGATACGCTATTGTTTGTGACCCTCTGGGCCCTTATTTCGACAACTGTGAATAGTATTCAAAAAACGAAGAGCAGGATATAGCAACCCATCATAGCCCCTAAAGAAATAAGGATTGTCAAAGCAGCGAAAATCAACCTACGAACACACACTGTGTAATATAATCTCTTTGTCCGTAATATCTCATAAAGCAGGACACACTCACTTGTCATCGCCCTTTTCTTGCTTTATAGTTTTTTGATTTAACTAGATGGATTTACCCTTAACTTCCATGGCCATGGTCTTAAAAAGGTACTTCCATCTATATCAACATGGACTGAGATATATTACTTCCATAACCTGGAAGCAAAAAATCCTTTCTTGACCATTCAACCAATGCCATGCCACCAACGACACACCCAACACAAACTACCTCACCACGAATTCATCACCATGGTTTTCGTCTTGCATAAAAGTATGCAATCAAATGACATACATTGGTAACGATCTCAAGTCAGGAGACCATTACACATGATCGTAGATAGGAATATACAATGACACCCAAAACATGTGAAGTTCCTTTTGGTGGGTCAGTCCTCATGATCTCACTACTAGAGATCACCAAGTGCGAACTTAATGAGAAGAATTCTAAATGATTATGATCCCCCAGCACCTGATGGCCAGATATCTACTATGTCCAATTAGTAAGATGTATCTAGACCATATAACATATATTTAAGATTAATGTCATAGTATCTATAGATTCTCATTATAGCCTGGGAACTGCTATAACCTTTCGATACGATAATTAATCATTGGACATTACCATTTCAATAGTGGACGTAGAAAATTATACACTATAATGTTAAGATGAAATCATGCATAGTTAACTCTATACAAGATATGGTAATCAAAATCACATAATAGTTGAGTCTAGGAACCCACTATTTCAACACCATGTAGGACCCACTCCCATCGATCCTCAATCTCCACTAGAACCTCTGTAAAAGCCGCCACATCATCGATGTCCAGCTCTCTACGGTCGATGATGTGTGAAGGCTCGAGAACGTTTCTCCTTAGCTGAGATACATGGAAGACGTCGTGCAACCGACACAACTGAGGTTGAAGACCTAAGAGGTAAGCCACCTCGCCTAATCTGCTGGGGGCCTGTAAGGGTCTGATGAACCTCATAGATAACTTGCCGCCTCAGCCAAATATCAGTAGGCCACGTCGAGGTGAGACCCGTAGAAAGATGTGGTCAACATCCTCGAACACCAGAGGTCTCCATCTCCTGTCATCAAACATCTTCTGTCTTCTCTATGCAGTCTTCATCTGCTCTTGGATGATCTTCAGCTTCTATGAGGTAGCCCATACCATCTCTGGTCATACTAGTGGTGACTCCCCTCGGTCAGTCCAGCACAAGGGTGATCTACAAGGTTTCCCGTACAATTCCTCGAAAGGTGCCATACCGATGGAGGGGTGATAACTGTTGTTATAGGAAAACTCCAAAAAGGGTATGTGATCATCCCAACTATGACCAAATACAAGGACACAAGCAAGAAGCATGTCCTCAAGGGCCTGAATGGTCCGCTCAGTCTGACCATCTGTTTGAGGATGGAAGGCAGTGCACAAGCGAAGCTGTGTCCTAAAAGCCTCATGTAACCCCTTCCATAGTCGGGAAGTAAACCGTGTGTCATGTTAGGAGACAATAGAAGAATATAATCCATGTAAATGTACAGTCTAAATCACATAGAGGCATCCCATGCTCTCTACTGAACCCTGATCTCTGATCGGTAGGAAGTGGGTCGACTTGGTGAGTCGGTTGATGATCACCCAAATCGATTTGTGAACCCTAGATGTTCGTGGAAGACCCATCATGAATTTGATGGATATCCCATATCACTTCAACTCTGGGACCTCTAAGGGATGAACTAAGCTTACTGGTACCTGGTGCTCTACCTTCATTTGCTGACAAGTGAGGCACCGTGAGAAAAACTCTGCTACAACCTTTTTCATACCTGGCCACTAGTGCTGTCGTCGAAGGTCCTGGTACATCGTTGCCACTCCTGGATGTACCGCTAGAGGGGATGTGTGGAACTCCCTCAACACCTCCTCCTGAATTGCAGCTGGTACCAAGGTACGTCCTCTGATGAGGATGACATGCTCCCCACCTTCAGATAATCCATCAGCTGCTTGCCCTGTGGATATCTGAGCACGTCGTGTCTCACAGTCAGCATCCCCATGCTCTTCCTCCCTGACTCATTGAAGAAGTGGGGGAGTGACTTTAAGAGACTCTAGAAAGGATTCCCCATCTCTATCCACAACGGATATCTGTAAATAATATTGCTACTCTGTCCCCTCTACTAGTAGCTATATACCAGATCTCTTTCTATGAGTATCTGCTACAACATTCCCCTTCCCAGGAGTATAGACTATCTCGAAGTCATAGTCCTAGAGGAAATCAAGCCAACATCACTATCTTTGGTTCATGTCCTTATTAGAGGAGATATACCTGAGACTCTTGTGATTAGAGTACATAGTAAAATGCTCGCCCATCAGATAGTGTCACCACATCTTCAAGGAGAATACCACTGTTTCTAACTCCAGGTCATGGGTAGCGTAGTTCTGCTCATGCGGTCTCAGCTTCTGAGAACCATATGCGATCACTACTCACTCCTGCATAAGAACACACCCAAGTCGGGTCCCTGATGTGTCGTAGTAGACTATGTAATATATGCCTTCCACTAGAGGCCTCAAGATGGGGGCACTAGTCAGCCACTGCCTCAGCTCCTGAATGCTCTGTCGGCATCTCTTCGACCACATGAAGGGTTTCCCCTTCTTTTTCAAGGCTGATAGTGGTGCTAAAACTATGGATATGTTTGGAATGAACCTCTTATAGTATCTATCCAATCCCAGGAAACTCCGTATCACTACCACGCTCCTGGGTGGCTCCCAAGAAAGTACCAACTCGATCTTCACTGGATCCACTGCAACTCCAGCCTTCAAGATGAAATGTCCCAAGAAGTGAACCTCTTGAATCCAAAAATAGCACTTCAAGAGCTTACCACAAAGCTGGTGCTCTTAGAGTGTGTCCAGTACTACCTACAAATGGTAGGCATGCTCCTCCTCAGTAGTCGAGTAGATCAGTATGTCATCGATGAAGACTACGTCATAGCGATCTAGGTATGGCGGGAAGATCCTGTTCATGAGACTCATGAAGACTGCTGGAGCATTGGTTACACCGAAGGGCATAACTATGAACATGTAGTGGCCATACCGACACATTAAGGCCATCTTCTACACATCCTCTTCTCGAACTCTGAGTTGTTGATATCCTGATATGAGGTCTATCTTTGAGAACCACTTTGATCCCTTTAGCTGGTCAAAGAGGTCGTCAATCGTTGAGAGTGGGTACTTGTTCTTTACGGTCACCTGGGTCAGGTGATAGTTGTCGACACAAAGACTCAAGATTCAATCTGCCTTATTGGAAAATAGAATCAGGACTTCTTAGGGAGAAACATTGGTTCGTATTAATCCCTTCCCCTGTAAGTCCTCTATCAATACCCATAGCTCGTGAAGCTTAGTGGGAGCCATCCGATATGATGGAGTAGATATCGGTGCTATCCCGGGGTATAGGTCAATGTAGAAGTCCACCTCTCTACGAGGAGGATGTCCTGGAACATCTTCAGGGAAAACATCCACGTACTGGTCCACCACTATAGGATAAGTCTGACTCTCCACATCAACTGCTCCGATGGTAAGGCAAGCCAACTAGTGAGTGATCAACTGCATCCCCCTCTAAGTAAGTCCGTCCTGCACTACAAGGCTCCATTCTCACCAGTGAAGGTAAACCTGGTCCCATCTGTTTGAAAACACCACACTTTTTTCCTAATACAGTCAATCTGAGCATGGACTGTAGATAACCAGTGCATACACAAGATGACGTTGTAAGGCCTCGACTCCACTACTATGAGATCCCAGCCGAAGCTCTTCCCTCCTAGATTAATCTCACACTGCCAGTACCGGTGTGTAATTGTTAAATCATCTCCCATAGGGGTCTCTAGATGTAAGGATCAAACTAATGGCTCCTTTGGAATCTCCGAGCTTGTAAGGAGGGATGTGGAAATAAAAGAGTGACTGGAACCTGTGTCTTTAAGAACTACAGTTAAGGTGGGGTAGACACAGATATTAACTCAAATCATCTCTGGAGCATCGTGATCGTAAGCCTAAATTGCCTGGAGCTAAGCTCCCCCCTGTCCACTTGCTCCCTGCGGTCAGGGTGGACCTCTTGGTAGTGGCGTTGGTAACACCTCATAACATTGTCCATTGCCAGCTGCACATCCAGCTCCTCTACCACGTCTGCCTCCTCCCTATGGACCACCTCATTCAAAGCTCTGCCTATGCCTGGGAGGTCCCTCAACTGTCATTTGATCATTAGAACAGTTGGTCAGATAGTCACGATCCATGTGACCACGCCCTCCGCATGAGAAACAGTACCCGCTCCTAGAACAACTGGATTTGTCTCCACTCCGGGTGCCCCACACAACTGATCCTGATTCATGCGGTCGACCACCAGTAGGTCTGGTCCCCTTGGACCGTTGTGTCAACTGTCTACTTCCACCTACAGAAGACTCTGCTGCATGTCGACTAGTGGTGGGTCTCACTGCTGGAGGCTTCTCAGAAAATAAACTCTCCACTAAGAGGGCTCGCTCCAACACCCCCGCCTGTGCCGGGATACTGAGCGAGATCACCGAAGCTCTGATCTCCCACTTGAGTCCCTGATCGAAGTTCCGGACCCTAAATATTGGGTCTCGTACCATATCTGTTATGTAAAGCGAGAGGTCAGTGAACCTCGCTGAGTACAGTGCCACTATCATACTACCCTACTATAGATACGGTAGATCCTGTATCGGCACCGCTCAAAGGGTGGCTGGGACACAGTTTGCCCGAAATAGGATCTCGAAGTCTGCCCAGAGTAGCATCGCCTTGTCATGAAACTAGAGCATCAGGCTCCACCATATGCCTACTGCTGCTTGAAGGAGACTCGTGGAAAGGATCACCATGAAGTCAGCTAGTGTCCCTACCAGCCTGAAGATTCTCACCACATCCTCCAGCCAATACTCAGCCGCCCGTGGGTCCATCTCTCCCCTGAACCTGGGATTCCTTTGGTGCTGGAACTCATGCAACGCACTAAAGTTGTGTGCATCGTCTGCTGCTGGGGCTAGTGGCATCAGTGGACCAAAGAGAAGTAGTACTGCTAGTGCCTCCGCTGGAAAAGGGCCCTACACTGGGGCCTCGTCGCTCGGTGGGCTGTCAGTACATATGACTCTCAGAGCTCTAACTGGTCGTTCGTAGGGAGACATCCCGAAAGAAACTGATGTGACACAGTCAAAAGATTATACCTGGTGAGAAGTCCTGGTTGAGCTGAATTAAATAAAACTTTTGGAAACATGCATGCAATCAGTGTTTTTGTGCAATGAGTCGGAAATCGGTAGTCATGGTCCTAGTGTATGGATAAGTCATCTTCTCACACCAACACTGGTCTCCCTGAACTAAAAACCACACTTAGTACCCTTAACACTATTGGTTCCTAGAAAATAATGTTTAGAGTTCTGTGTTCTGTGGTAGAACCAACTCCTCTGATACCAATTTGTCACGACCCGTCCCCCGGGGTCCGTATCGTGACTACCCCAAGCCCGCCTTCCATAGGCCAGGGGCTGGAGACTAGCACCAAAGGCGTAAATCTTTAAACTGAGAAGGTATTTCCTTTATGACTGTAAAAAAACACATCAAAGTACACAACTGGAAGTGAAACACTAAATAAAACTGTATACAAAAGAAGTGATGGAAAGTAAAAAGGGGCTGAAAATACAAGCCCAATAGGAAAGTACAAGTACAAATGAAAGAAAGTGCAACTGAAGAAAAGTAAAGTAGCTACTGGGTCATCTTCCAGGGTTCCTACCTGAAGGGTAGGTACAGATGGACTCCTTAGCAGTCCACATTCATCCGTATTCCCCATGAACTGTCACGCCGAGTGGTCCACCTCTGGGTACCATCTAGTCCTGCTACTCTCTTCCCCTGTTAGCATTGTCCGGTGTTCACAACCAACACAGCCAGGTGTGGTCATAGCCTATGCAGGGGTGAGTATAACGATACTAAGTAGGGACCCCAAGACCCTCAAGGTCTCACAAAATCCAACAAGGATAGACCACACTGTATGAAATGAATGGATAACCATTACTTAGGTATATGACCATACATATACATAAGTTGTCTAGTGACCCATCTCAGTTATGAGGAAAACACAAAAGTCATTGACTTAGCTCAAACCAGGATTTTCATTATCGAAACCATGACTGCTGGAGAACTCCTCCTCTGTTGAGTACAGTGGGCCTCTCGTGACACAGAGGCGCTTCTCACTAACCTTGGACTGCTGAGGTACTCCTCCTGTTGAGTACCGCGGGACTACTGCCATCTACCTGGTGCTCCTCCTCTGTGGGTCTAATGCCAACTACCAGGTTCCCCCCAAATAGCCTGCAAAGGTACTCCTCCTGTCGAGTACCGCGAGTCTTCCACCAACTACCAGGCACTCCGCAGCCGTGGGTCTGCCGCCAACTACCAGGCACTCCCCAATGGGCTAGTTAAATCACTCTGAGTCAAATTTGTCAAGTAGTCTTCAGGTATGCTAGCTACTAGGTCTTTGCACTCTGCTTGCTCATCACTTGAAGGATCTGCCGCACAAGCTACTAGGAAATACTCTAACTATCGCGAAGTGCCCTGAAGAAGTATCTCAAAGATCCACCACGTCATCAGGGGTGAATCCAAGCAATATGTGTCCAGGACACAGAGACGAGATGACCAATCAATTTTCCAAAAAGTACATGATGTGTTGGTATGGTTACACGCTGTGTCTTCAGACCTCGGGTACTGCCCATGTACAACGGCCCGTGTCGAAGAGCTGGTCGTGATGAAAAGTATGTACATGGGGTGTGGTATGTTTATACGCTGTGTCCAAGCATCTTGGGTTAGCTCCGTGTACATTGGCCATGTGCTCGTACAAGGCCTCAACCTGTGTTCGCTAACCCATGTAACTGGTACACGGGGTAGCCCGTGCCACTAGACTTATCTGGCCATGTGGTGGAGTACATGCCCGTGTACACTACCCCGTGTCCGTGTATCCACGGGATACATGCCGAGTCTCACGAAGCTGGTTCTGCCATTGTGCATTGAGAGTACACGCCATGACTCTAGCCTATGTATGTCTACCCATGTCCGTGTATTTCCCAGAAAACACACCATGCCTCGCGAAGCCACTTCTGCTGTTCTGCACAGAGAATACATGCCGTGTGACCGGGGTCACACACCATGTGTTACTTGTCCGACGTTCAACACTCAAGCCACATAACTCCTGTACTACACGGTGTGCTTGTCAGAAGTACATGCCGTGTATTCTGAAATTTTCAGAAATAGCGCCTCCAATCAGCGCGCTTCCTGTGAAGTCTGTTATGTGTTCTTATGGTCTGATTTCCACGAAACCGTAGACTTTAGGTCACCCCGATGTTCCAAAGACATTGTCAGTGTTTTTGGGCCCTTGATCGGCTCCGAAAACACGTTTTGATTCTCCCGCATGAGAAAGGGTTGAAGAACATTCTTTCTGTTCCGGTCCGATCTATTGCTCGCTATTGTCACCGCACCTCCGCTAGGTCGTCTTGACGTTGGGTCTTCATTCCGGGATAGTTTCATTGCAAAAAGAACTCAAAACGATCCGTTGTTCATTACTGAATAAGTACGTGAAGAACACACCAATATTAACAAGAATGATGGAAGGAATGAGGCCGTGTTAGTTTGGCCCAGTCCTTCCACATTAGTTTGATAGCAAGCAGATCAAGGGGAAACAATTCAATAATGGATGTAAGAATTTAACGTTGCTCAAAACCAAAACACACCCCTACCTCTTGTTCGTCGTTCGTTTGGCGGAGTCGTGGAAGGAATAAGATGAAGACTGTCATTTGTCGCATCCGCCACACTTCCCCAATTCTGAGATGCCTCAGTTCATTGATGATGTTGCAGAGGGTAGGGTTCAAGGAAAGAAGTTTAAGAAGAAATCATCACCAGCGTTCTTCGCGTTCTTTGTTCTTTATTGAGAGAAATCTTTTCTACCAATAACCCTCCTATCAAAACACCCATTCTCCCCCCAAATTACAAATTCCAATCCAAAATAATAGGTTATAATATCTATTATTTGTTGGCATGATTTTGAAAAGCCCCTTGATTTAGGTAGGTGGAACAATTAAATAGTGGGTGTTGGCATGACTTAATGTGGAGGAGTTGAAGAGGCTCCCCCCACATTACTAGGGAGTTGATGTGTATCCTCCCAATTTAATGGGGGTTTCATCCTTAGGTGGTCCTAACCACATTAATTGATAAGAGGTGTTTAGACCTCGGGTGGGACCCACCACCATAACCTCTCATGGGAGGTTATGGTGTGGTGGTCCCCACCTCTAACATCTTCTTGGAGGTTTTAACCACCAAAAATTAAAAAAAATTCACAATTTATTTTTATTTAAATTATTCTTAAAAACTCAAAAACTAACTTTCACTCTCGACCAACTTCCATTGAGGTAAAAGTCTTCTTAAGAAAATATCGGCTCTGCGAGTTTAGCAGTGCCCTCATATTTCAATTCTGAGCACCGGTTCGAATGTTATAAAAACCCGCTCATATGTTTACTGAACGTACCTGAACAAAACTTCATAAATTGATTCTAGGAACACCGGGCCTTGGAATAATGCACCGTCAGTTTTCACAGACTTAGAAAATTCCCATGTATTTCAGAAAAAAAATTCCACAGAATTTCTTGGCCATTACACTGAATTTATAAAGGTATTTTCCCTTATAAGTTCAATTAGAATGCATATAGTTGGAATTAAGTTTTCACATTTAATTTTAAAATATAACGAGTAATTATATAATAGTTTTATTATATGGGTTACCCTTCCCAATTTATAATAGCCCATTAACCTTATAAACTATTATTATCACCCATTTAATCATAACCAAAATCATTTTCATAACGGCCCAATCTTTTCACACATAAGTATTACATCTAAAATAGAATAATATTTATTACATAACATAATAATACCACACAGGAACCATATAATTTTAGTGTGTTTGGAAATTGGGAAACATAAACAACTGATTTATAAAACATCTATATCGTCTCATACTTATTCCTTCATTAATAGAACCCCCTTTTACACATCTTACCTAATATACTTCTTTATATCCTAGGTAAATGAAACATATGAAAAGTGTCTAAATATATTCTTACTGAAGGAAATCAAGGGAGAAAGAATAAGAATAAGAACAAGAACCTATCTTTTTAGAATTATACCCTTCATATCATGGATCATTATATTATGACATATAATAAATAGAAGTTCATAAAGAATGAAAGAACATATTACATGAGATAATAACATAAGTCATGATATTGTGGCATGCAAAGAAGATTTAACCACCCAAGATTAATTTACAGACATTACATCATTTTTATAGAATACTAAATACATTACATAAATATATGCCCAAAGACCGTATTAGTTTAGTTCATTTGGAAACATAGAAACGTAAACGCCACTACATGAGTGAGTTATATTTTTTACCACTAGGTTCTCCAAGACAAGAAATCCTCTTAGAAATCACATACATTAAATATATCATCATAAACTAGGGAAGGAAACATAAAAAGGTGTGATCTCAGATGCTTAGTAATGGAAAACAAGGGATATATGTAAGTATAAACATGATCATAAGGGTCTGAGAACATGATTATAAAATTACAATACAATTCCATGCATATCAAAGATCATAAAAAGGAATCATAGAATAAATATTGGATGTTCATACAGAATAAATCATAAGGTAATCTAGAGAATATTCCATGAAATTATAACATAAGAGTAAGACATGGAATTATTTCATACACATAAACATGTAATATCATTCCCTATAGGTCAAGACTCATTTCTATAACTTTTCAGTGAACTTCATTGGGACTAAACCAACTGGTTGGGACACACTACTATCCCTAGT
This sequence comes from Viscum album, assembly GCA_963277665.1. Classification (NCBI taxonomy): domain Eukaryota; kingdom Viridiplantae; phylum Streptophyta; class Magnoliopsida; order Santalales; family Viscaceae; genus Viscum; species Viscum album. Next base: position 324,193,987 of record OY728165.1, on the reverse strand, counting down.
TGAAGTATTTTCCTTGTAAGGGATTGGGCTTCCCCATCTTCCCAGCGTGGATTGGGTTTCCCCATCTTCACATAGTGGATTGGGTTTTCCCATCTTCCGTAGTGGGTTAATCCCATCAACTTTAATCCCATGATTATCTCATTAGATATAAATATTTACCCTAATCATTGGATATCTATATAGGTCCCACCCATCTCATAATTAAATCATAAATACTTATGCCACAAAAATAATAGACAATTATATCATAACTGAAAAAAATGAAATGGGTGTCATAAACATGTATCATATCTTAAACTATGGATAAGGAAATTTATCAAAATCAATTCATTGAATCATAAATCTTGAAAATAATTGAGTTTCTTAAACATATAACCCATAAAAGAGAAACGAGATTCATAAAAATCATTACATCAAAACATAAAACATTTAGAGAAATAATATGAATGGAACCTTTGGATCATATTCATAGAGGCAGGAGTAACACCAACGAATGTCATCTTAGATGATAAATTATTTTGAAAGATCACATGAAACATTTCTTATGGAAGATAGCCTTATTTGAAAATCCTTTTTATAAAAACATTTCAAAAGCAATTTCTTTTAAAGAAGTATTTACAATTACATTTAAAAAATTAATAAAGGAAATATCCTTGCTTATTTGAATATTATTTTTAAAACATAAAACCTTTTAAAAACTATTTTCTATGAAAATAAACTTGAAAACATATAAAGTAATCAAAAATAAATTTTCAAATGCTTTTTACTTGAAAACATATAAAAGATGCATAAATTTTTTTGAAAACCATTTTTTTGAAAAGAAAGATTAAAAACTATTTTGAATTTATTTTTTGTAAAAATACGTTGAAAGCTTATAAATAGGATTAAAAATCATTGAAATAGTTTTTATTTAAAAATATCTTTTAGAAAACATAAGAAGGAATATTTGGAAATCATTAAAAAAAAATTTAAACATAATTTTTTTGTAAACCTTTTTCTATGAAAGTCACTTTATAAAAAATGTATGTAAATAATTTTAGGATTTTTTTTAAAAAATAACCTTGTAAACATAAAGAGGAATTTTCAAGGTAATGATAATCCTAATGATAAGTAAGTTCGTACGTTCCAAACATTACTTTCCACCTTAAAAGTCTAGAAAATTGAATTTAATCTGTAAGTGACAATAATATTTCATTTAAATCCATCTTATACAAACTAAAAGATGGGTAAAAATTTTCTTTAAATAAAAAATTATAATAGTAAAACATTTTTTAAAAAAATTTTAGAAGACACAACTTTGAAAGAACAGAAATCTCTGGCTTAAAGGAGAAATAAAGTCAGATTTTCATATATATTTTTCTCATTTATATTAAGAAACAAAGAGTATAAAAAATGGAAAAAATACATGAATAAATCATTAATATATAGAGGATAATAAAAATTCATGAGTTCTCTTGAGATATAGATCATAATATTTCATCAATGGAAGCATAATCCTAAATAATCTGGATAAATGATGAGATTGATTCAATAAACTATTACCATTGGGTAATTTTAAATTATACTCCCCTTGTAAGAAAATTAAATTAAATGAAGCTTAATGTACCATGAAAATAAGGTGGTTCATGATATAACATTTCAAATGGTTTTATATAATCCTTGTAAAAATAATATTGGCACATAACATGGCATGTGTTCTAATAAAGGAAAATGGAGACAAAATTACATTACAGATTTTGTAACGTTGGAAACATAAAAACCATGAAATAAAGGAAAGTAAAATAGAAATAAATTCAATAATAATAATAATATAATAAATAAATGGTTATTAATCATTTCACATACAAGAAATTGGTGGTGAAAATGGCTTGTGTCTCATGGAAAATAAAAGTTAGATGAGAAAAGCCTTACCTTAAGTCTTGAATCTCTTCATACTCATTAAAAAATCATATATAATAAATATAAGTTTATTATAAATATAAAAAAGAACCATATTATTATATATAATACCATATATTATTTTATTATGACTTTATATTAACTATTTATTAACAATTAAATGTTAATTTTACATTTCAGTTAATAATCGCTTTTTTTCCCTTGTGGTTTGACTTGTTATATTTTATGGTTCTCACAGTTATATCATGATCTATTTAATTTAAAATATGATATAATTATCATATATATTATGTATATAAGTATTTATATTAATATATACAATATAAAAATATTAAATGAAATACACCATTGAAGGAGATTAAAGACCGTATGTACGCATGCATGTTGTTTCTTCTTTACTTTCGTATTGAAAGAATGAAATAAAATGAAATATATGTATATATAAAACAAAATTATTATATAATTATTATTTCATATATATCATAAAAACTTACTATACTAATATTTAATACATTCCATGTATTTTTTTAATGAATCACATCATTTTGAAGAGGTAGTCCACACTTCCACAAATGAAGTTTTTGTATTTACAAAAATTGGTAAGAATGATGGTACATTTTATATAAAAATTGAAGATAAAAAATAAATCATAAATATCATATAAAAATATATAATCCTTCATAATTCTCAACCATGAGAGGTGGTGAAGGAAAAACAAACAAACATCATTTTGTGAGGTGGTATTTCACAGTACACAAGAATGGTAAGTTCATGACCAATTAGTTGGAAGTGTGTTTAAGTCTAGGTATAAAAATTTGAGAACATTCTCAGTAAATTGATAATATTTAGGTTATAAATAATAATTTAATAATAATATTTGATGGGGTGGATAATGAAAATAAAACAAAGGATCCTGAGGAAGGACATTACCTCTTCTTTGGGTAACTCCTCTTAGTTTTCACCAAAGGGATTCCATGGTTTGATTTATGCTAAAATGGATGAATGTAGGAATAATGGAGTGATTTTTTTTAGAATATTTTTATAAAAAGGGATTTAGTGGTGTGAATAAGTAGGAGGGTTGTGTTTCTTTTTGTATTGTAGGAGGAGTGATATTCTTGTAAATTTTGGAAAAGGGAATTCCACCCATGTTATTCCCATATCAAGAAACTCCAATAATAGTTAAAATTCAATAAAAGAGAGTATATGGTAAATATATTTCTATAAAATTGATTTTTATAAGTTTATTGGTCGTTTTTCCTTTATGTTTATGGGTTAGTCATTTGTTAAGATAATCTTCCTCTTAGTCGCCGTAAATAAATTTAGTGACTCTCACTAATATTTTAAGTAAAAAACTAAGTTGAACATATTATAAAATAGAAATTTTTATTACTAAAAATATAGTATAAATTTCTCTAAATTCTAATAACATAAGTGGTAGAAATCAATTTAAATTTTGTCATTCATATGGGATAACAAATCGGATTTTTTAAAGTAAAATGTTTTATAGTTTTGTAATTTTTTATACCCAATTTTAAAGTGAAATTGATTAAAATGACATAAATTGGATTAATTAATGTATAATGGATCTAATTTAACTTCAAAACCAATAAGAACATAATATAACCTTACAAAAAAATTACACAAAAAATAATTTTTGAATTAAAATTTAATATTTTTTACAATTCATCAAAAAATGAATCCTCACAGAAAAATACCATAAACTCACCATATATTAATTTTTTTATGTTTTAATTAAAAAAATTTGGTTTATTTTGACATATAAAATTTATTAAAGTACCAAAAATTAGATTTAAATAACTTTTCCATTAAAAGGATGCAAAATTACTTTTTAGAAGAACACATGTTTTTATTCATAAAAATGATTTATTTCCATCTTATACGTATAAAATCTAATGGATGAGTATAAAAAATATTTATGGAATATATACTATATAAATTTTATCGAAAAAATTAATCAAAATTGGTTTTTAATTTATTGAGATATTTTTTTTAAACATGGAAACATATTTTTCCTAGAAAAGTATTTTTTTATTTTCGAATTGTTCTTAAAATCACTTCTAGTAATTGGTGACCAAATGATTCATTTTATATACATATGTAAATAATAATTTCTCAATTTATTTAATCTTATTTGTTACTTCCATTCAAGTTTCTAGGTGGTAGTTTTAATAATATTTTAATAATCATATTAATTATATATTGTAGTTCAGAAAAAACTCGGTCTTCCACGTAACATAAGAAATCTAAGGGACTCGATATTGTTAGTAATAAAAGAAAAACATAGTGTTTCATGTACCAAAAGATAATATAAGTTGTTTATTTTGTGCATGAAAGGCAAATTTACTTCTTTAATATAAAAAAATCTATATTTAGAAATGTGTGAAATAAAAAATACAAAAAAGATTAAATTAATTTGAAAAAAATATATTTCACAAAATCTAGGGGTGTTAAATAAAAATAGAAAATAGTTTTCACATTAGTCAAGGATCACTACCAATACCATCATATCAGACACAGACCCTTACTGTACTGAGTTCACTCATTCTATCACTGTATTACTAAATTAAGTTGATTTCTTATCCCAGTCCAGTCTATCTCATGGGATATAAACCTTTACAGAATTCAGTAGAGGGATATATGGTTCACACCCATAACATAATTAAATCCATATAAATGTTTTCTACAATATCTCAATTAATTAATTATATTAGAGACCACAAAATTAAATGGGTTTTATATACATTATTTAATCATAACATGATCAATAGAAAATAAATGGGTTTTATAAATATCATTCCATCTTAACCATAAATCCACCATAGGAATAATAGGGATATTATCCATGAAATGTATCTCTATTAAATAATAAGTAACATAGAATAATGTTATAATATAAATAAAATGATTTTTATAACAACCTTGTTTATTATTACACACTTAAACATGATTTATTACATAAAATTCACATGATACAACATAGAAGATCGAGAGGAATAGTGTCTTTAGGGTTTAGGAACATTAAATAACAACATATAACATAAAGCAAACTACATATTTATTGAAAACTTCCTTGACATAACCAAAACATTCCCTCGTACTTAGTATTTCATGGGATAACCTGAGAACATGCATAAGAAAAAGGTGAGATATAATGCCCAATAAGAGAGTAAAAAAGTAATAACATGAATAATACAATAAATGTTAGGCAACATGAATATCAACGGAGCATAAGGGAAACATGAACATAAAGGCATGATAAATCATTATTATCACAACATGGAAATTTTGAAACAACAATTAACATGGTATTAGCATGCGCCAAGGCTCATTGCATATGGGGCATGAGTAAACCCTAATTTAACTTGAATTAGCATGATTAAATCATAATTTCACATGAATTAGCATGATTAAACCCTCATTTCACTTGACATATCATGATACTAATCTTTACCCAATGCATTAGAGCGCTATAAGGTCTCACCCTTCTTAATCATTTCATTTCATGCATAAGTGTGCCTCATAGATCATACAAAATGGATTCAATAAACATCATCATTTACTACAAGATAAAGGAATGTGGAATTCATACATGAAACTCTTTAATAAATAAGTAGATGTGCATAATGGTGAATACACTTGATAGAGAAATGGGCTCGGTATTCACGATATAATGACTTTGGATTGGAAAATCGTGGCGCAATTTCCATAGCATAACAACGTGACATAAGAATTCATAAAAATGGTTTATGATAGAGAAAGTGGTGTCTCATAATATGTACATGAAATTTATAGTAACAGAGTCATATGTCCCAAAATATTTAATGGAATTTACATTCACAATACAAAATAATTGCTTGAATGTAAATGAGGAGAGAAAAATTTCTTACAGAATTTCGTCTTGGAAACAGGTGTACATAATAGGAATTAATGAGATATAAAGGGGTCTATCATCATTCATAAATAAATATGGAAGTATAGGGGAGGTGAGAAATAATATCCCAACATTTTTATTTGAAATAAAAAGGGTATTACAACATAATTAAACATGGATAAAAATATTAAAGGAAGGAATCCCTTACATGAAAGTGTGATCCCAAAGGATAGGGAGGGGCTTGAGAGAGGCTTTTTGAGATATTGGGGTGCCTTGGGATGATTTTATAGAGAGGATGGTAGAGGTTGGTAGATCTCCAAAGACTTTGAGTGAACTGGAAGTGGGATATTGGGTGAGTTTTTATAGTAAAGGAGAGGGAATTCTTTATTATTTAGGTTTGGGTCACCACACATTAAACTAATTCAAACCAAAAACCATCTCATGGTTTTTGACTAATGGGAGTGGAATGAAATATTTTATAAGTCCAATGGCCAAACTTCTTAAAATAATATTATTGTTTATGTGGAGGCGAGTCACACTCTCAAGGAAATCAATTTGAAAAGGTAAAATGTTTTATTAGTCTTGAAGGTTCCACTAATGCATTGTAAAATAAATCAAAAAAAACTAAAATAAGATTATTTTAATTTTAAAAAATATATTGGACTCAAATAATGTTTATAGTATTTTATTAAATAATTATTGGGTCATTATGATGTCATAAAACCCATTATATATTTAAACGGTACTTAATTTTTACCCAAAAATTCGACTGTCTCAGAAAATTATTAAAAATTCATCATTTGATAATTTCGACATTATGATTCTGAAAATAATATTAATTTTAACTAAATAATTTTCTAAATATGTGAATTTTTTTACTTTTAAAATAAAATACTAATATTTATAAATAATTTATGGGTTTTGATAAAAAATAGCTTTCAAACCTTAATAAAATTCACAATAATATTCTTAATAATTATACGATCATTTATATAAAAAGTAATTTAGTAATAAAATTTAATTAAAAAATCCACAAATTCCTGAAAATTGATTTGTTAATTTAATATTAACTAAAAATACTATTTGTCCCTTAAAAACTATTTACAACATTACAATAATAAATGAATGTATATTATTTATTATATTCAAAAATAATGAAAAAAATTGTAGTGCTAAGGTCTTGTTAAATAAACTCTTTTAACACTTACATAAGACCAAAGGGTAAGGTGTGTGATGGTGACCGACTGTTGGGGTGGCTCGGATAACATTACTCGGGTGGTAATCTCTATCAACTTTCACTTCTCCCATAAGTGGTTCTGTAATGTCCCATATTTTCCATGTATTATTTTAATATTGTATGGGAATTAATTCGAGACCAGGCTCTGAGGCGGCGAGTCGTTCCGAGGCCCGGTGACCCCAGAACAAATGTTGAATTTAATTTAATAATTAAATAAATGTGCGCGTGCAGTTTCCTTGAAAAAGTGTAATAACACCTAAACGGGTGCTCGGATCAGAAATCTGAGGGCACCATTGCATTTAGAATAGTGTTTTTACCATAGGTGAGGCCTAACATTGACCAACGCAGGTCGGTAGTAAAATCCGGGGTTTGGACGAAACCTTATTAAAATATTTAATTAAAATATTTTATTTAAATCTTTGTTACAGAAAAATCCCTTATTTATTTAAATAGAGATTTAGCAGGGGATCAAGGTTACAATTTCCGTAACCCTGAAACACTTGGCGGCTTTGGAGGCTCTAGAGGAAACCTCTCAACATGGCGATGATGACGCAACGACCAGATCATCACCGACGAATGCTACAAAATCCAGGTAGGATGTTTAAATTGTGATTTCTTCCCCGTTCTTGATTTCAACGACGAACATGAGATAATCCACGAACGTATTAGTCCGCGGATCGATCGTTCTTGCGGGATGGGATTTTTCAGGGATTATGGGAGAGTATATCCATGATTATTATTCTATTGTTGATCTTTTCTTCTCCGTTTAATCCTATTAACTAGAGCGGATCAACGCCTTGACGAACGATGACGGAGGTTCGTTCCTCAATTTTGTTTCATTGGATTTTTACCCTTTCTCTCCTTTGTGTTCTTCGCATTCTCTGTGGGGCGATGAACAAAGGATCGTTGTGCATCCGTTCTGTGATGCAAAGATCCAAGATTGTGGATCCAACCCCGGAGCGGTGTCACGGAGGTGCGAAGACAGTTTCAGCTAGCGATTCAGAGTGGATCAGAAGATACGAGTTTTCAGGCGTTTTTTATCGGATGGATCGTTCCACATTTATGATCCGTTTTAAGAGCCGAAAACACCCGTTACTATGTTCGTGTGACGAAACGAACCAACCCCTGGAGTATCAGGATGAACAGACAAGAAACCAAGATCTGGAGGTTCAGCCACGACGCGAGGATGAAGACGACGTTTTTGGAAATATCCCTACTACACGCCGTGTAGTATGGGATACACAACGTGTGTTCGTCCGCGGACCACATGGCGTGTACTCCGGGAGTACACGGACACGGGCAGGGTACACGGCCAAGGACATGTCGTGTATACCTCTCCCCAGCCAGACCTGGCAAGATACACAGGATACCCCATGTACTGGTACATGGGCAGGCAACACAGACACGAGCAGAGACCGTGTACGGGCAAATGGACAGTGTACACAAAGCGAGCCCCAGGTTCTCGAACACAGCGTGTAATCTTTCTACACGCCATGTAGTTTCTTTCTAACTGACAAGCCCAGTGAGACGAGACATTTACACGGGCAGTACCCAAAGTCAGGAACACGACGTGTACTTTTCTACAGGCCGTGTAGTCGAGTTTTCCACAGACCGGACAGACGACACTGGACGTTTACACAGGAATTAACCGGGGTCAAGGCACACGACGTGTAATAATACTACACGCTGTGTAATAATTTCTTCATGGATTGAGCTACTTTCCATCTATGACTTAGACTAGTTTTCTTATGGTTCTTGCGCTTGGTCCTTTCCCTAAAGGTTCTGGTTTCATTTCCTTTACACATGAGTATGATCCCTTCAGCAGAACGTCGTGAATAGAGTTGTTGGAATCCCTTCTGTGAGACTTCGAGCCGGATCCTCTATTCATTCAGGTAACCCTAGGTAGAGTTTTTGGTATCGACGTGACCAAATTTACCCGAGAGATGATCCTTTTCTTAGGGTATTAGCTCAGACTGAGTTGTCAGAATCACCCCATGACTTGGCTGTGATCCACATCTGAGCATCATGTTCCCTTAGTACTTGCGGAGTGTGTTCTCCTGGAGTGAGGACTTCGCGTCTCTCTCTCTTCAGACCTAGGAGTGTGTTCTCCTTCTTATGTGATTAGTGGAAATCTTTGAGCTGGATCCTAGTGGTGGTATTCACGATAGTCGATTGTGCATGAGTATATCTGGATATTCTTGTGGTATGTTCTTTAGACATATACTCTGTGGAGCTGAATGTATCTTTCCTTTGTGGTATTTTCCTTGTTGTATTTCCTTTTTGGTTTCGGGGTGTCCTACCGGGTATTGTTATACTCACCCCTGCATGGTCTTTTCCCGCACGTGTCGTGTCTTATGCAGACGAGTGAGCCTTTGACCGGATTCTAGGCGGACCAGGACCGGACGGTACTCAGTGAGATCAGACAGGCCGTGGTGTGTTCCTATTTCTACCGACTACAGTCCCAACACCTTTCTTACAGGTTGGACTTCGTTACGGACTTTCCTTTTGGTGGGATTGTACTTTTGGCCTAGGGTTTTACACTTGCTGTACTTTACTTTCCTGTCGTACTATGTTGGTTGGGTTTTAGTGTATCCTTTCCATTTTTAGTAGTTTTTACTTTTCAGCTTTGTGGGCTTGGAGATGTGTGTGCATGTGTACAGGTTTATAGGAAATTCCTCCCATGTTAGTAGCATGGCTACTCGGTGCTAGTCACCAGCCCCTGTCCTATTGGAGGCGGTCTTGGGGAGTTGCGGCTCGGGCCCCACTAGGACGGGTCGTGACATAGTGGTATCCGAGGTGGTCGGTTCTACCTTAGGACCAAGAGTCTGTGATTTGGTTTGGGGCAACAGTTTTAAGTGTTTCGAGTTCGGCTCTCAGGCCAGGGACCCCAGTGTTGGTGCGAGCGGGTGACGTATCCATACACTAGGACTCTGATAACTTTCTTTTCGACTCGGAACATGAGAACACTATTTGTAAGGAAAATAATGGTACATGCATCATATATGAATGGGTTGTGGTTTCCATATCCTTATTGAGTCAACTCTCTAGATATACTCACTGACTGAGATACATCTTGTTTCCTTACAGGATGCCTCCGCAATGCGCACCCGCTAGGATCCAACAGCTCGATCACGAGGATGGCCCCCTCAGTGATGAAGCTTTGATATAGGGACCAGATCCTCAGTTTTACCACCAGGTGGTGTGCCAGTTATCCCTCCACCTATGAAGCAGTGTTTAGTTCCTGGTGTACCAGTGGAGGAGGAGTGTAGGCTGAGCACACTCCATGAGTTTCAAAGACAGAGGCCCCTCAGGTTTTGAGGCGAGCCTGACCCTCAGGCAGCAGAGGACTGGCGAGAGGCGGTGGCCAGAGTCTTCCATTTAGTCAGGACACCAGCAGACCAGATGGTGATCCTAGAAGCGAGCCTTCTGTAGGGCTTGACAGGAAGATGGTGGAACTTGGTTATCCAGACTCACGACGAGGCGACACTCACTTGGTCGGAGTTTGAGAGTCACTTCAGAGAGGAGTTTTCACCGGTTACCCTGAGATCTGTACGCATACAAGAGCTTCTTCAGCTTTACCAGGGAACCATGACAGTGGGTTACTATTCGTCAAGGTTTACATTCCTCTCACGGTACTCAATGGATATGGTCAGAGATCAGTACTTTAGAGCTTGGAATTTCGAGCGGGTCTTTCACAGAGATATCCGAGCTAGCATCGTCCCTATGAGAATTCCTACTTATGCTGGGGTTCTCGAGCGGGCTTTGGTGGTCGAGAGCTTCTTGGCAGAGCAGAGACAACTGGAAGATGTCAGTAGTGGGTGAGCTGGAGCAGAGACCTCGGCCGCAGGGAGTCATCTTCAGGGACCCAAGCGTGGGAGACGTTTTCAGAGGAGATCCCAGGACAGGGGATTTTCCGTACAGGGTTCGCAGAGCGCATCCAGTCAGCCTCGAAAGAGGCTATGCTACTCATGTCATGGTAGGGGACATCTCGCTCGAGATTTTCTGACCTGCCGTACTACTGACACAAGAGCAATGGATGGACCACCGAGGCAGAGGCAACGTGTGGAGTAGGCAAATCCACGGGGCGTCGGATGTGGTAGGGGAGCTGGGAGAGTAGCTGGAGGTGGCCGTCGTTTTGATCTTTTACCACTACCACCCCCAGGAGGTCCACCCCAGGCTCAGGGAGCTGGTGGATAGAGGCAGGGACAGCTATAGGCGGTAGAGGCTTATGACCCAGGGACTCATAGAATGATTAGAGGTACTATCTGTGTCTTTTATACCCTGGCTGCCGTATTGATAGAAACTGGTGCTAGTCATTCCTTTATGGCTTCTTATCTTGTTCGAGACCATGCGATTCCAGTTGATCCATTGACTCGACCCTTACACTTAGAGACACCGACTAGATAATATTCAGAGATCACACACCTTTGTAGACAGTGTGACCTGAACCTTGGAGGAGAGAGTTTCAGTTGGAACCTCTTGGTGGTAGCATCGAGGCCTTACGATGTCATTCTTGGTATAGATTGGCTATCCACAGTTCATGCCCAGATCGACTATTTTAGGCGAAGGGTGCGTTGTGTCCACAGTGATGGAATGCGGTTCTCTTTTGTCGTGGAGAGAGAGACCCAAGAAGCACGGGATGGACTCATGCATAAGAGGGCACAACCGATTTCACATCAGTTGGCTAGCCAAGCCCTTGGCGCAGAAGATGCTACGAGTTTCCAGTTTCCAGCAGTAGTGGCTGAGTACGAGGATGTCTTTCCAGAGGATGTCCCCGGGCTACCTCCCCGTCAGGAGATAGATTTCAGCATTGAGTTGCAACCCAGGATGACACCGATATAAACATCCGCATATCGGATGGACCCTGCAGAGCTTCATGTGCAGAGGGTGCAGCTAGATGACTTACAAAAGAAGGACTTTGTGAGACCCAGCGTTTCACCGTGGGCGGCCCCAGTGCTGTTTTCCAAGAAGGAAGACGGGAGCTTGAGGCTATGTGTGGATTACAGATGCTTGAATCAGGTGACCGTAAAGAACCGGTATCCACTACCGAGGATTGATGACCTCTTCGACCAGTTGAGAGGGGCACGATGGTTCTCGAAGGTTAGTCTATGATCAGGCTATCACCAATTGCGATTACGGGAGGAGGATATACCGAATATGACATTCAGATGTCGCTACGGTCACTATGAGTACATGGTGATGCCCTTCGGCATGATGAACGCCCCGACGGTGTTCATGGGGCTCAGGAACCAGATATTTCAGCCCTATCTAGACCGGTTTGTAGTGGACTTCATCGATGATATCCTTGTGTACTTTGCGTCCAAGGAGGATCACACAAGACACCTAAGGATGGTTCTGGACACACTCCGAGAGCACCAATTGAATGGGAAACTCTTGAAGTGTCAGTTCTAGTTAAAAGAGGTCCACTTTCTGGGACACATTATCTCAGCAGATGGTGTAGCAGTGGACCCACCCAAGGTGGAAGTAGTGCTAGCATGGGAGCCACCCCAGAGCGTGATGGAGGTGCGGAGTTTCCTTTGGTTGGCAGGCTACTATCGGAGATTCATCCTTGATTTCTCCAGTATTGCAGCACCCATGAAAGCTTTGACCCGAAAGGAGTAGCCTTTTGTGTGGACCGAGAGATGCCAGCAAGCTTTCCAGCAGTTGAGACCGAGTTTGACGAGCGCCCCGATCTTGAGGTTACCAAAGGAGGGGGTCGAGTACATAGTGTTCTGTGACGCGTCAGGAACCGGGCTTGGTTGTGTCCTGATGCAGAGTCAAGCGGTGATTGCCTATGGCTCACGTCAGTTGAGGCCACATGAGAAGAACTACGTGACCCATGATCTTGAGTTGGCAGCGGTAGTCTTCACATTGAAGATGTGGTGGAACTACCTGATGGGAGAGCGGTTTACCATCTACTCTGATCACAAGAGTCTCAGATATATCTTTTCTCAGAAGGATCTGAATTTGAGACTGATGCAATGTCTTGAGTTCCTCCAGGATTACGACTTTGAGATCGTTTATACTCATGGGAAGGGGAACGTCGTGGCGGATGCTCTCAGTAGGAAATCCAGTTCGTAGTTACTGGATGAGGCAACTAGGCAGTTGGCCTCCTTATAGTTATCCTTCGTGGATGGAGATGAGGGAGATTACCCTCGGTCGATGGTTGTTGCCCCTACACTCTTACAGAGAGTCAGGGAAGCACAGCGCGAGGATGATAGCTGTGAGACTCTACATGCTCAGATATCCACAGGTGATGCTGCTTATGGATATTTAGAAGGTGGGGAGAACGTTGTTCTATTCAGAGGGCACACGGTTGTACCCGTGACATTGCAGGAAGAGGTTCTGAGGGAGTTCCATACCCATTTGGCAGTGCATCCAGGCGTGGCAAAAATGTATTAGGACCTTCAACGTCAGTTCTAGTGGCCAGGAATGAAGAAGTGTGTGGAAGAGTTTGTTTCTCAGTGCCTTACTTGTTAGGAAGTAAAGGTTTAACACTAGGTGCCAACGAGTTTGATGAAGGACCCCGGGACACCCTGAGAGGGGAGGGGTGAATCAGGGTGACAACTTTTTCTTCTAATGTGATATATCTTGTTCCCACGTTGGTAGGAATGTGTTGAACCTGTATGATGAAAAAGATCAGAAAGCAAGCATGCATATGCACAGAGAAGACACAACCCTTTTTACTTGGTTCACCACTAAGGGCTACATCCAAGGAGCATACGCCGACAAGTTGTCGGTCGTACCAAAATCCACTATGCTTCACTAGCTGGAGAATACAAATGTTCGGGCAAAGTCACTCTGTCCCAGGCTCACTGCCTTTACAAAGGTTCAGGGAAAGCTCACTTCTTCCCTCGGGACACTCCTGTTGACTCCCCCTGTCTCACTAGCATTGGTGAAGTCACACTCAATTTATAGACGTGAAGGTCTATTCAATAGATAGACATGAAGTTCATCGTCTCCTATTCAACATGATACTTTTCTTACATCAGAGTCCTGAGTTAATGCTCTGTTAAAGTCCAAATTCCAACCACTGATGAATACCCCCTTTTCCCTTGTCCACTGGGAAAACAACCTTTGGAAAAGGCCTTCGCAAAGTACCCTACTTCGCAAGGCTCCCAATTTTGCAAAGCTCAAACAAGCCTTCGCAGAGCCCCTGTCATTTCGTGAAGCTCAATCGCAAAGCAATCTCGCGATGCTCCAGCCTTCGCAATGCTTGGCTATTGTGAAGCTCCTGCCTCTTCACGAAGCTCACTGAGCCAACGCGGGGCGCACGTCTTTCGCGGAGCTAGAATAGCCGCCGTGAAGCTCCTCTTTTGCGAATCCCACTGCCTTCGCGAGAGACCTTTGCGAACCGAGAGAAAAGGACTTTCTCTGAAATTTTCTCTAATTCTCTTTAGGGGGTCAGCCTCTATTTAAAGGCAATTCCACCGACCATCGACCCTTCCGCGCGATGTCAGCGCCACGTCAGCTCAAATCGCGAAGCTCCGAAGAACCCGCCAGAATTCTGTCCAAATCGTGAAGCACCACAGCAATTTTCCGTTCGTGGAGCTTGACGTAATCGCAAAGAATCACCGTCAACATTCCTTCGTGCCATCGCCGTGAAGCTCCCTCGCAAATCCCCTCTCCACCGCGATGCGCTTCACCTCTGCCGTTCGCGAAGCTTGACGTAATCGCGAAGACTCACCGCCTCCATTCTTCTGGTCATCGCGATTTCCAAACCATGAATCCTATCTTCACAAAATTCATGCCTTTCCCATATTAAATCATGATCTTCATGGAAATCCTATTTTCGCGATGCTCACCAGATTCCAAATTTTGGACCCCAAAAATTTGGCATATACTGGGAAACAACGCCACCTTCAATACTGTTGTGTTCTTGAACGGTATGATCTCTTTGCTGGTACAAGATCCGAACATCCATTGATGATTGAAAAAAAACACAAACCACACTCCAAATCATACATAGAAGACCATGGTTCCAACAATCTCCCCCTTTGGGTTTGTTGGCAATCAGAAGAAAAATTCAATAGATCTCCATCTATGTGAAAACCAAAAAATGCAGGAATCAACCCAGCCAACACTCTAAGCCTACGTGAGAATTGCTCGGTGTAGAAAACAAGATAGGAGGCTTGAATTAGTTGGGTTCCACTGTTTTCATTCTCATTCTTCTCATCAAAGAAGTTGCCTGAATTTATTCCTTCTCCTTTCTCCCCCATTGACAATAAATCCAAAGACTAGTAAATTTTTTTCACGTTCAGCTCAAACCATACTCCCCCTGGATAGTATCTCCCCCATAAACCTGCATCATATCCATAAACAGGTTAAAACATTTAAACAAATGGGGAGAGGGGTATTCCGTATCCTCCTTATGCACTGGGAGGTGGTCGAACACCGAGGTTCAACCGATGCTTCTCAAACACAGCCGCTGACAGTGGCTTTGTCAGGATATCAGCCACTTGCTCATCTGTTCCCATATGATCCAATCTAATCACGCTTTGCTCAAAATTCTCTTTGATAAAGTGATACCTTATTTCAATGTGTTTTGTATGAGAATGCTGAACAAGATTCTTTGTAAGATCAATTGCGCTCTTATTGTCACAGTAAATCACCATTGGTTGCATCACCTCATCGCAAATGTCAGTTAATTGCTGCTTCATCCATAGTAGTTGAGTGCATGCCTTTGTGGTAGAGATATACTCGGCTTCAGCAGTACTAAGAGAAGTACTTTCTTGTTTCTTGCTCAACCAGCCAACACATTTCTGCCCAATATAGAAAGCTCCACCACTAGTGGACTTTCTGTTTACTACATCACCAGCCCAGTAAGCATCAGAAAATGCTAATAATTCACTGTCCCTGCCTGCAGCAAAAAATAACCCGAAGTTATGTGTACCTTTAATGTACCTCATGATTCTTTTTACTGCTTCCATATTTTCCTCCTTTGGATTACTCTGAAAGCGGGCCACACGTCATGTTGCAAAGACAATATCTGGCATTGTCGCTGTCAGGTACAATAGGCTTCCAATGATCCTCCTATACATGGTGGGATCAATAGAGTTCCCATCCTCATGCTTTCCAAGTTTAGTTCCAACTGTAATCGGAGTTGACATTGGTTTGGAGTCTTGCATATTGAACTTCTTCAGCAACTCTCTTGCATATTTTTCCTATGAAAAGAAAGTGTATTCCTTATTTTGAATCACTTGCCGCCCCAAGAAATATTTGAGCTCCCCAATCATAGACATTTCAAATTCTGATTTCATGTGGTTGGCAAATTCATCCACTGATTTCTGCCTGCTGCCACCAAATATGATATCATCAACGTTGACAAGAACCATGAATTGATCTTTTGGATAATTCTTCACATAAAGATTTTGATCAACTCCTCCTCTTTTGAATTCCAACTTCTTGAGATATGAGTCCAGCCGTGATGACCATTCCCGTGGTGCCTGCTTCAAACCATATAGAGCTTTCTTCAGTTTAGAGACCTTTGTTTCATCAGTACCCAAAACAAAGCCCACTGGTTGTTCAATGTAGACTTATTCTTCGAGTACACCATTCAAGAATTCTGTCTTGACATCCATTTGATATACTTTATATCCTATTTGGAGTTCCATGGAAAGGAAAATCCTGATTGACTCTAGTATAGCCACTGGAGAAAAGGTTTCTTCAACATCAATGCCTTTAATCTGGGAGTATCCTTTACATACCAGTCATGCCTTGTTTCTGATGACACTTCCATGCTCATCAAACTTATTTTTGAAGATCCATTTGGTATCAATCACATTGTGACCTTCGGGTCTCTGGACAAGATCCCATGTCTGATTCTTGTCAATCTGATCTAATTCATCATTCATGGCTTTCACCCAAGATTTATCTTTTGCAGCTTCTTAGAATGAGGATGGATCTACAACTGATAGAAATGCAAATTGCGTGGTATTCCTCATCCTTCTTGTTTGTGTGTGTGCACTCCTGTCCCCAATTCTGTTGGATGGATCAATCTGAGCTCTTCGATTTCTCCTGCAAGGTTCAATAGTATTCTCTTCAGCCACAATTTCTTCTTCAGATTCTTCTTCTGAGTCAACATCTTGATGTGACTACTGAGTGTTTTGAACAACTTCCTCTATTTCTACTTTTGTATTTTCTTCACGTTCACATTCTTCCTGACCTTCTATCACATCATCATATGACTTCCTTGAAGAATTTTTGGTTTTCTCCTCAATTATCTTAACATCACTGCTTTCCCCAATCCTTCCAAACACTTGTTGAAACATTTGTAGGCTTTTCTGTTCATTGAGTAACCGAGGAAAATTCCTTCATCTGCATTGTCTCCATATTTCCCTTGATTTCATTCTTTGTTCTTGATGAAGAATTTACTTCCAAAGACACGAAAGTATTTTAGAGAAGGCTTCCGTCCATGCCAAAATTCATATGGTGTCTTCGTCTCACCCATATAAAGTCCTGTTCGATTCTGAATGTACACTGCAGCTTGAACAACCTCTTTCCAGTAATGTCGTGGAATACGACTCTCAATCAGCATAGTTCGTGCCATGTTGTTCACCTGTTGATTCCTACATTCAGTAACTCCATTTTGTTGTTGAGTTCTCACAACAGCTACCTCATGCTATATCCCATGCTTCTCTAGATAATTCTCAAATTTAATGGACGTGTATTCTCCTCCATTGTCAGATCGCAACACTTTGATTGTTCGTCCAATATCATTCTCGGAGATTCGCCGATATGTTTTCATGTAGTCAAGGACTTGTCGTTTCCTGTGAATGACCATCACACATTCCATTCTACTGTAATCATCTATGAAAAGGACAAAGTACCTTTTTCCATGAGTTCCGACAACATTTATTGGCCCACAAACATCTGTATGAATCAGATCAAGAAAGTGAGACACTCTTTTCTTCTTTGGCCGATATGAACTGCAGACCAGCTTCCCACGAATACAAGCATCACAAGATTTTTCATGCTCATGCTTCAGGTTGGGAATGTCCATGACAATTCTCAATTTTGATATTTTCTCCATGTCTTGTTGATTGATGTGTCCCAGTCTCCGATGCCACAAATTGTTTTCTTCTTCAATAGTCATGCAACATACATTTTATTCACTATCAACCTGATACAAGTTGCCTTCTGTTCTGCATCCCTTTATAAGTGAATTTCCAGTCTTTCCCTTGATAGTGCAGCCTTTCTGATTAAATGTGACTATAAGTCCTGAGTCACAGAGTTGACTCACGCTAAGGAGATTATGATGTAGGCCATCTATGTAGAGGACTTCAGTCTTCTTTATCTCTCCATTAGCTAATTCGGTACTTCCACTCCCTTTGATTTTCAGAGCCCCATCATTACCAAATATAACTGTACCATCGACATTCCTTATGATATTAGTTAGTAGGATGACATTACCTGTCATATGAGATGAACAACCGCTATCCAGAATCCAGGTACTGTTGTTCTTTGTAGCTTTGAGGGCCACCTCTACAAGGTTGGATTTCTCAATCTTCTTCTTTTCCTTCCATGAGACATTAGATCGAGTATAGAGAACTAATGGTCTTTCAATTATCTCTTCCACATACCCAGGTTCTTCATAGTCAAAGTCTTCTTTGAGAGGTGAAATCCTGTTTGAAAGAGCAACACTGTCTTGCTGACGAGACTTGACTTGTCTTAAACATCGGTATGAGGTGTCCATGTCCCTTCTCTGCCTACAATTAGCGGCCTTATGACCAATGTTAGAACAAAAAAAACAATATCCATAGAAATTATTTCTTCTATAAGAATTAGGATATGAAATTGTTCTCCTTTGTTGAGCTTCTATATCTTCTCCATTCAGATAGCTTCTTGCCTCTTCACAATATGACATGGTATGGCCCAGATAGCCACAGAACTGACACTTCATGAGAGGAAATGTCTTCTCACTTGAATTTCTCCTCATACCTTCTTCCTTGGGAGAATAGTAAGACTTTCTGTCATTTCTGAATGTTTGAGGATAATTTTTAGGTCCCCTTTTAGTTTTGATTGAGGGTTCCCTTTTCGGCAATCTAGGAAATGTTTCAACATGTTCAACTTTCATCTTATCTTTCTTTTGGGTCTTTTCACTTCCAGCAGTTGATGTCTCAGCCTCACAGCCAATTCCACTCTTTCCCATGCAAGCGGGTCTTTGATTACTCAAGATGTTTCCAACCCCATCTGAACCACACTTGGCTCTTGCTAGTAATTCTGCATCTGAGAATCATCCAAACTGTATTTTCTTCTTCGATTATTTTGGAACTAATTCAGTCTCCAGTTTTCTCCTTAGAGTAACTACTTCCTCCTCAAGACCATCAGTAGTCTTGGATTTTTCATCCAGTCTGGAGTTGAGGTCATTGATGACCTTTTACTGCTCTTCAATTATCAGCTTCATATCTACTTCATCATCATTACTTTCAATTATTTTAGACTGTACGTTCACAAATTCTTCCAGTCATTCAATTTCAGCTTCAAGTTGATCAACGTATTCAGTTGATTCTTCTACAGTTGATTTCCACTTATTTCAGCTCTTACATTTAATCTTGAGCTTACTAACCACATCCTTAAGTTGTATCTCAGGATCTACACAAGTTCTCAGTTGTTTTTCTCCTTCAGTATCTTCTGGATTTTCAACAGTGGCCATCATAGAAGCATGGTTCCCAGTTTTGAATTCTGGTTCTTCTTCATCACAGAATTCATTTTCATCTTCTTCCTCTTCACAGACAAAAATCTTCCTTTGCATTTTCTTACCATATTTGATGTCTCCCTTTTTGAAGAACCTTCTCTGAGGCTTCTTGAGGCTTTCATCCTCACTGTCTTCATCATTGATCATTTTTAAGCACTGAGAGGCAATGTGCCCAACTTTTCCACAATGGAAACACGCGAGAGGTAACATCCCTTTGAATTTCCCTTTCCCCTTCTGAAAATTCTTTGCAATGAGAGAAAGAATTTCTTTTTCTTCTCCATCTTCACCGCTACTATCCTTTGAGATATTCAGTTTATCTATGGCCTTGAATGCCATTTCCTTGCTCACCCGAGTCGTAGCATCTTCTGGTTTGACTCTCATTTCATATGATACCAAGCTGCTCAGTAGATCATCTAGAGAAAGTTTGGAAAGATCTCTTTCCTCAAGGGATGACACCTTCGCATTATACAGATGTGGATGTATTTTCAATATTTTCTTTACAATATCAATGTCTTTGATTTCTTCGCCTAGACCCCCAATTGCTCCAACTACTTCAGTAATTCGATTGAAGAATGAGTCTGCATTCTCGTCTGGATGCATCTTCAGATCATCAAACCGATTGTGCAACACTTGTAGTTTCGCCTCCATCACTTTTCTATCACCTTCATAAATATTCTCAAGTTTATCCCACATAGATTTTGCTGAGGTACAATTCATCACCTTTAGGTAGATCTGATCAGAAAGGGCTGCAGTGAGTGCATTCTGTGCTTTAGCATCTGCATCAAGAAGTATCCTGTCTGTTTCAGTCATAGCTAGGCCTGTTGGATCAGTGACTTGTATTCCTTGCACATTAGAAAAGAGAACATCCATTCCAAGAGATCTTAGATGAGATCTCATTCTGTTCTTCCAGATCTGGAAATTTATTCCATCGAAGGGAGGGACTCCCCTGACATTGACCGCGTTTTCAATGATGAAAAAGGTCAGATTCAACACCAGCAACCTTTACCCTCTGATACCACTTGAAGGACCCCAGGACACCCTGAGAGGGGAGGGGTGAATCAGGGTGACAACTTTTTCTTCTAATGTGATAGATCTCGTTCCCATGTTGGTAGAAACTTGTTGAACCTGTATGATGAAAAAGATGAGAAAGCAAACATGCACATGCACAGAGAAGACACAATCCTTTTTACTTAGTTCACCACTAAGGGCTACGTCCAAGGAGCATACACCGACAAGTTTTCGGTCATACCAAAATCCACTATGATTTACTAGCTGGAGAATACAAATGTTCGGGCACAGTCACTCTGTCCCAGGCTCACTGCCTTTACAAAGGTTCAGGGAAAGCTCACTGCTTCCCTCGGGACACTCCTGTTGACTCCCCCTCGCTAACTTGCGTTGGTGAAGTCACACTCAGTTTATAGATGTGAAGGTCTCTTCAATAGATAGACATGAAGTTCATCGTCTATTGTTCAGCATGAGACTTTTCTTGCATCAGAGTCCTGAGTTAATGATCTGTTAAAGTCCAAATTCCAACCACTGATGAATACCCCCTTTTCCCTTGTCCACTGGGAAAACAACCTTTGGAAAAGGACTTTGCAAAGTACCATACTTCGCAAGGCTCCCAATTTTGCAAAGCTCAAACAAGACTTCGCAGAGCCCCTATCATTTCACGAAGCTCAATCGTGAAGCACTCTCGCGATGCTCCAGCCTTCGCAATGCTTGGCTATCGCGAAGCTCTTGCCTCTTCACGAAGCTCACTGAGCCAACGCGGGGCGCACGTCTTTCGCGGAGCTAGAATAGCCGCCGAGAAGCTCCTCTTTCGTGAATCCCACTGCCTTCGTGAGAGACCTTTGCGAACCGAGAGAAAAAGACTTTCTGTAAAATTTTCTCTACTTCTCTTGAGGGGGTCAGCCTCTATTTAAAGGAAATTCCACTGACCCTCAACCCTTCCGCGCGAAATCCGCGCCACGTCAGCTCAAATCGCGAAGCTCCGAAGAACCCGCCAGAATTCTGTCCAAATCGCGAAGCACCACGGAAATTTTCCGTTCGCGGGGCTTGACGTAATCGCGAAGAATCACCGTCAACATTCCTTCGCGCCTTCGCCGCGAAGCTCCCTTGAAAATCCCCTCTCCACCGTGATGCACTTCAGCCTCTTCCGTTCGCGAAGCTTTACGTAATCGCGAAGACTCACCGCCTCCATTCTTCTGGTCATCACGGTTTCCAAACCATGAATCCTATCTTTGCGAAATTCATGCCTTTTCCATATTAAATCATGATCTTCAAGGAAATCCTATTTTCGCGATGCTCACTAAATTCCAAATTTTGGACCCCAAAAATTTGGCAAACACTGGGAAACAGTGCCACCTTTAATACTGTTGTGTTTTTGAACGGTATGATCTCTTTGCTGGTACACGATCCGAACTTCCATTGATGATTGACAACAAACAGAATCCACACTCCAAATCATGCATAGAAGACCATGGTTCCAACATTTGACTCAGCCCCTTGAGGTGCCAGAGTGGAAGTGGGATGGGATATCCATGGACTTCGTGACAGGTTTACTATGTATGTCCAGGGGATATGATTCCATCTGGGTGATCGTTGATTGAGTCACCAAGTCAGCCCACTTCCTAGCCGTACGGGAGCAGAGTTAATTGGAGAGCTTTGGACGCCTCTACGTGCAGAAGATAGTTCGACTTCATGGAGTTCCATCCACGATCGTCTCAGATCGTGATGCTCGTTTCACATCCTGGTTGTGGAAGGGATTGCAGGAAGCTTTTGGGACTCAGTTACGCTTGAGCATAGCGTTCCATCCCCAGACTGATGGTCAGATAGAGCGGACCATTCAGGTCCTGGAAGATATGCTTCGGGCTTGCATACTTCACTTCGGTCATAGCTGGGAGGATCACCTACCACTGGTGGATTATCTTATAACAACAATTATCATTCCACTATTGGTATGGCACCATTCGAGGCTCTCTACGGGCAACCTTGTAGGTCACCACTTTTCTAGACTGAACCGAGAGAGTCAGCACTCATGGGGCCAGAGATGGTGAGAGCTACTACAGAGAAGGTACAGGTCATCCAGGAGCAGATTAAGACTTCACCGAGTCGGTAGAAGTCGTATGCCGACAGGAGGCGGAGGCCCTTAGAGTTTGAGGAGGGAGACCATGTGTTCCTTCAGGTCTCACCTCAACGAGGATTGTGGAGATTTGGCTGAGGCAGCAAGCTATATCCGAGGTTCATTGGCCCTTTCCAGATTCTGAGTAGAGTTGGTGAGGTAGAGTATCGCTTGGATCTACCTCCTCAGATGGACCGGGTACACAACGTCTTCCATGTGTCGTAGCTACGGTGGTATGTGCATGATCCATCACACGTCATTGATTGGGGAGAGCTGGACATCGATGGTGGAGGGACCTTTGCTGAGTACCCAGTGGAGATCGAGGATCAGCAAGAGAATATCCTTTTTGGGTGAGCTATTCCCTTTGTGCATGTCCGGTGGCAGGACGAGAATCTCCAGGAGAGAACTTGGGAGCGGGATGCTCAAATTCCCGTGTAGTACCCACATCCTTTTGAGTAGCCTTTGTTTTGGATTTTCGGGGACGTAAAATCCATAAGGTGGGTGTGATGTATTGTCCTTAATTTTTCCATGTATTATTTTAATATAATATGGGAATTAATTTGAGACCAGGCTCTAAGGCGGTGTGCAGTTCCGAGGCCCGGTGAGCCCGGAACAAATGTTGAATTTAATTTACTAATTAAATAAACGCGCATGTTTGGTTTTCCTGAAAAAGTGTAATAACTCCTAAATGGGTGCTCAGATCAGAAATCTGAGGACACCATTGCATTCAAAACAACGTTTTTACCTTAGGCGAGGCCTAACATTGGCCGACACAGGTCGATAGTAAAATCCGGGTGTCAGACGCAACTGTAATAAAATATTTAATTAAAATCTTTAATTTAAATATTTGTTACAGCGAAATACCTTATCTTTTTAAAGGGAGATTTTGTAGGGGATCAGGGTTACAATTTCCATAACCGTGAAATCCTTGGCGGCTCTGGAGGCTCTGGAGGAAACCTCCCAACGCGGCGACAACGACGCAGCGACCAGATCATCACTAACGAACGCCGTGAAATCCAGGTAGGATGTTTAAATTGTGATTTCTTCCCTGTTCTTGATTTATACGATGAACGTAGGCTAATCCACGAACAAATTAGTCCGCGGGTCGATCGTTCTTGTGGGATGGGATTTTTCGGGGATTCTGGGAGATTAAATCCATGATGATTCTTCTGTTGTTGATATTTTTTGCTCCGTTTAATCCTATTAGCAGGAGCGGATCAATTCCATGATAAATGAAGGTAGAGGTACATTCCTCAATTTTGTTTCATTAGATTTCTCCCCTTTCCCTACTTCGCGTTCTTCGCGTTCTTCGTAGGGCGATGAACAACGGATCATTGCACATCCGTTCTGTGACGCAACAATTCGAGATTTTGTATCCAACCCCGGAGCGGTGTCACGGAGGTGCGACGACGGTTTTGGCAAGCGATTCGGAGCGGATCAGAAGATATGGGTTTTCGGGCATTTTTCTTCGGATGGATCATTCGCCGTTTATGATCCATTTTAAGAGCTGAAAACACCCGTTACGATGTTCGTGTGATGAAACAAACCAATCCCTAGAGTATCAGGATGAACATACAAGAACCCAAGATCCGGAGGTTCAGCTGTGGCATTAGGAAGAAGACAACGTTTCTGGAAATATCTCGACTACACGCCGTGTAGGAAGGGATACACGACATGTGTTCGTCGGAGGACCACATGGCGTGTCCTCCGGGAGTAGACGGACACAGGTAGGGTACATGGCCAAGGACACACCGTGTATACCTCTCCCCGGCCAGACCTGGAAAGATACATGGGATACCCCGTGTACTGGTACACGGGCATGCGACACAGACACAGGCAGAGACCGTGTATGGGCACATGGCCAGCGTACACAGAGCGAGCCCCAGGTGCTCAGACACGGCGTGTTATATTACTAAACACCATGTTGTTTCTTTCTAACTGACAAGCCGAGTGACATGGGCCGTTTATGCGGGCAGTACCCAGAGTCAAGAACACGACATGTACTTTTCTACACGTCGTGTAGTCGAGTTTTCCATATACCGGACAAACGACACAGGCCGTTTACACGGGCATTACTCGGGGTCAATTCACACGACGTGTACTCATACTACACGCCGTGTAATAATTTTTTCAAGGGTTGAGCTACTTTCCTTCTGAGACTTGGACTAGTTTTCTTAGGGTTCATGCCCTTGGTCCTTTCCCTGAAGGTTTTGGTATCATTTCCTTTACACAGGAGTATGATCCCTTCAGCAGATCTTCTTGAATAGAGTTATTGGAATCCCCTCTGTGAGACTTAGAGTCGGATCCTCTATTCATTCCTAGAACCCTAGGTAGAGTTTTTGGTATCGACGTGACCAAATTTACCCGAGAGCCGATCCTTTTCTTTGGGGATTAGCTCAGACTGAGTTGTCAGAATCACCCCATGACTTGGCTGTGATCCTCATCTGAGCATCATGTTCCCTTAGTACTTGCGAAGTGTGTTCTCCCGGAGTGAGTACTTCGCGTCTCTCTCTCTTCAGACCTAGGAGTGTGTTCTCCTTGTTATGTGCTTAGTGGAAATCTTTGAGCTGGATCCTAGTGGTGGTATTCATGATAGTCGATTGTGCCTGAGTATATCTGGATATTCTTATGGTATGTTATTTAGACATATACTATGTGGAGCTGACTGTATCTTTCCATTTTGGTATTTTCCTTGTGGTATTTCCTTTGTGGTTTCGGGGTGTCCTACTGGGTATTGTTATACCCACCACTGCGCGGGCTTTTCCCGCACATGTCGTGTATTGTGCATATAGCATCCCGCCTTTTTTGTAACATAAACTTTCATTACATTATACAAAACTGAGGATCTTTAAGGTTTAGTGTCTTGGAAACCATGAACTTAATAAATTAAACAAAAAAAACATTCTTCTTAAACACTTGAAGGGATTCTCCTTATGTTCATCCTAGGTTCATTACTGCATCTCATAACCTGGGGACATACATCAAAATAAAGGGTGAGCAGAAGGCCCAGTAAGGGAAACAAGGGGAAACATTTAACACGTGAACTTGATATACATCAACAATTTCATGAAAAAGATCTTTAAGGCATGAGAAAGAAATCATGAGGAAAATCATAATAAAAATAACATTTTTCATAAATTTAAGATATGTCTACATCATTTAACATAGACAATCATGAAAATATAACCAAGGTCCATCCATAAGGTGTCATTTGAATATTACCAAGGTTATTCACCAAGATATCATGAAAATTGTAATCTCTAGTGGTTACATCATTACCCAATGCATTGGAGCGCTATCAGGGCGCACCCTTAAATTTTACTTTATTATCATTTGAGACACATATATCATCATCAAACATTTTATAAATAACCCATATATCATAAAATAAATGGGTTTCATTTCATAATCATAACATTTTAAAAACTGTTTTAAAGACAGGATCTTTACGTCACTTTAAACCCACAGAAGGGGAGAGCGGGTCTCATGTATGTAAATACCAGAATTTAAAATAGAACTTTTTGATATATATGTGAATACCCCTGTATAAATAAGAGCTTTGAGTATTCACTTTATAACATGAAGTAATTTTGAGAAAGGAGAGTGGCATTTTGAGATGAAAATTCTGCAGCATAACGGCTACGTTTCGTGGTTTTAGAAAACATTGAAAAGAGAGTGGACATGGGTCAAACATTCAAAAATGACCCATAAAACAGTAGAGGGACAGAATATGAAGGATATATGAACATGGTAATGAAATTTGAAATATGTACGATAGGAAATGAAGAACATGAAAGGAAGACAAAAATAAGATTTCTCTTATGAAAATTCGGCAGCCTAACGACGTTACTTAAACTTCAAAAAATAATTGACTAGATCAAATAGGGTATATCATCATATGAACATAAGAGTTAAGTATGATAGATATAGAGATCATATCCCAAAATAATAATAAGTAACTTGAAAGACTTGACATGAAAGTAGAACTTTAAAACGAGAAGAGTGAAAGAAACACTTAAAAATTCGGCAGCCTAACGGCGTCACTTAAAACATCAAAGGTTTGGATCTTGAGGGCTTGGGGGCACCTTGGGAGGACTCCTTGGAAGGTAAGGAGACTAGAACTTCGTTGATAATGATTTTGAAGTCCAAATGATGTGAGCATGGCTTGGTATTTAGAGGAAAAGTGAGGGGAGAAGGCATTAATGGCCAAGGGACACCTCATAAGTGGGTTTCTCAAAACCACGTGCTCTCCCAAGATATTTCCCATGATGTTAGGCCACATGGGGCCCCCAATACAATAATTCATCACCTTTGGTCTACCAACCCATAAAATCTCTCATGACATCATCATGACATAGTTATTATGTCATTAAACATACCGAAACCCTAAAACTATATTTTTAATATTAACTGAAACTTCAACTTTCTCAGAAAAATCCCCAAATTTCACCTTAACCAAATATGAATGCTCTGATTTCAAAAATGAACTCCATTTTATAAAAATATTTTTCTAAATATTTTTAATTTATTTTTTAAATAAATAAACTATTCACCGAAAATTCATTTTTTTTCAGAAAAATTCCCAAAAATTACATTAACATGATATCGATGCTCTGAGTTCAAAAATGAAATCCATTTTATCAAAATAATTTTATAAATATTTTTAATTTAATTTTTAATTAAAAACACTATTCACCCGAAAAAACTAATACTTTAATAATAATTTACGAAACCGTTATTTAACCATTTTATTGAATCACATTACTTAATCAAGGTGCCTAGATTATATTAATACTTTCTTTAAGTAAGATTACTAATACATTTGGTCACATTACTAATCCTAAGCATAAAATCACTATTCATAATTTACTATTCATCAAAAATCAAGTTGATCTTATTAGACTCTAAATTTCATACTGAACATAATTGTAGAAGACCATTTTTTGAATATCATTACACATTTTTAATTATTTAAGGTTTAAATAAACATTTTTAAAATATCCTTTTTCTAAAATTCATCTAAAATATGCATACTATATTTATCCGGTCATTCGAAAATTCATAAACTTCATCATAAGATGAAATCCCAATTTATATTTAAAACAAAGGATTACACAAGGCAGTTATGGTCTCCTTAAATAGCTCCTTATCACACTAGCATAGGACCTAAGTGTAAGGTGTGCTAAGGTGAGAGAATCTAAGGGAGGATCGTCCAACATCGCACGAGTAGTAATTTCTATCAGTTTGATCTTCTCGCAAATGCGATTCCATTCTAACATCACACGATGAAGTTCGGCTTGGGTTTGGTCCAGAGCAAAGCCCAGTGGTGCTACCTCCTTCCCAAGTTCTGTTAGATGGGATTCGATCGGTCCAAGACTACTAGGTGAGGCCATCAAATCTTCTTTATATAATAATTAACCAAGATTACTTGTATTTAGAGACAACAATCGAAACGTTTAGTTTACAGCGGTTATATTGACCAATGGTCATATAACAGTCAAAACCCAATGGTCTCATTTTAATTATACTCATGTTATCAAATGAAACATTTTTTTGAGTATAAAAATAAAATAAAATAACACACAAAATTAGGAAACAAGATTTATTCAAAATTTCTGGTCGTTACAATCTTCCCCCCTTAAGAAATTGTGTCCTCGCAATTTTTAAAATTGGGTTTTGAAATTTCATTGAAAGTCCCACATCGTAAAAGGAGTCAGTAAAAATATTACTTTAAAAGAATGAAAGGGAAGTACAAAGGTCACCCGAGTAAACCCACATTAGGATTTCATGTAGGAAAACATGGACATGGAGGAGAAAACAAAGGGTCAAGTTTTGATGGAGAGTGATAGAAAACATGATTAGGAGAAAGTTAACCATAAGAAAATACCATACTTATGATGTGTGTAAACGGTCTTTGATTACCTAGTAGGAAATGTAAGACAACAACATTTTTGTTTTGCGTTCCTTTTCATAATTTTGAGGAATTCATTTACTACATAGAAGATAAACATAAGAAAAAATACCTACCTTCAAGTAGAGTTTCATCCTTTAATAAGTCTCTACCAAAACTAATCTTTTCTCAAAATGATGAGAATACAAAAACACTTGGTCTCATCAAAAGAAAACGAATCATATTCTAGAGAATCACATAATCCAAAAAATATCAACTATCTATTTCTTCTATCTTTAAACATTATCCCAAAAACATAAAGGTTAAGGTAAAACAACTCTTCAAAAAGAAAGAATCCCATAGGAATAGAAACTAATTTTAAATATTCAAAGTTCCATGGTACTACCCAAAGTTCATCATAGACCATTCCATAAATAACAGGCCTTAAAATACCTCAAAATAAACCAAACTAAGATGGAAACCCAAATACAAGAAGGATTTGATAACATAGTGTTCCAAAATAAACTTCATTGTTCATCTCCAAACAACATCAACCACTCCTAACATCTTATAGAAAAAGTAGCTAACCTAAACATATTTTACTCAAGATAGGTTAATCATTCCCATAATTAACCTAAATTACTATAAGTCCACCTTAAATTCATCGATTATTCAAAATATAAGTCAACATTACTCCTCAATGAAAATACTGTAGTAATCTATTTACCTCGATCATATAGGGTCCCCAAAATAGTGAACGTCTTCCAAAATAAAAATCATCTTTTAATACCCTAATCATATCTGTCATATTAATATGGAAATCATCGCATTTCCTACCACATTGGTTGTTGGGACATGTTCTTCCATTTCCCACCATTAACTAAGAAGAGAAAGTATAATTAGGGACTTAAATACTTAGCCAATAATCATGAAAAGGAACTTAAATCATATAAGGATAACTTGTAGAAGAAAAGTAAACCCTAACTTGTGATCCCCTAGGTTCCCATCTAGGTTATCCATGATCATATATTCTTATGTGAATCTTTATTTTATTTTATCTTTGTTCCTTTAACAATGGTTCATACTAAGCTTATGAATTTACCAAAGCATATCCCCCGGGAGTGTCGTAACCAAGAGTGCAGAAAGGCCTATTGTCGTGTACTAGTTCCCATTAGAGTCTATCTCAAAGCGGTGTTTTCGGGTTTTACCCCTATGTACATCTGTTCCAGAGCCACCTCTACCTGCTCGTATCCAGACAGGAATGTATTTTCTTGGTAACCCCTTACTCAATACTCACCAAAATACCAGGAAGATTTCCTATATTTGAACTTTTATATAGGGTTCTTCCTAGAGTTTTCATATCCTAATTTCCACAAATAACTAAACCATATTTTGATACCAACTATAACATCCCGCCTTTTTTGTCACATAAAGTTTCATTACATTATACAAAACTGAGGATCTTTAAAGTTTAGTGTCTTGGAAACGAGGAACTTAAAACATGAAACAAAAAAAAATTATTCTTGAACACTTGAAAGGATTCTCCTTATGTTCATCACAGGTTAATTACTGCATCTCATAACCTGGGGACATACATCAAAAGAAAGGGTGAGCAGAAGGCCCAATAAGGGAAACAAGGGGAAATATTTAACATGTGAACTTGAGATACATCAACAATGTCATGAAAAAGAACTTTAAGGCATGAGAAAGAAATCATGAGGAATATCATAATAAAAATAACATTTTTCATATCTTTAAGATGTGGCTACATAATTTAACATAGACAATCATGAACATACCACCAAGGTCCATCCCCAACGTGTCATATGAAAATTACCAAGGTTATTGACCAAGATATCGTGAAAATTGTAATCTCTAATGGTTACATCATTACCCATTGCATTGGAGCGCTATCAAGGAGCACCCTTAAATTTTCCTTTATTATCATGTGACACCCATATATAATTATAAAACATTTCATAAATAACCCATATAGCATAAATAAATGGGTTTCATTTCATAATCATAACATTTTAAAAACTTCTTTAAAGACAGGATCTTTACGTCACTTTAAACACACGAAAGGGGAGAGCGGGTCTCATGTATGTAAATCCAAGAATTTAAAATAGAAAATTTTGATATATATGTGAATACCCCTGTAGAAATAAGAGCTTTTAGTATTAACTTTATAACATGAAGTAATTTTTAGAACAGAGAGAGGCATTTTGAGATGAAAATTCTGCAGCATAACGACTACGTTTCAGGGTTTTAGAAAACATTGAAAAGAGAGGGGACATGGGTCAAACATTCATAAATGACCCATAAAACAGTATAGGGACAGAATATGAAGGATATTTGAACATGGTAATGAAATTTGAATGATGGTCCATATGAAATGAAGGACATAAAAGGAATACAAAAATAATATTTCTCTTATGAAAATTCAGCAGCCTAACGGCGTCACTTAAACTTCAAAAAAGAATTGACGAGATCAAATAGGGACTCTCATCATATGAACATAAGAGTTCAGTAATATAGATATATAGATCATACCAAAACATCATAAAAAGGAACTTGAAAGACTTGACATGAAAGTAGAACATCAAAACGAGAATGGTGAAAGAACCACTTAAAAATTCGACAGCCTAACGACGTCACTTAAAACATCAAAATTATGAATTTAAGAGATCAAATGGGGTCTCTAATAATATGATAATAAAATATCAGTATGATAGATATAGAGATCATACCCCAACATAATAAAAAGGAACTTGAAAGACTTGACAAAAAAATAGAACTGGAAAATGAGAAGGGTGAAAGAATCCGTTACAAAAATTTCGGCAGCCTAACAACGCCACTTAAACTTTCATAAAATGAAATGATGAGAGTAAGAGGGGGTATCTCATCATAAGAACATAAAAAACGCAGTAATATGAATATATAAGAACATCCTCCCACATAATAACATGGAGTATAAAAGAAATGACATAAAAGAGATTACTTGAAAAGAAAGAGAGAGGTCTGATCCCTTACCTTAAAACGTAACTCTTAAAACTCAAAGGTTTGGACCTTGAGGGATTAGGGGAAACTTAGGAGGACTCCTTGGGAGGTAAGGAGACCAGAAATTCGTTGAGAAAGATTTTGGAGTCCAAAGGATTCGAGCATGGCTTGGTATTTATAGGGAAAGTGAGGGGACAAGGCAATAATGGCCAACGGACACCTCATAAGTGGGTTTCTCAAAACCACATGCTCTCCCAAGACATTTCCCATGATGTTAGGCCACATGGGGCCCCCAATACAATAATTCATCACCTTTGGTCGTCAAACCCATAAAATTTCTCATGACATCATCATGAAATAGTTATTTTGTCATTAAACATACTGAAACCCTAAAACTGTATTTTTACTATTCACTGAAAATTCAACTTTCTCAGAAAAATCCCAAAATTTCACCTTGACCAAATATCAATGCTCTGATTTCAAAAATGAACTCCATTTTATAAAAATATTTTTCTAAATATTTTTAATTTCTTTTTTAAATAAATACAGTATTCACCGAAAATTCATTTTTTTCAGAAAAATTCCCAAAAATTACCTTAACATAATATCGATGCTCCGAGTTCAAAAATGAAATCCATTTTATAAAAGTAATTTTCTAAATATTTTTAATTTAATTTTTAATTAAAAACACTATTCACCTGAAAAAACTAATGCTTGAATAATAATTTATGAAACCATTATTTAACCATTTTATTAAATCACATTACTTAATCAAGGTGCCTAGATTATATTAATACTTTCTTTAAGTGATATTACTAATCCATTTGGTCACATTACTAATCCTAAGCATAAAATCACTATTCATAATTTACTATTCATATAAAATTATGTTTATATTATTAGACTCTAAATTTCATACTGAACATAACTGTAGAAGACCATTTTTTTTAAAATAATTACACATTTTTAATTATTTAAGGTTTACATAATTTTTTTTAAAAAATATACACCCTCCAAAATTCACCAAAAATATGCATACTATATTTATCCGGACATTTGAAAAGTCATAAACATCATCATATGAATAAATCCCAATTTTTATTTAAAACAAAGGATTACACAAGGAAGTTACGGTCTTCTTACATAGCTCCTTATCACACCAGCATAGGACCTAAGTGTAAGGTGTGCTAAGGTGAGAGAATCTGAGGGAGGCTCGACCAACATCGCACGAGTAGTAATTTCTATCAGTTTGAACTTCTTGCGAAGGCGATCCCGTTCTAGCTTCACACGATGAAGTTCGGCTTGGGTTTGGTCCAGAGCAAAGCCCAGTGGTGCTACCTCCTTCCCAAGTTTTGTTAGATGGGATTCGATCGGTCCAAGACTACTAGGTGAGGCCATCGAATCTTCTTTCTATATTAATTAACCAAGATTACTTGTATTTAGAGACAATAATCAAAACGTTTAGTTTCCAGCGGTCATATTGACCAATGGTCATATAACAGTCAAAACCCAACAGTCTCATTTTAATTATACTCATGTTATCAAATGAAACATTTTTGTTGAGTATAAAAATAAAATAAAATAACACAAAAAATTAGGAAACAAGATTTATTCAAAAATTTCGGGTCGTTACAGGGCAGACGAGTGAGCCTTTGAAATGATTCTAGGCGGACCAGGACCAGATGATACACAGTGAGATCAGATAGGCCGAGGTTTGTTCCTACGGCTACAGACTACAGTCCCAACAGCTTTATTACAGGTTGGACTTTGTTACAAATTTTCTTTTTGGTGGGATTGTACTTTTGGCCCAGGGTTTTGCACTTTCTGTACTTTACTTTCCTGTCTTACTCTGTTGGTTGGGTTTTAGTGTATGCATGCATCCTTTCCATTTTTAGTAGTTTTTACTTTTCAGCTTTGTGGGATTGGAGATGTGTGTGTGTGTGTGTGTACAGGTTTATAGGCAATGCCTCCCATGTTAGTAGCATGCCTACTCGGTGCTAGTCACCAACCCCTGGCCTATTGGAGGCAGGCTTTGGGAGTTGCGGCTCAGGCCCCACTGGGACGGGTCGTGACAGGTTTTGCTCGTGTTTAATGTGTTGAAGCTTGTCTTGGTCTTGGTCTAGAGCGAAGCCCAATGATACAACCTTTTTTATGATCTTTGACAAATGGGCTTCGTATGGGGAAAGTCTATTAGATGAGGTCATCACTTCCTTTGTCTGAGTAAATTGGATTTGTTAAATCACTATATTTATACTAATCATGTGATCACTGTTCAATGACTATGTTAGAATAAATTACAATTCTTAAAAATATTTTTAAATCCAAATACATAAAACCAGGGCAGTACATATTTTATATAACCATTTTATATAATAAGAAATTTAATTAGATCAAGAAGAATTTTCATTGATAAATGTTGGCGTCGTTACAATTTTGAGAGATAACTTGAAAATATTTATTTAGTAAAATATCTTTTCTAATTTTAATACTATTTAATTTCTTAAAAGTCAATGAAATTTTAAAAGGAAATATTTTCTATGAAAATAACCTTGTAATACTGTACGGGAAGCTATAAGTCATTAAGGTGACAGGAAAGCAGAAAAAAATTGTTGATGCTGTATAAGTTAAAAAACATTTCTCACTTACATTTTCATTAAAAGTAACAAATTACCTCATTAATAAAACAATAGAAATATTCCTTTCATACTGTTTAGTAAAAATTAATATATCGATAAAAATGACTTCAAAAATTGTATAAGTATACTAAAAATATTATGGGAAACATTTTTATGAAACATAGACATGTAAGATAAATAATACCCATTATATAATTATATATAAACAAACTCAAATAATATTGAGATTGTGAAATTAACCGTCACCTTAGGTCTGATTTCCTTCGTACGTATCTAAACCTCCTCTTATTGGGATAACTTCTTATAGGTATCCTCTTAGTAAAACTTGTCTTGTTCTGTTAAGAATACCGTAACTTCTATAATGTGACTAGGTTGGTTTAGAAGAAAAACTGGAAGGGGATGGTTGATCTGGAAGGATCAGAGTGATGTGGATAAGTGAGGGATGAGGTGCCCTATTATAATTGAGGTGAGGAACACTTTTGGAAATTTCTCAAAAATACTAATTTATAATAAATTAAATATTAATCCAAATACCTCCAAAATTATATATATGCAAGGATAATATGAGATAATGTTGTAATATCATCATTCAATATATCATAGGGAAGTTTTTTTATTATTTTAATCCTTATCATTTTTATTAACCCTTAGTTAACATATTTTAATTTTAACTATGATAACAAAATTATAAATATTACAAGTTTGTAATTTTTAATTATGTGATTTAAATTAGACCATAAATGAATAATTTATATAATTTTAGACTATATAAAAATTATTTTTTTTGTTTTTAAAGATGTTTTATTATTTTTATATAATTTAATATAATATTATTTTGATAAAATTTCATTAGTGTTAATTTTGAAATTATTTATTACATGGAATTTTAAAAATATCCAGATAAAAATTTAACTTCAAAATAAATATTTTAATATATCCCTAAGAGGTTAATTTCATATTTAAAATTCTTTTATCACATTAATTATATCAAATTATAGTTATTTTAATATTTTTATTAACATTTATTTTATATTTCCATCAATTAAATCATTTCTACATCTATGTTGTGTAATTATTTAATATACATATTTCTTCAGTGAAAATAAAAATTAGTACCATGATGAAGATAAATCTTATATATTTAATAACACTATTTATAGTTGAATATATATTTTGGGTAACCCTATATTAGAATGATATAGTATTTAAAACAAGAAGGTGACGTCTTTACATTCTTATTAAATCAAATATTATAAATATCATAATACCATTTAAGCAGCCCAAAAGTAAAAAATAAATTTATATCATTAAAATATGTTAATACAGTTAAAAATTTATATTTAGATTAATTCCCAACATACCTTTTTCCCCATGTGGACACATAAGGGATATTTATGACAAAGAAAGTGACATTTTGTGACTTTATTTGATTGAAATGTTATATAAGTAGTTTTCACGGAAAGGTGTCCATTAAACAATGTAATTTAGATCCTTATGTTTTAAGGGACAAATTATATTAATCCAATAAAATTTGGGTTTTTTAGGTTCATTTTATAGTCCTTAATTTTTTATTTCTATCTTAAATTACCCAATTTACCCTTTACCAGGGTAATAAAATATACCTAGGGTACTATTCATATTGGAAAAAATAAAAGGAAACTATTAAATTTTTTTGGGCCTTATGAATCAAAATTTGGCATCAATTTTTAAAAATTCAAAACACTGAAGTTTTAGAATTTCATTAAAAATAAAACAAGTAGAAAGCCATGAATTTTTTTAAAAAACATTTCATTTTAAATATTAAATGTTTATATAATAAATTAATGAATAAATTTTTAAAAAAAATAATAATTAGATTATATAAAATATAGATTAACTAATTAAAATTTAAAACTAATATAAAAAATAATTTTACTTGGTAAAGAATTTAAAATGAAATACATTTTTCAATATAAAACACTATATTCAGTATTCCCTAAATAAATAAATGTTTTTAGATAAAATAATTTTAAGATAATTTTAACATTATAAATTCAGAAATGAGAATAAATTTTATAAAATAAATTTTTTACATATTCTAAAAAGTAAAATTCATATATAAATTGATGAAAAAATCATTTTTGAAGAATACATATTTTTGAAGAATAAAGTGATTTTACAAAAAATGTGTGATTGTTTTCAAAGAATATAATAATACATTCATATTGATTTAGATATTTATATTTATTTCATAAATTAATTATTCATATTTATTCTCTACAATTTAATTTCCATGTTATACTAATAGCTTCGTATAGTTTGTTCAAACTCACAGTTACGTGCAACACAAGCTACTGAATAATTAAAATCATTGAAGAGGAATTTTTATTAAAATATCATGTAGTTAATTTCTACCCCACCTTAAAATTAAATTTCAACCTCAATATCTTCTAGTTAGATAAAAATATATGAGGATACCTCTAAATCATCACATCCTGGGGTTCCTCTCATATCTTTCTAAGATTGGTGGTTCCACCATAAAACATTAACTAAGAAAGTAGACTTGTTTCGTAGAAATATTTCTCTACGATCCAGAATATCTATCGATTGTTCTTCATAAGAAATATCTTTCTCTAGTGGTAAGAATTCTATGTTTAGTACATGTTAAGGATCAGGTATGTACTTTCTCAAGAGATATATAGGGAACTTATCATGAACATGACAGATATTTGGTGGAGTCCCTAATATATAAACTACCTTCCCAATATGATCAAAAATTTCAAAAGGACCGATATACCTAGGGCTTAGATTTCAAAAATTTAAAAATATAATCACTCTCTTTTAAGGATATATTCATATAATAACCTTTTCACCCACATCAAACTCCAGTTGTCTTCATCAATTGTTCACATAACATTTGTTTTACTAACTCTGAGTTTCTATTATGTGTGGTTGAATAGATCTATCATTATCTATCATTTCCTCAACTATATTAAGTAAAAATAGATTTATTTCCCAAAATTTATTCAATAACGTTGGAGATAATCAATTCTTACTATATAGGGATTCATAATTAGCCATATCAATACTATTGTGAAATCTATTATTATAAGAAAATTCAACCAAAGGTATGTGTTGATCCCAACAACCTTCGAAATCTACAGAGCAAGATATTAAGACGTCTTATAGAGTTTGAATTGTACTCTCAGACTGACCATCTTTATGAGGACGATAATTAGTACTGAAAAATATCTCTATTTCTATAGGCTACTAAAGACTTCTCTAAAACATTAAGGTAAACTGTGTATCCCGATTAGATAAAATTAAAAGTAGTACTCCATGAAATCATACCACTTCCTTAAAATGATTTGAGTCAAAAGGACCATTATTTCTTATCTATGATGAAGATAAAAAAAGATCTAATATTTATTGATTTTAAAAGAATGGGTCTAGAAATTTAGTGGGAGAAATACTATCTTTTGCAAATGAATATTCAACCATCTATAAGATTAAAGATTAACAAGATGTCGAAGGGAGATGTAGAGATTAAAAATAATATGATAAATGTTTATGTGTTTAAATTTGATTTTGATGGAATAATAATGTCCAAGAATCGTGTTTGTATTCCTCTCATACTAGAATTAATTAAGGTGTTTTTTGATGAGGCTTATAGTTCATCATTATGCATTCATTATGGGAAAAAATGATATATATGGACATGAAATGGTAATATATTGAGTCATCATATTATTTAATCAACTCAAACTTTCTCCTTTTGTGAATATTAATCTCCATTTGAGTGATAATAATGTTTAGAATTTTTTGATGAAAAAATATATCAAACCTTCTTCCATAAATAAAATTCCCCCATATCTATAATACAAATAGTATCACAGCTAACTCATAATCATGAGTTAAGTATTTTTTCTCATGGATTTTCAATAGTCA
This sequence comes from Viscum album, assembly GCA_963277665.1. Taxonomy (NCBI): domain Eukaryota; kingdom Viridiplantae; phylum Streptophyta; class Magnoliopsida; order Santalales; family Viscaceae; genus Viscum; species Viscum album. The sequence goes on along the minus strand of OY728165.1, from coordinate 324,155,688 downwards.
TGAGGCATATGCTTTCACCATATCATTTTTCATGAGAAAACATCCCAAACCCATCTTGTATGAATCACCATAGATCAAAAACATTAATCCATAATAAGTTAGTGTGAGAATAGGTGCCTTTATGAACCTTCTTTTTAGATCCTTGAAATTATATTCACATTCCTATGTCTATAAAAACTTTACTCCTTTCCAAGTCAACTTGGTGAGTGGATTATACAATAATGAGAAATATTTCAAAAAACCTTGATAATATCAATCCAAACGAAGATAAATATGAATCTTAGTTACGATTGTTGGTCTTGGGAAACATTAAATAACATTGGTCTTTGTGGATCCATAGATATCCTCTCTCTTGAGATTTTATGACCCAAAAAAGAATCTTTTTGAAGAAAAAATTCACACTTGATAAAATTTTCATAATTCTTATCCTTTATCAGCATCTTTAGTAAAATCCTCAAGTGATCATCATGTTATTCCTTTATCTTTGAATATAGTAGAATATAATATTTAAAGGCTACCAAGCACTAGTCATGATAGTCTCTAAATACTCTATTCATTAAATCCTTGAATATAGAGAAGGCATTAGTAAGACCAAAAGGAATCACTATAAATTTATGGTGTCCATACCTTTCAGAGAATGTCATTTTCAGTATATAATCCTTCTTGACATGTAATTGATGACATCTATAATGAAGATCAATCTTGGAAAATTATTTAGCTCAGTATATCTTGTGAAATAATCCATCAATATGGGGGAGGGGATATTTGTTGTTGATAGTGATCTTGTTAAGTTCTCAATAATCAATGAATAGTCTCATTGATCAATCATTATTATTAATAAATAAAATAAGAGAACCCTAAGGTGACACACTAGGGTGTATCAATCACTTGTCAAGATTATCCTATAGTTGCTTCATTAATTCAAAAAACAAAATTTGGTCTATTCAATAAGGAGTCTCTGAAATATGCACAACACTTGGTATGAGTTATATTGATAACTCAACTTCATGATTTGGTGGAAGGCCTGAAAATTATTTTATGAAAACATAAAAAAACTCTCTTACAAAAGGTGTTTCCTTAATTGCAAGTTTATCCTCAGCCATCTGAGATTGATAACCTTCATTTATAAGAATTATGACCCAAGATATATAATATGTTTCCACTAGAATTTCATATTCATCCTTGAATCAATATAAGATCGTAGATCCATTCAAAATATGAAATGTGACTTCAATTCATAAGATATTGATATGACATCCTTATTGAGAAAGAAAACACATTCCATGAATTGTATCTAATTAAACTAAATGAAGGGTCACAAGATTTTCAGGAATAAACTTCACACAAACTTCAATAGGAGAAGAATTATAAACTTGTGATGTGGCCATTTTACCATTATGAGTTTTCATAGCTATCTCAACATTTAATTATTGAGGAAATATAGATATACCATCATGAAATTATTTTAAAAATTAAAATAGTGGGTGGATATAGAATCAAATAAAACATTATATGTTTTAGAGTGGATGGTAAGTGTACCTTTCACCACCAATTTGTTGTAATTCACATATCAAGTAGTTATCACATTCAATTTTCCTTTTTTTGGCCTTAATAGGTTTCTGATGTCAATAATCATAAATAACCAATAGATTTGGGCATTAGATAGCATAATTCTCATTTTCCTTGCTCTGGAAGCATTAAGGTGTGGCAGGTGCATTCTGTGTAGCATTTTCACTATTTGCATCATTATGTATTGTTTTACTGTCACCTAGGTAGTCAATTTATCGATGAAATTATTTAAAACACTCAAAACATTTACTAGTCCCATTAGGAAAATTTCTTTTATGTTTCATTCCACACTTTGAGCATAAAAAAATCTATTCAATTTGTCACTGTGGTTTTTATGTTTTCCCTTGAATTCCATTTTTATCTTCTTATCAAACCCACATGACTGATAGGTAACTCCTATATCCATCTCAATATTGAGCTCACATAAAACCATTTCCTCATATCTACTGAATTCCATTATAGACAATTCCCTTTAGAGACTTCGTTTTAAGCCACTAAAGAATCATTCAACTGTACTTTTAAGATGGGTGATAATTCTAAAATCGTACCTTATATGTATTGAAATTTTTTATTCAAAGGTACCCATGGATTCATTATAATTTTTCTTAAGATAATTAAAATACTTATCTATATTAGTTTGAAGAATATGTGGAGAGTAATTATTGAAAAATAAGTCATTGGACTCACCCATTCCGTGGAGTGAATTTCATCTCATTTCCTTGTATTCTTGATGATATTACATGAACGATCAACTTTAAATTACAAATGATAGACTGGAAAAATTAATTCCTCATGATATAATCATTAGAGAACTAAAAATATATTTGAAGTGGTACCGATCCAATTTTTAGCCCCTATTAGACAAGAAGACCCATTGATAGAAGAAGGAGACCCCCTCATGAAGGACTCAACCTAATTTTATTCCCACATTTTATCATTTGGAAGTCATTCATGATTCATATCTTATGAAATTTTTGTTAGAATAGAAATAAATTTTTCTATTCCAACTCCAATAACATTTATTTTCTCAGTAAGAAAATTTTTGCATTACCTATCACATTCAACATTAATATGATTTATTCAGGTTCCAGCCATTGACTATAACCAAAAACCATAGTATGAAAAATACTAATAATACTAGGAAAAAAACATAATCAAGAGAAATTACATATAAAATTTAAATTCAGGAAACTATAGTTTATTTCCTAGGTTATTCATGATAGTTACAAAAACTATCTAATTGTATCCCATAATTACACTTATCCTTTGTGTTCTTACTAAGTTTTCTCATTGTAAGTATCCAAAGGATAACTAAATTTTTTTATGATATCAACTATAATAGACCATAATTTACATTCATAGGTATTACATCTATATATAATAATATTCATTACATAACACAACAAAACCTTACCAGGACCCTATAGGTTTAGTTTCTTTGGAAACATTGAGTCATAAAAAAACTGATTTATAAATCATCTATGTCATCTCCTGCTTATTACAAGATAACTAGAATCCTTTTTGACATGTCTTACTTAATGTATTTCTTTATATCATGGGGAAAAGAATCAAAATAAAGGTGTGATATCAAATGCTCAGTAAGGGAAATCAAAAGAGATAACATAAGCATAAGGACATGAACATAACTATTGAAAATTATATCTTTCATATCAAGGATCATGATATTAGTCTATAGAATAAATATAAGTTCATAAATAAATAAATAAAATATTCCATGCGATCGTAACATAACACATGAAATTGAGGAATACACATAATCAAAGAAAATCATTTCATATTAGTCAATAATCACTTCCAAGACCATCATAGTAGACAAAATCATTTACTAAAGCGAGTTCACTCCTCATTACATCCTCATATTACTAAACTCAGTTCAATTCCCATTCTAGTCTAGTCTATCTCATGAGATATGAATATTTACCCAATCCATTAGAGGTAGATATAGGTCCCACATGTAACATAATAAAAAACATACATATGTGTAACATAATAACATAGTTCATCCATCATATGATAACCCATGAAAAAATGGGTTTCATATAAATAATTTAATCCTAACATGACCATGGAAAATAAGTTAGTATCATAAATATTATTCCATCATAACAATAAATCAATTGTAGGAATAACATGGATTATATCCTTGAAAAATATTCCCAATAAATCATAAGGGATATCAAATAATGTTATCATAGATGGAAAATAATATTGATAGATCAATAGAAAAATAATTCTTGAGTAAAATATCCTTTCTACTTTGAAAACAATTTCTTTTCTTAAAATCCGACACAATTTTAAAAGAAAAAACTTTATTTGAAAATGATCTTGTAAGATTGTAAGGGAATATTATAACAATTAAAGCATCATTAATGTGTAAAAAAACATTCATGATATATATGTTAAAAAATTCCATATCATTATTTTTAATAAAGGTCACAAAGTAAATTTGTAGGAAATTAACAAAAATATTCCTTTCAAACTGTTTAGAAAAAAGTCACATTTGGGTAAAAATGACATTAGAAATTATTAAAAAATAGTAAATATATTTTTTATTTTTTAAAGAAACGTATAAATGGAAGATAAATATTCTATAGAATATACTTACGTATACACAATCTCTAAGAATACTGATATTGTGAAAATAACCCTTACCTTAGGTCTGATTTACTTTGTACGTATCTAAACAACCTCTTCTTCGGTGAACTTCCATTAGATATCATATTTTGAAAACTAGGGTTAGTCTTTTGAGAAGACTAGAACATCTAGAATGTGTCTAAAGATGTTTAAAAGATACATTTTCAGTGTTGGGTCGATCTTGAAGGATCAAAGTGATGTGAAGAAGTGAGGGATGAGTTACCCTTTTTTAATTGAGGCAAGTGGCAATTTTGGAATTTTATCAATATGTTAATTTATAATAAATTAAATCTCAATCAAAATAAAACTAAAATAACATATATTCTATTTTAATATTATATAATTTTTTAATCTCATGAACCATTATAATTTATATATGTTTTGGTATTATTCTAAACTTAATCATTTTGATTAACCCTGAGTTAACGTACTTTTATTTTCACAATGGAAAAAACTTTTTCAATATTAAAAAGGTTGTAATTTTAACTTATTTTATGTATATTAGATCATAAATGAACAAATTATAAAAATTAGACCATATTATAATTCTTTTTTATTTTTAAATATGATTTATGATTTTTTAATAATTTAATAAAATATTATTTTTATAAAATATCATTAGTGTTAATTTTGACACTATTCATTACATGGACTTTTAAAAATATCAATACAACAAGTTAACTTCAAGAAAAATATTTTACTATATCCCTAAGATGTCATGGTAATTTATAAATTTTTTTTATCATAATAATTATCTCAAATAATATTTATTTTAATATAATTAGTAATTTTTTTTGATATTTCCATAAATAAAATAATTACTACATTAGTGTAGTGTAATTATTTTATAAACATATTTATTCACTAAAAATTAAAAAATATATAACATAATGAATATAAATCTTCTATATCTCATAACAATATTTTTAGTCAAATATATATTTTTTAACCCTATATTAAAGTGATATAGTAAATAAAACATTAATGTGACATCGTTACATTTTTGTTAAATAAAATATTATAAGTATTATAATATCATCGAGGTGGCCCAAAAGTAAAAAATAAATTTATATCTTGATAATATGGTTATTTACTTAAAAGTTTAAATTAATATTCATTCATAACATACCTTTTTTCCCATGTGGAAACATAAGGTAAATTTAAGACAAAGAATGTGACTTTTTAGGACTTTTTTTGATTTAAATATTATATATTTTATTTTTATTGGAAAATTCCAATTAAAAAACTTCATTTAGATATTTATATATTAAGGTTCGAATTACATTCATCTAATAAAATTATGGCATGTCTTACTATCATTTTAATTTTCCTTATTATATTATTGTTAACCAAAATTACCAAATTTAACCTTTACAATAGTAAATTTTTTTACCAAAGTTATAATTAATATTGTCCAAAAATAAAAGGAAACTATTAAATAAATTATGAACATCAATTTCCAAATTATGCATACTTTATTAAATTCCGAAACATATAAATTTTATAATTTAATTAAAAAAAAATTGGTAAAATGTCGTGAAAATAGTTTTTTGAAAAAATGCTATTTTTAACATAAAATGATTACATAATAAATTTATGTACAAAATAATTTTACAAAACATAAATAAATTATTTAAAATTAAAATTAAATAATTAAAATTTAAAACTAATCCAAAACATAATTTTTTTTCTAAATACATTAAATTAAAATATAGTTTTCAATAATAATCATTATTTTCACTATTCATTTAAAAATAAATGTTTTCAGAAAAAAATAATTTTAACATAATTTTTACATATTGAATTCAAAAATGATATAAAATTTTTCGTATCCATTATCTAAAATATCTAAAATTAATATTCATTTATAAATAGTAGAAAAACTCATTTTTGGTGAAAACTTGTTTTTGGATAATAAAGTGATTTTACTTTAATTGAGTGATTATTTTCTAAGAACATACCTATACATTAATATTGAGCTAGATCGTTATATATATATTTCATAAATTAGTTATTAATATTTATTCCCACCAATTTAATAGCTTGGTTATTCTAATAGTGTTTCACGATTCGTTTAAACTCACAGTTGCGTGCAATACAAGCTATTGAAGAATTAAAATTATTTAAGGATAAATATAATTAAAACATGAGGGTGTTACATTTTTAATCCATGAAGAAAATGGTAAATGACCCAAAAAGTTCATTATTGGTTAGTTAATGTTCCACCATCAATCTATAAGGAAACAAATTGGGATGATCAATACACATTAATAACCAATCACTATCATAATTTCAACAATGAAATATTTCACAAAGAAGTATTTAACATAGACATATAAAAAGGAAACTAAATAAGGATAGTGTTTAAGAAAATAATGATAAATAATATCCTAAACATGGTATACATATAATCATTCAACAAAATTACGTAAGTAACATCCAACATGTGTGATTTAGGAAATCAATGCAACCTACAAGGCATGAAATATGAATGGAATACGAATCTATACATGTATATAATGATGAATGTAATAATAAATACATTTCATAATGAGAAAGTATAAAATTCCATAGATATCATAAATTAGTAAGCATCAAAAAGTATATTAATCAATCAAGGTGAAATCATAATAATCAATATTAGTGATCTAAAAAATAAGTAGTCTCATCTATAGAAACAAGGTATTTTCCTTGTGCATTGGTTGAACACTCCTTAACACAAATATTTACCAAGTGATGAAACACACCCAGTCTCCAATCTACCACCCTAGAATAGTAATAAAAAGGAAAAATATATATGACACAACTTGTAACTTCTAGAATTGGATAACTTTGTAAATAGTATCCGAACTAGTCACCATATGGCCTCAAGAGCACCTCCCTCTATGCTAGAGGCTACCGATGATAAGTGAGGGTCTAATATAGGTATTTTTAGGATAATATACCCTCTATATTAGTATAAAATTAAGTAGAAAAAATAAATAATAATGTAGTGCAGTATTATAATACTTGATAAACTAGCCAACACCAAAAGATACAGCCATGCATGTCCATGTGATGCGAAAATGTATGAGAAGGGGGAATACAATTGTAATACAAAAACAAATAAAAAATAAAATCATAATACAAAAGGATATATTAAAAATTATCTAAATATATGGCTCCGTCATACACTCCAAATATCCTATGTACATGATAACGACACAAGAATAATTAAAAACATGATCCTAGAACTATAAATTCTTTTTGGGTACTCTAGTGAAACGAAATCCCATACAGGTTGTGCGATATAGTCAGTATGCCTCTTCCAATGATTTATAATTAAATACATTATTTAAGTATAAAAAATATTGGTGTGGCGGTATATCAAAAAAATTATAAATAAATAAAATATAAAAAATTTGTTCTTGGGTTCTTCAATGACACATGGCTGATAATAATTTCTTCGGCTTAAGCCAGAATATCTGTGAACATTCCCACAGGTATATTGAAGAATATATGTAACAAATATATACAAATATATACATACATTGATGAAGGTCCAATCTGTAAGACTTGGACATCCACGTAATAGTAGAGGTGATGGTAAAAAAAGAGCAGTTGTAGAACCCTTGGATTCTATCCCAAGGTTTCATGAAATAGTGTCTCTAAACCCTCGAACAATTTTGGGAAGTCACATGCATCTGAAAATAAGACCCGTAGCAAGTCAAGGGCCTGAGATACTTAGCGAAGGTTTCCTAGTAAAATAATAATAATAAAGAGATACCACTAGTCATATTTGATAATAAACTGGCATGATATAATTTGTTTGTCCTATGAGCCCAACGAAGGCACTCTGTAATGAGTAACCCAACTATCTCACAAGGATTAATGTAATTATATTTAATCTATATGCCCATAAAAGGAGTTTCATAATGAGAAAACCCAATTATTTCTTGTAAATTCCAATTTTTCTTTGATCCCATCCATGGTATTCTATAAATATTAAACCAAAGAATTGATTCTAGCACAAGGAAAGTCATCTAGCCTATGAAATAGTCCAAGGATTTCCATAAAAGGAAACCCAAGTATCACTCAAGGCATAATATAATTCATGTAACCTATGAGACTATACATTATATTAATTAATAAATAATCTAGTATCACTCATGGTACATATAATCTCAACCAACTTATGATCCCATACAAATAATTCTGTATGAAGGAAATCGAGTATCACTCTAGGAATATTGTAATTATTATTTTATGTTGCACATTAGTATTTGATAATAGGATATAGGATTCAAGCTTTCCAATTTCAAGTATCATAAATCATTTCATTCATCTTTTACAATTTCATTTGACACATATAAAACAATCATAATTTAATAAAGAAGTCCATGTACGTAAGCATTACATTTTTCACAAATCAAGTATAATTAAACACATAAATTACAATAAAAATTCCAATTATCATTAAAATATCACCATTTGAATGACCCTAATTATTATAAAAGATAGCACACCTCATTTGTGGTTTTATTATAAAATGGTCAAGGAATAAAATCCATATAAATATTAATTTAACAATGAGACTAGCCATTAAAATTTAATTCAATTAAGATTATTATATTATTTAAACCATAAATAATAAATTAAAATTCCAAGGGCCAATTAGTTTATCAAAATAATTTAATTCATTTATGAATTTATGAAAATGTGAATACATTTAAAGAACACCACCAAGGGTAAGCTTAATCAATAGTCAAATATGGTACATAATCATATAATCAAACTCACCTCAGTAGGTGGTTCAAGTAGATTCCATCAACCTCCAACCATGTAAGGTAGTTCTATGCCTGGGTCTAAGAATTTAATATAATTAATTTCACATTTAGGAACTAATTTATAGAAAATATAGTGTGTGACACAACGATGTATTTTATAAAACAATAAAACTTTGATTTAAAATCTATACACCTTATAACTCATTCTTATGATAGTTGACTCATATAATATTATAATTTTATTCGAGACAGAGGGAGATAAATTAGATTATTATACAAATTTATAGAAAAGAGGGTGAGTATTCAGATATGATGTTTTCATTAAAGGCAAGATGAGAAACTGAGGAAAGTTTCAAGAGGAGTCATAGAATTACCCATATGCATCCAAATCTCTTGTGAATGTTAGATATGAATAAAAAATAGGGATATACACCAAAAAGATAAAATAGGAGGAGTTCGATATGTGTGGGGGACCTCTTGGCTGAATGAGGGGGGAAAAGGGTGTAAACCCTAAAGAGGTAGTAGGATAAATCATTATTTTCCACCTTTATTGAGGCATACCATTATACGGAATGATTTGGATAACCATGCATCAACCATGTGTCTCCCACTAATCAAGAGCCACACCCTATACATTTTGGCTCCAGGGTTTAGTCTATCCAAGTGCCAAATGTGTGGTAATATTCGTTAAGCCACACAAAACATACGGTCTAGGCGTATGGTTTGAAGAACTATGTGCAATTCATATTCCCAACACTATAGTTTACAACAACCATTTTTTTCATCCATTCCCCCCACTTTACATGGTATATGAAATAATGTGACACACCTAACATGGTTTCTATATTTCTCATTAGGGTACATGGTTTAAACAAGTCTTTGGACCTATCAGTTTCTACTAATAAGCGTTATCTTATAGCCCAATGCTCTAGAAAATCATCCAATATTATAAGGCACATCGAAGGCCTTAAATAATATAAAAAACACCTTTAACTGTTCCAAATATTTGATATATATCACATATCTTGGTTTAAATTTTGGCCTATCAACCAAAAAAAATAATTCAAAATTCTTTTGGAAATCCTAACCAGTCCAAAACATAGGACATTAAAATAGGAATTCTTTATGACATTTTTTAAGATTAGTATAGATCCAATCCCGTCATTATAATACTAACATAATTCATTAAAGGAACTAGTTAAATGATATGAAATAAAATAAATATGTAAAAATCATGTGGATGAAAGACATAAAAAATAATGTGAAAAATAGAATGAAATATACCAAAAAGAAAATATTCACATAAGAATTTACATCTTTTTAATTAGTTTTTTATTAATACATGGAATGGAACCCATCACCATTATTTTATTATTATAAAAAATAAATAATAACAATACACAATGTTGAAAGAAGTAAATTGAGAAACACAAATGGGCTAGGAAAACTATCCATTTCTAAAATTCATTCCACTCAGGGTATTATAGTTAACCCAATCCAGGGATGTTATAATTGTCCCAAAATTAGGACAAAATCACAAAACCTACACCACATAGACTGAAAGAATAATAATAAGAATATAATGTAGAAGAAAACTTGAATATAAACAAGCTCACAATGTCTGGATCACAATAGGATCACAAGAGTCCCGAAGAAGAAGCAACGAAATGAGGGTTGCATGTTCTAGAAGATTCCCCGACTATAGATAGAGCTCAAAAAGGCTGAAATATCACAAGTAATTCATCACTAGGATAAGGTCTTAAAAGGCTTTCAAATAACAGGCCACCAATTTGATCTCTCTATATTTTTGTATCTAATTTTTAGAAAATAGAAAACCATACAACCGCCCCACGAAGAAGAATAAATCACAAAACAAATGAAGCGTTATAGAATTGAATGAAGAATATGAGGCATGAAAAAAAGGTTTCAATCACATAAATTGAGGTGGGATCATGTTCAAATGAGGGAGTGTAGAAGGACTGCAAAGATCCACTCAAGGAAATAGATCTCATAAATCTCGATCCATGAGGAAGGTGTAGAGTAATGGAGGTGAAATGATGATGATGTACACTGTTTTATGAGAGTGGGGGAATAGAACTTGAAAAAACATATCCCACAACCCAGAGACCTTATATCTCCCTTAATTATTGAACAATTGGTTGATGATGAACTCACAAAAGATCAAGACAATGATAAACCAAGGAACTGATAATGAGCCCTCCCTCCCTCTATAGTCCTTAAACCTTAACACATTACGATCCAAGAAGATTAACCACTAATAAAAAGAAAATATTTAATAATAATAAAACAATAAAATAATTTTACTTGAAAAATTAAAACAATTATAACAATTCATGATAAAAAATCTTAGAAAACATAATTTTAACATTTGAAAACCATGTTTCAAAAAATATCATCCATTAAAAATTAAAAAAAAACTAATATATGATGTTCTTGAAGGTATTTTATCCTACCAGTATATTCATATATATTTTTATTAAGATAATATAAACGAAGACTATATTATTCTCCCAAAAATTATACACTTAGAATGTGTTATTATGAACCATGGTTTGACTATACATAGCCATATAATAATATAAAATTACCTAAAATGTTCAATAAATAAACTGAATAATAGCATTTATTTATAGATTACTAACATTACATAATTCTCTACCGAATCCAATATAGACTAAAAATTTATACCATAATACCTTCAGAAATTAAAGAATAATTTCCCATGGTCAAAATAAATAGCAAACCTAAAAACATAGAAAATATCAAAATAATAGAGTAATAAATGATAATAGAATACACAATAACTATAAAAAAGGTATCCAACAGGAAAAAATATCATCACAAGCTTGAATGACTTAGAAAAACCTAAACACACCATCTATTCCAACTGAGATCCCATAAAAACACTAGAAATCATAGACTTAGGTTCACTAGAAGAGAGAATCCTTGAATATATGAGTAATTTTACCAGAACTTTATTCTAAAAAATAAGATAATATAAATAGGGGTGAACCTAGGGAATAAAATTTTAGAATGGCCAAAACAAACCATAGTTTTTATGTCAGGACAATATCTTTTAATGTGTTTGGTCTTGACAAACTAAAAACACCAAAAGTTCATAAAATAGTTCTTTTCTTTCCATTCATTATTAAAAAATTTCAACTAACCCCTAACACATATCAAGTGTGGTTTAGTCTTTACACCATTAATCTCATCCTTTAATCCTTTTGTCTAAAGATCATAATAAAACATCACAAAAATAAAATATTCTAATGTAATTGTGTTTAACCCATACATAATTCTAACACTCCAATATTTCGTAGTACGTTATCTCTTCAAAGTAATTAAATAATTGTGCTACACATAACACCAAGTTCAAGCACACCACGACTTACCAAACTAGCCATTCAAAAAGAGGTTATGAATATTATTAACTTAATTTTGAATTTTATATACAATATATAATTTTTTAATCCATATTATCTATTTCTTAGACATAATATAATAACAAATTCATTTTTTTAGATAAGAGAAGTATTTTTCAGAAAATGAAATTTTACCGCCTTTAAATGGAGAACCTTTTTAAACACTAATAGTTGACACTTTTATATATTAAATTTAATGAAATTATTTTATTATTCAAAAGAAGTACATAAAAATTCAGTTTGGATAAATTTTTTGTACTTTTATGATAACTTTCATATTTTGATTAATAGTGAAAAATACTAAATTTTAATTGAAAACAACTTTTGTAATCAAAATCACTTATAGTGTTAAATTATATATTTGAATGGTTTTAAAGTATTATTAGATTATATTTTAATCATTTAATAAAATTTAGGTCATTGTATGTAGTTTTATATTTAAATATGACATAATCAAGTGTCAGTCTTTTGATAATTATTATTTCTTAAAAACACATTTTTTGTTTTGACAATGAGAATTAATTTTAAATGAATTTATAACACTTATGAGTTTCGAATTTGGAAAAATTTATTACATATTTACAATTAAGAGGTCAAAATTGTGTAAATAGGAAACTTTTATTTTTAGACAATATGAATATTTACTTCAGTAAATTTTTTTTACCATGGTTAAATGATAAATATAGTAAATAAGGGTAAAAAATATTATTATAATAATATTAAATTACCCTAATAAGTGTTATATTACTATTGGATGATACATGTATTACCATGGTCATCCTTGGGTCGATTTTGGGACCCCATGGATCCACTTGGGATTGATAATGACACTATATATTAATTAATTTAAAGTAAAGAAATGACATAAACATATATCTTTTAGTAAAACTATTTTTCACATGGGGTTATATAAGTTATATTTTCAACAAAAAATAATCATTTGAAATATATAATGATTTTATACATCATGGAATTTGTTTTATAATTTTTATATATCAAATAAATAAAATTATTTATGACACAATAATGATGCAGTGTTTACCTCATTAATGAATGATTTAAATAAATGAGATTATAAAAATTGAAACAATATAAAAAACCTATCCAATTCTTATTGGATGATTTAATTTAGAACATGATTCATCATATATTCTACTTTAATGAGTTTTGGACCTTTAGAAACCAGAAATCGTTATATAATAGAATAATATTTTTGAACTTTCCTAAATAGCCCCTCCCCTCCCTTATAAAAATCCATTATCTCTAACCCATTAATCACACCACTAAAGCCCCTTAGATCATCCAATATCTTCCCAATTAAGATTACTACATCCCTATCTTACTCTTAGTAGCCTTACCTTTGGCAGAAGGCACTTCAAAGAAGCCTTTTGGTTCAAACCAAAGGGAGTTACCCGATTTAAAGGTAACATCTTCTCTTAAGTTTTTTTATTTTACTTCTCTAACCAAATAAACACTCTTTATTCCATTATTTTATAACAACCATAGTATCCTATATATAATAAGTTTTTTATGATAAGGATTTAAACTACACTTACACACACGACCATCTAATGGGTATAGAACAGAATGTTTTTGTGGACGACGAACTACTGCCTCACGAAATGATGATTGCTCAATATTCTACTACGAAATGTTGTGGTGGATGTTATGATGGAACTGTAACTATATATGATATTTATTTTATCTATAATCATCTGTAATAATATTTTGTATCATACCTTTATTATTTTCATGTTGTATATATACGATAATTTCATTTGAGGAAGTGCGGACTACTGCCCCCTCAAAGTTATATGACTCGTTCATACCATACATGGAAAGTATAAAGGATGGTGTTAATGAACTTACGTAATGTACAAAAAATATTTTATTTTACTGTAATAATAATATACCTATGTATCATTTGGTTTTATTTCCTTTTAAATAAAAAATGAAATAGAAGTAGCGTTCGTGCGTATGTACAGATTACCGTCTCCACAAACATGATGAGATTTATTCCCCATCATAACCATTAAAGAATAATTTTCAATTGATTATTGAAAATAATGTTTAAGAACATAATATCATTATTTATATGAATTGAATACATTCTATCCATACAAAACATGGATTACATAACAAAACATATAAAGGAAAACAAATCAGTTAACACCCAAAAAAATGATACTACTATAATATTATTAACAAGGAAATACTAGAAGAGAATATATGATATAATATTTATCTATGTGGTTCTTGTATAATTTAATAAAAATGATTTAACTATTATACATGAGGTTAATGTACCCTCGACCAAGAAAAAGTAAAAGGTAAGGGTTAATTCCTCAATCTCATTATTTTTTGAGATTATTTATGCGTATGTTTTTACTAAGAAATATTTATTATTCATGTCCATGTTTCCTAAAAGAATTTTCAAAGGGATTATTTTTAAGGGACTCTTTTATTAAAACATAATTTTAAATATTTAAAATATTTATTCTTCTAAACATTTCTCATTAATGTCAATGTTTTCAAAATGGGTTTAAGGATTTATTTATATAAATATGAATATTTTAAAATGTTAATTCCTTTCAAAAGTTTCAAAGTTGTATGTGAAACTTTGATTAAAAACATTATTTTAAATTAATTTTTTTATAATTTTTGTGACTTTTAAAAAATGTCACGAAAAATCAATATTTCTCTCAATGATTTTCACTGATCATTTTCAACTATGTCAACATCCTTTACGAGATATTATTATTGATCGAGGTTGATTAATTATAATAAAATATTCCATATTGTATTGAATGAGTTATGATATGTTTTACTTTGGATGTGCTATTTTTATATCATTCATGGTTTATGGGTAAATTATTGACATTTTGTATGATAGTTTTAATACGAATTTTTATTTTAAATTTCAAAATTTTCATGAGGAATGAATTGGACTTAGTAAGTGATGGGGGAGACTGCTATAGATCCTCAATGCATCGGTAGGCCTCATGAGACAAACTACTGTCTTGGAATAAGGCTTTGAAAAAATATTATTCTTAGTCTTGGCATGAGGCCTCGACTATATGGTTATGATGTCCGGCATTATTCATTCCATCATTAAGAAATTAGCTATTGATATTACATGTTATTATTCAACTATTAGAATATCCATGTGAATAAGTAAATGGGATTATTTGATTTGTCTTTCCCATATTATTCTGAAGTTTATGTTTAAAAGGTTTTTTAGTTTTTTACATTGACTTAAATGTTTATGCTTATTTATGATAGTTTTTTCTAATTGTTATCCTACTTGAGCATGTAAGCTCACCCCATTATTATGTTTTCTTTTTCCTAGGATTCCACAAAGTGTATTATGTTTGATACGAAAGGTTAATATAGATGAATAATGGAATTAAAAATGGATTATTTATGTTGTGTTTTTTTTGAATTTTTAATGTAACATTAATGTATGTAATCTATTTTCCAAGACTGCTAAACTGATCTGTCATTCGAGACGTGATTCCCTGTAATCATGCCAATGTATTAAAATAATTCTCTAACTCTAGGTAACTGGGGTCAGGGTATTACAATTGGTATTAGAGGAAGTTTAGCAATATCCTTGGAAACTAGATTTATAAAAACTATTAATAGAGAACATTACCTAAAGATAGAAATTGAATATTAGTATAGAAGAAAATCCTAGAAATTTTGTAATGTAGAGATTTTGTGAATTTTACAAGAAATATATCCATGTATGGATACGAACAGGTAGATGCGGCTCTGGAACAGATGTACCTAGGATTGAAAACTATGACATGGAGTTTTGAGCTTGACCCTTGGTATCATGGTACACGACAACGGTCTTTGTTGCACTCTTGGTTATGAAACTCATGGGGGGATATTCTTAGGATAATTCACATTTTCTGTACAATCCATTATGAAGGATTTATGAGTAAATACATCCTCAAAGAAATTTTTTTATGACTATAGATTATATGCATAATCTTTTCAATTTATGTTAGGTATTTTACAAGTTTTTAATTATGAATTGTGATTCATAAACTAACCTAGTGTATGCCATTGTTTAGATCTGCCACCCATAAGATGGAATGAGAACTCCAGTAATATAGATGATCTAAAGAGCAAGAAGGATCATATCTTTCGTGGTATTCAGCCAACATTTAGAAATGAAATAGTCTCCCACGTATTATCATCATATGAAGGAATTGTATCATGTGTTAATAAGTTAAGTAAACAATTATTTGAGTACTTTGGCATTGAAGGGAATCCAGAGAAGAAAAGGATGGTAGAGAGAAATATGGATAAAGGGAATAAGGAAAAGAAGGATTTTCCCATATGTGAAAACAGTAGAAAGAATCACATTGGTAAATTCTTGAAGGGATTGTGAGTTTGTTATAAATGTAGAGAAAAAGGAAACCAAGTACGTGATTTCAAGGGTAAGAAAAAGGTTTCAAATGTACAATGCTTCATCTGCAAGGAGTTGGGACCCTATGCGAATCAGTGTCCCAATCATCAGAGTATACCGCAAATGACACTATTGAATAATAATAAAGTTATGATATTACCATAAATGAAGAGCAATGACAAATGTTCTTATGTTGATATTAATGAATTATGTCATTTGAGTGTTGTATCAATTATGTAATGGTTATTATAATTATATAGTATATAAGGATTGTACTGTAGTACTATTTCATTAAAGATTTGAGATTGTGTGGTACTAATAAAAGTGACTCAATAACAAGTTAAACTTTTAGGAAAATATATGGTTGAAGGAATGATAAACTTTAATATGGTTCTAATACTGTGGTATTGATTTTGGAATAAGAGATGTTTGATTTGGATAAATTATATTGGATATTATTGACTACCTTAGAACAAATTAGTGATTTTTTATTCGATCATTGTTGCTGATTACAAAAATTTTGGATTTAAGGAGTACATCCTGTATTCTATGATTTATAGAAGGAATAATAAATTACATACCTATTAAAATATGGTTTTATATAAATTCATTTTATTACCAAATTTTAAGAGCATACAAGATTAATGTATTCACATGTATATTATGTGACATTCATTATAATATTTGGACTGTGGGTTCAGACATAAGTATTATCGATAAGTCTAAATGTTGGAATAAATTATCTTTTACATTGGATAATATTGTTAAGTTAAAATATTTCTTAGGATTATTTTTGTATTGTCATAAAAAGGACAACTTAGAGGTCGGGAGACAACCTATCGCATTTGGTAAGGTCGCGAGACTGGAACCCACAACTGAAGGGAACCAAGGGTACACCACCTACAGCTGGCCTACGTGATGTCATATTTTGTATAATGTATTTATTTTAAATATACTAACAAATGAATTATAAATTCATTATTTTTGTAACCCTATACGATTAAGTTTAATATAATATTTTTGAATTCTATTATCTTTTGGAATGAAATACGAGTTTGTGGTAGGAATTAGTTGAAGGATGAAACGATACTTGTCAAGTATATTTTTTCCTATTTTTATATGAATAAATTAATTCTTAAACTTTAGGGAAGGTATATTAATGCAAAAAATGTGTTATCCTAATACCTTATGTTTTGTTGAACCAATTATATTTTATATCATCATAGATTATATATTTGAGGCCCTCAATTTTACAGTTGTTTGTGATTGATGACCTCAATCACTCCTTATAAATATTTATGTTTTTTCTCCAATTATGTGTCTCTAATTTCCAATTATGATATCCTAATATAGATCATAATTTTTTGGTGACTTTTTCATTTCTCATTCCCTCTAATTAAGACTAAATTTCATTAACCCAATTTCATATGTGGGTTTTCCACAAAAGTATTTTTTTAATTTTTAACCATTCATTTTCAAGGAATAATTTAAAATTGTGAGGATGAAATTTATTGAAGCAGGGGAGAATGTAACACCCTAATATTTCATAGTATGTTATCTCTTCAATGTAATTCAATAACATGCGTTACACGCACCACCAAGTTTGAGCACACCACGACTTACCAAACTGTCCGTTCAGAAAGAGGTTATGAATAGTATTGACTGGATTTTAAATTTTATACACTCCATATAATTTTATAATCCATATTATGTGTTTCTTAGACATAATATAAGAAGAAAATAATTTTTTTCCAGATAAAAGAAGTATTTTTCAAAAAATGAAATTTTATAACCTTTTAATGGAGAACCTTTTTTAAAAAACATATTTGAAACTTTAATATATTAAATTTAATGAAAATAAAATATTATTTAGAATCGGGACATAAAAATTTAGTTTGGATAAATATTGGTACTTTTCTGATAACTTTCATATTTTTGATGAATAGTGTAATATACTAAATTTTAATTGAAAATAACTTTTTTAATCGAAATAATTTATAGTTTTGAATTCTACATTTGAGTTGTTTTAAAGTGTAATTAGATTATATTTTTATAATTTAATATAATTTAGGTCATTGTATGTAATTTCACATTTAGACTAGACATAAACAAGTGTCAATCTTTTGATATTTATTATTTCCTAAAACATGTTTTTTGTTTTGACAACGAGAATTAATTTTAAATAAATTTCTGCCACTTATATGTTTTAAATTTGAAAAAATTGATTCCATATTTGGAATCAGGGGTTCCAAATTGTGTAAATATGTAACTTGTATTTTTATACATTATATATATTTATTTAAGTAAATATTTTATTTACCTGGGTTAAAGTGTAAATTTGGTAAATAAGGGTAAAAAAATATTATTATAATAATATTAAATTACCCTAATATGTGTCATATTCCTATTTGTAGATACATTTCCGACCATGGTAATCCTTGGGTAGATTTTGGGACCCAATGGAGAAACTTGAGATTGATAATGACACTTTATATTAATTAATTGAAAGTCAAGACAAAAATGATATAAACATATATCTTATAGTAAAATAATTTTTACATGGGGTTATATAAGTAATATTTTCGAAATAAATATTCATTAGAAAGCTAAAAATATTTCCTAAAATGTGATATTTTATTAATTTATAGAAATAAAATAAATAAAATAATTTATGACACAATAATGATGCAGCATATACCTTGTTAATGAATAATTTAAATAAATGAGCTTATAAAAATTAAAACCATATCAAAAAACTGTCGAATTATTATTTTATGATTTTATTTCAAACATGAGTCAACTTAACTTCACTTTAATGAGTTTTGGACAGTTAGAAACCTAAAATCATTATATAACAAAATAATATTTTGAAACTTTTCTAAGGAGCCCCTCCCCAACCTTATAAAAAGCCATCACCTCTAACCCATTACTCACACCTCTCAATCCCCTTCGCTCATAAAATATCTACCCAATTAATCTACCTATATCACTCTCTTCCTCTTATAATCATTACCTTGGGTAGAAGGCACTAAAACGAAGCCTTTTGGTTCAAACCAAAGGGATTTACCTAATTTAAAGGTAACATCTCCTCTTAGGTTATTTTATTTTATTTTAATTCTCTAACCCCTTAAAATATCTTTATTCATTTATTTTACAACAACACAAGTATCCCAAATATAATAGGTTGTTTTTATGAGATGTATTTTAACTACACTTATAGACATCTCATTTTAATTGGTATAGAACATAATGTTTCTCTAGATGATGAACTACTGCTTAATGAAACAATGATTGTTCAATATTCTACTACGACCTCTTATGGATGAAATTATGGTGGAACTGTAATTATATATGATATTTGTGATATTTATTTTATCTATAATCTTCTGAAATTATTTTTTATAGAATACCTTAATTCTTTTCATGTCGTATAAATAGGATAATTTCATTTGAGGAAGTATGGACTACCACCCCCTCAAAGTGATATGAATCGGTCATACCATACATGGAACTTATAAAATATGGTGTTAATGAACTTACGTAAAGTATATAAAAAATTATATTATACTGGAATAATAATAGACCTAGGTATCATTTCGTTTTCTTTCCTTTTAAAATAAAAAAATGAAATGGACGTAGTGTTCTTGCATACGTACGGATTACCGTCTCCACGAACGTGATGAGATTGATTCCCTATCATAAATATTCAAGAATAATTTTTATTTGATTATTAAAAATAAAGTTTAATAACTTTATATCCTTCTTTATATGAATCAAATACATATTATCTATAACATACATGGATTACATAACAAAACAAATAAAGGAAAACAAATCAGTTAACACTAGAAACAATGATACTACAAAAATATTATTAAAAAAGAAATATTATAAGATCATATATGATATCATAGTTATGTATGTGGTTCTTGTATAATTTAATAACAATTATTTAACTATTATATAGGAGGTTAACATACCCTTGACCATAGAAAAGTACAGGGTATGGATTAATTCCTCAATCTCATTATTATTCAAGATTGTTTATATGTAAGTTTTTACTGAGACATATTTATTATCCATGTTCATATTTCATAAAAGAGGTTTTGAAGGGATTATTTTTAAAGTAATCATTTACAAAAACATAATTTTAAATTTTATAAATATTTATTCTTCTAAACCTTTCTCATTAATTTTCATGTTTTCAAAATGGTTTTAAGGATTTATTTATACGAACATGGCTTCTTTAAAATTTTAATTTCTTTCAAAAGTTTCAAAGTGGTATAGAAATTTTTTATTAAAAACTATATTTTAAATGACTTCCTTTAAAAATTCTGTGACTTTTAAATGATTTAATGAAAAACGGATATTTCTCTCAAAGATCTTTATGGATCATTTTCAATAATTTGAACATCCTTTAGGGGATATTATTCTCGACAGTGGTTGATTTATTATAATAAAATATTCCATATTTTATCGAACGAGTTATGATATGTTTTAATATGGATGTGATATTTTTATACCATTCATGGTTTGTGGTTAATGTATTGACAATTCATATGCCAGTTTTAATACGAATGTTTTTGTTATATTTCTAAATTTTCATATGAGGAATGCATTGGACATAGTAAGTGACAGGTGGAGCCCACTATAGCTCCTTGATGCATCAGTAGGTCTCATGAGACAAACTAGTGACTCAGAACAAGGCCTTGACAAAATCTTATTTGTAGTCTTGGAATGAGGCCTTAACTATGTGGTTATGATGTCCAACATTATGCATTACATCATCATCAAATTATCTATTTATATTACATGTGATTATTCGACTAGTAGAATATCCATGTGAATAAGTAAATGGAATTATTTGATTTATCTTTTCCATATTATGCTTAAGTTTATGTTTAAAAGGATTTTATTTTTGTTTTATACATTACCATAAATTTTTACGCTTATTTATGATAGTTTCCACTAATTGTTATCCTTACTGAGCATTTGAGGTCACCCATTTATCACGTTTTCTTTTTCCCAGGATTTTAAGAAGTTTATTATATTTGATATGCAGGGTTAATCTAGGGGAATAATGGTGTTCACAACAGATTATTTATGTATTGTTTTATGTTTGAATGTGTAATTTAACATTAATGTATGTAATCTATTTTGCAAGACAGCTAAACTGATTGGTCATTCTGGACATCAATCCTTATAATCATTCCAATGTATTGAAATAACACACTGACTCTGGGTAACTGGGGTTGAGGTGTTAGAATCATGGAATATTTTAATTAACTAAAAGAATCCATGAAAGGATGTTAAATGAATTAAATCACAATATTCATAATTAACTTCAACAAATATATTAGATCAATCAACATTAACTATATTAAAATCATAAATATAACCACGAAAAGAAGAGATTGTGGTCATTTTAAAAGTGTACATCCCCATTTTTTATATATAAGATCTAGTAATGTTCTTATCATATAAAGATCATATAGTTTGATCCAAATGTCCTTAGTGAAATATTTAATGGGTGAATTCACATAAAATACTGTCTTATATGGTTAAGTGGAGTTTGTAGTGAGTCTTTTCTATAATATCGGGTTAGACATCAATGTATGTGGTGGCTAATTTCCCATCGATAGACACAGTCACCAGGGGTTTCATTGGGCTATGAAAAGTTCCTACTATCCAATTTTAGACTAATAAAACCAATCTTAACTTTCCAATTACATAAGTTATTCTTATCATCAAAACTTTCAATAGAAAATTTATCAAATGACATCTCAATGTCCGATTACAATATCTATTACTAATTGTTAGGGTTAGAATGGATATAATGAAGGAAGTATGACACTAATATAAGGTAAAAAATAAACCAGTTAAATGATTTTAAAGAGGTAAAGTAGGAAAAATTCAAGCAGATACATGAGATAAACAAAAATGAGAAAAATAGAGATGAATATGCAAGAATGAAAATGATCACACAAGTAATTTCATGGTTTATAAAATCTTGGTGCTAGTATATGATAATAAATCCACCACCATAAATTTATTTTTATTATTAAATAGAAATATTGACATATAACAGGTAAGGAACTAAATAAAGAAACATACAAGGACCAATAAAACTATTTGTACCTCAGATTTTTGCCACTCCAGTACTTATAATGAACCCGATTTCCTGAGAGCGACATTTATCTCTAAGATAGATGAAATCAGAAAAACAACCCCACATAGAACAATAAGAAATATATAAATAAATGCAATAAAATCATTAAAATAAAAAAAGATAACAAATTTAGAATCACACTAGGATCATAAGACTCTCTATGAAGAAGAAGAACAAGAGGAGTTAACCTTCAGTGTTTGGAATGTTAGGTGAGGTGAACACATGTTAAAATTAGGGAGCATGGTAGGATTATGAAGATATATAAAATACAATAAATCATGTAAATTTGGGTCCACAAGGAAGTTGTTGAGTGCTGGAGGTGAAATGACAAAAAATCAATGCATTTTTCTGAGAGCAGGGAAACACAACCATAAAGAACATACCAGTCTTCCCAGAGACGTCAAATCAATATTATTCAATGGATAATAAGTAAATGGGGAAAACACATGGGATTAAGGAAACAATATCCGATAGACCTAGCATGAGACCCCAACTGGAACCATATACACCCAACACTATAAGGCCTAAGAAGAGGATGCAACAAAAAATAAGAATATATCTTTTAATAATAAAACAATAAAATGATGTTTCATGAAAAAACAAAATAATTTTAATTTTTCATGATTGAAAATATTAAAAAATAATTTTTTTAAATTTGAAAACTAGAACACTTTTTACTTATATAAAGGTTTCTTTAAGAGTTTATAACTCACCTAGTGAGACTTTACTTCTTAGTGATAATTCCATATGAAATAATTAATAGTATTTTTGATACTATTGAAAAAACCTTTGGGAACTCAAATATGTGAAAAAATATTCATGGGAATTAATGTTAAAATAATATCTAAAATAGTTAGTACAACACTAAAAAATATAAACCTTATTTTAAAATTTTTAATATGATTGATGATTCTATTAAATATTGATGATTTTTTATTCATCTACCTTGGTCTGTGATCGATGTACCAACTCCACCCACCATGAACTTTTCCCATGGCTGCGGTGTGTGTTAGAATGGTACCTTTGGTAGCCATCAGGGTAGGTGGGTATTAGTGGGTGTTGGTTGAGGGGTTATTTCAAACATTAAATCCTTCCACCATTACTATTTATGGAGGTAAAATAGATACTTCATTTAACTTCATCCATGCTTGAGAGCTTCTTATTTTTGATGAAGAGAGCCATGAGAAATCTATTATATTAGTTATAGATAGGAGAGATACATGTGAGAGAGAGTGGTGTAGAGATAGATTTTTATAGTCATTATTCATGATTAAAAAGGAAAATTTATCCCCCATTATTCTATCTTATTTATTAGTGAATTACTATAAGAGGTATAATAGGAGGTTGTTAGAGAAATAGTGGTGAGCGATGGATAATTTCTAGTCACTTATAAATTCAATTTAAAAATATTAAAGTTTTGAACCAATATTCAGAAAGATAATTTTTAGGTGATTGAAATGGAAAAAAGATGTTGAAAATGGAGTTAAGATGATGTACCTAGGCTTGATCAATGTTCAAAGTGTTACAATACCTTATTATCATAGAACACAACACCATTCCAGCACCAGCGACATTTTTGGAAAGATTCCAATAGTTACATTGGAATTCTAAATTAGTTCAATGTCATCACCATGTCACTAGAACATAATTGGTCAATCTCAACTATTGACATTTATTTGGTCATATCATGATCAATAAATTTCCAATCTTGATGATCTAGGTGTTGATTCCACCATGTTTTACCATTCTAAACACAACAATATACTCTATTTTTAATTTTTTTGTCCTATTTTTATTGAATTAAAATTCAATGGAGGGATTATACATGGTAGGGATGATTATGTTGACTTCAAAAAACTACAACATTTTGAAGTCATAAATGGATGATCTTCTTAATTATAAGGATCATTTTATCCCCATTGATAACAAGGGAGTCAATACCGATGTATATAGGCAAGCTAAGTATAAGAAGTTGAATAAAAAGTTGATTGGTCATATCTACCAATGGATTGATCAATGTGTATATCAACTTGTTTCTCAAAATAATAGTAAATAATAACTCTTGAAAAAGTATGAGAATATGTACCCATCAAAGACAGATCAAAAAAGTTTATCTTGGTAAAGTGGTTGATGAATATTTGACTATAGAGGGGAAAATCAATAAATAAAAACCCAAGTGTGTTTGAAATTATAGTGTATTAATTAGTATTTGTATGAATATAACTAATTAATATGAGGAAAACCAAATTCTATGCACACTCTCTGATATTTATTATACATTGGTTGTCTCCATTTTCAATTTTTTATCTATAGGAAAACATACCATAGAAATGGTAAAGTATGAACTGTTGAATAAATAAGCTCAAATGAAAGACATAAGGTATAACTAGATGCATGTTCTAATCCTTGATAAACAAGGGAGAAAATAAGAAGGAGGTTAAGGGGTGGGACAAAATCTAAGAAGTAAGAGTATATTTACTTCCATAGATGTTAAGAGAAAAACATACAAATTCTACCATTGAGACAGGAAGGAAACATTAATAAGAAATCTCAAAATATTCTATAAGAAAAAGGACAAATAAGTAACCAAAAAAGAATAAATAGATCTATTCCCATTATACTAACTGAATAAATCACAATTTTCTTCAAAGATGAATAATATATTTTATTTCACACACTAGTCCAAGATATTGAATGGGTGATCAACACTACATCATCATACCATGTCACTCCTCATTGGATGTATTTATTAAAATATCAAGATGGTGAATTTGGAACAGTTATGATGTGGGTGATATACAAATCATGCGAATCAATGGATACATAGTCACCCTAAAGGATGTGTGACACGTTTCAAGACATTAGATCAACCAATAATTAGGTTAAAATTTTAACAACATGGATATTCCAACATCTTCCATATTAGATCCTCGAAAATAAGAAAATGAATCTTCATCATTTCCCAAGGACACATATCATGTAATTTTTTCAAAATTCATGTGAATATATGTTCATACATCCTCAATATGGTGGAATCATAGACATAATCCAATCAATGGAATAAGAGACTTGACCACATGAGTAAAAGAGGTTTATCTACCACCATTAAGAGGATGTACATTTGTATTGATAAGGACATGTCACTTGATCTTTTAAAATACAGCTTGTATGAGAAACAACATATAGTCTAATTCAATACAAAATATTAAGGAGATAAAAGTTTCTAGATCTAATAAAATTTTATTTATGTTGTCCCATGGAGGTGGATTCAATGGGAGGTAAGATAGATGTCTTATTCTTTGTTGATGATGCATCTCAAATGGTGTGGGTATTATTTTTTCAAACAAAGGACCAAGAACTGTACTAATTAAAGATGTTTTATGCCATGGTTGAACATGAAACTGGAAAGAAGTTGATGATTCTTCATTCAGATAATAGAGGATAATAAACACCCCTGAAATTTGAAACCTCTTATTAGAGCGAGGGAATCAAATATGAGAGGATGGTCCCACAAACCCTAAAACATAATGGAGTTGCATAATGGTTTAATATAACCATCATAGAGAAGGTTAAAAGCATGATGAGTTTGTCTAGTCGACCTAATCCATTCTAGGGATAACCTATTTAGGTTTCATGTTACCTCATCAAAATTTCCACAAAAGTCCCACATAATTTCAAGATTACATAGAAGGGATGGACTAGTAAACATCCATCATAAACTATTTTATGATTATTTGGATTTATTCATTTTCACATGTTTCTAAAGATCCTAGGTATAAGCTAGATGTGATATTTACTCTATCTATCTTACTAACATATAAAAATTAGGAGTTCATATAAAATCATTACGAACCAATAGAGAATAAGGATATTAATAAGAATATTGACATTTTTAATCATTATATACAAGATGTGATGGATCAAAAACAATTTAGACTTGTGAAGACCAACATAAAAGAGAAACCGACATATATGATAGAAAATGTGGTTTCTTTTGAGAAGCTGAAACTTAATAGAATCTCTATTAGATTGCATATAGAGGGGGATAATTGATAGAAATAATGTTCATCTACATTTTTTGTTGGTTGGTGCACCAACCACACCCACTATGGTATAATTACATAATGGCCACTGCCTTCCATGTTTGTACTCCAATGGATGGTTGGGATTGGTTGGAGTTGTGTCAAAAATGACACCTCCCAGCACATTTATAAAAGGACCGATAAGAGAGCCTTAAAAATTCATATATTGAAGCCATAGAGATCTTTTATCATGTGATAGATCCTTGAGATCTAATTATATAGAGAAATGGGTGAAGAGATGGAATTTTGGTAATATGTATTCATTCTTAAATAAAGGATGGTTTCTTCTTCCTTTATTTTCTCTTAGTGATATATGAATCACAAAAAATTAGTTTCTTTCAATGATTCTATAGACTTGGCTATTATGTCTGGGTAATCTTTGAAATTTCATCATGATGGGAATAAATCATTTCAATTTTAGTTTTTAGATGAATAATTCTTAGTTAGTATGATCCATCAGCTCGTGTTGATAGGATCCCTGACCTCTGAACCTTCCACCCATCCCTCTAACTAATTGAATATCCCAGTGATGTGTTTTGATCATAGTTATGTGGGAAGTTCTGCATTTGAAATGAAATGAGAGGATAGTCCCATGCACACCACAATAAGAAAGAGTTATATAGAGGATGAATAAAACCATCATGAAAACGTTTAGGAGCATGATGAGTTAGGATAATATTCATAATCATTTTTAGGAAAAATCTATTTAGGTTTTATGATACCTCATCAAAAAATTACCCTCAATACCACTGAATTTAAAGATTATAAAAAATATATGGTTTGGTAAACATCCATTTTTGACTCATTTACAAGTACCTAGATGTTTTAACTTTTCTCATGTTTTTAAATAGCTCATAAAAGATAGATATGGGAGATATAATCCATATATCATTATTGGATAAAGAGATGAGGAGTTCAGATACAGGATTTGGGACCTGAAATGGAATAAGGTTATTAGAAGAAGAGATTTGATGTTTCATGAGAACCAGATGATCAAGGGAACTCAAAATACCAGAATACCACTTAGGGAATGTATTGAGTAAATTATTTATGATCCAACACTCATACCCACACCACCTATCAATGAAGAGGATGAGGTGCAAGAAGACTCATAGTCATCAAAAAAGGAGGTAGTGTAGAATTTTATTGATGAGGGAAAGATTAAATATCCTCTATAAGAATTTATAGAATCATCACATGATCTAGGTGATGTTGTTCCCCACAAATATAATGATTCACATGTTTGAAAATATTTATGATGAAGGATTCCATCATAAAAATATTCTGAGTCAGAGTAATTATTGTTAAATAATGTGGGAGTAACAAAATGATATTAATATGTATATCAAAATTATATATCATCAGATATGTTAAGTTATGGATCAATAGCTAATGAGACTTGTGAAGATCCACAAGATGTAAAACACATAGAATTTATTAACAATGGTAGTTTATAGAGATAATTTGGGACTTTAATGATTATCCATTAGATTATATAGGGAAATGTATAATTGATAGAGTTTTTATATAGATTCATTGGTATGTAGTGGGTGAAACAAATCAACCCAACATGGACTTCTCCCATGGGTACTGTATGTGTTGGAACTTTACCTTTGATACCCATGGGTGTAGATGGGGATTAGTGGGGTTGGTGGAGGTTTTGTGTAAAACATGAAATATTCTCACCATACCTATATAATGAGGGATAAAAGAGTCTTCATTTACTATGATACAAGATATAGGTCCACTTATATATTATGAAGAGAGAGTAAAAAATCATTATATTAGAGAGTCGAGAGATCTCTATGTGTGAGAGAGAGGTGTAGGAAGGGATTTATATACTTATTATTCATGGTTAAATAAATCCAATTTCCCCCTAAATTTTCTCTCTTAGTGATCAATGAATAAAATAATAGGTTTTAAAAATAATATATTGTGATCCTACTAATTGAAAGTGGAGATCCACAACATTCTAATGTAAAAATATCCCTATAATAGTTGAACCCATCCTTAATCTATGTGGATCTTCTGTTCGATCAAATGGTGGGATTAAATGTAGTACTTTTAGACTAGATAACTGAATATCAACTGAAATTATTTTTTCTGTTGAAACAATCACTGAAATATAATATGGAATTTTATCCATAATTAAGGAAAAAGATCATTCCATAGGCAAAATAAGGATAGAGATCCCAGTAGGCAACTTCTTGATGTGTATTATTAAAGAGGGAGTCATGTGTAAGATAAAATAAGGTTAGAGAGAGTGGGATACCTTTTCATAGTACTCTAGCGGATATAAACAGGATAAACCACTTACCCACCAAATTAAAAAAACATGGTAAAATTTTTTATTAAGAACATTGGTCATATAACCACTTAGTGAAATGGAATTAAGATATGGACTTGATGATGAAGATACATTCAATTATATCATATTATTTCTCAATGTTGACACTAATAATGATATTATAACACATTATTTTCATTTTGAGGTTATGAATCATCACTTGGGATAAAATAATAGAACATTGAATGTTCATTTTATTAATAAATCCATGTTTTTCAATAGCTATCGGGTTAAGAAGGAGGAGATTCAATCATTAATTCATAAATTTTGACATTTCTTTTTTATGTAAAGTTTTATATACTAATTGGATAAATATAATTGAGGGATACATGGTGCATAACATTTAGGATGAGAACCAGGGTTTTCACACTCAAGGATCTCAGAAGAAGGTATCCTTTAAAATAATTTTAAATTTCTTGGTTTATATCCTTATTAATAATTCCCTATGTGGCCATGAAGAAGGCTCATAGAATTTTTTTGGTCCTTGGGAAATATCTAGATTTTAATTTTTTACATCATCTAGAATATACACCTCAATTGAAGACACTTTAAGATAAAAATTAACAATGGAATCAATGGTATGAGGGACAATGTTTTAAAAAAATATTTTCCTACTCATAATCATTGATTTCCATAATGTAATGCCCGGAGCTATTGAGAAATTTTGAGACATGATCATCTATGAGGGGAAAAATGATTTTAATATCTATAGATAGTGAATGGTCTTATATGGGAAGTTTTAGTTTCCCTATAAATTTTATTTCCTTAATTCATGTATAGAACAATGATATATTTATTACTCATTACTTCACCAAACATTTTATACAGGTTTCCTGAGCCGATTTTATTTCCTCTAGGAGCCTGTCTGAATTTTTTTTATCCATAAGGGTAATATATATATAATTATATATGGATCCTTGTGGCCTGATGTAAAGGTTACTAATTTCATTAAAAATGTATTTTCTATTGAGTTGGATAATTTCTTGTTAGGGAACTTGTTCTTGAAGTTCATTCCTTTTCATCCCAAGTTTCTAACAAAGTATATCCCATTGTTGTCCATGCACCAACTACTACCATGAGTTTCAAACTATTTCTAGGAATTATTCTAATTGAATCAAAATATTATTGAATCAAAACAAATGTTATTTATTACATACTATGTTAATTTTATATAGAAGGAGTGAATTTCAAGTCATGAATATCTTCAAGTGAGAGACTAAAGAGTTCGAGAAGTTAGAGATCTCTAAAAGGTTAGCTAGGCATATATCTAAGTGGCTCCAGATCCTCTGATCACCATTCCTATTATTGCACCAAGTAAACTGATTTCCCTTATATCCTAGTTCTTAGAGTTTATTATATAAGATAAAAATTCTTGGGTCCTTCTTGGATTTCCTAGAATAACTACAAACTCCTTGGAT
Source organism: Viscum album (assembly GCA_963277665.1). Classification (NCBI taxonomy): domain Eukaryota; kingdom Viridiplantae; phylum Streptophyta; class Magnoliopsida; order Santalales; family Viscaceae; genus Viscum; species Viscum album. The sequence goes on along the minus strand of OY728165.1, from coordinate 324,124,816 downwards.
ATAATTCTTATCAAGAATAGTGATAATGTCCCCTCCAATGAACCATGTGTTGTATCTCGAATCAAAGGAGGATAGGTTTTTTCATATAGATTTTCTACCCACCATGTCACATTTAACATAGATAAAATAAAATAACATGGAATAACTATTAAAGATTTCTTTTATTATAATATTCTAATAATAGGAGTTAACAATTTCCACTTACAACATATTCTTCTAAATGATATATATATGTTTGTTAGTAGGACTCTCTAAAACAAAGTTATTTCCATGAATATTTAAAAAAATGAGTGGATAATAAGAAAAATATGTTGAGGTTGTATGTGGATATGATATTCACCTTGTAATATGGGAATTTATTAATAAATAAACTCACATTTTGTGGTAAAAGCAATGATTTGTTGGAAAAATATATTTGAGAATTTCAAAAAAATTATAATCTTGATAAAAAATATTAGAAAAATTATCAAATTTTGATATGAATTTTTGAAAATATTTTTAGATACATACTTCTAGGAATGTGTTTTTACCCCATAAAATGTAATTAGAATGCATAAATTTATGAAAAAGAGAATATTTTTCAAACTTCCATATTAAATATTTCACTTGTTACATCATAATATTCTTGATAGGAACATTAAGAATAATGTGTGTGATAATGTTATTTTTAAGTTTCACAATGAGAAAAGAATATTTAAATATTATCTAAATTATCTAAATAAAATAAATTCATATTAATTGAGTTATATATGATAATGAAAATGAAAAGTGGCCTGCAACTTTTTTTATTGAAAATTAAATGAAAAAATGAAATCCATTGAAGTTGAAATAATGTTAAGGTACATTATGGATATAAAAATAATATCTCTAAATGTGTTTAACTAAAACATCCTATGTTACATGGATAGAAATGTCATGAATCACTTATATTTATTGAGAATTTTCTAGTATTTGGAATGGTATAGTTCTAATTGATTATTTCACATTATTTAGAAAATATTATAAGAAGAAAAGAAACTTAATTGATCTTCACAGAATTTTGGAAATGATTGTAAAGATCACTTTTAATTTAGAGATAATCTTTAACACATATTTTTTAACTTTGAAAATAAATTTTACTTTCCATTTGGTGGATGAATTTAATGGTGAATAAAAATACATTATCGATGGATGTATCCCATTAAGAGTTGATTTTTTTATTTTATTATCTTTCATGATCTGAATTTTTTCTACTAATAATTAAATGGTTTATCCTATTAATTTATTACCCTTCTTTAATAGGAACCATGGTCATTTAAAGTCGTATGTGAAAAATAATGTTCAAATATAAGGGTCTATTGTTATTTTATACCTTACTAAAGAGTGTATCAAATGTTGTTTATGGTATTTTGATTAAAAATAGGCATTTTTAACCAAATTGGTTGTCTTAATGACAATATAATTTATTCTATAGACAAAAATAAATATTTAACCATTAAAAATGTGGCTTGATGAGTTGGTAAAGTCTCTTCATTCTCATTGATAGATTTGTATTTATGGCAGAAAAATAGATTTTATATTTTCAATAGTGATATATTGGATTCATATATTGAACAATTTAAGACACTAAAATAGATATCTTAGGATTAAGACTCAAAATGAGATAGATATAACAAAATTATACAACAAAGAAAATTTTGAATTATTTTCATGTCTTGCAAGATCATAATAAAGTAAATATTTATAATGTGATAATAATTTCCTTATATAAATAATAATATTTTGTATATATTTTTGTGGATAATGAATGAGGATAATCGAGTTGAACTGTTAAATTAGTTAAATTATTTAGGACATGTTCCTTTGAATCATACTAGGAGATTTATTTCATACCATATTAATGGCATCATGTTTTATATTGTAAATCATGGAGCAGAATTATAAATCTAAAATAATTATTTATATAAAATTTTAGAGAGGAGATAAAATGAAATATTGTTTGAAATTATGATGTTCAATTTTTATAATAAATACTTAGCGATGTTTTTCAAATGCATGTGGATCAATATTAATATAGGTTTAAAAAAAGATTCAATACAATTAATCTCCACCAACTTCTCTTGTTTGATTGATATTATTAATTATTATGAACACAATACGTATATCAAGGATTACTAAGAAAAAATAGTATATTATCTAAATGATATAATAGATAATGTACGTGATTTTTCCCATATTAAACAAAGATACCTACATGATATGGTATACGAAGTGGTAATATTCTATGAAAATGTACCATATTAACAAAAACACAATGAATTATTTCCCCTTGATTGTATTGAAACAATGTTTCTAAAAGAGAGGTAGAAATAAAAGTAGATAATTTGATGTTAGAAAATGTGATAGATAACAATATAGTTAATTAACTGGAATTTTGATTATATGAATATATGTTTGTCTTTGTTATTTACTCTTTAATTGAATAAAAATAAATATGATGATGTATATTTATTATATATAATACTCATTAAAGATATCATTTTTTATATAAATACAATATTAATTATAGTTCATTTTTAAAAATCATTTCAAACCAGTAATTATTCTCTCATTTTACAATTAAATTAAATAAAGATGATGATTAAGACTACTGATTATTAAATGTTACACATATTTTTTTCTTATTGAAATAATTAATTCTATTTGTTATAGTTTTATTATTTATGATATTTGTTATATGATCTATTTTTTATTATATGGATGTTTAATAATAATAGGTCTATGAATACTAATCATTGGAAACCTAGAGTACACAAACAGTGTCATAGAGTACACCGAGAACGTCATGATTACACTGACTTCAAACATAGTACACTAGTGGAACATTAGAGCCCTTGAACCATATTATTTCAGGTAGTATATAGAATGAACTCCCAATAACTTTTCGTACTATTTTGACTGTATCTTGTATTCTTCCTCCATCTCTAGGTACTCTTTCTGGTGAGTATTCTATGAAATTAATCATGTACACAATGATTCATCCCACTAGTGATTAGACAGTGAAAATACCATCTTGATGAGATTATCCTATCACAATTATTATTTTGAATTTCATTTATATAATATTAATTTCTTAAATAACTATATATTTATTTTTTTAAAAAAAGGAAAAATTAATAATATAATTCAGATAAACATCAATACTCAAGATGTTTTATGTCTCATATAAAAGAAATTAATTTTTCCATTTAATGCATTAGGGGTACCCACCAAGGATTTTGTGGGCTATTACAGACATAAATTAGGACACAAAGCTTGTGCGGTGACATCCATTCAACAAATTTTTCATTTTGGAGGCATATTATAATTTCATAGAAAAATTGAAGGTTTGATAACCAGATAAAGGTACTATACTAATTAAATATTCAAGTATGATGAACTTGAATAATATTTTTATGTTAAAACTCAAATGAATTTAATATATATATATATATATTTCAATTTTGATGTTATTAATATAATTCCATTAATATAGACACTGGAAATCATGGGGAAGAGAAAAAAGATTTTTTTGATTTGATTTTGGAAAAAAATTATTAACAATTCATTGACAGTGACCCAAATATATGATATGGTCTATGAATTCATCATAAGGGACAATATAAGATATTTTTTGACCATCATAATATGGAATCATATAATGTATTTTATGATATACATTTTTATTAATATTATTTTCTTCATAACCTTTTAATTTATAATAATATATATATAATTTATTTTTTGAAGGGATTTTTATAATTATCATAGAACCACACTTATGGGTATAATTATAAACAGAAATACTTTTAATAAATCAATTAAATTATAATCAACACCAAATATTATAATCTTGTTGTCTTTTGGAACTAGGTACATTTTCTTCTAATCCTATGGTAAAAAATTCATTACATCCTCAAAGATTATCTACTCGTGTAATTCTCTTTTATGAATCCCAATGATTTAAATAATTGAAGAAATGAGTGAAAATAAGAAAGAGTGAGCTCAAATTATCAGTAAGGGTAATCATAAGCAATAACAAACAATGATCATAAGTGAGAATAATATAATCATGTGAGTATAATAGCATATTCAATGTGTAATGACATAACATAAAAAATAAAACCTCGTAAAAATAGATAATAAGTCATGAATAAATACATAATTCTTGTAGAATATATATTTAGACTTCATATGATCATAAATTCATGAGAATTTTGAAACAATAAAAATAATGACATCATAAGCATAAGTAAATTCTCACCATCAAGACCATCACCGTATAGTGTACAAATTTACAATGTGGATTGGATTTACTCCCCATACCCATTACATGTCATCTCATGTGATATAAATATTTACCCAATGAAATGAAGTGATATATAATTTAATCCTCACCCATCACATTATTATATGTACCAAAATATGTGTGGAATTAAATGAAGACATAAATAAATCCATCAATAATCATAACATGATAAAGCAATAAAAAATAAAAGGTATCCAATGAACTTAATTAAATCACTATTAAATAATTTTCCAAGTCAATTGATGTATGGGTATATAGGTGATTACCATTAAAATAGATTAAATATACAATAGTATCTACAAGGGGAAGGAATTGGATAAAAAATTATACATAGTTGATGATAAGGAAATAAAAAGGTATTGATGTTTCATTTTCTATATATATTACATTTCCAAAATTCCATGTTCACATATAAACATAAAAATAGATGGGAATGGTAAAATAATTGAGAAATTTAAATATTAACAGGTAATATATTCCTTAGCTAGAAAATTAGTGGGAATGTAATCCCTCTAGTGGATTAATGGGGCTATCAAAGGGAATATCCAATAATAAAATTTAGAAACCTTAGGATATTCACAATGAAATGGGCATCATCATAACTAGATAAATGATCACAAGTAGTGGTGGAGGTTAATCTACAAGAATAGGGATATCAATTGAATGTTAATATCAATACATATATTTCAATCCTCCAATATGGTTCATAAAAATCATTTGAATAATCCAAAGTATATCCCATGTTAGTGTCTATTAAGGTGTACAATATTAGGCCCACACATTGTGCACTGAGTGAATATAGAGTTGATATGTAACTAGAATTTTTCATGGATATTACCAATAGTTAATCCAATATATAAACAAATCCATTTTCTAGTACTCAGAAAGGTATGTAATTTCTATGAAACCACTCATTACTTTACCAATTATTTTTGATGATTTATGGATAAGATAATTCTTATGTAATATAAATTATTATGATTGTAGTTTAATGATAGGTAGTTTTAATATACCATATAAAATATAATAATGTGTTTATAATAAAGAATCATAATATTAATTATCATTTAGAATAAGAGGAAATGGAAGGATTGCTAACATAATGTTATTGAAGGGGTTAGGAACCATTGGATATTTAGTAACTTTTGAATAAAAAGACATTTTAAGAGAGAATATTAAATAGATTATTAAATATAAAGAATATATATATAATATTGATATAATATTTCATATGGGACTTATACAAACCAAATAAAATAAAATAGATGCATAATATAAAACATGGGTTCAATTACGAACAATTGGGACGTTAAACCCTCACATTGGGTTCTCTCTAACTCGAACATAATTTGAAATCCTATATTAAAAAATAAGAATAATTAATTTTATTTTTAGTAATAATTACAATGTTTTGTTAATTATAATTTTTCCCATTATTTTATTCATTCTGTTTTTTATTTATGTACTAAATTATTATTTTTCCATCAGTCATTTAGAGGTCAGTCAGTACATAATATAAAAACTAATTGTGGTATATTTTAATTTGTAAAATTTAATATTATAAAGTTTAGATAACATAAACATGTGTAAAGGTATATATTTTATGAAATTATAGAATTTGTGAATTTCTATACCTTTTAAATTAATTACCATTCACCAAACCATTCTCATTATGCTTGTTTAAAATTGTTAAAAATGTGTATATTTTATTAGTTTTAATTTTGATGATAAAGTAGATATTTTAGATTTAATGAATAAAAAAATTATCATATTTTAATGTGATATTATATTAATAAATAAATTATAAATCATTTCCATGAAACACATATGTTTTCAAAACATTATCGTTTTCTTTGGTAGTGTACAAGTACTATAGTGAGCGAGGTTTTTCAAAATAGTTTAAACTAAGTAAAAAGATTAAATATTGTAGTTTTATTAAAATATTTATGTTATAATAAATAAAATATGTTGATGTAACTTTTAAATTTTACATTTTTTAATGAAATTATAGAAAAACTCAAATGAAAATTTCCTATTTTTAAAAAACCCATATTTTGATATAATAACGACTTATGAAATGGGTATCACAAATGAATATTGGTAATATATTATACATAGGAGTTAATAATAATAATAATAATAATAATCTCAAAATAAAAAATAATGTCGGCATATTAAATTGAAATTGGAAGGAGCGCTATAAGAATATCATATATGAAATGAAAAGACTTAATTTTGAAAATTGTTATTTCGATATGGAAACAAGTTATGAAATTGGTTAGATGAGAAGCAATTATTATAATATCATAAAAATGGATCAAATGGATGATAATAATTTATAAATATATAAGAATTAAATAAGATTAAATTATTTTTTAAAGTTAATCATGATAAAGTAATCTCATAAGAATGTGGAAAATTTATAATTAATAACCCTTACATTTATCTTGAGTCGCCTTCTTTTGATTGATCTTAACACCTTCGATGGAGGGATTTTATTCAAGTAAAAAACTTAGGGACATGGGTGAAAACATCTGTACTGTTATTGTGGTGGATATTTGTCACAGTAAAGAATTTTGATAGTGAGGAGAAAGAGGTTAATTTAGGGTACTTATATAGTCAAATTGGAGGGGTATTTCAAATAAATTATTTGATTATTTTAACATTTAGGTCAACTAATTATGGTTATAATTGAATCAATCTAATTTTTTGAATAATTATAAATATAATAAATTTTATTTTACTTTAAATCATAAAAAAACTGAACAAAAACATCCAACCACTAAAATAGATAAAAAGAATCCAATTTTTTTTATAAATTTACAATACTTTTTTGTTAAAAAATGTTATATAGAAAATTATATATACAACATAATATTTTGAAAAAAAAATTACTGCCCAAAAACACTTTCAGATGAAAAAATGTTCATAAATTGTTATATGATATTTATCTCTTGATTAATTAAAAAAATGATATTTTCCAAAAAATGGTATTTTCAAAATTCACAAAAAAACTAATCCTATTAAAAAAATACATCACTAAGATAATTTTGACACGATGAAGACAAATAATAATTTCTTCAAAAAAAATATATTTATAATATTTATATGTTTAAATTTCATATAAAATCATATAATACATGATAAAGAAATTTATATAAAATTAAGACATTTTTTTATTATAAATTATTACATATAAATATATTTTATAATATCTTAATTTTCATAAAATTGATAATATATTTAAAATATTTACATTTCATGAAATTATTCTTCAAATTACTTGGAATTCATCTTCTAAAAGAACAATAAAAAACTTTTATAGTGTAAAAATATTCATACAGTATTAATATAATCTTATGTTAAAGGCCATTTTACTTTCCTATAAACCATATTATCAAAAAATAAAAACGTATTTATGATAACAAGTCATTATAAATATGATTAATTATATTTTAAAATCACTACAATTAATATATCATAATTTTATTTTATTTTAAAACATTTCACTTAACATTAAAATGAAAATTTTTTACTAATAAAATATGCACATAGACAATGATTAAAATGATTTAGAAATTAAATGAGGTACAATTTAATTAAAACTATATAATAAATTATTATTTTTAATATAATATTTTTAATCATTATCTTATAATGAATTAATTATATAAAACTAACAGTATTATTAAAAGTAATGTTGTTACCAAATAACACAAAATATTTAAAAATAATCATGAATATAGTAAAATAGATATATGTAATTATATAAAAAATTATGGATGTTAAAATCTAGAAAACATGTTAGCTAGTGGTATGTGCTACTCCCTTGTCACCATTTGATCACGAGTTCTAGTACTAAGGCCTCACCAGATGAGATGGATTATCGACCGACCCGTGGGATTCTCTTTTTCTAATAAAAAATTATAATAAATAAATTTCCATTACACTTAAAAACATGTAAATAAAAACTTAGGTGATAAATATCTTTATAATTTTTTTATTATTAATTATAAAATTCATTTGGCATTTTCAGTCATATTTAAGAAAAAAATTTATAAAAATGTTCAGTGAATGATAAGGGATACAACATTATACCACCCTTAATAAAAAGTTCATCCGTACAATTTTACTCATTGATAAAAATTACTAAACAATTATTTTTTACATAAATATTATATATATGAAAGAAAAATTGTAAATACCCAATAGATGTTAGTAATATGGGGTCATACATATTTTTCCTATTTCTATATAAAAAATGTTTATCTACTTAAGGCTATATACACAATTTTTTTTAATTTTAAAACCCAAAATAAACAAACATTACTCTCATACTGACTATAATTCCACTAGACGTACACTTTTAGATATTTTGATAAAAATATAATATTTTAATACATCACATTAATTAAAATTGACACCCAAGATCAAAATTTTGGTGTCTTTTGGAGCTAGGTACATTTACATATTAACCCATGGTATTTAATAGATTCTATACTCAAATATTCTCCATAGATGAAATTATTTTGTATGCATCTCTTTGATTTTAACTCTTAGGGAAATATAGAAACATAATATATTGTGAGATAAAATGCTTAGTTAGGGTAAACATAAGGAATAACAATCAAAGATTATAACTGAGTAAAAGGTGAACATATGGGTATTAAAACATATTCAAGTTGAAAAAACATAACATAAAAGAATCATAACTAGTAATATATTGATCATAAGTCATATACCATTTCCAAATGATTTTGGTAGAATGAATTAGACATCACATAATTATGGAATCATAATAATTTGGAAACAATATAAAACACGAAATCATAAGAATAAGTCAAGGATCACTTCCCATACAATCATCATATTTTGTACAAAGTCCTAGAGTGGATTAGGTTAACTCCCCATTGCCATTACATTCAATATGATGAGATATAAATCCTCACCTAATTAATTGGAGGGATATATAATTTTAGGCCCACCCATATTATCTTTATATGTACATGTATATGTTTTCAATAAAAGGAATACATTCATTAAGCCATCGATAATAATAACATGATAAACCCAAGGAAAATAAACAAGTATTTAATAAACATAAGTCTCTCCCCAGGTAACCAACCTTAAAATAATAAAATAATGTGTTTAGTTTTTACATCATATAGAATGAATGGTATATAGTTTAGTTAATAATTTTCATAGTTAGTTGTTTTATAGGTATTGACACTGTGAAATGTGTTCTGTGAAATTTTTAGTTGAATTAAATTTGTGAGGATCACTTAAACAAAATATGTTTAGTTTGAGTATAGATGCATATTTATAATAGAAGAATTGGAAGACTGAATATCCACATTTCAAGTCCCAAAACATCGTCGAACAGGTCCCTTAGGTACTGCCAGTGATCCCAAGTAGGGGTGCAGGGGTTGTGCCCCTACAATATGGAGTAGTGTGTTTTCCCTGGTTAGCCACACTGGTGGTCCGACACACACACACAAACACACAATCATCCTAAATTCCAAAACACCCACGTAGGACCACCTAAGCGGCCTAGAAGGTGAAACCCCCACTGCATGCGACACCTATGCAAATCACTTATGTTTTGGATCTTCTCGACCCATACATTTTTTCACACCTGCATGGGACACCTATGTTATATACCTATGAATTATACTTTTACAGGCTAACTCCTTCAATTAGGGTTCTATACCTTCCTATAAATAGTACCCAAGGTCTCCTCATTTGGAAAACTAAAAAATTGAGAAAATCCTCCAAGATCTGGTCGCACAAACCCTTCACCCATGTCCTAAAAAATACCTCACGTAGCTCTCCAAAACCCTAGAGAATAGGGAAATAAGGAGGATTGGGAGATAAAATTCCCTCCAGGTTCTAAAACAAAAATACACTTATGTGAAGACTTATTCATAGTGATCAAACAAGAACTTTTATGAAGTTCCCTTCCCTTATCAGGGACCTATGTGATACCCTTCCAGGGACACCTGAAGAGTCTCATGGTGCCTAGGATAAAGCCTTTCCCAAGATTTGATTCTTAGGTGTCTAATTTCCCAAGTCATCTCTATCTCATGCAAGCCTACCACCCTATGAAAAGCACTTATAACTCCTCCAAATCCTTGTGTGAAGTACCATGTCTCTCCAAGCGTGGACCTGTGTGAGCCTTTTTTTGTTCCTTTTTCCATGACACCAATGGATGGACCCCCCTTGTCTCCCTTATCTGAGAGGGACCAAATTCAAACCTCCACTGATTTCTCCAGACTCATAAAACAATGGAACTAGATACACCATCATTTCTCCAATTTGGATATACATTCCTTCGGTCTAAGGGGTCCCATACGTCTCTTGTTTGACAAATAGGGTCCTCAGGGTGCATATAGATTTGTATTCCCACTATCACGATGACCCTGATCCTGGGTGAGGTGAAAGATATTTCTTGGTCTTGGACACAAGGTCTAGGGACTTTCCCTTCCCTAAACATCTCTAATACCTAGGAAAACTAGTTCTAGAGAAGGAGGGTCATAATCATGATTACTTTTTAATTTGTGGATAATGGATTAACCTCATTTCTTCCCCAGGAACTAGGTTAGGGGAATTTCTCTTACAAGAAGCCTTTATCTTTTCTTGTAGGACCCATCCTGCTTATTTAATTCCTCAAACTCCATTCCCTAGGACTGTACGAATACTCTACAAATACCGTTTTTTCTTCTTTAATCTCCCCAAACTCTTCCACTAGTATAAGGATAATCATGCAGTTTTTCAGATCACTGACTTCCTATTGTTTCTCACACTGATCATGACTCATGTCGTATTAGAGGATAGATATTATCCTAACATTCACATGGTCAAATTCATGTATAGGTTGTAAATATTCATTCATATCTTCCTTTATCCTTCATTTAGAGGACATCCTGAATCATGGTTCATCATATACGAGTATCCAACCAGAGAATCCTCCAATACAGTGTAAGCCCCAAAACCCAATATCATGGAACCCTCGTTAGGATTAAGCCACAACCAAGACTCCAAAATCACTAGGTAATCCTCTTTATGAGTAACCCCTATCCTAATCCTCTAAAAAATAAAAATACCCTAGTGATTCAAACCTTAAAAGGGCCTCCATAGGTGTAGGTTCTCACCACTAAACTGTAACGCCCCGACCCTAGTTACCCAAAGTCGGTGCATTATTACGTAACATTGGCATGATCACAAGAAAGATCAAATCTCAAAAGACCGATTGGTTTAGTAGCCTTGGAAACACTAGATATATTCATAAGTTTTACATTACATCATAAAGTGAAAAACTACTACGACAACATAATGTCTCCATAGTCCACACTATTATCCCCTCATAATATCCCTACAGGTCATTCATAACTTACTTCTTCACATCCTGGGAAAAATAAAACATAGAAAAGGGGTGAGCTCAAATTCCCTGTAAGGATAACAATATAGCGGAACATTCAAAAATAAGCATAAACATTTAAGGCAATGCATTACTAAAACAAAAGCCTTTTAAACTTGAACTTCAACATAGTATGGAAAAAGTAAAATGAAATAATGCCATTTAATTATTCACATGGATATTCTAGTAATCGAATAATAAAATGCAATATCAATAACCACTTTCATAATGTCGGAATGCATAATGCTGAACTTTAATTTCTTTGTCAAGGCCTCATCCCAAGACCTAGGGGCTAACTGTAACCGGAACCCAACCCGGAGTGCCTCTAATAACCGAACACCAACCCGGAGTGCCTCTAATAACCAGACACCAACCCAGAGTTCCTCTAATAACCAGAGACCAAACCGGAGTTCCTCTAATAACCGGAGACCAAACCGGAGGGCTAACTTTTACCGGTACCAAACCTAGAACATAATTGTCTAACACATTCATCTGAATGAAAGGTTGAAATATAACATAAACATTCGGATTAAAAATAACATATGAAATGTCAATACTCTAAAAAAACCATGAGTGACATAAGAATAACTTATCCACAGTCAAACATATCACAAAACCTTCAATAAAATATGAATGTTTTGTATCATAATAAATCAACTTCAAATAAGCTTAAAATCCATCAAAGGATGTTGACATAGATGAAATAAAGACTATTTTAGAAAAATATCTCTTTCTATTGTGAAATAATTTAAGAGTCTTATATTTATGAAATAAAACATTTTTTTTGAAAATATTCTTATTATCTTGTAAGGGAAGCTTCGATTATTTTATAACGGTGGAAAATAGCCGCACCCACCGTATAAGTTAAAAAAAACATTCTTACCTTAATTTTGTAGAAAAGGTTAAAAAGCACCTTGTTTGGAAAACGACGGAAAGATTCCATTATAAACCTCTTATAAAAAGTCAAAAAAGGGTATAAATGACTTTAACCCATATTCTAGTAAATAGTAAAAATGTTTGGAAATTCATTTATAAGAAACATGGATGTGGATGATAAAGAGATCCCAGTAGATTATTACATATAAACAACCTCGGATAATGAAGAGATTGCGAAATAACCCTTACCAATTTGGTAACTTATGAAACATAAAACCCATGAAAGAGGTATCATACAATGAATATGTAAATACACATAAATTAGAGTTTATTACACAGAGAATATAATTATGGGCAGTACATACACCACACAAAAGGTAATGGTGACAATATGGCATGAATCTCACGGGAATAAGGAGTGAGATGAAAACCCCTTACCTTGTACTTTTCCTTGGTTGGGGTAGGTTAACCTCCTGTATAATGGTGAAATAATTGTTATTAAATTATACAAGAATCATATACATTAATATGATATCATATATGATCTTTTAATATTGATTTGATAATAATATCTTAGTGTTATAGTTGTTTCAGGTGTTAACTTACTTGTTTGCTTTTATATGTTTTGTTAAGAAAGCCATGTTTGTAATGGATATGTTGTATATTATTCATATTCAGAATGATATCAAGTCCTTAAACATCATTTTTAAATCATCAAATGATAATTATACTTTCATGGATACGTTGGAGAATGAATCTCATCGCGTTCGTGGAGACGGAAGTCCGTACGTACGCACGAGCGACAATATCATTCTTTTGAAATAATATATAAATAGTTGTTATATCATATATACAGAATCATTAACATGTTATATTTATTATTTACATGAGTTACATATCATTATTATACCCATCCAAATAATAATATATTGAATAACAATTACACCACGACGTGGAGACGGTAAGCCGTACGTACGCACGTATGGTGACATGTTATTCAAAGGGTGGATAGAATACTGAATATGGTTGTACCATATTTATAATAACATCACAGTATATATATGATACTATAGTTATTATTTTAGAATGGTAATAACAAAGGAAGAATAAGTGGAAGAAGAAAGGAACTTGGAAAAGGGTGGTGAAATCATTAACTCTTCTTCGGGTTCTTCCTTTTGATTTGATCAAAAGGGCTGCTTATGTGGGATTTCTGATCAAACTAAGGCCTCTAGGTTGTAGTGAGGGATGTTGGGAGAGTATTTGGGAAGATTGTTTCCGAACCAAAAGGTTTTTAAGGTGTGAAGAAATGAGAAGTAGGAGTGCCCTTTTATAAGAGGGGTGAGGGGCACCTTTGGAAAAGCTAGAAATATTAGTTTATAATAAATTCATATTCGGTTTCTAATGGCTCCAAAGTTGATTATTTAAATCTTAAGGTGGGGATGGGTCGAAAAAAACTCAACCAATAGAATTTAGACCTGTTTGAGTACTTATATTAACCTTATCTTTAAGTATTAACTCTAAGTTAATTAGTTTCACTTTTACAATGTCTCTTTGTATTTTTATATAATATGGTTAATAAACTTACTATATACATACAAGAGACCACCAAGTGGTCCATTAATGATGAAACTATCATTATATAAGTCTCTTGGCAGAACCTTATATTTTTAGGATTTTAATATCAATTAATAATATAATATTTGTTTTAAGAACTCTTTTATGTCAATTTTTACACTATTCAATACTTGATTTTTGTGAAACTCATAACAGATTTATTACTTCGAAAAAAGTCCATTAAATCAATCCAAATATATCATATTATCCTATAAAATTAGTTTAATTCATTAAAAGTTTCATATTATATTTATTTGTTTATTTATAATATCAATTATTTTAAGTTTTCACTATTATAGTAATTAATTCACCATCATTGTGTCATAAATAAATTAAATTATTTAATGTCTAAAAATTATAAATAAAATATCATTATGTAGGAAATCGTTTTATATTTCTAATTAATATTTATAATCTAAAATATAACATATATAACCCTATGTAAAAATTGTTTTTCTAAAAGATATATGCTTGTGTCATTTTTGTATTCATTTTAACTTAATTAAAATAAAGTGTCCCTATCACCTACAAGTGGCACCATGGGGTCCCAAAATCGACCCAAAGATGCCAATGGTAGAACATGTATCAACATATAAGGCTAGGACACATTTTAGGGTAATTTAGTATTATTATAATATTATTTTTAACCCTTAATTACCGGATTTACCCTTAACCATGGTAAATAAAATATTTACCGCAATAATTATTCAAAATGTCTAAAAATAAAAGTTACCTATTTACACAATTTGAACATCCTGATTCAAAATATGGAATCCATTTTTCTAAATTCAAAACACAGAAGTGGCAGGAAATAATTTAAAATTAATTCCCGCTGTCAAAACAAAAAGCGTGTTTTTAAGAGATAATAACTATCAAAAGATTGACACTTGTTTATGTTTGGTTTAATTGTAAAATGATTTCCAATGACCAACATTATATTAAATGTCAAAAATATATTCTAAATATAATTTAAAACCACTAAAATTCATAATTTATCACTATTAATTATTTTGATTAAAAAAGTTGTTTTTAATTAAAATTTAGTAATTTTCACTATTCATCAAAATATGAAAGTTATCCGAAAAGTACCAAAATTTCACCTTAGGCTAAATTCGATACTCCGAATCCAAAAATGAATTCCGTTTTGAGAGATAAAATTTCTAAAATTTTAAAAGGTAGGTATTACTATTCATAATGGCTAGTTTGATTGGTTGTGGTGTGTTAGAACTCGAAGTTGCGTACAACACATGCTACTGTATTATTCAAAGGAAAGCGTACCATGGAAGCTTGGGATGCTTCATTTTAAATTTTTTGATGTCCCCATTTAGTCAAAAAGTTTAAAATATAGTATTTAAAAAGGTTTCACTATTAAAAGTTGATAAAAGTGCAATACTGAAAATGAATCTGTTTTTGCATTATGTCTAAGAAACTCATTATATGGATTCTAAAATTATAAGGATTTTATAAAGTTTAAAATTTAGTTAATACTATTCATAACCTCTTTTGAATTGCTTTTTTTTGGTAAGTCATGGTGTGATTGAACTCGGTGTTGCGTGTAGTGCTAGTTATTGAATTATTTTGAAGAAATAACACACTATGAAATCTTGGGGTGTTACATTCTCCCCTCCTTCAATTAATTGCGTCCCCACAATTTGAAATTGTTCTTCGAAAATAAAATGTTGAAAATAGAAAATATATTTGTGGGAAAACCCACATATGAAATTGGGTTACTAAAATTTAGTCTTATTATGAGGAAAAGAGAAATGAAAGGGTCACCACCAAATTTTGATCTCGATTAGGAGAACATTGGTGGAAATTAGAGACATATAATTGGAGGAAAAACGTAAATATTTATAGGTAGTGATTGAGGTCATAAATCACAAACAAGTATAAAATTGAGGCCCTTAAACTCATCAATCTATGATGATTTGAAATACCATCGGTTCAACAAAACATAGGGTACTGGGATAACATATTTTTGACGTTTCAAAATATCTTAGTTGAAATCCCAAATCGAAAAATGAATTAATGAGGCCTCTATTTAAAATAAACAGTGGAAAGTATGAAGATTATCGAAAATAACACATACTAGGGTTCCATGTAGGAAAATATGGATATGGAAGAGAAATCTAACCATCAATTATCTGATGGAGAGTGGTAGAGAACATGGCTATGAAAAGGCCAACAACCCCAAAGCCATAAATTAGTGATGATTTAAGGTACCATCTAGGACAACATTTTTGTGCTACGTTCCTTTTATTAATGTTGAGGAATTTATTTATGAGATTGGAAAAGATCATAAGGAGATATACTTACTTTATAATTAGAGTTTTATCCATTAATAAATTTCTACCACAAACTCATCTTTTACTCTAAAAGATTATTGAACGTAATTTTTTTTTCTATTTATACTATTCGTACAGGGTTCCAAAATAAATGAATTTATAATTCATCTACCAGATCTTTTAAAAAAAACTACATTATTTAATCCAGGACAACTCGTGGGCCAGTGGTAGGTAATACACCCTTTTCGCCCTTCGGTTGCGGGTTCAAGTCTCGCAGCCTTGCCGGACGCGACGGGTTGCCGCCCGACCTTCGGGTTGTCCTTTTATGGAAATCCAAAATAATCCAAACTAGAACTATCCAAAATACTTCTGTCCAAACTCACAGTCCAACATTTATAAGGAAGGTAAACATAATGTAGATCCTTTTTACCCAGTAATAGTATATGAATACCTTCATCATGTATTCTTTTAATACACTGAAACATCTTGAATTACCATATTCCTTATTGATTATATTCATGCTCCCTTATTCCATATAGAATACTGGATATACATCATCAATCCAAAAATGTTTAGAACCCCAATAATGATGGAATATACAAATCATTAATCAGTTCCAAGGTAGTCAAGAATATCCAATATAATTTATCCAAAACAATCATGTATTATTCCAAAATCACTACCTCAGTATCAGAACTATATTATGGTTTATCATTCTCTCAACCATATATTTTCCAAAAATTTATCCTGCTATTGAGTCACTTTTCTTTGTTCCACACAATCTCAAGTCCTTAATGAAATAGTACTGCAGTACAATCCTTATATACTCCATAATTATTATAACAAGTACATTGTTGATACAACACTCAATTGAAATAATCAACATAAGAACTCTAATCATTCCTCTTCATCTGTGGTATTATCATAACTTGATTATTATCCAATAGCATCATTTGCGGCATAGTCTGATGACTAGGACATATGTTCGCGTAGTGTCCAAACTCCTTGCAAATGAAGCATTGTACATTTGAAACCATTTTCTTACCCTTGCAGTCACGTACTTTGTGCCCTTTTCCTCCACACTTATAACAAACTCCCATTCCTTTCAGGCAAGTTCCATGGTGTTTCTTTCCATAGTTATCACATATGGGAAAATTCTTCTTTTCCCTCTTCCCTTTATTTATCTTTCTCTCTTCCATTCTTTTCTTCTCTTGCTTCCCTTCAAATCCATAGGACTCAGTAAACTCTTTACTTATCTTATCAACACATGATATTATTTCTTCATATGATGATAATACATGCGAGACTATTTCTCTTGTAAATTCTGGCTTAAGACCATAAAATATATGATCCTTCTTTCTCTTTGTATCATGTGCATTGCTAGAGTTCTCATTCCTTCTACTGGGCGCCATTTCTAAACAATGTCATACATTAGATTAGTTTATGAATAACAATACCTAATCCCAAACTTGTAAAACACATAACATGAATTAAATAGTTTATGGATATAATCCATAATCATAAAAATGTCTCCTTTGAGGAAGTATATACTCATAAACCCTTCATAATGATTTGTAATGAAAATGAGAGTTATCCTAAGCATATCCCCCGGGAGTGTCGTAACCAAGAGTGCAACAAGGCCCATTGTCGTGCACCAGTTCCCGTTTGAGTCTAGCTCAAAGCGGTGTTTTCGGGTTTTACCCCTAGGTACATCTATGCCAGAGCCGCCTCTACCTGCTCGTATCCAGACAGGGATGTATTGCTTAGAAAACTCACAAAATCTCTACAATACCAAAATTCTAGGAAGTTCTTCTATACTAATCCTCAAAATTCATCTTAAATCTATGTGCTCTAATCAGAGTTTATCTAAATATAGCTTCCAAGGTTTGTACTAAACTTCCTCTGATACCAACTGTAATGCCCCGACCCTAGTTACCCAGAGTCGGTGCATTATTACATAACATTGGCATGATCACAAGAAAGATCAAATTTCTAAAGACCGATTGGTTTAGTGGCCTTGGAAACACTAGATTTATTCATAAGTTTTACATTATATAATAAAGTGAAAAACTACTACGACAACATAATGTCTCCATATTCCACACTATTATCCCCTCATAATATCCCTGCAGGTCATTCATAACTTACTTCTTCACATCCTGGGAAAAATAAAACATAGAAAAGGGGTGAGCTCAAATGCCCAGTAAAGATAACAATATAGCGGAACATTCAAAAATAAGCATAAACATTTAAGGCAATTCATTACTAAAACAAGCCTTTTAAACTTGAACTTCAACATAGTATGGAAAAAGTAAAATTAAATAACACCATTTACTTATTCACATGGATATTCTACTAATTGAATAATCACATGCAATATCAATAACCACTTTAATAATGTTGGAATGCAAAATGCTGAACTTTAATTTCTTTGTCAAGACCTCGTCCCAAGACCTAGGGGCTAACTGTTACCGGAACCCAACCCGGAGTGCCTCTAATAACCGGACACCAACCCGGAGTTCCTCTAATAATTATAGACCAAACCGAAGTTCCTCTAATAACCGGAGACCAAACCGGAGGTCTTACTTTTACCGGTCCCCAACCCGGAACATACTTGTCCAACACATTCATCTGAATGAATGGTTGAAATATAACATAAACATTCGGATTACAAATAACATATGAAATGTCAATACTCTAAACAAAAAACATGAGTGACATAAGAATAACTTATCCACACTCAAACATATCACAAAACCTTCAATAAAATATGGATGTTTTCTATCATAATAAATCAACTTCAAATAAGCTTAAAATCCATCAAAGGATGTTGACATAGATGAAATAAAGACTATTTTAGAAAAATTTCTCTTTCTATTTTGAAATCATTTAAGAGTCTTATATTTATGAAATAAAACATTTTTTTTGAAAATATTCTTATTATCTTCTAAGGGAAGCTTCGAAGATTTTATAACGGTGGAAAATAGCCGCACCCTCCGTATAAGTTAAAAAAACATTCATACCTTAATTTTGTCGAAAAGGTTAAAAAGCACATTGTTTGGAAAACAATGGAATGATTCCTTTATAAACATCTTATAAAAAGTAAAATAAGGGTATAAATGACTTTAACCCATATTCTAGTAAATAGTAAAAATTTTTGGAAAATCATTTTTAAGAAACATGGATGTGGATGATAAAGAGATCCCAGTAGATTATTACGTATAAACAACCTCGGATAATGAAGAGATTGCGAAATAACCCTTACCAATTTGGTAACTTATGAAACATACAACCCATGAAATAGGTATCATACAATGAATATGTAAATACACATAAATAAGAGTTTATTACACAAAGAATATAATTATGGGCAGTACATACACCACACAAAAGGTAATGGTGACAATATGGCATGAATCTCACGGGAATAAGGAGTGAGATGAAAACCCCTTACCTTGTACTTTTCCTTGGTTGGGGTAGGTTAACCTCCTGTATAATGGTGAAATAATTGTTATTAAATTATACAAGAATCATATACATTAATATGATATCATATATGATCTTTTAATATTGATTTGATAATAATATCTTAGTGTTATAGTTGTTTCAGGTGTTAACTTACTTGTTTGCTTTTATATGTTTTGTTAAGAAAGCCATGTTTGTAATGGATATGTTGTATATTATTCATATTCAGAATGATATCAAGTCCTTAAACATCATTTTTAAATCATCAAATGATAATTATACTTTCATGGATACGTTGGAGAATGAATCTCATCGCGTTCGTGGAGACGGAAGTCCGTACGTACGCACGAGCGACAATATCATTCTTTTGAAATTATATATAATTGGTTGTTATATCATATATAAAGAATAATTAACTTATTATTTACATGAGTTACATATCATTATTATACCCATCCAAATAATAATATATTGAATAACAATTACACCACGACGTGGAGACGGTAAGCCGTACGTACGCACGTATGGTGACATGTTATTCAAAGGGTGGATAGAATACTGAATATGGTTGTACCATATTTATAATAACATCACAATATATATATGATACTGGAGTTATTATTTTAGAATGGTAATAACAAAGGAAGAATAAGTGGAAGAAGAAAGGAACTTGGAAAAAGGTGGTGAAATCATTACCTCTTCTTCGGGTTCTTCCTTTTGATTTGATCAAAAGGGATCCTTATGTTGGCTTTATGATCAAACTATGTCCTCTAGGTTGTATTGAGGGAAGTTGGGAGAGTATTTGGGCAGATTTTCTCCGAACCAAAAGGTTTTGAAGGTGTGAAGAAATGAGAAGGAGGAGTGCCCTTTTATAAGAGGGCTGAGGGGCACCTTTGGAAAAGCTAGAAATATTAGTTTATAATAAATTCATATTAGGTTTCTAATGGCTCAAAAGTTGATTATTTAAATGTTAAGGTGGGGATGGGTATAAAAAAACTAAACAAATAGAATTTATACAGGTTTGAGTACATATATTAACCTTATCTTTAAGTATTAACTCTAAGTTAATTAGTTTCACTTTTACAATGTCTCTTTATATTTTTATATAATATGGTTAATAAACTTACTATATACATACAAGAGACCCACAAGTGGTCCATTAATGATGAAACTATCATGATATAAGTCTCTTGGACGAACCTTAGATTTTTAGGAATTTAATATCAATTAATAATATAATATTTGTTTTAAGAACTCTTTTTTGTCAATTTTGACACTATTCAATACTTGATTTTTGTGAAACTCATAAAAGATTTATTACTTCTAAAAAAGTAAATTAAATCAATCCTAATATATCATATTATCCTATAAAATTAGTTTAATTCATTAAAAGTTTCATATTATATTTATTTTGGTATCTATAATATCAATTATTTTAATTTCTTACTATTATAGTAATTAATTCATCATCATTGTGTCATAAATAAATTAAATTATTTAATGTCTAAAAATTATAAATAAAATATAATTATGTAGTAAATCGTTTTATCTTTCTAATGAATATTTATAATCTAAAATCAAACATATATAACCCTATGTAAACATTGTTTTTCTAAAAGATATATGCTTGTGTCATTTTTGTATTCATTTTAACTTCATTAAAATAAAGTGTCCCTATCACCTACAAGTGGCACCATGGGGTCCCAAAATCGACCCAAAGATGCCTATGGTCGAACATGTATCAAAAAATAAGGCTAGGACACGTTTTATGGTAATTTAGTATTATTATAATATTATTTTTAACCCTTATTTACCGGATTTACCCTTAACCATGGTAAATAAAATATTTACCGCAACAATTATTCAAAATGTCTAAAAATAAAAGTTACCTATTTACACAATTTGAACATCATGATTCCAAATATGGAATCCATTTTTCTAAATTCAAAACACATAAGTGTCAGGAATTAATTTAAAATTAATTTCCGCTGTCAAAACAAAAAGCGTGTTTTTAAGAGATAATAACTATCAAAATATTGACACTTTTTTATGTTGGGTTTAATTGTAAAATTATGTCCAATGACCAACATTATATTAAATGGAAAAAATCTATTCTAAATATACTTTAAAACCACTCAAATTCATAATTTATCACTATTAATTATTTTTATTAAAAAAGTTGTTTTTAATTAAAATTTAGTATTTTTCACCATTCATCAAAATATGAAAGTTATCCGAAAAGTACCAAAATTTCACCTTAGGATAAATTCGATACTCCGAATCCAAAAATGAAGTCCATTTTGAGAGATAAATTTTCTAAAATTTTAAAAGATAGGTATTACTATTCATAACGACTAGTTTGATTGGTTGTGGTGTGTTAGAACTCGAAGTTGCGTACAACACACGCTACTGTATTATTCAAAGGAAAGCGTACCGTGGAAGCTTGGGATGTTTCATTTTAAATTTTTTGATGTCCCCATTTAATCAAAAAGTTTAAAATATTGTATTTAAAAAGGTTTCACTATTAAAAGTTGATAAAAGTGCAATACTGAAAATGAATCTGTTTTTGCATTATGTCTAAGAAACTCATAATATGGATTCTAAAATTATAAGGATTATATAAAGTTTAAAATTTAGTTAATACTATTTATAACCTCTTTGGAATGTCTTTTTTTGGTAATTCATGGTGTGATTGAACTCGGTGTTGTGTGTAGTGCAAGTTATTGAATTATTTTGAAGAAATAACACACTATGAAATCTTGGGGTGTTACACTAAACTACGTGGGATTTGATTTTTTCTAAGTGAGATACATAAGAATCCTCCCTCAGGTCCAAACCTAACATCCTAAATTAACCCAAATTCTATCTAGGCCACATTCAGAGTAGATTATTATTCAATCTAGGAACCCATATCAATTCACAGTTTCCTGGGCTTCCTCAACATAAGTTCCATGCCAATATTTGACATGTAACCTTTCACCGAGATATCCATGATACATGATGATAAAATGGATGATTTTGTCCTGATAACATGACATTAAAAGTTATTATGTGTCCCATTAAGTGGAACTGAACTACATGGGTTCTGATTACATTCATGAGGATACATAAGGAGCTCATTCATGTGTCCAATCCTAACATCAAAACAATTCACATATCTCGGGATGATAATACACACAAGAGTACCCCACTGTGTAGCTCAAAACCAGCGTCGTAATAATAAAGAAAAAAAATATATGATTATTACATAAGAGGGTAACATTGATGGATAACCTTCGATATATACTAATATCTCTATTGATGTAAAACCTCAGATATATACAAACGATTCTAAATTCAATACACAGTAATAATTGATTGTTAATTAAAAGGTGACCCACATAATACATGGGATTTAAGGACTGATTTATGAACATATCACAAATCTATATAAGTGTCCCAGAGTAGGAAATAATTCCTCTAAAAAATGTGTGATGTGCCTGAACTCCCATCCTATTGACCAATGTGATTTCCCAAGTATCATTTTCCCAATTTCCAAATGAGAATATACATTTGAAAAGCAGGTCCATGAGTTATCAGGGATATATAGTTGTTGAGTGTATTCGGGTATAAAAATAAAACCCATTTGAAGCTATTAAAAAAATGTAAAACATGATGTAAATTATTTTAAAAAATTAAATCCCATGCAATCAATTGTTGAAAACCCCATTCTCATAAAAAAAGTGGTATCTAGGTGAACACCCTTAAACCCGAAGAAGCATAAAAGGGTATCCACAAGGGAAATGCATTGGAAGAAAACTGTTTCATAGTAGATAATAATAAAATAATATTTTTTTATGAATCATTATCCATAATGACTTAATTTACACCATACCACATTTACATAGGAATATAGACATGGAGGAGAAAGGTAAAATCCATGAGAAATATGTTTAGTGATAGAAAACATAATAATTAGTTACAAAATGACATAGAAACCCCCCATTAAAGGATTAATTTGACTATTAAAGTAAATATACAATTATAACCATTAAAAATTATAGAATATTCACTATGAAATGAGTATCTACCAAATAAAATAAATGTTAATAATTAGTGGTGGAGTTTAATTTCATGTGTATGATCTATAATGTTTATGGATATGTATTAAGAATTTTTAGGTACTCTTTTTCCTTGTTTCTATTACTTTAATTTTGGGTTATTCCATGGGGACTTTTTGGGTGAAATTTGAGAAATTTGGAAGGAATAAGGGTAGTGAGCGACTGAAACATGGTTTTCCCAAACATTCCACCCCCTCCCATCAAACCGTGCGAACCTAAATAGGAGAGATTTGTATGGTTGGTACATGTGTTTTCTAACCCTTACCCTATTAGGAGAAACCATTCTCCTCCTAGAAGAGGTGCATGGTTAAGGAAAATGGGTTGGAAAACTATGTACCCATTCCCAACAAATCATGAATGAGATTTTAATTAACCCAAAAATTAGATTAAAAATTAAATAAACCCTCAAATTCACCCAAATCATCTTTAACTCATACCAATCTGTTCTCTATAATTTTGGAGTCTCCCTAATGGATTACAAGCCTTCCGAAATTTCGTTCGTGGTGAATTGAAGGGCAGATTGAGGATCTACACCTCCTCATATATGAAATTTCTTCCCATTTAGTTCTATCCCTCCCCCTCTCCTCTCCCCAAGAAAATGAGGGTTGTTTATCCATTGTTGGTTCTATATATAGATCTTTATTTTTTTATATCTTGATTCATTCGTTCTTGTATCGAGGTTTTAGATCTAGATCGTTTCCTTTAGTGTGTTGTTGATCATTCCATTTTAAATTGAATATTTTTCTATTTGTGAGCGTTCTTCTTCAATATTTTGGTAGGTGGTCTATTATTCAAATTCCAAATTCTTTCACTCAATTACATGTATGAAATTGTAGAATTTCTATTGGATAATAGAAATTGAGGTTCATATGTTGAATTAATTAAGTTGGTAAATTAATTAATTAACGAATTTTGAAATTGGGGATATTGAAATGACTGAATTGGTATAATTAATTGATGAATTAATTACATGGAATATGAAACTGTTGAATTAGAATAATTAATTGTTGAATTAATTATGGGGATATTGAAATTAATGAATTACATTAATTAATTTTTATATTAATTAATGGATATAAATGCGATTATGAATTTTACTAAGTTGGATTATTTACTTATTGAATTAGTTAATGGAATTTCTGTGATTAATTAATTTTTGAATTAATTAATCTAACTGAAGTGATTAATTAATTGTTGAGTTAATTAAAGGGATAATTGTGATTAATTAATTGTTGAATTAATTAATGGAATGATGTGAATATGAATTATTTATTGTTAATGAATTAATTAATGGGTTTTTTGGATACATGTGATATTCTGAAATTGTGATATATGTGATAATCGAGTGTGGGAAATGGTCTGCTTCACCAAAATCCCATATCAATAATTGATTTGAGGAATGGTAACAATAGAATTTAGGTATTAATTGATATGATGAATTGTAACAATGGAATTCGAGTATGAATTGGGATGATAAATGTTAATAATGGAATCCTGGTATTAATTGAGATCATGAATGGTAACAATGGAATTTATATATGAATTTAGATGAAGAATGGTAACAATAACATTCAGATATGAATTCATATGATGAATTGTAATAATGTAATTTAGATACCTAATATTCCCTATGGATAGTTTAGATACAGGCATGAGATGATGTAGGTATTGTGATTTTTAGTTTCCATGAGAACTCAAGAGTTATGTGGTTAAATAATGAGTAATGAAATAAATGTAAAATGTTTCCTTTATTAATTAACATTTATTCTTTATACAACAATAGACACTACTTTCATTGGATATTTTTTATACACCGTTTGTGGTGTCACACTGAGTTATACTCACACTCTTCTCAGGCTACCTGACTGGTTCTTAAATAGTTTTCATGGTTTCATGAAAAGATATGAGAAAGTGACATATGTTAGATGGGTGAGTCCAGATGGATCATGGATGAGGGAACCCGACATGTTTTAGGACCCACATGGTAGTTACAACGTCTTTACCAATTTTGGGTTTTGATTATTTTCACATGAAACACATTAAAGTAACATATCTACTATTTAGTTTTGGATACTATATTTTCTATTTTTATATTCAATAGATTTTGGTACAATTCACGTAATTGGTTATGTAATTTGGTTATTCTTATTTATTTATACTATTGTTCTACTCTAATAAAGATTTTATAGTCTCTACATGATCAATATTAGACCCTCATTGCTAGCTGGTAGCCTCTACTATATGGGGAGTCACACTTGTGGTCACGTAACCGACTAGCTCATGGTACCAGTTTGTGGAACCAAGGTCAAGGCATTACAAAGTGGTATCAGAGGAGTTTTATTTCCTTTTATTTTGAATTTATATTTAGGAAAGTTAGATAGGATACCAGGAAGAGTCAAGACATGTTAATGAGATCATAAATGGTAGTTGTTAACCCATGCATGAGGAAAAAACCTAGTACCTAGGGTGAGATTGTTGTTAATGATGTTCATTGTTACAATTGATGATATTTTACCTTATGTGATACACTTTTTGTGTGATGTGAATATTGTTTTAGATATTTTTTTTGAGATTTTATTTGTTCCATGGAATGTAATGAGAGTTGATTATTCATGCATCATTCTAGCCACTCATGTATTTTTGTGACATGTATCATTATAGGAAGGCATATGAAATGAAGTTTTTGGATAATATTTTGAACTTGAAATTTTTTCCTTACATCTGAAATTGAATTGAAAATAGTGACTAATATGAATGTGAGAATTTTAAAATTATTAATGATGATAATAAATTGGTTTATAATGATAAAATTGAATAATGAGAATGCATTTACCCTTTGTCAACCATTACATAGATATAGGATGGTTATGGGTAATGATAGTGCCATAGTTTGGACTGTGTGGCGAGGTTTAGGGAAATGAAATGTTATGGATTATTATCATTTTTCATAAATTTTTTAATGATGGGTTATATATTCTAAGATTTAAATTTGTAATTTTAGAGATATGCCTCTATGACGATTCTTTTTGAGAGCATGACGAGAGGTTATGGCTAGAGATTCTGCATGAGTAGTGGAACCCGAGGAACTAATAGTGCTGGTTGAGGAATCATGAGAGTAGTTCCACGTGATCTTTTCTTGTTTTATGAAATTTATGGAGAGATATCTATAGTGGGTGGTGAAGAGTATGTGTGGCCTTACATAGGAGTCTCAGTTACAAAATGTTCTAAATTTTACCAAAGAGGGTAAAACTGAGGAAGTATTGTATGGGATTGAGTCCATCCAAACTAAACCTGACCATTTGGAGACCCCTATTGTGAAATGAGTCAAGTTAGATTCTTATAAGTTTTGAGTATCAGCGAATCACTTGTGGAACATTCATTATCAGACTAGAAAACATGATGGTATTTTATTGAAGGAATTTTTGGAAAATTTACTGGAGCACTTTTATCCAGTGACAATGAGCCAAGAGAGAGCAGATGAGTTCATGAGGTTGGATGAAGGAATATTGTCCGTGATGGAAAATGATGGAAGATTTATTGGCATGTAACAATTTTCTCAAGCACTAGAAAGAGATGAGGAAACTATGAATAAGTTTTTCCATTACTAACTAAAATTTGATATTAATTCTCAAGTAAACCTCTTTCGGTTAAATAAGTTCACTAAGATTCATGTGGTGTTTCACGAGATTTAGGAATAGATGACTACCTTATTCATTTCTATAGGGTCTACACTTTTGAGACATATTAGGGATAAGAAGTATTATAATAATGAATTTTTCGCATTGAGGGAAATCCCAGAAGTCGTAGTGAAATGTTCATATTAGAGAATAGATGAGGATGAGATCATATATGTTAGGAATTTAGTTCTTGTACCTGCAATAATGTTAGTGGGGATTATACAGGAATTGAATTCCTTGAAGTGGGTGGTTCGTCCATGTGTGACCAAAATGTATCGTTACATATATTGAATGTTTTGGTGTGAGAACATTAAAAAAGAATATCTTTGTTTGTGACGCGATGCTACACCTTTCAATAGCCAAATGCCGAGAATCAAGGACCTAGAGGTTTACTACAACCATTTTCTATTCTTAAACAGAATGGGGAAAATTTAACTATGGATATTGTGGTATATATCCTAAGGATTCGTTAAAATAATGATTCCTTTTGGGTTATTTTTGAGAATTTGAAATGGGTAGCACATTTCTTTCAAATATATGAGACTTTATCAGTGGAGTAGTTGAGAGGATTTTATGTTGATGAAATAGTCTATCTTCACGAGGCACTATGAAGCATAGTTTTAAACTATGACTCAAATTTTACTGAAAATTTTTAATAGGGATTAAAGAAGGTTCTATTCACATATGGTTTAGAGAGTATGGTATTCCACTCATAGATAGATGGATAGTAAGAGTGAACTATTCAGGTTCATGAGGATATTCTATGATCATGTGTCATAGACTTCATATGATATTAGGAGAAGAACCTAGATTTGGTGGAGTTCACCTATAAAAAATGTTATTAGAATAAGATTCAGAGGGAATGATATGAGTATCTTTATGGTATTCCTTGTTGGTCTCAACTATACAGGGTTGAGGTGAGTGAGTCAGAGTTGTTTGGACCGAGTCTCATATAGGATATGTCAGATAAGGTTCATTTAATTCAAAATAAGATGAATATATCTCAAAGTATAAATAATTTATATGCTGATCAATGATGATGAACTATAGAGTTTATAGAGGTTTATCAGGTATTCCTTTAGGTGTCTCCTTGGTTGGGTCACCATATGATATGGAGATAGGGAAAGCTGATGCCCATGTTCGTTGGACCCTTTAAGGTTGTGGTGAGAATCCAGATAGCGACATACCAGTAGGACTTTCCACAATGATACAATATTATGAATGAATTTTTTATGTTTCAAAACAATGGTAGTATCACCCCAACTCTTATCTTGTGATATATGTGGATGATTTTTAGATTGAGACTGATGTGTCCTATAAGAGGCATCTAGTATGTGCATTGGATTGCAGTGATAAAGTGTTTTAGGGGAATACCATGCTGATTTTTTTTTGTATTATGGATATATGGAAATGTTCAGAATGAAATATTGGAGAGAGAAGAAGATATTAGGGATCAATTGCTTGATCTTTTTACCTCAAAATCTTAGATATGATTGGGAGTACATCTTGAGTATGAGATGTTATAAGGTGGAAGAGATTCTATGATCCTGACCTTTTCTAGGGACGTGATCAATTTTATCTAAGTTATATTTTTCCTTGTTTTGAATAATTTTTATTTGGGTTATTTCTTTGGAAATTTTTGGGTGAAATTTTAGAAATTTAGAGGGAAAAAGGGTAGTGCATAGTTGCAACATAGTTTTCACAAACTGTGCCCCCTATCCTAGTAAATCATGTAAAACAAAATAGAGGGAATTCTTAGAGAAGAAACATAGTTTTTCAAACCATGTTCCCTACTAGGAGAAACCATGCACCTCCCCTTGAAGATATGCAAGGTTAGGGCCCACAGTTTGGAAAACCGTGCTCCCCTACCCAACAAACAATTCGTGGGTTTTTAATTAACCAAAAAATTAGATTTAAAATTACCCACAACCCTGAGACTCACCCAGATCAACCCTAAATCATACCAATTCACATTATCTTGTTTTTGGAGGATCTTGGGAAGATTATAGGCCCTAACAACACCCATTATGGACGAATCAAAGGGTGGATTGAAGATCTGCAGCTCCCCAAGTATGTGATTTCTCCCCCATTAAATATCTCTCTCTTCCACTCCTCTCCTAGGATAAAAGAGTGGTGTTTATCCATTTTTGGTTATAGATCTAGATTATGGTTTGTTATATCTTTATTCGTTTGATCATGGATATAGGTTTCATATCTATATCATATTCTTCACAGTGTGCTTGATCAATCTATTTAAAATTGGGGATTTTTATGTTGGTGAGTGTTTTCATCAATATTGAGGTAGGTGGTCTATTATTCAAATCCAAAAGTATTGATTTCAATTATGTTTATGTAATTATTAAATTTTTATAGGATTATAAGAAATTGAGTTTCTTACATTGAATTAATTAATTAAGGGATTATGAAATTGTTATGTTGAAATAATTAACTGTTGAATTAATTACAAGGATATGGAGATTATTGAATTCCATTAACTAATATCGAGTTAATTAATAGTGATTGTGGTGGTTATGAAATTGATAAAATTGGATTAATTATTTATTGAATTAGTTGATGGACTTGATGTGATAAATTAATTATTGTAATAGTTAATAGATAATAAGTGATTAATTAATTGTTGAATTAATTATTGGGATAATTGGTATTAATTGACTTTTGAGTTAATTGATTGAATTATATGAATATTAAATTTTTATAGTGGATTAATAAAATTCTTAATTAATTAATTAATTGTAGTGATATATGTGAAAGTGTGACATTATGACGTATGTGATAATCATGTGTGGGATGTGGTCAACTACATCAATATCCCGTAGTGATAATTGCGATGATGAATTGTAATAATGGAATTATGGTATGATTTGATATGATGAATGGTAAAAATGGAATTAAGGTATGAATTGGGATGATGAATTTTAACAATGGAATTAATGTATGAATTTAGATGATGAATGGATACAATGAAATTCAGATATGAATTGAGATGATAAATGGTAACAATGACATTCTGATATGAATTGAGATGATGAATGGTAGTAGTGACAATTAGATATATGATATACCTTAGGGATAGTTCAAATTATGACATGGGACAAACTAGGTATTGAGAGTTAGAGTGTCCACAGAAATCGAAGAGTTATGTGGTTAAATAAAGAGTAGTTGAATAAATGTAATCTTCTTATTGCATGTAATTTTTTCTTTATACATCTTCACATAGTATTTTAACTAGATATTGTTTTAGCCACCATTGGTGTTGGCCAAATGAGTTTTACTCACACCCTACTCAGTCTTCCTAATAGGTACCCAAAAATATTTCAGGGTTGTATGACATGAGAAGGGAAAGATCCATATGTTAAATGGATGAGTCAGGAAGGAGCATGGATGAGGGAACAATGCATGGTTTGAGACCCACTTGGGAGTTATCTGTGTAATTAATTTATTTGGGTTTTTAATATTGACACATGAAATGTTTTTGCATAAAATATATACTAGTTAGTTTTAGATATTGTATTTCATATTTTTCTCATCATTTGATATTGGAATTATTATGGTTATCGGTTATGTCATTTGGTTATTCTTCTTTATTTACACTATGATAATACTATTATAAAGATGGAATATTCTCCCTATGATTGATATTATCCCCTTTTTGCATATTGGCTACCTATGGAATATGAGGAGGTGCACTTGAGATCACGTAACCAACCGACTCGGGGCACTAGTGTGTGGAACCCGGGTTGGGACATTACATCATGGAATAGGGATATCATATGAATGTTAATTACAATTCATATTTTTCCAGTGCTTTATTATTTTTTTGTAAAGACCATGTGAATTATTCAAAGCATATCCCCCAGGAGTGTCTAACTATGTGTATAGTCGTATGCCTACTCATCATGAACCATGTAAAATTAATGTTTACACTCAACCAAACTTTTTCAAAGTGATTATGCATAGGTGAATATGTGCTGTAAACACTTCCATTTTCTAGTACACATTAAGGGAATTAATTACTAGGAATCCTCTCACTCCTCACTTCACCAAATTTTCATGATGCTTTATGGATAAGGGAAAGATTGAGAATTATAACAACTTATAAATGTATTATAATGAGAGTTAAATTGTGATCTCTCAATGAAAATCTAAAAACATAGAAATTGGATGTAATTTTTTTAATTATATTGGAATTTAATGAGTCCACAAAGATTAACGGTGTGTGATTTTGAGGACCGATGTTCCCAGAATGAATTTCTGAATTTTTTTGGGGTACATTCAGTAAACATGAGAGCGGTTTTTGTAACTTTTGAACCGGTGCATGAAAATGAAATCTGAGGTGGTGTTGAACTCACAACATCAGTATTTGCTTAAGGAGACCTTTATCTCTACCATAGTAGGTTGAGGGTGGAAGATCTTTTTTCACTTTTCATGGAAATAAAAATAAAATAAAATAATATTTTATTTTATTTTTGTTGAAACCTCCCATGTGATTGTTATGGAGGTGGGGACCATGGAGCTTAAAACCTCACAATTTGAATTCTAGTGGTGGGGACCACCTGAACCCCCATTAATGGGAGAAAACCTCTCAAGTCATATACTTTATTTATGCAAACACAATTCATTTAATTGAGCTAATTAATTGAGGAAAATAATTATTCCAACTCCTTTTGTGCCAAAAGAATTATAATTTTTATTGGTACCTCTTTTCTTGGAGAGGATTGGTTGGAAAAAGAGAAGGGGAGAACTTGTGGAAGATATTCTCCAAAGAAGAACAGACCCTTCCTCTACAATGGAGAACTTCTCCTCCAAACAAATAACATATACTCCAAACTAAAATACACCATCTCCATTAATGAACGTTCTTTGGAGCCAAGAAAGAGGACAACACACAAGCCTGACTTCAGAAGCGTGTTGCGGAGGCGAGGATCACTGGAACCCTCTCACCTTTACCTTTTTTATCTCGCGACACATCAACGAACCTTTGAGGTAGGGTTTGATGTTTTGAGTAACCCATCACTGTTATTGACGTTCTTCATACACGATTTATTAAGCCACTTGCTACCACCCTAACGCAGAGCGTGCGGGCCAAATGAATATGGCCCGACCTCTCCAAAATTTCATGAGGTTTTTTATGTGTTCCTCACAACGGAAGAGGGCGATGATCGGTGTCAGAGAATGGAACTAGTGGTACTCGGATACGGAGGCCGATATATAGATGGCCGTGATGTAGGCGACGACACAACCACGCAGCCTGACGGAAGAGAACCACAGCTTGTGATGCATCAGCGAAGGGAGGACGGCCAGCCGAGCCGGCGGCCGGCAAAGGCGCAACGCATGACCGTGCCGTGGGGAGAGGATGACTGGACATCTGGCCAGCCATGGTGGATTTCAACACTATGACCACCCCGCCGCACTGTGGGCCACCCAGTGCGGGCCTGGCCAGACCGGACCCGGACCAGTTTCGACCCTATATGTTCTTTTGATCGTAACTATGGCACCAGGCCTCCATTTGATGAACCATCTACGGAACCCGAAACCTTTTAGCAAGACATAACTTTTGGTATACCCCAATAGATATTTGTATAATGTTTGGGTATGGTCGGGTTGGATCGAGCACGAATCCAACTGGGCCCTCGGGACTAAAAGGCTAATAAATTACAGACTGCGCATCGGATTGATGCACCGTCTATTGCATTGAGAACCATATGATGGGGAGATCCTTTGGGATACTTATTTGTGGGACCATGTTACAGTTTGAGTATCAACCAGTGTCTTGAGGAGAGGACCCTCTTGGAGATTATCAAGCTTAGTGCGGGAACACTATAGATGGCTGTGACGACGTACTGGGATCCTATATGGGTCTGATGATGTACTAACGATGTACTAGGATCATGTGTTGGTCTAATAAAATAGTTATGATGTACTGGGATCCTGTGTTGGTCTGAAGATTTAATTATTATTTACAAGGATCTTATATGGGTCTGACGATGTACTGACAATATTCTAGAATCGTGTGTTGGTCTGATGAAGTACTGACGATGTACTAGGATACTGTGTGGGTCGGACGATGTAATGACAATGTACTAGGATCCTGTGTGGGTATGATGATGTACAGATGATGTACTAGGATCCTGTGTGGGTTTTATGACGTATTAACAATGTACTAGGAACCTGTGTGGGTCTGATAATGTACTGATAATGTAATAGGATCCTGTGTGGGTATGACGAGGTACTGACGATGTACTATGATCCTGTGTTGGTCTGAAGACGTAATGACGATGTACTAGGATCTTGTGTTGGTATGACAACGTATTGACGATGTACTAGGATCCTGTGTGGGTCTCATGATGTACTGATGATGTACTAGGATCCTGTGTGGGTCTGAAAATGTCCTAAAATCATCTATGGGTCTGATGATGATTTAGGATCCTATGTGGGTCTTCCTCTTAAAATATTAAGATGATTCATTAGTTACATATAATCATCTCTAATATTTTACCAAAGATATACCTGGTGTGAGCTGAGTCCGTACCTGTGTTGTACATTCCTTTGTGGTAATACCTTGGTGGTATTCTTCTGTGTGGCGTACCTGTGTGGTACTTACCTTCATGGTACTTCTTCCTCTGTGGAACAGTTGAGCTTGGGATTTTGTGTTGGAGTCTGTGTTTCCTCATGATTGAGATGGTCATACTTGATAACTGAGGTATATGTATGGGCATATACCTAAGTAGGTTTGTCAGTTCATTTCATGCTTTGTGGTTTATCCTTTTTGGAATTTGTGAGGCCTTGAGGGTCTCGAGGTCCCCAATGTGTATCATTATACTCCCCCCTGCATGGTCTATGCCCGCACCTTGTTTTCTTTAGTGAAGACGATGACAGTGATGACCGAGGATGAGGATACCATGAATGGAGGTAGCTCATAGGTGGAAATTAGATGAGGTGTACCGCAGAGACAACCATTCAAGAGTTTTACCTACCCTTCAGGTAGGATCCTTGGTGGGTGTTCATAAGAGCTGTTCCAGCTTACATGTACTTTTAAGTTTTTTCTGTACTTTCCAGTTGGGCTTGTATTCTTTCCCCTTTTGCTTTTTGTTCTCAAACTTTTACTATACAGTTTACTCATGTTCGTAATTTTCTGTGTACTTGGTTGTGTGTGTTTACCTGATATAAAGGCAATGCCATCCCAGGTTTAGGGAATACACCTTCGGAGCTAGTTGCTAGTCTCTGGCCTATGGAAGGTGGGATTGGGGTAGTCACAACACATGCCCTGGGGTATGGGTCGTGACATAAAATATTATAAATTTCTTATAATAATGATTCATAATAGTACTTATTAATATAATTTATAGGTAATGGTATTTTTTTCAATAAAAAAGTTAGAGAAGGCTTTAGAAACCCATATAGATTTAGTAATTTCTGAATAAAAAATTGTTTAAAGAGAGAACAAGAAATGTAAAATTAAATACTATGATCAAAGAATTAATAATGAAATAATATTTAAAATGGTCAGTATAAACACCTTATAAAATTTAGTAGGTTCATAATATAAAACATGACTCAAAGAAGGATAAACTGATACATTAGACCCTTACCTTGGACTCAATCTTTCTCAAACATAATTTAGCATACTATATAATAAACATATACTCACTAATTTTATTTTTCAAGATCATTATCTTTTAAATTAATTTATTATTTTTCACTTTTAATTCATTCATTATCATTATTTATTTATTCACTAAATTATTTTCACTTCTATCTTTCATTTTCTGGTCGTTGGGCTCGTAGTCTACAAAATTAGAGTGGTAAATTTTAAATGGAAAAAGGTAATATTCAATAGGAGATATAAAATATATAAGTTTAAAGTTATATGTATCATTAATTTCTATAATTTATTGAGTTTCATAAATTTTTAAGTAATAACCATTCAATGATCCATTCTCGATAATCTTGTTTAAAATGGTTAAAATAGTCCATGTTTTCTTACTTTTTATTTCAATTATATAGTTTATATTTTAACATTAAATGATCATAAAAAAGAAATTATAATTATATTAATATAATATTTTGTCACAGAATAATTTTTACTATATTTAAATGAATTATTTATGTTTACAAAACATCTTTGTTCACTTTAGTAGTGTTAAACAACTATAGTGAGTGATGTTCTTCAACACAATTTAAAAAAGTGACAAAAAAATATATGTTAGAGTTTTATAAAAATAGATAAATTATAATCAGGATACTATTTTTATGTCACTGTTAAATGTTACATTTTTTATTAAATATAATTAATGATAAAATCAAATTAAAAGACCTTTTTTTTTGAAAAACTAGCATTTCGATGTATTAACAACTTTCGAAATGGGTATTATGAAAGTAAATTGGAAATATATTATAAATAAGATTTAAAAATAATGATAATAACAAAAAAATTAAATCAATTATTTATATTAAATTTAATTTTCAGGGAGTTTATACCATATGCATCCCATATACTAAATAAAAACAAATAATTATTTGAACCATTATTTCAATATAGAAACAGGTTACGAAAAGGGTTTCATGAGATTAAATTAGTATAATGATATAAAAATGGATCAAAAAATGATAAAACAAAAAATATAGAAAATTTATATAATATTATATCATTGTTAAAGTATATTATGATAAAAAAATCTCAAAATAATGAAGAAGGGTTAGCATTAAGGACCATTACTTTTATCTTGCGTTACCTTATTTTGATTGATCTTAAAACCTTATATAGAGGGGTTTATTGAATGAAAAAAAATCTTAGTGACCAGATAAAGGATGGGTAGAGAGGTATTGTGAAAGATATTTTTCATAGTGAATGATTTTGAGAGTGAGGAGATAGGGGTGGAGGTGGTATTCTTATATATTCAAAGTCGAGGCGTAATTTGAATAAAGTATTTGATTATTTTTACAAATAAGACAACTAAATATGGTTAGAATTGAATAAAATGAATTAATTGGATAATTTAGAAAAATATTTATGTTTCTTTGACTTTAATTCATGCAACAACCAAACTAGACCTTCCAAATACTGAAATAAATGTAAGGAATCCAAATTTTATATAGGGATAAAATGACATTTTTGTTCCAAAATGTAAATTGAAAATATCTATATTAAAATTAATATTAAAAAAATATAATTTTAGTCTTTAAATAATTTTTTTACAAAAAATAGTTTTATTAATTTTTATATAATATTTATTACATGATGATGTCCTAAAACTCACGGTTTTCATAAAAACATTATTTTTAAAATTCACAAAAAATCCACTTTTTAGGAAAAATATAAAAACATTACCCTAAGATAATTTTGACATGATGAATAAAAAATTTTTATCCATTTTTTATCACATTAAATTTTAAAAATTCATAAATTTAGATTTATATAAAATCATATATTTCTAGGAAAATCAATTTTTTTAAAATAAAGACAATTTATTTTTGTATAATTTGTTGCATTTTTCTTTATTACAATCTCTTAATTATTATATAATTGTTAAAACATTTCAAACATTTAAATTTCATAGAATTATTCTTCTAATTAGGTGAAATTTAGATTCTAAACACACAATTCAAAATAAATATTAGTGAAAAAATAATTACACACAATTATTATAATGCTAGGTTAATGACCATTTTACTTTTCCAAATACCAAATTATCATGAAATAATAAATTTTTTTATAATAATTCCTTATAAATATGATTAATTTTATTTTTCCATAAAAGTAATTAATATTCCATTGTGTTATTTTATTATAAATAATTTCACTTAACATTAAATCAAATATTTTTGACTAAAAATATATGTATATAGAATATGATAAACACCATGTAGAATTTTGATGAGATATAATGTAATAAAAAACAATATATAAATTATTATTTTAGTGTAAAAATAATATTTTACCATTATCTAATAATGACTTAATTAATATGAAAATATAAAAATTATTAAAATTAATATATTAATCAAATAATAATTAATATGAAAAAAGAATTATAAATATATTAAAAAAGATATAAGAATATATATAAAGATTATGGAAGATAAAACCAAGATATAACACAATGTTTTGGAATTGAATACTCCCTCACTTATCTACATTCATGGGTTCAAATTGTGAAACCTCTCCGGAAAAAATAGGTTTCCACCAAACCTGTAGGTTTCCCTTTTTTAAATAAAACATTATAATAAATAAAATTCTATTTTACTTAAAAAATATAAATTGTACTGCCACGACATGAATCACC
Organism: Viscum album; assembly: GCA_963277665.1. Classification (NCBI taxonomy): domain Eukaryota; kingdom Viridiplantae; phylum Streptophyta; class Magnoliopsida; order Santalales; family Viscaceae; genus Viscum; species Viscum album. The sequence goes on along the minus strand of OY728165.1, from coordinate 324,086,751 downwards.
AGGTCTGATCCATAGTGCCACATGTCCTCATTTTTTCCTCCACATTCAAAAGATGTTTTCATCTAGAAGGAAGGGTCCAAATGTCATTAGTGGTGAAAAAATACCGTTGGTATCAATGAGGAAAAACATAAATATTATCACAAATAAAAATAGTGAAATAAATATAAGATTACACAAAAAATAAAATTTCATGCAACCAAAATCATACAAAATAGTAAAACAAGGACCCAAAATGGTTGTAGGTAAAATAAGTGTACAAACAAGACAAGAATGTAAATACAATATCCCAAAGTCTCTCTTGGTTCGGCCTTGATACCACCTTCAAACACCATACTTTGTTCTCCTATCACCCTATCACTTGGAATTCTCCCTTTCCTCAGTACTTGATTATTAAGACTACATGCACACCAAGATTCTCATGGAGGGTATGAATATAATCCTAGTAAGACAGAACCAATCCATCCTTTACATACATTCACATGAATATATAGTAGTTTATTTAATGACATAATGTAAATTCACAAGTAACCATACAACAACACATGTGCTAAGTCGTTATATGCTAACCAAGCTTCCACACACCCTGAACCAACTTGCTTCATCATAATTCTTATAAGGATATTGAAGTCTACTACTACATGTCACAAGATGTGCGAACAGTCTCATAATCAATTAAAAACCTAATTTATTCGGTCCTATCACCAAGTTACATATTTAAGGAAATTCCACGTGACCTACTCTGATAGTGGTTATTAATTGGAACACCACATACCCCACCCCGATGGTGGTTGAAAACCTTGAATTATTGTAAGTCCCACCTGTCATGTTTGACGTATATGTATATGAACATAACCCCTATATGAATTTATTCTATATCATACTATAGTTGTAGGATTATAAACTCCAATTCATGGTCTCTACCATGTTATTAGACATTTCTATGATCCAAATCATCCCCAGAAATGATCCATAATCCATATCCTTATTTGTATCATCAAGTTCCCATCCAAAGATGTTATCTAACAAATACTAAGAATCATGTTCATTCTAATACTTAAAGCAAGGTTCTAAAATATCTATAGTACCAAAAAATGTATATTTAATATTACGTAGGAATAACGTATGCATAGAATAGTTCTCACGAGACTACAAACAATACACTTGATTAAAATTAGGTGTGGGTATCAAGGGCCACTCACTCAACCCCATAAAATATATATCAACCATGAGATTCAAGAATAATTAATCGTGTCATGTCAATATCCTATATGATGGCTTATATGGAAAGGAACTCCCAATCTCACGATTTTAGATGTCAACACCATGTTATGCGGAGAAGGTAGTCTCTTGATACAGAATTACAACCAAATACGAATAAACCTTCTCCAATTCCATAAATGAATTAACGAATGGAGATTCCAGGAGTGGAACATGAAGGCTAGAAGAAAGAGACTCACCAAAGTAGATTCAACAAGAAAAACACCACTGAGACAATATATAACCCCATGGATCATGAAGAAAGTATTTTGCAACAATAATTCTAGAAAAATAACTCTCAATATTATTCAAAGATCTATATTCTAAGACATCATAGCCTCATTCGATTACTCAATAAGAAAGGAAGAATAAATTAAAATAAAACAATAACAACTTAGAAATTTTTTCTTCCAAAACTTATATAATAGAATAAAAAATGGTTAATTAAAAGATCCTTTACATTTACCCAAGAGGAAAAAGGAGAAATAACCATACATGACCATAGATTTAAAAAGGATAATAGTTCTATGATTTCCCTAAAAACACCCAAGGTGCATTTGGGAAATCATTGTATTGAAGAAATATACTAGATATGAGGGATGATTTCATTAATAGTACAAGAAAACTGATTAATATCACATTAAATACCTCTCATTTATAATATATACAATTAACATTTTAAATGGATGTGATCCAAGAAAAAATATGGTCATTTTGGACATTTTAAGGACATATTGACTATCACCACACCTTCCACTACATCTTAGACATGATCACGGTGTTATTGAACACTCTATACAAAAAAACCTCTACCAAGGCATTATTACCACACCCAGGGTGTTTTACCCACATAATGGAATCCAAAATGGCTTGATGAGCCATTTTATTTGTCCCTGTTTTGGAAAGGAGGTGACCAGGTCAAGAACATCTTTTTTTAGGGATTGGTCTTGTCAGTTTTGAACTAAAAAACACTCAAAACCCACTTTTATGATTCCAAACACCTAAAAAACTAATTTAACCCAATATTCAACCATATTAGTTATTAAAAATCACTTTCTACATACAAGTTCTTACATAAACATTACCATTGATAATGAGGGCATTACAATTCTTCCCTCTTTGAGGATTTATCATCACATGAATGCTTCTCTTGAGTCAACCACAAAGAACTCTGGACATTTTTTATGAAATTTAGTCTCACACTACTATGTATACTCCTAGACCCATTCTTATATCTATAATATCTGTATAATTGTAATTATCTTCCCATATAAAACATTTTTTCTCCAATCTCTAATTTGTATCGAGCACTCTGTGAATGATGTTTCTGGTGAAGACATAATAAAAATGTAGTCAATAACATGTGATGAATTTGGAATACATATACAAATATGATATATAAGGAACAAATTATGCACACCTCAGTAATGTTGTGGAAGAAACAAAAAGTAACCAAATGACCCCATGTGCGCGATGATCTTAAATGGTCCAACAAACTAGAAATCCAACATTACCTTCTTATAAAAACATCAATTCCCTAACAAAGAATTTTATAATAATAAAACCTATATAACCACAAAAAACTCAAATGGTATCCACATATGATTAGAATACAAACTCTGTTTGCATTGGGTGGTGATTAGCCACATCTGGATCAACTATAGTCTATTCGAAATCTCTTATTTTATGAATATTCCCAAAATAACTACCTCCCCAGAATTATGTCATCATACTAGTGATTGAAAATATTGACCATAGAGAGCCAAATAAGGTACCATATTGATGTAATCCTAATAAACATTATTATAATATTACTAGAGCAAGGCTATATTCTCATCCCATCATCCACCAAAGTCTAAGACACGAGCTTGAAGATTATCCTTATGAATTAGAATCATCCTTTTAGAATTTCTATATATCTATGAGTGTTACATGATAAAATACTACAAATTAGGTGTTTAATAGCATTGTACATTATGAGTGCTGTCAAAATATGCTTATAAGTTTTCCCTTTAGTAGTGCTAAAACATGTGATGATATAGGGAACCCTTTATCAGTGATTTATTTTTAGTGATGATAAAGGGTCTCTTTATCAGTGATATATTTTTATTGCTGGTAAAGGATGCCCTTTATCAACACTTTTTAGAACCCATAAAGAAAACCTTTATCAGTGTTTTTTAGCAGTGATCCATGTCCGAAAGAATGAATGAATTAAATAAAAAATTGAATTTTTTTAAAAAAAATGCAAAAATAATTATAATATATATACATTATAAATACTAATAAATATTATTTATTAAATAGATAGATATATCCTAAATTAATATAAACAAATAAAAATTAAATATATTTAAATTGAGAAAATTATTATACATTTTATTAATTAAATAATTATTGATAATTTTAATGAATAGTATATATTAAATATATAGATATATATGAATTAAATTACATATGATTTATATAATAAAAAATATTTATTCTTCTAAAATAAATAGTAATATATTTAATGAATAGTGGTTTATAATTAAAAATTAATATGAATTAAAAATACTTATTAATTGCATTGAGTAACAGACATAATTGATTACCATTTGATTTTTCAATTTTACTTAGATCAAACATGTGGTATATTAATTTAGAATACATATTTATAATTAATAAAGTTTTTCATAAAACAAACACACACACACAGATATTTCCGCAATTAATGAAATCTTATATAAAAACATATATAATATTTATATAATTTATTCAAATTTTTGTATTTATTTTAGAATTTCATTATAACATGACACACATAATATATATTACGTATTGAATCGATAAATTATATTTATTTATTTTAAATATTATTAAATTTAGGTATTATTTATTTATTTTTATTTATTTTTATTTTTTAATTTTTGGTAATTTAATCCATTTATATTAAATATATATATTTAATATGTGTTAATATTTTCAATATATATTCATCTCTATTTTAATATATATCCATATTTTTTAAATAATTTATATTTAATTTATAAAACATATCCTTTATTTTCAATATTGTTAAAGTGTACACATTTTTAATTGTTCAATTTAACTCAATTTTTACATGCATTCACTTAAGATTAATTATTCATTAAAAATGTTAAAAATATAATTTTAAATAAATATATATAAATTAATATATTTATGAATTTATATTTAATATATTTATACATTTAAAATTATAAATACATAAAATTAATTTTTAAAAATTAGTTTAATAATTATTAATAATTATTATATATATTTTATAATAATAAATTTATAGTAATTTTTTTAAATAATGGATATATTTACTATAATTATATTTATATATTTATTAAATAAATATAAATATATTTGTTTATATAAATATTTATAATGATATAAAAATTATTTTTTTGAAAAGTATTTATATAATCCTAAATGAATAATTATATATTTAAAGGGAACCCGGTTCCTGAAAAATATACTAATCCAACAAAACAACCTGCAGTTTTGGTTACATTGAAGTTTATCAAGGTAGATCATTTTACTTTTGGTTCATTTCCTTTGGATGGCTTAACATGTCAATTTCTAGAAGATTTAAATCAGGATGGAATTAAAACTAAGGTTGGTGTTACTAATATCAATTGAAATAAGAATTTATAGGAAGATCCGACTGGAAATGACAGTAATGTTAGTTCTGGGAATAGTCTGGTGACTACATCTAATAATAATGATCTTTTGAAATCAATCATTCTCTTAAAAAAATGTTGGTATACCTACTAAATCTAGAAAATAGAAAACTTGGGAAAAAATAAATGGGGTTCCAATCATCAGTCTAGATTTAAATGAAGATCCTATTCTGGAATTGCTAATGATTGGCAAATCAAGATAACATTATGTCTCATAGAATTTGCATCAAGAAATATAGAACTATTCTCATAGGCTTTCATGAACCTAAAATAATTTTTTCCTACATCATTTCCAACCTAGAGAAGATGGGTTTTCATTTGATTGAAAATAATAGGTGTTTCATAGATGTGAAGATCCATTGGGTTTTGGCTCACTTGTCTTTGAATGATACAACCCTGGTCATTCCCAATGATCAATGTGTTACTTATGCTTTTAATTATATTAGTATTCTACATTCTTGATCCTTCCTTTATGCTCGCAATAGATTTTTGGACCGTAGGAATCTATTGATGGACTTTGTCTCTCTCAAATATACTATCACTTCCCTTGGATCTTTCTTGGGGATTTCATCTCAATCTATAACCTAGATGAAAAAATGGATTCTTTGACAAAACCAATTTTATCTAGATAACTCAATAATTTCATTTAATATAATGGGCTTCTTGAGGTTAATATTATTGGTGAAACTTATACCTAGTATAGGAGACATATGAATAGATTTGTTGCAATATGCTTAATAGGGATTTTTTCTGTGATGATTATTTGGATACATGGGACTCTATATCATGCAAAACTCGTTCAAGACTCAATTATGACCGTCATTAAATTTTTTTTTATCATGTGGGTAATGATTCTAATATTCCTTTTCCCTTCGGGTTCAACAAGGCTTGGGTTAATCACTAATATTGTAGGAAAATTTTCCAAAATGTTTGGATCTTTTTGAATTGCATGAATGATTCCTTTGCATGTGTTCTCAAACATAAATTACTCAAGAAGAATCTAAAAATTTTGATCAAGGATTAAATTAGTTGTATTTATGCATAAATTTATTCTCTTAAGGTTTATCTTCATCATGTTTAAGATTACAATACATGTAATTATATATACAATAGAGTTATAGAAGAAGATGGGATGACCTCAATGCTTAAAAATCTTTTTAATAAAAAAAATGATTTGAAAATAGATGATTTTTTGTCTAATTAGCTGAAGTATGGTGATATAAATTCAAATTATTTTAATTCCATTCTATAAATTAGGAAGGTTTCTTTGACTTTTTCCATGATTAAAAATGGGGATACACTTATTGACCAACTGAGGGACTTCTTAGAGCTTGTTATATATTAATTCAAGGATCTCTTCAATGGTTCATCTTCTATAAATTACCATGTGTAGGGTTTTATCCCAAGACATGTTAATCAGGAAGATAATTACCAAATTATTTATACTCTCTTATAATGTTAAATTTAAGAGGCTATGTTAAGCATCAAACCTGAATGTTCCCCTAGACCAGATTGGTTTGGTAACTTCTTCTTCCAAAATTTTTGGGTATTATTCCATGGATGTTTTCAGGTTGGTTGACAATTTTTTTAGCGGTGGTTCTATTCCTCATGTATTGAATGATCGATTTCTTTATATTATTCCAAAATAAAGTAATACCAATTTAATTAATCTATGTTGTCAAGTTTATTTGGAAAACACCACCTATAATATTATTTTCAATATTCTTGACAACAATATGGATTCCACTGCATGAAAAATTATGTATTCAAATCAGTTTAGTTTCATTAAAGAAATATCTAATAAATATTGTCTCATCACTACCTCATAATGTGTTAATATTATTAATAAATCCACTTGGGGTGGAAATATTTCTCTTAATACTGATGTCTTGAAATATTTTGATATGATGGACTAGAGATTTATTTGCAAGGTTCTTTATATGTTTTGTTTTGATAGTGTTTTAATTACCTGGTTAAATAAAATTTTATGTTCTGAAGACATATATGTCATTATTAATAAATCTCCTAAAGGAAATTTTTATTTCTATAGATGCATTAGGAAAGGTGATCCATTATATGATATTTTTTAATATTTGATGATTATCTCAGTAGGCTCATTTTTATAATTGTTGGAAATTGGAAAATGAAGTCTATCTATGCTGGTAAGACAATCACTACTCCAACCAATATATTCTATGCTGATGATATTATCTTATTCACACAAGGGGATAATAGGCCTATTAAAAATATTAATAGGGATCTATTGCACTATGATATGGTCTCTGTCCAAGAGATTATCCGGAGAAAATCATTTTTCTACATTGGAAGGAATATCTATGACACTTGGAGAATTGACATTATTAGGGAGCTTGATATTCTCGAGTGATCCCTTCCCATTATCTACCTAGGTGTTCCTATATTTTTGCGTAAGACCTAGGTCTTACTATTTTTATGGAATTAGTAGCAACATTAGATGGAAATTTTCATTTTGGAAGGGTAAATCTTTATCGATGGCTGGTTGTGTTTTCTTGGTGAAGTATATCACTTCCATATTTTTTTTACTCTTTTATGGCGTATAAATTTCCTTTTCCACTTATCAAGATTATCATAATTTCAATTAATAATATTTTATAGAGTAGTAGAATTCTAGAGTGGAAGTAAACAAAAATTTCTTAGAATTCTTATTGCAATCCAAATGATGACGGTGGTTGGGGTTTTAAAAATTTTGGCCACTTGAATGATAATTTACATGACTTGTTTTTTTGGATACTTATCAATCGAAATTTATAGGAACTTTGTTTTCAGCAAGATAGATTTATGTATAGACTCAAGAATATAAATTTAACCCACTTTAGATTCTCAATGTGGCGTACCTTCAAATATATTTTCCCCCAATTGATTTCCATTTCATGTGGCTTTTTTCCATAGACTTATCTATTCAATTATGAAAAAAACGGCACTAGAGTTCATATACGTGATTCATTAATGGGTGAGGATTTAAATCTGATTCTGGAAATTTCAATCGAAGAATAACTTAGTAACATAGAAACTCTTCTATATCACACTATAAATAGTGTGGATAATTATTATTTCTCCTCTAGGTATGTTTTTTTGTCTTGGGAACCTATTTATAATGGTGTTATTACATCCAAAATGTATTATAAGAACTACACCTATACCAATATGAACCTATAGGGTCTAGGTAAAATGAACAAACACATTATGAGGCCTTCAAAATCCACCCTAGTTTGGATATTAGTGCATGGGAATCTTCCAACTAATAACTATCTGCAATCCCGTGGAATATCGTTCTTCTCATCCTATGTCATATTTCATCAATAAAGGGAATATGTTGAAAATTTATTTCTATATTGTATGACTGCCTCATCAATGTATAAAGCTGTGTCAGATAATTTTTAAGTGAATATTCCTTTTGTTTTCTTTTTCCATGACTTCCTAAAAGGTTGGAGTGATCTTGCACTCTCTCCCCTCATCATGTATCTCTTTTATGTTTCTAGAGAAGAATCCATTAAATTTATTTGGAATTATAGGAATAAATAGATCCAATATTTCTTCCATTTCATGATTGGAACTGCGTTGTTCATGATTATTATTACCATACAAGAATCAAACACATCGAAGAAGGATTATTGTTCTCATTAAATGCATGGCTTATCAGTCCTCAATCTGGTTGTTGTCAAAGGTAACTTTAATCCACCTTATAGAATGATTGAGGTATTATGGAAGGACCCTTTTTCCATTTGGATAAATATCAATTCCGATAGATCTTCAAGAAGAAATATGATCCCCTATGGTTATGGATCCATTTTTAGGGATCATCAGATAGATTTCCATGGTTTTATTCATGGTTCTTATGGTATGGTTTCTACACATCAAGTGGAAATTCTTGGTGTCATCACTATGGTGGAGAAATCCAAACATCATGGATAGAATAATATAATTTATGAGGGTGACTCTACCATTATTTTTTTTTCTAGTAAGACCGGATCTTCACATATATCCGGGGATCTTACTAATGGGTGGATCAAAAGCGTGGATTATCTCTCATCCATCGATCGTATTATCATAAATATCTACAGGGAGTCCAATTCAGTGGTAGATGGACTAGGAAATAAAGGAATCAGTGGTATTTTATTTTTATGGCCTTATCATGTTCCTGATGACATCTTGACTCTTATTCATAGGGATCAATGTAAATCTCCCATTTTCAGATATCTATAATTTTTTCTTTATTTTATAATAAAATATTATTTCTATTCAGGTAAAGATCCCAACATATTAGAAATGTTTTACAGTTAAATAATTATAAAATTATAATAGATATATTTAAATAAATAATATATTTACTATATTTATAAAAATATTTATTAAATACACATAATAATATGATTATATTTAATTTCATTTGAATTATTATTAAAATTCATTTATCTGTGATTAAGTAATAAGAAGTGTTAAAATGAATCTTTATCACTACTAAAAAACAATTGATAACTTCAATATTTATCAGTGATAAAAAATAACTGATAAAGACTCGTTTTATTAGTGATTATTAACTTAGAACTCATAAAAGGGATCATTATCCACAATTTTTTGGTAGTGCTGGTAAAAGTGTCAAAATCCATTTTAAGAACCCTAAGCATCATGAACTAGTTCATGATATCCAAATCACAATATGGAAGGAACCTACTTCCAAATCTCCTCAATATTGAATCCTTGCTCTAATTAAGTTTAGAATGACAGATCCAACTCTTCTAATGCTTGAATCCAAGGATAAAACAGTTCAAGGGTCAAATGAAACCGAATCACGAATTAAATACAATTTTTTGATATCTCTACTTTCCCACGACTATCCACTAAACCTTCTTATCTCACATCTATGTATCCTAGCAACTCCAGTTGCACTATCCTATGATAAAACAACCCAAATTTCAATGTTTTTAGATATATTTAAGTATCTTCTTCTCTGATAGTATGTGGCTCTCATTGGGAAAACATATGCTTTGTGAGACATATTATATGTCAAACATAATGTTGTTTCATGTTGTTGTGAGGTATAATAGGCTCTCAATACCTATTTTCATTAACATATTCCTCTTTGTAATCATCATATTTTAAAAGAATCATGTATATGGTGGTTAGTGTTTCCATTTTTTTGGATTATTCCATTGAAAATCACATGGGAACTTATTTTTTATATTTTGGTTGAGAAATTAATGTTTTGTTATTTCTTTTAGTAACCAATAAACGAAGGAAAATGTTTAACTCACCAATAATAGACATATCAATATCATACCTTATATGATACAATTTTTTTTATTGTTTTCAATCCAATCATCAAGTAGTATTACATAAAGATGTATGATTACCAACATTCTTTGATCTTTCTCTATTATTATGTAGAGTTTATGATAAAATATCCCTCTCTAAAGGAAATTATTTCTTAGTTATTGATCCAACCTTAAATACCATATTCTCAATGATATCTTTATCTTATACAAATAATTCTTTAACTTGTACAATTTTTTTTTTCAAATTTTCATTCAAAATAAACCAATCCAGTTTCTCAATTTATAATCCCCCCTTAAGAACTCCATTTACGAACATATATTTGAGATACATTTGGTATACTTTTGACTACATTATCAAATAAATATCCAAGAAAATTAAAATAGTTTCCAACTGGGATATAGGAAAACATTTATCATAAATATAAAAGGATTTGATTTAAGAATTCCCCTTTCACACTAAACATTATTTATCTTAATCCACATTTCCATAGTCAATTATTTAATAATAGAATCGTCATTTGGTTCTGATAGAATTTATGTCTTCCATCCTTGGAACAATTTCCCATGTCACATTGTTCTTATTTTGATCAAGTTACTCATGCATAGATTTTTCCCAATTATCATCCTTTACAGCCACTCAAAATGATTTAGGATCTACTTTAGAAAAAATGATGTTTTTTAGAGTATTACACCCCATGTTTTCACCAAAACTACCCGATCACCATTAATATATTATTAATTAAGTTTAAAGTTTCAATTATTTATTGTAGTTAATAAAACATTTTCATTTTCAACACCATAAATATCTTATTTTGATTCCAATTCAGCCCTGTGTACCCCCTCTATGCTACTCAATTTAACATTAATTTCCACTAATGTTTAATCATTATTTTAATTATTAACAATATAACAATTATAATTATTAAAAAATATCTATAAATTTTACATTTTCAAAATTAAAACATCTTAACCTACCCATTTAAGCTGGTTTTTAAATGTCTAATTAACTAATATGAATAAATTTTCACCACTATAAATCAATTTCCTCTTAAAAAAATTTCCATAAATTTTTATAGACCCCAAATTAAAAAATGGTTCAACTAGTTTTCTAATACATTTAAAAAAATATTTTCATTTTTGAAATGATATCCCCCCTCATTAATACTTCTTAAAAATCACTTCATTTATTTCATAAAACACATAATAAACACTATATATTCCTTACTTTAATCCATCTAAAAAAATATCATTCAATTACATTGTATTTTCGTTCTAACCTTATTAATCTCTTATTACCATCCATGTAATTCTCACAAATGGGAGTCATTACCACTACTAGAGAAAAAATTGAGTACAAATGTCATACTCATTAGTTTCATCTCTTGAATATTTATTATATCAATTTTTTCATTGGGACTCATCCCCAATCTCTTTTATGTTTCTTGTACTACTCTGAGTATTAGTCATCCTATGGATGAATAATTCTTTTAGTATTTATTGAAACATAGGTAAATCTCCACAAGATATGGAGGTTGAGTTACAAACAACCAAATAAAATGATAACTATTCAGAAGATGAGGTAATGAGGATGACAGTTGTCTATAAATTTCACCTTTGGTTGAATTCACATGATAATACCTACCATAGTGGAGTAATTATTTTCTTAAATTCAACTACCCATTTTTTTTCAAAGAATACCTAAATTCATTGATATAATAAAATCTTGAATTTCCCTTTTTATAATTTTCTATAAATTTCACCTTTGATAATGAATATATTATGTGTATTTATTTTTAGTGTACTAATTTTTTTGAGGAACCCATTAAGATGTATATAAATTAAAAATTGTTTCACACTGATCATTTGACAAAATAGTATGATGATGTAGTTTAATATTTTATAATGATTGAAATAGAGCATGCATATGACCCCTCTAAAATATTTTTTCTATGTTGACATTAATTTTATTCATGAACTATTATTCTGAAAGAGTTGGAAGAACATTTTATTTGCCACGGAATATACCAGAGCTATAAATTTTAGAATAAACATGGGTGAAATTGAATGTACATAATGATTGGGATGAAAATTTGGTTTATGAAACATTTGATATGAATAAAAGTTTAAATAATGATGGAGATGACATGGAATAAATGTCAATGTTAATTGAAGACGACCTTTGTGATTTTCCATAGTTATTTGAGAAGTTATAAAGATATGATAAGAGAGAATTATATATAAGCTATACTAAATTCCAAATATTATTAGCTATATTGAAGTTATATAATTTAAAATATGGTAGCTAATGGAGTGAAACTACCTTTACAAAACTACTTGGTCTCCTGAATGATTTGATAATAGAAGAAAATGAACTACTATGTTGAACATATTATACTAAATGAATTACATGTTCAATGGGAATGATCTCTAAAAAATACAATCTTTTCTAAATTATTTCATATTGTTTCTCAGGGACCATGAATCACCCATAAAATTTCGTAAGTATGGCATGGATCGATAAAAGAAAAATGAATCAATTCATTCGAAAAATTTATGGTACTTTACTTTCATTCTTTGGTTTAGATGACTTTATGGATGTTATGAAATATTGAGAAAATTGACATGGAATTCAGATATAATAATTAAATATGATAACATAAATCATCCATAAGATCCTCATTAGTATAGAAAATTAATTATGAGTATCCTATATTTGGAAATGATCTGGGAATCATTCGTTTTGTATTATCTATAGATACAATAAATCATTTTTTTGTAGAGAGTATTACTCACAGTACATGGCCCATAATTTTGGTAAATTATAACTTTCCACCATCATTATTCATCTAGCGCAAATACATTCTGTTGGGTCTACTTATATCTATACCAAAGAAACCTAGTAATGATATTGATGTGTATTTGGATCCATTGATTTATGATCGGAAATTGATGTGTGATACAAGTGTTACAATGTATGATTCCCATGAAGTGAATAATTCACATTGAGGTCCATGTTAAATGGAATGATAAATTAATTTTGGGGTGTCCCATTTGTTAAAAATTAACATAGTCAGTTCGGTTGAAACATTCCCCAAAGATTTTGATTTTAGGACATCCTGATTTTTTTACCTTGATGACATAAATATCGAAAATAGATGAAAAAATTCAATGGGAATATAAAAGAAGGAAAAATAATATCTCTTATAATTGGGGATCAACTATTAAATAAATTAAAATACATTTACATTGTTTTTTAGTAAACTATTTTTGAAAAACCATTTGAAATCATGTCAGTAGAAGAGACCAATTTTCTTTTAATTATGGTATTGTAATTGTCTGTATATCAGACATTTTTTTTGATGTCATGAATATTGAAAAAAATTATTTGATAGTGTTATTGGAATGTTTCTAAATATTCTTTAAAGAACGAATGATTATATCAAGTCTTGGTTGAACATGATTGACATGGGGATAAGGGTAGAGTCGGCATTGGTGAAAGGTAAAGAAATGAATTTTGTTCCTCTATCATCTTACACTCCATCCAAACAATAAAATTTCATTTTCTTTATTAATTATGTAAAAATTAAATAGGGATATTCATAAAGTATTAATAATGTTGTTTCAATGAGTAATTTGAAGTTACAACGACTAAAATCACATGACTATCTTGTTTTGATATAAGATTCGGTGCATGTTTCTTTTTGATGAATTCTTCATCAAAAATTTATGGAATACATTAACCATACTATGATTTTTTACAGCCATATATAGTAATGTTATAAAAATAATGTTTTTTCCAATCATGAATAAGAAGGTTGTAGTCATATTTTCTGAATTAAAGATGTTTTTCCACCACTATTATTTTATATAACGGTCCACCTGATGGTTCACTTGGTTAGAGAGGTTCAACTATGTGGTCTTGTCCATTATAGATGGATATATCCCATTGAACGATATATAATTTTATTGAAAGGGTATGTCAAGAATTGAAGTTAGAAAGAAGGCTGTATTAGAGAATGATATATTGTGGAAGATATTATTGAATTCTATATCGATTACCTATCAGATATTGGCATCATCAGTTTCCCAAAGTCTCATCAGAATAGATGCCTTATGGGAGAAGGGATTTCTAGAATATCTGTTTTTATAATTACCTTAATAAAATGAGGATAATCACACCGTTAAATTATACATAATAGTGAAGATGATGATACATACATTGAACACCCGAATGAAATTAATATATATTTGAATCCATCATGGGATGATGGATGGATATCAAATATACATAATTATCTTGTTATAAGATGGTTCCAAGATCTAATTTCTAAAAAGTTATCATAAAATATAAATTAAATTTACAAGAAAATTAAATTTCTAGCCATGGGACTGAATGAAAATTCTATATTTTACATGGCTTTTATAATGAATGGTTATATGTTCTATAAAAAACAACATTATGAATGCAGTACAGAGCTAAATAGTAGTGTTACACTTGTGTCAAAAGTGATGCACATATCCAGTTATAAGGATAGAAATCCAATTTATGTAAATATGTTATATTTTGGAATTATTTAATATATATATGAGTTTTATTATAAAACAATTAAAAATTCAATTTTCCATTGAAAATGGGATGAAAATATGAGTGTAGTGAATGTTGATGAAATGGTATTTGTGAAGGTGAATTTTAGATTGGAAGGGTAAAAGGATGAGATATTAATAATTGATTCATAATAAGTTCAAGTATATTATGTATCAGATCTATAAAACAATAATTTCTTGATTATCTGGTTGGAGACTAAAATAATTGACCGGTATGGTGAAAATTTAATCTCAGATGACCCTTTAATTGGGAGATCACAATAATATCATGTTAGTCCCAATGTAGACAATAGATTTTATGTTATAGTGGAACATAAAAATTCTATTTGTATTCTGAACATATGAACCAAATCTATAATATCTTTCATAAAAATAAATATATTTCAATGATAAGGTAAAATTGTTTTCAATATATTATGTTTTTGATCAAAAAATTATATGTTCTCTACTGAATTAACATAATATAAATTATATTTTTGAATACTAATGCAGAAAATGTTTTACACACATGATAATGTTACCAATCCCCCACAAGAACAACCAATAATTATTTATACCCTTTGGGAAGTTGTAGAGGCAATGTTATGATATAATTTATATATTTTACTAAAAACTATATACTGAAATGTTGATTTAATTTTAAATATTCCATGAAAAGTTCATTTATTTTAGAATGTTTATATTCATTTTTCAATCATTTGTAAACAAAAGTTGTCACATAATTCTTCTCCATGAAAAACATTTCACCCGAGAAGTGTTTCATTAATCAATTTCCTTCAATTTCCCTCTATTAACTTTGCAAGATAGGCAACGATGCTACCTCCTCTCAATATGAGATGTAATCTAAATGTTTTGACATAAAAATAATTGTCTATACAATTAAGTAATTTTTTCATATTTATGATTTATTTTTTTAGTATTACTCACATAAGAATTGTTTTTTGTATCGGTGTATTCGTTTGTTTGAGTTGGGGTTGTCTGTCCATATTTCAAACTGTTCTGTAATAAAACTTCAACTGAATTATTCTCACTAAAAACATTTCCATCCATGAACTGTTGGAATTTATCACCTTCCTTCAAGTCCCCCACTTCTCAATCACATTGTAAATATTTATGTTTTTATAGTAAAATCAATGTCTATATAATTAATGTATTGTTTAATATTCATGTTTAATTTATTTCATTTTATTATTGATAAAATAATAATTATTTTCTTATACAGGTGGATTGTTTTGTTTAGGATTTCAATTGAGAAAATGAAAATAGGGAAATTCATTAACATTGTCGATAAACATCATGAAAAATTTAAATTACCACTACTTATTTAATTAATTCTTCCATAATTTAATATACTATTTTTAGTTAATTTATATATCATTATTATCTAATAATTATCTATTTATTTTCATAGATCTTTTTAGAAGTCATATTTTTCTTTCTACTATCTGCAACAAGCCTCAAAAGAGATAAAATGTTTCTATCTACCAATTTTACGACCCTTTCATTTTTTCTTCCTTTGTTGAACTTCCAACACTATATTTTGAATTGATGTTCTTAGCTGATAACTCCTCTCATTTTTGAAATATAGAAGAGTAGAGGAAGATCATGTGCCCATTATGGTGAATTCTCTTGATATAATGGGAATATGAGATTCCTCTACTCTTCTGGATTTCAGCAATGACAAATTTTTTTCATCCAAGAACATAGAGTCAATATACAATATTGATAGTAAAAAAATACAGGAAATATAAATCACGGTAACATTGGAAGCTAGGATTGTTTTTAGACTCTGGGACATGTTGTAATCATCCGTACCTCAATCTAACATAGTGTATGATAGTTATGACTCCATGTGATTCTTTTTATTTCAAATTGACATTAATTTAAAAAAAACAACCAACATAATCAAAATCGATCAAACATATTCCAATCATTTTTATACCTTTTTAAAGAGGTTAATCTATAATTTTTGATGTGTAGGAATCATCCACAAATCAATCGAATAGATGATGTTCCTATTATAACAACAAGTGTTTCTTATTAGTTTAAAACCAATCATTTAGATCAAAAAGTTTAACTCAATGAAAACTGAGAAAACACACATGGATTTTCTTGATAATATAGTTAATTTATTCACAAATCATTTGTGATATGTAGGAATTAGTCTCATATTAAATTGATACATGATGTGATCAGTATGAGTAAAAGTTCATGTTTCAATTTTAAAATAATATTTTAGTAAAAAAGACTTTTGATGTAATGAAAAAAACGCATTTTTATTATTTTTATAATTTAGTAAAATGGACCATAAGTCACTTGTGACTTGTAGGAATTATCCTCAGCTCAATCCGATGCATAGTGTGACCATTATCACTCCAAGTGTATCTTTCTATTTAAAATTGATATCATTTTTTGTAAAATGGACTGTTGACCTACTCAAAATGAAGAAAAATCATTTAAATTGTTTTTTTTAATTTAGTAAAACGATCCATAAGAATTTTTTAATTTTAAGAATCATCCTCCTACAATCCAACACACTATGTGACCAGTATGACTCAAAGTTTCCATTATGAGTTCAAAAATGACATTTTAGTTCAAAAAGGACCACTCACTGAAAACTAAAAAATGGCATTGGATTTTATTAATAATTTAGGAAATTGATTAATAAATCAATTTTTACACATAGAAATTAGTCTCACATCAAAATGAAACATGGTGTGATCAATACGAGTCAAACTATATGATATAGTTTAAAATTACATTTTCATAAAAATAAAAGTGACATAATAAAGATTGAGAAAATAAATTCAGATTATTTTTAATGTTCAATAAAATTATTCATTTTCATTTGAGACATTTAGGAATATACTGAAGCTCAATCTGATGCACAGTGTGACCAGTATGACTCCATGTGAATCATTTTATTTAAAATTGACATCAATTTTAGTAAAAGAGAAAATTGACGTACACAAGAATAATAAAAAGAATTCATATTGTTTTGATACTTTATAGAAATGATAAATATGTCATTTGGGATTTAAATGAATCAACCAAACAAAAATCCGATGAACGGTGTGACAGTTATGGCTCAAAGCATCTGTTATTAGTTAAAAAATGAAATTTTAGTTCAAAAGTGTCTCTCATTGAAAACTAAGGAAACAAAATAATATTTTCTTGATATTATAGGAAATAGATTCATAAATAATTTTTGATGTGTATTAATGAGTCTCACATAAAATTGATACACAATGTAATCAATATGATTCAAAGTATATGTTTCCAGTTATAAAAAAACCATTTAGTAAAAAAGGAAATTCCCGTATTCAAAAATGAAAAAATATATTCAAATTGTTTTGGTAGATTATGAAAATCATCGATAAGTCATTTTTTATGTGCGGGAATCATCGAACATCAATACGATGCACATTATGATTGGTATAAATCAAAGTGATTCATTTTATTTAAAATTTACATCAATTTTAGTAAAAAGCTCAACTGACCTACTTAAAACTAGGAAAACACATTTATATTTATTTGATACATTATGAAAAAGATCCATAAGTCATTTGGGACAAGTAAGAATCAACCTCACCTTAATACGATGCATGGTGTGGCTGGTATGACTCTAGGTGTACACTATTAGTTTAAAATCAACATTTTAGTTCAAAAAGTGTCACTCACTGAAAAATAAGAAAACACACTTGATTTTTCATGATAATATATGAAATAAAATTATAATTTAGAATTCAAACTGACACATGATTTGATTGATATGAGTGAAAGTGTGTGTATCTAGTTTAAAATTTCTTTTTAGTAAAAAATACAAGTGGCATACTCAAAACTAAAAAAATGCATTTGGATTGTTATGATCCATTAGGAAAATGATATACAAGTGAATTGAGACGTCTAGGAATCAGAAAAAGCTAAATTAAACACATGGTGTGACCGGTATGACTCCAAGTGCATCTTCTCAATATATATGTGTAATTTCAGTTTAAAATTGTATCACATTTCCAAAACTGGGCAAATGAGGCTAGATTATTTTCTCATCATTCTATCATCTATTACATAATTAATTTCCTTCTCACTTTTATCTTATACTTATTTGGTTAATTTTACTTGATATAATGCACAAAGATGAACAAGAAATGATGTGATGTTTAAGAATCAACCACAACCCAATTCGATACACATTGTTCCTGGTATGAATCAAAGTTTCGTTTAAAATTAACACTTTCTATTAATTAATTTATTTTTTATATTATCTATAAGATAAAAATTTCTTCCTTATACATTTTTCTCTTGATTAGGGGTTAAGATCAAAAGAAAAAAGGATCATTGATGTTTTTGAATTTATGAAATTATTTGTACTTATGTAATTGTATAAACTAGTGTTTGAAATGTCTATAATATATATATTTTTATTTTATTTGGGTTTTAAATTTTATTTCATTTAAATTACGTGTTGGTACTTTATTTTTCTAATTTAGGGGTGTCTATGGTGATATAGTTATCAGCGCTTATATAAGTGCCGATAAAGGTCTACATTATCAGGTCTAAATAAAAGTACTGATAAATGTTTTCCTTTACAGGTTCTTCTAAAAGAGATGATAAAGGATCCCTTTATTATTGATTTTTTAGTTTTGATTAAAGACCAAGGATTTTAATCTCTATCCCATAGTTAGAGCTTCTCTAGCACTGATACATGCCATTTTTAGCAATTTTCAAGGCCTATTTTATAGTAGTAGTGATTAACTCAACTGAGTCCCCTAAAATTTCTGTATGCCCTACCAAAATCATAAAATAAAATTTTAATATCTATATGATACAATGATCAATGTAACTCTACAAAGAAGTATGATATAGCATAAATAATTCATTCTAAACTCATCAATAAAAAGAGTATATTAATTTAAAAATAAATGTACTAGTTTTGTTAATAAATCCACTAGAAACCATAAAACATCAATTTTTTTTTGAGGTTATTAGTAAAACAATCATAAAATTTATCATGAAATATTCCCATTTCTACATGGTAAATGGATGTGGTGAGAGTAAATCACAAGGATTTTGATGCTCAATCTTTACTCTCTAGAAGGTAAGACATCGTGAAACAAAATTAATGATATCCCTCATCATACATGGGCACAAAAACAATCGTATGATGTCATGATACATCTATGATGACCCAAGAAACACTATCCACCATGAGGAATGCTAGTTTATAATAAGATATTACTTAATGGGAGAAGGAACCAAAAAACACTCATGGACCAAAATCATGTTGTCATTGTATAAGGGCCAACTTGATACACGATCATCTCTCAAAAACTATTCTCACATTACCACAGACTAATAATATATCCCCTAGATGATATTCACGTAGTCCACTAAAGTTGAAATGACAACTATAGGTTCAAATGTCACTTCCCCTTTATCCTCAATAAATTACATTCTCTAATAGGGTAATAAACACATTAGAAACCACTATTTTTTTTATAGTTCACTCTCTAGGCTCCTTGGGATCATGTGTCTTCCTGTTGAGAGTATTTGTAAAAACATTTCCCTTACCTAGTGTATAATAATTATATAATTTAAACATATTTATACGCTTCACATAGTTCCTCTAACAAAAAATAAGTTATCATTTCTATAAAATATAGTGGAATATCTTAGGTTATTTTTATACAAAATAACTCTCTCTATTGAGATAGTGTTTCTAACTCTTCAATGATTCAACCATAGTTTCCCACACCGGATCATGGGTTGGATAATATCACTTGTGGGATCATATTTTGTGAGTCGCATAAGTTAAAAACTGATTTTATTTCATTATAATAGATCCTAAATAAAATCCCAATGCACCACAATAGACTGAATAATCTATCCTATATTCTAGATAAATTAGCACCATTGTATTCTTCAACCTACTTTTTTAGTTCAAGAAAAGTTTCTTAACACTAAAATGGCCAATGAAACTTTACCCCTTTCTTAGTGAGAGATATCCCAGAGGTTTAAAAATTTTAGAATTCCGGAATGAAATATTGGTAGTAGAATAAAAAACTAGGGACACTCTTAATCTCAAATACAATTAAAGGATGATCCCAATACAACGTCTAGTCCACAATATATGGGTCTATAGAGATTCATCCTCTAACACAACATTCTATAAGAACCAAACCCCCAGAATCCAAAAGTAACACTTCGATATATAGTTATAAATATTTTTTTAAAAGTTTACATATAAATATCCCATGTTCAATTGAATTATTCTATGATTTATATGAATAGATGTGGATTTAATGAAAAAACACCATGAAAAACATGTCCTGATATGGGTGAAATGTCTTGTTCATTAGATCCATGAACACCACTAGAGAATTATTTAGACTATACAATGACACAAAGAACTTATATGTCCTAAAATCTCTCCTGAACACTATATCAGTTTGTCTTCCTCTTTGACTAGAAGTTGATGGTATCCTAATATTAGGTTGATATTGGAAAACCAATAATCTCATTGAAATAGACAGAATAGATCACCACTCCTAGTTAAATGATAATTGTTCTCCATCGTAACCTTGTTCACCTTCATATAATCTCCACAAAACTGAAGAGTATCATATACATTTTTGGTGAGAAATAATAGTCCAGACAATAGATATGTTCTTTGTACGATAAATCCATTTGGTTCAATGAAAACAAATTTAAATTTGAGTTCCTTTAACACAGACGACGATGTATGATATGAAGGTATCAACATATGTTGTTGCATTGGAATGAGTTTTATTTAGAACTCAATCACTATTTCAAGAGGAAGAATTAATAAGTCATTCAAAAACACTTCCTTAAAAATATCTAAAATTAGAAAAAGAAAATATAATGGAGCTGACTCTGCCCCTATAGAAATAAGTAAGACTATAACTTACAGTATAATAGCTCTAATCTAAATCAAATTATAGACTACTTTACTAGTTCTAATATCACACTCGCCAATAATTACAAACTTCTTCCACTTAGTCAATGTAAAGGACACCCAAATCTAATAGCAGTCGATGTGTACATGATAGATCATTAGCTAGTCCATCCTAAAGATCACATTGAATCTAGTAAACAATAGGATAGTGAAATATCAAAATTTACCACATCTAGTGATCACTACATAATATCATTGAGACATATTGATATGATATAATTTTTTCCTTAAAGGAATTTAAGAGAAATAATCTCTAAGGATATTATAACCTGTATGTCTAGGATAGCTACCACTTGATCAGAGATAGAATAATTAGAATCAATAGTATTGACAAAAGTGGTAGATAATGAAGAGGTGATTAGAACCATACATTGAAATATTGATTGTACAAAATCAAAAATATCTAGAGCTTGATCCATTTAAAAAACCCATCTTGTCTCAAATCCAAGACCTTTTCCATATATTGTAAATGTTTGGGGAGTCTATAGCCTCTATTGAACACCTCCACCCACCATGTTTCACTAATATTCCAAAACCCTTTTGAGAATCCCTTGAAAAAAATCACTAAATATTACATGAAATGACACATAAATGGAACTCCAAATATAGATTCCTGTAGTAATTGATGATAATTTCATGTTTCCCATGATTGAAGCACCTGATAGAATCACTTATTATAGGGGAAATTTTGGAAGTCCTAATCTGACCTATTTACCAAAATCACAACATCTCTTAATTTTCTTTCCCATTACTATTATCAAAACATGATATTATATTAGTGCTCTGAAGTATAGTCATTGATCTTCTTGGGACTAGAAGTAATCCCACCACCATGTCATAATATAGACCCTTATCAATGGTTATGGATTTTCATAACACCTCTATGTATGATGTCAATTAAATGCTCATAACTAGTTGTTAGATTTTAGGATGAAGGTCTATGTTGAACTTTTGGGCACTTTGGGACTCATTTGCAACCAAAATAGGGGTGATTCATAGTAGCTATATGAAATTTGAGGAATATGAATGGGAAAAAATATACACTACCTACTACTTCATGAACTGTTGGGAACAGTCTGACTTCATTTCATCGGGAAAGAATTACTCGAGAAATACCTCCACGAAGGTCTCCCTGATAGAAACCTCTCATCTTCCATCCTCATTATTTATATTTTACCACCTCATAGAATATAAAATGAAGAAAAAGGATACAAAAATAACTTATCCATCCATAGATTCTAGAACAAAACAAAAAATCTCTCATGATTTATTTCTAGTCCCCTAAAACAACATTCTTCTAGTACAATAAAAATTCAGAGTATTTCCGAACCAGAAGTTCCAATCTTGATCAACCTTGATCTTTTGATATTTTCTTCTTTTAACGGTAACAATTTAAAAAATTTGAGGGTAAACTATCTATACAGCTAGAATAAATGGATTCAATATAGAAATGTGATTGGGTACATGCTCATGTACCAATGGTGGTGGTATATGCATTTTCTCTCTAATGGGAGTATATTGGGATTCCTCTAATAGTGGAACCATCAATCATATTTGTGGAAGAAATTATAAAACTCTAAAATAACTTTTAAGAGCCTAAAGGAATTAATTCACTATACATCCGAGTCAGTCTATGGGATTACACAAATATATTCCTTTGGGTCTACCCATAACCCAAGATATATCCCTCCTAACACTATCTATATCCGAAGCCAAGTTCTCTATACCAACACATTATCCACAATCATATATATACATAACATAATAACATGATAAATTTGAAATAATTTATACCAAATATTGATATAATAAATAAGTAGATAACATTGGTATATCACATAATATATAATAATATTCTATCCTAAAAAAGTAACACAAATCATGGAATTTAATTAAAGAAATAATATATAAAACATAACACTTATATATAATTAATTTTGTCCTATGTTTCTAGGTATGATTACTGATATACAAAAATCTCATAAACATTAACTACACAATATAATCAGGATCATCCTGAAACCATAAAACCATTAATGTAATAGTAATCCCAATAATAGTAATTCAATGCCCCATTAAATAGATGATGGATAGGCACATAAGAAACTATAAAAAATAATTCCCAAAAAACCTAATACATTTATACCCTTCCACAAAATATTTTAAATAAAAAAAAGGTTAAAAATAATTTGATTCCATTTTTGAATGCACCAGACCAAATCACCAAGTTTGAGTTAATGTTCCCCATGGCCTTATGTGTGCCTTCCCATTCACAAGATATTTATGACTACCAGTGAGGGTTAAAAGGTTGTGTGTGGGGAGAATATTCCATCAGTATCAATAAAGAGAAACATAAATAATATCAAAAATAAGAATAGTGAAAAAAATAAGCAATGTTATAAAAAAATACATGGGTTATAACTAAAATCATACAGAATAAATAACCAAGGACACCCATAATGGTAGTCCAAACAATAGTATGAGCGAGGAATGAAAGTAAATAAAATACTACCAAAACCCTTTGATGTTGTGAAAGCTACTTCCTCTATACACCATCATATGTCTCATATCACCCTTTTGTTGGGTCTTTTCCTTTCATTGGCCCCTGATCATGAAGTCAGCCCACACATTGAGATTCCCATATAGGGTGTGAGTATAAAACCAATACAATACTGCTAATACATCCTTAACAAAACCAGACTTGAATATATAATGGGGGTTTTCAGGACATAAATTTAATGAATAAGTAAACATATAAGAACAAATGTGCGAAGTTATCATGTTCTATGAAAACTACAATGAACCATGGACCCACCAGCATCAGTATAATAACAGGGCCTCAAGGTGTGTCACTATATGTTTTAAGATATTCCATAATTCCTATTATCAGTTACAACCCTACATCTGCCATTATTATCCACATGTTCATCCTTTAAGGAAATTCTATAAGCTCTACACTAATGGAAGTCATTAACTAGAACACTACACATAACACCCTGATGGTGGTTGTAATCCTCAAATGATGGTACGGTGAACCTGACATGTTTGACATATATAGATATGAACATCACCCAATTATTGATTTATTCCATATCGTCTTTATTTTAAGGATTCTAAACTCCAATTCATGGTCTACACCCATGTCAATAGACATGTATTTGATCATACTCATACCATGAATTAAGCCATTGTTCCTTTTTTATATGATCAGGAACACCCTCCAAGGGTTCGTATAATAAATACTAAGCAACATGTTCATCCTGAAACATGAAATTTTTTTTCATGTGCTATATAATACCACAAAAAACAAATCATAAAAAGGATCAATAAATCATATTATGTTTTTCTATGAGGCTATATACAAAACACATGATCATATATCATGAATGGGTATCAAAGTAAACTCACTCACCAAAATAAAACTTATATCAAGAATGGGATTCAAGAATAAAAAATCATATCATGAAAATGTCATATACAAGGACCTATATGGTAAGGAACTTCCTACCTCAATATGGAAGATATCAACATCAAGGATTTCAAATAAGGTCGTCACCCAAAACAAGATCACACCCAAAGGGCCTAAGAACTATCTCCAATGTCACAAAAGAATTCAAAAATAGAGATCCTATGAGTAAAAAATCAATTTATGGCATAAGAGACTGACCAAAGAAGCTTATAAGGACCTAACCATAAATTTTACATATTCTAGCCATTTTAAATAGAATTTACATAATTATATTACTGATGATCTATTTGTTTTTGAGTTTAAGAGATTTAGCGATAAATAATACACGGTAAACCCATACTTACAAGTGGAAACATATACTCAGTATCCATTTCATCCTTAAACCAAATGTTTAAAAAACATTGTTTCTATTCATGAATAATATTTAAAATTTCCCCCTTGATCTCATCCTTATCCTTAATCGACCTTAAAATTTTATGATATTTTTTTAAAATTTGATATGAGAAAAAATACTAATAATGGAGATAAAGGAAAGGAAAACATTAATCTATTGAAAAACCATTAAAAAAATTTGTTAAAAGCATACATTTTTACCCCAAAAAAGGAATAATAATTTCAATAAGATATTTATATTACCAGTTAAAAATTAAATGATTTAAATGAGAACCCATAATCATGAAAATAAGAGTTATGTTTCTACCTTTGGACGTTATATTATTTTTCAAACAACAAAATGGGATAGAAAGAAAGGTTAACTTCTATCATTGGAGTACCAAATTCATTGGAGGTTATAATATAACCACCCCACCTTGGTTCATCACAGAACCACCCATTATTAGTTAACAAACTAAACACCCGTCATTGATTTATCATAGAATCACCAATCATTAGTTTATAACGGAACCACAAGTCATCATAAATAGTTCCCACGAACGTTAAAATCGACATAAAAAATTAAATCTCGCACAATAAAATACTCTTTGTTGAAAATTGACCAACCATTTTGAGATCAATTATTTTGAAAAATTGTACACGTACAATTGAATTTTTTTAAAAAGTAAGCATATAAAATTTTCCATTTAAGAATCAAAATATTATGGCAAAATGAAATAAGTAAATTCTATTCATTCAATATATGTAAAAAAAATTCCTTCTAATTTTGTAAAAATAAAATATAAATTAATTTATTTTAAAAGAAATTCCAATTGAGAAAGCCATATCATTGAAGTCAGAGTTAATGAAATCAACAGAGTATTTCTTTTCTATGTAACTGCTTAAAAAATGGAAACACAAACTACAAAAATTAAAATTTATTTAACACATAATCTTAGCAAGAAATCATCAATGAAGTTTTAGTTTAACCTAAAGAATCAAAATTGGGTTAACAATTCCCTTACCTTAGGTTTAAATTATATAAAATGTGTTCAAACCTTTTTTATTGTTGTTTAAAGAATGTTATTAATTTTTCCAGATATATATTCAAATTTATAATACCATATATTATCTTTTTATGAAATATTTCTACCCATTCATTAATAATATTTCATTATTTTCATTGTTCTGGGTGCATTCGTTTCATGGTTTCGTGGTTAGTTGAGTTGTGTACAATTGTGGATTTTCTTGTCAAAAGGAAATAATAATCCATAATTGGAATGAAATGGTATTAATTCACATCTATAATTATAAATGGTTACATATATAATTATTTACTTATATGATAATGAATCAATTTATAAAATTTTATAGATAAATGTTTAGTTTATTTTGGTAGTTTTTTCTTACCATCACAAACTAATTTCTGTTTATTTATTATTATGTCTATATATTTGTTACCTAACATGAAATAAGTTATTATAAAATATTTATAATCTCATTTAACAATAAAAATAAATTTAGGTATTTGAATGTTTTAATTTTTTACTTTAACCCGTTTCATTATTTTACATATACTATAGTAAATATGTTTTTCCCATGTCATATTTTATAATAATAAAAATGAAAATGAACCCACTAAATTTTTTACCCTAATAATTCAAATAAGGAATCAATTTTATAAAATTCAATTCATGTAATTTAATAAATTATATTTAAAACAAAATAAACAGATATAATAAAAAACAAGGTTTTCATGAAGTGTATTTTCAACCAAAAATGAACTATATTGACACTATGATTAATAGTAATAATTTTATAATAAATAAATAATATTTAATGATATATAATTTATAAATTAAAAATATAAAATCCCAATTAGTTATTATTTTAATTAACTAAAAAGTAGAAACATTATATACTCTAAAATAGTTTTCACAAACACCATGTTTTTAAATAAAAAATAATACTATTATAAAATACAATATAAATTTTATTATAAATAATTTAAATGTATTAAATATAAATAAATAATACTTATGTTACCTAAAAAAATATTTAGAAAAAATAACAGGGCTTGTAAATTTCTTAATTTATTAGAAGGAAATTTTATTTTTACAAAAATTTGTATTTCCATTATTCACTAAAAAATAAATCTTTTTAGAAAAATATAAAAAATTAATCCTAAGATAATTATGAAATTATTAATACAAAAATGAAATTATTTTTTTCAATTTAAAACACTATAATTTAGATAATAATCTTTGAAATACTTCCTTATAAAAAATGGGTTTGATATAACTATTTCATACATAGAATATTTATAATTAATTTAATTATTTAATTAAATAATAAAAATAAATATGTAATATTTTTTCTATCAGTACATGGTTTGTTACATTACCAACCCTTATGGAAATTTCATACTTGAAACTTTATTCACTTACAAAATAAGGAGGGGTACTTTTTCCCCATACCATTTTCATATTCCCTTGATGCTTCTTCAACCATATGGTTTCACTTCATTACCATAACCTAGTGAATCACCTTATTTTGAAATAATTTCTCTCTATGGTAATGAATCTGAATAGGTTGTTTTTCTTATGAAAGTATCTCATCTAACTGAACTAATTTAGGTAAAAAATAATTATATGAATATGGAACATACAAAATTAACATCAAATAATGAAAAACATTTTGTACTTGGGATAAACTCTAAGGAAAATAAACTTAGTAGGAAATTGATCCAAATTTTTATAGGACATTATATATTCTAATTAATCAGGGACTTAAGTTACCATTCTTATCAAAATGAATAACACTTTTCCATGGAGATATTTTAAGGAACACTGAATCACCTACCTCGAATGAAAGGCCATTCCTCTTATTTTCACAAAACGTTTCTTCCTTATCTAATATTTCATCATATTTTTATGAATAATTTTTCCTTATCAACCATTTAATCAACTAATTATGGTCCCATAAACATTATTTATCCTAATTGAATCCAAAATGTTGGAGTTGAACCCTCTTTTATATATAATTTCTCAAAAAGGTTTCATATGTATATTATAATGAAAACTATTATTATAAGAGAAATATACTAAAGAAATATGTTTATCCAAACTTCCTTATTGATATATTGATAATAATAAAATAATTTATTCCAAATTCTGAATTTTTCATTATAATTTTCCATCCGACTAAAGAAAAAAACTGTTCTGAAATTTAATTCAGTTCCCAAAAACTTGTGACATCCTTTACAAAAATTAGAAGTGAAATAGAGATCACAGTTAGATATAATATATAGAGGAACTACATGTAACATAAATTTCTCCATAACATAAAATATATAATGTTGATCTAAAAATAGAGAATCTAAAATGGGAATAAAATGAGAAAATTTATTTAGTCGACAGAGCATAACACGAATTGCATTGTTTTCTTGAGAAGTCTTTTGTAATCCCACTATGAAATACTAGGAAATATTTCACCATTTCTACTATGGATTTGGAGAAGGATGAAGCACCTGATTTGGAAATTACCATTATTTTTATCGTATAGAAAATTAAAACATCTCAAGATAAAAAAACAATATCTCTTTTCATTCCATCCCACCAATAATACTCTCGAAGGTATCATTACAAATTATTACTACTATGATGAATGAAAAATGGGGAACTATGAGATTAATTTAACAAATCCATTTTCAATTGAGATTAACAAGGCACAAATTATCACTTTCCAATTCACAAAACACATTCTTTATCAAAAATAAATTCATGAAACATACCATTTTTAACCAACTATAATTTTTTCTACTAGTCACAATATTTTGTATGAGATTTCTTAGTTCAATCTGATAGAGACAATTGCACTGACTCCAAAAAAATAGAGTAAGTCACTAAAAACACAACTTCCATGAAAAAATTCTTCAAGTCATTAACCAAATGATCATGTTCTATCATAACCAGGTCAACGATGTATGTTTTTTTACTGACGACCTTAACCACTTTGTTTTATTTTCTTAGATGATAATTCATTATGTAATTATAATCCTTAAACAATTATAACCATGTTTTCTACCTCATGATCAACAGTCTCTGATTAAATATAAACATTAAAATACTAATATTATTATATATTTTATACTTTGCTCTATTTAGTCGACAAAATAAAATTTTTAAATCAAAAACTAGAATAGCCAATTCTAAATCATATAATATTTCTCACTATTTTTTTAATTTCCATGAAGCACATGAAAATAACTATTTATATTGCATTAGAATTCAACTAATTACCTTCAATGATTCATCCTTATAGATAATAAAATATAAATTTATTGAGGGTAGGGACAAAACTAGAGAATTTACCAATCTTTATTTTAGTTCCTGAAAACAATCATCACATTATTTTCTCTAGATAAATTTAACTCGTTTTGTGATAACTTAGTTAGTGAGATATATATCTAAGGAAAGTTTTCAACAAACTTCTAGTAATGTATTTCTAATCCAAGTAAACTTAAAATATATGTAACATTTTTGGGTCTTGTATATTCATCAAAATCATTTATTATCAAGGGATTAACTATAATTCCGTCCTTACATATAATGTTTCCAAGAAAAGAAATATATGGTAACCAAAACTGAAAAATTCAAAATTTTCCATATAACTTATTTTTTTAAGGGTTTGCATTATAATCCTTATATATTTTTAATGATCCTGATAAATTTTTGAATAGAATAACATATCATCAACATAAACAACCAATTTTTTTTTCAATTGTTCAATGATCACTCTATTCAAAAAATATATAAATCCAGTAGAGGAATTTTTCAACCAAAAGGGCATGAATAAAAACTCATAATATCCATAACTAGTCTAAAATGTAGTCTTAAGAATATAATCCTTCTTTTATTTCAACTAATGGTACCATTAACTGCAATCAATAATTGAAAATTATTATCCTACCACGAGATGATCAAACAAATAATTGATATGGTGGAAAAGAAACTTTTTCTTAAGAATTATTATATTTAATTCACTATAATCAATAAAATGTCTCGTGAAACTTTATTTATTAAAAAAATAATCACCCCATGGTGGTGTTCTAGGCAGAAGAAAACCATTTTATAGAAACTCTTTCAATTTATTTTTTAGTTCCAAAATTTATGATTCATTCATTCAATAAGGGAGTTTTGAAATATGATTAACCTCAGGGACAAAGTCGACAGTGAAATCAACCTCTCAATTAGGAATGTAAACAAAACATTTATTAGGAAAAAATCCATGTATTCATTCACAATTATCACATCACTAATACGAAAAAATAATTATATAATGACATGTGTTACATAATGTTCACACACATTTATAACCAATTTGTATGCTTCATGGTTGGTTTTTTTAAGGTATGAAATCATTGAACAAGATGTTATTTTCTCTATAGTCTGTATTAGTATGATAAACTGAAATCCAATACATACCAAAAACAATATCAAACTCAAATATGTGTAGTACATCATGATTTTTTGTAAGGTCCATTTCATCGATAACAATATGATGATTCCTATAAATATTGGTTTCTTTGATACATCCACAAAAAATTTTCCCAAAAAGTTCTATCTTACCTTCATGATGTGATATTCATAGTATTCTTTCATATTTATAAAAAATGGAATAATGTGATGATCCAGAATCAAACAGAGTATTGGAATATTTTGAATACAAAAGTAACATACCTATCACCAATTTATTTGGTGGACCATAATCAACCATAGTAGTAGAAAATATTTTTCCAACTACATCTATTTCTGATAATATTTATTTCCCCATTGAGTGACTAAATTTGGACAAACATTATCATGATGTCCCAAATCATTGAAATTAATGAACCTTACTATAATTTTTTCATCATTTGTCTTCTTATTTTCTTTAAATTCACTGTCTATGTGACCAATATTTCTACATTGAATGAATTTTTTTGAGAGTCATTTTCCAAGCTTCTCCCTACCAAAATTTTCAAAATAAGAGAATTTTATTTTCTTAACACAATATTTCATTGATGAATTCTTCCCCAATAACATTCAACATGACTAGTTCATATTATTTTCATCATGAGGTATATACATGTCTGCAAACTCTATCTCAACCTTTTCAACACTATGTGAAAGTTTCTTATATAATTTGAGCTCTTGTGAAACTAATTATATTCATAAAATTGGATTGAAACCAAATACAAATCTATTAATTTTTCTGCCAATGTACCGAACAAAATCTAGTTCGTGTCGAGTTAGTATTGTAAAATTTTCATCATATGGTTCTACAAAATATTCATACTTTACCTCAATTCCGATAATTTTTTATCCACTCTAAGTCGAAAAATCATTGGAAAATAATTTTCCTGAAAAATTTTCAAATAATAATACTATTCCATAACATCTAGTTAAAATTTATCTCTTATATTCAAAACCTAATAACACTATCAGTCAGGATAACCTTCAAAATGATATCTGAAAAGGGTTACATTTTTTCATTCCAAAGATCTCATGAATTCAAATATATTTTCGAGAGAGTAAATCCATCCTTCTTCTACCACTATAACTGAGGTTCTACTAATATCCAGAGGATATTTCCATATAAGATGCTCCACTAATGAAATATTTCTCTATAGTTTATCCAACTACCCCCAAGCATGGGTACCACCACCATTTAAAACATTTTTCAGTTGATCCATCACTCTGAAAAAATATTCTATTCCAGTTCCAACCATATTAGGATGCATATTTGAAATTATGTTTTTCTATTGATTCCATCACACAAAAACTACATTTTTTTCTACACATAGAATTATTCTGCATAGACATATATCGGATGAAGAAACATTTTAATCCTAGAATTATAAATCGTTTCAACTTAACCATGAAGTAAAAAATCAGTTATGGTTATTCTATTAACATTATCCCAACCCCAAATGTTATCTAAACCATCCTCTAATACCAACTGTAAGGACCTATCCATAAACCTTACATATTCTAGTAATTTTAAACTATTATATACAATATTACAATCCTACGAATATTTTAGGTTTAGAGTTTTAGATAACTAGGGAAAAAACATTCATATTAAACCCATGCATTACAAGTGGGAACTTACAATCAATAACAATTTCTTACAAAAAACCAAATTTTTAAACAATCATGGTTTCTCTTCATGAAAAATCTTCACAATTTCCCCCTTTTCTTCATCTACATCCCTACTATTACAAAAAATCCCATGAAAAACATTTAAAAACACAAAATGAGATCAAAATACCAGTAAGGGACATATATTAAATTAGAAAATTAATCTAATGAAACCCCATAAAAACACTTTATAAAAAGCTTGCATTTTTACCCCAAAAAGGAATCATATATTCAATAATATAATTATTTTACCATTTGAAAATCAAATGATTTTAATGAAAAATCATAAAAAAAATATAAGAGTAATGTAGGTAACTTTAGAAATCAGTTTCTATATCAAAATTACAAATGGAACCAATAAGTTTTCTTCCATATTCAGAGTACCCAATACATTGGAGGTTGTAACATAACCACCCGTCCTTGGTTAATCCTGAAACCAGCCATCATTAGAAAATAATTTTACCACTCATCCATAGTTTATCATAGAACCAAAATTTATTAATTTATAATGGAAGTACCCATTATAATTAAAAATTTACAGGAACCATAACATTACCAAGAAACAGGAAATCATCCATCAAAATAAACCTTTTGAAGAAAATTAACATTCAATTTTGAAATTACGTATTTTGAAAAATTGTGCACATCCAATAGAATTAATTTTATTTGAAAATAAAAATATAAAATTTTATATTAATATAGGAAATAATAAGGTGACATGAAACCAATAAATTCTATTAATTAAATATATTTTAAAAAACATTGCTTTTGAATGTTGTAAAATTAAACTTTAAAAGACGTTTTTAAAGGAAAGACCCTTAAAAAAATAATATCACTAAAGTGAGGGTTAAAAAAGTGAAAATATTATGCGAATCATTTGAAAATCCAAAAAAAAACTGTGAATACAACATAATAACATAAAAATTAATTTCACACAGAATCTTATCAATACACTAGCAATGATGTTAAATATTAACCTAAATAATGGAAATTGGGTTAAGAATTCTATTAAATCAGATTAAAATTTCTTCAAACGTGGTCAAAACTCATGTATATTGGTTTAAATAATGTTATTAATTTATTCCAAAATAATATTAATATTTATAATACCTTATAGAATTTTTTTATAACATCTTACCATCCATTCATTATTAATATTTTATTATTTTTGTTATTTTGGGTGCGTCTATTTCAGAGTTTCATGGTATCATCAATTGCGTATAATTATGGATTTTATTTTTATAGGAAAATATTACTCCAAAAGTAGAATGATTGGGTATTAATTATATTCTATAAGTATTAATTTCCCCTTATATATTTTCTCAAACATGATGATGATGATTCATTTGATAAAATGTTATTGATTATTTTGGGGGGTTTTCTCCCCATCAGAAACCAATTTCATTTTATTTATTATCATGTCTATTTATTAGTTACCAAACATGAAATAATTTATAATATACTAACTACTCTCTTATTTAACCACAAAAGGCACTAGAATAGAATTTCTCTTTAGATGGAATTAATTCTCTAAAAAGAGACACTAGAGTCCCTAGGATTTAAATCCCTAGGTGTGGGAGAAATAATAAGAATCTTTAAAGAGTTTTCTTGCCAAAATATGACTTTTCAAATTATTTAATTTTGCCTACAATTTTTTTTTTCATGGTTTACTATAATGAGCACCAATAGTGCGAGCCTCACAACCCTTTTTGGACACCTGTACAATTTGGATGCAAGATTTAGTAAACCATGAAACAACCATTCTTATAATTCTATTATAAATTATATGGGATTTTCATATAATTTACCAATTTTATCTCTAACTATATACCAATAATTCACCCCATGTTTTCCTCTATTGAATAAGATTCACAATTTCTTAGCAAAAACTGCATAGTTTTCCTTAACCACACTCGAAACATTCCCCCTTTAAAGTCTTTTAATACCATCAAAAACTACCCAGAATCTACCCAAGACATTACCAAAAGAAGTAATAGCTCAAAAACAACATAAAAAAATATGAAATAAAGGAATAAATAAATAGAATTATCTGTGGTTATTAAAATATACCCTCTAAATACTTCTCATCCTTGAGGATAATCACTAGAGGTGTTGCTCAAACAACTTAGGCCCCTGATCCCGCACATCTTTTTCTCGCTCCCATGTTTCTTCTAGGATATTCCCATGCTTTAATAAAAGTTGAAAAAGAGGAACCATATTACCACATGTTATATTATGAGTACTGATCTAAACATGGATCGATAGAACACATCTCTAAAGAGATGAACAATGTATGACCAAGAGATAGATGTATCGGCATGTGACTAAGACCCTAAGCTCCACCATCACCCGAAAGAGACCTGAATGAGACTCTATATAAGAACACCATTTAATTAGATTTCATCCTTACTAGGTGGAAAATGTGAGTGACTATGTCTAACCAATCTTATGCCACCAAGGGGTTTGCCTCATCCTAAAACCAAAGTGGTCTCTCTCTATGAAACTCATTCAATGCACTCAACATGCATGCATTGTCAATAGGTAAATATAGTGTTAACTAAATATAAATGGGTGGTTTTATATCTAGTAAACCACCTAGAAGTTCTATCTCAGAAACATTCTCCTATACATATGACTCTTCTATAGTAGAATCATCTTAGTGATCACACAGTGGAATCAGGGATGGTTATCTACGTGGTGGAATCCAAAAATAAAACAAGATTCAGCATGATAAATTTTTTTTATCTTGGTAGAAAAATCAATAAGGATATATAAAAAACAAACATTCTTATTTTATGGATGTACGAAAACTTTTCCCTTATTCAACTGTTTACATGTACTGAGTTGAAAGATAGTTTCTAAAATTTGTGGTGATTGGATATATTGGCCAACACACAAAAATAAGATTCCCTAGTTTGAAATCTGAACTTCAAATAGTAAAATATATTTCCCAAAACTAATATTAATAACTCTGGTCCTATGATAGAAATCAATTCTCTTAAACCCCTATGTCATGACTCGAACCACTGAGGTCTGACCCATTACTACACCAATCCCTCCTCCAATAGGTCAGGGGCTGGAATGTAATGATGAGTAGGCATTTTTTAGAAATGAGAGGCATTATCCAAATGTACCTAAACACACACATCCACTACCACAAAATGATGAAATGTAAAAAAATAGAAACAATGAATTTTTAAATCTATTGTTTCCCAACAAAGTGTGATATTAATGTAATAAAAGAAGAAAAGGGGCTAAATACAGTCCCCACAAAAACCGATAAAGAGTGAAACCTACTATAATAAAGAGTAATATGTCAAATGAAATCTACTAGTAAAGAAAAATCAGTCTCGAATTCTCCATCTAAACTCCACCCGCTCTTTATCCTCCCATGACACCATCAAATGAGCCTTCATATTCATAAGACATGGCATGTGTGGGAAAATTCTATGTAGGGGTGAGTATAATGATTTTTATAGGATACCCTAAAAAACTAATCATAAATATAAAATTATAGTTTTGTCATTACCTGATATAATGATCAATGTATAACAAAAACACCCAGATATACACAATAATGACACCACAGTACTAATCAATCATAGCCAACTATTAGTGAAAATATTCTTCTTGAAACAATGATATTTATCGGAGAATCCACTCCATGATCCATGCTATATTCTAAGACTTTCTAAAAAGAGGTCTAGATCATTAGGAATTTCCTAATGGAAGCTCACTAGAATAATAAGACCCTCATACAAAGATAGGGGTAAAACCCCTAACCTCATGGAGAAACCACATACCTAATATAAATCAATCTACTATGTATGGGTTTTTTGAAAATGTTTCCAAAAAAAATATAGATACATCATAATAGATGGTGGATCAATTCCTTATTCTGGTAGGTCATGTTGATTTCACACTCCCCACAGAAAGACCAAAGCTGATTGAGGATCACACTATAGTCTCCACGATGGACTCTAAAACACCATCAGAGACTTGACCTCTATATAGTATCACAATCCAATGATGTGGATGTAATTATACATTGTACCCTCAAGGAAATGAACCAAGGGAACAGACTCAAACAATTATAGTCTAAAATACTGAAACAAAGATCCCAAATCACCCTTGAAGGTAGTACATGACGGGTACCAGGGGGTATAATGTGTGTCCAGCTATCCCCATTCCTATATGTATGTAATAGAATTAAACATAATGTAAGTATCCATATACACATTATATATAGGAAGTTCATAAAAAGTAGAGACACATGATATTCTTCTCATGTTTCCTAGTCATACCCATGTATGGTGGCTGTTTCTTAGTACTAGCCTGTTTACACCATGCTATTTCAGTGTCCAGGTAAATGGAATTTAATCTGAATGTATACATTTTCTCATAACTATGTACTCTATAAAGTACACACTAAGCCTCATAGAAGGGGTAATATTCTGTGTGATAGATGTGAAAGGCCATGTGATCCTTATCTTCATCTCGATACCCCATCCACCACTAAACGGGACCCCCAAGGCGTGTAATCCCGAGGTACAAAATGTGTTGCTCAGGTTTTTTCTGATCCATAGAATCTCCTCTATTATTCGTCGCACATCCCTTCCACCAGGATTTGTACTGGAGATCATTCTGTAGATCTTGGGTATGTGTTGACTTGCCCCGCTATTAATAATTCTCCCAAATCTGTCCCTTGAGTTGCTTCAGGAAGAAAACATCCAACATCAAAGATCCATGTAGTTCTAGGTTGTAAGAACCCTCAATCTAATCTTTTTATCCTCTGATCTTACCACCACCATCATCGATCCTTGAATTGTAACTGAGATCACATTCAAAAACCACATATTAGATCCATTGTGTTGAAGAATGATCACACAACGAATAAAAACTAGGTATTTGTTCAACTGATGAAAAATGAACACCAAAGATGATCACCTAATGAAATTGGGGAGAAATACATAAAAAATATAAGTGATGAAGAAACCTCGGTTATTTTTCATTTAGACTCAATCCATTGTCTTAGATGAATATGAACAAAATGGATTTAAATAGAATGACTAAATAAAAAGTCCATAAAATTAATTATACTGATGATGTGCATATCAATTATGTTCATAGAATTGATGAAAATTTTACTAGAACTAGGAAACAGGATAGAACTCACAAAAAATGGCCAATGTGTAGTTTAAATTAACAATTGATGATGAATGTCCAAGTTATCATTGTTGATGAGATACTATAACTCCATTATTGCAATGATCCATGATCTTGTCCCAATTTGTCACCATCTTCCAACAATTATCTCCAAAAGTTGGTTGTAATATCTAGGGTTTGAGTAGCCAACCTTGAGAAAAAACCTATAACTATAAATTTTATGGAGAAAAAATCGATGCATTAAAACTAAATAAAAAATTATTCATTGAATTTATTTCATTTAATTACAGCTAATATGATTTTTTCCCAAATGACCCGTACCGACAATGATTATGTATCATATAAGGTAAAACTGATGTTTTGAACTCAACGATGCCCTATGTTTTCTTATATGATCCCCCATTTGGGTGTTATTACACATTTACATGGATACTATGTCATTGTTTTATTTTTTATATATAATATATTAAAAAAACTTATTTTGGATACAATAGAACTCATACTCGCACGCCGTCTGAGCACCTAGTCTTGAAGATAATCAATATAAAATTGAAAAATAATTCTTTGAAAATTCAAGACATTACATTTGTTGAACTAGTGTTGAGTTAATTATTATGTTAGTTTTTATAATATAGATAGATTATAATTTTCCTACTTTAACTATTTCATCGATAATAACGAAAATACCAATCAATATATTTTCATTATGAAAAATCTAATTTACTCAAACACTTGATTTTATTAGTATTTTCAAAAATTGATCTCCTAAATTCTTAAAGAGGATAAATAATTATTGTTTTTTTTGAAATTAAATTCACACTTTCCTTTAGTGTATTTTTGTACACATTTATAATAATATTATTATTTTTTGAATAATATCTATTTCTTCTTCAAGAGAAATATTTCTCCCTCAGCCTACTTTTAATCACCTTACTTGATATATCTTGTTACTTTAGCATACTCATCACTCAATAAACCTAAAATATATATAGTGGCACATATTTTTATTTACTTTTATCTCGATCCTCTCATTATCTCATGAGCATGGTTTTTTCATTTTCTACACTATTTTATAATAAAAATATACTGGAATTGAAGAAGACAACCCAACTGACAGCCAAAGAGAACGATTATAAAATAACCATTTTGGGTTCTCATAATTTCATTGAGATTATCATATAATATCATTTGAAAGTAATTTTCAAGATTATAAAACTTGATGGTAAAAAATTATCAATTCCTTCTATCCGATTTTTGAATCTCGTTCGACAATCTCATTTTTATCATCATTAACATTATCACCTTCTTCTTTTTATTCTCAGACTCAATTTTTTGATATTGAATAAATCATGACTTGGTCACTCAAGAAATTATAGAGCTTCATTAGATCATAATCATTATTATTCATTAAAATCCTTTCTTATAAGTTGGTTAATTTTAATTATATACACATTCATTCATGCCCTGATATTATCCTCAATTTTTTTGGTGGGTTTTCTCCCCATTAGAAACTAGTTTCATTTTATTTATTATCATGTCTATATATTAGTTACCAAACATGAAATAATTTATATTATACTTATTATTATCTCTATATCAGATGAAATTTCTCTTTAGAGGGATGTAATTCTCTAAAAAGGGACACTATAGTCCCTATGATTTAGATCCCTAGGTGTGTGAGAAATAATAAGAAGTTTTAAGGATTTTTCTATTCAAAATATGTCTTTTCAAATTATTTAATTATGCACACTCTATTTTGTTGAATGGTTTAATACATTGTACACCAACCGTGCAAGTCTAAAAACCTCTTTTGGAAACCATTAAAATATGGATGCATGATTTAGTAAACCCTGAAACAACCATTATTATAATTCTATTATAAATTATATGTGTTTCAAATAATTTTCCATTTTTTTCTCTAACTGCGCACCAATCATGAACCACATATTTCCCCAATCCAATAAGATTCACAATTGATTAGCAAAAACTTCATAGTTTCCCCTAAGCACGCTCAAACCTCTCCCCCTTAAAGTCTTATAATACCATCTAAAACTACCCAAAATCTACCTATGACTTTACCGAAACATGTAATAACTCAAAAAAACATAAAAAAAATATGAAATAAAGTAATAAAACTTTTTAAATATCTAAGGTTGTTAAAATATCCCCTCTAAATATTTCTCATCCTTGAGAAGAATATCTAGAGGTCTCACTTAAACAACTCAGGCCCTTGATCTTGAACATCTTACTATCACTCCCATGTTTTTCTATGATATTTCCATGCTTCAATAAAAGTTGAACAGGAGGCAGCATATTACCACATAGGACATTATCAATCCAATTAGCGATCCATACTAGATTTTCATCATAGGAATCATCTTCATCCTACTTGAATTCTTCACTATCCACAATATATAAAATATATGGATTGTAATTTCAATGATTAAACACATATAATATTTCATTAATACCCCAATGGAAAGTAAAAGGATGTAACTGGTAATCCACTATACCAATCTATTTGACTATGATGAATTTTTCTACAAACCATAGTTCTAGTTTCCCCTTACTTCAGAATTGTTTGGGAGACAACCAAATTGATTCTTGCACGAAAACATGGTCAACTATAGTGAACTCCAAAGCCCACCATTATTAGTCCAAAAAATAATAATTCCTTCTTTAAGTGGTAACTAACCATTTTTTAAATAACTAAACTTTTTCCATAGTTTTCTACACAAAACATAGATCGATAAGTATTAACTCATCGAATTCCTTCCAAAATAAAAGAAAATGGAAGGGTCAACCATAAAGAGCCTCAAATTTAAACATATGAATTGAAGAATAAAAACTATTATAATTTTTAAAATCTTATAAACATAACTGGTCATCCCATGGTCCACCAAATTCAAGAACACACTCCTTAAGAATATCCTCTAATATCTGAGTTGTCCTCTTAAACTATTCATCCATCTAAGTGTGATACTCCATGATTAGCTTCACCCATGGAACCATCATCCTTTTAAGGCCTTTCCAAAACCATAACATAAAAAATGTATCTCGATTTTACATAATACTCATAGGTAGTCCATGCATCCACAATATCTACCAAAATCAAATCATTCCGAACTCATCCAAAGATTGAATTTTTTAAAATTTAAATTAATGTTTAAAATTTATAAGATAATATAAAACCACCAACACTAAATAATAAATTTTTGAGGTCTTGGGAAACCAAATTAAAATTTTAATCACCACCTCATCCCATTTATTCATTGTTATAAGAATTGGATGAAGTAAAAAACCTATTCAAATATTT
Organism: Viscum album; assembly: GCA_963277665.1. Classification (NCBI taxonomy): domain Eukaryota; kingdom Viridiplantae; phylum Streptophyta; class Magnoliopsida; order Santalales; family Viscaceae; genus Viscum; species Viscum album. The sequence continues at coordinate 324,045,405 of OY728165.1, read as the reverse complement.
TATGACTTGATCCATTAGAAAGTGTCTCGATGAGTGGAAAACCCTGCCATGACTTTTTTCATAATTGGATACCAAAAATGGCATAACATGTTTTTATAAATCTTATTAAATCCTAGATTCACTACTCATTTTGAGGTTTATGAATTCTTTATCAGTTTATCTCTCATAGAAGTAGGATATACCACTCTACCAGGGACCCGAATCAAGTCATTGTCATCCAAGGACCATCATAGAACTATGTAACCTCCTATCAAACTATCCTACATCACCATACAATCCTGATCAGTCTTATGACTGGAGTTGACCCAATAAACCAATGTAGATGTGATGACCAAGGGTGCACCAAAAACCCCTTATGGATACTTTGATACACTCACATGAAATTTGGATACAAATCTAATTAATATCAATTATTCTTATGATTTTTGAGGTCCCAACTCATAAATATTTTTTCTAAAAGAATCTATAAAAACATTACCTTTTCCTGAAACCTATGCTATCTTATAATTGAAAATGTGGTGATACTCAACCCAATATTTCTTTTTCAAATTCATGCATGACTTAGAGAAAATATATCCTATGATCTTGGAGTTAATATTGAAAACAAACATATATATTTAGAGATAATGATTCTAATATTTCAAGGCATGAACCAAAAATACTAACTCTTGTTCAAGAGTAGTGTAGTTTCACATATAAGAGAATTGTTGGAGAGGAACTTAAGAAACTACCCCTAAATTTTGCACCAAGATAACTGCAAACTACATCAGATTAATCACAGTACACCACCAAACCAATCCGAGGTTCTAGTATAATGAAAATATATGTCATCCTTCATTTCATCTCTAAGAAGGCCTCATTGAGTAAGTTAGTCCACTCGAATATTACCTATTATAGGGTATTTTTGGCCATAGGTGTCTCCCAATAGGAAACATTATAGATAAACCACCTATAGTACATGAATAATTCTAGGAAATTACAAATTTATAACATATTCCGAGTGCAAAACCATGATGTTACCACATCATCCTTCTATAGATCAATATAAATACATATCTCAAAAATAAAATTCTCAGGAAAGAATACTTATTGAATATAAAAGTAAAATTTCAAGAGATTAACATATTTCAAATGCACTCAAAGGATACCCAACCAGATATCCAAATTTCTAGAATGAAATTCCAAGACCTTTAATGTTCCAAGATATCGACAAAAAATCACGAGGAAAGAACACAAGCATGGGTGAAAATTTTCATTCATGATGTCTATGAACAATACTAGAGGAATTTTTATCTAAAATAAGATAATTAGGTTCCAATGTAACCTATATAACCTTCTATAAATTTTAATTGTCATGTACTTTTATTTGACACAAAGTTGGTGAGAGAACGACCATTGATCGGTTGCGGATAACAACTCAAACCCCCTAAAATGATACAAAAAGCATCAATCCATGGTAATGGATACCAATTATTTACTGTAAATTCATTTTATTTTTAGTAATCTATATTTTTCTTTAGGATACCATCCACATTTTTGGAAAAAAGAACCGGAGTACTCCAAGAGGAAGCTATCATCCAAATAAACACCTTTTTCTAATAATCTTCATGCTATAATTTCAAATCCTTCATTTAGGTTTGTGTTATTTGATATATGGGAATTGATATAATGTTTTACGCTTGAAAAGAGTTCAATATATAAAATGATTATTCTTACGGGGAGGGAGTCTTGAGAAATAAATTGGAAAGATATCTTGGTAAAGGATTACCGAAGGATGAAAAATTGTTGGAGTTTTAACTAATTTATTTCTAAAAGAATAACCACCACCTAATCTTAAATGGTGCCAATATCATTAAGGTTTATTACAAATATACCTAATCTTAGACCCCATTCTCCTATCAGGATATGCTTATATCATTAAAGGGAGGTAAATTTCATGTGTCTTTGAAAACAATCTATATTATATTTTTAATGAGCCAACTAGTCCTTACTAAAGATCATATCCAAAATGGTAATATCTAAAACCATGAAATCCCATAGATATATATATATATCCTATAACCTTGATAGGAAATTCTAGAAAACATTGTGTATGCTCTATTTTTTTGAGAGGAGTATCAAGAGATTTTTTTTTTGGAAAACTAATCATTGGAAAACATTACCTGACAACTAATTGAGAATATATAATAGAATGGGAATATCATGTATCAAATAAGTATAAATAGATTATATAATTAAGAAAAACTAAACCCAAAATTATCAAAGGCCCCTCTCCATCATCATCAGGAATATGATTCACTATCTAGAATCTTCTCACATAAGATCTATGAACTTGTCCCCATGATCCTAGGTTCACATGATCCACCAAACACTATAGATTCTGTAACTACTACTGATACCAAATTATTTCTCTATGGTCTGAACCTCATGTAGTTTCCCTACTACCTATTTTTTATTCTCCTACCCAGGAACATAGAGTACACATGTTTCTAAAATTACCATGTAAACATAATCATAGTGATCTCACTTAGAAATGATGAAAATATCCCATATTAGCAGACAAATGACACTTTCTCTAAATATCGTGGAATAATTTGAGGTACTGTCTAATGTGTCCATTGTTAAATCACATGAAAAAACATCCTCCCATAAATGGATCTCTAGAAAAATTTCTCTATTCGAGATGCCTACCACCACCCTAACACATATATTTATCCTTCCTATTTTTATTACTGGATGGTTCATCAATAAATCTACTTGAGAATCCTCTTGTTGGTCTAGTAAGGATATGAATACTACCCACTATTTAATACCCCACTAAACCCTACTCAATTATAAGGTCCTTGAAATGATCTTTTGAGATTGTGGTCGGGGTGAATTTTTTAAACTGGTTCCTCAACTTTGACCATAATCTAATCATGAACTCATGAGATTTCTATGCCTCATTACCAACTAAAATATGAGAAAAATATAGCAAGTTTAGGAAACGATAATAATATTGGGTTACTATCATTATCCCCTATAAGTTTTTCCTAAACTCTTGGGATCTATCCAAATTTAGTGTATCTGAAAATAACTCCTTACAAAGAGGTCATTTAAGGACTCCCAAGTCAGAACCACATTGCTCTAATTTGATTCATCAAACTACACCATATCCTAGTGGCTCTATGAATCATATATGAAAAAAATTTGACATGCTTCATTCTATGAGTTTATATTAGATCAAAAATTCCCTCGATGATCTCAATATACTATTCAATATATTGGGGGTGTTTAGTGCCTTGGAATGTCATAACTGGAAATCTTTTGAAAATCTGGCCATATTTAGCCCACCATTATAGGTTTATCTACCAAAAATATGTACTATATGAAAGAATCCCTCTTAAAGAAGTTATGTTTCCTGGACCATTGAATAAATTATGGGAGCATGCTGAGCTATATTTTCTTTTATGTCCAGATGTACTGTTTGTGTATTTCCCATTATGGGGAGTCCTGTACGACATAGGTTACCCACTAAGATTTAATGATGGAAAAATAATCTAAAATACCATAATTAACACATAAAAATTCATATAAACGATTAAATATCAACACCACATTTATGTTCAATAGACAAAGATACACACACACACACATAAAAACCAATTTACAAATATTTATTCTAAGAGGATACATACAATAATAATGCCTATCCCCTTACATTAATGAAAAACTATTCCCAAGTCTCTAGTATATAGATGTTAGTCATAGTCATATACATATAACAAGATATATCATACCCAAGAAAAAATAATTAAATATCCACAGTGGTATATAAAAAGAGAACATAAAATAGATTACAACTGGAACATAATTAATTAGATCTTGATTAATAAAAATAAAATAGTTATATGACATGAGAAACTATGTGCCTACTAATGATGCATGAACCCACAGAAACCCCATAAACTATAATTGTACCACAATAATCAGGATCAAAATGAAACATTAATACGAAAATCATTAATAAAAATCCCACTTTCCCTGATAACTTTATGGTATATTACAGATGATATGGCCAAGAACATGTGTATCATTCCAACCCGAGTCCAAACAATATTATCTCTTTTCTTCCAAACTCCAAAATCATATCCCAGTTTGAATATTATGATACCATTTTGGGGCACCCTAACATAAATAACCAGGACTAGGATGGAGTTTCAAATGACGAAATTCATGGATACCTATATGTAAGTGGATTTAAATTTGATGAAAGGGACTAAATCAGGACATGGGGAGTCTATTCCCTTGATACCAATGTCCATCAAACATATGATGTGAGCATGTTATAAATAAATAAGTTAATCGTATAATGGAATTAAATGACATAAACCATGATGTGTCAATATGTCATACATGACAACCATCAATCATATAACTTTAAGTATAATATTAATGAAAACAAATATGGAAGATATTAAGTGATTCTATAATAAGAAACCCAATGTCGACTATAACTCTATTAATTTTCCTTGCTCTTCCACCTTAGTCATCTGAGATAGTTCCCTTTCCATTTTATAGATCATTAATTATAATTAATTAATGCACATTTATAGTCCCATATATGGTGTGGGTATAATCCTAGAAGGACACCAATGATTTGTCCTTAACATAGGTGAATCATTTATATAAAATTATCTATAATAAAAAAATGAAATTCACAAGTAAACAATCACATGATGAACATCATGTGATAACCAAGATTCCCTAAACCCCAATAACATGTAATTTATCTCTATGATATTATATAATTTATGTCTAGTTTCCATGAATCAATAAAATAATCCAAAAGACTAATGTAAATATCAGAACATAACACCCAACTCTAAAGCACCGAGTTAGGCCACACAGATGTCATCCTTGACCACTATCTTAGTTTGGAGACAAGGTAATCATTCCCCACTACACAAACATAGTCTAAGACCCAAGGCCATAATTCCCTAGCATATTTCATTCAAGACTCTATCATAATTATCAGGATTCACACCGCTCATGATCCCCCTATAATGGATTTACCAACCGATTAAGGGTCCTCCCATTACCTTAATACCAAACTTTATAAGTCTATGATCTATATAAAAATATTATATACCAAATCTATATTATATAAAATCTTGATAAACACACACACACATACAAAATTTCAAACAAAAGAGGTCTCACTAGCCACACCAACATGTACAATTATTTCATATCACAAAAGGTCTCATGATCTATACAGAGAAATATTCATGCAATATCCAAAAAGGATTCATGAATACACACAAACATAAGCCTATCATATCAATAAAGGTCTTACAGACACACACACACACACACATACTTGAATATAAAATAATATATCTTATATAATTGATATAACATGGTCTAGAACTTCCTACCTTAAAAATATTGAATCCCAATGTGTTGGTTTTCCACCATAATAAAGTCCACATAGTAATGATTCTTAAAATCAACACAAGTCTCCAGAAAAGGATTCAAAAAATTAATAACCAAAAAGAATAAAATGAGAAGGTCTATAAATAGTTTAGACTTACTCACTGAGATCCCACGTAACAATTATATCTAGATTATTTCAATAACGATCAAGAAAAAATAGAATTTTTACCTTTCTTTCATTAAAATATTTAAGGAATCTCATTAGATAATTTTATAATTTTTATAAAAAACCATAGAAGTATAGATGTTGTGTTTTTTAAATGGAAAATATTGATGATCTATCAATATTAATAAGAATAGAGGGGTAAAAATTAGTTACCATTAAATCCCTTGGTCTGGTGTTTATATATCTGGTGAAATTTCACTTAGGAGGGAAGGAATTCACCAAACAAATATCCATTAGAGTCCCTATATTTGAGTTCTTTATGTTTGGGAGTAGGAATGAGAGGTATTAGGGAGTTTTCAGGTCCAAATATGATTTTTTGTATTGTTTAATTCGATATGCATAGTTTGGTTTCATATTTTACTAAACCAAACACCAAAAATGTGATGATCACTGAATATTTTGGGAATAATCATATATTAGACCCATAGTTTAGTAAATCATGTTACAATTGTAATTTTTATTCAATTATGAGTTATATAGTTTTCTGGGGAATTTCTGATGGTTAGTTATAACTAGGAGCCAACCAGCTGTTGACCCACTCCAACATGTATTATGGTTTCCCAAGGAAAACCACATAGTTTTCCCTAAAAAATATCCCACTTAAACTATTTTAAAATACTCCAAAACAAACCATAATATACTTGAGACTTCACCCATACAAGGTATAAGTAAAAAACACTTAATGAAATCCCAATAACAATAAATAAACCACCTGAAAATAAAGATTCCATCATATAATAAATTTTATGAAATTTAATAATGACCCACTATAGCTAAACCTTGGGAGGTTTAGAAGTTGATTTATGTCACCAAAATAATAGAGAGAAGAATCCCAATAAGTAAGAAATAAATATTAAGTAAAAAAACAATAATATTAATCTTGTTTAACTAATATAATATAGTCAACAACCATATTCAGAATGATAAAATGACAAAATTAATAATTCATAAAAATAAAATAATGAAAATATTAAGGTGTTTATAAGAGAAATGAGTATTTCCTATTGAGTTCACTGAATCTATTCTTAGATATATCTCCACTATTATAGTTACCTAGTTTATAAAATTTTGTAGACTATTGGTGTGGAATCCACATAATTTATTTAAAAAATATTCCAATTCTACCTTTTTAGTTATCTTTTGAAACTCCTAAACATGAAAACATGTCATCTTTTAAGACACTAACATTTGAATGATCTATCATCTCATATGTGACTATCCCCCACACTTTCATTTTCACATGACCATTAATGGACAAGAAAAACTTCTTTAAATATTATATAGAACACATTAATGTAATACTATTTTAGTAGTGGTTTACATATCTTTAGTTTGTAAATAAACTCATACCCATTGATTTTGATATAATTAAAATCAAATAGTCTAACTCAAGATAAAACAAAAATTAGTAGCAGAATATATATTTTAAATCATAAAAAACCATTCTCAATCAGATCAACCTATTTTTTGTGGCAAAAATACATAATAGTTCCCACTAAGTGGTGGAAAACTATACTCTTTAGAACCATATTCGAACTGTAGATCCCTGAAACACCATGATATTTTAGATCAGTGAGACAATTCTTATAACCTCTTCATAAATTTGAAGAAAACTAATAGATCATAACTAACCATTGAGATTCAATACAGTAGTAATGAGTCATACAATCAAAAATTAAAATTGATATCTATCTTAAAAAATGACTAACATCAATATTAGTCTATAAGAAAAACAATTTTTATTTTGTAGAATATGAATTTTTGTGGAATAGACTATAGTGGCTAGGTAATTTGGAAAAATATTTCCAATGAATCCAGGTTTAGATGTCTTGGCTTGGGAAGCTCCTAATTATATTGGGTTACCTTAACTCTACCTATTCATTTTACCAATATCCACTCTTAATTTACAGATAAACACAAAGAATAGAACATAATTTACCTCCAAAATATTATTTTTCATCTAAATAATGTTTATATAAAAATTTTTATAACCATTTTAAAAGAAAATAATTTCAAAAAATTCATCTTGCAACAACTTTTAAAAAATCTAATAGTTGGAATCAAAATAATATTTTAATGAAAACTCTTAATTCCAAAAACACTTGATTTCTAGTATATTTTTCAAATCATTAAATATCAATGTAGAAATGTAATTTACAATATAATAATTCATTTAATTCCTTAAAATGATAAAAAGTTATGAAAAAATTTCAAAAATTTAAAATGTGACCCAAAATGGATATGTTCTACTCAAAACTCCAAAGAATATCATTTTTTAATGAAATAAAATAAAAAACAAGTATTTATTAAATAAGAGGCCATTTTTTAAAGAACTAGAATAAAAATTACTTAATCTAGTGTCTATAGACTATATTTAATTTTTCATCATTCCCAAAGATCTTTTAGGTTTATAATTTCGGATAGTTATGTCACAACTCCTACATAGAAAACCAATATATATAAAAAGTGGACACGTCTAATATGTATCCATTCTTCTTATGAAATTAATGTTAAAAAAATGATTCATTTTCATAAAAAATCATCAAAACATTCTAATTTAATTATTCACATCCTTTATCCATGATTAAACCATATGAAAAATATTTTAAAACATGGAATGAGAAAAAATCATACTAAGGTACATAAAAAATGAAATATGTTAGTCTAGTGGAAATCATGAATTCCCATGTAATTTAAACCTTTATTATTAATGTTATTTGATCATATGGAAAAAAATATTTACACAAGAAACACACACACATTTTCCTCAACAAAAAATATTAAAATATATAGAAAGTAAATAAGAAAACTTTTATGAATCTTAGATCATCATATTAAAAAAACATTTCAAAATCCTAGAAATTGGAATAACCATATGGCCAACTTCCAATATAATTCTCCAAGGAACATAACAAATACCCATTGAATTTTAGAGCTATAATGGGACTCACCCTCTGTATATGTTATATCGTGCTCATACATTTTTCCTAAGCAATAATGGGACTGAAACCATTGTATATGTTGTATTGAGATATCCTATTTTTCATATAATTCTAAAGTTTTATATAAAAACTAAAAAATTTTATTCTTTCACGTTTTCATCATAAAACCATTTTCATGACACCTTTTAACCCATATATAAAACTCTATCATATTTTGAAATACCATTTTCTTTTAAAACACTATTTTCTACATCAAAAAACTTACAAAAAGGGAATACATGGTTTTCATTGAATAAAACATGATAGATTGTATAAGAATACCAATAAAAAATAATGGTTACAATGATTAGAAAATTAGTTGGTAACATATATACAAAAATAGAAAATTGAATTTTTTATTTTGTAAATAAAGTAAAACATTCCATTAATTTTTTTAAAACATTTGAAAGAAATTCAAGGAATTTTTTTATTAAAATATAAAAAATTAAAACATAATTATGAAACCATTTTATTTGAAAATAACCTTGTAATAATATAAATTAAACTCCATAGAATTTAGGCATCATGATAGCTTGAAATTTATTTGATGTTGTATATGTAAAAAAGAAATTCCATTTGGCTTTTTAAAAATATTATGGAACAGGAACATTTAAAGATGAATTAAAATAAAGTCTCATACCACTATGGAAATATTTTATTCGTAATAACCATGAAATAATAACATTTAAAAATCTTTAAATATCATGATAATTGATAAATTCATGATATTACATGACAAATTGGTTTTATATACACCTCATTAAAATATGTTGGTGCATAACATCAAAATACACCTCAATGAAAAGAAATTGAGATGAAGTCCCTTACCTATAGTTTGAATCATCTCATATGTTATATATCTTTAGGATTAATTAACTTAGATTAATATATAATTTCTTAATAACATTATTAAATTTCATTATTCATTTTTTATTTAATACCATGTTAAATTAAATTACTCAATAGATTATGTTCACTTTAGATATTTTGATGTTATTCAGTTATAAGTATGTATTGACTTAGATTGGTTGACTATGGTCAAAGATGTCATTATTCCATCATCTATATAATAATAATCTTGTAATAAATTTAATTTTCATATAACAATTATACAGTAAAATCTAACCATTAAATCCGGTTATAAAAAATAAACGACATTACAATCATGTTGATCATCAGTCATATGTACACATGAGTAACATATCCATTTTTTCAATGATCATTATGGAAATAAGGTATGAATTATTTTATAATTATTTAATGATTATAATATCACAAATATAATATTAATTATTCAAATATACTTATATATATCATCCATGTGATGCGGTGATAAAAATTGAATCACATTGTTTTGTGGTAGTGGTAGTCTACACGTATACCCAAACAAAATTATAATTTTTATGTGAATTGAAAGGTAATAAGGAACATGATATATTATATTTTAAAAATGTAAAATATTTCCCGAAAAAAATTAATTCTATCATTATAATCCACCCATGATATATGGTGATGGAAAATTAATTACATCAGTTCATAAGGTGGTAGTCCGCCATACATACAAACGATTGATTCGTTTCCCATTTGATTGAATTGAAGTTGGATAGAGGATGTGAAGTTAAATTAAAAAATATAATTATATTTGGGAAAATAGTTTTACTATTTTATCACAGTTTAAGAAATCTTTTTGTAGGTGTTATAAGAAATAAATTAGAAACATATGGTTAAAAACATTACCCCCTTTTAAAAAACCTTCTTTTCTTAAATACTTAATCCCTCTAAGGTTGGTATTATGCATAAAACAAGGAATTTAGAATTAGGGGATGGATTATAGTAAGGTTTTTGTGTTGTTATTGACGAATAAAAATGTGTTTTGAATTGTGAATGAATGAGAAGAATATGTTCCATTTTATAAGGAATAGGAGGGAATTCATGGAATTCTTCAAAATATTAAATTAATATATATTAATATTCAAATATAAATGGACACAAACTGATTTATTTCGAAATTAAGATGATGATTTATATAAATAACTTCATATAATAAAAATTATATAGTATTTAATCACATTTTTATACTTATATTTTAGTTTGAACCCTTTGTTAACCCATTATACCCTTACTATGACAACAACAGTTTTTACTCTTTGAGGGTAAATGTAGTTTCTATAAATGAAGAAATAAACAATAAAAAGAACATTATTGATATTATAAAAAATGACATATTCTTTTGGCTGAATATAATATTTATAGGAATTTGATATCATTTAATAAAATATTATTTATTATAAAATACCATTAATGTAAATTTTTAGAACTATTCCATTGTTTTTAATAACATCAATACAAGAATTAAAGTTACAAATAAATATTTTAAAACATATCTAAAATGACATGTTTATTAAAAATTATCTTGGATTATATAATTTATCTTAAACTATCTTAATTTTAATATTTTTAATATAATTTAATAGATATTTACATCAATTAAACAATTATAATATCAGCATTGTACAATAATTTTATGTAATTATTTCTTCACAAAATAATTAAAATTAAATTAACATGATAAAGAAATAAATTTAGATCTAAAATTACTATTTATAAAAAAAATATCATCTAGAAATATCTATGTTAAAAAAATTATAGTTAATATGACAAAGTGTGACAATTTTTACTTTTCATTAAATAAAATACTATGTAGTTCAGAATCTCATGAAAATGAAAAAAATTCTATATGACTCTATAATGTATTATTTTGGATGAAATATGCTCTTATAAGAAAATCAAGGTTTGTTTTTGGTCATTTAATAGTTCTTATCATTTTATTTTTAACATTAATTACCTGATTTATCCTTTACAATGGTTACAAGAATTAATATGGTTACTATTAACATTGAAAAAAATTTAAAGGGAAGTAATTAAAAAAATTTGGGCCCCCTATTTCCTAATATGGTAACTGATTTTCTAAATTCAAAACATAGAATTTTGGGAATTTAATTTAAAATTAAACTAGAGAAAGGTAATGAAAAACAGGCATTTCAAGAAAATAACATTTTTAATATAATTAGTTTTTTATAAAATATTGAGGTATAATATTCATTTAAGAAACAATAATTGAATAATTATAAATAAAAAGAATAAATTAATTTTAAAAATAATCCAAAATTGACTTTGAATTTATAAATGCCTTAATAGAAAACAGAGTTTTCAATAATTATTAGTATTCTCACTATTCATTGGAAAATAAATATTATCAGAAAATTATCATAAATTAATCCTAAGATAATATTTAGATTTTGTATTAAAAAATTAAGAAAATATTTTCAGATCAATTTTTTAATTTTTCTAAACAATTATGGAAATATTATTTCATAAAAATCATTATAACCTATTTTGGAGAAAATGTATTTTTTTAGAAAAAATTGAATTTAATAAAAATCGATTTCCTAATTACATTGAATGAATTAAAACAGGAAATGAGTTGAAGATTTATATATATTTAATAATTTTGTTAGTATAATTCCTTCCCTCCGATTTAACGACTAGTTTATAATAATCACATTTAAATAATAAAAATTTATTGTTTATTTAAGCTCAATGTTTGATATCTCTTACACTATCAAACATAGTTTTTATTTTTAAAATAGAAGGATATTTCATTCAAACCCCTTTAATAACATTTATTATCAAAATTTGAATTCTGGTTTAGAACCATGGTTTGACATTTCAAAATACCTTTTGTTGAAAACCCACATTGTAAAACGGGTCATTAAAAATCCTCTTAAAAGGAGAAAAGGAAAGTAGGGACATCACATGGAGTAACTAATTGTAGTTTTCCATGTAGGTAAAAAAACTTGAGAAGTAAAAATATTGATATCAAAGAAAAACCTATCTTTAAAAGACTATTAGGGTGTGAAAGAGAACATAGTCCTGAGAAAGTTAACCATCACAAACCATATATCTGCAATGGGTTAAAATACCATTGATTTTTCGTTAAGAAAAGTAAATGGATAAATTTTAATTTTAAATATAATTTTTCAAAATTTTAAAACTTATTTTACTTCATAGTTAAAGAAAAAATGGAAATATACATTCTTTCTACGAATAACTTCATATTTTAATCAATTTTCACCACAAACTCATCTTTTTTCTTCAAACGATGGGTATTAAAGATGATTTTTATATAATGTATGAAGCACTATAATCAAAATTTAATGGATCACATAATCTAGAAAATTTTAACAAGCTATTCATAATACTTTTATATATTAACCAAAACCAAATAGTTAGGATAATATAATATAAGTCCCAAAATAAATAAACCTTCAAACAAAGAAAATCTATTTTAATTTACAAAATCCAATAGTAATAACCAACATTCAACATAGATCATAAAATAAATAATTATCCTTAAAATGGATGAAAATATTCTAGAATAATATTGTAACCCAAAAAATAAGAATGAATCTATGACATAGCATTCGAAGATTAATTTAAGATTTATATGTAAATAACATCAATCACTCTTAATTTATCATTACAGAATGTATATTCTAGAATGATTTAATATTGAAGATATGTTAATCATTTTTATAAAAAAGTCAAATCACCATAAAGACATATTAAAATTATATACCCTTCCACAATATTATTCTATCCTTATTCCTAAAATAAAATACCATAGTATTATGTTTACTTTAAACCTATAAGGAAATAATATTAATCAATTAATCACAAAATAAATTTTAATCCCATGGTTATCAATAAAATTAATCAGATATTCAAAAAAGGAACTTAACTATTATTTTTCAGATCATTCCTATTGTCTACAAATAGTAAATTAAGAATAGAAACCTCTCATACATGTTTGTGATGTCCTGGACCCGAATTCCACTTAGAGGTGCCCCGACCCCAGTTGGCGACATAGCCCCAAGAACATCTCCTTTAATTTTAAAAGGTACCAACTAGAAGTGAGGGCCTAGGTTTTATTATTAGGGAGAGTATTACATATTTTATAGTGTTTAGAAAAGTAGATGAATTGAGTAATCGGTAAATAAGTAGAAAAAGAAATATAAGTGAACTAATGGAAAATAAGAAGAAGACTGGATAATAAAAACATGTGAAACCAATTTAAAAACACATAAGATTATTATGATATTTCATGTATCAAATAAGTGACAAAACATGGGTATAAGGAAACATGCATACATGATATACAAAAGAAGAAAAACTAAACATAAAACTATCCCCTACGTCCTAAGGTCCATCTTGGTCATCTAATACAAGATCAATCTTAAAAAAACAGTGGAATAATGTTTCTATTGTGATACACTTACCTTTATCAATACCTATATGAATATAATATTCCCAGGTTCCAATGGTTTCCCTAATAAGGTTTCATATAAATCTTTGTAGACCCCCACCAATGATGTCTATAACATTTTTTCCATGTAATATAAACTAAAATAGTGTGAAAGCATGAATAAATTAAAAATAAATAAGTAATGTAATGAAAATAATCATGTACCTCCATCATCCCTCAGCTAGTGTCTAAACATGTAACCAATTAATTAATTAATTAAGATCAAGTTAATACAAATAAGTCACATGAGGTAATTCCATCACTAACAATCAAATATGATAGTAATAGTGAAGGATCCAAGGTGAAAAATGAATCCATGATGTTATGTATAATAATTAATAGGTTACAAGGTGAAATCCAAGGAAACCATGAACTCAAGTTTCACCAACTCATTTGTAACTGCAACATGGCTAAGGGGTAATGGTGTAATCCAAGAATAATCATCCATTTTATTCCACAATAATGAATCCACCTAAGTCTAAATACACACTCAAAGGTAAAACTGGATGAGAAATAGCTAGGTCTATATATGTAATCAAGGAACCTCACATATATAGAAGCCATACTAGATCCAATGAGTGTATCAAAGCCATCCTGTAATAGTAAAGGTGGGATCTTACGACATCATAACGTGCTTCCACGAATAGACGAGGATCAGGTTCCAAGGTGTTTCTCAAATAAGGAAACCAACATCCTTGAATCACAATGGAGTCCATGAGGGATCAAGAAATTCCACCGAGAATCCAAAAGATAACTGAAGTATAACTATTCCTATAGTAATTTTAGGGTCCACATACAAGACATCTTGCAATGTATTCACTTAAAAAATTAATTAGGGTGACAATCATTTCATATAATGAGTTCATTTGGTTTAATCCCTGCATTTCATTAGTGTGAAAGGCCAAGGGGACATGTAATAATTTAATCGATTTGATATATGTCATAGTCATTTAATAAGGTTCAATTGGATACCCTCCATTAAACATAGAAAGGTGTGCTATGGATGTGAAACCAAGCCATTTGAGTATATTCAATAAGACCACACCATATATATACAATATAATTTCCATATCAATTATAGATAGTTTGATCATATTTATGAACATACTTTAGGTGGGTCAAGTGGAAGAAAACATGTTACTATCCACTTAATAATTCACAATGCATATAATTAAAGAAACTTTCTATAGTAGGTTCAAGCCTCACACTAGAACGACGGAGTTAGAAGGTCATAAAAACCATCAAGGCATTAATGGACATTAAAAACATAAATATAGACACAACCTACAAGGGAATGATGGTTTTGAGGTTGTAACCTCCAATGAAATTAATTATATTTATAAGACAGGATTTAGAACAAGATCACAATTTATATAAGAAAGAACCATTAATTTAATATTCCACACTCGTTGAAATCAACTCGTGCTCAATTACAACAATTTATAATATAAAGAATCACAAGGAGTGGGAAATAGACCACATACCTCGTACACGTTCAAATATCCTTATCCAGTATCAGCCTGTAGTTTCTCCTAGATTGGAAGTGATATTAATAATGGACTATCACCCTAAAAATATGGCATATGATCTCGCATCTAAATAGTGTCATCGATGGGAATAAAAATGAAAAAAGATTAAAATAATTGATTAATTTTCAGCGCTGATCGAATGAGATGAACAATGATTCGATCAGACATCGGATGGATGATTGAGATAAAATCCTAGTTTATGTGAATTTAAGGATTCAATGGAAAGAAAATAGAGGTGTATGTCCTGTAGAATGAAACAAGAAGAAGGGTGTTAAATTTAGATCACTGAAGGGAAAAACTATTATCTTACCGAAAACCCATCTCCACACAGTTTGGTTGCACATTTTTTAAAATCGCGCACCAACCATACATAGTATTCTATATGAAGTGAGAACCGGTATAGTTAGGAATCATGGTTAAGTGAACCATGTGAAACCCAAGCGATATGGATCTTCAATATGTCTGGATAATTTTTCATCGGCGTTCATCCTTTGAAGCATGGTTAAGGAAAACCATGTTCCCTATATCACCCCACTTTCCATCCTTACACTGTTAGAACTAGCCATGCGGTCTGACCATTATAGATTATTCTAATCGTCGGAAATTCCTTTTTTCCAAAAAACTGGGCTCCATGATCCAAAAATTCCTTATACACCCTCAATACCTTACTAAACTAATTAAAAATCCATATTATGTCCAAAATAAAGAATTAGACTAAAATTAAATGGATCCATACCTGAGTAGAAATCTTGTTTCTTACGGGTTTCCACCTATGAAATGCTAGGTTTAATGTCTCCATCTAGAATCTCCTATGAATCTATTTACAGTCTGATGGTGGGGTTTTATTCCTTAGTAGAACCCACACAATTTATAATTCAAATATATTTTTAAAATAAAAATAAACTATTTGGGATTCTAACATTCTAGGGATCCAATAATGTCACCAAATAACCACCAAAAATTCGTGGAAGACCTCATCAAGAAATATGTAAAGTAGGCTATCTAGTTTTTCAATAAAAATATATTTTATACCTAATTTTTATTTAGAGAAAAATTTAACCTGGTTAATGTTTTTTTATGTATATAGGAATAGGGTACCACTGAGATTGTCCAAAGACTCAATAAAATCCCTCTCCATTTGATATCTCATTATTTTTGAAAACAATGGTTATATAGAATGAGTTGTGAAATTAAATTTGATGAAGATGTTATTTAATTATAATTTTAGAAGATTTTTTACATAAAACCAAATATTAACACTCTTATAAACGTATATCATATTCAAAATAAAGATTAATTGATATTATATACAATTAGTTACTAAAGGGAATTTGTTTGTTAGAAAAATATTAATGTAATCCTTTTAACATCCCCTAAAATATAGCCTACAAATAGTTGTTCAAGCACTTATTTATCACACATTGGAAGTGTGGATGATTTTTCAAAGACATGAGCACCTAGATAAATCCCTGAAATATCCAATTTTTGAATCAACTTACCAAATTGTTTTGAAGAAAATTTTATTTCATCTTTAATTCCATGAAATATTTTATCACCTAAATTTATAAAATAATTGGTAATTTGATCAACTTATTTAAACTAAGTCTCCACATTAATGGAATTTTTATATATTTATTTACTTTTATTTTGAATAAATCTATTTTTTATTACACTATCCTTAAATAAAACTATCCCTTTTCACCTTATCAATTTTAAAACCGATCTCTACGATCATTTCATCATTAGAAAAACCAAGGATTCTGTTGTTTTTTATCCAAGAGAAGATAATCATATTCTTTTAGTCAATTAATGAAACCATACATGATCAATATTAATTTGAGATTATATTCAATGTATTATTATAATAATTCAATGAACCTTTACCATGATTTACATATTATTTATTAATTTCTCTAAGTGACATTACTAATTAATTGATCAAATAACCAATTATATTTCCTAAAATTAAATACCATTTTCAAGTTCACAGCTAACTCAATATATAAAAGTACATTTTTAATATAATATTGTAAATTACATAAATAATTTTTTTTAACATGAACCACATAAACAAAAGATGATCATGAATCTTTACCCCTAAAAAAGTTAAAAAATAAATGTGGTATTTGTAGATATTTTTCTTGGTGACTACTAGATATTATAATAATCCATGATAAAATATAATGTGCCTCATTGAGTAAAGTAAAATTATTTATATATTTTGTGACTTAAAATTAGTATTGTAATATTTAGGGCCTACCCCACTAGTAATGTAAAAATATAGACCAAGAATAGAGAAAAAACTCAAAAAATAATAATCGAAATTAGTGTAAATAGATGTATCAAATTGTCATGATAATGTTTTTAATGCATGAACATAAAGGTTTAATTGTGAAAATAATATGTAAAATATTACATTAGTGGGTGTTGAAAATAATTTTTGGGACATTAACTCAAATGACCTGAAGAAGAAACAAGGGTGACAAGTAATCGATTACATTTGATAAATTTTTATTCCTTAATTTTAAAATATTTGTTTCTTAATCATTGTGAAAAAGGGTAACCTAGAATAACAAAACTCAATAAAATACACCCTCAATATCTTCTAAAAGTTACAGTTTCTATTGAGTGGGTAAAAAATATGTTATCCCCTGAAATCACTAATTCATAGAGAAACATGAAGTTTGTTGGACCAAGATCAAATCACCTTTTGATCTTACTGCACTTATCTAATTGAAATGAAGGCCACTTGTTAAAAAGTATAAAAAAACAAACTTTAAATTTTTTTAAATTTAGTCTAGAGTAACTATTTATAAACCATGAGTGTTGGAATAATTAAATAATTTTGTAACATCCCGACCCAGAAGCCACTATATCGGTGCTCCGAGCCGGTTCGCCACAAGGCCTCAAGCTCGCCTCCCCGTACACCATAGGCTGCCGACTAGCAGCGAGGGAATAGGGTGTGATAGTGGAGAGACTATGCCCTCATCCTAGAGTAAGAAAACAATGGAAATAACTAAGTATCACACATAGCAGAAAGTAAATAGATTGCGTAAGCAATAAAAAACTGAAATAGAACAAGTTGTAATTATAAAATTCCATAAAAGCCCGAAAAACTATGAAATACAATACAAAACTGGTCACCCATCATGCAGACCCTAAAAATACAACTACAAAAGAAAATAAAAGTAAAAGTAGAAGGCTCTACCACTAACTCTGAGAAAAACCATGTACCAGATCTCCAGACACATTCAAACTGCAGCAGCCCGATCAATAGAACCACTCGAGAAGATCTACTCGATCAGGCAACACTAAGCCTTAGCCTTATCCACCATGCAACTCATGCTCAACCTGAAAAGAATACATAAGGTCTACACGTACACCGAGGTTCACGTGCAGGGGTGAGAAATAATCTTAGTAGGGATCCCCGACAAGCAACCTATAACTGTGCTGCTAAAAGTGTATACAACAGTAACGTGCCTAGCCTAGCTGGAACACCACCAAAGGAAGTAAACCAAACGTGAAACCATAGTGGAACTTAGGGCCCATAATCCCTATCAAATAGGAAAGTGCCACCATGGATGTCCATATCTATATACGTGCACATGTATAGTCCCATACCTATACACATATACATAAATAAGAATATTCATGATGAAGTGATTCAAATTACATGAAACAACATCAACAGTCGATCCATGCGACCATAAGCCCGATATTATGGACATCCTATGCAAGGGCATTGATCTGGACATCAAACCACTCAAGCCATGTATCATTAAGTCGATATATTGGTCTGTAATCCCATCGACATGTACCTGCTTCGGCCAATGCCAAAAATATATCTCTGAATAAGTTAACCCAAAACATGTAACCATTGTCCTCGGACATGTGAATCATTACCCTCAGGTGAACAGAAATGATACCCTCATGTAATTTCCCTCAGGAATAACGAATAGTGCCCTCAGGCATATAAGAATATTTCCCTCAGTCATAACGAATAGTTCCCTCAGGCGTATAAGAATCTCACCCTCAGGCATAACGAATCCTTTCCCTCAGGCTAATCAGAACCTTTCCCTCAGGCCAATTAGAACCTACCCGCAGGCATATCTCAATCTCGCCTTGAGGCATATAACAACCTTGCCTGTAGGCATATCATGACCTCACCCTCAGGCATGTCATAACCTCGCCCTCAAGAATATCATAACCTCCCCCTCAGGCATGTCACAACTTCTCCCTCAGGCATATCATAACCTCAACCTCAGGCATATCATTCAGCCCTTGAGTTCGTACAAGGAATTCCTACTATGGGAATCCAAGTATCACTCAAGGCATAAAGGTAAAAATGTATGGTTCAATGGCCGGATACCAGGAAGCACATATGGACATCCCAATAATATATATATATATATATATATATCACATTATATATATACACACATTCATGCTCCACATCCAAAACCCAAGTAATACCTTAAGGTACTAGTAAAATACTGTAAATAACATGGCTCCAAAGCCAATCCTAGGAAAACACGCCTAGGAATTCTTAAAATCAAGAAAGATGCCTCGCGTCAGGCTCAATAGCCACCAACTAGGAAGAACCTCCGGTAACCACTACTTCATCAGAAAAACCAAGTCAGATATAAACAAATGCGTTAGGGTGGACCAAATGCCCAACCCAACACTACATCCATAGCTCCAAGGGGTTACTTGTTTGGAACGGATTCTAGGTGACACCCGAACACCATCACTACCCAAACCTGACATAACAACTCAAGGTCGCTCAAATAATAGGCACCTATTGGGTCCCTCAAGTCAAACTCTGAGGAGGCATTATACTCAGGATCCTCCAGGTAAACACGAGAAATGAATCCTACATGGGATCCTTAGCAAAGAGAAAGAGAGGAATCCTACATGGGATCCTCAAAGAAGGAAAAAATAGGAATTATATAACATGGGTCCTATCAAAGGATAAATAGTAGAGGGATCCTACAAGGAACTCCCACGGTCAATACACAAGTAAAGGCATCCCTCAAGGAATCCTTAGAAGTATCCAATCCTAGAGTCTCATAGGCCAGAAGGTAATGTCTCACAAGGGAATCTTCTTCTAAATAATAACCTACAAAAGATAGCTCAAAATTCATATCTTATTAATGATCTTAACTAAGTTGGTCTGAACACCGAACCTATCATCCACACAAAGTCTCACCCTCAGGTGTTAACTAAAACTTGATAACTGGAGGAAGAACCCCTCCATTTATATAGAAACCCAAAAATCCCCATTTATATGACATTTAAAGTCAAAAGGACTCCAACATTGTGATCTATGTGAAAAAACGCTCTTAATCGACTACTCACATGCCCAATTATGACTTCTAGAGACCAAGATATCCCAAAATTACTAAACTGAAGTAGTATATGGCCAGAGCACATGACCAGAACACATTAGGCCTCCCTGTGTAATAGTAAACGACGTGTACATTATTGTACACGGTGTGTAATATTCAAAACATGTCACCCCATGTTCGTTTTCACAAAAAAACATGCCCATGTACCACTACACGGCGTGTACTTATAGTACACGACATGTACTCCAAAAAATCCACTATTCCCTGTTCTATTTCACATGGCCAGTCACACGAACACCCACTACATGACGTGTACTCAAAGTAAACAGCGTGTACTTACGAAAAATTTATCTTCCCAAAATGTGAAGAACACATGGAATGTACTCCTGGAATACATGTTGTGTATTCTAGGTTTTCCAACAGGAATCCCTCAAAACGCCCGAAATGCCCATTTTCGCCCCCGAAACAATAGATCTGACCACAAGAGGCCACAAGAAGGAAATATAAGGCTTTAAAGAATTAAAACAACATATTTAAAAGGGATCTATGGAAAATAAAATGTCCCTACCTTTGGGTGGAAACCGCTGAAGCTTCAGTAGATTTCACGACTCCCGGTTGCCCTTCGCGGAATTAGCGCGTCAAGAGCTTCGAATCGGTACCCCCCTCGCCTTTCAACTCTCCCTCTTTCTCAATAACAAAATCCTAAAAAAAGTCACAACAAAGGAGGAGGCATATGAGAAATCCTCAAGGAGGAGGGAGGAAGAAAAAAATAAATAAAGGAAAAGAAAAGGAAAAGAAGAAAAGAAAAGGAAGAAAAAGGGGCCCGGCCCGGCCCCGGCACCCGACATGAGTTTATGCCATCTCTCGGATAAAATAACCATTATGAACTCAATGGAATAGAAGAAATATCAATATGATGCTCCATTTAAAAGTTATTTCTAAACAAACCTGCGTGAGTAATTTAATATTTAATTTAATAATATTAAATATTAAATATTCTGCTAAAATTCCAACAGCTCAGATTTCCACAAAACTCATATCCTAGGGTAGAAAACCTATTCCAGGACCAAAAGAGTTGTCAAAAAAATTTTCTGAGATCAGATGGTAGGAGAAAATGACACTTTTACCCCTCATGAGCGTCCAACAGGAAAAATTTGAATTTCTGATCAAACCCGCAGTCTGAAAAAACACGGGTTCTTACAAACACCCCACCATAAACCTTTTCATCCCCGAGAAGCCCAGTGAAGGACCATCATCCACGCTCCCAAACCAAGAATCTGAACATCCAAGCTATCAAGACTATCAAACAACCATCCTTAAAGCGTTAAAAACAACCTTCTTCACCGATGGCACTCAACTACGCACAATCTGGTACTCCCCACCATAGGAATAACCTTATCATCGTCATAAAAGAAAACCCCGAGATTAGAAGCTCACCGAAAACATCGTAGATTAACCAGATGAGGATAACCACCCTCAACCGACCAATGGTGCACTCCCCACCATATGGATTTATTTAAACCACTCTGAGTGCACAACCAGAATAGGTTATATCCTCAAGAGGGATGACCATTAAGAAAGAAAAAGAAGATCGATGTAGGGTCAAATCTCTCTCATCATACTCAAGATGAATCAAGATATCACATGATCATCTCTAACAGGAGTACACTGAGATTTTACCAAAGGCGTGGCGAGCTCCCTCCAAGCCACACTAACATTCCACCGAAACCGGACCAAGATTTCCACATGGGATAACCATTTCATAGTAACCTGACATTTCACAGTGTCACATCTACGACAAGGAAATTCCAACTGAACCTCTGGGATCCGAGTCTACAAAAAGTTTTGAAACATTAGTCCTCAGCTCGCACCGGGTCACTCACTGATTTAGATCCAAATGATTCCACCTGTAACAAAAACATCAAAATCACTGGTTCACAAGTCCAGGCACCAGAACAATCCTACCTGTCGAAGCCAGTTGCGAAAAACAAGCATCGCCAAAAGGCATTGGAAAACACAGGACAACATTTCTTACACAGGTTGCCCTAGATTAGAACAGACATTGTCCTACTAGGGTTCAAGACAAAACCAAGGGTCCCTAGGTCTTCCACCTAACCCTACAGTAAAATCCTCACAACTGGGTTACATGGTCTAACCACCTAGACCGACAAATCCAAAACCTCTCAGAAGACGATAAATATAACAATGAAAAATGAAAGAAAAAACTGAAACACATCCTACAAGGGCCCTGATCCTCTCAGAGCATCCTCATAAAGAACTACTCCCTAGAGTTCACAACCCAAGTAGAAGAGAAACTCAACTGACACACATTGGGCATCCGTATACATGAATAACCCAAGGAGGACTAGTTTATAAGAAACTCCTTGGTATATATTGACATCGTTCTAAATGATCTGGCTAGATAACCACAGAACCAAAAAAAACACCCAATAAGGGGTTAAACAGAAAGGCATCACTTTCCATATCGCCCAAATGGGGTAACTGCACCACCTCTGCACAAGGACTGAGTCATCATCCTCACACTAATGCCTCAACATAGATCCACATAACCTGAAATCAGAGTAAATGTATGTGCAAACAGACCCAAAGGTCGTAGTCGCCAGTAAAAACACACACTAGCAGGACTATATGCTGTGAATCCAACATGCCTAGTATGATGCATGAGACACCTCTTGCCTTTTCCGAACAAGTGTAAAAATCTTTCCCTGGAATCTTAACAATGTCCAAGAGCCAAAGATCCATAGAAAATCAAAACACCACACAACATGTACGTTTCTCAAGGTGGAAATCACATAAAACTGTAACATCGCAAAATAAAAATAGAAATCCCAAACCCTGGAAACCACAACTTCTTAACATAACAAGTGTTCTCGACTCACTAGACCGATATCCATCATAGATTCCGACACATTTCTAATAATCCTATCTACCATATCCCAAATATTAATGACCAGGAAAGAAAACTCCTTTGACACCACTTTGTAATGTCCCGACCCGGAAGCCAGGAAACCGGTGCTCCGAGCCGGTTCGCCACAAGGCCTCAAACACACCTCCTCGTACGCCAGAGGCTGCCGACTAGCATCGAGGGCCTAGGGTGTGATAGTGGGTAGACTATTACCTCATACCAAAGTAAGAAAAAAGTGAAAATAACAATGTATCATACACATAGGAAAGTAAACATAGTGCAGAAGCAATAAAAAACTGAAATAGAACAAGCTGTAATAGTGAAATGCTGTAAAATCCCGAACTTCATTGCAATACAATACAACACTGGCCACCCACCGGGCCGACCATATAGATACAAGTACAAAAGAAAATGAAACTAAAAGTACTAGGCTCTGCTACTAACTCCGATCCAAACCACATACCCGATCTCCAGAAACTTTTGAAATGCAGGAGACCAATCAAAAGAACCACTCGAGCAGATCCGATCGATCAAGAAAACACTACGCCTCATCCCTATCCACCATGAAACTCGTTCTCAACATGAAAATCAGACATTATTTCTACACGTACACCTGGGTGCATGTGAAGGGGTCAGAAATAATCTCAGTAGGGCTCCCCGACAAGCAACCTATAACTGTGATGCTAAATGTGTATGCAACAACAACATGCTCAGCCTAGCTGGAACACCACAAAAGGAAGTAAACCAAACGTGCAGCCATAGTCACACTCTTGGTCCGTAATCCCTTTCAACTGGGAAGGTGCCACCATGGATGTATGTATCTATATATGTACACATATATAGAACTATACATAGACACATATACATAAATATGAGTATTCAAGATGAAGTTATTCAGATAACAAGAAACAACATCAATAGTTGATCCTTGGGACCATAAGCCCGATCTCATGGACATCCCGTGCAAGGGCATTGAGCTGGATGTCATTCCACTCAAGCTGTGTATCATTAAGTCGATATATGGGTCCGTAATCCCATCGACATGTACCAGCATTGGCCAATGACAGAAATATATCTATGAACATGTTAACCCAAAACACGTAACCATTGTCCTAAAACATGTGAATCATTACCCTTAGGTGAACAGAAACAATAACCTTAGGTAATTTCCCTCAGGAATAACGAAGAGTGCCCTCAGAAATGTAAAAATATCACCCTTAGGCATAACAAATAGTGCCATCAGACGTATAAGAATCTCGCCCTTAGGCATAACAAAACATTTCCCTCAAGCTAATCAGAACCTTACCCTCAGGCTAATCAAATCCTACCCGCATGCATATATAAATCTTGCCCTTAGGGATATCACAACCTCGCCCGCATGAATATAATAACCTCGCCCTCAGGCATGTCATAACCTCACCCTCAGGCATGTCATAACCTCTCCCTCAGGAATGTCATAACCTCTCCCTTAGGCATATCACAACCTCACCCTCATCCATGTCATAACCTCTCCCTCAGGCATCTCATAACCTATCCCTCAGTCATATCATAACCTTACCCTCAGGCATATCATAACCTCACCCACATGCATATCATTCAACCCATGAGTTCAAACAAGGCATTCCTACTATGAGAATTGAAGTATCACTCAAGGCGTAAAAGTAAACATGTATGGCTCAACGGTCGGATACAAGGAATCAAATCTGTACATCCCAAAAAAAAATATACCACAATATATATATATACACATTCAGGTTCAAAAACCAAAACCCAAGTAATACCTCTAGGCAATAGTAAAATTTTACAAATAACATGGCTCAAAATCCAGATCCCAGGAAAGAAATTCCAGGAATCCCAACAAGAAAAAAAGATGCCTCGTGTCAGGTTCAACAACCACCAACCAGGAAGAACCTCTGGTAACCTCTATAGCATCAGCAAAACCAAGTCAGATATAAACAAATGATTGAGGGTGGCCCAAACACCCAACCCAACACTACATCCATAGCTCCAAGTGCTTACATGTTTGGAACGAGTTCTAGGTGACACCCAAACACCATCACTTCCCAAACATGATGTAACAAATATGGGTTGGTCAAATAATAGGCACCCATTTGGTCCCTCAAGTAAAACTCTAAGGAGGTATCATACTCGAGATCCTCTAGGTAAACACGAGTGAAGGCATCCTACACGGGATCCTTAGCGAAGAGTAAGGGAGGAATCCTACATGGGATCCCCAAGGAAGGACAATATAGGAATTTCATAACATCACTCCTATCAAAGTATAAATAGAAGAGGGATCCTACAAAGAACTCCCATGGACAGTACACAAGTAAAGGAATCCCTCAGAGGATCTTTAGAAGTATCTGGCCTCAAAGACTCATAGGCTAGAAGGTAATGTCTCAAAAGGAAAATGTCCTCTAAATAAAAGGTTAAGGAAGATATCTCACAGCTCATATCTTATTAAAGATCTTAACTAAGTTGGTCTGAACACCCAACCTATCATCCACACTAAGTCTGGCCTTTAGGTGTTAATTAAACTTGATAACTGGAGGATGAACCCCTCCATTTAGATGGAATCACAAAAACCCCATTTATATAAACTCTAAAAGTCAAAAAGACTCCATAATAGCTATCTAATCAAAAAACAACCAGAATAGACTACTCACATGCCCAATTCTGACTTCCAGAGCCCAAGGTATACCAAAATTACTAAACTGAAGTAGTACATGGCCAGAGCACGTGGCTAGAACACATTAGGCATGCCTGTTTAATAGTACATAGTGTGTAATTTAATATACACATTGTGTACTATTTCTAAAAAGTCACTCCATGTTCGTTTTCACTAAAACACATGCCAGAGTACCACTACACGGTGTGTACTTATAGTACATGACGTGTACTCCAAAAAACCCACTATTACGTGTTCTATTTCACAATTCCAGTCACACGGACACCCACTACACAGAGTGTACTCAAAGTACACATTGTGTACTTAATAAAAGTTTATATTCCCCAAACGGGAATAACAAATGGCGCGTACCCTTGGAATACACGTCTTGTATTTTGTGTTTTCCGACGGGAATCCCTCAAAATGCCTGAAAGGCCCGTTTTCGCCCACGAAACAACTAATCCAGGCACAAGAGGACACAAGAAAGAAATATAAGCCTTTAAAGACTTAAAAAACCATATTTAAAGGAGATAAATTTTGAAAACATAAACGACCCTACCTTCGAGTGGAAACCGCCGATGCTTCAGTTGATTTCACGGCTCCCGGTTTCCCTTCGCGGGATAAGCGCATCAAGAGCTTCGAATCGGTACCCATCTCGCATTTCAACTCTCCATCATTATCAATACCCAAATCCCCAAAAAGACACGGACAAGGAGGAGGCGTAAGATACATGTGCAAAGAGGAGGGGGGAAGAAAAAAGAAAGAAAGGAAAAAAAGGAAAAACAAGAAAAGAAAAGGAAGAAAAAGGGGCTCGGGCCGGCTCCGGCGGCCTACATGAGTTTATGAATTCTCTAGGCTAAACTCCCCATTACAGACTCAACGAAGTAGAAAAAATATCAATCTGACACTCCATTTACAAGTTGTTTCCAAACAAACCTGTATGAATAATTTAATATTTACTTTAATAATATCAAATATTAAATATTCTGCTAAAATTAAAACAGATCAGATTTCCACCAAACTCCAATCCTAAGGTAAACACCCTATTTCAAGACCAACGGAGTTGTCAGAGAAATTATCCGAGATCATATGGTTGGATAAAATTACCATTTTACCCCTCACGGGAGTCCAATAGCAAAAATTTAAATTTCTTCTCAGACCTGCAG
The DNA here is from genome assembly GCA_963277665.1 of Viscum album. Lineage (NCBI taxonomy): Eukaryota > Viridiplantae > Streptophyta > Magnoliopsida > Santalales > Viscaceae > Viscum > Viscum album. The sequence goes on along the minus strand of OY728165.1, from coordinate 324,017,778 downwards.
TCCGGAAAAACACGGGTTCTTACAAATTTAATCAATAGAATATAGATAAAAATTTTAATTTTTTTTGAGGAAATAATAAAAATAATATTTTTTCCCAAATAATTTTGTCAAATACCATATATTGAGTTATAGAGAAGAGAAACAAAAAATCCATTAAAATAGAAGAACATAATGATGAAATATTTAATATGAGAAACAAGTTGCTTTGTTTAGATAAATGAATCTCCTCCAAAATCCATCACCACAATCATGGTTTCTTAGTGTCTCAGATCATATTCCCCATCAGAGTAGAATTACTCAATTGACTATTTGAAATATGATTCCTCCACCTTTTTAATCAACATATTCACCACCTCAACTTAACTATGCATCAAACTCTAGGTTTTCAGCACAATAATTCTCAGGTAGTCAACAAATGTATTGATCCTTACATTTCCATTTATATATATCCATCAATGGACAATCCAACCTATTTTAAAAATATATATCATACACATTGAAGAGTGCTATTTTAGAATTTTTTTATAGATATTTAGTCAATAAATCAACTACAACCCTTATATGTGGATCTCAAAATGGTCAAACATATGATGCAACAAAAATCAGTAATAGACTTTATCTATCACAACATGAACAACCAAGCTTGATTATATCATCCTTGTATTACTGTATAGGATGAAAAATTGTTCCCTCAAAGTAGTGGTTAACCATTGTCCACTTCACCATATTTAGTATTCCTCTCCATGAAACAATATGAAATATTATAGTATTGAGTTAGAACCTTAATCCTCAACATGATGAAATAGTAAACCAATATTTGAGAACTAACCTATAGAGTGAAATACGATAGTAACAACTTAGATTATCAACAATCAATATTGAGATTCATTTTAAAAACATCCAATATAACTCTTCCTCAAAAATAGATGCTTTATAATTATTTTATGGTAACCTAACTTCGGTTCAAAAGAATCTACTGGATAGAAAATTTGGAAAAATGATCTCAAAAAAGATAGGATAAGGTGTTTTTTCAAGGAAAACAACAGAGTAGATTAGGTGCCTTAACTCCCTCCTCCAGTTCTAATGACCAACATCCATTCATTAATATTAAATAATATAATTTATCTAACCAAATGTTTCTATAAAATAATATTTGGTATCTAGTTAAAATCCATAAAAAAATTATCAACCCTTTTAAATGAAAATAATTTCAAATAATTAATTCATTAAAAAAATCAATAATCCAACAGTTGGAATCCATGTTATATTTTTAGTAATAATTATTAGTTCAAATCAGGTTAAATTTAGAGTATATTTTCCAAATATTTAAATATCAATTCCACAATGATCAATTTTCAAAGAATAATTCATTTATGTACATAAAATGATAATAATATATTCAAAAAAATTATACAAGTAAAAAATTTCACAAAATTGTTATATTTCACATAGAATTCCAAATATTATCAATTTCGAGTCCAAAAAAATAAAACACATGTAATAATTCAATAATATTCCATTCTTCAATCATTATATGACCACATTATATTGAAAATTCATGCGTCAACTATATCAAATAATGAAATCATTAGGATGCAGACTGGAATGTACAACCAAATTCATCAACATTATATGGAAACATCATAAACTAACCAAAACAGAAATATATACATATACGGTATAGTTTCATATATCATTTTTCAAATAATTGAAGTAATATTTTTATTATTATTCAATACTTTATATATTTTTTATATACATATATATAATGGTTATGTAAAGTTAAATACTTTTGAAATTATTTTTGGATTTTTTATTCCCCATTTGACTAATATAAAAAAAATTAATTGATCAAGATGAAATTCAATTAATAGAACTCTATATAGTTAATGGGTGTAAAAAGAAAGTATCTGATGGTAGAATTATCTTAACACCTACTATGCATATAAAATAAATATACTCTAATTATATAAAATATAAATTCATTTTTTGGATTAATTAATTATTAATTTTAACTTCTTATAGGGATCATAATATTATCATTTTAAAAATAAAATATTGTTTGATGAAATATTTTATAGTTCAAATAAATGAATATCCAAAAAACAAACCACCCAAGATGATCCCTATGAATTATTAATATAACTTATTTGATATTATAAAAAAATTATATGATTAAATGATCTATAAAATGATTGATATACATTTCCTATGATAACATGGTCTTTAGTTATCACCAATTACATGGAATGACAACATTTAATGCACATAAGAAACTTATATATTTATAAAAAAGGATAAGTATTAGCGTATATATGATAATATTTCACAATAAAAAAAATATCAGGACAAATTAATTACATTTCTCGATGTTTTTTTACTGTAAAAAACAAATCAATATCTATGATTTTTGATATTTTGTTTGTAGATCTATAAAATATGTCATACTCTGTTTACAAACTCCCATCATTCAAGTGGAATTTACTAGAGAAAATTATATTTCATTGAAAATATTTATTTTTTATATATTTATAATTTTTCCATGTAATAAGAGAACAATAAAGATGAAATATACTTTAATAAGGAAATAAATTTAGTTAGGGATGATTGAGTAGTTTATATAGTGTTATAATGTTTATATACATCATGAAGTGGTAGTTTTCTATCACATATGTAATTTTTTAGTTTGTAATTTCACTATAAATATTTTTTCATTTTCAATATTTAATATATTTATAATTAGTTTCTCTTGTTATTCTGATTTGATACAATAACTAAAAATAATATAGAAAATATATTTCCCTTGGTTAAAGAATCAGGAATGCCTTGGGGTTTTCCCCTATAAAAATTCTTACCCATTTTAATTTCTTGAAATTATGAATGAAATCATCATTGAGAGCCATATTTTCTATGATTTTGTGTATAAATACACCATTAAAGAACTTGTGCATTTTTATACAGAAGTTATGATGGAAGCATATAATTTAAATATCTAGGAATGAGAGTTTGTGAATATAATTTTTTTTTTCTGAATTTATTTTTACTATGAATTTATAAGAAAACTCATAAGAATATTTTGAAATTTTTTTCTTTTGTAAAGAAAGGGTGTTGGTTGAATGGGAATACCAAATACCCTAAAATAAACTTTATACATTGATTATAATGATTCATGATTATATTATAATAAAACATTATAAAAATGATCATTGATTCATTTATTAACTAGAGAAAACATATGCACATCAATATAATATTCCATTTGACTAAAATTATTAAAGGTGTATTTTTAAATTATATAAAAATTCCTCAACAATGAAAATTGAAAAAATAACATCAATGTTTCATAAAAATTTTGTATAATTTTTTTGAGTCATTTATAACATTTTGAAAAAACTATAGGTTAAACAAAGGTTTTATTTTTCTAGATTGATACAAAGTGTGTTTTTATGATTACAAGTATTTCTAACTCCAAAATCATGCTTATAGTTTTAATAAGTCATAGAAGACTATCATATTACCTTTTACCTTTGGGAAAATGACATTTTATTAATTTATGAAAAATTCTAAAAACCCATACATCAATATAATGTGTGATGTGATCCGAATGATTTATATTGAATTTTTATTTTCTATAAACATTCCTGAAATGATCAAAACTAACTGAACAACATCATTATTTAAAAAAAATAATATTATGATCATCGACTCAATTTTGACACATATGAAAAAAATCTCATGTTACAGCAACATATGAGTTGTTTTGAATGATTAAAAGTGTGTTTTTACTATTAAAAACATTTACATTTCTATAAAAACACATATGACATTAATAACTTATTAAAAAAACTTATATTAATTATAAATTTCATGATAATAATATTAGACACATTTATGATCAATAAAAATACACCACATATCAATATAATGTGTGATGTGACTAGAATGATTAGAGGAGAAATAATATGTTCTATAATGATTCATTAAATGATCAAAATATATCGAACCACGTAAGAATGTCATAAAAAAATTAGGAAAACAATCATCGATCCATTTGTGACCTCCCAAAAAAATAAAATGTTAAATTAATGTTTTATTTTTCTATAATGATAAAAAGTTTGTTTTTATTATTAATTTTTTAGTTATGAAAATATTGTATGAATTTAATAACTCATGAAACAAGATTACATTATCATGTAAATTGTATACAACTATATTTTATTATTTTATGCAATATAGGAAAAACCATATATATATATGTTGTGAGATGTGACCATAATGATAAATTGTTTAATTATAAGTTCTATAATCATTTCCATAATGATTGAAACTTTGAAAATGACATAATATTGTTATAAAAATATATTTCAATGACTATTAATTATCTTGTGACTTATAGGAAAAAGAGACGCATTAAATATATGTGTGATTTTTCTATAATGACACAATGTGTGTTTTTAATATTAAAAATATTTTGAGTTCTATAAATATATTTAAATTTTCCAAAACCGGGTAAAGAGACTCAAATTTCCAGATAATTAAGGATTTTTTTCCTCAACTAATGTTTCAACTATAGGAAAATACAACACATTAATTTATTATGTGATATTTTTCATTAATGACACCCTATACATTATAATAACTAAACAAAATTTTTTCAAACATTTTCAACCAATACAAAAAAAATGCATTTGAGATTATCATGAAAATATAAAGGAAACATTATGATTTATTTTTGATAAGATGAAATAAAACACAAATCAATATAATTTATAATACATTAATAATTATTTTAAGTTTATTTTTCATCTAAAAATTAAATTTATCACGGTTATTTTACATTACTCTGTCATATAAAATTTTATTATTTATGGTATCTTTTTTAACATTTATATCATATTTTATGAATATATATACTATGAGTTACTTTACATTTATCACATATTATATTACAGTACAATTATAATTTGGTTTTCTTTATATATTTTTTATTACTAAACGAAGTATTAATTTTATTATAGTAACATGATTCTATGGTATGAGGTTTGATTGATCCTTCTAGAAGGCCTCCATTGAGTTAGTTTTTTTATATTGGTTGTAATTGTTTTTTTGTAAGTGTTATATATCAATGCAATTGTTAACCATATAAAAATTCTATAATTGTAATATATTTTTAGTGAAATATTGTTTTATAAATATATTTCATTATTTAAATAAATTATTGAAATTTATAAAATATAAATTTTTTATTTAGTGTTGACAGCTGTAGTTTTCTTTATGATAAAGAAAAATACAATAACTGATATGGAATTTTATCACAGCTATAATTTTGAACTATTATATTCAATTTATATCACTACTAAATAAATGATGATAAAGATGACATTTATCATTTTATCTTTGTGCTAAAAAGGATGAATTTTAATACATTTTTTAGTTTTGAAAATAGTCTTATACCATTACTAGTTTTGGAATTAGCAATGCTTTTAAAGAGAAACTAAAAACATTTTTTAGAGATAAAAAGTCCCTATATACCATATTTTATAACATAAATTTTTAAAAAATATAAAAAATTAACACTTTTTATGTATTAGTAAATTAATTATATTTTAAGAGATTAAATCACTTAAAAAAATATAAGATATTTTTTTATATAAACAATCTTTGACTTTTAAATTGTTAAAAAATTTAAATATTAATTTATACTTTTATTCTATAAATAATTATTTCCTAAAATTGAATAATATATAAATGATATAAATTATTTTAATTAATCAAGGGAATATTGTATAATAGATTTATTGAGGTTCAACTCAATGAGTATCCATTATTTATTTACTTATCTAATCCAAACTATGAAAATCACTATAAAAAATACGATTACAACATTTTATCTCTAAATCTCAAAGTTATAGACATGAATAATAAAACAAATTTGACATATCACTTAGACATTGTGTATTGATCCTCTAATAATATTATCCAAGGTCTGTGGGAATGGTTTTAGGGGAGATAAAAATGTCTAACAATGTTTTAAACTCTCCTAGTGATTCTTCAGAGAGTGAAATGAGTTAATAAAACATATACAACATTAAGCAGTCCGAAATATAAAACAAAAAAAATGAAGAATAAGAGTTCTAAATGATAAGTAAAACATTATATTATTATGTTGAAGATTTAAATGACCCTCTATAATAGAATCCAAATATCTTCATGTTTTAGATATTTTGTTACAAAAATTCACAATTTATGGAATTTATTTTTTTAGGATCAAGATTTAACAAAAACTATTTTTTTTTAATTTTGTATCCTTTTATGAATATTAAAATAAATTCCATGAATAAAAATTTTATAATATTTAGAGCTGACATTATCTCACCCACTAGGATCCTACATGGGTTGGAGTAAGATGCGGGTGCCACCCCAAGCCATCCTTTAATAGGACAAGGGTTGAAAACTATCACCAAGAGGGAATAACATACATGAGAGAATGTATCCTATAGAACACCATAAAAAATATGAGACTCTAAAACATAATATAACCATTAAACACAAGAAATATATATAAATAAATAAATTTTATAAAATAATGATTATACCAGATAACAATTATTTGGTATAATAAAATATAAGAAAACACCAAAACGAACCAAATAAAGAGGGTAATTCCAACAAGAATATAAATTATCAACAAATAAAAAACCTCATTTATTATATAACCACTTAATAGAGATTACCAAAAATAATCACTATAGAATAACGTCACTAATAATCATCTCTACACAAACTACTCCAGATCCATGTGTACGATTATCATAAATAAACTATTTATTGGTTTAAAAAATACAAAACATGTGGGAATAATTCTTATATAGGGTAGTATAAATACCCCTAAAACACAATATAAAGACAAAAAAACAAGTAAATCTAGATGTTTAAAATAATATAGAAACCAAAAGACGAACCCATATATTCTTAACCAATAAGAAACATAAGGACATTGTAAAGGTTCATGCCATTATAGCCCATCTCTATATTCACAAATATGCTCTACCATGGATTCATTCTTATATATAATGAGATAAACTCATAAAAAATTATGATTAATGTAATTCATGGTCAAAAACTAAATTTTATGTAACAAATTGATTATAATCAAGGTTATAATAATTTTCATAGATCACTATTGTCAGATCCAAAAAAATCATATTCAAAAGTGATCATGTGAATTCCACAAAACACATATTTTATAAATTATCTAATACCTCAAAACTCCAACATTTACACTTTAAAAATTTAGTGTTGAATTTTTCATCATTGAGGGAATTCACATTAATATAAGGATTACAATATACTATAGTGGATCGTGTCATGACAGATGGGAAAGTAATAATTCTATATAATTAAATTCTAATATACCATGTCACCTATCTCTAACTATAGGAGAGGTATCACATCTCAATAATGTTTTTATATTAGCTTATGGATATGAACCCTAATATAGGACCCACTACTCATTTTTTTTAATGTGAAACATTGAAGGGGTTACCTACTTCATAGGTGTAGAAAATATTCCTTATAATAAGGGGCTGGGGTTTCTCACTCCACTAAGTGTATAGAGTAGCCATGAGCATATATTATTATTTTATTGAAGGTATTACTGACCCCATGTATACTACCAACATATCTCAATCACCAGTTCATCATCTCTAAAAATATAAGGAACTAGGATTACCCAAAACACCTCAATAGCAACCGGAAAAATGTTGATACATGACATGTCATGTTTTATGTGGAAAAGTGGCCATAATGAACTATTTTTCCAATTATAACAGATAGGAGAGAATATATGAAAAACAAAAAATAAAACCTATTATACGACTTATAATTCATTAGACACAATGTACGAACATCATGAAGAAACCAAGAATGCACTTCCAACCTTCCTCAATGTGAGGTAACCTAAATGGAGTTTCACCTTGAGATAAAAGGTTTGTGGGAATCCTTGGATATCTTATACTATACTGCATAGATATGAATTTATTTCATTTTTATTATATGTGGTGTTAAATCCATCCATACATGATGTCTGATGCATGAGGATTAGTTAGAAAGTACTATTGAGACCCAATATTTGTTCTTGAGATCATACAATTCATGTACCTAAGCCTGCATATTGTGTGAGGTAATGGTGATAGATGCTCATGTACTCCAGTAAAAATTGGGTCATATTTTATATATATAAATTATGCTTGTCTTCTATATACACACTGTGTGATACATAACTCAACCATGTCATAATGTGAATTCTAAACATGATATGTGCTAGAAGGTTATATGCCGTATGATATTTTCTCCAACTAGAAACACTATCCACCATATGGAAATGATACATAGTCTGAAAAAAAGACCACGTGTTATGTGATTGAATTTTAATCTTCATTAATCAATCACAAAAAATCCATTTATCCCATATTAAAACTTATCACCAACATCACCAAAGGATTTAAATTTTCAATTTACCATGCATAATTCCTATATGAATCACCACCAAGATATTTTTAATCTCGATATCCCCTCATCTAACCAAAATTTCAATTAATCAAGAAACCCATGTATCCACTTTATAATTTGATGACTATTGTTATCAATGACCTGGGCCAATCCTACCATCACTACAACCTCCACGTTGAGCTAGAACTACCACATTTTAAAAGTGTTCCCCATGTTTCTTAATAATCCATCCTAATAATTTTATCTATCATTTTTCAACCACATTTACTACCATATAACCATATTTATAGTCTTCCTTTATTGATCCATATAACACTATAAATAAAAAATATGAATCATAAAAATGATAATGGATATAGAGATATGAATATGATTCATGTTGCTAGATGGTATGTTTCTATCCATCCTTAAAATTATTCACAATGCATTTCTAAATGAACATGTGAAATGTTGAATTCAATAAAATGATATAATAGAGGATATAAGATAGAAACATTTCATCGGAATGAATAATAATCAAATTAAATAATTGTTGGATATGAGTAATAAAACATTTATGGCATTCCATGAGATGATATTGAATGAAAACTAACAACTCATGATGAATTTAATCGTGAATCCATCAAAAAATTTAAAACATAATCAATCAATGGAACAAATCTACTAATACCCAAAGAAACCAAATAATTTTAAATATTTTGAATCCAAATTAAATTATATAAATATATGAATTTTAAATCAAAATTTAATAATTAACATCACTATAATTCATTTTATAACACTTTAAGATTCAATTTTCATTCCAATGAGATCTCAAAGTCAGTTCCTCCTCCCCATTTAAGAACTAATACTTCATCTCCACTCTATCAACTAATAGAGGGTTTATTTCATTGAATAAATATTCCTCACACATGATGTTGTTTTTAGGCATGAAATTTATTAATTTATTAATTTTTATTTCAATTTATTTAACTTTTTATTTTTAATTGATTTTTGTGTTTTTTTAGTATTTTTTGTATTCTTCTATTTTGAAATCCACTGAGACATGACATTACCAGTGGAGTTCATTCCATTATAGTTCAATAGGGGGGGGGGGAATGAAAAAGTCTCCACATGTGAGTGTAAAAGTTTAACTCACATGAGAGGGGGATACCCTTACATTAAGATGAGACTTTATTAATGTTTAGGGACTAGAATAAGTCACCCCATGGTGGGTTTCCAGCAAAAATGAATGTCTATGATAGTTTAAAATTTGTACACATTATAAATTATGTAATATTATATATATATAAAGAATAAATACTTATGAATGGTACCATCACGCATAAAGATTTTAAATTTTTGAAAATCTAGAGGAGGTGGTCCACATCATGACAGAAGAGGTCATGCATAGACCAAGGATTTTGCTAGAACACATATAAACATAGAACCACCACCCCAAAATGTATATGAATTGAATTATGAAAACAACATTCTATAAATAAGGATCACACTATAAGTAATGTCATTAAGGGGTCATCCCACTATGCAGGGGAAGGTTGTTCCATGACGCGACCTTGAGCAACAATATAAGATTCGAGAAAGGGTGTCACACCATGATAGGGGAGGTCTAACCATGAATTATTATATTGAGTTTGTTAAAATATAAAATTAATTATTTATATGAAGTTTAATTTTGGGGATTTTAATAATTTTCTTATAATATCTTGTGATTTTTGTTCAAAACTTCCTAGCAATATGAATCATTCCTCTCATTTATCCTCCACTTAAACATGAACCAAGTGGATCATTCTTCAATAAATCACCAGTAAGTGGTATACCTTATATTGTATGTTCTGATATCCTATTCTCATTGGGTTCACTTTCTTCCAATGGACATGTTTCTCTAGAGTTTTCTTTTATAAAAATATTCAATAATTGGTTCTTATGATAGGGATTTTCTTCATTTTATGGATTATCATCAATGGAGAGTGGTTTCATGAGTTTCAGTTGGTTATGGTAGGTAGTTCCATGAGATATGTTTTAAATGAATTATAGGTTCTTTCTTATTTTAAAATAGTTATTTAAATTATTTTAAGGTATGTTAAAAAATAATTTATGACTAATGTATAAGATATAAATATTTTATTTTTTCTCTCTTCGAATGGGAAAATAATGTGAATTTCAAATACATGTTACATATAAGAATGAAATGATTCTCACATAAGATTGATAAAATAATCCTTCAAATGGAAATGGATTTAAAAAGTGAATATTATGATACATTGAAAAGCCTATATCCCTTGATAACCCTAGTATTTAGGTGGTGTGTTTTGGAAAATAACACTACGACATTTATTTACATTAGATTACACAAATTAATATAACACCACTATGATATGTATGACAGAATTATTGTTCTACAAGGTGGGGTGTCACCATGCTACTAAGAATTTGACATAGCTCTCAATAGTGGTCTGCGCATGGTTAGACATTATTGGATTAAACATAATTATCTAAAAAAATCTACTTATGAATTGACCAAAAATACAATATGGATTCTCCAATGGTTCTTGTTTTGGATTGTTTGTTTATTTCTCTTTTACATTCATGTTAACTATTTTAAACATATTAGGGGTTACTTATCTACAAATTACTAAAATAATTCTTTTATGTGGTTTTTTTCAAACTGGATTACTAGGGATCCTTAATGATGGTTTCTTATTGAACACATGGTGGGTTCATACTTGGATAGTTATAATCACAACTATATAAATCCAATGGGTGTATTCCACCCTTTATTTAATAGATATAGTTAAATTTTAAGCAATTATAATAGGCAATGATTCCTTTGGGAGTGAAGTTCAGAGTGGAGGTGGTGATATAGTGGGATTGGCCCATCATGTCACATGGAAATATGTATAAATTATTTGGATATTGGAGTCATTTTTTGATATTTATATTCTTTTACTCTTGTTTCACCACAGAATCCACCCATATCATTCCATTTTTTGTATATATAATTGAATTACTTTTATCTATTTATTGATGATAATTTTTTTTGGAATCTTTTTAATTCATGATTTAGTTATGTAATGTTTGGTGGATGAGTTATTTTTCTAGTATTATTTATTTAAGTGCATGACATAATAACTTATAGTGGGGTCATACTCAGATAAAAGTGTGTATTTTAAAGGGAAAGTGTCGATTAAACAACTAAAAATAAATCTTAATGTGATATGGGTCTAATATCTTTCATCCAATAAATTTTTACATGGTTTTATTGTTTTCCTAATCATTAAAAATTTCTTTCACCATTATTTAACCCCTTTCACTCTTACAGTGATATTATGTAATTTATACAGTAAGGGTAAATATAATTACAATAAAATTCTAAAATAACCCTAAATAGACCATTTACTGACATATTTCTCCTTATTATAGTTTGTTGGATTGATGTAATATTTTTTGTATGTTCATATCATTTAATAAAATATTATGTATTTCAAAATATTTTAAATGTAAATTTTGTGTGCATTCATTCTTGTTGTGAGAAAAAATTAAAATCAATAAGATAAGTTAGATTCAAGACTTATAAAACATTACTAACATTTCCAAGTCATCATTAAAAATTGTGAAAGAAATTAACTCACTCAAATTATATTTATATTAATACTTTTAATATAACTTATTTTATTCTTACATTATTTAAACAATTACTGCATCATTATTATGTCACTATTTAATTTAATTATTTTATCCATAGACATTATAAATAAATTATCATGATTTATATAATAGTTACATATTTAAAATTACTATTTATATTCGGGTTTTTATTTTCTATATCCCAATAAAAAAATGGTATAGTTATTAAAAATGATAGTATGAACTTTTTAACTTATATTCAAATAAAATATTTTAAATGTACTATTCTTAGCCATTTGGATTAAAATGTTTTAATTTAATAATAAGGTTTATTTTTATTGAATACCTCTTATATAATAAAATTAGGACATGTTTTAGGGTAATTTTTTAATATGATAATATTTTTTACATTTAATTACTCGATTACCCTTAACTGTGGTAAATAAAAATACAAAAGTTAATATTCACCAAAAATTATGTTGATCCTGTTATTAGAAAAATTCATACCAATTAAAACCATATATTTCATTTTTTAATAATTTAATTCAATGAAATTGCTAAATTAAGTTCAATATTAATCTGGCAGATGTGGTAAGAAGGAGTGTAAAAGAGACGTTCAAACCATTAATATGTTTTATATCTAATTTCAATATAAATATGATTCAAATGACCTAAATTGGATTAATATATGTAATAATGATCTATTTTGACTTTAAAATTAAAAATAAATATTATTTATTATTGAAACTAAAAACATTGTTTTAACTACACTGAATTATTTTTCACTATTTATAACAAATGAATCATCTTAAAAAAATCATAAATTTTCACCACAAGAAAATATTGAAATTCCATACTCAAAAATGAATTTTATTTTTTAACAAAATTTACAAAATTTAGTTTTAAAATAGGTGTGCCATTAAAAAATGATAAAACATGATCTTGCGCATAATAGAAGCTATCAAAGAGGTTAAATTTCAAAAGAGACATAACATTAAATTAGCGGGTGCTACACTCAACATGAATACTTGAAAAAATGGTATTGAATTTTAAAATTACTTTTAATAAGAAGAAAAACTGATTTAATTCTTCATAAAATCCAAATGGTGTCATGAATAAGAAAACTCAAATCATGAAAGTCTTGTGGATAAATCACACATTTGAATAGGGAATCTTGGAGACTTAAGTAGTGATGAATAATAAATAAGTCTATATTTTTTGAGACATGAGACAAATTTTGTGGGTAAAAGTTTATATTGGTGGGTAATTTAATAACCCTAAATATTCTGTAAACTATTAACATAAAAACTCTTGGTTAACAATGACGCTTATAAATGTCAAAAAAGGCTTTTAAAGTCCACATAAACATTACAAATCATGAAATAATATTGAAAATTACAAAATAAGGCTATCTATAATTGGTCCCCATCCATCACTTTCATGTCCAATTCTTTCCTTATATATTAAGTGATAAAAATAATTCATTTTCAAAATTCTATCTAAATCAACATTGTTCTGTATTGATTTCAGAATATGGAAAATCAGTATTTCCCCAGTTAGAATAATAACTTTCACAACAAGATTCTTTCAGATGATATAATATATATAAATGGTACACATTTAAATAAATATATAATTAGTGTTTATAATTCCATATAATTCCATGATACATAAAATATGGATATAGAGGATTAAATAATGTCAAATGGAATGTGACCACAAGAAAGCTAAAAAATATAAATTAGTAAAGAAGAAAAGAAGACCAATAATTCATTAGAATATAATTTTTTGAAGTAAAACCAATCATTTTGGAAATATAAAATAAAGTGGAAACACCCCATTTAAATTAACATATAAATTTATTTGACAATGATGTTATAAAGGGTGTGGGTAGAGGTTCTTCCACATGAATAATAAACATTATTTATATTGATTACACATAATTAATTATTTTAGTTTAGATACACAAAGTTTTATAGTGGTATCTGTATAAAAAGTCATTCAATAATTCAGTTAAGATGACTACTCTTCTCTGATAATCCGTTCTTGGATTACACCTTAGGCATTTTTAGGATGATATTATGGGAAGAAAAGAATATATATGATGTGGGAATAGAATCTAGGATAGTATTATTTTTGGTATTGTTCATCATATGTGGTTAAATGTTTTTAAATATTTTGGGAGATATGGTGCCATTTAATAAGTTTGGTGGGTGGAAAAGTTATAAATACCTCAAATATCAATATATAATATGTGTCTAACTTAGGAAAAAATTTATTAGAATTATATATATTGGAATATATGGGTTATAAGCTAAAAATTTAATCCAAAAATAATTTTTGATCCATTTTGGTGTCATTTTAAAACATATTATTTGGTTTAGCCACCTCATTACACCTATTTAACTTTAATCATTATAATATATTTTTAACACTTTAATTTTGATGAATGTAATTAAAAAAATTCAAAGTGGGCCATTTATGAAAAAATAATGATAATATCTATAATTTTCCATCTAATTGAGTATATTTATTTATAATTTTATAATAATTTTAAAATATTTTTTAATATTTGAAAAACATTTATGTTAAATTATGGGACTATTCACATAGAATTAATTTATAGAAATAATTTTATTAATGGAATCCTAATTTAAAGTATGTAAAATTTAATTATACATTATAAGTTTACATGAAATTATTTTTTCACCATAATTCATCCAAAATATATTACATATAATGTTTTTAAAATCATTTATTGGACATTTATTCTTTTTTACACAAACATTGTGTTGTATTCAATTATTATTTTTAAGGATATAATAGAATAATGAAAACTTTTACCCAGTCAACCTACAGATATGATTTTGTAATTATTAACTGAATATCGTCAAAGCATCTGATGTGAAATTAAATGATCAATTAATTATTATACAATGGTAATATGTGAGGTAAGAAAAATAATAAACATAAAAACCTTCTAAATATAGTAAATAATTAACATAAATTTATTATTCTAGAATATAATAATCTTCTATGGTGATTCAAACATACGGAAATATATTTTGTCTAAATTTCCTTTCTTTAAATAATATTTTGATGTCATGAACCTAATTTCTTATAAATGGGGTCTACATCATGCATTTTTAACTTCACAAAAAGAATAATTCATTCATACTTTTATTTTAATTTAAAATTTTAATTACTTCAATGATGGGGAGTTGAAATGAATGTTATTAAATGGTAAAAGGATTCTTAACTCAATTTCCATTCATTGGATTATAACACTTTTTAATTTAAGTTTTTATACCTTTATTATGTGTGAATTAATTTATACATTTTTTAATTTTGTATTTATAATTTTTCATATGGATTTAAAATTATTTCACATAATATCTTAGTGAATTAATTCTCAATCCAATTATATGGTCTTTGTAAGGGTTATTCATTCAAAATTCTATTTCTTTGGAACATATTTTTATGATGTGATTCGATCTTGGTTTATATTTTTGTATATATGGAACCTTTTACATAATATATCATGAATATCCTTATTTTCATTATATTATATGTTTTATTTGATGTTATTCTTTCATGGTGATTATGATTAAAGGGTTACCAAAGTTGAAAAGGATTTTGGTTACAGTCTTCTTTCTTATCAAGATTGTTTATGTTAAGGTTTGTTTTGGAGAATCATATGTGATATTTTTTTCTTGAACCACAATTATTTTATTTACCTCTTTTTATGATTATGTTTTACTTGTATAATTTCATTTTCCTCCCATAATGATTTAATAGACATCAAGAAAAATATTTTCAAGTGATACTGATATTTCATATTCATTTAGATTGGGAACATTTATCTCCCATATCCATGCTTTATAGAAAATAATGAAATGTTCTTTTATAAACATATATTATTTCCTAATGATATTTTACTACATATTTAACCTATTATAATTCTCTTAAGATATTATGGTAATTTATTATAATGGTTACTCAAATTATACTCGTTATGGTTATTACATGTGTAACCATGAGGGTTTATCCATATGTAAGAGTGGTATAAAATGGATCCCTATGTTACTTATATGATTTATTAATTATTTAATTTTTAATTAATCATTTTCTTTGAGAAAAACATTGTTTTTCTTGTGGAAATTATTTATTTTTTATTCTCAATTAATAATGAGATAAATGCATGTATTATAGAATTTATATGTTTTCACTAAAATAACTATTTTATTTTATTTTTTGTCCTCTATTAATATTTTTTGGCCCATCCCACATTAGAAAAATCAAAAGATAAGTATGTAAAATGAATAAATCAAGATGAATTTTTTTATGATATTTCATGAAAAGGAAACATATTACATTTTAAAAAGTTTTGTTCAGTGGAAAGAATGGATACTGAATATAAGTGTAGACTTTGTATTATATGGGTTCTTTATTTATATGTTATGACCTATCATTATAATAATCTAAAACTAAAAGATCAATGAGAATGAAAGAAAATTAATTATAGTATAAAGACACAAGATTATGTGATGTTAAAAATCATTCCTTATAATTGATATTGTTATTGGGGAATCATTAGGAACTTTTATTTCTTTCTCTATCCCTTAATAATCACATAAAAACGATCCGGGGGCTTTGGTTCATGTGTGGATAATCTAGGGCACTCCTCACCAACACCTTAAAGCTACGGCATTTCAACAATGAGCAGATCAAATCAATGTTTATGAATGAATGAGATAATATTTAGGGTTTCATTTGACATGTTTTCATCAAGGATAAATTATATTTCATGTAATAAATGGGTGAGTATGGGTAGGGGTGTGTACTATTTTATGTTTCAACATGCACTATTGAAAATTTGATCTATACCAACAGTTTTGGTCAAACTGTTGGTATAGTTCATTATTTTGGACCTATACCAACGGTTTGGCCAAAACCCTTGGTATAGGTCACTAATTTGGAGCTATACTAGAGGTTTTGGGCAAACAGTTTGTATAATTCACTAATTTGGACTAATACCCCATTGGTATTGGTCCATTATAGAAACCCTATACCAACAGGTTTGGACAAAATGTTGGTATAGGTCCCCCCTATACCAACAGTTTTTCCAAAAACATTGGTATAGATCCCAAAATCAATGAACCTATACCAAAGTTTCTCAAAACCATTGGTAAAGATATATTCAAATGGTTTTGAGAACCGTTGGTATATGTACCTGTATTTTTAATTGAATCATCTTACAGAGGACATTAAATATATCAAAATTTAAAATACTTCTGATAATACATATAAATTTTTATGAATTTAAGTTTGAAAAAGTAAGTTAGGTTAGTAGTTAAGTTGTTCAATCAAAAATGGGAGGTGCTGTTATCAAAACCAACCAGATGATTTTTTTTAATTACACATACCAACGGTTTTATGGAACCGTTGGTATATATTTTCATATTTCTTATACCAATGACTTTCCCAAAAATATTCGTATAGACCTATCCGCATGGATTACTTGGAAACGGTTCTCAAAACCATTGGTATAGGATATACCAATAGTTTGGAGGCCTATAACAACAGTTTCAAACGATTGGTATAGATCATATTTCCCTTATTGATGAATCCGAACAATAATATTTTAAAATAAAAAATTCCTTGCATCCATAAAACCTTTGGCTCCTTCAATTTTTTATCTATGTTCTTTTGAAAAATTTAAGATTAAATTTTAATTAAATATACTAGATTTTGGGTAGAGGGATTTGATAATGTCCTAACTCCACTAATAATCCCAATATCCTTGGATATTGGTCCCCATTTTACATGATCTATGTATATCCTCTCATGTTTTAACTGTTCTCTTAGACTGACCATACATTTGAGGGTGATAAGACATAATGAAACATAGATCTATATAAAATGATTGATAAATCATCAACTATAACCTCAAGGTGATCCAAATATATTGATCTGATAAAATGGTGAGTGGTAATCCAGTTATTAAAAAGACCTTCCTTAGGTATATCTGGGTGAGTTCATCAATATAGAAATCATCCTTGATAGTAATGAAATGAGCTGACTTTGTATGGCGAACGACTATTACCTAGAAAGAGTTATAACCAAATGATATCATGGGTGGTCCTATAATGAAATCCATGGTTATGTTTTCTAAGTTCCATACTAGTATAGAATATAGATTCATAATACCATTATAATTTTTGGGTTATTCTTTATGCGTTGGGATACGAAGCATCAAGATAATTTTTTTTTTAATTTCCCTTTTTATGTTATCCCACTAGATAATTTTCAATAAATATTTATATAAAGTAGTGATTGATGGATTAATAGTGGAGGAATATCTATGTTAATCATCCATAATTTCCCAAATTAGATTTATTTTTATTGGGACATATATAAGGGTTCCAAAACTTGTATCTTAGTATTTTGAAAAGTTAAACTCTAGAATATTTCTACATTTCTCTATACCTCATCATTATCTTTTTGGGCCTCTTTTATCATATAATTAATATATTATTTTTATATTATTTTAAAATGGTTGGTTGGAATACATTTTATGATTCACATGAACCTAATTTTCATGTCTAAGAAGAATGGATCCCTTTTAATCATGATCATGGATACGTTTATGGGATTATTTCTGCTCAAAGCATATGAAACATTTTCCACTTTCCAAAGATGGTAATAGATTGATAATTCATAATCCTTGATCAGCTATAACCACCTTTATTGGTTTATATTTATATCATTTTGTTCAAATATATATTTGAGTCATTTATGATCCATATATATGTCACACTTATCGCCTATGAGATAATTTCTTCAATTTTTAAAATCAAATATAACTACATTAAATTATAGATCTTTTATTGGGTAGTTATTGTCCTGGATATTTAATTGGAGTTAAGATTAAACAATCAAATTATCATTTTTATTGGGTAAACAACCCCAACCTTTTTTTAGAATCATCATTTTTTATCACTAGTATTTTCCCACTAGTTGGTAATTTGAGAACATATAAAGTGATTTTACTATTATTTAACCCTGAAAAGATCTCATTACATTTATCAGTTCATAGAAATTTCACTCAATTCTATGTTATGTTGGTTAATGGTCTTGAAAATCATGAGAATCTCCCCAAAAAGTGATTATAATACCCA
This sequence comes from Viscum album, assembly GCA_963277665.1. Taxonomy (NCBI): domain Eukaryota; kingdom Viridiplantae; phylum Streptophyta; class Magnoliopsida; order Santalales; family Viscaceae; genus Viscum; species Viscum album. Next base: position 323,998,459 of record OY728165.1, on the reverse strand, counting down.
AATAATCTAAGGAAACCATGGATGTCCATAAAAAACGTGGTTTGGAATATCCTTAAATTGTCACTGTTTTTGAAGGATACATAGTTATCCAAATTTAAGTGGTATCATTCCCTAGAAATGTTAATTTCGAATAATATAATTTCAATTAGGAAATTGGCCTCTTATTTATATGGAAGTCTAGACCATTCTTTTAGGAAGATATTCTCTCAGAATGGGAATGTCATCATGGTTGGTCTATTACTTATTCTTAATCATTATAGTACGATACACTATCTCATATGAAAATTATATCCATGCTTTATATAATTATTCCAAATGATATTCATCATCCTCATTAAACATGTATAGAATCATAGGGAGATTATTGATATGTAGGGTAATTTTATTTTTCTCGTATGTTATGTTTGACCTATATAATGAAAGTATATACTACCTATAATTTCATTGAATTCCACTAAAGTGTGTATGAAATGGTTTTTATGAGAAATTAATTCAGAAAAATGGATATCATATATGTTATATACCCTTGATGAAATAGTTTCCCCATTTTTCATTTTCATCGATATCTCCACTTCCATATTTTGGGTGGTGTTTTAATAGTTATAATAAAGATGTATGATATGAAAAAATGTATAAAACCATGTCAAATAGTATATTTTTTGTTGATAAATAGATTATAACCCAACCATTCACTTTTTGATAATATTTGTAACCATTCACATCAACTAAAATAGACTCCGGGATGAGAGTTTTAAGTCAATTTAGAATATAAAATTGAATGTTTAATCATTGAAAGGATAACTAATAAAATACATGTATTTCATACCATATGAATTTCTACATTTGAATATATGTTTTCCATGGTCTATTTGTTGACACAATAATTAAAAATAATTTTTGTTCCCTTAAAAATGCTTTGTAAGGAACTTGTGAATTTACCAATGCACATCCATAGGGAGTATCACACTAGGTTCGCAATAATTCCTCTTTGTCATGCACTATGTGATTATTCAGTTACTACCGAGTATTTAATTTTTGAGTCATTTACTTGGGTAAAACTGTGTTAGATCCACACCACTTTTATTATTAAGACATGTATATTATTTCTCAAAAAGAATTTACTTTATTTCTTAAAATTTTTTTGGAATGTTTTACTTTTTTTAGTCTTATAACTAAGGATTTCACTAAGGTTTTATATTCCAAAGCACCAAAAATAACTAGACCTCACCTATAATACAAACTATGAAAACCCATAGATTTTATTTATAATTTTAAGTATTTATTACATAAATTAACACTTAATAAACACAAATAAGATCAAAAGTCCTAGTTTCTTTGTCAAATTAGATACTTAGAATATTAACTTGAAACAGGGTTATAAATACATTATTTAAAACTCTATAATATTCAATAAAAAATGTATTGATCTTATAATACTACATGAGATAACCTAGGTACTTACAAAATAAAGGGGTTAGCTAAAAATCCTAATAAGGGAATAATCAGAGAATATCCTTATGCAAGTAATAGATATGAGTTAAGAGGCACATACAGTTGACATAAAAGGGTGATAATTATTAACATGAACATGAAATAATGAAATAATATGATTATAGGAAGCAAAAATATGAATGTGATGGTAACCTAAAATATGGCCTTATAAGAATATTTCAAGGGAAAGTTCCAAAAAAATCCAAACATTGTGTACACATGATAACCACCCATGTACTGGATATGTTATCTCATGAGGTAAAAACATTATATAATAAATCTGAGGACTATATAATTCTTGTAATACCCCTCACATTAATATAATGTACATGAATTTGTATTCCAAGAAGATCATAAAAACTAAGAATATATTTCATAAATTTTAGTCCTACAATTATGAAGTGTGGATTAAATAAATGGGATTCACCAATATATTAAAATTAGTTACATCTAGGTGAATATACATGAGTGGAAATGTATATGGGTTTATTAAACACAAATGTTGGGCATTGAAAATAACAAGAAAATTTATATAGCATAACCGATGTACATAAATGTTTATAGAAGGGTTAAATGAAAGTGAAATGTGGTATAGAACAACATGGGAATCATAAGGAAAATAAGGGTATGTGTAAAAACATATTCTAACATCAACAGTTGGAAGTAAAAAAACATAATAAAAAAAGTATTTGAATAAAGAGGAGGAAGAGAATCCCTTTCCTTGAGAGAAACTTCTAAAATATTCAGAGGAAGTTATTAAGTTCATGAGAACACATTGGGAGTGATTTAGAGATGGGTAGGTAGAGGATATTCTAGATCAATTTATATTTAGTGAATATGATTTATAGGTTGGGAGGGAATTTATAGAAAATATGAGGGGAATTATTTATTAATTTATAAACAAATGTTATGGACTCTATATAGTAAAAAAATAAAAACTCAAATCCATCCCATGGGGTTTTCCATGGTTTGTACAAAATATTTGTGTTTTAAAATATTTTATAATGCGAATAACCAATCATATTAAAATAATCCCACTGGTGATGTAGAATAAAATCATGTTCATAAATAATTGATTTTAAAGCCATAAAATATAATATTTGTTGTGGAGTATTCATTAAATTTTCTTAAATTTAATAAAATTGCATAAAAAATATTAATTTAAAAGGTAACTATATTTTTTTTGGTTTGATCCCATTTTAGTATTTATTTCAATCAAAGAGTAATTTTATATATTGTTAACATCAAGATACACAACCCCCTATTACACCTTCATATGCACTAAGGGTGAGTTATGCAAGGGTAGTTCTTTATAAGGGTTGTTAAAAACATTGTTTGGTGGGAGATCACTATAAGATTTTACATCTCCTATAAATTGTTCAACATGATTTTTAGTTTTGGAATCACATTTGGGGATTGATCAAGGGTGAACACCTATTATTCCATCTATTTCGAATGCTCGGATAAGTAAGCCTAATAAGGTATGATCTTACTAGTAAAGGCCATAAATTCTTCTTTATCTATTTATCAGTGATAAATTAAGTGCGAATAAAAGGGACACTTTATCAACACATTTTTTAGCATTGATAAAAGATTACCTTAATCATCATATTTTTTAGCACTGATAAAGGGTGTACTTTATCATCTGTTTATGTTTAACACTGATAGAGGAATCCCTTTTTCACCACTTTTTTTTAGCAACCGTAATGAAGTCCTTTATCAGTTTTTTTAACACTGATAAAAGGAAAAATAAAATGAAATAATGAACAAATTAAAAATTAAAATGATATAATTAAACTAATATTTAACTTCTTATTAATTAAAAAAGCATTGATAAAAATGAATAAATTTATTATACTATATATAAATTATAAATAGTATATCTCAAATATATAGATATATGTTAAATTAAAATTAAACGAATAAAAATAAAAAATAAGTGAATTGAGAAAATATAAAACATATTTCTAATTAAATAATTTTTAACAATGTTAATAAATAGTATATATTAAATATATAGATATATATGAATGCATATAAATATGATTAATATAATACAAGATATTATTTATTATTTAAATTAAATAGTAATATATTTAATGAACAACCGTTTGTAATAAAAAATTAATATAAATAAAAAATAAAGAGTAATTGCATTGAGTAATGGATATAATTTAATATCGTTTGATTTTTTAATTTAACATATATTTTATGTATTAATTATATTTATTTCATATATACATAATTAAATCATTTATATATATACACACACAAAATTATTTTGTTGGTAATTTAGTCAATTAATATTATTTATTATATATATATATATTTATTTAATATGTATGAATATTATCAATATGTATTCATATTTATATAAATATATATCCTTTTTAATGATTTATAATAATAAAACTTATCAAAATTCCAATATTGTACTCATTTTTAATTAATCAATTTTAATCATTTTTAACATGCATGCACTTAAGATTAAATATATATAAATATTTTTAAAAATATTTTAGTGAAAAATATTTATAAATAAATATATTTATAAATGTATATTTACTTTTTTTATAAATTTATAATTATAAATATAAAAATAATATTTGTTTAAAAAGTATTTATATAATTATAAATAAATAATTACAAAATTATAATAAGCTTATTTAAGTAATTAATATATTTACTATATATATAATTAAATAATTATATATAATGATATAAATATTGTTTTTTAAAAAGTATTTATATAATTATAAATAAATAATTATTTATTCAAAGAATTATAAAATTATTATTTTATAAAAATAAATATTTTAAGTATTATAATTATATAATATAATTATACATTTTTTAAATAGCATAATTTATAAAAGTATTATAAGTATTTAATAGTGCTAAAAAAGAAATGATAAAAGAAGTCTTTATCAGCGCATTTTTTGAGACACAGATAAAATTGTCCCTATCTATTTTAATAGTCGTAACCATCACACACTAGTTCGTGATAGATGAAGCTCTCCATAGAAGAGGGCTGTTGCCGATGATCCTCATTGTCGAATCCAAGCTCAAATATAGGCTTGAATGAAGTATCCAACTATTCCAATGATCTAATACAAGGATGGAGCGATTTATGGGTGGAATTAAATCAATGTTTGAACAAAATCCATGAATTTTTTATATCTCCAATTTCCCATATTATCCACTGAAACTTCTTATCCCACATCTTTGTTTCCCAAGGATTCCAGTTGCAATATCCTATAATAAAACAACACTATTTTTTTCACTTTCTAAGGAAGTCTAAGATTATTGAAGAAACATTTTCTTTTTATATTAACAAAAGTAGAAAATATTTACACTTTCAATCAATATATGTATCCAGTTTGATATTTGTTTTGTTTTCTTATTTGTTTCAATTATGTAAACATCAATGAAAAAAATCATATAAGTGGACCCATTAATAGCTTTATTAGAAATCTATATGATGAATGAATTAATAAAAAATAATTCACTATTTTTTATCAGTAGGATATAAATTGGAGTCTTGTCAACTTTTTTTCTTGGATTTCCTAATTCATTTAAGTGCTACATTTTATGCTTCCATCTTACTAGTATGTTGCACACAAATATTAATGAGAGCGAGTGAGTTTTTATTCCTTGAATAAGAAGAATAAATATTCTATAATCAAGTAATGAAGACTATCCATTTTATTTTTATGTTCATATTTTAATAGTAAGGGATTTTTTTTTTATTTTAATGATTTATATTTTTGATGATATTGTTTTTAGATTTATAATCTTTAAAGAGATTAATTGTTAATTTATTTAAACAAGAATTATTTTACATGTGGGAATTCATTTTCACATGCCTAATTTTTGTTATACTAATTTTTCTTATAAAATTAATATTTCATTAGAATTATAATAATTATCATAACTTAGTTATTTATTCAGATTTTGTTTTTTCAAGTGATTATTTTCTCATTATGAAAATTCATATATATTTTTTATCTAGAAGTTTCCCTTTCACAATATCAATTCTTAATTTTTAGCCACTTTTCCATAGTTATTGAGTTTATTACTGAACACACACGTGGTTCTGAAAACATTTCTATATTTTAGCCTTGTAACAATTTTCCATGTCACATTATTCTTATTCAAATCACACTCATCATGCCTAAATTTGATTCAAAGGTCATCCTTGTCAACCTAATTGTGAAAAATCAATTTTTTTGTAGATTCTTACTCCTTCAAGTTTTCTTCAAAACATTACAATCAACAATATAATTTTATTCATTTATTTAATCCTGGATTATATTTTCTGTAGTTTATATAAGTATAGTCATCTTTGGAATGATATCATAATCATAAATACTTTCTAAAAATCAATTCATTCCAGTCATCACACATATAATATAAAATATTTATGTTTTACATTAATCAATCTAAAAACATCATTCTTTAACATTTCCCTTTGGTTCAACTATTAAGAATCTCTAATTACCATCCATGTAATTCTAAAAAATGGGATGTATTATCCCTTTTAGAGAAAAAATGGAGTAAAACTATCATCCTAATCTGTTTTATATCCTGAATAGTTATTATTCCAATTTTTTCTTGGGAAACAATCTCCCGCCCTTTTAATATTTCTTTTACCACTTTGATAAATATTCATCATATGGATGAATACTACATTAAATATTTCACGAAACATAGGTTCATCTCCACAAGTGATAGAGGATGAGTTAAAAACAAAAAAAAAATTCAATGATAACTATTTGGAATATAATTTTATGAGGTTGAAAATTATCAATAACATTCCCATTTAGAATAATTTTGATGATAACACCTACCATTGTGGAATAATTGTTTTCATAAATTAAATTACCCATTTTCTTCAAAGCATCATGAAATTATTTCAAACAATCAAATATTGAGTTTCCGTTATTAGAATTATCTATATCTTTAACCTTTGATAATGAATATCTTATGTGTATTAATTTATTTAATGTAAAAAATGAATAATGTATGATCCAAATAGGACATCTTTACTTTTTCTCAGATGATTCAAAGATTAAAAAAAATGTATTTTATTTTCTTCTCATCCTCCTCACTCATTGACTGATTTTTTGGTGAGATCTATTTTCAATTTTATCATTATTATTTCTTTATCATTAGAATATCCCTATGGTCAACACTGTTATCACAGTAAATTCATTATCCCTATAATTAATGTATTATTTCCTATTTATTTTTCATTTTTTTTATTTTTTTATTACTGATATATTGATTTTTTCTATTATAAGTGGATTCTTTTGTTCGAGTTGGTGTGGTTTGTTTGAAGCTTCTCATTCTTGTGAGGTACTGGACTTTGAGCTTTCAGTTGTGATAATGAAAACAAGGAATTGTGTAAAGAATTTATACAACACTCATAAAAAGGTAAATTCTTAATAATTTAATTAATTTTTTCATCATTTCATCTACCATTTTTATGTTAATTTCTATATCATTTTTATATAAAACATAATTATTATTATTTCAAATATCTTTTGGGAAGTCTTAATTTTATTCCAACTATCTGCAAGAAGCCACCCAAGAGATAAAATGATTATTTCTTCAAATGTAACCATGTTTTCCATTTTCATTTTTTTCTTGGTCAAACCAAAAACACTACATACTGAATCAATGTTATTAAATGAGAAACACTTATCACTGTTGAAATTTATAAGAGTATAGGATGATCATTTACCCATTGTGGTGACTTCTCCTAACATAATGGGAACATCTCAACTCTTCAGACTTTCAATAATGAGAATGGGTTTTCCAGCTAAGAACATGGTGTTAAAAAACAATGTTGAATGTTCAATATAGAATGAAAATGGAAAAATATTTACATAGACATTTATAATTTTTTTGACACTTTTGGATGTGTTGGAATTAAATGTACCTCAATAAAACACATGGCGTGAATGGTATGACTCAAAGTGCTTCTTTTTTATTTAAAATTGACATTAATTTTAGTAAAAATGGATACTGACATACTCAATACCAATAAAACACATTTATATTGTTGTGATATTTTAGTAAAATGATCCATATGTCATTTGGGACATATATGAATCATTTTCACCTCAATTCAATGCTTAGTGTGATCATTATGACTAAATGTGTCTGTTATCAGTTTAAAACTAACATTTTAGTTGAGAAAATTTTACTCACTAACAAAAAATAAAATTACCTCAGATTTTCTTGATAATTTAGGACATCTATTGACATTTAATTTTTGGAATTTATGAATTGGTCTCATATAAATATGATATATGATGTGATCGGTATGGGTCAAATTATGTGTTTTCATTTTAAAATGTAATATTAATAAGAAAATAACAGAATACTCAAAAATAAGAAAACACGTTTATATTGTTTCTATAATTTTGAAAAATAATCCATATGTCATTTTTGATGCATAGGAATCATCTTTAAGAAGAAATGTATTCTTTGCTGGAAAAGGATTATGGTTTGTGTTTGTTGTCAATCCTTTGATGGGTGATTAGGGATATTGTAATGAAAGGGATCATATAGGTCAAGTAAGAAGTAGGAGTTTCATGGAGATAGTCTTCATGAAGTTGATTTCGTAGAGGCTGGAAGAATTGAGGTGGTGTGCTCTACTATTACAAAAGATTGTTCTTTGAGCTTCCCTAAATGTATTCTTTTCGAATCAACATTTCTATTTTATGGAAAAGGCCTGGATTCCACAAATACTAGCATGAGAATTTAGAATAAATGAAGATTTTATATTTGAGATGGTGTTTCATTTTGATTATGAAAAGAATCATAAACAATAGAGTAAAAGAGCACTGTGGTGGTGCTATGCGGCGATGCGGAGGCTTTTGACAGAGAGCCCTACATTTACAACGAGCTCTATGAACTGGAAATTTCAGCGGATCTTTGTGAGAAGGAGGAATCTACCGAAGTTGTTTTGACCGATATGAATAATTGGAGCTCAATAATTGATAGTGCCTATAAATAAGAGGAAACCAATCTTCATTCGAGATGAATTTTGTGAGATAAAATCTGTGTTTGTTGTGACATTACAAAGGAAGGGGTTATCTGCAAAGAAAGTTGTCTTAAAAGAGCGTCTACTTCATGGAGAGACTTAAAAAGTCCTGGATAAGGATTTTAATCTTAATGAATAAGTGGTTTGCGAAGATAGGGGGTTCCAGGTTGGATCAATGAGCTTTTTGAGGTTGGTTTCTCTACGAGGCAGTGAGCTTCATGAATGGTTATGTTCCGCGAGGCAGTAAACTTTGCAAAGGGTTAAGCATTGCGAAGGGTTGTTTCTGTTTAAAAGTTCAGAGTGGCTGGGGATTTTAGTGAGCATATACATAGGTCCTTGATTCAAGTAGTGTATCATGATTGATAGAGACAAAGACTACAATGCCAATGTATTGAAGCAACCTTCATGTCGATAAACTAAGTTAGAATTATCTCAGAGCAGTGATCTAGGGGGAGTTTATGTAAGTGTTCCGAGGAATGTGGTGAGTCATCCTTAATTCTTTGTAAAGGAATTGTGCTTGACACAAAGTTAATGTGTCCAAACTCTTTTAATCCACAACTAGTAAAAATTAATGGATTAAGTTACGACTGACACACTATTAGCATTTGATCCTTGGACGTATCCCTTTATTGTGAACCAAGTAAAAGTGTTGTGTCATATCTTTGATTTCTTTTTTCTGATAGATTTCATAGGTTCCTACTAATGTGGGAACTAGATCCACCACATTAAGAAGAAAAAGTTGACACTCCAATTAACCCCTCCCCTCTTTGGGTGTTCTGAGGTCCTTCATCATCCTCACATCAATTTGACAAATGGTGTGACCAACACAACTGAATTACCATCATTTTGTTTAAATTTGACATCTATTTTAGTAAAAATAACAAATGAACTAGTTAAAAATTATAAAATGAATTCGTATTTTTTGAATACTTTATTTAAATGATCCCTAAGACATTTAGTAGGTGTAGAAATCATCTTAACGTCAATCAGATACATTTGTTCTTGGTTTGACTCAATATTCCCATTATCAGTTTAAAATAGATAGTTTTGTTAAAAAATGACACTCCTTAAATACCAAGAGACCAAGGTAATATTTTATTTATAATTTAGTAAATTGATTCATATTTCATTTTTGACATGTATAAATTAATATAATATCAAATTGATACACAATGTGATGGTATAAGTCAATGTGTGTGTTTCTAGTTTATAATGACATTTTAGTAAAAAAACAAGTGACATTCAAAAAATTGATAAACATATTCAGATTGTTTTTAAAATTTATAAAAACAATCCATAATAATATTGAGATGTGTAGGAATTATACTCACATAAATCTAATGAATGGTGTGAATGGTATGACTATATATGCTCCTTTTTTTAAAATTATCATATATTTTAGTAAAAAGGACAACTTCCCTACTCCAAACAAAGAAGACACATTAGTAATCTAAATAATGTGCATGCACAAATGTTTGTATCATAATGAACATTTGAACCACATATTCTATAGCTTTGTGTAATAATTTTTCGATCAATTAATACCACACATCAATGGTATGACTAAAAAACATCCACCACCATTGTAATCCCAATTAAGTCATTAATATTTATTCAAGATACTGATAAGAATATCATTAAATGGTTATAGACTCCTCAAACCACTAGTAATCTAATTTTTATCTCATTAGTGACCCATTATCTATAATATGAAGTGTGAATTTGAGACCCGTTCCTATGAACCAAATGTATTGGTTATATAGAAGATATTAGCATACATTAAAACTCATGTGACATTATCCATAACCTATGGAACATCTTCTTTTACTATTTATCATAATCATTCAAATGATGAGAAAAACCAGATTCTTATTCAATCATGAAACACTACAAAATGATGATATGCTTTTATAACTCAAGTAAAACATGGTTTATCATTCCACCAAAGACAAATCTTATGGGAATATAAATATCTTAACTTAAAAGAGTATGATTCACATCACACGTCTAGAAAACCCTTCAAGGGAATAAATTGACTATATATAGTCATGCATGATATAAATATTGATACTATCGAGCATATATCCTTCACTTATAAGAATTTTTGGGATGAACACCATCGATCATAGACAAGAAATGTATCCCTAAACCATTAAAACCACGTGTAAAGAGATTGGTATCTCAAGAAACTCCTCCATAATATAATTATAGAATATCCTATTAAAATAATCAGTTGTCGCTCACATAATTATCTACTATGATTGTACAATCCATTACTCCCACAAACCTCGTAGAGGAAAGATGTTAATCTTTTCCCATAGATAAATTACCTTTAAAGAATGAATCTCCCAAATTCTGGTCTTATACTTAGAATGTTTAAAATACAACTGGTACTCTCAAATCAATCCATTAACAAACCTCAAACACTCAACAAAATTTCACATTAATCAAGTTTACATTGGGGTGTAACAAATATAAACTATGAAAAACTAGTTTATTGATCCCATTACCACACCATGATTGTTTATTATCCCTAAAAAATGTCAAAACCCCCCATTTTTTATAAAAATGACTGAATACTTTTTTCTAGATGATGTCCTCAAGAAACCAAATATGATGGTATCTATACATGAGTTGGAAACACAAGATCAACCATATTTCTTTCCACTGGTAAAAGGGGTTACACAAGGATTTAAAAAACCTCTCATTAAAAGGACTGTAATATCCACCAAAATCTCTCTAGGATTTAACAACAACATAATAGTCTACATGATATACTTTTGTGTCCCAAGAGTAATATTCAATCAATCATTAAACCTTTACAAGTTCAAAATGTTTCTTGGATAAACTTATAGGCATTTCTACATCACTCTATGAAACAACTCCTTTGTAGAAACCATACTATAAAAATATTAATTCCTAAACTAATGGAAAATTAACAAGTAGAATATAATGGTAATCCCCACACATACCATATCAGGTCTTATACACAATTATATGCAAATATTGAACCATCCACCAATTAAAATATCACATTGTCACAATAGAAATCAACCAAATCTTAAACAATAAATAAATGACTTTCCATAAGGAAAATATCATAGAGTCCCATATCAACAGGATTAAATCCCTTGATATAACTCTTTATCTATTTTGGATAAGCCTATACAATTATAAACTATGAGTGAGAGACTGATCTCCACAAGTATATTATTCTAACAAGAATATTGGGCTAGTGGCTCAATTGTAATTTTTAACTCCCAATTGAAAGATAAAATACGAAATTAATGACTCATACTAGTATAAAAAATAATTCATGCCAAAGTTGGAATAATATAAATTAAACAAAGTATCATATATGGGAATCCTAATAAAGGAACTTCCATTTAAAAAATATCTCTAAAATTTAACACAAGTGGGGATACAATAAATTACAACTCGAACCCACTTGCTCTTAATTTATTGAAAAACTATTTTATCTAGAATTAATCTATTATGAATCACATATAAGGAGTACCTAATAAGGTATATTTACCTCATAGAATAATCATAAAAATTCATTCATCATTTCACAAGGTCTAGAATGTTTGTGAACTCAAATCATACTCAATATCATTGAACAAAACTCAACCTAAACCCCCCCTCAAACTCCAACCACAGTAGAGTTATCCTATTTTTATTTAGATGATATAAAATCTATAAATGAATCACCACTCCATGAAGGAAAATTTGAACCAAAAGTACCATTTGGTTTGTGGACGTCCAAACAAAAATAAATGTAGACCACATTATGTAATCCTCTGTAATTCATGGATCATGCTTCCCGAGAAACTACAAGACCTAAAATTATGGATATAATACAATGAATTTATCCTATGATTAGTTACATATTACTTAATGAGTACTATATTTCACTCAATAAGATGTCATTTTCTATTTAAAATATATATGAAACCAGAAAATTAGATCCATGAATCAATTCTTGGACTCTATAAGTTTCAATGGAGAGAGTCTCAAGCACTAGGAATGGATAATCATGAATGTGACTCTAAATCAAATTTGGATACTAGTTTGTGGTTTCCTCTATAGGCTATGATGCTAAACAGGTCGGCACACTACCTGAGACCAAACAAGTTATTGTAACTACATCTGAGCAGAATAAATACAATCTCAAACCCGACTCAGATGTGGGCAGTGGTATGTTAATTTATTATTCATAACAATCAATTATCATAGAAAACTACAATAGAAAGAGGCTATCACCTGATGCAATTATAGTCAATTTCAAGGATCTTTCTATCCCGGGTCTGTAGAGTAAAGCATAGGGCACTCTCACTCATTATAACTTGATGGACACACCACCACTAGATTCTGGGAAGCAACATGGAATACACTCAAGTACAACAACTCATGGCATTTCCTGAACTATTTTAGGTAAAAAATATCTTCACTATGGCATTTAATCAGTAGGTATATCTGATGAAAATGTTATGCCAGAAAATTTTGTGAACTTGAATACACAGAATGAGTATAAAAATGATCATAATAGCACAAAAATCACTATAGATTTACCTGTGAAGGAGAACTCTAAGACAAGAATCACAAATTACCCTCATACTTCTATAATAAGTTAGGAAATTAACAAGAGACAAATTACTTTTAAACAAATTAGAAGATATACTAGAGACAAGGGTTTGGGAAACAAAAAAATGGGAGTTCTAACTCCAAATCTTGGTCTAAATGAAGATCATTTTTTGGAACTGTTATAGTATTTCCAAATCTGACACACTCTCTATTTTAAAAAGAATGATCATCAAACACTACCCTATTTTTTATATTGTGAAACCTAAATTTACCATGTTTCACCACTTATGTCAGCATGGATATTCTTTCTTTGGTGCAACTAAAAATTCTTCTTCGGTTGATTCACTATTGATCTTCTTGCACTCTTCCATTCAAAATTTCAATATTTTTAACATACCAGATCATATATTCACATGTGAAATTTTTTTGAGGGAACTCATATTTTATACTCCTTTTATTATTACAAGAAAAGATATTAAGAAATAATACCTTTTTGGGATGAACTCGCTTATCTACGTAATAGCACTCAGAAACCTTGGTTTATAATTAGATACTTCAACAGAATTATCAATTCAACTGAGAAAATTGGTCCTTCACATGCTACGATATACATGAGAGAATTCAAAACCACTATCGAAGACAAAAACCTTGTTGAAATAAATATTACGGGTGACAAATACACCTGGTATAGAAAACACTACAATATGGTGGTCGCCTCCAGACTGGATAGAGCCTTCACAAACGTTCCTGCCCTAGATAAATGAGACACCATTTCCAACACCACCCTTCACAAGATCCATTTTGATCATAATCTAATTTTGGTCAATTTCTCTACCAACAATGTTAAACATCTAATTCCTTTTAGATTTAATAATGATTGGTTCTCTAACACTGTATACAATGACATCATAAATTATTTTTGGCTCTCTATGACTCATTTCAATGATGATTTTTCTTGACCTGCCAAATTAAAGTCACATAAACATATGCTCAATGGTTGGTGTAGCTCTCATGTGGAACATGTCGACAAGGATATTCTCCTCCATGAGAACGAGCTTAATCAGCTTCAATGTAATAGCATGAATTCTGAATTTAGTAGTAATCAAAATAATGAAATTAACATTTCAATAAAGCTCAATTATTTTCTCACATTAAAGGGTATGATGAGGAAATAATTTTTCAATGTAAAATGGATATATGGTGGTGATAGAAAAACTATGTTCTATAATTCACTTCTAAGAGATTGGAAAGCTTATAGACCTCATGCCTCTTTAAAATATTTTGACAACAATTTAGACAGAAATAATGATATTTCCAACCAAATTGTTTCTTATTTTGAATATATGTTTAATGGATCTAATAATAACAAAGTCCTATTTAGTGAGATAATTGTGATGGTGGTTATTAATGAATATAACAACTTTATTCTTAACACTACACTTGATCATGAAATTAAAGACCCTGTCATTAGTTTAAATCCTGAGAGTGCTCATAGCCTTGATGAATTTAATAATGGTTTCTTTCAACAATAGTAGGATATTATTATTTTTTATGTTTGAAATATTGTCAAATCCTTCTTATCCAATGGTGTTATCCATCATGGTCTAACTTCCCAATTTCACCCTCTAATTCCAAATAATGACAATGCTTATGCGATCCACTTGTTTAGGCCCATTTCACTCATTAACACCCTCTATAAAATCATCACCAAAATAATTGACAATAGGATCTCTTTTATAATTGAGAAATTAGTTTCCTAGAATGAATTTGAGTTCATTAAGGGTAGATCCATCCAAAATTGCATTTGTTTTTCTTATGAGTTCTTTAACACCTTAAACAAAACCAACAGAGGGGGTAATATTTCCATTAAAATTGACATTAAAAATATCCTTCGATACCACAGACTAGTGTTTTATTTTTGTAGTGCTTCAATATTTTAGTTTCAGTGATTCTTTTATAACTACTATCCAATAATATTTCGATTCGGCCTCTATCCCCATTCTTATTGACGGTTCCCCTAGGGGATATTTCAAATGAACTGAAGGTGTCAGATTGGGGAACCCTCTATCTTCCATCCTTTTCTCCATTGCGGAGAACTATCATAGTCTTCTTTTCACTTGTAGGGTTGATCAAAACAAACCTAAACCCATCTATGTTTCTTGAAATCTGAATGTTCTTACTTACCTTTTGTATACTGATGATATAATTATCTTTATTCAAGGTGATAAAAGAAACATTCGAACCCTAAAAAATGCCCTTTCTCAATATGAGTAAATCTCTAGTCAAATGATTAGCTGGAACAAATCATCTATCTTCTTTGGAAAGAAATTCCCCCCCTGAGAGAAAATACAACATTATAACTGACTTTGGTTTAAAATAGGGCTATCTCCCTTTTATGTACCTTGGTATCCCCATCTTTTTGGGAAGACACAAATCTTATCATTTCCTTTAAATTTCAAATCATGTAACAAATAAACATTCCTCTTGGAAAGGTAAATCCCACTCTATGGTAGGTAGAATTTTCCTTGAAAAATCTAATATAGTATCCAAAATGGGTTACTTTATGATTGAATACAAATGGACTACTAGTATTATAAAAAAACGAATACCTCGATCAAATATTTTGTTTGGACTAGTAGCACTATGGAAAGAAAACTTGTCACCATCCCCTGGTCAACTTGTCTCCAACTAATTGAGAAGGGAGGTATTGGAACTAATAATATTAAACATTTTAATGAGGCTCTTAAAGCCAAGATCACATGGAATATTTTCTATAATAACTATGATTCTATCAACTTCCTTAAAAATAAACTTCTTTAAAAACATACAAAATGAAACTCTATCTATCTTTCCTCCTCTATTTGGCCATACAAAAAACAATATTTTTCTGCCATTATGAGTAACTCTAGGTGGATGGTCTCTAGAAACACCTCAATGATCTTATGGTAAGATAACATGGCTGGAACTCCTTTAATATATAGGGTTTCCCTTGACCAAAGCCCTGAGAACTCCATCCTCTCTATCAGAGATGTTCTTAATTATTGAAATGATTCTCTTCCTGATAACATTATGAATGTTATTGACACTTACCCATTCTCTAACACTATTGGATTCTTAGTTTGGGAACCTATCCACAATGGAATGCTTGATTCTAAAAACCTTTACAAACACTTAGTTTTGTAACTCTAAATGCGATTTTGGGTGGTTGAATCTTTTTGAAAAACATTGGATAAAACCCTCAAGATTTACTCTTATTTGGCGGCTTGATCATATCAGACTACCCATTGATGATCATACTAAATCGTCTGGTTTTTAACTTTGTTCTAAATGAAGTCTCTACAATCAACACATAAGTGGTCCTAATCATCTCATTATTTCTTGTGCCACTACTTCTACTCTTTGGAATAATTTTTTGACATTTTTTATTGCATATGGTGGATTCATGAATCTGTCAAATCTCTATTAATGAGATGTGCAGATTTAAAAAGTTTTCAGCAAATTAAGAACAATTTTTTTGCTGCTATTGTTGAGCTTCACCATGTGATATGGTAGGATAAAAATTCTCTTATTCATAATAAATTATCATCTAGTCTTAATGCAGGATGAACTCATATTCTCATTACCATTAATTAAGGTGCTTCGATCTAAAAGGGTCATTGCAATAAGATAGTGGATGAATTTGGAATCCTTTGATGATTACGTATTGCTAGAAACTATTTCCGAAATTTCAATACTTTTGAAGTCTTCTTGAATCCACCTATTCTAGGATGGATTAAGGGTAATGTTGATGGAACTTCAAAAGGCAATCCAGGACTTGTGGGTTGTGACGTCATCTTCAGAAATCATATTGGTCAGATCATTGGTTACTTCTATGGTAGCTGTGGCATTGCTTCCTCACTGGAAGCTAAAATGATGGATATGATTAATGCCGTCTTTTCTTCCAAACAACATGGTTGGAACAACCTATGGATTGAGAGTGATTCAACAACTATTGTGCATGCAGTTTGGAATGGTTGATACATATTGTGTTGTCGATCACCAAATGTTAAATGGGATGCACCCATTCTATTCTCGGCATCAACTACATCATCACCCATATATATAGTGAAGCTAACAAGGTTTCTGATTGTCTTTCAAACCAAGGAGTCAATCAAGACATTTCCTGGCTTGATGAACTTTCTACTAACATAATTCATTTTCATAATATTGATTGTAATATGTTTCTGTCTTTTATACTTTTGTAATTTTTTCTTTTATATTTATAGTGCCTTGGTTTTCTAGCCTGTAACCATCTTAAAATAACTAATAAATCAAATCTCCATCAGTTGGAATCAACTAATCTGATACCATTATGAGAAGAGTCAAACAATTGAAACTATACTTGGGTCAGAATCATGATGATTGTGCCATCCCATGCATGTCATTAATAGGCTAGGGAGTATGAACTATCACTGAGAATGCATAAAATATATGTAGGTCTTATCCTATAATTACCTATTATAGATATTCCACTTCAATACATAGTATTATCATCATCCAGCAACATTATATATAAATAACTGAACTATATAATAAATTTAATCTTTTAGATGAAAACATTCCCATATAATGTCATATAAAAATCCCCTAAAGAAACGATATTCAAAAAGAAATTACACCATGAATAATGGATTCAAGATAAGGTAAACAACTCCTTTCTACATGAACTCCTTGAAAGATCAAGCTAATACAAACCACCACAAACTATCACCACTAACCATAAGATATACATAAGCTTCTCGTGATCCACATTCAGTGAGATCATCCTCGATCTATGAATCATCTTCACAAACACAACATTTGTGGGAATGAGGACCCTGAAGGTACGAATATGAAATACCCAATAATACACCCAACAAACAAAAAAGTAACATTGAACAATAATTCATTTTAAAACTCTATAATAAGAGAGAAACTCGATGGAAACCCAATCTATTATTAACAGAAAGGTAACATAAGGACAAATGAAATTTTCCCATCATTGTAACGTGGATACAAATTTATAATGTAGATCTATGGAGGATTGATCCTTTTATGCCACTATAAATTCTTAAAATAGCATATGAATCATAGAATCTAAATTCAATGACATAGAATAAGTCATAACTTGGTGAAAATTTGGGGTATAAAAGTATTATTAGATCACTATAGCCAGATTTACCAATCTCACATCATTAAGAGTGCCTATGAATACTATATAACTCTCATTCTTTAAACTACCCATCAGTTTATAACTTCTACATTTCCTATTTAATATCTTATTATAGAACTAATAATTTTAATGGAATGAATATCTATCGATGGGAGACTATACCCTATAATGGTTCATGCCTCGCTATATTAGAAACTCTTTACTCTGTCAACTAAAATTCTAAAATTCTATGACAACTCACTTTTATTATATCAGGGGACTTCTGAAGCATTTAGGTGTCTATATCTATCAAGGGGTACTAACTATTATGGAGTACGCACACATTTTCATGAGTAATGTGAATTATATGAGAGGATTACCTACTCAAATATTATAAAACCTATTCCCCATCATAATGGAGGTGATTTCAACTCAACCACATATATGGAGGACCAACAACCTGGAATCATCATTTTATTAAGTAGTCACTAACTTCAAGTATACTCCCAACATCTCATCCAAACCCAATCATCATCTCTATAAATTTAAGGATCTCCACATTCCTGGAATTCATTGGAAACAACCTCTAAAAATGAAGAGACAAGAACTATTATGTTATTGGTAGAATAACTCTCAAATTAAACAATCCATTTATCAAATTATAACACTCATGTGATAAAATATGAAAAATGATACAAAACAACCATTACAAGGAACACATATCATTAGACATAGAATTTAAGGCTCCTATAGAATGGAATAATGTATTACTGCAACATTTTTAGGTTGATTTAATTGATATAGAAAGTCACCCATAGATGCATGGTGTGTGACCCATTAATTCATCATGTGTGTATCCTAGAGGTATTGATTCATGTCATTTTATCATACATGGTGTTCCATATGATTGTAAATATAATGTGAAGAACGAGGGTTAGTTGGTATGTATTATAGAGACCTTATTAATGTTTTTAAGATCTTATAAGACACATAACCTAGACGAAATGGTATTTGATGCTCAGTGTATTTTCATGTGTGTGTAGTCATACAACCTAGGATAGGTAGTTTAAAAAAACATGTAAAATGTATTTTATGTACAAAAAATGTGACACATAATTTTATCATAGATCTAAGCGATGGAGGAACATGTTTTGTTTTAGCGGTTCACATTCCATGTAATATTTAAGTGCAAGAATAATATTTATCTCCACATAGAAATGAAACAAGATGTGTGAATAATGAAAATAGGTTATGTGATCATGTCTTTCTCTCTATGAATCTTATACACCTAATCCACATGACATACTAGAAAACTCACTTAAAAATCTTCCACCATCGATCCTTCTACCAATTACTATGCCTAACACATATTCTGGTCTTCGACATATGATTTTGGATCCTTTTTCTTCTACTTTCAAAACAATAATCATTTATTGTGAAACTCGTGCCAACAATGGAATCTCTATCATCCAACACTTCTGCTATCTCGGGATGATCCCTCTATTACCTCTTTATTTTTATCAATATACCACTACCCCATGTGAAACTTTTTCTACCTATTTATTCATCACTATCCAACTGATCTAAGATATCATCATCAAATTTCCTTTTCAACAAACCAATCATCATTATAGGCTTCCATCATTACACTTATAACCATAGTGACAGAAATTAGTGAACATTAATTAAAATAATAAATAGAGAGACGGGGATGTGAAATGCATTGGTGGATGAATCTTTTCTATCCATCCAAAAAATTATTCATGATATAATATTACATGATCCCAGGGAAATATAAAAATGAATTTGATGATCGTGGAGAGAATATAAGATAAAAAATTTCCACGGGGCGAATAATTATAAAATTCATGATTTTGAGTGAGTGAATAATATATAAATTCTAACACTCAATGGGATTCCATTGAACTCATAATAGAAACACCAGAGGAATGTTAGGTAAAATATATCAAAATCTAAAAAAAATAACAACCACGATACCCTTATATTTTATATGAAAACATTATTTTCATTAAAAATATTACAATTTAAATTTCATGGTTAATTAGGTGAAGAGAAATATAAAATGTCTTACTCTGATGTCTTAATTTTTATTTCATTAGTTCATTTGAGGATTCCATAGAACTCAATAAATATTTCCAAATGAATCCAAAGTCAATTCCTCCTCCTCAAAGAATTAATTCTTTAATATCCACTCTCTCCCTAAATATAAAGATTATGTCAAATAATAAATGGAAAAACCTAGAGTAATTATATTAGATATAAATTTACAATAATGAATTAGGTTAAATTTTTTATCTATTTAAATGAATCAAAATAGTGTAGTCTAGGACTCAGAACATGGACATATAGTTTCTACAATTTGTAATTAAAAAACCCATTATAGAGACAACCATAATGTAAAAAGTTATCTCTATGGATTAATATAGGAGTTATCACTACTCACATGCATGGGATAAATATTTTTTTATTTATTAAATAATAAATTTCCCTTTAAATTAAAGAGTCTTTGAATTCCACCTAAATTCAACCCCAGGGAAAAAAACCAACTCCCAAGACCAATGGAATGATTAAAAATGTTTTATATTATTTTATAAAATGGTGAATTTTACATTCTATCCTTTTAAATTCTTGAAATGAAAAGATAAAATATGTTTAAATCCCTAACGAGCATCAAACATAGGCCACTATAGGAAAAATATAAAAACTATAAAATTAACAAAAAATAATCAATGAGTATCTCCAAGGTTTTTTTATATTTGGTAACTAATTACATCATCACGTGATATTCCAGTCAATCAAAACAACAATTTCATTCCTAAAGTTCTCATATTTACCATTGAGAGGATTTAATGGAAACAGACTCTACAATATACTTAAATAATTGATGTTTTGAACTACATAATAAATTCCATAGTGTATAATGGTCAATGTTTTTCCAAAATATTACCAATTTTATATTCAATAACCACACATATAATTTTTAAGCTCCTTTAAGAATATAAACACACCTAAATAAAGGATATATGAAGATTGGTAATTTTTTAAATGAGTTAGATCATAACATTCTTTATCCATATTAAAATATAAATCATCCCAAAACATGTGAAATACATAACATAATTAAAATTGATCCAAAAACCAAAGTGAATTAATTATTTCATTGATCTGATTCACTATAAACCATTATAATTTCACCCGACACTGATATAATTCTTTATTTGTATTAATAACCTGGAACTTATTACATAATAAAAATAATAAAATATAACAATCCAATTAACTCACAATATATATTTTGAGAATACCTTTTAGAACCGCTGAAAGATCTAGGTAATATTGTACTTCAGGATGAACCACTAGTGGACTAGGTGGAGCCTTTATAGAAATTCACATGAGTAACATGTACTCAATTATCATGTGATCCATGGAACCAATCATAGACCTAAACCACTATGACTTTATTTCATCACTAAAGATAAATTTAGGAAGAAAAATAAAATTAGAAGTTAAAACCTGTATAACTTGTGGTAATGGAATTTCCATAACATTCGAAAAAATATAGTACTTTGGAGTCGAGACCTAAGTGGTATCACATTTGTAATATTATTTTTAAAAAAAATTACTTTAACTAATATAAGAATAATATTAAACATTGAAACAAATAGAAAATTATTTTATATATGAGAATATAATGGTGTAAAGTTCACATAATTAGGGGGAGGGAAATGTTAATATCCATAAACTCCATAAAATGTAGCTATAATAGTGAAATAACTAAAATAGAGGAAAGAATATTAAATTTCATGTTGATGATTCATGTAACATTATGTCTTTTATCAAATGTACTGAACATTATTTTGTGGTTTAAATTCCTAAAACGACTATAGTATTGATGACTGAATAGGTCAAGGGGGTCTCGAGTGCATCTGGGGCTCATTTGGATCCAAGAGCCCCAAAATGGGACGAAACGACTAGGACACATTGTTAGAAGAAGCCTTGTTTCCTAGCATGTATAGTGTTTCTTAATCATACAGTTGTAGATAGTAGAGGTCATGGGGGAACACCATTTATATGAAATTTTTCAACCCTATGTACATGCCTATGTGGCCAACTACATGTCTTGGGTAGTGCAATTTAGTATAGATCACACACAGTTAGATAAACCATCCACTAACCATGTTGGGTTCCCTCTTAAATTAGTGGCTTGGTTCATGGTTAGAGTATGGTTTGGCTAACCATGCATCCAAACCATGAATAGTTATTTTTTGAGGTGAAATTCCCAAATTTCCAGTCATAAATGATTTAAACCCTTTCGTTCCTTCCCCATTATTCTACAGTGTATTTTCTTATAACCCTTTTTGTGTGAGTTTTCTCATCCTCCCTCCATAGGTTTTCTAATACCTCATTCATCTGTGGACCAAATCCTTCACCATCAGATGTAACAGAAACTCCTCATAAATCTTTTCCTTCCAATCTATTATATTTTAAATATCCTCCTATATATATTGCGCTATTTATGTAACTTATTTTTACATATTTTTAGGGAATTAGGAAAATCCTTCGAATTCTTAAATTATAGTTCATTTCTAGCCTTAATAACACATTAGTGGAGCTCTAATACATCAAGGCAGGTGGTATAGGTATTTTACATTAATTTCATTTCATTTTAAATAATATTTTATTTTTACACTCATCAGACACTTCCGAAGATTCCTAAAAAATGATCAATAAATTAATTAAATTGGTTCCTCATGTCATATGTGATTACAAATTATTGAAAAAGCAATCAAAGGGATGTTTGATTTTCCTTTAGAAAAACTTTTGGGTGATCCCATCTTGAAATACTTTTTGACCATGCATTGAGTTTTTATCCACCACGTGAGTTGTTCCTTGGTTAAATTAATTTTAATAAAAAATTGTAATTTCTTTAACTGTTAGGTCTTTAGATTCACACTTATCTTGATGCATGAAATCATACACCCTGTCCATGCTTATTTTATGATTCATATTTTTTGGATGACTCTGATTATTTCCTTATGACATCTCATTCCATTTATGTCATGCTATGTTTGTTATGAATGAGCTTCTGTTTAATTCCATATGCTTATTGATTATTCCATAATTTATAGGATTGAATTTAATTTCATGACATGGAGAACATGTTATATTAGGATATTGAAATAACATTGTTATATTTTGATTAGAAATATTCTATTCCTTATTTATTATACCTCATGAACATGCCTTACTCATATTAAATCATTGTTCATTTTCCATAACATTATTCCATAGTTTTTGGATTAAATTTTATAGTTTGGTTTTCTTTAAGAGCCTATGGTATTGATTTTTTTATCACATGTGATTATATGTATATTCCTTATGTTGTGATGTGACTTGGTTGATATGGATCACCTCTTACATGCTAGGAGAGAAAATATGTCCTGATTTAAGGATTCCATGTATGAACATGATGTTCTCGGTTGGTTCTACTTGACATACAAAGAGAAATACTTTGGATTTCAAGGTAATGGATCCTTGGGTGGTTTACTTATACTCATGAGTGACACTAGTTTTATATGGTGTAAGCAAGGAATGACATTTGGTCACGATGGATATGATATGCCTTGGGTGATACCCAGTCCCTTATGTGATATACTTGGTAGAAGCTCAGAGTCACCATTCAGTGACTGATACTTGAGAAGCCATTATGGGTTTCCTTGGATGGATTTGATGTAATTGGTTACATTGTAGACACGTTTAGTGACCCTTGGTATCCTTTATATATTTACTTGGATGCGCTCAAGACTCCACCATGGATTTGAAAAAACCAATTTATTGTTATATATGAGTTTTTTTTATTTTTATTGGAGCATGATATTATGATTACATTAAAATGATACCCCATGCCTATGAACAATCATTAGGGTATTCTGTACCTTGTTTATTTTTTTACAATAGACCTTGTATACATTTACGACTTAAAAAGGAACCTATTTTCTTACATATTTCTTATGCCAAAGCATATGGTATCAGTCTGGTGTCCATTTAGAAACCCAGATAGATGTGTTTATTATTTATTTATTCATCACCTTACATTTTTTATATTAATGTAAAATTGGTAATTTATTTATTTCCATAAATGGATTGGAATATACATAGTGGGTGGAGGCCTAATGAGATTGTATCTCACACCCTACTTGGGTCGCCCTTGGCTCCAAATATGATTTAATGATTTATGATAGGGAAAAAGGAATAATGAACTTCTAATTCATAATTGATTTATACCTTTAGATTCAAGTAGGGGTAGAGGATCTATCCTATGCTCAAGAATCTTTTTTTATTATATTTTGGTCTTTTTTTACTTTTTATAGAATTTATTATATGATTGTTCCCCTATATCCTTGTACTCTTGATTTTGAATAGACAGATGACATACCATCACTGTTATTTTGTATCGTTTATTGTTATTATACTTTATCCAATTATCTATTTATTTTGTATAGTTTATTTACAGATTTATGCTAATGTATGTTTATACTAATTCTTCTTCCATTTATTATATATAATTCACAACTATTCATACACTGATCTATGAGAGAATAGTATCCCAAAAGACACACCCTAGTCCCTCTCTACTAGTTGACAGCCTCAAGAATTTATAGAGGCACACTTGAGGTCTTTTGACCCATCATCTTGGGGAATCAGTATGTGTCACATGGTTAAGGAATCTCCATAGTGTAATTAGATCCCTTTATGTTTTTTGTTACTCTATAGGTTTGGATAGGATACTAGGAAATTGGAATTTGGAATTTGTCCATATTGTCGGACATAGATAACCCATATTTAGGGGGAACCCAAATTACATGGAATTAGATATTAAAATTATTAATTTTAACATTTATAATTGACATGACTTCACCAATGGGGGAAAATTATTGTATGTTTTTATCATGTTGGTATTATTGAAATAAAGATTTATATTACATCAACTGAATGATATGTGGGCATAAGAAAAAATTCATCATACTAGGAACCAAAAGAATTAATATGTCTTGTGTTATGACATGTCATATTTATATTTAGTGTGAATTTCTGGTTTCTCATGTGATTACTATTGTGACATGTAGTTCTTTGATGGTTATATATATAAATGAACCAATTTTTTATACAAGGACATGTCATTTTGTGGATTAAGTGGATTCCCAATTCATGTTTATTGGGTGTATGGGCCCTTAAAAATTAGAAGGATGATCCTCAAAATCCAACCAAAGTAAGATGGGATTAAATTTACATGTGAATTATAATTAATACCACCTTTAAAATGAAATGACCACCTTATATGAGAATGTGATACCTTGACCCGGACCCAAACTTAGCACCGGGCTATAGGCCATTCCCCATATGATCCTTATGTTACCATTTTATTTTCACATGGACCCGGATCTAAGAGTAGGATAAGGCTTATGTTTTGTTTCATGGAATCATTGTATATAACCAAATTTCTCATTCAACTTATGTGCTTCCTTATCTATTATATATTTTATTTGATGAGTGGGTTTCAAAATTGAATAGTTTTGTCACCATGATGTCCTTGTGTTGTAAGCAAATAGGGTAGTGATAAGCACAATCCAGAGGTGGTGGGCCCTCAACGATTCATGATACCTCATATCATGAAACCTAATGAAACTATTGCTGATATTCAACTAGGCGCTAATGCTTAGTTTCATGACAGTTTTCATAGGATCATGCAATCTAATCTGGGTGCTCCCTAGCCAACCTCGACTATTTAAGAGTTGACTCGTGACAATTAGTAGTATCATCCTCCCACTTTCTCATGGGATGAAGGACCTTAGTATGCTAATTCAATGATGGATTCCATAATATATATCTTCAACAACATTGTGACACCTCTATGGAAGAGGGTAAAACTAACAACCTAGAGGTTATGTGATTCCTCCAAGTGATGATGGGATGTAAAATCTCAGGCAGAGTATCATCGAGATATGGTATGGGTGGAATTATAGAAATCCCTCTATGATCACTTATTTCCATAGAATCTAATGGAAGATTCTTCCTGAGAGTTTATAGATCATATTAAGGACATTATGACCATGCTTGAGTGTTCTTCTCACTTTATCGAGATTTAAATTTTCACTCCATCTATGTCCTAAAGAAGATGATGAATATGAGGAGTTTTGAGGAAGGGAATATGCATACTGTATTCTCATAGTTGAATGTATTATGGTTGACTAACGTAGTGGATATAAATAATGAGGCCCTAATTATGGAATGAAATCTCAAAGAAGTTTTCAATGTGAGTATGGGTGGTTCATTTTTTAGGTAGGGTGATGTTTCTTTTAATAGTAGGAAGCACTATTTAGATGGTGAATGAAGGGTCGGTTCTAGCCATGTGATATGAACTGTCTTCAAAGTTGGTTACCAGTGTGGTTATATAGACACTAATAAGCCTCATTTCATGAGGAACCCAATCAAGTGTCGAGCTTGCGGTGGGATGGGTCACCTGTAGTGCTTTTAATGATCTCATCCTCCAACAACCAATAATAGGGGATACATAATAGAACATATATCAGGTATATGATCTATTAATCCATGAAAGTCTAGGATTTGGTCTTCTACCAATTGAACTGGATGATGTGGTATTGGATTTGGATGAGGTTGTCAGGCCCCATAGCATTAGTGTCAGCATAGTGGATATGCTGAGGCTAGTCACAAAGCATCTCAGGGCTATGGTTTAGGCCATATTTATGATGTGTAGCTTGAACCCATGTATAAAAGTCCAGGTCCATCTACATTATGAAGTACTGTTCAAGCTGTCTCTAACTAGTTTCTACCATTTTTGTTATTGG
Organism: Viscum album; assembly: GCA_963277665.1. Lineage (NCBI taxonomy): Eukaryota > Viridiplantae > Streptophyta > Magnoliopsida > Santalales > Viscaceae > Viscum > Viscum album. The sequence continues at coordinate 323,971,272 of OY728165.1, read as the reverse complement.
TGCATCGTACTCTTTTATATCCTCTGTGATTGTGTAATGTTTTGGTATTGAAATTGAGTACTTATGTGATATAATGTATCATGACGTTTCTTTAGGGGTCAGAAAATATGGAATAAACTAGTTCCAGGGATTTCCCCTTGATGTACGTAGGTGTTGTTTCTTCTGAAATTTCTTCATCCTCAAAAGGATATACTTCAATGAAATTCTTTGTATGGGATGACATATTATTTATCACACCCATGTGGATTTATATTTCCATTGTGTTTACTTTATACCACATGAGTGAATAATATATATATATAAGGGTGAAGGGGATACCCTAAAATGTTGAGCCGGACCATATCAGACTGGGCTAGGCCGAGTGATAGTCCAGATGGTGTGTCTCTTTATGATCGATTTGGGAATGCATTTAGTGTAATTCCCAACTATAGTGAATCATTTTAGGGATGTATTCCATGATGATTTTCCAAGATTAAATCTTGAGGGAGAGATTGATTTCACTATAGATCTAGGTCAAAGTGTAACATCTGTGTCTATTTTTCTATATAGGATGGCACTTACAGAGCTATAAGAACACAAAAAAACCTTAAATACCTAGAGGCTTAGGGTTTTAATAGAATAAACACATCAACATCAGGTTCACCTATCATTTTTACAATATGTAAAATGGTTCCCTAAGATTTTTTGTGGATTGCTGCTGATTAAATGTGAACATGTTAATGAATCGGTACCCAATGCCTTATATTGAGGACCTCTTCAGCCATATTTAAGGAGAATATATTTTCTATAAGATCTATTTTTGGCAAGGTTAACATAAAAATAATTTAAAACCTTCAGATATACCATATACCACATTATGGAGTAGGTATGAATTTAATGAGTATATGGTCATGTTATTTGGTCTAAAAAATGAATCCTCATTCTTCATGGATCTAATGAATTGGTTTTTCCACCAGAATCATTATAATTTTATTTTGGTATTAGTAGAAAACATCTTACTGTACAAACACACTAGACAATAACATGTCAATAAACTTGAAATCATGTTGATTACAATGAAAGAGAACAAACTATATAAAAAGATCTTCAAAATACACTTATTGATCCATAAGGTGAACTTATTTTGTTATATCATATCAGAGGAAGGCATATCAGTTGACCCAGAGAATGTGAGTAATGTGGGTTCCCCAAGAGCTTCCAATGAATGTGTTTATAATTGAAAAATTCTTGGGGTTGTATTTCTTTTATAGGTTATTCATCTAGTACTTCTTCAAATTATGAGTTACTATTATAAACCACACTAAGAAGGGTGTGCACTTCATATGTTCTAATACTGGGGGGAATATTTTGAGGAGATAAATAGAGACTCACCTTATCACAAATTATGATTATTCTAGAGCTAGGAATTATTTATACAGTTTATTGAGATGCCTCTAGAATATGGATTGGTGCAGTATGATGCAAGGTGATCGAGTCACGACATATGGGTTCTTCCAGCTAAGGCCTCATGAGTGGAATTACCCAACACACAACCTCTAGCTAGATATCATTGTTCAACCTCTACAATATTGGAGGAATTTCATGTTATTAGAGTAGGTTTTCATTTTTATGGATCATAAAGGTATCAAATACATCACTACTCGGTGAGACATAAATATAATGTAGCACTTGTGGGTGGAAAACAAACAATAATTTTTCTTTGAGCTTTCTTACACACTTGTAAAGGGTAATTATATTTTTGATGACTTTAGTAAGAACACACAGATGCAATACTTCATGAGATCAATAGTGAGTTTCATATAATGGATATATTTTTTGATATGAACATGGTGGTTCAAGAATGCACAAATAACTAATTCTAGCAGATCTAGTAGTGACATACTACATTCTGAATAGGGTAAAGATGAGGCACCTTATTAATTCCAACGACCTCATTTTATAGGATACTGAAATAGGAGAGAACCCACCTTATTGTTGGGTTGTTGATGACAGTGAAACTATACTCTTTTCTAGCCATGTGTGGGTGTTGTTAGATGTACGAGAAGAGTAGATAAGTGAATCACATACCTCCATTTGGGAAGTCAATCTTAGTCTCACTAAGATGTATCAAGAAATATGCCATCAGTATTGGTGTCCATGTATGAAGAGGAAGATAACATGTTTTTTCACATGGTGCTCCACCTTTTAGTAGTTGACGGTATAGCAACAACAACCTATGAGGTTACCACTACCTCTATCCATTTTTTGAGTGGAAATGAAACAACATCACAATGGAATTTTTGACTAGATTAGTGAGATCCCCTCGAGGTTGTGATGCAGAATTGGTGATCATCGACTTCAGATAAATTTGGAATACTTCTTAACTATATGGGAAACATTCTTTTTTGAGGATATTGGGAGGATTTACATTCAATATATAGTGTGACATGATGATTTACCCCGTTATATCATTTCAAACCATGAGGCCCAGTTTACCTCACAGTTATAGCATGTTTGGGAAAAGGCATTGGGTTCATAGTTGATCAAGAGTACATCTTATCATCCTCAGAATGATGAGGGGTTCTAGAAGATGATACAAGTGTCAGAGTATATTCTTTGAGGCTGCATCCTTGATTTTGGAGTTTCACGGGAAAAACATTTTCCATTGGTTGAATTTTCCTACAATAATAGATTTCAGGAAACAATTTACATGGAACCATATGACCCCTCTTATACAGACCATGCTGTTCACCTCTGTGTTGGATTGGGGAAGTTGAGTCATCTTTACTAGGTCTTCATCTCATTCATGAGTCTTCATAGTATGTATTGTTGGTTAAGAAGTGTATGGATACATATCAGTCTTGGAAGATTTATTATAATGATCATCACCATAGAACTATAGAGTTTTACATGGTCCATCAGGTCATTCTACTTGTATCACCTACATCGAGACAAATAAGAATTTAGAGAAAGGCCATGTAATGGCCTCAATAATTGAGGCACTTCAAGATAGTGGAGAGAGTCTTTCTAGTATCTTACAAGATAATGCTACCATAGAGGTACCGTTCCATGAATGTGGTCTTTCATGTATCTCAACATCAACAGTATCATCCTAACCCATCACATTCCTTTTACCCTGAGGGTGTCAAATAGGAGGAAGATGCATCCTTTGAGGAGCATCAGATATATATAGTTCACCAAAGTAAGAAGGCTCTCAGAGGTAGGTTATTCCCACTGGTACATGTGATATGGTTGAATAAATTCATATAGTTTGAGACATGGGTGGGGGAGGTCTATGTACAAGTAGGGGTGGTTGTAACCTCCTGAATTCTCTCAAAGGTATGAACCCTTAATGTTTTTTTAAACTACTCAGAATAGATGTCGTATTGATTCTTAAATAGATAAAGGGAGTTTCATGTGTGGTTGGGGTTTGTTCAGATCTTGAATCCCCCAAATGAGGTGAAAAAACTATGTCATATGATTAAGAGAAACCACATACCCCATCCCACATAGTTTCCTCATATCTTGTTTTTATATACAATAGAGTGTGGGGGATGCATAGTTTTTCGGAAACTATGAGAACCTAGGTGCAAGCCTGTGAAACCATCTTTAGGTCTTGGGTAGTGGCATTTAGCATAATTGACATAGGGTTAGATAAACCGTGTGCCTAACTATGTGGGGTTTCTTATTAAATTGGTGGTTTCGTGCATGGTAGGCATACATTTTGGCCAACAGTGTAGAAAAACCATAAATAGTTGTTTTTATGGTTATATTCAAAATTTTACCCTCTCAAATGATTAAACATATTTCATTCCTTTCCCTTTTTTTCTCCAACAGTCACCCTTCTTCCCCTTCATGTGGGACCCCACTCCTCCACCCTCCCTTGGTTTTCTTCTATGTACATCATCCGTGGACCAAATCCTTCACTGTTAGAATAAATGAAAAGCCCTCAGTAATCTATTCATTTATCACTCTTCAATTTCATGGTTCCTCCACTATTTTATTGTGTTATTTAGGTGAAAGTTATTTTCCCCATTTTCAGTGTGATGGGAAAATCCTTCAGTTTCTCCTATTCTAATTGATTTCAATCCTCAATAATAGATTATTAGAGAGATACTATATCGAGGTTTGTGGTTTAGGTCTTTCCCATTCATACAATTTCATTCTAAATAAAACACCAATGCACCAATCACCAGAATCTTCCAACGGTTATTTAAAAATGAACAATAAATTTATTAAATGGGTTCTTCATGTCTTATTTAAATACTCCTTACAGAATATGTAATGCCCCAACCCCAGTCACCCAAAGCCGATGCATTATTTTAATACATTGGCATGATTATAAGAAATCTAATCTTGAAGGACTGATCAATTTTGCATTCATGGAAATAGATTACATACATGAACTTTCCATTACAATTTCTAACATAAAATATAGCATAGGAAAACCATTTAGAAAACCATTATTCCCTCTAGCTTAACCCTACATATCAATCATAAAACACTTCTTATAAATCTATGAAAATAAAACATAATAAAGTGGTGAGCTCAGATTCTCAGTATGGAAAAAATATAGTGGATGCTATGAAATATAAGTATAAACATTTAGGGAAAGGTATAAAACTAAACCACAAGGATTTTAAAACATTATCATTAGTATAATATGGAAAGAATAAATCTAATAATTCTTTTAATCATTCTAATGTATATTATACAATATGAATAATTAAATGTAAATTCATTAACTATTCTCATAACGAGGTAATGTGTAGTGTCAGATATCATAAACACTATGTCAATGCCTCGTGACTAGAACATACAAAAATATTATTTCATGGCCTTATGCCAAGACACTAGTTTTTCTCATGAGACCTATTGAAGTATCGAGGGGTTATAGAAGGCCTCGCGCATCACATACTAAGTACAATTCATTTCTCAAATGAAACAGTTGAAATATAACATAAATATTCATATTACTACTAGCTTACTAAATTTTAATACATTAATTATAAACAGTGAATGGTATCCAAATAATACACCCACAATCAAACATACCATAAAATATTCAATACAATATGGAATATTGTATCATTATAAATCAATCTCAAGTAATCATAAAATTAATCAATGGATTTTTAGATAGATAAAAATAATCTAATAAACCCATTAAAAGTTTTTGAGAGAAATATCCAATATTTACTTTGAAAACAGTAAATGTCACACAATTTATGAAGAAATTTGAAAGAGATTTCTGAATCAAAGTGTTCCATACCACATTGAATCTTTTGAATGGAATTTTAATTTTAAAATATTCATATCCATATAAGTAAATCCTTATAACAATTTTGAAAACATTGGAATTAATTTGAAAGGTTTAGTAGAATAAATCATTAAAACATTTTAAATAACGATTCAGTTAATGAGTTCCTTACATAAAGCCATTAAAAGATTCTTTTTGATATTTTTTTAATAAACATGGACATGAATTATAAATATTTCCCAGTAAATACTTACGCAAAACTATCTTAGATAATAATTATATTTTGATGTTAACATTTACCTTGCACTTTCCTTTAGTCGAGGTTGTGTTAACCTCTCTTTCTTCAGGTGTATCCTTTTGATTTTCACAAAAGGACTTCTTATGTTGGTTTACATCCCAATGTGTGGCCTCTATGATTAAGTTAGGGATGGTGGGTAGAGATTTGGGTAGAGTTTTTCAGAGCCACAAGGTTTTGGAGGTGTGAATAAAATAGAAGGAGAAGTTCCCTTTTATAGGATAGGTGAGGGAAACTTTAGGAAAGGGTTGAAATGTTATTTTATTCTAAAATTATTTTGAAATTATAATATCTCAAAAGTGATATATTTCTACGATAATATTATGATGGTTCGAACTCCCCTTAGCCAATTGGGTTTATACAAGTTTAGGTCATAAAACTAACCTTATCTTTTAGATTTAACCAATAGAAAAATAAGATAACTCTTACCTTGTCTTGATATATTTCTATACTATATGGTTCATATAGTTAATGTAAAAATCCAAGAGAACCTCAAGAGGATAATTAATGCAATTTTTTGAACCACATAAGTCATATTTTCAAAAATTAGATATTCATGACTATTATATCATTTAATAAAATAATGTTTGTTCTAAAAAAAAATTTATGTCAATTTTGAAACTATTTAAAAATTGAATTTAGTTAGAATCATAAAAAAATGATTCAATCCATAAAAAAACTCAATCATAGATACCATGTCGTTGTCATCCAGAAAATTCATAGATGGCATGAATTATTTGAAATAATATTTTTTTAATAATTAAAATATCATTTATTTGATTCTTTTATTAATAAAGAAATAACTTCATCATCATTGTGTCATAATTAATTTTATTTATTTAATGTACAAAAATTATAAATAAAATACCATGATGCATGAAGTATTTTTATCCTTCTAATGACTGTTTATAGTTAAATAGATCCATTATATAACCCTCTATTATATTTTTTGTAGTAACAATATACATGTTTTTGTTATATTTTTCTTTACATTAAATTAATTATTATAACATATCATTATCACACCCAAGTGGCTCCCAAATGAAAACAATTTGGCATAAATATTGTACTAGTCACCCATGACTCATCCATTAAGATTAAGTCACGTGTTTAGGTAGTTATATATTTCTATAATATTATATTTACCCTTATTTACATAATTTTACCTTTAATCATGGTAAATAAAAATAATTACAAAAGTTACTATTCATAATGGCAAAAAATAAAATATTCCTATTTACATAATTTGGACCTTCTGATTCCAAATATGGAATCCATTTTCTCAAATTTAATACACCAAATTTGTATTAATTAATTTACGATTAATTCCCATTGTCAAAATTAGAAAGTAGGTTTTTAAGATGTAAAAACAATCAAAAGATTGACATTTATTTATTCCCCATTTCATTGTTAAATTTCCCACAATAATAAAAATTGGATTAAGTGATAAAAAATAATATAATTAAACGTTAAAAAAAGATAATCCAACTATATAAATAATTTAGTTGAATAATAGTTTTGAATTTAAATATAGTATTTTGTACTATTAGTTAAAATATAATAGTTATCAGAAAGAAAGAAAAAATTCATCCAAAATAAATTTTTATGTCCCTCTTCTAAAGAAAGAAGTTAATTTTTTCAAATTCAATATATAAAAGTTTCAAATTTTGGATTTAAAAGATGTTCTTCATTAAAATGTTGTACCACTGCATTTTTGAAAAATACTTATTTTATTTGAAAAATTGAATTTGTTCTTATATTATGTCGAAGAAAAATATATGACGATTGTTAAAATTATATAGAATATATATAAAATTCAAATTTTTAATACTATTCATAATAGCTTCTTAAATAGCTAGTTTTATAGGCCATGGTGTGCTTGAACACGGTGTTGTGTGTAGGAAAGTTATTGAATTATTTTAATAGAATTATACCATGGAATCTTGGGGTGGTACAAAAAAAATATAAAATGGATATTACACTTGTCTTTGGCCACCCATTTTGTTGATCCCGCCATTAAAGGCATTTCTTCCATGCCTTGAGTTGCTGGCCACCATGTAAATTTCTAATTTATTAAATGAATTTTAATAAAAAATTGAAATGAGGTTAATTAGAAGGACTTTTTTTTGTTGACTTAGCTTCATGATTAAACTCATACACCTTTTCCATGATAATTTTATGTTTCTTATTGGTTGGATGCCTATTTGTATTGCCTTATGACATCACATTTCATTTATGCCGTGCTATGTGACTTATTATCGATCCTAATATTTAATTATATATGCTTATTACTTTTTCAATAATTGAGTTGCTTGAAATGATTGGATGACCTGGAGAACTTGTTATCTTGGGATATTGAAATTCCATTGGTTACATGTGATTATAAATTTTTTATTCCTTGTTGATTAAACCTCATTCCCATTTTTACTCATGTTTAATGCCTTGTTCCTTTTCTATACAATTGTTCCATATTTTTTGGATTAAATTGTATAATTTTGTTATCTTGTTGAAAATGTGGTATTGAACCATTTATTCATTGGAATGTGATTAAATATATATTCCTTGCCTTATGATATTCCTTTGTTGATATAGCTCACCACCAATGTGTTGAGAGAGAACCCGAGTCTGAATTTAAGGACCCCGTACATGGAATCACTGTGCTTGTTTGAATTTAATTGAATCATCAGGAGAGGTAATTTGGATTGCAAGGTATGGGATCTCCAAATATTTTACCTATAATCGTGAGTGAAACTAGTTCCCATGGGGAGAAACTGAGGAAGGATCCATTATAAATTTGGATATTCCATGCCTTGGGTGTTAGCCTTCCCATATATGAGATACATAGTATGAACTAAGAGTCACCATGACATGTGTGATACATGGAACATTGATATATTTCACCTTAAACCAACTCGGTGGATTTGGTTAATGTTGGAACTAGAAAACACGTCCAAAAGATATTCTAAATACTTCCATGCATGATCCACGATCGTATCATATTTCATGAGCTTCAATTTGATAGGTCGTAGAGCCAGAATGGAGTTACGATTTAGGAGTTATGGAGATTTGATGATGGGATAGAAAACTTGGTCATGGGTTCCATGTGTGGAGCATCTTCGTAAAGTCGACCGATAATATAGTGCCTTCGTGGTGCCCTTTTCCTTCAGAAACCCACACAAATGTATGTTATTTGCAGTATCCAACATCCATCATGAACCAGTATGAACATATGTCCTCCACGACACTCCTTTTATTCACGGTGAGATCCAAAAATCCAGCCGACCTCCGGTGCCTATAAATAGACGTCTCACCCCCTTCAGACAAGGGGGGTTATGCCGCCCATTTGGTGACTGATCCCCCATTTACTGGTGCTACAAAGCACCATAAAGGGATGCCCTGCATGAATATGCCTTTTCCATTTGTAGAGGAGGGACCCCATTCAGGTTGCTCAAGGCTTCGCAAAGCATTAAGCCTTTGTGAAGATCTCCCCAAATAAATAGTGTTTTTCAAAGGTGAAGAGCTTCTCTACTGAAGTCTGGCCTTCGTGAAGCCCGATCCTTCACATATTACCCTACCTCCGTGAATCCTGCTCCTTCTCAAAGCACCCTACCTTTTCAAATACCAATCATTAGCGATGCATCTTACCATCACGATTCCCGATATTTTGTGAAGCACCCTTCATCTGCGAAGATCCATGCATCGTAAGACCTAGATCTCCTTGAAGCTAAATCGCAAAGACCCACCATTTGTGATGCTCCTACGTCATTCCCACCAGTTGATACCACTTGGTCTCCCCCCCACCCCCACACCACTACTTAGGATCAGTGCAAGGCTATGGTCCTGGCCCTCTGAGTAGACCCCTTATCTGCCGTCACTTCCCACTGAAAATAGAGAGTCGCACCGTGAACTTCTCAGGTCGGGAAGTCAGTATTTTCCATTATGCACTTCTGCGCACCCAGTTATAGAATACCATGATTCAATATACTCCTCTATACACTATAAAATACCTTGAGTTGACATATTACTCTTAGTCCCTTTCACATGTTGTGGGTTGAGATTCTCATCTTCAATTCCGTGAGTACATTGAGTTGATCCATTCCTTAAGAAACTCCATCTAACCCGATCACATGGATCCTATTCCAGGTAGAACGATAAAGGGCCGTTCATGCATAAGTCCCGACACCATCCATTTCTAGGCATCTTATGCCTATTGTCTTATCCTTATGACTTTAAACTGTTGTAATATCTATGTGAAAAACATAGGACTTTTCTTTCTCTGATGAAGAGAATCCCGATTCACCAAGAATAAGATATCAATAGTCTTATCTATATGACTTTAAACTATAGTAAACCCTATGTGACAAACATAGGATGCATCTTGTTCCAAATAAGCAATGCAGTATGCACCAATCATAAGATGCTAACAGTCCTCTCTACTTGACTATAAACTTTACTATTCCCTACCATTCAATAATATGATGCCTCTTTCTCTAAATAAGTGATGCCTTATGAACCAAGCATATGCTGCCAATAGTCCTCACTACATGACATAAGACTACAGCAAACCATATGTTCCAAACATAGGATTCCTCTTGTTCATAATAAGATATTCTTCATGAAATAAGAATAAGATACAAATAGTCCTCACTACATGACTTTAAATAGTAGAAAATCCATTGTGCCAAACATAGGATGCCTCTTGTTCAGAATATAAGATTCTTTATGCACCAATCATAAGATGCCAATATTCTTGACTACATAACTTTAAAATTTAGAATTCCCTATCATTCAATAATAGGATTCCTCTTATTCCAAATAAGTGAAGGCTTACGTGACAAGCATAAGATACATCATTCCAAGATTATAGTGAAAAAATTTCAAGATAATTGGAAACCATTTGATAATTCCATCACTCCACCTTATTATTTGGGTGTCCCTCATTCGGATCCTCATCCTTCTTCATGTTAGAAAAGAACCCCTATTGGTTTGTTCCCATACAACCTCATCTCACCTACCATTCTATCCTAATTCACTGAAAGATATTGAACAACACATCGAGTCATGTCTGGTGTTTCAAACACGGCCAACAATCAACCCTCATTTGTTTCTTCCAATTTTAGTATAACACAACATAGATGCTATGATTAAAACATGATCAACATATATCCTCCACCATCATTCCACCCTCACTGCATTATGAATGTCTTGAATTTGACTCACACATTTCATCTCCCTTTGATTAGACTGATTCCAATGCCCTTGGCGTTATCCACCTTGTGAACTAGTGCATAGGTGTAGACCTCAAATATGTTCCTCAATCTATTTGTGAGTTTGGATTTTCTCATGGCCAGTCACAAGGAAGGTACTCGGTAATCTTCCATACATAAGTCCCATCAATTGTTGTAACTCTTTAGCGGCACCCGATCAACTTCCATGCATAAGCCCCACCCATCCATTTTCTCTTCTTAGCGGCACGTGGGCAGTTTTTATGTGTAATCCCCTCCCATCATTACTGATATATAGAAGCACTCGGATAGCTTCCATGTATAAGCCCCATTCACCACTCTTCATGGCCACACCTTTATGCCACAATCGTCATGTCAGTTGGAGCCTCTTTTTTCTCACACTGAGCATGACTCACGTGATCTTAGAGTAAATAGTGACTTGACATCCGCCCTAGGCTGACATAGAGTGTAATCACCAATAAATCCTCCTAAACTACATAGAATTCAATATTTTCCAAGGAATGGTATGTAAGAAGCCTTCCTAAGGTTTATTCCCAACACCTACTTGTCCCAACCCCTTCACGTCAATTCACATTTATCCAGCATGAAGTTACATTTCATCCATCATTATGAGCATTTTAGACTGTTATACTTGCCAAATAAAGGTATATAGGAAGCCATCCCATGTTTCTAGCCCGAAACCCATCAGTCTCAACCACTTAACGTTAGTCCACCCTCATCCTACATGACGTTAAACTGTACGCTCTTATTGTCCTGGATGACGTTAAATTGTACCCATAAGAACTATGTGGGTTTTTATCCATGTCTACTAGATACGGTATGTAGGAATCCTCCTGAGGTCCAACCCCAATCAATGTTATGTAGTTGTGTATCCCAACCAACGGTAATCCATTGTGTATCCCAACCAGCATTAAGCTATTGTATCCCAACCAATGGTAAGACATTGTATCCCAACTAGTGGTAAGACATTGTGATTCCCATCTAGTGGTAACCCATTTAGATCTCCAACCAGTGAAAAGACTCTGTAGTCCACTATCGACGGTAATCTGTTGATGTACCCTCTATTGGGACCCACATCTCTGGTCCATCCCTCTGACGTTAGATCAACCCGGTCTCCTAACCACGCGTAAGCCCCAACATGTCATCGGATCACTGTCCTCTTCACACACCCTCATTCTGTACCCCATTCGGAACTATGTAGACTTTGATTCCCTACCATGGGGATACATAAGAAGCCTCTTAGAAGTTGAAGCCCAACACTACCTTCATCTTCTAGTAGGTACCATCTCATTCATCACCCACTTCATTCAACCTTCCATCACTAATCCTCATTCTTACTCGGGCTGCCACATCTTGGTGAGATCATGTAATCCATCCCATCGCCACTCCTTGCGGCACACGAGAAGATAATCACACATAGTCCCCACACAATCCATAACCATTTATCCAAGATTTCCCTACATACGAAGGGCCACTAACAATATATAATCCCCAACATGTCTATGGATCGTGGTCCTTTGTATACACCATGATTCATCACCCTTTCAAACTAAGTGGGTTTTGATCCCTATCATCTACACAGGGTACACAAGAAACATTTAGAAGGTTCAATCCAACATAACGTACATGATTCTTAAGTGAACAGTAAATTTAAAATTCACTGTTTCCTTTGATTGATTAAGGGTCCCGCAATTATATTATTTAAAAAAAATCACTGAAACATGAGTAAATGATGGAATCATAATTAACTTATTCACATGGGTAAATAATTTATACACTCTTCACCTATGGGATCCCTATGCTTTAAACTTTTTCATATTTTATAAAACTAATACAAAAATTAACTAAATATTTCATTGATAACAACCATATATATCCACATATTTTATACATTATTATTACAACCTTTTTATGAGAAACAATATATAAATAGTATAATCCAAATTTAAAATAATTAGTATCTTTTAATTATTTAGAACAAATAATTAGGTCTAGGATAGAGTTTACAAAATCCTAGAGAATGCCACCCAATATTTCATAGGGTGAATAATAGAAGGGAGGTTCTTTGGTATGTATTGGGGATAATATACCCTCCAAAAATTCTAAATTAGTGTAGAAATAAACTAATAATAGTAAATATGAATGACCAACAAGATATACATAATATCTACAGACATACTTCTATAATAAATGATGTGGTGAAACATAACAAATCACTTATAATCCAAAGGGTTGATGATGTATATATACAAAATATAACTGAAGGTAAAACATATATAAGACTCAATGATAGATTTGAGTCGAAACCGGTATCAAAATCCATATTCACAATAAGATGCCTTATCTCAAACCACTTCATGTCCATGTTCTAAATTGAAAATTAAATTTATGGTCTTCACATTAACCAAGGTTCCCATGGAGGGTGTGAGAATATAAACATAGCATGGTATCACCATGAACCACTACAAAATGAAGTAATATATGTGTTTATGAATAAATGATAAATTCAAAATAATCAATCACTCATGTATAGAGTGGACTTATTTTAGACAAGGCTTTATGTAACCTATTTTTACCTGTATAGAATCTATGTTGGAAGAATAACACAATAAAGATCATGAACATGCTTGAAAATATGTTCAGCTCATATATCTCAAAAGATCCACCAAGATAACAAGTCCCAGGTCCGGACACAAGGCTATAAAAAACCTGTCTCTATAACAGGTCAGGATATAAGTTTACATATTTGTGTCTCTATATTAGGTAAGGAAAAAAGTCTCTAATCTCTGAGAACTATTTCGGGCCAGTACATAAGACCATCATGTCCCACTATCACCTCATTATCTAGAGAAAATAAAACCATCATGCCCCTATGTAAAGCTATAATTACATCATTCCATATAATTTAACTCAGTCCAATCATCATGCCACAAGTATTGTCTAAACACTCTCCCATACTAGGGCCCCCAAGCCATGATGAGTGAACCAATAAATTCTGTACCCTTCTTAGAAAAAAATTAGAATATACCAAAAAAATCACTTATTAATAGTGTCATCATCTCAGTCATATATAACCATAGGCATAACACTATTACTATAGGTTTCATGGTCCTCCAACCCACACCCATTTGCATAAATCAACTAAAATTGGTCTCACAAACCCCACACATACACTAATCATACCATATTACCCAATGAATCTCAAGAAAAAATGAACACATACACCCCTATTCATGTCATAAAAATCAATAAACCATGGAAAAAGACTCATGTTGATCTATGTCAAATCCTTCAAAGTCCCAAGGGGAAAACATTTCATACAATTCAAGTCATATCAACCCAAATATAAGGTATATCACACATAGTAGTTCATCAACATAACCAAAAAGGTCATAGGGAATCTCGAACACACTAGTTCATGATACATCCCCCATCATCCAAGGGAATACTTTGCACACTATTGCATGAAACATCCTCTAAGGTCAAATAGAATCTCTCAAAAACTAGTGCATGGAACATCTGTCAAGGTATAGTGGAGATGTCTTCCTACCACATAGGTATAGAACACTAATCACCAGTGTGATTTCATAAAACACGGTCAGAAATCAATAGACTACTCGTCCTCTCACTAGTATCAGTATATCCCATATTAAATGACTTATGTTATAGAATCACACATTTTACCTGATAGAAAAATAATAATAATTCATAATAAACCATGGTCCAGACTCATTGATACTAACACTCAACAACATTATGAGGTGATGATATTTCTAGTAGGTTCATATCAAACCTTTACCCCCCAACTAGAAGAGTTAATTCCCATCCAAGAACTACCAAATACCCAAGGACAAGTTCTACGGAAATACCTAAGACCCACACCAACATCTCATCCCATTTCTTTAAATTATATTGTTTAATGCTAAAATTAACCACCTTCAATATATCCTAATAGATATAGAAATTACGTAATCCAAGAAAGTCACCCAAAAACCATGGTTAGTATCCTCACATGTCCCATGAGGCATACCAAAGAACAAAACAAATGGTTACTCCTATTCATTATAGGAACCACATATTGAAAACCCCATCCCAATTTCTGGAACAAAAAAATAGGATATCCAAAACTAATTACACATCCATGTACCTACCAAGGTCTCTTTTCAAGAAATATTGTGTTTTTTCCTCATAGAGTATTCGTTTCCTAACAACCAGAGAAAACCATACATGCAGCAATTTATTTTTCATGGGTTTAGTGCATCATGATCTCATAAATTCATATTCTTGGGGACTCTTAGTGTATCCCCATACTAACCTAACCCAAGAAATCATGAAGGAACATAAGTGAATTATAGACACATATAAGAAATATTAAAAAAACATTCAATATATAAGTATACATGAAATACAATCTTCCAATTAATAAATGATTGACCATCATAGGGGATAACAACACTAAATAATTAATTCATGATCATATATCCCACAAAATGGTTCAAAAAACATTAACAAACTTCATCTAAGGCATGTGAATCCATAGACAAGTCCGTTAATACTGAAAAATCCTCATGAGATATTCCACCAAAGATAGATTTGGAAATAATTAAGGTAAACCTTATAAGATGATAGATCTAATATGGTCTGTCAAAAAACTTGAAAAAATAGATTATTACAAATTATCTAGATCTAATCATAATATCCTAGATATGGGGATTCATTCTCAGTAATAATAACGTATCTGATAAGAAAATGAAGAATTAATGGAAAATGAAAACCTAACTTGAATGATTTATACCCAATCTCTCCAAATTTACCGATACTTACAATGAATAGGGAGTAATTTCTATGGTAATCCATTAATGCTTATAGGATTCTAGTGATTATATAATTGGAGGAATAATCAGTAAATTTTAAGGGTTAATGGCTAATTAATGATGTTTTAGATCATTAAAATACGATGAAATGTGTTGAAAAATGATGTTCCAACTATGCATGGTCCACTTTATTCATCAATAATGCTCTCAATTTAGTACTATGGTCTTTCAGATGATGTACCAACCATGTTTTTGTCTTTGTGTCAAGTTTCAAGGGTTCCTAGGTAAGGTTACAAAGTTGTTCAAAACATACATCTTAATTGAGAACCACCAAGAGGAGACATTTAAAGGTTTAACATTCACTTATTAAAGACCACATTATTTCCCATAACTATGATCAAATAGCGGACTCTTAAAAAATACATTAACAATTTACAAAAAACCCTGAATGAACATGAAACTAATTCTAAATGAATAAGGCTCCAATAAATATGTAAAAGGTAAATTTTTTTATTTAATTTAAAAACCTAAAAATGTTGGTCATTATAATATCCCAACCATAATGATTGAAAACATCAATAAATATCCATATTCATCTTTCCAAAACCCCAAATTGACATTAATGTTCAAAGGTCGCGTTACAGAGCCAAATTCCCGTCATGATTCTTTTACAGAACTTTGACTCTATGATTGGACATACCAGATTATCTAAGGACACTCAACATGAAATCTGAGTTTCTACTGAAATACATAGCCACAAGTCATAAACACATAGAGGTATTAACATATCATCCAATCACCATCACCATGATCTAATCTTGGCCCAAAATATAGATTAATCAATTGGGGTATCGACCATCGACACCAAGAGATATGATTTCACTCAAAACACTAAGCGCAACCAACCCAACTCACTAATTAATTCATGATAACTCAGTACAATTCTAATGTTCACATCCATACTTTATATGATTTCACATCCAAATAAAAAATATGAAATTTCTAGTGAAACTCGATCCACTTGGGTCCACCCAGACAATGAATCTCTCATTATACTATGACTATTTATATGTTTGATTAAGTTTTAACATAGGCCTTCAAAACAAATGGAATTCATTGATAAACAATATGATTCTCCCTTATAAGGAATATATATATCATCAAAAAAATCCATTCAGGATTGTTCATCACCGAATGTAAGGATCATGTTTGACTATCCACTCATATGTAAGTGCCAATATGATATTGACCACTATCTCTCCTAGGTCACACTATGAATGACATTAAAAATTTGTAAAATCCATAAGAAACATTGATCATGTCCTACATGAATCTATATATGGTATTCTACACATCATAGGTATTCCAAAATTATTCTCCCTGACATCAAACCCCTAAAAGTTTAATATAGTATGAACATCACTTTCTTGAGCCTTTCTCTTTTACCCCATCATCTACTTATGTTACAAAAAGGTTTTACACTGAGGGAAACCACAAAACAGTACTCAAAACCATACTGATGTTAAATTACACAAAATGGAACATTCATATTTCATTATCATTTCACCAAACACATTGATCACTAATTCTATGGTTTATATGGAACCAAGATAGTAGTGATCAACCACTACTATAATATTCAGATTTAATTGAAATTTCTAAAGAACTACTAATAAACAGGTCACCACCCTATTCATAGCGGTCTATGAACCAACCAATACAATCTTATCCTATGTGAATAAGTGTTAATGACTCACGCCATTCCGAAAAATATGTCATTATACCTCTATTTCTCTCCAGATAATTTGTTCCTTGTTTAAATTTCTACGGAATATCATTTAAAAAACCACTAAGTATAACATAAGCATAGTGGTTTCACACTCTCATGAAACTGGTTTAATCTCCCAAGTAACTCACCTCAAATATTTAAAGGTTTATGCACTTAACTCTTGAGTTTGGTCAACAGGTGTGTTGGTCCCATATATATTGAAAACTATAACGAATGAAAATATTACTCATCCTAAAACCATTGATGCCACATTGGGAAATGATCATGACCTAATGAATGTTTTATTTTTCTCACTCACATGACATTGATTCCTAGTCATAGAATAAGGTTTACAACATAATATATAGGAAAAAATATCAAACCACTACTCAACTATCAAGGGCTTAATTTTCAATAAGAAACCCATGATCATACCTTAATTACCTCTTAGGCATGTATACCAATATCAAGATATAAATAGAGTGTCATTTTCCGATGTTGATCACAAAGATTTTTGATACTTATCACTTAAAAAGGGATTATCACAATGATAAGAGTGATCCACCACCATAAGATCCACATAAACTACTAGATGAAAAAGTGCTCAGTAAAAACACACACAAGCCAGTACAAGTCATCTTAGTCATACGTGCCTTGTAAAATGAATGATCACATGACTATATCTAATAGTCTCGGAACCATACCACATTAATCATGACTATAGTTACAAATTATTTTAGGAGACATATCAACAATAATGGTTCATGGAACAATCGACAATACCTAGCCCTGGTATCGAGGGATTTCCATGTTAAAGGTGTTCCTAAATCCGAAGTTTGTGTTCCATCACATGATCTGATGCAATCCTAGAACACATATATGCCATATCACAAATAAAAAACAAGAAAAAATTCTTATGATAACTGTTTGTAACTCGAAAAACATAATCCCTAGGTCTAATCCAGAGTTCCACAAGTCCTGAAGTGCATCTCCCCATATTCCAATGTTTTTACGACTAGTAGAGATGGTATAAGGTATGTTCTGTGGAGTATATTGCCTCTAATAAGTGTACATCAATATAAAAATAACCAAATAATATAAAATGTGTATGATCAATTAGATATACCATGTTTGAGCCCAAAAATTAGTCAAGCATTGTATTTATCAGAGGTCAAACCACATCGCATCCGTGCCCAAACATCTACCTCTGGTCTGGCCTCAAGGACATCATCTCCAAACACTATCTTTAGTCATGCCACAAGACCATCACACCGGTCTATCACCTAGAAATCAAGATAAAATAATACCATCATTTGCCTAGGTCGATCCATAAGGCCAAGACACATCATTATATAACATGGTCCGCTCATCGTGTCTCATTCATCATCTGAACAGGATCCACCTATAGGGATATCAAACCACAATAGTTCCTCTTATCAAATTAGTACCATGCATAGTGAAATAAAAATATATCATATTACAAAAAAATAACATGGATATATTTCCTTATATATGTAATATATAACCCTAGGAATAACAAAACAAGTATATTTATCACTTTCCACACACCCATAACCGTATGTATAACGCAAAAAACAATGGTCTCATAGGACACACACACACACACCCAACATACCATATCACACAATGTCCCAGATGGAAACATGCTCCCATACCCCCCAATGAATATAATAATAACTAAGGAAACATGGAAACACATTCATATAAATGCTCATCACATCCACCAAAGTCCCAAGGGAAAAATCATGCCTAAAATTCAGGTCATATCAACAAAACCTTAATTAATCTCATGTAAACTAGTGCAGTGAAACAACCACTAAGGTATAACAGAATATCATGTACCATAGTTCCTGACACATAACCCACTTTCAAAGGGAATATCATGCACACTGGTGCATGGAACATCCTCCATGGTCTAAGAGAATATCATAGAAATTGGTTCATGGAACAACCTCCATGGTTTAAGGGAAAGGTCTTACTACGACAAAGGAATAACACACTAGTAATTAGTATGATTTCATGCAACATGGTCATAAAATGACACAGTGTTTTCTCCATATATATCTCAGTCTATCCCTTAATGAATTAACAAATTCATAACATCAAACATATATCCTAAAAAAACTACTTAGGATTCCTACAGAACCTCAGTCCATGCTTCCTTTTACTAACACGAAACATCATCACATGATGATTGTATATCCCATAGGCTCATCCTAACCCTTGTCCCCAATATTTATATTTAAATCTCAACCAAGACATACTTGGTTGCCAATGAATAGTTACAAGGAAACGATCATGATATATTTCAAGGTATTATCATACATCTTCAATGACGACGAATCAATTCTCGTATAAAACAACCTCAAGATATCCTAAAATCTCTTGGGACTGCCTAATATATGATCATAACCCACAACCCACAACTAGTTACCTTACACATCTTCTGAGAGAGACCTCTAAAAAAAGTGGTTACTCCTCTTAATTTTGGGAAATAAGTTCTAATCAATACATTATGATTTGAGGAACATTGTATTCACTATTAGAAAATCATTTCTCAGTCAAGGACATACAAAGGTATCTCTTTATATTAAATTTTTCGTGTCACCTTTTTAAAAACAAGTTTTAAAACAATACTAGAACACCATATATGTAAGAGTGACTTCATAATGGGTCTAGATCCTCAAAGTCACCACATTTTTTATTCTAGGGTTCTCTTGCTCTGTCAACATACTACCCAAACCCTAGGAATTGATAAGGAATACAAGGTCATTATAGAGACCTACATGAAACATGAAAACATAGTTGTAATATATATGCATAAAATAAATTACATATATAAATTAATATATGATTGAGTATAAAAGGGGGAACCTACCTCATATAAAGAATAAAAAATCACTAATACCATGTATTACTTCACTAAGCATTGAAAATATTCATCCAATACATGTACATCCTTAGTTAATGATGTTCAAACCAATGACTCCTAATGATATTTTTTAATGAAACTGTATCTAGAAAATATTATAAGAAATCATTTAAAAAACTTGATCCAAGATGAACTATCAATAAACAAAGATAAAATCATCAGATCAATACATAGACTCTAGATATGATCAAAAAATTCTTTATAAAGGTCTCCCATCAAATGAACAAATGAGGATATGAAAATAATTTGGAGAAAGAAATGAAAATGATTACCCATCTTGAATTCCTGTGATCTAGTCACTTTAAATCCACCAAAATCACTAAAAGGGTGTGAAATTCATTTTGGAATCTTTTTTGGTCAATAGTTGTGGGATTATTAGATTATAAGAGTAATAATAAATTAATTATTAGAGTTAATATCCAACTAATGATGTTTTATATTGTAAAAAACAAGCCCACATGGTATGGTTGCATGGTTTGTCAAACCATGTTCTAACCATGTTTTTATCTCGATGCCATTTTTCAAAGGTTCTTATGTAAGGCTGTATGATTTTTATAACTATGCACCACCAAGAAATTACATCCAAAGGTATCATGGTCACCCATGGTACTCCATATAGTTTTCCCTAACCATGATCAAAAAATTAACTCTTAAAAAATGCCTTTGTAATTCTCCAAGTAACCCCAAATTAACCCAAAACATCTTTAAAAAAAGATCTAAAAAAACGAAAAATATTATATTTTCCTAAGAATTTCAATATTTAGTGATTTGGAAAATCCCAATCATAGGAAAATTAGGTTCATAAAATAAAATCATATATTTAAAATTAAAAATTGATTATTTTATTTAAAACAATACTAATTTTGAATTTAAGATTCTCTATATTGAATGTAATCACTTCTATAATAAGATTAAGGATATTCTGAGATAATAGAATTGTAGGGGTATTAAAATTTTTGATGGAACATAAGACATGAATCAAAATTTTACTTCGGCGAGAATAATAATAATCATCGTATTTTAAGAAAAGGATAATTATTATAAAAGTGAGGGAATAATTTGAAAGAAACATGGAACATTTCATATTCATAATAATAAAATATCATAACATTGTGTTAAAATCCGACACATTAATTATGAAAAAGGTTAAAAACATGGTCACACAAAACATGTATCCACAAATCATAATTTCATAAAATGGGAATAAAGATATAGTCATGTTCACAAATAATACACGTAATAGCATAATATATTCCACATTACCCAATGAATTAGAGGGAAATACGATTTTTCCCCACCTGTCACACCAAATATGATAATAATCATCAATTCATTTTGGAATAGAAAGCATACATCAATATAAATCATGATATGAATCCTTGAGAAAAAAGGGTTCCATAGTGATTTGATACATCATATGCAAATGAATAAACATGATGGTTCTAAATAAATGAAGGTAAACAATTATTTTAGTCCTGAGATTGATGTATTATAAAATAAGTGATCAGAATTATTAGAGAGAAAAAGAATAAATAAACATGAGTTGAAGATAGTTTTTTGAGAAATGTATTTGATCAAGAATCATAAAGGGGTATTGCCATTAATATCATCAACGTTTTTGCATGTATATACCTATAATAAGAAATGTAATGAAATAAAAAATTAATTTAGTTCAGGTTTAGAAGAATAATTTTGAAAATAAAGAAAAATAAGTGATTACACCAAAAGGAAAGGGTTGGTTTCATGATTCCACTAATAAAAAATATATGGTTTTTAATAGATCATCATTCTTTAGGATTTCAATGATTAAGAATGTAAATACATAAAAAAGTTCCATAGTAAATTTACCATTATAAATAGGTTATCTTATACATATAAATGAATTATTTTTTAAAAAAAAGACAATCACAAAGGGAAATGCCGATAGAGAATCCCCGTAAGAATATCCTAAGTTATAAAATAGTCACATATACTAGTGATTATAATCAAATTATAATGTAAATAACCATAAAATGTGAATAAAAAAATGAATAAGGTCACGGAGATTAAAATTTTTATATTTTTTTGAATTATGTTCAGACAATGAGAATGAATCCCAAAGAGAGAGGGAGAGAGAGATTCTCTTTACCGTAGGTCCAATTTTGTTTTTTTCATGTTCACACCTCATATATACGAAAATTATGTTTATTAAAAAATGGCTAAAGAATTATAATATACTCTTTTTTTCATTATACATCAATTCTAATAATTAAAAATTATTTATTACTCTTTCACTTACTATGATACTGGATTAAACACTTGTTTTCCTTTTTGAATTACCAAATTGTGCTTGAGTTTTATTAATTCAATTAAATTAAATTTATAAATTATTAAAAATAATTTTATAAAATAAAAAATAAATATAAATAAATATTTATATAATTTTTTTAACCACATATAAAGGGAGTGATAAGTAAATAGTTAACAATGTCTTTATATGTGGCTAACTAACCATTAATGGGAAATTGTCAAATGAGGATGATAGATATGTATAGTTTATAACTATATTTTGAATAAATTTTTTACTAGAGAATAAAATAATTAATGAAATTTGAATATTAAAAAATGGATTTATAATCATAGGTGTATATTTTATAAGGATAATTCAAAAATTGAAGTTTAAAAATGAGACAAAAGAAATACAAGAGGTTACCTTATTTTTGATGTCATTCCTTGGTGAATATCTTAACACCAAAGAGTATTGAAATTTTATGAATTTATAAATTAATTAAGTGTAATAGGAATATTACGGTAGTGTAATTGGGAAGATCTTGGTATTATATAAGTATATAGGAATTGGTTTTCAAAGGGAAGGGGTAGGGGGTTTATAATTGAAGATATGGGTATTTTTAGGTCAAAATAATGTAATAAATTATTATTATCATTATAAGAATTATAATCATGGTATTATTTATATTATGAATCCTAATTTTTTAAAATTTAATTATTTTATGTCTTTTAATACACACCATCTATTAATTTACTATATTATTCAAAAAACACAGAAGAAAAAATGAATATATGATTTTTAATTGAATACTTTAGGTTTTTAGACTTTAGATATTACTTTCTTGGTTTTAAATTTTAATTTCTTATATTTAAATTTATTATTTATCCTTTTAAAATTTTGTTTTTTCAATAATAAAATTCTATGAATTTTTAGCTAATTATTACATCTTGAATGATGTAATTAAAACACAATGTTTATATAAAAACTATATTTTTATTATTCCTCAAAAATTGATTTTTTTAGAAAATTACCAAAAAATTGAACATTTTAATTTTTTTATGTTATAATTACAAAAATAAAATTAATTTTTTCAAAATAATATTTTCTAGAGAGGTAATTTTAATTTTTAATAAAAACATTTATTTTATAAAATAAATTAAAACAGACATTATTAAAAACATTAATTATAGTTTATTTTAGTTTTCAATTTGAATATTCATTTCTGAAAATAATAATATTGATTTTTTACTTAATTTATTTATGAAAAATTTTATTTACATGTCATTTTTCAATTTTAATAGTTTTATTGCAATTTTAACGACTAGGGAACTCTTCCCAATGGCCGGGTTACTATTCATAATAGTCAATTTTACAATTGGAAAGAGAATATTTCTTTTGTAATTAATATAGATAAATTTTATATCCTTTTATTTCTCATTCACATAAATTCCACTCATATTTATATATTCATTATTTTATAAATGATTATTACATTACTAATGTTTTGTTTCTTTTGACAATGTTGTTAAAAAGTTTGATCATTCTAGGAAACCTATATGATCCAAAATTTTCTATTAGAGTTGTTTAATTTTTTATGTTTTTGTCCAATTATGATACATTTATTTTTACTCGGCATGGTTATTCTATAAATGTAATTTAATACATTTATTATATAATAATTTTTTTATTTTATATTCTGTGGTTACTTTTTGTATTATTTAACTTATTATTAATTTTGACATGTAGTTTATTAAAAAACAAAATTTAATAGATAAATATATTCTTCAGTATAGATAGTTCCATAATAGTGTATAATGTTGATGAAATACTGAAATTGCTGAAGGGTTAATGAAAAATAAATTGATTATTAGTGGGATTTTTAATGAATTAAATATGGTAATTATTAAAAACCAACCTATGATACCCATGGTTAAGGTATCTTATCTCTAAAATAGCATGCCTTGAAGGGTTTTTATGACCCCCACTGGATAGAAACTTGTTGTTGGGTATCTAATTTGTGATAGTGGGAAATAAAATTCCAACGAAATAAGAATATCATGAAACTTCCCCGCAAAATCTCATCATGATTTCTATACAAGTTAGATGATCACATAATCAAAGTAAATATTTTCAATATTATGTGAAATTTAATGATGCATAAACATATAACATATTTTATTATCTATTGGAAAAACCCAATAAGAATAACCAAATTATATCAATACATCCATAGATAAAATTTATTAAAATGATCAACATAATGCAGAAGAGTCTAGAATGAGAATGAAAATGTGGCATAAAACATTATAAGAATAAAATTACTAAAAAAACAAGGACCATAGTCACTCATCTCCAATTATAAAAAAATTCCCATCATAAAAAAACAAAATAATACTCGAACTAGAACCCAAATACGTATCGTTACATCTAATAAGAACCTGTACTATTCTTAAAATTTTTATAGGTGTAAAAAACAATTCTCAATAGGCATCCTCACAGTTCTCTATGCATAAACTTAAAAATAAAATCCATTTTAAGTTAATTTAAAATAAAATAATAAATTTAATCATTTTCTTTTAATTAAAACAAGTCAAATGCAACCATCACTTAAACTCATTTTATTTGAGGTAAAAATCTCACCAAATTAAACATAGTAAAGCTTAATTTTTTTATGAAGGGATATCATTTAATATAAAATAAATAGTTTGAAAACAATTGTTTATAAATACTCACATTGATAAAATAATGGAAGTATCCCACACCTTAGTCCCCCTTCAAATTACATATAAAATGATAAAAGGGAAAAAATTATAATTTTTAAAAATAAATACAAAAAATTTGAACATTGACACGAAAACTATAAATAAACTATAATAAAAACATACATAAGTGGGATGAAATTACTACATGGAATATAATGTAAACAATAATAACATAAACTAATGTAACAGATGGATAACCTAATGTCATAGGAGTAACTCTAGAAAACTAATGAAAATTCATTAAAAGATCATTCTATTATATTATGTGAACAAATAAACATATCCAACTCCCTATGGGCCTAATAGGGAGGGAATTTCCAATTCCTGTTGAGTAAAGTAATAGCTCTGTCATATCTAACTATTCATAGGCCCACTAATAGAAGTTCATTTAAGTCCTAAAGGATAAATTCCACATTCTAGTAATAGTTGTATCACAACTAAAGGTGTTATCCAAATCCAAGGATAGTTCCATAAATTCCTAGAATATAATTTTTCTAGGTCTTTCCTATATTTACTGAGGTTCCCATGATCAATTAAATTAAGTTGAGAGATATCAATCATGAAATCCAGTATACCAAAAACAATACAAAAATTTCAACATGAAGAATAAAACTCCATCACCAATGAATTACCTTCATAGAAGTATCCCCTTTAAATTAAGAAAAATAGCATAATATCAATATCATTATATCTTATACACAATAACATGAGGGCACTCACTGCATGAGTAAACTTATATAAAGAAATCCCATTTTATCTATTGAAAACTGGGCATTCAAAATATCATATGTTAAAAGAGTTATAAAATCAAATTTGAATAAAAAATCAAGGAAGAATCATAAAATAATATCAAATAATAAATGAGAACAATATTATCCTAAAAATTAGTCAAACATACAATTAATTTGTAAAAAACCCATTTAAAATAAAATTTATCTCCCTAATAAATAATTTGAATATCAAACAAAACCTTCTATTATAAATCTCCATAAAATATTCATCTTATTAATATAAATAAACACTTGGAATTCATACGTAATATGAAAATAGATTTTGAGCAATGGAACATGAGAAACCTCATTTGTGAAGAATAAAAAATGAGAGGTAGAGTAGCCTCCTTTTGGAATGTATTAAATGAAATTTTTAATATAACTTATAAAGCATTTAAACACGAGGAAATATAAGAAATAAATACATGAATTTAAATTTAAATGTCTATGCTTGAGTTAACCTACCTCAATCAATTAAATTGGAAATATGTTGTGTTATTCCATCAAAAATAGGTAAGAGAATCCACTAAAGGATTATTAAGAACATTAAAACTAGAAAAACCAAATTTATATTGAATAATTCAAATAACTAGGCCAC
Source organism: Viscum album (assembly GCA_963277665.1). Taxonomy (NCBI): domain Eukaryota; kingdom Viridiplantae; phylum Streptophyta; class Magnoliopsida; order Santalales; family Viscaceae; genus Viscum; species Viscum album. Next base: position 323,944,558 of record OY728165.1, on the reverse strand, counting down.
CAAAAACTTATTAGGTATAGAAACATATATTAAAAATAATGAAGAATAATATAGAAGTTGGTTTAGAAGACTTTACCCAAAGGAATCATCCTCAATTGTGCATAGTTTGCTGGAAATTGAATGAAATGAAAAAGGCACCCAAGGGTTTTACAATATAATATAGTCAATAAATGTATTTCATAGATTATAAAACTAAAACTAAGTAATCATAAATTTAATATATAGGTTAATTCATAAATACTCAATCTCGTACTGGAACAAATGTCCCACACTAAAAGCCATCACGACACGACCTTCATCTTCATAACATATCCATCTATCATAAGCATCCAGAGGTCCCTCCCTCCCGAGTACCCTCCATATCACAGTCTCATTAACATGATTTTCATAATTCTCTAAATATTTTATTAATTAATAAAATCTCAAAAATACATTTTATCATAATTATAAAAAATTTATAAATTATATAACTCAATTCATCATCAGATTTTAAGGAAATATTTTTTTCCTATCAATTAATTTTTATGATGGATAATAAAACTATGAATAATAATATATTATTTGGGCCATATGAGAATAAATAACTTCTATATCAATGGGGATAACCCTTACATATCAGGAAATGAACCATATGTATCATGGGGACTCCATTAATTTACTTATCTTCCAAAAAAGTAGGACTCTTACATATCAAATGACTCTAATGTATAAAGTGAAATTAGTATTAAATTTATAGGTCTAGTATAAAGTTACATATAGATATCATATTATCCACTAAATTAATCTTACACATACCAAAAGTCTACTCTTATGTATCGCCTGGATTTCAACACATATCAGTTTACATTCAAAAGAGGAATCTTACATGTTGGGTGCCCAAAAATAAGATTAAATTTATAACATAGTTTTTTCAATATATATCCATTTTATAATGTAATAATACATAATTACTATATATATCTTATAGACTCTCACATTACAAGTTCTAAAAGGTTAGTTACTCACATCACAAATCCCCTATCAGTGTAGTGATTTCTCAATCCTGACTAATTATTTCTAAAGTCAAGAACATCCATGAATAAATATTTTACTATCATAAATGATCACATTATTATTTACTGAATCCTTAATACTCATCATTTTATGATGCATCATTCATAGGGTGTGATCCTTGATCCTACCAAACTGAAAAATTTATCAACATCCCTCTATTCCATGATTCCCCCCTTGGCCATAGTGCGTCCAACAACTAACACAAGATTATAAAGCACCAAAACTCCATATACACCTATAATATTATATTATCAAAAAATAAATCCTAAAATACATAAATAAATAAAATATTTAATAAATATAATGTTTTTTTGTGATAATTCTACCCACCATAATAATTTTCTATCTTGTAAGCTCCCATATATGTCGACTAGAAGAAATCTTATACACAACAAGTGATAAATTAATATACTTGAAAGATTCACATAAAACTCCATAAAACCATATATTAAAACCATAAATCCAGGTGATGTTATCCCAACTATAAATCATTATCTCTCTATAAAAAATAGTTATCATTAAATTGATAACAAAAAATTAAATCTCAATTATACGGATATATCCAATCATTGAGGAATAAATTTAAAATAATCAATTTCTATTAAGTCAAATATGTCTTATGAGTAGATTAATCTATAAAAAAAATTCATTTTTTGAAATAAAATAATCCCCATATAAATTAGAACTATAAAATTGAATAATATAAATCATATTATTTTGTAATAAATGATTTTACTCAATACAGAACCAAATATGAAAAAATCTATAAAACAACCCTCTAAACCAAAATATTAAGTATGTACTTTTCAAAAATCAAAATCAATTATCAGTAATGATGGAAGTAAATACAAATTTAAATAATCAAAATATTGTTTCTAAATGTAATGTTAAATAAATATTCTTATACAAATGGTTATTTATTAAAAACTTATCGAGAATGGTTTTTCCCTTAGAAAAAAACATCTAAAAATTTCTACTCTATATCTAAACACATACATATTATTATATATTAAAATATTCCAAGAAGATAGTAGAAAAATACAACTAATCATATCAAATAAAATTGAAGATAATATCCTTAGACATTAATTTTGTAATCATACTAGTCTATAAAATGTGTCAATATCCCCTGCCTATTTGGTTACAAATAAAATAAGTCATTTTATGAATTTATGGAAATATTTTATTGATTCTTAAATTGATGCAAGTCACACTCTATTTTATGAACTATTACCATAGAATAATAATTACATGTTCATAAACCAAACACATATAAAAATTTATTTCAACAATAAATGTTGAAATCGAAAACATTTATGAATGAAAACCTGATATATATTGGTTTTTATAGGTCATTGAAATTGTTTTAAACCATTTAAAATATTTTTTAATTCAAAAAAATTAAATGAAAAAAGATTTAAATTCTAAATATTACTAGAGATTAATATAATCAGTAATTTATTTCTTTAAAAAACTTTTATAATTTATTAAAATACCATAAAAATCCTTTCACTACTCCAATTCAATGAAAATCAGCTTTATAATCCATTGAAATTCCTAGAAACATTTTAAAATACACATGATTAAGAAATTAATTTTTTGAAAACTGTATATTAAAGGAAACTACATAAATTTTGGGATTAAAAATAACTAAATAAAATGAATACCTCAATAAATGTATCCCATGTCATGTCAAATATTAGATAACCCAATGAAAAAGTAACTTATGATCATATAAATATCATTAATACTAATCAAAATCAATCTATGATATCAATTGAAAAAATAGGATTATTTATAAAAGAAAAAACATCATATACAGACCCTTATAAGTAGAATGGAATGTTTTCATAGTATAGAGCCTTTTCAAATTATTGGTTCCCCTACCAACTTCCTTTTAAATTGATATTATATTAAAATAAAATGATAAATTAAACCAAAAACTCGTAATATACAATCTTGAAATCCCTAAAAACAAAAAGGATCCCCAATAAATGTGTTTTCTACAAACTCTTTTGAATAATCCTCATAATATTTGATAGTCCCAAATAATTTGTAATATGGGTCCCTAAATACCATTAATCAAAACATGGATTTGATACCATATTTTGATGAATCAACCTAGTATAAAACTAATATAGGTACCTAATATGTCTTTTGTCATAGGCCAAAAGGAATTATATATCCCCACAGACAAGAAACTAGTGAATGGCCATCAAATATATGATAGTGGAAAGGATTTATACCGATGAAACAGGAAAAACATAGAGATTGTCCACAAAATTATTACATGACCACTCAATAAAACCAATGATCATGAAAAATATAATTTTCAATATTATGTTAAAATAAAAAAACATATAACATAGCTCATCAATTATATACAAAACCAAAAAATTATAACCAATATATATTAATATAACTAATGATATATTTCGATACAGAGAATAACAAAAACCTGGAGAGACCGTAATGTGAATTCTGATGTGATATCTTACATAATAAGAAATAATTTAACAAAACAGAACAATACAAGAGTTATCCATATCCAAATTTCAATAAAAATACTTCTTTACTTGATAGCACAACTTTACTCAAATTGGAATCCAAATTCTAATATATAAAACCAATTAAAACCTATACAAAACTAGAAATGCATATGGGCATCATAAAAATTTACCAGTCGGTATCCTCCAAACACAGCATTGATAACCATTAAAATGAAATCAATTTTTTTGAAAATAATAATAAATGTAATATTTTATTTTTAATTAAAAAAATTCACATGTTACCATCACTGAAATTTATTTTATTCAAGGTAAATAAGTTACCCATTTATATATTGTCATGTTTCAAATCATTTTATATAGTGATAATATTTTAAGTGAAATAATTAGATTAAAAACCATACTTCTATAAATACTCATGTTAATGATATATTAGTAATATCCTACAACATAACACCCATTTAAAATAAAAAAAATACATGGGATAGATAAAGTTATAATTTTTAAAATGAAATTTCCAAACATGTTAAAAAAAACAAATATAAGCTATTATCAAAACATACATAAGTGGGAATAAATTACTAAATTTGATAAAACGTAAACAAAATTAGTATCCACTCAAGTAAATATAACCAAACTTTAGTGGAGTAACCCTTGCGATATAATTTTAATAAATTATATGATTATTATACCATCTAATGTGAAAAACAAATAATATCTAACTATGCATGGGACCATTATGAGAGAATCATCAATTCACTCTAGGTAAAGTGATATATTTTTCGTATACAACTATATGTAGACACTATATGGAGAGAGTCATCACTTCCAGGAGGTTAATTTCCAAGTTTTACTAATATTATATGCATAAATAATGGTGTGATCCTATAATAGGTAGAGTTTCACCAATTCTAAGTTGGTAAATTTCCAACATTGTTCATAAGTTATCCAAGTTACCATGATCCGTTAAGTAGAGGTGAGTAATATCAATCATGAAATCCAGAATAAAAAATAAAAATAACATAACAACATTTATAAAAAATAATCATAATACAACCTCACCTATGAACACTCTCCACAAATGTGTCCTATGTTTATCAATAATAATAATACATTATCAATATTACTATATCTTTTATACAAACACATGAAGGGGCTCACATCATTGATAAGTATATATGAATAAATACATTTTTATAAAGTGAGGACTCATCTTTCAAAATCACTTTAGATAAACCATGTTATAAAAGCATCTTTGAATACCAAATCAAGATTAAATCAAAAAAGAAACATAAACAATTAAAGAGAATAATAAAATCTAAAAAATTAATCCAAACATACACTATCTTTGAAAAAATTTCATTTGAAATATAATTTTCATTCCTTATAAGAAATTTGAGATAAAAAATACTCCTTTTATTATGATTCACCATAAAAAGTTCCTTTAATTCATAAAAAAAACATTTTCCCTACAAACATTTTTACTATATATATTATGAGCATAGAAACATGAGAAACCAAATTATTAATGAATAAAAATTAAGAGGATGACTAGATTCCATTTCAAAAGCATTAACAAATTCACCTAATATAATTCAAAAATAGTATAAACGAGATGTAGAAATAGTAAATCAATCCATATATTAAAATTTAAAATTATATACATGGATTAACGTACCTAAATCCTCTAAATTCTCCAACCATGGTGTTATTCCATGAACAAGAGGAAAAAAATACTCCATATGATTATTATGAATGATAAAAACTAAAAACTTTGAATTAATGTCAAGAAATATCAAATCCTAGGTCACCATTGAATTATAGGTAATAAAAAATAGGAAAATAATTTAGAAAAATGGTGGATGAGGTTTAGAATAATTACCTAAAGGAATCAACCTTTAGTCATGAATTGAATCCATGGAAGAGAAAATAGGGATAAGGGAATGAGTAGGGATAATATCTAAGCTGATGGAAATAAAATGGCTGTAAAAAGGGATCCAAGGATTTAAAATTATAATAGGGTTAGTATATAAATTTAACTAATTTTAAAAATATAAATAAGTCATCATAAAATAGAAACCCTCTAATTGGTGGGACCAAGAGTCCCATACCATAGGTTATCACAGTGTGGAATTCCTCTTCAAGGTGAAACCAACCACCATAATCAGCACTAGGTCACTGTCGCCTAAGGACCATCACGGAAATCCCCATTTTCACAGTCTGATTCCACCTACATGACTTTTTATAATTAATAACATAACTAAATTCTATTATAATTATATATTTTTAATAAATATTATAAATAAATTCAAAATTTTTTTGTTTAATTTTTTTTCTTATAAGTATTATTTTATGATTTATAATTCCCATATCATTCTAAAAATACAATCCAGGCAAGAGGAGAAGACCTATATTCTATTGAAATGGCACTCATCATTACATATTTGGAAACAAACATTTTGTATCATAGGAGACTCTCATACTTTACCAATTTTCACAAATGATGAATTTTATCTATTAAGTGACTCATAATTGTCTGTGGAATTTACTCTTATATATATAGGATTATTACCCAAAAATTACTAGGTAACCCATTTTCTATATAATTAATAATACATATCCCACATGGTTTCTATTATGTTGAACATTTCTTTTGACACATAACATTTTCACCCAAAAAAGGACTGATATGTATGAGGTACCCATATGTAAGTGAAATATTCTCATGTGGTGTTTCATAGACCTTTCCATTTTCCAAAATCATAAAAATCCACTTATATAATCTCACTTAAAAACATCCAAAAGGTTTATGATTCACACCATTATTATACTAACCATCAAATAACCTCTCTATCTCAACTACATTTTTCCTAATGTTTTAAACCTCTTTGAATCCAGATGTTACTCTCCCATAAGAAGAATACACCATTTTATAACTTTCTAAGACTCATCATGTCATGTTGTCTCGTAGCCACTAGATGACCGTAAATCATCTCTAACTCAAAAATTTACCTCAGTAACTCTATACTATGGTTCCACCTTATATATGGAGTGGCCTACAACCATAAAAAAACACAAAGCACCAAAACACTAAAAACAATTTTATTCAACCCAGACCAGGAAATGAAACATAAAATCAAAAAAACGATAAAATAGAGGGGAAAGGTAAACTCAAGGTGTGATAATAATGACTAGGATAAATTTGGTTAATGTAATAATGTTTTAGTAAAATAATTAATAAATTTTTTGAAATTAAATATTAATAACCCATGGTAATTTGGATGTTAAAATGTTAATTTATAGACGTGATAAAATGTTTTGATAAAATGGTAATTTATTTATGTTTTGTGTCTATTTTGAATCATTATAGAGGTAGAGTATATATGGATAGTTATTGTAATAGTTAGTAGTGTGAAATTAATGGTATGAAGGGTTTTCTATAGGTAGCAATGATAAGGTATTCGATTTGTGATTGTACCCTTTGGTTAGGTTTTTTGTAGAATTGTCTTATTATATTTTCATGTTATTTCATATTCATCACTAAAAATGTTTGGTAACCATACTAATGCCCATATTAGGACATGGGATTCGAGTGTATTCCATAACATCTATGTTATATGAGTAACACAAGTGTAACTCCACAAACTTCCCTACTCACCATTAAGACATAGTAGAAAATGGGATATCTCATGATAGGTATATGAATATGCCCTATAATTTACTATGTTTATTATATGCATATAGAAGCTTAAATTTTTTTGTGGATGTAATGTTGATAAATTGTGGGGGATGTTAATAGATGGTAGATGGAATGATGTTGATTTACTTCATGTTAACATTACCAAATTGTGATATGGTTATGATGTGTGGTTGTGATGTTGTGTTTATAGTGGACATGTGATTATTTATTTAATGTGGTATGTGGTTATGTGAACATGTTGATATAAAAGGAAATATATTACGTGGCACATGATTATAGGAAATTCAAGTTAATATATATATTTGGAATTAGTTTTAGGGTACCATCATGAAATATATTTGCTTGATATTGTGTTACTACAAATGGAAGAGATATTGGATGAGTGATCCTTTGTAGGGATGGATGATAATTGAAATCATATATGTATGAAATTTTTCTTGTTTTTATTCATTTAAACCTTATTAAAACTATTCCACATTTTTAAAAGAGGTTTTTTGGGATGATCCTCCCTTTTATACATTTTAAATAACCCCCCCCCCACACACACTAACACACACACACACATATAACTATTTTTTCAGTTTTTAAGAGGGAGTGGTTGATTGAGCTAGATCATACTAGCTCAAGGTAAATGTTTGTGTTTGATAATTTCTATCATAAGAGTTACATTTTGAAATTTTATTTAGATACTTTTGGATATGTATAATATTTACAAACATTATGGATTTCTTTTATTTCATTTTAGATGGATTTATTGGTGATTTTGTATTATGTTCCATTGAATATTAGGTTAATGGTGAATATTTATGTGTGATTATGCCCTTGGCTCTAGTATTTTACCTCTGGACTATTTTATCTGATCTTTAAGGTTCACCCTTTTCTTTAATTCACAAGTAAGGGGGATAGGTTCCAGTGGGAGCTGGTTATGATAGTGAAGGATGGTAGTAGGCAGGGAGGTGAAGACCATAACTCATTTGAGGGTAGGGAATGGGATGCTGAGTAGTTGTGATGTTGATAAGATATCATATTAATTATTGTATTTATATTTGAAACTAAAACTAAGGACTTGTCTAAATAATTATATTTTGTAATATTTAACTATTATAATATATATATATATACATATACAAATATATATATATATGTGTGTGTGTGTGTGTGTTTCTGTTATTTTATGTATTGAGAAATGAAATTTTATTTAATAAAATTAATTGGTATGTTTTCTAGTTGTCTCCATCTATAAAAATTTATGATATTTTAGCTATATTTATTCTATATGGTATATATTTTGAAATTATTATTATTTAATTAAATAAAAAAATTACTTTCAGTGGTAACTAATTATAATATAGGTATTAACTAAATTAGTGTTAGTTTAAACCACTTTTAATTAATTATTATTTTTTTATTAGTTTTAGTTTTAGTCATTTCTACTAGAACTGTATTCTATCTAAGAATAAACACTATAAATAACAATGAATCCATTACAAATTTTCATATTCTTGGTGATTAAATTATTCTACAGGTAAATTAACACTACCTCTATAGTTTTATTGTAGTTAGAGATATTCACAATAGTAAAAAGACCCACTGTGTATCAAATAGTGATAGTTAAAAATTATATTTATTCAAAATAAATAACCTTTAAATGAACTTTATCTATGACTATATATTCAATATTATATGAATTTCTATTTTTTATTTCTTCATTTTTAGACAAAAAATATGTCTATAAATCAAAATAATTATATCAGATATAAATTCAATGAATATTCATAACACTTTTATGTATTTTTGTGTATTAAATTTTATTGAATTCGACATTTCTTTACTGTAGGGTATGATATGACATGATGTTGGGATGTTTTGTGATATTTTTTTTCACTATACGAAATGATAGATGTCATAAGTTATGATACCTTCATTAAAAAGAATAGTTTTGCTTCATATTGATGATACTATATTTTTGAAAACAAAATAAAGGGGTAGTTTATCATAGAATGTAGAATGATTGAATTTGATTGGATCAATAATTGTGCCCTTAATAGAATATTATTTATATAATATACTTGAAACATGTCATAGAACATGATCACCATTAGATGATGCTATTTAGTATTGTATCATTCAGATGATACAACTACATTAATATTTACGACATTTAATTATTTTTTTATATGTTTATATAATAAATAATGAAACAACTAAAAAAACATATGAAAATGGTGAAAACAATTAAGGATTATATTATTTAATTATACCATATAAAAAATTTATTCCACACCATATGAAGGAATTATTATATTACTTGTAATATGATAGGCCTTATACATAATACATGGATTATTTTTTAACTAACATATTATAGTCAATAAGGGATATCACTAATTCAACATTTTCCATTCTATTCATATAAAATTTATTTTTATGTGCATTATAATTTTTTTTCTAGGCCATTCATATGAAAAAACAACATTATCCATATAATATCACAATGTATATATTTATTTTAAATATTAAAATAAAATTTTCATGTTTACATGGTGACATTACTCTCTGAATGTTGTGGCCATACCATAAACTATTTATAGATTTGATTTAGGTTTCAAATAATTATACCACGATTTGTTCATGAAATATTCATGGTTTAATGCTATAAATAAGGTTCCAACATGATAATTAAAACATATTATGGGGATGGAGTATTAGGGTGATCATTGGTTTTAAATATTTTTTAAATAAATAACTTTTGATCATGTTTCATTATTAGAAGGTATAACATAATAATTCATTTTATCAGTTGTAAATCTAAACATAAAAAATATATAAATCAAGAATAATAATAATCGAGTTTCACATGGTTCAATCTATTATATTGATGGAGTAAAGAATTGTTTACTCTTTAAAATCTATTTTTTTACATCTATCACTAACTAATTATTATGAATATATAATTTTAAATCGGTCCATTCCGATCTCAAGGGAAATTCATATTATATTATCTACTCTTAGTTTTTGTGAAAAGGATTCATATGCACACATTCCTTTGAAATAATATAAATCAATGTAAAAAAGACAAAAACTAGTTTTGATGTCACTTTTCTATTTCTATTCTTTAATACTAATTCTTCATATAGAGTTGGTGTTCATAGAATTGAAATGTCAAGTTGTTTAGTGGAATTTTAAATTTTTGTGTGAACTATTTGTAGGATCGAAATAATGATGTAGATGATCAATTAAAAGAGGTGGGGGTAGTTCTATGTTGAAAAACATTCGATTAAAACCTTAAGGAAAACTATGTTTAACAATGCTAAACATGTTAAATTCACAATACCTGTTTTAGTTCTTCTAAACAAACTTACTAGGTTTCAGAAATATGGTTCCAGAAATAAAACTTAAGGAAAGTTTACAAAGAAAATATTCTACCTTAATGTGTATAGAATCATATTTATCAAAGTATATAAAATAATGAAGAAGATTATAATTTCTTTCTTTATCAAACTATAATGGAAATAAACATGTAACAAAACAAGTAACAAGTATGAAATATTTTAACCCAAAGAGAAGGGTATCCAACAACCATGGATAAATTTCCCATGGTTTATACTTACAAGAAATTTTATCTTACCCACGTCAGGGTAAAAAATTTATAAGAATAACAAAATATCTCCTTATATCACTTCAAGTCCTCAATCTTTATGGTAGTCATCTCCTCTATCTTCCTATCATGGGAATCCCTTGATTGTACTCAACAAAAACCAGATTCGTACGAAGCAAGCCAAACAAGATGTTCAGTAAAAACAAGAAAAGGGAGTATATATCTATATAAATAACTACAACAACATGAAATCCCTATATGATTAACTAGTTGAATTGATAATGTGCTTTTTCAAAATAACTCTTATTCATAGGCACTTCTCCAATGGTCGACTCCCTCATCTAACCGTAATATTTTTCCTTGAATATTGTAGGGACCTATAGATGTTTCACTAAAACAATAGTTAGTTAGAATCAGATTGTATGACACCATTTCATGACTATTAAAATTTTAAGGAAAAATTAATAAGCATAACCAAATATATTTATTGGAGTTTAAGAAAAACAAATATCAGAGTCTAACCAAATTCACATTCAGATTCTATAATTCATGGATATTCGGAACCTCATTTACAAATAATTTGGAATACGAATTCTATAGATTTTGGAGTTTGAATTCTAATGAAATTCGAATCTGAATTCTATAGAATTTAGAGTATTTATTTTGAGGAATTCAGTGTCTGAATTTTTAATAATTTAAAGTCTGAATTCTAAAGAATATGATGTATGAATTATGAGGAATTCAGAGTCTAAATTCTAACGAATTCAGAGTCTGAATTATAAGGAATTGGAAGTTTTAATTCTGATGAATTCGGAGTTGGAATTTTAAAAATTTCAGAGTCTGAATTTGAAGGAATTTAGAACCCAAATTTTAGAGAATTCAGAGTATGAATTTAAGAGAAATCAGAGTCTTAATTTAATGGAATTCATAACCTAAATTTCATAGAATTATGAGTCTGAATTTCAGAGAATTCAGAGTCTGATTTTCATTGAATTCAGAGTTTGATTTTCAATGAATTTAACCAGAATTTGGAACATAAAAATAGAATACTCTATATCTAAGTATTTATAGAATTCTGAGGTTTTATTTGTGAAACTTATTTTTAGACTTAGTAATAATAGGAGTTACATTTAGAGAGATTATAAAATGACCAATAACAACATAGGTAATGATAAAATTTCCTTAGAGAAGTAAAATATTCATTTTGAAAATAATCTCTGAAGAAAAACTATTTTCCTTATGAAAAAGTGTTTGTGATTTTCAAAACATAGAAGAATGGAAAAGTCATAAGGAAACCTTATTGACTCAACAATATCCCCCTTTTTGGAAAGCACAAACATCCTTACAAAAAATAATATAAAGACTTAGTAGTATTTATTTACGACGTTGAAAATAAAAACTTATATCCCATTAATGATGAATCATCTTGAATAATACTAACCCCCTTATGTTTTTAAATCCTTAGGTATTGTATTCCTAACTTCCTAAAATATATTTTAATTTTTCTTTCATAAATAAGTCTTATTTGATAAGAACTACCGCTTAGATTGACCCCCCTTTAATTAGGAAATTCACTTCATTAATTTTTATTCTTTCTATCATTTCTTTCTCCCCCATTGTTATTTTAAAAAAGGAATAATGAGAATGGAAAAAATTGTACCAAAAATATTAGTAATATACAACAAAACATATGTAGAACAATCAAAATTTCATTACGATTGAATGAATTTATATAAGGAATGACAAAAAAATATCCGATTGGAAAAATTCATCCTTCATTATTTTCCTTAGACATTAAATTATTCTTGATTGTTTTGAAACTCTTATTCCCTTAACGATCCTCTTTATGTTGCTTGAGAAGTCGATCCTAATCCTCATTTTTATTTTCAAGAGCTATTATTTTTTCATCCTTATCCTTATGGGCTTTTGATTGAGTCCTCAAGAGATATTCTTGCGTACAGAGTTTTTATTAAAACTCAATTATATGATATCTTTCCATTTTCTAATTCAATACGACTGAGTTAAGATTCCCATTAAGATCTTTGAATTCTTGCTTCCATATTTTCTTTTTGAGACTGAGATTTTCATCAAAACTTTTAGTTAGATATTTGAACAATACATCTCTGATGTCAAAAGCATTCTTAACGAAGTCTTGAAAATCATCAAGGATTCTCAAATCTTTTATTGTTTTATTTGACCATTTGGTTATTTCATTACATGACCTACTATGATAATCATACTCCATATAGAAGGATTTAAAATCAGCCTCATGCCTGGAAATATTATCCATAAGCATGGAAACAGAATCTGATTTCTGATTAAACGAGTGTTGAAGCATCTGGAACCTCGAGTCTATACTCGGAAACAATGAAATGGTGTTATCCAACTTCTTAAATAAATAAACCACAATGTCATGTCCCAAGTATGATGACTCCGAATCAGATTCTTTGGTTAGTGGGGATTATTTCTCTATATCTTCAGATTATCTCTTTGACAATCCACCAATAATTTTCTTTGCAACCGCATGTTTCCTCTATGTATCAAATGACTTATGTATTACCTTATTAGATCTTAGAATGATCTCTGCTGAATTTTCTGACTCATGTTCACAATCTGATAGTTTTAATATCTTATCTTCCTTAACATTTACTTTTTCATCATCTTCCTTAGATCCTCTTGTTGAAAAGAATCATGATTTCTGCTTTCATCACCAGATGGTTTATTCACTTCTTCATAATCTTAGTCTTTTTTTCTTGTGAAATAATTTTGGTTGATTCTACATGAGATGTTCAGATAGATAATTTTTCAGAAGGAGACTTCTTCTTATGATATTTTCCACTTTTCTTATCATATTATCTATATCATCATTTTCTTCCCCTTCTTCTTCTTCGTCTTCTTCCAATTACTCTTCTTTCGCAATTTTTTCTTCTTCATCAGGCTCAAGAATCACCATCTTCTTTATCAGAGTCTCTATGGGTACTCGTTCATTGAGAATATTATTTGGTACCTAAATATGCTCAGAATATTTTCTAATATCCTTTATAAGTGCTTAAACAACCTCAACTTCAAAAATATTGTTATTTTGATTCTTCGCATTCTCTTGCTTCTCAAAATACTCACCATCCTTAATCTTCAAGTATTTAGCTTCAACAAGATCAAAGCCAAAACTAGGCTCCCATTCCATTCTATTATTCTTGTCTTCTATCCACTTGGAAACCACTTCATCTGGGTATGTCTTTTGCTTCTTTGGTGTTGGAGGTTCGGATTGAGTTTTACGAACTACATGAATTTTTTCTTTCACATCTGGTTCCTTCACATTTCCCTTATTACCACCCTTCTTGGATGTTTCAGACACTTCCATTTTCTTTCATAAGTCTTCTATTTATGCTTCAGGTAAATCATAAAAATATTCAGATTCACTATTGAATCCAACCATCACCGTTATGAGGGTGTCATCACTAAGAAACATAACCTTTAAAATCCTTGGCTTAGAACTGCAAGAGATTTTGGAAGAATCAAGACAAAGCACAATTATTCAAGAGATAATAACTGGATACATAATGATATGAGATTTAGAGTCCAATTATTGATATTCATAACTATAAGAAAGAAATACTTCACCAAATTTATCTTTTTGAGGTTTACTAAGAAATCCAGAACATAGATATCACCCTTATTCAGGGTATCCTTGTCACCTTTTCTCGGAATGATAAGTCTTAGAATCCAAAACTCTAAGATATGAAAATTTGTAGAAATATTATTAATCTTTGTAGTTATTACTTATTTCAAACCAAGGCACTCAAAAGCCTTTTCCTTATCAAATAAACCTGAAACATCTAGTAGCTTATGGGCACAAAACTCAGCTTTACCCATATATGGTATTCCATGTCTTTTTGTATCCTTAGTGTAAGAAAGGGAATAGGTTTTCCCACAACTTTAAAATAAAAACTTTTCTATCCATCCTTTATTAATTAAACTTACAGATTCATAGAAATCTACCAAAAATTCTGGATACATTTGATCTTATGCCTTTAGTTTGGATATACACAAACTCTCCCAGCCATTCAACTTGATGTTCTTTGAAATAATAGAATCATATATGGAAATGAACTTCGGATCTACTAACATTTCCTTGTAGATCACCCACATAGAAAATTCCATGACTGGCGGCATTTGTTTCTAAGGAGAATCTTCCAAAGACATTCAAAATTTAGGAAAACCAGGAAAATTCAGAACATGCCTTATATAGAGCAGTAGAGTTTCATCCCACCAAAGCTTGATAACCGAAGTGGGAAAAAAATTAGGGGGGATTTATATAGGTGTTTGAGGTGACAATTCATATTCCCCAAATGATAAAACAGTTGAAAAAATCTTGATCTGATCTGACAGTTGAGATGAAAACCGAAGAAGGATTTTGATTGGTTCTGATCTTTTGAGGTTTTTAAGATTAACATTTGGATTTAATTAAAGTGAATCTAGAAGAGAATTTCTTAAAAAAGGGGAAAATACCAACAAGTAAAAAATTGATCATGAAAATTTATGTGAGGAAACATACCTTCTAGGTTTCTCGAAAAATTTTCAGTAATAAGGAAAATTCTTCTTGAAAAACATTAGAATCAATTTTTTTTGTATAATGAAAAAATATATTTATATTGAGTGTTTTTCATACTATGAAAATTGTGATTACCAAAATTTTAATTGCATAAGTTTTGAGTAAAAAAAATTACATTATGAAAATTTTGATTACTAAAAATTTGATTACTAAATTTTCTTTTATGAAAATTTTGATTATGAAAATTTTGATTATGGAAATTTTGATTACGAAATTTCTGATTATGAAAAATTTCATTATGAAAAATTTTAAATACAAAAATATTTATTATAGAAATTTTGATTATGAAAAATTTTGATTATGAAAATTTTGTTAATGAAATTTTTTATTATGGGATTTTTTATTATGAAAAATTTTGATTAAGAAAATTTTGATTAAGAAAATTTTGATTATGAAAATTTTGATTATAAAAAGTTTGATTACTTAAGGAAATTTACTCCCCATATGTGAACGTGTTTATTACTATAATGTGATAGGTTTCAACAAAATGTTAATATAGAATATTACCTTATGATTTTAATTCATAGCTTTTGTTTAATGTATTCAAATCTATCGTAGGGTAATAGTTTTTTGAAAATATCAGTAAGTTGATCTTACATTTTGAAAAATTGAAGAATAATAACTCATTTTATTGTGTGATCCCTAAGAATGTGATGTCTAATATCTATGTGTTTTGAACGAGAGGGGTGTGCATGATTTTTACATAAGGAAATAGTACTAGTGTTATCACACAATATCAGGTTTTTGATAAAACTCATGCCATAGTCTGTGAGTGTGTGTTACATCCACAACACTTGATCACAACTTACAGTTGCTACATATTTAGGTTCAGCAATGTATAGATCTACTGAGTGTTTATTTTTTTCATGAACAAGAAACTAATGAATCTCATGAGAAATGAAAACATCCTTATGTACTTTTACTATCCATTTTACATCCACCAACATCAGCATCCAAAATACTTTTTAAAAAAAAATCATTTCTAGAAGCATTAAAGAGTCTTAAATCCATGGTTCCCTTCAAATAGTGAAAAATTATTTTCACTAATTTTAAATAAAATTCCTTATGATTGGATTGATATCATGCACAAAATCATATTGAAAACATTATGTCTGGACGACTAGCTGTCATGTAAATTAAAGTTTTTATCATACCTCAAAATTATGACTGATCTAATGGTTTCCCAACATCATCTTCATAAAGTGAGATTGAGGTGCCAATGTGAGTACATATACCCTCAGTTTTTTCATATCCATAATTTTTAAGATTATCTTTAATATAATTATGTTGAGATATATAAGTTCCCTATTATTTTTGAGAAATTTGAAAACCTAGGAAAAATGTTAAATCACCCATCATACTCATTTCAAACTCAAATTTCATTAGACATGAAAACAAATCATTTAATGATTGCTGGGTTGAACCAAATATAATGTCATCAACATAAATTTTAACAATCAAAACATTTTTATTATCTTTATTTATAAAAAGGTTTGGATCTTCAGTTCCTTTAACATAATTGTTTTGTAACAAAAATCATGTATGTCTATCATACCATGCTCTAGGTTCTTGTTTTATTCCTTATAAAGATTTGGTATGTTTGGAAAAATTTTCATGATGTTTTGCGTCTTCAAAACCAAGAGATTGTTTAACATAAACTTCTTTTTGAACATATTTTGTTATGAAATTCACATTTTACATCCATTTGATAATGTTTTCAATTAATGAATGCTGCAAAGGAAAGTAAAATATGAATAGATTCTAGTCTAGATATAGTAGGAAAGGTTTCTTCATAGTATATTCCTTCTTGTTTAATATTTCCTTTAAAAACTAATGTATATTTATTTCTTACAATGATTCCATGTTCATCACACTAATTTATTAAAACCCATTTTGATCTAATAATAGGCGTTTCCTTTTGTATTTCACCAAACGTCCAGACATTATTCCTTTCGAATTAATTTAGCTCATCTTTATTGGATTTAATCGAATCATCACCACCTAAATCTTCATTAGTGATTTTTGGTTCTAATTGGGAAAGGAATGCTAGATGTTCTACTTCATTTATTAAGGAATTTCTAGTCCTTATAGGTTGATTTACATCACCAATTATAATATCTCTGGGATGATTCTTATGAAACAAATGATTTGGGTTACGTAAAAATGTTCATTAACACATGGTAGGAAATTTTATGGGGTAAATGATTTAGAAAAATATTCTTGAACATTTTCCTTATTAGATGGATCTTCTATCAAGGGTTGATAATCACTTATGGAAATAAAAAATGAAGATTTTGTTTGTGGTTTTTTAAAAGAAAAAGGATCAGTTTTATCACATTTAACATGCATAATTTCTTCAATAGTACAAGTATTTTTATTAAAGACTCTATACTCCTTAAAATTTGTGGAGTGGCCTAGGAAAATTCCTTCATCATATTTGGGTGTAAAATTATGTAAATTATCATTAGTTTTCAGAATTAATAATTTCCATCCAAATACTTTGAAATAAAAAAGTCTAGTTTTTCTACCATTCTAAAATTTGTAAGGGGTTTTGTTATGAAAAGGTCTAATCAAAACTCGATTTATTATATAACAAACAGAACATACATTTTCAACAAAAAACTGTTCAGCTAAAGAATATTTACTAAACATGGCTCTATTTATCTCTGAAATAATCTGATTTCTTCTTTCAAAAACACCATTCTGTTGAGGAGTTCTTGGAGCTGATAACTTATGAGTTATTCTTTTTCTACTACAAAAAGTTTCAAAATCAGAATTTTGATATTCTCCTCCATGTTCACTATGAATAGTTATCAATGGATGGTGTTTCTCATTTTTGACTTGGGATCTACAAATTACGAAATAAAAAAAGCTTTAGATTTCTTTGTTATAAAACAGACCAATGTAAATCTGGTGTAATCATCAACTAAGACAAATACATAATATTTACCTCCAATTCATCTAGTTTCTGATGGAAAAAAGTGATTCATATGCACTAAATGTAATACAATAGACGTTGATACTTCACCGATTGATTTAAAACATGATTTATGTTTCTTGCCAAATTGAAAAGGATCAATAAGTTTTGAAGAATCAAATCCAAGCTTTATTAGATCCTTAAGGAGTCTTTTCATTGAGAGTTTTCATATGTTCCTAAGGTTACAATGTCCTAAAATTCTACACCATAATCCAAATTTTTATTCCATTTCACTAAGGTGAGGTAAATCTTGGGTTTTATTGTCTTATATGTTTAGTGTGTATACATTCACTTGCCTAAGGGAGGAAAGAATAAACTCTTTCGGAGAATTGTGTA
Organism: Viscum album; assembly: GCA_963277665.1. Classification (NCBI taxonomy): domain Eukaryota; kingdom Viridiplantae; phylum Streptophyta; class Magnoliopsida; order Santalales; family Viscaceae; genus Viscum; species Viscum album. The sequence goes on along the minus strand of OY728165.1, from coordinate 323,925,775 downwards.
CTAAACATTTGTCATTCCTTAAATTCACATGGTAATATTCATTACATAATTGATTTATACTAATAAGGTTGTTCTTAAGTTCTTTAACAAATAACACATTTGAAATAAATGGTTTTTCTAAGAAGAACAATGTTACCTATACCAATAATTATTCCTCGAGAATTATCTCTAAAAGTTACTTTTCCCCCTTTTATCTTGATAATCATTTCAAATAAATTATTTTACCAGTCATATGCCAGGAAAATCTACTATCCATGCACCGTGCATTACTGTAGGTACTTTATTGATTTTTATATAAATGAAAAAGTTAGAATTTTTTAATCCAAATTTTCTTGGATCTAGAAATTTTAGAAATCAAAATTTTAGGTGGAAAACTTTTTATTTAAAAATAATATTTTTGAAAACCTAATTAATGAGCTGCGATTAAAGAATTCCTAATTTCCACCACAATATCATTTACTGCAGAATGGAGGACAATGAGGAAGAAAATAGTTATTATTGAAAACTGGTTTAGCATGGGTACAACCTAATCCAGAACGATTCCTTATATGTTGAATTTGGGAATTCATAATGTCAAAAAAAAAATTAGCAAAGCTAATGTTTGATAAAAACTTCTTCAAGGAAAATATTTTTGGCTTTAGTTTAATAACCATTTTTTATCCTAAAAAATATTAGTTTTAGAATAAGGGTTTTTCTCTAAAATATTTTTCTTAGAAATAACATTTTCACGATCCTTAAAAAGATTATCCTTCTTGGAAATAACTTCTTTAATGTTTTTGGAAATAATTTTAAAATGAAATGTTTCCTTATCAGTATATTTAGAAAGATCTGATATTTTTTGGTTAGAATAGATAATATAGATTTTTCATTTTTATGACTTTTCTTTAATTTATAATTTCAATTCTCATGAAGTTTAGAAAATCTAGACACATGTTAATAATAAGGTAATGTATTATCTTTTGACGAGGAAGATTCCTCATCTCGAGATTTATAATATTTATCATTATTATAATTTTCATTGAATGATTCATTGGTAATGGATTCAGCATTATGTACCTTGTCCATAAGACAATGGTTTTTAATAGGTTTATTGGCTTGTAGACCAATATTCTTCTGATCAGAAGATTCATACTCTGAGGATTCATCTAAAGAGTCACCACCACTAGCACTCCATGTGTCATTGTCTTTCAAAACATTCTTATCTTTAGACTTATATTTCTTCTTTCTATTGCTCTCAGAATAATTTTCCTTTCTATCCTTTTTTTAATAATAAGAAAATCTGGAATTATATGCCCTGCTCTTTTGCATTCATAACAAGTGAGTTCTGAGTATTTCCTTCCTTTTCATTCTTTCATCATATATCTATTCTGAAAGTCATTCATTCCAATTATCTTGTTCATCCTTTGAGAAAGATTAGCTAGCTCATTCTCAGAATTTTCACTTTCACTAGATTTAGATAACATAGTGACATTCTTAGACTTGGATCTTGTAACCCTTTCAAGATTCATGGAATTAGTAGTATTAAAGGTTACATTTCCATTTCCATTATTCTTATTCATATCAGCATCTATTTTCATTTTTGTCTCATGTTGAAGAACTGTTCAAAAAATCTCATCAAGAATAATTTGAGATACTTCCCTGTTCTCATCAATAGTTGTTCTCTTAGATTTCCACCGATTAGGTATGATATCTATAATCTTGTCCACAAGATATTAATCATCAAGCCCTTTCTCCCCCATGGATTTTAAACTATTAACAGCTTTCATTAACCTTTGTTGTACCATACATACAGGTTCTCTATAAAGAAATTGAAATCTATGATATTCTTCTATAATAATAGAACTTCTAGTCTCTATAAATTTGGATGTACCAAAATGTGTAACTTCCAATTTCTTCCAAATACAATTTGCATCTTCACATGAAGAAATGTAAAAAATTTTATACATGGTCATGGAACACAACAAAGTATTTCATACATAATAGTTTAGTGGATATTTATACATTTCTTGGTTGGTAAAGGTTTTGACTTCCTTGATAAGAAATTTTTAATCTACAGTAAGCATGAAAAAATTTTCAAGTCTAGTATTAGTAACAGAAGTGTTCATATGATCTCTTCAATACTCATAGTAATTCCCATTATCAATAGTTTCCCTAGTAGGATTTATATTGTCAATCTAACAAACATTCATTCATGCTATTTTAAAAGAAAATATCTTTATAGAAAACCATGTTAATATAAAATTTTGTAAACAATGATAAAAATTTCAAATAAAAGAAAAAACTTAGAACACTGAAAATTTGAGGAAGAAAACTTTTATTTTAATATAAGTATTTTAGAGACCTCCTTTGATACAAATTGTAGGATAGAAATAATGATTTAGATTCTCAATTACAAGAGGGTGGGGGTGAATTTTATGTTTAAAAACATTCTTTTTTATCTTGAATAAAAACTATGTATAACAAAGTTAAACAAGGTAAATTCAAAAGACCTCTTTTAGTTCTACAAAATAAACATACTATATTCTAGAAATATGGTTCCAGAAATAAAATTTAAGTAATGTTTACAAATAAAAGATTCCACCTTAAGGCATATAAAATCATATTTATTATATTACATAAAAGAATGATAAATTATAAGAATATTATAATTTCATCCTTTATCAAATTACAATGAAAATAAACATGTAACAAAACATGTAAAAAGTATGGAATCTTTTATCCCAAAGAGAAGGGTATCCAAAAATATTGGATAAAGGTCCCTAGATTAATATTTTCATGAAATTATGTCAAACTCACACTAGGATAAGCCCTCGATGAGAATATAATAATCTATCATGCTATCCCCATAAGACCTCAATCATTATTGTAGTTGGCACCTCTGTATTCCTATCCTCAGAAGCCCTCGATTGTACTCAACAACAATCGGAGTCGTGGGAATAATGATGATTAAGATGTTCTGTATTCCCAAGGCGTGAGAGTGTCTCTTTAGAAATCACTTCAACAACATGAAATCTCTAGAGTGATCAACCAGTTGTCTCGATAATGAGCTTGCTAAAAAGAGAACCTACTATAGGAACTTATCCGATGGTCAACTCCCACCTCAAACAGTCTTATTTTTACTTGAATCTTAGAGGTTCATGTACATGTGTAACTCAAATAACGATTATTTTGAAACAAATTTTATGGCATCATTTCTTGACTATAACATATGACAACCCGACTTTTTATTACAACTTAAACATGATTTATTACATAAAACATCACTTGATACAAAAAAGAATATCGAGAGGTTTAGTGTCTTTGGGGCTTATGATCATTACATAAAAACATAAAACATGAAATACAACATCTTTATTGAAAACTTCCTTTACATGACCACTACATTCCTTCGTACTTAGCACTGCATGGGATAACCTGAGGACATGCATAAGAAAAGGGTGAGCTATAAAGACCAGTAAGGGAGTACACATGGAATAACATGAGGATTAAAATACATGTTAGACAATAGGCATATCAATAGAGCATAAGAAAAACATGAACATAAAGGCCTGATAAAGCATGAAAATCAAAACATGGAAATGTGGCAACAATAATTAACATGGAATTAGCTTGAGCCAGGGCTCATTGCACATGGAGCATGACTAAATCCCCATTGCACATGAAGCACGAGTAAACCCTAGTTTCACTTGAATTATCATGAGTCAACACTCATGCACATGACGTATCACGATACTATACTTTACCCAATGCATTGGAGCGCTATAAGGGCGCACCCTTCTTAATCATTTCATTTCATGCATAAGTGCACCACATGGATTCATAATACATAATCATTTATTCCATGATAAAGTAATGTGGAATTAATACATGTAATATTGCAATCAATAAGTAAATGTTCATAAAGGTGAATACCCTTGATGGAGAAATGGGCATGGTATTCACTACACAATGTCATTGGCTTAGAAAATCAGTGCGATTTCGGCAGCGTAACGACGTGACATAAGAATTCATAAAAATGCTTAATGAGAGAGAAAGGGGTTCCTCATAATATTTACATGTAATGGACAGTACAAAGGTCATATATATACATGTACTAACAATTGTAATGGAATTTATAATCATAATACAAAAGTATTTCTTGAATGTAAAAGAGGAGAGAGAAGTTCCTTTCGGAATTTCGGCATAGTAACAGGTGTACATGGGAGGAATTTAATGAGAGATAAAGGGGTCTCCCATCAATAAAACATAAATATGGAAGTATTAGGGAGGTTAGAAACCATATCCCAACAATCATAATTGAAATTAAAATGAAAAAAAAAACATAAAGAAAATTGGACAAAAATGAGAAAGGATGAAAAAACCCTTACTTGGAAGTGTGCTTCCAAAGGCTAGAGAGGGGCTTGTGAGAGGATTATTTGGAGCTTGTGGAACCTTAGGATGATTCTAGAGAGATTAGGGAAGAGGTTGGATGAACTCCAAATGATTTTAGTGAGGAGGAAGTGGGAGCTTGGGTGGGTTTATATAGGAAAGGCGAGGGAATTCTTTATTATTTAGGTTTGGGACCCCTTATATTAACTTAATCGAAACCACAAACCATCCCATGGTTTTTGCCCATGTTTTTTAGAAAATGGAAGAGGAAAATAATATTTTATAATTCCAAGGTCCGAACATCTTAAAATATTAGGGTTGCTTATGTGGAGGTGAGTCACACTCCCATGAAAATTAATTTAAAAAGACAAGGTGTTTAATAAGTCTTGAGGGGTCCATTAATGCTTTAAAAACTAACCCAAACAAACCTAAAATCACATTATTTTAATGGTATAATATATATTGGACGAAAATAAAGATTATAGTATTTTATTAAATCACTATTGGGTCATTATGATGTCATAAAACATATTATATATTTAAACGGTATTTAATTTTTACTAAAATATTTGACTGTCTCAGAAAATTATGAAAAATTCACCATTGTATAATTTAAAAGTCTTGATTCCAAAAATAAAATTTATTTTTTCTAAATAATTTTCTAAATATATTAATTTTCACTTTTAAAATAAAAAATGACATTTATAAAAAAATCACGGATTTTGAAAAAAATGGATTTCAAACCTTAAAAAAAATTATAATTGCATTCATACAATTACATGATCCTTTATATATAATAAAATTAATCTAATAATAAAAATAATAATATTTTATTGAAATATTATTTAATTAAAAAATCCCTTAATTTAATAAAATGGATTTCTTAATTAAATAATAACTAAAAAAACTATTTGTACTTTAAAAACTATTTACAATGTATCAATAATGAAAAAAAATTGTATTCATTATTATATATAACAAATAGTGTACATGAACATAGTAATATCGATTAGTTACATAACCCCTTAAAACAGCCGCGTAAGACCTATGGGTAAGGAGTGCGATGGTGACAAACTCTTGGGGTGGCTCGGATAACATCGCTCGAGTGGTAATTTCTATCAACTTCCACTTCTCCTGTAGATGGTCCCGTTCAATCTTGAAATGGTAAAGCTCAGCTTGGTCTTGGTCAAGAGTGAAGACCAAGGACGCCACATCTTTTATGAGCTCCGATAAATGGGCTTCGTATGGGGCAATTCTTCTGGATGAGGCCATTGCTTCTTTTGTCTGAGTAAATTTGGATTTGTTAAGGACCTATATTTATACTAATCATGTGATCACTGTTCAATGGCTATATTAGCAACAGTCAAAATTCTTAACATAAAACCACTGAACTTGACATTTTATATAAACATAAAGAGGCATTTAATTAAATCAATAGGGATATCCATTATTTAAACTTTGGGTCATTACATAATAAGTGTAAGGAAAAATGAATAAGATTAAACAAATATATTTGTTGGAGATTAAGAAAAATAAAAATTGGAGTCTAACCAAATAAAAATTTAGAGTCTATAAATCATGGATATCTAGATTATGGTTTTCAAAGAATTCAGAATCTGAATTATATAACTTTTGGATTCTGAATTCTTATGAATTCGTAATCCAAATTCAATGGAATTTTGAGTCAGAATTTTGAGGAATTCGGAGTCCGAATTCGGAGGAATTCAGAGTCGAGATTCTATGGAATTTGGAGTCCTAATTATAATGAATTAAAAAGTTTTAATTCTATGGAATTCAAAGTCTAAATATTAAGTAATTCAGTGTCTGAATTACGAATAATTAGGATTTTGAATTTACATGAATTCAAAGTCCAAATTTTAGAGAATTTAGAACTTGAATTTCTGAGAATTTGGTGTCTGAATTTCAGAAAATTTGGAGTCTGAATTTTAGAGAATTCAGATCCTGAATTTCAGTGAACTCAGAATCTGAATTTCATAGAATTCAGAGTCTCATTAATTTATAATTTAGACTTTTATTTTTAGAGAATTGAGAACATGATTTTGGAACCTTAAAATAGAATACTATATATCTATGTATTTATATATTTTCAAGGTTATAGATGGTAAAAAGATATATATACTTAGTAATAATATGAGTTAGATTTAGAGAGATTATAAAATGAATAATGAAAACATACCTAAGGATAAAATGTCCTTTGAGAAGGGAAATTTTCCTTATCAATAATAAAACTTAAGGAAAAAATATTTTCCTTATGATAAAGTGTTTTTGATTTTCAAAACATAGAAGAATGGAAAAGTCAAAAGGATACCATATTGAGTCAACACTATTTCATCTTTCACATTTTAATTCACATTTACAATGTCTTGATCATTTTCATAAACACATTATTTGAATTATTTTTCTTATTTTAAGACTATATCAATGTAATAAACTATTTTATTACATTAGAATATTTCCCCCCATACCAAATAAATTTTAATAATTATAATTATTATTATTCTAGTACTTTTATTTTCTTTCTTTTCAATCAAAATGATCATTTTTTCTAGTGAACTTGAAATAATTTTTTGGGAACACAATTATTTGTGTTTTCATAGATTGACCTAATTTTTTTGCACTAATTTAGATAATTTTTGAATAAAGGCTTCTCTTGTTGGTATATCATTATGTTTCATCTTGTTCTTGTTAATTTGTTATGGAATGGCATATTTTTTTAAAAAAATTAATTTTTTCTATTATAGTAAATTTAATTATTTATCGTTCTCGGATTCTGTCACTATATGGAAATTTTGAGAATATTTATGGTTTATAATATGTACGAGGATTCATTTTTTGGTGATTAAATATATATAGGGATCATATTAATGAGTATTTTAATATTTGGAACAGACTGTTTTTTATCGCACCAATGATTTCTGTTATTTATATCGATACATTAATAAAAATTCATCCTTTTATTTTGATGTTGTTTATTGTCGGTAACTTAGTACTTGTTAAATCTTGTATATAGTTTGAAAGATATATCAAGTTTTTTCATCTGTTCAAGTGGAATTCGAAACACTAATACGGTAATATCAAATACTATGTTAAAAGGAAAATTTGGATTTTTTGTGCCTATTATCTAATAAAACATGGGTTTGAATATGAAATAATGGTTTTCATCATCATTAAACATAAAAATGTTGTTTTTTAGTGGGGTTTGACATTATAAATTGAATAATCTCTATTTCCTTGATTAGTTAATGGAGAACCTGCACTAGTGTTGACAATATAGGTTGATTAAGATAGATTTTTATCTCATGGTTGAATCATTTTAGAAAAAAATTTGACTATTGTGATTAATTTAATTGGAGGAATATGATACATAGGGACTTGATTATGCATTGAAGAAAATTTTCCTCTCTAGAACTGAAGATATTGCCTCATCCTTATTTTTTCCTTCAATTTTTAATCTATAGTGAAGTCACTTAGTCAAACCATGATTATATATCTATTATGTTTTTTTGAACTAATTATACTCACTAATTTTTTTGACGGTGTAAGAAAATAAAACCCTATGAATTAACCACTGTAACCACTTTTCTATTTAATGATCTTTTTGGGGAGAATGAGTTAGTTTTAAAACTCAGGATTCAGATCTTCTGGATCATTGTAATCAATATTAATATATCCTTTGTAGAATCGGGTTTTTGGTAACATATTTGGTTAAAATTATGGGTCAGGGTTCTTGGGATTGAATTTCTACGTTTGTTCATTTTCGTTGACATAAATATCTTGTTTAAATTTATGGAGGTTAATTTTCATAGGTATATAACAGATCTATAAGCAATATTACTATTATAGTATAGAAAATAATGATGGAAAGACCCTGTTTCTTGGAGATCTTGATTCTTTTGGAGGTATTTGGGTTGTTATATTCTTATAAAGACTTATCGACAAATTATATGTTATCGTGAAGGCCCTGTATAATAATAATGAGTAATTGGAGGTTCCTTGCCCCTTTAAATGGGTCGACATCATGGTCTTATAAGCTCTTGGGTGGTGCATTTTTTATTTTTTATACTTGTATAGATAAATAAATACATAGATTATTATGAGTGATAACATTATATAATTTTTTTTATTCCTTAAATATTATTATCATAAATTGAATTTTATTTGGTAGGAAAAATTTTATTAATAATAAAATGAAATAAATGAATCAGAAAATTATATCATTTTTATATGAGATAGATTTTGTGTATTTTGATTCCTATTTTCAATAGTAAAATTTATCCCATATAGGATATATATGTTATAAATTCTACTAAAAATAATGCATCTTTTTGAAATGAAATTTATATCATTTAAAAGATGAAATAAATTAAAAAAAATATTGATATATCTTGTATATTTTCTTTTTTTTGATTTCTGGTATAAAAAATATTTCACATAAAGTAATACAATATTTAAAAAATAAAATATATCCCATGTAAATAATGAGATTTAATTCACATGTAATGTTATATATTTATAAATTAATTCTATTTAATGTATGATATAAGATAAATTTTTTTGTACAAAAATATATTTCCTATAGAATAAAATTAATTTAATAATTGATGTGGGAAAACATTGTATTTTAATGAATAATATGATATGAAATTAAATATATCTACACCCGGGATGTGATAAATCCCGCATAATATATTTTACCTTTTTAAAATGAATTTTATCTCATCCATGAGATGAGTTAAATTTCACATGTACAATGATATATATTTTATAAAATGAAATTTATTTTGATGACTTTGATGAGATAAATTTCACACATACGGATTTTATTAGAATTAAGATCTATTTCATATACTAGATGAGGTAAATTTTATGTATACTGTTATATATTTTAAAAATGAAATTTATTTCATGTTTTTGATGAGATAAATTTATTGTATAAGGAAAAATATATTTAAAAAATGAAATTTTATAATACATGATATCAAATAAACCTCACCTATAATTATAATTCTCTAAAAAAATGAAATTTATTTCATATATGATATAAGGTAAATTTCATATACTATTTTATATTTTTTTTAAATGAATTTTCTCTCATGTGTGAGATTAGATTAATTTCATGTAAATTGAACTTATTTTATGAAATAAAAGTAATATCACACACGAGATAAGATAAGATTCATATAGAATAGGATAGTATGGTTTCATAAGTCTAGATACTACATAAATTCCAATCATAAGAACTCAAGGTTGGCCTTATCTGTGCTATAAAAGAGCATATATTCTATGTTTTGACAAAGTAAGTTGATTTTATCAATTTTTAAAAAATAATATAAAAAACACCCTATATCAATTTTTTTAGTTCTAATAAAAGGAGCCTTTATCAATGATTTTTAGCAGTGATAAATGGTGTTTTTATTTTTGATAAAAAAGCATTGAGAAAATCATAAAAATATATTTATTCAAATTCTGTAGTTACACTACTCACACCTCCATCCACTTTATCACTACCTTACCCACCTTTATCTACCCTCACTACAGAATACCCATCCTACTGACACATGATATCATATATTATCGTGGTCCTCCCTACTCATCTGTGTGTACATGGATTTGAACTTATGACCTCTATATGAAAAAATGACATTAGCACTACTCTCCCTCAATTTCATCAATTTTTTATGATATATATATACCAAAATATTTTTTACTTATACATTTATTAATTTATTAAAATATAATTATAAAAATAATTTTTATAAATTTATTACATATGTTTTTGTTTGTGTTTATGTGTGTTAATGATTATATATATATATATATATATATATTTAAAAAAAATTAGTGTATATATATATATAAATATTTATATATGTTCTGTATTAATATTTATTAAAATATATTAAAATATATATATATATACAATTAAATGTATTTTTTTTATTAATAAACACACACATATATATTGACATATAAACATTATACATACATTTTATAGGTATATATATTCAAAATTGTATATATTGTAAATAAAATTGATAATTTTTTACTTTAAAGTAAATAGGAAAACAATATTTATTTCCTTAAGGTATAAATATTTTTAAGCATATGTTACATGTAAATTTTTTAATATATTTAAAATAATATTAAAATTTAAATGTTAATAGATGAATATATATATATATATATTGATTTATAAATTAAAGAACAGTAATAATAATAATAGTAAAATATCAACACCATAATATTCATATGATTGTAATACTGGGGAATAAATATAGTCTATACTAAAGAAACATATGATGAACTTCTTAATCATAGTTAAAATTACATGAATTTTTTAAAACATAGGGTAACCCAAGTAATAACTCAATTTTAGAGGTATTTCCAGCATATTCTAACTATGAAAAAATAAGGACTAAAATAACTCTTATATAAAAGTCTTAGATCTCTTCAGAAGTTTTTATTTTATATATTCTGGATCCAAAATAGACACCTGGATCAAGATTTATAGTCATTTGAAGATCAAGATCCATTTTCAGCCTTTCATAATATTTTAATTAATTTATTAATATTTTTCAAACATGATTTTTTTAAATATATACTACATGATAATAATTAGAGAACTATTAATTTATATTAATATCTAATTATTTTCATAACAAATTTTCACTAAATATATTATATATTTAGTGTTAATATATATTTCCTCAAGTATTATATATATATTTATACTTATATTTTTATCAATATAAATATATTTTTATATTGACCTATGATTTCATAATATATATATATATATATTATCAACAATAAGAAAACCACTGATAAATGTCGACCTTCATTAACAATAAATAAAGTTCTCTTACAGGACACCTTTTATTATCACTAAAAAATGTTGATAAAAGGATATTGTCATTATCCCTGATAACATAAAACTTTTATCATAATTAAAAACAATGATAAAGAGAGACCATTATCAATACAAAAAAATCATTGATAAATGTATCCTTTTATGAGTGACTTTCTTATCACTAATAATGGTACCCTTCGTTATCACTTTCAGCTTGCACTTATTTAATTATAATGTGGAATAATCCTGATTCTATAATAGTTTCTAATAACACCACTCACATGATAAGTAGGCATCTCCTTCAAATATTAATCCTCTCCCCCCTTAATTCCTTGAATGTCACACACTAAACTCTCCCCGATACATTGAATCCTTAATCTCATTATTTGACAACATGACTCCCATGGTGTCTACTTGACACTCTATCAAACTTATCCAATGGATTTTTTGTAGAATTCAACTAATACTTATTATTAATATCTAAAGAGTTTACATTAAATTATTCTTAGTCTGAGGAAATCACTCCCATAGATAATTTAATAAAATATAAAGAATAAAAAATCTTTTTGATTGACTATAACCAAGATCTACAGGAGGATATCCTCACATCGAAGGATAATTTATGATGAAGATATTGAAAAAAGAGATTTTGGTCCCACTAAAGATGCTGGAATACCTCAAGTCATTCAGGATTCTAAGACCCAACTTTAAAATGGAATAGAAAGAGATATGGTTGATAGAGGATGTGTTTTACACAAAGTAGTTCCTATTTAGGGGTGATATTCTTTAGCTATTGTGGATAACATGGGTTAGGCCCATAGTGGTTTGAATCATAACTCTAAGGAAAAATCCTACCAATTGGTGGGATGTTGAAATAAAGGAGTACTAGTTTATTCATCATATAAATAAGATTATGGAAATGAGGGATGAGTTTTCAGAAGTGATGAAGTCAATGATAAATACAGATGTATGAATTCAGATAGGTATAAAGTATTTTTAATGTTGGATGAGGAATTGGTTTCACCTAAAAGTGAATGAGTGGAGTAATCCTATAAGTTTGACCAACAATAAGATTAAAATATGATTAAAATAGGCACAAAATACTAGGAAGTAATGTAAAAGAATATATTTTATTATCCTAGATAAATCATTTTAGGTAAATTGAACACATTAAACCTTTTTAAAGGAACATCCATTGACCTTGGTAATTTCTAGGAAGGGTGGGTACCCATATAATGAAATGATTGGTTTTTAATTCCTCTTTATGTAAATGTTTTATTATATGTTACTCATGAATTTTTTTAGAGAGATGTCCTTACATATTTTAGTTTACTATTTAAATGCATTTTATTTTACCAAATATTGATAACCAAATATGTGGATGATTTGAATATTGACTAATATTTTCTCTTACAGCTGATACAATTTTAGTTAATAATATTTTTTCAGAACATATTTTTGAGTAACTCATTTTTAAGTGATATATAGTAGCATCTTAAGAAATATAGGGTTAAAAATTAAAATTTTTTCTAATTATGATGTTAATTGTGAAGTGAATAATATTGAGTATACAGAATTATTACAAAATAAAAAAACACTATATCCAAAATTGAATCTACGAGTAACTATCAATGTCTATAAATTGAATGCCACTCTTGTTTATTGTGAGCTTCATAATAAACTAAAAGATGGAATTTTTTGAAATCAGAGAGTACTACAAGGTTTCAAAGAATTTAATGAATACTAAAATTTATGAGTATGTGTTTATCAATTATAATTGGTCATATAAATATATATAATAGATTCTCAAAGACCTCAACTATTATAATTCCCATTATCCTCTCCTTGAATAGTTGAGTAGGTATGAAAATGATCATATATTGGAAAAGGGAAAAAATTTACCCAACATTCCCATAGTATTAACACAACTACTTGGTGGAAACAATGATATTATAGGATAGTGGGATGTTGAGAATTTTATAAGCCTGCAAAATATATATCCTTGAAAGTGACACCCTATATCATGATATTCTGTATTATGTTGTCATTAACACAACTGTAAAAAAATTATTATAACAAATTATCATCAACACACTTATATACGTGTTATTCAAATTTATATTCAACAACATGAAAAAATATATATGTTATTGAAAAGAATATTTAAAAATATTCTTATTATTCATGTTTAAATTTCATTATTTTATATTAATTAATAATGTACTTTATGTGTATATTGTTAAATAATAAATAAAAAACAAAATTTAATGAAAAATATATATCACATGGGATACCAATTTTAAAAATAATGAAAATAAAATAATTATAGGATAGACTTGATTGATCTGTTGGTATCATCAAACATCCTCCTCAGAGGTCGATATTACATTGTTTGTTTACGCAGTGGAGTAGTTTCTTGATCATGGATCATTGTTTATGTATTTTTTCTATTAACATATTTTTTTTTGAAAATGATTATTCCTTCGGTTGACTATATTCTATGGGGGTTTGACAATAATGCTTTCTATTTTTTTTTTGTATTTGGAACTACTTATTTTTTTTTGAAATAATATGTGTTTCCTTCAGTGGTGACATAGTGGTACAATGATTTCCATGGTAACCTTCATAGGTACTTGGTCTGGGATCACATCTTCATCTAGTATATTTTGAGCCTGTAATTTCTACAAATTCTTTTTATTAATTATTTTCAATTTAAATTTATTAATGATCCTACCCTAGTTACTTAGTCTTATATTTTATGACTATTTTAGTTTTCATAGTGAGTTGGTTTTAGGTTCCATCCACCACAATTTAGTTTTATATTTTCTATCTTTCAGATTTGTAGACCAAGGGGATATGAAACTAAGAAGTGTAGTCATTTTCTAATTGTAACATTTTTACATATAAAGAAATTATCTACATTTTTTTCTTGATAGATGTAGTGAATAAAATATAATCCCTTAAAAGTAAAAAAATTGAGAAATCAAGATTATTATCCATATATAACTTCTTTATTAATATTTATAATACTGACTACAATGGTGCCTTCTTTAGGGGTTATTTTGTATCCTCATATGAAATAATTATACCTTAAATTTATTGAACTCTTTGAATACATTTTACACATGAAGAAGAGGGGGAAACTATGAAAGGATCATATGATCAGTTCTTCTATAGGAATCATGTTCTTTGGTATGAAGATGGTCAGGTTTGAGGACTATTTTATTTTATTACAATGAATGAAGAAAATCTAATTATCTAGGACTATTGAAAATAAAGAGTTTGATATTCATCTTGATAAAAAGGAATGTTCTAAGGAGTCTAACATAGCTAAACATCATGTAAAATTTAAACAGTTAAAATTTCCATTTTATAACTATTTAAGGAATTTTATTATAGTTAAATATTTTTTGGTATTGAAGTTCTTGGAATTGATGTAGGATTACTATGAGTGGGAGGGAGTGCATTTGTGATCAATTTTATGTTTTCTTTTATAGAAACATATTTTTAACTTCAAAAGGAAACTTTTCCTAACCTATGAAACTTTTTAGAGTTACGATCCAATATAATTTAAATATCATCCTCACCATTAATAAAAAATATATAAAAAGAGATATAAAAATGATATTTAAATGGTTCTATATAAATTCATTATTATTATCATGTTTCTTATCACCCCTATCAGGTACTCTTTCACTAACTTCTTTTAGGATTTAAATGGAACATAAAACAAATATTCATACACTAAAGCAATCGTTTCTCTAGCCAACCCCTGTTTTACCTTGTAAAAATATTCTCTTCTACATTAATTGGTTGTACCCTGAAACTGTCATAACTCTATCAACTAAACTCACACTAGTTATACCCTTTGACTAAAATCCTTTTCTGTAACAAGATATACCCCTATCTACAATCTCTTTTCTTATTCTTTTCTGATCCACCATATAAAGATTTTCTCCCCCCTAAAGAAAGTAGTATCACCTTCACCAATATACAATCATTAAGGTTAGTAATAAATCTCTTAAAAGTATGATGGCCTTGAAACTTCCAACAAATCATTGGTAGACTTCGATATTATCAATCTATACCTTTTAGAACATAGTTAAGAATCATTCATAATAAATTTTCATATGAGGAATCAATCCAATACTCCCTCTATCTGATGACTCCATCTGGTATATTTCTATATGTTGAACCGCAATGTACTTTAGTATATCATGGTTTTTGATAAACATCTATCTAATATTATATGTACAATTCATCTCTATGTGATGAAGGAATTTGGTATCATGTGCACAATTTTTCAACTGGTTCTTTATCAATTGAAAATATAATCAGAACTAATCCATTGAAGAAATTTCCTTCAACTAATTAGAGGCACATTTGGGTATACACAATATTATTATTTTAGGATAGTAGAAATGAGTCTGATGATCCCCGTTCAATCATGTAGGAACTTGAAGAGCTATACCTTCCAAAAAATATATAAAAATTCAGCTACTACACATGTGAAAAGTAATCTCATCACATTCATTGTACTATTTAAACCCTTTATATAGGTTAACTTATTTATTTTTATATAGAATAATTAAATAATTTTCTCCCTCAATAAACCCCAAAATTTTAAATTCCCACTCAATATAATTTCACCGAACTTTTCTCAAATATTCTAGAATACTTTTGAAACTCTTTGTAGTTTCTTGAAAGATAATACTTTATTCGAACATACTTTAAAACAATTTTAATGAACTCTTAAATACTTCCTTATCCTTGCTAAATAAATATAAATTTAATTTCCATCTTAACATCATAATATTAAAGACTTTACATAGTGTCTATAATGTTAGTTATAATATATCAATTCCACATTTTCCTATCTATTACCATAATTAAGTCGTATTCTTCTAATGATACACCTATATTATTCTCTTACTAATGAACCCAAAAACATTCATCATTCCATGAAACAATTATTTCTTCCCCTTTCTGATAGAATCTCGAACATTCATAGTCTTATGGGCCTCCATTCAATTTACCTTTTGTTAGGAAACCTCTATCCAACATACTCAGAATAAGTTTCCAAAGTTATATCTTGTACCTCTATCTAATGGATCATCAAACTACTCTTAAATGTGGGATCTTTTTATGATCATCTGTAAAATAACATTTTCTGTCTTAGTCCCATGTTCATCCGTCTGATGACACTCATCATCATATCAAAAATTATATTCCCTACACTTCTTGGGGAACCTTCCTAGTTTTACATTTGATGATATTAAAAATATACATCTACTAGATCATTCATGTTTCTATATGATGGTACTCCTACCATTAAAACTTTATAGATATTTTTATTCATTTATCTATATAAATTTCTATCATATTTTTTATATGGCTTCTATCCATTCAATATCTTGGAAAAATTATCATTCATACCATTATATTGTTTTTGTTAATCACATACAAACTTTACATACCACCTATAAACCCATTATGTATATAGTAAAAATAACGAGTTACCTTTAATTAAACTTCATAATTATAACTTTTCCTAGAAAAATCACTTCTCATTATTTTTACAAACTCATAGAAAATGTATATATAATAAATTCCATATTCATCTTTGTACTCCAAATTTGAATTGAACATCTGTCACATTGTACTTCACCACCTCTATACTTGTATAACCTTTTAAAAATTCATACAAACATAGATTAGATTAGGATTTCCATCACAGGTTAGGAACATGAAGAATGAAATATCATCATATAACATTTTATATATTTTTTTCTTATATAGTTTTTTAAACATTCTTACACTCCTTAAAGAAAATCACTACACATCATAAGGAAAATTAATTAAGTAAATTTTCTAAAATACTCCACCACCATAATCTCCCAAATTTGTCTTTAAGAACATATAAACATATTGAAATAAAATATAATAGAACACAATTTGGATCTACAATATCCCCCTTTGTGTGTTGGTTTTCTATATCCAAATAAAGATTAAAAAATATTCATTGTCAATATGTGAACACAATATATTTTTATTTATGTTTTATTATCCCCATATATTATTTTCCCCCTTATTGATATTAAAATTCAATGGTTAAAATAAGTTTCATCTTATCTCATTTTCCTTTATCTCATAAGCAAGTAAGGTTTCTACAGAGAAAATTAATATCCCCTCAGTTTCTTAACAAATTTCCTTTAACTAAATAACTCTATGTTTAAATAGGTGAAATATGCATAGAAACAAATATTCTATAATAAAGGTGATAATTTTTTTCCATGACATAACTTCCATGTAATAGTTTCATTAAATATTATTCTAACATAATTATGTTGTGGGAAATCTAAAAAATAATGTTATAATGAAGCCTACATTCAACTTCAAAAACAGATTAGTAAAGTTTAGGTGTACAAGCATAATTTTCCCCTATATCTCATCTTTATTAACATAATAACCTTTTTAATAAAATTTCTAATACTCATACCAAAACTTCATAATTTATCCAACTCAAGGGTAATACTCTATTATTAAATATTGTAGATTCAATCTTCCATGGTAGACTTCTTGGTGTAATTATATAATAAAACTCAACCGGATTTATTAACTATTATCTTTATAATTCTTTTGAATGTTAGTAGAAAACATTACTGGGAATAAGGAGGAAACATAGTTTTTATAATAAGTAATGTTTGGACTGAGAATTTTCTCTCAGTCTCAATGTCTTCTTCATTTTCATAGATTTTTCATTGGATGGAATTTTATTCTTATAATATATAAAATAATTATTTGAATCTATTATATTCTATTCATCATTCAAAAAAAAATTTATTTATTTTATAACAAAATATTAATGATTTATTATGTGTCTAGTAAAATTGTAATACAAATTGTAGTAATACGACAATATTTCTGACATATATTAAACTCTTTTTTTGGAATTTTTGAACCAAAATATCTTAGAGATTTTTTATAAATATAGTTCTTATTTTCTAACACATATTTCATCCCTTTTTATTGTCTATTTTTTCTTATTCAATATTTATTGACATGTTCATTTGTTCTGGCTGAATAATTAGTCACTATTTATTTAATTTCTAAAATTTCTTACCCTACTCAACTTTCTTACTCTTACCAACTTTCTTAAACATCTCACACTTTTATCTTGATTATTTATCATTATTTACCTCCAGTTCATTCTATTTATTATGGTTATACATTCTTTAAAATTTTGATCTTATTTGTTAATTATAGATTACCTTTGATGCCTACCTATTTAATGTTAGAGACATGTCGTACCAACATGAGTATGATATATAACCCAAAATTCCACAACACTAACTATGACCTATGAATCATTATTTTTCAAATAAATAATATGTGTGATCTAAATATAGATATTATTTTATATCCCAACCCCATGGGTGACTTTGTTTATGGGGACACATTCTTGATGAATACAAGTCTTTCATAATATATTATGATTTCTAAAAGATCATAAATTTTAAACATAAATTATTCTAAAAAGTATATATACATTGAAATTATTTGGGTAAATAACCAACGTACTTGTATGGATCATCCTTTTCCCCAACTTGAGATGATTTAATTTAAACATCAACTACATTGACAATTTCTACTCTCAAATTTATTAGCTCAATTTGTGTTATAAGAAACATGGAATTTTTTTCTAAAAACTCTTTTTATTTTTTATCCGTGGTTTATTTCATAACATTTACCATCTTGTTTAATTCATATGACATCATCTTATTCAAATTATGTTACTAAAAAAAATTATTTCTTTTATATTGATATTTTATTATCTGGATGGTCTATGTTACCTGAATTACAGTTTTATCACCAAATTTAATTTTCTAATATCTAATCACATTATGGTGTACCTCATTCTTTTAATTATCTCACAATTTTTAAACATTATCTTCTTAACTTAATTTTCAACTTTTTTCCATTCCTTCTTGATTTCTATATGTTTCGTAAAATAATATTATAAACATTAATTAAAAATAAAATAATGTATCATTATCTATTTACCATAATTATTAATATTTTATAGACCACTCCCTTTTATTTGATGATTTGTGTAGTTTACATGATAATAATATTCATTTCTAGATAAATAATCCTACTGGTCCCTTTTGAAAATTAATAGTTTCTTCATATTAAAAGATAATTTTTTCATATGTTATTTCCACTTTTGTTTCTGATACTCCTTACCTTTTTATTTTGACTAAAAATAATTATAGTTATTCTTAAAAAAGTATCATAAAAATAGAACTTTGTCATTACAATTCAATAATTTAATATAATGTTTACCTTTTCCCTTTTTTCCTTTTATTTTTAATTTTTTTATATTTTATAAATAAGAGAAATGATTTTTTTGAAGTCATATTATTCTTTCTATACCTAGGAATTTCTTGATTATTATTAATCTTATATATTTAGAGGATTATTTTTTAACAAATTTTTATAAGATAATTCTTACAATGATTTCTTCTTAAAGGATTCTTCATTTCCCATCCCATACTACAGAAGAATATTGTGATGTTTTTATAGATATAAATATTCTCTATCTTAAAAAGTTGACACATTGGCATCAAATATATCTATAATATTTTTCATTAGTTTCTTATCGATATTAAGAAATTTCTATATTATAGCTGAAACCAATGATATTTTGAAAAATATAATTAACTCTTGTAAATTTTTGATACATACAATCTTCATCATGCATATTATCACCTTCAAGGTTGCTGAGTTGGGGAAGTTGTACATCTGGGAGATTGTACGTCTACATGGAGTTCCACACTCCATTGTTTTAGAGAGGGATGCGTGTTTTATTTCTTAGGTCTGGAAGGGAATTCCAAAGTCTTTGGTTATAAAGGTACTTTTGAGTACAACATACCATCCCCAGACAGATGTCCAGTCCAAGAATATGATTAAGGTTCTTGAGGATGTACTCCATGCTTGAATTGCAGATATTGGAGGTTCTTGGGAGAAGCATATACCTCTAGTAAAGTTTTCCTACAACAATAGTTTTCGAGAAACTATTCAGATGTCACCTTAGGAAGATTTCTATGGTAGGCCATGCCGATCACCCTTACGTTGGCCAGAGGTAGGAGAGGCAGCTTTGCTGGGACCTTGTCTTATTCAAGAGACCTTAGAGAAGATAGATTTGATTCAGAAGAAGAT
This sequence comes from Viscum album, assembly GCA_963277665.1. Classification (NCBI taxonomy): domain Eukaryota; kingdom Viridiplantae; phylum Streptophyta; class Magnoliopsida; order Santalales; family Viscaceae; genus Viscum; species Viscum album. The sequence goes on along the minus strand of OY728165.1, from coordinate 323,905,314 downwards.
GGCTACAGAACAGTCTCGACAGAAGTCTTATGCTGATCAGCGGAGAAGACCTCTGGAGTTCAAGGTCAGGGATCAAGTTTTCTTATATGTCATACCGAGGTTGGGGCACAGAAGGATTTAGAGACAGAGTAAGATTTCACTGAGGTACGTCGGGCCGTTTGAGGCGTTGGAGAGTGTTGGGATGGTTGCCTATCGGTTGTAGTTACCTCAGAGGTATTGGGCTATGCACGACGTTTTCCACGTTTCTCAGCTCTGACATTACTTTTCAGACCCCTCTCATGTCTTTCATCCTGAGGAGGTTGAGCTCGAAGTGGATAAATCTCTTCAGGAGCATCCTATCCGGATTGTCAATCGCAGTACGAAGGTTCTACAGGGCCGGTCCATTCCTTTGGTATATGTTCTATGGAAGTGCGGGTGAGTACAGGACGAGACTTGGGAGTGGGAGGAAGACGTACGATCATAGTGGCTGGAGTTGTTTGAGGTTTCTTTTTCTACGCAGCACTAGGGATACTCAGGGATGAATTTCTTTAAGGGGAGGAAGTTTATAAGAACTCAGACCTATTTTCTAGTTATGTTTTTCATTTTTTGGAGTTTTTGAGAAAGAGGAGTTTCTACAAAATTTTGAAGTACACTCCATGTACATTATAAGTACACGTTGTGTACTTTGATGTCGTGCGAGGCCATGTGCATTTCGTGTCCAGGCCATACACACAGTCGTGTGGGGTGTTGTGGAGGCTTCTTAAAGCGGATTATAGAAGAGCCTAGTACACAACATGTACTCCAAAAGTACACGCCGTGTACTTTCTTTTTTTTCCATTAAATGGACCGAGGTCATGTCTAATCGCCAGAACATGCTTCTTCTCTAGCTTCTTCGATCGAAAGTGTCTCGTACGACCACACAAATCCTCCGAACCCCCGAGCCTCCGTCCGTTCTTCGAATCAATCGATGTCGATTGCATTGAAACCACAACAGTATCATCTCTCTTCTTCTAGAGAATCGTCTTCCAATTCCTCCTTTTTTTCATGTTATGGTGGGTTGAATGTTTTGTGTGTTTTTTTAGATATTGGACTCTCTACAGAGATTCAAGCCTTGTGGTTCAAGTATATCTATATCCTAGCACCAAGGTAGGTGGTTTGCGCCTTTCCATTCGAAGTCTTTGAGTATTATGTGTAATTTCCACCAATACCCTTGAACGAGGTATTGCATGTTTACTGTTTTTCCCCTGTTGTTTTTCCTGCCTTTCTTGTATGCTTGTGTAGAGGTAATTTGGCTATGTATAAGGATAATTTCTATACTTGGATGTTTTTCCCATGCCTTGTTCTATTTATGGCCTTTTGGTCTTTTTCGGCCTTTCGCCATTATACATGTTTTACAAGCCTTGTGACCGTAGGATGGAGTGTTGTTCCCTGACATGTTGTTATGCTATAGAATGGTTATCCAAGTAGATCTGTAGTTTTACTTTGGCCTTATAAAATTATTATGAACTAACTTACATTGAGAACCATGTGCTAGAGACTATAAGGGGATAGACCGAGTGAGCTTCCTTAGAGAGTCTTGAAAATTATAGACTATAGGGGATAGACCGAATGAGCTGCCCAGAGAGTGTCGGATATTATAGACCACAAGGGGATAGACCAAGTGACCTTCCTCAGAGAGTCTTGAGCTTTATATACTATATGGGGGTAGACCGAGTGAGCTTCCTCAGAGAGTCTTTATTTTGTTTGAAATTCCTTAAACCATTCCAGGATATTAGAGGAATTGACCGAGTGAGCTTCCTCAGATAGTCTGTGATCGACCCGATGCTATAAGAGGAATTGACAGATTGTGATTCCTCAGAAAGTCTCATGTCCTTTTGGATATAAGAGTAATTGACCATGTGATCATCCTTAGAGATTCCCTGACTACCTTATAATATAAGAGGAATTGACTGAGCATGCTTCCTCAGAGTGTTTAATTATTGGCATGACAAAACCAGAGGGGTTAGGATGACTGTACTACCCGGGGGGGTTGTTGTTACATCTTGGTTAGGACTAGAGGGAATGTCTGTGAGTACTTCCCATAGGGATTCCTGTTTCTGGTTAGCTGGTTGCTTCACTATTTCTTGTTTGATCTGTGGGTTGCTGACTACTGTGTATCATCATGTTTACTGCTTACTGTTTAGTGTTTACTATACTATTACCTTCCATATACTCACTGAATGATAGGCATAGATCTTCAGGTTGTTGCCTACTTGGATTTAGTCTCACACCCTGTTTGGGTCATGCTGTTGTGCCCAAACAGATTATATTGCTGCAGGTATAGACAAGGGAAAGAGCCCTTCGACTTCGAGAGCTTTATTACATTGGAGCATGAGAGAATGGGACGGAGCCAAGGGTTGCGATCCATAGGAGTTTCTTATCTGTTTTTCGTTTGCAATTGGTTTAGCATTGTTTTCAAAATTATGACTTTTTTGTCAATTTCCTTAGACATATATGGACCATGCATCATTTACATATATTTTTCTCCAGTTGTTTCTCTATTTAGCTTTCCGCTGTTTTCTGTTGTTGGATATTTCTGCTTCTGCTATTGTATGTGTTGTTTACTTCCGTTGTTTACACTATCAACGAGGGCATAGTTTCTCAACTATCACCCCCAAGGACCTCGCTGCTAGTCGGTATCCTCTGGAATTTTGGGAAATGCGCTTAAGGCTATGTGACCAATCAAGTATGGGGAGCCTCTGGGTTTCTTTCGGAACCGGGGTGTTATATTGTGGTATCAGAGGATTTATTTTCTCTTTATTTACTTTAGGGATCCTATATCCATGTATAATATGGAATAGGTAATTGGTAATAAGATGTGCTTGGGAGTAGCTAACTTGTGTACAGGGAAAAGACATACTACCTTGTTTATTTCAATTATACTGGTTCTAAATGTTCACAATTGATTTGATTTCACCATTGGGTAATTCACATGTTTTTTACTGTTACCGTTATTATTATTGCGGCTCTATTTCTGTCGCAACCTGATGAGATGAGGGTATGCAATCTCAGGCATCATATAGGCACTTGTTTGAAATCACATGTCATGAATTCCTTCCATGCCGTCTAGGATGCATAAGTGATTATATGTTCTTGTGATAGATGCTTTGATAGAATCTATAATGTTTAATAGAGAATTTGTTTGTAAACTGACTTTTTTCCTGGTTATAAATTTCATAAGATGCCAAACATTGATTCACGGGGTGTATGAGCCCTCACTGAATAGAATATGGCACCTTTATGTTTCTTTTCTATGTTTCTGGGCTCTGGAGTAGTTTCTGGGGCTACTATCTAGAAAAACCGAGAATACACTACGTGTACTTTATGTATACACATCGTGTAGTTTTTAAACCATGTCACTGACTGTGTGGGAAGCGACATAGTGTTATGAAAAACCTTTCAAGAACACACCATGTACGGTACGTACATGCCTTGTTGTAGAGACCGTGTGTCTACCCGGGTGATTAATGACACAGATGGATGAAAATTTGACTATACACAACGTATCTTGTTTTCACATGTCGTTTTGTGTAACATACGTACCTGGACGTGTCAAAAACAAAACGGGTCAGGGAAATCTTTCAAGTGCACACCGTGTACACATGGAGCACGCCTCGTGTAGTGAACCGTGTAGCCGATTGTGTAATGAACAACATGTGTTGGTGTTATCCTTTCTTAGTACATGTCGTGTTTGTTTGGAACATTCCATATAGTGTAACATGGGTTCACATGCCATGTCATGAATAACATGGGCTATGTGAAGTGTGTCCAGTACACGCCGTGTCTACCATGAACATGCCGTGTAGTTTTGTCGTAAGAGGAATGTGTGGGTTAGCCGTGTAAGGAGACTCAGGTAGGGGAATAGTGTTCAGGTACACGCCGTGTGTGGGGACAACACGCCGTGTGGTTGGGGTGTTACACGACTAGTTGTGGTAGAAGTACACACCCATGTAAATGGATTAAGAGAACATGCCATGTAGTGTTTATACACCCTGTGTAGTCATGTTTTGTAAAACTTGAGTGTTTCTTTCTCTTGTTCACTTCTTGTGATATTATGTTTTCAGTCCTTGATAATCATGATCTAAGGTGTGCGCTTGATCTCGGAGTGTCACTTCAGCGAGACGTCCTCCTATTGTGCCAGTATTGGCACCGGCTGTCATTCCGGACACAGGTGCTGATGCACAATTCTGAGAGGGTTTTATAATGTTCATGCAGACCATCCGAGGAGGTGGGATGCATCTTCAGGTATCCTGGTGGTATGCTACCAGCGTGGAAGGGCTGGGCATACGAGGCCACAATGCCAGAGAGACCCATTGGAGTTCCGATCATACGACAATATGGGACACCTTCAGCACCTCTGTCAGGTTTTCTCACTAGCATCTAGTGACAGGGGCTCATCCATGACTCCTCGTTCAGGAGAAGCACCACCAGTTTCACACCATTCTGGAAAGTGGAGTTCTTCGAGCTGTTTGGGCCGAGGTGGAGGTCATGTCCGTGGTGGTTAGTCACTAGGCCATCAGCGACAGCAGTGTGCATCAGCTCAGAGTGGTCAGGCAGGGTCACAAGGTTGTGGAGCATGCCAAACCTTTGCAGTGGAGAAAACCCATCAGGAGTAGGATCCCAACCACTCTACAGTTCTAGGTACGATCTTAGTAGCATCAGTTTTATCTTCTTATCTTTTTGATACAGGGGATTCCCATAGCATTATATCTATTGCTGTTGTGGAGAGTCTTGGTCTCTGCATCTTTTCTTTGGCCAACACTTTGACTCTAGGCACACCGTTAGGGACTAGGGCGGTTAGTGTACGTTAGTACAGAGAGTGCCCTCTTGAGGTTGTAGGGTGTCACTTTTTATGGGACCTCTATGTCCAAGATATGATGAGATATGATGTCATTATCGGAATGGACTGGTTAGTTCTCTTTCATGCATTCGTCAACTTTTATCACTGCAGGGTGAGATTTATATCACCATAGGGTGGATCTTTCCTTTATTAGGGTGAGTGGGATGTCCAGGTGAGTCGAACAGTACCCGAGCATCATGGGCTTCGAGGAGTTACAACACAAATTTCTAGTCTTTATCTGGATGACCAAAGGACTTTTTAGTTAGAATTTCCTCCAGTGGTGGATCATTTCAAGGTTGTCTTTCTAGAGGACTTTTTAGGTTTTCCTCCAGAGCTTGAGGTAGACTTCTTGATTGAGCTTATTCCAAGAGTGGCACCAGTGTCCATTCCTCCTTATAGGATGGCTACACCTGAGTTACAGGAGATCAACAAGAATATAGAGGAGTTATAGGCAAAGGGTTTCATTTGTCCCAGTACTTCTCCACGAGGTTCGCCTATCTGGTTTGTGAAGAAGGAAGATGGCACCCTCTGGCTTTGTGTGGATTATCGGAAGCTAAACCAGTAGACGGTCAAGAACCCATATCCCTTTCTGAGTATTGATGATCACTTTGATCATCTTCGAGGAGCCCGAGTGTCCTCAATGTTTGAATTGGGGTCCGATTATCATCAGAAACGTATTAGACCATCTGACATAACTCTTACAGCTTTTTGGAGCAGGTATGTTATATACGAGTATATGGTTATGCCGTTCGGTCTCACAAACGTGTCTTCACTTTTCATGGCACTGATGAACTGAGTGTTCCATTCATTCTTGGATTCCTTCGTGGTGGTTTTTGTGGACAATATCTTGGTGTATTATGACACTCAACACGACAATGCCACACATATTGAGATCATTCTATGTACACTAATAAAGCATCATTTATATGATAAGCTCTCGAAATGACACTTTTAGATGGAACAGATTCACTTTTTGGGTCATGTTATCTCAGAGATAGGAGTATCAGTAGACCGAGAGAAAGTGAGGGAAGTATTTTCTTAGGAACAGCTGAAGAACTTCTTTGAGGTGTGAAGTTTCCTAAGGCTGGCTGGATACTACAGATTATTTATCCAGGAATTTTCACTATTTGTCGCACCGCTAACAGGTCTGTCTAAGAAGGGTGAGAAGTTCTTATGGTCATATTCTTGTGACTCAGTCTTTGAGGAGCTGAAAGGGAGGTTGACTTCAGCACTGATACTAGTCTTTCCAGATCTAGGCAAGAGCTATACTGTTTATTGTGATGTGTTAGGTATCGGGCTGGGAGATGTGCTTATGCTGGGATATGGAGTCGTTGCGTACGTGTCTCGGCAGTTGAGGCCACATGAGAGGAACTACCCGACACACAATCTAGATTTGGATGTCGTTGTTCATGCCTTACGCTGTTAGAGACATTATCTTTTGGGAGAGAACTTTTTGGTCTTCAACGATGAGAAAAGTCTCAAGTACATCTTCACTCAGCGTGATTTGAATCTGAGACAGCGTAGGTGGGTCGAGTATCTTCATTACTTTGACTTTGAGCTTTCTTATACGCCTAAGAAATGCAATGATGTGGCTGATGCGTTGAGAAGGAGAACTCAGATACATACAATTCAAGAGGCCAGTAGTGAGTGGAAGATTATGACCCTGTTATCTGAGATGCATTTGGAGGTTCAAGACAGACTGGGGTATAATTTTCCATCTTTTGTAGTTGTTGCCTCTACCCTTCTTGATCGAGTTTGAATCAGGCAGCTATCATATTCTGAAAGCCTAGTCCTAAGGGAGAGTGTGTCAGGAGAGGACCCTATTCCTGGATGGACAGTAGGCAAGGATGAGATCTTGCAGTTCCGGAGACATGTATGAGTGCCGGCATATATATGCGAGGAGCTGAAGCTGTAATTCCATTCCCCAGTTTGGGAAGTTCATCCTGGAATCACCAATATGTATCGTGCTCTACACTGCCAGTATTGGTGGACAGGTAGGAAGAGATATGTTTCTTGTTTTTTAATGATGTGTTCCACTTGTCAGCAGGTGAAAGTGGAGCATCAGTGACCAGTATGACTTTAACGGTAGTTACCCATTCCCGAGTAGAAGTGGAACAATGTCGCAATGGACTTCATGACTGGTATTCCGAGGTCACCTCGTGGGAATGATGCAGTTTGGGTTTTCATTGATATTCTATCAAATGTTTCTCACTTCATGCCGATCAAGGATACCTTCTATGTTGATAAGTTGGGGTAGTTGTACATTCGATAGATTTTATGTCTTCATGGAGTTCCACACTCCGTTGTGTCAGATAGGGATGCACATTTTACTTCTCGGGTCTGGAAGGGGCTTCAGAAGGCTTTGGGTACGCATGTACTTTTGAGTACAACATTCCATCCCCAGATTGATGGCCATTCTGAGCGTACGATTAATGTGATTATGTATATGCTCTGAGCTTGCATTCTAGATTTTTGTGGTTCTTGGGAGAATCATATATCTCTAATATAGTTTTCCTACAATAATAGTTTTCATGAAACTATTCAGATGGAACCTTATGAGGATTTGTACAGTAGGCCATGTCAATCACCCTTATGTTGGCTGGAGGTAGGAGAGGTAGCTTTGCTGGGACCTCGTCTTGTTAAGGAGTACTCAAAGTAGATAGAGTTGATTCTGAAGAGGATGGATACAACATAGTCTCGATAGAATTTTTATGCTGATCAGTAGAGACGACCTATGGAGTTCGATGTTAGGGATCATGTTTTGTTATGTGTCACACCAAGGTTGGGGCACAGAAGGATTCAGAGATAGGGTAATCCTTCACTATGGTACGTCGGGCCATTTGAGGTGTTGGAGAGAGTTGGGAAGGTAGCCTATCAGTTGCAGTTATCTCAGAGGTTTCGGGATATGAACAACATTTTCCACATTTCACAGCTTCGACATTACTTTTCAGACCCGTCTCAGGTCTTTAAACCTGAGGAGATTGAGCTCAAAGTGGATGCACCGCTTGAGGAGCATCCTATCCAGATTGTCGATCATAGTAAAAAGGTTCTCCAGGGCCGGTATGTTCATCTGGTATGGGTGTTTTGGCAGCACGGGCGAGTACAGGATGAGACTTGGGAGAGGGAGGCCGACGTACGATCACAGTGGCCGGAGATGTTTGAGGTTTCTTCTTCTACACCGCGTTAGGGAAATTCAGGATGAATATCTTTAAGGGGGGATGTTTGTAAGAACCCAGACCTTCTTTCCAGGTATGTTTTTCTTTTTTCTGGTGTTTTTGAGAAATGAGGAGTTTTTGGATATTTTTGACGTACACGCCATGTACATTATATGTACACAACGTGTAATTTTATGCCGCGTGAGGCCGTGTGCTGGACATGTCTGTGCCACACACACGGTCATGTGGGGTGATGTGGAGACCTTTTAAAGCTGAGTACGGAAAATCCTACTACACGTCGTGTACTCCAAAATTACAGGCCATGATTTTTTTTAATTAAACAGACAGGGGTCGCGTCCAATCGCCAGAACATGCTTCTTCTCTAGCTTCATTGACCGAGATCATCCCATAAAACCACGAATCTCCTCTCATCCCCCGATCCTACGTTCGTTCTCCGAATCGACTACCATCGATTGCGTTGGAACTGCAATGGTAATCTCTCCCTTCTTTTAGAGCATCGTCTTCCAATTACTCTTCTTTTGCATGTTATCATGGGTTGAAAGGTTTGTGTGTTTTCATAGATATACGACGTTCTAAAGAGATTCATGCCTTGGGGGTCAAGTATATCAATATCCCAGCACCAAGGTAGGTGGTCTGTGCCTTTCCGTTCGAATTCTTTGAGTATTATGTGCTATTTCCACCAATACCATTGGACGCGGTATTGTGTGTTTACTGGTTTGCCCCTTTTGTTTTTCCTACCTTGCTTGTATGCTTGTGTAGAGGTAATTTGGCTATGTATAAGGATAATTTCTATTATTGGATGTTTTTCACATGCCTTTTTCTGTTTATGACCTTTTGTTCTTATTCGGCCTTTGGCCGTTATACTTGTTTTCAAAGCCTTGTGACCATAGGATGGAGTGATGTTCCCTGACATGTTGTTATGCTATAGACTAGTTAGCCATGTAGCTCTATAGTTTTACTTTGGACTTATAGTATTATTATGAACTAACTTGCACGGGGCCATGAGAACATGGTGCTATAGACTATATGAGGATAGACTGAGTGAGGTTCCTCAGAGAGTCTTGGACATTATAGACTATAGGGGATAAACCGAGTGAGCTTCCCAAAGAGTCCTGGATATTATAGACCACAAGAGGATAGATCAAGTGAGATTCCTCAGATAATATTGAGCTTTATAAATATATGGGGGTAGACCGAGTGATCTTCCTCGGTGTGTTTTTGTTTTGTTTGAATTTCCTTAAACCATTCCAGAATATATGAGGAATTGACCGAGTGAGCTTCCTCAGAGAGTTTGTGATCGACCTGAGGCTATAACAGGAATTGACCGAGTGAGCTTCCTAAGAGAGTCTCTAGACCTTAGGGCTATAAGTGGAATTGACTGTGTGATTATCCTCAAAGAGTCCTTGGCCACCTTAGACTATAAGAGGAATTGACTGAGCGTGCTTCCTCATAGAGTCTTATTATTCTTATGGACAAACCAGAGTGGTTAGGATGACTGTACTACCTTGAGGGTTGTTGGTACTTCTTGGTAACGACTAGAGGGGATGGTCGTGAGTACTTCCCAGAGGGATTCCTGTTTGTGCTTAGTTGATTGCTTAACTGTTTCTTGTTTGATCTACGTTTTTCTTAATGGTGTGTATCATCCTGTTTACTGCATACTGTTTACTATTTACTATACTATTACCGTCCATATAAACACTGACGGTTCGACATAGATCATTGGGTGGTTGGGTACTGGTATTTATTCTCACACCCTATTTGGGTCATAATTTTGGGCCCAAAAAGATTATATTACTGTAGGTATAGACAAGGGAAAGCGCCCTTTGACTTCAGGTACTTGATTGCATTAGAGCAGGAGAGCATGAGACCAAGTCGAGGCATGCGATGCTCAGGAGTTGCTTATATGTTTTTATTTTTAACTTAGTTTAGCATTTTATTCAACATTGTGACATGTTTGGCTATTTCCTTAGACATATATGTACCATGCATCATTTAAATATATTTTTCTGTAGTTGTTTCTCTATTTAGCTTTCCGATGTTTTCTGTTGTCGGATATTATTGCTTATGCTATTGTATGTGTTGTTTACATTCACTGTGTACTCTGCCAATGAGGGCATAATTCCCCCACTATCACACCCAAGGCCCTCGCTGCTAGTTGGTAGCGTCTGGATTTTGGGGAAATGCACTTGAGTCCATGTGACCAACCAGGTACGTGGAACCTCTGGGTTTCTTCTTGAACTAGGGCATTACAATGTTGTATCATAGGACTTATTTTCTCTTGATTATCAGTTTGGACCCTATAGACAGGGATAAGATGAAATAGGTACTTTGTAATAAGTTGTTCCTAGGAATAGATAACCTGTGTATAGGGAAATGTCATACTACCTTGTTTATAACAATTTTAATGGTTTTAAAAGATTATAGTTGATTTGATTTCACCATTGGGTGATTAACATGTTTTGTGCTGTTAACGTTGTTGTTATTGCGGTTCTATTTCTGTTGCAACCCAATGAGATGAGGGTATGCCACCCCATGCATCATATAGGCACTTGTTAGAAATCACATGTCATGCATTCTTGCCAAGACATCTAGGATGCATTAGCGATTGCATGTTGTTGTGATATATGTTTTGATAGAATCTCTACTGTTTGATAATGAATTTATTCGTAAAGTAATTTTTCCCTAGTTATAACTTGTTTATGATTCCAAACATTTATTTTCGGGGAGTATGGGCCCTCACAGATAGGAATTTGGAACCTTAACGTTTTTCTTCTATGTTTCTGGGCTCCGGAGCAGTTTCTAAGTCTACTGTCCAGAAAAACCCAGAAAACGTGGTGTGTACTTTATGAATACATTCTGTGTAGTTTTAAAACCGTGTCACTGACTATGTGGGAAGGGACATGGGGTTATGAAAAACCTTTCAAGAATACACAGTGTAAGGTACGTACAAGCCGTGTTGTAGAGACCATGTGTCTAACCGTGTGACTAACGACACAGATGGATGAAACTTTAACTATACACACTATGTCGGGTAACCTACATACCCGGACATGTCACAAACAAAACAGGTCAGAAAAATCCTTCAAGTACACACCATGTACACATGAAGCATGTCGTGTGTATTGAACCGTGTGCCCGACCCTGTAATGAACAACATAGGTCAGTTTTGTCGTTTCATAGTACACACCGTGTTTTTTTGGAACACGCCGTGTAGTGTAACCTGGGTTCGCAGGCTGTGTCATGAACAACACGGGTCAGGTGAAGCATGTACGGCACACGCCGTGTCTACCTTGAAAATGTCGTGTATTTTTGTATTAAGAGGATTGTGTGGGTTATGCTGTGTAAGGAGACTGGGGAAGGGGAATAGAGTTCATGTACATGCTGTGGGTGGGGACAACACGTTGTGTGGTAGGGGTGTTACATGACCAGTTGTGGCAGAAGTACATTCCCATGTGAATGGATTAAGAGAACATGTCGTGTAGTGTATATAAATGCCATGTAATCATGTTTTGAAAAACATGATTGTTTCTTTCTCCTGTTCCCTTATTTTACTCTTATGTTTTAAGTCCTTGATAATCCTGATCTAAGGTGTGCACTTGAATGTGGAGAGTCATGCCACTGAGATGCCCTCCTATTGTGCTAGTCTTGGCACCATCCATCATTCCGGATATAGGTGCTTATGCACAGTTATATGAGGGTTTTATAATGTTAATGCAGACCTTCTGAGGAGGAGGGATACATATTCAGGTAGCCAGGTGGTATGCTACCAGTGAAGAAGGGCTGGGCATACGAGGCCGTAGTGCTAGAGAGACCCATTGGAGTGCCGATATTGAAACAATAAGGGTGACCTTCCGGACCTCTATCAGGTTTTATCACCAGTAGCTGGTGACAGGGGCTCATCCATGACTCCTCGTTCAAGAGCAGCGCCACCAGTTTCTCACCAATCTGGGAAATGGAGTTCTTCCGGCCATTCGGGCTGAGGTGGAGGTTGTGGCCATGGTGGTCAGTCACCAGGCCATCAGCGACAGTAGTATGAATCATCTTAGGGTGGTCAAGCAGGGCCACAAGGCTGTGGAGAAAGACATACCTTTATAGTGGAGCAGATCCATCAAAAGAAGGATCTCAAACCCTCAATAGTTTGAAGTATGATCTTAGTAGCCTCAGTTGTATCTTCTTCTTTTTCGATACTTCGGCTTCCCATAGAATTATCTCTATTGATTTGGTGGGTTGTCATGGTATCTGAATCTTTTCTTTTTCCGAAACAATGTCTCTAGACACACTGTTGGGGACTAGGGCAGTTAGTCTATGTCAGTGTATAGAGTGCCCTCTTGAGGTTGCATGGTGTCACATCTTATGGAACCTCCATGTCCTAGAGGTGATGAGCTATGATTTCATTCGTGAACTAGACTGGTTAGTTCCCTTTTAGGCAGTCGTCGACTATTATCACCGTAGGGTGAGTTGTATATCCCCAGAGGGTGGATCTTTCCATCATCGAGGTTAGTGGGATTTCCAGGCGAGTCGAACAGGACCCGAGCATCATTGTCTATAAGGATTTACCGCCCATATTTCTAGTCTGTTGCGAAAAAGGCATACAGCACCCTCAGGATTTGTGTGGATGATCAGAAGCTAAACCAATTGATGCTCATGAACCGATATCCCTTGCCGAGGATTTATGATCTCTTTTATTATCTTTGAGGATCCCGAGTGTTCCCGAAGATTTAATTGGGGTCCGGTTATCATAATTTGTTTGATAGACTATCTGATAGACTTCTTTTCACTTTCTGGAGTAGGTATGGTCTATACGAGTATATGGTTATGCCGTTCGGTCTCACGAACATGCCTGCAGTTTTCATGGCACTGATGAACCGAGTGTTCCATCCATACCTGGATTCCATCATGGGGGTTTATGTGGATGATATCTTGGTGTACTCTCACACTCGACACGACCATGCCACACATCTTGAGATCGTTCTGATTAAACTAACATAGAATCTTTTATATACTATGATCTCAAAATGCCACTTTTGGATGGAACAGATCCACTTCTTTGGTCATGTTCTCTTAGAGACATGAGTATCAGTTGACCCTAAGAAAGTGAGGGTAATAGTTTCCTAGGAAGAACTGAATAACATCTTTGAGTTGTGGAGTTTTATAGATCTGGATAGATACTACAAACACATTATCCATGACTTTTCACGCTTAGTAGCACCACAGACAGGTCTGACTAAGAAGGGTGTGAAGTTCTTATGGTTAGATTCTTGTGAGTGAACCATTCAATAGCTGAAAGGGAGGTTGAATTCAGCACCGATACTAGTCTTTCTAGAGCCGGGAAAGAGATATACTATTTATTGTGATGCGTTAGGTATCGTGTTGGGAGTAGTGCACATGTAGGGAGATGGAGTCATTGTGTACGGGTCTCAGCAATTGAGGCCACATGAGAGAAACTACCTGACACATGATCTAGAGTTGGCAGTCGTTGTTCAGACCTTACGCTATTGGAGACATTATCTTTTGGGAGAGAATTTTGTGGTCTCTACCGACCAAATAAGTCTCAAGTACATATTCACTCAACGTGATCTGAATATGAGACAAAACATGTAGGTCAAGTATCTTCAGTCCTTTAACTTTGAGCTTGCCTATACGTTTGGGAAAGGCAACACTGTGGCTGATACATTGAGCAAGGGAACTTAGATACAAGTAATTCAGGAGGTCAGCAGTGAGTGGAAGCTTATGGAACTGTTCTCTGAGATGAATTTGGAGGTGCAAGACAGACATGGGAAGACCTTTCTATCTTTTGTTGTTGTTACCTCTACCCTTCTCGATCGGGTAAGAATGAGGAAACTATCTGATTCTGAATTCCTAGTCCCAATGAAGAGTGTGTCAGGAGAGGACCCTTTTCTTGGATGCACAGTAGGCGAGGATGTGAACTTGTAGTTCCAGGGATGCATATGGGTGCCATTAGATATAGGCGACGAGCGGATGCAAGTCATTCCTCAGTTTGGGAAGTTCATCCTGGCATCACCAAGATGTATCGTGATCTACACTACCAGTATTAGTGGCCAAGTATGAAGAGATATGTTGCTAGTTTTGTCATGATGTGTTCCACTTATCAGCAGGTGATAGTGGAGCATCAACATCCAACAAGTCATTTACAGTAGTTACACATTCCCTAGTGGAAATGGAATGATGTCGCGATGGAATTTTTGACTAGTTTTCTGAGGTCACCTCAAGGGAATGATGCAGTTTTGGTCGACATCGACATGATTATGAAGGTTGATCACTTCGTGCCAATCAAGGATACCTTCATTGTTGATGAGTTTTGGTAGTTGTACATCTAGGGGATTGTACGTCTGCATGGAGTTCCACACTCCATTGTTTCAGATAGGGATGCACATTTTACTTCTCGGGTGTGGCAGGGGCTTCAGAAGGCTTTGGGTACACATGTAATTTTGAGTATAGGATGCCATCCCCAGACAGATGTCTAGTCCAAGATTACGATTTAGGTGCTTGATGATATGCTCCGAGAATTCATTCTGGATTTTAGAGGTTCTTGGGAGATGAATATAAGTCTTTTTGAGTTTTCATAAAACAATAGTTTTCAAGAAACTATTCAGATGGCACCTTATGAGGCTTTGTAAGATAGGCCATGCCAATCACCCTTATGTTGGCTGGAGGCAGGAGAGGCAGCTTTTCTAGGACCTCGCCTTGTTCAGGAGAACTCCAGGAAAATAGAGTTGATTTGGAAGATGATGGCTATGGTACAGTCTTGACAGAATTATTATTTTGATTAGTGGAGATGACCTTTGGAGTTCAAGGTCGGGGATCAAGTTTTCCTACGTGTAACACCGTGGTTAGGGAATATAAGGATTCAGATACAGGGTAAGCTTTCTCCAAGGTGCATCGGGCTATTTGAGGTGTTGAAGAGTGTTGGGCTGGTTGCCTATCGGTTGCAGTTACCTCAGAGGTACCGGGCTATGCATGACGTTTTCCACATTTCCTAGATATGAGATTACTTTTCAGACCCATCTCATGCCTTTCAACCGGAGGAGGTTGAGCTCAAAGCGGATGCATCACTTGAGGAGCATCTTATCCGGATTGATGATTGCAGTACGAAGGTTATCTTAGGCCGGTCTGTTTCTCTGGTAAGGGTTCTATGGAAGCATGAGTGAGTATAGGATGAGACTTAGGAGAGAGAGGCCGACGTATGATCATAGTGGTCAGAGTTATTCGAGGTTTCTTCTTCTGCGCCGCGCTAGGGAAATTCGGGGACCGATTTTTTAATGGGGGAAGTTTGTAAGATCTGAGACCCTCTTTCTAGGTATGTTTTTCCCTTTTCAATTGTTTTTGATAAAAGAGGACTTTTTTGGAAATATTTGAAGTACACTCCATGTACTTTGATGCCACATGAGGCTGTGTTCTGTTCGTGTCCAGCCCATACACACGGTAATGTGGGGTGATGTGGAGGCTGTTTAAAGAAGATTATGGAAAAGCCTAGTACACGCTGTGTACTCCAGAAGTACACACAGTGTAATTTTTTTTCATTAAACGGACCGGGTCGCGTCTAATCACCAGAACATGATTCTTCTCTATCTTATTCGACGAAGAGTGTATTGTACGACCACAAATCTCCTTCATGCCCCCAAGCCTCTATCTGTTCTCCAAATCGACTGTCGTCGATTATGTTGTAACCGCAGCAGTATGCTCCTCCTTATTCTAGAGCACCGTCTTCTAATTCCACCTCTTTTAAAAGTTACCATGGGTTGATCATTTTGCGTGTTTTCATAGATCTATGACATTATAAGGAGATTCAGGCCTCATAGTTCATGAAAATTGATATCCTAGCAACAAGTTAGGTGGTTTGTGCCTTTCCGTTTGATTTTTTTGAGTATTATGTGCAATTTCCACCAAAACCCTTGAATTGGGTAACGCGTGTTTACTATTTTTCCCATGTTGTTTTCCTGCCTTGCTTGTATGATTTTTTAGAGGTAATTTTTCTATGTATAAGTATTATTTCTATGAATGGATGTTTTTTCCATTCCTTGTTCTATTTACAACCTTTTTTTTCTGGTCGACCTTTGGCCGTTATACCTGTTTTCCATGCCTTGTAACAGTAGGATAGAGTGTTGTTCTATGACATGTTGTTATGCTATAGATTGGTTATCCAATTAGATCTATAGGATTAAATTGACCTTATATAATTATTATGCACTGGCTTGCATGGGGCCATGAGAACCTGGTGCTATAGACTATAAGGGGATAGACCAAGTGAGCTTCCTCATAGATTCTTGGACATTATAGACTATAGGGGATAGACTGAGTGAGCTTCCCAGAGAGTCTTTGATATTATATACCACAATAGGATAGACCAAGTGAGCATCCTAAGAGAGTCTTGAGCTTTATATACAATACAGGGGTGGACCGAGGGAGATTCCTTAGAGAGTCTTTGTTTTGTTTGAATTTCCTTAATCCATTCCAGGCTATAGGAGGAATTGACCGAGTGAGCTTCCATAGAGAGTCTACGATCGACCTGAGGCTATAAGAGGAATTTACCAAGTGATATTTCTCAAAGAGTACCTAGACCATAGGGGTATAAGTGGAATTGACCACGTGATCATCCTCAGAGAGTCCTAGACTAACTTAGACAATAAATGGAATTGACTAAGCATGCTTTCTCAGAGAGTCATATTATTCGTATGAGAAAACCAGAGGGGTTAGGCTGAGTGCACTTCCTAGAGGGTTGTTGGTATTTCTTGGTTAGTACCATAGGGTATGTCCATGAGTACATTCCAAAGGGATTCCTATTTGTGGTTAGCTGATTTCTTCATTGTTTCTTGTTTAATCTGTGGGTTACTTACTGCTGTGTATCATCATGTTTACTGCTTACTGTTTACTGTTTACTATACTATTACCTTCCATATACTCACTGACTGTTAGGAAAAAATCATTGGGTGGTTCCCTAATGGTATTTAGTCTCAAACCCTATTTGGGTCATGATTTTTGGGCCCAAAAAGATTATATTTCTGCAGGTATAGACAAGGGAAAGCGCCTTTCGACTTTGGGTACTTGATTGCATTGGAGTAGGAGAGCATAGGACCAAGCTGAAACTTGCGATGCTGAGGAGTTGCTTATCTATTTTTCTTTTATAGTTGGTTTAGCACTTTATTCATCATTGTTAATTGTTTGGATTTTCATTAGACATATATGTACCATGCATCATTTACATATATTTTGATTTTATTGTTTCCCTATTTATCTTTTTGTTGTTTGTTGTTCTTGGATATTACTACTACCGCTATTGTATGTGTTGTTTACATCTGCTGTGTACTCTGCCAATGAGGGAATATTTTCCCCTCTATCACACCTAAGGCCCTCATTTCTAGTCAGTAGCCTATGGCATTTTATGAAATGTGCTTGAGGCCATGTGACCAACCATGTTTGGGGTGCCTCTGGGTTGCTTCCGGAACCAGGGCGTTACAATTACTCTTATAACTATTATAAATATTTACATTGAAAATGGGATCAATCCTATTTCCATTGAATTAAAACTATCTATTCTCAATGTTAGATGATTAAAAGATAACCTCCTTTGATACAAATTGAAGGTATCATAAATTAATATAGGATCACTGAGAGGGGTAGGGGTGAATTAGTGTTCAATTTTTATTTTTTATTTTGTATATTCTCTTCTTATCTTAATAAAGAAACATTTATTAAACTCTAAAAACGTTTTGAGATATGACATACACAAATATAAATATTAACCTCAAATTTCATATATTCAATTCTTTATATAATTTTTCCCCATATA
Source organism: Viscum album (assembly GCA_963277665.1). Lineage (NCBI taxonomy): Eukaryota > Viridiplantae > Streptophyta > Magnoliopsida > Santalales > Viscaceae > Viscum > Viscum album. The sequence continues at coordinate 323,887,472 of OY728165.1, read as the reverse complement.
ATATCATTTACTAACTACCCTTCATACCATTATGTAGGTTCTGTAAATTACACAAGACCTTCATTTTGCAGCAGTATTACCAACACAAAGGTAAAGAAATAATTATTTACCATTAAATATCATTTAAAAAAAACATTAATAGAGAAACATACTTCTCATTCTTTATACAAAATCATACAATTATTTTATCTGATAACATCCATGTTGAACTTTGTACAGTCGCTGGAACTTTGGCCTCCCTAACTTTGTAATTCAAACCCTTTAAACATCTATCACATTATACAAAGGTGTATGAAAATAAATTGGATCATGATTATACTTATTATTGTATGAACATGAAAAATTTTATATAATTGTCTGAGTTGGTTAGAAATGTTTCCAAATATTGTTATATAAAATTTCATACAAACTTTATGTAATATTGATACACCTCATAATGAAACCTCCTTAAGGAATGTTGACACATGAGAACTGAATCATCTTCTATAAAATTTATTTTCAATCATGTATTAACATATTGAATGAAAATAAAACCACTAATACTTTGGATCTATATGTTACATTTGAAAACACATACAAATATTTACATCATTTATTATTTAGTATATGTTCTTATAAATGGAACAGAATCAAAGTGAAAGTTGTAGATATTTTATTTAGTTTTATATTTTAGTTTTCTCCAATTTCTAATAAGTAATTTATTGAATTATGTGGTATTTATAAGTAATTTTTTATAAATATAGAACAATCACATCTTATTATTTAAAAAAATTTATTACTAATTTGGTCACGAATTGTTTTAAATGTTTTATTCTAGAAATTATTGATGTATTCCTTCGCAAAAAAATAACAGTTAAAAATTATTATTTTTATATGGATTATCATGAGAGAGATTTGTTATAATGATATATTTGACCCATTTATTGAGAAAATTTAGGCCTTTTTGAAATCATCTATTGAAATATTTTTAGTCTATTTTTCTCACTAATTGAAATCGACTGTAAAATTGATTCTAGGTATCTTATTAAAAATAAAAAATAAATGTAACATTTTTTCCAAATATCTTATTAATATATGAATTATTGTCAGTTCAATCAATTAAAATTTATAATTTCTCAATGTAATGTGATATTCATGTTGAACCTAGGGTTTTATCCTGAAGAGTCCAGATTTCATACCCAATATACCTTATTTATTATCCCTTATTTTAGATTTCTATTTTTTTTAAAGTAATAAAATTTATACAAATGAGTGGTGGGTTTATTGTGATGAAATGAAAAACCTAAAATTAGATTATGTAAATAAGGACTTGTACACAAAGGTTCATAAGAAATACACTAATACTCATATTAATGCAATTGACATCCTTTACATTAACAGATAATTTTATGTATTTCTCACCCAATTTTCATACTATATTGTATGCATATTCATCCCTCACTATAAATTCGATGTTGAAAAATCCCATCACACCTAGTGATCAAAAATGTTTTAACAGATCCATCTCTTATATGGGAAACCAAATTGAATAATCTGCAATCAAGATAATATCTTATGTGGTCCTCTATAATGAAACAACATAAAATTATTAATTTGTCCCACTATTTTCACCATATATAAATGAAAATAACTGAATTAGTGATATTGATAGTATTTTCCAATAAGAGAAGAGATATAAAACAAGGATAAAGAGATATTTTGAAAACCTTTCATTCTTGAATCTTATTGAATCCTTAGATCAAGAAAATTTTAATGATATAAATGGCTACGGTACATGGGAATGTTATATAACCGCTTCTAAATAAAAACATGTGTTATCACTCTATGATAATTGAGGTAATATTTATTACCAAAATTAAATATGACACACATTTTTATTTTAATTATAAATAATGAAAAATACTACAAAATAAAATAAACCAATGTCCACTAAGGAAATTTAATAAAAAATTAAACTATCCAACATTTAAACCTCCCTACTTCCACAAGCATCATTATTTATTAAAGATTGATCTCAATAAATTATCTTTCCAAGATATTGTTAATATTTTCTTCACAATATAAAATTATCAATGGATTGTTTTGAGAGAGTACCGATTTTGTTTTACATTAGAATATTTTAGTTTAGTTATAGAAGATGGTGTATATATACATGAAAAATTGACATAACTTCTAATCTGTTCACTATTTCTCCCCCACCATATCTACAATCATATTGTAGAATTTTCCCTTTATTAAAAACCCTATGTGATTCTCTCTTTTTATTACATTGGTTCTATCTAATCTTATATACCCAATTTCAATTATATTTCTTCTTCAATGGTGTCAGTTACTCTTATAGAGATTTTGATTTATTATACACATACTTCAAAAGTTTTTGGTTAATCAAACATTGTTGGACTTTCTCCACCATATTCAATAAAAAAGGATAAATCTTTACTTATCTCTAAATATGTTTTACATAATCTTACATGATATTTTTAGTCATGAGTTATATATAAGAAAACTAAATCAAGCGTATTGTTATTGAATTTTAATAATTAATATTAATTAAATCAATAAATTCACAACTTTAGGTTATATTTATATTGAGATCATAATTATCCTAATATAATAAATATATATTAAATTCCCAAAAAAATGTGAAAATGGATAGGTTATAAAAATTAATTAAAATATAAAAATAAGGAAATTTTATATATTATTATAATCAATCAATTATAATTTTCTCTAACGGGAAAATAAATATACCAAGTGAAAATTTAATTTTAAAGTCAATATTTAAAGATATTTTTTAATTTCAAATCATTACAAAAAATCATGCTTCATATATTAATCTCATCTCACTAACTCATTTTTATCATAAAAATGAATTAAATTTATTATTAATAATGGTAAAAATTTTGTAGTTACCTTCACAAAAATGTATCTCTTTTACCTCACTGACTTTTGGTAAAAAATATGTTGTATTCTCAAGTTCATGCATGATTTATATAGACATTTTTTTATTATATATTATCTAATTCAAAAAATTATAAGTATGTATAAATCATGAGGGATTTAACATCAGTTGTTTTTAGGGTAATAGTTGGTCATTTAGATGTGAAAAGGCACAAATTGGAGATATATATATATATATATATAAATTAATGATTTTAAATTCATGACCAATGTTTGTTTTCCAAACTCTATTTCACTTCATAATGCATCACACTTCAATTTAATTACCTTTTTTTCCAAGGTTCACGAGTCAATACAATGAATATAGTGAATAATGTTTTGTTTATATCCTTAATATTAATATATATATATATATATCACATATATATATATATATATTATTTTTGAAATTAAATGGGAAAGAATAATTACAATAAAATTTTTTAATTTTGGGTTCACTATATATAACTAAATGATCATATCCGTCACAACATTCCTAATAGTAAACATTATCCAAAAAGATCTATTTAAAATACATTCATCCTCAATTATCATTAATAATATTAATTCAAACCACCTAAGGGTAGGATTCTATGAAAATATACAAATTTCAATGGGATATATCCTCTAAAGATGTTTTTGTGTTAAATGGTTTATGAATAAGGATCAATGAAAAGGTTTTTTAATTTGAAAATATTGGATTAAAAATAATGACTAATTAATTATGAAAGAAGTCAATAATTATAAGAACTTTTAAAAAGAAAAAAAATATGTTATAGATCAATGAAAATACATAAAAATAATAATTTAAATCCTTTGTTTTTTAAATAAATCATCTTTTGTAAAAAATTCATTCTAATCCATCTTTAACCAAGGTATTCATTATAGCTTAAAGACACTCTATGAACGCATAAAAAGACAATATATTATACAACAATCTAGAACCATTCCCCATACATGGTTTCTACTTCACTTGTTGATGCTCAAAAGACTGTATGGAAGAAGGCAAAAAATATGAGTTGGGAAGAAAATAAAAAAAATATTATATTAGATACAACAAACTATTTATTTTTCCATGTAATATATGAAAATGATCTTATGGACTGGATTTATTCCCACTATAATTAAATTGAAACACCTGAAAATTTTATTAAAATCGTATAAAATTAAAAAATGAAATATAAGAGAAAATCATATCAGGTTATCTTCTAAGAAGTTTTTTGTTTTAACTCCCTTTAGTAAGGATGTGGTAGTGTTCACCCCAAATCTCATTTGGTATTGGGTTTGTTTGATAGAAACCACCATATTTTCCAATTTATTGTGTATATTCGAGAACACTATTCTATCAGGTTTTCTCATATATGATTATACTCAAACATAAGGTCCTCATGTATTGTATAATTATTTGTGTCCACCTCCATTTATTATTCCATTAATCCTCGACGGATAATGTTAGTAGAGTTCAAGTGTCGGGGATCTGTTCATCAAATTATTCATCGACTCATTTATTTGAGTTTTTAATAAATACATTGAACTTGATTTTTCCTTATTAGGTGTATATTCACCATTATCACTCTATAGGGAAATCTTGTTTTTGAAAAAGTTTGTAAAATCAAAATAGTGAGACTTAGTGGTCAATTCATTTTAAATAAAATTTAACAAAAGTGAGTTCATAAAAATTTTATCATCAGGTAGTGGATTGAATTTCAACTCTTATTCCTTACACAGTAAACCCTATTCGTATGTTGTCATTAGATAAGGTATTTCGTCAATTTCTTCAAAAAAAATTTAAATATATCTAATTAAATGGTATCTTCTTCTGTAGATAGTGTGAATTATAATGGTACCAATTACTCTTCATCAATGAATGGAGGGTAAGTTGGAATGTAATATTTTAGAATGACTTCCCATCATTAATTCAATTATTATTGATTTCCTATATTGACATCTTTTGAAATATTTACATTGGGTTCCTCTTATAAGGGTTATATTGAATTTTCTCTCAATATATTTCCCATTAGATATTTATCAGCCTCCATAAGATTATTATACATGAAATTTTGTCTTAAAATATTCATCTTAAACCAATTATTAATGGAATTGATTATCTATAAGAAGGTTTAGGTACACTTGATATATGGTTTTGACTTTTTCTAATTATTACTTAACCTATTATTTTTCTTTTTTAATATTCTATAAACATTTTTTTATAATAATCATATTCCTTCACTTGTGATTAGTAGATCCATTCATATGTTTGAATGTAATTTAAGTTCAACATGGGAAGTTTTGATTAACCTATAAAAAATAATATATAAGAAATTAAGAACACAGTGAAAAATTTACATTGAAACCCCTTTTTATGATTTAAAAAATTGATATAATCCATATCATAGGTCCATACAATTAAAATTTATTGTTTTTTAGAATTGTAGTATTATTATCGAAACATGAGTTTCCTCTTGAAGATAATAAATGTTATAATAAGGGAATCCTATTTATTCTCACAATTTTAAGGTATTTAATTTTAAAATATTGGAAATCTTGAAAATGGAGTAAGGTATTTATGTGGTGAAATGGAAAACATAATGTTAAAATAAATTCATGAATACTTGAACATAATGGTTTCTAAGAAGGATATTACTCTTAGGTATATTACTAATGAGTTTCTTCACTATCACACACATGTTAACCTCATTATTACTCAATTTTAATACTCTATTTTTGTATGAACATACCTAACTATAATATTTATATTATATAAGGTATACACACCCAAAGATTCAAAATTGTACAACACATCATCCTCCTTCATAGAAAAATAAATAAAATATTCCTCAATCGATAGAATAACCTCCTTACCCCGTTGGTATGTGATAAGTGACTGGTCTACATTTGTCTCAGCAGTTCCATAATATAACATTGAAAATAATAAATGAAGGTAAAATGATTCTATAATAAGTAATGACATAGAAATTCTATATAATTTTTTTGATTATATAGAATTACTACGAGACTGGGAAATTCGACGACACGTGATTCTGAAGCCCAGAGTGCCCAAAAGAGAATTTGGAAATATTTTTATGGTACATTTAGTAAATGTGTGAGTGTGATTTTCTATCATTTGAACTGATGCTCAGATTGAAAATATGAGGGCACAATTTAATACACAGTTCTAGGATTCCCTTAGGTGAAGCATAACTTTGGCCGACAAGGGTCAGACAAAAAAGATAAAAATTGAAATTTTCAACAAAAAAAATAACTCTTTGAGTTATTTTATTCTTTTTATTCAATCGTCAAGTGACAGTTGGCTAAGCCATAGTACAACTATGATCATTAATCATGATACATTTAATGACCTGTTACTTCTGTTGTAAAACCGAATAACTCGTTTAATTAATGGTGAATTAATTAAGGTTCATTAATAAACCATATTAATGAAAACAATATAGTGTTTGTTTTTTACTTAATCAGGCCATTCAAAAAAGGATTCGTAATCATTGGAAACCTCTGATGTAGAACCGACGACGTCACACTCCAACGAAGAATGGAGAACAAACATTGACCTATGGTGGAATCGATCTGGAGATCGAAGAGTAGAAACGAATGATGAAGGATAATGAACACATAATTCCTTCCCATGTCCACAATAGATTCCACCAAATATATGTAGGTGATTTTATTGCAATAAGTGTTTAATCTTTCTTCTTTTCTATTTCTAAAAAATACAATGAACTCGGATCAACCGACTAACGGGTTGATCCATGACCCATTTGATCTTTTTGAAAGTTGTTACAGGGTCTTGAATTATGATTTTTATTATTCTATATGATGATTGTTACCACCCCATAATAAAATGATAACATGAAGGGAACATGAAAATACAAAAAAGGCCCTAACACTCCCCTAAACATGGATGTTGGGCACTCTTCATGGGCGACCGAGCAACGTGGTAGAAAGAAGATTCTGTGGGCTCTGAATTGAAGACCGCTACCTGTGATGACCATAGGCATGGAAGATAATGAAAACATACCAACAAAGAATTTTTGGGGGCCCGTGGAAGGGGGCTCTGTTGCGGCGGTGTAGGTGGCCGGCACAAACAGATCGCGCGAAGAGGACAACGCCCGCAGGTGCTGCGGCGGCAAAGTGCCATAGCTGAATGACCATGATAGGTGGAGGAAGAAATGATGAAATTCCATGTGGAAAAAGAGTGGCCCACTCAGGATGCTCTCCTGGATCGACACAACGTTTGGCTGGTGCCTTACCTTTCGAGTGATAGGGCGGTGCCCCATTGGCTCCGCCAACTATGTGAACCGAACACCCAACATTCGGTCCAGCTAAACCGGCACACACTACCTAGGAGGATTTATCCAGGCGAGCCAGACCTGCTTGGAAGGCTAGAACCACTAGCCAGTTAGGGCCCACCAATAGGGCTAGACCCGTACTTGCCAGGCCAGACGCCTCCCGGACCCAAACCCGACTGACCACGTTTTACTAAAACTGACGTAACTCACAAACCAGACATCCGATTGATGTACCGTCTATGGTATGAGGACCCTTGCGATGAGGAGGTCTTTTTGAGATACTCCAATTGAGTTTTGGGATAATATGGGGTATGTATAGGTTGGATCATCCTTTAATCCAAGCATGCCCTATTTACCTATTTGCATATATCTTATAGATGAGGCGTTTGATTGACACGCCATATATCGCTTTGGAACCCCTACAACAAGACAATACCTTGGGTCAGATATTTGTTTTACTTCATGGTGGTTGAGGTATGAATGATGTTATGAGGAGAAGAATACCCTAAACACTAGAACACCATGTGTGGGAATCTTGTGGCTCACTGTCAAGTGAAGAGAGACCCACCATGGATCGGCATGAGAGTAACCCTCATTCAATCGATCACAGTGAAACCCTCCATCAATCGTCAATGTAGTGACTGTCAGTGGATCGACATTAGAGTGACCCTCTATGGAACAACAACAGTGATACCCTCTGTTGATCGGTAGTAGTGAGACCCTTTTTGGACAACTAGTATGCAACCCGACATGGCCCGACCATTGAGTGACCTATCAGGGATTGGTGGTAGAGTAACCCTTTGTGGATAGGTATAAGATAAACCCTCAGTAGATGATCCACTTAATAGAATAAAATGATATAGAATAATACTAATCATATTTATTCATAATATTTAAATTTTATACATGGTGTGAGATTTCTTTTTATTTGTGCCACGTGATTGAGATCATGCATTGTGGTTATTCTGTGTGGAATTTTGAGAGACCTTCAGGGGTCTGAGGGCCCCTTCTGAGTATAGTTATACTCAGTCCTTCATGGGATTTTCATGCACCTTGTTCGGTCTTGTGAAATTACATACAACTTGACTGAGACTTTGGAGAGAAATGGCTAAATGGTATACTGATGTGACCAATTGACATGGTCAGCCGCAATGATGAGTTGTACCTAAACATTAGGCAAGATCCCTGGTGGACAGTATTTGGAGATTGTTTTTTCTTTTTGATCATATACTCTTTCATTTGGGATTGTATACTGACCCCTTTACTTACAGTACATACTTTTACTCAAAGTGGTGGTTGTACTACTCATCTTCCATTGTGTTTTTTGTGTGTGTTATATTCCCGATTTATGTGTGTACTGGTTTAAAGTGATTCCTTTACATTTTGGGTTTCACCTTTCCAATTCTAGTCACCATCCCCTCGCCTATGGAAGGCATGCTTGGGGTAGTCACAACATGGGCCCTCGGGGACGGTCATGAAAAAGTGGTATCAATGGGTGGTCAGTTCTACCAAAAGAACTAAGAGTAAATAATTTTTCTTAGAGTAATAGTATTACATGTCTTGAGTTCATATTCCAGTTCAAGGACTCTATTGTTAGTGTGGTGGCTGAAAAATCCATACATCAGGACCCTGAACTCTGTTTATTGACTAGGTACATGAAAGCACTAGTTACATGTGTTTTGGAAATGTTTTCTTTTTAACAATTTTGAGACATCTCACCATGTATAACATATTTATCATGGCATATATATATTACATTATAGGATTTCTCCACATAGATATCCAAAAGGATTCTAGTGAGAGATCATAATGATAGCCCACTGAGCTATGAGGCATTTGTGTATGGCCCTTTTATACCGATATAACATTATAGTGTTGTACCAGTAGAACCACACCCATAGGGAAGAATTTTCCACCATTCCCACCAGCGAATAATGAACGCCCACTGATGGTGGTGTATGTATTCCAGAGATAGAGAACTCTGAGGTTTCGAGGCTAGACTGATCTTCAGGTAGTTGAGGACTTACTAGAGGCTGTGGCATGAGTTTTACACTTGATTAGGACACCAGAAGACCATATGGTGATCCTAGCACCTAGTCCCTTTAAAGGCACAACAAGGAGATATGGGAGACTGACACTCCAGACACACAAGGAGGTGACTCTCTCCTAGTTGGACTTTAAGAGACTATTCAAGGTCAAGTTTGTACTAGAGACTCTAAGCACTGTGCGTATTCAGGAGATATTTCACTTACAATTGGGCAGCCAAACAGTGGCCCAATACTTGACGAGATTCACTGACCTCTCTTGCTACTCCACTGACGTGGTATGAGACCCTTTTTTTTCATGGCCCAGAAATTTGAGAAAGGACTTTGATGGGATATCAATGTGTTGATGATATCACTCAATATTATTACGTAGGATGATGTTCTAGAGTGAAAACAATTAGTAGAGAGATTCCTAGCTAAGCAGCCCCTGATGGTGAGAGCCACCATCAGACAACATGCAGTTGAGTCATCTGCAGCTGGAAGTAGGCAGATGACATAGTGGCCCAAGCTGTCCATATCGTCTGGAGGATGAACACATGATATAGGGTCGATGGTGCAAATATGACGAGGTAGTGGAGGTCAGTAGAGAAGAATACTGTGCTACTTGTGCGACGAGCATGGTAACATGGCTCGCAACAACCCGACCCACTGCACTTTTGTTCAACAGATGGTCGAGGGACCACAGACACAAAAACATAGGTTTGAGCGTGAAGGTCTGTAGGAAAACAGATGTGGACAAGCAATAGGTTATGAAGTCGGTGGTGGTCGATGGTTTGAGGTACTACCGCCACCACCTCAAGGTGGTCCGTCCCGACCTCAGAAAGCAGATGGACAAGGATGAGATCAGCTTCAGGCAGTAGAGTCACATGACTATGGTTCTCCATAGATGATTCGATGTCCGATCTATGTCTACTTCACCCTAGTTGTAGTTATTATATACAAGGTTCCATCCACTCCTTCATTTCCATGTCTCTCATTCAGATCTCGACGATTCCAGTAGTGCCATTGGATTGATCATTATGATTAGAGTATCCTACGGGTGATGATTCGATGATTATGCACTTATGCCAGTAGTGTGATCTTAATCTAGTAGGTGAGAGTTTCAGCTGGGATCTCCTTGTATTAGTATTGAGGCCTTTAGACAGCATCCTTGGTATGGACTAACTATCCCCGGTCTATGCATAGATTAAATGTTTTAGGGGAAAAGTGTGGTGTGTATGTGAGGATGGGACCAGGTTTTCCTTAACCAGTGTGAAAGGAACCATTGAAGCACAGGATATCAGCAGAGGGTGCAGCCAATCACTCGTCACTTGGGTTGCCTTACCCCCAATGTAGTGGATGAGTGTAGTCCGAGCTATCCTATAGTAGTGGACCAGTATGTTGATGTCTTTCCTAAGGATGGTCTGAGACTACCTCCTCATGTGGATGTATACTTCTATATTGACCTATACCCTGGGAATACATCGATATCTACACCAGCGTATTGGATGGCTCCATTGGAACTTTGTGAGTTGAGGGCATAGTTGGAGGAAATATAGAGAAAGGGGCTCATAAGGCCCAGTGTTTCTCCATGGGTGTCCCCTATTTTGTTCACCAAGAAAAAACATGGATTGTTAAGGCTTTGTGTGTAATATACACACCTAAACCTTCTGACCATGAAGAAAAAGTATCCTCTGCTGAGGATTGTTGATCGATTCGACCAGCTGAAGGGTGAACATTGGTTTTTAAAGATAGAACTCAGATCAGGCTATCATCAGGTCAAGGTATTAGATGCAGATGTAACAAAAATATCATTTAGATATTTTTTTATGGACACTATGAGTTTTTGGTTATGCCTTTTAGTGTGACCAATTCCCCAGATGTTTTCATGGGACTCTTGAATTGGATCTTACATCCTTACCTAAATCACTTCATGGTGGTATTCATTGATGATATCTTGGTGTACTCAACATTGGACGAGGATCACAACATAATTTTATAGATAGTCCATGATACACTCCGACAGAACCAGATTTATGGAAATCTCTTGAAGGTCCAGTTCTGGATACGGGAAGTCCTTTTTTGGGACACGTCTTCTCGTAGGTTGGAGTTGTAGTGGATTTGGAGAAAATAGTGGCATTTCTTTCTTGGGAGAAACCCAAGAGTGTGTCTGAGGTGGGGAGCTTCTTAGGGTTGGTAGGGTACTACCAGAGATTTGTACATGAATTTTCTAGTGTAGAAGCACCAGTTTCGGCTTTGAAGAGAAAGGGGAAACCCTTCATAGGGAAAGAGAGATGCCAGTCTAGTTTCTAGGATCTGAGGTGGAGACTGATGAGAACCTCCATATTAAGGCTACTAGAAGAGGTCATTGGGTATATAGTTTACTATGATGCTTCATGGACCAGATGTGGATTTGTCCTGAGGATGGAGCGAGTAGTGGTCGCATGCGACTCACGACAACTGAGGCAGAATTAGAAGAACTGTGTGAACCATGACATGATGTTAATAGTTGTGGTATTTGAATTTAATATGCAGTGGAAGTAATTTATGGGTGAATAGTTCACTATCTACTCATATCACAAGAGTCTCAGGTATATCATTTCACAGTCAGACCTAATCCTGAGACATCGGCAATGGCTAGAGTTCCTCTAGGACTCTGACTTTGAGATGGTCTACACTCATGGGAAGGGAAATGTAATAGCAAACACACTCAATAAGTGGTCGGGCATATAACTTCTGGGTGAGGTGACATAGAATATTTCCATGTCAAAGATATAAATCATGGATTATGATGGTGAAGCTTACCACAAGTATATGACTGTCACTCAGTCACCCCTTCCGTGAGTTCGAGAGGGACAACTTGGGGATGTTGACTGTGTCACCCAACATGCTCAGATATCCTAAAGACAAGTTTCTGATGGATTTTATATAGGTGGGGAGCACTTCATCATTTTTAGAGGATTCACTATAGTACTATTGAAATTTCATGAAGAGGTGTTGAGGGACTTCCATATACCCCTTTTGGAAGTACATCATAGAGTGGCGAAGATGTATTAGGACCTCTGACGTTAATACTGATGGCCAGGGATGAAGAATGCAGTGACATAGTTTTTTTCACGATGCTTGAGTTTTCAACAAGTGATGGCTGAGAATCAGGTTCTAGCCGGCATAAAATAGACACTAGAGGTACCAGAATGGATATGGGATGATATATCTAAGGGCTTCGAGACTGCGTTACCATACACATCTAGGGGCCACGACTCTATATGGGGGATCATTGACCGACTCACAATGTCGGCCGATTTTATACCCATTTTAGAGTAGGTATTAGTAGAGGGATTGGGATGCCTCTACATCTAGAAGATAGTATGGCTTCACAGGGTAACATCAATGATCGTTTTAGATCATGATTCTCATTTTACATCACAGTGTTGGAAGGGATTACATGAGTCATTCGGGAATTAGCTAATCTTGAGCACCACATTTCATCCTCAGATAGATGGTAAGAATAAGGGGACCATACAGACACATGAGAACATGCTTCGTGATTCTGTCCTTGATTTTCACCATAGTTGGGAGGGCCAACATACACTGGTGGATTTTTCATAAAACAACATTTATCACTCCACCATCGGCATGGAACCATTTGAGGCCTTTTATGGGAGACCTTGTATATCACCTATGTGTGGAAAACACATAGGGTAATAATCAATTATGTGTCCATATTTGTATGGGATTCCACTGAGAGGGTGCAGATCATCCAGGAGTGGATGAAGACTGCACAGATGAGGCATAAGTCTTATGATGACAGGAGACAGAGTCCCTTGGAGTTCAAGGAGGGAGACCATGTCTTCCTATGGGTCTCACCCCAATGAGGATTGATGGGATTTGTCAAGGGATGAAAGCTATCATAGATGTTCATCGGGTCTTTCTACATTATCAGTAGAGTTGGAGAGGTGGCGTACCACCTAGCCTATCCCCAACAGATGCACTTAGTGAATAATGTTTTCCACATGTCGTAGTTGAGGAGAAATGTGCATGACCTATCACACGTCATAGACTGGGGTGAGCTAGAAAATGAAAATTGGGAGACTTTTATAGAGTTCTTGGTAGATATTGAGTACTGATAGAAGTGTGTCCTTCATGGATGATTGATCCCTATGGTTTGAGTTCAGTGGAAGCATGGGAATCTCTAGGAGAGCACATAGGAGCGGGAGGCTCAGATTCATGCTAAGTACCCCCATTTGTTTTCTTAGATTTTTTTTGTGGATTCCAGGTACATAAATCCCTATGGTGGGGAGAATATAAAGACTAATAAATTAAGTATAATTTTTTATTTATATGGAATTATTACAATAATGGTAAATTTGATGACATGTCATTCTGAGGCTCGGAGAGCTCAAAACGAATTTTTTAACTTTTTAAAGGTATTTTCAGTAAATGTGTGAGCATGATTTTCTATATTTTGAACAAGTTATTGGAGTGAAAATCCAAGGGAACCGTTCAATTCGATGTGCCAGGATTCGCTTAGGTGAAGCATAACTTTGGCCGGCAAGGGTCGGACTAAAAAACAAAATTTTAGACTTTTCATAAAAATAAAATAAAATAACTCATTGAGTTATTTTATTCATTTTCTTCAACAAATGAGTGACGGTTAGAGAAACTACAGTGTAATAAAGATCATTAAATCAGATACATTTAATGACCTATTAGATTTGTGATGAAACTGAAAAACTCTTTTAATTAATGGTGCATTAATTAATATTCATTAATAAACATTATTAATGAACACAATATGGAGTTTGTTCCTTTTTATTTAAAAAATACATTAGAAATAGATTGTAAATTTCATGAAGCCTATAATGAAGAACTGATTAATTCACCCTATAATAATGAATGGAGAATGAATGAAGACCGCCAGAGGAACTGATCCAGAGATCGATGTGCCGCGACAAACATCAAATGAAAAAGACCACATAATCATTTTCTTTATCCGTAGCAGATTCCTCTGAATCTAGGTAGGGGATTTAATTTCTGTAGGTGTTTAATTATTCCACTTTTCTATTCTTGAAAAAAAAAATGAATGCAGATCAATTGACTAATAGGTTGACCCGAGACATGTTTGATCTTGTGGGAGGTTGGTGCAGGGTCTTTAATTGGGGGTTTTTATTATTCTATATGATGATTGTTATCAACCCATTTATAAAACAATAATTCGGAGGGTGCAGGCCAATCCAAACAAGTCCTGGACCCTTCACCAGACATGGATGCTGATCATTCTTCATGGGAAACAAAGCAACATGGTGGAAAGAAGATTCCATGGGATTTGTAGTGAAGTTGGCGACCCGAGAAGCCCATAGGCATAGAGGAGAAAAAAACAGGCCATCCGAGAATCTCCGGTGGCCCCTAGAAGGAGCCACTGGTGTGGTACCACCAGTGTAGTGACATAGGTGACTGGTAGTGGCGAATGGACCGTGTCGTCGAAGTGGAAAGGGATGCACCCATATGTGCCGTGAACGAAAAGGGTCATGGCTAGATGGCCGCGGTGCGTGGAGGACGTGGTGCTAATGCATCACGTGAAAGAGTAGAGGACCACATGGGCTGCTCAACTGGAAGCACACAACGGACAGCTCGTGATGCCCATTTTTGGAGACGGGGTGGCGCCCTACTGGAATTGGTAGCGGGGTGAACTGGATTCCATGTGTCCAGTCCAGATCAACTGGCCCGCACCACGCTAGCTGAGATTTCTAGAAAGGCTGAACTTGCTAACCGGGCTAGACCCCACCAGCCGGTTGGAACCCCACTAGTCGGGATGGACCCATTGAATGGGACTGACCTATTCCTACTGGGCCAGAACCCTATAGGACCCGGACCTAACTGAACCCATTTCACTAAAATCGTCATACCACGTTGATCGAGCATACGATTGACATTCCATCTACGGCGTGAGGACCCTTGCGATGGGGTGTTCCTTTTGATATAATTTAATTGATTTTTGGAATAAGTTGGAGTATGGCTGAGTTGGATCAGGCACAAATCCAATCGAGCTATATTTACTATTTTTCCTATATCATATAGATCAGGTGTCAGTTGGACACATAGTCTGTCGCGTTGGAACCATTATTACAATACTCTACTTTGGGTTACTTCTTTGTTAGACGTCATGGTGGTTGAGGTATGACCGATCATCTTAGGAGCATAATCTCTAGAACTCAAGCGCACCAAGTGCGAGAATCCTTTGGTTGGCTGTCTGGGGATGAGAGACCCTCTGTGGATCTGCATGAGTGTGACCATTCATGGATCGGTAATAGTGCCACCCTCCATGGATGAGAAATGGTTCTCCCATCTATGGATCATCATAATAGAGACCCTATGTAGATAGATAACAGTATCACTCTCCATGTATTTTCATTAATGCGAACCTCAGTGGATCACTAGTAGTGCGACAAGATGTAGGCCGACCATAGAGTGGCCCATCAAGGATTATTGGTAGTGAAACCCTTTGTGAATCAGCAGAATAGAAACCCTTATGGGGTTAGTAGCTGAGGCACATAATTGAATAAAATTATCTATCTTAATACCAATAATATTTAATCTTGTTCTATATGTTGTATACATGGTGTGATATTTGTTATACTTTGTTAACTATAATTGAGATAATTATTTTGTAGTTTTACTTGTGGAATTATGAGAGACCATCAGGGGTATCGAGGACCATACTGAGTATTTTTATTCTCATCCTAGCTTGGGATTCTCCCATACCTTATTGTGTCTTGTGAAGATGATATACAACTTGACTAAGGCATTGGAGAGAGAGGGCTAGAAATTACACAGAGGTGACTGATTGACATGGTGAGCCGCATTGATGAGTTGTACCAACCCTTCAGGTATGATCCTTGGAGAACGATCTATGAAGTTTGATTTTTCTTTTTTTATTCTACTATTTTAGTAGGGCTTGTATAAATTCCCCTTTACTTTCAATACTTAGTTTTACTCTCAGTGGTGGTTTTTAGTGGTGGTTGTACTACTCCTTTTCGGGTGTGTTTTGTTTTTGTGCAGTGTGCCCCACCTATGTGTGTACAAGATTAAAGGAAATGACTTCCATTTTTGGGGTTTGACATTCCAGTGCTAGTCAACAGCCCATCGACTATGGAAGGTTGTCTTGGGGAAGTCTCGGCACAGGTCCCGAGGGACGGTTGTGACATAATAGAAGGAAAAAATAGATGTGACACACAGATGAGAAATGGTATCACCAACATACCATATTAACAACTTCTTGAATCCTCATATATTAAACTATATAATTATTTATATAGCTGTGGGACTCCAAAAAATCATAGAACCTGTCTTGGACAAACCGTTATGTTAGATATCTATGATCCTATAGGTAATATTTAATGAAACATTAAAATAAAACATAAAATTTTATTGACAACTGAATGAATAAAATATAAATTAAGACATAATTAGACATTCCCATGCATGAAACCCCTAAAATAGAAATATACATCCTCTATGTATGAACACCTCCCACATTCCACAAGTTTTCATCCTTATTAATCATCTCTGTTATGGGATTTAGTTTATGAAAACACCACAACAATCTCATTAAAGAATTCACAACATGGGAAAAATTAAAAAAGACTAATTAATTCAACAAAAAATGGAATATTTGGCATGTTTTATCTTTATGGGTGTATTCTTATGGGAATCATGGAAGGAACCTAACATGAGTTGACCAAATTTCCTCTCTTCCATCTCCACATCTATCCTCCCGTGTTTTATCAGAGAAAAAAACCACACATGGGACTAATTTTACCTTAAATAGATTTCATCTACACTTACATAATTAGTTAATATTCAAATTTATTTTTATATAGGGTGTATTTAATCTTATTTAGATTCATATTAACGATACATATACTTTAGAATTTTTTTCTTTCCTATATAATTTCCCATAGTCCTTTATTTCTCACAACCTAGGGAATTTTTTTTAAAGATTTGTGTCAATAAAAGTTACTCATAAATGGAATTAATAGTATTCATATATAAATAAATAAAAAATCTAAATTTAAGTATGCACATGTTATTCAAATATAAAATATTCATTAAATTTAAAAAATCTGGATTTCAGGCTATATTTACTTTATGATAAAAATTATCCTAAAATACTAAATTCACAGTTTATGCTTATAATTTTTGAAAATGAGGTGTTATAAATAATAAGTTATTAGATAATAATAATAATATTTTTTATTTTTCACTTTCTATAAGTGATAGGTGATAAATTGATCCATTTTAAATTATTTAATGAGAACTAAATACGCTGATTTTTTTTAAAAAATTATTAAAATAATATTATATTTTTTTCGTCACTTATTGAAATATTTTGTTTAATTATTTCAATATTTTTTTATTAATGTATTTTTATATCAATTTTAACATATCTTTTCATTATTTAATATGTACATTTTTTTAGAAATAGAAAAAACATTGAATATTTGTTTAAAACTAATTGATTATAAGTGTTTTCTACCTTGGATGTTTGTATGAATCCATATATATGAACATGAAATATATAATCCATGTGTATGTAGGTTTCATATAATATTTAAAAAAATTAGTGTGTGACACTTATGAATTTTTACATATAAATATTTTAAATGTTTTTATAGGTTATAATTTTATTACCTATTAAAATGTTCTCAAAAAACTTTTAACTTGTGGAAATTGTTTTTGTACAAGTTTATGTTTGATTGGACATCTGGTTCACCTTCAAAAGTTTTATATATAATTTATAATGAACTCACCACATATTATAAATGATTTTATATAAGTTTTCCATCATTTTTATTGAAATTATGATAATATTATAGGTATTTATGTTATTTAATTCTAGAATTTAATCATTTTACTACCATGAGTGAAATTATTTATCAGAAAAAAACTTATTGAAAACATGTTCTTTATTCACTCATATAATTTGTTCTCTGTAAGAATATGATTATAAGTGTTAATTTAAACAAAAAACAAATAATTATCAATTAAATTGTAGAACATTGCCCTTTTAATTTGGTACTTTTGTATATAATTATTGTTATTTTTATAATTATTTTTAAAATTTTATCAGGTTTATTCAATTTATCTAAACAAATAATAGAGTTTAATGCTATTTATTTTGGATCGAAATTTAAACAATTATATTTCGCAACATTGTCATGTGTTGTCTAACTACGACATGTTTAGTCTCTAGCAATCACACATCGTGTGAGTTTGTGTGCATGTGTGTGGGGGGGGGGGGGGTTATTCTTTTATGTGGAGTAAAAACTAAGAGATTTCACATTATATTTCTTGAATGTTTTTTAATTTCAAACTATATTATAATATATTTTCAATTAATTAATATTGTGATAAATACAAAGTTTCACATGAGACATCGAACAAAAAAAATCATGACAGTCAAAGATAAAATTATAAACGACTGTTATATTATTGAATTTTAATTGGTGGGTATAAATTGAATTAACCGAATTAAGAAATTTTTTTGTATTAAAAAATAATATTCATTTTTAATAATAATTCACCTAAAAAAATTAAATTCGTGTATCCAAATAACTAATGATATTATTTTATAACAAAAAAGTGGTTTTATATAATTTTTTTTTTAAAATATGCATTTTTATTTAAAGAAACTAAATATATTATGGATAAATGATTATAAAATATATTTTTTATAATAATAATTGATTGGAAATAATTTAATTATAAATTTATAGGAAATAATAAAAAGAATGATAATTATTTAAAAAGGTAATTTTTCTAAAAAATAAAATTTTAATATATTTTATGCTTCCGTTTAAAAGGTAAATTTTTAAATATTAAAAATTCAATTTAAAAAATGAATTAATTTTTTAAGTTAACATGACAATATCCTAATTGGATAAAATATTGGTATTTTTTAATTGATCGATTTAAGGTGAATATTACAAAATATTGTTTTAAAAAATGAAACGAATTTTAAGTAATCATTAGGATATAAGAATGAATTAAAAATTTAAGAAAACATTTTATTGTCCAAGTATAAATATTTTTAAGTAAAATTATACATTTAAAATATTATTTTTAATTTAAAAACATATATTTGATATTTTAGAACGTATGTTATATTTTTTTTCTAAAAATGATTTTATTCATTATACATTTATTTTTATAAAATTAATTTTCAACAAATTTTTATGTTTAATATTCGGAAATGGTTTTAAAATTTGGAATCATAATATAGAAATTATCTAATAAGGCTGTTTTTATTTTTCCCATAAAAAAGTTATTTAGGATAGAAAACGAGTTTCGATGCTAATAGAATTTTTTTTAATTGATAAAATAAGGGTGAAAGACATAAAAATATTACAAAAATGACTCAAAATGAGTTTTTAGGGCCTTCTTGACCAATAGTTACTCTTTATCAATTATTTCTAACTTTTGGTGCCACTTTCTAAATATAGTGAATCACTTTTTACGACAATGTTACTTCTCTCACTTTGAAAATTAGTTTATAAATCCACCACAATCAACACAAATAACACTATAAAACTATTATACACATATTATATGTAATTATCTCATAAAATTACCACCATTGAATGTCTTAATATAATTCTCTAATGAGTTTTTCCAGGGAGTTAGGTAAGAATTCATAATCACTATTTTCCATTTACATTCCATTATTTCTTTTTAGACCTCCTTCAAGTCGATTCTATCCATAATTACATAATTAAATTAGTATTATAATTGCAAATAAATGATATTATATTAATTTATTATTCATTTTTTACATTACTCCCAACCATTTAACATATTAAAATGTCACTCATGTTAATGTCTAGACCACTTCCTCGATGAAAAAAGTATTTTATTTCTCATTATCACCTTACTGAGATAGTTACAAGAATTTATTTAATGTTAAAATATAAAAATTATGTCATAAAAATTTATGGAAGGAGAAATCATTATCTATCTTCAATACTTCCAATTAATTATAAAATTGAAATTTTGGCCTTGTTATATTCAAACTGTTGATTAAACAAAATCTAATGATCAATGTAATGTTATCTATTGATATCGATAAATTTCACGAAATATGCTCGTCTTGGATCCTATTCATGAGATCCATGACCATAGTTTCAATAAAAATAAAATATAGGTGCATAAATCATTGAAAAAAATTAATTAAAAATATTTCTGAATTTTATATTGATAAAGTGTGTATGAAATAATATTTTTTAGAATTTCCATTACAAAACATGTAAAAACAGTCAAAATTACTAAAATCTGATTATGAAAAATAAATATTGAACAGGATAATAAATGTAAAAGGAATTATTATGAATAAAGTACGGAATATTTAACAAGTATGAATAGGGTTATGAAAGGAATTCTTGATATTAATTTTTTATTCTAAAATATGTTAAATATCTTTCAGGGAATTTAGTATTAAAAGTTATGGATTTGTCTTCTCAAGATTATTCATTTGAGAAATATTTCATAATCATGAACCATTTCTTTGTATGTGGTTTATATACCATGCTATGTATTAATTTTATCAAACCTTTAATAATATTAATTGAATTTATAAATCCATATCATGTTCTTTCTTTCAAGTGTGTATGACTCAAAAGTTACTAAAATTGTAAGGGTTCTTTTTAGACCTAATTTTCAAATTGATATTGTTATGAATAAATTTACATTTAAGAAAATGTAGTGTGAAATATATCTCTAAAACCCAAATCATGATGTTATAATATGTTTAATACTCTCCATATTTCATTTCTCTTCGTAAATAATTTACCCAATGTAACACTTGTAAGTGAAATTAACCCCACGTCTTCTTTTCAGTCAATAATATTCTAACTCTATGTAAATTTTCAATAAATAATTTTATTGAAATACTTATTTATTACTATATACTTGATTAATTTTTTATTGTATTTTTAATTCCCTTTATAAAATATTTAATGTATTCTTTTAATTTTTTTATAAAATAACTTTTTTCAAAAGTGGGAAAAGAATATTTTTCTATATTTTTCTCCATGAACAAAATATTTTATGAAAAATATACTTATGGGGATAAATTTTATTTTATTAAAATGGGATTCCAAATACTATTAATTATTAATTTTTTTTAATGTAAAAGTATTATTTCTTTTTTTAAAGTGATAAATTGAAAAATAATTATAAGTTTTATTTGTTCCTTGTCGACATTATCTATCGTTCCTTATGTAATAATTGGAAAACCATTAGAAGTGAGAATTAATAGATAAATTTTCTCTCAGTATAAAATTAAAATCAACATAAAACAATTTTAAATACAACATAAGTTAATCAAAAATTAATTACACACATAATCATAGAATACCAAATACAATGAAGAACTAATAGAACCAAATAAAAATAAATTGAGTTATGAAATTCCATAATACTTAGTAATTATCAAGTTATATACCCTTTGAAGAAATAATTAAAAAATAAAAATAAAAATAAATAAATTATTAGTTATAAATTATATTACATGTAAAATTTTATGTTTATACAAATTATAAAGAAATTACGTGTTTAAAATTATAATATGCCTCAACGAAATGAAACTAAGACAAAATCCTTTACCTCAGGTTTGATTTCATTTATACATATCGTTAATTATTATATAATAAGTGTATTTTTATTATAAATATATTTCAGAACCATAATAATATATACTATATCATAAATTATTTAATTATAGTCTTTTACTACCCGTTTTTAAATTACTCATTGATAAAATTACAATTTCTGGTGATAATTTATTTGTTTTTAATGTATGTTTTGGTTTGGTAATTGTAGCCATTTTTTATTAATTATGTTTCCACAATCTCCAAAATGTATAAAATGAATTAAATATCATATATAATTATTATATAATATTTATAATATTCCATAATAGTCATTTATTGGGAAATGAGTTACATTGTTCATGAAGAAGGTTGGCCTCACATACATAGAAATGCTGTTTCTATTTTTCAAACAGATAAAAAAAAGGAAAATAGTAGTTCAACATTCCATAAAATTTTTTATATAAAATATATCATATATATTCATGAAATATATATTTATTACCATCAAGGTCAATATTAAATTAAAATTAATTCTCTTAGCTATGTGGAGGCGACAATCCACACGTACACATGAGTGATGTTGTTATTTTCCATTGGGATTTAAGATAAGAATGTATATGTGATATTATAATTCTAAAAGTATATTATTTTCCTAAATATAAAATAAATATGTTAAATCTATCATTATATCCATCCTAGGGAGGCCATTATGGAAAATTAATTATATTAGTCCGGGATGCGGTAGTCCGTCGTACACATGATTTGTAGTTTCATATCCAATTTTATGGACTAATACATGGATATAGGTTATTAAATTAATATAATAACATATTATTATGTATTATATTCTTATTTTATTATTATATATTTTTTAGATAATATTTAATTGATATAGAAGAAGAAGTAAAATGAAAATGCATGATTAATAATTTTATCTCCTATTTGGAAAACTTCTTTAGGTTAATACCTTAATCATTCATATATTGGATTTATGATTAGTAAAATAGATATTTAATGCGGGAGGGATATATCTAATAAAAAGGGGTAGTGATTGGAGAAACTATAAGGTTTTGGGAGTGTGAATAGTAGAGCAGAGGGTGTCTGATTTCATATGTGATGGATATAACAGACTAGGAATTTTCAAAATGAAAAATTTATAAAAATGTTTTTCGCAAAATAAATCTCATAAAATGGATCATTAAAAAAACATGGATAATATAAGGTCTAAATATGTAATTTAAATAATAATTGAAAAGTTTTATAGGTCTATCTAAACCATAACCTTTTATTTTAACCTGCATAAAAATATGTTTGAATTTTAATCACAGTAATTAAATTTAACTACTTTTACTATTCATTATAACAAAATAATAAGTTAAAATAAATATATAATATTAATTATTCTAAATCAAAATATGGAATATATTTTTTTCAAATTAAATTAAAACATCTGGAATAATATAAATTAAAAGTATTCCCGTAATCATGATGAAAAATCAGTTTTATAAAGAAATGTTTTCACAAGTATAGAAAGTATGAATATAAAAATTCAATATTAAATTAATTTTAAAGGAATACATTTAATTCCTTATAATATAATTTATCTAATGTGACTTTTTTATAAAAATATTAAAAATAAATAGTTAATTTAAATTATTTAAATCAAAAGAATGTTCCCAATAAAAACTATTATTTGTCAATTTTCATCAAAAAATTCATCTTTTCAGTGAATTATAAAAAATTCAATCTATGTTAATTTTTACATGATTATATAAATAAATAATTATAATTTTTAATTTTTTTTCTAAAATAGTGTAAATTAATTTTAAAATATGGGCACAAAATGTGATGAAACCACCTTTGAGAAAATATTCTATTTTACAGAACATTTATTTTTTAAAAAAAGATTCTTGTTTTATTTATAAAAAAATACCCATTAAATTTGTTTTATAAATGTGAAAAAATATACAACATTTATAATTTAGTTTTTTATATTCATACCTTTAAATTTGAGGGCTAGGCGATAATAGTGTTGTAAGATCATGTGTCTTTCTAGGTACCTCCCTCTTTCCATTTTTGGTTTAGCCTTTTTTAGTTGTGTTTATATTCTGTTATACCATGGTGGTCTATTTTCTTTTGGGGATAGAGATATTTGCTTTGCAATGACCTACTATTTGGGGATTTAGGTTTATATGAACTAATGGATTCTGGGTATAAATGTGTCAAAGGATATCATGAGGGTTCTCTATGGGATTTAAATTCATTTGAGGTGGTTTGAGTTTTTTCCAAAGAATATGGGTACTGAAATATCTTATAGAAACATTTATATAATGAAAGGGTTCGAAAAAATAAACCTTTTACTAAAAATATTTCATGAACTATTTCTTGAGCATGAAATGTGAACACACTATGAAAATAGTTCATGTCATGTAAAGGTCAATCCTAGAAATAATAAACCCGTGTGACTTATTTTAAATATATATTCCATGTGAGAAATTTACGTGATGATTAAAAGATTCAAATTGAGAATTCCTTAGATTTAATTGGGTGTTTATGGTGACCCTTGAAAAAATTTTCATTCTCTATACAGTATATTCTCTTAGACCCTAGTGAATCTCAATGCCATTTTTTGGTGATTCCTTACATCCTAGTGGTCTTGGTCCAGAATTTGATCTCTAGTGAGTTCTTTCACTTTTGTTTTCTACTTTCATCTACTATAGTTTGATATAGTAGTTTTATCTCCACTGATGAATTAGGGTTTCAATTATAATGCTTCAATGTTCTAGATTTTCATTGTTGATATCATTCCCTTTTTTATCCACGAGTGTTTCCAATATTGGGTGTTTATTTGAATAATGGATTAAGGTGGTTGGTCTATATCTTTTACCTCAAGTAATTTCCAATTTTTTCAGTAAGATTATTAATTTTTTTTCGTGATGGAACACCATACACACAAATTTATTAATTGACTAAATATATTTTTGATGAAAACTAATTGATTAAAATCATATTGGACCCTACTAAGTCAATTAGAATTGAAAAATAGATTGCATCCAAAAAAAGAAATAGATTTCCGTAGATGTTATAATGAATCAAAATTTATGAAAATTGGGTTTTGGATTAACAATGTGAACTGATAATTTATCCTACTTAGGCTTAGAACAAGAATTGTGATAAATAGTTACATTTAATTTTTTGATTACAGAAATTATTCAATCTTTTATAAGAATCTGCCAATTAAAAATATATTTATTGTTAATAAAATGAGGTAAAATAACCAACTAGGAATTTTATATGAACGGAAATGAAATGTATACATTTTTTCTTTAATATCTCTTTGCTAACAAGAATCATGATGGCTTGGGCCATAGTCTCATGCGACATGTAAATGGTGGTTTATCATGACATAGGATAACCCACCACATGAGTTGAGAGTCAATACATATGACATGCACATATGAATATGGAAGTGACTCCATCATTGGAATTATGATGAAGAAAAGTATTTGATAGTTTATTTCCCCTTTTCGTGATATTATACCCTTAAAATACACAAGGGACTCTAGAATGGTAATTTTCATGGATACAATTGAGCTTCATGAGACATGGTACAATAAATTTGTAATGATATATGAGTAATACCCATGTTATTGTAAAAATATGATATTAAGTCAATGTAGGTGTAGATCTCCTTAAGTGTCAACATAGAACTCAATGGATAATAGGTTAATTTTATGTTTTGTATTAATTGATTAAATAATACAATGTTATCAATTTATCTCATAGATATCCATCAGACTATTTTTTATACATGATGGGGTCGACCTATTAGTTTTTATTCACACCCTATTGGGGACACCATTGGGTAACCGAGTGTATTTCATGGATACAAGTTTGGATAAGGGGAAAAAGACATTGTGGTTGTTTTTTCTTTCTAAATGGGTTAGATTTGGAGAAGCGACCGATGTGGGATTTGGTACTAGGGTATTTAATTTTTATTTGGGCCATACGTTCCTTTTATCTATATGATTTATTGTATGTCATTCAGTTACATTTCTTCTTGAAGTTACATGGTTCATTATTATTATTTTTATTTGGTTTATCCATTATCATCCTATTAAATGTTGTACTATTAACACTATTTATGATACTGTGATATTTTTTATTACCATTATATTAAAACTCTATACATGAGGGTATAGTCTTCTCATTATGTTATTTACACCCCTACTACTAGTCAACAACCACTGGTATATGAGGAGGCATTCTTGAGGTCTAGTAACAAACCTTGTCTAGAAATGAGAGATAATTTCGACCCATAGAACATTACAAAATTGCATCATGGAATCTCAAGTTTTATTTTCTATTATATTAATTTTTGGGATAGTTAAAAAGAATAATATGAATTTTTGAAGACATGGTAATGACCATGTTTTTAGGTGTATCAAACCAATGCAAAGGGGAACATTGACTAACCAGGATGGGATTTATGTTCATGTCGTTCAGTAGTTAAAGTTTACCTTATTTCACCTTGGGTGGTTCACATTTTGTGTGATATTATTGCTTCTTTATATTTATACTCATGTACAGGTATGGCACAAGATTAGTATTCATGAATTATGATAGGAACATCGAGATATATATTTAAAATCACTATACAAGATGGGGGAATATTTATTGCATTTGATATATTTTTTTATATGAACTATGAAATGAGATTCTTGTTATATCTAATAAATGAAATGAAAGAACTAATGTGTTATGTCAATTCACTTGGAGAGAAAATTATTACGGAAACCTATGTTTGTGGGTTTCTTTTTTCACATGTTTAAGTTTAACTTGTTTTTTATGCATTGTTTGAAGGAATGCATTTTTCTTGTAGATAAATTTACTCCTCTCTATATTCGAGTAGAGCATTTAGAGAATGGTAATCAAAATGATCCTAACACAGCTGAGATGGATCTTTTAGAAACCATTAAAAACAAGATATTTTATTATCTCCACAAAAACATCTTATGGGTCATGTTATCCATGGATAAGGAGTCTGTTCACATTGTATGTTTGATGATTGAGTTAACAAGAGAGTTTCAACGTCAATTTGACCTGAAGGAGTAGTTAACATAGAAGAAATTTATTGAGAATTTCAAAATCCAATTTTATCTAGAGACATTGAGGGATGATAAGTCTCATGATTTATTGCACCATACGTAGGAGAGATTGTTAATGATAGAATACACTAGATGTTTCACTATCTTTCAATCATTGCAGCATCCTTAGTAGCTGATGAGGTAGTTAAGGTGAAGAATTTTTATGAAGATAATTTCTACGATATAAATTCATAGATGAAAATATTTTACCAAAGTAACATCAAGAACATTTTGAATAGATCATTCATCACAAAGTGTAATATATGCATGGCCTTTATTAGCGGTTTGGTAGTTTCAGTAAAGAAACTTGTGATCACTTCTTCTAGAAGAAATAAGTGTTTTTACAATAGTTACTTCTAGGTCATGAGCAAGATGAGTTGTCTGAGGAGTGGAATTACATATATCAATCATGGCATGTTGGAGATATTTTAGTGTTTCAAGAGTGAAAAAATACCATTAGTGTCATTTAACTACTAGACTGCCAAGCTTGTGGAATGATGACACATCTTAAGGGGTTCTGTAGGAGCTCATAGATAGAGACCAGTGCATTGGAATCATGATATGTACCTTTATCTTGAATGTTACTAGCTAACCCTTCGAAGAATGGTAGCTTTAATTTCAAGGAACATTCATACCCAGGTAGGGGATGTTTTACTCCATTGTTAAAGTTGAATGACCACACATAGTGAGTAGCGTAGTGGAGTTAGACTAGATCCTTGGGAAGAGGGGAAAGTTAGCTGCATGCTAGGATTTCTACTCTGGTTAGTTTCTATTTTTGACATTCTACAGCCAGAGGTTAGATTCTTTTGAAATCTACCCTTTCTTATATTTTTTGATACTAGATAATCATATTTTTTATATATTGTATTTTTATGAGTGGTTTGGTCTTGGTTGTATAAATACTTGACGACATCGTGGTCATTAATGCACCACTGGAAGTTAGGTTAGAAAATATAAATAATTGAAAGGTAGTCTCTCAAAAAATTTGTGGTTATAGTTTCATTTTGGAACGTTACATGCTATAAATGTAATGTTTAAATTTTACTATTGGTATGGATTGGTAAGTTCTATTTCAAAATCATATCAATGGTTACTAGAATTGAGTTACCTTTATACATCTAGAAGGAGGCAGCTATTTTCAATAGGGTGAGTGGGATCTTCGGACTAGTCATGTAGAACAATTCAGCGAAGATTGAATTGTCTCTTCAAATAGATAATATATATTTATATAGATGATGGTGTAAGGAATAATAATACATTTTTCTAGTAGTAGACCATTTTTAAGATGTTTTTCTTCAAGAGTTATACAAATTACCATATGATCATGATCTTGAGGCTTTGGTCGTGTTGGTGTTATAAATAGATGTAGTTTCTATCCCACCATTTACAATAACACCGAAAGAGCTTTGTTAATTGAATATTTAGTGGGAATATCCAAAAATATAAGTATTTCATATTACCTAGTACATCACCTGGGGGTTCTCCCATTCATTTTGACAATAATTATAATTGAAAATTTTGCCTACGTGAGGACTATTAGATATTGATTCAGATGATGGTAAAGAAACCATATCCATTTCCTTGCATCATGGATCTTTTTGATCCTTATATATGTGTCCAAATTTTTTCCATGATTGAATTGAGATCTAGGTACCATTAGTTGCGAGTAACGCCATCAAACATACATCAGACACATTTTAGAAGCAGGTATTGATTATATAAGTTTTTGGTGATGATGTTTAGTCTTGCAAACATGCAATAGATGTTCATGATATTAATGATTTTTTTTCATTTTCTAGATCAGTTTGCGGTAGTTTTTGTCTATTAAATATTAGTGTACTCAGAGGGTACATATGATCATTATCAACATACCAACATCATCTTGAGTACATTTATAGTGAATAATATTTACACCAAGCTATCTATATATAGTTTATGGATGGATAAGGCACACTTCATGGGTTATGTAAACTCAGACGACGGGGTGTCATTAGACCAAGAAAATCATGCAACAATGGTATCTTGGAAATTACCCATGAATGACTTTGGGATTCATATATTTCTAGGTTTTTCAAGTTATAATCGATATTTCATATAGAACTTATATCGTTTGGAAGCACTAATGATTGGGATGACTAATAATGGGTAAAAAAAAATTGGTTTGAGGATTGAGATAGATATTATAATTAGTTGAAGAGACGGATGACATCATCACTAATCCTCACCTTACCTTTTCCAGGTAATGCCTATACCATGAACTTTGATTCATATTGATTTAGATTCATAGCTGTTCTAATACATTTGGATCAAGTAGTTTTTTATGGATCCAGATAGTTGGGAACCCATGAGAGGAATTATCTGACTCATGGGATGGAGTTATCATAATTGGAATACTCCCTGAAACAATGGATACACTATCTTTTATGTGATAGTTTTATGGTGAATATGGACCATAATAATATCAAGAACAACTTTTAATTGTGGGACCTGAACATTCAATAGAGGATTTGGTTCGAGTATCTTCAGTATTTTTTTGACTTCGAGACAGCTTATACAATAGGGATGGGAAGTGTCTTTGATGATTATAAGAGACTGAAGATGAATACAATGGTATTGATGAAATATTTCAATTAGTAGTGAAGGATTTAATTATTTGTATACATGCATCTAAATACTCAAGAGTCTTTGGGATGAGTATCTCTAACCTCAACAGATGTTATACCCATAAATTTAGGTAGGAATAATAATGGGTATAACTCTAATATGAAAGGATAATCAAAGAGGGGATCATATATTTTGGGGAGCCACCACCAGGATTGTCACTTATAAGAAGCTATGTTATTCTTATCCATGAATGAGTATGGGTTTCTACGGTCTTGAGAAAAGTGTTTATGAGAGAGTTAAATAATATTAAATGAATGATAAATGAATGAAAAAAAGTTATGTATTATGATCTACATAGTGAGTAATAGTGTATAAGAATGAAAAAGTTGGTTGTAGGTTACATGAAAAAATTCTTCACCTGTCAGTAGGTGAAGTCTGAGAATTAGAGGTATCTTGAGTGATTATAAACTCTATCCATTCATGAATGGAAATGGGATGGTTTCTATAGAGAAACCATAATGGTATTTCCAATGAAACCTCATATGAATGAAACATATTTGGTGATTTTAGATTTACTGATCAAGGTAACCTACTTCTTACCCATCATGGATACCATAACTATTAATGATCAGGGTTCTATCTATGGGTTAAAGATAATACAATTTCATAGTGTTCTAAGTAATATGATTTTTAACAGTGATCCTCATTTCACGTTTCATTTTTAGAAGGGTATTCAGAAGGCTCTACAATCATAATTTATTCTCCATAAAACTAATCCTCCTTAGACTAATGAATAATAAAAATGGATGATTCATATTAGAGATGATATGTTATGAGATTATTTATTGGATTTTGGTGGTTTTTAAGAGAAACATATGAAACTCATAGATTTTTTATATAATAAGATATTCCAGTAATTGATACATAAATAACTTTACTAATATTTTCTTTGTAGGAAATATCATTATTCTCTTCATAGGTTATATTTTGGTGGTTGAGTACTTTTTGGGCCTATTCTCTTATAGGAAACGTCTGGTCAGGTTTAATTAATTAGGTAGTGGTTGGAGACCACATAGGGAAAGAATAAATCTTACACTACCTAATAGAGATGACCAATATAGTTTGAGGTGGGTCATCATTTTTTCCTTCATGTGTCACATAGTTTAGGATATCAAGAATCAATGAAAGATAACACCTACATTTAGTGGTCTGTTCAAGATAGTGGAATGGGACGGTCCTTTGGAAAACTGATTGGACCTTCCATAGTACTAAAGTTGCTTTGAAGATGTTTTTCACCTATCATAGCATTATATATATCATAAGAACCTTCTCACATAATATACGTCAATAATATAGATCTTGTGCTAGATGAATTCATTGAAGAGCATCCCCTACAGAATGTGGACTATAGTGAGAAGTATCTCTAGGGAAAGACTATACCTATTGAATTCATGTATTTTCAACATGAGAATATTAAGGATGATAAATGGGAAAGAGAATGTAATATGTGAGAAAAATGGAGATATTTTTTCATCAATACCCCATAATGATGCTTGGAGAAACTCAGCATTGAGCTATTATATATCGAGGAGGTTGTAATATTCCATATTTTTTTTCACATACGCCACTCTTTTTGGTTATTGTTAAGCCTCATTTAGTTGTGTTTTCCTCTTTTGAGCTTGTTGTTCATGTTTCCTTTGGGGATGGAGAGCCATTTTTAGGAAATCACCTAATTTTCTAGTATATATATATATTTGAATTAATGATGTCTGGGTATAAATTTGTTAAAGGATTTTTATGGTTATCTGTTGTGTTAGAATGATTCAGAAGTTATTTGAGCTAATATATAGAATTTTTTATTCGATCTATTAGTTGGACACTTTCTCATCATGAACAAGTTACATGATGTGAAACTGCTACTGGTTATATATCATGAATGAGGTCAAAGTGAGAAATATTTACACTTCGTGAAACTGGTTCAAATTTTGAAAAGGTCGATCAAGGTTATTATTATATGAGGAAATGTATTTTTTTGGATTATATTCCACATTGGAAATTCAAATCATGAATCCAGGATTCGCATCATGATTTCATTTGTCAATGTTGGATTTTGTATGGTGATTTCTAGAAAAATTTTCATTCACTGTGTAACATGTTCTCTTAGAGATAGGGTGACCTGAAGTGGTTTTATGGAGATTTATTTACTCCTGGATGTCTCAATTGAGCTATTGATATCAAGTTAGTTATTTCACTTTGGTTTTTTATGTTATTCTAATATCCCCCCATGTAGAGTTCTGATACCCACCACTGCATTGTTTTTTTGACATGTTTTATTTTCTATATAGGTTTTCTATTTTGATCTCATTCTAATTAATTTATCTATAGGCATTTCCCATTGTGGGTGTTGATTGAATATTCTGATTTACATGGGTATTATATAATTATTTCTTAATATGGGTTCAAATTATCTTTGTTTCTGAAATAATTTCTATCACACAAGAACACTACAAACATGACCCAAATAATTTTTCAAATCAGTTTTTTATGGAAGGTAAGTGGTTAGAACTCCCATTGGACATCGTTGGGTCCATTAGATTTGAGACTAGGATTGAGATACATGGTGAGATTTTCCTTGTAGTTATGATGAATATTGAATTATAAAAATCTGGTTATGGATTAACAATTTATTTGAGAATTCAATATTATTTAAATTGGATAACGAATCGAGATAAATTTTATTGTAAAGATTCTTCCCCTTGTAAGAGAATATAAAAAAATTAGAATATATGTATGGTTATTATAATGAGATAAATCAACTAACTAGGCCTAAAATATGATTAGTGGTGAATGTTGCACATGGTTAGCTTTCATATATGTTTTTCACCAAGATGTATGAGGCATTTGACCAATATATCATGAGACGTGGCACTAATGGTTGATGTTGGCATAAGAGAAACCACCACTTGAGCTATTATTCACCCCTTGTGACATGCACATGGGAGACATAAGTTACTGTAGGATGGGAATTTACATGGATCCCAAAATTAGATGGTTTTTTTTAAACATGGAATGATATTATGACCTGAGAATATGTCAGAGAATACATCATAAGGATTCACATAGAGCCTAATTGATCTTCTTGTATATGGGATCTATCCTGACGCATCCGTGTGAAAAAGACATCCTACATGGAAAAAAGTAGGCTTGGATGGAATTGATTATCAACCAAGAGCTTGATGGTTAGAAGGTTTATATTATGTGTTGTATTAATTGATTAGATAATACCCTGTAATCAATTTATTACATTAAATTTTGATCATAATGTTTTTTAGACACAATGGTTTCAACCTACTTAGTTTCAATCACACCCTATTTGTTCAATCATTTGGTACTAGAGCGGATATCATGGATGCATGTTTGGATATTGGAAAATGACCTTGTTGTTTATATTTCGTACATGATTTGTTTGTTCTTATAGACGGTATTGACAAAAGATTTGGGACATGAGTATTTTGTGTTTATTTGTGTGAGACTGATCTTTTATCAGTATGACTTTCTTCATTTAATTTACTACCTTTTTAGCCTGATTTTATATGGCTCATTATTATTTAGTTTTTTTGTTCTTTCCTAATCTTCTGTTATATGTTGTAATATTTACAGTATTTTTATTACTATGATATTTATTTATTTCCACTATGTTACAACTATATACTAGGGGGTATAGTCTCCCAACTATTATTTACACCACTCTTTCTCTTTAGAAAACTGTTGGGTATAGGGCTGGTGGGGTTAAGGTCTAGTAACTTACCAGGTTTGGCCACGTGAGAGAGTGTTTAGATGAGGAATGTCAAAGGTGTAATATATTACATCTTATTTAGACTGGGAGTTTCATGTACTGTAAAATATCATAGAGACTAAATTTAAAGAAATATTTTTTTGTTAGTTTTTATGATTGGTGTCTCATGTCACATTTTCTATCGAAAAAGTGTTATTATTTTAGAATCATAGGATGTTACAATCTCCATATATTCAATAAATTACATCCTCACATTTTGAACTTGTACGTCAAAATCTAGGGGTTTCCAAAGAAAATACCAATGTTGAAACCCCACATCGTAAAATGTCTTAACCAAACATCCTCTTAAAATAGTTACCGAGATATAAGAACATCATTTGGAATAGAAAAAACCTAGTATTTCATAAAATAAACTAATTGTGGGACATAAAAGAAAATCATAAATAATTATGAGGAGGGATAGATATCACTGATCAAAATAAATTGATTGATCAAGATAATGTTATGGACTAAAAAGTAATAAATCTATGATGGAAATGAAGGTAATCTGATAAAAGTTTCATTTCAAGTCCATTTTCCTAACTTTGTGGAATTATTTTAGTATCATGACAGAGGACACCATTAAATATACTTACAATTTCATCCTCTAAAAGTTCTTTGATAATTTTCAACATAATGTTTTACTCTAAGAAATGAATATGAAAATTGATTTTTTATGACTGAAATGGACCATATGATAAATAAAATAACAACAAATATTTCAATATCTCTCAAAATATTTACCAAAACAAAAATTGATAGCATGAGTTATCGAATATAATACATTAATTTATATACCAAAAAATTAACACCCATGGTTTAAATTAATCAAATTTTTATTTATTTATCCATCAAATAATTTTAATAAAAACAATTTCATATCAAATAAAACATCATGTAATTCAGTGGTAGGAATTCCACCATTTTTATTCTTTAGTGGTGTGTTCAAGACCCACATACTTTCTAGATTCAATGAGTTTTCACTCGAAATAAAATTTGTCATTTTCTAAGATAAAATTAATATAAATCCTATAATATTACAAAAAATTTGATCAATAAACTCAAAATTACATTGGTCCTGAAATCACTTTTTAACAAAAATGTTTTTATATACGACTTATTGCTTCCCATAAAATCATATAATCATAATTGATTATTATTTCGTTAACATCATTGATCATATTGACCCTTAAGTTAATCAATAACATTAAAATTATTTCAAAATATTGAAAATAATTATTCAATAAATATCATTTTCACAAAAACTTATACTAAAACAATGTCTTGTTTTTCAATAAATGTATCCGAAAATATGCTTAATGATAATAAAATTACTTAACAGAATTCCTATAATATGTGTGTTTGATTCATTTAATTATTATCAACCATAAATACATGAACCCATGATGGTATCCAGACACTTAAGTTAATCTAACATGAAGATATATATTCATAAAAAATTTAAACAATCCTTATTTTATCATGATTGTTTTAGCCAAAATACCAATCATAATAATACCTCCACAACATAATTCGTGAATCCAAATACCCATAATTTTTAATCATTACAATTTGGTTTTATTAAGATCATAATAATGTCCTTGATCCCTTATCTTCTTCTAAGGTATATTCCCTTGATTCTTGGGGAAATTATTTATGTCGTATCCTATCAAATTAAATTTTAAACACTATACACGACCATATTTTTTATTTCCCATAAAACCAAAAGCCTGAAGGGATTTCCCTAAACACATAAATAGAACACCCATTAAATTTAATCAAGTACCAGAGATCTTCTTTTCAAAATTATCACATGTGGGAAAATTCTATTTTCCTTTCTTCCACTTATCCAGTTTTTCTCTTCCTTCATCTTTTTATCATTTTTCAATTTAAAAATATAAGACATGGAGAATTATTTCTCTATTTGAATATCACGTGACACTATATCCTCATATCCTGAGAAGGTTTGGGATATTAGTATCCATTAAAATATTTTATTTAACCCACAAAAAAGTAATCAACCTCACACTTTGGATTACGTATATAGTTCCTAGAATATCTTATTATCCATGTAATGTTCGTGCCACATCTTGAAACACTTTCATCTTCCTTTTATCTTAATTTTAGGAATTTTCCCTCTATACATGATTTTGTTTTGAGAGGAAAATACTTTTCCATGATTATCACCTTAAAATAATTTTGGATCTAAATAGATATGAGATGGCATAGATACAAGAGGGGGGTGAATTGTATATTAAAAAATTTCTATTAAAACCTTTAATGAATTTTCTTAGTTTAATAAAAAAAATTCACAATGCCTCTTATAAAAAAACAAAGAATCGTAAATACATTCAATATGATGAAATAGTTATGATACCACATGTTATGAAACAATTGTATTCTGATTGAATTGAAGTATAATAGTAATACCGGGTGTAAATGATTCTACTAGATAGTGTATAAAATCAATATTAAAATTATAATTTATAATTAAAACAATTACAAAATAATAAAAATAGAAAGAAGAAATAAAATAATTCTCTTTATATTACAATAAGCAGCGAAAAAGTAAAATATATTATAATTCATTTATACCAAATAGGAGGGTATCCTCTCACATTGGATAATAGGTCTCTCTCACCATCACCGGTATGCCCTCGATATGATGATCAACACATCTGTCTTGCAATCCCCATAATCTCTCAATTTTAGAGATAATCAACACCTTTGTCTTTTAAATGGTTTGAAGCCCTCGTTATGATGATTGGTTGCACCGTCTGCCTATCCCCGATAGCCCTCGATCATAATCAACTGATATAACACACAAATAAAAAACAAATAACATATTGAAAAACAAAAACAAAGAATAATATATTCACGTTTTCTAATTTCAAGGTTTTCACATGAGAAAGAGAGAAGTCACACAATCTCTCTCTATAACTTGGAAGTAGAAAAAATTGATCAAAATATTATCTCTGATTCAAATAACAACCAATTTATATGCCTCATTTTATAATGGTATTATATTATTTAGTGTTAATATTTCTCTAAAAAATGTCAGAGGGACTTGGAAACCGACCATTGGAATGGTCATACTGAAATAGAAAACACAACATCATTTTGATTAGTTTATAACTAACTCCAAAATATTGTTTTGGTTAAAACAATATGTATATGAAAATGATAACACGAGTACAATTGATATAGAACATGTGTTTTGATAAATTAATAAAATAATGAATGAAATAAAAGTAAAACATCAGTAAGATTAATATTACTTTGTGAAATGTATTGATATGATACAAGGTGAGTACGATGCACAATGTGAGTATGATGAACATAGTCAGTATGATAAATAAATTATGTATGATATACAAAGTTATTATGATTGATAGAGTAAGTATGATAGACAGAGTCAGTACGATAGACAGAGTCAGTATGATAGACAGAGTTAGTACAATAGATAGAAAAACGATATTCAACATAAGTCCTTTATTAGAGAAATGATTATAAAGATATTTGAGATTTCCAAAAAAGGCATAAAAGTAAAAAAGATTACTTTTGACTTAACAAATACTTCCACTCGCTGTTTTTTATTTCTTCTTCATCCATAGTGTTTTTAATAAATGACCACCATTGATCCATATATTTTGAGAGATTATAAACTACCACAAAAACATTCTCCCAATCATTACTTCCTAGATTGAGAAATTTCTTCTCTAAGGAACTTAGCCATTTCCTAGCTACAAATGGATTTATAGTTCCATTGAATGATGGATTTTTCTGATGCATGAAGCAGTTTAACTTTGATAAACAATATTTTGGATCCTATGGATACTCTATACAGGCATGGTTAAATCTCATAACCTAAGTTAGATACCCATATATGGTATCCACTCGATCAGCTCTAGCTGAAACTCCAGCTCCAGCCTCATTATCTTGAACACTAGGGGAATCCCTACATAGTGTATGTGTATTGATATAGTTCACATTCCTTCCTTTAGGAACCATTTAAAAATAATTTCATAAACCATGTAAGATCATATCACAATGATACATAATGTATAGTCCCAAAACTGGTGAAATAATGATCCTAAAATAAAAAAATTACGCATAGTAAATATAATAATTAAAAACATGGTTTATTAGGGAAAGATTCCAAATCATAAAAATATGATCAATTTATCCATATTAATTTGTACAAAATCTTTTAATTATCCTAATAATATCCAATGAGAGTGTCAAAGTAGTTTCCTAGAAATTCATTTTTTCACGGACAAGGTGAGAATCGAATCAAAGGACAAGTTACCTTTTCAGAGTTATTTCCCCTAGGTATAATTATTCTATAACCATGTCTACATTTTGTATCCAAAAAAGGATATATTTCTAGTAAAAACCACATAACATCTTTTTTACAAGACTTTAGTTTGTTTTTCTAAGATTATTCTCAAATTATATCATAAGATTATATTATCTAATATTTTTTCCCTAAATCTTGTTCCCAAGGTATCTGATAAACATTCTGTGATACAAGATCTAAAGACCACAACCCATGTATCCTAGATATTGTGGTTACTTTATTACATTATCACCTGAAACAAGGTATTTTATCCTGATGGAATGAATAGTTTTTTAGTCCCTGTAAACAAGATACAAACTTGAATATCGCATTATAATAGAAAACATAAAATATATCGGAGTTTTATATTTGAGAAAACTATTATTCCCTTTATTATATCATTACATAATTATTATAATACACATTTTTGAATAACATGGAAAGGAATCATAAGAAATGAGTGATCTATATTGCTCATTAAGGGTAAGAATATAGTGAATGATAAAATAAATATATAAGTCATAATCAATAGGAAATGGTTTATAATTAAAAATTAATTCCACTTAATAAATACATGAACCTGAAGAATAACATGGAAGGGATAATTAATGATTAAATAATGCCATATAAATAATCACCTCGTCTTGAAAAATATTCTTGGATATTTTTACTAATCTTTAAATCAAATGTAAATAAACAACCAATATAATAATTAGAGAATGAATAATGTTGGTCACCATAACTATAACAGAGAGGATTTGTAATAGGAAATATAGCATAAATGGGTAAGGCCTCACCCAAATACCCAAGAAAGTTTGTATCATGAGACCAACTGATGCATAAAGTTTATATAGAAGGCCCCACCCGTCACTAACTATGTAAAATGATTTTCTTATATTAAATGTTTGAAACATAATAAAAATAAAAATTCCTTTTGAAAAAGCTTCATATGAAATGTTAATACTTTTCTTAAGAAATTAACATAATCATAAATGATTCAGAGTAATATAGAGGATAAAATGAAAATAGTGCAATCCATTTCAAAATAATCATAAAGCATCCGGATAAATAATAAAGATGGTATAATTATAAAATATTCCCAATGTATAATAAATATAATAAGGTTTTTTTCATTGATGAATATATATACTGAATATTTTAATTAAAAACATTCTTGAGGAAAATATCATATTCACGTTGAAAATAACTTTTAAAAATAAAAATTATAAATAAAATTAAAAATTTATTTTCATTAAAAATATAATTGATAAATTATAATGTAATGCTAAACAAAATGAGTTCTTATGAGAAAGGAAATGATAATCTTTATGAGTATTTGGAAACAATGATTTCATTCAAAATTTCATTAAAAAAATACCTTATTTGGAAAACGATTGAAATATTTATTTTAAACCATTTTAAAAAAAGTAGAGTGTTGGTAAATTTTTTTTGGAAAAATTGTTTTGAGAATTCCAAAAAAATTGATTTTTTTTAGAAAACAATGATGTGGAAGAAAATATTTTCAACCAAATAGAGAAATAGCGTTGTATTTTATTATAACATTTTATCAATCAATGTAATTACCAAATATAGGAAAATGGAACAAAAAATGAAATTTCAATGACTAAAAATATGAGAATAAAATATATTAGTTTTAATATTTAAATTTCCAAAAAGTCCCATATTTGAGACATAAACATAAAGAGTCCCAAATAATGATGAGATTGTGAAACAAACCCATACTACTTTGGTTACTTTTGTATAATAAGACCCATGAAAAAAATAACATGAAATAAAACATTAGATACTATTAATTTAAAGATATTCATGAAATAACATACCAATGGGGTATTATATAAACTACAAAAAAGAAATATGTTTTGAATATAAAATATGTGTCATAAAAGTAAAGGTGAGATGAGAGGGCCTTACAATGATCATAACATTGAAGTGGGGATCAATACATTAATCTAATATGTGTATAAAATGTAAATATAAATAAAAAAAGTGTAATTAAAAAATAATACAATCAAAATTAATATTACTGACAATATTATAATATCAATGATAATTTAGAAGTAATATAACCCAATGAAAAAAATACACTGTGAAATTCCTTAACACATGGGAATTTTCAAGTAAAATAAACATGGATGAAATAATTCAAATTAAAACCCAAAAATACAATGAATTATAAGGTATAAATTATATTACATTGATATTTTGATGTATATACACAATATAATTAAATTAGGTGCATACCATTACAATATGCACCAATTTCTTTAAATTGTGACCAAATCCCTTACCTTGGGCATATATTTCATTCATACATCTCCATAAATCCAATATAATAATAATATAAATATTATAAATCTATTAATGAGACACAATATAATATATTATACTATATATTATTTACATATAGACTTTTATGACTAGTGTATTGAGAATTATTTTTTAAGATCACTATTTCGAGTGATAATTTGTTTATTTTTTATGTAAATTCTAGTTCATTAATATTGGTTATTTTTTTTTATCATAGTTAAATATTCTATATAATTTAAAAAATGTATTAATATAATGTATAATTATTAAATAATTATTTATAATCGTACAAAAATATAAGATATGAGAAAATGAGTAACATCGTTTGTGGAGACGTTAGCGTGTACGTACACTTGAACGCTGTTTTCATTTTTAGTAAATATATAATGAGAGAAAGGTAAATAATATTTAAAATTTTTAAAAATATTATTATATAAAATATATCATATATAATAAATAAATATATCATTATTATCATCAATTTCAAAATTGAATGAAAACAATTTCACAATATTATATGGATGTTGTAGTCCACTCGTATGCCTGAACAACATTAATATTTTCCAAAAGGTTGAAAGTTGAAAATGTATATGTGATATTATAATTTAAATAGGTATATTAATTTATTAAATATATATAAATATGTTAAATCGATTATTATATCCAACTGAGAGAGGTATTTATTAAAGAAATTACTTCAGTTTGCGAGGCAGCAGTTCTCCGTACACATGATGATTGGATATGAGGTAAATATAGATTATTAAATTAATATAATAACATATAATTATATATTAGATAATATTTTTATTATTTTATCATATTTCCGGAACATTTGATGAAGATAGAAGAAGAATTAAAATGAAAATGTATGGTTAAAAAATTACCTTTTCTTTGGAAAACCTGTTTAAGGTTAAAACAAAATACTTATTATATTGGATTTATGATCAATAAAAAACCTCTATAATTTGGGTAGGTATATAAGGATTATATGGTTTTAGGTATTGGATGAATAGATCAGTGGGAGTATCAATAGAAGAGGATAGAGAGTGTCCTCTAATAAGTGGGGGAGAGAAAGCACATGACATTTTTCAAAAGAGAAATTGATAACCACTATTTTAACATTAAAAAAGGATAAAAAATGGCCCATTAAAGAACAATGGTTGATATAAAATCCAAATGGACTAATAAAATAAAATTTTATAAGATTATAGTTAATTTAATCCTTATATTTTCAGTTTAACCCCCGGTATACCCGTTTTAACATTAACCATGGTAATTAATTTTAACTATGTT
Source organism: Viscum album (assembly GCA_963277665.1). Classification (NCBI taxonomy): domain Eukaryota; kingdom Viridiplantae; phylum Streptophyta; class Magnoliopsida; order Santalales; family Viscaceae; genus Viscum; species Viscum album. The sequence continues at coordinate 323,846,011 of OY728165.1, read as the reverse complement.
AAATATTAAAAATCACACAAAATTAAGTTAAAAATATAATATATTATTAATTATGATAATTAAAAATATTAAATAATTTTTTTAATTATATTTACAAATTTGGCTGAATAAAATTTAAAAATATTCTCATAGACGCGATGAAAATGCTATTTTCCTATTAAATGCTTTCATAAGTATAAAATTTTTTAAAATAAAAATTAAATATGAAACTCATTAAAATTACCTACACATTATTTATTATATTATAATTTAACTAATGTTACGTTTAACAAAATTTTAAATGAAAATAATAATTTTAAATTCAATAAATGCTTAGAAAATTTTCAATAAAAACCATTATTTTTCACAAATCCTGAAAAAACTAAAATTTTAAAATGATTATAAAAAATTAACTCCAATATTATTTTTACATGATTATTAAAATAATTAAGTCAAAATTTTTAAAAAATAATTTTAATTTTTTTATGCAAAACACAATGATATCATTTAAAAAAAATAGGATATAGGAAAAAATTTCTTTTTAATTTAAAGGATTAATTTTTTATATTAAATATATAACCATTGGATTTATTTTATATAATTGAAAAAAATATTTTTAATTAAATACTTATTCCTATTCATACCCTTAAAATTAATGGATGGGTTTTAAAAATATTATATATTATTGTTGATTTAGACCTCAAGATGCATGTTGAATAAGCCATAAAAGACAATAAAATTATAAGAATATGTTTTGTAGGTTTTTAGAGTTTGGTGTTGGGCGTAAAATATTCTATTAAAGAAACTTTTCTTCTTTATAATATCAGTGTGTTACATTTTTATAACCAACATTTTTAATTCATGTTCAGGAATCGACATGAATTTTTTTACTCTATGAATCTTAGTGGGTTTTTAATAACTCCCCATTTATTTTAAATCCTATTTATTTGATGGTATTTTGAAATTAAGAATTCTCATTCCTGATTTTTGATTCTTTATAAATTCTATCACATGTCTTTCATTGTAGTTTCTCATGAATTTTTTTGAATGTCTATTTTCCTAGGATAGATCACATTTGTTTCCCCAAAAAATTATTAGAATTAAGAACCCCATTACTGTTAATGATTACATGTGGTTGATTCATACCAAATGATGTATTTATAATTAGAATTTTTTAAGAAGAAAACCTATTTTCCTCCACTAAAATAATAGGTAAAAAATATTTTGATTCATGGGATGATAGTAAAGGGATTGAAGGAAAAATTATAGAATCTAGAGAAGATGGATTTTGTTGATAGAAATGATATTAAAGAGTTACCAAAAAAAATTCAGATTTATTTGGAAAATAATATATTATGCGAGTTCAAAAATCTGAATGATCTGGAGGATATTTGTGTGATACTTGAAATATAGGATAAATCAAAATCACTTACCAATCAGTTATGTCCAAAAAAATTGTATCATTTTTGTATTCCATTGAATAGATATTTAGTCTACCATATGGATGAGTTCACTAAACTAATAAAGGATCGATATTTGGTGGAGGAAAAATCAATGATTAAGGTAATCTGGTACCCATTGAAATAGATGAAGATGATACATACTTTCTTCTATTGTGTTTTCTCTAGATTTATTTTATAATTTTGTCACCGCATTGTTTTTTTTAGAATAAAATGTTGAAAATGGATGATTTTATATCATTATTATTTATGAATTGTACTCATACAATAAAAAATAATGGTGAATATTTTGGTAATAATGGTATGCTGGATGTGATAGATGAATGTTTTAATCGAATAAGTGATTGTATGTCAATAATAAATGTGAAGTGATTTATTTTTGATCAAGATGTTCAGGTGAAGATAAATTTCAAGGTTTTAAAATATAATAATGAAGAAAATATGTACCCTCAAAAAGATTATAAATCTACTAGAATAAATCCTTTAAAGGATGATATCGATTTTTTTATTTAGAATAGATTATCATAAGTTAGATCAAATCAAAAAATGGGTCATTAACTCAACATATTCATACCATATTATACCAAATATGAAATTATTTTCACCATATGAAGAGGGAGACTTAAGTAAATTGAAGATGGTAAATGAATTTTCTTCATGAATCATTATTGGTGGTGATATTTGTATCAATAAAATTTAGTTTTTTCATTTAAGCCAAGAGATGTGCTAAATGTTCTAGGTATAGGTCATTTTTTTATCAGTATGTGCTCTTGATAATGATGGATTAATGAGTAATTTATACATTGGATGATGGAAATTTTCATAAGGGTATATTTTATATGAATGAGGTAGAATGGTTGAAATTCATTTTAAGAATTATTTAATGGTGTGTGGTGAAGTTATGAAGGTAGTTTCAAAGAATGATCTATCATATTCATGGGGTGGATGGTAATATCATAGGATTAAAAACCATCAACTACGATGAAGAAGGTTTTCAAGATAAAGTAGAATAAGATAATTATTTCAGGTATTATACCCAATAGTGTTTTCTTTAATGATTTCCACAGAAGAGTGAATTAAATTTGAAGATCCTAGTGACACACCATCAATTTGAGACAATGAAGTTGACACTGTCTTATTATGATATTTCGAGCATTGGAGTAGATAATTTATATTTGTACTCAATATTTCATAGAGATTACTATTATGGGAGAGAAAAATACTACTAGTTCTAGTAGTTTATCACAAGAATGTGTAGATTTAGTTTTGATGAATACTTTGACATTTGGATTTATTTTTCAGGGAGCGTTTTTAGTTTTCAATCAGATTTATAAACTGGTGTCATCGTATTTTTTATAGAGGACATTGTCCAATGTGATACCAATTAATTTTTATTACAACTATATTTTTGGATGGTATCACCTTCTTTGATGATTTGTAGAGCAATATTGTTAGGGTAACACCCATTTTTTGATTGAGAAAATTTTAATTTATAGAGATATTTTCAATACATTAATATGATGTTTTTTATTAATTGAGAGATTTTATCAACATTAATAGATTAAAAAATTGTTATTGGATAAATTAATTCGAAATGGACTTGGTGTATTTATGAATTCACAAAGGAAAATTATTCAAATGTGATGATTTTAGGAAAGATTCTGGAGACACATCTGGAGTGAGAATCGAAAAGAGGTCCATGAGAATGAGGTCCAATACTGCTCGAGTGGTGATAAATAAATTTAGATAAGGATAATTAGTGTTCAATGATTTTTCTCAATGACACCCATGTTTTCATTAATATATGGTGTGATTTTTTTTCACATGAGGGGGGAATTTTTCATTAAGATGACTTTCATATAGGTGATAAAATTCCAACGATGTATGTTTTTCACATAGGTTTTTTGTGCACATATTTTTTTATCTAGTTCATGAATTGTGTTTAAGTTCGTAATTTATTATTATTACTGTATTTTTAGAGATTTCCATAGTTTTTTAATCCTCAAAATGAGAGCGTTTTTCTAGGTTAAAAACCCCTGGATTAGTTTTTTAATCATCTTAAATTCTCGCTTTCATTTTTTGGAAAATCTCATAATATTTTGTTGAAAGCTTATTTTTCATGAGACAGGTCACATTCTTTAAAAAATAAGATATTATATTACTTTGTAAATTACACAATTTCATGTTGTTCTATATGATGGATTGTGAATTTAATTTAATATGATAATACCTAAACTAACAAAGTGATTCAAATAAATAATGATGATTCTTTATTTTAATTAATTTATATTAATATCCAAACAAAAGTTTTGAGATAATAATAATTATAATCAGGAAATATTTTCATTAGTAATAAGGAGATAAAAATAGTGTCCGGTATATTAGTTTCACATTACTTTTCACACCCAATTTCAGTGAAAATTTTTATACATTATTACTCTCTTTCCACATTTTCTTTTTTATATGTTTCAAATTTTTTTATCTTATATCCCTTAATTTCTTCACCTCTATTATGTTTTATTTATCACTCCTCATATTTTTTTTGTTTCTAGGGATCCGTTATCCCGTTAAATATACTTTAAATGATGTTATATCATACCATATCCTAGCAATTCATGTTTAATTCATCCTTTCCATATATGGCCAATGATAATTTTATTTCTCAAAAATTTATTCCAAATGTTTTCATTGATGAATAATTTTTTTTAATATCAATAATCTATGTTCAAAATAGTATGTTCTTATAGTTCCTAATGACATTCGTTAATATATTTTGATAGAGTTTTCATACTATTCTCTATAAATTCCTATAAATTCTTTATTGTTTTATATCGAAATGCATTTGTATAATTGATGCAAATTTTTTACATATATATTAATGTTAACTAACAATTTTAAAATTTATATTCAAAATATAGAACATTTATATATATATATATTCACATTAAGAGTGTTTGAAAATAGGAATTTCCAATAATCATCTAGATGAAATAAATTTTGGTGGTTATATGTATTTAATTTAGTTACTCATTCATGATCATTATTATCAAATATATATTGAATAATGATTACATGAATATATAGTTTTATTATAAGTTTTATCTTTTTATGGTTTAATTTTCAATTTTTCTCGATAAACATTTCATTGGATGGTTTCAGGTGGGTATAATATTTTCATATGATTCTTATGTTTGGATGCAAAATGGTTAAACAACTGATCCCAGATTTGAAGGGCCTTAAATTTCATATTAAATAAATTTTCATTAATGAAAAATGTGAATTTTTCCTCTTTAATTGAAATATATATTTTATATAATTTTATAAATATTTAATAAAATAGTATAATTATATTTAGATACTACAACATTTGTGCATATATTTGCTTATAAAATTCAATGACAGTCCTGATTTTTGGGGTTATCTATTCTTTTTACTCAAATTATTTATTTGAAAATAGAAGATATGAATACATTGGGCATAAAACTAATGTATATAAGATAGGATATGTTAATTAATTGTAGCAGCTGGTATTTACAGAAATTTATTTGTTAAATTTTTTAACAAGATTGATCCAAATTTGATCTAGGTAGTATTTATAATTTTGGATTCATACATGGGTTCTTAAACAATGAACATAATTTTTTGCATTATATTGGAATGATTATATTTTATGGTGTATCAATTAAATATTTTTTTACCTTTATATATATTATTTTTTGTTTAATATAATAAATCTTTCTGATCTGTAGATTTTATGTTTTAATGTGAAATTTGTTTGAATTTTTTCTTATTTGAAAATATTATTTATTTTTAATAGATTATTCTTATTCTTTAGAATTTTCCAATATATTTGGTTTTTCCTTATCATTCATAAGATTATTATCATCTCTTAATATTTTAAATTATTTTTTGGTTTAGTTTTTTCTTTTGAATATGATTTGGTGTAAAAAATAATCCAGTATAATGACTGGATGAATTTGGTTAAATAGAATGGCTATGGAGTAGATTGATTAAAATTATTATTGAAAATTTATTTATTTGATTAATATTATGAAACTGAATGAAAATATTATACATACATTTTATATTTCTTGAATTATAGTTCTCTTCGACTTTACATTGTATTTTGTGTTATAGATATTTTATATATGAAAAATGGAAAATGTGTATAATTATAAAAAATATGGACGTGAATTCCTAGGTAAATATTTATTATATTATATTATCAAAAATAACATCTTGTAAAACATTATCACTATTAAAGAAACATGAAAATATTTTCTAAAAATGATTTAATAATGAAAAACAAGAGTTTTAAAAACCTGTATGATTATTGTATAGTTTATATAACATCTTGTATTTATTATCAATCATATACAATCCTAAGAAAGGAATGTTTCTAAAAGTTAATTAATTATATTCACAAGGGTCTTCAAAACACTCTTGGGTTTTCTTTTGAAATTTTATTACAACATAAATGTGTGTGATTAAAAGTAAATTTTAATATAGTATAAGCAATGAAAGAAAAGGGTAGCACACTAAAAATAATTGGTAAAATAATCCCCATTTTAAAAAGATAAATATTATGATTATAATGATAATACTAACTTTAGAATCATATTTTGATCACCTTACTAAAAACATATTGAATGAATAGTTTGTTAATGGGATGGAATCATCCAACATAATAGAAGGTTGCATGTTTGAGCTAGAGATCAAAAAAAGGAACGAATGTGATGAAACATTAGAGACCTATTTTTGATGTCTATGTATAAGGACCAAATCAAAAACATATATTATTAGAATTTTATTGTTTTCTAGAGTTTGAAAGTGAAATAACCAGTATATTGGGTTAGTATTTTATTTTTATATGAGTGTAATAGAGAAAAAAACACTTCAGATGAGTTTAGTTTTTTTTTAAATTAAACAAAGTCTCAGTGGCACTGAGGGAATTCACACATTTCATGAATCCCAAAGGTATATATTCTATAAATTCTTTTGGCCCTCCTTGATCAAAATCTGTATTAGTGGACATGACGCATTCTTTTCACATTAAAAAAAATTAGTATTTTTAGTTTTAGATTTTTTAAACATTTTTATTGTGTTAATATAAATATAAATATATATATATAATTTTTTAGAAATTATATATTATTATTATTTTACTCGATAATACTGATAAAGTTAATTTGAAAATATAAACGAGATTCTTACAATAGGTCCCCCATTATATGGGACCGTGATCATGAAATCCTCATGGTTTTCCAATATGTGATTAAGCTTCCCCTTTTCTAGCACTAGATTAATAATATATTATTATTGTTTATACATTATAAATAACTAATAAATTATTTTAAAGTAATTAATGAATAATTAGTTATAATTCATAAAATTTAGTTATTAATTAATAATAATTAAGAATAATTCTAAATTAATAAATTATAATTAATGGAAGGAATTAAGTGGCTAATAATAATATTAAATGATTTATAAATGATTAATAAATATTAATAACTAGTAAAAAGTTAATACTCATTTTTAAAAATTAGAAATTTAAAAATAATGAGTTATTAATTATAAATAAACTTACAAACAATAAAAATCAATTAATTATAATATTTATTAATAACATGTGATTAATTTATAATAATAGTTAATATTTAGTAATAATTTAGTGATAATTTTTAATAATTAGAAAATATTCTATTTTTAATTAAAAAATAATTAATTAATTTATAATAATTGATTAATAATTTTTGATAACTAGTTAATTTACCAATTATAGTAAATTATAAAAAGTGCATAAAAATAATAGGAAATAAAAATTGTAATTAATAATTTTTAACTAAATATTAATTGTGAATATTTATTAGTAATTATTTATTAATAATTATTAATAATTAATAAATAATAAATAAATAAATAAATAATAATAATTATAGGTTTTACTTATTATTAGCTATTATGTAATATTAAGGTGTAATTAATTAATAATAATTAATAAATTAGTAATTAAGTGTAATTATTTTTTCTTAAAAACTAATTATTAGGACGTGTTAATTAATTATATATTAATAAATTACATAATAATAAGAATCCCCAGTGTCATTGATTTAATGTTCGAGTTTGGTTAAACCAAGAATATTATGATTCACGGTTAGTCATGGAAGATTCTAGTCATCGAAGGAATGAGAATTGATTTAATTATCTTTGATAGTGAAGGAATGAGAAGTGATGAAATTATTTCGAAAGGAAATAACCTCTATGATTGATGTCATGATGAGTATTACAAGCTTGATAATTCAAAAATAGGTACAATCATATATTTGGAATGGGTTTTGTTGCTCAACCCTTTGAATTTTTCCCTATGGTGGATCATATTGTTTTTTATATATGGAAACAACATTATGACTAGATGACAATGTTGTAACGAACTGGTTATGAAGTATCTGTGGGTATGGGACCTTGTTGATGGTTAAAGACATCAAGAAAGTGATGAATGAATGTAGAGTGGAGGTTGTTGATGTCTACAAAATACTATGGATTGGTAAAAGGTCCCTACCCGATGACAAGGATGGTAATCGAGTGTTGGATGACGATGACATTCGGATGTAGGGAGAAGGATGATGATGACCTAAGGAATAGGACGATGATGAACTCAGGATGTTGGGAGTAGAACAATGATGTTCTTGAGTGGTAGGGAGAATACCAGCGATGTTTTCCAGAAATGAAACCATACACAAGTTGGGGATGACCTCGACAAGTTAGTGAAGACCTCAACAACATATTGACGTGGAGTGTATATTTCCAACAACGTCAAGATTTCACTATGGATAGACCCCCAAAATTATCTGTGACCAAGAGAGATCAATTTAAGACATTGAATCTAGAACTATATCTACTGATTATCCATATGGATAGCCTATTTCTATAGAGGGCTGGCATTGGGTTCATTGAAAAAGGAAGAAAAAAGACATTATAGTTCTTGGGACCAGGATTAGTGGGCCTTTAATTTTTTTTCAAAGTGTTGGAGGTGAGGTAGATTCCCAAATAAAAATTTTATTTTTGACTATTAGGTGATTCTATGTAGCTATTATGTGTATCCATTGGCTGTTTCTATCCCAAGATACTTGTACCTTGTTACATCACTCCATTTATTTTTATCGTATGTTTTCATTTATCAATAAATTTTTGGTTCATGGGTTTGGGTCTATAAATCCATGGTTGAACCATATTAATAATTAATAAAGAACTACTTACTATTAATAAATTTTAGTTTATTGAATAGTTTTAGGGTTATTCCCAATCATATAAAGGAAAAAAATCTCTTTTTAAATTTGTGTGAAAGACAATACATATCCCATGGGCCAAGAGGAACAAAAGGGTATGAAGTACATGTGTCGAAGGTTCATAAATGGTCCAAAGGACATAGTAGCTCATGGGCCTTGAAAATGATCCTTGAGAAAGAGATGACTCAATGTCACAATAGGTAGCATACTTCAAATCATGCTCTAGTCAAACACATTTATGCCCCCAATACTAGAGATATATCACGTGTGTAATCAGTCAATGTTGTTATGTAAACCCCCATGTTGGGAGTTTCATTTTTCTAGTCTAACACAACATGTAAGTCACCCCTCAATTCCACAATTTTCTTTCGGGTAGGATAAGATGATGGTTTCCAACACTATCATCTCTCTTTTGAGACACCCACCCAATGATTATTGTTTGGCTGTCGTTGCATCCGGAATTAGATGTTCCACATCATCTAACTAAAAAATGTGAAGTAACCCACAAGGGCAGGTAACCATTCTTCCATCATAGGTGTAAAGAAACATTATGGAATTATGGGTTTCAACACAGTCATCCTCCTTTTGAGGTCTCATACCTAGTGTCACTTTCATGAAATACTGACCCACATGACAAATAAATCCTGACATTATCCTAGTGTCATATTTTTCATGAAATCCCAATAATAAAAATTTATAACATAAAAACCTCTTGAGGATTCCACCCAACCATACCCAATTAGAATCTTCTCCCATCAAACCTCTCCACCCCCAGTATCATTGGATGCCACACCAAGGCTTAAAAGACACATATCAACATCAGTTCTATCGTTTTTACAGGATGCACAAAGATTTAAGATGATCAACGACCCACCAGAAGATCAATAGTAATTATTATTAACTACTAATGATATTAATTAGAAATTAATGGATAAAAATTTAAAAATTACGAATTAATTATAATTATTAATTAATTACTTAATTTCATTAATTAAATTATAATTATTTACTAATTACTATTCAATTATAATTATTAATAATTATAAATTATTTAATTTGGAATCAATAAACCATTAAACAATAATAAGTAACCAAATAAAAATTCTTAATAATAATTTGATATTTTTGAAAAGAATTTTAAATAATTATTAATTAATTAATAATTTTTTAATATATAGTAATAATAATTGTTTTCACTCCCCATCACCGTTTGTGATGTCTTTATTCAATCCTTAACCCCTAAATTCCTCATATCCCATAATCATTCCACTAGTTCTTCCATTCACAATAGCAACCTTATCCTCCACCAACTGCCATGAAGGTCTTGAAATGTACCATCACATCATTTCCCCCAAAACTCAAAACTCATGATTTATAACCCCTAATACCACTAAATTATATCACCATTTCCTTTGAGGTACAACTTTTTTATCCCTATTCTATAATTTTATGGGGTATTATGGTTACCCAAACTTCATTCCATGTGGTTGTCAAATGATTGGAATTGATATAATAGATAATGATACATCACATATCCTTCTCCTGAATACTAGATCAAGCACCCTTGGGGAGATCTAGATATTAGTGGAATGATTTCTGTCCAAAAATCAATATCTTTTCTATCCCATACTTCTTGTGAATGAACTACGAAATCTTATTGGCGATAGGGTTAGAAAACATTGAATGACAGTGTAATGGGGGTGCAGATCAGTAAGGTTGGTCAGCATGCTATGTCTTGGGGGTGAAAAATAGGGGGGTTTGGTGGGGGTCCCAACTATTCATGGCAGTGGAGGAGAAAATTGTTGGTCCACCATAGTGAAACGATGTGGTGGAAGATAACTAACTGATCGTCATCCATCCACCAAGTTGTAGCTGGTGTTTTGCTAAACAATGGGTTCACACCACCCAAGTGCTAACCATGAATAACCCTTAGGTTGAGAAACATGTTGGCCTAACCACCATTTCATTTTCAATACATGGGTCCAAAAACGGCCAGCCACATAGGTCTGAAATAATGGGCTTAGGTGTACCATCCAAGGAAAACTATCCCAAACATGAACCCAACACATGAGAAGGCATAAAAATGGAATAATTTGGTGTAGGAATTTCTTGTTCATGAGTGTCATCCCATTAAATTATGCTCACTATGGTGCATGTGGGAACTGTGGACTTCTACATCAAAAAATGTTTGAGGTTCAGTTTTGTGCCTAAGGCATATTCCCCCACACCCAATGCAGCATGTGTCTTGATTGATGGCCCCCACATGGCCCTGATGTTTTCTAGAATGGTTTGTTTCATAAATATTCCTCTCTATTTGTATTTATTCATCATATTAATATATCCTGAGTGTTTTTGTACATATATTACCATGACATTATTTGTTTGTTCATGCAAGGATATTTTTTAGGATAGATGGGAAGATTTAGGATTTATCATCACGGGACCAATTTTGGGGTTTGGGAATTATGAGAAAATCCAACCCTATTGTTCAGATCTCCCCTTTCTTCAGGATGATGATATATTTAAGTAGGTGTAATACTAAATTCCCTAATAGAGTAGACATACACTATATCCTGAAAATTATCACACAATGTTCACTCCATCACAATATAAAGATCCCTTTTTTGGTCTGTATAATTTATGAATTATTGAATTTATATTTTATAAAAAAGAAGCCATTTTTTAATTAAAAATGATAAAAATAAGTTAGGGTGAATTTTTGATATTTTTCTAAAATAGTTGATTTGTAGTTGAATAGTAGAAAATACTGATCTTGTTAATACCATCACTTTTTTGAAATTATCATAATACAATTATGAAATTAGTGTTTTTGAAACCATATATATATATATATATATCTTAAATTTATATATAAAGAGTAAAATAAATTATTTAAAATTACTATATTGAATTTATAAACCAATTTTTTATCGTTTTAGAAACTTATGTAATATTTTAATCTAAAAACCATTTTATTCAGTTCCCTTAAAAATTTGTATTCATAACATATAGAAATTAAATATATAAAAACATATTTAATATTTTAGATCAATATTTTTATGTTATATAATTTGTTCACTTTCATTTTTAGCTATAAAGTAATGATTACTAATATTAAAGTTAATTACCATGATAATGTTGAAAGAGTTATTTAAAAATAATTGATTTATTAATTTTGTGTAATTTATTTATTATCATAAATTTAATTGACCTATTTTATATAATTAATCTGATAATATTTTTAAATATATTTGAATATGTATTATCATTCATTTAATTATTAATTAATATTTTTAATATTAAGAACATTTAATTGTTAAAACATTATTTTTCTTCAAAAAACTTTTTTATTTATTATATGATTTAATTTAAAAGTTATATATCTCATAGTTATAAGTTTAATTGTGTTAAATATAATGTAAATTTAGTTTCATTGGACTTAAATTTGGTAATATAGGTTATCTTATATTACCTAATTAAAAACTATTTACCAAGGTAAAAACTAAATTGTCCAAGTGTAATAATACGATTTTAAAAGTCTCAAGACTTGTTTAAAACATGTTAAGAAATTCATGGTTGAGTTTAGATCAACCCAAAACCATATACAGTAAGTCACATGCCACCTTTAGATATATTTACCCATGAATAGTTCCACAACATTAAGGATATGTTATGATTATTTATAGAAAAGTCATTTCCCCCATTTATAAAAGAAGTTCCCTTCCATCCATTCAATACTACAGTTCCACATAAAAATTTTCATTTAACTGTAATTTTGTTTTACCTCCCATAGAAATATATTTTACTTTAATAATTCCATGATCTATATATGATATCATAATCCCTTAATTTCTATGTATAATTTCAAGAGGACGTTCAATCTCTCCATGTTAGTAATACATTCTAAAATTTTATTCTTATAATTCCTAGCCAAATAAAACTTATTCATGAATGAATGATAACATTCGTATTATAAATATATTAAATTTCATAATACTGATGAAATATCCATTTTAAACGTCCCCCAATACCATTCAAAAAAGGAAAATATCATTATGTTTGTGTGTGGAATACTAACTCCATGAACAATGAGTTTTATTTTTTATAAACAGAATAAAAATATTATTTATAAAAATAATATAATGAAAAAATATTATATTTAGGACATGAATAAGATTATTAATTGTTGAAATATTTTATTATCTCCCTCCCTCTAATTTCAAAAAAAATGATAGTATCTCCTTCTTTTCCATGCAATCAACCACCTCCATGTAATGATTTTTTTGCTGCCTAACATAAATATATTTAAAAATGTATTTAATGTATAAAAATGATAATTTTAAACATATTAATATTTTATAATGATAATAGTGGTCATTTTTTATGTAAAATTAATAATAAATTATTACTGTAAATTTTAACCCGATAATGAACATCTCAAGACACTTCTTAATTTGACTCCATTTTGAACACCTATAATCATATATATTTTTTATTACAATGTAATAATGAAGTCAATAAACATATTAAATTATATATATTATAATTATATTTTAAAACAAATTTGAGAATGGTTATCATACCAAAAGAGTGGTAGAAAAATTGACCGAACAACCTCAAGTAATCAACAAGAATGAAAACTATAAAGTAAATTAATAACAGATTGTAATTAATTTTCCTTAATATGAAAAAATATGAAAAATTATTTTAGGAATGTTTTTAAAAAACATAACTTGATTATTCAGGATTTTAGGCACAAACGTTGAACAAATTAGGACCCGAGATAAGAGGTTTGGCAAACTCAATTTCCCTTCATTGAGTTATGTTCTTTTTTAGTAAATGTTAGATATTCTATATCATTTTATTGTGTTACACTATGATTCGTATAAAATTTCAAGGTATTTTCATATTCATATAACATTAATCTTAGATATATTCCCTACATCATCAAATATTAATTAATAAGGGATTTCACTTATCTATTTTGATTCATTGATATACAATTTATATTCACTAGTTTCTCCCTTTGTGTGGTGAAGAAATTCCAATGAAGACATTTTTACCATATTACACAAGAATTTAAAGGGATTTATGAGTATTCCTAATTTTCCCACCCTTATATTATATTGATGCAATATTTTATAATATTATTAAAAAACTAAATCTTTTCCATGGTGGAAACCCCATCCTAATGTTTTGGTAAAGTAAAAGTGTTCGTAGTTTCCTATTAACTTCTTCTCTATCTAGATACTATTAAGTGGATGTGGCTATGAAATAGATTAAACTAGGGGTAATTATCAAAAAAATATGGTAGAATATTAACTCTATATTTACTTATGACATGATTAAAAGGCATAAGTCTGAACACCCTAATAGAAACCCCTAAGGGATATGATTTAGATAAATTTCTCTCTATTAAAAACTGAAAAAATGATTTTACTACTTTTTATAAGGTCTCATACCATTAGATACTATTTAAATCAACTAATATCCTCTATTGATATCCCAAAACCTTTAATTTCACTTCACCACTACCATATCATTATTTATTTAATAAGCATAATTCATTTTTATTAAGAATACCCCAAATATTCTACGTTGATTGCAAAATAATCTCTTAGAGAGACACATTATTCTATTGAATGGGGAAGTATTTCATATCTATTTTTTTATTATATTGATATCCATTTTATATTTATATATGATTGAGCAACATGTTCCTTAGTGACTGTTGGGAAATGTATAATCACATATTATTATAAATTTATTGGACTTAATTATAAATGGGTGGGGCTTTCAACAGACTCTTGATGGAATGATATGTCTCATGAGACAAATTGTTTAGGAATTTTTTGTATTCTTAACCAATATCATCATTATGTCTTAGTTTTATCCTTTACAATAGAAATTATGTCTTCTTTTGACCTTGAGGGTAAGGAAAATTTCATGGATGGTGATTTGATATTAGACATCAAGATTTTGAGCATTACATATTCCATAATTATGAATTCACTAATTGTTATAGATGCGATTATTTTCATTTATATTCTATCTCTGAATATTTTTCAATTTTTGGATACTAATTATATGATATTTTTATTGGTTATTCACTCTACCATATCATGTATACCTATTATGTTATATTTTATTGTACTGATACACTTATTGAGAGTTTCAGATCAACCATTATTTCTTTCCATCTCAAGGGTACCTTGACGCGATTCATAAATAAATATTCTGATGAAATAAAATAAATTAGAATGTCTCAAAAAGTTTTTATGGTACATTTTGATTTTATTATGTAATATGGAAATCATGTATGTATTTAGCCTTTCAATACAACTAAAATGTTTGGTCCCTCATCATGAGATCCCTTGTATATTGTACCAATGTAATAAAGTGAGGACCAACTCCATTTATATTGTTTAGGGAATTGCTAACTATCAAAAACAAATTAGTAAGAGAACTGAGAATTAGATTTTTGAAGAACATACATATCATAAGAATTATGATAAACCACTTGGATTCCTAAAAACATTTACATGCCAAAGGATTAAAATGGCTACTTATTTATAATATTCTATGGAAATTAATTAAATTCCATTGTTTATAGATGGCTCATAATGGGAGGAATAGATATCATATTAGAACTCGTAATAAATATGGGGACTTTATTTTTGAGTAAGTAAATATGGGTGGTGTTATAAATGAGTATAATATGGATATATTAGGGAATTTGAATTGGGATATGACTAACAAACATGACTGTACGGAGAAACCGTCTAATATATGACATGGTGAAACATTGTTGGACCACTTTATATGGAAACAACCTCTATAATTCAATGAAATCATTGATAATTTAGTAGGTTAACAATTAACCAAATAATTATAATGGATATTTATCTCTTTGGGAAGTGATAGAAATGTTTTATGGTGGTTCAAAAGTTAATTTATTTTACTAATGCATCATAGATACTGAAATGGGTCATCTCACCTGAGAATAATTATAGATGTTTCAACCACTAGTTCTATTTCTCCTAGTATAGTTATTATTATTTTAATATTTTATGAGAGAAATGAATTTTTGGGATTTTTGGATAAATAAAAAATTCTGTATTACAACCATAATGCTGATGCAAAGCATAATGAAATTAGGTAAGAAAGGAATTTAAACTGAGGGAGTTTTCTATGTAACACCATTATTGTCCTATTTCATATCTACTTAGTGAACACACTCCACTATATGTGTGCACAACTTAATCTACCCAAGATGTGAATGCAAAGTGCACTTGACAATTTCAATGCGCACTCCACGCCTATCTCTTCAATTAACTGAAAATTGTTGTAGAATAAGAGGTAAGACCATAGATAACCATAGTGAGTACTAAATTGACTATAAATCAACCTCATTATACACCATACCATAAATATAAAAATTCATAAAGTTTAAGCACCAGATTAATCCCCTCAGATATTCCTTAGGTATGTTACTCATCATCTTGAGTGGAAGAGTTCATAGTTAAGAAATTGGTGAGAGAGAAAGAGATTGGATTGGAAAAATAATACAAAAATGTATTAAACATTGAATGTGAAATTACATGGGAATAAAAAAAATAAATAATTAGAAGTATCTATAGAGTGAAACACAACAACATATCCTTGAAAACATATATATTTCAATCCCCCCAAATCCTCTTATTTATAGGCTTTAATCCACCCATAGGACATCAAAAATGTTTTTAAATAGAATATAGTTGTAATGGGTCATCTTAGGCCATCAAAAAGAGGTTTCTCCATTAATTTCCATCAAAATTACCATTTTTGGGTTCGTTCAAGAGTGACACTTTGTGAATAGTTTTCATGATGTGTAATGCATGAGGCTGTAAAATCATCTATTTTTGGTTCCTTTAGAGTTTTTCAAATCATAAATACTATTCATAACATGTAATGTGTGGGCCTACAAAACATCCCATGGTATGTGTCTTGAATTGTATTCCTTTAAGTTACAAATCATGAATGTATTTCATGGAATTTATTATTTTGTAGCCTTTTTACTCTGTTTTGGAGAGGTTATTAATTTTAATGATTTATACATGGTAAGTTAATTTCATGTGACTCCATAACAACATTAATATACTACAAATTTTCGGCATCCAAACATGAATCATAAAAATTATTTTATGATAGGAAAGTATAATATATTAAATTTTAAACCATTTTGTTATATATAAAAAAATATATGAAAAATAGTACTCTTTTAAGAGGTAATAAAAGAAAAAATGTCATCATAAATGTTCACCAAAAAATGGAGATTCTAGTCAATGGTGTTAATTGATTCAAAATAATGAGGATAAGGAGATTTATATAATATAATAAGATAATTTCAATGTTATATCCTTTTTGGAATAATTACCATGACATTAAAATTTTGATATTGTATATAAATTACTTGATTTGATGTATACAGAAGAGAGTGTATTTCTGAGAATATGATTATTTTTACAAGATTTTCTAGGAATAATGTAGAATAAATATGTAAATCAAAAAGTTATATTGAACATTTATTTTATGGGATTAATATGAAACTCTAATGAGAACTAATCTCTCAAAATAATTCATCATACGATAATATATTATAAATTTCCATGAAGATATAATAATTATTATCCAAGTATTTCATTTTCAATGGAAGTCAATATAATAAGATGGTAACTAAGAACCATGAAAAGAGAAATATGGAAATGGAGAGGAAGGGAATAATGAAACATCAAAAATATGATAATTGTTAAAAGAAAAACCTAGGTATTTTCTTTAAGGGAAGATGATTTTGTTAAAATTGTGCAGATAAGGGACACTTGGATCCTGAATGCAAGGTTTAAAAGGAATCCTATAATATCAAGTTCTTCAAATATAAATATATGAGAAATTAATTAAACCAGTTCCACAAGAATATAGGTAATCCAACTTAAAAGAGGAATTGGGGAAAGGCCAGGCTTATGACATTACCACATCTAAATTCAATGTTTCAAAATATGTGATAACATACACATTGATCACAAATTTAATTCCAGATAATGATTTATTCAATTATAGATCAGAAAACTCTATTATATCTTTCTTATAATCTCATAATATTAAAACATTATCCAGAACCATTGGAAATGATTCATCAGTCACGACACCCAATGGAAATATTATTATAATGATACTATGTCAATTAGTTCCGATTTTGATTTATATACATTACACTATTGAATAAATTATTATCATAAATATGGTTGACTTTCACATTATTTTTCTTACGGATTGGATTTCATAATATAAATAAAAAATTATTTTCCTAGAAAAGTATATTACATATCATGAAGGGGAAATAAAATTCTTTGAATTTAAAGGTGAAGGCTCATTTTTTGAGTCATACTTGGATTCAAAAATAGTATCCTAACAGAATGAAATCCTTGGATAAGAAAGGAACACACAACAAATTGTTGGAAAAGGAAACTTTATAAATGAGGATATAGCTATTTTGCATGAATAAATTCATGCATTTCATAGATAATTACACAGTAATATTCTTATGTATAAAGTAATTGTTTCTATTGAAATCAACGAAATAGTAAAAACTATATATATGAATACCCACATAATTGACTATGTGGAATTAGTCGATCTAATGAAACAACTATAAGAGTTATGTGATAAGAGATTCATCTTCCTTATCATCTCACCTTGATAAAACCCTGTTCTTTTTAGTTAAAATTAGGATCAGACTGTGTGTTTTTGTGTCAAATACAGTGAGATATATGATATTATGATAAAAAATAAGAATCAACTACTACACATTGATTAATTATTTAATCCAACACAATGAGATCAGTATTTTTAAAAGATTGATATTTTCTCTAGTTATAACCAGTTAAGGGAGACGAAGGATCATTAATACATATCACACCACTATCAACTCTAAAAAAAATTATTTTCTGCAATAAAAAACAATGAAATGAAAATCACTCTTAAAAATAACTGACCATTGTCGATGCAAAAAAGTGATGATAAATGTCATGAAATATTTATTAACAACTTTTTTGGGTAAAAGGGTGTCTCAAAATACCCTTTTATCAGTGCTCCCATATAACCTTTATTAGTTTTGTGTGACTCCACCCTCTTTATATTTATCATCCCATATTCAATGCCACAGAAAACCCTTTATTAGCACTTATACAGGTCATGTCCATCCATACTCTTGTACTGGGATTCAAACCCCTGATATCTTCTCTTATTCCCAACAACTTTACCACTACTCAATCAAACTTTCTTTAATATTTCACAATATTTATAATCATAATGTTATATATATATTAAATCACTTAATTATATACATTTATATAATTATTTTTAGATATATTTTTAAAATAAGTTTCCATATATCTAAATTTAAACTTTGATAATTTATTTACAAATATTCAATGTAAATATATTTATATACTATATTTAAATAATATATTTAAATAAATTTATCTTATATACATTTATATACATTAATATTACATATTTAATAGCCATGAAATATATATAATATTTCTTTTATATGATGTATTTATTCAATATTGACACAAACATACAAATTGATACAGACACATATTTGCACACATGCCCTTATATATTTATATTTATCACATACAGTCACATATTTATATTTATATTTAGATTTAACACAGAGATACACACAAACATAAATATATATATTTATATACTAAATATAGAAACATAAATATTTATATATTTATCTATACACTTTATATCACTATATTTTATAATATATTGACGTAATTAAAATTTTAAATATATATTTTCAAATAATTATAAGGTAATATTAAAAATAGATATATATTTTATTTATAAAAATATATATTTATTATATCATATTTTAGAATATATAAATATGTATACAATATATTTATTTTCAAGGTATCCATTGTGTGTGTGTATTTATTAATGTATATATATATAATAAAATATATTGGTTTATTTTCAAAACCATAATAATATATATAACCATTTTACATTAACTTATATATATATATATATTAAATCATTTTTATATGGAAAATTAAGAGTGTTATTTTTTATTTTAAACAAGATGAATAATATATATTTATTTCCATATGGCCTATATATTTTAATATTATTTCTTTAATTTTTTTAATTTTTATTTATACAATAGTTTTATTACATGTAAATATATGAATTTATGCATATTTTTACTTCTAAAGAACACAACAACATGAAAAAGGGTAAAATATCAACCCCATAATATCTATACGAGTTTATCCCCTAGGAATAAATTTAGTCTCTATAGAAGAAACAAAATAAATCCTTCTTAAAAGAAGATGAAATCCTATCAAATATTAAAAAATTATGGTATCCTAACCAAAAACATAGTTTTAATGTCCTTTAATTCCTTTTACAACATTGAAAAAACAGTAATTGAGGTTCCCCTATTCAACATGGCATAGATATCGTCATATGATTTTATCTTGTATATTGTAGATCCCAAAAGAACATTTGGATAAAACTTTATTCTTATTTAATGTTCCATTTATGTTTCCTACTAATCTTAGATTATTGAGTAATATATTGAATCATTCTATCATCTAATTTTTATTAAATCAAAATTATTCTATAATATTTAGCACATAATTAATTAATAAATTTTTTAATTTATTTTATAATCAATTTTCTCTAAATATCTTATATATTAAGTGTAGAAGCACATTTAGTTTATTTTAATGATATTTAATAAAATATATAATATTTATATCAATATAAATATATTTATATATTAAATTATGTTTTTAATGATATTATTTAAAGAAATATTCCTTTTATCAATGCTAAAATAGAACGGATAAAGGCAACTTAGTCATTGCTAAAAAAGTTCTCATATTGATGCATTTTTATCATTTCTACAATAATCGTTATCAAAGGGTAACTCTTATCAATGTGTTGTGGCTTCTAATAAGAAACAATTTATCCAAAATTTTAGCTACCACCGTTAGATACAACACATGTATGCATTCTTTTAGCTAACATTGAGTTTCTTATTATCTACAATAGTGGTTGATATATAAAAGATGATATTTCCAATGTGTTTTATACATTATTAGCTTAGAGGGATGGAATTTTGATTAAATAATGAAACCATTATGGTTATACATCTAATGAAATATTTATTCATATATTATCTAGATTATTTAATAGTTGTGTCACTTGATGATATATTAATATAAACTAAAATTTACAGGAAGAGTGATAATAATTTACAAATCATTATTGATACTCTTAGATAAAAACAATTGAGCGGGAAATTCAAGAAGTGTAAGTCGTGGGTCCACAAATTTTCATTTCGTAAAAATATGGTTCCGATGTATTGAATATATATTTCGCCTTCAAATATGAAGGCTTTAATTGAATAGTCAATAACGAAAAATATAAATGAGATACATAATTTTCTTATCTTAAGAAGTATCTAGTGATGATTTCATCAAAACATTTATCAATTAGGAAGATCCTTATATAATTTGACATGGAAGGGGAAAAATAAACATGGATAAATAACTCTGAATAAAGTTTCAATGAGCTGGATAAGTGATTAGTAAACATACCAATATGAAATCTACCGTCGAGAAAGGAAGGAATTTTAATATAGAATGACGCATTGGAGAAATGAATGAGATGTTTTCTAAAAAAATGACAGTGTGGTTAATTATACTAAAGAAAAATTTGAGATCCATGAATAAAAATAACCAAATCATGATATTGAGTTGGAATCGATAATATTTTCATTGATGAAATGGAGGCACTACCTGTATTGCAAGAGTTGTGAGATATTAATAGATCATAAGAGTTTAAAAAAAATTCACAAAAGTATCTTTGCATGAGACACAGGTGATGGATATAACTTGTAACACCCCGAGATTTTATGAAAAATATTGTTTTTAATTTCATTAATGTCTTGTGTTGTACGCTACACCAAAATGAGCTTGCACAACACGCATCCTTGACTTGCCTTGCATTATACGCAATCACGACCTTCCTCGATAGCGTGTGTAGTACGCAATACCGAGTTTCACTAAACAACGATATGCTATTATTAAAACTAGCCGTTATGAATAGTAATAACCACTTTTTGAAATTTTGTAAATTTTATTTTTCAAAATGGACTTCATTTTTGGATTCGGAATATCGAAATTAGCTTAGGGTGTAATTTTGGTACTTTTCAGATAACTTTCATATTCCAATGAATAGTGAAAATTTCTAAATTTTAATTAAAAACTACTTTTTTAATCGAAATAATTAATAGTGATAAATTATTAATTTGAGTGGTATTAAAGTATATTTATAATATATTTTTACAATTTAATACAATGTTGGTCATTAGATGTAATTTCACATTTAAACCAGACATAAACAAGTGTCCATCTTTTGATAGTTATTATCTCTTAAGAACACGCTATTTGTTTTGACGATAGGAATTAATTTTTAAATTAATTAATGAAAATGATATGTTTTGAATTTGGTAAAATAGACATCATTTTTGAGCTCATAATATCAAATATAGCTTAGGCCTAATTTTTTGTATTTTTTTTGGAAACTTTCATTTTTTTGATGAATAGTGAAACCCCTAAGTGGTCGTTAAAAAAAGGAATTTTTCATAATACATAATTTTACCGCTTCTGTGAGTGGAATTTCAAAAATCCGAGAGACACCCTATGAATGTAAATAAGGTGGATGATGGATTATAAAAGGACCTATTTCTTATTACACCGACAATTTCATTTTTAGACAAGAATTCATATTCTTACATTTTGAGGATATTTTTATGTATTTTATTTTGAAAATTACTCCATCACATGTACATAAAAATCAAACATAATAAATTTTGAAAACTTATGCATTGTTTCCAATATTTACCCAATAAAAATCTTTGTAAAAGAAATATATTTTCCATTCATTAAATTTTTTTACGATTTTCTACTGTATATCTTCATTGTTCCGTAACATCCTTAAAACCTATGATTTTTTTTAAAAAAAAGGATTAATAACACAAATAAAATTAAGTGACATAATAAAAAAGAATCCAGTTACTGTATTTTAAAACCATGAGATCGTAAAAGGAATTTTCCTTTAACAAATTTTTTTTTGATCTGTAATAATCATTTATTTACACATGACATCAGCTTTACAACCCAAAGTTGTTCATAAAACAATTTATAACAAAATATAAAGGGAAAATAATAATCATAAGGGTTTATTATAAAACTTTAGAACCCATGATATTTTTTTCTTTAAAACAATCATTTTTACCCTAAATGGAATAATCCTTTCCTTATTAGATTATTATCATACCTTTTGAAATCAAATGATTTCCATGGAAACTCATTAGAAAGCATAGAAAATACATATAGGTTCCTTGAGATTTCATATTTATAGAACCCTAACAAGAACTCAAAAATAAACCATACAATTGGAATAAAAATTATGGTTTATTTCTAATATAATTATCTAGAGAACAAAACCATTACACAATGAATTTAGGGGCTATATCGGGCTCACCCATTATGATAAACTATATTGGGCTCACCTGTCATTATAACCAATATAAAAAACACCCATCATTATCAAAAATGTACAAGTACTATATCAGTAATTTGTTTTTTAATATTGTTCAATTTAAACCATAATACCTAGAAAATCTCTTTTAAACCCATAGAAAACACATTAAGATATCGAAACACTCCTTCCATTGAAAAACCTATTTCAAAAATCAAAATAACAAGAAAAAATAGGAAAGTGGGTTTTTATTTAAATAAAACATGGAATAATGCTATGGAATCCAATAATAAAATAACTGTTTTGGTGTTGGGAAAATCTATTGATATCATATATATTAAAATATAAAAGTACTTTTATCTTTTTTCAATTAAATTCCAATCATTTTTATAAAAAACATAAAAAAAATTTGATATCCATTTATATAAATGTAATAGAGAAATAAAATTTTATTTATAATTCATTTATGCCCATAGAAATTTATCTGGAAGGTATTGTTTAGAATATGAACAAATAGGATAAAAGTTTAGAAAATAAATCTCTAAAGCACTAAAAATAAGTTTTTATGTTAAACTATCTCTTATATCTATTCTAAATCATCACTTCTGTTATGTGTCTTCATAAAAAGTAAAATTTGGATAATTAATTACTTTAACAATATCCATTTTCATTTTTATTATTCCTTTTATTTTATTTCTTAACACGTTATATTTAATAAATTAATGAATTTAATTTAGATCAATCACTTTGATGACAATCGACTCATGTCCAAAATGAATGTAGTTGGTTTATAATGATTAAGAAGTTCATTATTACATCATATAAAGTGTAATAATTATGATATAATAATAATATTTATATATCAATTATACTTCTAAAACCTACAATGAAATACAGATATGAAAAATTAACTTTTTTATAATCTTGGAGACTATAGGTCGTATGTAGACATGAGTAACATTTCCATTTTTTAACAATCATGAGGGAAATATAGTAAGTATTATTTTTTTCTCTCTTGAATTATTATTAATAAATAAATATTATATTATTAATTTATATACACTCATATATACCAATAATTTAATTTGAACATGAAAAATGAATCACATCACTTTAGGGAGGTTGTAATCCACATGTGCTTATAAGCGACGTTATAATTTTTCAATTGACGGAAATGTATGAAATTTGATGATATGTAATCATTATTTAATGATAAATATGTTATAAAAAATATATATATATATTTATATATTAAATATAACAATATAATTATCCATTAGAGGTGTTGATTGAATATGAATTACATCGTATCGTGAGGTTATAGTCATATGTACACACAAATGACTATTTCATTTCCCATTTGATGGAGGAGGGGATTAATATAGGTTATTACATTATAATAATAAAATATTATTTTATATAAGATATTTAAGTTAATATTTAGTCATGGTTCTAGAATATTTCATGGAGTAATAAGAAGAATTGAAACGATGTTTCTAAGTTAGGAACTATATATCTTCTTCAAACAAAAACTTTAGGTTTATAAATAAACCATTCATAGTCTGATTTCATGATAAAAAAATACATCTAATACATTGGTAGGAGGTAATTAAATGAATTTTGGTAGGTATGTTCCAATCCAAAAGGCTTTTAATGTTTTAATAATAGAGGATAAGAGTTTCCCTTTTATAGTTGGTTGAAGGGATTTTTTTGAATTACATGAATGTTTAAATAATATATATATCATAATTATGTAATGTGGCACCAAAGAACCAAAAATTAAAATACAAGGTGTGATAGGTTAAAAATAAACTCAAAAAATCACATTTATATATGTTTTGGACACATTATAAGCCTTATAACCTCGTTAAATCACCAAAACTTATTTGAACATTATCCGTGATAAATTAATTCTTTTGATTATATACTTATTATACGACCAAAAAAATATTTCAAATCAAAATAAAATTGAGAATGATGATTAATAATAAGGAATAAATTATATATTGTTCAATTTATATAGGTGGAATACATTTCTTTCAATATAAGACTAAAAAACACATTGAAAAGCGTTTTTAAGAGAATACCTGATTTATGAGTAATAATATTTTTACCATAAAATCAAGTTATAAGTTGTATTTCAAGAATTTTTTTCTTAGGTAAAAAATAAATAAAATTTTTATACATATTATGGAATATTAAACTAAATGGATTCTATCCACCATACCATTTAATGAAAATACTAAAATATAGTTTTCAATTTAAATTAAATATAACTCATCTTCTCAAAATCCATGATTGTGTTCCTAATTTCTTATATTTATTTTAAATACATTATTTCAAATCATTAATATTTTTTTAATAAAAACTATCAAATAAGAAAAATTCAAGATTTTAGGTAATTTAAAACCTAATATCTTTAGTCTAACCCATGATAAACCTGTTTTAACATTAAATATGGTAATAGATTTCTACAATTTTTTCACTATTCACTATGAATGAAAATTAATTTTACATATTAAATAATAGTAATTATAATAATTATAAATATTTAATCAATTTTATAAATTAAATTCAAATAATTTATAGAATTTAATCTTAAAATTAATCACTAAAATGCAATGAAAAGCATATTTCCAAAAAAATGTATTTTTAGGTATAAAAAAGTTTTATATGAAATTAATTTATAATATTGGTTCCAATTAAATTTACTATATAATTGGTAATAAGAATATACTGTTTATAATTTAAAACTAATCAAAAATATAATGTGTCTTTATAAATACATGAAAAGAAAAGACAATTTTCAACAAAAATTTATATTTTTTACTATTCATTGAAAAACAATACCTCTTAGAAATTATTATAAATTCACCATAAGAAAATTTTTACATGATAAATGAAATTTATCTTAATTTTAAAATTTAAAATAAATTAATATTGAATAAAATATTTTAAATTAAACTATATAATTTAATAAAACCCAATTTGGATAAAAATTATTATTTTTTATTTTTTGTCGAAAAATTATATAATTATAATACAATGAATATAATTATATAAAATATAATTAACAAATGTCAATAATAAATAAGAATGATTAGTTGTAAAATTACTGAGGGGTTAAATTCCTCTTTCTTTTTTTAAATTGTGTCCTCGTAATTGTATTCACTACTTAATCAACTGGGGATATTTTTGGCTCATAGAATCATTAGATTCCCTTGATGCTTCTTTTATAATATAATTCTTAAAAAACCATAACCTAGTGAATTGACTTATTTTATAACAATTTCTATTGATGGATTGGAATATGGACATGTTTTTCCATATATTAATGGTTAACTCTTTACTATACTACTTTTGGGCTTACCACATAACATGCATATAATAGATATTTAATTAACAACGAAACATGAAATATATTATGTACCAGAGATATACTCAATGGAATGTAAATCACTAATAAAATGATCCATCATTCTCTAGGATTTCATATAGTCCAAAGAACCATGTACTTAACTTCCCGATTTTACCAAAACACATTACATATTTTCCTAGATTAAAATTATGGAAATCATGATTTCCTAGCTAAAAAAAGATATTTACTTTGGTTATTTGGCTAATGTTTAAATATAACTTGAGACATCCTCATATGTTATAGAATAAACTTCTTCTAATAATACATTCCCTCTATGTATTATGCTCCCCAAAATTTCATTTCATCTATATTATCCAAAAAACATATAGTCTGACACCACATTTGAAATAAATCCCCAAAAGGATCTATCTGTATAATAGAATGAAATGAATTATTATAATAAAACTCAACCTATATAATATGATGTTACCATATTCACTGATAATCCATCGACAATCATGAAACATTTATTCCATATCCTGAATAATTCACTAATATTGTCCATCATATAAGGAATGAAAAGATATATTTAAATTTATTTCAGTACCAAATGACTTCAGAATCCCTTTAAAAATATTATCATTAAATCTCAGATCATGGTTTAATATAATGGAGAGAGGAAATCTATGTATTGTATCTATATCCATGATTTAAATTCAATAAGTTTCATATAAAGTCATTTTAATAGGAAGGAAACGTAAAGATTTAGTTAATCTGTCGACAGTAAAACAAATTCCATTATTACATCAAGATTCCCTTAGCAATCCTATCACAAAACACATGGATACATTTTTTCATTTCCACTCGTATTTAGACAATGCATGAAGAACTCACTTCATTAATTGGAATTCTTCTATAAACTATTGACATGTCAAACATTTCATGGTAATGTTATCTATGTATCATTTAATTCCATCCCACCAGAAATTAACCCAAAGGTATCTATATATATTAGTGTCGACAGGATGACTATAAGATAGAGTTATATAGGATTTACATAACAATTATATCTTCAACTGGGAATAACAAAGAACTCATATTCTCTTTCAAATATGATAACACATTTTTCATCAACATTAAAATATGGATACCTTACATTCTTAATATATTATTTATTTTTCTCCAAAACACTGTCTTTATTCTGATATTTCATAATTATTTATGACAATGATTATTATACTAAATCCTAAACAAATAGATGGAATTCCCATCCACATAATTTCGAAGAAAAAATTAATCAAAAAATTAACCAATGTACAATTTTACAGAACTGTCATAGTAAATTATGCATTATATTTATGACAAAGAGAATCTTCTACTTAATTTTCTTTTTGAGTGTGGTAAAGAATCAGGCAGTCAAAATCCATTATCAATTCAGGTGATCTCCCCTATATCATGTTCTGCATTTTCTATGTTAATATCTATGTCAATATTTTATGATAAATATATATTTCATACATTACTCTATGTAAATGATATGTCTAAATTTTGAAGGAAAACTCTAAAGTTACTATTTCAATTTCATGAGTAGGATACTTTTTCTCATGGGTTTTAATTGATGTGAAGATGAAGAAATTACATAATCATTATACATTTGAACAAAACTATGTTTCAATAATGAAGCATCACTATAGATGAAAAATTCACAATTTCTAGAGGATGTAGCTACAATTGTAGAATTTAACATTATTTTTCATTCACTTCCTATAATCAATAACTACACCCTAGTATCTAAATTAATATTACTATTTTTTGAGTTCTCTTAGTTAGTGAGGTAGATAATAGAAAAAAGTTGTCAAAACATGTCTATAGTAACATGATAATCCATGAAATATATAAATATCTGTGATATTTTTGGTATTTATGTTATTCAATAATTATAGATTTACGATGGTCAATAGTTATATTATATTTAAATAAATTATTCTTTGGGAATGTTTTTTTGCAACACAAAATTAGAATTATTAACTTTTCAATAAATTTTAATTTATTTTATAGTTTTTAAAAATAATCTTTAGGTGTCTTTCATGATCCTCAAAATTTTAGAATATACTAATTTATTATAAATAAAAATAACCAGAAACATATCTAAATAGTAATGAAAGCACTATTCATATGATCCGTGAATATTTATAGTGCATTAGACAACCCAAATGGAATAAATAAAAACTCATAATGCACGTATCCAGTAAGAAACACTATATAAAAAATATTTTACACCTTGATCTCCAAATTATGGTACCTTGAACTGAGATCAATCTTAAAAAAAGTTTTTATCCTTGGATTAGATAAAAAAAATCATTGATATGAGGTAACAGGTACATATTCTTAATAGTGATGTCATTCAAGGCTCTATATTCAATGAAATGTTTAATTGAACCATCTTTCTTTTTACAAAATATATAATTGAAAACCCAAGGTAAAGTGATAGGATGAATGAAACATTTAATTAGATGCTCCTTAAAAAGATGTTTAAAATACAAAATTTCTATTTGATCCATTTTAAAAAGTTGTTTCTGAAATTAGATCATCATCAAACATTAATTCAAAATAAAACTATGACAACCTTTATCTTTATTAAACGTTAATTAATGATTTATTACATAATGTTTCACTTAACAAAACCTATATTATTGAGATTAATATTTTATCTTGGATATTAGGTTCAAAATATAAAATCATATAACTATGATACAATGACATTATTGAAAACTTCCTTAACTGGCTCAAAACATTCTACTCCTCTTCTAAAAAGAATCATTAATCCTACGGGAATACATAAGAATGGGGTGAAATATAAAGCTCGTTAAGAGAATAAAAAAATAACATGATGAATGTATTATATATTAGTTAATAGCTATTTCAATGGGACATAAAAGTGATGAAAATCCTAATCTTGTATAATGATCTGTGATACAAAATGGGTGTAGAAAAAAAAACATTAAACAAGTCACCAAAAGCATAAATAAGGTTTGAAAACCAACAAATCATACCATAATATTCATTGGATAACTTCCTGCACATCGTTCATGTAATAAACTTAGATGAAAGAATTACCCAATGAATTGAAGCACTATCTTATATCACACATCATAATCATATCACGTATATGATTAAGTGTCCCACATAGATCATTCAACCATGATTATATATAATCAAATTTAATACACGTGTAATTTATTGTTAAATAAATTCATGGAATTCTCCAATAAAATAAGAGAATTATTATTTATGTAAATACCCTTTATTGGAAATAGTGATGGTATTCACAATACAATAGTTTGGCCTGGAAAAGTCGCATGACAAATTTGGTGGCATAACATGGGTACATGATGCTTCATGGGAGGTGTTGATGATATTATAATGGATATACCATAAATTTTATATCATAATGAATATAAGAGGGATATGAAAGAACATAATCCAATATGAAAAAATTGGAAACAAAAGGTTTAACACAAAGGAGGAACTTGATTAATGGGGATAAAGAGAGGATCCCTTACATGGAATAGTAGAAGCTTAGGTAAAGGATATAATGATAGGGGATAAATAATCAATCATTTTAATAACATAAATATAATTATAAACTAAAATTTATTAGGTAAATAAAAAATAAAAAATTTATATTATAATAGATGAATATAGTGAAGGTATTCGGATGGAAGAGAGAGAGAGGTCCCTTATCTTAAGAGGGTGTACCCAAAGGATTGGGAGGGTCTTTATGAGAGCATGGGGTAACTTTTGAAGTGATATAATGAGGTAAATTTAGTGAAAATATGTGATCCATGGATTTGAGTGATGAAAAATGGGTGGTTTAATTTATTTATACTAGAATAGATAGGGGAGTTCTTTATTATTTACCAAACATAGGTTTTGGAATCTATAAAATAATGTAATAAAAACCTGGAAAAATACCACTATTGTCCAACATTTTATTAATAATATAAATGTAATTAATTATTTTATATGTCCATGATCTGATGACTTTAAAATAATTCCATTGGTGATGTGCATCTGAGTCATGACTATAAGAATTGATTTAAAAACAATAAAATATAATATACATTTAGGTGGATTCGTAAATGGATTATAAAAATAATCCAATAATCTAAAAAAACATACATTTATAATCTAAACATGTATTTAGTCATATTTACCTTTTATAGAACAAATTACATCCATTTTGGGTCATTATAATTTCATAATACACACCGTATATTTATACTGTGTTTAATTTTTATCCCAAATTTAGCTATCTTAGAAAACAACAAAAAATTAACCATTGGGTTATTTTTACATACTTATTTAAAAAATAATATTTATTTTATAAAAATAATTACTTAAATATGTATGTTTACACTTCTTAATTGAGATATGCATTTAATGAAAAATACTTATTTTTTGTAACAAAAACAATTTTATGACACATGTAAAAATGACATTTTCAGTTCACAAAATTATATTATAAGTTATATTTAATATATAATATTTAAAAATAATTTTTTATTAAAATATATTTTATTTAAAAAATTCTTGATTTCATCAAATGGAATGTCTTTATTGAAATTTCATATTACCTAAAATTAAGATTTGTGTTTTATCATATCTGTAATGCCCTGACTCTCATTACCCAGAGTCGGTCCATTATTACATAACATTAGCATGATACAAGAATCATTTCCCAAAACAACTATTAGTTTAGTAGCCTTTGAAGTACTAGATACGAACATAAGTTTTACATTACATCATGAAATAAAGAAAAACAACATTGTGTCCCCTTGACCACACTCATATCCATGGACTATCCCAAAAGGTTAATCATAATTTACTTCTTCACATCCTAAAAAATTAAATCATAGAATGGGGAGATCTCAAATGCTCAGTAAGGAAAACAATATAGTAGAAATGTTCATAAATAAGAATAAATATTTAATGAAATGTATAAGACTAAAAGAAAAGCCCTTTTAAAATTAAAATTCATCATAATATGGAAAAGATAAATCAAATAATTCCATTTACTTATTCACATGGATATTATACTAGTCTAATGATCGCATGTAATATCAATTGTTAATTTTATAATGATGGAATGAATAATGTCGGACATCATAACTACATAGTCAAGGCATCATGCCAAGACTACAAATAAGATTTTCTCAAGGCCTTGTGCTAAGACACTAGTTTGTCTCTTGAGACCTACCGATGCATCGAGGAGCTATAACGGGCTCCACCCAATAATTAATATGTTCAATTAATTCTTCATATTAAAAGGTTGAAACATACCATTAATATTTTTATTAAAACTAGCATACAAAATATTATTACATTATGAATAAACAATGAATGGTATAAAAATAACACATCTATAGTCATACATATCACAAAACCTTCAATAAAATATGGTAGATTTGTATCATTGTAAATGAAATTCAAACAAGAATAAAATCTATTAAAGGATGTTGACATAGATTAAATCGAAACTATTTGAGAGAAATATCTCTTTCTATTTTGACATCATTTAAAAGTCATGTAATTATAAAATGAAACATTCATTTTGAAAATATTCGTATAATATTGAAAGGGAATCTTCAAAGGTGTTATAACAAAGGAGAATTACGACACTCACCGCATAAGTTAAAAAACATTCTTACCATAATTTTTCGAAAATTTCATAAAGTACCTTTTTTGGAAAACGAAATAATGATTCCTTTCAAACCATTTTATAAAAGTTCAAACAAGGGTGTAAATGAATTTAACCGGTGGACCAGTAAATAGTATTTTTTTTAATTAAATTTTTACGAATCATAGATGTGGTAGATAAAGAGGTCCAAGTAGACACTTATGTAAAAACAACCTCGGATAATAATGAGATTGTGAAATTAACCCTTACCATGTACTTTTACTTGGTTGATGGTACGTTAACCTCATTTATATAGATAAATCTTTTTTGTTAAAATATAAAATAACTACATACATAAATATTATATCATATATGATATTCTAATATTTCTTTGTTAATAATATTTTAGTAGTATCATTGTTTCAGCTGTTAATTCATTCGTTTTCCATTATATGTTTTGTTACGTAAGTCATGTTTTTTATGGATAAGATGTATTTAATTCATATCTAGAATTATATTATGATCTTAAATATTATTTTTAATAATCAAATGAAAATTATTATCGAATGGTAACAATGGGGAATGAATCTCATCACGTTCGTGGAGATGGTAATCCGTACGTACACATGAAGGCTATTTACAACTAATTTTTTTATTTGTAAAGGAAATAAGATGAAATGATTCATAGGTATATTATTATTCTAGTATAATATACTTTTTTATATACATTACATAAGTTCATTAACATCATCCTTTATATGATTCATGTATGATATGAATGAGTCATATCACTTTGAGGGGGCAGTAGTCCGCACATCCTCAAATGAAATTATGGTATACATACAATTTGAAAAGAATAATGGTATGATATAAAAAATAATTACAGAAGATTCTAAGTAAAATTAGTATAAAAAATATCATATATAGTTACAGTTACATCATAATTTCCACCATAATATGTGGTAGTAAAATATTGGACAATCATCGTTTCGTGAGGCAGTTGTTTGCTGTCAACAGAAACATTATGTTCTATACCCATTAGATAGAGGTGTGTGTAAGTGTAGCTAAAATACTTCTAATAAATACAATCTAGTATATTGAGGAAAATGGAATTGTTATAAAACAAAGTAATAAAGAGAGTTTAAGTGGTTGGATAAGTAAAAAAAGAAAAGAACATAATAGAAGATGTTACCTTTAAATAGGGATACTCCCTTTGGTTTGAACAATGAGGATTCTTATAAGTGCCTTATTCCTATGGTAAGGAATATAAGAGGAATATAGGGATATAGGAAGCTTAATTGGGCAGTGTTTAGATGAGACAATGGGCTTGAGAGGTGTGAGAAATGGTTTAGAGTTCAGGGTTTTTTATAATAGGGTGGAGGGGCTCTTTAGGATTGTTTGGAACTATTAATTTATTTTATAATTATTTTAGGTTCAAAAAGGTAAAAAACATATTAATGTAAAATATAAGATTACTCATGTTGGAAATAAAATCTTCGAATAATAATCAGGCTGGTTTTGGTTAATGTTTTAATATTTATAATCTCATTTATTTAAATCATTCTTTAATGAGGTAACACTGCATCATTATTGTGTCATTAATAATTTTATTTATATGATGTATAAAAATTATAAAAAAAATATCATGATGTAAGAAATATTATTTAATTTTAAATCAATATTTATAGTTTAAAATATAACTTATATTACCCCTTGTAAAAATTATTTTACTAAAAGATATATGTTTATGTCATTTTGCCTTTACATTAAATTAATTAATATAAAGGGTCATTATCACTCTAGTGTGGCTCCATGGGGTCCCAAAATCGACCCAATAATGTCCATGGTCGGAAATGTATCATAAAATAGGAATATGAAACATGTTAGGGTAATTTATTATCATTATAATAATATTTTTTACCCTTATTTACCAAATTTACCCTTTAATGATGGTAAAAAAAATATTTACCGAAGTAAATATTAATAATGTCTAAAAAAGGATTCCTATTTACACAATTTGGACCTTCTAATTATAAATATGGAATCCATTTTTCCAAATTTAAAAAAAATAAGTGGCATAAATTAATTTAAAATTAACTCACATTGTCAAAATAAAAACCGTGTTTTTAAGAAATAATAACTATCAAAAGATTGAAACTTATTTATACCCAGTTTAAATGGGAAATTACATCTAAAGACATAAATTATTTAAATTATAAAAATATAATCTAATTATACTTTAAAACGAATAAAATTAATAATTATACACCATAAATTATTTCGATAAAAAAATTTGTTTTTAATAATAATTTAGTATTTTTTCACTATTCACAAAAATTTAAAAGTTTGTAGAAAATTACCAAAACTTAACCCTAAGATAATTTTTATATTCTGAATCCACGAATGAATTCCATTTAAAAAAATTTTAAAATTTTAAAAATTGGGTATTACTATTCATAATAGCTAGTTTGAGTGGCCGTGGTGTGGTAAAATCTCAAAGTT
The DNA here is from genome assembly GCA_963277665.1 of Viscum album. Classification (NCBI taxonomy): domain Eukaryota; kingdom Viridiplantae; phylum Streptophyta; class Magnoliopsida; order Santalales; family Viscaceae; genus Viscum; species Viscum album. The sequence goes on along the minus strand of OY728165.1, from coordinate 323,811,127 downwards.
GCGTACATCGAAAGCTATTTCATTATTCAAAAAGAAGCGTAATGTGAAAGATTTGGGGGTGTTACATTATTCCATCATTCATATTATTTCATCCTATAAATTTCTAGAATAATATAACAGAAAAGGATTCGGGTGGTTCTTCATCAGAAGTACCCCAGGTTCACACGTTGCCTCTTCTATCTAATGATTTCTCCGTAGAAACTTCAGCAATCAAGTTGTATAGTTTTTCAAAACTTGTTATCTAGTATTAAGAATTATGATAGGATCATTGCAATAAAACAGATCAGGTTCTAGTTTTATATCTTTATAGGTGAGTATATGTGTTGGGTCGAGCATGTATTTTCTCAACCATGATACGTGGAAATCATCATGAACTTTGGAGAGACATGATGACACTTCCAAATGATAAGCTACAACTCTAATTAGTTCTAGAAATTTGAAAGGTATGATGTATATGGGACTTAATTTTATTTTCTTACCGAATCTTATAACACCCTTCCATGGAGATACATTCAATAAAACATGATATCCTACTTGAAATTACAAATCATTCCTTTGCTTATCGACATAGATCTTTTGCCTAATTTGAGCTACTTTGATGTGGGTTTGGATAACTTTTATCGTTTCCATTGTTTCCTCAACATGTTCTATGACTACGAGTTTTCTTTCACCAACATCAACCCAAAAAGTTGGTGTGCTACATATTATTCCATATAACGATTCATATGGTGCCATCTGAATTCTTGAATAGAAACTATTGCTATAGGAAAATTCTAACAGAGGTAACTATTGATCCCACTTACCTAGAAAGTCAAGTGATCAAGATCTCAACATGTCTTCCAATGTTTTAATATTCCATTCTGATTTTCCATCAGTTTGAGGGTCATAGGCAGTGCTCAAATGAAGTTTAGTATCCATGGATTTCTGAAGACATTTTCAGCAAATTGATGTAAAATGGGGATCACGATCATCAACAATAGACAGGGTTACTCCAGGAATTCTTAAACCTTCATTAATATATAGTCTTTCACGATTATCAAGTGGTAAATATTCTTTTATATCATGAAAATGAGGTGACTTGGTAAGACATCCAACAATTACCCATATTGCATCATTCCTTCTAGTAGTCTTTGGTTGCCCCATGAAAAATTCCATCATAATATCATCCCATTTACACTCAGGTATGGGAAGAGGTTGCATGAATTATCTAGGATGTTGTCTTCTAGCATTCATTTATTGAAAAACCATATATCATGACACATAATCTACAATCTCTCTCTTCTTGTTATCCCACCAAAAATGTTCCTTCCAATATCGATACATTTTAGTGCCTCCAAGGTGTATAGATAAGTTGGAGCTATGAGAATCATCCCACAATTACCTTTTTAGATCAGGAATGGCATGAAGACAATTTCTCTTCCCAAATTTCAAAATCACATATTCATATTCAATGTCGAGTAATCTCCCATCGTTCACTGAATTAATTTTATTTTTAAACTCCTCATCATCAGTTTGAGAAATTTTTATCCTTTCTAGTAATGATATTTTAGAAACCATTTGAAAAATTATAGATGTTTCACCTTCTTTGATTATTCCCATATCCATCATTACTAGATCCATGAACATAGGTGCTCTTTCAACTCTCATCTTGTTCAAAACTCCATGACCCATTCTGCTCAAAGCATCTTCCACATTATTTTCCTTCCTCAGAAGGTAGTGTAGGATTCAATCACAATCCTTGAGTAGTTCGAGACATCACTTTGACCTCATGTTGAGTTCATTTGGTGAGAAATTATACTTCAAACTCTTGTGATTAGTATAAATATCATATTTTTTAATATAGAGATAGTTTGTCCATATATTTAGAGAAACAATTACAACTTATAACTCAAGATCATGAGTGTGATAGTTTAATTCACGAATTTTTAGCTATCGTGATGTATAGGCAATAAACCTATCATTCTGAATAAGGATACAACAATGCCATTTTTTTAAATCATCACTATAAATAACAAACCCATCATTCCCCAATGGTAGAGTCAATATATGATCACTGACCAATACTCTCTTCAGTTCTTCAAAAAATTATTCTCCCTCTTTTTTCCAAAAAAAATTTAACCCCATTACGTGTGAGATTGGATAATGGGTTAACCAATAAGGAAAAACATTGGATGAAACACCAATAATAACCTGATAAGCCAATAAAACTTCGTACCTTAGTTATAATTTTCGGTTATATCCATTCTCGTATTGCCTTGGTCTTTGAAGGATCAATAGAAATTCTATCATTTGAGACAATATGACCAAGAAATGAAATCTCCTAAATCTAGAATACACACATGATGAAATTAGCATATAATTCATTTCTTCTCTGAGACATTATAATAGTGCACAACTGATTTTCATGCTCTTATTAAATTTTCGAGTATATCAAGATAACATCAAAAAATACCACTACAATGTCATCAATATATTCCTTGAAACTCTATTCATTAGATCCATGAAGAAAGAGGGCGCATTAGTCAGTTCAAAAGGCATTCCTGTAAACTCATAATGCCCGTACCTGGTTCGAAATGCTGTCTTTGGAATGTCTTCCTTCTTTACACACAACTGATGATATTCAGATAGAAGGAAAATCTCTTAAAATTATTTATCTCCTTGAATTTGATCAAATAAATCATTAATGCGAGGTAGGGATACATTTTCTTTATTATTATAGTATTTATATCCCTATAGTCTATACACAACCACATTGATCCATCTTTCTTCTTAACAAAAAGAATAGGGGCTCCCCATGGAGAGGAACTAGGGTGAATAAATCCTTTATTAATCAACTCCTATAGTTGTTTCTTTAGCTCCACTAATTCCACTGGGGCCATTCTGTAAGGGGTCTCTAATATGGGCCTTGAACCAGGAATTAAATCAATAGAAAACTCAATTTATCATTCTAGAGGATGTTAAAGTAAATACTCTAGAAATACATAATCATGTTCTCATACAATTGGTACATCCTCTATTTGAACATTCCTTTCCTCACCCATCTTTATTTTACTCTCTTCCTCCCTAATAATAGAATTTAGTTGAGCTACATAGGGGTTGATCTAGATAAGAATCAGGTGGTGATGTTTTTACTCTAAAGTTAATGTACTCTTTATCATCATCAAAAATTTTAACCTCTTTCTTACAATAAATTTTCACATCATGGTCTGAAATCCAATCCATACCGATGATTATATCAAATTCACTAATGGGTTTGACGATGAGATCAGCAGATAATGAACATGTATATACCTTAATGGGGACTGATTCAGAAAACATTGTTGCAATGATACTTCACATAAATGTTTTGACTCATAAAACCCATGTTAAATCGAATTTGAAATATATTATTTTCATAGAAAACTGGGAGGATATGAAACAATGTGATGATCTAGAATCAAATAATGTATTGGCTAAACTTGATGAAACCATTAAATTACCTGAAACCACGTTATTTAGGGATTCACCCCATCAGTAGTGATCGCTTAATATTGGCCTTTCTACCTTGGCCTTTTCTATGGTATGTTTCCTTGGTTCTTAGGACATTCAGTTTCATAATGCCTCATTTCTGTACAATGGTCGCATTCAATATTGACAACCTCTTTCATTCCTTTCCAATCACGAGCTTGGTGGAATTTTTCAACACACTTGTTACAAACTCACATTCCCTTCTGGCAAGTACCAAGGTTATTCTTCGGACATTTATCGTAGGATGGATATTCAACATTTCCCTTATTTCCCTTATTTCCATTTCCAGAGTTTTCAATAGATAGCTACTTCTCTTTCTTTGATTTAAAGTCGTATAACTTAGAAAATTAATTTTTTATCTTGGAAAAACATGAGAAAATATCTTCATATGACAAGAAGAATTGGGAGACTAATGATCGATGGAGACATGATTTTAACCCATCAAAGAATCAATCAATATCACTCCATGGGTTACGTATATAATCTGGAACAAGACTTGCTAAGCCTATAAAGTTTGCGTCATCCATAGTGACATTCTCATTAATCTTTTTCCTGAGATCCATGAATTATATTTCCATATCCGCATGATGGTCACGAGGAATGTGTTTTTCTTAGAAAATAATTTTAAACACCCTTAATTACATATTCAATACTTATTTATCCTCCTTTTTGTTTTGAATTAATGACCACTATTGATCTACATATCATGTGAGGTGATAAACTGCCATGACAAAATTTTCCCTTTTGCTACTCCCCAAAGCATGAAATATTTTCTCTACAGAACTTATCCATTTCTCACTAGAAATGGATTTTTAGACCCATTGAATGTTGGTGGTAATTGCCTCATGAATTGGTCTAACATTGATCCTCTGAATTGTAGATCACAGTGCTCTATATGGGTATGGTTATTATTCATAACGTGAGTGAGTTGTCCCAGTATGGTGATAAGCTGATTTGCACCAGTGGCATCACTAGCTCCACTATAATTATCTTGAGTAGGAGGTAAATACCAATATGGATTACATGCATTGATATAGTTTCAACTCCTTCCACTAGGTTCCTTTCCTAATCATTTCAATACACTAGGTTTGTTAACGAATCAAAATACAGAATTCCAAACTTGTAAAACACAAAACTTAAATTGAATAGTTTATAGATATAATCTATAATCATAAAAATGTTTTCTTTGAGGAGGTATATACTAATAAATCACTCATAATAGTTTTTAAAGAAAATGTTAATTATCCTAATAATATACTCCAGGAGTTCCATAAAAAAGAGTGCAACAAGGCCCATTGTCATGTACGAGGATACCCCGGGTTAAGCCCAAAACTCATTATTAGAATTTTCATTCTTAGGTTCAACTGTGCCAGAGCAACCTCTACCTACTCGTATCCAGACAGAAATGTATTTCTTGGAAAATATAGAAAATTTAACACCCCAAGATTTCCTAGTAAGCTATTTTCTTTAAATTCAATAGCTTAAGCTATGCACAACACTGAGTTCGAGCACACCACGACTTACCAAACTAGCCGTTCAAAAGTGGTTATGAATAGTATTAACTGAATTTCGAATTTTATATACTCTGTATAATATTAGAACCCATATTATGTGTTTTTTAGACATTATATAAGAACAAATTCATTTTTTTAGGTCAAATAATTATTTTTCAAAAAATGCAATTTTACCAAATTTTTATAGAATACCCTTTTAGAAACATAATTTGACACTTTCATATATTCAATTTCATTAAATTAAATTCTTCCTTATAATAGGGATATAGAAATTTATTTTGGATTAATTTTTTTTACTTTTTTGATAACTTTCATATTTTGATGAATATTGAAAAATACTAAATTTTAATTGAAAACAACTTTTTTAATCGAAATAATATATAGTGTTAAATTATATATTCGAATGGTTTGGATGTATAATTAGATTATATTTTTATCATTTAATACAATTTAGGTCATTATAAGTAATTTCAAATTTAAATTTGACATAAACACATGACACTCGTTCGATAGTTTTTAATTTTTTAAAAACCCGCTTTTCGGTTTTGACAATGGGAATTAATTTTAAATTAATTAATGAAACTTATATTTCATTAATATTTTAAAATATAATTCATTTTTAATTCATAATATCAAAATTATATTAGGGTATATTTTTTTTATTTTTCTGAAAACATTCAATTTTTGATTAATAGTGTAAAAACACTGCGTTATTGGTTAAAATCGAATTTTTATTTAAATAATTAGTTATTTAATTTTAATTTATTTTAGGTCAAAATAAATACAGAATACCTATATACGTTCAATGTAATTCATTGATGTAATTTTATAATAATTTAGGTATATAAAATTTTATCGATCTTTTTACCGTCTTTTACCGATCTCCTAGAAGCATTTGCAAATTTGTATAAAACATAATTTTATCACATCTACGAGTTAAATTTAAAAACTCTGAGATACACGGTTGATATCAGTAAGTAAAATGTAGTTAAATAAGATGAAAATTATTTTTGATGAATAGTAACTTTTTAATTTTATTTACCACGGTTAAAAGTAAAAATTGTAATTAATGGTAAAAATGATATTATTATTACCCTAACACAAGTCCTAATTCTATTGGATAAGTTTAATTCTACCAAAAACAACCTTAGGAATAAAATATGATCCTTTATGTTCACATGGATTAGATTAAGACATTTATTATTATTTAATTCAAATAAGAGTTAAAAGTGTTAAATTGAATGTTTAATAACTAAACCATTTTTAATATAGGGTTAAACATAAGATTAATTTGACTATAAATATTAATTGGAAATATGAAAAGAATTAATAAATAATGATATTTTTTTATTAATTTTTGGACATTAAATATTTAAATATATTTATGACACAATGATGATGCAGTAATTACCATATTAATGAATGATTAAAATAATTGATATTATAAATATCCAATAAACATAATTTGAGACTTTAATGAATTAATATAACTTTCTCGGTTAATATGAAAATTTAGGGTTGATTAAATGTATTTATTTTGAAGTAATATATTTTTTAGGACTTTAACAAAAATCAATTATTAAATAATGTCAAAATTGACATAAATGATTTTTTTAAAACAATTACAATATTATTGGTTGAAATAATAATTTGAAAAATATAAGGTTCATCCAAAAGACTTATGTAATGATTGTTGTATCATTAATGATTCATTTAGGGTTCTGTTGAATGTTTATAGTAAATTTAATAACCATATAATATAAAAATACAAAGTGACATGATAAATGTCAAACTATTTAACTAATAGTTAAATATAATAGATAAGATTAATATAGAGACCCAATCCTGTCTAAAACCCATTTGTTGAGCATTTTTCAACCCATAACCACATTATCCTTTAAATAATTCTTTTTGGATACATTAGAAACCAAAAACTATTTTATTATGAAAATAATATTTCAATCTTTCCCTAAGGTGTCCCTCGCCCCTCTTATAAGAGGGAACTTCCCCTTCTCTCAAATTCACACGATCAAAGCCATTTGGCTCGATGCAACCATACCCAAATATCCTCCCATTTTTCCTCCCTTCATCCTAGAGGCCTTACTTTAGTTATAAAGCCAACTTATGAATCCCTTTTGATCAATTCAAAAGGATGAACCCGAAGAAGAGGTAAATATTTCATCACCTCTTTCAAGTTCTTTTCTTCTTCCACAGATTCATTATTTGTTGTTTCCATTCTAAAATACTAAAACCAGTGTATTCTATATACTATTATGTTATTATAAAAATGGTACAACCCTATTCATTATTCTATCCATCCTATAAATGACAATGTCACCATACGTGTGTACGTATGGATTACGGTCTCCACGTCGTGGTGTAGTTTGTTATTAAAACACTTCATCATTCAGATGTGTATAATAATGAGTATAAATGATTTAAATAATAAATATAACATGATAATTATTCTATTTATGATATACCATCCAATTATATACGATATTAATTTCAAAAAATGATAGTGTCGCTCGTGCGTACGTACGGATTACTGTCTCTACGAACGTGTTGAGATTCATTTCCCATCACATCCATTCAAGACTAATATTAATTTGATGATTAAAAATAATGTTTTTAAGGACATAATATCATACTTAATATGAATAAGATACATCATATTTATAACAAACATTACTTACATAACAAAGAATATAAAGGAAAATGAATAAGTTAACACTCGAAACGATGATACTACTGAAATATCATTAAAAAAGTAATATTAGAAGATCGTATATGATATCATATTAATTTATATGGTTTATGAAAAATATAATAACAGTTATTTTTCCATTATACAAGAGGTTAACCTACCCTCTACCAATGAAAAGGGCAAGGTAAGGGGTTTTCATCTCACATTTATTCTCGTGAGATTAATGCTATATTTTCTACTATTACCTGTTGTGGGGTGTACGTACATCCCATGATTGTATGGTTTTCATAATATAAATTAATTTATGTGTATTTACATCATCATTATATTATCTTTATTTCACGGGGTGTATGTTTCGTATGTTAACAAATCAGAAAGGTAATTTTAAATTTCAATTTCCACTCATTCGATTTTATGAAAACTTAATTGATTACTTTACTCCAAGATTATGTGTAAAATCACTATTTATTTACTTATGAAAAATTCCCACTCCCCTTTTTGTGGATATAATTTTGATACACATAATCACTCCATTGATAAATTCTTAAGTCATTGGTATAAACTTGATAAGATTAATTTTAACTCAATTCCTATTCATCGAGTTAAACATCCATATCATTGGTCTCTTTTTTACAAGAATATGTGTGAATATAATCTGATTGATTTACTCTAAATATGAAATAACATTGAGTGTATATATAATTTTCACGCATAATTATGTCATTTATTTATCCTTAACCTAATGATACGGTCTTTATAAAGGAATTCATATCAACTTACATTCCATTGAGACTTCTTTGTTGTTATGCGTCAATTCGCTTTTATTTGGGGTATATACTGTACATTGAAAAATTATATAATGAATCCCTTTTTTATCATGATTTAATAATGTTTTGATTACCTTAATTATTGGTATTCAAGAATCTATCATTTTTTTAGTAACTCTAACTAAAATATCATTTTAACTGTTTTAAATTTTTATTCCTCAAAATCATTCTCATTAATGTCCATGTTTAAAAAATGGTTTTAAGGTTTTATTTATATGGACATTAATGTTTTAAAATTGATATTACTTTTAAAAATTTCAAAGTGGTATGGGAAAATTTGATTCAAAAATCTATTTTAAACATCTTCTTGATAAACAGTGAGGCTATTATATGTTTAATGAAAAAGGTATATTTCTCTAAATGTTTTTTACTAATCAATTTCAACTATGTCAACATCCTTTATGATATATTATTCTTGATCGAGGTTGTTTAATTATGATTCAAATATTTCAAACTATATTTAAGGTTTTGTGATATGTTTGACTATGGATGTGTTATTTTTATACCATTCATGGTTTATAGATAATGTATACACATTTCGTATGCTAGTTTTAATATGAATGTTTATGATATGTTTCAACCTTTTCATATGAGGAATGCATTGGACTTAGTAAGTGACAGGTGGTGCCCGATATAGCTCTTCGATTCATCAGTAGGTCTCATGAGACAAACTAGTGTCTTGGCAGAAGGCCTTTAAACAATCTTATTTGTAGTCTTGGAACAAGGCCTTGACTATGTGGTTATAAAGTTTTGCATTATGCATTGCATAATTATGAAAGTAGCTATTGATATTGCATGTGAGTATTTGACTAGTACAATAACCATGTGAATAAGTAAATGTAACTACTTGGTTTTATCATATCCATATTTTTTTGAAGTTTATGTTTATGTTTAATAGGCTTTTGTTTTAGTCTTATACATTGCCTTAAATGTTTATTCTTATTTATGAAAGTTTATGAAATATTATTATCCTTACTAAAAATCTGAGCTCACCCCTTTGTATGTTTTATTTTTTCCAATATGGGAATAAGTATTTTATGGTTGACCTGCAGGGATAGGCTAAGGATATAAGTGTGTTTAAAAAGGAGAAGAAATGTTGTTGATGTTTTTATTTCATGATGTAATGTAAAACTTATGAGTTTATCTAGTACATCCAAGGATACTAAACTAATCAGTTATCCAGGACATGATTCCTTATATGATGACAATGTTATATAATAATGCACCAACATTGCGTAACTAGGGTTGGGGCATTACAGTTGGTATTAGAGAACGTTTAGTACAAACCTTGGAAACTAGATTTAGAAAAACTCTGATTATAAGGCGCTACCCTAAGATAGAACTTGGGGAATTTTATAGAAGAACATCCAAAATTTTTTGGTAATGTAAATATTATGTGGGGTTTCAAAGAAATACATCCTTGTTTGTATACGAGGAGGTAGAGGCTACTCTGGCATAGATGTACCTAGTAGTGAAAACTTGAACAAGGAGTTTCGGGCTTGACCCAAGGTATCTGGGTACACAAAAACGGGCCTTGCTGCACTCTTGGTTATCACAATCTCGAGGGATATTCTTATGATAATTCACAATTTCATTACAGACCGATTTTAAGGATTTAAATATAATATGAGAACAAATAACCATGGTTAATATTATGGTGTTTTAGATTAAAAATAAGGTGTTATTATATTATCTAAATGATTTTATGACACACACTATACTTTCTTGTGTTAGTTAATGGCTGGATTCCAAGGAAGTCATAGTAACATTGAACATGATGTACAAGGTGGACATAGTGGTGGAAATGAGAAAAAAATGGAATGTTGATATGTGTAAAAGATATCATGTTCATACCGAATTAGTTTTCTATAAATATGATAAATAACATATATATTGACCAACTCCCAGACTCAACAAAGAAGATAAAGGCGGTGAATGATAAGAGCTCTGGAAGTGGAGACCATGGAGAAAAGAAAGTTCAATTTTGATCATGTAGAAAATGTGGAAAGAAACCCCATGGGAAGTCTCTCAATGGAACAAAGAAATTCTTTTTGTGTGGGGAGGATGGACATAATGTAAAGAATTTTTGAGGAAAAAAGAAGAGTATAATGGAAGAAAATAAAAATGATCCCAAGAATCCATTTACAGTCATTTTCTGTAAATTTAGGTGTCATGACCCGCCTCCCGGGCCATGAACCTTATCATCTGACCCCATGGGTCTCTTGTAATACCTTGGTTGCCTTCTTAGCACACCATAGGCTATTACTCACTAGGGTCGCTTATCAGACTAATGACTGTCCCCACAGGCCAACACATGTCCTTTCCAGTGTGTTTTGTCCTCACTCACACACATCCTGGAAACTTCCCAGAAGGTCACTCATCCGAATCACTACTCCAGGCCAAGCACGCTTAACAGAGGAGTTCTAATCAGATAGGCTCCTGAAAAAAATGGTGCACTTTGTTGACATGGGTAGTAACTTTTAGCCTTTTTTAAGTCTCACTTTTTCAGGGGTGTTACAATATCCACCCCTTTTTCAGGGGTGTTAAATTTAGGTGTCATGACCTGCCTCCCGGGCCATGAACCTTATCATCTGACCCCATGGGTCTCTTGTAATACCTTGGTTGCCTTCTTAGCACACCATAGGCTATTACTCACTAGGGTCGCTTATCAGACTAATGACTGTCCCCACAGGCCAACACATGTCCTTTCCAGTGTGTTTTGTCCTCACTCACACACATCCTGGAAACTTCCCAGAAGGTCACTCATCCGGATCACTACTCCAGGCCAAGCACGCATAACAGAGGAGTTCTAATCAGACAGGCTCCTGAAAAGGACGGTGCACTTTGTTGACATGGGTAGTAACTTTTAGCCTTTTTTAAGTCTCACTTTTTCAGGGGTGTTACAATATCCACCCCTTAAATTACAACGCCCTCGTTGTGGACCCCAAGCCTCAAACCCAGGCAGTGCCTAAGCACTTCCGGCTGGGTATTGGCTCTGATACCATTTGTCATGACCCGCCTCTCGGTCCATGAACCTTATCATCTGACCCCATTGTTCTCTTGTAATACCTTGGTTTCCTTCTTATCACACCATGGGCTATTACTCACTAGGGTCGCTTATCAGACTAATGACTGTCCCCACAGGTCAACACATGTCCTTTCCAGTGTGTTTTGTCCTCACTCACACACATCCTGGAAACGTCCCAGAAGGTCACCCATCCTGATCACTACTCCAGGCCAAGCACGCTTAACGGTGGAGTTCTAATCAGACAGGCTCCTGAAAATGAAGGTGCACCTTGTTGACATGGGTAGTAACATTTAGCCTTTTTTAAGTCTCACTTTTTCAGGGGTGTTACATTAGGGGACCTAGGAATTACCCGAGTGAATTCACTATTCTAGAGGGTAACCTCATGTTCAATGAAGAACCTATTTGGAAATAAATGAATGGTGAAATGTTTAAAATTATTGGTTCTCTTTGTTTATGGGATTACTTTGGAAGAATTTTCTATTGTATGTGCAACCCTACTGTATGTTATGTGAAAATTCTATTTTAGGAAGAATTGTATTTTCTATTGTTGATATAGTTATAAAAAACCTTTCGGGTTTATATGATCCTTAAATTTGATGCAATTACAAGTTATTAAATTTTGGTATGAAAATGTGCGATATGAGATAGAATGTTTGGTGAAATTATGTCGTAATTATTTTGAGGAATTTATCTCATTTTGGGAATGTTATAAAATATAGTTTTTCAAAAAGGACAACACGCAGACCGTGTGACAACCCGTCACGTCAGAAAAATCTGGGGGAATGGAACCCACAACCATAGTGTGATTGGGAGTAATTGCCTACCACAAGACTACATGATGTCCCTAGTTAATGTGAGTAATTCTTTTTAGTTAAATGATTTTATTGATCAATAATAAGTTTATTTTGGATCTTATGTGTTATCAAATGGATATCCTTAGTATAGGAAATTGATATGGTGATTAAGTGATAAATGTTATTTTGGAAGACATTTGCTATATTGAAAATACTATATGCCTAAGGAAAATAGAATAATATGTGATTTCATTTCAAGAGTAATGGTGTATTTTTATATATGTTTTTATAGGGTATTTATAGTGATTTGGGTTATTTATGGAAATTATTATGTGACATCAAGAGTAGTATATGTTATTTAGAGATACAATTTAGCATGGAATACTTCATAATAAAATTCTTCTATGTTTTGGGTTTCATTATTATTTTGGATTATATTGAATTATTTTAAGGACAATTGTTTATTAAATGGTATTTATTGAACTTTGGGTATTGTAGGTTTAATTATAGAAATTAAGATCAGTATTTCTTTCTCTAAAGGATTTACCTTTTTGGGGATCATCTCATATTGTACTAACTATTTTGGTTTTGGTTAACCTCTATACAAGGTGAATATATATAGTTTATCCTTTGTAGATTATGTGATTCTCAAGAAGTTGATTTTAGCGCTTTAGGTGTGACCATGTATTCTTGAATACTCATCATTTGAAAGAAAAAGATGAGTTAGTGGTAGAAATTCATTAAAGGATGAAACTCTACATAAAAATTAAGTATATCTCTTTATATTATTAGTAAATCTCAAAAATAAATTCCTCAACTTTATGAAATGAAACTTAAAACAAAATAATGTTATCCGTTTAATTTTCTTACTAGGAAACTAATGACCATTTATCTAATCACAAGTTTTTGGTTTTCTTGTTGTTAACTTTCTCCTGGTCTTGTTTTCTATCACTCTCCAGCAGAACATGACACTTTTTTAATCTTCCATATCCATGTTTTCCTACATGGAATCCTATTATGGGTTATCTCAGGTGAACATTGTACTTCTCTTTCTTTCTCTTAAAGAGATAGTTCTATTGAATCTTTTTCCGATGTAGGACTTTTAATGAAGTTACGAAGCCCAAATTTAAAATTGTGAGGAAACAATTTCTAAAATGGGGGAAGAATGTAACACCAAAAGATTTTATAATAAGTTATTTTCTTTAAATTCAATATCTTTCTCTACATGCAACACCGAGTTCGAGCGCACCATGACTTACCAAACCATCTGTTTAAAAGCGATTATGAATAGTACTAACTGGATTTGGAATTTTATATAATACATATAATTTTAGAATCCATATGATCTGTTTCTTGGACATAATTTTTGAACAAATTCATTTTTTCAAATAAAAGAATTATTTTTCAAAAAATGAAATTTTACCACCTTTTAATAGAAAACCCTTTTTTAAAACCAATATTTGAAACTTTTATATATTCAATTTAATGAAATTAAATTTTTATTTAGAGTCGGGATATAAAAATTTATTTTGGATCAATTTTTGGTAATTTTCTAATAACTTTCATATTTTGATGAACACGGAAAAAATACTATATTTTAATTGAAATTTTTTTTAATCAAAATAATTTATATTTTTAAATTATTTATTTGAATTGGTTTGAAGTATAATATGATTAAATTTTTATCATTTAATACAATGTTGGTCATTATAATTAATTTCACATTTAAATTTGACATAAACACATGTCAATCTTTTGATAGTTTTTACTTTTTTAAAAACCCACATTTCAGTTTTCACAACGTGAATTAATTTTAAATTAATTAATGAAACTTTTATGTTGTGAATTTGGTAAAATAGAATTTATTTTTTTAATTCAGAATATGAAAGTTATCTTAGGGCAAATTTTGGTTTTTTTCTGAAAACATTCAATTTTTGATGAATAGTGAAAAACACTGCGTTATTGGTTAAAATCAAATTTTTATTTTAATAATTATTTATTTTAGTTTAATTATTTTTGGTCAAAATAGATACATAATACCTATATATTTTCATCATAATTAATTGGAGTCAATTTCTAATAAGTTTAGATATATAAAATTTTATCGAACTTTTTACCTTCTTTTACCCACCTCTTAGGTGCATTTGAAAATTTATATAAAACATAATTTTAACACTTTGTGAGTTTAATTTTAAAAATACTAGAGACACGGTTGATATTAGTAAGTAAAATTTGGTTCAAGAAGATGAATATAATTTTCTGTGAATAGTAACTGTTTACATTTATTTACCATAGTTGAAAGTAAATTGGGTAATTAAGGGTAAAAATGATATTTTTATTACCCTAACAATTGTCTTAATTCTATTGGATAAGTTTAATTCGAACAAAAACAACCTTAGGAATAAAATATGATCCCATAGGTCCACTTTCATTATATTAGAACATATATTATTATTTAATTCAAAGAAGAGTTAAATGTGTTAAATTCAAAGTTTAATAACTAAACCATTTTTAATATAGGGTTACACCTAAGAAAAATTCTACTATAAATATTAATTACAAATATAAAAATATTTGATACATAATTGTATTTAATTTATAATTTTAGACATTAAATAATGTAATTTATTTATGACCCGATGATGATGCAGTAACTACCATATCAATGAATCATTAAAATTATTGATATTATAAATATCCAAATAAATCTAACATGAAAATATTAATGAATTAAAATAATTATCTAGGTTAATATTAATTTTTAGGGTTCATTCTATTTATTTATTTCAAGGTAATAAATTTGTTTAGACTTAAAAAAATCAATTATTAAATAATTTCAAAATTGACATAAATGAGTTTTCAAAAACAAATACAAGTGTATTGGTTGATATAATAATCATAAAAATAGAAGGTTCAGCCAAAATAATTATATAATTATAGGTGTATAATTAATTATCCACTTGGGTTTCTATTGTAATTTTATAGTAAATTTATTAACCATATAATATAAAAATACAAAGAGTCCTGGTAAATGTCAAACTATTTAACTAAGAGTTAAATCTAAAATATAAAGTTAATATAGTGACCTGAACCTGTCTAAAACCTATTGGTTGGGAGGTTTTCTACCCATCCCCACCTTAGCCTCTAGAAAATTAATTTTGGGTCCATTAGAAACAATAAATAATTTTATTATAAAATAATATTTCAATCTTTTCCTAAGATGCCCCTCACCCCTCTTATAAAAGGGAACACCCCCTTCTCTGAAATTCACACCTTCAAATCCATTTGGCTCAGAAAAAACTGGAAAAAATATCCTACGAAATGTATTACCTTTATCATAGATTCATTAATTTAGTCAAAAATCTAACCTAAGGATCCCTCTTGATCAAATCAAAAGGAAGAACCCGAAGAAGAGGTAAATACTTCTTCACATCTTTCATGTTCTTTTCTTCTACCACTTCCTCTTTATTTATCGTTTCCATTCTAAAATAATAACTCATGTATCTTCTATATAATTTGATGTTATAAAAATTTGTAACATCCCTATTCATTATTCGATCCATCCTATAAATGACAAAGTCACCATACGAGTGTACGTATGGATTACCGTCTCCACTTCGTCGTATAGTTTGTTATTCAAACACTTCATCATTTGGATGGGTATAATAATGCGTATAAATGATTTAAATAATAAATATAACATTATAATTATTTTTTATATGATATACCATCCAATTATATACTATTTTAGTATCAAAAAATGATATTATCTCTCATGCGTACGTACGGTTTACAATCTCCACGAACGCGGTGAGATCCATTCCCCATCATATACATTCCAGACTAATTTTCATTTGACAATTAAAAAAAATATTTTAAAGACTTAATATCATTCTGAATATGAATAATATATTTCCTATCCCTAACAAACATTACTTACCTAACAAAGCATATAGAGGAAAAAGAATTAGTTATCACACGAAATGATGATACTACTGAAATATCATTAACAAAGCAATATTAGAAGATCATATATAATATCATGTTAATGTATATGGTTCTTGTATAATTTAATAACAATTATTTCACCATTATACAGGAGTTTAACCTACCCTCAACCAAGGAAAAGGACAAGGTAACCGGTTTTCATCTCACTTTTATTCCCATGAGAATCATGCTATATTGTCCACTATTACCTTTTGTATGGTGTATGTACTGCCCATGATTTTATGTTTTGTGTAATATAATTTAATTTATTGTTATTTACATAATCATTTGATGATCCTTATTTCATGGGGGGTATGTTTCGTATGTCACCAAACCTGTAAGGGAATTTAACATTTCAATTTCCACTCATTCGGTTTTACACAAACTTCATTGATTACTTTACTCCAAGATTCTGTGCGAAATAACTCTTTATTTACCTATATAGTAATTTTAACTCCCCTTTGTGTGTATATATATGTTATACACATATTAAATCAATTTATAAATTCTTAATTCATTGGTATAAACTTGATAAGAGTAATTCTAACTCAATTTATATTCATTGAGTTAAACATCCATGTCATTGGTGTTGTTTTTACATGATTATGTGTAAATATACTTTAATTTCTTTTCACTGAATATCTTAAAATGTTGATTGTATTTATATTTTTTACACATAATTATGTCATTGATTTTTCCTTAATCTAAGATTACTATCTTTATAAAGTAATTCTTCTCAACTTATATTCCATTCAGACATCTTTATTGTTATGCGCCAATTCACTTTTATTTGGGGTATACACTGTAAATTGACATAGTATATCAGGAATCTATGTATTCTAATGATATTATATTGTTTTTATTACCTCAATTATTTTTATTCAAGGACCTCTCATTTGGTTAGGAACTGTAACTAAAATGTCATTTTAAATGTTTTAAAAAATTATTCTTCCAAATCATTCTCATCAATGTCCATGTTTAAAAAATAGTTTTAATGTTTTATTTATATTGAAAATAATGTTCTAAAATTGAAATTCCTTTTAAAATTTTCAAAGTGGTATGGGACTGTTTGATTCAAATATTTATTTTAAATAGCTTCTTGATAAATAGTGAGACTTTTAAATGATTTCATGAAAAAGTGATATTTCTCTCAAATATTTTTACTGGTCATTTTAAACTATGTCATCATCTTATACGGGACATTATTCTTGATCAAGGTTGGTTTATTATGATACAAATTTTTCATACTATTTTGAAGGTTTTGAGAAACGTTTGACTGTGGATGTGTTATTTTTATACCTTTCATGGTTTATGGATAAACTATTTCCATTTTGTATGCTAGTTTTAATATGAATGTTTATGATATGTTTCAAACTTTTCATATGAGGAATGCATTGGAATTTGTATGTGATGGGTGGATCCCGATTTAGCGCCTCGATGCATCAGTAGGTCTAATGATACAAAGTAGTGTCTCGGCACAAGGCCATAACAAAATCTTATTTGTAGTCTTGGAACAAGGCCTTGACTATGAGGTTATGATGTCTGGAATTATGCATTCCATCATTATGAAAGTAGCTATTGATATTGTTTTTGATTATTAGACTAGAAGAATATATATGGGAATAAGTAAATTTCGTTATTTATTTTATCTTTTCCATATTATGTTTATGTTTATGTTTAAAAGTACTTTTTTAGTTATATACGTTGCCTTAAATGTTTATTCTTATTTATGAATGTTTCCAAAAATTGTTATCCTTTCTGAGTATCTGAGCTCACCCCTTTCTATGTTTTATTTTTTCAAAGATGTGAAGACGTATTTTATGGTTTACCTATAGGGATAAGATAAGGATATATGTGTGTTTAAAAATAGGAAAAAATTCTGTTGATGTTTTTATTTCATGATGTAATGTAAAAATTATGAGTGTGTCTAGCACTTCCAAGGCTACTAAACAGATCAGTCTTACAGGACATAATTTCTTACATCATGCCAATGTTTTGTAATAATGCACTAACTTTGGGTAACTAGGGTTAGGGTGTTATAGAAAATATCAAGATTTCCAAAATTTTATGAATATCTTAAATACTAATCCCCAAAGCTTATCTCAGGATAATGTTATCTAATCAGAGCATAGCTAAATTTGTTTCCATGGTTTGTACTAAACTTCCTCTGATACCAACTGTAACACCCCAACCCTAGTTACAGAGAGTTGGTGCATTACTACATAACATTGGCATGACACAAGGAATCATGTCCCAAAATACCAATTAGTTTAGTATCCTTGGAAGTACTAGATATATACATAAGTTTTACATTACTTCATGAAATATTGAAAAAACAACATTGTGTCCCCCTTGAACACACTCATATCCATGGCTTATCCCTACAGATTAATCATAATTTACTTCTTCAAATCCTAGAAAAAATAAAACATAGAATGGTGCGAGCTTAGATTCTCAGTAAGGACAACAATATAGAATAATGTTTCATAAATAAACAATAACAATTAAGGTAATGTATAAGACTAAACCAAAAGATTTTTAAAATTTTACATCAGCATAATACGGCAAAGATATATAAAATAATTCCATTTACGTATTCACATGGATACTCTACTGGTTGAATATTCACATGTAATATCAATAACTAATTTCAATATGATGAAATGCATAATTTCGGACATCATAACCACATAGTCAAGCATTATTTCAAGACTACAAATAAGATTTTCTAAAGGCCTTTTGTCAGGAAAATAGTTTGTCTCATGAGACCTAGCGATGCCTCAATGAGCTATAACAGGCTCCACCCATCACATACAAAGTCCAGTGCATTTCTCATTTGAAAAGGTTGAAAAATAAGATAAAAATTTGTATTCAAACTAGTATACAAAATGTTAATACATTAAGCATAAATCAAGAATGGTATAAAAATAACACATACACGTTCAAAATATCACAAAACCATCAATAAAATATGGAAGATTTTTATCATAATAAATCAACTTCAAAAAAGTATAAAATTCATTAAAGGATGATGATAAAGATGAAATCGAACCTATTTGAGAGAAATATATCTTTCTATTTTAAAATAATATAAAAGTCTGGTAATTATAAAAGAAAAAAAATTATTTTGAAAAAATTATTATAAGATTTTAAGGGAAGCATAAAATGTGTTATAACTATGGAGAATAACCAGACCCTCTGTATAAGTTAAAAAACATTCTTACCTTAATTTGTCGAAAAGTTCATAAAGTACCCTGTTTGGAAAATGGCAGAAAGATTCCATTCAAACCATTTTATAAAAAGTCAAAAAGGATATAAATGA
This sequence comes from Viscum album, assembly GCA_963277665.1. NCBI lineage: Eukaryota > Viridiplantae > Streptophyta > Magnoliopsida > Santalales > Viscaceae > Viscum > Viscum album. The sequence continues at coordinate 323,791,441 of OY728165.1, read as the reverse complement.
AATTATCCCATAGTCTAGTAAATAGAAAAATGATTTGAAATATATTTTTAAGAAACAAGGATGTGGATGATAAAGAGGTCCTAGTATACACTTATTTAAAAACATCCTCGGATAATAAAGTCATTGTGAAATTAACCCATACTATGTACTTTTTCTTGGTCGATGGTACGTTGACTTCCTGTATTATAGTTAAATCATTGTTATTAAATTTTGGAATAACTAAATACATAAATATTATATCATATTTTATCTTCTAATATTGCTTTGTTAATAATATTTTACCAGTATCATTGTATTGGGTGTTAACTGGTATGTTTTCCCATGTATTTTTTGTTACGTAAGTCATGTTTTTCATGGATACGATGTATTAGATTCATATAAAAAATTATATGATGTTATTAAATATTATTTTTAATAATCAATTGAAAATTATTCTTGAATGGTTAGGTTGGGGAATGAATCTCATCACGTTCATGGAAACAGTAATCTGTACGTACACACGAACACTACATCCATTATATATTTTTTATTTTAAAAGGAAAGTGGAAAAAATGATACATAGGTATATCATTATTCTGTTATAATATAAAATTTTATATATGTTATGTAATTTCATTAAAACCATCCTTTATACATTCCATGTATGGTATAAATGAGTAATATCACTTTGAGGGGGTGGTAGTCCGCGCTTCTTCGAATTAAATTATCTTATATATACCACATGAAAAGAATAATGGAATGCTATAAAAGAAAATTTAAAAATATTATATATAAAATTAAAATCATATATATCATATAAAATTATAGTGATATAATAATGGCCACCATAAAAGGTGGTAGTAGAAGATTGAACAATCGTCATTTTGTGAGGCAGTAGTTCACCGCCCACAGAAGCGTTATGTTCTATACCAATTAGATGAAGGTGTGTCTAAGTGTAGTTAAAATACTTCTCATAAAAAAACCTAGTATATTTATGATACAAGTGTTGTTAAAATAAAGGAATAAAAAGAGTTTAGGGGGTTGGAGAAGTAAAATAAAATAAAATAACTTAAGTGGAGCTGTTACCTTCAAATCGGGAAACTCTCGTTAGTTTGAACCAAAAGGCTTCATTAAAATATCGTCTGCCTAAGGTAATGCTTCTAAGAGTAATAGAGGGATATAGGGAGCTTAATTGGGAAGAGTTTGGATGAGATAAGTGGATTTAGAGGTCTATGAAATGGGTTAGAGTTGAGGTATTTTTATAAGGGGGAGGAGGGGCTCTTTAGAAATGTTAGAAAATATTATTTTATTATATAATGACTTTTGGTTTCTAAAGGTCCAAAACCCAGTAAATTCAAATATAACATTAATATTGTTTGAAATAAAATCTTCCAATAATAATTGGATAGGTTATGGATATTGTTTTAACTTTAATAATCTCATTTATTGAAATCATTCTTTAATGAAGCTAACACTACTTCATTATTGTGTCAAAAATAATTTTTTTTTATTTGATGTCTAAAAATTAAAAAAAATACCATGATGTAGGAAATATTTTTAAAATTAAAATGAATATTTATAGTAGAAAATATAACTTATATAAACTCTTGTAAAAAATATTCTACTAAATCAAATATGTTTATGTCGTTTTGTTTTTACATTAAATTAATTAATATAGAGTATCATTATCACTCTCATGTGGCTCCATGGGGTCCCAAAATCGACCCAAGGATTCCCATGGTCAGAAATATATCAACCAATAAAAATTGGACACATTTTAGTATAATTTAATATTATTATAATCTTATTTTTTACCCTTATTTACTATATATACCTTTTAACCATGGTAAAAAAATATTTACTGAAGTAAATATTCATAATGTCTAAAAAAAGGCACCCATTTAAAAACATTCGACCACCTGATCGAAAATATCGAATCCATTTTTCCAAATTCAAAACTCATAAGTAGAAGAAATTAATTTTAAATCAATTCCCATTGTGAAAACCAAAAAGCATGTTTTTAAGAAATTATAACTATCAAAATATTTCTACCTTTTATGTCTAGTATAAATGTGAAATTACATCCAATGACCTAAATTATATTAAATGATAAAAGTATAATCTAATGATACTTTAAACCCAGTAAAATTCATAATTTAACACTATATGTTATTTTGATTAATAAATTTGTTTTTAATTAAAATTTAGTATTTTCTCAATATTCAATAAAAATTGAATGTTTTCTAAAGTGTACCAAAAATTTACCCTCAGATAATTTGGATATTATGAATCTAAAAATGCAGTCCATTTTGAAAAAAAATTATAAAATCTCTAAAAGTGGGTAGTACTATTCATAACAACTAGTTTGATTGGTCGTTGTGTGCTAGAATCTCAAAGTTGCGTACAATTAATGCTATTACATTATTCAAAGAGAAGCGTACCATGGAATCTTGGGGTGTTACATATCAAAAACAATTTTTTATCAAATACATTTCATTATTATTTAAATTTATAATAATAATAATTAAATATAATCATTATTTTAATGAAAATAAAATATAGATATTCATATTATTAGGGTTGATATACATAACTGTTTATTACAAAAAAAAAATTCTCTTTGGTAAAGGTGTGCGATAAAGATATTTTCTTAGGGTAGTTTAATGAACAGGGTTTCGACCGTGATCTTGATGAGATTGAAATTATACCATAAATGGTTTATCTTGTTATTGGGTTATTGAAACATGGATTTTGTTTTGTTAAGGGAGATGCCTTGAGATAACCTCTCCCTTAGATGCTTTGATAAATGGGTTTCATAGGGTATGATCATACTGGTTGATCCCATTACTTATTTCATATGTATTAATGAAATTTATCATAAATCTTAATATATACTAATCATAAGATCCCTATTCAATGGCTATATTATCAATGATTTTTATTCCTAATTGTTATTTTAAATCTGACAGGATATAACAAAATATTTTCCTATTTTTTCTATATCCATATAACATAATAGGGCATTTATTTATTAAAAAGGGGAATTTCATTTATAAAAGTTCGGGTCGTTACATTATTACCCCATAAAAAATATCAATATATAAATTTTCATTTCACACACTAAAATAGATGGGGTTATTTCTATTTCATCACCTCCTATTTTTCCCACATAACATCCCCAAACCTATGGTTCCTCCATACACTATGGGAAAAGACCCATTTGCGATGGGCTATTTGCGACAGGATTTGGGGTCCTGTCGCAGAATGAAAAGCATGGTTTGGCGCGGGTTGTGCGCCAAAATGGGGGAACGTTATTTGCAAATGGGGGATTCCCCCGTCACAAATATTGCATTGGTAGGAGGGTATTTGCGATGAGACTCGTCGCAAATACCGGATGTGGTAACTGGGTTTTTGCGACGATATGTTGTCTCGTCGCAGAAAGTGTGTCAATATGAAATGTTTTGCGACGAGACCCATCGTAAATACAATTTTAACCGCTGATAGCAATTAATGTGGGAAAATGTATTTGTGACGGGTCCCGTCACAAAAAGTCCAATTTGCGATGGTACACCCGTCGCAAAGTGTCCCATCATAACTAATCTATCCTATATATACCCCATTCCATTTTTAATTCTCTTCCCCTCAATTCTCATATTTTATCTCTCTTTAAACACTCTTCTTAGAGTAAAAATTTCTCAGAGTCAGTTTTTTTCCGAAGAAGTTATGAAGTCATCTATATCAACAGGAGATCAAGTTTAAAAGTATTTATATTTCATTTAATTTAGTTTTTATTTCACTATTTATGTTAATTTAAATTATTGTTGATTAGTTGTACTTAAATTAGATTTAAAATTTCTTGTTATCAGTATTTCTTTGTAATAATAAATTGAAATTATTTGTACTAATTCTTAATAATTCGTAATAATTAATAATTAGTAATAATTTATCATTAGTAATATTTAATAATTAGTAATAATTATTAATTATTAATGAAAATTAGTGTTGTATAAAAATAATTATTGGTAATTAGTAATTAGTAGTTATAAATTGTAGTTATTAATATCAATTAATGCTAATTAGTAATAGTTAATGGTAATTAGATATAACTAGGGGAAATTAAAAATAATTACGGGTAATTAGTTATAATTACGGGTAATTAGTAATAATTAGGGGTAATTAGTAATAATAACGGGTAATTAGTAATAATTAGGCGTAATTAGTAATAATTAGGTTTAATTATTAATAATTTGGTGTAATTAGTAATAATTAGGGATAATTAGTAATAACAAGGGGTAATTAGTAATAATTATGACTAAATAGTAATAAATAAGAATAATTATTAATAATTAGGGTTAATTAGTAATAATTATGGGTATTTAGTAATAATTATGAGTAAATGGTAATAAATAGGACTAAATAGTAAAATACATGAATAATTATTAATAAATAAGAATAATTTTTTTAATAATTATGAAGAATTAGGAATAATTAAGAATAATTAGTAATAATTAAGAATAATTAGTAATAAATAGGAATAATTAGTAATAAATAGTAATAATTAGTAATAAATATGAATAATTAGTCATATATAGTAATAAATAGTAATAAATATGAATAATTAATAATAGACAGGAATAATTAGTAATAAATAGAAATAATTTGGAATAAATAGGAATAATTTGTAATAAATAGAAATAATTAGTAGTAAATAGGAATAATTAGTAATAAATAGGAATAATTAGTAACAAATAGGTGCAATTAGTAATAAATAGGAATTATATGTAATAAATAGAAATTATTTGTAATAAATTGGAATAATTTGTCATAAATAAGAATAATTAGTAATAAATAGGATTATTCAGTAATAAATTGGAATAATTTGTAATAAATTGGAATAATTTCTAATAAATAGGAATAATTTTAATAAATAGAAATAATTTATAATAAATAAGAAAAAATAGGACAAATTAGGAATAATTATTGTTTGAATCACCTATTTTGATAATCCAAAATCATGTTTTGATAATCCAAAATCATGTTTTAGTAATCCAAAATCAGGTTTTGATAATTTTAAGAACCATGTTTTCATTCTATACTAATTATGTTTCAGTAATATTTCATGCTTCTATAGAGTAATTTTCATATACTCTCAATCAAAATAATTGGTTTATAATTATTACAGTGCATAATTTGTCTAAGTTACCAAGGTCACCGATACAAGGTCACTGATACATGGTTACCACTACAAATGTCACATTCACATGGTTACCGATACAAGGTCATGGCTACAAGGTCACAACTACAAGTGCCCAACTACAAGGTCACCGTTACAAGGTTACCACTACAAGGTCAGAGATAAAAGGGTACCATTATATGGACACTGTCATATGATTACCACTACAAGGTCACTGTTATATGGTTACCTCAACAAGGTCATCGTTACAAGGTTACCATTATAATGTTGCTGATACATAGATACCGGTGTAGAAGGTTATAGTTTAAGATTGTTGATATGCAATTACTGTTGAAGCCAACCAATATAAAGGCTACCATTACCAGTCTACCGATGATTACTTCTTCAATTTCTCAATATTTTCCTAACAGTTATATTTGGTAAATTAAATACTTCTGAAATTATTTTTTTCTTATTGTAAATGATTCAAGAGACAGTACATGGGAAAATATGAGGTAAGATAAATATTGCACGTGATCTACCCATTCCTGATTGTTAGACCTCATATACAAAAAGGATAAGACCACGAAAGATGTAAAGGGGATATATACGCGCACAAAAAGGAAGTGTTTTATATGAAGTGCAAAGCAACTTGATCGAAAATTAAAATCAGAACCTACCAATATTAACACTCTGAATCCTCAAGTATCAAAAATATCATTCTGATAAAAATTTATTTCTTCCTTCTATGTTGCAACAACTCTTAATTAACACTATAAACAGAACACTAAATTCTAGAACCTGGAGTTGCGACACTTTGTTTTGCAGAAGAGTTTTCGAGAAAGACTTCATCGTCAAATTCTTCACTCCAAGGATTTAGGAAATGATTTTCTAACACATAGAGATTTCTAGACTGAAGCTTATTTTCATAGATTCATTGTGTTCTTTACTTTTCATCTATGAGAAGTATGTGACTGTTTGTATCACACATTGCCTCCCGTGCTTCAACTGGAGGATACTGAATATCCTCAAATAAAACTTCATCTACATTTGGTTCCCACATATAACTGTGTAAGAGACTCTGTGTGGTTTGTATCCTTTTAAATTCACATGAAGAACAGTGGTAGAGGGTGGGAACCCTGGACAGTTTGTGGAAATTATTGTAAAGCCCGATACAGGCTGTGTATCACGTTTATTGTTCATATAAACGGCTTGGTGGCTGGTAATCACCATGTGAAGAGGACTAGTCTCGGCTAGAGAATAAACCTCTTATTTAACATCACTGTGCACTACATTTTTTATTAACCTCTGTTTTATATCTTTTCCGCTACTTACATTATAAAACTCATAAAACCGTTTTTCTTTCACTTTCATACTTATTTTTTGTTAGTGTGTATATTTGTTTGATTTAGTAAATGTGTTTCAAAAGTTGGAGAAGTGTTTCTCACAATTTCAACTGATGAATAATCACCCATTGAAAAAACTATTGACTAATTAGACATCTATATATCAACTTCCTTAATTAACTGGGCCATTTTAAAACATGGGGGATCTTTATCATAAATTTTTAACTGATATTTTATTTGATACTCAATTCACCCCCTTGAGTATCCACTCTGAAACAACATTTGGTATCAGTGATAGGTTAATTTTATTTTCAAGTGTTCAAATTATTTTAATCTTTGATTTTAGTTGTATCTTAAAGATCATAAAATTTATGTCATATCTAAATATTATGTTCTTTAAAATTCTAAGTAACAATGGAAAATAGAGTTGGGGGTGCTGCTACTAAGGGAAACCTTTCATTAATGGTAATAACTATGCTCATTGTAAATTAAAAATGAAAATGTATCTAGAAACATGGGACCTGAAATCAGGGAAAAAATTAAGGAACAACATACATTACCTGCTACTGAAAGGGACTCATGTTCTCAGTTGACTAAAGCTACATATAAAAATAATTGTAAAGAAATGAATGCTCGTTACTGTTCTCTATGTGATGATGAATTTAGTAGAATATCTTCTTATAAAACTGCATATAAATTTTTTGATACGTTAGCTATTTCTCATGAATGAACAACTAATGTTAAATAAATTTAGTTAAATACACACACTATTAAATATGATAATTTTAAAGTGAAGCCCGATGAACTCATTTTTGACTTGTATCTCATGTTCAAGGAGATAGTAAATACTATGAGTCTTCTTAGAAAACTAGTGGAAAACAAAGACCAAATTATGAGACTGATTTGATGCCTACCTAACAGATGGAGAGGGACTTCTGTTTCTATCTAAGAATCTTGTTACATAGGAAAACTTCCAGTGAAGGAACAAATTAGAAATCTAATTATGTATCAAGAAGAACATAAGGTGAGTCAAGAAGTAGATGATGAACAAAGGAATAAATCTATAGCATTCAATACTACTACCTCAATGAACAAGTATAGAGAAAAAGTTCAATATTTCGTAGATACTTCTACAAGTAATGACCCATATAGTGATGAGGGGATGGCTCATCTTTCTAAAAGGTTCAAAAAATTCAACCAATACAAGGAATTCTTTAGGAATTCAAACTACAAGGGAAAGTATCATAGTAAAGGACAATGGACGAAAAATAGAAAATGGAATGACAATTCAAAAGAAATAATCTATTATGAGTTAAAATGAAAAGGTCATGTGAAGAGAGATTGTTGCATGATGAAATTTGAGAAGAAATATTAATATAAGGGCAAGGGTTATAAAAAGTCTATGAAAGCTATTTGGAGTGCTTTAGAAGACAGCTCCACTGGATCTGAAGCTTCTGATAGTGAATAGAACAATCATGCCAACTTATGTTTCATGAATGAAACATCTAAGGTAACCTTTAATTCCCTTATGCCTAATGAATATTACTCTAAGAATGAAGGTGAATCAAACAATGATGAAAATATGACAAAGGATGAACTATTTGAATACTATGGAATTCTTGAGGATAACTTTAATGAACTCAAGGAAGAATATAAATCATTAAAGAGACAACATGCTTTAAATGAAAATTACATGTCAGATTTAGATATTGAAAAAGAAAAATCTGCTCAACTGTTAAAATAAAATACTAAACTCATATTATTAAATGATCAATTAAAGTGGGATTTGGAAAAATTTACCGCTGGTAGAGATACCTTGACTCAGTTTCCAAGACATTAGATTGCCCTAAAATATACAACAGGTTTAGGATATCAACCAGGACATAGAAGGTTTATTAAAACTAAATTTGTTCCAAATCTGGATAGTTCACAGCTAGTTTATGTTCTGGACTATCTTTTAAAAAAAATTCTCTAATGGGCCAAACAAAGTGTTTATGTCTAAAAATATATTTGCTAATTATAGAAAATCTGTGATGCAAACATGGTTTCCAAATGTTTTTTCTTACTAACCACTCTGGACCCAAGAAAATCTTGGTACCAAAGTTACCCCATGATTAATCTGTTTTGCAGGGATGTTTCTTAAATAGATTCTGTAATGCTCTTTGGTACTTGGACAATAGATGTTCAAGGAATATTACATGAGACTACTCATTCTTCAGGATCCTAATCAATGATGTTGGTGGACATGTACCTTTTGGTGATAAGGCTAAAGGGAAAATCGTCAGCCTAGGCCAGATTGGTAACCCAAATACTATATTAATTTCAAAAGTACTTTTTGTTGATGGGTTAAAATACATGTTTCTAATTATTTCTCAGTTGTTTGATTATGGTTTTAATATCATGTTGAAAAATTATTCATGTAATGTTTTTAATTATAAAAAATATTTAATTTTTTATACTCCCAGAAATGAGAATGTATATGCTGTTGATTTTGATTCTTTATCTATGAAAAAATTTTCTTGTTTAAATGTGCTTCATAACAAATTCTAGTTGTGGAATAGAACACTAGGACACTGAAATGTGCACTCACATATAAAACTGACTAGGAAAGGTTTAGTTAGAGACTTACCAAAATTGAAATTCCCTTTTAACAAAGTGTATAATCCATGTCAAAAGGGAAAACAACACAATGCTTCTTTCATACCAAAGAAAGAATTTTCTACTTCTCAAACGCTTGAGTTGGTTCACATGGATTTGTTTGGACCATCATGAGTTTCATGTTTAAATGGGAAGCACTATGTTTATGTTCTTATATATGATTTTTCTAGGTACAATTGGGTATAATTTCTTACTAACAATAGTGAAGCTTATTCTTATTTTATCAAATACTCCAAGTGAGTAGAAAATATTAGTGAACATAGAATTAATACCATGATAAGTGATCATGGATGCGAGTTTGAAAATCAAGTGTTTGAATCTTATTTCTCACACAATGTCTATATTCACAATTTCTCTTCTCCTAGAACACCTCAAAAAAATGGAGAGGTGGAAATATGAAATGTGACTCTTCAAGAGATTGGTATGACAATGCTAAATAAATTTGATTGGACAATATATTTTTGGGATGAAGCTATTAATAATGCTTGTTATGTTATCAATAGAGTCTTGATTAGACCGATTATTAAGAATAACCCTTATGAACATTGGAATAATAAGAAAACTAAGGTTAACTACTTCAGTGTTTTTAGCTGCAAAGTCTTTATTCTTAACAGGAAAGACAATATTGACACATTTGCTTCTAAAAGTGATGAAGGAATTTTCCTAGGTTACTCAATCTCCAGTTAAGCGTATTGAATATTCAATAAGAAAACCAAATGTGTGGATGAGTCAGTTCCTGTCAAATTTGATGAGATTGATCCATATGAACCCAAAACCTCTCTTGAATATATTAAGGATGATATGTCAATTCTGGACCTTAATGATAATGATAGTGAAGCTCCTTTAAATGTAACCTATTATGGGGATCCTCCAAAATATGAATTTTTTGAGTCTAAACAAGTAAAAAATCATGATGAATGTAGTTCAACTATTTCTAGAGGTATTAGATGTCTCAAGAATCATCTGTTAGATGATGTAGCAGGTGATTCAAATAGGGGGACACAAACTAGATATTCTCTGAGAAACCATGTTGAACATCAAGCTTTTCGTTCATAGATTGTACACATAAATATTAGTGATGTTATCAATGATTAATTTGGGGTGATATCTATGCAAGAATAATTGAATAATTTTGATAGAAATAATTTTTGGGAATTAGTAGATAGACCTAAAGACACCTTGACCATAGGCAGTAAATGGGTTTTTGAGAACAATGTTTATGAGTCTTGAAATATAGTCAGAAAAAATTCTAGAATAGTTGCACAAGGATAAAGTCAAGAAGAAGGGATATACTACGAGGAGACCATTTCTCCTATAGCTAGAATATAATCCATTAGGATATTAATTTCTTATGCAGCTCATCTGAATTTCAAAATTTATCAAATAGATTTAAAAATTTCATTTCTATATGGATATATAATTGAATATGTATTTATCGAACAACCCCATGGATTTTTAAATCCCCATTTTCCAAATCGTGTTTTTAAACTATCTAAAGCGTTATATGGTTTAAAACAAGCTCCAAGAGCTTGGTAAGATAAACTTAGTTCTTTTCTTATTTCAAAAGGTTATACATAAGGGATAATAGATCCTAATATCTTTATTAAAAGATTTACAAAGATGTTTTAATAGTATAAATTAATGTAGATGATATAATTATTGGATATTATAAAATTCTTTATGTACTGATTTTTCAACAATGATGCAAGTTGAATCTGAAATGACTTTAATGGGGTAGCTAAAATTTTTCCATCGATTTCAAATTTTTGTAAAAAAAGATGGTATTATTTTAAATCAGAATAAATATACTTAATATATTTTTAAATGTTGGGTTTTGGATAGTATTAATGGTAGTGATACACCTATGAGTACCACTTTCATGATGAATGCAAATGATGCTGGAGAACCAGTGGATCAAACCAACTACCGAGGAATGATTGGGATAGTGCTTTATCTTACTTCTAGTAGAACTGATATTATGTTTAGTGTATGCCTGTGTGATCGATTTCAAGCCAATCCCAAAGAGTCTCATTTAAATTATGTTAAAATTATTTTTAAATATCTCAAGTATACTATAAATTTAGTACTATTTTATAAAATATGACAACCATTAGACTTAATAAGTTATTCGGATGATGTCTTTGCTGGTGGAAAGTTTGATAGAAAGAGAACTTCTAGAAAATATCCCATTTTAGGCAAGTCACTAGTATCATGGTGTAATAAGAAACAGAATTTTTCTGCATTATCTACTGCATAGGATGAACATATAGCTACTGGTAGATGTTGTGCTCAAATTCTGTGGATGAAACACACATTACTAGATTATAGATGTCAATTCAAACAAGTCTCTATAAACTGTGACTACAAATTTTCTATTAATATCTCTAAAAATATCATATCTCATGCTAGAACAAAGCATATGGATGTAAGACATCAATTCTTGAGAGATCATTTTAGAAAAGGTGATATCTCTCTTGAATCCATTGGTACTGAACACCAATTGTCTGATATATTCACAAATCCTTTGAATTCTGAGTGGTTAAATTACATCAGACATGAGTTAGGTATGATAACCTGTTTCCAATAGGACCTCACCATTACACATTACTAACATGACCTCACTATTAGACCTTACCGATAGGACCTCACCATTGGACCTTACCGATATGACCTCACCAGTAGACCTTAGTGATAGGACCTCACCGTTAGACCTCACCGATATAACCTAACTATTATATCTTATCGATATGACCTCGCCGTTAGAGATTACCGATACTTCCTTACTGATAGACATTCAAGGTCTGGGACTTTACGTTTTGTGTGCTTTCAACCGGAATCTGAAACGTTTTCTGCTATTACTTATTTATTTTATCCATTTTACTTTTTCGATCCCTAAATGATAAAAATATGACTCATACAACATTTTTATCCACATCAAACCCTCTTCTAAACCACTTTCTCTCAAATCTCAGAACCTAATCCTCTACTGAAACCTCAAACCACTCTGGATTGATGTCTAGATTAAAGAGGCCGCTGGTTAGTGATGAAGGAGATGCACCTGATCCTAATAGACCTTGAGGTGAGTCAAGTACGAGAATCCAGACAGTAGAAAAGGTGTTGAACCTGCATTTATCCAAGATGGAGATAGTAGTTGAGAAGGATTTAAGTTCAGAGTGGTTGCTTTCAAGTCGGTCATTAGAGATTAAGCCACTTGAATCTTAGTGTTGGGTTGCACGTTTTTATAAAAATAATAGACCCTACAATCCGAATATAGTAAAATAATTTTATGAGTACCTTATGTATGACTAGTATGAGGATGAGCGTTGAATTATTTTTAGAGTAAATGGAGTAAGTGTGAGCTTCTCCTCTGTTGAATGGGCGAAAAGCTTGAGGATTCCACAAGAAAAGATTTTTGATTTTTACTCAAAATTGGTGCCTCCTACAAGTGAGTTATTCTTCTATGAAGATGCATTAGATGAACTGACAGGGAATGGAATACCTAGGAATGTCATTACCACTGAGATGGAAGGAGAAGAAAGGGTACTATTTATGTTTTTCCAGCATGTGTTGAGTCCTAGGAGAGGGGACTTTGCAACTTTAATGTATCAAGATATCATTCTCTTGTATCTGTTGAAGCATGGAAAGAGGATTAATTTTTGTAGGATGTTGATGATTCAAATAGAAGATATGACCAAGCCTAGTTCCATATCCAATGACATATTCGATGCTATGTATATATATTTTATGTTGAATGTGAAAGTAGTTTCTAGAGATAAGGATGAAATTGTTGTTGTAAAAGATAACCATAGCATCACCAAAGTGGTCTGCAAGTTGATGAAGATTAACTGGAATCTATGGATAAGGATATGGGTGAATTATGATGCTAAGGTGCATGAATATTTTATTCCTGTGACTCATCCTATTGGGCCTAAGAATAAGAGAGACCCCAGTATTATGCATGATGAAGTAGAGCCTTCTTACTCATATGAAGATGAAGATGTTTCTGTTGTTCAAGAAAGAGAGCATACTCCTATAGATGACAGGAGAGACTCTGGCCTTCCCTCAAATCCTTGTGCTCCTATTGTATCCTTTGGTGAGCATATCCCACCGAAGAGTTTTCCTTGAAGGTAGACTCTTCTAAGGGACAATGATGAGGTCACATGTGAAGAAGAAGTGGTTGAATATGTCTTAAGATACATTAGAGATTATTCAGATGAGGATGAGAAGACTGATTCATGTCAAGATGACTATGAGACAACTACTGCTAAATGTGAAGAGGAATGATTTAGTCTCAGTCCTCTAATAGAAAATACAGAATGTGTAGAAAGTGGAGAAGATGAATTTGTGGATTCAGTTGATGATTGAACTGTTTTGGAAGTAGTTTAGGATTCTAAGGAGGTAGTGGAAGTGAAACTTCATGATGTTGTTGTTGATCAAGGAGTTCTGGAGGATGTCAATATGGCTTATCAGGAGATTTCTCCCATTGAGGGGGAGGAACATGCTGTTATAGGTTTAGTTTCTATTGTACATGAGATTGAGGGCTGGTTTGAGGACCCCAAATTTATGGTGTTGGGTCTAGACAATGATGGCTCAAAAGATGAGAGGCCCAATAGAAGACCCTCAGTTCCAAATCATACTTTTCTCCCTCCAAAAAACTCATTCCCTCAAGACTTTGTCAGAATGGAAGATCTTGAAACCCTGAAATTTGACCTGCAAAAAGTGTCTAGGGATATGTCCTTAGAGGTGGAAGGGGCTGTTGCTCTAGTTCATGAGAATTTAGCATCTGTGTTAGATAAAATGCACTCTAGTATTCAATATAAATTGCTCCAGGATGTAAGGAAATGCGAGAGTCAAATTAGTGAGTCATTAGAGTCTATGGTTTTAGTGAGATAGTCTATTGTCAGCCTAGATGCTTACATGGCTTCAAGGGCTCAGGTGGATAGAGACCTTGCATATGTCAGATGTGTGGTTCAGCAAATGGTCACAGTGTTCGAGGAGTTCAGGAAATCTATGGAAGCACATGTGAAAGGGAAAGATGATGATGTAAAAAGGATGATCTGTGTCTTGATCAAATATTTGAAGGAGACAACGGCCTTCTCTCTGGCTCCTCTAGCTGCATCTGCTTCCACCTCACCATATCTTCCAGATGATATTGAAGCTTTCAAAATCATTGTCAGAGGAGAAGTGGAAATGTTTTCTAGTGGAATTTACTTATATTTTCCTGTCATTTTCATTGCCAGGTAAATTCATATGCTTGTGGGAGACTATCTAATGGAAGCTTCTCAAGATCAGAAGGCTATCAAAGATCAAGTTGAGTTCCACAAAAAATGGGTTTACACTAAGCATCAATTGGATGGCCACTTTAGGATGCGGTATGAAAATGTAAGGATCCCACCTATCACTCAGGACTTTAAAGATCAGGTTAGCAGACTCAATGAATTGACTTATTCTTTGTAAAAATTCATGGAGAATAAGGATGATTTTATTTCTACTATGGAGAGAGGTGGGAGTATCATTATGGACTTCAAGAATTTTCTCATAACTTTCTTCCACGTGGACTGCACTCCAAACATAGTTCCACGTGCTCTGCCTGCTTCTTCAGCTGCTTCAGGATCCAACAGAGATGCTCCTTTGATGTCTCCAGCTCGTGCCATCAGAAGCTTGACCCCCTCAATTCCTCAAAGATCTATTCACTATAGGTCTACTGATGCCTCGGTGGCTACTCCTCCTACTCTTCTCACTGTCATCCCTTGACCTATCTTTCCACCTTCAGAACATTCTTCCTCAACTTCCAAAGATAAAGCTGCAATGTAAATCTTTGATGTGAACAGATTCTCGACTATCTTAATTGATATTGATTGATGTATACTTTTGGTCTTTTTTACTACTGTTTCATTAAAATAAACACTCTTTTCTTTATTTTTGTTAACTATGATTTTTGTTAATCTCAAAGGGGGATAAAATATTTCACTTATATGAGTTTATATAAGTCTATATATTTGTTATATATATTCTAGCCTAAATATAGTAAAATTAGTGTATGATCAAATCATTGATGAAATTAACTGATGTGTTTAACCTTGATTCAAAACAATTAAATATAATGATTCAATGAAATAATTTGTGATTATAAAAAAGGTGGATACTGTTGGACTCACCTATTTTTATAATCCCAAATCATGTTTTAATAATCCCAAATCATGTTTTAGTAATCCGAAATCTTGTTTTGAAAATCCTAAGAACCATGTCTTCATTATATGCTAATTATGTTTCAGTAATATTTCATGTTTCTATAGAGTAATTTTCAGAAACTCTCAATCTAACTTCTTGATTGGTTAAGCACACATTGCATAATTTATCTAATTTACAAAGGTCACCGCTACTGGGTCACCGATACATGGTTACCGCTACAAAGGTCTCATTTACATGGTTACTGGTACAAGGTCCCAACTACAAGGTCACAACTACAAGGTTACAACTACAAGGTCACAACTACAAGGTCACCGTTAGAAGGTCACCGCTACATGGTCACAGTTAAAATTTTACAGTTACATGGTCACCGTTATATAGTTTCCTCTACAAGGTCACCGTTATATGGTTATCACTATAATGACATAGTTACTATGTTACCATTATAAGGCTACCGATACAAAGTTACATCTATAGGATGTTACAGTTGCAGATTGCCGATGTGCACCGACTATTAAAGCCTACCGATATAAAGGCTACCTTTACCAGTCTACCGATGCTTACTCTATCAATTTATCAATATTTTCTTAATGGTCATAATTGATAAAATAAATGCTTCTAAAATTATATAATTCTGATTGTATATGATTCAAGAGACAGTATATGGGACAATACATGGTACAAGAAATCTTGCACATGATCTACTCATTTTTAATTCTCGGACCTCAAATACAAAAAAGAGAAGACCATGAAAGATGTAAAGGGGACATATACGCACACAAAAAAGAATTGTGTTACAAGAAGTGAAAAAGAAATTGCTCTAAAATTTAAAGCAAAACCATCCAGCACTGACACTCTGAATCCTCAAGCATCTCAAATATCATTATGAGACAAATTCACTACTACCTTCTCTGCTGCATCAACTCTTAATCAACACCAGAAACAAAACACTGAATGCTAGAACCTGGAGTTGCGACACTCTGTTTTGATGACATGTTTCTGGGAAAGGATTCATCGTCAAATTATTCACTCTAAGGAGTCAAGAACTGATTTTATAACACATAGAGCCTTATAAACTCTAGCTTATTTTCTTAGCTTAAATGTGATCTTTACTTTTCATCTTTGAGAAGTGTGTGTGTCTGTTTTTATGACACAGTATATCCTATGCATGAACTAATGGATACTAAATTTCCTCACATCAAACTTTGTCGACATTTTTTTCCCACATATAAATGTGGAAGAGACCGTGTGTGGACTGTATCCTTTGTAATTCCCATGAAGAATAGTGGTAGAGGCTGTGAACCCTGGATAGTTTGTGAAAACTGTTTTAAAGACTAATACATGCTGTGTATCAAGTTTATTGCTCATATAAACTACTTGGTGACAGGTGATCACCATGTGGAGAGGACTAAGTCTCGACTTGAGACTAATCCTCTTGTCTTACTTCACTGTGCACTACATTTCGTATTATACTCTGTTTTATCACGTTTCTGCTACTTATATTAGCTAAAACATAAAACTTTTTTGCTTTCACTTTGATAGTTAGTTTTGGTTAGTTTGTGTATTTGTTTGATTCAGTGAACTTTTTTCAAAAGTTGGAGAAGTTTTCTTCCCTATTTCAACTGAGGAGTAATCACCCTTTGAGAAACTTGTTGAACAAATAGAGATCTATATCTGTACTTCTTTAATAAACTGGGCCGTTTTCAATACTTGGGGGATCTTTATCATAAAGTTTTTAACATAAATTTTAATTGATAGTCAATTCAACCCCTCCATTATTGAGTATCCACTCTAACAATAATTAGGAATAATTTGGAATAATTAGGAATGATTATGAATAAATAGGAATAATTAAGAATAATTAGTAATAATTAGTAATAATTAGTAATAAATAGTAATAAATAGTAATAAATGGAAATAAATAGTAATAATTAGTAATATTTAGTAATAAATAGTAATAAATAGCAATAAATAGTATCAAATTGTAATAAATAGTAAGAAATACTATGAAATAATTACAAATAGTAATAAATAGTAATAAATAGTGATGAATAGTAACAAATTGTAACAAATTGTAATAAATTGTAATAAATTGTAATAAATTGTAATAAATTGTAATAAATTGAAATAAATTGTAATAAATTATAATAAATAGTAATAAATAGTAATAATTATTAATAAAAAGTTATAAATAGTAATAAATAGTAATAAATTGTAATAAATTGCAATAAATTGCAATATATTGTAATAAATTGTAATAAATTATAATAATTTCTAATAATTTGTAATAATTTGTAATAATTCATAATAACTAGTAATAATTAGTGATAATTTCTTATAATTTGTAAGTATTTGTAAGTATTTGTTACAATTTGTAATAATTTTTAATAATTTGTAATAATTAGTAATAAATTGTAAAAAATTAGTAATAAATTGTAAGAATTAGTAATAATTAGTTATAAATTGTAATAAATTTTAATAAATTGTAATAAATTCTAATAATTTTTAATAAATTGTAACATTTAGTAATAAATTGTAACAATTAGTAACAATTAGTAATACTTAGTAACAATTAGTAACAACTAGTAACAATTTGTTAAAATTAGTAACAATTAGTAACAATTAGTAACAATAATTAAGAATGAGTTTGAATTAGTAACAATTAGTAAGAATTAGTAACTATTACTAAAAATTATTATCAATTCGTAACAATTAGTAATAATTAGTAACAATTTTTAATAATTTGTAGCAATTTTTAAAAAAATTTAATAATTTGTAACAATTTGTAACAATTAGTATCAATTATTAACAATTAGTAACAATTAGTAACAATTAGTAACTATTAGTAACAATTAGTAAGAAATTGTAACAATTAGTAACAATTAGGTAAGAAAATAATCAATTGTAATAAATTGTAATAACTTATAATAACTTGGAACAATTTCTAGTGGATTAGCGGCACTACCTTTGCTCAATGACTCTTCTCCTTTCAAAATTAAATGACGCAAAACATTATAAGAAGTATTCTTATACGTATGCATATCCAATCTCATATGAATGAGTTTGAGTAGAATTCGTAGGACCACATTTTTCATCATATGTTCAGGAAGAGACAGTTGCAAGAAGATGATTCATCGACGGAAAGGGGGCTCTTTTGTTTGATGGCTCATTTACTTACAACTTTCTCATAGAGAAATCACAATAAAGAATCTGCTCAAGGGTATGCATATTCATTCTCATTTTCATGAAAATGAATATGTGTACTTATAAAAAGATTCTTCACTGTGATTTTTGTGTGATAAAGTTGCAAGTAAATGAGACGTCTAACAAAAGAGAAGTCGTAAATCCAATGGATATTGTGTCGCCGTTAAGTAATGGTAATTATAAAAAAATTAGTTGTAATTATTTATCTTTTTCTAGAGATAGTGTTTTTATAATTTCAAATTATTCAAAAACAGTAATGATTTTATATTTTGTAAAAAAAATATGGAACAAAGAAGTCGACAATAGTAATTATTAGACGATCACGCTTGGATAAATCAGCAAAGAAATCCAAATGGTTCTAGTTTAAATCCTGTATATATTGAGGTTGTTGAAGCTTTCTTATCATTTTCATCATCAAAACCAGAATATGTTTCAGAAGGTACAATAATGTGTCCCAGTAAAAAATGTGCTCTGAGATAGTTAGACACATATGACACGGTTCGGGGACATATCTTGCAGTTTGGTTTTGAACCAGATTATGTTTTTTGGTATCAACTCAGAGAACACAGTTCCAGATAAGATACTAATAACTTTATTCTATATCCATCACGATTTCAAAATTTAGTACATGATGTTGCAGGTCCATCTGTTCATCAAACTGAAAGTCAAGATGATATTGATTTAACTCCTATGTTGGCACCATCAAAATTTTATGAGTTTTTGAGGTCTGTTGAGATGCATTATATCTTGGTTGCAAGATAAGAAAATTATAAGTGGTTTCAAAATTCATGGATATTAAATCGGATAAAGCAATGTCAATCAACTGTTTTGATCTGATTTTTTTTGGTTAAAACACTATTACATGAAGCAAATTTGTTTCCTGAAAATTACTATGAGAGCAAGAGGTTGGTTCTTAATTTAAGCCTTAGTTATTAGAAGATTCATGCATGTCCAAATGATTACATATTATATTCTGATTAAAATGAGTTATTGGATAGTATTCCCACATGTAGACAATCAAGTTATAATGAATCTCAACCATGGATGTATAGATCGATTCTTGTAAAACAGTTCATATATTTCCCTCTTACACCTAGGCTACACCATTTATTTATGCCTCTGAATACATTGTCAATGATGTCATGGCACAAAACCATGATTTCAACTAACAAAAGCTTAAATCATCCAACTTATGGTGATTCATGGAAGAATTTTGATCATACGCATCATTATTTTTCTTTCAAATACCAAAATGTGTGATTGGGTCTTTCTACTGATGGTTTCTATTCGTTTAGTTCTTATGGTTGTCAGTATTCATGTTGGCCTATCTTTATAACTCCGTTCAATTTACGTCCATGGATATTGATGAAGGAACGCTATATCTTTTTGACCTTATTAATCCCATGACATCCGAAAAATAATATTGATGTGTATTTGAAACCACTGATTGATGAGTTGAATTCTTTATAGAATAATGGTGTTAGTACATATGATGTTGTTGCGAAAAACATTTCCATATTAAAAGCTGCATAGTTATGGATGATTAGTGACTTTTCGGCATATGGCATGTTATCTAGCTGGAGTACACATGGTCTGAGATCATGTATTTACTGTATTAAAGACAACAAAGACTTTATTCTCGTCAATGGAAATAACCGTGCTATTCTGACAGTCATCATAGATTTATTCCAACTGATCACCCTTTTTGGAAGAACAAATCTCATTTCAGAAAAAAGAAAATTGAATGTGATAACACTCAATAAATTATATCAGGTACAGAGTTAAAATCATTTGTATTTTCATTACCTCCCATCACATTTGGTCTAACAGTAAACCAAGAAAAAATTCATGGCTTTGGGAAAGAACATAATTTGATAAAAAATCATTTTTTGGGATCTTACATATTTGTCTAATTTGATGGTCCGCCACATGTTGGATTTCATGAATATTGAGAAGTAGTATTTTGATAATTTATTTCATACAGTTTTGGATACACCAGATAAGACAAAGATACTATAAAGGCATGATTATATCCTGCCCAAATTTTCAGGCGACTAGAACTTGAACTATTTGAAAATGTCAGATCATAGAGGTCAGTGAATCCAAAAGTATCTTATACTCTATCCAAAGAGATTTGCTAATTATTTTGTTATTGGATTTCATATTTGAGACTTCCAGATGGATATGCTTCCAATTTGGGTAGATGTGTTAAGAATGGTTATATTATCAGATTAAAAAGTCATTATTTTCATGTTATAATGGAATGAATTATGCCTATTTGATTCATATTATTGATGAATTATATTATTTGGGATTCGATAATAGACATATCATATTTTTTTGAGTTATTTGTGCAGTGAAAACAGACTATGATGTGATAAGAAAACTGGATGAATATATTGCTGTAATTATATATAAACTGGAATAAATATTTCTGCTGGATTTTTTTGACTCAATGGAACATCTGATATTACATTTTCCAAATGAAGATACATGTGGGGGTCCAGTATAGTTTTGATGGATGTAACCATTCGAGAGATGCAAGTAGAAATTAAAGAAAAAGTATGTAATAAAGCATCAGTTGTAGTCTTAATTGCAGATTCTTATTTGAAATAGGAAACTACTTTTTTCTGCTCTCATTATTTTGAATATGAATATCCCTCAAAACACAACCACATAGGATAGAATGAGGGGAATGTTAATGGCAAAATGGAAAATCAATTATCAGTTTTTAATCATCCAAATCAGGTCTTTGATGGAGTTCATTAACGATAACTTTTGAATGATGAACATCACAGAGCTCATACATATGTTCTACTCAACTGTGAAGAAATGACATCATTTTTACAATGACTGCTTATATCACTAATTCTATAATTTATGTTATAGTATGTAAACATATTTTATTTTTCGGTTATATGATTATCATATCAAGAAAAAACTTTCATAAATTACATTAGCTGCTCTCAAAGAATGCAGACAAATTTTTTTTCTCAATGGTTTCAAAAACTGGTAGCATAAATTATTGATGGTTTAATATCAATTTTATTTATTTTTTATTATATTTATAATTGTTTTACAAATTTTTAGGTGTCTAAACATATTGATAAAATTGATAAGAGACTGTGTATATTGAGTAACCCAATTTCCAAAATGGTTAAATCTTATAATAAATATGTGGTGAATGGTTTTTGATTTTACACATGTGCATATGGGGAATAAGAAAACAATGAATAGGGGAGTGTTCTTGATAGGATCACATCATAGATAAGCTGAAGTGGACTTTTATTGCATTCTGGATGAAATTATTGAAGTGTGTTATCTAGGAAATAATTACACAACGATGTTTAAATGTCGGTGGTGGGATACTGAGAGAGGCTTGTGTGTTCATCCAACTCATGGAATCGTCGATATTAAATAAAAATGTCTTCAAACAGTAAATGAACCATTTTTAGTGGATAAACAAGCACATAAAATATATTATGAAAAGTATTGTGCTATTTTAAGAGACTTAAGTGATTGGTGGAGCATAATAAAAATGAAATATCGGGAAAATCAATTTACTCAAATTGAATGTGGTTCCGTTGAATTGGAAGTTATTGAAATTTTTCAAGAGATTGCACAAAATCCATCTTTTTTCACAAATAGATGTGAATATCAATGATGAATCCCCACAATTAAGGATCAATGGTGATGAAGATGTTAATGATGTTACAAATGAATTTAAAATGGCAAGAGATGATGAAACTGAAACTCATATGGATATTGATGATGCCGAGAAGGAATATGAAGAATTTGACATCGTCAGATATGATGATTATTATCATGGTGAACATTAACATAGTTAAATTCAGGTTATAATAATAACTAATATATATTTATATATAATATTTATTTTCAACTATCTGCTAAAAACAATCATTTTGTGTTTCAGATGGACCCTGATCTATTTCACGATTTGTAGGAGGCAGAGCTACCTTGGGATGAGGTGGATTTTGGATCATCTAACCCTCAGCCTACTAGAGGTTCATGGGGTACATGGAAGGGGTGCGGTCTTATGCTATTGATGATTCTTGGCCCTATCCCTAAGTGACTTCCAGGTCTTGTATTTTATCCATGCACACGAAGGTATGGTAACCTGTATAATTTAGTTATCTTTCATTTATTTATTTATATAAATACTAATTGTCTGATTATTAATTTATATTTCATAGTTTTTCATATGTAGCTGTTGGACAGGGGAGCGCTATCTTGCACAATTATTTTTTCTCAGCCATGGATCAAATGGGAACTGAATCTCGTTAATGTGTGGCTCCACATGTTCAATCATTGGTTGATACGTAAATAAATAGTATTTATTTTGAAATTTATTTAATTAATGACATGATATTATAAATTATTTTTAGGGTTTATAGTATCCCATCGATGATATCATGTGTGACGCTATCCACGCGGCATTGTAGGTGCCTATGCGTGACCTGTTCCGTTAGTTCTTGCACAACTTGAGATGGATGACCATTAAGAAAGCAGGAGTGACAGAATTTGATGAGTCATATAGAGCCCACCGACCAGAGTAAATTTAATTGCATGTTTGGGGTGGATTATGTTTACACTGGTTGGGTGGTAAATTTTAAGAGATCTTCAGTGGGTCGGTGGAACTAGGGGAGACAAGAGGTGACACATCGATTTGGTAGTCGTAAATTCAGTACGCATAGTGAGCATCTGGTAAGTATATTTTTTAAATATTTTATATCACGTTAAATATAAATATTTTATTTTATATTTCTATAGGTAGTCAATCCTCCAGATATTATGGAGTACAAAATATATCAGAAGACATTCAGTGCTCTAGCCACTAGAGAGATTAGAGGTGATTTCCATCATCAGATCTGGGTTAGTATTTTTTTCCGTTTGACAATAAACTGCATATTCAATTTTAAAAATTTTAATTTCTAATTGGAATTAAAGGTGTCATATGAGGATGCGACCTCTTAGACACAGGAAGAGAGTCAGTACAAGACGACTAATCAGATCTGTGACCACTGTTTCGATGAGGCGGCATGGATGCAGGTGACTCGGTATGTCTTTGAGAAGGGCCGAGTAGTTGGTATCAGCTCTAATTTGACTCCGGATATTTATTATGGTACTTTTGCGATGTTAGCGGCCAAGTCGAGAGGAGATCGTGGAGAGACATCATCCTTTTCTCCATAGTACCCGGAGTAGTTGTGAACTCAGACTGAGCTTATAGAGAGATTGCAGAAGCAACATAAAGAGATGCATCAACAGCCACAACAGCAGTAGCAGCAACACGAGGAGGAGATGCGTTAATGGCAGCGACATCAATAACATCACGAGCAGATGGAATATATATGCCATCTGAACAGTAGTTTAGGGATGGAGTTTTTCCACCATATCCTACAACTCCTCCTCCACCTCCAGAAGACGACCCTCCAATGATTTATTTATGTTAAAAACATTTGAATTCAAGATTTGTTGTAATATGAACTATTTAGAGTTTCTGTCTTTTATATTGGTGCGAATATTGAATATTTTTTTTTAATTTTTAATATTTTATTATTTATTATTAGTATTATATTTTTTTAATATTTTTTTATTTTACTAATAATAATAATAATATGATATGATATTTTTTTGTAAATATTGAGAATTTTATTAAATTTTTATTATTTTATTATTTTTATAATATTAATATTAATTTTTCATTATTCATATTTTTATTAAATATATCTTTTTAGTATTATATTTTTTAATTTTTTTTATTTTAATAATAATAATAATAATAATTGATTATTTTTATATATTTTTTGAGAATGATATGAATTTTAATTTTTTTTAATTTTTTTATGATTTTAATACTATTAATATTATTTTTTTTATTAATCGTAATTTTATAATATATAGATATTTTTATTTGTTTAGTATTTGCGATGGGACCATTTACGACACGATCCCATATTAAATAGTATAAATATATATTTTAAAAAAACATATTTACGACGGGACGATAGGCCAGTCGAAAATAGTATTTGTGATGGTCCTACCACAAAAGGTTTTATATATATAATGTATATAATCAGATACTTAGTTGCGATAGAAAACATTTTTGTTTCAGATACTATTTTTTATGATGGGCCCAACGCAAAAAATAGTATTTACAACACCATTTTTTCCACGGGATATTTGTGATGGGGCCCCATTGCTAAAATGTACTTAAAACCGGATATCATTGAAAATATACCATTGAAAATACCTCTAATTCTAGTAGTGGTAGTACTTTGACCAGGTGAATTGTCTTGTATCATAGAATTTTCTCTCCACAATCCAGGATCTTCATCAGCTACTCCTCTTATGAAATATAATTTTCTAATGGAGAAACCTCTGAATTATGTACATGTGAGGTATCTGGTATATAATTCCATAAGTGGGATACATTGAATATATTATATACTTGATACATGTTAGGTGGGGGTGATACCTGATACGAAACGATTCCAATGCAATTTAGAACGTAAAAGGGGCCAACATTCCTAGTGATTAGATTATGATTCTTTCCAAATATGATGCATTTATTCCATGAATATATATTGAGAAAAACATTATACACTAATTCAAAATTTAGGTCTTTTATATGATTTCCTACTTAGATATTTTGTCAAATCTGAGTAGCCTTGGTGTGATGATGAATGTTCTTTTGACTTTCGACCATTTCATCAATAATTCTAGGATCTAAAAGTTTTCATTATCTATCTTTATCCCAACATTTTGGTTTTATATATCTCTTCCAATATATGCCATCATAGGTATCCATTAATAATCTTGAGTGGAAGCAATTTTTTATAAGGACACAACTAGAGGAGGATGTTAATTCCATCCTTCTTGGAGACCATTAATCAAGCTCTAAAATTGTATTACACTGTCTGAAAAGTCCCATAATATTATCCATCAGTTTGGGGGTGATAATCTATAATTAATACCAAATTTGTATTTAGATAATGTTGGAGACTTTTCCTGAACAAATATGTTAATATTGGATCATTATCATATATAATTTATAGTGGTGTTCCATTCAAAACCACCACATCTATAATATTTATCCTAGAAAGTTGATTGAGTGATAAGTCCACATGAATTTCAATTAAGTTAGAATCATTTCTAAGATGATCCACAAAACCCATATAGCATTATTTACTCCTGATGTTTTTGGAACTTATGTGAAAAAATACATTGTTATGTTTTTCCATTTACATGTAGGTATAGTTAATGGTTTTATCATCCCCTTGTACTTTTTCATTTTAGCCTTCACTTTTTGATATATAAGACAAATTGATGTATATTATATGGTCTTTTTTTCATATTTTCCCACTAATAGTTCTCTTGGATATCGTTATACATCATTTTTTTCCATAGATGGATAGAGATGGATGAGCTATGTGCATCTTATAACAATTACATATTTAAATTATGATTATATAGTATACATACTCATGACCCAAATATTAGAAATCCTTTTTCATTACTTTTGAACTCTGAGGATTTACATTTTCTTATTGATTCCACCTTATTCTGAATTTCCACATCATCTCATTGAAAATCCATTATCTTATCTAGAATGGATGTTTGAGCAATAATATTTGAATGTCCCTTCAATTATTATTCCCACGTCCACACTCTTCACGTTTATGAAGATCAGATCTTTCTCAATTCACATTACGGATAAGGTTTCCCAATCCTTTCTACTTATAAAATATTCTACTTTATTTGATTTCCCAAGATGATAGTAGATTTATATGTAATATTCCTTAATCATCTCTCACCATATTTATTGGTTAATATTCATATCTTTCAATGTGAATTTATACTTCAGGATGTTATGATATGTATATGTTTAACAATTCTCCCCATAGATATATTGACTCCAATGTTTCAATCTGATGATTACTATATATTTTTCTAAATCCTGTAATGGATAGTTCTATTCATGAAAGTCCAAATACATTAAAAATAGGATATCATTTTTTCACTCTTCATCATTACACAACCCTATAATTATTTATATTCATCTCTAGAGATAAAAAATCCATCCCTATGGGTGGGTATTATGAGCACAGGTGAACGAATTAGTTTCTTATTCATCTTTTTTAAACAATCCTCAGATTCATCAGTCTAGGTAAACATAACTAATTTCCAAGTAATCTAGGTAATTGGGCATAAAAATAAGCAGATGTTTCTCATAAATCTATGATAGTACCTAACATGTCCAAGAAAATAGTGAATCTCTATCACATAAGTTGATCGTGGACACCATTCAATTTTATTTTTTAAAGGTTCCACATAATTTTTTTTGGGTGATGAAATTCATTGTTAATGTCACTTTCCCCTACCAATAAGCAAATTTACTATACTTTTTATATATCTTTTATTTCTATAAGGTCCTCAGTATAGAATTCAAATTCATTTTATGTTCATCCATTTTTTGGATTAGATAATAATATCATCAATAGAGAAAACAACAATTTTATCAAGGAAATACATAAAGACTATATTCATCAATTACATGAAGATTACTGGATCATTAGTGAGTCCAATTAAAGTTACAATGAACTCATTATGCATGTACCTTACATGAAAATAAGTCTGGGGTATATCCTCCTTCTTCAACATTACATGATAAAATCCATACCAATGTTTTGTCTTAGATAAATAATAATATCCATGAAGTTAATCGAACATGTCATCAATTATTATAAGAGAATACCTTTTCTATTTTTTTGTGATATTTTAGAGCTTAGGATAATTGATGCAATGTCACATTGACCCATACTTCTTCTTGAAGAAGATTCCTGGTGCACCACATGGTGAATCACTTGGGCATAAACACCAATTATCTAGATTCTTTTATAGTAATTTCTTTAGCTCCTTAATTTAAATAATGATTATTTAATATAGATTCTTGGATATTGGAAATGATCCATGAATAAGATAAATTTAAAATTAAACCTTTCGACGAGGATGAAGACCAATCAATTCTTCAAGAAACACAATAGTGCATTACCTCACAATGGGCATGTCCTTAAGGATGATATTTTTATTAGTATAAATTATATTAGAAAGATGATCTTCCTCATTGGACAATAATATCAAATAATTTTATGTTAATACTAAATAATACTCATCCTCCTCCTTACTCTTGTATAGAATCATAAGGTAATTCATGATAAGAAGGGTAATTTCATTCTCTGAGGAATTTATGTAGTCTCTATATAAGGATAACCAATAAATACCCATTATTGAATCATATTAAACTAAAGGTATTATCACAAGCTTGACATGGATATTTAACAAAAAAATATTTACACGGGATGAGTCCTATACATGGGAATCAATAAATGAACAATTTCCAATCGGCATGGACATCTATAGTTCTATTTTTTGTGATGGTGTTTGAATAATACTACTAAACATACATGATATGAAATATTTTTTAAAATTAGAATAAAATATTATGTTTCTATTTTTTAATAAATAACTAGATCCCATTTTACCAATTCATTGTTGTGATCCACCTTAGCGGCTGTGATTACTTATACCCTCCCTTTCTTCCTTGGAGGTTGTTAGCATTGATTTTCTCTGATAACCCTTAGATTCATGAAGTGGTCCACATAATTTTCTTTCCCCATTTATTTTTAACATTGGATAAAAAGATATGGGTTTATTGGATAATTAATATCTTCTATCATATTAATGGGTTTATCCCATGAGAATTCGTTGGTAAGGTTCCATTCTTATCTAAACCTAAATAATTTCCTCATCCCCTTATGCAATTTCCTGAACACATATTCTCACACAATTTGACAAGTGGGATGTTGGAAGTTCCTTCCAACATTATATTTATTCATTGGATAAAAAAAAGATCAACTTTCATCTTCATATACACATGGAGACCATGATATTTACTAATCTATATTTAGTCCATGAGGTCACATTAGACAATTTTTTTATAGCTGTCAAAGGAATGAATTGCTAGGGATTTTCATAGAATCGGCTTCAAACCACAAATAAGTATAAAAATTTCCATTCAAGTGTAATAAAAAATCTATAGGGATATTATTAAAGTCATGTGACTTGTTTTTCATTTGACCAGATGTATTCCTCACATTTTTTAGGGGAAATAATTCCCCTTACATTTTAAGTCCGAGAGTGTGAGGAATAAATTTGTTGATTTTTTATGGAAATTCTTCCATCCCACTGATTCAATCACTTTTTTAGGATTATTATTCAAAATCAATTTCCACTACAGATCATATTATACTTCTATGAAGTAAAACACAATAAAACAATATTTTTCTCAGAGCATTAATTGATGTAGTAGATATTCTCAATTGGTTTGATCCATTTTATTATGATTATTGTATGATATGATCCACTAAAATGTGTTGGCCTTTTTAACGAAGGGTATCAATTTTAATATTTTATTATTTATAGGGATTTGGTAGTTCCTCCTGATATATATTTTTATTAATGACATGTGTAAATTGAGAAAGTATCATTACAATATTTGTGGTTCCTTCTCCAATTAGTTTGGGCATCTCATTTGGAAAGTCATCACATTTTTTCACACATTTTTTGTTTGTATGGTTTCACATATTTCTAAAAATTGACTAAAATTAAAGAAATATTATAGATCAATACCTTTTATAAATTTAACACTTAAATATGAAACCAATATCATTTAAGTAATAACTCATAAATGATACATATTCCTTAACTTATGAATTTCTAGGATTCTATCTATGTTATCCATAATCTATGTATTAAAAAATAATATGATGGGAATTTTTTTCTCCATTAATAATATTTTATAATGATATTATAGTTTTACTAAATCATATCAACTATAACTATGAATCCAATTTCACAATAAGGCTCATTTCCATGTAGTAGATTTTGATTGAGTCTAACTTAATACTATGTTTTGGGGTTGTTACCCTTAGGCACAACTATACTAGAGCCTCGTCAACTTTAGTATCTAAATAAGGATATATGTTATTAGATCCCACTTTATATATACATTTTGAAAACATAGGTATATTTTTATATGTCTGTTATTAACTCTATGGAGTTATCTGGTGTTTTAAAATCCAAATCCAAAAAATAACAAAGCCTCCCTTTGATATGAACTATGAAAAGCAATATACTTATTTAAAAATAATTCATTATTTTATTTATTAATTTTCAGTTCATAAAACCAAAAATATTTAGAGTCTTAGTTTCTTTGAGTGAATAGGTATATAAAATTAAATTATAAATATGAGATAAAAATACTAATCAAAACATCCACACCATTTTCATAAATTTTTATCACTCTTCTAAAACTACATGGAATAACTTGGGGACATAGACAATAATGGGGTGAGCTATAAATACTAGTTTGGGGATAAAAAATTATAACATGATGAAATCATTACTCATTAGTCAATAGGAATATCAATGGGACATAAAATTGGATAGAATCATAAATATGAACAATGAGGAATGATATAAAAAGATTTCATTAAGGCAACATGGGAATGTGGAAAAACCATTAAAAATGAATTCATAAGAATAATTAAATGTTAACCACTTATAATTCATACAAAAATTTGATTGGGATAACATCCTATGCATCGTACATGGAATATAGTGAGACTAAAACATTACCCGATTCATTTGATTGTAATCTGGGAACACCCACCATAATCATATCATGCACCTACAGAAGTTTGCAACAGATATTATTTAACATAGTATCATAATTCATCACATTTAATTAAATGATTAATGAGTGAAGAATAAATACATGGATTTTGACAATAAAAAAGTATAGTTATATCTAATTGAACAAACTTTAGGGGGAATGGTTATGTTATTCACAATTCTAAGGTTTTTCATACAAATGCTGCATGATAAATTCATAGGCATAATGGGGGTACGTAATGAATCATGGGAGGGATTAATTAGAGTTAAAGGAGTATCTAATAACTTCGAAACCAAAAGTTATGTGAGATGGATATTTACTAACCGAATCGAATAAGAAAAAAACTGAAAATAAATGGCATAACACAAAGTAAGTTCTTGAAAAAAGACGAGAAATAGAGGATCCCTTACTTCGACATAGTAATATTTTGGGTAAAGGTAATATAAAGAGGGGATAAATGATCTATCATGGTACTAACATCAAAATTTATATAAAGGAAAATTTATATGGGAAGAAACATAGCCTATTGAGATTCAAAAGGATGAATAAAACGAAGGTGCATGAATGTAAATGAAGTGAGATAGTTCCCTTACCTTGAGACAGTGTATCCAAAAGGTCTAGAGGGGATTCTTGAGCGATTGGGGTAAGCATGAGAGAGATATAAATAGGTTAGGGAAGACTAATGATATTCTACATGGTTATTTAGTGAAGATAAATTGGATCTTGGGTGGGTTTATATAAGAAATGTGAGGGGACTTGTTTTTTATTTCTTAAACATAGGTTTTGGACTCTCTAAAATAACAAAATCAAAACCAAATACCATACCATGGTTTTACCATGGACTATATAAAATTTTATTTATTTAAATTATTTTTTAGTTCCATTATATTCCCATAATAAAATAATACCCTTGGTGATTTTGAAGAGAGTCATGTTTATAAAGAATTTATTTAGAACCATAAAATATAATATTGGTATTTGAGAATTTATATCAGTTTTATAAAATTAATCCAACAACATAAATGAAAAATTATATTAACAGGAAAAAATTAATTTGGTGATGGATTCCTTTTATGGTACATATTTCATTACTTTTGGGTCATTATGATGTCATAATACATGTCATATATTTATATCAAATATAATTTGTACCAAAAAATTCAATTTTCTTACAAAATTATAAAAAATTCATAGTTAGATAATTTTAACAAGAAGATTTCAAAAATAATATTTAGTTTATAAAAATAATTCTCTATATATCATAATTTTCAATTTTTAATTAAAACCCCATTTATTGAAGAATACTATATTTTTTCGCCATAACAGTTTTATGACACATATTAAAAGTACATTTTCACTTAATAAAAGTATATTATAATATATATTTAATATTTAATAATTAATAATAATATTTTATTAAAATATAGTTTATTTGAAAAACTATTTAATTCCTAAAAATAATGTCTTAATTGAAATTTTATTTTACAAAAAAATTCCAATTTTAGTTTTATTGAATAAAAATATAATTCTTATCAAAATAATTTATTAATTATTTAAAAATTAAAAACACTAAGAAATAAATATAATAATTATTTTATTGAAAATAAAATATAAGTATTTATATTTTCTGGGTCGAGATACATATCCCTTTATTACAACAACAAACTTCTTACTCGTAAGGTGTGAAATATTAATATTTTCTTAGGGTGGTTCAGTGAGAATTGTTTGGGGATTATCTTGATGGGCTGGAATGTCTCCTGAGAACCTTTTAGATAGATAATTGATTTTTGAATAAAATATATGGCATGGTTGAGAGAAAATAAAAAATATTTTATATCCCTTAGAAGCTTTGATAAATGGGCGTCATAGTGTATGATACTACTAGTCGACCTGTCACTTATTTCATCTATACTAGTGGAATTTATCAAAATAGTTAATATATATTAATCATAAGATCACTGTCCAATGAAAACATTTTACATGATTATTATTCTTAATTTCATTTTAAAATTTGATATGATATAACCAAATACATTCTTGTGTTTTTTATATCCATATTATATCATAGGGTATTTAATCATTCAAAAATTCTATTTTATTTATAAATATTTAGTTCAATATAGTAAACTCAATTTCTAGATTAGGTATAATACTTCAAAGGTCCTATTGAAATATATCAAGATATTAATTAACTAGAGGGACATCACCAGTATGAACATTCTTCCACCTCTCAATAATATGTTCAAGAGAAATTTCTTTTCCATCTTTCAGCAGATCCTCAAATTTATGATATGTTATCTAAGGAATGAATTCAGCCTTTCATATAAACTGAAACTCATTAAAAAAACAACCTCTTTATCTCTACAATCTATCTTAACATTTTAAAAAGAAACACAATCTATACTTATTTTAACATGAAACTCTATAAGGGGAAAGAAAATAAGGGTTGTACGTAAGGACATAACATATACAACAATTGGAAGATTCTTATAATTAATTTTTTCATTAATACCTATCTTAATGGTGTATATTGGTTGTGTTGGGTTGGTTTTGGAGATTATTTGGACCCAACCAACTGAAAAGTTGTTTGGTTGGGTTGGTTAGGGTTATAGAAGGTTTATAGTTCCGACCTGGCATGATGTAACTCATCCCATATTGGGTGGGTTGGGTTTGATAAATTGGGTTATGGACCAAAATAATCACCACGCTAATAAATATCTCATGCATTATGCATCAAAATATCCTTGTCTCACTTTTTTTATTCTCTACCCCAGGAACAATCTTATAATGAATATTAATCGATCCTAAAATTGTAAGTTGGCGGTGTGATTAGAGAAATGAGCTTCCCAACTATCTTTTGTAGGCAGTCGTTGAGGATGTTTAAAGAAAAGGCCAGAAGGGTGATGAAGATGGGATAGTATCCAGAGGATATAGGGTTGTGGTCGTCATAGTGGGGATAGAGAAAAATCAAATGTGGATGTGGTAGTCTTCAGTGGATCTGGGGTCATAGAGGTTGCATAGTGTTGTGGAAATACTGTTGTGGAGGATGAAGTTGGATGTGGGGGTGAGGGCCTTCGGGTCGATGGGGTGGTGGTATATGAAGAATATGACAATGATTTAAAAGTTGGGGGCGAGATATTTGTGAATTAGATATAATGGAAGAGAATGTAATGAAATGGATGATGTATAAAAGAGTGATGACACAATAGTGAAAGAGATGAGAGGTGAGACAAGGTGGTCTGTATTGGCGGGAATGATCTATGAAGGCACAAGTGGTAGTACATCGAGTTTGTTGGTTCGGGTTGGATCATTTTTTCCTACTTGTGACAGAAATTTACATGACCATGTGTCAATGTAAAGTAACCAGACCAATGCATATATATTTATGAACCCGAACCATCCTTACCCAAACAAGTCTATTAGGTTTGGTTTGGGTATGGTTGGTTAGTTTTGATTGGGTTTGGATATATCTCCTTACCCCAAGTGTTTTTAATAGACTTTTTAGCTTCATTTATTAAGGGTAAATTTAATAATTTATTAGAAAATTATTTAGAAATGAAATTTTGATTAGACACGAAATAATAAATTAAATTGGAATAATATGAAACATTAGTAATGCACCTGACACCAAAATTCTAGATAGTCTAAATTCTTCCAAATTAATGCCAAATAATTTTCCCATACCTTTCTATTTGTTAAATTGATTATTTTAATCCTTCATTGATATCTTTAGAAAATTTCTAATACAATGACCAAACTCATTAAAATTATATCATATTACCATCATTTATTCTTTTTTTCTGATAATTTTCATTGTTTTCATGAGCCATTTTTTCAAAGTTACCACATCAGAAACACTTCCTAGATTTTATAAGAAACTATCCAAGGATATTTTTTCACACTTATTAGAAGATAACAATTTGATTTTCATTGAATAGTAACCACACCATTGGAATGCTAATAAGACCATTAAGAATATTAATTCTTCCATTAGAATAGTAGCCTCACCTATAATAGTAAAAATAAAATTTATGTATCTTTTAAATAAAAATATGATATAATAATATCATGGTATATAAAATTAATTCTTTAAAAATGATAAATTAATTGGTAATGTTTTTGTAAAACAGAATTGTTTATTTACAATTTTATAATTAATATAACAATTCGAAATTAAATTATTTTAATAAAATAGATTCATAAATTAATTATTTTGTTATTATAATTATAATTTATGTCTATAAGACATTAATTAATTTTTCAAAGTGTAATTAAATCGATTATAATATTAAAATTACATTTATTTGAATAAAATATGATTATATTTAAAAATTTATTTTATCAAATTTTGAAATTTATCTTTTTAAAATAGAGTCCATTTCTGAAATATACATGTAAAAAATGGGTAGGTTTATTTTTTTTAAAATTTTATAAGATAGTTTATTTTTTTTGGTGAATAGTGAACTATAGTAATTTATGCTATTTAAAATTTTAAGCTAAATACATGAATTATTATGTCTTGAATTACATATGAAACTATTAGTTAGAACTCACATGAAATATTTAGTATACTTAGTCATAATAATCAATATCATTTTGAGTCCTGATCAAAAAAAACTAATTGTTAAAATAATAAAAAAACATCATCGCCCCCCATAAATACCACCCATCCCCACCGGTACCCATCACAATAAAAAATCATTTTAGATTGTCAAAATTATTTTCAAATCCATACCCATGAATATTTCAGACATCCAAGAGCTTCTGGTCTAAAAAAATCAAAACCCAATTTCTTTAATATGGATATCAAGGAGACAATATTCAAGAGGTAAAATACTTCTTCTTTCATATTTAAATTTATTTTATTTTCTTATCTTATCATCAACCTTATCCCATGTGGCATGATAAATCCAATATCATATATAAACTATAAATTTATTATGTTAATAAAATATTTTTCATCAAACTCTTCTCTCCTTCTTTTATCCTAAAAAATGAAAACATCATCCGTCATGTGTCAATTCACCACCTTCATGGTGATGAGTTTTTATTTTCCACTACCAACTTCAAGGATGACCATAAAACCATTATTAATGTTAAAATGGATTTTAATATAAATATTATAACTTTTTTAATGTTCTATAACAAATTTATAATCATAATATATATTGAATCATAATTATATAGTGGTGGTCGAAAAAAATGCTAGATAAACTAAAAAAATATCATTAATTTTTTGTCAAATGGTTTATCCCTATACCAAAAAACAAAATGATATATTAGACCATTTAAAAATATTTTTGTTAAATAATCACACTTAATTATACTTCTTTATAATTTTTTGCAATTTACAACGACATCCATAAATATAAACGAGTAATAGAAACCCTAAAACCATGAAAAAATGCTCCAAAAACAATATAATTGAGAATTATAGCACATAAAAATGGAACCAATGAACTCGATATAATTATTATAAATAAAATAACTCTATAATAGGTTAAAAAATATTTGATTATTGAATACCATTTTATTATCTATGATATTAAGTGAAAGTGATGTGTGTTTTCAAAGATATGTTAATGGGATAATCAAACCCATCTTTCTTTATTTGGAAATTTACTCTTTCATGTAAAATTTTAGTGTGGATATTTTTTCAATATTCTTAAAATATATTTTCAATTTTATTCCCTTTTTATTCTGAAGATATAAATGTTTCCAATTTTATTTATTAAAAAATAAAAATATTTTTTAAAAGTAATCTTCTTTCCAAAACATATCATGAATCCCCTTGAGTTATTTTTTATTCACTAAATACGATGATTTGAATACCAAATATGGCCATTATTATTTTTAATTTTGGAAAACCATGTTAATTAATTAAATTATGATTGATCAAATCCTTGTGAAACACATTCCTTTTCATAGTTTATTTCAAGACAATGATTGTTCTACATTCAATATGGAATGTATGATTATGTAAATGTAACAGTGTGAAAGGTGGGACTGGAATTGAATATCTCTCCAACTGATTGGTTAATGTGATTTATCTCATCATATGATGTGTATTATTTATTAACATCATACTATAATTGATCAAAATTATGATGTTATGATTATACACATATGTTATTGGTGAACATGATGCTTTCTTTATTCATAACTATGTACAGAATTAGGCTACAAAGACATGATGATTCACTTTTATGCATTTTTATATTCCATGATTTTATTTAATTATTCATCTCCAGATTATGATGATGATCCTATTATTATGTCACTATGATTATTACTATACTCACCCATGTTATATTGATTCAAGTCCTTAGTCATCCTCTTACAAGTATATCAACTCACCCCTTTATTGGTTGTATATCCTCATGTGAAAAATTGTATTGAATAGAATGTGAGATTTAAAAGGATAAAGTATAAGATTGTAAAAAAATATTTATGTTTTTATGTGCAGGTTATGTATGTGCCTAATTTTTTCTTTTGTCTGTTTTATTTTCATATGTTCCCCCATCAATGAATAAAAAATTACTTTATGATGATGATAATATGTTGTTTATCATTAAAATGGTGTAAAAATAATTTAACAAAAACCAAGGTCTATATAGTTGGTATTAGAGTTCGAGTTAGTAAATTTAGGGAATTATGATTACACAATGTTAGGGAAAACCCTTAGGTTAATACAAGGTATATTTAAACATCCATTAATGATAAACTATCCATTGAGTCCTTTATGGCACGGTATATTCAAATGAAATCCCCAATGGCATTAGAGGTGGTGTTCAAAATGCCATGGTGATTCTTACCCAGATGCCTCTATCTATGAATAATAACATGAACTAGGTGGAACATTAACCATCACCCAAAAATGATAAACTAGCCATTGAGTCCATAATGTAGAAATGACCATCTACATTTAGAGGACCTTCTGATACACTTGTTTATGAATAATGGGTTAACTAAAAGGTGAATATAGTTTCTATTATCCACTTTTCTAAAAGGAGAAGGTGAATCTAGCAATTTATCATTCAGATAGAGAGGTCGATCAATGGTGGCTATTGATAAAGAATATCGAGACAAAGAATGAAATAGAAGAGATGATGTTGGAAGAATTTAGAAAATATTTCTTAACAATTATATCCCTTGAACATTTATTAAAATGATGGATAAAGAATTCATAGAGATGATGAAAAAGGAAGGTGAATCTTTCAATGATTATGAAGATAACTTCATAAGGCTAGAACGATATGCCTCAGGTTTTGTTACTAATAATCATAGAAAAAAAAATATATATTTTAGTGGTATAAAACAACACCTATGAAAGACTATAAATATCCAAGAATTTTGGAGTTATGAAGAAGTGGTTCAACATGCTGTCAATGTAGAGATGGAGTTCTGAGAATGGTCACCTTGTTATAGAGATTAGATGAGTATAATGTATTTTTATGCTGGTCTGTAAAATTGAAAATGTGGTAATAGGATCCCACCACCCATGTGTCAAATAATTGGGTAGAAGCATTCAAGGAATTTCATCAATGGGATTGGAAAATTATTCCTGCATGGTAGAGAATGCCACCAATACCATGAATGTTGAAGAGACATGATGAATCTTGAAAATGTGTTGGAAATATAGAGGGAACCTCTTAATGTACCATATATGGTTTAATTCTTCACATATAGGGGGAAAGGGTACTATGAAATCTTGTTTACTAAACCTCTAGTACTTCAGGGTAGTGACTATTTGTAGCCACCGAATCCCACAGATCAATGAAAATATTATGAAATACATACCACTAACGTTGATCCAGAAAAATATTTCATAAAAATCACACATATTGATCACTCATGAATATAAAAAATATTATTTTATTCTCGTTTTACACATTCCATTATATCCTACATGTTTTCTACAATTATCGAATCGAAGCCCCGATACCTTGAAGTAGAGATATCTATAAGAACAATTACTTGTGAAATCATTAAAACCCATGTGTTTGACTCTTCTCATGTTGGTGTATGTGGGATGATTCTTCTCGCAAATATCATAATAAATCCCTTGGTGGAATTTGATACTATTCTAGGAATGGATTGACTCTTGTTAGATAGATCACACATCAAATTTTACAGAAAATAAATATCTTTTGCATATTCCAACCCATGGTCTTATATAATTACAAGGAAGATCCTGAATCCCCTTTGTTAAATCCTTCAATGGTGTGGGTGTTGATTCCCTAGGAAGAAGAATATATATAAAAAATGGATGTGTTGAAGGAAAACATCAAACTTGAGGATATTCCCATTGTGAGTAAATAAGTAGATTTATTTACTAACAAGTTACCCAGAAATCCCTCAGATCGTTAGGTATAGCCCTCAACAGAATTTATACCTAGAGCCACTCCTATCTCAAAATTTCTCTATATGATGGCCTTGATTGAACTACATGAGTTAAAGAAGCTGCTACAAGAGTGCCTGGAAAAAGGGTTCATACGCACTATTAGATCACCTTGGGGTGCATCCATTATCTTCATAAAGAAAAAGGATTAATCAATGCCGCAATGTATTGATCCTTGAGGGATTGATAAGTTCTCCATAAAGAACAAGTATCCTCCCCCAGGTATTCATGTCTTATTCAATCATCTACAAGGATCTCAGAACTTCTCAATGGTGGATATTCATTCTGGATATCATCAACCAAAGGTCAATAATGAAGATATTCAAAAGGCTACTTTCCGTACAAGGTATGAGAATTATGATTTCTTAGTGATTCCCTTTTATCATACTAATTACCAATAAATCTTTATGTATTTGATGATTAGAGTATTTAGATACTACAATGAAAAAATTTTGTTATGTTTATCAATGATATTCTCATCTACTGAAAGTGCATGGAGGAACATGATGAACTCCTAAGGATTGTGATGGAGACATTAAAAAAAAAGGAGAAATTGCATACCCTATTTCGTAAGTGTTAATTTTAGATGTGGTAGGTCACATTATTGGGACATATCATCGTATATAAGGGATTTTCTATGGACCCTTTAAAAAAAGAAATTGAGGAATGGTCCATTCACACTAGTTTTATAGAATTATATAGTTTTCATAGCTTAATAGGTTACCACCATTATATTTTGATAAATTTTTCAATATTTTCTATCCATTTAAATATGTTAACATGGAAAGGGGTAGAGAAAGTTTGGATTGAAGAATGTTAGTAATGTTTCAAGGATCTCAATAAGGGGATAATCACTGAAACTATACTCACACTACCAAATAGTAAAGAAGGTTCTATGATATATATCGATGATTGAAATAAATTATTGTTTTGTTTACTAATGTAGAATGATAAATTTAGAGTCTTTTCCTTGATTCAGTTTAATATCCATGAGTAGAACTCCCCGAAAAATGATCTGGAGTTATAATCTTTTATTTTTTCCTTGAAAATATTTCAGGAGTATCCATATAGTGAGAAGTTTTAAATATATACCAGTAATAATATCATAAAGTATATATTGTCATAGAAATATCTAAAAATGAGTCAAGTTAGATGGTTAGTGCTAATCAAGGACTACAATTTCCCAGTTCATCACCATTCATGAAAGGTAAATAGGTAGTTGATGCTCTTATAGGAAAAGAATCTGTTACTCCATTCATGATACAGATCGAGAAAGACCCCTTATACATGGAGATAAAAAATATGTATTTGAAAATCATAATAGAATGAAACACATATTTCATTTAAAAAATTATTTCCCAAAAATTTATCCTGTATAAGATCAAGGACGATCAAATGGATGATATAGAGCTAAAAAGTGTGGTTAAAAGAGTAAAGGAAGGGATGCTACAAGATTTATATATAGATTATTATGTAATGATTTATTATGGATAAAGGCTTTGTGTTAATTCATCGCCTAAGATAAAGAATATACTATTATATAATTAACACAGATCATCTTTCGCTAACAACCATGGATGTACCAAGATGTACCATGATATTCAAGAGAACTTCTGGTGGGAAAACATGATGAAGGTGATTGCAGAGTATATCTCATGGTTGTTAGAATGTCATAAATTTTAATTAGTGTGACAAAATTATAAATGTATAATGAAATCATTTCTTATAACTATTTTTAAATGGAATAATATAACTATTGACCTTGTCACTGGTCTCCCGAAAACATATAATTGAAACAATGTAATACGAGTAGTGGTGGATCAACTCACCAATTATGGCCACTTTAACCACATTCGGGAAGATTTATTAAATGAAAATGTTTCTATGATATATGTAACGGACGTCGTGATACTACACGAGGTTCCACATTAAACCATTTCTGACCATGATCCAAGGTTCACATCCAAATTCTAGAGAATTATTCAATATAATTTTTGTAAAAAAAATTAATTTCTTCATGAACTATAACCCCTAAATAGGTGTAAAATACAAAAAAAAAACATTTCATAAACCTTAGTAAATACTAAAATCTTGCTCAATAGAATTAAAATGTGG
The DNA here is from genome assembly GCA_963277665.1 of Viscum album. Classification (NCBI taxonomy): domain Eukaryota; kingdom Viridiplantae; phylum Streptophyta; class Magnoliopsida; order Santalales; family Viscaceae; genus Viscum; species Viscum album. The sequence goes on along the minus strand of OY728165.1, from coordinate 323,750,621 downwards.
ATGGAATCAACATATACCACTTGATGTGTTCTCATATAGTGATAGTTTCCGATCGAGTATTTAGATGACTCCATATATAGATCTTTATGGGAAGTGACATTGAAATCCAACTTCTTGGGATGAATTTGGAGAATGAAATATACATTGAAATGATATTTTTGAAGAGATGATAGAGAAGGTTAAAGTCATCCAACAACATATCAATGCTCTCAGAGTCTACAAAAGAGCTAAGATGAAAACCAATGAAGGGACTTGGAATTCGACAGTGATGAAAAATTCTTTATTTTTAATATCACCAAAGAATAGATTCATTTGGTTTGTAACAAAAGGGAATATTATAAAAAGGTTCATTGGCCCCTTTGGAATACTTGATCACAATGGATGAATGGCCTATCAGCTTGAACTTCCACCAAATATAGCCTATGTAACAGATGTATTCCTTGTATCCCTCCTGATTATGTACATAAAAGATCATTTACATTTACATAACATAGAAGTGGTACATTTGAAAGATAATCCATTATATGAGGAGCAGTTGGAAAATGATTTAGGCTAGAGAGGCAAGGGTCTATGAAAAAAGACCACCCACCTAGTCAGGGTACAATGGTGAAAAAATAAGTACAATGATGTGACATGGGAGCCAGAGGAAGTGACAAAGGATAAGTACCTTCACGTTTTTTCAACATAGTATGAAAAATAAAAATTTGCGGATAAAATTTCAAAAGGGTGGAATAATATAATAATCCAAACTTTTATCAATGGGATTTACATTATTAAATTTTTTTATATTTTATAAAACAATTAAATCACATATATAACCAATTATAAACTTAAATCCCATAAATAAAGAATAAATTATATGATATTAATAGAAATTAATGAACTTACACCGAAGTAATAGAATCCTGGTGGTTGGAATAATAAAATTATCATAAGGAATATTAATCCTTCCATTAGAATACTTACATCACCAATGAAACTACAAATAATATTTAGGAATCTAATAAATGAAAATATGATATAATCATATCATGGTATAAGTAAAATGTGTTTTAAAAATGATAAATTAAGTGTTTGTATTTTCATAAAACATAAATGATTATATAAAATTTTACAGTTAATATAATTATTTCGAAGAAAATTTACGTTTTAAAAGTATATTCATAAAATCATATTTCATTTTATTATAATTATAAAGTAATTTTATGAGACCTTTATAAATTTTTTAATCTATCAAAAAATTGGTTATAATATTAAAACTGGTATTTGTTGAATAAAAGATGATTTTATTTAAAAATAAAATATCTAATATGTAGAACATTATTTCCATAAAATTGAGTCTATTTTTTAAATCTACACGTCGAAAAATGGTAAGGGATATTTTTTTATTTTTCTAAAATATTTGAACTTTTGGTGAATAGTGAAATATGTAAATTTAGGCTATTTAACCATTTAAGGCAAATACATGAATTATAGAGTAATTAATGATGTAAGAAATCATTATTTAGAAATAAAATTCACTATTTACTATAATTTAGTAACAATAATCTACATTGTTGATAATATTGATCCAAAATAACAAACTAATGAATAAAATAATTAAAAAAAACCCCTCTCCTCACCTATAAATACACCCCTCACCACCTATTCCCATAAAACCCTCAAATATATGTATCTTATATATATTCAAACAAATTACATCCCTAGTCCTATTCCATATGTCCATGATCTCATGGTCTCACCAATGATCCAAACCAAAGATCCATAAGAAGGTTCTCAAGAATTTTATATTCAAGATGTAAAATCCTCTTTCCTTGTCTTTTAAATTTATTATCATTTCTTATCATCTTCTATCCCTATAATAGGCTTCAAAATAGATACATTATAAAATATATACTTTAATTTATTTAATATATTATTCATCATACAATGAATTCTCTCATCCATTGTCTCGAAAAATTAAAAGATCATCTTTGATGTGTCGATTCATAGCCACCATGGATAATGAGTATCCAATTTCTTTTACCACCTTAAAGGATGGTCATAAACCAATTATTATTTTTAAACAAGATTTAAATTTTAATAATATATCTTGATTAATTTTCTAGAACTAATTTATATACATAAAATTTAACAAAATGAAATTATTTTCTCATGGCCTGAAAACACCTAAAAAAACTAAAAAGATATCATTGCTCTTTAATAAAATGAATAATATATATATGATAAAAAAATATATATTAGAAAATTTAAGCTTCTATAAGTTAAATATAACACAAAATTTTAATCTTATATAATTATTCTCATTTTATAAGAACATCCATAATTATATACATGTAAAACCGACCATGAAACCTTGAAAATGAATTCTCATGAAACAATGAAATAAACCACTATAACTCCTAGAAATATCCATAAATTAACAAGATAAAAATATAATAAATCAAATAAATTTATAAAATTAACATAATTAAGTAATTAAATAATATATATTTATTATCTAGGATTTCACGTTCAAGTGTTGATTTCTTTCATACATAAGGTTTGGTGATTCTCGAACCCAATATCCTTTCTTTGGGATATTCCTCTTTCAATCCAAATTTCGTTTTGCATATTATTTTACATTTCTTATAATATAACATCATTGTTATTAACATTCAATTATAGGGATATAAATTTTTAAAATGTTATTTTATGAAAAATACAATGATTTTTCAAAATCAATTTTATTTCCAAATCACATCTCGGATCCTCTTGAGTAATATCTTCTTCACTCAAAAATGATGATTCTTATTAGAAATATGCCCTTTTAAATTTTCCATTCAATAAAACAATTTTTATTTATTAAATATTTATTTATTTAATCATTATTAATCTCATTACTTTTCATGTGTTATTTCCTGACTATGATTGTTCTAATTTCAATGTGGCATGCATGGTTTTTTAAATTGTATGATGTGATGGGTGGGCTCAAAATTATATAGACCTAAAATTAACTGGTCAATGTGATGTATATCATGAGATGATATGTATTATATTTCATATTATGACAGACTTGTCCAAAATTACACACTAATAGAAAAATACCATATAGAAATGGTTTGGAACTGTTGGTTTAGGTCTCCAAACCATTGGTATAGCCTATACCAGCAGTTGGAAGGACAGCTGGCTTGTTTGGATTGGGGATAGGTCTATACCCACGATTCTGAAAAAACGGTTATTATAGAATAATACCAATGGTTTGAAAAACAATTGGTATAGGTCATATTAAAAACCAATACCAATGGTTTCATAAAACCATTTGTATAGGTATTTTAAAAAAACCCTCACTGGGTTTTGATCCCAACACCTCCCATTTATAATCCAATGACCTAACAACTAACATAACATGAATTTTTTGAACACAATTTCATTAATATATATATGTATATTAATAAGTATTTTAACATTTTATTTATTTAATTTTATTTAACAAAATATTCTATAAAAGAATGTGTGTACCTATACCAAGAGTTTTGAGAACCGTTGAAATATGTTTTTTAAATTTTTGAGTTATACCAAAAGCTGTAAACAAACTGTTGGCATAATTCCACCCTCAAACCGTTCGTATAGGGTCACTATATTGGACCAATACCAATGGTTTTGGCCAAAACCCATGGTATAGGTCCATAGAAACTACCACTACAAATGGTTTCGACCAAATCGTTGGTATAGTTCCAAATCAGTTACCTATACCAACAGTTTGTCCAAAACCTTTGGTAAAGGTCCATATAAGTGACGCATACAAATTTTTTTCTCCAAACCATTGTTATAGGTCCAAATTAGTGAATTTTACTAATGGTTTGGTCAAAAACATTTTTATAGGTCTTATTTCTATTAGTTATTATTTTATGAGTGTTCATATATGTTTTTCTTGAACATGATTATTTCCCTATTCAAAACTATGTGTGGTATTTGAGCAGTAAGACACGATGTTTCATTTTTACACATAGAAACATTCCATGACATTATGTAATGCTTCCCATCATGATTATAATTATTATCCTATGATTATGTCTTGATAAAGATGATTATGATCACCCATTATATATTTATTCACATCCTTATTCATCTTCTTACTAGGATTTTAGATCACCCCTTTCGTTGATTTATATCCTCAAGTGAATACATCAACTATAGAGAACTAGAGATTTAGGAGGACTAAGAAGAAAATTTTAAATAAATGGTCTTGTTTTAGTATATACACAATATGTATGTACCTAATATTCCAAAGACAATAAACCATTGTATCCTATCTTTTTATTACTTATATATTTTTTATCTTTAAAATTATTTAATAATCATAAAATATAATAAAGTATTTCTATATTCTCATCAAACAAATTATGTTCTCATAAAGTTTTATCTCTTGGTTATCCAATTCACATTGATATATTTTCTTCAATCCCAATTAAAACTAATTAATTATACTACCAAGATCCTGTATAAAATTAGGTTTGTATCATTCCAACCAAGTGAAGTGTTCTTCCAAGATAGACAATGAATCTTCTTACTCGTATATCAATTCTATGAATTTTTTTCTTCCTATGTCAAACAACCTCCAGATAATATTTCTCAAGGAAAATATTCTTAAACTCATCCAATTATAAGGCATCAATCTCTTCAATTTATGTAATATTTTTAACCATTAACCACCATTGGACAACTTTATATTAATGATAATAAATATAAAGAGTTACCTTTTTATTATCATAATAAAACCTGACTTGTAATATCTTCTCCATAGATCTAATCCATCCCTTAATAACCACTAGGTTAGAAGATCCACTAAATTATGGAGGGTGTTGTTTCTTGAAAAGATCTACTATATACATGTACCTATGTTGTGAACATGGTTTATCTCTCATATGTTATTCCTTACCATGTATATCCCTTTTCAACTGACCTATCATAACTAAAAAACCATTCTTTTCTAATTCCAAACAAAATATTTTGTTGATTTGTAAAGATATCTTCCTCTTTGTGCCTTCATAATTCAATATCCTTCTTTCGCCAATATAAAACCCTTCAATCCAAAAATAGTTTTGATGAAGATTCATTATAATATCCCAATTAAATATCATGATATCCATAAATTTTAATTACATAAGGTTTTAAATTTAATTATCTTAACTTATACAATTATTTAAACTAACCTATTATAAAAACTATAAGGGCCTGATCCTCATTCAACCCATAATTTCATTGTCAGATAAAGATTCAAATTCTATAATTTCATGTATCTTTTTTATTATAGAGTTAAAGATAATTTATTCATAAGTCCTAAATAAAGATCGAATATAATAGATTTTTGAAATTTTTTCTTAGTATCCATTTTTCACACAATATAACACTTTTAAATATAAATATTTATTATCTTCATGAAAAATAATTTTTATTTTCATCATGACTTCTTTATTGTTACTAATAATCATTAAAACCTAATGAAAACATTTAAAACTATTGGATTATTAAAAAATATGAGTAGGAGATATAAAAAAATAAAGAAACTCATTAGTCCATTTTAAAAGCATGAGATACTAAAAAAGAATTTTCTTTTAAAATAATGAACATTGATCTCAAATAAATATTTACCTACACATGAAATCAGATTTACTGCCCAACGGTTTTCAGGAAAAACTTCATAAAAATTTATTAAGGTAAAATCATAATCTTGAGGGTTTCTTAGAAACTATGGTAATAGATTAAAACATTCTCTTAAAAACATAATTTTTTACACTAAAATTTCATTATCATTCCTTTAAAAGGATCATTATAATAAATTTTTAATTTAAAATATTTCCATGAAAACTAATTATAAAGAATTAAAAATATAATTATTTCCCTTTTAAAATTGTTTCATAGAACCGTCACCATAACTATTAAAATAAGCCTTAAAATTTTAATAACCATTATAGACGACTTGAACATAATTCTTAATAGAACATACTCATTAACTAATTCATTAGAGAGATATATCAGGAACATCCATTCTCATGAGGTAAATTGGGACCTCCTATCATAAAAAAATAATGTATAACAACTATATCATGAATTAAAAAATATAATCTTCTACCTTTTCATCATAAATACCTTGAAACTCTTCTTAACTTGCATTGAAAACACTTTTGGAAATTGAAATATATTTTTATTTTAACAACCCATATTCAGAACTAAAATAACCATAAAAAATATAAATAATATTAATATTTAGAGAAAATATAGAAGACTACAAATTAATCAATGAATCAAAAAATGGATATGGTGGAAATAACTTTTTTACATCTTATACATTAAAATATAATTGTCCTTTTTTCCTATTTGTAAATAAAATCAAAATATTTTATATAATATAGATAAAAAATCCTTATGAATACATTTGAAACAAAGTTAAAATTAAAAAAATTAACTTTATAATCAATTTTTGATCTTATAAATACATATAATTTTTTTACGATATGTAAATGGAAGAAAACGTTTTATAAAATAAATATTTTAAACATTTAAAGCAAGGGTTCATGTTAATGACTTTTAACGTGAGTTTGAATCATCACATAATTTCATTATATTTATGAATAATAAATGTATGTTAATTATTTAATTTTGAAAAAAATAATATTTAGGTTTATTTTTCATTTATTTTTATCTATTAACTATTTATATTTATCTACACAATCAATTAAGTTCTCATTGGATGTTTTGAATATAATCAACACATATATCTAAAATGGATTTGATAAGTTAACTATAGTAAAAGTGATAATAATAAAATAATATATAGAATAATAATCTATATATAATTAACTTTTTAATATATAAATTATAGTTTTAAAATAATTAATTAAATATAATTATGGAAAATTAACATTGTTACAATCTAGGATATTGTAGATTGTATATATGAATGAGCAACGTGTCTGTTTTTTAGAAATGTTGATGGAAAGAAGATAAGTATTATTTTATGTTTATATAACTTTTATTATATCATAAATATAATATTATTTATTTAAATATAATTATATATACCATCTATGTATTGTGTTAATAAAAAATTAATCACATCGCTTTGTTTTACTTGTATTCCCCACGTACGCAAGAGCAGTGTTATAATTTCTCAAAGGATGGAAAGCTAAGAAAGTATATTATATATTACTATTATATAATTATATATATGTCATGAATATAATATTTATATAATAAATCTATCCCTATTAACATCCTTGAGAGGTATTAATGGAAAATTAAATAAATCAGTTCGTTAGGTGGTAGTCCCCCATACACACAAATGATAGTTTCATTTCACATTTTATAGGGGGGAGATGAAAATAGGTTATTAAATTTCTATAATATAATAAAAAATTATAGAATATATTTATTTTATTATCTCATCATGGTTTAAGATGTTTTGAAGGAGTTAGAAGAAAAAATAAAAATAAAATTCTTGGTTAAAAACTATATATATTCTTCAAACAAAATCATTAGATTTACACCTAAATCTCTACCAGGATAGTCTTATGACAAGAAAATGACTAATGTATATAAGTAAGGATGTAAGGAAGTTATTTGGAAGGAATTTTATGAATAAAAGGGCTCTTAGGTGTAATAAAATAAGATAAAAGGTTCCATTTTATATGTGAGGGGATGCATACTTTTGGAATTTCTTAAATTATTAAATAATAATATATATATATATATATTAATAATATTACATGGAACCAAGAATATAAAAAATAAAAGATCTTGTGTGATATGGTCTAATAAAAGAAAAAAAATCACATTTATAAATGTTTTGGATATATTTTTAGCCTTATCTCCATGTTAAGTCACTTAAACGAATTTTGACGTTAACCGCGATTACGTACATTTTTACTATGATAACATAATAAGATGAAAAAATAGGTTCCCTCTTAAAAAATTGATAATTATGATTCAAATTTTTGAATCATTTTTATTAGGTTCAAATTATATAGTTTCAATAAAGTAATTTTAGTATATGTACACAAAATCTATTGAAAATAGTTTTTTGGAAATTACATGATTTTTTTGTAAAAATGATTTTATGATTATATTTAGTAATAAATTAGTTTCCAATAATTTTATATGGTTAAATAATTTAAAAAGGAATTTTTTAATCTTATTTTATAATTAAAAAACCAAATGTAATATTCCAACCATTCCATAAAATGCAATGAATCAAAAATAGTTTTTAATTTGAATAAAAGATAACTTATTTTCTAAGAAGTAAAGATTGGGGTCAAAACCACACTATTACAGTTTTAAATACATTATGTAACTCCTTGATTTGATTTTGGTTGAAAAAATCATCAAATAGTATAAATTCATTTATTTATGTAATTTTAACCCTTATCTATTTAGTTTACCCCTTGGTAAATCTATTTAAACATGAACAATGGTAATAATTATCAGTAGTTTTATAATTCATCACAATGAAAAATTATGATGATAATATTAAAATAAATTAATTATTTTTATCCCAAATATTGAATCTAGTTTTTAGGATCAACTCAAACATGTTTTAGAATTTAATATAAATTAATACCACAAATTGATACAAAATGAAGTTTTTTCAATAAAATTGATTTTTAAGTATCAAAATGACTTTATACCAAATTAAAGTATTATGATGATTCCAAATAAATTTATTGGATATTTTTTAAAAAAATTAAACTAATTGAATGTTAAAACTAATCCATTATAGAATGTGCTCTTGTAAATGTAGCATCCCTATTTTTTATTAAATGTATTTACCATTAATTTATGGTTTAAATTACAAAAAACAGCCCTAATGATGTTACTTAAGGAATTTATGGAAAATTAAGGAGTGTCCAAGGCTCGTTCAGAGTATGAGACCTTGAATATTTTAAAATAAAGACTAGTTTATACTTTTATAGATAACCATGCAGCCCAGCATGCAAAGCTTCCCCTAAAAATGTGATTGTAGACCTTGGGGACTTAGGGGCATGACAATTTTATGAAACCGTACGACCCATGGTGCAAAACTTTATTGAAATATATGAAAATTTTCGATAGTGGGGTTTTCATGGTTTGCACATTCTTAGTCCAATGTTACGCTTAACTGTGTGAGGTACCTCATATAATATCTATGAATGTCGCATGATTGGCCCACGGTTTGGCCAAACCACATGGACAAACCATGCACAATGCATTTTGTGGGTGAAATACACATTTTACCTTAATGTTCTATTTTAAAAAATTGTTCTTCCTCACATAACCAATCAAGTTATATTTTTCTCCTCCCCTTGGTGTGTGGCTTCCTCCTCCCTCATACATGGGGTTTTGATCTATCTCCCCCACCAATGTCCGTTTTTCTCACCATCAAAAGTGATGGAAAGCCCCCATAAGCTCTTCTTTCCCAGTATTGTATTTGAAGGTTCCTCATACATCCAATTTTCTATAGTCATGTGATATAGTTTATCCTATTTTTGGTTTATTTTAAACATTCTTATATTTCTTTTGTCTAATGTAAAATAAATTCTTGAAAATGGAAGAGTGGATCTCTACTGCATCAAGGTAGGTGATCAAGGTCCTTTATTCTAATTTCATCTATTTTTAAATAAAATGACATTGTGTCATTAGCTATTAACTCCTAGTAACACATCATATATATCTAGTAATTTATATTTATGAGTTCCTCATGTCATTTGTGATAATAGCATTTCTCAAAGCCCATCCCTTAGGCGTTTTCTTGGAATTGGACACCCCTTTAGGTGTTGCCACCATTAATGGAATTTTTTGCATTCCATAAAGAATAATTTACCTATGTGGGTTTCATCACGATTAAATGACTTAATTTATAAAATTTTCTAAATGAATGGATATCGATGAGATTATCCCTAGACATTCATACATCTCCTCTTATATTTAAATTATAATTCTTTTTGTTTCACATGAAATTCCATGTGCCTTATATTTCATGTTCTTGTGTAAATTAGTTGAATACCCTTTACAGAATCCATACATCTTTTAATTATATAAATTCTATTATAATGGCTTTGGTTTATGATTATTGTATGATTCTATGTGATATTTCTTGAATCCTTGATATCATGTTGTACTTAATTCCATATTCCATGTTTAGTGGAAAAAGATTTATTATTTTGATATCATTTTAGAATTTAATATTAGAATCCTTATTATTGATATGTGATTTTATAGTTGATATTTAATTTTGTGATTCAAGATTTTTTGTGATCGATCACATTATATGGGTCAGGAGAGAACATGGGTCCCAGATTAAGGATGTTATGGATGGACTCATCATTCTCGATTGGATCGACATGACCCAATTGGATTGATGCATTGGATATATATGCATGGACTCACCGGGTGGTTTTTTAATACTCATGAGTGGAATCAGTAACCTAGTGGAGAAATTAAGGACGAACATGTGTGTTATATAGCTATGTCATGCCCCGAGTGATAACAAAACTCTTAGTGAGATACTCAATACAAAGGTAGAAAAACTATACACTGCATGATATAAGTGACACCATAAGGGTTTCCTTGGAGGAACACAGAGTTATTGTTTCTATTGGAGACACCTGTAGAAAACCTTTTGATTCTGTTTAGATCTATATGGATGGGATATAGAATCCACCAATGGATTTCATCGACTAATTGATTTATTGTGCAAAATTGATACATTTTTTATTAGATCACACCAATATGATATCATTGAAATGTGACCTCAAAGATAAAGCACATTCTTGGGAATATCTTTCCTTATTTTCGTGTTTACATTGAATCTTGTATACATATCATGGATTTCTCACGTACCACTTTTCAAACATGTGACATAGGCTGAACCCGGGTGTGTGGGACGAGTGCCTATTTAGGAATCCAGAACAAGGTTTTTATTGATTGTTTGTATTATTTCCATGCTTTTATTTATTATGGAACACCTTTGTTTAATTTATGGAATGATATTGATTAACATAGAAACCATGGGTACTAGCCAACAGATATTATAACTCACACGTTGCTCAGGTGTCTATTGATACCTATGTAGATTCCATGAATGCATATATTGATAATGTGGAGCATGTTGTACCTGATTCTTGATTTATTTATAGCTTTAGGATGGAGAACTAGGTAGAGGAACGAGCCAATTCTCTTGATTCTTATAGTAGAAAATCTTATTTTATATTTATTTTTTTACCAGTATGTAGTATATTATTGTTTCCCCCACTCACTATACTGACATTTTTTATAGACACAATACATCATGATCACATTTTTATGGATTATGTTATTAAAATTCCACCAGTTATGTATTTATCTTTCTTGAACTATCTTTTATATTTCATCTACTATCTATTTGTACTGTTTACGATTTTTCTATTTAATATCTATTTTTTACCTCTATGCATAGTCTAATCTATTAGGGATTAGTCTCCACACAGAAACAACCTAGTCAGTCACTAAAAGTTAAAAGACTCTAGATTTTAGGGAGGCACTCTTGAGATCTTGTGGCCCACCGTCTTAGGGAACATTTTAGTGGAACTAGGGGTGGGTTTCGATAATGTGTTATCAGAGCTTTATTTTACATTTTCATATTTTTTGGGATTAGATAGGAGTGTAGGAAATTTGAATATAGACCTCGCCCCAAGCATGTATCTAACTTACCCATGTACAAGGGAAACTCAAACTACATCTGACAGGAAATTTTAGATATTGATTACTCTTTCAAGGATGATATGACATCACCATTAGGTGACTCACTTGTTTCATGATGTCATTAGTTTGGTTTGATTGAGATGATTATTTATATTATTTCAAACCGATGAGATGAGTGTACTTCATAGTATTCATCATACTAGGAACCATATGTATAAAATGAAATGAATTATTTCATTCCATTTCACATTTCATCACGCATTGCTAGTTTGGTAAGTTATTGTTGGTTGTACCTTACTTATTATGCCATGTGGTGTCTAATTTTTTATAATAAAAGAAATGTTCCAATTTACTTTGTAGAAGGATGTTATGATTAAGGTATAGTGGATTCCAAATTTCAATTTATAGTGTGTATGTTCCATTATAAATTGGAATGGTGACCCACTTAATTTAACCAATTTAAAAAGGGGGTTAAATATATAAATTAATTTATGTGAAATCCACCATTAAAATGAAATAAAACATATACAAGAAAGTTTTGAGAATTTAAAATAAATAAAAACAATAGTAATGGGAATTTTTCTATTTTTAGTGATATTTATATGCTTTAATATCACTTAGACCTAGCCCCATGAGTAGACTAAGGGGTTGATCAACGTTTCAGGGATTCTATGTTCTTGTCCCTCTCTTTTCATTTTCCTTGTTTCTGTACTCTATCAGTCATAAATATTGTATGAGTCATGCACTTGGAAATTATATATATATATGACACAAAAACATACTCATGATAATGTTAGGAGAGTGGCAATGTGCACACCTCGGAGGTGGGGGTCCCTGAATTTCCTATTATTCCACATGTTGTGCTGCAAGAGGCACCTCCTGCTGATTTTACTCTAGGTACCGATGCTTAGTTCCATGAGAATTCCCAAGGTTTATCAAATATCTTTAGGGTTCTCCCTGGGCTTCCCCTACTATTTCCGAGATGAATCATGACATCCAGTAGCTACATCCTACCACCTTTTGGGGGGATGATGAACCACATGATTCCGAATCATAGGGAGAGACTATGGTGTCTCTCTTTTATCATCTTGAGATGCATCTAGAGTGGATAGTCAATCTTGAAAGATATATGCTATATGACCCTTCTAAGCACTGGTGGTACTCCATATCTCAGTCTGAGTGTACTTCAGGTATGGTTTCAGATAACTTCTAGATAAACTTCTACAGTCAGTTATTTTTCATGGACTCTTGGAGAGGATCATTCATGGGAGTTCATGCATCGTTAGTAGGGAACTATGATTGTTCCAGAGTATTCTGTTCACATAATTGAGCTCTATAATGTTTCTCTTTCTCGGACCTTTGATGAGTTGATGAATGAAAGGTTATTCTAGGGAGGGATTGAGCATGATGTCCACTAACTAGTGAATTTAATTCATTTCATGATATTTACAGATATAGTGAAGTAGGTGTTGATAATTGAATATAATCTCATAGATGATTTCAATGTGATCAATGGTATTTTGGTTCTTCTAGAATATGAAGAACTAATTTGAGGTAGCACATGGGTGTGGTTCTTGATAGGTGACACACACTCGTTCAATCGTGTATTACCAGGGTGGAAAGAGAGGTTATAAGAAGCACTAATTCTCAAGGAACATAACAGAGTGCTAATATTATTGAAGGATAGTTCACCTTAATCATTTATACTATTTTTCTCCAACATAAAGTGAGAGGGGATCCATTCATACACCTTTATGAGGTACGAGTTCTATGGATCTATTAAAGGCTTGGAGTTTTTCTTCCTACAACTGATCAAGCTAAGTTGGTAATGTCCATAGACATTTTAGACAAAATACAAATATTTAACATCATCGGAGTGGGTATGATCAGTCTAGTTTGGAAGACTTTAAGGCCACTATTCAAACCATAAATATGAATTTTATCCAGTGCTTGGGGAGCTGGGTCCGGGGTAGTCTACAGTTAGAGGTACAATTCAGGTGACATCTCCTTTAGGTTCTTCCCTTTTTTTATATAATTTATTCACACTCATTAATATATTATAATGTTTTTAGATGTCCTGGACTTATAATCATGTTCTTTAGTGGAATCATGTCTCTTGACACTCAACTATGGTTTAAAAAAGAGGGAATATTTTATGTTTAGGAGTTCCCCTTGACATAGGCGGGTGTCATTTCGTCTAGTGTTTTTTATCCCCACAATGAATATATTAGACATCATTATCTATAAGGATTGGCTCATGCCTTATCATGCCCATGTTGATGTCTATATCCATTAAGTATCCTTCACATAACCAAAGGGAAGAATATATATATATATATAAGGGAGAGTGGGATATCTATGAAGATCGAGCTGGACCCAACAGAACTATGATTAGAATAGTGATAGCTCAGTTGTAAGTTCTCTTTATGAGTGATCAAGTAATGCTATTGATTGAGTTCTATAATGTAGTGGATCATTTAGGGGATATCTTCCCTGATGATTTCAATGATATACCTCATGAGAGAGAGATTGAGTTCACTAGATATCTAGATTTAGGTGAGGCACCAATGACCATTTCTCTATATAGGATATAATTAACATAACATCAGTAACAAAAAAAGCATGAAGAAATTAAGGCTAAGGGTTTAATCATACCCAACATAACACCATGGGGTTCACCAATCCATTTCTCCATGAATGAGGATGGTTTCCTAATGTTGTGTGTGAACTATAGATGTTTGAACCAACATAGAGTGAAGAATAGTTATCCATTTCATTATATAGTTGAAATATTCGATCCACTCTAAGGAGAAAATATTTTCTCCAAGATCAGTTTGAGGTTGGGCTGCCATCAGGTTCACATGAGGCCATCAGATATAGTACATATAAAAATCTAGATTAGGTATTCATTGTACGAGTATTTTGTTATGTCGTTCGGTCTGAAGAACATACATTCAAGCTTCATGTATTTGATGAATCAATTTTTCCACCCATATATTGATTCCATAGTGGTAGTCCTCACTGATGATATATTTGTGTAATCGTGCACCATACACGACCATTCATATAATCTTAATATTATGATAAGTATACATAGTGAGAACCGGCTATATGTGAATATTAGTAAATGAAACTTTTGGTTTAGTAAGGTTCACATCATGGGTCAAATAATATACGAGGTAAGAGTATTTGTTGACCCATAGAAGATTAAAATCATGGTTTCCTATTAGCTTCCTATGAATATGTTTGATATATGTATCTTATTGGTGCTAGCTAAAGACTACAAGTGATTCATTCAAGACTTCTCCCACTAAGTAGTGCCCTTACATCCCCGACTAAGAATTGTGTGAAGTTAATATGGTGTAATAATTATGAGAAATATTTTTAGGATTTAATGGGAAGACTCACCTAAATTCCTATCATGATTCTTTTAGATGTTTTATGGAGTTATAAATTCTATTGTGATTATTTAGGGATTCATCTTGTTGTAGTTGTAATGTAGGTTGATCGAGTCAGGGCATATGGTTCGCAATAGCTGAGACCCCATGAGTGGAATTACCCATTTAATGACATAGAGCTAGAAAACATGGTAATTGATATATGATATTCAAGGAACTATTATTTGGATGAGGGATTCATTTTTTATGTAGATCTTAAAAGTATCAAATATATATCTACAGTGTGTGACTTGAATCAGAGGTAGAAATGGTGGGTGGAATACTGACATTAATTTGATTTTGAGCTTGCTTACACACTTAGAAGGGGAAATGCTATGGATAATGAATTGAGCTGAAAGAATCAAACATATACTATCTTAGTGTCCAATAGTTAGTGGAAAATTATGGCATTGTTTTTGAGTTTCATCAGGAGGTTTTGCAATAAAATAAGAAATATGTTATGA
Organism: Viscum album; assembly: GCA_963277665.1. Taxonomy (NCBI): domain Eukaryota; kingdom Viridiplantae; phylum Streptophyta; class Magnoliopsida; order Santalales; family Viscaceae; genus Viscum; species Viscum album. The sequence continues at coordinate 323,735,023 of OY728165.1, read as the reverse complement.
TAGCTCTAACAGAAACCTATTTTATTATAGAATAGGTTCATATGAGTTATCTGTCTAATTTTTTAGGTCTCTTTCTGAGAGAAAGACTCACAGTATATAACCTACCTCCATCTTTGGTTGTTGATGGTAGTGAAACTCTACACTTCTATGGCCAAGTAGGAGTGTCTTCGGATATATGGGAATAGTTGTTGAGGGAATCACATGCGTCTATATGGGTTGTTCATCCAAGTCTTACCAAGATGTATAGAGTTATAAATCATTAGTATGGGTTGTAAGGTTTGAATAGTATTTTATATTCTTTATCACTCGGTGCTCTATCTGTTAGTAGGTGAATAAAGAACATCAACTGTCATGACCCGTCCTTGGGGCCCGTGCCGTGACTACCCCCAGCCCGCCTTCCATAGGCCAAGGGCTGGCAACTAGCACCAAGGTGTAAATCCTGGAAAAGGGAAGACATTGCCTTTGAATAATAAACAAGCACCACAGAGTAAGAAAGTGGAAAAGTAAACACTAAGTAAAAAACTGTAACAAGCTGTGCTGAAAGTAAAAAGGGGCCGAAAATACAAGCCCAACTGTAAAGTACAACTGAAGGGAAAAACATCAACTAAAAAGAAAAGTCACAACGTCGAGCCGTCCTCTAGAAGTCCCACCTGAAGGGTTGGTACAAATAGCCTTCACAGCTCCTCGGGTCCAACTGACCGCTCCGAGTACGTCTCGCCCAGTGGTCCACCTCCAGGTACCGTCCTGCTCCGCAAACCTCCACCACGATCAGCGTTGTCCGTCGTCTGCAACCAACACAACGAAGTGTGGGCATAGCCCGTGCAGGGGTGAGTATAAGCTACTCATTAGGGACCCCGAGACTCCCGAAGGTCTCCCGAAATCCACAAAGGATAAACCAAAATGGAAAGATACAATCACGAAGTAACAACCGACACTGCTTAGGTATATACCCATACATATACCTAAGTCATCAATCCCCGTTCGACTCCAACGTCCGAGCCCAAGCACAACCAAATCCACGCCGGAAAGCAAATGTATACCCACACAGGATAGCTCAATACAATCCAAAAAGGAGAGTAACAGTAAATCCACACAGGATAGCTCAACACAATCCACAAAGGAGAGTAACACAAGATTCAGTTCACACAGGTATACTTCTTCAAATGACGATAGAGATGATCACTGATCCATCTAATTCGTCGGACCCACAAAGGATCGATAGGTACTAACCCCCGCAAAGACCCACATAGGATCGGGCCCACATAGGACCTGTAGGCGCTGGCTCACACAGAACCACTGAGTGCTGACCCACACAGGATCGGACCCACATAGGATTAGGCCCACACATGACCTGTAGCACTGATCCACGTAGGATCGCTGAGTGCAGTAGTCGTCGTAGTCCACTGAGGATCCCGGCACAGTCGTCATCGTTGTCCACTAAGGATCTCTACACAGTCGTCGTCGCAGTCCACTGAGAATCTTTGTACAGTCGTCGTAGTCCACTGAGGATCCCGGCACAGTCGTCATCGTTGTCCACTAGGGATCTCTACACAGTCGTCGTCGCAGTCCACTGAGAATCTTTGTACAGTCGTCGTCGCAGTAGCAGTCACAGCCAGCTCTAGGGTTCCCGCACACAGCAAGCTCGTTCGGGAGGGTCTTCTCCACGAGCTGAGAGGCTGATACATATACTGACACAAATTCTGAATTTGATGTATCCAAAAGTTCCATATCGTCAACAGGAACTCAACGTCGCAGATGGCGCGTCAATCGGACGCCCGGTCTGAGAGTTATTGGCTTTTTCGTCCCAGGGGCCCGGTTGGTTTTTAAGGCAAAACCAACCCGACCGTACTCCACCTGCGTCTAAACCTCGGGCGGAGTGAGCCAAAAGATCCTTCTCACTTAGAGGAATTCAACAATGTTTACGGCACGTCAATCGGACGTCCAGAGCTCAAGATATGAGCGTTTCCGCTCCGAGGGCCCGGTTGGTTTCATATACGAACCAACCCGGCCGAACTCAAAGTATTCCGAAACCTTGAGTGTGATATACCGAAATGACCGTCTCGATCCAAGGATCGCGTAGCCACTGACGGCGCATTGTTTCGGAGGCTCGTGGCTCAAGATACGGGCAAAAGACCGAAAATGGTCCGAAGACGGGGGTCTGGGCCCGGGCCGACCTGGGCCGACCCCCCCCCCCCCCCTGTGTCGGCCGGACCCGGTTCGGCCTGGCCAGGGCAAGGCCCGGCTTGGCCGGCCAGTCCAGCTCGGCTCGGCCGTGCGGCTGAGCAGGGCGGAAGCCGCGGGGCGCTGCCCCCGTGGGTTGAAGGTGTCGCGGCCCCGCGCGGGGCCGCGATGGATCAGCGGACGCGGCATGTCGCCGCATCCCATGCATGCGATCCGGACCCGCGCGGCCGCGGGTCCGTTGGCCGCCGCCGCCTCCGGCCGCCGGGGCCGCCGGTAGCTTCCGCGGGCCCTCGGAGTTGCTCCGGTGGTCCGTTTTCCTTCCCGTCTGTGCTGCTGTTCCTCCCGGGTTCCGTTCATCACTGCGGGATCATCAAATCACCCTTGCGTCGCGTTTTTCCGTTGCCCGCCAAATCCACACAATCACGAAGAACGGCGGAGGGTTTTCGGGCCGTGTTCGTTTGGCCCGCACCCTCCGCGTTAGATAATAACAGTCGGGAGAATTTATCCAACACATGAAAGAACAATTTTAATAAATTAAAATTGTTCTTATGAAACCGGTTCATTAATTTAAAAGAAACATTCACGGGAAAAAAATAAAATATTCACAAAAACCCCTACCTCGTCAAGTCGTCGCACGCGGGGTCTTCGTAGATTTGATCGCCACGGAAGGAGGGGTTCATCGCGTCGTCACGGTATCCGGCGTTGCGTCGACGAACTCCGTGGTCCAAGAAACAACAGAATTAATTTTTAATAATTAAATCCATCTTGAGATAAAATCCACAATGGAATTTAATGAATCGAAAACTCTCACCTCAAAGGATGATCGAAGGTTTTTGTCGCGGAGGAAGGAACGTCGCAGAAGAACGTCATGGGAGAGGAAACGTCGGCGTTGTGACACACGGCGCCGCGTCGTCGATTTCCGCGGGTTCAGCGTTCTTCGTCGGGGGCCGGCGTTCTTCGCATTCTTCGCATTCTTCGCGTTCTTCGCGAAGGAGGATGAAGAACTCTTGGTTTCTGTCAAATCCTCTCAACGAACCTTTTTCCAGAAGTCGTGCGTTGGTCTTATTTTATTATTACGCCAACAAAAGAAAAAGAGGTAAGTAACGACCCATTAATTCGTTGAATTAATTCATCAAAAGAAACTGTCCATTTAATTCACGAATAAAACTTCCCAATTAAATGGTGCGTTAAGTATTTAAGAAAACGCGTCAGTTGACTTTCATAATGACGGGTTTTCATGGGTGCGTTACTTAGCAGAAAGAAACGGTGGGCTCGTGCGGGCCCCACCTCACAAATATCCTACCAAGAGGGTAGGATATTTCTGGATAGCACCCTATCCGCATCAAATCATCTTAAGCCGCTTTAAGTGGCTTCAAGTGGCTTCCAAGTGGCTTAAGTGAAATAAAATAAAGTTTGTCGTACAATTATTTTATTTCTTAACTTCGAGCCCGAAAATTAAAAACCACACCCGAGCAAACGCAACTCCGTAAGAGGCGTTTCAAAGAAAGTACCGGCGCTGCGATTCCATCGGTGCCCTCAAAATTCGATTCTGAGCACCGGTTCAAAATTTAGAAAAAACCGCTCGTCCGTTCCTTGAACGTACCCGAGCCAATCTTCGTAAAATGATTCCGGGAAAACCGGGCCTCAAAATCAGGTGCCGTCATAAATTGCGCTCTTGTAAAATTCCAAAGAAAATTAAGAAAAAAAATTCATTGGAATTTGTGTGTCTTTACATTACTCTCACCTCAAGGCTTTACGTCCCTGTAAAGATACATCATAAACTAGGGAAACAAATGTGGGTACTGAGCACGCATCTGAGCCTCCCGCTCCCAAGTGCTCTTTTGGAGGTTCCCGTGATGCCATCTGATGCGCACTAGAGGAATCGATCATCCACATAGGACCCGCTCCTGTCGATCCTCGATCTCCACTGGGACCTCCGCAAAAGTCTCCCCACCATCCACATCTAGCTCCCCATGGTCAATGATGTGCGTCGGGACGTGTGTAACACCCTAGGATTTCAGAGTGTGTTATTTCTTAAAAATAATTCAATAACTTGCACTACACGCAACACCGAGTTCAATCACACCATTAAAAGAGGTCATGAATAGTATTAACTACATTTTGAACTTTATATAATCCTTATAATTTTAGAATCCCTATTATGAGTTTCTTAGTCATAATGCAAGAACAGATTCATTTTCAGTATTTCACTTTTATCAACTTCTAATAGTGAAACCTTTTTAAATACAATATTTTAAACTTTTTGACTAAATGGGGACATCAAAAATTTAAAATGAAACACCCCAAGCTTCCACGGTACGTTTCCCTTTGAATAATGTGATAGCGTGTGTTGTACGCAACACCGAGTTCTAACACACCATAACCAATCAAACTAGCCGTTATAAATAGTAATACCTACTTTTTGAAAATATATATATTTTATATTTCAAAATGGACTTCATTTTTGGATTCGGAATATCGAATTTAGCCTAAGGTGATATTTTGGTACTTTTCGGATAACTTTCATATTTTGATGAATAGTTAAAATTACTAAATTTTAATTAAAAACAACTTTTTTAATCAAAATAATTAATAGTGATAAATTATGAATTTGAGTGGTTTTAAAGTATATTTAGAATATATTTTTACAATTTAATTTAATGTTGGTCATTAGACATAATTTTACAATTAAACCGAAGATAAACAAGTGTCAATCTTTTGATAGTTATTATCTCTTAAAAACACGTTTTTTGTTTTGACAGCGGGAATTAATTTTAAATTAATTTCTGCCACTTCTGTGTTTTGAATTTAGAAAAATGGATTCCATATTTGGAATCAGGATGTTCAAATTGTGTAAATAGGTAACTTTTATTTTTATACATTTTGAATAATTACTGCGGTAAATATTTTATTTACTATGGTTAAGGGTAAATCCGGTAAATAAGGGTTACAAAATAATATTATAATAATACTAAATTACCCTAAAACGTGTCTTAACCCTATTGGTTGATACATGGTCGACCATGGGCATCTTTGGGTCGATTTTGGGACCCCATGGATCCACTTATAAGTGATAATGACACTTTATTTTAATTAAGTCAAAATGAATACAAAAATGACACAAGCATATATCTTTTAGAAAAACAATTGTTACATAGGGTTATATAAGTTGGATTTAAGATTATAAATATTCATTAGAAAGCTAAGGATTTCATACATAATGATATTTTATTTATAATTTTTATACATTAAATAATTTATTTTATTTATGACATAATGATGATGCAGTAATTACTATAATAGTGAAAAATTAAAATAATTGATATTATAAATACCCAAAAAAATATAATATGAAACTTTTAATGAATTAAACTAATTTTATAGGATAATATGATATATTAGGATTGATTTAATTGACATTGTTCGAAGTAATCAATCTGTTATGAGTTTCACAAAAATCAACTATTGAATAGTGTCAAAATTGACATAAAAGAGTTCTTAAAACAAATATTATATTATTAATTGATATTAAATTCCTAAAAATCTAAGGTTCGGCCAAGAGACTTATATCATGATAGTTTCATCATTAATGGAGCACTTGGGGGTCGCTTGGATGTATATAGTAAGTTTATTAACCATATTATATAAAAATACAAAGAGACATTGTAAAAGTGAAACTAATTAACTTAGAGTTAATACTTAAAGATAAGGTTAATATAAGTACCCAAACCTGTCTAAATTCTATTGGTTGAGTGGTGTTCGACCTATCCCCACCTTAACCTTTGAATAATCAACTTTGGAGCCATTAGAAACCGAATATGAATTTATTATAAATTAATATTTCTAGCTTTTCCAAAGGTGCCCCTCACCCCTCTTATAAAAGGGCACTCCTCCTTCTCATTTCTTCACACCTTCAAAGCCTTTTGGTTCGGCCAAACTCTGCCCAAATACTCTCCCAACATCCCTCACTACAACCTAGAGGCCTTATTTTGATCAGAAAGCCAACCTAAGGATCCATTTTGATCAAATCAAAAGGAAGAACCTGAAGAAGAGGTAATGATTTCACCACCCTTTTCCAAGTTCCTTTCTTCTTCCACTTCCTCTTTCTTTGTTCTTACCATTATAAAATAATAACTCCAGTATCTTACATATACTGTGATGTTATTATAAATATGGTACAACCATATTCAGTATTCTATCCACCCTTTGAATAACATGTCACCATACGTGCGTACGTACGGCTTACCATCTCCACGTCGTGGTGTAATTGTTATTCAATATATTATTATTTGGATGGGTATAATAATGATGTGTAACTCATGTAAATAATAAATATAACATGTTAATTATTCTGTATATATGATATACCATCCATTTATATATTATTTTAATATCAAAAGAATTATATTGTCGCTCGTGCGTACGTACGGACTACCGTCTCCACGAACGCGATGAGATTCATTCTCCATCGTATCCATTCAAGTATAATTATCATTTGATGATTTAAAAATGATGTTTAAGGACTTGATATCATTCTGGATATGAATAATATACATCCTATCCTTTACAAACATGTCTTACGTAACAAAACATATAAAAGAAAACAAGTAAGTTAACACCCGAAACGACGATAATTCTAAGATATTATTAACAAATCAATGTTAAAAGATCATATATGATATAATATTAATATATATGATTCTTGTATAATTTAATAACAGTTATTTCACCATTATACAGGAGGTTAACCTACCCCAACCAAGGAAAAGTACAAGGTAAGGGTTATTTCACAATCTCTTCATTATCCGAGGTTGTTTATACGTAATAATCTACTGGGATCTCTTTATCATCCACATCCATGTTTCTTAAAAATGTATTTCAAAACATTTTTACTATTTAAAAGAATATGGGTTAAAGTCATTTATACCCTTGTTTGAATTTTTATAAGAGGAATATTTCCGTCGTTTTCCAAACAAGGTCCTTTTTAACCTTTTCGACAGAATTATGGTAAGAATGTTTTTTTAACTTATACGGCGGGTGCGGCTATTTACCGCCGTTATAAAATCTTCAAAGCTTCCCTTACAAGATTACAAGGATATTTTCAAAGTAAATGTTTTATTTTATAATTATGTGACTTTTAAATGATTTCAAAATGAATATTTTAAGAACTTCAGAAAGGTACTCTTTATCAAAATCAGAATTTTCAATGTTTTAAAGATTTATCTTTCTAAATCTTTTCAATTAATGTCCATGTCTTAAAAATGGTTTTTAAGGATTTATTTATATGGACATGAATGTTCTTAAAAATTTTAATTCCTTTTAAAAGTTTCAAAGTGGTATGGGACACTTTGATTCAAAAAGCTATTTTTAATTACTTCCTTTATAAATGTGTGACTTTTAAATGATTTCAAAAAGGAGATATTTCTCTCTAATAGTTTTGATTTCATCTATGTCAACATCCTTTGATGGATTTTACGCTTATTTGAAGTTGATTTATTATGATACAAAACTTCTATATTGTATTGAAGGTTTTGTGATATGTTTGACTGTGGATGTGCTATTTTTATACCATTCATAGTTTATGGTGAAATTATTGACATTTCGTATGCTAGTTTTAATACGAATGTTTATGTTATGTTTAAACCTTTTCATATGGGAATGCATTGGACTTAATAAGTGACGGGTGGAGCCCGCTATAGCTCCTCGATGCATCGGTAGGTCTCATGAGACAAACTAGTGTCTTGGCACAAGGCCTTGACAAAATCTTATTTGTAGTCTTGGCACGAGGCCTTGGCTATGTGGTTATGATAGTCTGGCATTATGCATTCCAACATTATGAAAGTGGTTATTGATTTTTGCATGTGATTATTCGATTAGTAGAATATCCATGTGAATAATTAAATGGCATTATTTCATTTTATTTATGCCATACCATGTTGAAAGTTCATGTTTAAAAGGCTTTTGTTTTAGTTATACATTGCCTTAAATGTTTATTCTTATTGATGAAAGTTTCCGCTATATTGTTATCCTTACTGGGCATTTGAGCTCACCCCTTTTCTATGTTTTATTTTTCCCAGGAAGTGAAGATGTAAGTTATGAATGACCTGTAGGGATATTATGAGGGGATTATAGTGTGGACTGTGGAAACATATGTTTTTGTAGTAGTTTTTCATTTTATGATGTAATGTAAAACTTATGAATATATCTAGTGTTTCCAAGGCTACTAAACCAATCGGTCTTTCGAGATTTGATCTTTCTTGTGATCATGCCAATGTTACGAAGTAATGCACCGACTCTGGGTAGCTGGGGTCGGGGCGTTACAGTTGGTATCAGAGGAAGTTTAGTACAAACCTTGGAAGCTAGATTTAGATAAACTCTGATTAGAGCACGTAGACCTAAGATGAGCTTTGAGGATTAGTGTAGAAGAACTTCCTAGAATTTTGGTATTGTAGAGATTTTGTGAGTTTTCCGAGCAATACATCCCTGTCTGGATACGAGCAGGTAGAGGCGGCTCTGGCACAGATATACCTAGGGGTAAAACCCGAAAACACCGCTTTGAGCTAGACTCAAACGGGAACTGGTGCACGACAACGGGCCTTGCTGCACTATTGGTTACGACACTCCCGGGGGATATGCTTAGGATAATTCTCATTTTCATTACAAACCATTATGAAGGGTTTATGAGTATATACTTCCTCAAATAAAACATTTTTATGATTATGGATTATATCCATAAATAGTTCAATTTATGTTAAGTGTTTTATAAGTATGGGATTATGTATTTTGACTCATAAACTAATCTAGTTTATGCCATTGTTTAGAAATGGCGCCCAGTAGAAGGAATGATAACTCCAGAAATGCACATGATTCAAAGAGAAGGAAGGATCATATCTCTCATGGTCTTAAGCTATAATTTATAAGAGAAATAGTCTCCCATGTATTATCATCATATGAAGAAATAATATCATGTGTTGACAAGATAAGTAAAGAGTTTACTGAGTCCTATGGCTTTGAAGGGAAGCAAGAGAAGAAAAGGATGGAAGAGAGAAAGATGGATAAAGGGAAGAGGGAAAAGAAGAATTTTCCCATATGTGGTAACTGTGGAAAGAAACACCCTGGAACTTGCCTGAAAGGAATGGGAGTTTGTTATAAGTGTGGAGGAACAGGGCACAAAGTACGTGACTGCAAGGGTAAGAAAATGGTTTCTAATGTACAATGCTTCATTTGCAAGGAGTTTGGACACTACGCGAACCTATGTCCCAGTCATCAGACTATGCCGCAAATGATGTTATTGGATAATAATCATGTTATGATACTACCACAGATGAAGAGGGATGATTAGAGTTCTTATGTTGATTATGTCAATTGAGTGTTGTATCAACAATGTACTTGTTACAATAATCATGGAGTATATAAGGATTGTACTGTAGTACTATTTCATTAAGGACTTGAGATAGTGTGGAACAAAGAAAAGTGACTCAATAGAAGGATAAATTTTTGGAAATTATATGGTTGAGAGAATGATAAATCATAATATAGTTCTGATACTGAGGTAGTGATTTTGGAATAATATGTGATTGTTTTGGATAAATTATATTGGATATTCTTGACTACCTTGGAACTGATTAATGATTTGTATATTCCATCATTGTTGGGGTTTAAAACATTTTTGGATTAATGAAGTATATCCAGCATTCTATATGGAATAAGGGAGCATGAATGTAATCAATAAGGAATATGGTAATACATGATGAAGGTATTCATATTCTATTACGGGGTAAAAAGGATCTATATTATGTTTACCTTCCTTATAAATGTTGGACTGTGAGTTTAGACAGAAGTATTTTGGATAGTTCTAGTTTGGATTATTTTGGATTGCCATAAAAGGACAACCCGGAGGTCGGGCGGCAACCCGTCGCGTCCGGCAAGGCTGCGAGACTTGAACCCGCAACCGAAGGGCGACAAGGGTGTATCACCTACCACTGTCCCACGAGATGTCCTGAATTAAATAATGTAGTTTTTTTAAAAGATCTGGTAGATGAATTATAATTCATTTATTTTGGAACCCTGTACGAATAGTATAAATAGAAAAAAAAAATTACGTTCTATTATCTTTTAGAATGAAAGATGAGTTTGTGGTAGAAATTTATTAATGGGTAAAATTCTAATTATAAAGTAAGTATATCTCCTTATTATCTTATCCAATCTCATAAATAAATTCCTCAACATTAATAATAGAAACTTAGAACAAAAATGTTGTCCTAGATGGTACCTTAAATCATCACAAATTTATGGATTTGGGATTGTTGGCCTTTTCATAGCCATGTTCTCTACCACTCTCCATCAGATAATTGATGGTTATATTTCTCTTCCATATCCATATTTTCCTACATGGAACCCTAGTATGTGTTATTTTTTGTAATCTTCATACTTTCCACTCTTTATTTTAAATAGAGGCCTCATTAATTCATTTTTTGATGTGGGATTTCAACTAAGATATTTTGAAATGTCAAAAATGTGTTGTCCCAATACCATATATTTTGTTGAACCGATGGTACTTTAAATCATCATGGATTGATGAGTTTAAGGACCTCAATTTTATACTTGTTTGTGATTGATGACCTCAATCACTACCTATAAATATTTACGTTTTTCCTCCAATTATATGTCTCTAATTGCCACCAATGTTCTCCTAATCGAGATCATAATTTGGTGGTGACCCTTTAATTTCTCTTTTCCTCATATTAAGACTAAATTTTAGTAACCCAATTTCCAATGTGGGTTTTCCCACAAATATATTTTCTACTTTCAACCTTTTATTTTCGAAGAACAATTTAAAATTGCGAGGACGCAATTTATTGAAGGAGGGGAGAATGTAACACCCTAGGATTTCAGAGTGTGTTATTTCTTAAAAATAATTCAATAACTTGCACTACACGCAACACCGAGTTCAATCACACCATTAAAAGAGGTCATGAATAGTATTAACTACATTTTGAACTTTATATAATCCTTATAATTTTAGAATCCCTATTATGAGTTTCTTAGTCATAATGCAAGAACAGATTCATTTTCAGTATTTCACTTTTATCAACTTCTAATAGTGAAACCTTTTTAAATACAATATTTTAAACTTTTTGACTAAATGGGGACATCAAAAATTTAAAATGAAACACCCCACGCTTCCACGGTACGTTTCCCTTTGAATAATGTGATAGCGTGTGTTGTACGCAACACCGAGTTCTAACACACCATAACCAATCAAACTAGCCGTTATAAATAGTAATACCTACTTTTTGAAAATATATATATTTTATATTTCAAAATGGACTTCATTTTTGGATTCGGAATATCGAATTTAGCCTAAGGTGAAATTTTGGTACTTTTCGGATAACTTTCATATTTTGATGAATAGTGAAAATTACTAAATTTTAATTAAAAACAACTTTTTTAATCAAAATAATTAATAGTGATAAATTATGAATTTGAGTGGTTTTAAAGTATATTTAGAATATATTTTTACAATTTAATATAATGTTGGTCATTAGACATAATTTTACAATTAAACCGAAGATAAACAAGTGTCAATCTTTTGATAGTTATTATCTCTTAAAAACACGCTTTTTGTTTTGACAGCGGGAATTAATTTTAAATTAATTTCTGCCACTTCTGTGTTTTGAATTTAGAAAAATGGATTCCATATTTGGAATCAGGATGTTCAAATTGTGTAAATAGGTAACTTTTATTTTTATACATTTTGAATAATTACTGCGGTAAATATTTTATTTACTATGGTTAAGGGTAAATCCGGTAAATAAGGGTTAAAAAATAATATTATAATAATACTAAATTACCCTAAAACGTGTCTTAACCCTATTTGTTGATACATGGTCGACCATGGGCATCTTTGGGTCGATTTTGGGACCCCATGGATCCACTTGTAAGTGATAATGACACTTTATTTTAATTAAGTCAAAATGAATACAAAAATGACACAAGCATATATCTTTTAGAAAAACAATTGTTACATAGGGTTATATAAGTTGGATTTTATATTATAAATATTCATTAGAAATATAAAAAGATTTCATACATAATGATATTTTATTTATAATTTTTAGACATTAAATAATTTATTTTATTTATGACACAATGATGATGCAGTAATTACTATAATAGTGAAAAATTAAAATAATTGATATTATAAATACCCAAAAAAATATAATATGAAACTTTTAATGAATTAAACTAATTTTATAGGATAATATGATATATTATGATTGATTTAATTGACATTGTTCGAAGTAATCAATCTGTTATGAGTTTCACAAAAATTAACTATTGAATAGTGTCAAAATTGACATAAAAGAGTTCTTAAAACAAATATTATATTATTAATTGATATTAAATTCCTAAAAATCTAAGGTTCGGCCAAGAGACTTATATAATGATAGTTTCATCATTAATGGAGCACTTGGGGGTCGCTTGGATGTATATAGTAAGTTTATTAACCATATTATATAAAAATACAAAGAGACATTGTAAAAGTGAAACTAATTAACTTAGAGTTAATACTTAAAGATAAGGTTAATATAAGTACCCAAACCTGTCTAAATTCTATTGGTTGAGTGGTTTGCGACCTATCCCCACCTTAACCTTTGAATAATCAACTTTGGAGCCATTAGAAACCGAATATGAATTTATTATAAATTAATATTTCTAGCTTTTCCAAAGGTGCCCCTCACCCCTCTTATAAAAGGGCACTCCTCCTTCTCATTTCTTCACACCTTCAAAGCCTTTTGGTTCGGCCAAACTCTGCCCAAATACTCTACCAACATCCCTCACTACAACCTAGAGGCCTTAGTTTGATCAGAAAGCCAACCTAAGGATCCATTTTGATCAAATCAAAAGGAAGAACCCGAAGAAGAGGTAATGATTTCACCACCCTTTTCCAAGTTCCTTTCTTCTTCCACTTCCTCTTTCTTTGTTCTTACCATTATAAAATAATAACTCCAGTATCTTACATATACTGTAATGTTATTATAAATATGGTACAACCATATTCATTATTCTATCCACCCTTTGAATAACATGTCACCATACGTGCGTACGTACGGCTTACCGTCTCCACGTCGTGGTGTAATTGTTATTCAATATATTATTATTTGGATGGGTATAATAATGATGTGTAACTCATGTAAATAATAAATATAACATGTTAATGATTCTGTATATATGATATACCATCCATTTATATATTATTTTAATATCAAAAGAATGATATTGTCGCTCGTGCGTACGTACGGACTACCGTCTCCACGAACGCGATGAGATTCATTCTCCATCGTATCCATTCAAGTATAATTATCATTTGATGATTTAAAAATGATGTTTATGGACTTGATATCATTCTGGATATGAATAATATACATCCTATCCTTTACAAACATGTCTTACGTAACAAAACATATAAAAGAAAACAAGTAAGTTAACACCCGAAACGACGATAATTCTAAGATATTATTAACAAATCAATGTTAAAAGATCATATATGATATCATATTAATATATATGATTCTTGTATAATTTAATAACAATTATTTCACCATTATACAGGAGGTTAACCTACCCCAACCAAGGAAAAGTACAAGGTAAGGGTTATTTCACAATCTCTTCATTATCTGAGGTTGTTTATACGTAATAATCTACTGGGATCTCTTTATCATCCACATCCATGTTTCTTAAAAATGTATTTCAAAACATTTTTAATATTTACAAGAATATGGGTTAAAGTCATTTATACCCTTGTTTGAATTTTTATAAGAGGAATATTTCCGTCGTTTTCCAAACAAGGTCCTTTTTAACCTTTTCGACAGAATTAAGGTAAGAATGTTTTTTTAACTTATACGGCGGGTGCGGCTATTTACCGCCGTTATAAAATCTTCAAAGCTTCCCTTACAAGCTTACAAGGATATTTTCAAAGTAAATGTTTTATTTTATAATTATGTGACTTTTAAATGATTTCAAAATGAATATTTTAAGAACTTCAGAAAGGTACTCTTTATCAAAATCAGAATTTTCAATGTTTTAAAGATTTATCTTTCTAAATCTTTTCAATTAATGTCCATGTCTTAAAAATGGTTTTTAAGGATTTATTTATATGGACATGAATGTTCTTAAAAATTTTAATTCCTTTTAAAAGTTTCAAAGTGCTATGGGACACTTTGATTCAAAAAGCTATTTTTAATTACTTCCTTTATAAATGTGTGACTTTTAAATGATTTCAAAAAGGAGATATTTCTCTCAAATAGTTTTGATTTCATCTATGTCAACATCCTTTGATGGATTTTACGCTTATTTGAAGTTGATTTATTATGATACAAAACTTCTATATTGTATTGAAGGTTTTGTGATATGTTTGACTGTGGATGTGCTATTTTTATACCATTCATAGTTTATGGTGAAATTATTGACATTTCGTATGCTAGTTTTAATACGAATGTTTATGTTATGTTTAAACCTTTTCATATGGGAATGCATTGGACTTAATAAGTGACGGGTGGAGCCCGCTATAGCTCCTCGATGCATCGGTAGGTCTCATGAGACAAACTAGTGTCTTGGCACAAGGCCTTGACAAAATCTTATTTGTAGTCTTGGCACGAGGCCTTGGCTATGTGGTTATGATAGTCTGGCATTATGCATTCCAACATTATGAAAGTGGTTATTGATTTTTGCATGTGATTATTCGATTAGTAGAATATCCATGTGAATAATTAAATGGCATTATTTCATTTTATTTATGCCATACCATGTTGAAAGTTCATGTTTAAAAGGCTTTTGTTTTAGTTATACATTGTCTTAAATGTTTATTCTTATTGATGAAAGTTTCCGCTATATTGTTATCCTTACTGGGCATTTGAGCTCACCCCTTTTCTATGTTTTATTTTTCCCATGAAGTGAAGATGTATGTTATGAATGACCTACAGGGATATTATGAGGGGATTATAGTGTGGACTGTGGAAACATTATGTTTTTGTAGTAGTTTTTCATTTTATGATGTAATGTAAAACTTATGAATATATCTAGTGTTTCCAAGGCTACTAAACCAATCGGTCTTTCGAGATTTGATCTTTCTTGTGATCATGCCAATGTTACGAAGTAATGCACCGACTCTGGGTAGCTGGGGTCGGGGCGTTACATCGTGAACGTATCTCCTCAGCTGAGATACATGGAAGACGTCGTGCACTTGGTGCAACTGAGGTGGTAGATCCAGGCGATAAGCCACCTTGCCAAACCTGCTGAGGACCTGGAATGGTCCAATGAAGCATGGAGATAACTTTCTGCCTCGGCCAAATCTCTGTAATCCACGTCGAGGTGGGACGCGCAAGAAGACGTGGTCTCTATCCTCGAACTCTAGTGGCCTCTTCATCCTGTCAGCATAAGACTTCTGCCGGCTTTGATCTTTCCTCATCCGCTCCTAGATCACTTGGACCTTTTCTGTCGTGGCCCGGACCATCTCTGGTCCCACAAGTACTGACTCCCCAGGGTCTGTCCAGTACAAAGGAGACCTGCAAGGTCTACCGTACAACGCCTCGTATGGTGCCATCCCTATGGTGGAGTGGTAGCTGTTGTTGTACGTGAACTCCACCAAAGGTAGATGGTCCTCCCAGCTGCGACAAAAGTCGAGGACACATGTGCAGATCATGTCCTCGAGAGTCTGAATGGTCCTCTCCGTCTGACCATCTGTCTGAGGGTGAAAGGCGGTGCTCAGACGAAGCTGCGTCCCGAACGCCTCCTTCAACCCCTTCCAAAGCCGGGAAGTAAAGAGAGCATCTCGATCGAAGACGATAGATGGTGGCACACCGTGAAGCCGTACAATCTCTTGAACGTACAGACTCCCCAAGATCTCCACTGAGCCCTACTCTCTGATGGGTAAGAAGTGTGCCGACTTGGTGGGTCGGTCGAAAATCACCCAGATGAAGTTGTGACCTCTGGAAGTGCATGGAAGTCCAGTCACGAAGTCCATAGATATTCCGTCCCACTTCCACTCCAGGACCTACAAGGGCTGTACCAAGCCTGCTGGAACCTAATGCTCTGCCTTCACCTGCTGGCAGGTGAGGCACCGTGAAACGAACTCTGCCACAGCCTTCTTCATGCCCGGCCACTAGTGATGTCGTCTGAGATCCTGGTACATCTTCGCCACTCCAGGATGTACCGCCAAAGGAGAAGTGTGAAACTATATCATCACCTCCTCTCGTAAAGCGACTGGTACCAAGGTACGTCCTCTGAAAAGGATGTCGTGCTCTTCTCCAAGGGAGAAACCATCAGGTGCCTATCCCGAGGATATATGTGCACACCGTGTCTCACAGTCAGCGTCCCCACGTTGTGCCTCTCTGACCCGCTGTAGAAGTGGAGGAGAGACAGTGAGAGACTGAAGGAAGGCTGCTCCGCCCCTATCCACGAAGGATATCTACAAAGCGGCTAGCTGCTCTGTCGCCTCCTCAAGTAGCTGGATGCCCGTCCTCCTGCTGAGGGCATCGGCTACCATGTTCCCCTTCCCAGGAGTATAGACTATCTCAACGTCATTGTCTTGGAGGAACTCGAGCCATCACTATTGTCTCAGGTTCAGGTCCTTCTGCGAGAAGATATACCTGAGACTCTGGTGGTCAGAAAAGACTGTAAAGCGCTCGACCATCAGATAATGCCGCCATGTCTTCAGAGCGAAGACCACTGCTGCTAACTCCAGGTCATGGGTAGCATTGTTCTGCTCATTCGGCCTCAACTAACGTAATCCATTGGCAATCATGGCCCGCTCCTACATCAGGACACATCCGAGTTCAGTCCCTGATGCATCGCAGTAGACTACGTATCCAACTCCCTCCTCAGGTAACCTCAAGATAGGTGCGCTGGTCAATCTCTGCCTTAGCTCTTGAAATCTCTGTTGAAATCTGTCTGACCACACAAAGGGTTTCCCCTTCTTTGTCAAAGCTGAGAGTGGCGCTGCAACTATGGAGAATTCTGGAACAAATCTCCGATAGTATCCGGCTAGACCCAAGAAACTCCGCACCTCCGTCACGCTCCTGGGTGGCTCCCAAGCTAGCACTACCTCGATCTTCGCGGGATCCACTGCAACTCCCGCCTCAGAAATGACGTGCCCCAAGAAGTGGACCTCACGTAACCAGAACTGGCACTTCGAGAGCTTTCCATAAAGCTGGTTCTCTCGTAGTGTTTCTAGTACAACCCGCAAGTGGTAGGCGTGCTCCTCCTCCGTGGTCGAGTACACCAAAATGTCGTCGATGAAGACCATGACAAATCGATCGAGGTATGGCTGGAAGATACTGTTCATGAGGCTCATGAACACTTCTAGAGCGTTGGTTATGCCGAAAGGCGTAACCAAGAACTCATAGTGGCCATACCGACACCTGAAGGCCGTCTTCTGCACGTCCTCGTCTCGAACTCTAAGCTGATGATAGCCTGACCTGAGGTCTATCTTCGAGAACCACCGTGCTCCCTTGAGCTGATCGATGAGTTCATCAATCCTCGATAGCGGATACATGTTCCTCACTGTCACCTGGTTCAGGCAACGATAGTCGACACACAGTCTCAAGCTCCCGTCCATCTTCTTGGCGAACAATATCGGGGAAGCCCAGGGTGAAACACTGGGTCGGATGAACCCCTTGCCCTGCAAGTCCTCTAACTGTACCCGCAGCTCTCAAAGCTCAGTGGGGGCCATCCGATATGCTAGAGTGGATATCGGGGTTGTCTCATGGTACATACTAATATAAAAGTCTTCCTCTCTACGAGGAGGTAGCCCTGGAACGTCATCGGGAAAGACGTCCGCGTACTGATCCACCACTGTAGGAAAGCTAGGACTCCACACGTCAACTGCTCTAAGGATGAGGCTAGCCAAATGATGAGTGATGGGATGTACCCTCTTCTACGAGAGTCCCTCCTATGCTGCAAAGGCTCCCTTATCTCCGGTGAAGGTGAACCTGCTCCCGTCGGTGCGCACACATCACACCTTGCGCCTAAAACAGTCAACCTGAGCATGGACTGTAGATAACCAATCCAGGCCCAAGATGACGTCGTAAGGCCTCGACGCCACTACAAGAAGATCCCAGCCGAATATCTCGCCTCCTAGAGTAATCTCACACTTCCGGCACCAGTGCGTAATCGTTGAGTCTTCTTTCGTAGGGGTCTCTAGCTGTAAGGATCGGGCCAACGGCTCTGTCGGAATCTCCGAGCTCCGAAAAAGGGCAGCGGCTATGAATGAGTGATTCGCTCCTGCGTCTATAAGAACTGCAGGAAGGGTGGAATAGACACAGATCATACCTCGAATCATCTCTAGCGTGTCGTGGTCTTAGGCCTCCGCTGCCTGGAGCCATGCCTATCTCTGTCTGCCGGCTCCCTATGGTCGGGGCGGAACTCCTGGTGGTGGTGGTGGCAGAGCCTCAAAGCGTCATCCACCACCTGCTGCTCGGCCAGCTCCTCTACCTCGTCCGCCTCATCCCTTTGGACCACCACGGTCGACCCTCTGCCTCTGCCTGGGTGGCCCCTCCACCGTCTGCTGCTCCTCGGCACAGCGGGTCGGGCAGTCACGAGCCATGTGGCCCTGCCCGCCACATGCGTAGCACTACTTGCCTCTCGAAAGACTGTCTCCACACTGTGTGCCCCGCACTGCGGAGCCAGTGTCCTGAGGTCGTCTACGAGAGGGTCTAGTCTGCCTGGAACCCTTAGTCATCCGTTGACTACCTGCTGCCGAAGACTCCGCTACGTGCCGCCCTGCGGTAGGTCTCGCTGCTGAAGTAGGCTCAGCAAGAAAGCTCTCGATCAAAAGGGCTCGCTCCAGTACTCCTGCCTGGGTCAGGATGCTGAGGGAGATCAGCGATGCCATGATCTCGTGTCTCAAACCCTGCTCAATGGTCCGGGCCCGGAAGAAGGGGTCCCGTACCATGTCGGTCGAGTAGCGAGAATGATCGGTAAACCTTGCAGCGTACTGGGCGACCGTCAAGCTACCCTGCCGCAGCTGAAGAAGCTCCTGAATGCGCACCGCACGGAGGGTGGCCGTGACAAAATCTAATCGGAAGAGGCTCTCGACATCCGTCCAGAGAAGAGAGGCATCACCGTGCACCTGAAGCATCAAGCTCCACCATCGTCCTGATGCCGCGTGAAGTAGGCTCGCCGCGAGGATCACCATGAAGTCTTCTGGTGTCCTCACTTGCCTGAAAACTTGTACGACCGCCTCTAGCCAGTCCTCAGCTGCCTGGGGGTCCGTCTCCCCATGATACCTGGGTGGTCGCTGGCACTGGAACTCGTGCAGAGCTCCGAGGTGACGTGCATCGTCATCAGTCGGTGCTGGTTGCATCGGGGGCTCAGCGGGTAGACGTACCGCCGGTGCCTCCGCCGTCAAAGGGCCCTGTACCGAGGCCTCGTCGCTCGGAGAGCTGTCGTCGTGCTCTACTCTCGAAACCTTAGCTGGCTGCCGTCGTGGGGCCATCCTGAAAAGGAAACACGTGTGCCATGGTCAGAACAGTATACTTGGTGAGCTGACACAAGTAATCAAAAAGAAAACACGAAACACACATGCAATCAATGTTTTCGTGCATTAAGTCGGAAATCAAAAGTTAGGGTCCTGTTGTACGGATACATCGGCCGCCGCACCAACACTGGATTCCCTGGACTGATAACCACACCCAATACGCTAAACACTATTGCTTCACATAGAAGAAAGATCAGAGTCTGTGGTAGAACTGACCACCTCTGATACCAATTTGTCACGACCCGTCCTCGGGGCCTCTGTCGTCACTACCCCAAGCCCGCCTTCCATAGGCCAGCGGCTGGCTGTAAAGACCCGGAAATTTCAAGGGAAATTATTTCCTAAATTTTCATTGGAATTTTACAAGAATGCAGTTTCTGACGGCGCCTGATTCCGAGGCCCGGTGTGCCTGGAATCAATTTCTGAAGTTTGGCTCGGGTACGTTCTGTGAACAAACGAGCTGGTTTTTCTAACTTTTGAATCGGTGCTCGAAATCGAATTCTGAGGGCACCGAAGAAATAGCAGTTCCGGTTTTTTCATAGAAATGCCTCTTTCGGAGTTGCGTTTTCTTGTTTGTGCTTTTTAATTTTTTTTGCGGTTTAAGTTAAGAAATAAAATAAAGATGTATGACAATTTTATTTTATTTCACTTAAAGCCGCTTAAAGACCACTTAAAAGATGCTTAAGCTGGGTTGAAGTGGATAGGGTACAATTCAAAATATCCTACACACTTGGTATGATATTTGTGAGGTGGGGGCCCGTATGAGCCCCACCGTTTCTTTTCTTCTTAAGTAACGCACCCGCACCCCCCTATTAAAATAAGTCAACCATGCGTTTTTCAGGTTAAGAAACACCCCAATTTAATTGGGAAATTATGTTTTACAATTAATTCTTCGAATTAATTGTTCATTTCTTATCTTTTGTTTTCAAATTCTTAATTTGATAATAAAATAAGTTGAGGACTTATTTTATTTTTGTTGAGGGGTTTGTGTTGTGTAAGACCCTTGGGAGAGCAGAGGGAGAATTCTTCGTTCTTCGACGAAGAACGTGAATAACGTGAAGAACGCAAAGAACACAAAAAACGCGCCACCTCTGACGAAGAACGCTCGTTTTCCTTCCACGGAATTTCTCTCCTTCCGCGGAGAGACTCTTCAACGGATCTTCTTCTTCCCCTTCCTCGTCAACGGATCAACGAATAAGCTCGGAAGCGGAATCGGGTAGCGAGCGAAGATGGCTTCGCCTTCCCTTGATTTGGACGAACGCCGACGTCCCCCTTCGACATCGTCATCCTCACGACGCCATATCGCGACGAACCTCGAACGACGACGACTCCTTCTAATCGGCTTATACCCAAGGTAGGGGTTTGTATTAAATTATTTATATTTGTTCGTGAATACCAACTTGATGATGATCGTGGATTAAAACCATTTGTTATCGAATAACGCGAGTGGGTCAGACCACACAAACATGGCCGACCCTCCTCCTTTTTTTGTGTTGGTTTCCTGTGGTTGGTACGAGAAAGCTTGGTGCCGTCGCACCATGCGGTTTCATGCGGAAGATATGCGCGGCGCCGTCGCGCCGCGCCGTGAAAGGAAGAACAAGCACGCGACGCCGTCGCGCCGCGTCAAATAAACCCGAAGATACCCGCGGACGGAGTCGGGCCACGATGAAGGGGCGCGGCGCTAGCACGCCGCGCCAGAGAACCGCGAAGATGATGCATTTTGTTTTGACGTGCGGATTGACGGGTGACGACGAAGCGGGCCGCAAAGACGATTTGAGAGCCTCACAGTGAAGATCGGGTCCCGGGAGGACCACTGGCGAAGAACGCACACAAAACGGACCACCGGAGCGCGTCCGGTGGCCCGCGGAAACTCCCACCGGCGCGCCGCGCCGGCGCAGCGGCGCCGCCGGTCGGAGGCGGCGGCCGGCCGCGAGGCGCGCCGCTGGCAAAACCCGTCGTGGCTGAAGCCGCGACGACGACGCGGTTCCGCAGCCGCGCGGAACCGGTGGAGGAACGCGGCCGGGCCACCGCGTCCAGTTGACTCAGAGCGGCCCCACGAGGGGCTGTACTTCTCATCCACGGGGGCAGTGCGCCCCCCTCCCTCGGCTCAGCCGTAGCCGCCGAGCTGACCTGCTGGTTGGGCCGGGTCGCGCCCAGGTCGGTCCGGGCCGCGCTGGCCGGGCCGGGTCTATCCAGGTCGGACCCGGGTCGGGCCGACCCAGGGGGGGTTGGGCCGGGTCGACCCGGGCCCAGACCCCCCATTTCCGGACCGTTTTCGGTCTTTTGCCCATAACATGAGCTACGGGCCTCCAAACGTCTCTCTGTCAGCGGCAACACGATCCTTGGATTGAGAAGGTCGTTTTAGTATATCACACTCAAGGTTTCAGAGAACTTTGGGTTCGGCCGGGTTGGTTCGTACACGAAACCAAATGGGCCCTCGGAGCGGAAACACTCATATCTTGAGCTCCGGACGTCCGATTGATGTGCCGTCAACTTTGATGGATTCCTCAAAGTGAGAAGAATATTTTGGATTAATCCGATTGAGGTTTGGATGCCATCAGAGTGCGGTCGGGTTGGTTCTCTCACGAAACCAAACGGGCCCCTGGAACGAAAAAGCCAATAACTCACAGACCGGGTGTCTGATTGACGCGCCTTCTGTCTCGTTGATTTCCTCTTGATGAGACGGAACTTTTGGCATACTTCACCTGAGTTATGGATATAGTTGGATAATGGCCATGTTGGATTGTACCCGAAATCCAACCGGGCACCTGGATCGGGAAAGCTGATATCTTTCAGACCAGACGTCCGTTTGACGAACCGTCAGCGACGTTGGTGATCACGTTGAGAAATGGTACCTATTAGTAAACCCTATGGGAGTTCGGGGTATATTTGAGATACGGCCGTATTTGGTTTGATGACGAAACCAACCGGGCCCCAGGGACGAAAAGGCTAATAACTCACAGACCGGGCATCCGATTGACGCGACGTCTGTTGCGTTGATACCCCTGTGACGAGGTGGTCCTTTGAGATAATTCTTCGTGGTACTTTGGGATACTTGGAGTATCGACCTTTAGCTCGTGGAGCGGACCATCCCGGAGACGAGCGTGTGGAGTACGGAGACCATGTAGCAGACTGAGACCTGACGACTGCTTGACCGACTCGACTTGGAGTGAGTCGACTAGCCCAGTGGACGGAGCACTACCTTGTTTGGGTTCAGACCCTTGGCGGACGGAGAACTACCTGTGTTACAGTGCAGACCCGCGGTACTCGTCCGGAGAGTACCTCAGCAGGCTACTTGGGGGTGTGCACTACTGTGTTTGGGTGAC
Source organism: Viscum album (assembly GCA_963277665.1). NCBI lineage: Eukaryota > Viridiplantae > Streptophyta > Magnoliopsida > Santalales > Viscaceae > Viscum > Viscum album. The sequence continues at coordinate 323,711,980 of OY728165.1, read as the reverse complement.
ATACCCCGGCGGGAAGCACTACTGTGTTTGGGTGGATGACCCGCGGTACTCGACAGGAGGAGTACCTCAGCAGTCTTAGGTTAGTGAGCAGTACCTCGGAGTCGTGACAGGACCACTGTACACTCCAGAGACGGAGCTCTTTAGCAGATACAGTTTCGATAATGAAAATCCTGGTTTGAGTTGAATCTTTGACCTTTGTGTTTACCTCATGAATGAGATTGGTCACTTGATAACTTAGGTATATGTATGGGCATATACCTGGGTAGTGGTTATCCGTTGATTTCATAATCCTTGTGTTTCCTCATAATTGAGATGGGTTACTTGATAACTTAGGTATATGTATGGTCATATACCTAAGTAGAGGTTATCTGTTGAGATCTTCTTTGTGGTTAACCTTGTTGGTTTTAGTGAGACATTGAGGGTCTCGGGGTCCCTACTGAGTATCATTATACTCACCCCTGCACGGGTTATGCCCGCACCTCGTTGTGTTGGTTGCAGACGACAGACAGTGCTGACGGAGGCCGAGTGTTCGAGGACTGGACGGTACCCGGAGGTGGACTACACGATGAGTCAGTGTCCAGAGGTGGACTTCACGGCGATAAGACACTCGGAGGAGGTTGACGGACGAGAGCACTGTAGAGGATATCTGTACCTACCCTTTAGGTAGGATTCGTTTTGGACGATTCAGGAGCTGTGACATCTATACATACCCTTCAGGTAGGATTCATGGTGGACGATTCAGGAGCTGCGCCATCTGTACCTACCCTTCAGGTAGGATCCGTGGAGGATGACCCAGGAGCCACTTCTGTCCCTCCAGCTGTTGTCTTTTTCTGTTGTACTTTGTTCAGTTATAGTTGTACTTTCTTTTGGGTTTGTATTCTGGCCCATTTACTTTCAGCACTCCTGTTTGTACTTAGTGTTTTACATCGGCTTGTACTCTGTGGTGTTTTGTTACTTTTATAAAGGCAATGCTTTCCCAGTTATCGGTATTTACGCCTTCGGTGCTAGTCACCAGCCCCTAGCCTATGGAAGGTGGGCTTGAGGTAGTCATGGCACGGGCCCCGAGGATGGGTCGTGACAAATTGGTATCAGAGGGAGGTTCAGTTCTACCGCAGAACTTATAACTCTGATGTTTCTTTCTATGAATCAATAGTTTTAAGAGTACCGAGTGTGGTTTTCAGTTCAGGGAGTCCAGTGTTGGTGCGGGCGGCAGACGTATCCATACACCAGGACCCTGACAACTGATTTCCGACTTGGTGCACAAAAAAACTGATTGCGTGTATGATTTACAGAAGTTTTATTTAAATGTCAGCTCAGACGAAGTCAGCTCAGCAGGGATAATTGTTTGACCGTGTCACCTTGTTTCTTTCAGGATTCCTTTTCTCAGACGACTAGACAGATCCTAGAGGGACGTGCGTACTGATAGCTTTCCGAGCGACGAGGCTTCGGTACAGGGCCCTCTTGTAGTTGAGGCACCATCGGAGGCACCAACGATACTACCATACGTTGGGCCACTGATTCCACCAGTCCCAGCAGTAGGCGATGCACGCCACTTGAGTGCGCTGCACGAGTTCTAGCGCCAGAGCCCACCCAGGTTATAGGGAGAGATGGACCCGCAGGTGGCTGAGGATTGGCTGGAGGCTGTGGTGAGAGTCTTCAGGATAGTGGGGACACCGGCAGACCTCATGGTGATCTTTGCTGCCAGCCTTCTTCAGGCAGCAGCAGGCAGGTGGTGGGGCCACTTGTTTCAGTTTTTCGATGGGATGGCCTTCACATGGGAAGACTTCGAGAACTTCTTCAGGGTGGAGTTTGTGCCAGTATCTCTACACCCCGAGCGTGTACATGAACTTCTGCCTTTGCCGTAGGGTTTTCGATCAGTAGCCAAATCATCTGTGGGCAGTAGACAGATGATTCAGTGGTCCATGAGGACCATACCAGTAGTTGGATGATCTCGGGTTTTAGGACCGGTGGTGCGGGGCACCCTGGGTGGGGTCAGAGCCAGGCGTGCCAGAAAAAGGCTGTGTTACTCCTGCAGCGGAAAGGGTCACCTGGCACATGACTGTCCGACTCCTTGTACAGTTGATCTGCATGCGTTGGAGGAGCCACCGAGGCAGAAACATCGACGAGTGCTTGAGCAACAGCCGAGCAGTGGAAAAGGCAGTAGAGCTCCGGGAGCATGTGGACAGGAGATGAACTAGTGGATACGTCCTTTGTACTTCTAGTTCCATGTTTCTGTTGTATTTGTGTCTTTGTATTATGAGCTGCAATAATAAAAAAAAGACACGTATCTTTGTTTGCTTTCCTGTCTTTTTGTTTGGTTGATACTGAGTGGTCCCGGTTAAAACTGTTGACCTGACCCTCACTTTTGAGATTTCTACTGGAGGAGACCTAGTGACCTCACACTGATGCCGACAGTGTGACTCGACCCTTGGAGGCAAGAGTGACAGTTGGATCTCTTGGTAGTTACGTCGAGGCCTTATGACATCATCCATGGCATGAATGCATCATTCATGTTGGGATTGACTGTATTAGGCAACGAATGTGGTTCATCCAGAGGATGAGACCAGGTTTCTCTTTTCGGCAAAGGAGAAATTTTAGCAGCTCTTCCAGATCGTATGCAAAGGAGGTGCAGTTCATCCAGGAGCGGATGAAGACTGCATAGTGCAGTAAGAAAAGTAGACCGATGCCAGTCTTAGAGACTCGGGCATGTTAAATGTTTCAAGAAGAGGAAGCTTTAAATAGAGTTGAGTCTGTGAAGCGGTAGATGTGGAGGCAGAACTAGGAGAGCAGTATGAGGTGGTGTACATCTTAACATGCTACAACCACCCTCCTTAGTTATCCCCACCAGGCTTAGGGAGCTGGAGGGCGGAGGAAGAGTGCGGCTGCTTGCGGTCAAGGAGTGTGACCCAATGGCTCTAAAAATGATTCAAGGGACAGTCTGTGTCCACTACTAGTTGCTGTAGTAACAGACGTCGATATGAATCATTCCTCGCTTTCACAATCTTGTCCCAGACCTAGAGTTTCTGGTAAGCCATTGACTTGACCCTCACGTCTGGAGATACCTTGGGAGGAGACTCGATAATCACACTTACGCCGATGGTGTGGTCAGACCCTCGAGGCAAGAGTTTCGGTTGGAATCTCTTGGTGGCAGCGTCGAGGCCTTACGATGCTGGTTTGAGTATGGACTGGGCAATCACAGTTCATACACAAATTGACGGTATTAGGCAAAAAGGTTGTGGTTTAACCACGACGTCGGGATGGGTTTTCCTTGGTCGATGGAAAGGAAACCCCATGCAGCACTAGATAAACTCATGCACAGTAGGGTGCGACCGATCACTCTTGGGTCGGTCAACCTTACTCTCGTGGAAGCAGTTGTTTTGAGTTTTAGTTCTAGCAAGAATTGGAGACTTCTGGAGTTCGAGGATGAAAATTACCTCCATATGCGATTCTCACCTCGACGAGGTTTGCGGAGATGTGGCCAAAGCGTAAAGTTATCTCCAAGGTTCAGCGGACCTTCTTAGGTCCTCAGCTGGGTAGGCGGGGTGGTTTACTGCTTGACCCATCCACCTCAGTTGCACCGGGTGCACGACGACTTCCACGTATCTCAACTGAGGAGATACGTTCTCGACTCTTCGCACATCATCGACCATAGGGAGTTGGACGTCGATGATAGGGGGACATGCACGGAGGTCCTAGTGGGGATCGAGGATCGACAGGGGTGTTCCTATGGGGATGATCGATTCCTTGGGTACACTATCTTTGACAGTACGGGAACCTTCAGGTGAGCACATAGGAGCGAAAGGCTCAGATGCATGCTTTCTGCCACTTTAGTGACCTTAGTTTGTTATAAAGCTTTACGAGGACGTAAATCCCTGAGGTGGGAGTAATGTAAAGACCTGGAAATTTCAAGGGAAATTTTTTCCTAAATTTTCTTTGGAATTTTACAAGAACGCAGTTTCTGACGGCGCCTGATTCTGAGGCCCGATGTGCCCGAATACAATTTCCGAAGTTTGGCTCAGGTACGTTCAGTGAACGAACGAGCGGGTTTTTCTAACTTTTGAACCGGTGCTTGGAATCGAATTCCGAGGGCACCGATGAAATCGCAGCGCCTGTTTTTCCTTGGAAACACCTCTTTCGGAGTTGCGTTTGCTCGGTTGTGCTTTTTAAATTTTTTTGGGGTTTAAGTTATGAAATAAAATAAAGATTTATGAAAATTTTATTTTATTTCACATAAAGCCGCTTAAAGACCACTTAAAAGATGCTTATGCTGGGTTGAAGCAGATAGGGTGCAATTCAAAATATCCCACCCACTTGGTAGGATATTTGTGAGGTGGGGGCCCGAACGAGCCCCACCGTTTCTTTTCTTCTTAAGTAAAACACCCGCACCCCCTATTAAAAGAAGTCAACCGTGCATTTTTCTGGTTAAGAAATGCCCCAATTTAATTGGGCAGTTAAGTTTTACAATTAATTCTTCGAATTACTTGTTCGTTTCTTATCTTTTGTTTTTCAAATTCTTAAGTTGATAATAAAATAAGTTGAGAACTTATTTTATTTTTGTTGAGGGGTTTGTGTTGTGTAAAACCTTTGGGAGAGTAGAGGGAGAATTCTTCGTTCTTCGATGAAGAACGTGAAGAACGCGAAGAACGCGAAGAACGCGAAGAACACGAATAATGCGCCACCTCTGACGAAGAATGCTCGTTTTCCTTCCACGGAATTTCTCCCCTTCCGCGGCGAGACCCTTCAACGGATCTTCTTCTTCCCCTTCCTCGTCAAAGGATGACGAACATGCTTGGAAGCGGAATCGGGTACCGAGCGATGACGGCTTCGCCTTCCCTCGATTCGGACGAACGCCGACGCCCCCCTTCGACGTCGTCATCCTTGCGACGCCATACCGCGACAAACCTCGAACGACGACGCCTCCTTCTGATCGGCTTATACCCAAGGTAGGGGTTTGTATTCAATTATTTATATTTTTTCGTGAATACCAACTTGATGATGATCGTGGATTAAAACCATTTGTTATCAAATAACACAAGGGGATCGGACCGCACAAACACGCCTGACCCTCCTCCTTTTTTTTGTGTTGGTTTCTTGTGGTTGGTACGAGAAAGCGTGGTGCCGTCGCACCATGCGGTTTCATGAGGAAGATATGTGCGGCGCCGTCACGCCGCGCAGTGAAAGGAAGAACAAGCACGCGACGCCGTCGCTCCACGTCAAAGAAACCCGAAGATATCCGCGGATGGAGTCGGGCCACGACGAAGGGGCGCAACGCCAGCACACCGCGCCAGAGAACCACAAAGACGGCACGTTTCGTTTTGACGTGCGGATTGACGGGTGACGACGAAGTGGGCCGCGAAGATGATTTGAGAGCCTCGCAGTGAAGATCGGGTCCCGGGAGGACCACTGGCGAAGACCGCACACAAAACGGACCACCGGAGCGCGTCCGGTGGCCCGCGGAAACTGCTACCCGGCGCGGCGGCGCCCAGCGCGCTGCCGGAAAAACTAGCCGCGGCTGAAGCTGCGGCGGCGACGCGGTTCCGCGGCCGCGCGGAATCGGTGGAGGGACGCAGTGGGGCCTCCGCGTCCAGTTGACTCGGGGCGGCCCCACGAGGGGCCGCACTTCTCGTCCGCGGGGGCAGCGCGCCCCCGCCCTCGGCTCGGCCGTAGCCGCCGAGCTGACCCGCCGGTTCGGCCAGGTCACTCCCAGGCCGGGCCGTGCCGCGCCGGCCGGGCGGGGTCTAGCCGAGTCAGACCCGGGTCGGGCCGACCCGGTTCGGGTCGACCCGGGCCCAGACCCCCCGTTTCCGTACCGTTTTCGGTCTTTTGCCCGCAACATGACATAAGGGCCTCCAAACGACTCACAGTTAGCGGAAACACGATCCTTGGATCGAGACGGTCGTTTCGGTATATCACACTCAAGGTTTCGGAGAACTTTGAGTTCGGTCGGGTTGGTTCGTACACGAAACCAACCGGGCCCTCGGAGCGGAAACGCTCATATCCAGAGCTCCGGACGTCCGATTGATGTGCCGTCAACTTTTATGGATTCCTCTAAGTGAGAAGGATATTTTTGATTACTCAACTCGAGGTTTGGATTCCGTCGGAGTGCGGTCGGGTTGGTTCGCTCACGAAACCAATCGGGCCCCTAGAACGAAAAGGCCAATAACTCACAAACCGGGTGTCCGATTGACGCACCGTCTGTCTCATTGATTTCCTTTTGATGAGACAGAACTTTTGGAATAATTCACCTGAGTTATGGATACAGTTGGATAATGGTTGGGATGGATTGTATCCGAAATCCAACCGGGCCCCTGGATCGGGAAAGGTGATATCTTTCAGACCAGACGTCTGTTTGACGAACCGTCAGCGGCATTGGTGATCACGTTGTGAAATGGTTCCTATGAGTATACCCTATGAGAGTTCCCGGTACAGTTGAGATACGGCCAGATTTGGTTTGCTCACGAAACCAATCGGGCCCCGGGGACGAAAAGGCTAATAACACACAGACCGGGCGTCCGATTGACGCGCCATTTATTGCGTTGATACCCCTGTGACGAGGCTGTCCTTTTAGATACTTCTTAGTGGGACTATGGGATACTTGGAGTATCGACCTTTAGCTCGTCGAGCGGACCCTCCCGGAGACAAGCGTGCGGAGTACGGAGACCGTGTAGCCGACTGAGACCTGACGACTGCTTGACCGACTCGACTTGGAGTGAGTCGACTAGCCCAGTGGACGGAGCACTACCTTGTTTGGGTGAAGACCCGTGGCGGACGGAGCACTACCTGTGTGACAGTGCAGACCCGCGGTACTCGTCTGGAGAGTATCTCAGCAGGCTACTTGGGGGTGTTCACTACTGTGTTTGGGTGACATACCCCGGCGGGAAGCACTACTGTGTTTGGGTGGCTGACCCGCGGTACTCGACAGGAGGAGTACCTCAGCAGTCTTAGGTTAGTGAGCAGTAACTCGGAGTCGTGACAGGACCACTGTACACTCCAAAGACGGAGCTTTTCAGCAGTTACAGTTTCGATAACGAAAATCCTGGTTTGAGCTGAATCTTTGACCATTGTGTTTACCTCATGAATGAGATGTGTCAGTTGATAACTTAGGTATATGTATGGGCATATACCTGAGTAGTGGTTATCCGTTGATTTCATAATCCTTGTGTTTCCTCATAATTGAGATGGGTTACTTGATAACTTAGGTATATGTATGGGAATATACCTAAGTAGAGGTTATCTGTTGAGATATTCTTTGTGGTTAACCTTGTTGGTTTTAGTGAGACCTTGAGGGTCTCGGGGTCCCTACTGAGTATCGTTATACTCACCCCTGCACGGGCTATGCCCGCACCTCGTTGTGTTGGTTGCAGACAACAGGCAGTGCTGACGGAGGTCGAGTGTTCAAGGACTGGACGGTACCCAAAGGTGGACTACACGACGAGTTAGTGTCCGGAGGTGGACTTCACGGTGAGACGACACTCGGAGGAGGTTGACGGACGAGAGCACTGTGGAGGCTATCTGTACCTACCCTTCAGTTAGGATTCGTGGTGGACGATTCAGGAGCTGCGCCATCTGTACCTACCCATCAGGTAGGATTCGTGGTGGACGATTCAGGAGCTGCGCCATCTGTACCTACCCTTCAGGTAGGATCCCAGGAGGACGACCCAGGAGCCGCTATTGTCCCTCCAACTGTTGTCTTTTTCTGTTGTACTTTGTTCAGTTGTAGTTGTACTTTCTTATGGGTTTGTATTCTGGCCTATTTACTTTCAACACTCCTTTTTGTACTTAGTGTTTTACTTCCGATTGTACTCTGCGGTGTTTTGTTACTTTTATAAAGGCAATGCCTTCCAAGTTATCGGGATTTACGCCTTCGGTGCTAGTTTCCAGCCCCTAGCCTATGGAAGGCGGGCTTGGGGTAGTCACGGTATGGGCCCCGAAGACGGGTCGTGACACTGGCGACTAGCACCAAGGTGTAAATCCCGGAAAAAGAGAAGGCATTGCGTTTGAATAGTAAACAAGCACCACAGAGTAAGCAAGCAGAAAAGTAAACACTAAGTAAAAAACTGTAACAAGATGTGTTGAAAGTGAAAAAGGGCCGGAAATACAAGCCCAACTGTAAAGTACAATTGAAGGGAAAAACAGCAACTGAAAAGAAAAGCTGCAGCGTCAAGCCGTCCTCTGGAAGTCCCACCTGAAGGGTGGGTACAGATAGCCTTCACAGCTCCTCGGGTCCACCTGACCGCTCCGAGTACGTCTCGCCCAGTGGTCCACCTCCAGGTACCGTCCTGCTCTGTAAACCTCCACCACGATCAGCGTTGTCTGTCATCTGCAACCAACAAAACGAAGTGCGGGCATAGCCCGTGCAGGGGTGAGTATAAGCTACTCAGTAGGGACCCCGAGACTTCTGAAGGTCTTCCGAAATCCACAAAGGATAAACCAAAATGGAAAGATAAAATCATGAAGTAACAACCGACACTACTTAGGTATATACCCATACATATACCTAAGTCATCAATCCCCGTTCGACTCCAACGTCCGAGCCCAAGCACAACCAAGTCCACGCCGGAAAGCAAATGTATACCCACACAGGATAGCTCAACACAATCCAAAAAGGAGAGTAAATAGTAAATCCACACAGGATAGCTCAACACAATCCACAAAGGAGAGTAACACAAGATTCAGCTCACACAGGTATACTTCTTCAAATGATGATAGAGATGATCACTGATCCATCTAATTCATCGGACCCACAAAGGATCGATAGGTACTAACCCCCGAAAAGACCCACATATGATCAGGCCCACATAGAACCTGTAGGCGCTGGCTCACACAGAACCGCTGAGCGCTGACCCACACAGGATCGGACCCACAGAGGATTAGGCCCACACAGGACCTGTAGCACTGATCCATGTAGGATCGCTGAGTGCAGTAGTCGTCACAGTCCACTAAGCATCCCTGCACAGTCATCATCGTAGTCCACTAAGGATCTCTGCACAGTCGTCGTTGCAGTCCACTGAGGATCTTTGTACAGTCGTCGTCGTAGTAGCAGTCGCAGCCAGCTCTAGGGTTCCCGCACACAACAAGCTCGTTCGGGAGGGTCTGCTCCACGAGACGAGAGGCTGATACATCTACTGACACAAAGTCTAAATTTGATGTATCCAAAAGTTCCGTATCGTCAACAGGAATTCAACGTCGCAGATGGCGCGTCAATCGGACGCCCGGTCTGAGAGTTATTGGCCTTTTCGTCCCAGGGGACCGGTTGGTTTTTAAGCCAAAACCAACCCGACCGCACTCCACCTGCGTCTAAACCTCGGGCGGAGTGAGCCAAAAGATCCGTCTCACTTAGAGGAATTCAACAATGTTGACGGCACATCAATCGGACGTCCGAAGCTCAAGATATGAGCGTTTCCGCTCCGAGGCCCCGGTTAGTTTGGTGTACGAACCAACCCGGAAGAATTCAATGTATTCCGAAACCTTGAGTGCAATATACCAAAACGACCATCTCGATCCATGGATCGCATAGCTGATGACATCGTGTCGTTCGGAGGCCTGTGGCTCAAGATACGGGAAAAAGACCAAAAACGGTCCGAAGACGGGGGTCTGGGCCCGGGCTGACCCTGCCCGACCTCCACTGGGTCCACCGAACCGGGTCGACCAGACCCGGTCCGACCCGGCCGGACCCGGTCCTGCCAGACCAGGGCGCGGACCAGCTCGGCCGGCCGGTCCGTCTCGGCTCGACCGAGCGGCTGAGCAGGGCGGAAGCCGCCTGGCGCTGCCCCCGCGGGTTGGAGGTGTCGCAGCCCCGCGCGGGGCCGCGATGGATCAGCGGATGCAGCATGTTGCCGCATCCCATGCGTGCGAGCCGGACCCGCGCGGCCGCCGGTCCTTTGGCCACCGCCTCCGGCCACCGGTAGCTTCCGCGGGCCACTGGAGTTGCTCCGATGGTCCGTTTTCCTTCCCGTCTGCTCCGCTGTTCCTCCCAGGTTCCGTTCTTCACTGTGGGATCATCAAATCACCCTTGCATCACGTTTTTCCATCTCCCGCCAAATCCGCACAACCACGAAGAACGGCGGAGGGTTGTCGGGCCGTGTTCGATTGGCCCGCACCCTTCGCGTTAGATAATAACAGTCGGGAGAATTTATTCAACACATGAAACAACAATTTTAATAAATTAAAATTGTTCTTACGAAAACGGTTCATTAATTTAAAAGAAACATTCACGGGAAAAAATAAAATATTCACAACAACCCCTACCTCGTCAAGTCGTCGCATGCGGGTTCTTTGCGGATTTGATCATCACGGAAGGAGGGGATCATCGTGTCGTCGCAGTATCCGGAGTTGCGTCGACAATCTCCGAGGTCCAAGAAACAACAGATTTAATTTTTAATAATTAAATCCATATTGAGATAAAATACAAAAAGGAATTTAATGAATCGCAAACTCTCACCTCAACGGATGATCGAAGGTTTTTGTCACGGAGGAAGGAACGTCACCGAAGAACGTCGCAGGAGAAGAAACGTCGGCGTTGCGGCACACGACATCGCGTCCTCGATTTCCGCGGGTTCGGCGTTCTTCGTCGGGGGCCGGCGTTCTTCGCGTTCTTCGCGAAGGAGGATGAAGAAATCTTGGTTTCTGTAAAATCCTCTCAACGAACCTTTTTCCAGAAGTCATCCGTTGGTCTTATTTTATTATTACGCCAACAAAGGAAAAAGGGGTAAGTAACGATCCATTAATTCGTAAAATTTATTCAACGAAAGAAACTGCCTATTTAATTCATGAATAAAACTGCCCAATTAAATGGTGCGTTAAGAATTTAAGAAGACGCGTTAGTTGACTTTCATAATTACGGGTTTTCGCGGGTGCGTTACTTAGCGGAAAGAAATGGTGGGCTCGTGCGGGCCCCACCTCACAAATATCCTACCAAGAGGGTAGGATATTTCTAGATAGTACCCAATCCGCATCAACTCAGCTTATGCCGCTTTAAGTTGCTTCAAGTGGCTTCCAAGTGGCTTAAGTGAAATAAAATAAAGTTTGTCGTACAATTATTTTATTTCTTAACTTCATGTCCGAAAATTAAAAACCACACCCAAGCAAACACAACTTCGGAAGAGGTGTTTCTAAGCAAGTATCGGCGCTGTGATTCCATCAGTGCCCTCATAATTTGATTCCGAGCACCGATTCAAAAGTTAGAAAAACTCGCTCGTCCGTTCACTGAACATACCCGAGCCAAACTTCGTAAAATGATTCCGGGCACACTGGGCCTCGGAATCAGGTGCCGTAAGAAACTGCACTCTTGTAAAATTTCAAAGAAAATTAAGAAAAAAATTTCCTTGAAATTTTCGGGTCTTTACACCAATGACCTTTTCGAATTAATAATCTTATATCCATTCTTGAGTAGAAATAGAACAAAATCACCATGTATTTATTGACATTATTTCCAAGATCTCCTCTTGGATGTGATGAAGTATGGGCGATCGTTGATAGGTTGACCAAAGTTAGAAAATTCTCAAAAATATTCGAAACCTAATATATTGATTATTTAAGAATGTTTTATATTTAGGATATAGTGTGACATCATGGAATACCACATTCCAATATTTATTCCTAATATTCCTAGTATACAGTGTTGTAATGGAAATCTTCGTAGATGGAACTAGGTTCATAGGTGATTTTGAGTACTGCATATCACCATCAGATCGATGGGGTATCCAAGTAGACCATATAGGTGTTAGCAGATATGTTACGATCCTATTTTCGTGATTTTGGAGGTTCTTGGGAAAACCGTATTCTTCTATTTGAGCCTTACTACAAAAACTATTTTTAAGAAATGATTTATATGGATCTTTATGAGGACCTATAAGGTTGATAGTGTTTTAAATTTCTGTGTGGGATAGTGTAAGGTTAGGAATCTCTATTTGGTCATCATATCATTCAGGAAACATCAGAGCATGTCCAGTTTATTTGGAAGTGCATTTCTATACTATATTCAATGAAGAAGTCTTATACCGATTTTCATCGTAGACCTCTAGAGATCATGGTGGGAGATTAGTAATTTCTATATATATCGCCTAGATTGTGTCATAGATGAATTAGAAGATAGAAATGTTTTAACATCAATATGTGGGGACTTTTGAGATAGTAGAGAGTGTTTTTCTAGAATCTTATCAGCGGATATTACCTCATAGATACCATTCCATTCATGAAATCATTCATGTATCTCAACTTTTACTATATCATCCAGACCTGTCTCATTTGTTTGATCCTAAGGATATCAATATAGAGACAAATGAATCCTTTGAGGAGCATCTTCTATGTATCATCTATCATTGAATGAAGGTTCTCTGATGTAGTTAATTTCCTCTTATTTGGGTGTTGTTTCAACACAGACATTTATTAGATGAGACCTGAGAGTGGGAGGCTGATGTATGTGTCCAATTTCTGGAACATCATTCAGATGGTGTCACACCACCCTCACAATAGCAATTTAGGGAAGTGTTTTCTTAAAGAGGGGTTGTCTTAATGGCCCAACATTTTCATAAAGTTAAAAATTGTTAATTTTTTTTAAATTTCTTAAAATTTGTCTAATGATGTTTACTAATAGAATAAAGGACGATTGGGGTGTTCCCAAGGCTCATGTGGATCCTAAAGCCCTTAATTGTTTTAAGGAAGACTACGATACATAGTTAGAGAAAACATTTCCACCCAGCTAACATGGATTCCTCTAAACCATGTAGATGTCGATAATGGGTGTCAGGGGAGGAACGATTTTTCAAAAACCAAGTGACCATTGACACAAGACTGCATTGTTTATTTGTAGATTTTGAATAGTGAGTTCAGCATGGGTTGCACATGGTTAGTCAAATTGTGCACCAAACCATTCGATGTTCCCCCTCCTTATAGCTAGGAATGAAGTATGTTAGGGACATTATGTTTCCAATCCATTTAGCCAAACCGTACATAATGTGTTTTGTGGGTGAAATACCCATTTCCCTTAATGAAATGTTTTGTCTTTTATTTCTTCCTCCCTTAACCTTTGTAGTTGAATTTTCCTCCTCCCCACAGTGTGTGGCTTCCTCTTCCCTCATCCATGGGATTTTGATCTATCTCACTCATTCTATGTTCATTTTTCACATCGTCAGAAGATGAAAAAATCCCTCAATAAGCAATTACATCCACACTCTTTTATTTCATGCTTCCTACTCCACCCATTACACTATTTTAATGTGATATATTTTTCCCTATTTTGGGGTGTTTGAAAAATCCTTCAATTTATTTCTTTCTAGGTTGAATCAAGGATTGAAGGTAGATGAGGGGTGAAATAATACATCAAGGTAGGTGGTCTATTTCCTTTCAGTCTATTTCATCATTTTTAAATAACGTTAAATTGTACCGCATGCCACAAACTTATAGTGACGCTTTAAATATGTCTAATAGTATAGATTGATGGGTTCCTATTGTCATTAGAGACATTATCATATGGAAAAAACTATTTTTTGTATGTTTTATTGTTTTTGGACACCCCTTTGGGTGTTCAAACCATTAATGGAATTTCACATTCCATAAGGGGTTTATTAAAATGTTTGTTTTTCATCGTAATTAAATTACTTAATTTATAAATTTGGTAAGATGAATGTATAACAATGAGATTGACGCTTGAGATTTATGCCTTACACCTTATATCTAAATGCTTATTCATGGTTTTTCACTTTAATTCCATGTTCCTTATATTTCAAGTGCTTATGTAAATTGGTTTAACACCCTTTCCCCATACCATATGTCTCTTATTTACATATATTCTATGACAATGCCTTGGGATTATGCTTATTACATGTTTCTTAGTGATCATTATTGGATCCTAGAGATCACATTGTGCATAATTCAATATGACATGCTTAATGGATGAAATTTTATTATTTGGATAGATTTTTAGCATTTATTATTGATATTATTATTGATGATGTGTGATTATATAAATATTATGACATGTTTTGATGTGTTCTTGCTTGTCTGGTCTCACATGATATGGGTTAGAAGAGAACATGGGTACCAACATAAGGATCCCATAGATGGACCATCATGTTTGGTTGGATCAAATTTATGCATCAGGGGAAATTAATTGGATTTCTACATAAGTGATTTCTGATCTGTTTTCTTATATTCGCGAGCGAAACTGATTCCCTAGGGTATAAACTGAGGATGGACTCATGGGAAAGATTAAGATTCCATGCCCCCGGCGATACTTATTTATCAAATATTTGTGAACATTTGAAAGATTTTTCTTATTAGATCATTCTTATATGATGACATGGAAATGTGAAATACAAGATAAATCAAAATCTTGGTCCGACCAACCTTAGTTGAATGTTATCCTTGACTGTTTTATTCATATCATGTATTACTGAGGTACCATCATTTTAGATATCTGGCATAGGATGATGTAGGTGGTATGGGACATGTGTCCATTTAAAAACCCATACCGTTGTGTTTATTTCTTTTTCATATTATTGACTTGTATTTTTTTATTATTTCACAATTTCATTTAATTAATTTCATGAAATGGATCTTCATAGACCCCATGATTTTTGTCCAACTGAGATTATATCCCAAACAATGCTCACACACTATTTACAACCGAATTATGTTCCATGATTGTGGGTACGGATAAGGGTAATCATGTGATTTCCAATGATTAATTTATTTTCATCTTTAGGATGGAGCATGGTGCAGCTGACAAATCCTATGCTCGAGATTCCTATAGTAACATTTTTTGTCTTTTTTATGTTTTGAGAGCCTGTAGTAAATAATTTTATCCGATGCTCCCCATAATCATGTTCATTAAAGACACATGACATTATTATCATCATTTTTTTGATCATGTTATTAAACTTCCCCCAGTAATTTATTTATCTTTCTTGATTTATAATCACTATTTTCAAATTTTGTTTGTACTATTCATGCTTCCTCTATTTATTATATATTGTTTACCGCTATACATACTCCGATCTGTGATGGAATAGTCTCCCCACAAACACACCCTAGGCCCTCTCTTCTAGTTATTATCCTATTAGATTTGGTGAGACACGCATGAGGTCTTATAACCCACCATTCACGACACAGTTTAGTGGCATTTGGGGAGGGATCCTAAAGTAAATACTTGAAAAGAAAAAACAGTTTATTATAAAAATCAGTCTATTCCACAATTCAAAGAATCTAATAATTCTCAAAAAAAAAGTATTAATAATTCATCGTAATGTAATTATTAAATTATGAATTAAAAATTATGTACATTTTTTCAATATAAAATTCTACAATTGTTTTTTAAAAATTCATTTCAATAAAATAATATATTTCATGAAAACCCAATTTTGGTTTATGAACCTCTTTATTTCTCCAAACAAAAAAATTAAAGAAAATTATTATATATAATTTTAATCTATAGATTATTATTAATTAATGATAAAAATAAATCAAAATTATTTATTATAAAGCTAAATGGGATACATTCTTCCACTATTGTAAATTGTGTCAATATAATATAATTACTTACTTATACAAGTGGAGATATTTTTCCCACACAGCATTTTATGATTCATATGTTTATTTTCTAGACATCTATTTTTTTCAAAAAAAACATAACCTAGTAAATCACCATATTTAATAACACTATATATCTAGAGTGAAGAATATGAATATGCTATTCCATATAGTAAAGGTTCTATTTTAACTATACTACTTTATGGCTCGAAAACTTTGATATATTCGTGACATATTTTCATTATAATGTAACATGAAATAAATCATGTTCATGAGAACAACATAGAGTAAAAGAGAATCAGTAATAATCTAATCCAAAGTTTTGGTACTATAACATATGGTCTAATGAACTATGATATTAGCTTCCCATATTTACCAAAATGTGTAACACTTTTTCATGGAAACCTTTATGAAAGCATGGATTTCCTACCTCCAATGTAACATCTTTATATTGGTCATCTGAATAACCCTTTGACATACACTGACCAATACTTATATATTTCTGAAGTATATTAAAATCCTCATTTATATATTCTACCAGTATCATTCTCAAAGATTTTATTTTAGATAATTCATCCGAATAATCAGTTGTCTGATAGTTCTTTCTATATAAATTCCCCTACATTTCCACCACTATATTATAATGAAAACTGTTATTATAAGAAAACTCAACCAATATTAGTTGTTGATCCCAACATTGCTGAAAATACCATAAACAAGAATAAATAATATCTTCCATGGTTTGAATCATTTAATTGTACTATATATTAGATTTAGGATAATAACATGTATCGATATATAATTCAGTTTCCAATTAATTATGATGTCCTTTACAATATTATAATTAAATCATAGATCACAATCAGAAACAGTTGTGAGAAGATCTTAATGTAATTTGACTATCCCTTTAAGGAATAGTTGCGAAGGTTGATCTAAACACATATTATCACAAATGGGAAGGAAATGTGTTTATTTAGTTAATTGATCAACAATAACTGAATTCACATTATAACTTTAAGAGGTCCGTAGAATCCCATCATGAAACTGATAGATATATCTTCCCATTTCCATGCTAACATCAAACAAAGATAAATAAACCTCTTCAATAATATTCATTATTAATTAAACATATTATATTTGAAACATTTCATTGTATATTCATAAATTTATTTTTTAATTCCAACCCACCAAAAATGTTCTTGAAGGTCTCTAACCATATTAGTTCTTTTATGAACAAAAATATAAAGAGTAATGATCTTAACACTTTGATGATCTCTTAAACTATGATGTATTAGTCAAATACAACTAATTTGTCAATTAGAAAACCCTTTCCTAAAAAAATTACAGAGACATACCCTTATAATATATCATAATAATTTATGTAAACCACTATCTTCTTTCTAAGAGTTCTTAGTTTTTTTAGAGATCTATTTTTAATAACACATAAAACTAAATAGATGGATTTCCTGAATGATAAATTTCTAAGATAACATTCACTAAAGCATTAACCAAAATATCATGTTCAAGATGTATTTTTATTAAGGAAGAATTATTTTTTTGACTCATATAATTGGATATTAAGATCTATTTTATTGGATAATAATGAATCATGAAGTTATAATTGATTATGAATTATTTATATATAATTTGTTTCTTGTTCAACTATTTTTGAGTGAATATGTACATAAAAATATATGATCAATATCTATTTCACACTTTAATCAATATGAATTATGGTGATACCAGGGTGAAGAAATGATGTAGATGGGTCAGAGAATTAAAAAATTTCATCCTTAGATTGATTAAACAAATTTATTACCAATGAATCATACATCAGTAAAGGATGAGGATCTCATGGGAATTTATTCGATCATAAAAAGTTAAATGAATAACTAACTTACTCAAATTTTTGGTGTGTTGGAAAAAACTAATTATCTATAACTAGTTCTCAATGGTTCCAAGATCAAATACTTCTATATTTTCCACACACACATTAAGAGTCCATGGGAATTACTATCATGAAAAATATGAGTTCTAGAATTGAGGCCCAACGAAGCCTTCGATGTCTCGATGATCACCGCTATAATGTTCTATGAATCTATGAAGAAGGTCAAAGGTAAAAATATTTTAAAGAGATTTTTTATCTCTACTATGTGTAAAGAAGGATAAAGAAGCTCTTAAATTAAAATGGATGAATTGTATCATGGAAAAGAGATATCTATTTCTCATATAGTTGTAGTAAAATACCTAGAAAGGGTTTCTAAACCCCTTAAAAATAATGACCACTAAATAATCAATAAATGAAACATTATAAAAAACTAACTATGTCAAAAATATCATTTATATTTTTATTTCACACTTGTAATATATAATCAATGTATATTATGTTATAAATGAGAGTCATTAACATGAATCATAACTTCTAAAATTATTAATTGAATTATGAGTACTAATATAACATCCTTCTATATAATATATTTCATGCATTCACTTAATATATTGTAAAAACATGTAAGTAATAAATAAATCTCAAATTAGTAGTTTATTTAATAATAATTTATTTATTCATTCATTTGTGATCATTTATTATTGGAAATATCTCAGACCCCATGGTAGGCCCCCCATGTCCTATACTCCTATTAATAAAAATATAGAACAAATTTTTATATGCTAAGTTAGTGAAACATTATGAAATAATTTTGAATGTAGAGAATACAATTCACATACCATGAGTGGACTATAGAAACCCCTCGAAGGATGAATGAGATAGGGAAAATTCACACCAATGGAAACCTTTCCTATAAAAAAATGATATAAAATAAAATTTATTTGGAATATGATATCTCATAAATCAATATGCACACTTTATGTTATCATATATTATTACCTTTTTATTTCTTGACCTAACTAATTGGACATACCATCTTCAACCATGGACATGGATTTAAGGATAGTACTACAATCATGATCATCTTAGACCAATATATCACATATTTTAGAATGAAAAAAATTCAATCTTGATTATTCAATTAATACAATATCCCAATTATGCATTAAATAAAGACAACCTTTCTATGAAATACATTTTATTGTTTTAAACATTAAAGAAAATATTTAATAATACTGTAAGAAATAAAAATAATATCATGTTAAGAGACTATTACATGTGTTCATTTATAGGAACTTCCAATGACACATGGAAAATGTGTCTTTCTTAATTGTGGGTTAGTTCTCATGTTCTTATCTACAAAATATTTCCAATTTTGAACTACATGAGTAGAAGTATAAATTATTATGATCCCCCAAAAAATGATATTCACATTCCATATGTCACCTATTGTCCTGATGTATCTAGACCATATGAAATATTTATAATATTAAATTCATGGAATCTCTTGGTTCTCATTATATTTAAGGAACAACTGTAACCTTTTCATACGTCACATAATATATGAACATGACCATATATATAGTGGTGTATGAAGTATCAATACTATTATAGTAAGGTAAAAACACACACACACACACATATATATCAAACTATATACATGTAATGGTAATCAATATAAATACATGAGTAGGGTCTAGGGAACCCACTAACAACACTCCAACTTGTACTAGATCCAAATTAAATTAAATCTCAAATTGATAGCTATTATATATGAATCATGAATCTATTGTGATATGGATTTATTTAGGGGGTGTGCCACATAATATTCTATGGTTTGATAACCATGAAATCACCTCCCAGAGAAAAATCCATCTATAGATGAAACGAATGATGTATATTCTTTGTCATCTAGTGTGAACTGAGCTGCCTGACAAGAACCACTACTAAAATATTATCACAATAAACTAGAAAATGGTATGTAATACTAGAAATAATAACAATTTTTGAGAGAAATATGCATATCCAAACTGTCTCTATAGCAGTATTAGAATTCGCAATATACTCGTATTCAACTGTAGAGTGAGTAGCCATAAGTTTCTTTGATCTTATCCATCCCATTTCACCATCATTAATCCAAAATACATTGCATGAATATGATTAAAAATCATCACGATCTATCTAGAAACTGGAATAAGTGTATCCCCTCACTATTAGTTACTCATTTCCTCAATACATATGGAACATATCCTACATACATCTCAAGTAATTCAAGATAGTTTTTATTGATTACAAAAAAAATTTCATGTTTATCTTGATATATTATCACCATGATTAATGAAAATGAAACCTAAATCCAATTATATAGAATGGAAAAAATGATAGATTCCACTGATGGGGAATAAAGGATTCTACCCATTCATTAAATATCCTCCTACATTTGTGGGAACATATTCTAGGAGATATTGATACCATGTGACATTGGTAACAAAAAAATCTTTTATTATTCTATTCGACTTCTTTTAAATAACTTTTCTATATATGTTCTATGAATTATTCTAATAATCCTCTTATATCTATCTAAATACACCTTAATACCGATGGTTAATATTTCTTCAATTACGTCTTTTAGGGGGGGGCATTCATTTAACCAAGTCAAAACTGAATATAGGACTTTTTTCCCCATTTCCCACTATAAATTTTTCATCAACAAATAATATAATGAAAAAAGGAATTACCACTAACATTATTAATGATATATGATCCACTTTAATTCATTAAAAAACCAAATTATATTGTGGCATAATCAAAATAAACATACTATGATCGTGATTCCTGTATTAATCTATAAATGGATATGTGTATTTTTCATGATTTATTACAAATATTTAACTTAATGAAACCTTTAGATTGTTTTTAATAGTCATCTTGAACCAACTTACCATTTAGAAAATTCGTTTTGAGATCAATTTTACAAATTTCATAATCATAGAAGGCATCTATTGAATGTTATATTTTTATTGTTTTTATCACCTCTACTAGTGATAATGTTTCATCATAGTCTATGCATTGAAATTTCATAAAAACCTTCACTACCATAAATTATATATGGGTTTTTAATCTACGATACAAGCCTAATTTATTCACGAATACCCATTTAAAAAAATGGATTTTATATCAACTGGAGAGACTACCAATATCTAAATATGATTTTGGTACATGGTCACCATCTCAGAAATCATATCATTATTCAATTTAATGGCACCCTTTCAATACACTGACTCGTTTTAGGGTAGAGGTTCCACATTAAGTTTGATTAATGTGACATCTAACCTTGTAAAAAACATATTTATGTGTTTATCTAATCTCTTGAGTTTACCTATGTAGTACTTGTGTCCGAAGAACAACTTCATACCACATAGTCTATTGTAGATAATGTTCAAGTATCAACTCTTATGCATATAGTGCATTGGCATCATCAAATCACATCCCCTCCCATTATTTCCAACAGAAAATTGTTCCCATTATAAAAATATGGAGTTTATTTTCACAATTAATTTTCAATAATAATTGTTATTTATGTAATATACATTGGTTTAATTAGAATAACCTCTAAATAAAACCTCATTTTTATGGTTACTAGTTAGTCTCTTGGTATATTCTTGATAAAATTATTGTATCCCCACACATGTTTGTATGATATATAGGGTTTCATTCCATACCATAAATCCTATGGAATTTCCCAAACATGTATGTATTACTTAAACATATGCAAGCTATATAACTTATACCTCATTAAGAAGACATATCCAAACATACTTTTGTCCCTATTAAAAGTAATGATGTAAAAAAATCCCCCCTTGAATCTATATGAAATGTGAATAATATGTCAGTATGAATCAATTAAATTCATTTACTATATAATAATCATTTTCTAGTGAAGAATGATTTGTCAATTTTATATTTTAAACAAGCACATCATACGTCCAGGGGTTTTAACTCATTTGATTCTAAAAACCATACTTGATGATTTTTTTAATTTATTCTCATTTACCTAACTTATCCGAATTTTCAACATGAGGGAGTTATATGAGTCATTTTAACTATTTGTATCATTGATTTCCATTATATGGTTTCTGATTCCATGTATTTACAATCCATTACTAATATGTTATATATCATAACATTTTTTATCTTTATAAAATAGATAATATTTTTAACCAAGTTGAAATAA
Organism: Viscum album; assembly: GCA_963277665.1. NCBI lineage: Eukaryota > Viridiplantae > Streptophyta > Magnoliopsida > Santalales > Viscaceae > Viscum > Viscum album. The sequence goes on along the minus strand of OY728165.1, from coordinate 323,690,330 downwards.
AATAATATGGTTTCCAATATTGACACATAGATTATGTTTCTTGTATATAAAGGAACATAATTATAATTATTTAGTACAAGAACAAAACCACATGTAAAAGTTAGATGACAATCCTCCACATCCTAGGATGATATTCTTGCACCATCTGAATATTAAAGATCCTCCTTAACCATTTAAATATTCTTGAATTTATAGGGTTCTTGTATATGAATACAAATGTGTGGGCTACATATTGTATCCAATACCAAACATATAGATTAAAATTTATTATATTCAAATAAAAAATACCAAATATTGACAAATCACCATTCTTCTTTATTAAAGCATTAAAAATACCCTTTCAGTGGTCTTTCTTAGACTTGCAAAGTAGACAACCTCATTCTCATTTCCCCTTTTATATCCTTGAGTTTTTGAATGACGGTGTCCTGGGGCCTATGATTTGGGTTTCTCCTTAAACCCATAGTATTTACCTTAATCATCTTGTTCACTATAAAGGTTGAATAATTGGTATTCTTCACATCCTTACGATCTTAGAGAGATAAATCCAATAGATATGGGAGATAATTGGTCATGTTATACATGTTTTAATTAATTTTAATATTCTAGAAGATACCTAGTAAAGAGGAAAGAATGAGACCAGTCACTTGTTCTAGGATAAATTTTAACATAAGGGATTTATGTGTCTCGATTTACCCAATAATATTTATTACATAAGATCCTTACTATATAAACCAAATTCATAATTTGAGGTACAAGTATCTTTTTTTCATTTATGGATAATTTTTGAGAAAAAGGGGGAAAACATGGCACATACTAGAATTTTTGGGTCACATGTTTTGTACCCCAATTTCATGCAATGTATGTCATGGCCATGTATTATCTATACATGGAGTGTGGGGATGTTGGAAAGGTTTGGGAGAATTAAGATTATAGACACCATGATGTTCCTTCCACATTCCGTGTTGTCATATCGGCAAGACCTAGGAAAATTCATCCACCAATGAATAGTTAAAGAACACACACATCTTGTAGTCCAATGTATGTGCTAGATATTTTATTTATTTTTTTCTAATATCAGATGTAGCATTATTTTGAGTTAGTGGGAAGAGGGGTTCCTCTATGTTCACAAACAAGGAGCACCTGAACTCATTTTTTTCTCAATCATCTGTCTGAACTCGGATTCGATCGTCATCAGATGCATTGGAACCCAATCGGTATGCTCTCAATTTAGATTGATCCATTCTTAATGATTTATCCTCTTGGCCAAGTTATCTAGTGTTGAGAGTTTTTTATTGTATTATAGATCTACCGAATTCTAAACTGAATTAGAGGATGACACTGGATGAGGAACATCCTACGAGAATGAGGTAGCTAGTGAATATTTTGTTTTGTGGTTTTGTGGAAAATTTGGGGTTGATGCTTTTAGAGTAATAGTGGGATTTTGACAGGAACACTAGTATTGAATTTTAAATAGATTTTTATACCTTGTGAAATGTTTTTGGGTATTCCCTACCTATTATTCTTCAATGAGGCTAAGAGAGAGGCCTTTTCTTAATGGGTTATCTAGGTCGGGGTGATAAAATGGTTTAAAATGAATTGTATTTATTTATATTGATATTTACAGATTATTTAAGATTTCTTAAACTTTTTATACCCATTCAAGACCTCCAATTCATATTATTATGACTGTTTAATGTGTGCAAGTCAATCATATATATTTGATTTCTTGATTATAATATTCTATATATATTATATATATATACAATTGATAAATTTAATGTTCTATAGCCCTTAGGTTGTGCTGGGCGTAGTTTGAATTTTCAAGAGTGATATTGATCATAGGTTGGGCATGGCTCAGATTGCATTGCATGGTTTAAGAACTAGATTGGGCATCCTGGAAGTCGATTTGAGGCATTGAAAATTTCATTATGGGAAGGTACTAAGATAATTAGATGGATTGGGCATTAGATTTCAACAACATGGTCACAAGGACAAGAGGTGTCTGAGATAATGTGTCTTGGGTTCTTATTTGGTAACTGATGCTGACCCGTGATGGCCAAAGATCCTATTTGAGTCACGTGCATACAGGTTGACTCCGTGAAGTTGTGGTTTTGACAGATCATGTGTATAGAGGCACACCAATAGTTGTGGTGTAGGTATTGTTTCTTTAGGGGATGCTTTCCATAGGAATCCATGTGGAAGGTGAGGAGCCTTCGGGGGATAACGATGGGGCTATCGGTTTTGGAACTAATGCTCATCAGGATTGAGGCCATGGGCCTAGATATTTATATGAGGATAGATATCACTTTTACTCTGGTAATTATTTGAGGACATACATCATTTTTCATTCAATTTTCATGCCATGGAAAGATGTGAGCTTTGGACTAGGGGTCCATGGGACTGAGTTACATTTGTTTGGGTGTGCCTTCGAGATGTAGGTACTTGTGACATGTGGTGTCTGGAGGAACATGATATCGGGTTATATGTTTAGGGTGAAACTTGAGCGGTCACCCAGGCATTGTGACTATAGGGGTACCTTGGGCCATGAGATAAGGACTCTCTTTTATTCCAGTATTCTGATGTTAGTCGATGAAGGTGATTCTCCCTAGTGGGTGCTGAGCACTAGTGGAGGATGTATTTCTACATTTCATCATACTGTTAACCCTTCTTAGAAATGGTTGTACGCTAAGACACTTATACTAGGTACACACCATTGTTTGTTATCTTATTGAGATTCATCTCATGCCATATACAAGCCCTTCAGGATGCGTGTAGAATTTATGGTTTTACGAAAAGGTAAAGAAGCATCGTTGTGAGCTGGATCGTAGTATTGTTTGGCCATGATATAGGTATAGACCTTGAGGTCATGCCTAGGGGGATATTTACTTTTGTTTAGACTTTTTTACAGTATCATCATGCTTACATTTATTTTTAGATATTGTTGTTATCCATGGACAAAGTTTTTTATTTACATAAATGACCAAATATGGATGCGTGATTGGTTTGATTATTGGAAACAAGTGATTGCTGGAAGGTTGTTCTGTTTACATTCTATTGCCACTGTTTATTTATCACTTCTGAAATTTTTTAATATTGTTTTCTTCCACTATATAGGTCTAGTTTGAGAGTGCTGAGTCATTTATGTCCTCTTCATAGTATATTATTATGCTTAGACAAGTGCCTTATCTTCCTCTAAGAGGGTTTAACCTATCTAATATACATGTTTACACTCTCATTTCTTGTCAGAAGCATCTAGAATTTGGGGAGGTTGGCCTAAGGTAAATAACAAACAGAATTTTAGCACTATTTGTGTGGCTCTTCGGGTCTAGGAAGTTACAAAGTAGTATCAGTGGAGTTTATTGTTCCTCTTTAATTGGTATTACTGTTTTGGATTATGGTAGACTAGATATAGGTAGTTATTTAAACTAGATTTTAAACTCATTCTTACGTGCCTTCAACCCCATGTATCATGGATTGATTGAGTTACCTTGGGTGGGTAATGCTATTTTTTTTTCACTGATTATAGTTTATATGATTTACACCTTGGTGGATCACTTAGTTTGTGATGATTAAAGGTTGTGATATGTTACCCTTGACCCGATGAATTAAGGGAGAATTGGACCTCGGTCCGGTTAGGCAATGCATGTTTGATTGGACTTTGATAGGCACATTTTTAGGGTATTTCAATTTCATATATTCACGCATTCTATATGAAGTGATAATTCTATGTGAAAAATATCAAATTCCATTCATTAAAATTATATTAAAATGTGAAAGGTAAAAGTAAAGGAAAAACTTTTCATTTTATTTATTGTCCTATTCCCTGATATATATATTTTTAGAATTGCATATTGTAGGGGATTTGGGCTGGGATCTTATATGAGATGGTAGGTACTGTGGTTGTGGTGATTTTGATCACTACGATTGGGAGAGTATGTGATAAGGTTGAGGAAATTTTGGTTTTTAGGATGGCCATTGACCGAGGTACTTTTGATACTTGGATATGTTGAGGGCGTGTAAAGAGGACATGAGGATGGGATACCATGAGCATATATGTGGTGTGGGAGAGTAAGGGTAATAGTTTTGCACAAAAATTTTACTTCATTCCAAATTTGTGTTATATATATTATTATATTTGTGGGTTTCCATACCATTTATGGTATTTAGTTGGATTGTTTTAGATAGATCTAACGGAGTATTGGGTGGGTGATGGAACAATATCGTAGGAGCATGATCATTTTAAGAACCCTAAGGGTAAGACAGATCCTGATCCACATGAACAGGTTTATGGTCATGTTCAGGTGTATGATCTAGTGTAGGAAGGACAAATATCTTGTTTGATATATTTACAGTGATGGCTCGAAGAGAAGATCGAATCTAACATGGTATGTTTCTTACAAGGGATCAAAAGCGATGTTTAGGGAACAAATCCATCTTTGTATTACCTTACATAGGACTTCCGGTCACAAAATCTACTAATTTATCAGGTTGATGGTGGTCCACATGATACAGAGAACGAGATAGAGAGCATGCAAGTTATTTTCGACCCACTTGGGACACCTCCATGGAGGTGGGTCAGGCTAGCAGTGTACATGCCGAGAGGACCAGTGAAACACTGGATGGAAGTGTAGGTTCAGGATCATAGATATGAGATACTCATTAGGAATAATACCACGGAAACATTATTCAAGAACTCTTTCCAAAAGATTTTGTGGGTAGAGAGATATCGGGTGTTCTTGAGCCTTTTGGAGGGTTACTTGTCCATCATGGAATATGCTGCTAATTTTGCTGAGGTGTATTGATTTCCATCATGTATGGTAAGCAATGAAACCTCAAGGGTGAGGTGCTTAGAAGATGGATTAATACACACCAAACAGGTCTATGTAAACATATTTAGACTTGAATCATTATTAGAGGTAGTGAATCAGGATCACATAGCATTGGGAAACCTCACAGACATGTCTCACTTGGGTCAGGCTGTGGCATTAGGTGATAGTTCAGATGGTTGGACACAATGTCAAGATGAGTTCCAAAAGAGAGGCTAGGCCACGATCTTATCTAGACAACATCATGGAGGTTCATAAGTTGTTTTCATTTAGTGTGGGAATACATGGACTGTCCAGACACATTGTGATAGGCCTCCAAATGAGTGTCTTGTATGTGGAACAGCTGGGCATCTCAAGAGGTTCTATAGGTCCCCTTCTTAGATAGACAGTAGGTAGGGTCTGAGGTAGCGGTGGGATTTAGAGATCGATTCAGGATCAGAACTTGGTGAGGGTAAATGAGGCTCAACTGCACCCAAAAGATGTCCCAGAGACAGTGGAATCTAGCTGAGGCGTTAATGGATGGTGATTTGTGTAGCACCGCATGGAGGGAATGCTTCATGAAGATATGTATTAGGCTAGGTGCATGTTGTTGAGGTACTAGAGGCTGATCAGGCTAGTGAGCTAATGATAGTCAGAGGCACACTGCAGGTGTGTCAATGATATTATTTTTACTTTCTTTTAACATGGCCTATTGAGAAATGTCCATTTTGAGGGTATGATGTGGACATGATGTTTTTGATGTACTAGATGTTGTTCATTGGGACGACATCATTTATGGTGTGTGATTAGATATATATATACATATATATGTATGTATGAGATGCTTGGAATTAGGAGCATCATTGGATGTAGGTTACTTGAGGTGCCTTGGGCATCGAGGCATCGATGATGTAGTTGTGACTGAGGTTGAAGGATCCAAGTTAGTTTGAGAATCCATGGGATGTGAGACGTTATTTTTCCAGGTGTTCTAGGGGATTGAGGTGGGCATCGAAGTGTTGTAGGATTTGATTTGGTGTCATTAAAGACATGGGATCACTAGATAAGGTGCATGGGTGATGATGCGTCATTGGAGGACTTTGGGTCAGGGTAATAGGTCAATGGACTATTGTTTGATTTGAGTTTTGGATCAGAGATATCCTATAATGTTCATTCACCACCATTGGAAGGGAAATTCAAGGATTAATTGCTTTAAGAAGGTCATTTGTAAGAATTGAGTTCTTACTTTAAGGAACATGTTTTTTTGGTTGTTTTGGAGAAAAATGTGAATACTGGTCACGTGTTGGAATTTTTGTGTTACATTCCTTGTAATACAAGTACACACTATGTATATCATTTTCTTGTAGTAGCCATAAATTACTTGGGGGTATATCAGCAAGGGTAAATATAATTAAACTTATACACTCCATTTAGTTACTTCCACACACTATGTAGTCATGTTGGAAAAACCTAGGAAAATTTGGCCGTGAAATGAACAATAAAAGAACCCACTTGGTGTGTTGTATGAAGTAAACGCTGTGTATTTTATTTTGTTCGGTAAAATGTGTACTTTTTTTGTTTTGGGGTAGTGGGAAGTGGGATTCATCTGGGTTCATGAACAAGTAGTGTCAGGAACCATTTTCACTCCCAATTGTCTGTTGGAACTCTGATTTGATTGCCGTCAGATGCATTGGAACCCAATCAGCAATCTCTCGATTCAACTTGAGCTATTCATCATGATTTCTCCTCCCGAACATGTTATCAAGGATTCGGTGTTATTTATTATTTTTTAAATATACCCCATTATTGACCGAATTAAAGGCCAACATTAGATGAGGAACATCATATGAGAGTGTGGTAGGTGGTGCATACATCATATTGTGATTTTTTGGATATTTGGGGGGTGAAACATTTAGTTCACTGGTGGTTTTTTGAGAGGAAACCTATTATAGAATTTTAAATTTATTTTATTAACTTGTGGGATTCTGTTGGGTATTGCCATACATATTACACTTGAGTAAGGAAATGCGAGAGGCCGTTGCTAAGTGTGTTATCTTGGAAAAGTGTACTAAATGGGTTTTAAATGAATTTTATTGATTTATATTGATTTATATAAATTTTTAATTCCTGATTTAATTATTTTGAAGAATTCAAGAACTCAATGTCATATTATATTTATTGTTTAAATTGTTCAATTCAGTATTCTAAATTGAAATTCTTGAATATAATATGCTATTTAAATTGTATGTATATATGTAATAATTTAATTTCATGTTCTTGAACCCTTGGGGTTGTGTTGAGCGTGGCTCGAATTTTCATGGGTGATGTTGAAAACAGTTTGGGTATGGACCAAATTTCATTGGGATGTTTTGTAATGAGATTGGGCATCATGGACGTCATTTTGATGTAGTGTGACATTCAGGTAGGGCATGGAATGGGATACTTAGATGGCATGACCCTCAGATTTAAGCGACATGGTTGTACGGACATGCGGTGTCATAGATTCTATGGCTTGTTTTCTTATTTAGTTACTACTGCTCACCTGTGATGGCCAATGTGCAGATTTGAGTCATGTACACATGGGTTGACTATATGATGAAGTGTGGGCTTGGATATTTATTTTAGGAAAGACATAATTGTTTCTGTGGTTAGTATTTGAGGACATACATTGATTTTCCTCCAATATTCATGCTCTTGGTAGATGTGTGATTTCTAGAAGGGGTCGATGGGACCGTGTTACATATGTTTGGGTGTACCTTCGGGATGTTGGTACTTTAGACACATAGTGTCAGGAAGCACATGGTGTGAGGCTATATGATTGAGGTTGAAGTTGAGGGTTCACATGGGATTTGTGACTACCTGGGTAACTTTGGCCATGGGCGAAGGACTCCCCTTGCTTCTGATATTCTCATGTTGGCCGAAGCAGATGACACCCTATGGTGGTTGATAAGCACAAGTGGTGGTTGTGTTTATTTATTTCATTGTACTGTTTACCCTTTTCAGAATTGGTTTTCTACTTAAATACATATACTAGGTATTCATAATTGGGTGGTATCCGGTTTAGATTCGTCTCACACCCTACGTTGGCCCTTCAGGATGCATATAGACATTATGTGTTTACACACATGTAAATGATTAGCCTACAGAGCAAGATCGTAACAATGATTATCACATATATTTTTATGGACCTTGAGGTCATTTCATGATTGATTTTTTCTTTTTGTATTTATTTCATGTATCAACATACTTACCTTTATATGTAGCTACTATGGTTGACCATGGAAACCCGTTGTTTATTTACATGTATGACCTACTATGGATTCATTATTGGTTTGTTTATGTCTACATGTTATTTATGGCATGCAGTTCTGTTTACTTTTTACTCCCTCTTTTTATTTATCAATTCCACTATTTATTTGACATTACTATGATTTCACTCTACAGGTCTGCTTCGAGACTTCTGAATCATTTACTTCCACTATATGTTATATTATTATTCTCAGAACAGTGACTTATCAGCCTCCGAGAGGGTATAGCCTTCCTACTATACCTGTTTACACCCTCACTGACAGTCGACTACCTTTGAAATTCAGGGAGGTGTGCCTAAGGTCAGTAAAACCCAACCTATTAGCACTGTTTGGGTGGATCTTCAGGTCTAGGATGTTACACTTATTGATTTAACATGTATAATTCACTTAATGTCTCGTACCTTTATTTCCTTGAACATTCCTAATATAACTCTTGGAGATGTCTTGACATCTTTTATTATTCTTAATCCTCATGTATTTTCTCAAGTTGAATGGACATCGATGAAAACATGATACACTATAAAGCTAGTGCTTCATCTACATGCTTATTATATTGGTATTTATGCAACTTTACTGATTACTTAGGTGTCTCAGTATGAACTAAGGGCTTGAGCACACAAATTATATTCTCATGGAATTATATTATATGAAATATCCTATACCACTCTCAATATTTATGACTAGTGATGATATTTTTTTATCTAGAATTGATCATAGTGATAGTGTACAATGGTTAGTGATTTCCATTTTATCTACAAAAAATTAAATTAGTAGTGAGTAATTTATCTTTATATCCTTTTAGACATTAACAATTTAATCATTCATGGTATCACACTATTTTATCATACCCCAGTAGTCTTAACTACCATATTTGAATGATTTTTCAGTTGATCATTATTGGGTATGGTATCCTTGAAATGTCTCTTCAGAGTCCAAGAAATAGGTATACCACTACTCAGAGAGTATCAAGTTGGCCAGAAGACTCTCCAAAAACATTCACTCCCCACTCCATGAACTATTGAGTGATGTTATATCTTATTAAAATAATAAACTGAATTCCCTCAACAAATTCCAAATAATATCTAGAGTATGGTCTTGTTTAGTCATGTTCCATCTATTATAATTTCATTTCCATAACACATAAATGCGTTCATTCACATGAGGGGGTCTATAGAATCACAAAAGGTATAAAAAATGATACTAATGGACTTATATGCCATTATACATATTAAGTGAAGAAAGAATATATGCATATACATGAAAACAAATTAATGATTACATTCATAATTTTTTTAATAATTAATTATAATAATTAAAATCTAGACAATCGTTTGTTGGAAAATACCGAAGACTAGTTAGTAGAGAAATCAATTGTGTGATAAAATTTAAAATACATTATGGTCAAGTATATGGAAATTAATTTAATGGAATAAATTATTTTAATTAAAATATTACATTTCATGTTTTCTCAAATTCATATTATTATTTTATATTCTAAATCATAAATATATTTTTATGATTTTTAAAAATTTCATCAAGACTTGGAAATCCCTTAAAGGGGTTTCAGGAATTTTGGATCCTCGACGGGGTTAGGAGAGTTAGTAGTGACCCTTCAGGAACAATTATGGGTAATAAAAGTACCACCAAGATCTATTTCAAGTTAGGTAGAACCCACTTAGGCCCATTTTGGGTCAATATGGAACCGAAGCTACCAGTTCAGTGTCAGTTTATCCCAGAATAGCTGTAGATCCCCTTATCTATAAGAGGCTTCCAATATATCAATATGTAGGAGTTTAAATGAGATCCCAAGAGTGACATGAGGTAAGTAGAGGGGATGACATGGGTAGATAGAGACTATGGTTGTTGGTTTGATGGGGGTTGAGGATGATGTTTAGGAATGATATATTTGGGATCTCATAGTGGTGGTATGGATGGGGAAATTGACCGGGTTGGTAGAGGATAAGGAATGACAGATAGAATGAGATTAATTGTTATAGAAGGAGTTGTTTCTAGAAGAGCTGAACCCACTAACAAGTGTTTGGAATGGAAGAGGAGTCATCAAACAACTTTTGGGTCTATCTAAAAAAAGAGGCATCCATTTTTTGTATGATTATTATTTTTATTATCTAAAAAACAATCCCTCTCCTAGCACCCATTTTTTATAATTCACAATTTTCCATAATCATGGACCACTGACCCCATAAATTGGTCCTTTTAAATATTTATATTTATTTTTATTTGAAATTAATATTAATGGTATGTTGTTGAAACATTTTTATCCATAAATTGACCCACTAGATGGCGTAGTTCCAACCTTCTAAATTTGATTAGAACCTATCTGAAAAATGAATGGTGACTAGAGCTTCCACTAACCACCAAATTTTTTTAGAATTTAAAACATATTTTAAATTGTTTTTCTTCAATTTTATTCTCATGTTTTGATACTAATTAAATTTTTATATGGTCTCTACATGGCCATATAATATTTTATTGATGTATAATATTTTATGTTAAAAGAATTACAAAACCATGCAGATAAATTTCATGAAAATTTAAATTTTATTACCTTAGAAAACTCACACGATCACTCTAACCCAAATTATTCATACTAGGGAACTTAGTGGAAGATTATAGATCAAGGAATTAAAATGTTTCCTCACTAAATCTGGGAAAAAACATCATCACTGATGATTCGATCACCAATAAAGGTTGATAATCTAACATGAATTCATTTAATTACAAAAAGTTATAAAAATTGTTACCTCATTTGAATTGAAGGAGTTTTCTACATTAATTCATTTATAGTGATCATTTATTGAAGGATCCGAGGTTAAATACATCTAGATCATCCATACATGCTTCAAGAGTCAATGGGATTTCCAATCATCAAGATTTTGGTTCTATTTTATAGGTCTAATGAATCCTTCTATATAGATATTATAACCTCTATCCCATTCCTTTGTGATGCAAAGATGATCAAAGATTTAAATTTTTGAATGATCTTTTATCTCTATATGATATAATAAGTATGGGAGTGGAGAAATAATATTTTATTGAATAAATATTATATTAGAAAATATAACCCTCTTGAATATATATTGGTTGTTAAACAACCAAAAGGGATTCTCAGAAACCTATAAAAATAACACACAATAAAGAAGCCATAAATGACATGTAATGAAAAAATATCTGTTTCATAAATGTCATTTATATTTTTATCACCAGATTTTAATATTTAATAAATATATATTATGTGATAATATATAGTCTTTAAATCAATTTTTAATTCTAAAAATAATGAAAAAACCTTGAATATTAAAATAATATTAATTTATATAATTTTTTTCATGTATTCAGTTAATACCATTTGTATACATTTAATAAATTAATATACCTTCTATTACCTTATACACTATTAATATTGAAATTTATTTATTCATTTGCGTTCTTTTATTCATTGACACCTCTCAGACCTCATGGGGGGAGGGGCACACCATGTCATATACACCTGTTTCTCAAATTTGAGTAGATGTTTGAATACAATAATCATGAAACCCTCTAGGACACTATATCAATATAAGTGAATACCATTAACAAATTATGATTAAAATCTAGTAACCTATAAAGGCCCTTAATGAAATAATTACAATTCACACCTATGAAAAACTTTCCTACAAACACATACTATGAAATAAAATCTATCTGTCTTATGATATGTCGTAAATATGGATGCCCACTTTTGTCATCATCTATTATTACATTATTATTCTTTGACCTAATTAGAAGGAATTCCCTTCTTCTAACATGGAAATGGATTTAGTAAAGGTAGAAATATCCTGATCATCTAGGCCAGATATGTCACTTCAATTTAGAGGAAAAAAATTCAATCTTGATTATTAAATCAATGATATACCACCAATGATTCACCAAACACAATCTACCTTACTATGAAAAAAATATCATGGTTTTCATTTTTCTTCAATGTACGTAATCAAATAGTATGCACTAATTAAAAACTCAGGTACAATGACCATTAGATGATTTCATTGATTGAACTTTCAATGACACAAGAAACATGTAGTGATCCTTTGGTGGGTTAATACTCATGATATCATCTTCTCGAGATCACTAAGTGAAAAATTCTTGAGAATAATCTTCAATTAGTATGTGTCACCAGCACCTGATAGTCACACGGTATTTGGGAACTATCCTCAAAATTTATCTATACCATTGGAATTTTTTTAAGGATTTCTGTCATAATATCATTAGGTTTCCATTATTTCTTGAGAACTAATATAACCTTTTTTATAGAATGTAATATATGTAAATTCTAATAAATATAGTGATAATAGAAGTTTCAAAACTACAATGGTAAGAAAAATATATGTATATATATTAAACTATACACATATAATGGTAATAAATTAACATATGTTACTTGGGTTTGCAGAACCCAATGAAAACAAATAATGTCTCAGAATTTAAATAAATATGATAGTTTTCATTTCATTTTCATGAGTATGATATTCTTTTCACAGGGTTTTAATTTATGTGATGTATAATCAATTACATGATCATTCTACACATGAAAACAACAAATTCACTTCAATTAAGCATCATTATAGGTTAAAAATTAACAATTTCAAGAGGACAAGGTAAGAACTAAATAATTTACCAATCATCTTATTTGTTCTTGGAAAAATCATCAAAATCTTGCATTTAGATAATTTTAACTCTTTTTTTAGTTAACATTGTCAGTAGGAAAGATAGCTGAGAAATGATTTCAAAACAATTCTGGTATCTAACTGTTAATCCACAAAAACAATGACATATATAAATTTTTTAGACTTTTCCATTCTTCAAAAACTTTAGTCTTATCAGGCTCAATAATTATGAAATATTTAAGAAAAATATTCCAATGTAATGAAATTTTATGCAACCAAAATTCTACCATACTAAATGTTCCATATAGTTTCTTTTATTTTAAGGTTTCAAAAAATAATTTATATGTTCTTATCATGATCCTCATAGATTTTATTATATAATAATATCTCATTAATAATCCTTAAAAAAAATATCTACATTTTCATGAAAAATTTTATTCCTAAGATCCATGAATTTAAAATGGTGAATTAGAAACCAAAATTGGAATGAAATCAAAATCATAATGCTCCTATATTGTCTAAAACACACTCATTAGAATATCTCCCCCATTAATCATAAAATAATGGTAACATGATCCAAGATAAATATTTGAAAAATAGTACACTCCACAGAGATCATCGAACAAATCATTGATATGAAGAAAATGATACTTTTTAATAATATTTATATTATTCAATGATTTATAATCAAGGAAAAGCCTCATTGAACTATCTTTTTTTAATAAATAAAATAGGAAAACCCTTGGTGAAGTGATAGGGTAAATGAAACTTTTATCTTCAATCTTCTGTAATTGTTTTTTCAATTACAAAATTTCTCCTTGATCCATTAGATAAGCGGTTTTTGAAATTAGTTTAGAATCAGGTACTATGTTAAAAGTAAACTCAATTTCCCGATCAAGTATAATGTTGTATAACTCATTGGGAATTTGAAGTAGATTTTCAATAACAATAGGGATGTCACTAATATGAACATACTCTATTTTAACAATAGTATGTGCAGGATAACATTAATTTCATTATTTTAATGGGTTCTAAACTTCATGATATGTTACAAAATTTATAAATTAATTATTGTGTATAAGTTGAAAAATCATTCTGAATACAGAAGATTTAGAAATAAAATATATCATATAATGGTTAACAAAAAACAAGTCCATCAATAGAATAACATCAATCTCTAAAAGGGGAAGACAACAAGGCATGTACATAATTATTCTCTATATACAACAACATGAAGATTATTATAATTACATTTTACATTAATACATACCCAATCATTTTTGCCTAAATATATATTTACTTTTATTTAGATGAAATTTATAACTTATATATAAATTTTAAATAAATGAAACAGTGTATAGACCACAAATAAAATAATTCATTGACATAATATGAACAAAAATAATGGACCACATAAGAATCACTGGATGTTCCAACTTTTATTGATGTAGTCGTACAGGATTTGAGGACACCATTCTATTTGTGATTAATTTTAGTTTTATAATTAATTAATATATTTGTAGAATTAGTCATATAATGACCCATATAATTATTTTTAAATTATATTTACACTAGTTTTTCATTATTTTTCTCATAATTTATTTTTTATTCATGAGCCTCATGTCCAAAATTTTTCTATATCAGAAACACTTCCAAGATTTTAGAAAACATTTTCCAAGGTTATTTTTCCACATTTTCCACAAGTTGAAATCATTATTTACTCAACAGTATATTTTTTTGATGGATTCCTCCCCATTTCCAATAATCTATACCTTTTTATTTAATTATTTTAAAGAAATACATGATCATCATCAAACAACATTTATAATTTATCATCACATAAAATATGTTTCTCAAAACTTTTGATCTCATGGAATTACAATTCCCTTAGTCAATTCCCTTAGTTATCATGGATATAATACTTAGTATATATTTTTTATAAATTTTACAATTTATATACCAGATAAAATTTTTCACATAAATTACTATTCAGGTGATGATTATTTCATATGTGCCTACGGAATCTTCAACCATATATCTCAATTCCTTGAATTATTTTTCCAATCTTAGGCAAGAAACATTTGAAAAATATTTCTTAAGGAAAATATTATATAATCCATCCCATTCAAAGGAGTCAATCTTTTACATTTCAATAATATTCTTAATAATTGGCCACTATTGGTTGGATTCACCTTAAAAATGTTATATTAAAAGAGATAAATATTAATGATATGAATAGCTCAAGAATTTGAATATTTTATCTCTATAATTAATAAACAAGTACTTGCCCGTGCTATTTCACGATGCATTCGATTACTGGTTTTCTTTTAATAAGAGATTATTATTTATAAAATTTGAGAATAAACATTAATGTTGAAATTTTTTTAATTAGAAAGTAATGGTGTATGATATTTAAATAGGATTTCATAGTATTATAAGAAACCATTCAAATAGTTGACAAATAAATAGAAGAGTAAAAGTATATGAATTTTAAAATTCTGAGGAAAAATATTTGAATAATCTGGTTTATTTTATTTAGAAATCCAAATAAATGTGTAACACATTTTTAGTAAATTTGGTCTATATGATATCCCCACCAATCAAAACCAAATATAAAATTTATGGAATTAAATAAATAAATAAACATATATATATATCAAGGATTTCTGGGATTCCCATATGTTGACTATAAATGGATTTATGTAATTATTTAAAAGTGTTTTTGGTTTATAAGTGTTTTACAGGTATCCATATTTCATGAAAAAATGTTGTTTAATGTTACATGATAACATTTCAAGTAAGATAAATGTATGAAACAATTGTGAGGGTAAATAACATCAGTCAATGTGTTACATAACATTAATTACACTACACATTTATAGTTATTTTACTTATATCTTACATGTATTATTCTATAATAACATCTTGTTATATAAGATAACATAATTCCTTATTTTTTATAATGTTATAAAGGTCAAGAAATTAATGAACCTTCAAAATGTACATATTTTCCATTTGAATTGTACTTAATCTATTGGTACTTATCTTTCCATATCATTGATATACCATACCTCATGGTTCCATATAAATATCAAATCATCCTGCCAAAATAGCACAATACTGTCCACATTGGAATGATGATAATCATAGGGAGAAAACATTGAAAAGTAATATCCTTTAAATGACTACCCACAAGATGAAATGAAGGAATGGAAAATACAACACCCTCCTGTTGATGAATATCTGACATCTACAGTATAAAAAACACTATCTAGATCCACCATTTGAAATCACCAATTGAAACCACCCTATGGATATCATAATTTGTCTCCAAAATCCATATTCAAGCATGAAAAAATTGTACCTACTAAATAATATTAGAAAAAACATCACCATCTATATCACTAATCATAAAACAACAAAATATCATTTATAAATATATAAACAAACCCATAATTCTAGCAGCCACTCCTGGTGGTGTTAAAGAGAATCACATTATTTTGAAATGACAAGAAATATGCATAAATATAATGTGAGGTGTATCCAGAATCCTGTAATTAACATGACATATTTTGAATGAATGCCTGATAAAAAAGACTAACCTTTTTTAGAGTATCACAAAGTATGGGTATTATCACATAAAGAATCTCCTTTTATGCATCAAGTCTTCTTACAATCCCAAGACCTACACACTGAGGCAATTCAGAATAATGAGATAAAATTGCCAAGACAACAATAGTTTCATTCATTTTGTAGAAATTTTAATACCTAGTGACCTGGAAGTTGAGATGTCTTGTAGTGAAACATTCTTTAGAAATTTCCCACATGAACTATGCTTAACTTCATGATAACATGGATATGTTAAATGAGTCTCAACAAACAGAATCCATGTTGGTCAATGTCATTCTGCCATCACTATGAGCATTGATATAGAATGGCCTAGGTGGTTGATTATTGCATAAAACTGTTACGGTGACCATCAAATTATTGGTTTGTAAAAACAGCGATAATTAATTACAAATATGCTAAACTATAGCATCATTTAGATAAGTGTCATTTATTCTATTAAGAAACACTCACAAAAAAATCAGATTTAATGACACCACATAATGGACAATGAGGGGGAAAATTAAAATGATTCAAAAATAGAGTAAAAATATATTATGAAATGTAGGTGGAAATGAAGTGGAAGAAATGAAAATAAAATGGTGAAATGCTGTTCATGAAATGAAATGAAATAATGGGAAATGAAGTGAAAAAATGATATGCTGGGGGTAATGAAATAAAATATAGAGAACAAATAATTTCTTAACAAAACAATTATAACTTTCAGAGTAGATGAAAATGAAATCAGTGAAAAAACATGAATGTATATTGATCCCTACAATATGTAATTAAACTATAATGTGTGTAAATGACACAAATTAGTATTATATAACAATTGGTGACATGTAATAGAATAACATAATAGTAGGTACATTCAGAATAATTCCATTGAGAAAAAAGAACAGAAATATCTATCTTCAGCATCATATATGTGATATGATGCTGAATTGCAGCCCAAAACCTCAATGTAGGCTTCACATTATACTATTCTTTTAGTGAAATACAAAAAACATAAGATATCATAGCATAAGATAAAATTTTTTCTATAATGAAACATGTGTAATCATAAAATGATAACTCTAGAATCAAACATTAGTAATCAAAAAATATTTTTCGTGTTTAATAGGGAGCGATAATAAGATTCCATAAAATGGGATTTCATTATTACTAGAGGGAAACATGAAGAATATAATTATTTTTAATCTGGTAAACCGGAAATAGACATGACATAATCAAATGGGTGTTATATTTTATAATAATCATACATTGCAATTGCGCAGACAAAAAAATTGACTAAAAATAAACGCCTCGTCACAAAATGGTAAATAACTAATAATGAAAACAAACAAAAGAAGACATAAATTCGAAAAAAGATTAATGCGTGTAGTGTAATTCGAATTGAAAGACTAATACATGATAGGTGTGGTTATTATGATAAAAAAATTGAACTGGGCAATGGATTAATGCGAATAAAGAATGTTGAAAACCAATATTTAAACCCCTGTACATTTTAATGAATTGAAAATAAAAATAATAGTTAATGAATTCAGACATGTAATATCATTTAAATATTAAAAACCTTCAAAATTACCTGAAATTCCACTCAAAACGGACATAAGGCCTGATTTTGAGATGAACGTATATGCCTACATTCTTCAAACACAGTAATATCTTTTACTTATTAACACCTTCATGTTTTATTTTATAGAAAATAAAGATTAATTTTTTTTTAAAATAATCATAATTGATGAACAAAATAAGCTAGAATGCAGTGACTTGAGATAATATAGTAGGGCCACCTTGGGATTCTAACTATCCTTCTTTCATCATATTAGCAATTTTTACTGTAAATGTTTTCATTATCACCTTCATCGCAGTAAATTGATCAGAGTTTTTAGTATTGTAAACCAGTTAAATATGATAGAAAGTGATCATTAATAGACCATTAAATGATCCAAAACTATCCTTGAAAGGACCATTATTGTCACTAAAACTAATCCCTGGAACATATTTTAGACAAACAAGGAAACCCCTTTATTTTTTAAAGAAATAAAAAACAATCAAATTTACTGAATTAAAAAATTATAATATCTTACACATTATGAAAACCTTCAGAATTACCCAAAATTTCACTCACCATAGACACAAGACCCCATTAATAGATGAACGTATATGTATGCTTGCTTCACCGTCTTGATGAGTCTAAGAAAATCATCTCACTTAGAATGAGTACTTCATGGAAAGAAACAAAAATAGTTGAAACATATATATATATATATATATATATATATATCAAAAAGTACATGGAACACTAATTTCATCAAAGATTCAGCAGAAGAATATATTAAAAAAGTAATGATTTCAAACTAAAAAACATAAATGAAACAATACGAAAATGAAAATAAAAACAACTAGGAGAAAAAATTACCTTGAATATTTCGTACCATAACATTGAAAAGCAGGAGATGTTGAAAAATATACCTCAATCAAAGAAGGCATGAAAAGTAATTAGATACCATTTTAATAATCATTCACTTTAGAATCAAAGTAGAGATCAAGAATTATAGTTAATTTGGTAGAATTTGTATCAAATATTGAATAGGTGAATACATACTAGATAACAGAATAAAAGAGATGATGTTTTTTATAAGGGTCCACTGAGAAACTGTGTCCAGGTCATTCATGCAGTCGGCCAAGATTGAGTTTTCAGTGCGATGTATGGAATAAAATGATGATCCTTTAGAACCCCCGAGCAACATTAGAGTTCTATCCACCAATATCTCAAACATCACAGATTCATCATTTTTTGATCAAGTTAGGGTTACGGTGGTTCGACATAATGTGTGACGTGGAAGGAGAGGTGTCCTCTAGAAAGGAACACCTCTAGCATGGGTACAAGGAGATCGAATCAATCCTAGATAGTTGACCACGGTTTGGTAGAAGATGGCATGGGTTGTCAGGACTATGAAAGTCACAACCATGGATGAGAAGCTGTATTTTCAGGGAGGCGTCTGAAAGACACACCCAAGGGAGGACATTGAGGGTTATAAATCTTCAATATCATGATAATCCAACCCATTCAAAAATATTTGTACATAACAATTGAAAAAATTAGAAATTTAATTTATAACAATTATACTAAATACTAATGAAATCTGAGAATAATAGCTTATGCAGGACATCATATACATTTAAATTGTTATAAGAGTGAATACCTCAAGAAAGTACACCATGTTCCATGATCACTTCAGGAATGAGAACCTGAGGATCTTCAAATGTTGTGACAGATCAAAAACATCATCACATTTCAAGCTCTCATGAAAACCATTTTCCTAAATTAGTAATTACATAGACACAATTGAATAAAGTGAGAGACAAAAAGTAGAAGAAGTTGAATGAAAGCACGTACCCATCCAATACCAGTATGAATCGATGAATGTCCCTATAGAATCATCATGCACTACATTCATCTGAAACGACACCTTCCTATAAAAATACCTATTTTTTTATGCAAACCCAGGTCCTCTATGTTTTATGAAAAGAAAATATAACAACATATATTGATGTTCTTCCATTATAAAAATAATGTTATGGGACCAATAATAATTAAAAATAAGAATACATTCTATGTATGACATATTCTTACACGAAATAAAATAATTTGAGGTAGTTTGAAAGATATTATGGTATAAGATCTCTTTTATCATCCCCTAAAATCATTCTCGAATTAAGGATTTTGGTATTCTAGTGGAGTATCAAATTCAACCTATTTGATTTTACTAAAGAGAAAAAAGAAATAAAAATATAGGAGAATTTTTACCTCTATATCAGTTGACTCTTTAACCAAACCACAAAAAAGATTAGCAATACATCAAATCTGATTAGTATCACCAGAATAGTCATTCGGTACTTTGAGACCCTAGAGGGAAAAAAATTTATGGAAGCAACTATAGTGGGAAAAAGACACATCTGAGTTTAAAAACATTACAGAGACTCAAATTCGAAGGAATTGAAATGTTAAAGGAAAACATAATATTACACAATGTGAAATAATTTGATGTAGTTTTAGAGATAGTATGATATAACATATCTTTATTTAATCCCCCAAATTATTCTCTATTGAGGTATTTAGTTATTATGGTGGAGTATCAAATTAATTCAATTTGATTTTACTAAAGAGGAAAAAACAATAAAAACATTGGTGAATTTTTACCTATGTATCAGTTGAATCATTTACCAAACTAGTAAATAGCGTAGAAATATATTCAAATTTGATTAGTATCACCAGCATAGTCATAAGGTAGTTAGATACCATTGAGAGTTTTTAATATCTTGAAGTGACTCCAGCAAGAAAATGACGCATCTACATTTAAAAAAATTACATAGATTCAAATCCAAAGGCATTGAAATGTTAAAAAAATATTAAACCAATTTTATTAATCTATTTAATGTTCAAAATGATAACTAAAAAAAAATTTCTAAATAAACTAAACAAAATTAAACACATGAAAAATATTTTGATAAAAAAATGTTTTTCTTGTTAGTTTAAAGAATTAATCTATATAAACCCTAGAAATATAGACCATACAAGAGGGTTTCTGTAGCTGGATAATCACAATTATCCAATGGTGCCCATGAAAAATACATCATTTCAAATTACAACTACATCTTCTGTAAAATAAAACATTTTTTCCTAACACATGCATGTATGATATACAGTAACATTAAAATGGAGACTACCAGCTTCATATAAGTCATTTATTTTGAGAGATTGTATGGTATAAGATCTCCTTTTCTTCATCCCCCAAATCATTATCAATTGAAATGAATAGGATTTATCTTATACATCACTATAATGAAAAATAGAAGATCCAATAACACTGATTTAGGTCATAAATGTATGAATATAAAAATACAATTAACAATGTAAGGTAGTTAGGGAAATTTTGGCTCTATACTGTTTTTGAAAACACATTGAAAAAATTACATATTATGAGAATGAACTGCAAGAACAAATATAAAGCTGGAAACACATATGAAATAGAAATAAACCATTTGATCAGTGAACAAACTAAGAGTGAATACAATATTTAGAAAGTTAATAGAAACACATAGCTGTTGCGGGGTAAGAAAAATGTCGTTCGAAACACAATTGAGCAGAAAGAGTTGCTGTAGTTGTGGTTGGAAATCATGGGCTTCAGGGAATTAGAGAACAACATGAACTGAATTTTGAGGGTACCTAAGAGAAGTAATTTGAGGTAGTAGGAGAAAGAAAAGTACATACAACGAGCTGAGGGGATTTGGTAGGATAAACCGTAGTAGTAGGAAGACATATTATCATGGAAGACATTGGATGTGTATTGCGGGTACTGTAGGATGATAGTTGGGGAAACTCGAGGAGGAACCCATGGAGAAGCGGTAGAGGGGTGATGGGAGCCGAAAATCGTAGTAGCATCGCCAGAAGAGAAATAGGAGCGATAACCATTGCACAAAGGTTAAATGGGATGTAGAGTGAAAATTTAAAGGGAATCAGTAATAGCTGCGGGAACCCTATGAGAAGCAGCGGAGGTGAAACATTAGCAGGAAAAATGGGATCATTGAGAATCGTAGCAGTAGGAAACCATGATTGGGAATCATAGGAGCACCGTGAAATCTAGGGCAGTGGTGAAATGGGAGTGGGATTCAGAGGGGGTGAAAAAGGTGGATGGAGTGGAATAATGAAAAGAGGAGGGAAATCAAAAGCGGGGGAAGAAGGTGAAGGTGGTGGAATAAGGTGAAGGTGGTGAAGGCATAGAATAATGAAATTAAGGAAACCCTAGATTGGGGAGAATGATGAAGGTGATGGCGGAGGACTGCGATGAAGGAATATGGGAGTAGCAGTGGAAAATGGAAATTGTGGAGAGAGATTTCTCAATGGGTAGGCCGAGTAGGAGCGGGAGTAAGTGGGAGATAATTGTAAAGAAATTGAGCGGGAGGGACGCAGAGGCATGGATGCTTGCCACGTAGAGATAGTAGGATGTGGAGGAATACTGAAATGAAACGTGGCAGATGGAAATCTAACATTAGTATATATATAGATATCATAGATACCACTGGGTTATAAGGTTAACTGAATTCTTGAGGGTGTCGTATCACGAAATTCTCTACTATAGACATGTTCCTCTACAAAAACACAATTTCTTTCATGCATGGATTCCACAACAATTTATATCTAGATTTAACTGATTATTCACATAAAAAACATTTCTATTACAATTATAATCATTATTGGATTTTGATTTGGAAGGATATTATTCACATGTTTTAATTCTATATTAGCTTCCCTATTTTCTATACAGAAAAATATTTTGAAGAGACATTGTTTAGATGAAGAAAATTTGAAATAATTAAATTATATGTCGTGATGGTGATAAATTAAAATATCTTAATAGGTTTAGTTTCATTAGCCTAACCTTCAAATTTATCTAAAATTTCCATAGATACTTCTTATAAGGACCCTAACTTTAGTCAACCCATAACATTATTTTTATATAAGAATTCACAATCCTCCATTTCGAGTTTTTTTTTTCAGATTTAGTATTATAGATATTTTGGTTGTAGCTGTTACATAAATTACCCATATAATATGTGTTTTAAAAATCCAATTAGTATCTGTGACTCCCAAAATACAAAATCTATAAAAATAAACATGATTTCTTTTTATAGTAAATCATTATGTTTTTTAAATTTACTTATTCATTATTCTTACTCATCCGTAAGACCCATGAAAAACATTTAAAAATGTCGTATGAGAAACAAATCTCATAAAAGTGCATAAAATAAATAAAAAAATTAGTAAATATGAAACCATGAGAGAATATAATGTGTTTAAATTTAACATAACAAACATCGAGCTCAAGTAATCATTTGATAACATATGAAATCAATAGTACTCCCCATATATTTTCATTAAAATATTTATATGAATATATAGAGGTAAAATAATAATCATGTGGTTTTATTAGGAAACATGAATGAAAATGAAAAAATATTCTTAAATAGAAAAATTTTCACCATAAAATTGAATAATCTATCCCTAATATCATTAGCATACATTTTAGAGTAAACAAATTTCCAAAAAAACTCATTAGAATGAACTGAAAATGGCTTGTTGGTGCCTTAAAAAATCATATTCACTGATCATTTTTATTAACTATTATTAGAAACCATAAAATCTGAAAAACCATTATGATCAAAATAAAATATAATTATCTGTATGACATGCACATTACCAAATGCATTAGAGTGTTATGTATGGCTTACCCAACATCATGAGTTATAGTAGGCTCACCTATCAGCAGGAGCTAAAAGTGTCTCACCTGTCACCAATATCAATGTACAAGGACTATATAATAAAATAAATTTTTTAATAATTCATATTTTCATCATTAATACCATAAAAAATTCTTTTTATATAATTTTAAAAATACTTTCAAATATCGAAATACACTTTTCATTTTAAAAATTCATTTTGAAAAATAATGTATACAAAAAAAGTGAAAAAGTGTTTTTATTTAAATAAAGCATTGAATATTTAAGGGAATCCAAGAATAAAATAATGTTTATGTTATTTTGAAAAGTCAATGATTTCATATATGATAAAAAAACATTCATTTTTGTTTTTTATAAATAAATTCAAAACATATTGTATAAAACACATAAAAATATTATTTTAAAATCATAAAAATGAAGTTAAAAGAATATAAAATTTCCATTATAATATATATATATCTCAATAAATTAATTAAATAATTATTTTTAATAATATGTCCATTATATAAAAATATTTCGAGATTAAATCATTAAAGTATTTATGAATGGTTTTGGTTAATGTGTTCTAGCCTTGGGCCTGACTAATGAAACACTATATTTTTCTCCCTGAATAATAAAATAATGTTAGTTATTTAATTTCTTAATCTAATTTTTCATGTCTATTTTTACTTTTAATGTATCTATAACCATGTTTATTGAAATATTTAATCAATAAATATCAAATCGTATGTTTTGACGATATTCTGATCATATGTGCCAAATGAATTTAATAGGTTGATAATTTTTAAATATGTTATTATTAAATCATAAAAAAAATAAATAATTATAATTTTTATACATAAATTTAACTTTTAAAACCATCAATTAACAATGGTTATAAAAAATGAACAACATTACAATCATGGAGATGGTAGGCTATCTGTACGCATGAGTATCATTTCCATTTTTCAAAAATCATCATGGAAAGAACGTAAGAATTATTTTATGTTCAAAAAAATATTTCTATATCATGAATAAAATATATTTTTTAAATAATCATATATACACCATTATTGTGATGTGATAATGAGAAATGAATCACATTCATTCATGGTGGTCGTAATCCACTTATACACTTGAATGAAATTATCATTTTCTAATGGATTTCAAGGAAAGAAAGTATGTGATATATTATCATTATAGAATGAAACATATTTCAGTAATATCATATATATACGTTAAATCCATAATTATAAACATATGTGAGAGGAAGTGATAGAAAAAAAATTCACCAGTTCATGAGGGGCTTTTCCACCGTTCAATCGATTGATGTTTTTGTATCGAATTTTATGGATGAAGTGATGGATATAGTTTATTCTATTTTTCGAACAACATCATAGTTTATTTAATATAACAATGTTATTATTAAAAAATCACTTCTAGAAAATGGACCAATCCCCACGATTTCAGGTAAAACCATGGGATAGGTACCCTTATACCCATGGTTTTTAGAAAATCGTGGGCATAGGAAAATTTTGAAGACTTATACCCACGGTTTTGGAAAACTGTGGGTATAGGCCCCCCTATCCCCACGGTTTTCCAAAATCGTGGGTATATGTCCTAAAAAGTTTCCTATGCTTACGGTTTTTAAAAAAAGTGGGTATAGGGGTTCCTATCCCCAGGGTTTCCCCCAAAACTGTGGGGATAGGTCTGGGATAAAATACGTATACCCACGGTTATGAAAACCCGTGGGTATAGGTTTCCCGTGTGTGCACGAGAGTTTTTTTCCCACGGGAAAGAATTTTTTTTTTGGTGGAAGCCCTATACCCATGGTTCTTACCTATATACCCATGGTTTATATAACTATATTTAACTTAATATATATATATATACACATAGGTGAGGTTAGGGAAGTGGTATGATGCGGTGTTTGCAGCGAAGAGGTTGCGGGATCGAAACCCGCATCCCTCATTCTTTTAGGATTTATACCCGTGTTTTTAAAACTGTGGGTAAAAGACTTTGACATCTTCGAAATTGTGTATGATGCTTTGACATGGTGGAAGAACAGCTATACCAATGGTTTAAAAAACCATGTGCATAGGCTGGGGACCCATACCGACGCCACCAATGACCACGGTTCCCAAAACCGTGGGTATAGGCTATACCCACGGTTTTGTGGTCTATACCCACGGTTTTGAACCGTGGGTATATACCATTTTTCCAGTGGTGAATGTTTTATATATATTTTAAGTTGGATGAAGAAAAGATAAAATTAAAATGATCAGTTATAAACTATTCCTCTTATTTCCAAAACACCTTATGGAGTATACCGAATTCCTTACTAGATTAGTTTTATGATAAAAGAGGACACTGTGATATGGGGAGGAATATAATGAAAGTATTTGGATAATTATTGGTTGATCCATGATTATTTTTATGTGGGAAGAAAATATTTGAGGTTGTACCCTTTTTAGAAAGTGAGGGAAGGTAACTCTTTGAATTACATTAAATGTTAAATAATATATATTTACATATATACCATTATCATGTTTTTCTAAATCAAGGAGCACAAAATTATAATTTATGGGGTTATAATAAAGATATAAAACCAATAAGTCACATTTGTACATGTGTTAGATAAATTTTAAGA
This sequence comes from Viscum album, assembly GCA_963277665.1. Classification (NCBI taxonomy): domain Eukaryota; kingdom Viridiplantae; phylum Streptophyta; class Magnoliopsida; order Santalales; family Viscaceae; genus Viscum; species Viscum album. Next base: position 323,664,010 of record OY728165.1, on the reverse strand, counting down.
CTTATCTCCAAGTTAAACCACTCAAACTCATTTTAACCTTAATTGTGATATCTTTAATTTCTATAATGATAAGACAATCACTTGAAAAAAAAATAAGGATATTATGAAAAAAATATAAAAATATTCTTATAAATTTGGAATTAATATTATCTTGTTAAAATCATATAGGTGGAATAAATTACTATTAAAAAAAGAACACAAAACACAAGAAAAATAGTTTTTAGGAAAACAAATTATTTATATGTAAACATAATTTTACATTTAAATAAAAAAATAAATAGGATTACATGAATATATATTTTTTGTTTTATATTAAAAAATAATTTTTATAAATTTAAAGGACACAAAATCTGAATGAAATATTTTAACTGTTCCATTAAATGAAAAACTGAAAATAGTTGTTATTTTGAATAAAATATAAAAAAATTTCCAAAACGAAAATCTTGAGTTAAAAATTTCAAAGAAATATTTTAAAAAATTTATTTAACTACAAAAATATTTATATAGTAAAAAAACTTATCCAATATGATAAATTCAAGTTTTTAGGAAATGTTAACAATGATCTATTTTTTAACCATCAATAACCATATTTTATCTCTAATGGTGTAATTGATTTTTATCTTTTTTTACTTTTAATTGTGACCAAAAACTATGTTGAACCAATTAATTTATATTAATATTTAAAATAAAAAATTAATAAAATTTTTTAAAATAAATTAAATTAATATAATTGGTAGAAATCAATTTAAAACTAAATTAAAACAATGTTATGAAAATGTGTTTTCACAAAAAATACCTTTTATGTATAATTTATTTTAGAAAATTCCAATATAATATTTATTAAAATTTAATTTATTAGATTTTGTATAAAAAATATTAAATAATAAAAATTTTAAACTAATAGAAAATAGTATGTGACATTCTAACATGTTTAATATAATAGATGGCTTTTAATAAAAAACTGTATTTTTCACTGTTCATCGAAAAACAACATCTTAGAAAATTATCAAATATTCATCCTAATCTAACTTTTAGAGGGTATGTTTAAAAATAATGGCCATTTTTTGAAATTTTAATTCTCTAATTATGTAATATATTCTTTATATAAAACCATGTAGGGCATGAAAACCCAATTTGGTTAAAAATAAAATCTTCTTTCTTTTTAAATTAAAAAATACCTAATATTATAATAATGAATTTAATTATCAAAGTAGCATTAATTAAGGTTAACAAGACATTAAAATGATTTATTATAGAATTATATATGATTTTCAAGCATATGTAGGAATTATTATGGAGTTATCAAAAATTTGGGGATATACAAGGATCCTACATTCATAAAGATAATAATGTTGGATAAAAGAATAATTAAAGATGGGGAAACATCAACCATTTTCAAAATTATTGGAAAAACATATTTTCTAGACAATATTGAGAAGTTATAATATGATATTTTTGGATTGTAAAATAGAATTAAAATCATGAATGATCGGAGATTAAAAGTGTTAGAAGATAAAAATGGGGACATAATGATTATAAAGAGACTACCTAATCCATCTGTATTTAAATTGAAAAGTTACTAGATAGAAAACACAACTCAAATTTTTCTATACACCCTGGTAGAACAAATATGTTCATCAGTTTAGTATAATACTTATTATGAGATGGTATGAAGTGGGGAATAAAAAATATGTGTCAAGATTATTGGAATGTTAGTAGGTAATGGCTAAAAGATGAAATCCTAAAAGAGGGTTTTAACCTCTTCAAATTTCAAATCAATAAGAGAAGACATACTAATCAAACATCTTGAAAAAATCTATATTAATTAGGTAGTGTTAAATCATGGTAAACCTATACCTATTATATCTGATCATGACCATTAGTTCACATTAATGTTTTAGAGTAGCCTCTGAGAGGCTCTAAACATTGTGATATATTCATGAACAACCTATAACCCTCAATCTAATGAATAGTCTAAAAATTATATTCAGAATTTGGGATATATTTAATGGTAATACTCTATTGACCATAAAGGTAAAAGAGATCAATATTGACCTTTGGTATATTTTTCATATTATAATAGATTTCCTAAATGTATTAATATTGAAATATTTAAATAATTGTATTGGAAGAGATTTAATACTCAATCTTATTTGGATGAGGTTAGGGAGGGAAAATAGTAGGCCCAAAACTTATTGAGGACACAACTAAAAAAGTGAGAACTATTTAGAATCACTTTATGATGGATCAAAGAAAACAAAATATCTATGTATAAAATCAATGATAAGGTCATGGAATTTAATATGAGGATCAATTATTCATAATGGTATCTCTATGGAATATAGTGACATTTTTTGGAAAGAATCATAAACAAAATCCTTGATACATTAGTCCTTTCTAAATGTTGGAAACAAATGGTGTTTTAGTCTACTGTCTCTTGATGCCACCTAATCTATATAAAGTGCACACAATATTCCATGTATCATTTTTTAAGAAGTAAATTATGAACCCAATACATGAAATCATTATTCATGTAATATAATAGTATCATAACTTATATTATAATGATGATCCTATCCAAATTATTGACACTAGAGGGAGCATACTATGGAATAAAACATGTTGAATCATGATATAGAATTTGGGAAATCAAATGTTAGAGGAGGGAACATGGGAACCAAAAGAGGAAATAATGAATAATTTCAAAAATTTATTTTTCATCTTATGTATATAAAATTTCTAGAAATAAATTATTTAAGTGGGGGAAAATGTAATACTCATGATGATACTTAAATAAGTAAACACTATATCCTAAAAATTATCTCACAATCACAATATAAATATCCTTTATTTATATTTATAATAATTATAAAATCTAGAATTAATATTTGAAAAAATTTATGTCATTTTTAAATTCATCATGAAAAAATAATCTTATAGGGAATATTTGATTTTTTTTAAATATTTCATTTTTTGGTGAGTTGTAAGAAATTGTGATCTTTTTAATACCATCACATTTATCACATTATTTCTATAAAATAATGAATTAAATGAATTAAATGTTTTTAATTTTTTTTCGAAAAATATAAATATTTATATAGTAAATTAAATCATTTAAAATTACTATATTGAATTTATAAGTCACATTTGTTTTCATTTTATAAACAAAGGTAATATTGTACTCTACTTTTTTTATTTATTTATGTTAAAAATTAGTTTTCATCACTTGTAGAATAAAATAATAAATGTATTTTTCATTATATATTTACATGTTTATCTTATTTCTTAAAGTAAAATTCATTTTTGGTCATAACATTATGATAAATATGATTAATATTAATGACCATGATAATCATAAATGTGAAATTTTCAAAGAATTTTTTTATTATGGTTCTGTAATTTTTATCTCATAATATAAATAGACCTATTCTATATAATTACTATGATATTATTTTTATACATATATAATAATAAATTATAACACATTTAATTGAAGGTTATTATTATGTAATATTAAGAACACATAATGGTCAAATACTCGATTTGTTTATAAAAATTGTTTACCAAAATACAATGTGTTTTAATTTAAATGAAAATTTTCTCAATTTTAAGAATTTAATTTCATTAAATATAGGTTATATTTTGGTTCATGACACCCAAATTTTGTAATAGGAATTATCTTATGTTACAAAGCTAAAAACGTATACCAAGGTAACAACCAAAAACAGAAAAGTGTAAAAATATAATGGTAAAAGAATAGAAATATGTTTAAAACATGTTAAAAAATTAAAATTGAGTCATTAACAACCCAAAAATATTTTATTTCAACCTTATAAAACTTATGAATCCATTGAACCTTGAATAGTTTCATTGAATCACTAATATGTAATTAGTATTTAGAAAAATTCCACTTTCCTCCACTTATAAATGGGGATCACATACACCCATTCAGGGATACAATTAACCATAAAAAATTTCATTAAAATGTAAAAGAATTACCTCTCCATGAATTATATTATACATACATAAGGACTAGGTCTCTATATGATACCCCAATCCATTCATTTATAAGAATAAATTCAAGAGAATGCTTATAATATTTGTACAAGGGGTACATACTGCTTACAATTTTCATTTAATATTCCTCTTTTAAATATATTTTATCAATCAATATATGAATACATAATTGTTATGAATAAAAAAAATGATGTTATAATAATAGAATACAATTTTTACCTTCTTCTAAAATAATTTTTAATATGAATATGTCATCATGCATGTGTGTGGACTACCGCCTCCATGAACGAAGGGTTGTATTCTTGATTAACACTTCATATAGATCATTAAAAAGAAATATCAAATCGAAAAATATATTATTTATTTCATGAATAATATTTTTAAATTATAATTTTTTTATTCTATACCTCTATCTGAATCTATATAAAATGAGATTCCTTTGTGTGTTTGTGAGTACTATAGCCTCCACAAAACAACATATTTTATTTTAAGTCACATAAAAAAATGGTCAAATATAAATATGTTTTTAATGTATAAAAATTATAGTAATTACACAATTAATTTTATAAGTTTTTAAAATCTGAAAAAAAGTAATATTAATAATTAATTATTTTCTCTAATTTAACCATATTAAATAACCATAACAAGGAACCATACATAATTTGATTCCATTTTGGAAACCTATGTTTCCCAATATGTTTTGTGATAATGGAAAAATAAATGGTATATAAAAATAAAATTATTTATATTATATCGATATTTTACCATACTCTTGGAAAGGGTAAACATACTAAGAGAATTACTTAGTAATTTATGAGAGAACATCAAGTAATTGACTTATAAAAAACCTATATATTAAATTAATAACTTATTATAATAAATAAACATTAGAGTATCAAATATATATTAATAATAATATTAATAATTTTTAATAAACATATTTTTTTATTCATGAGTTTAAGAGAAAATTAAAAACAAATATGAACCTAAGGTAAGGGATATTGTGAACTTGATTTCCCTTAATTGTGTTATGACTGTTTTTAATATTTGTTTTCCATGTTCTACCATTTTAGTGAGTTAAATGGTATATCCTATTATATTTATAGGGAATTTTAATTTCCTTGTCATATTCCACTTAATGTGTTATCCATACAACAAAAAATGTTTCCTTTTAAAGATTTTTGGATCTCAAATATGATTCATTGATATATTTGTTTATCCGCAAAATATTTCCTTTGTGTTGTGTATAAATTTCATGAATGTATTTTTACCGTACCCATTATTATTTTTAATTGATTTATGAGTCTATATATTAATACCACCATCATATTCTTTTCAAGAATGATTTAATGAAACTATTATAAAACACACACAAAATTTGGGTAGAAAACCCATCATAATGTTTTGATAATGTAAAAGTGTGGTTTGTTTCAATGTAATTACAACCATTTCTGGATATTGTATAGTGGATGTGGCTATGACACAGATACACCTTGGGGTAATCAACATCAAAATTCTATTGTGTATCATCTTAATCTTCACTCGTTTCATGATCTGTGGTCCTAAGACTACACACCTATCAAGACACACCAAGGGGATATGATTTGGATAATTCAATCTCTCTTAAAGGCAATAATGAAGGATTTTACTACAATTTATATAGCCATCAAATATTTGGAACTATTGAACTCAATTATTATATTATATTGATAAAGAATCACATTGAATGTACCCTTTAACACTACCTTATATTAATTTATATGATAAGAGTAATTCTTGTTACATTGAGGATAACCCATTGATTATATGTGGATTATGAGATATTGTCCTATTAAACCAACTTATTCGATTTTATGGGGGAATATTTTATTTCCATATTTTTATTGCATAGATATCCATTATTTTAATTTTCTATGATTAAAAAAGCATGATTATGATTAGATTTTATGAAATGTATTATTAACTCATATGATGAATGCAACTGGCTTAATTTTTGATAATTGGGGATCGCAATATCCCCTCAAAAGGAATGTTAGGTCTCATAAGAATAAGTGTTTTTGTATTTGGGGTATTCATAAAATATTTAAGAATGATGTCTTGGTTATTAACACGATATCAAGAATGATTTCTTGGTTATGAAATTAATGACATGAATAATATCATGGTTATGGACATGACAATACATATCATGATGTATAACATTATGTATTGCATCACCATGAATTCAGTTGTTGTTATCTATGTAATAATTTCATTGATATTATATCCATTTCTATTTTTCAATCTCACGACATAGGTTATATGAAATTTTTATTGATTATTCACATTTTCATAATGTGTTAGACTATAATGATATCATCCATAGTAATTTCACCCTTATCGATCATTTATGATCACCCTTTATATTATTTCATTCCCCAAGGTACCAATATGTGATATTTGAATAAATTTTGTGAAACTCTAAGAGGAATAATAATGTTTCCATATGTTTTTATGTTTTATTTCGATGTTTCAAATTAGTATGGAAATACAATATATAAATCATCTCTCAAACTATTAAATTGTGCGAACCTTAATTATATGACCACTTATATTTTATATCATTTTAATAAAGTAATTACAAGCTCTAGGTTACTTGGGACGAGGTATTACACCATTTGGGTTTTATTGTTTATTACCGCCACATATTTTTAGTGGAGGTACTATATAATTATAGTATAGAGGTGGTACTTCCTTGAAAAGGACTGGGAATAGGTCCTTCATAAGGTCAATTTGGTCTAGTACAACCTTAACCAACATGCTATGAATCATCAGGGAAATAATCCTCTTTTAAGGGAGTTAGGCACTATCTCATTTGATGACCCTACTCAACAATGATCTCTTAATCCATTGGTGTCTGGAAAACCCTTGATCAATACATACCATGGTGATGAATGAGTCTCTTAATACTATATATGATATGACATGGGTTTTCACATGGATTGGTAGTTATGGTAGAAATGGGTTGATAATCCATTAGATAAAGGTTATTTATAAACAAGGTGAGTGTTCTAAAATATATTTATTGAATACTGACATGGTATTTGTAGAATAAAGGTTTAATTATCCCTAATATAGAATTCATACTATAGCAATGATCTAGTTATCAACATAATGGTTTTGAGTAGAAATATTGAATTATAAAATGATGTAATTTGTAAATACATTACTCATTTCAAAACCAATAATCCTAGAACTAAGTGGTAGAGGATTTTTATTAGAATCCATGTGACCCAAAATCAAATACATGTGATTATTTGTTTTGGGGTTACCATAGAATGAATGTAGTAGTTATGGTAGCAATTACTATTTGATACTATAGAATCCAACATAATTCATTCGATTTGGGCCTTTGGGCCTGGGTTTGGGACTATAGGTCTCAGGGACTTTAGGCTATAACAGACCTCAGGCCACTAATGGCCTTCGGGCCATAAGGATTTCAGCCATAGAAAAGACCAAGAAGCAACTCAGACAGACCACATAGGAGTAGTCACAGACAGGGATTCAGGGGATAAAGTAGAAACCACTATAGTTGAACAAACCAGATTGGATGAATGAGAGGGAATAGACAGTTCCATTGGGACCAGGCACCGTACGGATCTGCACAGGGTAATTCTACCTGACCATCCATGTATAGTGGGGTGATAGGAACCTTCAAGATAAAGATGTTGGGGAGGGGCGGTATCAATTGTTTCAGGCCAAGGAACTTTATGGTCTGTACTAGGTCATGTATGGTCCTTGCTCATTATACCTACGAGTCATATAAGGGTTCCCCTTCAAACCTTAAAAGTATTATTTTCAAAAATAAATTAATAAGGCCTTAGGTCCATTCAGGTATAATCATTATGAACCCCCAATCAATTTTTTGTTTCTTATATGGATTGAATTATAGTTGGGATATCAATATCATAACTGGTGATCCATTTGATACTCTAATAATCCTTATTTTCTCTTATGGAATAATCGTTAAATTAATATAACTAATATGAATAGGGATTTCATTACCCCAATAATTCTTGTTATATACAATATTTTTATTCCATTCCTTCTCTCCAATTTCTCCTTTTCTCTTTATAATATATGATAATATTATGGCATTACTTTACCTTTGGGTTTTTGAGGGGTCCAACAAATCCTATTTATTATGACCCATACATGATCTTTGTTACAACACATGTTGCATCTTTGTAGATGATTCACAATTTAAAGGTGGCATAAACCGATTTGGTTAGTAAATATTGTTTAAATCTAGAACATGATGGTACCTGGTGGTGTTTGGAGATTCTTGTTGTTGGTGATGGATGATATAGATGGAGTTGGATCATGGATTCCTAACAAATTAAGATAATATTTACCCATGTATAGTGCTTAATTATATTCAAGGACTTTTTTATATGTATGTATCCAATGTTTTTTAATTTATGTGGTAATGTATTTCTCATGTGATGTTTTGTAGATACATTTTCTATAGTATGAATATATATATTTGTTATGGTGTTTTCTAGTTTTATATTGGAGTGGTATGATTGGTATAGTTAGATATGGGCTAACATTTTCCATATATGATTATGAAATCTTGGATCTAATATACAACCCCTGTACCATTTAAGATGGGTTTGGGGTAACACACTCGACTTACCTCTGACTAGAGAGTGGACCCAATGGGTTGTTTCATGTCAAGGAAACATTGTTGTGAAAGGATAAAATTCTATTGAAAAAAAGGATACGTAAAGGTATTTTGTGTAAATGCATGAACCCTTATTGTTCATTTTTTTGTGTTTCAGAGGAATGTGGTGCTGGGATGAATCTTGGAGAAGGATCATTAGAGATTTTGAGATTATATATAGAAGAATAAAGAATCCATGACAAGATATTCCACTAAAAACGTAGTGGAGTATTTCACTAAATGAATGGTAATTAAAGGCTTATGTATGTTTAGTTTGTTGGGTAAAATTAATGATTCAAACAATTTTATAATGATGTGAATTGATAATGGGTTGGACTAGATAAATATATCACTAAAAATTCATGATGAATAAAATCATGTTAATGACATGAATTGATCATGTTTTATTAACTTATGTGATGTATTTTTTAGTGATTCTTAAAACTCAGTCAATTCAGGACATGAATTAAACATTCATGTTATGAATGCATGTTTATAATAGTTCTTATAAATCAATTCAAACCCTCAATTTCTCTAAAAATAAATTGATTTATCTCCAACCCTAGGTATTAATAAGTTCCATTTCTTGTTTTTTCATGGCCCTTTACATTTGGGTATTTTCATGGAATCCCATGTTTATTTAGTGTTGATCTGAGGTGAATTTTCATCATTCACTTAAGGTTTCTTCTACATTTCGTTTTTTCATCTTATACTACCTTGTTAATCTATTATTTTTAATCTCCTTTGTTTTTATGAATTTATTTTGATATTTTTACCAAATTCGTGGATTGAAATCTTTTGAGAGATGTAAATTATTTATTAGAGAGGTGATCCGATATCATCATTGTTGTTACATTCCCCATTATAGAATGTTGATACCCTTTATATTTGGGATTAATTTATTGTCCTTATTCTTAAGATAAATTTTAAATTTATCATAATTTCTCAAATTTTATATTTGTGTAATTAACCTTAATGAAAATTTAATTTAAATTAAGTAAGGAATTTTCTTTTGGAGTGTATAAATCATAAGTGTTTATACCGTGTAAATGGTTTGCCTCTTGATTTATTCACTAGTGTGATCTCTCATATTTGTTCAATGTGTTAACTTGTTTTTTAAAGATTGGATAATGTATGTAAAGCTAGTAATTCTCGATGATTGAAATTAAAAGTCATAATTATTTAATTTATAATCATTATTATTAATTAAATGACTGAATTGGAAGTTATTGTATGATCCATTTGTTTTGGAGTGGCGTATTGAGATGAAATTTGAGTTTTTGTATCTGATGCTTGTAAGGGGTAAACTGGGCTTTTCCCCTAGAAGGTGATGTACAATATTTTTTATGACAACTATATTTATTCCAATATATTTTTTTACCCTAAAACATCAGTTTGGTGGAATCCTGATCTATTCGAATTTTAAATGAGTAATGAATAATTAATTTTTAAATAAATAACTATTAATTTATTCGCAATGGTTCGTTCATACTCTATATTTCATGGAGTCTTAGATTTAGATTTTGTTTCTAACATTGATCATAAAAGGGAGTTTTTTTCATAGGTATATCACAAACTCACGTTGGACGTCAAGGCTGTGTCGAGCATGCTTTTCCTTTTTTCCTTTCCTTTCATTTCTTCATTTTCTTTTCATAATTTTCATTATTTTCCTTCATTGAAATCTCACGTATGCCCTTACGACATCCCCTTTATTTGATAAAGATATATATTATGAAGAGGGAGAAATATATTGTTATATTGATAGGGATAGATAGAGAGAGAGGCACCACCATAGAGCTCGTGGCACACCAGATCATGATGCAACAACTGTAGACCACAGAATTGGGTGTTGCTTTGGGGGATTCCATCGAATGGAAGGATTTTATTATGTTTTTTAATAAATCCCCATATTATAATATTTTTCGTGTTTTAAAAACCTTTTGTTCATTCTTAGGACCCCTTAATGGTCTATCTACTGCTTTTGGGGTAAAAGATGGTTTTAGGATGATTTCAGGGTTTGACATTTGGAAAAACCAGTGTACAAGATGTGTGGATTAGGTAACACATGACCAATGTTAGTTTGTTTTAGAGAGGTTTACCTTTTGTATGTACAAACCATGTATGGTGTGTACATGCCATATAATGGTACTCACCCATGTAGCCGAGTACTCAACCAGGCTACCCATGTAAGGGGAAGATGTCATGTAGAGTACATGGATAGACCCCATGGGGATTACACACCATGTAGAAGTACATGGTCATAAAAATGTTTCCCCATACTATGTGAGGTAAAGCGGAAGGTACCCCAAGTAGGGTACAATCCATGTATAAGGGTAACCCACTTTGTACATGGGTGTTTACATGCCATGTCTGGCTAGAATACATGCCCAAGTGGGGCTTTGGGAGTACAAAATATGTTCCCAAGAAGGGACACTGTGTACTTATCATTTTTCAACCCTTTTGGGTTTTTCATATTTTTTCACCCGGGGGTTAGAATTGGATCCAAGAGTTTTCAATTATGATTATAATTCCATGAATATTGAAATGGGGAAACCCATGAGGTGGGTTGATGACTCATGGGATTTGTTTCAATATATTGTATAAATGGAGAGGTTCTTCCTCCAACATTCTCATTTAGTCATCTTAAGATAGAGACTTGAATGAGATTAATAGGTTTTCTTTTCATACCACCTTAGTTGAGGTCTTGATCTGAGATGGTTGATGAGATATCTCTCTTGAATGGTAACTTTGTAGATTTTTCATTAAGGATGTCTCTTTTACAAGATGTTTCCTTTTGGGTAAAGTGTCAATGAAACATTTTGTCTTAGAGGATCCCATAATGGATGCCTCTATCTTCTTCTTATATAAAAGATCCCCTAATGGATTTCGTTTCTTAATAGATGATATAGGGGAATCCTTTGTAGGATCCATTTACGTGTATGTAATTATGAGTATCTCATATAAGATGTATTTTTTATTTCATACCTTTTTGAGGGTCCAGAGTTGGATACCCCATCCAATATTATTATGAGGGTCCCTTGTTGGATTCTTTTATTTCATTACATTCAAGGATCCCATGTAGGATTCCTCATTTACATTACAGTTGAGGATCCAGAGTAGGACACCTTGGATTATACATAGAGCGTGAGGATCATCTATAGGATTCCTCATTTTACCTTTAAGCTATGGATCCTATGTAGTATGTATTCACTTGTGTAGACATTGAAAATATTATAAAGGCTTCTTACAATAACATCTTTTTATGTGGATATGAAGGTGGATTCCTACCAGTGTTTGACATAAGGGACCTAGGGGGTTCCCCAATCTTTGTCTGACCCTGAGATAGTGCATCTGGTTTGTGTAGTGATAAAAGTAGTTGTCACCTTAGAACCCATGTTGAACTTATAATTCCATGGGGTTGTGGAAGAAGTTGTGTGTCTTGGTGTACAACTAACATTACTCTTTATTATAATTACACTCGTTTACTTCTAATGGAGTGATTATTACCAGAGGTGATTCATGGTTGGTGGTTATTGAGCCGAATGTGAGGTGTAATTGTTTCTCTTTGGGATGAATAGATGTGATTTCCTAGGATTTACCATACGATCCATGTTATTCTCATATGTTTATTAGTATACCCAAAGGTAATAACTTGGATATGGATATTTATCATGTATATTTTATTATTATATTTTTGTGATTTCCCTAGGTTCTTCTTAGAATCCAGCTATTGAGCCTACTCCTATGATATACAATAATGGTTTCCCTAGTAACGATACTCTTGGATTATTCTACTCTCCTGCGTGATGGGGATGATTCTTATCTTCTTGAGGTTTTATAAGAAGTGTATGATTATGCTCTCCTGAGCTCATGGGTTAAATGAGGGTTATTGCACTCTCCTAAACATGGGGTTATAGGTATATTATTACTCTCTCCTAGAAACGTGGTCTATAGAGGATGATTACACTCTCTATGGCCTATCGATTATATTGGATGAATACACTCTGTCCAATTTTTCATATGATGAGGATCACCAGACATGATATTTGAAATCAGACCTATGATCCTCTAATTTATCATGGTGCAGAGAATAGAATCTCACACATATGATTGACCTTGTGTATAATATCCACATCCTGATATCAAGGGGTGGTCATAGAATCTCACTGATGATCTCTCCTTACAGATCACCTAAGGGTTAGACCCTTAGAGTTCATCTAAGTCTCAATGTCAGGAAAGGCTATGAAATGGGTCCTAGGGCTCAAACATTGGGCTGGATTTACATAGACTGAATGTAATGGAGTCTATATCTTAGCCATTTATAGGATTTATAGAGTTACTTCCATGGAATATTTTTCACAGTGATTGGAGCTGAGTACAGCTGAACCTTGGGTTAGGATGAGTATCGCCCTATGGTGACACAACCTACTCAAAAATATTTTCAACATTGATTAAAGAACGTATATGTTGATAGGGATTACTGAACCAAAGAAAAACGTAATTATACATGGAATGAGTGGAATAATCCCTATATTAATATCATTTACACATGATTTTCATGTGATCGAGATTACAAACCAAGGGATTGACTATTGATTGGTTTTAAGTTATTTATTTCACTTTACATATGAGTATTATTATCTATGTATATATTTATAGTTATGGGAAAATAAATGTATATATATATATATGAAAATCCATAAAGGAACATTCCCAATTAATTTGGATTATAGACTTGAGGTTCAACTGTTGTATCATTTTTATTGGATTTACTTATCTTTTCATTTCTGTGTTGGATAGTACGAGCATATATATTTTGAATGCACATATGGAAGAATATTTTATATGTTCATAATTGGGGTGGAATCATGAGGTTATTTCTCACACCATCATGTTCACCTCAGTGTGGATTTAATACTTTTTTTCTTTTTTCTTTTGGACGAGCACAACTCCATAGTGGATAGGGATAAGTCCTAGAGTCTCATAATTTAGCAGAGCTGCTCAAGTGAGTTATTCATATCAAAATGATGTAGTATGAGAATGTTTAGAGATTTGGTAACTGGTCTAGCTCAGAGAAATTATTAGATCCCATTACATTATTTCCTTTTCATTGGCACTCATGTATATTTATGATCAACCTAGTGGGTGACCAGTGGGGTATGTATGGAATAATTATTAGGGATTTTATAGTCTTTTATTTATTATTATTGAACGTTCTATTTCAGTTTTTATTTTTTCGGAGATATATTAATTGACTATATGTATGATAATAATCAATTTTCGATGTTTTCATACTCTAATATGAGATCATTGTCTCTCTACCAGAGCACCCTAGGCCTTTGATTCAAGTCAGTAAACTCTAGTGTATCAGAAGTCATGTTTCATGCCTTCTAATGAACATTGTTAGAGTACTAGATTAGTGTAATCTGGGTCAGGAAATTTTAATGTGGTATCATAGGTTTTAATTTCTTTTTATTTACATGGGATATGGTAGACAATGATATTGGGAATATGTTAAAACCTATGATGGATATCATACTGGTACAACGAGAACACTTGTTCAGGTAAGAAGTCCTATTTTCCAAAGGTATGGGATTTTTGTTTTATTATGTGATGTTTCCTTTTTATATGATTTACACATTGAGTGATGCACATTTTAAGAATATGTTTGGATTTAGTAGGGATTTCTTTCTCTAGGTCATTGGTAAGAGGCCTATCATGAATTTTGACTGTTGGATGTAAAATTAAAGAGGTGTATCATGCATCATATTTGGCACATACAATTCACATCATATAGTCTTGATGGTGTGTGTTATTACTGATGGCTAAAACCTATTTAATTATACGTACACATTCACATATATATATATATATATATATCAAATGGTAGGATATGTGGATCTATATTGTGGAATTTTATAGTGAGCCTAATGACTAAGTCCTTGTGTAAAAGAGGACAATCACCCTATTATGTTGTTATAAAATATGATACCCTTATATTCAAACCCTTATGTGGTTTGTTTCTAAGTTCATGGTTATATTTTTTTATAACTGGGTATGATTTTGATGATTACCCAGACCTTTACTGTGAATGGGACCTCAAGGGAGAATTACCATATACAGATGTCGAGAAAGTGTCTGTTCTATTTCTATTATCTTTTGGTATCATGAGATCCAAGGAGAAGTTCTATAAAAGGAAAATCAATGACGATAAATCCCTTTTATTAAACATTTTCATTTCTGAACCTCGTAGGTCAATTATCTCTTTAGCTTATTCAGAGTGGTTTATCTTTTGTGCTAGGTGGTTAGACTATGTAACCTACTTGTGAGACATGATCTATTGGGAAATGAGGAAGACATAGAGGATCATTGTATGGATGTAGAACAATGTAGGTTGATGTATATTTTGATCAAGGATAGCCTATGTGGGAGCAGTTGGACCATGTTTTTAGATTTATTTTAGGTAGTGATCTTGTTTTTACATTCATTTTGGAGAGAGATTCCTGGTAGGTTATTGAGTTTTTTATTATTGGAATTTTGATTATTTCATCTTTTGAAAAGAACCTAGGGTGATTTGGAATCAATATTTTATTCAATATGTAGGACTATTCAGGTTCCAAGACTAGTAAACCATCATTTCCACTATTTTTAATGATGTTAGAGCACGGGTAGATGCTCATTACTAGAACGATGACGAGTGGTGAGTGGTTTTGGAATAAATCATGGCAAAAGTGAGGTGATATATTTGGAAGAGGAGTGAGAAAGGATATATTTTTAATCAGAAAAACATTACATGTAGAACATTCATCATATCCATGTAATGGATGACTCATTGGAGTAAGATTTGGGTGAAAAAATGTAGATTCTTGTGGCAAGGGTTATATTATAAATCTTAAATCACCGAGTGGAAGTGTGCGAGTTGAGGATCTATGGTATCAATAATATCCATAGGCAAGATTTCTCTACATTTGTGGTTGAAATGATGAATGATCCTCCATGGTAGAGGTGACATCATGAATGACTAGGTACCACAAGATGGATGACCCATAGCAGGACATGGACATACATTGATGGGAGGCATGGTGCCAAGTGTTGGTAAAAGGTAAGTTGGCATATTTTTTATGAATGTGGCTCAAAAGAGATGTACATGAATATTTTTGATATCTCACTATACTCCTATTTAAATACAATCATGAAATATATTTACATCATCATGAGTATTCTAATATAGCATCTATCATATAAGGAGATGTTTTTTAATTGCATTTCTAGTTTGGTAAAAAAATGCATTGAGGTTATGTTTGAGGATAGATATTAGGTAATCCATATGGTAGAGAATATACAATCATATATTTGAGGTGACAATAATTTTTTAGTTGAAATTCAGTTTTTTATGTGATGCATTGGGCTTGGAGCCTATTTTCAGATGAAGATATGGGTATTCATCTGCTGGGGACTACCATATCATTCTTAGTTAAGTGTATCCCATGTATGAGACAATTTTTTATGCTATTGGGATGATTTTTGGACAACAAGGATAAATTGTTTTATAATTATTTGAATGGGATCATGTCCACTAGTCTTACCACCAGGCTTCTCAGGGTTGAGAAGCTTTATCAAGGGGAGATTTTAAATCTATTATTTTTATGGACTAGTGTTTTGCTTAGATATTTTGGTTGTTTTTTCTATCAGATTCTTGTAAGGGTTAAAATGGTCATTTTACCCTATTCTATGATATAGTATAATTTTTATAACCAATTTTTTTATCCTAGAATGTGGTTTTTACCATAATATATATGTTTGGTGGAATTTCAAGACCTTTGAATTTTAATGGAATATTTAATAATTAAAATTCAATTAAATAAATATTAATATATTGATGTAGGTTTCTTTGGAATTATTAATCTAAAGAAGCATATAATTTAGATTCTATCTCATTTTTTGATTCTAGAATGGGGTGTTTATTCTAGGAATGGGTTAAAGTCATGTTTGGCAACATGGTCAGACCAGACCCCCTTTCCTTTATATTTTATTTTATTTTCTTAATTTTATTTTATTTTTTTAATTTTATTTCCTTTTTCTTTATATGTATAGACATGTGGTGTCCACATAGTCTGACTAAGAGAGAATATAGGGAAAGGGTAAAATATAAAGTGATGGGGAGAGGTAGTTGTAGGTGTGTGGAACTCTGGACATGTCAGATCACCATGCAGCAATCATAAACCACGAAAATGGGAGAAGATCTGGAAGATTCCACCAAATGGTAAGATGGTTTCAAGATCTACTATAATTCTCCATATATTAATAATTTTTAACTTTTAAAGACCTTTTATAATTTTCTAGGACCCCTTGAGGGTCGATCTACTCATTTTGAGGTAGAAATGAGGGTTTGAAAGTGATTTGAGGGGATTTCATTTGGCAAAACCCATGCACACAATGTTTTGTTTAGGGAAATCCAGCCTCATGTTATTCTTTTTTGGGGAATATTACCTTTCAAAATTACAGTCCATGTATAGGGTATAAACATCGTGTAGTGGTACTCAACCGTGTAGCTGATTACCTAGCAGATATGCATGTGTATGTGGAACATGATGTGTAGAGTACACATACAGACCTCGTGGGGGCTACATTCTATGTATAAGTAGACGACTAGAAAAAATACATTCTAGGCCATGTGAGGTACATGGTAAGTTACCCCTTATAGGTTATATTCTATGTATAGAACCAACACACAATGTTATTGGGAATATAAATGCCATGTATGACTAGAGTACACACCTAGGCGACGCTTTGAGAGTACACGTCCTATACCATGAGAGACATGTCATCTACTACCCGTTTTGATAACATTTTTGGGTTTTCATAACTTTACACCAGGATCCATAATTGGATCCAATAGTAGACTATTATACATATCATTCAACATAGATCACGATGGTAGAATCCTTTATTTTGTTTGGGGACTCCTACGAGTCAGTTAATGCATTTGTCTAAATGGATAGGTTCTTTCTCCAGTAATGGAATTCAGTCATCTCGTGAGAGTGAATTGAATGATAATGATATGTTGGGTGTTTAGGGAAAACTAGTTTGAGATGATAATATTAGATGGGCAATGATATATCTCTCTGTATTAGCCCCATTTTAGATTTATCATTGAGGATGCCTCATTTATGAGATGTGACATCATTTCCCAAGACGTTGTGAGACTTGTTGTCATAGATGTTCATATGTTAGATTCCTATATCTTCTTCATGTACCATGTATCCCTCAACAGATTCCTTGTCAAACAAGCTATCCTATGGTAATCCATTATAGGTTCTCTGTACTTGTATTCTATTTTGGGGATCCCATATAGGATTCCTTTTTTACTTCATACCATATTTTTAGGGTCCCATGTAGGACACACCTTCCTATAGAGTTCCAATGAACCATTTTTGGATGCCTATGTTTCCTACCTATCAAGGATCCTATATAGGATTACTCATTTACCTTACAGATGAGGATCCAGAGTAGTTTTCCTTTTCATATGCATATACCTTGAGGATCCCTTATAGGATTACTCGTTTTACCTTTCCGCTAAGGTTCTGAAGTAGGATGTAGTCTCTCATGTGGACATTTAGGATCCCATATAGGATTCATCCTCTATATTTTCTAATGATAATACTAAGTATTATACCTCTTAGTTTTATTAAATTAGGGACCCCGTGGTTGGCCCAATGTTTAGCAGATCTTGAGCTATTATGTCGGGTTTGGTTAGAGATGTTAGTTATTGTAACATTAGAACCCATTACAAAATTATAATCCCATAGGGATATGGATTTAGTGGTGGATATATGTGTTCATTATCCCTCAATAATTATTTTAATTTCACTTGTTTACTACTAAAGTAGTGATGATTACCTAAGGTGCTACCTTGTTGGTGGAAATTAAACATGATATGAGGATCTCTCTTTCACTTTGGGATGCCCAGATTTTTTTTTTCTGGGATCTGGATTCCAAGACATGTTATTTTAATATGTTTATTAGTAAACCTAGTATTAAAATTTGTGATTTATCTATTGATCCTATATATTTTAATTTTATATTATTTGTATTTGTTTAGTCACTGAAAGTGGCTAATATTCATTGTTAAGATCTTAATATTAATGTGTTTAAAAGTTCATAAACATCAATTTTAGTCCAATTCAGAAATTGAACTTCATTTCCCATCATTGTGCAATTCATGCTTAAAATGTCAATTTGGGCCCACTCAATAATTTTCTTGTGTAAATTACAATATTCATCATTTTAATTTGAAATTTTGGGATATGATTGATCACTTTGTTTGGAACATTTTATCTTTTAGGTCCGATGGATGAATCCCAAAGGAAGATGGAGAATTTTGCGCCTGAAGCCAAAAACTTGCTGGAAAAAGCATAATGGGGCTAAGGCCCATCAAACAAATGGATCTGAAGTTGAGATTTAAATGGTGGACTTGTCATTAATGCACAGAAATTCGTCCCACCATTTCGACCATATCATTCAAACGGATGATAAAAATGTCCTGAAATTTTGAGAGCTTCTAGAAGACACATGGACGAAGATATTTTATATTTATGACATCTTCGGATTCAGACATATGATGTGTCAAACTCACACGTAAAAATGGAGAATGAATCTGGACAGTTTTCCGGGTCAACTTCGAAACGTCAATTTCCTTTTGATTATTCACCCTCATTTTGAATATATTAATTTTTGGGGGGTGAATTAATTATTGCGGGATGGACATAAGGCTCCTAATATTCTTATATAAGGAGATGGTGGTGAAAGGAATTTTCATCTAACATTTTTCTTTGAATCCAAGTTTTTCATTGAATTGTAATTTCCAGCTTTCAATTTGTAATTGCATCGTCAAGTTTTCCCAAGTAAGTTTTTATTTCAAGTTTATTATTTTAATAAAATTTCTTCTTCTTATTCATTTTTTATTTTCCTTTTCTTCACATGTTGATACCGTTGAATCATGGTGTGAAATTATTCACACCAGCACTTGTGATTTCAATCACACAACGGTGGAGTGTTCGTTCTTTTAATAATTATCTTCTTCTTCAATTCCGCCCCCATAAGTCTACATCCTGCTTACATTGGTAGAATAGCATCAATGGAGGGCTAACCTATTAAGGGTTAATCCAAGGGAGTATCAAGGTCAGGGATTGAATGTTATTTCATGTAGTTAATATTTAAATCTATTCGTTATTTTAGGATTTCCATTGGATGAGTTACATTCTTTCTCATCTTTTCCAACTTTAATGATGACACATTTTGAGTGCTAGTACGATCTATTTCCTTTGAGTGCTCATTAAAGTGATCCTCAAAGTGAATTAGTGATTGGCCGTGGAATTGTGTAGGTATTAAATTGGTGAATGATTTGGAAGAATTATCTCATTCTTTGGATATGTCTTGAATTAATGACATGAAATTTTCTAAGAAAAGAAATTCATCCAATCCACCCCAAGAAAAACCCTAAGATCAACCCTCCATCAATAATTGTTTAGTCCACATTATTTTTTATTATATCTTATTTAAATTATATCTTTAGTTCTCCAATTAAAATCTACCTCAAAGTTGTCCACTTCATAGCCAATCCCGCATCTAATCAAAGTGTCTCAAGGTTACTTCTTCGGTCCCTGTGGATTCGATCCCTACTTGTACATCAATGACCGCTTTTACCAGTAGGGTAAATTTGGGCGCAACCAAATTTTGGCGCCGTTGCCGGGGACCCAAGTAAGTACCTTAGACCCGAATCTTCTTTTCTCACCCCAAATTCCTTATTCTCACCCTAATTTCTCTTCTCTTTTCCCCTTTCTATTTCTATGTGTCCAACAAAACCCCAAAACTAATTTTCAATCAATTTCAATGGATTATCCTCTAAAATACCCGTTCATAAATCAATGTTTTAATCAATTCGGAAATCAATATTGGGAAACACCTCACATAGGGAATTTCATTGACCAATCCTTAATTGAATACACCACACCAGATGAGATATACAATCAATGGGATGGTGAATGTTTAAAAGATCAATTTCCATACCTATAAAGAATGATTGAAAAGAAAAATAATGAGGAAGTCCATGATGTACAAACATATATCAACCCTAATCCTGAAAAAATTCTTGAAGAAATGTGTGAACAAATGGATAAAATTAATTCAGAAGTTTCATCTTTCAGATTAGAACTACAAAGCTTTAAGATTTTTGAGGAACCCGTTCCCACTCAAGATGTTCTTTCCTCATCATTGATAGATTAATATTTTATCCCAAAAACCTCCCATGAATTGAAAAAAGAACTAACCTTTGTATATGGGATAACTGAACAAGATCAAAGAAATGTTGAAGGGTATTTAAATCAGGATGAAATTAATTCAGAAGAGGGAAATTTTTCTTCATGGATTGAATGCCCGGAATATTTCTCCAATGATAATTTTTCAGAAACACCAATCATTGAACCATTAGGAGAAATCACAAACATCAAATCCATACCCATTCATGAAACACATCTGGAAAACTTTGGGGTTGAATCTTCAATTCAAATGGAACCAATTGTGTTGGGAAATTCTGAAAATGAAATTGATTTTAATTCTAATTCCTTATCTGTGTTTAAATGTCCTATACAACCTGAACTCAAAATCAATGTCCTTACTTCCCCACCGAGGCATCCCATCATTGGTGATAAACAAGAAATTTCAGTTGTCATTCATCCATATCATGAAATCAATAATGTAGGAATGATCCTTGGTGTCTTAGGAAAGACTATAGAAACAACTCGATCAACCATTTTAGATATTCCTTGGATTTTACCAATCATTGTAGGAAATAGGATTTCATACGAAACAAATTTCAAAAAAATAATCAATCTCAATCTTATTGAAGTGGAAAAAGATGGGTTAATTAAAATGATGAAAGTTGGAATTGGAGAAGTTGGGGGGTAAAAGTCGAGCCAACAACGTTAAACAAAAGCGCTGCATGGGAGGCAACCCATGGTTTTCATGTTTTCTAATCATTTTGAATCATTTTCTTTTTCATATAATAAATTACCATAAGATGTTGACATGTTCTTCTTTTATGAGTAAGGATGGGTATGAAAGGGGAGCGCCATATTCATCTGTGTCATGTGGTGTGATCTCTGAGTAATACCTTACCCAGAAAATATAAAGAAGAAAATGTATGATCAGTTTATTTTGTTTTGTTTTATTTTTTTATATGTTAAAAAAAATAAAAGGACATGTTGAAATCCATAAGGAAAATCTATTCACCACCATCCAAGCTGTTGAGACTCAAATCCAGGATTGAAGGGAGACTATGGCATGCACTATCATCATCAACCACCAGGTGACTTCATTCCATGATTTTCATTTTAAATTTCTTCATTGAACTCCTCTCCTACCCCCTTATAACTTTTCATTTCTTTAAACACTGAGGACAGTGTCATTCTAAGTTGGGGGAGGTGAAATAAAAAATGATTTTTTTTCAATAAGAACATACATGGAAAGAAAAATTCCATTAACCTTGAACATGATAACACACATTACAAACTATGAAATTGGATATCGAAAAATTTGGATGCTTTGATTCTGATTTTAATGAAAGTTTAAGTTCATGAGCATAGTTTTTGGAAAGTGCGGTTGTCCGATGTGATTTTTCAATGTTTACATTTTCATCCTCTTAATAAAAATTCCACAATGCATGTCTTCTGGATTGTGGGTGTAAATTTGAGTTCTTGGGTCCCTTTCATTATAGCATAGGGTTCTGGGGTCACTTTTAGTTTAATTTGAGTATACAAAAAAAAACAAAAAAAAAACAAAAAACAAAAAAAATTGAAAAAAATAATAATGACCACATAGAGCAATGTTTTGTCCAAATGCGTGGCGTCCGACACTTGGGGATCATGACTCCATAGTTTTCTTGCCCAGAGTTTGGATTTATATCTCTATTGTAGAGCATGAAATTGAAAAAATGCATGGCGTCCGGCACTTTGGGATCGTGACTCCATAGTTGTCTTTCCCAGAGTTAGTTTTTTCATATCTATTGTGGTTAAAAAAAAATCAAAAAAAAATCAAAAAAATTTAAAAAAAATGGATACTCATCTTAAGGATTAATGTGATTCCCACCTAGAGCTTCTATTTTTTCCCCTTGAACAATAAAATGGGCCCCATATCTTTTATGATGCACAACACTTTATCATGCTTAATTGGAATTGGATGAAATGTGGCGATGAATTTGAACAAAGGAATGGGCTTGGGCTTGGGATATGCTTATGGACCTAGCTTGTTTTAAATGATTTTGATGGGTTTTCATAATTTTTTTGGTATTAGATATTTGGGTGAGTAATTTGTATTTTAATGTTTTTGGAAAAGGGGATTTGGATTTCATATTTGTAATTTATTTTGCTCGGGACTAGCAAAACTCAAGTTGGGGGGTGTGATTAGTCACTGAAAGTGGCTAATATTCATTGTTAAGATCTTAATATTAATGTGTTTAAAAGTTCATAAAAATCAATTTTAGTCCAATTCAGAAATTGAACTTCATTTCCCATCATTGTGCAATTCATGCTTAAAATGTCAATTTGGGCCCACTCAATAATTTTCTTGTGTAAATTACAATATTCATCATTTTAAATTGGAATTTTGGGATATGATTGATAACTTTGTTTGGAACATTTTATCTTTTAGGTCCGATGGATGAATCCCAAAGGAAGATGGAGAATTTTGCGCCTGAAGCCAGAAACTTGCTGGAAAAAGCATAATGGGCCTAAGGCCCATCAAACAAATGGATCTGATGTTGAGATTTAAATGGTGGACTCGTCATTAATGCATAGAAATTCGTCCCACCATTTCGATCATAACTTTCAAACGGCTGATCCAAATGTAATGAAATTTTGATAGCTTCTAGAAGACACATGGAAGAAGATATTTTATATTTATGACATCTTCGGATTCGGCCATATGAAGTGTCAAACACACACGTAAAAATGGAGAATGAATCTGTACAGTTTTTCGGGTCAACTTCGAAACGTCAATTTCCTTTTGATTATTCACCCTCATTTTGACTCTATTAATTGTCGGGGGGTGAATTAATTATTGGGGGATGGACATAAGGCTCCTAATATTCCTTTTGATTATTCACCCTCATTTTGACTCTACCAATTGAATCATGGTGTGAAATTATTCACACCAGCACTTGTGATTTCAATCACACAACGGTGGAGTGTTCGTTCTTTTAATAATTCTCTTCTTCTTCAATTCCGCCCCCATAAGTCTACATCCGGCTTCCATTGGTAGAATAGCATCAATGGAGGGATAACCTCTTAAGGGTTGATCCAAGGGAGTAGCAAGGTCAGGGATTGAATGATATTTCATGTAGTTAATATTTAAATCTATTCTTTATTTTAGGATTTCCATTTGATGAGTTACATTCTTTCTCATCTTTTCCAACTTTAATGATGACACATTTTGAGTTCTAGTACGATCTATTTCCTTTGAGTGCTCATTAAAGTGATCCTCAAAGTGAATTAGTGATTGGCCTTGGAATTGTGTAGGGATTAAATTGGTGAATGATTTGGAAGAATTATCTCATTGTTTGGATATGTCTTGAATTAATGACATGAAATTTTCTAAGAAAATAAATTCATCCAATCCACCCCAAGCAAAACCCTAAGATCAACCCTCCATCAATAATTGTTTTGTCCACATCATTTTTTATTATATCTTATTTAAATTATATCTTTAGTTCTCCAATTAAAATATACCTCAAAGTTGGCCACTTCATAGCCAATCCCGCATCTAATCAAAGTGTCTCAAGGTTACTTCTTCGGTCCCTGTGGATTCGATCCCTACTTGTACTTCAACGACCGCTTTTACCAGTAGGGTAAATTTGGGCGCAACCAGTATTTCCATAGGTTTTTTCGGGAATACGATTGTTGAGCCTACTCCTATGATATACGAGGATGAATTCCCAAGTAATTATACTCATTGGTGATTATGCAATACCAAGTAATGAGGATCATTTTTATATCATTTAATTTTTATATAATGAGGATGATTATTCTATCCTTTGCTCATGGGCTAAATGAGAATGAATAGGCTCTCCTTAGATTGGGGTTGTTGGTGGATGATTACACTATTACCAAATTATGGTCTATAGAGGATCAGTATGCTCTCCACAACTTATGTCTTATAGAGGATGATAATGATCTCCTCAATTTTTCATATGAGAAAGATCACCATTTGTGCTATCTGGGATAAGGATTATGAGAAAATATATTATTACTTTGTAGAGAATGGTCTCTCGCACCTATGATTGGAGTTGAGCATGACATCCACATTATGATCTCAAGGGGTGGGTATGGAATCTCAATGGTGATCTCTCATTAGATATTACCTAAGGGTCAGACATGTAGGGTTTATCTGAGATTCAATGTTATAACCGCCTATAGACTAGGACATTGGGATAAAAAATTGGACATGATTTACTTGGAATGAGTGTCATGTAATCTACCTCTTGAAAATTTATTGGATGTCCTTCTGTACTTCCCTGAAACCCTTCTTTATAGTTATCAGAGGTGAGTACAAGTGAAACTAGTGTTAGGATGAGAATCCCCCTAGCATGACATAGATTTCATAGAGAGATGTATGTAACTGGATGAAGTAGGTATACGTATATTGGGATTACAGAACTAGAGACTAAATTAATGATACATGACTACAGAGGATGAAAATCAATTTCAATAACCTTTGTATAGGATGTCCATGTGATTGGTTTTACAAACCTAAGGATCAAATACCAATTTTTTATGTTATTTCTTTAACTTTACTCATGATTATTCATATTTATTTATATATGTAAAATAATGGGACAATTTATGTAAATAGATATAAGTATGGTCATACATGATGGATGATTCCTAGTTGATAGAAATTATGGACCCTAGGTTCGACTATGGTTTTGTGCTTATTATGTTTACTTTTATTTTCAGTTGAGTCTTGGCTGGGATAAGAATATTTATTTTTCATGCACTTATAGAGGAATATTCTATAGTTTCATCATTGTTGTGGCCTTCTAAGATTATTTCTCACCCTTTTACAATAACCTTCATTTTCCTGTAGACCTTATGTATATTTTTAGGTTGATCATAGATGTGTGGTGGATAAGGGTGAGGCCTAGATTTTCCTGATCAAGAAGATCTGATTGAGAGAGTTATTCTGATCAGGATGATATAGGTCGACTATGTCTACAGATTGGGTATGTGGTCTGGATCTTAGTTATTAGTATATCCAAGTAATTTAATTCAGTTTATTTTGTACTCCTCTCTTTGTATGGTTGGCCTAATGGGAGACCAATGTTGTAAGTATGGAATAACTATTCAGGATTTATATATATTTTATTTATTATTCAAACATGCTCTATTTCATTTTATCTACTTCGTGTACGCTCAGTTTATTTATTGTTGTGTGTGATACATATCTATTATTGATATTTCATTAAATTGACATTTAGTCGCAATATACACATAGTCACATCGTACACCCTCGTTTCTAGTTATCTAGATCTAGTGTATAAGGATATTTATTTAAGTCAATGTGGTCAACCAGATCATAGCACATGATTAGTGGAATCTGGGTTGGGATGTTAAATGTATATTGGATTAATGTTAATGTAATTAATATCTATTGATAGCTAATTTCATATTATTCCAATGGTTTTATCCTATGATGAATAAATCTGTTAATTTAAAATGGTGGGAAAATTGGTTATTTATAATTGTGAGCTTTTTTGGGGCAAGGCCAGCTTGTTTTCTTTTGAAGGCTATATTCGTTGGTTCTAGGGCCCAAATTCTCTATTGATTTTTTTATTATTTTCTTCCTACCCTGTGTGATTTCTATTTCTATAGAGCATAGATACATGATGTGACATGATCGTAAGATGAAGGATGTATTGGTGATAATTAGAGGGATTATTAGGTTTATGTTTATAGTTTGAACCAGTTTTTGTCAGATAGATTTTGATATGCATAACGGTGTATGGGATGGAATAGAGACTGATGGAAGTGGGTGTGGTTGGGATTTATCATTTCTTTTTTCTGCTAAAATCTATAATGATTGATTATTAATGAATCTAAATGGAGTCTTGATGGATGGATTTATTATTTCAGAATTTTATTCCTCACTTATTAATGCATAGAAATGTTCATTGTTTTTGAATATCTTATAATTTTTTATGAAACATAATAGATTACCCAAAATTATTTAATCATAATAAATGAAAAAATATTTAACCCATGGGGTTGGAGGCTTTACAATATTATGAAATTATGATAGTTCTTGAGGTACCTAGGAAAAGGATGGGTTATTCTTGGATTTAATGGTTTTTGATAGATAATTAATGTAAGAATAGAATGTTTGAAAGGAAATAAATAATTAAATGCATCTTTAAATGTTGTTATACTTATAGGATATCTATTCTAAAGCGGTGGAAGCTTGGTGTTGAAGGGATGATAACTGTAGTTGAGGTTTAAGCTATGTTAGTTCCCATAGTTTGTTTTATGAGTTGCTTATATATTCCTTCTGTTATGTGATTTAAAATTCTACCGAACACATTTTTTTAGGGTAACCTACACTAAATGGGCTCTAGAAAAGAGTTTTCCACACCATCTAGTTTGTCAAGAAATAGATTCCTAACTAACCCCTCACTCCCCAATCTATTTTCATAGAATTTTTATGTATTATTATGAATAGTGGATACCTTTCCGATATATGTTTCATGATGCAAGTAATGTATTATGGTTATTTAACAATCATGGTTCTATGGTTATGGTATCCCAAGGATTATTATTAATAAGTTGTGTATTAGATTTGATGTATTGAGGTATAATACACAACATACGGGATGTTGTGGATCCCAAAAACTACTTGGATACTATCTAGATATGTGTATGTGGATAATGAGATTATGTGATGCATGTGGTGCATGATATGTTATAGTTTCCCAAGTGTTTTGGATCATTATAATTTATTGTAGGGAGTTGACCAAGAATGTGCTATGTTACAGAAGAGAAAAAAACTAATGAGGATGTGGTAGTAGGGATCCTTGATTTTGATAATTTTTTATATTATATTCTTTCATATTTGTTATACTTGGTGATAGATCCATAGTGAGGCTTAGATATTGAGATACATATTTCTATAACGATTCATTTTCACATGTTTATTTACCAGTGCTATAGTTTGGTTTATTTATCTTTTGTAAGAGAGGATCCAAGGAGAATCTTAATGAGTATACCTGTTATTCCCAACCTATATCTATATAAACTATTTTTAAGGTATGTCGGTGATATTTTTTGATTGGTTTTGACATTACTTGATAATAGTAGGTTCATGATCTATTTATGATTGATGTTTCTACCAAAGATTTTGTTTTGTTAAATATAGTTTCTATTTTTCAATAATTTAGTTTTTATGAAATTATGTACTAGTATTTAGATCTTTTATTTACCTTGATATGGAGTTGTTTGGTGGTTTTTCCTTAACTCTCATTCCTCATGATCCTCTTATAGGGTAATTACTCACATTTGTGCATATGATATCCCCTTAATGGTTGTTGAAAACCCATGTCCTAGTGGATTCTAGATTCATGTAGAATTATCTTCATTCTATCATTTCCATCTTTAGAGGGGTACATTTTCAAGGAGTGGGTCATGATAGATTGGTATCAGAGGTGACATAGAGGGATATAATGAATTTTTGAATTAGATACTATTTAGTAGTACACTGGATGGTAGGGAAACAACGTCATATGAGATTAGTATTCAATTTAAACAAGATATTTTTTTATAACATAGGTATTTAGGTCCCCTGTGATTTTAATCAATGGACATCATGTTTATTGAGCCTAATAAGTGAAGTGATGATGGTTGTGAGGAAGAACTATGAAACAATTAACCATCATTAATTTTTTGGTATGTTTATAAAATTGGAAGACCTTTGGATTAGGTAATGCATTAATTAATTAATTTTAAATATTCTATATTCTAGGTTTAGGATTCCCTAACAATATATTCATTTTCAATAATGACTCTATAGAGATGTCCTCATCGTATTCATATGAAATTTTATTAGTAGAATGTGACAAAAAACAATCTAAGGGTTAAGGTATATGATAAAAAAAATATAGGTGGAAACTTCAAGAGATTTAGTGATAGAGTCTATAGTAGAATAAGGGATCCATTTTGGATTCAGCGACACGAAAATGGTTAGAGGAAGTGGAGATAGGCTTCAGTTTGATTTGTTCTCATAAATAGCACTGTGTTTTTAAGTGATGATGATGCTACATAGGTAGCCAACAAGTGGTGTCTGTTTTCCCATGGGGATTGAAAGGATTTTGATGTTTCGGGGGAAACGTTTTGTCACTAGTTCTGATATGACTTTAAATATTTAACCATGAAGTCATCCAATCACCATGAGCTCTATACCCATCAACATGAGAGCTCTAGCATGTTAGTGTTTGTGATCCTATTTTTAAACCATTTCCAATACACATTATAAAAATTAATATATATGAATTATTTGAGACAAATTTTAAGGAGGCTCTACATCCCAAGATCTTGTTGTAGGTAACTCTTTTTATGCTATGGATATATAAGGCGATACTTGGGAGAGATGTAGGTTTTGAGAGGATGATAGTCAGGAATGGATTTCTATGAGAGGGGAGTCATAAGGATTGTCCTCATAGTATATTTGTTTTTTGAGGTTCTCAGTTTCTTATATATAAGAGTTTTTATAATTCTCGGGTTTGGTCTCAGTGCACTTCATCTTGTTTTTCTAGGGTTGGATGCTCTTATGCCCCAAAAAAGGGATCCAATTTTTTTTCCTTATAGAGGACTAGGTCATTAGTGGAATTATTGTTTGAAAATTTTGAGATGGAATGATGAAGCTAGTGATCTATTCTAGGTTATTCCATTGTATAAGTACTAACCAAGGTAGTAGAAGTCAGGCTCCACATCCTTTGATCAAAATAGTGGAGACACGATAGGTATATAATAGACCTATGGTGTTTCTCTTCCTTATAGGGAAAAGAAAAATATTGGAAGGGGCCATCATCAAGGGTAGATAGGTTGCAGAGTTGTTCATAGCCAGTTTAGTGCTCTAGGGTTTCTAATGCCATGTGAGTTATACATCATTCACGGTAAACGTTTCTTATTTTTTTCTTGGGTGAATGTCCGGATTGCTTCTAGATCTACATAATCCTTCATTTTGCCTATATTTTTCAGTTCATTGGGATTTTTGGTGGGGAAACATCCAATATCACTAGTGTTGACTATGCAAGATGAAGGTCGAGGTAGTTTTTTAAAGTATGTAGAGAATGTGAGAAAGTCTATGGGAAGCACCTTTCTGGGGGAGACTTTCAAAATTAGTGGAATAAGATATATAACGTCATACATGGTATAAAATTGTAATATTTGGTTCATTCTATAATGTATTTCATCAAGAATTAAATTTTTTTCAATAATTATAACAGATATTCATTCATGTTCCTGGTGAGTGACACCCTAAAATAGGTATGAGTTATGTTTTTATACTTCTCTTCATTAATGGTTGAGTTGATTCTGAGTTCATTGGAGGTTCATCCTACGGTGTTTCCTAAGGTTGTAAATGAGTATCAAAATGTATTTTCGAATTTTTTAGTGTTACCAATTTAATTTGAGACCAATTATGGGATATATATATATATATGGAATTCTTAGACTTTGATTTATTCATATAGGATAGTTTCTTTTGAGTTGTGAGGGTTGTAGATAAATATTGATGATATATTATAGTGAGTCTTTATTTAGATGATAATCTTGGAGTGAAACAATTTTGTTCCCAAAGATGTTCAATGAAGGTATTCATCTATGAATGAATTATAATCACTTGAATTAGGTGATAGTGAATAATTTCTACCCACATCCATAGATCGATGATTTATTTGATCTCCCAAATGTATCTAGTTTGTTATCAATGATCGATATATAACCAAGATATCATTAGATGTAGGTAAAGGATGAGAGAATTCTAAATACTACTATGCAATGTCAGTATAGTCATTATGTGTCCATTATGAGGTCAGTTGATGTGGAAACAACTTTTTTTGTATTCATGGTGTTGATGAATGTAGTGTTTTGAATTTTTCTGGACTAGTTCGCAGTGGTTTTCATTGATGAAATCATTTTATACTCTGCATATGAGGAGGATCAGGGAGAGAATCCATTATAAGGATTGAGAGTTCTTCTTTAGGAATAGAAATTCAGGATGCTTTCAAAGTATAAGTACTATGATCATCATGTTCTTTTCATAGTTCATTTCATGTCCCAATGTGGTGTACCTATGGATCCGTGGAAGACAGATTCATTTGTTTCATTATAATACCCAAGGATTATAGTAGAGGTGTAGAGTAATATCAGTGATAAATGTTATTATTGGTGATGCATATCTGACTTCTCAAATATTGTGAATTCTCAAACAAACATGAAAGAATGGATCAGGCGTTCTATAGGTTGACATGTTTCATGATTCTTTAATGTACATGAAGGAGAAGATGGTCAACTCCCTAGTTCAATATTTTCTAGAAGAGGGAGTAACATTTAAGGTTTTATATAATGACTTCTATCTTGTATTGGGTTGCATCTAAATGTAACATAGGAACATTTTTATTATGGGTCTTGATAGTTAAGACCCCATGAATATATCTATTCCACCCATGATCACATGTTGGAAGTGGTTGTGTTTTTTTAAAAGTTGTGGTCACACTACCTCAACAGAAAATCATTTGTGGTTTTTAATTATCACAAGATCAAGTGATATTTATTTCACTGCATGACCTAAATATGAGAAATTTATTATGGATGTAATTTTAACACAGCTATGTATTTTATATTTATAATACACTGGGAAAGGGAAATGTTTGTAGCTAATGAACTAAGAAGAAAGTCACATCGTGGTATTGTGTGTGATTTTGGGGATTCTAAGAGAGTGATGAATGATATCTCTACAATGCATCCTGATATTGGATAGTTTGTTTATATAGGATTCCTTTAATAGATTAATTTCAATTAAAATTTAGTGAAATAGATATAGGTTTTTTGAAAGGGATATTATGATCTAAAACTTTTGCTGGATTTTATTTTCTATACCGACTCCCATTCTGGATGGTATGAGGAAGATAGACATTTTGTATTGTTTTAGTAATGTAATTTCATTCCTCTGGTGTGTATATGGTGGTTCTCTGTGATATCCATAACTCAAACACTTTGATATATATGGGTGTGACCAAGATGTAATGTTCTCTAAGTGATCAGTTTTGTTGTATTGCATTGAAGTGTTCAAATTTAGTGATTCTGTCATGATGTTTAGTATTCTCAAAGGTGATGGTAAAAAATTGTGTTCTTTGGGGTCTTATCTCAAGATATTATATGTTGTTTAGAGGAAGTGTGAGTAAATTTTGATGGACTTATTCAATAGTTTTCCTCAATCTTTGGGAGGCTTTGATTCTATTTGGTTTACAGTAGAAAATTTGAAAACAATTTCCCACTTATTTGAGAAAGAGGTGTCAATCTTAGAGGTGATTTTTTCTAGATTTTAATTATAAGAAGAAGTGAGGATTTATGGATTCCTAAGGATAATCATCTATTATTATGATCATCACTGCACTTCTTGGGTGTGAAGTGGACTATAATATGATTTTGGATCATAGTATTTACTTTTAACTACCTTTTATCTATATAAGAATTATCAACAAACTGGACCATCAAGAATCGTGAAAAAATATTGATTATCTATATCCTAGATTCTAGTGGTTCAGGGGTGAGGCCTAACATCTATTGAGTTTCTTACAATAATAGTATTGACTCCACCATTGGTATAAAACCATTCGAAACATTTCACGGATGAACTTTTTTTCACTATTTTTCCAGACTTGGGATATATATTCAATAATTCATGGTCAAAAATCAGTGAAATAAATAATAAATATGGTTCATGTTATTCACAAGAGGATTAAGGTAGAATAATATTTTTAGAAGTCTTATGCGGACCATTGTTGAAGACAATTTTATTTTTAAATTTGAGATCAATTTTTTTTGTTGGTGAATCCTATTTATGGGTAGTGCAGGTTTGGTTATTGGAGAAATACTTTTCTAAGGTTTTCTGGGTATCTCATTGTGTTGGTAAATCTTGGAGCTATTTCATACTTGTTAACAATTCCACTATAGATTATTCAGATTCATGATTTCCTTCACGGACCACAATATCCCCACATTCTTCATAAATACTCATAAGTCATTGAATGTTTTGAGATTGATGTTAGTGATGATTCAACCATGATTGAGTAGCCATTAAAGACCAAGTAATACTAATAAAATGTGTTTTGTTTCCATTTTATTCCCTTATATAATATCATTTGTTGACATAACGTCATGGAGGAGATAACATGGGAATGAATGTTTAATATACACGCATTGTATAACAAGTTTTTTGGTTCTTGATCTTCTATTTTGTTGTTATTT
Source organism: Viscum album (assembly GCA_963277665.1). Taxonomy (NCBI): domain Eukaryota; kingdom Viridiplantae; phylum Streptophyta; class Magnoliopsida; order Santalales; family Viscaceae; genus Viscum; species Viscum album. The sequence continues at coordinate 323,630,716 of OY728165.1, read as the reverse complement.
TTTTATTGTTGATGATTATATTTCTTAATTGATATTTAAAATTTACTTAACTCCTAATATATGACTTTTCTCTTGTTGGAGAGGTATCTCTATAGAAAGAGTGTGCATGTTCTACTTTAAAGTATTGTTCATATATTCACCTAATTTCTCTAACTGAGATAGGTGTTCTACCAATATAATGAGATTATTGAGAGGTATATCTTAGGTTGGTTTCTTAGATGACCATTTTTTACTTCTATTATATAAGTGTTTTATTTTAATTTTTTAGGATTAGAATTTTTTGTATGTTATCTAATTTAAGGTTTCAAACAATTTTACCTCACTTCATTTAATGTTTATGAGGTATGAGATGATTTGAGGAAGCATGGAGTAGGATTGTTGGGGTTTGAAATATAAAATTTGGAAGCATGATTAATTCATGATGTGAAATTATGTTCACAACATGAGTGAGTAGGTTGTGTCATGAATTGTATTTCACAACTCATATAAGGGTGGTACACATGGTACGATTCACAAGATGAACTATCAGTTCATGATGTTAAGTTATGAGGGGTTGGATTTCAAAAATATATCCCGTAAAACAAATGAAATGAAATTTTAGTTCACATCATGAATCAATAAAGGTTTATTTTATTTAGGAAATGTGTTTTTTAATCTCAAAACATGTCCCATTAAGGACCTAAATTACACGTTCATGTAAAGAATTCACGTTTTGAAGTGTACGTATAAAACCTTTTCAACACTTGAAATAACTCGAAATACATTTATTTCTCCAAAACACTTGGTAAAATGTTGTTCCATTTCAATGTGTTTCTAAGACCCTTCAATTTTAATTAATTTATGTCTTACCATGTCCGATCAGTGGTGATCTTATATGAGTTTTCCCTATATTTATTATTGTTTATTATCTATTTATTTTATTTTCCCAAGTTCAACCCTGTGATGCTATGATGGGATATCTCGTTTATTATAATGGAGTTATTTTTATCTTTTTTAGTGACTTCATGGAATGAAAACCTTAGAGAGAAGTAGATTCTTTATACAGTATGTGATCAAAGATCAAAATTATGGTTCCCTTCTTTTCCAAGTAACTTTGAAATCCTCAAGAGAGTGGATTCATTAAATATCATTTATTAGGTTAAATTTTAAATTTATTATGACTTATATCATTTAGTAATGTTGGAATTAACCATAATTGTTGTTAAATTATATTAAATAATAATTTGGTTTTTTTATAGTGATCACATGTGCTTTTATTGTATTACTGGGTTTCCTATTGACATTATGTTTAGAGTGTTATCTCTTATTTATGATATGGTTTATCATGTTCAATATGATTTAAATATTGATAAAGAATATAGTGTTGGAAATTTTTTTGGGTTAAAATGACAAAGAGGCATGAATAATTTTTTATTGTTATTACTTGTGAAATTTTGGAGTTGGAAGTTATGTTGGAATCATGTTTAATTATTTAATATCTATTAATAGCAGTTGCATTAGGATTTATATTATTGTAACCTTTGATAAATGAATCAAGTAATTAAATATAGTAGAAAAATGGGTGTCTTTTCAATGTTAATTTTTTGGTGTTGAGAAATACCATGTTCATATAAAAGATAAATACATTAGTTTTAGTGCATAGTTTTCCTATTAACTATTTTACATTTTCTATCTTCCCTATGTGATTTCTCTTTAGCAAGAGCCTTGATACCCAATGTGATGTTATTATGAGAGGATTAATGGTTTCAATAGAATTTGAGGGGATTCCTGACATTGTGGAAATAGTTATTACCTATGATTTTTGAATGGGTCATGATATGCATGGTGCTGTCAAGGATGGCACTAAGACTGATAGAATTGGGTGAACCTATGTCTTCCGATTTTTTGTTGTTTTGAAATAAAAAATTCTTTTTTAATGAATCTGTTTGGGTGTAGGATGTATTATTTTCTTGTTTATAATTTCTTTTACCCATTTCTTAACATAAATACATGTTATTGGTTTATTCATCTTTTATGGTAAAATAGGATGAGTCCTAGAGTACAAAATTTTTTGTAATGATATTGAATGATATGATCGATTAACACATGGGGTTGGAGGATGAAAATAATGATAAAATTAACTCTTGAGGAAACTTGGAATAGGTTGGAAAAATCCAAAATGGAATGTAATTTTATTTAAAATTCTTGTAATAATGTTATTTTTAACAAGAAATAATTAATTTGACGTCTCTAAAATTATTAGTGTTATTAGAAAACATACAGTTCTTAGTAGTAGTAGTGAGGTGTTCGAGAGATGATAACACTAGTTGAGGTTAAGGATATGTGAATTTCCATATAAAATATTGTGAGATATATATATTCCTAATCCAATGTTATTTTATATGCTACCCCACTCATGTAGTAATGGTGACCCACACCTAGTGGACTATAGGAGGGTGTTTTCCCCAATATCCATTTTGGAGTGGAACAGATGGATGACAACCACATCATTCTTTACTCATATATCATAGTCGTTTTATGTTTTGTTTAACATTTTGGTAACATTTCCCATATATTAGTTATGATAATTGTAATTTATTATAGTTATTTCAAACAAATGTATATGGAAATTTTGTATCCTAGAGATTATTATAAGTATTTCTGTATGAGATGTAATGGATTGAGGTATAATACAAAATGTACAACCTATGGTGGATCCCAAACACTACATGGATACTATCTTGATATGTAGATATTGATTATGAGGTGATGTGATGTATAGGGTTCATGAAATGTTATAATTTTCTAGGTATTTGTGGGAAGGATCATTTATTTGAGAGTGATAGCTCACAAAATAAGATATGGGGCCATAATAGTAAACTTGTGGGAAAGTGGTAGCGGGGTATATTAACATTTATAATTATGTTATATATTATATTATTTCTTGTATATGATTCTTTTTGAGAGAGATATGGTGAGGTTTATAACATTGCATACCTATTTTGCTGATGATTCAAATTCCCTTGTTTATTATCTTGGATTTAGTATACTTTTATTATCTTTTTCATGGGGGTTATGAGGTGGATTAAAATAAGTATACTTGTTATGGTCATTATATATCTATATAAGATAATATTTATTCTATATGAGCTAGTTTGGGATTCGGATAGAAAATACAAGAGTGTGGGTTGTTCATGAGCAATTTGGGATTAAGGTCATTGCTGATTGTTTTTTCTGGGTACTTATATTTCATCCTTTTTAGTTGTCCAATTAGTATGAAATTACATTCATAGAATGAGATATTTTATTTATCATTAGTAGGAGTTTTATATCTTAAATTATCTTTCATTCGTCTTTCTCTTTGTAGAGTATAATTCCTCCCATTTGTGGGTATGATACAACCCAGTGATTGTCATGATTTTGTGGCCTATTGGAAGAAAAATTTAGGCATCCTTATCTTCCTTCTGTCATTTTCATCCTAAAAGGGGTACCACTTGGGGGAGGGTTTCTGATATTTTGATTCTATTTGATGAAGATATAGATCATATAATTAATTTATAGAATATATAATTTCCTTTTTAAACTATTTTATTTATATCATTGATAATAATAATTGAATGCATATTGTAACCTTTAAATGGATTGATGGAACATCATATGGATTCATAGCACATAACCCTATAGTATGTTCATTTTGTTACCCATATATCTTCCTTATATTGTAATTAAAAACAAGTTTTTTTAATTATTAAATTAATAATGTTTTCAAAAGTAGTTTTATTGTAATTGAACATGTAAAGGATAAGGATTAATATAAAGGATAATGTTTAATCTATCCAAGAAGGAATACAATTGGTCTCTTAGGAAATCAATCCAAAAAACAAGCTTACCCAATATATATCCTTTTCACCATATTTAAAAATAAAATTATATTTCCTTATCATAAATGTTTTTTCTCATTATTTCAAATATTCAAATACTTTGAATTTTTGGATTTATATTTTTTTTTGATATTCAAAAAAAGACAATGCTTAGTTAATGACATAAATGAAAGAGAGAAAAATAAATATTATAAGGCTAATGATTGTTTGGAAAAATATCTTATTATCGAAAATTTTATTTTTGAATGTATATTTTTAGTGATAAATTAATTTAATTTTAAAATAATTTAACCCAATTAAAAAAGTAGTTCATAAATTAGGAAAATAAAAATGAAAATATTATTTAAAGCTGGTGTTTTTCATTTATTAAAAAAAATTCCATTCATATTTATCGTGATGTAAATGCATTGATTAGTTTTTATATTAATGAATGTAGCATTTTTTTATTGAAAAATATTTTGAATAATAATTGTTATTAATATAAAACAATGAAAATAGTAACTTTATCCATCTATGTAATTTTAAATAGAAAATAATATTAATTCAACCTTGTATTTTAATTTTCTGAATTAGATGATGTTTCATTTTCTAAATAGTATTTTTATTTAAAAAATATACAACTTTGGGAGTGGGTCATTGAATGTAGAAATAAATATAGTTGGACTATATAGTTCCTTTATAAAAATTAATGATTCAATAAAATGTACACATTTTCTAATCCAATTGATCATAATTCCTTTATCCAACCTAGAATGGTATTTTGGGAATTTTTTATTTCTTGATATCCTTATTCTTGTAATTTTATTAATACAACTTGTTGTAAATTTTTATCAATAATGAGTAATTAAAGATGAAAAAGTTTAATAAGTGTTTCTAGAAGTCAATTTTTTAATAGAAACCCCCACGGAACCCACTACAATTTATGTACTTACATGCATTGCTCATTTATCACCGAAGTTTTGACCAAACCTTAGTTGATTAATGTGTCTTAGAGGACTAAATATTTTATAATATATCATTCCACTTTGCATTGGGTCGTAACATATGTAAAATAACCTAGGTTACCAAATGATCGTTGTTATGATAAAAAATAAAATTTCTATATTTCATTGATTATTATAAAAATCGAAAATAAAAATTTCTTAATGCTAAAGAAGTGAAAAGAATTATTACCCTTGGAAAAAAGACACCTATTGTTATCCTTTTATGGAACATATATTTTTAACATATACATGACTAAATCCAGACAAAATATGTCCGTTTTATTATAAATAACTAGTTATAAAACATAGGCTCCATTCTTATTGTAATATGTATTTATTTAAAAAATTAGATATCCACATGTTCATAGGGTGGTTGTCAATGATGATTATTTTTATATAAAGTATTTTTGAAAAACTTTTGGTGGTTGTGAAAAATGGATAAAACATGTAGTGATTGTGAATACTGATTTAGTGACTCATTTTAATGTGATGGCATGGTAACCGCTAGAAGAGGCCACCCATTCCATGAAAAGATCATTGATGACCACTTTTTATTATTTCCAAAATCCCAAATTTCTTATAGGGAATCACTACATCATATGTTACGACCTAATAATTAAACTCATCAATTAATATTGAGATACATAATATATTAAAAAAATATTTTTTGAAATCAATATTATTTTACATTTTTGATGAGATAAATTTCACATAAGATATTATATCTTGTAAAATAATTATCTCATATATGATATAGAATAAATTTCATATACATTAACTTATCATTTATAAAATATAAAATATTTTCCCTATTATATGAGAAAATTTTCACCCTAAATATCAAATATTCTTTTAAAAATAATCTTATCACATATACAATGTGGAATAACTGTTATATACTATGAAAATTTTTTTAACATATTTTTTATCATGTATGTGATATGATATGTTTCATGTTCAATTTTTTATATTTTAATTAAGTTTTTTCCTTAGGCATGAGGTAATATAAATTTCATTCTCAATGATATACAAAATTAAAAATTAAATATATCTCATAAGGTTGATGAGATAAATATATTTTCAAATTTAAAAACAAGTAAAAAATTAAAATCATATCATGTGAGATATGTGATAAATTTAATCTATTATGATATATTTTTCACATGCTGAAATTTAACACTTGTAATATATGAAATTAATCTCATTTAGAACAATTAATCATTAAAAAGAAAAAAAAAATTTCTCATCTACTATATGTAACATATTTCATTATAAATTATTCATATTTATTATTATAAAAGTTATTTGATGTATGATATGAGTTAAATTTAACTTAAAGAAATGTGTTTTTAAAAAATTGAGATTTATTTCACATAGAATAAGATATATATTTTATTTATTATGACCTATCATTAAATAAATCAACTAATGTTTAAAATGAAAGAAATTTCATGTATAATGATTTATATCTTTTCAAAATAAAAATATATATCATGTAATAAATATGATATATTTTATAAAAAATTACAGATTATTTAAAAAAATGAAAATTATAATTCATATGAGATGAAATAAATTTCCTATACTATATGATATATTTTATAAATAAATTTATTTATACATGAAATAAGAGATAAAAATTATGCATAATGATACATCATTTATAAAATGAAATTTATTTTATCTACGAGATGATATATATTTAATTTATAAGATTGATTAAGAATTGAAATTTATCCCATGTATATAATTTAACATATATACTTACTTTAAAGTATATTAAATGTTAAAATTTATTGATAACTCTATAAAAAAAATTAATAATGGAATTATAGTGTAGGAAATGTTAAAATTTAGAGCTTTTTATTGTTTTATTTCCATTTATCATAAATAATTTACCAATAATAATATATGTTTTTTTAAAATCCTTATATTTTTCAACACATATAAAAAAATATTTTTCACTTTTTTATAAAAAATGAATATAAAATTTAACTATATTCAATGGTCTAATAAATTTCATCTATAATAAAAAAACAAAGTCAAATTAGTTTTGAGGAAGATGAGCCTTAAAAATATATACATTTACAGTAATGTTAAAGAATTCATTCACCAGAAATACATATCCACTGGTTGTTCAACAACATAGAGTTCAAAATGCCATTTCATACCCACACATCCCACTATTAATTAACTTAGGAAGTCCTGCTGCACCCTAATTTTAACTCCTAATATATTTCAAAAACATACACATAATCTCAATGCAATGGAAAAATAATTGGAAAAATGTAAATAACCACACATGATTACATAGTTTTGAGTTTCTCCCTCATCTATAAAAGAACAGTACATACTACTTAGTATTAGTGTAATTACAAGAATTAAAAACATTGTAGCTAATGAACTTATGTTTCACTTTTTTGACAATAAATCTTTTAAAAATTGATCGCACGACCCTTTTAAAGAGTTACACAACTAATCAATTAGTTTACACTAATATTTGAAATATGAGTTTAACCATCCAGTGAATTCACCTCTCAACATCCACTTCCTCTATGTCAACCATCTCAGTGATTACACAGTTAACGAAAATGAAATGTTTCATTGATTGTCCTACCAAAAGGATATAAAAACATTGTGATCTTCCGGTATAATTACCCATAAGATATTGGTTTATACTAACACTATTCTGAAAATAATTAATAGAATAATGTGATTTGAAAATTTCAATGTGTGATATTATAGAGACATAATGAGAATTTACATTCCCAATAGAATCCTACTTTAAAATTGTTTCAAGAAACCTCATCAACATCCTTTAGAACATTGGAAAAACTCCATTATCTTTCCACCTTTTTACTATGTTCTCCATCATAATCTTGTTCAGTCAAGTACCATTTAGGCATAATATTATCATAGAATATCTTGGACTAACACCTTTGTGAAAATGTATACTGGGTTTCACTGCCCTCTGATGTGATGTATCTCTGACACTTTTTCAGTTAGTAGATTCCAAATGAAATGTAATATTTTTTCATTGTATTTTGTTCTTTCATGAAATTTTAGATTATTTGAATGGTTGATAACACTTTGGCTATTATAAAAATTCATTAATCCTTTTTATTATTTACTTATATCCTTCAGTAATAACATCTACCAGAATTGCACTTTTAGAAATTCGATACCTATAACTTATTCTTCTTCCATTGTAAAAAAATGTCCAATCGTCTGTTGTAGTGACATCCAACCAATATTCATTCAATAAAATGTAAAAAATAACTCGTTGTGATATTCCAAGTGTGTGAATCACTTGAAAAATGTGCATAAAATGTTATTTATGAGTAATATCTTCCCTAATGAAAAATATTTTATACATCGATCCCTTCATGTATCATATGATTCACTTAATTGATTTCAATGTTCATTCTTAGGGATATACAAAAAATGTTTTATAACTCCAAATATAAAGGTAATGTTTTTCCACTAAAAAATAGACACATATTTATAGATTCAAATATCATATCAATACAAAAACTTATTCATGTATCAGACCACATAATCAATTGAAGGTACATGTGCCTTGGATAACATGACCTGTCAGGAATGCGGAGTAATGATAGACCTACATCTAGAAATCCAAAATTTCTAGAATATCTCTAATATTTATTCTTTCTCAGATAAAAATTGAGTACTAGATTTATGGTATATTTTTATCATCATCTCTAAGATTTTTGTGGATTGATCAAGATAATTCATTTTAATTCTTTTGAACATATTACTGTTCACATCATGAATCTGTTGAATTTATAGACCCACTAGACACATGTCATCAAAAAAGCGTATAAATAAACCATAAGTATCATAAGCCCACCAATATTTATAATAAAAAGTATTTAGGTTTTTACATATTAATACTTCTTCCACAATGAATGAATTAAGATTCCAGTTCTGTTGTTGAGGTTCAAATTTTAGGATATAGATCATTTGCTTTAATTTTCAGACTTGTACCCCCTTTTTATGTTTCTAAATCCCCTTGGGATGGTTCATAAATATATCCTCATAAAAATAACCATTAGTAATAATATTCTTGAGACCCATATACTATATTTTTAAACCATTTGATTTAATAATTCTTAACATAATCCAAATGATTGTATTCTTTATTACCAGTGGAAGAATTTATGGGGAATTTATCTCTTCATTATATTGGAAGCAATTCACCACCAACCATAAATTATATCTTATTATTAATAAATATTAATCAATAAAATAGAAGACCCATTTGTTCTGAAGTTAACTCTTCTCTATCAATTTTCTAGTTATCTCCCAAAGATCTGTTTAAATGTAAGGAATTAAACTTTTACCTTATTTGTATCTCTCATTTCCTCGTTTCAATAATAGTTGATTCTTATTCTAGAGATTTGTGTTCTCCATAATACATTAAGTGTATGGAGTTCATGTATACACCATAAATTTGTACTATCCATCTAACTATTAATGTCCTTATTTTGAGAAGATTCATAATTTTCTGTTGTTTGAATTGTAGTTTTATAAGTTGTGTTGATCATGTTATGGATTAATCTACTACCGAAGATTTACCTTGGATTCCAATATTTTTTAACATTTCAGGTGTAGCTATTAATATTTTATTTCATATCACACTCATGTAGAAATTTTCCATCAATATTATTTTGAAATTATTGGTTCTTATATCAAGATTGTCTGGAACATCCATTGCAGATCATGCTTCCTCAAATTTTAATTTTCACAAGATTGTATATTTCCATATAGTTTTTTAATTGAATGTTATATGTCAAATTATAGTGATATTTTTATGATAATTATTAAACATTTGGTAGCCACCATAATCATTTAAATAGCCTATAATAATTGAGTATTTTTAATTTGGATCTAGTTTATCACTATCCTTTACAAAAATAAGAGAATAAGGAATAAAAACAATTATTTTGAGTTGTTAAATGTCAGGTGCTTTACCGGTCTATAGCTCATCAAGTATAAATTTTTATATTGCAGATTCCTAACTTATTTTGACAATGTATGTCCCAATGATAATTTATTCTTCCCATATGGCCTTAGGAATGCTAGTGTGCACATGCATGTATATTTCCATATCTGCAAAAGTATGTAACATCCTCTCCTCTACTCCATTATGTTATGTAGTAACAAATAATATGATCTCAAGATAGATATCCTACTAATGGGTAATATTACAAAAATTTATACCATTTTACTAAACACCATTGTCATATTTAAGGCACATCAACCTTCACTCCCATTCTAATCACACCATTGCTTTACATTAAGCAAACACATCAAAAAATCATATGTTTTCTTATGAAAATAATTTAACACCTTCCTTGAATAATTAATTTGAAAAATTATCATGATTATCCATGAGAAATAAATGATGATTTTTCAAAAATATATATGTAAAAAATATCTACATTCTGTAAGATTGGGTTCTTACTATTCTTGTTAAATGACAACCACTTTTTCATTCAAAGAACATATCTATGTCAAATTTTTACAGTTATATAATCAAGATTTATAATTTCATTACCTACTAGAATCATTATTTTTATTTCACTAATGTATATCCATCTATGTTTCTAGAACTTGATAAAATATTATTCCAAAATTCAATCCATTTAACTCTAAAAAGAACATTTGGTCAGATAAAGGGTTGTATCGATAACTCCCCATGAACCATTTATCACCAAGTCACATTGTAGGTCCCATTGTTTAATGAAATGAAAAATCCATCATCATCTAACTAACCCACAAAAAATGATATTACTCTTGAGTCTTGGTATGTTCCTCTCTTCATTCAGCTTAAGGATACTCACATTCGGTATATGAAGATTTATATATCCTTTTTCATTTACTTGAAAAGGATTATAGCCTCCCAAAAAAAATTCATAATTCATCTTAATACAATGTTTCTGATACATCCATGATCAAACCTTGAGTAGATGGACGCACTAGAACCAACCACCTATCACACCACCAGATTATGAACAATGAGTAGTGCATCACAATCATCTCCCATTAGGATAATAGATATTGTACTCCTCCTAGATGTTATTAAAGTTTCATTCATGGGTCTTTTGAAATTACTCTAGATATTTAATTAATTACCACAATTCCATTTGGTATGTCCTAGAGAAATAAAAATTCTACATCTCATCCCTCTGTAGATTATTTTTATTTGATGTCATTTCATTCGATGCTGGGAGAATAAAATTATGTTAGTTTTGTGATTATTACAAGGAGGTTCTAGGACATCTCATATCATGATATCCTTACATAAAATAAAATTACTAACATTCATGAATGGAATATTGATCATTTCATAAGTATTATATAACATTTTGTCTAGTCTATCCTTAGATTCGGGTAAGGATGAAGGTAATAATATGGTCCACATATCATTTGTGAAGGTAATCTTCACTTATTAATCCTTATTGACAATCATGTTTAATTCATTCATATGATTTTTTGACCATTATTCAGATCAAATCATGATAAAAAATTACTCATTATGAACACTTTTTTATCCCTATTTGTTTTTCATACATTCCTTCTAGGGATTCCATAAGCCTAAATATGGTCTTCTTTTCCCTGATTTTGAAAGTAATATTTCATTACAACATCACATTGACCATGAATAATTCTTTATGGTCTAAATTTTATGACTATCATCTCCCTATATTATTTGGTTTCTCACCCAAATAATTTTGACATCATTCTATATGATATCTTATTCTATTATCCTCTACCATAAAACAATATCGGTTTCATCAAATCGAATGATACAAACCTTTCCATTCTATATTTCCATATGTACTGATAAATTTAAATTTAAATTGAAATCAATATGAATCTAAGATAAGAATGACTTTTTAATTGGGTTTCTAAGGATGTCAGAACAAGAATTTGAAACCACTTATTGAGGAATTGGATCCTTAAAATCAATAAAACCACAGTACATTTGAACCATATATTCATTGGAAACTTGTATCAACCAAAAGTTCAACACTATAGAGTTCCAACAACTAGTTTGTCCCCCCATAGACTAATATTAGTAGAATGTGGATGTTTTTTTTCACCATAGTAATAACTCTTTATAGACACACTAATAAAAAACATACTTTCAATGTTAAGGAATAATACTTATAAAATGGTAACTCTGCACAGAAGTTTACATTGTTCAAAATTTCACCCTATACTCATGAGATAACCCTAAAAACTCTTTGTTATTAGAGGAATTATAATGATTTCAAACATTGCTTCCAATGATCTAGTGGTACACATATTTTACATACATTATACTAACAATTAGTCCAAACTCCATTTTATATAGGTACCATACAAATGAAATAGGTCACACCGATCTGTGAAAAATGTTAACATTCATCTTTTGAATTAAGCTCTAGATTTTTTCTTCCACTACCTTAACCATATTATCTAGTACACTAATCACCACCAATATTTTCTTCACTGATATTCCTACCAAAAAGCTAGAAGATGTTTGTGAGCATTCAATAAACTAACCCACACACTGATGTTTCCAACTTATACTATTTTAACACGACTAATGTAAAAAAATTTATATAAAATTTAAGTGAGTTAATAGTCATTGATGTAAATATAATTCAGGTTCCCAGGAATTATTTTCTTATATCAGGTTTTTTACTTTTTATAGTATTTAACTATAAAAACTTTTTGTTTGGATATTAGATAAAAATTATTATTTTTAAATAATGAAATTAATTTATTTGATATAATATATTAATAAACTATTATTTTTAATATAAGAATATCTATAATTTTTTTTAATTTTAAAATAATATTACAAAATATGTAACAGAAATTTTATTATAAGTAATTAGATGAAACATAATTATGTTAATTTAATAATTTTTAATAAAATATAGATTTTGTTGATGATAGTCAAAATAAAAATTATTTTGTGACGTGTAAAAGTTAACATCATTATAATATTATAAAATGTTGGTGTCAATCCCATTATTAGAATATATTGTTGAGATATTAAAAATATATTATCTTTATAAAATTCTCAATAAAAGTGAATCCACCTATAACTATATATATCTATTGGTAAAAACATTATATATGAATGAAATTATTAAAAACGTTAACACCTCATTTAAACATTTAAGGAGACTTATAAAAAATATTTTTTTCCACTAAAAAAATAGATCTCATAAATTAATTCGTGGATGTCCATGGGCGGTTCTTCTATAAATAATTAATGAAGAAAAAATTTAGAAAAAATTTGTTTATGAAAGTATTATAATACCCTACCAAATTGGATTTTACATTTTAATTTCATTGTCAATATTGTATAACGGGATAAATAAAACATATAAACTATATGGACAAATAAAATATTCATCGTCAATAGTCCCTCCTGATCAATCAACATGTCTAGGTTGTTGATGCAACTTAATTTCATATTCAGTCAATAAATCATTTTTTAATTGATCATCATGATTGAAAAAATAAATTTAAATAGATTATTGGGAAAATGTACATGGAAAATTAATAATTAGACTTATCAATTTTAAACCAATAAAAAAATTACAAGTGTTTTGAATTCATTCATAGTACTACCAAATCAATTTTTAAAATCCCAAACTGACAAACAACATTAATCATAGCTTTATAACCATCCTCTCCTAGAATTAGGATGATAAAATAAAATTTTATGTTTATGATGATATTTAATAAATATAATTTCTAATAAATAAAGAAAAAACATAAAATAATCATTTTCATGTTAATAATAACTCAGTATGGGTTTGTTATATGAAGAGAGTGAGAGTATCTACCACTAGAGTTCCAACAACAGCAATTATATTGCACAAAACCCAAATCATCATTTATTATTCATCATTTAATAAATTATGGGGACTCTAATAGATGATTATTACACCAACATTTAATAATCAATACAAGGCCTTTAAAATATTTTGAACAAACTATCTCATAATCGACTTATCTATACATAATGCAAAGAAAATAATTTCAAAATTGCATTTTTTGAAACTTAGATAATTCATTTACCAATGTTTCTTAAAAAAGACATTAAATAAGATATGTCTCACATTTAGAAATGTTTATAAATGTATGTCATTGTCACTACCTCATTTACAAAATATTTTATGAAACTTTGACAGATAAAAATAAATAAAATATCAATATTTATATACATCACTATCTAGAAACACCTTATTTACCTACATTTTTTTAGAAACATCTAAAAATGAATATCTCTAAATTAGTGACGTTTATAATATTCCCAATTTATAGAAACTTCATTTTCTGACGTTTCTTAAAAACATTGAATTTTTCTTTGAAATTCATATTATTTATTTTTTAGTGATGTATTCAATTATCACCAAGTTAGTGATGTTTTCAATATTTTCTAATTAGCGACACCTAATGTACCGATGTATTTTTGAAATTTTCATATGTCACACTTCATTTATAAACATTTCTAAAAAATACATGTAACTTTTTTTCAAAATTCACATTTTACTATGTTTTTACAATAAAAAATGCCCCATACCAAACCCCTCTGGTACTCCCCACCCATGCTCTCCTACAATCATCCCTGCTTCATAGACTTCTCCCCTCCTATTCCCCATTCCCTCTCTCCAGTACATAGCTATCTTAACCCTTCCCCAGTCCCCCCTATCCTGTACACTGCTAGCACACCACTTCCCTACACCCTATCTCCAGCACATCCCCAGTACCATACCCCACTACCTATATATACAAATCCTATGCATGATAAAGTCAATGGCTGAAAAATAAAGCCATTAATGAGGGCCAAAATATGAATCTATGGTGTCCACAGCCTAATCCCTTACCAAATCACCTATTGATTTGTTTCAGATTTGTACTTGTGTTATGTTATATATATATATATAAATTCTTATGAGTAGTTGAAAATTAATATTATATATATTATAAAGATACATATAAAAATATAAAAATATAAAAATATAAAACTATATGTGATTATAATTTATTTTTCTATTTTATATCTAAATATATATACCTTTATTTATATTATATATATTTATATTTATATTATAATTTATATATTTATATTTTATATTACATACATATATTTTTATATTTACTGTTCATTAATATTTTTATATTATATATATATCTGTGTGTCTGTGTTTATATTATATATACTTGATTATATATATATATATATATATCCATGTGTGTGTGTGTGTATAAATATTTATGTGTGTGAATAAATATATACATTTATATATATAATTATAATTATAAATTCTCTCTCTCTCTCTCTCTCTCTCACGCATATAGTTAGCCTCATATTAAAACACGGGTCAAAATTTCACTAAAATAGACACGTTAACATGACTATATTTATAATATTTTTAAATATATATATATATATATATATATCTGTGTGTGGATGTGTGTTTATATATATATATATATATTGTTTAAATTTGTGTATGTGTTTATATATATTAAAATATATATCTAAATATATATTTACATGGTTGTAGGGAGATGAGTTATATATAAGCGTGTGTGTGAATGTATATATTAGCATTGATTCAGGAAAACAACCTTAATATAGCGATTCATCCTGAAAAACATGGCTAAATTAGCCACAATTCTGGAAAAAGTCACTAATTTCGTGACCTTTTTGAGGAAATGTCATTAACTTCGCCACATTTTTTAGGAAACATCACTAATTTATATATATGTATATATATATTATATGATTATATTAATATATATATGTGTGTGTGTGTGTGTGTGTGTGTGGGTATAAATATATTTGTATATGGATATATATGGATGTAATCAATGTTATATATATGTAAGTGATTAGCTATATTTTAAAACAATGGAATAAATGCCACAAAAATAGTCTCATTTTTATAAAAAATGTGACTAAACTTAAAAAATTTAAATTTATTATGTTATATATTTACATAGATTTCAATATTTAAAATTTACCATTATATATATCTATATTTATATATAAATATACATATATTAATATATATATATGTCTGTGTGTGTGTTTATATTTCATATGTTATATGTTATATGATATATTTTATGTATATATATATATATATTTATATTATATTATATACATATGTTTATTATATATATATGTATGTATGTTTATGTATATATTTTCAATATATTATATGTTTAGATTAATATATATATATATATATCATTTTGTGTGAGTGTATTTGTAAAAATATATATGCATATATATATATATATTTACACACACACACACACATAATTAACAATGTTTTAAAACAATAGTTAAAATGTCACCAAAATAGACATGTTTTCATTAAATGTGACTATATTTAAAATATAATATTGTGTTTTTATATATTTAAATATATAGGTTTATATACATATGTTTGTGTTTATAAATATTAATTTACACACACACATATATATATATATAAACTTACATCGATGTAGAGAAATGAGATATTTAAATATCAGTATATTTTAGAGATATCATTTGAAACACATAGTTAATTTAGAGATGTTTCCTAAAAACAAGGCTAAATTAAGGATGTTTTCTGAAAATATTAAAAATTTAGAAAGTTTTTTTCGGAAACATATCAAATTGAAAATATTTTTGAGGGGAATACACAAATTTAGTGGCATTTCATAGAAAATGTGACTAATTTCATGACACCTTAGAAGAAAAAACACTATATTATCAGTGCTATCTGGTAAAATATCTAAATTAGTGATTTTTTAGGAAAATATTTATAAATTCATGATGTATTTTAGGAAATGCCTCAAATTTATTAATGATTTTAGTAATAAATGTTAAATTAGGGCATTTACATGAAAAACATTCCTAAATATTAAAATAAGGGACATTTTTCAGAAAAATTTTGCTAACACTATGAGAAGAATAACTTTTTGCAATGATCTATTTGCAACGGAATTAATTCCCATCATAAATAGTCCATCCCAGAGGATATTTGCAACATAGGTTTTAACCCGTTGCAAATAATTTGTTATTTTCGACGAGATTTGGGGTTCTGTCGCAAAAAGAAATGCGTGGTTTGGCACTGTCTGCGCACCACACCGTGAGAATGTTATTTGCGATGGGGATATTCCCCCATCAAAAATAGTGATTCGGTCGGAGGGTATTTGTGATTGGCCGCATCGAAAATACCGGTAGTGGTAAAAAATATTTTGCGATAGGATGTTGTCCAGTCGCAAAAAGTGTGTCGACATGAAACTATTTGCGACGGGGCCTGTTGCAAATACCCTTCTAACCGTCGACAGTAATTAATACAGGAAAAGGTATTTGTGTCTGGTCCCATCACAAATAGTATGGTCACAACTAATCTAACCCATATATACCCCCACTCGTTTTTCCAACTCTTCCCCTCGATTCTCACTTCCTCTGCCTCTAATCTCTTTTTTTAGGGTGAAAATTTCACTGAGTTAGTTTTTTTACGAATCAGTTGTGAAGTTTGTCAACATCAATAGGAGATGAAGATTAAAGGTATTTATATTTTATTTAATTTAGTATTTATTTCATTTTTTCTATTGATTTTAATTATTGATGAGTAGTTGTACTTAAATTAGATTTAAATTATTTTGTTTTTAGTATTTATTTGTAATAATTAATTGAAATTAATAGTACTAATTCTTAATAATGAGAAATAATTAATAATTATTAATGATAATTAGTATTGTATATAAATAATTAGCGATAATTAATAATTAGTAGCTCTTTTTTTATTTATTTATAGTAATTAACGCTAATTAGTAATAATTAGGGGTAATTTGTAATAATTAGGGTAATAAGTAATTATTAGGGGTAATTAGTAATAATTAGGGATAATTATTATTAATTAGCGTTAAATATTAATAATTACTAATAAATATAAAAAATAATAATAAACAGTAATAAATAGTAATAATCTGTAATAAATGGTAATACATGATAATAATAAGTAATATGAGTAATAAATATTAATAATTAGTAATAAATAGTAATATATATTAATAATTAAGAAGAATTTGTAATAAATAGGAATAAATAGGTACAAATATGATAAATAGGAATATATATGAATATATAAGAATTTATAGGAAAAAATAGGAAAAAATAATAATAAATAGTAAAAAATATTAATTATTAGTAATAAAACATAATAATTAGTAATAATTAGAAATAATTAGTAATAATTAGTAATAATTAGAAAACAATTGTAATAAATTGTAATAATTAGTAATAAATTGGAATAATTTGTAATAATTATGAATAATTAGTAATAATTAAGAACTATTAGTAATAATTAGTAACAATTAGTAAAAAGTAGTAACAATTTGTAACAATTAGTAATAATTAGAAATAAATAGATATAATTAGTAATAAATACAAATAAATAGTACTAATTAGTAGTAATTAGTAGTAATTTGTAGCAATTAGTAGTATTTAGTGATAAATAGGACCAATTAGAAATAAATAGTAATAATTATTAATAAATATTAAAAATTAGTAATAATTAATAATAATTAGTAATAAATAGTAACATTTTATTATTTCTTATAAGTATTATATTTTTTAATGTTTGGTTTTTTTACTAAAAATAATAATTATAATATTTGATGATTTCATTATAATTTTTTTTTGAGAATATGGAGAATTTGTATATTTTATATTTTATTTACTTTAATAATATTGATTTTATTTTTTCATTAATCATAATTTTATTAAATAAATATTTTTACTTTTTTTAGAAGTTGTGATGGGACCTGTTGTGATGGGAGCCTGTCGCAAATAGTTTAAATATATATTTTATAAAAAGTATTAGTGATGGGCTTGTCGGAAAATGTTTATTTATATATAGTGTATGTAATCAGAGACTTATTTGCAACGGTGATGTTCCCCGTCACAAATTATATTTTTTTTGCGATAAGCCCGTTACAAAAAAAGTATTTGTGACACCATTCTCTACAACAGACTATTTACGACAAGTCCCTTTCCCTTAAGCTTATTTGTAACAAGATCCTATGACAATTAACCTGTCACTAAAAACTCAAATTCCAGTACTGTATATCTTAAAATTAGAATTATTTTTCTCAAATGTCGCTACATTTTAGTTTTTTATAGTGATATCATTTTCAGATCACTTGTAGATATGAAAAGTTATGTAATATACCACATATTAGATCCCTACAAAGTATAATGCACCGTATAATATACTATGTCCTTTTTTATATCATAGCATATGATATTATACTCCCTATAACATATTGAATAATGTGATATATGATCTAATACATTTTCTGTCACGACCCACCCTCGGGGTCCATGCCGTGACTACCCCAAGCCCGCCTTCCATAGGCCAGGGGCTGACGACTAGCACCAAGGCGTAAATCCCGGTGAAAAGGGAAGGCATTGGCTTTGAAAAGTAAACACACACCACAGAGTAAACAAGCGGAAAGTAAACACTAAACAAAAAGCAGAGTACTACTGAAAGTGCGGAAAGGTAAATGGGCCAGAATACAAACCCAAACTGAAAGTAAAGTACAACTCGAAAGGGAAAACAGCAACTGAAAAGTAAAAGCCGCTACACCGAGCTGTCCACTGGAAATCCCACCTGAAGGGTGGGTACAGATAGCTCCTCTGCTCCACGGGTCCCGCCGTCCGCTCCGTGCACGTCCCGCCCAGTGGTCCACCTCCGGGTACCGTCCCGCTCTGTAGGCCTCAGCTCAGGTCAACGCTGTCCGTCGTCTGCAACCAACATAACGTAGTGCGGGCAAAGCCCGTGCAGGGGTGAGTATAAGCTACTCAGTAGGGACCCCGAGACCCCTGAAGGTCTCTCAAATCCACAAAGGATAAACCACGAAGAAAAGTACAATCACAAAGTAACAACCGACACTGCTTAGGTATATTCCCATACATACACCTAAGTCATCAATTAAAATACGCTCCAATCTCCGAGCCCAAGTACAACTCAGTCCACGCAGGAAAGTATACGTATTCCATATAGGAAAGCAAAACATAATCCACACAGGATTGCACAACACAATCCACACAGGAAAGCAACAGGATTCAGCTCACAGAGGTATACTTCTTCAAGGACGATAAAGATGATCACTGATCCATCTATATCGTCGGACCCACGAAGGATCGATAGGTAACTAACCCCCGCAATGACCCACACAGGATCGGGCCCACACAGGACCTGTAGGCGCTGGCTCACACAGAACCGCTGAGCGCAAGGACCCACACAGGATCGGGCCCACACAGGACATGTAGCACTGATCCACGTAGGATCGCTGAGTGCTGAAGTCGTCGTCGTCGAATCCACACATGATCTCTGTACTGTCGTCGTCGCAGTCACAGTAGCAGTAGTAGTCGAAGCAGTCGCAGCCAGCACTAGGGTTCCCGCACATAGCAAGCTCGTTCGGAGGGTCCGCTCCACGAGCCGAGAGGCTGATACATCAACTGTCACGAAAACCAGAGTTGATGTATCCAAAAGTTCTGTATCGTCAACAGGAACTCAACGCATCAGACGGCGCGTCGATCGGACGCCCGGTCTGAGAGTTATTGGCATTTTGGTCTCCGGGGCCCGGTTGGTTTTTAAGGCTAAACCAACCCGACCGTACTCCACCTGCGTCCAAACCTCGGGCAGAGTATGCCAAAAGATCCGTCTCACTAAGAGGAACACAACGCGACTGACGGCGCGTCAATCGGACGTTCGTAGCTCAAGATATGAGCGTTTCCGCTCCGAAGGCCCGGTTGGTTTCGTGAACGAACCAACCCGGCCGAACTCAAAGTAAACCGAAACCTTGAGTGCGATATACCGAAACGACCGTCTCGATCCAAGGATCGCGTTGCCGTAGACGGTTCGTCATTCGGAGGTCCGAGGCTCAAGTTATGGGCCAAAAAACCAAATCTCGTTCGAAACGGGGGGGGGTCCGGGTCCGGGCCGACCCGGCCCGACCCCCCCCCCCCCATGGGGCGGCGCGGCGGCGCGGGGTGCCGCGAGGGGCCGCACACGGTCGGCACGCGGGGAAACAAACCCCCGCGGTTTGTTTTGAGTGGCGGCACGGCCTTTGTGCCGCGCCATTTGCAGGTAACGGCCCCCGCACGTGGGGGCCGGCTTCCCCCCCCCCCCCCCCCCCTCTTCAAAGAGCCGCCCCCCTCATAAAGAGGGGGGTTTTGTAAGATGGCCGGGGGATTAATTCCCCCGGTTTTAACGGCATCCGGCCGGCCAGCTGGCCGGCCGGTTTTCTCCAACGGGACCGGAAATCCCGGTCCCCTCTTCGGCTTCCGACGCCGGCGGCCCGGCCGCCGGTCTTCTCTTCCACCGCGGCCCGGAACCGGCCGCGGTCTTCTCGTCCCGCCGCGGCCCAGAACCGGCCGCGGTCTGCTCGTCCCGCCGCGGCCCGGAACCGGCCGCGGTGTTCGTCGTCCGGCGCGGTGCGACGGCACCGCGCCCCTTTCGCCATGCCTTGATTCCTTTCAACGCGGCGCGACGGCGTCGTGTTCTTGAAGATTCTTCCTCGGCGTAGCGCGACGGCGCCGCGTAAAATATTTGCACGATCATCCGCGTGGTGCGACGGCACCACGCTACTTGCTTCCACCCGCATGAATAAACAAGAACGGTGGAGGGGGGTTCGGCCGTGTTCGTGCGGTCCGGCCCCCCCTCACGTTAAAATAATAACGCAACTTAAAATAATTCAAGCCTCACGTTAGTCTTGCTAAAATCACGATCAAGAATAAAATAAGGAAACCAAAAAGAATTCGACAACCCCTACCTCGGGTATAAGGTTCGAAGATTGTGAACGTTCCGCGGAAGACGACGTCGCGGAGGTCGGGCGTCGCGGTAGCCGTTCGTCAAATCCGATGACGAAGGGATGCGTTCGAAGAGACACGTCGTTGGCGAAACTTGCACGCCGACGAAGGTTGTCCGAAGAAGAGGTGGCGTCCCCTTCGTTGACACGGTGAACGAAGGAAGGAGGTGCGGCGTTCTTCATCGGAGCTTGAGCGTTCTTCGTCAAGATGAACGTTCTTCGAGTTCTTCGTCAGAGTTGAAGAAGAAGAAGAGCTCTCCACCTCTCAAGTAGACAAACAAAGAACCCAAAATAAAATAAGACAACATCTTATTTTATTATCACATAACACAAAAGAATTTCAAAAGTATGAAATTCAAAAGGTTAAACTCCCATAATTAAAAAGGTAACTTAAGCCAATAAATGAGGCGTTAAGGGAGTTGGGAGAATTTGAAAGGTTTAGGGGTTCATGTGGGACCCACCACACTTAATCCTCCCAAGAGAGGTTAAGTGGGTGTGGGTCCCACTCCCAACCTCCTTTGATAGGTTTTAACAAGTTTTAATAAAATTGTTCTACACAATTTTATTTAACTCAAACTAAAAACCCCAAAACTATCTTTCAACCTGCAACAAACGCAACTCCCGGAAAGGTCTCTTTAAGCGAATATCGGCACTGCGAGTTCATCGGTGCCCTCAGATTTCAATTCCGAGCACCGGATCAAAAGTTAGGAATTCCCGCTCGTTCGTTCACTGAACGTACCCGAGCCAAACTTCGGAAATTAATTCCGGGCACTCCGGGCCTCGGAATCAGGTGCCGTCTGAAACCGCGCTCTTGTAAAATTCTAAAGAAAATTAAGAAAAAAATTTCCCTTGAATTTTATGGGTCTTTACATTACTCCCAACTCAGGGCTTTACGTCCCCGTAAAGATACATCAAAAACTAGGGAAACAAATGAGGGTACTGAGCACGCATCTGAGCCTCCCGCTCCCAAGTGCTCTCCTGGAGATTCCCGTGCTGCCATCTGATGCGCACAAGAGGAATCGATCGCCCACGCAGGACCCGCTCCTGTCGATCCTCTATCTCCACCAGGACCTCCGTAAATGTCGCCCCATCGTCGACGTCAAGCTCCCCATGGTCAATGATGTGCGTCGGGTCGTGCACGTATCTCCTCAGCTGGGATACGTGGAAGACGTCGTGCACCCGGTGCAACTGAGGTGGTAGAGCCAGGCGATAAGCCACCTCGCCAATCCTGCTGAGAATCTGGAAGGGTCCGATGAAGCGCGGAGATAACTTGCCGCCTCGGCCAAATCTCCGAATACCACGTCGAGGTGAGACCCGCAAGAAGACGTGGTCGCCATCCTCGAACTCCAGTGGCCTCCGCCTCCTGTCAGCATATGACTTATGCTGGCTCTGAGCTGTCCTCATCCGCTCCTGGATGACCTGGACCTTCTCTGTCGTGGCCTGGACCATCTCCGGTCCCACCAGTGCTGGCTCCCCAGGGTCTGTCCAGCACAAAGGAGATCTACATGGTCGGCCGTACAACGCCTCGTACAGTGCCATCCTGATGGTGGAGTGGTAGCTGTTGTTGTACGCGAACTCCACCAAGGGTAGGTGGTCCTCCCAGCTACGACCAAAGTCGAGGACACATGCGCGGAGCATGTCCTCGAGAGTTTGAATGGTCCTCTCCGTCTGACCATCCGTCTGAGGGTGAAAAGCTGTGCTAAGACGTAGCTGCGTACCGAACGCCTCCGGTAACCCCTTCCAAAGCCGGGATGTAAAGCGGGCATCTCGATCGGAAACGATAGATGATGGAACGCCGTGGAGCCGCACAATCTCCTGAACGTAGAGACGTCCCAAGCTCTCTACTGAGCCCTGCTCTCTGATGGGTAAGAAGTGTGCCGACTTGGTGAGTCGGTCAACAATCACCCAAATGGAGTCGTGACCTCTGGAAGTGCGTGGAAGTCCAGTCACGAAGTCCATAGATATGCCATCCCACTTCCACTCCGGAACCTCCAAGGGTTGTACCAAGCCTGCTGGTACCTGATGCTCTGCCTTCACCTGCTGACAGGTGAGGCATCGAGAAACGAACTCTGCTACAGCCTTCTTCATGCCCGGCCACCAGTGCTGTCGTCTGAGGTCCTGATACATCTTCGCCACTCCAGGATGTACCGCCAAAGGAGTAGTGTGAAACTCTCTCAGCACTTCCTCTCGCAAAGCTACTGTTACCATGGTACGTCCTCTGAAAAGGATGTCGTGCTCTGCTCCAAGGGAGAAACCATCAGGTGCCTGTCCCGAGGATATCTGTGCACGCCGTGTCTCACAGTCAGCGTCCCCATGCTGTGCCTCCCTGACTCGCTGCAGTAGTGGAGGAGTGACTGTGAGAGACTGAAGAAAGGCTGCTCCATCTCTATCCACGAAGGATATCTGCAAAGAGGCTAGCTGCTCCGTCGCCTCCTCGAGTAGCTGAATGCCCGTCCTCCTGCTGAGGGCATCGGCTACTACGTTCCCCTTCCCAGGAGTATAGACTATCTCAAAGTCATAGTCCTGGAGGAACTCGAGCCATCTTCGCTGTCTCAGGTTCAGGTCCTTCTGCGAGAAGATATACCTGAGACTCTGATGATCGGAAAAGACTGTAAAGCGCTCGCCCATCAGATAGTGTCGCCATGTATTCAGAGTGAAGACCACTGCTGCTAACTCCAGGTCATGGGTAGCGTAGTTCTGCTCATGCGGCCTCAACTGACGTGATCCATAGGCGATCACGGCCCACTCCTGCATCAGAACACATCCGAGTCCGGTCCCTGATGCATCGCAGTAGACTACGTACCCTACTCCCTGCTCAGGCAACCTTAGGATAGGTGCGCTAGTCAATCTCTGTCTCAGCTCCTGGAAGCTCTGCTGACATCTGTCTGACCACACGAAGGGTTTCCCCTTCTTCGTCAAAGCTGTGAGTGATGCCGCAACTCTGGAGAAGTTCGGCACAAATCTCCGATAGTAACCAGCTAGTCCCAAGAAACTCTGAACCTCAGTCACGCTCCTGGGTGGCTCCCATGCTAACACAGCCTCAATCTTTGCGGGATCTACTGCAACTCTCGCCTCAGAGATAACGTGTCCCAAAAAGTGGACCTCATGTATCCAGAACTGGCACTTCGAGAGCTTACCATAAAGCTGGTGCTCTCGGAGTGTGTCAAGAACAACTCGCAAGTGATAGGCGTGCTCCTCCTCTGTCGTAGAGTAAATCAGAATGTCGTCGATGAAGACTACGACAAACCGATCGAGGTATGGCTGAAAGATCCTGTTCATGAGAGCCATGAACACTGCTGGAGCATTGGTTACACCAAAAGGCATAACCAAGAACTCATAGTGGCCATACCGACATCTGAAGGCTCTCTTCTGCACATCCTCGTCTCTGACTCTGAGCTGATGATAGCCTGACCTAAGGTCTATCTTCGAGAACCACCGTGCTCCCTTGAGCTGATCAAAGAGGTCATCAATCCTCGGTAGCGGATACTTGTTCCTCACTGTCACCTGGTTCAGGCGACGATAGTCAACACAAAGTCGCAAGCTCCCGTCCGCCTTCTTGGCGAACAATATCAGGGAAGCCCAGGGTGAAACACTGGGTCGGATGAACCCCTTGCCCTGCAAGTCCTCCAACTATACCCGTAGCTCTCGAAGCTCGGCGGGGGCCATCCGATATGCTGGAGTGGATATCGGGGCTGTCCCGGGGTACAAGTCAATATAAAAGTCTACCTCTCTGTGTGGAGGTAGCCCTGGAACGTCGTCGGGAAAAACGTCCGCAAACTGATCCACCACTGCAGGAAAACCAGGACTCCGCACGTCAACTGCTCCAAGGATAAGGCTAGCCAACTCATGAGTGATGGGCTATCCTCTCCTCCGCGGAAGTCCATCCTGTGCTGCTAAGGCTCCCTTCTCGCCGGTGAAGGTGAACCTGCTCCCGTCGGTGCGTACACATCGCACCTTGCGCCTAAAACAGTCAATCTGTGCATGGACCGTAGATAGCCAATCCATGCCCAAGATGACGTCGTAAGGCCTCGACGCTGCTACAAGAAGATCCCAGCCGAAGCTCTCGCCTCCTAGAGTAAGCTCACACTGCCGGCACCAGTGCGTGATCGTCGAGTCTGCTCCCGTAGGAGTCTCTAGCCGTAAGGATCGAGCCAACGGCTCTGTCGGAATCTCCGAGCTCCGAACAAGGGCAGCGGCTATGAATGAATGACTCGCTCCTGTGTCTATAAGAACTGCAGCAAGGGTGGAATAGACACATATAGTACCTCGAATCATCTCGGGTGTGCCGTGGTCGTAGGCCTCTGCTGCCTGGAGCTGTGCCTGTCGCTGCCCGCCAGCTCCCTGTGGTCAGGGTGGACCTCCTGGTGGTGGTGGTGGCAGAGCCTCAAAGCGTCGCCCACCACCGGCTGCTCGTCCAGCTCCTCTGGCTCGTCCGCCTCCTCCCTGCGGACCGCCACGGTCGACCCTCTGCCTCTGCCTCAGTGGTCCATCAACCGTCTGCTGCTCCTCGGCACGGCGGGTCGGGCAGTCATGAGCCATGTGGCCCTGCCCGCCGCACGAGTAGCACTGTCTGCCTCTCGTAAGACTGGCTCCGCGCTGTGTGCCCCGCACTGCTGAGCCAGTGCCCTGAGATCGTCTTCCTGAAGGTCTGGTCTGTCTGGACCCCTGAGTCATCCGTCGACTGCCTGCTGCAGATGACTCGGCCACGTGTCGCCCTGCGGTGGGTCTCTGTGCTGGTGTAGACTCAACAAGGAAGCTCTCGATCAGAAGGGCTCGCTCCAGTACTTCTGTCTGAGTCGGTATGCTGAGGGAGATCAGCGATGCCCTGATCTCGTGTCTCAAACCCTGCTCGAAGGTCCGGGCCCGGAAGAATGGGTCCCGTACCATGTCGGTCGAGTAGCGCGAGAGATCGGTAAATCTCGCCGAGTACTGAGCGACCGTCATGCTGCCCTACCGCAGCTGTAGAAGCTCCTGGATACGTACCGCACGAAGCGTGGCTGGGACGAACTCCGAGCGGAAGAGGATCTCAAAGTCCGTCCAAAGAAGAGATGCCTCATCGTGTACCTGGATCATCAAGCTCCACCATCGTCCTGTTGCTGCGTGTAGTAGGCTCGCAGCGAGGATCACCATGAGGTCTGCTGGTGTCCTCACTAGCCTAAACACTCGAACTACTGCCTCCAGCCAGTCATCTGCTGCCTGGGGATCCGTCTCCCCACGAAACCTGGGCGGTCGCTGGCGCTGAAACTCATGCAGTGCGCTGAGGCGATGTGCATTGTCAGCGGCGGCTGCTGGAAGCATCGGGGGATCGGCGGGTAAAGCTACCGCCGGTGCCACTACTGGAAAAGGGCCATGCACCGAGGCCTCGTCGCTCGGTGGGCTGTCGTCTCGCTCGACTCTCGGAACCCTAGCTGGCTGCCGTCGTGGGGCCATCCTGAAAAGGAAACAGGTGCGCCACGGTTAGAACAGTATACCTGGTGAGCTGATATAAGTAATCACAAAGAAAACTTTGAAACACACACGCAATCAATGTTTTCGTGCATTAAGCCGGAAATCAGAAGTCAGGGTCCTGGTGTACGGATACGTCGGCCGCCGCACCAACACTGGACTCCCTGGACTGATATCCGCACTCAATACGCTAAACATTATTGCTTCACATAGAAAAGATCAGAGTTCGCGGTAGAACCAAACTCCTCTGATACCAATTTGTCACGACCCGCCCTCGGGGTCCGTGCCGTGACTACCCCAAGCCCGCCTTCCATAGGCCAGGGGCTGGCGACTAGCACCAAGGCGTAAATCCCGGTAAAAAGGGAAGGCATTTCCTTTGAAAAGTAAACACACACCACAGAGTAAACAAGCGGAAAGTAAACACTAAACAAAAAGCAGAGTACTACTGAAAGTGCGGAAAGGTAAATGGGCCAGAATACAAACCCAAACTGAAAGTAAAGTACAACTCGAAAGGGAAAACAGCAACTGAAAAGTAAAAGCTGCTACACCGAGCTGTCCACTGGAAATCCCACTTGAAGGGTGGGTACAGATAGCTCCTCTGCTCCACGGGTCCCGTCGTCCGCTCCGTGCACGTCCCGCCCAGTGGTCCACCTCCGGGTACCGTCCCGCTCTGTAGGCCTCAGCTCAGGTCAACACTGTCCGTCGTCTGCAACCAACACAACGTAGTGCGGGCAAAGCCCGTGCAGGGGTGAGTATAAGCTACTCAGTAGGGACCCCGAGACCCCTGAAGGTCTCTCAAATCCACAAAGTATAAACCATGAAGAAAAGTACAATCACGATGTAACAACCGACACTGCTTAGGTATATGCCCATACATACACCTAAGTCATCAATTAAAATACGCTCCAATCTCTGAGCCCAAGTACAACTCAGTCCACGCAGGAAAGTATACGTATTCCACATAGGAAAGCAAAACATAATCCACACAGGATTGCACAACACAATCCACACAGGAAAGCAACAGGATTCAGCTCACACAGGTATACTTCTTCAAGGACGATAAAGATGATCACTGATCCATCTATGTCGTCGGACCCACGAAGGATCGATAGGTAACTAACCCCCGCAATGACCCACACAGGATCGGGCCCACACAGGACCTGTAGGCGCTGGCTCACACAGAACCGCTGAATGCAAGGACCCACACAGGATTGGGCCACACAGGACCTATAGCACTGATCCACGTAGGATCGCTGTGTGCTGAAGTCGTCGTCGTCGAATCCACACAGGATCTCTGTACTGTCGTCGTCGCAGTCACAGTAGCAGTAGTAGTCGAAGCAGTCGCAGCCAGCACTAGGGTTCCCGCACATAGCAAGCTCGTTCGGAGGGTCCGCTCCACGAGCCGAGAGGCTGATACATCAACTGTCACGAAGACCAGAGTTGATGTATCCAAATGTTCCGTATCGTCAACAAGAACTCAACGCATCAGACGGCGCGTCGATCGGACGCCCGGTCTGAGAGTTATTGGCATTTTCATCTCTGGGGCCCGGTTGGTTTTTAAGGCTAAACCAACCCGACCGTACTCCACCTGCGTCCAAACCTCGGGCGAAGTATTCCAAAAGCTCCGTCTCACTAAGAGGAACACAACGCGACTGACGGCGCGTCAATCGGACGTTCGTAGCTCAAGATATGAGCGTTTCCGCTCCGAAGGCCCGGTTGGTTTCGTGAACGAACCAACCCGGCCGAACTCAAAGTAAACCGAAACCTTGAGTGCGATATACCGAAACGACCGTCTCGATCCAAGGATCGCGTTGCCGCAGACGGTTCGTCATTCGGAGGTCTGAGGCTCAAGTAATGGGCCAAAAACCAAATCTGGTTCGAAACGGGGGGGTCCGGGTCCGGGCCGACCCGGCCCGACCCCCCCCCCCCCCCTGGGGCGGCGCGGCGGCTCGGGGTGCCGCGAGGGGCCGCACATGGTCGGCACGCGGGGAAACAAACCCCCGCGGTTTGTTTTGAGGGGCGGCGCGGCCTTTGTGCCGCGCCATTTGCAGGTAACGGCCCCCGCACGTGGGGGCCGACTGGAATCAGCCGGGGGGCCGACTGCCCCCCCCCCCCCTCTTCAAAGAGCCGCCCCCCTCAAAAAGAGGGGGGTTTTGTAAGATGGCCGGGGGATTAATTCCCCCGGTTTTAACGGCATCCGGCCGGCCAGCTGGTCGGCCGGTTTTCTCCAACGGGACCGGAAATCCCGGTCCCCTCTTCGGCTTCCGACGCCGGCGGCCCGGCCGCCGGTCTTCTCTTCCGCCGCGGCCCGGAACCGGCCGCGGTCTTCTCGTCCCGCCGCGGCCCGGAACCGGCCGCGGTCTGCTCGTCCCGCCGCGGCCCGGAACCGGCCGCGGTGTTCGTCGTCCGACGCGGTGCGACGACACCGCGCCCCTTTCGCCATGCCTTGATTCCTTTCAACGCGGCGCGACGGCGTCGCGTTCTTGAAGATTCTTCCTCGGCGTAGCGCGACGGCGCCGCGTAAAATATTTGCACGATCATCCGCGTGGTGCGATGGCACCACGCTACTTGCTTCCACCCGCATGAATAAACAAGAACGATGGAGGGGGGTTCGGCCGTGTTCGTGCGGTCCGGCCCCCCCTCACGTTAAAATAATAACTCAACTTAAAATAATTCAAGTCTCACGTTAGTCTTGCTAAAATCACGATCAAGAATAAAATAAGGAAACCAAAAAGAATTCGACAACCCCTACCTCGGGTATAAGGTTCGAAGATTGTGAACGTTCCGCGGAAGACGACGTCGCGGAGGTCGGGCGTCGCGGTAGCCGTTCGTCAAATCCGATGACGAAGGGATGCGTTCGAAGAGACACGTCGTTGGCGAAACTTGCACGCCGACGAAGGTTGTCCGATGAAGAGGTGGAGTCCCCTTCGTTGACACGGTGAACGAAGGAAGGAGGTGCGGCGTTCTTCGTCGGAGCTTGAGCGTTCTTCGTCAAGATGAACGTTCTTCGAGTTCTTCGTCAGAGTTGAAGAAGAAGAAGAGCTCTCCACCTCTCAAGTAGACAAACAAAGAACCCAAAATAAAATAAGACAACATCTTATTTTATTATCACATAACACAAAAGAATTTCAAAAGTTTGAAATTCAAAAGGTTAAACTCCCATAATTAAAAAGGTAACTTAAGCCAATAAATGAGGCGTTAAGGGTGTTGGGAGAATTTTAAAGGTTTAGGGGTTCGTGTGGGCCCCACCACACTTAATCCTCCCAAGGGAGGTTAAGTGGGTGTGGGTCCCACTCCCAACCTCCTTTGATAGGTTTTAACAAGTTTTAATAAAATTGTTCTACACAATTTTATTTAACTCAAACTAAAAACCCCAAAACTATCTTTCAACCTGCAACAAACGCAACTCCCGGAAAGGTCTATTTAAGCGAATATCGGCGCTGCGAGTTCATCGGTGCCCTCAGATTTCAATTCCGAGCACCGGATCAAAAGTTAGGAATTCCCGCTCGTTCGTTCACTGAACCTACCCGAGCCAAACTTCGGAAATTAATTCCAGGCACTCCGGGCCTCGGAATCAGGTGCCGTCTGAAACCGCGCTCTTGTAAAATTCTAAAGAAAATTAAGAAAAAAATTTCCCTTGAATTTTACGGGTCTTTACATTTTCATTCAATAAAAGTAACCTAATATTACCGTTAGTTGGTATACATGGGGTGTGTTGATAGAAACTTTTGTTTTAAATGATTCTAATTTTAATTTGACACTAACAATAGTATTATGGTATATTTTAATTTAAAAATTATTTTATATAACATGTTTTTATTTTTTTTATTTTTAAATTTAATTTTAATAAAATAGAAAAGTGGATAACAATATTTCAAAAAACAAATATGATGGATAACATATATATAGAGGAAGATATGCGAGTCTTTGAAAAAAGTATAGATATATTTTTTCGTTCTTTTTGAGTCGAATGTATAATTCCAATAAAAATACACAAATTTTTTCTATATGGAATGGAGAGATAGTGGTATATACAGTGTCAATGATGCCGAATGAAGCATCGATGATGGAGAATGGTGAGACGATTATGGAATATGAAGTGAAAAAGATTCTAGAATAGGAAGATAATTTGAAAACAATTCCTAATACTACCATTATAAGGAAGTATGCCACGATTATAAATATTAGTAAAAAAATGATAGTGAGATTGTGGTTGGGATAGATTTTTTGGGTTATAAAGAGAAATCGATTAGTTGAGGGAAGTACTATGGTTCTGAAATATAATATGACTCCAATTATGTAGGGTGATGATTTATCGAAATTTTTTTTATAATTTTAGAAATATAAATAAAATTTTAATTTACTTTGGTGGATTTGGTTTTTTCAAAACCACATTATTTATATAGTCTATTGTTTATTTTCACTAATTAATGTCTTTAACCTAACAATTTAGTGTTAGAGTTGCATGGTTTCAACATTATATGATTTCTATTGAGTGACTTAGTCACATTGAGGTGTTTATCATAGACCTATAGAGGTGAAAACCTTGAAATGCTGAACAAATCATGTTAATATCGATGTTTAATATATAATGAAATTGTTGGTCCAATAATTTTTTTGGATAAGTGATCTTATATTGGTTTACTTAATGAAAGTGGAGATGAAGATCACTACGATGATGATGATGGAGATGGTGATGAAGTAATAATAATTTATATAAAGGTGGATATTATAGATATTTTTTGGATTTTACATTTGAATGAGATAGAAAAGGGGATAATACTATTTAAAAAAAATTATAATTGGGTGTGAAAAATAGACAATGGGAGGGGTGTGATATATTTTAAAAATATATATTGACGTTATTCTTATGTTTTTTGAGTGGAATTCATGAATCTTAAAAGTGGATATGAAAGTCTGGTCCTTGGAACCGAGTTTTTTAAAAGTGACATTCCATATACATAGACGGTGTAATGTTGTGTTTCCCTAATTTTTCCTATATGAAGTTTACATTTTCATGTATGGAGTTTTTATGATGATAAAAAAGTATAGAAGGTGGTGAAAAAATTGACAATGTTGGAATATGAATGGATGATAGTGAAAAAAGGTGAATATTCTCTTGAAATACATCATGATATTATAACGCTTAAGTGAGATTTTCTAGTTAGAAATATTGTTGTTATACAATATGGTGATATCATGGGTGAGAGAGAATTTTTTTTGGGTAAGAGAATAGAATTTTTTGATTGAATGAGATCATATGGGTGTGAGGTGTTGGGGAATATGAGTGTTTATAGATATTATCTCACTGAGGGAATTTTTCAATCTTGGATATGGGAATAAAAGTATAGCTTTTCTTGTTTGTGTAAAATTTATTAAAAAAAATTATTTATTGAGTTTGTGATCATATTAAACTTTTATGATGGTCTCTCCCACAAAATACTAAAATTATAGCTTTCATGTTATGACAAGAGAAGATAGAGATATAGTGATGGAGACACATTGAGGTAGATATAAATAGTTGAAAACCATCATGGATGTGAGAGCTTTTTTAGTATCAATATAGAATATCAAATTATGAGGGAGATCCATTTAATTCAGAGTTTTTAAGAATGGATATGATGTTGGTTGTGTTGATGATGGTGTAGTTCATTATCAAAGCAGTGATGATGGGGGAAATGATACTAAAAGAATCAAATTTTAAATAATTCTTGAGTTTTTTTTTATTTTTTATTTTGAATATGAATGAGATATAATGGGATATAATATCTTTTTAAATATAAATATAAAAGGTTTTTAAAAATATAATGAATTATAAGTGAGATATATTAAAAATAGATCTATTATTTATTTTATTCCAAGTGGAATGCATGACTCATGTAAAAGGTTATAAATTCCCTCTATTTAGAAGGCTGTCTTTTCTAGGATTTAGTTTACTGATAGAGTAGATAAAAGAGATTCCTCTCTTGTATTTGTTTATAAATATCCCTCATGACGGTATATAAATCATCTATGAAGATGAATTAAGTGTAAAATAAGGAGAACAATGAAATGACGATGGATTATGAAGAGATACTAATTACATAAGAGGAAGAATGTATCAAAATAAACCATGATACTACATTTGTTATGTGGGGCGTCCTATTGAGAATGATAGTGATACACAAGACATTGAGATCATTAGTGTGAGAGAAAATTCATTTAGAAATATAAAAAACCATTAGGTGAATGAAATGATCCTTGAATTTGGTATGAGAGACATAAAGTGTTTATATTGATGATATCTCTTAGATATTATTTTTTGGAAGAAAAAAATAAAAAATAAAATTTATTTTGTGGGGTATTAATTGACCAAACCGTGTTATTTTTGGTATTTCTGACCACTTTATAACATTAACATGGTCTTTCCCCCAACAAACTGTTATCCAATATTTAGGGTTTTGAACAAAGATGATCATGATGGAGCAGAAAAGTCACCTCAGGATATTTATTAGAGAGAATCAGAGATTACACCAGTGGTAAGTGTTATGGTTCATATCAGTATCGATATTTAATATTCAATGAAGAGGGACATCCATTAAAGATTATATGGATGACGATGGATCTGATATCAGTTGAGTTGATGATGTTGGAGGCAATGATCACACCATAGATGATGTTGGACATGGTGATGATGTATCAAAATTTATCTCATTGTATATACTATTGAGATTTTTTTAAATATGAATTAGAGAGAAAGGGGGTAATGTTGTTAGTGTGTTTTAAAAACTATATAGGTATGGTTGTGAGGTAATTAAAACAATGATATTTTTTTCATATATTTGTTATTGTAATGTATGACTCCTATAAAAGGATATACCCATCTGCGACATGGAAGAGATAGTTTCCAAAGATATATTCCACCATTTTAGGAGGATTAAAGGGGTTCTACTCATGCGTTTTCCAATACAAATCATTTTTTTGTCTTATAAACTATTAATGATGATGAAAAATTCATCAATGATGGGAAACGAAGATATGACAATGTCACATGAAGAGATGATAATAATAAATCTGGACGTTTCTATAAAAAGTCTATATAATAATATAACAATATATTTTAATTTACTAATTAAGAAGATTGAACACACAAAATGTGATGTGATTGTGGGTGTGAGATAAAATTTCATTATCTGAGAGATAGAAATATTTCAGGTGGAATATATATTTTATGTGCGGGATGTGAGAAACTCTATGTAACATACAAGTATTTTAATGTATGATTTACTTTGGATTTAGAAGTCCATGGATTCCTTTTTTTAGGTATTATAGGGGTATTAGAGGTCTCAGGTATGTAGTATCAAAATTCCAAAATGAAGTGGTTAGACCAGTAACATTGAAGCTGTTATAGGGCCACCAACTAGCTGATCCGACACCACCGACTAGCAAGTACATTCTCTCGGGGATTTATAATTATGTGAAGAAACCCAGGATGTATTGAATATAAGTCCCCGACCTTAAACATTACTTAATATTTAATTAAATGAATAATTCACAATGAGTATCTTTTCAGGTTTAGAGTTTTAGAGAATTAGGACATAACTGTTACATCTCAAAATATTACAATGTAGACACTTCTACTGAGTTTCCATAGAATAAAAAAACACTTAAAAAGAAACATGTCTATTTACATGTTTTATATAGCATGACTTTCCCTTGATCCCATACTTGACCCTATTCCACATTTAGTCCTGTGAAAAACATTTCAAAAAAACTCAGGGTGAGCATAAAAAGATCAGTAAGGGATACACAAAGAATGAAAACAGTTAGTTTTTCAAACATCAAGTAAACCATATATACTTTATCAAAGTAATACCTTCACCTTCATGAAGTAGTAAAAACTCTGCACTGAATAAAATATCATTACTTATATTTTTTGTAACCAAAGGATTACCATAGAACCCATAAGAAGAACTCATAAAATATATAAAGGTGACTTGGGACATAAACATACTTAAGTGGAATAACCATACGACCGACTTCCACACATATTACTTAATGGAATAGCCATGCGGACAACATCCATATATACTTAATGGAATAGCCATACGGCCGACTTCCATACCCAATGCATTGGAGGTTATAACGTAACCACCTGTCCGGGTATTCACGGCACCACCCGTCATATGGTTTATCACGTAACCACCCATCAAATGTCCAAGTACCACTATAAAAATCATAAGACATAAAAAAATATAATGGAAAGAAAACATTTCCACACTTTGATCACAATATATCACATAAATATATTGAAATTACAAATCCATTATAAAAACCATTTTCAATACCAAAATACATAAAAGAGTGTATGGTATTTTTTTCATTTTAAAAACAATACGGCTTGTTGAGGAAGCCAATGACCAAATAATACTCGCGGCGGCGGAAAAGGTCGTTGTCACCGCGTACGTTAAAAGAAACATTCCTTTTTGGAGTTTTGTAAAACGCTTCGTAGAAAAAGATTCCTTTTGTATAAAATTAAAAGTCAAAGGGGTTTATACATCGTATAAAAGAATGTTGTGTATAAAAGGAAATATGCCTCAATGAAAGGAGATTGAGACGAAGTCCCTTACCTCGGGTCCGACTTGACTCGATTGTTCATTAACGTCCTGAATAATAAACTTGAGTTAATTTCCACTTGCTTAAGAACCTTTTTCAAGCTTATTATTCCTTTTATATCACTTATTTCCCTGTCATAAACATTATGTAATCATTAAGTTAATTATGCTTGTTTTGTAGATATTTGGTTCTTAAGTCAAAAGTGGACTTCTTATAATTACATGTTGTTCGTGTGGTCAATGGTTCTTTATATCCAGAATGAAATTCCTGATTTGGATATCATATATATCATTTATATCCAGAATATACATGTATTTATAATATTACATAATCATTTAGAGGTAAGAAATTAAATGCACCGTTCATGGAGACGGTAAGCCGTACGTACGCATGAACGCTACTTTCATTTTTTGTCATATTAATGAAATTAAAACTAAATCAGAGGTATGCATATTTTAATTCCAGAATTATATTCATCATTTAGATGTATCATTCATCATATATATCCATTATATACATGTACTTATAATAGTACATTATATTTGGGGATAAGAAATCAAATGCACCGTTCATGGAGACGGTAAGCTGTACGTACGCATGAACGCTACATTCATTTCTATCTCATACTTTAATGGAAAGAAATAATAATTATATAGAGGTATATTATAATTCCAGTATACAATCATATATAACAACTTCAAAATCCATCCTTTATACGTCCCACATATGGCATTAACGAATCACATCACTTTGAGGGGGCGGTAGTCCGCACTTCCTTAAATGAAGATATCACGTTTACCGATAATGGAAACCATAAAGTTATTCCCAAAATAAAAAATACATAATATTAAGGAAAACATAAACATATTATATATCATATATAAATATAGTGTCATCTTAATGTCCACCTTTGAAGGTGTTAAAAGAATGTTGAACAATCATCGTTTCGGGAGGCCGAAATTCGCCATCCACGGAAACAGAATGTTCTTTAACCATTAGATGTAGGTGTGTGTAAGTGTAGCTCGAATACATATTATAACAACATCCTAGAATATTTATGATACTGGAGTTGGTATAAAATAAATTAATAAAAAGCGTTTAGGGGGTTGGAGAAGCAAAATAAAACAAAAGGAATCAAGTGAAGACATTACCTTAAAATCGGGTAACTCCCTTTGGTTTGAGATTAAAGGCTTCCTTGGGAAGACTTATGCCCAAATTTACGCTTCAATGAGTAAGAGAGGGAAGTGGAGAGACAAAATGGTTAGGGGTTGGCCGAGCCAAAGGCTTTGGGGGTGTGGGTAAGGAGGTAGAGGTGGGGGCCTTTTATAAGAGGAGAGGAGGGGCACTCTTGGAATGTAAAAAAAGTCACTTTATTTTAAACTGGTATTCAGATTTAAGAGGTACCACATTGATATAATTTGAGGATAAGGTGATAAGGGTTCTAAAACACCCATACAATAGGTTTTGGCCATGTGTAGGTCTTAGATTTTACATTATCTTTCGATTTTATTTAAATCCATTATTAATGAGGTAGTCACTACATCATCATGATGTCATAAATAATTTAATTTATTTAATGTATAAACATTATAAAAAATATCATGATGTAGGAAATATTTTTATCTTTATTATTAATATTTATAGTAAAGAAGATGACTTGTATAACCCCATGTAAATTTTTTTTAGTAAAACAATTCATGTTTGTGTCATTTTTACTTTAACATTAAATAAAAAGTTATTTATGTCATTTCCCAACCAAAGCGGATCCATGGGGTCCCCAAGTTGACCGATGGATTTTCTTCGTCAGCAATGACACATACAATGATGGTATAACATGTTTCAAGCTCATCTCATATTGTTAAACCATTATTTTTACCTTAAACTACACTAATTACCTCTAATCGCGATTAAGAACTAAAAAGTTACTGTTCACCAAAAAATTATTTTAATCTCATTGAACCACATTTTACTTATTAATGAAAACCATGTATGTCTGATTTTTGAAAATCAAAACACAGAAGTGATAAATTTTCATTTAAACGAATCAGTTTTTATAAGTACCACTTAGTGGTTTCACTATTCATCAAAAACTGATGTTTTTTAGAAAAATACAAAAAATTCACCCTAAGTTATATTTGGTATTCCGAATTAAAAAATGAAGTCTATTTTAAAAAATTAAAAACTTATAAGTCACATTAATTAATTTAATAATTAATTCCCACTGTCATGACAAATAGAGTGTTTTTATAAAACAATAAGTATTAAAACATTGACACTAGTTTAAGTCTGATTTCAAAGTGAAATTAATTCCAACAACCAATATTGGATTAAATGGTAAAAATATATTTTAATTTCATTTTAAAACCAATTCAAAAGATAATCTAATCATGTTAATAAATTATATTAAAAAGAGGATTTGAATTAAAATACAACATTTTACACTATTCATTAAAAAAATAAACTTTATCGGAAAAATACCAAAAAATTACACAAAGTAATATTTGATGTCCCAATTCTTAAGAAGAGTTTTATTTGTTCCAATAGAATGTATAAGAGTGACCAAAACTATATTTAATGACGGTTCGCCATCAAAAGGTGATAAATGAACCTTTAGTGAAAATTAGTGTATAAATGCCTAAAATTGAATTCCTTCCATACATTAAGCCTTTATATTTTATTAGATAAAAGTAAAAACATTTAAAAAACATATTTAATCATATTTTAGTTATTTCTATCCATTCCCGCCAATACAACGACTATGTGTTAACTTCCATTTAAAATAATATTATTATATTACTAGTGTGAAACGTATGTTTTCAAAGAAACTCATCACTGCGTATCGAGTACGCTATCAAACATAGAAACCCCTTTTAATTAAAATTAATATTTAATTCATAAATATTAATAAATATGAAAATGTTTTATTCATTATTTACCTGGGATGTTACATCCTTCCCCCTTTTGGGACTTACATCCTCGCAATTTTATTCACTTATCAAAATAAGTGGGGGTATTTATCCCTCATAGCATTTTCAGATTCCCACGTTGCCTCTTCAACAATATGGTTTTTCCATAAAACCTTTACTTGGTGAATTACCTTATTTCGCAACACTTGCTCTCTTCGGTCAAGAATCTAGACTGCTTGTTCTTCATAAGATAGGTTCTCCTCCAGCTAAACTACCTCTGGACTCAAAACATGAGATGAATCTGTCATATACTTCTCTACATCGAAACATGAAAAACATTGTATACCTGAGATAAACTCAGAGGTAAAGCCACTCGGTAAGCAACTGATCCAACTCTCTCCAGAATTTCATATGGTCCAATGAACCTTGGACTCATCTTTCCTTTTTTACCAAATCTCATCACACTTTTCCATAGAGAAACCTTGAAAAAAACATGATCACGTACCTCGAAAGATAGATCCTTACTCCGGTTATCCGCATAACTCTTTTGCCTACTCTGAGCTGTTCTCATGTGTTCCTGTATCAGCTGAACTTTTTTTGCCAACTCTTCTACCAATTCTGGTCCCATCAGCTTTCTTTAACCCACTTCATCCCAAAAAGCTGGAGTTCGACACCGCTTCCCATATAACGCCTCAAATGGTGCCATCTGTATACTGGAATGAAAACTGTTATTATATGAAAACTCAACCAAAGAAAGATGTTTGTCCCAACTTCCCTTATAATCCATCTAACAAGCTCGTAGCATATCCTCTAAGGACTGAATTGTTCGTTCTGACTGCCAATCTGATTACGGATGAAAAGCTGTACTAAAATTTAATTCAGTACCCAACGACTTCTGAAGGCCTTTCCAAAAGTTATAAGTAAACCTCAGATCACGATCGGACACAATGGAGAGAGGAACTCCATGTAACCTGACTATCTCTTTAAGATACAAACAGGAAAGTTGATCTAGGGAAAATGTATCTCGTATAGCAAGGAAATGAGCAGATTTAGTCAAGCAATCAACAATAATCCAGATTGCATTATTACCTCTAGATGTCTTTGGTAATCCCACGACAAAATCCATGGATATATTTTCCCATTTCCACTCTGGCACTGGTAAAGGCTGAAGCATCCCTTTCGGTAACTGCCGCTCTGATTTAACCTGTTGACAAGTCAAAAACTTCATAGTAAAATCAGAAATATCTCTATTCATTCCATCCCACCAGTAATACTCCCGCAGATCTCTGTACATCTTAGTACTGCTAGGATGAACTGAAAACGGGGAACTATGAGCATCACATAACAACTCATTCTTGAACTGTGAATCACAAGGCATACATAATCTCTTTCCAAACCTAAAAACACAATCATTATCAATGTTGAATTCAGGCAACTTACCCTTCTGAACCAGCTCTACCTTTTTCTGCAACTCACTGTCGTCCCACTGTGCTTGCCTAATTCTGTCTGATAGGGATGATCTCACTGATACCTGAAACAAAACAGAAGAACTTCCTATACCAACAAATTTTATTCCAAAGTTCATCAAATCAAAAACCAAAGGATCTCGTTCCAAACGTAGCATGGTTAATGAAGCATTACTTTTTCGACTCAAAGCATCATCCACTTTATTTGATTTTCCCGGATGGTAGTGAATTGTACAATCATAATCCTTGATTAATTCCAGCCATCTCCTCTGTCTCATGTTCAATTATTTCTGAGTTAATATATACTTTAAACTTTTGTGATCAATATATATTTCACACTTTACTCCATACAAATGATGCCTCCAATTTTTTAAAGCAAAAACAACAGCAGCTAATTCCAAATCATGTGTAGGGTAATTTACCTCATGGTTTTTCAACTGACGTGAAGCATAAGCAATTACCTGATCATTATGCATAAGGACACATTCAAGTCCCTTCAACAAATCATCACTGTATATAACAAACTCACCATTCCTAGAAGGAAGTGCCAGAACTGGAGAATTCACCAATCTTCTTTTTAACTCCTAAAAGAAATCATCACATTCATTTGTCCAGATAAACTTAGCACCCTTACGAGTTAGCTTAGTCATTGGACTAGATAACCGTGAAAATTTTTCAACAAACCTTCGGTAGTAACCTTCCAAACCAAGAAAACTACGGATCTCGGTTACATTTGTGGGTCTTGTCCATTCTTCAACTACTTTTTTTAGTAGGATCAACAGTTATGCCATATTTTGAAACAATATGACCCAGGAAAGAAATTTGTTGTAACCAAAACTCACACCTACTGAATTTCCCATATAGTTTCTTTTCTTTTAATGTTTTCAAGATAAACCTTAAATGACTTTCATGCTCCTCTTTACTTTTAGAAAACACCAAAATAACATCAATGAAAACAACCACAAACTTATCCAAGAACTCATGGAAAATTCTATTCATAAGGTCCATGGATACAGAAGGTTCATTGGTTAACCCAAAATGCATAACTAAAAATTCATAATGGCCATATCTAGTACAGAAAGCAGTCTTAGGAACATCTTCTTCTTTTACTTTCAACTGATGGTACCCTGACCTCAAGTCAATCTTCAAAAAATACTGAGCTCCTTGGAGCTGATCAAAAAAATCATCGATATGAGGAAAAGGATACTTGTTCTTAACGGTAATATTATTCAAGGCTCTATAATCAATGCAAAGTCTCATTGAGACATCTTTCTTTTTAACAAACAAGAAAAGAGCACCCCATGGTGATGTGATAGGTCGAATGAGACATTTATCTAATAACTCCTACAATTGCTTCATTAACTCTAAAATTTCATCCTGACCCATTCGATAAGGGGGTTTTGAAATTGGATTAGAATCAGGAACTAAGTCAACAGTAAATTAAACTTCACGATCATGAATAATACCAGGAAACTCATCAGGAAAAACATCAAGATACTCATTTACCACTGGCACATCATTAATCTGAACAGTTCCTTTATTTTCAACAATATGTGCAAGGTAACATTCATTTCCATCTTTTACTAGTTTCTAAACTTCCTGATATGTTATCAAAAGCAAGGGTTCATTCTTGTACACAAACTAAAAATATTTCTTAAAAGAAACCATTTTAGCTCTGCAGTAAATCTTAGCATGATAAACAGAAATCCAATCCATGCGCAAAATAACATCAAACTCTACTAGAGGGAAAAAATAAGGTTTTCTAGTAGATTCTTTCCACACACAAGGATAGGAAGGTTCTTATAATTCCTTTTTGTCTCAAATTTCCCTCCGGATGTTTTTACCATAAGTTCAGGGTTCATATCTTGAGATGGAATTTCCAATTTACTAGAAAACTTCTCAGAAATGAAAGAGTGTGTAGACCCTGAATCAAAAAACACATTGGCATAATCTGAAAAAACAAACAGTGTACCTGATACTACTTCATTCGATGGCCCAACATCTGCTGAGGTTGTTGCAAAGTATTTCACCACCCCTTTCTTCTTGTAGTCTGGCTGCTTTCCCCCAGTCGAGTTCTTCATTAGACACTCATTTGCATAATGCCCCATTTCATTACACTTAAAACATCTTACCACTGGCTTTTCATTGCCTGCTTGATCATCTTCCTTACCGTTACAAGCAATATGACCAGACCTACCACACCGAAAGCACTTACTAGAATTGGATAAACATTATACAGGATGCATTTTACCACACTTCTCACAGGATGGATATTTGGTTTTCTTACCTCCTTGCTTATTTGATGAATTCTTCCCCTTTTCCTGCCTACTGGACCTCTTATTCTGTTGTTTTTCATGGAACACCTGATCATCGGCAAACTCCATTTCCACCATCTCCGCACATCGAACAAGTTTTTCATAACTTTTGAACTCACGAGAAGCTAAATCCCTTCTATACTTTGGCTTTAACCCTTAGTAAAAATGGTTTATTTTACTATCAAGATCTCGTATGATGTTTAGAGCATACCTTTCCAATCGAGTGAACTTTTCTTCAAAAGCAGCCACTGAATCATCCCCCTGCCTCAATTATAAGAACTGTTTTTCCATCCTAAGACCAACCACCTTGGGAAAATATTTATCAAGAAACATACCTTTGAATTTTTCCCAGTGAAGATCATCAATCTCATCACTATCCCTGATATTTTTCCCCATCGACCACCACTAATTAGCTTCACCTTCAAAATGGTAAACAGCAAGACTAACCTTTTGATGTTCTGAACACACCATGACATCAAAAATCTTCTCCAGTGCATTAATCCACCCTTCAACTTGCACAGGGTCAGATGATCCTTTGAATGATGGGGGATGTTGCCTCATGAAATGTTCCACTACTGACATGTTCCTATGCAGTTGATCTGGATGATCTCGTGCATGGATACCACCACCATTTATAGCCTGAGTCAACAATGCCATCATTGCAACAAAATGTTCAGTTCCGATTCTGACCATCTCAGGTTGCTGATTTGGAAGGTTGTCTTCCTCCTGATGTCGTCCCAACATTGCTGCTTTGTTTCCTATGGGGAAAACCATTCTGAACATAGAAATATCATAGGCGAAGTAACATGGTAATCTTTAAATGTTATATCATTTCAATCATACCATAAATTAACTTATAATTTTACACTTTTCTAACTCCTAAAGTTGTCTAAACCGAACTCTGATACCAACTATAAGGCCACGACCTTAAACATTACTTAATATTGAATTAAATGAATAATTCACAATGAGGATCTTTTCAGGTTTAGTGTTTTAGAGAATTAGGAGATAACTGTTACATCTCAAAAGATTACAAAGTAAACACTTCTACTGAGTTTCCATAGAATTTAAAAACTCGTAGAAAGAAACATGTCTAGTTCCATGTTTTATATAGCATGACTTTCCCTTGATCCCATCCTTGACACTATTCCACATTATGTCCTGTGAAAAAAATTTCAAAAAAACTCGGGGTGAGCATAAAAGCTCAGTAAGGGATACACAAAGAATGAAAATAGTTATTTTTTCAAACATCATGTAAACCATGTATACTTTATCAAAGTAATACCTTCACCTTCAAGAGGTAGTAAAAACTCTTCACTGAATAAAATATCATTACTTACATTTTTGTAACAAAAGGATTACCATAAAACCCATATGAAGAACTCATAAAATATATAAATGTAACTTGGGACATAAACATACTTAAGTGGAATAACCATATGGTCGACTTCCACACATATCACTTAATGGAATAGCTATGCTGCCAACTTCCATACATACTTAATGGAATAGCCATACGACCGACTTCCATACCCAATGCATTGGAGGTTATAACATAACCACTCGTCCCGGTATTCACGGTACCACCTGTCATATGGTTTATCACGTAACCACCCATCAAATGTCCAAGTACCATTATAAAAATCATAAGACATAAAACAAATATTATTAAACGAAAACATTTAGACACTTTGATCACAATATATCACTTAAATATATTGACATAACAAATCCATTATAAAAACCATTTTCAATACCAAAATACATAAAAGAGTATATGGTATTTATTTCATTTTAAAAACATTATAGCTTGTTGAGGAAGCCAATGACCAAATAATACTCGCGGCGGCAG
This sequence comes from Viscum album, assembly GCA_963277665.1. Taxonomy (NCBI): domain Eukaryota; kingdom Viridiplantae; phylum Streptophyta; class Magnoliopsida; order Santalales; family Viscaceae; genus Viscum; species Viscum album. The sequence continues at coordinate 323,586,374 of OY728165.1, read as the reverse complement.
AAAATCTCGTTGTCACCGCGTACGTTAAAAGAAACATTCTTTTTTGTCGTTTTGTAAAACTCTTCATAGAAAAAGATTCCTTTTATATAAAAGTAAAATTCAAAGGGGTTTATACACCTTATAAAAGAAAGTTGTGTATAAAAGGAAATATTCATCAATGAAAGGAGATTGAGACGAAGTCCCTTACCTCGGGTCCGACTTGACTCGATTGTTCTTTAACGTACGGAATAATAAACTTGAGTTAATTTATACTTTATTAAGAACCTTTTTCAAGCTTATTATTCCTTTTATATCACTTATTTCCATGACATAAACATTATGTAATCATTAGGTTAATAATTTTTGTTTTGTTGATATTTGTTTCTTAAGTCAAAAGTGGACTTCATACAATTACATGTTGTTCGTGTGGTCAAAGGTTCTTTATATCCAAAATGAAATTCCTGATTTGGATATCATATATATCATATATATCCAGCATATACATGTATTTATAATATTACATAATCATTTAGAGGTAAGAAATGAAATGCACCGTTCATGGAGACGGTAAGCCATACGTACGCATGAACGCTACTTTCATTTCATTGTCATATTAATGGAATTAAAACTAAATGAGTGGTATGTATATTTTAATTAAAGAATTATATTCATCATTTAGATGCATCATTCATCATATATATCCATTATATACATGTACTTATAATAGTACATTACATTTGGGGATAAGAAATTAAATGCACCGTTCATGGAGACGGTAAGCCGTACGTACGCATGAACACTACTTTCATTTCTATCTCATACTTTAATGGAAAGAAATAATAATGATATAGAGGTATATTATAAATCTAGTATAACATCATATATAATAACATCAAAATTCATCCTTTATACGTCCCACATATGGCATTAATGAATCACATCACTTTGAGGGGGCGGTAGTCCGCACTTCCTTAAATGAAGATATCGCGTTTATCCATAATGGAAACCATAAAGGTATGCCCAAAATGAAAAATACAGAAGCTTAAGGAAAACATGAAAATATTATATATCATATATAAATATAGTGTCATCTTAATGGACACCTTTGAAGGTGTTAAAAGAATGTTGAAAAATCATCGTTTCGGGAGGCTGAAATTCGCCATCCACAGAAACAGTATGTTCTTTAACCATTAGATGTAGGTGTGTGTAATTGTAGCTCGAATAATTCTTATAAAAACATCCTTGTATATTTATGATACTGGATTTGTTACAAAATAAATGAATAAAAAGATTTTAGGGGGTTGGAGAAGCAAAATAATACAAAAGGACTCAAGTGAAGACATTGCCTTAAAATCGGGTAACTCCCTTTGATTTGATCTCAAAGGCTTCCTTGAGAAGACTTCTGCCCAAAGTGAGGCTTCAAGGAGTAAGAGAGGGAAGCGGAGAGACAAAATGGGCAGGGTTTGGCCGAGCCAAAGGCTTTGGGAGTGTGGGTAAGGAGGTAGAGGTGGGGGCCTTTTATAAGAGGAGAGGAGGGGCACTCTTGGAAGGTAAAGAAAAGTCACTTTATTTTAAAATGGTATTCGGATTTAAGAGGTCACACATTGATATAATTCGAGGATAATGTGATAAGGGATCGAAATCCACCCATACAATAGGTTTTTTCCATGTGTAGGTCATAGATTTTACATTATCTTTCCATTTTATTTAAATCCATTATTAATGAGGTAATCGCTGCATCATCATGATGTCATAAATAATTTAATTTATTTAATGTCTAAAAATTATAAAAAATATCATGATTTAGTAAATATTGTTATATTTATAATGAATATTTATAGTCAAAATTATTACTTGTATAACCCCATGTAAAAATTGTTTTATTAAAACATTTCATGTTTGTGTCATTTTTACTTTATCATTAAATAAAAAGTTATTTATGTCATTTCCCAACCAAAGTGGCTCCATGGGGTCCCCAAGTTGACCCATGGATTGTATTGGTCTGCCATGACACATCCAATGAGGGTAAGACATGTGTCAAGCTCATCTCATATTATGAAAACATTATTTTTACCTTAAACTACACTAATTACCTCTAAACGCGATTAAGAACTTAAAAGTTACTATTGACCAAAAAAATTATTTTAATCTCATTGAACCACATTTTACTTCTTAATGACAACCATGTATGTCAGATTTTTGAAATTCAAAACACAGAAGTGGTAAAATTTTATTTAAACGAAAAACTAGTTTTTATAAGTACCACTTAGTGGTTTCACTATTCATCAAAAATTTATGTTTTTCAGAAAAATACCAAAAATTCACCCCAAGCTATATTTGATAATCCGAAATCAAAAATGAAGTCTATTTTACAAAATTCAAAACATATAAGTAAAATTAATTAATTTAATAATTAATTCCTGCTGTCATGACAAATAGCGTGTTTTTATTAAACAATAAGTATCAAAAGATTGACAGTAGTTTAAGTCCGATTTCAATGTGACATTAATTCCAACGACCACTATTGGGCTAAATGGTAAAAATATATTCTAATTTCACTTTAAAACCAATTAAAAAGATAATCTAATCATATAAATAAATTATATTAAAAAGAGGTTTTGAATTAAAATACAACATTTTACACTATTCATTAAAAAAATGAACTTTATCAGAAAAATACCAAAAAATTACACAAAGTAATATTTGATGTCCCGATTCTAAAGAAGAGTTTTATTTGGTGCAATAGAATGTATAAGAGTGACCAAAAATATATTTAATGATGGTTCGCCATCAAAAGGTGATAAGTGAACCTTTAGTGAAAATTAGGGTATAAATGCCTAAAATTGAATTCTTTCCGCACTTTAAGCTTTTATCTTTTATTAGATAAAATTAAAAACATTTAAAAAACATATATAATCATATTTTAGTTATTTCTATACATTCCCACCAATACAACGGCTATGTGTTAACTACCATTTAAAAAATATTATTATATTACTAGTGTGCAACGTAAGTTTTCAAAGAAACTCATCGTTGCGTATCGAGTACGCTATCGAACGTTGCAACCCCTTTTAATTAAAATTAATATTTAATTCATAAATATTAATAAATATGAGAATGTTTTATTCATTATTTACCTGGGATGTTACATTTTTTTTGAGAAGTGGTGACATGAACTGGTGTCCCAATCCATGCCCCAGAAGGAATTTATTAAAATCAAAATATGATGTGTTACAAATTTGAGGTGTAATGAACTTACACCAGCAGGGAGTAATCCGGGGTACATGATAAAGGAATTCAACTATACCAAAGAAAAAATGTAGCCAGCCAGAAAAAAATCCATAGAACTTGTCCTCCACCAAGGCTTCAGCATCATCATGGGACTGGTAAAACACAAGGAGAACATAGAGTAAAAACTTGAAGACAACCAGGACAGAAGCCTCCAATATGATACATCATGCTAGAAATCAATCAATCAAAAGTCCTTCCAAACAGCATCTAGTTTAACTGCTCATTATATGATCACAGCAGTGTTACTTCCATTTGAGACTCTAATCCATCACCCAAGCGCTTCCTAATGATTCAGCATGTTCACATTGTAGACATCATTCAAGGTGTTCCATATAATACTGATCACTTCATCCAAAAAACAAAAAAACTGGGAGCCTCCCTTAAAAGTCAGGTGATCTATTTGAAGGAAAATCAAATAGAGAACTACAAATAAAAACAGCAACCAAACAAGAAGATAAACAGGAAAGCATGATAGGATCCTGAATCGAAATGAGTGAGATCTGCACTGAGTTGATCCAAAAGCCTCATCTCATACTCAATCTGAATACCACTGACCAGATCAGAACCGGTTCCAAGAAAGAATATAATATAACCAAAATAGCTCAGTAGCAAACCAGTATATAGAAGCTCAGGACAACTAGAAATAAAAGTCCAAAATAACAATCTGAAGACCAGAGTAAAATATCTAGAAGAGAATGAACCATGTAAGTGGCCTCAAAAAAACCAAAAGAAAGCAGCCTTTTAATGAAAATCCTTTGAATTGATGACAGTAAATAAATCTGGATAATGGGTGTACCGCCCTGACCCTAGTTACCCAGAGTCGGTGCAATATTACATAACATTGGCATGATCACAAGAAAGATCAAATTTCGAAAGACCGATTGGTTTAGTAGCCTTAGAAACACTAGATATATTTATAAGTTTTACATTACATCATAAAGTGAAAAACTACTACGACAACATAATGTCTCCATAGTCCACACTATTATCCCCTCATAATATCCCTGCAAGTCATTCATAACTTACTTCTTCATATCCTGTGAAAAATAAAACATAGAAAAGGGGTGAGCTCAAATTCCCAGTAAGGATAACAATATAGCGGAACATTCAAAAATAAGCATAAAAATTTAAGGCAATGCATTACTAAAACAAGAACCATTTAAACTTGAACTTCAACATAGTATGGAAAAAGTAAAATGAAATAATGCCATTTACTTATTCACATGGATATTCTAATAATTGAATTATCACATGCAATATCAATAACCACTTTCATAATGTTGGAATGTATAATGCTGAACTTTAATTTCTTTGTCAAGGCCTCGTCCCAAGACCTAGGGGATAACTGTAACCGGAACCCAACCCGTAGTGCCTCTAATAACCGGACACCAACCCAGAGTGCCTCTAATAACCTGAAACCAACCCGGAGTTCCTCTAATAACCAGAGACCAAACCGGAGTTCCTCTAATAATCGGAGACCAAACCGGAGGGCTTACTTTTATCGGTCCCCAACCTGGAACATACATGTTTAACACATTCATCTGAATGAAAGGTTGAAATATAACATAAACATTCTGATTAAAAATAACTTATGAAATTTCAATACTTTAAACAAAAACCATGAGTGACATAATAATAACTTATCCACAGTCAAAAAAATCACAAAACCTTCAATAAAATATGGATGTTTTGTATCATAATAAATCAACTTCAAATAAGCTTAAAATCTATCAAAGGATGTTAACATAGATGAAATCAAGACTATTTTAGAAAAATATCTCTTTCTATTTTGAAATCATTTAAGAGTCTTATATTGATGAAATAAAACATTTTTTTGAAAATATTCTTATTATCTTGTAAGGTAAGATTCGACAGTTTTATAACAGCGGAAATTAACCGCACCCGCCGCATAAGTTAAAAAAACATTCTTACATTTATTTTTTCGAAAAGGTTAAAAAGCACCTTGTTTGGTAAATGACGGAAAGATTCCTTTATAAACCTCTTATAAAAAGTCAAAAAAGGGTATAAATGACTTTAACCCATATTCTAGTAAATAGTAAAAATGTTTTGAAATACATTTTTAAGAAAGATGTATGTGGATGATAAAGAGATCCCAGTAGATTATTACATATAAACAACCTCAGATAATGAAGAGATTGTGAAATAACCCTTACCAATTTGGTAACTTATGAAACATACAACCCATGAAAGAGGTATCATATAATGAATATGTAAATACACATAAATTAGAGTGTATTACACAAAGAATATAATTATGGTCAGTACATACACCACACAAAAGGTAATGGTGGCAATATGGCATGAATCTCACTGGAATAAGGAGTGAGATGAAAACCCCTTACCTTGTACTTTTCCTTGGTTGGGGTAGGTTAACCTCCTATATAATGGTGAAATAATTGTTATTGAATTATACAAGAATCATATACATTAATATGATATCATATATGATCTTTAAATATTTATTTGATAATAATATCTTAGTATTATCGTTGTTTCGGGTGTTAACTTACTTGTTTTCTTTTATATGTTTTGTTACGTAAGCCATGTTTATAATGGATAGGTTGTATATTATTCATATCCAGAATGATATCAAGTCCTTAAACATAATTTTTAAATCATCAAATGATAATTGTACTTGAATGGATACGATGGAGAATGAATCTCATCGCGTTCGTGGAGACGGTAGTCCGTACGCACGCACGAGCGACAATATCATTCTTTTGAAATAATATATAAATGGTTGTTATATCATATATACAAAATAATTAACATGTTGTATTTATAATTTACATGAGTTACATATCATTATTATACCCATACAAATAATAATATATTGAATAACAATTACACCACGACGTGGAGACGGTAAGCCGTACGTACGCACGTATGGTGACATGTTATTCAAAGGGTGGATAGAATAATGAATATGGTTGTACCATATTTATAATAACATCACAGTATATATATGATACTGGATTTCTTATTTTATAATGGTAATAACAAAGGAAGAAGAAGTGGAAGAAGAAAGGAACTTGGAAAAGGGTAGTGAAATCATTACCTCTTCTTCGGGTTCTTCCTTTTGATTTGATCAAAAGGGCTCCATAGGTTGGCATTCTGATCAAAATAAGGCCTCTAGGTTGTAGTGAGGGAATTTTGGAGAGTATTTGGGAATAGTATTGATGAACCAAAAGGTTTTTAAGGTGTGAAGAAATGAGAAGGAGGAGTGCCCTTTTATAAGAGGGGTGAGGGGCACCTTTGGAAAAGCAAGAAATATTAGTTTATAATAAATTCATATTCGGTTTCAAATGGCTCCAAAGATGATTATTTAAATTTTAAGGTGGGGATGGGTCGAAAACAACTCATAAAATATATTTTAGACAGGTTTGGGTACTTATATTAAACTTATCTTTAAGTATTAACTCTAAGTTAATTAGTTTCACTTTTACAATGTCTCTTTGTATTTTTATATAATATGGTTAATAAACATACTATATACATCCAAGCAACCACCAAGTGGTCCGTTAATTATTAACCTATCATGATATAAGTCTCTTTGCCGATCCTTAGATTTTTAGATATTTAATATCAATTAATAATATAATATTTGTTTTAAGAACTCTTTTATGTCAATTTTGACACTATTCAATAGTTGATTTTTGTGAAACTCATAACAGATTTATTTCTTCTAAAAAAGTCAATTTAATCAATCCTAATATATCATGTTATCTTAGAAAATTAGTTTAATTCATTAAAAGTTTCATATTATATTTATTTGGGTATTTATAATATCAATTATTTTGATTTTTCACTATTGTAGTAATTACTGTATCATCATTTTGTCATAAATAAATTAAATTATTTAATGTATAAAAATTATAAATAAAATATCATTATGTAGGAAATATTTTTATCTTTATAATGAATATTTATAATCTAAAATCCAACATATATATCTCTATGTAAAAATTTTTTTTCTAAAAATATATGCTTGTGTCATTTTTGTATTCATTTTAAGTTAATTAAAATAAAGTGTCCCTATCACATACAAGGGGCACCATGGGGTCCAAAAATCGACCCAAATATGACTATGTCCGAACATGTATCAACAAATAAGTCTAGGACACGTTTTAGGGTAATTTAGTATTATTATAATATTATTTGTTAACTTTTATTTACCGGATTTACCCTTAACCATGGTAAATAAATTTTCTTTACCGCAGTAATTATTCAAAATGTCTAAAAATAAAAGTTACTTATTTACACAATTTTAACATCCTGATTCCAAATATGGAATCCATTTTTCTAAATTCAAAACATAGAAGTGGCAGAAATTAATTTAAAATTAATTTCCGCTGTCAAAACAAAATGCGTGTTTTTAAGAGATAATAACTATCAAAAGATTGACACTTGTTTATGTTCGGTTTAATTGTAAAATTATGTCCAATGTCCAAAATTATATTAAATGGTAAAAACATATTATAAATATACTTTAAAACCACTCAAATTCATAATTTATCACTATTAATTATTTGATTAAAAAAAGTTCTTTTTAATTAAAATTTAGTAATTTTCACTATTCATCAAAATATGAAAGTTATTCGAAACGTACCAAAATTTCACCTTAGGCTAAATTAAATATTCCGAATCCAAAAATGAAGTCCATTTTGAAATATAAAATATATATAATTTCAAAAATTAGGTATTACTATTCATAACGGCTAGTTTGATAGGTTGTGGTGTGTGTTAAAACTCAAAGTTGCGTACAACACACGCTACTGTATTATTCAAAGAAAGCGTACCATGGAAGCTTGGGATGTTTTATTTTAAAATTTTGATGTAACCATTTAGTCAAAAAGTTTAAAATATTTTTATTCAAAAAGGGTTCACTATTAAAAGTTGATAAAAGTGCAATACTGAAAATGAATTTGTTCTTGCATTATTTCTAAGATACTCAAAATATGGATTCTAAAATTATAAGGATTATATAATGTTTAAAATTTAGTTAATACTATTAATAACCTCTTTTGAATGGCTTTTTGGTAAGTCATGGTGCAATTGAACTCGGTGTTGCATGTAGTGCAAGTTATTGAATTATTTTGAAGAAATAACACACTATGAATTCTTGGGGTGTTACATTCTCCCCTCCTTCAATAAATTGCATCCTCGCAATTTGAAATTGTTTTTCGAAAATAAAAGGTTGAAAATAGAAAATATATTTGTGGGAAAACCCACATCGGAAATTGGGATACTAAAATTTAGTCTTAATATGAGGAAAAGAGAAATCAAAGAGTCACCACCAAATTATGATCTCGATTAGGAGAACATTGTTGGCAATTAGAGACATATAATTGGAGGAAAAACGTAAATATTTATAGGTAGTGATTAAGGTCATCAATCCAAAACAAGTGTAAAATTGAGGTCCTTAAATTCATCAATCTATGATGATTTGAAATACCATCGGTTCAACAAAACATAGGGTATTAGGATAACACATTATTGACGTTTTAAAATATCTTATTTGAAATCCCACATCGAAAAATGAATTAATGAGGCCTCTATTTAAAATAAAGTGTGGAAAGTATGAGGATTACCGAAAATAACACATACTAGGGTTCCATGTAGGAAAATATGGATATGGAATAAAAATTTAACCATCAATTATCTGATGGAGAGTGGTAGAGAACATGGCTATGAAAAGGCCAACAATCCCAAAGCCATAAATTAGTGATGATTTAAGGTACCATCTAGGACAACATTTCTGTTCTATGTTCCTTTTCTTAATGTTGAGGTATTTATTTATGAGATTGGCTAAGATCATAAGGAGATATACTTACTTTATAATTAGAGTTTTATCCATTAATAAATTTCTACCACAAACTCATCTTTCACTCTAAAAGATAATAGAACGTAAAAAATTCTCATTACACTATTCGTATAGGGTTCCAAAATAAACGAATTTATAATTCATCTACAAGATCTTTTAATAAAAACTAAATTATATAATCCAGGACATCTCGTGGGCCAGTGGTAGGTGATACACCCTTGCCGCCCTTCAGTTGTGGGTTCAAGTCTCGTGGCCTTGCCGGACGCGACGGGTTGCCGCCCGACCTCCGGGATGTCCTTTTATAGAAATCCAAAATAATCCAAACTAGAACTATCCAAAATACTTCAGTCCAAAATTTATAAGGACGGTAAACATAATAAAGATACTTTTTCCACGTAATAACATGTGAACACCTTTATGATGTATTCTTTTAAAACACTCCAACATCCTGAATTACCATAAAACCATATTGATTACATTCCTGATCCCTTATTCATTAAAGAATAATAGATATACTCTTTCAATCCAAAAAATTTTTTCAACCCCAACAATGATGGAATATACAAATCATTAATCAGTTTCAAGGTAGCCAATAATATCCAATATAATTTATCCAAATCAATCATGTATTATTCCAAAATCACTACCTCGGTATCAGAACTATATTATGGTTTATTATTCTCTCAACCATATATTTTCCAAAAATTTATCCGGCTATTGAGTCACTTTTCTTTGTTCCACACAATCTCAAGTCCTTAATGAAATAGTACTGCAGTACAATCCTTATATACTCCATAATTATTATAACAAGTACATTGTTGATACAACACTCAATTGACATAATCAACATAAGAACTCTAATCATCCCTCTTCATATGTGGTCGTATCATAACTTGATTATTATAAAATAGCATCATTTGCGGCATAGTCTGATGATTGGGACATAGGTTCGCGTAGTGTCCAAACTCCTTGCAAATGAAGCATTGTACATTTGAAACCATTTTCTTACCCTTGCAGTCACGTACTTTGTGCCCTTTTATTCCACACTTATAACAAACTCCCATTCCTTTCAGGAAAGTTCCAGGGTGTTTCTTTCCATAGTTATCACATATAGGAAAATTCTTCTTTTCCCTCTTCCCTTTATCCATCTTTCTCTCTTCCATCCTTTTCTTATCTTGCTTCCCTTCAAAGCCATAGGACTCAGTAAACTCTTTACTTATCTTATCAAAACACGATATTATTTATTCATATGATGATAATACATGAGATACTATTTCTTTTGTAAATTCTGGCTTAAGACCATAAAATATATGATCCTTCTTTCTCTTTGTATCATGTGCATTTCTAGAGTTCTAATTCCTTCTACTAGGCGCCATTTGTAAACCATGGCATAAATTAGATTAGTTTATGAATAACAATACCTAATACCAAACTTGTAAAACACATAACATAAATTAAATAGTTTATGGATATAATCCATAATCATAAAAATGTCTCCTTTGAGGAAGTATATACTCATAAACCCTTCATAAGGATTTGTAAAGAAAATGAGAGTTATCCTAAGCATATCCCCCGGGAGTGTCGTAACCAAGAGTGCAGCAAGGCCCATTGTCGTGCACCAGTTTCCGTTCGAGTCTAGCTCAAAGCGGTGTTTTCGGGTTTTACCCCTAGGTACATCTGTGCCAGAGCCGCCTCTACCTGCTCGTATCCTGACAGGGATGTATTGCTCGGAAAACTCACAAAATCTCTACAATACCAAAATTCTAGGAAGTTCTTCTATACTAATCCTCAAAATTCATCTTAAATCTATGTGCTCTAATCAGAGTTTATCTAAATCTAGCTTCCAAGGTTTGTACTAAACTTCCTCTGATACCAACTGTAATGCCCCGACCCAAGTTACCCAGAGTCGTTGCGTTATTACATAACATTGGCATGATCACAAGAATGATCAAATCTCGAAAGACCGATTGGTTTAGTAGCCTTAGAAACACTAGATATATTAATAAGTTTTACATTACATCATAAAGTGAAAAACTACTACGACAACATAATGTCTCCATAGTCCACACTATTATCACCTCATAATATCCCTGCAGGTCATTCATAACTTACTTCTTCACATCCTGGGAAAAATAAAACATAGAAAAGGGGTGAGCTCAAATGCCCAATAAGGATAACAATATAGCGGAACATTCAAAAATAATCAAAAACATTTAAGGAAATGCATTACTAAAACAAAAGCCATTTAAACTTGAACTTCAACATAGTATGGAAAAAGTAGAATGAAATAATGCCATTTACTTATTCACATGGATATTCTACTAATTGAATAATCACATGCAATATCAATAACCACTTTCATAATGTCAGAATGTATAATGATGAACTTCAATTTCTTTGTCAAGGCCTCGTCCCAAGACCTAGGGGCTAACTATAACCGGAACCCAACCCGGAGTGCCTCTAATAACCGGACACCAACCCGGAGTGCCTTTAATAACCGGACACCAACCCGGAGTTCCTCTAATAACCGGAGACCAAACCGGAGTTCCTCTAATAACCGGAGACCAAACCGGAGGGCTTAATTTTACCGGTCCCCAACCCGGAACATACTTGTCTAACACATTCATCTGAATGAAAGGTTGAAATATAACATAAACATCCGTATTACAAATAACTTATGAAATTTCAATACTTTAAACAAAAACCATGAGTGAAATAAGAATAACTTATCCACAGTCAAAAATATCACAAAACCTTAAATAAAATATGGATGTTTTGTATCATAATAAATCAACTTCAAATAATCTTAAAATCAATCAAAGGATGTTGACATAGATGAAATCAAGACTATTTTAGAAAAATATCTCTTTCTATTTTGAAATCATTTAAGATTCTTATATTTTTGAAATAAAACATTTTTTTGAAAATATTTTTATTATCTTGTAAGGGAAGCTTCAACGATTTTATAATGGTTGAATATAACCGCACCCGCCGTATAAGTTAAAAAAACATTTTTACCTTAATTTTGTCGAAAAGGTTAAAAAGCACCTTTTTTGGAAAACGCCGAAAATATTCTTTTATAAACCTCTTATAAAAAGTAAAAAAAGGGTATAAATGACTTTAACCCATATTCTAGTAAATAGTAAAAATGTTTTGAAATAAATTTTTAAGAAACATGTATGTGGATGATAATGAGATCCCATTAGATTATTACGTATAAACAAACTCGGATAATAAAGAGATTGTGAAATAACCCTTACCAATTTGGTAACTTATGAAACATACAACCCATGAAAGAGGTATCATATAATGAACATGTAAACACACATAAATTGGAGTGTATTACACAAATAATATAATTATGGTTAGTACATACACCACACAAAAGGTAATGGTGGCAATATGGCATGAATCTCACGGGAATAAGGAGTGAGATGAAAACCCCTTACCTTGTACTTTTCCTTGGTTGGGGTAGGTTAAACTCCTGTATAATGGTGAAATAATTGTTATTAAATTATACAATAATCATATACATTAATATGATCTCATATATGATCTTTTAATATTGATTTGATAATAATATCTTAGTATTATCGTTGTTTCGGGTGTTAACTTACATGTTTTCTTTTATATGTTTTGTTACGTAAGCCATGTTTGTAATGGATAAGATGTATATTATTCATATCCAGAATGATATCAGGTCCTTAAACTTCATTTTTAAATAATCAAATGATAATTATACTTGAATGGATACGATGGAGAATGAATCTCATCACGTTCGTGGAGACGGAAGTCCATATGTACGCACGAGAGACAATATAATTCTTTTGAAATAATATATAAATGGTTGTTATATCATATAAACAGAATCATTAACATGTTATATTTATTATTTACATGAGTTACATATCATTATTATACCCATCCAAATAATAATATATTGAATAACAATTACACCACGATGTGGAGACGGTAAGCCGTACGTACGCACGTATGGTGACATGTTATTCAAAGGGTGGATAGAATACTGAATATGGTTGTACCATATTTATAATAACATCATAGTATATATATTATACTGGATTTATTATTTTAGAATGGTAATTACAAAGGAAGAATAAGTGGAAGAAGAAAGGAACTTGGAAAAGGGTGGTGAAATCATTACCTCTTCTTCGGGTTCTTCCTTTTGATTTGATCAAAAGGGCTCCTTATGTTGGATTTATAATCAAACTAAGTCCTATCGGTTGTAGTGAGGGATGTTGGGAGAGTATTTGGGAAGAGTTTTTCCGAAGAAAAAGGTTTTTAAGGTGTGAAGAAATGATAAGGAGGAGTGCCCTTTTATAAGAGGGGTGAGGGGAACCTTTGGAAAAGCTAGAAATATTAGTTTATAATAAATTCATATTCGGTTTCAAATGTCTCAAAAGTTGATTATTTATATTTTAAGGTGTGTATGGGTCGAAAAAAAACTCATCCAATAGAATTTAGACAGGTTTGGGTACTTATATTAACCTTATCTTTAAGTATTAACTCTAAGTTAATTAGTTTCACTTTTACAATGTCTCTTTGTATTTTTATAAAATATGGTTAATAAACATACTATATACTTCCAAGAGACCCCCAAGTGGTCCATTAATGATTAAACTATCATGATATAAGTCTCTTGTCCGAACCTTATATCATTAAGAATTTTATATCAATTAATAATATAATATTTGTTTTAAGAACTCTTTTATGTCAATTTTGACACTATTCAATAGTTGATTTTTGTGAAACTCATAACAGATTGATTACTTCTAAAAAAGTCAATTTAATAAATCCTAATATATCATATGATCCTATAAAATTAGTTTAATTCATTAAAAGTTTCATATTATATTTATTTGGGTATTTATAATATCAATTATTTTGATTTTTCACTATTGTAGTAATTACTGCATCATCATTGTGTCATAAATAAATTAAATTATTTAATGACTATAAATTATAAATAAAATATAATTATGTAGGAAATCCTTTTATCTTTATAGTGAATATTTATAATCTATAATCCAACATATATATCCCTATGTAAAAATTGTTTTTCTAAAAGATATATGCTTGTGTCATTTTTGTATTCATTTTAACTTAATTAAAATAAAGTTTCCCTATCACCTACAAGTGGCACCATGGGGTCCCAAAATCGACCCAAATATGCCTATATCGGAACATTTATCAACCAATAAGGCTAGGACATGTTTTAGGGTAATTTAGTATTATTATAATATTAATTTTTAACCCTTATTTACCAGATTTACCCTTAACCATGGTAAATAATTTTTTTTTACCGCAGTAATTATTCAAAATGTCTAAAAATAAAAGTTACCTATTTACACAATTTGAACATCCTAATTCCAAATATGGAATCAATTTTTCTAAATTCAAAACACATAAGTGGAAGAAATTAATTTAAAATTAATTCCCGCTGTCAAAACAAAAAGCGTGTTTTTAAGAGATAATAACTATCAAAAGATTGACACTTGTTTATGTTCGGTTTAATTGTAAAATTATGTCCAATGACCAAAATTATATTAAATGGTAAAAATATATTCTAAATATACTTTAAAACCACTCAAATTCATAATTTATAACTATTAATTATTTGATTAAAAAAAGTTGTTTTTAATTAAAATTTAGTAATTTACACTATTCATCAAAATATGAAAGTTATTCGAAAAGTACCAAAATTTCAGCTTAGGATAAATTCGATATTACAAATCCAAAAATGAAGTCCATTTTGAAATATAAAATATATATAATTTCAAAAAGTAGGTATTACTATTCATAACGGCTAGTTTGATTGGTTGTGGTGTGTGTTGAAACTCAAAGTTGCGTACAACACATGCTACTGTATTATTCAAAGAAAGCGTACCGTGGAAGCTTGGGATGATTCATTTTAAATTTTTGATGTCCCCATTTAGTCAAAAAATTTAATATATTTTTATTTAAAAAGGGTTCACTATTAAAAGTTGATAAAAGTGCAATACTGAAAATGAATTTGTTCTTGCATTATGTCTAAGATACTCATAATATGGATTCTAAAATTATAAGGATTATATAAAGATTAAAATTTAGTTAATACTATTCATAACCTCTTTTGAATGGCTTTTTGGTAAGTCATGGTGCAATTGAACTCGGTGTTTCATGTAGTAAAAGTTATTGAATTATTTTGAAGAAATAACACACTATGAATTTTTGGGGTGTTACAATGGGACAGAAAACTCTAAAACAGGGTTAATCAAGATAAAATCATCAAACATGTCCGATTCAATTTGATTTTCTGTTCATCCTTGATTTTTCAATGGAGATGGATCTTTTATTATAAAGATATTGCTCCTTTGAAATCTTACCTTGCTGAAGCTCTTGTTGAGCAATCTCCTGTTGCCTATCCATATGCTTGATCCACTCCTGAAGATCATGTTCATCAAAATGTGGCAAAAATTAGTACAGAACAGTACTAGAAAATTCTCGTATTTCCTAAAGTATCATCTATCATTTAATTCAAGCATGAAAAATGAAATTAAATGAAACCATATAAGAAAAATTGTTCATTTGAAATTGTTGATTTGATTGGCTCAACATCAATCTTTCTTGGATTCTATTCTAAAATCTAATAATCCTCAAGATGTTCCATAAATTCACCATAAATCGTTGATTATTGATATATTATTCCTGGGTTCTAGCATGTGAAATCAAATTCCTTTGAAACTTCCCTTCATTCAAGTGAAGATTGCAAACTTGATCGAGAATACATGATCAATAAAACCTTACACTTCATTTATAGTACCCCGCTAATAGTTTAAGAGGATACCTGATGTGATATTATCTCCCTAAATTATTTCAAATGGTGGATTTCAAAATTAATGATGTTAAATAGTGTTTTTGTACATAAGTTATACTTTCCAAGATTTCATCTTGGTACCTAGAAAGTAATAACCTCCATTTTAGACACTTCTGAACAATTTTTACTTAATGAATGTTGTTAAAAATTTCATCAGTATTTTTTCACTCACATGTCACATTCTAACATGTTACATGATAAAATTGGAATCCATAACTCAAACAGTATGCTCCTCAAAGTATTTAATGAACCTTTAATGTTTTTTGTTCGTTCTAAAAATTATATTTTCATACATTTACTTTTATGATAAAAACAATTGAATACCATGAGAAATAAAATGAATCATCATTATTATAAATCCGAACAATAAAATTTAATTATTTTTATAGGTGATCGATCACAATCAGAGATTCATGGGCCCCAACACATGGGGTCCCCTACATCATAAATTCTTATTCATCAAAATAGGTGGAATGTGTGGCAAAAATTAGTGTGTGAAACTATAGGTACTTATCCCATTAACTCTTATTCCAACCCACTGACCAAGTGCAGTGTCATGAAATCCCTCATGAAAACTAAGATGAAATGGAATGTTATTCCCAAATAATATCGAGACCCCTATGGGGAGGGTGAGGGGTGAATGGGTGGATCACTTTTCATTCAAAAGAATTTTTCGTAACTTATTGAGTAAACATTATGAACCATCAATACTTTTTATTGTTCTGGTCCCCTAAAATAAATCATATATCCTTTATTTTCATCTATAACAAATATTAATAAGAGGAATAATATGATATTTACAGTGTTTGGCCCAAGTACAAACTCCTTGCCTCATTGGATAGTCCCACCACAATGGATTCTTTCACTATCTTGTTTTTTGAATAAATATTCACAAGCTGTGTACAATTCTATAAATAGAGTAATAGATTCACTATTATATTTGGTTATACTCCCAACTAAGATTTATAGAATATTATTTCTCAAAAATATTTAAACACCATCGTAAACATAAAATCCTATTCAGTAATTGGTAATTTTACACTATTACAAGCTTTAATTTCCTTCACCATTTCTGATCAAATTTTGTAGGATCTTCACATCAACCATATGAAATCTATATAAAACTTTACCTAAAAACAATCCTTAAGAACTTCACATACTATTTAAGGAACTTTTTTCTCTTAAACTGTTCTAAAAAACTATCTATAAAACATACCCAGTAAAAGTCTATCTGATATGCCTCAGGTCGGTAACCTATATCTTATGGTTTTCCTTGATCAACCATCATTATATTATATTATAATCCTTATTTAATTGAGTAGTAACTCAATCAGAAACCCAACACTTACTCATCCAATGAAACTCCTTATGATATACAATTCTCCAATGGATGTCGCTCTGATAGGCTAACTCACATGGACTCACTCTAATGAAACGTCTTCATATGGAAGTTGTTATAAAAATAGTATTGAACCTCAGACCATAGGATCTTCATCAGCTTCAACCAAAAAAACCAAATACAATTAGAAACATAATACCTCTATGAAAATAGTCTGAGCCTTAACAGATGTGAATATTCCAACACTCTTACATTATATAAATGTACTGGGATGTACTTTTATAGGAACCCCATAATGGAAAAGGATGGAAAATTAATTCCTTTTCCCACTCAATGAAATTTAAAAACATATAATTTATTATTAATTTATGTCTTTATCTTTGACATCTTCAATTCTTCTCAATACTTCTAGGAGATCCTCAAATATTTTTGAATCCTCTCAAAACATTAGAATTCATCATATTTGAAAAAATTTATTTAGTATGATTATTCGGTATGATTATTCATTATGATTCCTAATTTGAACAAAGTCATAAGAAAAATAGAATAATGATCATTAATATATCCTCTTGTAAATAATAATGTTTTTATTATATAGATTCTTCATAACAACTAAAAAACACATGTTAAGACATTAAT
This sequence comes from Viscum album, assembly GCA_963277665.1. Classification (NCBI taxonomy): domain Eukaryota; kingdom Viridiplantae; phylum Streptophyta; class Magnoliopsida; order Santalales; family Viscaceae; genus Viscum; species Viscum album. Next base: position 323,568,404 of record OY728165.1, on the reverse strand, counting down.
AACATTATATAGAATACAAAACCTCCTTCAATAGTACATTTGTAGAAGTCACATAATTGAAAAAATATCAAAAATATCTTCAAAGTATTTATCCTTTTATTCTTATTATAAAATCTATGATCCCATATAGAAGGATTTTCAGTGTCTGATGTTTTTATTCATGTTAGCATGTGTCTGGTATACTGTTCTATGTTCTCATCTATTTTATTTATATCAATAATTTACCGACTCAGTTATACCTCTAATATAACTCTTTATCTGATTTCATAAAGATAATATAAGTTTCTAATAATTAATTGGTGTTAGAATTCATTAGGATAAATCAATGGAATACAATGTGTGATAGAATAATGTTGATAGAGAGTTCCTTTATTTAGCAAGATCAAACTTCCATCATTATATTATTTTCACATTTAAGATTCTCATACCGATGATCTATAACCTTTTGATTCATCCCATTATGATGATCAAGAGAAAGAATACTTCATATCATATTCTAATCATTTCAAAAACACCAGATTGTAATAATGATTCTCTTATGAATATAAGTGTGTTTAAGATCGCGATTAGAACATATGACTTACATTGGAAAGTATTGTAAATTCACATCCTTCTAGTGACTTCTTTTTTACCAATGAGTCCTCAATTTGATAGGAAGAACTTGGTCTACCCTTTCCATTATAATGATTGCATCCCAAATTTCTCATAAAACTTATGAATTTTTCAATTACATAGGAGAAATGAATACTATTATTTAGTATTTAATTCATACTATGATACAACTTTTTTCTTATCCTCAAAACATTCATTCCAGACTCAATAATATTTTTAGTAGCTTCAAAATTTCTATTAAAACCACATTTCGATTAATCATATTCAATTAAACACTCCCACAGAATGATTCTAATGGGTGTTTCTAAGGGTTATCTTTTCAAACACCATTCTATTTTCGGAATCTACATCACTTTTTCAGTAGGAATGTTGTTTAATTTACTCAATTTCTTCAAATTTATCGCTATAGTCTTATATTAAATAAAAAAACAAAAACAAAACAAGACATGGACCTTACATGGAATGTAATAAGTATAACTACCTACTAAAAAACGATCAGTGTAATATAATTATTGTCTATCATGATATCTCATAAAGAAGAATAAAAACTTGTGACATAATCATTTTGATTCATTATATATTCTAAAACCTTGATGGATGGAATTCCATTCTTGTGCCATAGACATGGATTTAACAAAGGAACTACCATCCTTACCAACAAAGGTATAAAAGATATATATGCATTAACATGAAATAAATATATTATATCTTGATTATTTTTCCAATACGATACTATAAAAGTATCTCCCAACAAAAGATACCTCTTCATGAGGTCAATGATATAGATTCTTGCTTTCATAAAATTATGCAATCAAATGGTACACATTAGTAAAAATGTCATTTCTAAATATAAATACACATTTCTTTAGATAGGAATATGCCACAGAAAATAAAACCTCTGGTGTTCCTATTAGAGGGTCAATCAACATTATATCATCTACCAGGGATCTCTAAGTGAAAACATAATGAAAGTTACTCTTAGTGATTATGAGACCCCTACAAATTCTTTTCAAACATCATATATGCCCCATCAATATTAAATACATATAATGTAAAAAATATAATTAAGATTATTTTCAATTTATAATAGGGATATCATTATAGATGGTATCTTTTATAACTTTTGTTATGAGAATTAATATACAGAAAGTATTATTTAAACAATTGATTTATATGTATCAACATTATTACTCTATGAGTAACACATTCATACATAAAACTATATAACATTAATAGTAATAAAAGTTCATAAAATATTTTGGCTTTGGGTAACCACTCACAATATTCTATAAAGCCGATAGGATATTTAGGGATGGTGCAGAATCCAAAAGCCTCACATGGACCCAATAATTTACCTGATGTCCCTCACAAGCTGGGAAGTGGTTCATAGATGACCCAATCATTAAATAAATGCTATAAATTTTTCTTTAACATGATTTTTTAAAATCTATATTCCTATTCTCTACAATCCTTTATCTATAGTGACTATAAGATCTTTTTTAGGGTGAATTTTAAACCCTTCTTCCCCCATATTTATCATTTCAAGACTGAATAAATACGTTAACTCTTGAACAATATATTTCATTATTTTCAACCAGAATCCTATATTTATCCTGAGATGAATCATATAACAAAGATATGTTGGAAGGATATATGGATTCTAATATTAACTACTGTGTAATTCTAAAATAATCTATGAATAGGTGTTTATATATAAATAATTACCATCTTCATCATTATAAATTCTAGATCTATTTGCAATGGTGGTTCTTCTTAGGTAATAATAAAAGAATCATACCTGGATATGTATTTCATATTAGACCATGATTCTATAGTATTTACATAATCGTTCTATTAATCATTTGTGTGATATCCAGATCCAGGAAGACATTCATGACTTTGGGTGTCAAGATGATTGATATAGTATATCCTCATCATTTGGGGGCCTTGTGTGGAATTCGATGTTATGATTTTAATGTGGGTTCATCTATAGACCATGAGACCATTCATGATGTGAAACACTACATCTTTATATGTTATTCATTATGTGTGGATGTGTATACAACTTTTGGAAACCATGTTTGATATATCATGCACGTACCATGATATTTTATTCAGTATGTTGGATGTTTTTATGGCCTATAGTAACTCTTTTATAGATATCAATATGATTATTTTTATTTGTATTACCAGTTGATTCATTTGAGGGGAAGTGTGACAGATGTGTTTGATAATCCATGGATTTGGGTGGCATGTTGGTTTGCATCCTAAAATGGAATTTTCAACTGATGTATGAATTGACATGTAATGTTGGATGATGTACAAGATTATGAATAACTATAACCTTTTATCTATAGGGAATGACCATGTACGTGATTGGAGTCTAAATGATTCTGGAATCTCAGGTGTACATACCCTCATGTAGAAGGGCAGTATCCGTGAGGTGATATAGATTATTACTATTGAATGGTGGTGTGTGAATTTTCCTTTAACACATTTGTATAATTTTTCCATAATAGTGAAACATGGGTATTGATATTTGGGATTCTTTTTTCCTCCATCACGGGGATAAAGAAGGCGGGGATAGTATTTCTACAAGATCAATTAGTGCATGAAGTCTTGGAACATTATTTGTTTCCTTTAAATTTAGTTAATTCTCGTGGAATAAACATTGTGTTTTTCTATACATTATGTTAATGATTACATAGTATTGTGCTATTGATTTTATTCCCATTCAATGCATGAGAATCTTGATGTGTATTAAGAGTTGTTCAAGGATCCAGTGGAGGTAATGGGCCATTTTTTGTTAGCTTAGTTGGATGATCTTTGATGTGGGTGGCGATTCTGAGGAAGTCTAAAAATTGGTTCCCTAATATTTATTTTATTTAAAATTTATTTTTTATTTTTATTGATCAACAACACTTGGGATCTTGGATTATCTAGTTTCACATTGTATTCTATATAATTAAAACCTGTTATTTTTATTTAGTTTTTTCAATGACGTTCTATGTTTTTATTTATTTTTTAATATATTTATGTTTTTTGGTACTCTTTTATAGGGAAATAGTTTCCCCGCAACACCATTTAGGCCCTAGATACTATTATTAAATAACTTGTATATGAGGAGGTGAGCCTGAGTCCATGTTACACTCTGTTTTAGATCGTTTTCGTGTGTTAGAAAGGGTAATATAACGAGATTTCTTTTCTGTTCTGTTTTACAGTGTTTTGGGCATGGTAGAAAGTATATAGGTTATATAGAAATCATGTAGGGATGTTATTCATGTTCCATACCAGCTCATGGGTAATGGGCCTCCAAGTTACTAGGGTATGGGATTACTATTATCAATTCTTATTTTGTAGAATCATACTGATTATGAGTGTTATCATGTTGTTGATGTTATGTTACATGGGTAAATTCATGCATAGATAGTCGGAATATAGGATCATATTTCATGCATATGATTACTATTCATATTTATTAGTTTAATATATTAGTTTCATGAATAATTCGTGTTACATACTTCTGTGATATAAATATGTATTAAATTAAGTAATTTTAAACTTTATCTTATTATGTTATATTATATTTATATGACTTTGACTAATATGAATGTAAATAAAAATTATCTTAGAACCTGGGTAGTGTAATGAGGGTTATTCCTTGTATACATGAGTATAATATTAGTATGATACTTTCTAAACTGATCTTTATACATATGCCAATGTAATTATTAAGTGCAATAGTCATTTATGAAAATGAAGGTTTTTCATATCATTATTTATATAATTTTAGATAGTGTTTACTTGATTTAGCCTTATGGGAAACCCTTAAGAAATTAATAAGAATACTCCCCCTAGTGATGACGTTTCTTTTAGTGCCTCCAAAAATACGTAAAATTGTAGCTGAATATTTTTATGTAGATGATCCAATAATTTAGGTTTCCTAACCACATTAAGATGGGGTTATTTTTCTAATGTCAGTTCATGATAAAGGAACCATTGGGGATATGAAAACTAGTGTAATTATGGGTTAATATTTATATTTTTAGTATCATCTAGGCATTTAATGATGTAGAGGCCTTCAATACATTAAGGGATGAATATAAATCATAAGGATAATCCTTAACCTCGTAGAGAGTCCAAACGATTGATAGATAAAATTGGATCCCATTATGCTTCAAGGGAATACTTTTAGGTGGTGGAGCATGATGAGTCGGGCTAAATGGTGTGAGGGATTGACATAGATGAACATAAAAAAATATATTTTCTATGTATTTACTCATGTATACACCATTTCACGAATAAGTATAGATGTTTATAGAGATTTTATAGTGGATGACATGATATCAATTTTTTTTTTACTTTTGTAATAAAATTTTATTATCTTTCTCTTATATTTGTCGGAAATAAGTCATAGATGTTTTATTAGTTTGAGATTTTATTATTACTTGAACTTGTGTTTTGTGAGATACTTTGACCTGACCACATACAATGGAGTCCTTCATAAGGATCTCATCATTTAGAGAGGAATAATGGAATAGATATTAGTTTGCCTTCTTCTATATCCCAATGCGATGGTGAGTGGAATCACTAGCAGAGTTAATAGTGACCATTATAATATATAGAAGTAGAACTTTGAAGAAATGAATTAGGTTTTATGTAAAAAACCTGATCATATAAGAGGTTCTTCATCTCACAATGAGTAATGAGGTTCAATCATATGTTATACATGTGGGTGAAAGGGGTACTATAGTAAGTATTGTATGAAGTGAATTTGGTGTGTCATTGATGTGTAAGTATGGTCCACCTTTAGTACATTTGTTCAAAAATGGCATAGATGAGCCCATGGATATCAGACCATATATCTAATGCATATTGATTTTATGTTTTATCCTAGGTTATAGATGATGGTAGATAGGGGTATTCAACTATATGAGGTAAAAAATTTATTTCAAATAGTGATTCTTCTGTATTACTTGATATATGAGTCTATAAATATTTTATTTCCTCTCTAGATGTAGAGGTTTTTGACTTATTAGTTATGTTATTCCCTAAGTTTCTGTTATCCACACACTCTTAAGAAATTATGGAGTTCATATAATGATATTTTTAGAGTGTCTGATTTTTTTTTTGAGTGTGTGTATGTATATAATTTCATTGTTTTGGAAATGTCTATATTTTATGTAATTTTCCATATGGACTGGATGGGTAATTATAGAACATACATTGATTGTTATCGTATAAATATGAAAATTGAATCTCCTAAGGGATAAAGGTAAATCTTCACCAATGAGTGGGATATAGATGTAGGTTTAATGAGACTGAACATTAGATCTGTTAGATCTATTACAACACAGGTTGAAAGTGTGGATCTTGTAATGGATCAGGAAATAGTTTTAGCCTCTAGTACACTTATAGGGAATATTTATCTTGATATATTTTCATATTACTTATTAGGTAATCCTCCTGATATGGGGTAATAATTTTATATTGAATTAATAGTTTTTATGAATTCTATATCCATTTCTCTTTACCATTTGACACAATCTAGGTATAAATAACTGATGGTGCCTCTTGAGAATTTAAAAGTAAATATATTTATATGAATGAGCATACCTCCAAGTTGCGATCTTGTTTTTTCTATAAGAATGTTTATGAAATAATTATACTATGAATGGAATATAGAAAACTATATAAGGTTATACTGAATAACATGAATCTATTTCTAAGAACCAATGATCTGTTAAATTAGTTGAGGGGATCTTAGTGGTTCACCAAGATTGGCTTCTGTTATCGATACAACTAACATTGTATATGAAAATATAATATTCCTAAAACAAGACTTATGAAAAGTTATGGACTATTTGAGAATAATTTTATTTCCTTTAAGCTAAATAATTCTCCATTGGTGTCAATATCACTTATGAATAGGATCCTCCATCAATATATTAACTTTTTCATTATTTTTTTCATTGAAAATATCCAGATATAATCATGTTCCCCATTGATGCATATTAAACTCCATGAGATCATGTCAGAAAATGTCAATTGAAGTAAATTTATATCAATCTTTTGATGTTTTAAATTTTTATCCTAGTGGTGTACTTAGATAGGGAAATAATTTCTGATATAAGAATCTTTAATTATATGAATATTGTAGACGAAATTTTGTGTTGAAGACACCATTAGAACTTGTTCAAGATAATGAGTTTCAATGTTTTTGATGAGTACAATAGATGATTAAAAAAATATATCCCCCATTCAGGATCACCTATGATTGGGATTACCAAGAAGGGGGTGACGATTGAGAGGATAGGTTAGTGGGAATAGGCCTTCCTAGATTTGAAGATGTGATTTTAATGAACATAGATTATGATCCAACATGAGCCTAGGATTGGATATATATACTCTTATGTGATGTCTCTTAAGCAGTTTTGGGATTATTTTTTATGTATAGGGATCAAGTATCTACATATGGGTATTTTCATCTATAAAATCAGAAGAAGAACTACCCTACACATGATCTATATTTGGATATTGTGGTCCATAAAATGAAGTGTTGGAACAATTATATATTTTTAGAGTGGTTTTTCATCTACATAGACCACACAAGTTTCTTTTATGACATCTCTTAGTAGAAAATGAATCTCTATTAGTGGTATTTTGTTGAGTATAAAATGAAATTTAATGTTTATATGGATTATGATTATGGGAAAGTGAATGTTGTTAGGGATGATATTAACTAAAAAATAGTGGCTAGAGGGGAGACTCTCAAAAGAGGAATGGAGATTTATGAGACTAATAACTGAATAGTTGATGGGTGCATATGTGGATTATGGGGTGATTATATTTGTTCCTCTACCATCACCTCTCCATGGTATAATATGTGAAATAAAATTAAAATATGATCTGAAATGTAAAATTTTTCTGGAATAGTTGGTGGGGAATGAATCAGTTATATGATTTTATTTAGAGAAGAGGATATGATGTATGTATATGAGGGAGATATGGTTTCTACTTCTAATAGGTAATACCTAATGAGGGTGTCTCATGCCTCAAATTGTAAAGTACAACTAGGATAAAAAAATATCTTCCATGATATCTGAAAGAAATTGAACGGACCAGGTTTCAGAAAGGATATTGAATATTTCATCACTTAGTGTACTACCTACCAAAACATTTATGCTAATCACAAATTAATTGGGGCACGTCTCCAACCTATTCCTTTTCCCTTGTTGTTGTTAAATGAGGTGGTGATGGAAATTTTTATGAGGTTACCCAGGACCCCGAGAGGTCAGGATGATATATAGGTTGTGGTTGATCAGTTAACAATGGTAGAACATTTATTTCTCATCTTAGAGACACATTCCATGGATGAGTTGTAAATATAATATGTTCAAGAGATTGTATGGATTAATGAATTGAATTAGAGAATTGTTTTTGATAGAGATGTAGATTTGAGCCCACATTTTTGGAATGTCTTGAAGATGGTGATGAGAACTTAGTTATAGATGAGTATGATGTGTCATCCATAGAATGATAACAATTTAAAGAGAATGATCCATATTTTAGAAGATATAATTAAAGAATGAAATTTTTTATTTTGGAGAAGCATGGTATTATCATCTAGACTTTGATCTGTATTTATAAAATAGTATTTCCAATAATATGATTCATATTGTACCGCTTGAGACACATTATGGAAGGTAGACTCATTCTTTATTTTGTTGGAATGAGGTAGGTGTGGAAGCTATTTTCAAGATGAGTATGGTATATGAGACTTCTGAATAGGTATATCCAATTTAAAAGTTGGTTTTTACAACTTATAGAAGAAAAAAATCACATAAATACTAGAGTAGATAACCATTGGAGTTCACTATGGGTGATAATGTTTTCTTATGGGTGTTAGCTTAGTTAGAACATTGATCATTTCATATGCTAGTAATGTAGGGGACATGGGATGTGGCATCATTTGAGAACATAGATTATATCACAAAAATGGAATACTAGTTTTATCTTTCTCTATAGTATCAAGGTGTAAATGACATGTTTTATGTGTCATAACATTAGAAGTACAAGTCTGATCATAGGCACATGATAAAAAATTAGGATGTCAAGTTGGAATCATATTCATCATATATGAAGTGTCTGGTATTGATTGTGGACCAGAGTAAGAATGTCTTCATTGGATGAAATTGCAACTTGTTTGATTTCTATGGTGGCATGCAAAATTATAAGAGGAAACATGGGAGATATTGTTGGATAATTTGGGAACAATTACCCAATTTATTCAAGAAGCACCTCTAGGGACAATTCTTGATTATGATAAGTCATTAGAAGGGGATATTTTAAACTCCATTTAATTTCATGAAATAATTTAATTTAGTTCATTAATACCATTAATTTCAATTTGTTTAGTTTCGGATATGTAATGATGATGCTAAGGACCATGTGTCAGAATTCCTAGAGGGGGGTGGCCTGACTAAAAATATTAAATCTACTAGAGGGACACCGACTAGTAACCAGAGAAACATTATCCAACCTATGGCTTTTCTAGGGGACAAATTATTATTCAGAACCCACCAACTAGTGGTGGATAATGAAAAAACACCAAAATCTTCCTGAGGCCATTGGGTATTTGGATAGCCTCTACTAGCTAGCCAGTGGTTCCTAGAAAACATGATCCTTGTGAATTATATCATAATATTTCCATAATATTCCTTTTTTATATTAACATACGTAGGAACAATTCTCATTTATCCAGAATTACCCTAAGATATTTTTTCTAGAGTAATTAGCCCTATCATTACCCTAACTTCAGTGCTTATTCTAAGATCAATCCATTGTCACCCAAATGATATATTTATTCCATTTTATCTAGAATAATCTTATTCTCATGTGATGAATTACGAGTCACAGTTTTGTTGTCTAGACTATTGGATCCGAATATAATCTAATGTTTAATTATCAAATTATAAATTGATTAATGGATGAATCCTAATAATATACACCCCCTCATGAATGATTTTATATCTATTATAGATAATGGTTATTGTAATGTAAAAATAATCAAAATACATTAATTTTAATGATATAATTCTTAAGAATTGTTCCAAGATTAATTAGGTGATGAGTTGGGGATAGTTTTAGGCATCGTTGGTGTGCATGTGTTATCTAAGTGATATTTTTGAATTTGGGATTCATAAATCGTAATGTAGGATGTCCATATCATTTAAAGACATTTAATGAAATTTTATATTATTATTTATGTGGGATTATGTATAGTACTTGACACATTTCTAGATGTAACACATTTTACCTTGTTATCTTATTCCATTTATGTGAATGTCATATTATCCTATGGAATCCTTTCCTGATTTAACATGATTTTGAAATTCAATGTTTTTCCTTGTGTTAGATATGTGTATATACTATAATAACACTAATATTGATATCAATATGACAAGTTTACTATGGAATAACTTGTTGGATCTTCAGAGGGTGGTCTTGGATGTTGTGATTGATTTCTTATAGCTATGGGTGGAATGTTACTTATGATTAGAACATGTCACGTTCAATGAATATGGGAATGACCATGTGACATCAGAAGATGTCCATGATTTAGAATTTACAACATGTTTTACTGATGGGGAACACACATGTGAATTAGTATATCTCCAATTATTTAGGTTTTTTAGGTGTATATACCATCACACAGAATGGGAATGGATATGAGGTAATCAAAATGAATACTCTTGAAGTGGTGAGTGTGAATATTCCATGAAGGATTATTTGGAATTATTTCTAAAAGGTGGAACATGTGAGTTGATCAGTGGGAAGAAGTGTTCCTCCAATATGATGTAGATGTAGGTATAATAGGGGATTATCAAATCTTGGATAGTTCACGATGACTCAACTCATATTTTATTATTTGAAAATTTAGATTACTTTCATGACATGCACACTATATATTTATACACATTATCATAAGGATGCATTGTTGGTGTCCTATTGGTTTTATAATCATCTCCTGCACATGCATCTTATTCACAATAAGACTTTATGGTTAGGGATCCAAAAATGTTCAAGGGTCATATGTTACGTAGTTAAGTAAGAGGATCCTGGAGAGTGGATATGAAGCTAGGACGGACTCTATAACTTTTCCATTTCACGTTATTAATCTCAATTCTCTTTATTATTTGTATTGATCCACGACATTGGGGATCTTGGATTGTATTTTATGAATTTTTAATCCATATTGATACAAAATATTAATTTGTTTTTTATTCCAAAATATACTTCAATGGTTTTATTTATGTTTTAATATGTATTTGATTTGTAATTCTTGTCATGATTGGAATAGTCTCCCCATGACACAATTGAGATCCCCTGCTCTGATTTCCAACATATCACATTAGGGAAGACAGGCATGAGACCATATGACAATCTGTATCGGTCAAAGTGACTATGGTCACATGTTACAATCAAATTGGTTAGAGATATGATATATCTAAGTGATTTTTTGTAATTTAGATATGGTACTGAAATTGGAAATATATACGGTGGTCTAGATTTTTGTTGAATAATATTATTTATATAATTCAAAATTTATTTTTACTACAATGATGGCCTCTTCGACAAAAGCTTTAACATTTTATGAATTTATATTTATTTGTAATTATCCATTTATAAAAATATTATGATTGTTTTGGTTTTTTATATTGATTTTACAAAATCCCTATATTCATTACATACATTTCCTAAATTTATGTAGATTTTATAGTATACTAGTCTGAACCTTCTCTAAATTCCACTTTGATACTATCTTATGCATATAACTCTCTTATGATCCTAGTTCAATAAAAACATCCTTTTGGGATTCATGAACTCTCAGAATCTAATTTCAAGGAAATTATCTCGAAAGTATCCATCCCCTAAAGTGAGAATTAAAATTATTGCTTAATTTAATTACTCACACATACATGGGGTTTACACATGGAGTTTGATTCTTGGTGGTTCCACATAATATTTTGTTTTTATGTGGTGATAATGGTCTTTGACTGGACCATAATGAACCACATCAGATTAATAATATTGAATTTGTCTTGAATGACGTGGGATATAGAGATTCATGTTTTGATTTCTAGATGAATGATATTCATTATTAAATATTTTTGGATAAGGTTCTATTATTACACAATTCCCTACCTTTTTAGATTGGGTATAAATTTAATAGACCCATGTATTTACCTAAAATCACATTTATTTATTCCAAAACACCATTTATTATAGGCATGTCTTGGGAGAACCTTGATCCCCCATTAGTAACATTTTATCCTTGGCTACACTGATTCTGGATTCTCCCACTAAACGTTAGTTTTTACATTATTCATATTAGTTTCCTCTCCACCATTTACATGTAGAAGGTTTTGGTAGTTGTTTAGTAATGGTTATAGTGTCCATGATCCATGATTTTTATGGGGATTGGAATGTTATAGGTTATCAAGGTTTAGATAAAATATATGGTGCTATGATTATCTCTTACTTCTTCATTATCCTAAACAATGATTGAAAAATCAATGGTTGAGGTCATGGATTTAGGAACCCTCTTTATTTTGGTGAATAATGTAGAATTAACTTATTGTTTCATTCATTGGGACGATTATGTTAATTAGATTCTTGAATATAATTAATGATGTTAAATAAAATTAGGGAAACTAGGTGAATACTAATTATTGATTCCATGATATTTATCATGTGATTGATTATTTTTTTTCTAGATAATTATTATTTTTGTTAATGTTGTATTATACATATATTATTCTATTATTAGAATCAATTATCATATAAATAAAAATACTTTATGTTTTTATGAAATAAATTTTGTAGGAAATATGAATGTACTTTATTGATTCATATATAATAGTTGTTAAACCAATGTGAATATATTTGTTCAAGAAATGTGAAAACATGATAATATAAATCCATAGATGTGTATTATTTGTGTAATTGTGTGTAAGTGATGCTATTATTTCATGTATCACTGATGTGATTATTTTGGGTATGGTTATTAATATTTTGGGTGTTTATAGGGGTGATCATATAGTTGGTTCTGGGTATTGGAGTTTGTTCTCTAGTGAAATAAAAATTGGTTAGCATTGAATAAGATAAGGACTATTTTTACTATGTTTAGTTGATAGTGTTATGCCTAATGTAATTTAATTCATGGTATTTGATGTAGTTTCATTTTTTGTGATGTGAAGATTATTTTTTTTCCTCGAAGCTATGAGAAAATGTTATCATTAGAAATATTTTAATTAATGGGACTAATAAAAATAAATCATTGATGTATTAAAAAATTTGGTTCTTAAAAATGAATGGGTAAATTTTTGGGGATTAATATTATGGTTTAAATATTATAGTGGTTCTACATAAAATATAAAATTGAATGGAATTAAGAACCAATTTCTTTATTAAACGGTAAATATGAAATCTATGCAATGAAATGACTAAGAAGAAACATGTGAATGTTCTTTGGATGTTTTTTTGTGGGAAGGTTGGATTTTTCGAGGTGATATAGTCAAATAAATAGAAGTTTGTGCAGATGGTATTGTTGTATTGATTATGGGCAATGATATTATTATACTGATGTAAACCCTCTTGGATAGGCTAGTATATATATAATTTTTTTATTTATAAATCTTTTACTCATACAACATGAGTTAGATATCCTTATCAGTGCCAATTTTATTTTGTTATAGGTGCTTCTCCCAATTTCTAGGTTAGTGAGGGAATAGATGGAAGAATATACCCATCATTCATCTCCCTTCTGTGTGTGGTGCAGTGGAAGGGTTATGTGGATGTGGCAGTGATATGTGGCAGTGGTCCTGTTTGGATGGAGAAGGCATAATGTGGACATTCAACATGTTCATGATAACATATATGGATGGATATGTGAGGATATTATCATGTGTCATGGATATGTAGATATGTAGTTGTTGTTTTAGTTATGGTACGATTTGGTTTATTCTACCACACAATTTTAGACCCGAAATGAGGTTGTTAAATGATAGACCACATTATAACCTACATTAGATGTGAATGGATTTTAATGGTTTGTTTTTTCAAGATTGTTGAAGGGATAAAAGCACCTATTATTTGACGTCTGAGTGAAATATTGAAAAACTAATGGGGATGCGGTTTTGAGGTACAATTTTATTATATTCATTGAATTATTTTATTAAACTTGGATGTGATATTTGATCAGTGGTCCTTGGTGTGGATTTTTGAAAGTTTACATGTTAAGTACTTGGTGGTTCTGATATTTTTTCAATGAATTAATAGTATTCTTTATCTACATTTACATTGGAGGTTTCATGTATGATCCTATTAAGTGTAAATGTTATGCTCAGTCAAAAAAAGAAAGTATTTCTAGTATTCAAGGGTCAAATTAGTGTTTGGGATAACTATTCTATTATAAATCATGATTTTATTTCCAGAAATTCTTTCTAGGAGACTTACTTGGTATTTTTTTGGAGGATTTCATTTTTATAACCTATTAATGCATTAGAGGAATAATATTGATCTTGATTTATTTAATTTTTTTTGTTGATTGGTGGTTTTATTTTTCTTTACCGGTATATATGATTGTAACGTGTCCCATTTTATTTTTTTATACAGTCAGTAATAGTCTTTATCCCCAATTCCTCTTGGAAGAGTGTCATGGGGGTCATTTTATTTTTCACTACAGGTCCATTGGTGCGTTTAGTGGGGGTGAGTTTTGAAAATTTGGTATCAATGATTTTGTTTAGTTGTCTGGGTGGAGTTTAGAATTAGACATCAGTGAGGATTTAATGGGCTGTTTGGAGAAAAGTTTCATTTCAATTTTTTCATTGATATAATAAATGGAGTCCATTTAAGAAAAATTAATTAGGCCCCACAATGATCAGACAAAAAGACCTTAAAAATTATGATTTTCTTAAGAGAAAGTAATGTTTCATTATAGAAAAGGACTTATGAAATGAACATGTATCCTGCATCTTTTCAGATTTTTTTTAGTTTTGGATGATTTTTTGAAAATCAATATAATGAATTAAAATAATTTGAATATGAAAATTAAATGGTACTTGGATTATGACCTTTTTCTATTATTTCAAGTATTTTTTATTGTCATCTTACAGAAAATGATCTTGTTTGTGAGGTTTGGAATAATGATCCAGTTGACCGTGTTAGGCCTCATCCATTTGGGGAGGATGAGGATTAGTGGAAGGAATCATGTGTCCTCTACTATATTGGGTTTGCAGAGTATTAGGGGATAATATTAAATTTAATAAAATATAACTGGTCATAGGATTTTTATATTTCATTTATATAGGTTAATTATATGATGGTGTATTGGGTACTACATGACACTAGTCAGATGAAAGATGCTACACGAAAGTGGAAGATCTTGTATAATTGGTAGTGGATGAAGGTGAATGTTATATAGGATGATTTATATAAGAATTTTCCTGATGAGATTCTATCATTGATGATAAAGAAGATAAAGAGGGTGAGGTATCTCACTCTCAATTAAAGGATATTGTGTATATAAAATCTCAAAATCATTTTTGAGGATGTCATTCACTTTACACCCAATCTTTTCCCAAACGAGGAGTCTGAGGCTCAATGCTTACGGAGGAAAAATGTACTGTGATTTGATATAGAGTCACCCCATTTACTTTTTATATGTATAAGGGGGTTCACAAAAATGATGAGGTTCTTCAAAGGATACATAATCTACCAGGGTAATCTCGAGAGGGAATCCATTAGTGTACCACAAGAAGAATATTTTTCAGTGGTGTATTTCCAATGTTAGGGAATTTGAGGTTCCCACCATATCGAAGTTGGACTTAGAAATTTTCCTTCACTAATTTATCATGGAATTGTTGTTTATATTCTCCCAATGATATCATTATACTCATTTTATTATCATACTGAAATCACATTCATTAGAGATCTCAATGATTGATTATTCTTGAGGCCCAACCTATTATGGGAGGACAAATCACTTATTATCTTGCGTTAACAATAGTTTCCTCGGAGGATATATAAGTTTTAGTTATAGCGGGATAATTATTTACTGATAAAATTTGAAAGTGGTAGAATTAATATCCATAACGAATCTGCCCTTAGGGACCTAGGGTTATGAATTACTATGGATGTGGCCATCAATAGTGAGGTAGAGAATCTAGACATAGTTGTTCTTATTCTATATATGTTAAAACACTATTTAGTCTAGTGATCATATGAGGATCCATATATTTATAATACACTATGGTTTTTAAATTATTTGATCTTGATAATCTCCCTCCATTATTACACCCACCGTGTCCCTTTCCTTGAGACTATAGGAGGAGAGTATTATAGTGACCCTAGTTATGACTACAATATTTTGAGGTCATATGAGTCAACATGATTGGTGCATAGTTTATTATTTGATGATGAAACAACATTACTCATCTAGGGATTGCATTCTTATTAAAATAAATCCAATAAAACTCATTGTTGTAATTTATTTTTAATACTCGAGGAATGGATTTATTGATAGTTGTTTGAGAAGGGTTGTGCTTTGTGACGAGGAGATCCAATGTGTGGTGTTTATTAAAAAGTATGATAATTAGTTAGATTATATATATATATATCTATATGGATCTGTTTCTGTCCCAGTCAATATAATTATCATGTCGGTCAGTAGAGGCATAATAAGTGCTGTTTTCATGAGTTTTGGAAGAGTTTGTTTATTTTTAACTCAAGGTGGTTGTAACCATACCCCTTGATGTGATATTAAGTTTAGAATAGAGTTATTTTCATGTTATTCTTAGATTTTTATGTCTCTTTAACGAATGAAACATTATGATATATGGGAGTTGTAGATTTATATTCACAATCTATTTTCAATGGGTTTCATGTGATCTAGTGCATTTCCAAGGGGTTACCTATATTTTGTAAACCCTTAAGGTAGATATTGGTATGAGGTTGTGTGTAGACTAATGATGGTTATAACTTTTTGGGATCAAGAACCCCTATACATTACTGAGTATTAATGATTTTTTTGACCTATAGAATGGGACAAGTTGGATTTAAATGTTTGAATTTTGGTTTGGATATTAATAGTTGAGGGAAAATAACTAGAATTTCCTATTGTATTATTTCATATCCCACTACACCCACATTGTGTTTGTATTTATGTATTTTACTATAACAAATTCTCTATTTGTTTTCATGGGAATCTAAAACAATATATACTATGAGTTTCTAGACTGATTCCTGGAATTTTTCATCATCTTCATATTTGTATACATGAGGATATATATAAGGAACATTAAACAGATCCTACGGTTATTTTTGTGTTCATAAAACACTATAATATATTTTATAATATTTTTAAGTGTATGTTTTTATATACGAGGCACACTTCCTTAGACATGTGATGTATTAGTAGTGAGTGATAGGGTATCCTTATAATATTGAGGAAGTTGCTTCTTTTGAATAACCCAATAATGTCTTAGAGGAACTTAATTTCTTTATTCTTATGGGGTAATATTATAGGTGTACATTTTAATTCTCTTGGGTCATGGGCCCAATGATAGACTTAAGCAAGAATAACAAAGCATTCATATACAATCATCATTATGATAAAATTTTCAACTACCTAATGAGTGGTTGATCAGTGCTCCCATTGTTCAACATTTAGAGGAGGGTGATATGTTTTATGTGTTTGGTGATGCTTCACATATCAGTATAGGTTTTTTTGATGCATCATATGAACAATATATCATATTTATGTATCAAATTATATCAACATGATCATAACTATGTCATTGATGAACTAGATTTAGTTGTGGTTGATCATTATTACGAAGCTATGGTGAAATTTCAACATTAGTTAGCACTTTTTAGTATTCATAAATTAAAATATCTTGAGTTATGTTTTCTCTCAGAAGGATCTACATTTTCAGTAGTGAATGTGAATGGAATTTCTCTAGGACTATGAATTAAGTACATCCTATAAGTAGTGGAATATAAATGTATTTTATGATTCACAGAGAAGGAATCTGCATGGGTATGTTGTTCCAAAATCTTCAGATTCATAGAGGGAAATAGAGGTGTTTCAATGAAAATTATTGATATAGAGGATGTTATTGGTAGTGGACTCATATTTTAGATAATAGTAAAATTATCCTCGATTTAGAGAGTATAGGAGTATCAAGGGGGGATACTTATAGGTAAGGGTTATAAATGGAAATTTTATTTATAGATATGCACTAATGTGATAGTCAGAGGATGGTCTCCTTTGTATGATGTTTTTGTGGAGGTTTTTAATCTCATTGACTATCAATGATGGGGTTCCCCAAAAGATATATATCATTTCAGTAGTAGTGTATTTTTGTGTTCCTATGACGTATCATTCTTGAAGGGGTTTGTTTTAGTTGATCAGTATAAAGAGATCAATGGTAGAGTTCATAAACATGATATTTGGTATGTCTGTAAGTAATAAGAGAGAAATTTTTTCGATGTAGTCATTTATAACCATAGTACGACCTCATGCGGAATGGTGAATAAATATCAATGAATTGTATCACTAACCTACCGTGATTACAACAAGGATGAGATTCAATTCCGGTGAGTATGAATTAGTTAATGATATTATATCACTTGTTTTCCATTAGAGTGTTGGGTGATTTGGATTTTTTTATAGAGGTGGTATTAAGGTGAAGTGGTGGGACTGCATGAGGAAATAAGAACTATCATATCTTATGAATATCCACATTTTACATTATGAATATAGAGAGTATTTAATAATTCCTTTGGCACAAAATTGTGCTTTATTACTATTTTCCATCATTATATAAATGGTAAAACTAATCGGATTATCATGAAAATTGTTGTTTTCATGTAGGCTTCTGTCTTGGATTTTGGATGAATAATTTTACCATAGATTAGATTTCTTGTAATTGTTAACACACATCTATTTTAATTTCTCAATTTAAGTAATTATATAAGTGAAATTTTTATTCTCCTTTGTGATGGAAAGAGGATGGTGTGTTTTTAGTACTAGGATTAGATGTATTGAAAAGAATAAATGAGGATATTCAAATAGTTTGAGAGGAGTGCTGTAGGACTATCAGAGAGTTTAAAATGATCAATGGAGGAGTTCACTATAGTTTTGGGATGGTTATAATGTTTTCTTGGTAGTTTTTTGTCAATATGGGAAGTGGAGGATTAAACGAGAGAGAGAATGTATTCTCCTTAAATCATCATTAATGTTGAGTTGTCAATTAGTGTCTCGATGATAACCTGGATGTCATTGATTGGAGAGGATTTGATGTCTCGGACGAAAATAGGCTTGTGGAGTGGATGATTAGGGGTTATTATTATTGACTGAAGTCATTAAATGGTTTATTTATTCCCTCATTTCAAGTGTCATGTGGGAATGGTGGTTTTGAAAAGAGTTGTTGGGAATTTGAGTAATATATGTGTTTTTAGTATACTTTTTTTTATATTGATTTGTTTGTATGATGTAATTTTTGAATTGATGATGATATAATTGAATGGTTAGTTTACATTTATGTTAGGTTTAGTTGCTAAAGTTATATTTTTTGGGATATATCTTTAGGGATGTTTTTTGTAGAAGATGTACATGATTACCCTTATTTTTTATATATTTATGTTTATATAATCATATTTTTATGAGACATATCTCATCTAAGGACCAATTCATTTTAGTCCCATTAAATTGTGTGATTTTTATATTGGACGTGTCAAAAATAATTAATAGGAATAGATTTATTTGGGGGGATATGATTTTAGAATGAAATAAAATGTTATGGTGTGGTCATTTGGGTTATGATGGGAAATGATATGAAAAAGTAAATATGTGGTTTTTCTGTTCTTAGTGATGATATGGTGGTGAGTGTCACAACACACTGGTTTTGAATGGAAAATGTTGAAAAGGGAGGAATGAAACTTATAAACTTCCCATGAAAATTATGAATTTTTCATTTTAAATTTTTATATTCATTTCATATAAGTATAATTCAAGATGAAAATGATTTTTTGGAGTTTGTGAGATTATCAAAATAAAATCATCTCATTGAAGTGAAAAGACCAAGAGGGAAATTATCAGTGGTTATTTATGTAATTTAGTTGTTTCATGGTGGAAAGGGTCATAGTGATACCATTTTTCGGCTGTATTGGGTTTGGAAATATGAAAAAGTCTTGAATAAAGTTATATATAGAGACTAATGAGGTTATTTTTGGAGGTTAAGTTGACTTGATGAATAATGATGTCACAAGGGTATGTCACACTACACCACTCAAGTTTTCTAGTTTGGTAATAAATTCAGTAGCTCCATCTATTTCCCTCAATTTTGTTTTTTTCAAACTACTTGAGATAAGAGGAATTTCATGGGAGAATATTGATTTCCCTTTAACTACATTTGATAATTATCATTATAGATTAGGTATTATTCCATATAATGTGAAGCTATTATCTTTTATTCTTGGTTTAATTTTTCCCTTGAACCAAAAAAAATTATAGTGGTTTGGGGATTGTTTTTGGGCCCATGGTTCTTGTGTTTGATGGAAACATTCGATTTATAGGTTTTTGAGGTTACCCAGCACTATTTGACATTGAGATCCTCTATTCTATTATCTTGTTCCCCTGAAATGATAATCAATGTCCTAGTTGTTATATTTGATAACTCTCTTTATATTGGTGTATACTATTGAATTAAAATTCCATTTCAACCATTTCATAGATGGTGTAGATTATATTAATAAATATAATGAAATAGGTTAAATCTAATAATAGTAATGGAAGTGAAACACATGTGTTTTATATATTCTATAACATTAGTGATGATATTGATACCCTTTATATTATATTACTAGAAATAACTGTTTCAATTAAGGTTGTGTTCTAATTTTGTGATTCTATTGAATGAATCAAATCTAATAAATGTGTAAATACATAATCTTGGTAAGAAACTTGTTGTGTTTTATGTCATAAATATTATTATTGATATCTATATAAAATATGTGAAACTAATGTAACAGCACATTATGAAAAAAAATTCGATGTGTATTGTTGATTGATAGTGTGTGACTATAACTAGTTTTCCTTTTACCAATACTATGATTATTAGTGGCTTGGTCACGAATAGTTGTGGGGGTTTTTAGGGTTGATCATATGTATATTTTTGTTCTTTGGAATTTGTTGAGTGGTGTGTGTGTATTTTATTATCTCGAGATTAATTATTTGTTGGTTATTCGGTTGTTGGTTGATGGTGGTTAGGATGTTGTGTTGAATAAGGGATTTGATGAATGGGTTTGGATGCATTGGATGTTTGTGTGACATTAGGATGATTTTTTAGTGTCCTGTTAACTATGGGAAAATATTATTAATGGAAATATATTAATTTTTTTAATAATACTAAATAAAACAATACTATATTTAGAAACTTGGGTTTATGAAATGAATGCGTAAATGATTAGGAATAAATAATATAGAAATGGGTGATAATTGGGTTTTCATTTAATATGGTATTGAATGACATGAAATATATATATTTTTTGAAAAAATATAAATCTAGAAATAGTGTAATGTAATTATTTAAAGGGAACTTATGAATGATTTTTTGTCTCTTTTTCATAGTGTAGGGGGCTAGTTTGTGGTGATAAAGTTTAAAGTGCTAACGGTGTATGGAAATAATAGTGTGGTGATGGATGTGGGATATAATGATAATGTATTGATGTGAAATATTTAGGTTGGCATACTGTGTCAAATATATATATATATATATTGTAATTTATAGTGATTTATTCACACACCCTACTCGAGATGGATAACCAACTAATTGCAAAATGTTTTGGATTCTCAGTTTTGTCCTTAGAATCTAGGTTGGTGAGGTAAACAAAATTTTTTTACTCCCTATAACTTTTATCCCATCCAAGTGTGGTGTATTAGACTAGTTATGTGAATTTGGTGGTGATAATTGGTCAGGTTCATTCAGGGTAAGAGGAGGGCACATGGTTGATTCCATTCATTATTGTGATACTATACTAGGATGAATATTTGATGAGGTTGTGATGTGATGATAAAATTATGATATGTAGTTGTTCTTATAGTTTGGGTATATATTATTATACGAGGATATTATATGTCGGACCATGTGGAATGTTTTTATAGGAATTACTATAATATTAATCACATCAGATGTCATGATATTGATATTGTGCACTTCGACATGGCTGTGGAAGGGATGGAAGGCCATAAAATTTAACATTATGGTGTGAGAATGAAAAAATTAAATGAAATTATATGGGTGTACAATTTTTTCAAAATAATAATATTTTATTACACCTGGATGTGATATCCCATAAGTGAAACATAGTGACGCTGAGTGGTAGTTTACCCATTTAGTGCTTGTTGGTTCTACAATTTTCTTACAGAAGCATTAGTATGATTTTAAAATATTATCAAGAATGGTTTCTAGTATGTTCATAATTAGTATAAATGTTATGGTCACTTGTACATATATAAACTACATTTATATTTTGAGGTATGAGTTTATAGATTGAGATGTATAGTTCTAGTTGGATGATGGGAGTTGTGGTTAGAGTCGCTGCCTATGAATCTTATTTGGTATATCATTTAGAGGCTTATTTTTCATGACATATTCAATCCATATGGTACAATTAAGGATAATTTTTAATTAGTGTATAGTGTTGATTGGTGGTATTATTTCTTCTTTCACAGGATATATGAGTGTAATTTCTTCCATTTGAATGATTTTACACTCGAGTCTAGTGACTAACCCAAGGTCTACTAGAGTAAGTCTTGGAGGGTCAATCTCATGTCCACTACATTCCCAAATGCGGTTCCCAGTGGGGTTGGGAAATGAAATAGAATGTTGACATGATTTATTGGTATTCTTGGTAGTGTTAGAGATTTGGGCTTAGAATGAATTATGTGTGAGGAGTTGGGATCAAGTGATGTGTTTATGATATAATATCATGAAATTTAATATTGTAATTATTTTTAAATGAAAAATGATATCAAAACATCATTAAGAATCATCAAAGGGTCCTATGCATCCTAAAGTGGTATTTATAGATTTTTTCTATATTATTATTATTAAAATAACTAGAACCCCCTTGGTATAGAGTTCACCTTGTCTATGGGAGAGTTCCATAGTGAACTAGGTTAGAGTATCTAGGTGGTTATGAATTAGGAATGGATCAATAAGATGAATTTTTTTCCAAATGATTAAATGAAGGGTTTTTTCAAATGATATTTTTGAATTTACCATGATTACATATAACTTAATATGATTTTGTTATCATAATTTTATTCTTTTACCCTTTTATCATTTATATTTTCATTCTAGTATATTTTTTCTTCTTATTTTATTTATTTATTTGGGTTCTACCATAATTTTACTCTTAAATATGGATTCTTCTACTATTTTACTTTATGTAATTGGTTTTCATAGTTTTATTTTTTATATGATACTATTTTTATTATTTTGAGTTACCAATCTTACAAATTTTAAAATGGTTTATAAAAGGGAATATATAAAGGTAAATTTATAGAGAGTACTCTAAAGTGAGTTTTATTATTTTCTTAAAATATGTTCTATATTTGAAAAATATGATTCAATAGTTGTTTTGAAATGTTTTTACCAAAATAATAATAACAATATTTTAAATAGTTTATTCTAAACTATAATTTATGGGATGTCATAGTACAAGAAATTCATGTAATATATTGACATCATACTCCTCTATTTCTGATCATTCCCTACTTACTACACTCAATTCCTATAGATCATGTTAGTTTTAAAAGTTTAGTTTATTCTATTTAGAAGGGCCTATTTTTAGACTCATTAGTTTAAATCATTCATGGAGAATACATATTTTGATGGATTATATTTACCATGGTATCACATGGAAATTATGATTAAATTTTTATTGGATTTTATATTATATCAGGGATATATTTGTTAGGTCAAACTTCCAATTTTTTAACTGAATATTTTTTTTGTTTTTTATATTTATTTTTAAATGTTTTATATATTTAATTTTTTAATAAATCATTTATATATTTATATTTTATAAGTGATTATTGTTTTTTCATGGATGTCTAAAATATAGATTCACCAAACCATAATTTTGATAAAATATCTCTATTTTTTTATAATACTTATGTAAATAAATCATTCCTATTTTGAATGTTTTTATTTAATCAGATTGTTTTACATATTGTAAGGTTTGAGAAATAGCTTTATTATTTTCCATGGGCTGGCTGGGGGGCCCAGATGAGGGTTACCTAATTTAGATTATGAAAAAATAGTACTATAGTGCTAATTTTATTTGTGTAGTAATAGAAAAATGGATACAGTACAATCATAATAGTTTTTTGTGTTTGGAAAGAGTAAAGATAATTATTAATAATTTATAGCCTCATGTTTCTATTAATTTTGTTTTATGAGTCATAAATTATGAGTATTTATCTTGGGTTTCTTGTCTATTTTGATTATGATTAAGGGTACTTGTTGATTGGTTTGTGTTATATGGTTTTATGATGGCTCCCATGTCTTGAGAGTGAAAAAGAAGGAAGAAATAGAGGCTCATGTTTAACATTCATGGTATTTAATATCATGTGAATCTTATTTGGATGGGTCTATATGGAATTATAGAGAACTTTTTATGTGAAGGAATGTAGGTAACAAAGGAAGAATGGTGAATACATAATTTAATTTTTTATTGGATTCATGTTTAAAAAATAAATCCACACAACCCTACCCCATGATTTATCGAAGGACTATGTGAAATTCAATTTAAGCACAAAAAATAAAATCAAACGAAATCGTAAATGGTACCATGTATATTTTCAATCACGAATTTGATTTACTCCCCATAAGAATGTTATAGATCAAAGGATCCAATTTTTCATTTTTATATATCATCAAAATTTTCACCACAACTTTGGGATCATCGATATTTGATTCCCGGGTATTAGAACAGGAAATTGATTTTATTTAATTATAACTATGGCAACATGAAGAACAAAAAATCGACCAGGAAGATAGGGTTTATCAAACCTTGTTCTTTTTATAGTTTCTCACTGTAAAATTGAAATATAGAATGGTAGAGCTATAAAATTCATTCAAATGTTGTTTCGCCCAATTCAAGAGGCAAAACTGAGGTTCGACACCAATGTTATACATCAACAAATTTAACATTGTTTACTGAAATGTAATAATCATCATTATAGACCCTTGGGTGCAATTATGACATAATTTTACTATTCATTAATGTAATTTAAATTTTATCAATCACTTTTATCACATAAAAATGATACATGATAAAATTTGAACCATTAATATATCTCGTAAGCTCCCCAAAAAATTCCACAATCGTAAATCATATTCTTTTTTTAAAAAAACAATATGTTTTATTATATTCTTTTCTATGATAAAAAACTTTTGAATTCCTTGAGGATGAAATTCAATAATAGATATTATAAACATAGATATTATAATTTAATTATTTTATCTTACGATCAACCAAGCTCAGACATTCACTAACCATCCCATGTGTGTCCCACTTCATCATAATAATCTATTTATATGAATATGGGGAACATGTGGATACACATAGCGTGGGACCCTCTACGTACTTATCTCAATAGCAGTGTGTCCAACTCCCAAACCCATAGAAGTTTCTATCAACCAATAGTGGAACCTAAATATATAATAAATGAAATTTTGATTTAAATCGCTTACAAACATGTTAATTGCAATATAATATCTTTTCCTAGTTATATCTCAAAATTTAGGATGTAGGTTAGTTTCATCATATTTTTGATACTTTATAAATCTAATAACCCTAATGGATATACCCAAATTCTTCCACCATGGACATGTATTTAATGATGGTATTACCATCCATGTCAACCTGGTCCCTTGAGATACATCTTCCTCAACTCAGAAGTGATAAATTATGTCATGATAATTCATCAAATTCCATGAAGAAAATGGTGTATCAAACATATGATACCTTGCTACAACATCAATTTCTTCATTTTTTTTCCTTGTATTAGTGTAAGAGATCAAATTTTACAAATTGATAATAATCTCAATTCAATAGAAAAATATAAATATATCTAGATATGAATAAAAATAAGTCGCAAAAAATGTGGTGTTCCTATATATGGGGTTGTCATCATGATCACATCTACTCAAGATTACCATGTGATGAATATGAGCCGCAAAAAACTACTAATCAGATATCGACCATGTTCCATTAATATAATTCTTCCGGACTATAAGATATATTTTTAATAATACGATCATAGTATCTCAATTTTTTCATTGTATTATGTAACTGTTAAAACCTTTTCATAAAACATGAAATCTAAGGACATAACCATGTAAATAGTGGATCCAGAAGTATCATCACTATTATATAAAAAATAAACACATGTTCATATATATATATATATATATATATATATTCATACATGTAATTGTTTTCAAATACTATAAATGAGTTGGGTCTAGGGATCCCACCAACAAAGCTCTCACTTTCACAATATCTAACTATTAAAAAATCTCAACCAGTTAGCACTCACATGAGAATCATGATTCAAATGAGATATATCTTTTTTCAGGTGTATTTATATTTTATTTATTAATTACACTCTATGAAAGTGCATTCCCATACTTAATTTAAAATATATCATGAGGTGAAACTTCTGATGTTTATTATTTTTTATTTTATGGGATGTAGGCTCCTTGTAAATCACCATAACCACAGTTGTATCATAGTAAAATGTAACCTTCATTTCACTAATAGGTATAAAACCGTTCTCAAAAACAAATTTGTCCAGACCAACTAGATTCTCATTTGTATTGGAAGACACTATGTACTTGGATTCTATTATATAATTAAAGAATATGGATTGACTCAATATTCCCAATATCATTACAGAACCATTCAGTAAAAACAAATTTCCATATTGTTATTTTATATCATCTTGGTTTTTCAAGAATATAGTATCAATTTATCCCCTCAGGACAAGATCGACATATCATCTATACTCCAAGAATATATCCTTTGTACACTCATAAATTTCATCATAGTTTTAACAACATCCCTATGTAGCTCTACTGAACTATATTGATACCTACCCACCAGGTTAAAATAGAAGCCAACATCAAATGAAGTATATAACATGACATGGATGATATACCCCACTAGTGAATAATAAGGAAATATACACAATATTTCAATATATTCTTATGTTTATGGACACATATTCTTAGAGTGATTTATTCCATGTGACACTGGTATCAATCATCTCTTTGATTATAATATATTATACCTCCACGATACCTTGTAATCGTATATACATGGGCTCATCCCTATCATCCTATGAGACCTATATTGATAGAGTATCATCCCAATAACATAAGATAATTCACCTAAGTATTTTATGGATTCTCTTTCATTTAACAAAGTCTACGATTTCAGTAAAACATGCACTTCGTATCCCATTAGTAATATTTCATCAACATATAATGTTAATAAAATGACGAAACTGACAATAACCTTAAAATAGACACATGGATAAAATTCATTCTTTATAAAAAAGATCATTTTATAGACTAATTTAAATGAACATTTTATGATCAGGATTCCCTCATCAATTCATAAAGGGATCTCTCCATCTTTTATAGTTTATTAGAACTCATTTTCTTAATAATCCCATCATATTATATCATATAGACATATTCAACCAACATCCAATTTTTAAAATCAAATATGATATCAATTTTCTAAATTTCATAACCATGGAAGGATTTTATAACATGTAATATTATTTTTATTTTTTAGTATTATGAATAGAAATAAGGATTTTTCATGGCTGATTACTGAATGTTGCATGAAACGCGTCACTAATAGTCATTCCTTATAGGTTCTCACATGACAATCATAGTCTATATTTTTATTTAATAACCACCAATGTGTTTTTAAAAAGATAGGGGTTCTAAAAAAATAAAAACCTGATTTTGGTATATAGACTCCATTTTTAATTCATGGATTCTTTCCATTTAGAATAATCCTTTACATTAACAAATTATGATTATGTTAGAGATTCGTAATTCTATAACAGTATTGTGTTACATAACTCAATGAGAGGAAGACCATATCTCTATGTTTCTATATGCTTTATACTATACCTCCACAATACTTGTGATTCAGAAATATGTTCCACACCCACTATCACTTATTGATATTTTTTCATACCAACTCTTGTACAATTGGTGCATCAACATCAAAAAATAAATCTCACTCAAAAATTGTCCATTTTAAATATCATCCCTTTCTATAAATGTACCATGCCTTTCTTAATAAGCTTTCTATCAGTAGGTTTATATAAGATATATCCTTTTGTCTTCTTGGGATAGCTCATAAAGATTCAATTCATGATTTGAGATGATAATATCTCATAAGGTGGAGTCTTGAAAAAACCACGACTTCCCTGTACATTTGAATCTTATAGATTCAGATTATTTCTACACTATAACTCATATTAAATATCATATTATTCATTAGATGGTTCTTAGTTCTGTATTTATGATGCAATCTTCAGTTCATATCCACAAAATAACAAAGATAAAGTCGCATGAATCAAAATTTTTCTAACCATCTGATGAAGTTTCTTGTTCCTACATTAACAAACACCATTTTGCTCAAATTTATAATGAGAGGTGTGTCTAGAAGAAACCCAAAACTACTTTAAATGATCTATGAAAGAATTTCTAAGATACAATCTACCACATTATGAGTGGTGTTTAATAATATTATTACCATGATTATTTTCTACATTATTATGATTTCCAAAAAAATTATTTTGGAATTAATATTATATCCAATCAATTAGATATATCAAACTTTACTATAGTAATAGGTAAAAGTAATTGTGTTATAAAAACTACCACTTTGATCTAAGGGAAATGGACTACATACATCAGTATAAACCAATTCCAATTATTTTTTGGATATTTATCCTTTCCCACTACAAGTTACTTTGGTAATTATAACTTATAAGAAATCCTAAAATATATCTAGGTATTTTAATTTAATGTAGACTAAATACCAATATTTATGTAGTTTTATTAATTACGTCATATTTACGTGTCCTAGCCTAATGTTCCATGGCTGGGTAAGATATGAGTAATAGTCACTATATTTTTCACTAATATCCAAAACATGATTTTCTAGTTGAAGTATAAACAGTTGATTATTATGATGTGCCATAGAATGACATTTTTCATCCTGATACATAATAAAAACATTATTTCCAATCTTGAAATTTAATCTTAGAATGTCTAAACATGGCACATATTTTTTTTCTAGTAATATATAGTACGTAATAATAATTATTTATTACGAGAACTATTTAACTAAGAAAATAATGATGATAATCCTCCTTATCTAACACTACTAGTGCTTTACAATTTTTTACTCAGAGATCCACCACATCTATTGCTATCATCTTCAATCTACATGGTTCAAATATATGAATAAAATTTTGTGATCCACAGGTAGTATCCAATATCCAAATAATATATATAGATTTATTTTTTTCAATGAAAAATATTCCTATAGATAAACCATCACCTTGTTTGTTATTCATTTATATGAAATTATTCTTCTAATGTCATTTCCATTCTCTTTGAAACTATACTATCTAATTATGATTTATACCCCATTGTATATATGAATTGTATAAATGGAATTTCATTGATATTGTTAATATAGAATAATCCCTTAAAATTTTATCATATACATTACCCATATTTCTCACAATAAAGATAAACTAATTGTAATTATTCATATATTTGCCTACTTAGTGAACTAATGAAAACAATATTGTGAGTGTATAATTAATTTTATTAATAATATAATTAACAATGAATGTTGTGAAGCTATTCATTAAATAGGAAATAATGGAAACCCTTGCAGGTTCATTTCATGGTTTGAGCCCATGGGACTCTAGTCTCTCAATTTACGTAATCATATTGAATACATGTGGTAATTATTGATTCAATAGTACCTTGATATTTTAAAATAACAAAATGTTTGATAGCATAAAATACATGAAACATCATGTTTAACGAATCCATGATATAATATTAAATTACAATTATTTATCCATGATGGATACAAAGTAGCCATTATTTTGATTAGTGTGAACATAAATAAAATATTTAATAAATATATATATTGTTTATAACTAATATAAATGTATTGATAAATACATAAGAAATAATAACTCCATTTTCGATAAATAAATTTTATTCTAAAAAATATGGTTTCCTCTAATTTTTTGAGAGATAATATTATCATTGATTTATATAACTTTTAGAAATGTTATTTTAGAAAATGAAAATCCTTTTTAGAATCAAAATATTTTTTCTGATGCTATCACCGACTGGGTCACAGATTGTGGTGGTGAAGAAGTATTACCTCTCTTCATATCATAAACTGGTTCTCTTTCATGGATTGGCCACTCAGTTTCAATGATGTATTGTTGGTTTCATGCATTTCCAAATTCCAACGGTAGGTGGCCCCTTCCAGCATTAATGATGATATCAGATCCATGATCAAAATGGGATAATGATATATTATTTCCTCCTTTTATGTATTCATTAATGGAATTTTCCACCTATTCATGGTATTCCTCGAAGATTTGAGTCATGTTCTTCAAAAAAATTCTTCCTTCCATCTTAAGGTGGGTGCTAGTTAATTACGATGCTTCTATCTCGATAGGCCCGTAAAATACAGTCACATATGATAGTGATGTTGGAAACATATAAACATTTGTAGATGTTGGTTATGTTGTGATCGTATTAAGTAGTCCTATTTTAGAGCCAAAGGATTCTCATTTAGGATGCATATCGGGTGCGGGATCCAAGGAATCCCATGTTTGTCAACAAAGGCAACCAAAAATAAATATCACATATTCTAGTGACATTGAACTAGAATTCAACTTTTTTCATTCCCAATGTTCTTTTAGGTTTAGATATTTAGAGGCCTAGGTCATAACCATTACATAAAAAACCCTTATATATATATTGTGGAAACATGAAATCACTATGAATATTTCTCAGAATATAAATTTTTTAAAATAAACAATGATTTATTTTCAAGGTAAATATTCATGACATTAAACTTTACTTCTTCTATTCCATCACCCTTCCTTAAAACATATAATTGTTTTAACAGATTGGATGAGAATACAATTACCCTGTAAGATGTTTTAAAATGAATTAAATCCATTAGAATAATTAAAAACAATAACACCCATGAAATGTTTACATTAATATCAATGACAATTGAGTGAAATGATATGAATTATTTTCATATGAAAGAAGACATACAATTTTATAAAATAAATAAAATAAAAACCATATATATTACATACATATCTTGTAGAAAACATAGCAAGTCATCAATCTTATCACACTTATAAATTGAATAACCAATGTGGTCAAATTGCATCTTCAGAGTACTTGATGCATTAGAAGGTGAGAGACACAAATATAGTACATATTTTTTTTTTCATGTTTCAATAGTTTTAAGTGTTTTATCAATGAATTAAGCCATAGTTTAAAATGAATGTTTAAATAAAGGTTATTTTGGATTCTGGAAATGAATGGAATTTGATAATGAAAATGAATGTATTTTTGGAAGATTAATTTCATTCATAATATTAAAATATTTGAATCATTTTAATTTTCTCTAATTTTTTTTTATAAAAGTTATGTAAACATTGGGTCTATTAACAAGCTAGGCACTCATATTAGACAGTAAGTCACATATTTGTGCCAAGAGTAGTCTGAATGACTATAAATTGTGTAGGGAAGGAACACATAGGTGGACATGAGAATGATGGATCATGTCTCATGCAGCGGTCCTTAGGTGGTGAACCTCGCAGAGAGTAGTAGTGGGGTAATGGCCTAGGTGGGAATGGGGCATGCATGGGTGTGTGAAAGTGAGTCCGAGAGCCCACCATAGTGATGTATCTAGAACAATAATGTTTTATACAGAGTTATAATAGATGTTACCCCCATATATCATTTTGAGGTGCGACACATTTACTACAATACTCTGATGTAGCTCTGTCACACTCTGCCATAGCTCTGCTACTACAAATCTTCCCTCACTCTTCCACCGCTTTTCTTCCTGGTGTCGACCACCCCTACTACCGACCGACAAACACCACATATGATCTCCCACTTCTATAATGTCACTATAATTATAATGCCATAAAGGGGTCCCCTTCTATCTCTTTAACCCCTACTATACTCACCCAAAAAATTCATTTCCACCCATCCTTTCACCCCATCAAGGCATGTTGTCAGCTGCCACTACTCAAACTAGGAGAACCAGGGATTATCACCCCAAAATCATGATCGATATCCATCATCATTGAAGAAGCTCATGTTCTCCTCATCACCCTCCCTCATACACCATAAAGAATCATACATACACTTTGATGGTCAGATGAGAAAGGAGAGGTGTTTCCATGTAGCTTCCAAGTGTATCTTCCACATAAAGACCACTACTACATATGAAGCCATATCCACTACGATGCCACCTCATACTACCATGAAATCCTAATGAACCATAATTATGAGACTACTACTTCCCCCATTCATGTACATTAATTAATCTAAATCTTCCCACTAAAAATAGTCTACTCCAAAAGAGGATAAAATTAGTTTACATGAGTGTTTACCATTTTTGAGTAGAAGGTATTAGGGGGGGTTAAGATCCACTAATCTCCCCTTTGATTTGAGGAAGGCGAATACCCTCTCCCAATGCCTATATATGAGGATGATTATTCTTTCCAAGATTATCAGTCAACAAAGAGAGAGGATATCTTTATGGAGTATGAGGGGTTTCTTCACTTCATATTATAAATATATTTTAATTTTATAATTTTCAATAATTTAATTTTTTTCTTGTTTTAATATTTAATTGTAATTTAAAATTATTCTTATAGCTCAATTAGTTCACTCATTTTTACAATATGGTTTTCCCCGAATTCACCCACTCTTCTTTTTTCTCTAATTCTTCTCCTTGTATATTATTTTTCTTATTTAATTATTATTATTATTATTAATATTATTATTATAAACTTTTTGATTTTAATATTTTATTTTATTTTTAAATTTTTATCCTTACTTCATGTTATTCATATATTTTTTTATTGTATCTATCTCTCATCACATTCTATTTATTTATCTTATTTTTATTTCATTTTCATCAGCCAAATTATTTTTATTTTTATTCATTATTTTATTTTATTTTATTATTTATTATTCTATTCATCTAAAATACACTACTGGGACCTATTAAACTAGGAAATGAAAAGATGACCCAAGGCTTGGCCCGGGGGAGGTCAAGTTATTGTTGAGTTTTTCATAAAGTTTAATTTATATTTGTGGTAGATTTGGGTAGCATGTGTGGGTGAGGTGATTTTTCCAAAGGTAGTGACTTCGCCAATTTCCATGAAAATGAATCTATTGGTGTTGTTTTTGTTTAATATATATTATCACTCTCTAATGGTTAGTAATTCACCATATTGATTAGAGATAATCAATGGATGAAAAAACATAAATAATGATGGATCCTGGAATATCGAACATCCTAGACTATTCTATGTCATCAACATTGATTAAATAAGGAGATGTGATTGCGATTTAATAGGTATTAAATTATTTTAACAATTTCTAAATAATGAATTGTCGTATGAACATGATATTTCATGTTTGGATGATCAAACTGAAATCGAACATATAACAGTGAAAAATGATTGAACCCAATAACTGGAATAAAAAACAAGCCCTTTCTTACTTAAACTCATTATTTTTTTTGTATTTCATGGTAGTTTAAATATATATTTATATATTACACATCATTTAAATCAATAAACCGAATAATTATGAATTTATTTTGTGAAATAATTAAAACAAAATAAATTAAAAGTAAATGTTATTTTAAATAATCATATGAATAAAGTAGTAAGTTCCTCATCTGTGGTGACCCTGTTCAAAAAATATTTTTCATTGGGAAAATAATTTTATTTTTTCACACCATATGACTACCATGTATCCGAACTAGCACCATTATTGTGGAGATAATTTTTTATTATCTCACATTATCTATTTTCATAATTTGTATAGATTATATTTCTATAACACATACAAAAACCATAAAAATTTATTTTTCCCATGTTGTTTTCAAATTAATATTAATCTACACGGACTAACTAATCATAGGTGTAAAACCCATTAGTTGAATCCCCATGTTCTATAAGAAGATAGTGTTTACATGTGGTCTTGATAGATAAGGGGAGATTGGAGCCAAATTATAAAATAGGAGTAATTCTAGGGACTCTTCCATCATCTTAGGGAGACCCTCAAGAAACCCTAGATTGAAGGATTATCTAGATAAAAAACCAAATTCTCAGATAACATCCCAATTTATTTTCAAGAAGTCACCAAGACACATGAAGAGTGCTCCACATTTCCTCCCAACACCATTAATGAACATCAAATAGATTATTTCTACGACCATGTGGAAAAATACAAACTCAAATATGATATTGAATACCCTAATGAGATGGAAATATATCTACAATTCCAAATTAGTTGGATAACTGCATATTTCTAAGAACCAGTAGATCAATCTAAAACTGAACCAAAATAGAGTCCATTTGTTTTACCCAATGAGGAAAAGGAGTATGGCTTTCCTGCTAAGATATAAATGGGAGATCAATAAGATCTAGATAACTTCTAGAAGGAATGTGATGATGTTCTTGATCTCCCCATTAGTTTCAAAAAATAATAGTCAGCACCATTTAATGAATACCCTAGCCATGTTGTGGAATTTGAAATAATGATGGAGGAGCCTAACTACATACCATTATATGGTAATAATATAAGGTAAGAGGAACTCACCACTAAAGATGAGATTATATCTGAACCGCCTAAGGGATTTTATAATTTCTAAAATCTACTTCATTTTATTTTATTCAGACTAAATTGTGAATACCCCCTAATATTTTTCATTATAAAGATTTAGATAATCATTTTTATTCTATATAATATAATGAAGAAACTATAATTTCACCGATTGATCAACCCATGTATCTCCCTAATTTCAATGAACCTAAATTAATGAGATCAATTATAATTTACATGTTAATGAGCCAAAGAAAATTTGAAAAGTGGATTCTCTTATTAAAGGATACAAATTACTTATTAAAAATTTGAATTAAAGTTTTATTCAAGTAAAAATATCTATTTGCTTCCCATTTAATCATTAAATTCATGTAGCCTATGAGAAACCATCTTTGAATGAATAGGATAAGGTTGCACAAGTCATAACCAAGAAGAATAATGATTTATACATCATGCTACCTATTCCATAAAATCTATACCTAATTGTGAGGGTGGGGGATCTGGTGTACTATATACATGGATTATTCCTCAAAAAGAAGTTTGAAGAAGAAACTAGGAAAGTCCCACTATGGTGGTTCTGATTAAAGAAGGTTTTTTTCTCAATATATCTTTGGATAACCACTAGTACATCCCTCTACAGGTAGTATGTTTTTAGGTCCCACCTAGGGGATCATACAAATACATATAACATTCAACATCCTTTTTTGGAATTTTCGAATTAAATATTAGTTTTATGAAGTAGTTCAACATCCATACCACTGCCTCTTAACATTTTAATCCTTAAATACATGGTTATTAAGTTTTAATGAGTAATTTTAATTTATAGGTTCATTATTGTAGAGGTAATCACCTAAAATTTGAAGTAATGTGACTAATCTTCTTGGGAAATGGACTTAAATTTTTGTGATTAACTTCTAAACTCTCTAATTTTTTTTTGACAACATGTTTTGATATTTAAAGATGAAATTGAATTCCCATTATAAAATTATGCTTTAATTTACTTTTCTAAGAGACATGAGTTTCTTTGGAATACTCTGATTCCCAATTTGAGATATCAATATTAATGAAATTCAATGAGTAAAATGGAGAATTAGATGAAAAATGTGAGGCATATATATTAAAACGAGGACTTCGGATTTAAGGTAATTAGTTGATTCATCTAAATAAAATTTCCCAACCGTTTTCCCATTCATTGAATTTCTTTAATTAATGTGAATTGATTTGCTTTTATTAATAATGCCTTGAGTGATTTTAAAAAATAATATAATTCATTTCCTAGAAAATTTCTATACCAATTATTTAATATTTCTTTGTGACCATATTTCATGAGTAATCATAGTAAATTCCCCTTTATAGAACATTAATTTGAACTTGTAGAGCTATGACAATACAACACCATATTTAACATTTTAAAGGCATCTTTTTAGAATCCACATATCCTCAAAAGATCACTATTACATCAGTCATTATTTATATCTTACAAACCATGAATGAAAATTTTAGTAATGAGAAAAATTTAATGTTATTTTTATCTATTTCAACCCTTCTCTTTGTAATTGCATGATATTATAAAGTTAAAGTGTGGGTGTGAAGGGAATCATGATGAATCAAATTATTTTTTATTATAAAGAATAATTTTGGGGGTTCTTATTGTAGGAATAAAGAAAATTTGTTAATTCATTCATGACACTTCATTGTTTTCCCCTACATAACATAAGAAAAAGTAAAATGACAATAAGAATAAAAATGCACTGATATAAATGGGTTTTGATTTTAGAAAAATAAAAATCACTAATATATGACCTATTATTTCTGGGAAATTTGGTTAAGTGGTATATGTGAGGTTTACTCTATGAATAACTTATGAAAAATAAAAAAAATGATGAAATGGTACTTTGAAAAAATATTAAGAAAATATGAAGAGTGTCCACAAGTAACTCATAATGATTAAATTTTTCATGAACCTAACTTTTATTTTTGGCGGAATGTGGGACTTGTTACTATTTAAATAGGATATTATCATAAAATTTTAAATTTTAGTATCATAATTTATGATTTATGTGATAATCCATAACCTTGAGCGTTAATATTAAACATTTATTCCCACCATACTTCACCCTTAGACACTTTATATCCTTAATTTCGAGCATAAATTATTTAATTTACTTTATTTTGTTACAAGGTTGAAAACGTAGTTATTTTACATTATTATGGACATATAACATATTATAATGATATAAGAATAAATATACGTTAATTTGTATATTAAGTGATGATAGAAAAGATTCAAAATTGTGGTTAATCGGGACATGGAATGTATAATAGTAATTAATTAAGGAAAACGAATTTATGGGAAGATAAGATCCATAATTTTCAAATCTAAAAAAGTATAATGATTGAATTTATTATCTGTTTGAAAATTGAGATTTTAAATTAAGATTTCAAGTGTAATTTTGAATGATTTATTTAACATTGATAATTATTTTATTTTATTACATGGAATTTTTATTTTTTGATAGAATTAGTTCTCTCTTTAAATTCATTGTTGAGATTTTTTCCTGTAGACAAACATGATTTAAGTGTGGGGGTATTTGACAGAAACAAATATTGTTTTTATTTTTTATCAAATTTAAATGGTTTTAACTTCTTTATAAATAAATTCAGACATAGTTTTCAATGTTTTAGTAAATATTGGTTTATAAAAAATCCAAATGTGTAATGGATTTATAAGAGAAAAATAATTATCTTCTTTAATTTTAATTTTATTCCTGATATTTACATGTTTGAATATGTTTCATTTTCATTATCTCTATTTATTAACATTGTAATAAAATTTGGATGATGTCCTAGACATTACATAAACAGATATTCAAAGCTAAATAAAAACACATAGAGAGACCCTCATGGTCAGTCATGGAATATGGAAGGGATTAATGGGCCAGTGTCGGAATAGGGGATCGAATCCCTTGCAGTGAACCGTTGGTGGTGAACCCTATAGTGAGTAGTAGAGGGAGGATAGACCAAGAGAGTGAGGTGTATCCCCTGGTGTCTGAATGTGATTCTGGGAGACCATTTTGGTTCGGTATTCAAGATAGATGAATCTGAATCTTCCCTTATAAAGGTTACGACCCCCATATCAAATTTTGATGTGGGATAACATTACTGTCACTCTCTACCATAGCTCCACCATTACAGCTCCGCTCTCCCATCCCTCAGTGGCTACTTTTCCTTCAAGAGTTGATAGACTCTTATAACCACTAGCCACCAAAACATATGAACTCCCATTTATAGCATGTCACAAAACTCCAGCTACTTCGCCTGTCCACCCCATGCTATCATTGTAACCACCACTGAACTCACCTGAAAACCACATGGTCACCCATCATTTCACCGTACAAAGGCCTATCGATGACCACAAATTTTTTCACTAATATGACCATAGTTAATCACGCTAAAATCACACTCGATCTCTATCAGGACTATAGATGTTTGGGGTAGCCTCTTCACAATCCCATGACCAACAAGAATCCTCATCTGTCCACATAGAATGCCAAATTAGGAAGAAGAGTTGCTTTTATGAGCATCTTCTCCAATTAGGCCACCCTTCATTTAAATACATTCTCCACCATGGATCCACCTCATACTTCTATGAAATTTCAGTGCCCCATCCACATAAATCAACTCCCACCCACCATTCATGCTCACTAATGAACCTGTTTCTTTCTACTAGAATCAGTCAACACCAAAGGGTTATACAACCGATTTACATGGGTGTTTCCCCTTTTTTACTAGGGATACTTTCAGGGGCTTAATATCCCTATATATCACCCCAAATTTAATGGATTATAATACCCAATCTTCCAATGCCTATATAATTAGGCCAATCCTGCTTTCTAAAAGATTCAATCGATACTTGAAGAGGATCACTCTACAAAGGCCGAGGGGCTACTGCACTTATTTCAATTCATTTATTTTCATTATTTTATTTTATTTTATTTATTTTTTTTAATAGTTATTTCAAATAATTTTAATAAACAATTTAGGTCATTCTTTTTTTCAATTTGGTTTCCACCCAATCCACCCACTCTTCTTTTCCTATTATTTTTCTCTTTTTAATTTTTTTTCTTATTATTATTATTCTTTTTATTAATAATCATTTATCATTTTAATTTTTTATATTATGTTCTTTTATTATATGATTTTAATTTTCTTTATTCAATTTTTATTTTATTTTCTCTCTCTCATTCAAATTCTATAATATTTTTTTAAATACTTTTCCGCAGCCTCATTTTTTTCTTATATATTTTATTATATTTTATTATTTATTATTTAAATAAATTACATCCACCATTGAGTTTTCTTACCCTCATAAATTAAGGGATGACCTCTAGGATTAGCAGGGGTGGTTATAGAATTTTTTTTAAGAGATTAGTTAAAGTTTGTGGTTGATGTTAGTATCATGTGTGAGCGAGGAAAAGGTCCCTGAGGTGGTGATTTCCACTAATTCCTTGAAAATATATCTCTTTATATTATTTTTTTAAAACATATTTTTCTTCTATTTTCTAGTTTTAACATTATATATTGAACTAATAAGTAGATGATTTAAAAATTTTCTAAAAAAGTAATAGTAGTCAAACCATGATATTTCATGTTTGAATTATCAAACTCGAATCAAACATGTAATAGATAATAATGATTAAGCCCCAAAACCAAACCCAGAACCAAGTCATTTATTCTTTAAAATTCATTTTGTATAGTAATACATGGTGGTTTATGTTTGTATTTTTACATATAATTTCCTTTAAAAAAAACAAAAATAATCACTACTACTTTCATAAAATAATATAAATAACAAAAATAAATAGTTTTGGTGATTTATAATAAGTAAGTGAAAAAACTAAGAAGTTCCTCAAGTGAGATGACCCCGGTCAACCATTGTGCTACACTAGGAAGATAATTATATTTTTCCATGCACTGTAATATGCATTTTTCTAAGGGGTATCATGAAACCACCAATCATTGGTTTATCACAAAACTAAGTCTCCTTTATTTATAAAAAACCATCCATCTTTGATTTATCAGAAAACTAACCATCCATACTTAATAATTTAACCATCCATCCATGGTTTAGAACAGATCTAAATATAATTAAAAAAAATCCTAAAAAATAAGATATTTATAAACCAGAAAATCCTATATTTTCATCCTAAAACCCTTTAGAAAAAAAAATTTATCCACGATGAAAAAACACTTTTAGATATCAAAATACCCATTTATTATTAAATTTTTTATCAATACCAATATACCCATAAAAAGATAATATATGATTTTTATTGGAATATAAAATGAAATACTTTAATGGAATCCAGATATCAAAATAAATTTGTGCTAATAAAATTAATTTTCACTATATACATTAAATTAAGAAAATAATTTTATATTTTTTTTTGAATTTCAGAAACTCTTCACAATGATTTTTTATTATTAAAAATCATTTAATAGAAGAAAAAAACTGCATTATAAAATAATCATGTCCGCATAATTACATTATAAAAATCATTTTAAGAATAAGGAAATGGAAGATAAAGATAGTTTCAAAATAAAGCATTAAAATATTATTTGCTAATGAAATTTACATTACCTAATAGAGAAAATATGAATCATGTTCCCCATGAAATAATAATATCCAAAGATTATTATATATAATGAGAAAAAAAATAAATTCATGACATAATAAGTAAAATGATATTTATAAACACCATATTAAATAATATTGTTGCATACCTTCATAATGTGTCCCAATGAAAGGAAATTGAAACTTGGACCCTTACCCTAAGTCGGATTCATCACATATGTTATTTATCTTCATTAATAAAAGAATTATTTTAATTACTTATTTTCATAAGAACAATTTTATATTTATTAATACTTTTATTTGGACTTTTACCATGTTATATAGAATTTTTTGATCATTTTTGTTCACTTCATATGTTTTAACAGTAGTCATATTTTATGTCAAAAATTATTGTGACATGATGACCATTAGTCAAGTAGGTCATTATTTTAACATCTCTAGAATAATAATCATAAAATAATTATTATACTTACAAATAAATTTAATTTCTAAAAATAATCATGAAGTATGTATATTTAAAATGAAATATGGTTCACACTTGTAGATGATAGACCATACATATGAATGAGTAGGGTTCCCTTTTTTCAATGGTCATTATTGTGAGAAAGTATTTATTATTTTATCATTCTATTGTTATCATAATATCATAAATTCTATAATATATATATATATATATCATCCATATGAGTTTGTAATGAAGAAAATGACACATCGCTTCATAGAGGGGTTAATCTAGAGATACACTTGAATGACATTATCATTTTTAAGTGTAGGAAATAAAACGATATATTTTTTTCACTAATGATAAATATTTCAATATTAAAATAATTATTTCATTTTTATAACATATTTCCGAAAATATTATCATTACTATCTTCTTTGTAAAAAGTTATTAAAAAATTAATCACAGATATTCACAAAGAGATACCCCACCGTACACACAAGCGATGTTATAGTATCCCCCATAGATAGGAAAGAAATAAGGTATATGAGATATCATAATTCCTGAAATATAGAAAAATTAAAAATATCACACACACACACACACACACACATATATATATATATATTTTAAATTCAACATTATAACATGTCATGAGAGGTGATTATGGAAATTTAATGACATCGGTTCTATGAGGTAGCAGTCCATTGTACATACGAGTGATGATTTCATATATCATTATATGGAAGAGAAGATTAATTTAAATTATTAAAAATAAAATATAACATCTTTTTATATGGGATATCCAAGTGTTATTATATAATAAAAATTTGATATGATTTCAAGGATGTTTAAGAATAAATAAAATAGAAACACATGTTTAAAAATAAAACCTCATCTTTCCAAAATCTCTTTATATAACAACCAAATGAATTTTTAAGATAGATTTGTGATAAAAATAAGATATATAATCCATTGGGGGAGAATTAAGGATGATATTTTGGAAATAATTGTTTGACCCAATGGTCTTTGATGATGTGAATAGGATAAGAGTGGGGGATGCCCTTTATAGGTTTGGTGAGTAGCACACTTGTAATTTTTTGGATGAAAAATATATATAAATATTTTTCACAAACTGAAAGGATAAATAATAGACCATTAATGAGAAATATAAATTCTAGTAATATCTATTGAAATAAATTATATTTTTAAGAAGATTTTAGGTCATTTCAACTATTTTATTTTTATTTTAACTCACTGTAAATTCGTTCACACCATAACTGTTGTAATTGATTTTTACTATTTTCACAATTCATTATGGTAAAAATTAATTACAAGTTAAAAGATAATATAAAATATTCTTATTAAAAGCAGTTTTTATATTTTTTCAAATTCAATTCATATAATTGGTGTAACAAAATTTAAAATTAAATTCGCAGACTTGATGAAAATGATGGTTTTCAAGAAGTGTGTTTTCCAATTCTTTATGACTTTATATTAACTATTTGACAAATTAAAATCATTATATGAATAATAGTTAATATTTATATATATATAATATATATATTTAAATTAATAAATTCCTAATTTTGTGTTATTTTAATTAATAAATAATTTGAAACAATGTCCACTTTGAAATAGTTTTCAAAAATCCCAAATTTAATCCTCAAAAAACATATTCTAAAATCCAATGTAATTATGATTAAAATTTAATTAATTAAGATATATATAAATAAATAATTTTTATTTTACATGAAATAATATTTAAGAAATATGTTTACATTCACATAATGTAATTTATTGAATTGAAATCAATTTTTTTAGAATAGTAGATAATTTCCATGTTGATTGAAAAAGAAATATTTTTTTTCAAAAATCCCAAAATTTCACCCTATGTTAATTTGGATATGACGATTTAAAAAGGAATTTAAATTCTATAATTAATGTTATAAAATATATAAATTAATATTTTATCAATAATCATATAAGAAAATTTATTTTTTAAAACTAAAAACATTTTATTATAAAAAGAAATTAATATATTTATAACGAATATAACAATATTAATCAAAATAAAAGTTATTTATTCTAAAATTAAATAGATTTTAACATTCTTCCTCAATTTGAAAAAATTATTCGACGATATATTATTTAGTTACTAAAAACATGGGTAAATCATTCCCTTATTTCACTTTCAGTTTTTCAAAAAAAAATTAAACCATATAGGTTTTACATAGAAACATTACTTTGTGAATCAACTTATTATGAATAAAGTTCTCTCTACAATCCAAAATCTAATCAAGAAATTCTATATAATAAATTACCTATTTCAATTTAACTTCTTCAAGGCTCAAAACGTGAGATGAATTCAACAAATATTTTCTTAACATCGAGACATGAAAATGGTGTGTCACTAGGACAAAATTAAGGGTAAATCCACTCATAAGAAACAAATCCAATGTTCTCTAGGATATCATATTTTTTTAACAAATCGTTTACTTTTATTTCCATTTTTATAAAAATGTATAAAACTTTTCCATAGAAATAATTTATAACAAACAAGATCACCTATTTTTTTAAAAAAAATTCCTCGGGCTATTCATATAACATTTATTCCATTTATGGTCTATCTTCATATTTTATTTAATCAATTTCACATTATAAAATATTTTCATTTCCAAATATAGTCTAATAAATTTACATTCTTTTACAACATCCCAAAATGATGGAATCTAAAACTTCTTTCTATATAACTCATAAAAGGGCTCTTTCGGTGTATGTGAATGAAAAATTATTTTTAAGAAAATCATCCAAGGAATGATATCAATCCCCACTTATATTGTAATAAACTGAGGACGAATGAAGTTAATATTCCATGTTATGAACTATCGCTGTAGGTTTACGATTTTTCTGAGGGTAAACAACTATACTAAAATTTAATTTACTACCCATCATATTCTGATGTTCAAATCTTCCTAAGAGAATATATACATCATTATTTTGGGATTAGTATACATTTCACACATTATTATATATAAATGTTTCCTCTAAATTAAGAAAAAAATAAAATATAGCTTATTATGAGTAATTTATACGATCATTTAACTAAGGAGGTCTCAGTTGACATGAAGCATAAGAAATTGACTAATTATTCTACATTAG
Organism: Viscum album; assembly: GCA_963277665.1. Lineage (NCBI taxonomy): Eukaryota > Viridiplantae > Streptophyta > Magnoliopsida > Santalales > Viscaceae > Viscum > Viscum album. Next base: position 323,524,462 of record OY728165.1, on the reverse strand, counting down.
GACCCAACCAAGTCTTTTCAATGAAGCATAACTTTATATGATGAATGCACCATTTATGGAAGACATGGAAAAAAATATATAATAAACCAATTTTCATTTTACTTCTTTGATAAATAATCACATTATTTTTTTCTAGATGAATTTACCTCATTTTGTAGAAAACATACTCAATAATCTAGACAACCAAGCAATGTTTTCAACAAACTGCTGGTAGAAACCTGCTAAATTGTGAAAAACATTTAATATCTATGAAATTTAGTGGTATTTTCCAATCTACATCAACGTTTTTTAGTATAGTGAATATTTATTCAATATTTTTAAATAATTTGTTCAATGAATGATTTTGTTTACAACCAAAATTCCCAATTACTAAATTTTGCATATAATATATTTTCACATAATTTTTTAAGAACAATAGTTATGTGTCTTAGCCTTACCCTTGACATTTATAATATTCCAAATTTTCAAAAAAACACAACCTCATACATACCCAATAACTCAGGGAAAATATTATTCATGAGCTCAATAAATACAACTAGTGTATTAGACAACCTAAGGGGAATAACTAAAAACACACAACTACCATATCTAGTCTGAAATAATGTCTTTAGAATAAATCCTTCCTTAAATTTCAAATAATAGCACCCCAAAAAAATATCGTACTTTGAAAAATAATGTGATATCGTAATTTGATCAAAATAATCATCTATTTTAGGAAAATGCCACTTATTAATAACTCTGATATTATTCATGGACTTATAGTCATCGAAAAGTATCATTGAATCAAATATATTTTGAAAAAATACAAGAGAAACCCATGGTGAAGAGATTAGGAAAATTGAAACTTTATAGATTTAATCCTATATATTCTATTTCAATTCATATTGTTATACATGATTCATTCGATAAGTGGTGTTGGAAATAAACTTATCGGTAAGAAATAATCCAATAGTAAACTCAAACTTTCAGTAATGAATAACACTAGAAAATTACTCTGAAAATACATCCATGTATTCATTAACTTCTATAACATCACTAAATTGAATATTTTATTTCATTGAAACAATATTTGATAGGTAACATTAACCAATATATCAATTAAATTTTTCAGTATCATGGTATGTTATTAGTGGAATGAAATCATTAAACAGAACATTCTTATCTCTCCAATATATCTTACCATGATAAACTGTAAAGAAATCCATACCATGACAGATATAAAACTATAATATGTATAGTTAAACAATATTTATGTAAATATCAACCCGCTAATAACCATATGAAGGTTCTTATAAAACATGGATGCTTTAATATTTTCACCTGGAGTTTTTAGAAAAAGGTCTATCTTCTTTTTAGGTGGTGATATTTTTATTTTATGTGGAAATTTCACAGAAATGAAAGAATGATATGATCTAGAACCAAATTGGGAATTTAAATAATATGAATAATTTTAATAAACAAGTAACAAACTTGTTACCACTTCACCTAATATCACAACATCATCTTTAGTAGTAGAATAACTTTTTCCACAGTTATCTATTTCATTCATGATGTTTTCCCCAAAGAGTGTCAATATTTTGAAACTAGTTAGCATATTGTCCTAACTCATTGAAACATAATCATTTTTCCCTCATAATTTCATATTTTTCTATTCATATTCCATGTAGTCATGAGACATATATCTAAACATACAAAATCTGAATAACTTCCCGAACATCCTTATACATTCCCTAGGATGATTTTGACCGCACTTCTCACAATATGAGAACATGGTTTTCTTAACACCATATTCTTATCATTTATTTTTCTCTATTTCCTTATATTTTTTAATTTTGTTAATATCTTCATCTCAAGTCACATATGTTCAGAAAAATCCAAATTACAACATCACTTAATTTTAAACAGATTAAAAATTCTATGGGAATTTTAATCTTAGCTTCTATTAGATGGAATGTTCTTTAAACCAAGAATCAGAATGTAATTTTGAGAGTTGGAACAATTAAATGTGATTTTTTAAAATTGTTTAAAGGTATGAGGGGTCCCCTAGGTGTATTATTTTGTTTTAGGGGTGATAGGATTTGAAAATTCAGGTTTGGGTTGTCTGACAGAGGTTCAAAATGTTTTTTGAAACATTGTGGGCCCCAACGACAAAATGTAATGACCAAATCAGAGGAGTTGTGGGTGTCACATGTGATTCAAAAAATTTCCCAAACCCTGAAAATATCATGAATAGTTAGTTCCACATAGGATACACCTTATCAATATTCATCAAACGGTTGGCACATAGTTGCGCTCACTGTACAAAACAACCGTGCAAGGTCGGTTTCTTATGTAAGGGAAGTTGCACTGTTGGCCCATGATTTGGAAAAAACATACTTCCATACCACGAAACACAGTTTTTAGGGTGAAATTATTAAACTACCCTTAATGAGATATTTAATTTTCTATCTTTCTTCTTTCTTCTACTAGGAGCTGTGTGAAGCTCATCCATCTTGCCTATAAGTTCTCAAGATTCTCCTACTAGGCTTTACAAGACCTCCTCCATCTAATGTAAAATTTGAGAGACGTTAGTCTCTAAGGATCAATGTAGAAAATATTTACATTTATTTAATGTAATTACTCATTTATTTTGGTATCAACTATGTTATTTTGGTGTGAGTTCATTTTCCTTATTTTTAGGGAAACTGTCTATTTCATTTATTTCGTCCAAACCTGGCTAAATCAGACCACGATATTGGATGATTGAATCATCCATGGCATAGTGTAGTTGGTATATGTATTTTTATATAATTTTACATTGATATAATTATAGTTTCTTTGTGTTGTATGTTTCTATAAAATTGATTTATTCCTTTATAATTGTTAAATTCACCCTAATACAATCCTGTTGATCATTGTTATAATAATTTTTGATACCAAAATTCATTATAGACACCTCGTGGGAGTTCCATCATATACTGATCGTTTATAAACTAAATAACAAAATTCTCAAATATCCATCTAATCATTTTTCATGGATTTATAATTTTTTTCCCCTTTTGATAAATTTTCTAAAAGATAATTGAACCTACTGAGTGTTATGTCGAACGTTATAATTTAATATATTTATATATTTGTTTTATAAAATAATTTCACTAATTAATTGAATTATGATTCTTGAATTAATTTAATAATTATAATAAATTAATAGTTTTTATAAAATGTCTTGTTTTACTATAAAACCCATATGTTGAGGTGCACTGTCTTACAAACTAAAAAGTAGTGATTGGTGACATTAATCATTCTTGTCTATATAGAATTAATGGGTTTTATTATGATTCTATTGACGTTACAAATATGTAATGTCTTTGTACAAGGACTGATTCGTTACTTCTAAATAGATTTTACCTTCCTTTAATATAATTATTGATCTGATCCAAGGCACATACTAAGTTCTTGGCCTAAATTTATAATGGAATTTACCATGTAAGAAATACTTATTTTTGACAAACTCACCTTCTTAGTGTCTCAATACATCATGATAAATGAATTTCCGTGTTTTGATTTCTTAAATGGTATTTATTAAAATAGAATGAAATTTTCTTCATGGATTTACTTCCATTACGTTTTAAAATGAATAAATTGAAATGGAATTGATTTTTGTTGTATGATCATTCCTCTCTCTATAGTAAAATGAGCATGGTTTATGTGAATTCAATTATGTGATTTGAATGAAATAAAAATGTAAAGGTTGGCAGGGACACTTCATTTAGTTAATTCTTATATTCATTCTAAATTTGACTTACTATAAATGAAATAGCCTTTTTTATAATGGTCTTATAAAAATGTAATGCATGAGAGGTACTGCCTTATGGATATTTATTATATATATGAATACACAATGATATATGAAATGGAATGATGATAAGTGTTCAACTAATAATGGAATAATAATACTCCCTTAAATCAGGTGTTGAGTCATGTCATATCACACCATTGACACGATTGTGATGGTGGGCATGAAACACCACTTCCTCGGGTGAGCCTTGAAATGAAAGTGAACACACCACTTTCTGAGTGTTGAAATGATAGAAAACTAACCATATTGAGTGAAAAGAATGAATATTAATACTCATTATGAGATGTAGGACATGTACTATCTATTGAAGCTTATAGGCTCATTCATACTGGTTATGGATGACTATGTTAGACCCTAGTCTAGCCTGCACCTAGTGTCCCAGGTATGTGACCACTTATCTCCGTACATAATTGGTTAATATAAGTGGATGAAATACATTAATATAATAAATATAAATATATATAATTATTCATATATATTTATATATATTGTTACCAGTTAAACATCTATTTCTGGAAATGAGACAATGAAGGTAGATTCACTATGTGTGCTTCGAGAACATCAGTGTAATTTTAATTATTTTTTTAGTACAGTTTAATCATTCATATTTTCAGTACACTACCTTGCCATATATGTCATGACCCATCCCCCAAGGCACATGTTGTGACTACCCCAAGCCTGTCTTCCATAGGCCAGGGGCTAGCGATTAGCACCGAAAGGCATATTACCAAAAACAGGAAAGGCATTGCCTTTATAACCTGTAATGTCACATAACCATGCACACAACAAGATACAAACACAATCAAACTATATAACCAAAAGAGTGATAAAAGTAAAAGGGTCGGAATACAAACCCAAAAGTAAATGTACAAGTATAACTGAAATAAAATGCAACTAAAGAAAAAGAAAGAAATTTACAGGATCATCGTCCGAGGTTCCTACCTGAAGGGTAGGTACATATCACCTCCTCAAAACTCCACATCCAGCTGTCTTCTCTACATAACGACACTCCGTATGGTCCACCTCTGGGCACTGTCTAGTGGTGGTACTCTTAGCCTCAGTCAGCGCTATCTTCCATCTGCATCCAACACAACAAGTTGAGGGCATAGCCCATGCAGGGGTGAGTATAACAATACTCAGTAGGGACCATGAGACCCTCCAGATCTCACAAAAACCCCCAAGGATAAACCACAAAGTATGAAAACAATCGAAAAACCTACATAGGTATATGCCCCTACATATACCTAAGTTGGCATGTAATCTATCTCAATAATGAGAATAACACAGAGATACTGACTCAGCTCACACTAGGATTTATTTTAGGGGTAGTAACAAGTAACATCTCCAGTCACATAGTCGAACACCCCCACTGCTAGAGATCCGCCCTCTATCGAGTATAGTGGGCCTGCCGCGTCACACAGAAGAACTTCCCACTAATCTTGGATTGCTAAGGTACTCATCCTATCAAGTACCGTGGGTCTCCTGCATCACACTGAGGCGCTCCCCTCTATGGTTATTCCATGTCAGACAGAGGCACTCCCCCACGTGACTTGCTAAGGTACCCCTTCTGTCAAGTACAGTGGGTCTGCCGCGTCACACAGAGGTGGTCCCCACTGTGGCTTGCTGAGGTACTTCTCCTGTCATGTACCATGGGTCTGCCAAATCACATAGAGGCACTCCCCACTATGGGTCTACTGCGTCACCCAGAGGGGCTCCCCACTGAGCCTGTCAAGTCACTCCAAGTTGAAAAGGTCATTAGTCATCAATTCTCATCTAGCTACTGTGTTCCCGCACTATGCTCAATCATCTACGGGCGGATCCTCTCCATGAGCTACTGTTTGATACCCTAACATCCAGGACTTCCCACGAAGAAGAATCTCAATGGTCCGCCATGTCATTGGGGTATCAACACAATAGACGGCGCGTTAATCGGACACCCTGTCTGTGAGTTATTTTCCTTTTAGTCCCGAGGGCCCGGTTGGATTAGTGCTTCATCCAAAATGACCATTCCCCACCGTAATCCCAAACCCCAGTGGGGTATACTCAGAGGTACCATATCGATACATGACTTCCAACGCCGCTAACGGCTCATCAAACAGACATCTGGTGCCGACGTTATGGCCAAAAGAATGTAAATGAGTCGTAGTGGGTCCGGGTATGGTCCGACCCAGTCGTCCGACCTGGTTCGACCGACTCGGACCAAGCCGGCATGGGATGACCCAGTTCGGGTCAACCCGACACGTAGTATGGATCGGCCCGTTGTGTTTGGCCCGACCTGTGGGGTCCGACCCGACCTATGTTGGGTGGCCCGGCCCGCTGGACGGCCCGGCCGAAAGCGAGGGGCCATGGGAGTTCGACTGCAAATGGTGTGAGGCCGACCATGGCGGCTTGGCCAGAGTGGCACGGGGCCACGAGGCGAGTCGGCTGGGAAGGCTCATCGCCGCAGGGCAACTCGGTCGGAGGGGCGTGGAGATGCACCGCAGGGGGTCTTGGTGCCACGGGCTGGCCCTTCCGTAGCGGTGCAGCGAAGCGCAGTGGGGATTCTCGGAGGGCTGCGGTAGTGCGGCTCGGATGGTGTCTTGGCGGGATGGCAATGACCGCTTGGCATACGAAGTCGGCGGCAACGTCTCTACGGATGGCGGAAGACGCTCAGCCCGGTTGGTGGCGGTGGCTCGGCCCGATCGGCAGGGGTTATGGGTGGGGCGGCGGATCCATGGGGTGTGGCGGCCGTGGGTGCCGTGGAGTGGCTCGACCATGGGGGTATTGCAAGGGCGCAAGGGTCACATGGCGGTGGTGGCCGCGGGGCAGTGTCTTTGTGTCATCACTTTCGACACATTCAACACCACAAATCAACACAAGATTTGCAGAGGGGTCAGGCCATGTTTGTTTGTCTCGTACCCTCTGCATTAAGGTGGTAGCTTATGGCACAACAAGAATTTGAAGAAGAATGTCAAGCATTAAAACCAACTGCAACGATTTATTCCCATTCCAAAAAAAAACAAAACATTCATGTTCTTTTTAAAAAAAAAGGAAGAACATGGAAATATAATCATACACAAATTAAACCCCTACCTCGTTTGATTGAAGACGTCGACATGGTTGCAAGGAAGATGAAGAGATCATTTGTAAAAGATGGAAGTTAGTGTCGTCCACATCTCCTCGTTCAACGGTGGAGATGTTCCTCATTGGAGATCCTTAGACAAAGTTTAGAGAAGAATTCGTCGAAGGAGAAGCATTCGATGAAGTCAAAGACATTCTTCATCAACAATCTTCATTGGAGAGTATTGTCCTCCAAGTTTCGGGTGTCACAACACATTACTAGCACATCTTCTCTTGGTGAAGCCGTCCTAATTCCTCCTCCCAATCTCCATTTAAATATTAGAGGGGGAGGCAAGTAACTATTGGGAAATTTATGATGGTTCATTTATTAGGAACCATCCTAAATTTCAACGATGTTGTTACTTCGTATTTAAAAAGTGCGAAGAAAATTAATTTAAGTTGGTGCAATTAATTGAGAGGATTCGAAGGGACTTCCCCATATTTAAGAGGGGTTCGGGTGTTCCCCACCACCATGAATTCACAAAAAGGTGTTTTAGTTCATGTGGACCCACCCCATTAACATGCATATGGGAGGTTAAAATAAAAGAATATTTTATTTTTATTCCCACAAAAATGAACAAAACTAACTTTCACCCTTGACCAACTTCCGTTGAGGGGAATGTCTCTTTAAGGGAATATCGGCATTTCGAGTTCAACGGTGTCCTCAGATTTCAATTCCTAGCACTGGGCCAGAGTTTACAAAATGCCACTAATGCGTTTACTGAATGTACCGGGAAAAACGTTTAGAAAATTATTAACATTCACCCTCGACCCGCACCGGTCGGGGTTAGGATCTGCCTATGAGAAACACACCCCAAAGAACCCAATGGTACTCTTGGATTTCCAATCTGAGTTACTGTTTAAATTTTATGTATTTTACAAAAAAATAATTTTCACTTATTTGTTTTATTTATGGCCAAAAACTAACATTCAATGGTGGCCCGCACCGGCAAAAGTAAGTATTTTCATAACTAAAGCATGCCATAATGAGTTTAGAGGTGCTCTCAAATTTATCAATTCGAGCTATCGTTTGTGAGTTATAAGCATTTGTAAAATAAAATAATTTATTTAATTATTTTATTTACAGTTATTCCATTTTTGGGTTTTCTCACAGGAGGCCCACGCCGACTAAACGTTAGTTGTACCTAGCATAAACCCACCATCTTGAATGCAATGGTGACCTTGTATTTATGATTCGAGTAACCATTGATGATTTATTTCACTTTTTCCAAAACACTCCTTACTTGCACTATTTAATGTTTAAAAAGACTTCGAAAGACATTCTAGACACTTCGGGCCTGGAAATCATGCGTCGCAGATTTCATGGTCTCGCAATAATTCCATATAATTAAAAATGATTATATGGAATTTCCGAGACATTAAATTCTCCCCACCATAGGGATTTATGTCCTTGAAATCCACATTACCAAAACTAGGAATACAAGTAGGGGTAATGAGAACGAATATGAGCCTCCCTCTCCCATGTTCTCTCTTGGAGGTTCCCATGCTACCAATGCACATTCACCAAAGTATTGACCATCCATGAAGGACCCGCTTTTGTCGATCCTCAATCTCTACTGGAACATCTGTAAATGTCTCTCCATCATCGACGTCCAGCTCTCCATGGTCGATGATGTGAGAAGGGTTGTGCAAGTATCTCCTTAGTTGGGATACGTGGAAGACATTGTGCACACGGTGCAACTGAGGTGGAAGAGCTAAGCGGTATTGCCACCTTGCCACCTCTGCAAACGACCTGAAAAGGTCTGATAAATCTCGGAGATAACTTGCTGCCTTGGCCAAATATTTGTAAAACTCATCGGGGTGAGACCTGTAGCATGACGTGGTCACTATCCTATAACTCTAGAGGTCTCCGTCTCTTGTCATCATACAACTTCTTCTTGCTCTGTGTAGTCTTCATCTACTCCTAAATTATTTTCACCTTCTCTGCGTTATCTCATACCATCTCTGGTCCCACGAGGGTTGACTCTCCTCGGTCAGTCCAGCACGAAGTTGATCTACATGGTCACCCATACAATGCCTCAAAAGGTGGAATCCTTATGGTGTAGTGATAGTTGTTGGTGTATGAAAACTCTACCAAAGTCAATTGATCCTTCTAACTGCGACCGAAGTCGAGGACATCGGCACACAACATGTCCTCAAGGGTATGAATATTTCGCTCAGTCGAGCCATCTACGTAAGGATGGAAGGTAGTGCTCAAATGAATCTGCGTCTTGAAAGCATCCTATAACCCCTTCTATATCTTGGAAGTAAAGCGTGCATCACGATTAGAGATAATCGTCAACATTAAATCATGTAGTCATACAATCTCATGCACATACTGGCGTCCCATACTCTCTACTGAACCCTGCTCTTTAATCGGTAGGAAGTGGGCCGACTTTGTGAGTCGGTCGATGATCACCCAAATCGAGTCATGACCCATGGATGTACATGGAATTCTGGTCATGAATACATGGATATCCCATCCCAAATTCACTATAGGACCCCTAAAGGATGAACCAAATCTGCTGGTACCTGATTCTCCACATGTACTTTCTGAAAAGTGAGACACCGAGAGACAAACTCTATTACTGCTTTCCTCATTCCCGGCCACCAGTGCTGTCGTCAGAGATCCTACTACATCATAGCCACTTTTGGACGTACCGCTAGAGGGGAAGTGGTGAACTGCCTTAAAAATTCCTCCTGAAGTGACACAGGAACTATGGTACTTCCTCTGAAGAGGATGAGGTGCTCCCCACCTTCAAAAAATTCATCTAGTGCATGTCCTATGGATATCTGAGCATGTCATGTCTCACAGTCAGCATCCCCACGCTGTGCCTCTCTGATTCGCTAAAAATGTTGGGGAGTGACTATAAGAGACTGAAGAAAAGATGCTCAATCTCGATCCACAAAGGATATCTACAAAGCGGCCAGCTGCTCCGTCACCTCTTCTAAAATCTATATACCAGATCTCTTGTTGAGTGAATCTACAATGACATTCCCCTTACCAGGAGTATAAACTATCTCAAAGGCATATTCTTGGAGGAACTCAATCCAACATCCATGTATTAGGTTCAGGTCCTTCTGAGAGAAGATATACTTGAGACTCTTGTGATCATATTACACCGTAAAAAACTCACCCATCAGATAGTGTCGCAACATCTTCAAGGAGAAGACCACGAATGCAAACTCCACGTCATGGGTAGCGTAGTTCTACTCATGTTGTCTCAGCTGTCAAGAACCATATGCGATTACTACTTGATATTGCATCAGGACAATTATGAGTGTTGTCCCTGATGTGTCGCAGTAAACTATGTACCCTACGCCATCCTCTACAAACCTCGAGATGGGGGCACTAGTCAACCTCTACCTCAGCTCCTAAAAACACTGCTGGCATTTCTCAGACCAAACGAAGGGTTATCCCTTCTTCGTCAATGTTGATATGGGTGTCGCTACCCTGAGGATGTCAGGTAAAAATACCTGGTAGTACCTAGCCAAAGAAAACGTACATCTTCCTTCAGGGAGGTATTCCTAGAAACATATTTTGAAAAGACATCCCCATGCTCTGCCACTCTTGTATAAAACTGAAAACTCCAAACTTTTATGCACAAGTTTATCTTGTGCTACCCAGGATTCCTTTTTCACTGACCAAGGAAAACCTCATTCTAATGATGTAGGTAAACCACAAACTTTTTCAAAATATAATCAATCTGAGAATGAATTGTGGATGTCCAGTCTATACCCAAACTAACTCTATAAGGCCTTGACGATTCCATCAAAAGGTTCCAACCGAAACTCTCACCTCAGGGGTCCTATCACACAATTGGCGTATGTGTGATTATTGAGTCTCCTCCCAAAGGTATCTCCAGATTCTAGGGTCAAGTCAATGGTTTAACTGTAAACTCTAGGTATTGGACAAGATTCTTGGAAAGAATGAATGATTGGTACCTATGTCAATTGACACAGCAACTAGTATTAGACATAGACCATACCTCGAATCATTCCTATAGCCCTTTGGTCTCACTCCTTGACTGCATGAAGCTACTCTCTTTCCCTGTCCTCCAGCTCCTTGATCCCGATGGGGTCACAAAAAGGGGGTGGTTGTGACATGTCAAAATGTACACCACGTCATGCTGCTCTCCAAACTCTACATCCATGTTGGCTGCCCTACAGATTAATATGTCCCTATGACATCATCTTCCCGAAACATCTTACATGCCCATGTATCTGAGACTGGAGCCAATTTTCTTCTTTACCACTACTAACATTCACTAGCTGTATCCTCTCATCCAAAGAACATTCAACCACGAAGGTTATCTCTAGAACCCTAACATAAGAAGGAATTCATAAGGGAATAGTGATGATTCAGATGTCCGTAAACACACCTTGCTCAGAAGTCCGAACCCTAAAGCACCAATCGTATCCTATTAATCAAGTACTAAGAAAGGTCGATACGCCTCATTGAATACTCAGCTACCAACATGTCGTCTTGACGAAGTTGTATAAGCTCTAGAAAACTCTCAACCACCTCCTCATACTAGTACTTAGACATCTCTGAATCAGGCTCACCTCGGAACCTGAGGGGTATCTGATGCTGAAACTCACGTAAGGCACTATGAATATATGTGTCCTTTACCGGTACCGATGGTTGTAACTGTTGACCAATGGGTAGTGATATAGCTGACACAGTACCATAAGGTACTATCTTGGGTAATGGTCCACATATCGAAGCCTCATCACTATTCGGACCATCCTCATGATCACTCACTGAAAATGCCCAGAGGTTAAGATCACTATATTCTCAAATGGTGTCTCAACTAGGCAGAAAACTCTAGCAACAGCCTCTAGCAAGCCCTCAGTTGGGTGGGAAACTGTCTTGCCTCGAAACCTCAGAGGCCTCTACTATTGGATCTTGTGCAATGTGCTCAATCATCATGCACCGTCTTCCAGTGTGTCTGGTAATATCAATTTATCAATGGGTGGTGGTGCTGCTGGTACACCACCTGAAGGTGCCGATATAGTAAGAGGGCCCTACACTAGAGTCGCGTCGCTCGGTGGGCCATCATCGTTCACTCTCGCATGAATCCGAGCTAGCTTCATGTGCAACAAAATCCTGATCAAGAACAATTGTGCCATGGTAATATAGTTATACCTGGTGATCTGACTCAATAATACACAAGAATAATATTCAAAACACACATGCAATCAGTGTTTTCATGCATTGAGTCAAAAATCAGAAGTCAGGGTCCTAGTGTATGGATACGTCGGTCCCCGTACCAACACTAGATTCCCTAAACTGGTAACCACACTCACTACACATAATACAATTTTTGTTAAAAAGATCATATTCTAATGTTCTATGGTAGAACTGACTCATCTGATACCAATTGGTCATGACCCATCCCCTGGAGCCCATGTCGTGACTACTCGAGCCCACATTCCATTGGCCATGGGCTGGCGACTAGCACCAAAAGGTGTATTCCCTAATACTATGAAGGCATTGCATTTATAACTTGTGAAGTCATGTAACTAAGTAGACAGAAAGATATGAACACAAGAAAAATGTATAACAAAAAGAGTGCTGAAAGTAAAAGGGGCTAGAATACAAGCCCAATAGTAAAGGTACAAGTACAACTGAAATTCAACAAAACTGAAGAAAGAGAAAGACATATACTAGATCGTCTTCTAAGGTTCCTACATGAAGGGTAGGTACAGATCGCCTCCTTAACACTCCACTTCCACCTGTCTCCTCTGCGTACCGACTCACCGTATGGTCCACCTTTGGGTATCGTCCAGTCATGGTACTCTCAACCTCAGTTAGTGTTGTTCGTCATCTGCATCCAACATAAAAAGGTGTGGGCATATACCTTGTAGGGGTGAGTATAACAATACATGGTAGGTAATCTGAGACTCTCAAGGTATAACAAAAATCACCAATGATAAAGCACAAGTATGAAAACAATAGATAATCCTACATAGGTATATGCCCATACATATACCTATGTTATCAAGTAATCCATCTCAATCATGAGGAAAACAAAGAGATACTGACTCATCTCACACCAGGATTTATTCTAGGGGTAGTAAAAAGTAACCTCTCTAGTCACATCGTTGAACACCTTGTCTGTTGGAGATCCCCCCCCTATATCGAGTATAGTGGGCCTGCCTCATCACACCGAGGCGCTTCCCACTAATCATGGAATGCTGAGGTACTCCTTCTGCTGGGTACCATCGGATTGCCGAATCACACATAGGTGCTCCCCACCATGGGTTTGCCCCGTCACACAGAGGCGCTCCCCCTCGTGACTTTCTGAGGTACTCCTCCTATCGAGTACCATGGGTATGTCGCGTCACACAAAGGCGCTCCCCACCATGGCCTGCTAAGGTACTCCTCCTGTCGTGTATCGTGGGTCTGCCTTGTCACACATAAGCACTCCCAATCGTGGGTCTGCAACGTCACATAGAGCCGCAACCCACTAGGCCTGTCAAGTCACTCCAAGCGGAAAAGGTCAGCAGTCGTCAAGTCTCAACCAGCTACTGGGTTCCCACATTATGCTCAATCATCTCAAACATGATACGCTCCATGATCTACTGTTAGATACTCGAACTGTCAAGAAGTACCATGAATAAGAAACTCAAACATCTGCATCGTCATAGGTTTCTCAACGGAACAGACGACATGTCAATTAGACACCTTGTCTGTGAGTTATTAGTCTTTTAGTTTCAGGGGCCTGGTTGGATTCGTGCTTGATCCAACCTGACCGTTCCCCACCTTAATCCAAAACTCATGTGGGGTATACTCAAAGGGACTATCTCACTCCAAGATTTCCAATTCCACTAAAGTTTCACAAAACGGACACTAGATGCCAATGTTATGGCCAAAAGAATGTAAAAGGGTCATAGTGGGCCCAGTTCAGGTTCGACCTGGTTGGACTAACCCTGCCTGACATGGTCTGGGCCGACCCAGTTCGGGTGGACTGACCAGTAGTGCGGCCCTACTAGATGGGTTTGTCCTGGCCCGCTGGGTCCGGCCTGACTCGTGCGGGGTGGGCCGGCCCGCTGGATGGTCTTTCCGGTTGTGAGGGGCCTTGGGGGTTTAGCCGCGGATGGCGTGAGGCCACAGGACGACTCGGCTAGGACGGAGTCCGTGGGGAGGCTCGGATGGAGCGGTGTGGCGAAGCACCATGGGATGGCTTGGTTTCACTAGGCGGCTCGGCTGGAGGGGCGTGGTGAAGCGCCATGGGGCAGCTCGGATGGCTGCGGGGGCGCGGCTCAGCAGGCGGCTTGGCGGGACGGCAGCGACGACTCGGTGGATGGAGACAGAGGTTTGACAGACTGCAACGGAAGCTCAGCGGACGACGGTGGTGGCTCGACAGACTGTAGTAGTGACTTGGTAGGAGGTGGTGGTGGCAATGGCTCAAAGGACGGTGTCAGCGGCTCGACCCGAGCTGCAGCGACGGCACGGCCCGGTTGGCGGCAGTTGGGGGTGGCATGGTGGGGCCATATGTGGCGGAGCCGTGGGGCGCGGTGGCCATGGGTGCCACGAATCGGCTCGGCCACGGGGGTGTCATGAGGGTACGATGGTCACAAGGCAATGGGGGTCGTGGGGCGGTGTCATTGTGTCATCGCCTTCATCATGTTCAACACCACAAATCATCATAAGATTTGCAGAAGGGTCGGGCCATGTTTGTTTGGGCCGTACCCTCCATGTTAGGGTGGTAGAATATGGCTCAACAATAACATTAAGATGAACTTCAAGCATTACAACCTCCTGCAACGATTTATTCCCAATCCTGACAAAAATAAAATAACAACGTTCTTTATTTTAAAATGGTATGAACAAGTTAATATAATCATACACAAATTAAATCCCTACCTCGTTCTCTTGATGATGTCGACGAGGTCATGAAGAAGAAGTTGAATCATTGGGAAAAGAAAGATGTCGGTGTCGTCGACGTCTCCTCTTTCATCGGTGGATATATTCCCCATTGGCGATCCTTTGATAGTGTTTGTGGATTAATTTGTCGAAGGCGAAGCGTTCTTCGATGTCGAAGGCGTTCTTCATCGGCATTCATCATTGGAGAGTATAATCCTCCAAGATTCGGGCATCATGACACTTTACAAGCACTTCTTTTCTTGGTGAAGCCATCCCAATTCCTCCTCCCAAGATCCATTTAAATAGATAAGGGGGGAGGCAAGTAACGATCATGAAATTTCAGACGGTTCATTTATTAAGAACCTCCCTAAATTAAAACGACGTTGTTACTTAGTATTTAAAATGTGTCAATCCAATTTATTTACATTGGTGAAGTTAATTGAGAGGATTCCAAGGGAAATCCCCATATTTAAGAGTGGTTCGAGAGGTCCCCACCACCAGGAATTCACAAAAAGGGGTTTTTGTTTAGGTGGTCCCCACCCCATTAACATTTAGTTGGAAGGATAAAAAGAAATTTTTATATTATTTTTATTCCCATGAAAAATCCCAAATCTAACTTTCACCCTTGAGAAATTTACATCGAGGTGAAAGTATATTGAAGTGAATATTGGCACTGCAAGTTCAACAGTATCCTGATATTTCAATTTTGAGCTCCGGTTCAAAAGTTACAAAATGCCATTTGCACGTTTACTGAACGTACCTGAAGAAATGTTCGGAAAATTATTAACAGTCACCCTCGACCCAGGCCAGTCGAGGATAGGCTTTGCCTGTATAAATAACACCCCAAAAACCCAATGGAACTATTGGATTTCCAATCCAAGTTATCGTCTAAATGTTATGGATTTTACAAAAAAATAATTGTCACTTAATTATTTTATTTACGGGAAAAAAATAACTTTCACTGGTGGCCCTCACTTGCCAATGTTAGTATCTGATTTAATAAAGCATTCCATCAAGAGTTCAGGGGTGGTCTCATATTTTTAATCCATGATACCATTTGTGAGTTATAAGAATTTGAAATATAAAATAATTTATTTAATTATTTTATTTACAGTTATTCCCTTTTGGGTTTTCTCATAGGAGGCATTCGCCGACTAAACATAAGTCTCACCTAGGGTAAAACTGCCATCCTGAATGCAATGGTGCCATCCAATTTTTGATCTGAGTAACCATTTATGATTTATTTCACTTTTTCAGGAAAACTGCTTATGAGTTCTATTTAAAAATTAACAAAACTTCAACAGACTATTTCGGGAACTCCCGGACTCGGAATCATGCGCCGTCAGATTTCATGGTCTCATAATTATTACATATAATTAAAAAATAATATAAGTAATTTATGAGGCATTACAATATATTCATTGGATGATTATTTTTTTAGAAACTGTGGGTAGTAACCTACTGTGATTTATATCTCATTGTCTGTTGATGCCACCATTTCACATGGGTACCCTAGTAGACATTATGTTTGTAGGGCCCATGATTTTTACTCGAGTTTCTTTTCCTCTACCTGAGTGTTAGGTTCACAGGACCATGCTGGAGCTCGGGATGCTCCTTGAGATCTTCCTTGGAATGTTTTTCTTTAATTTGTTTTTTATTGTACTATACCTTGTATCATGCAGTTTTCATTTTTAGAGTATTTATCAATATTGTCACATGCATGCATCTATGGTATATTGGTGTTGGGTATATTTTTTATTCAGTTAAGATTATACTTTCACTGCATGAATTTCATTTACTAATACTTCTACTATTGTATATTGATTACTATTTATTAGTAGCACTATTATACTCTGATATAAGGGTATCATCTCCCCACTGTCACCTCTTTAGACCGTCATTGCAAGTCGAAAACATCTGGAATATGAGGAGGCATGCTTTAGGCCACATGACCCATTGTTCAAGCTACCATTATAGAGGCTAGTCGGGTCAAGATGTTATAAATTATTATCAAAGAGGTATTTCATTTGTCTTACTATTTTTGGAAGGTATAAAAGAGGCTAATAATGGGATGAAACATGGAAAATAGTTTTTTGGAACTAATTACCCCAACAATGGAGAAATAACCTAGTGTCGATGACTAAGATTTTTGTTCATGTTATTTTCTATTACAGTTGATTTTATTTCACCTTGAGTGATTGGTGTAATTTCATCTACATATTGACTTGTAGAATCTTTGGTATTTAACAATTGGCCTATTTTGTAATGGATGATTACTTACATGATTCATTATATGAGATCTTAAATTCACATATCTATAATATTTTATGCAATGTATATGCATTTATAGGATTCATATTGATTCAAATTTTGTGCCTTGAATTTTATGCCATGATTTTCTTTTCATTGAAATACCTGTTTATATAATGTGATTTAGTGATTATATTCAATGGACCCTATTTACATAGTGTGTATCCATTTTTTACTACTTTTCATTTCATGATAGTTCTATTTTAATGTATAAAAATGGTTTCATGGGATAAATATATGGGTTTCAAGGAAATAAGAGATAGTATTAATTTGTTTTATGTATGGGTTCCTTAAAATTGGTAAAAGGTATCCCATTTACTTGATCCATATTTTGGGATTTGAATATTCATATCCAGATACCATTGTAATATTTTAAGGCTATAAATGTAAATTTTTTATAATTTAATGATTACGATTAAGGATAGCCAAATTCTAAACTATAATGTGTATGGGAACATTATGGATTGGTAGATGGAAAAAAATATAATCGAACCATTAAATATTACCAGGGTATATTTTAAAATGGTTTAAATATAAAATCTATTTAATTATAATTTAAATTGAATTGGATTACTCAGTAAAATATTATAATTAACTTTCTAGATGACAATTAGCCTCATGTAGTTCAGTAGGGTAATGTTTCTTATTTCAAAACCCGTTACTTGTGTTTTGAAACATTGATGACTAAAAAAATACTATAGTTATTATCTTTGATGGCCCCTATATAGTTAAATGAGTCCCCTGTAGGTTTCCTAATCTTTTATTTCATAAAAAAGAATTTAATTTATAAATTTTCTAATTTTATACTAGATTTCAATAAATTTTATTATTTGAAATATAGGTTTGATAAGGCCTTCTTATTTTTCACATGTGGAATTATTTAAATCAATTAAAAATTGATTGTTTTATAAATGGTTCTTGATTTTTTCTTTAAATAATTTAAATGATTAAAGAATAAATGAGAATAAACATAATTACTTGAAATGGATCCCGATGTGGGATCTTTCATTTGAACCATAATGTATGTGTAGTTGAAACAATTTTATTGAGTTTCCATGGAATGGAAACGTGAGCATTTTTCATATGAGTTTCTTCTTTTTGTAAGTGAATTAAATAATAGCCTTTTGATCATAGTGGCTTTCCAGTTGATGATAATAGATATAGGTTCATTTCTTATTATTGTCTTAGGGGATATCCCATGGTAGTTATCACTATTAGGGCTTAAATTCCATGATAATTGTAGTGATATTTCTATTTTATGTTGTGGTTATCCCCAGAAGGAATTTCATATTTCAAAATAACCCCATTAATTAGATGTGTGTTTAGGGTATCCTTTCCATTTTTTATGGGCCTTATCATTAATTAATGATCTGTTTTAGTAGGTTAGACTTGACATGGGCATATTTAGCCACATAGTAGGTCTTCTAACCATATTTCTTTTTTTGGGTGACTCATGAGGTCATCAGTCTAATTTATAGTCATACTGGATAATTTGAAGTTGATATTTTTTCTGTGTAGTCGATCATATTCATTAATTCATAGTGAAAAAAACCTATGGATAGTATCAATAGATTTTTGTCTTTCTTCGAAAATATAAGTGTAGTATGCGCTGATATATATGATACCATCAAGTTTTTAAATGATGTAATGAACAAGTTGATTTCGTTGAATTTGTTTTGATTTGTGTTGTTAATTACATTCTCAGATCATATCTAGAGTAGAGTGACCTACATGTCAAAGGAATAATTTTCATCCCAATGCTCGGGACAGAGTTTTAAGAGATTTAGTTTTTTTGTCACACCAGTCTGTTTGGTTTTGGTTGTCATACAAAATTCTTAAACATTAACATATATTTAAGGTGAATATGATATAAGATTATTAGGATAAGATGATATAAAAATTAATTGATCCATAAGGGCACTCCAATGGTGGGGAGCATCTCATAAGACTATGTGAATATGTACCCTTCCAAGTATAAGGAACACATCAAATAGGATCGTTGGAAATGGAATGTCTTGATCGAGTGCCCTTATGGCTTGAATGTTTTGAATCAATTTACTTTCTCCCTAGAAACACGATGTGGTTGTGGTTAGCTGTGTATGAAACCACATAGAAACTCCTTTTCTATGTGATAAACATCTGTGGTGGATATTGAGTGATCATAAAATTTATTGGGTGATAATGTCTTGTGATATGTTCATGAAAATTTGTCGACTGGTGATGTTGAGATTATTTTAAGAAGTCAATCGGTAGTGTTTCATCTATTCTTCTTCTGATCTTTTGGGTAATCTTATAAATCCAATTTTTGATATATTTTATAGTGACATTAATGTCAAATATCTTAATGTTTTCCTTGATGCACTAAAAGGGCATTGTTCTTACACTGTGCTAATGTTTATAAGTGTATGAGATTGATAAGTGTTCTTCATTAGTGGTGAATGCTAGATGGGTGGTTTTAATTGTGACGTGTTTAGTTTAATGTTATACCTAGGTTCCTGTGTAAGAAGGACACATATGGAATATTGGAAAACCACAATATTCCTTCTATCATGACTTCTAGGAAGATTCCATTTTGGCCTCCATCAATGATATAATGTAGAATTATTGTTTTGTATTGACTCATTACTCATAATAATGGAGCATGAACTGTATTGGGTAAGTTTCTTGGACTCGAGTTTTATGAATATAAGGTTATTGCATACATTTTTTTGAGGTTAGATGTTATGTTTAAAAGGAAACAATTGCAGTGGTATGGATTAGGGTTACGCTTGTTCATGATGAGGCAGGAATGTTAAAATGGTCATATGTTTGTTTAACCTAGAAACATAAATGAATGTTAGGTATGGACTGTAATGAAAATGCTCATAGAAAACAAAATATGACTTATATAGAAGGAATTGTTGTTCATTTCTTAATACGATAGCCATAAAAGAAGGAAATTTTCTATAATAGTCCTCTAGAGAGGATTTTCATTCCCTCATTTTTGTTTGATGTTTACGGTCGGAAGGAACCGTTTTAAATAACAAAACTAGGGTAAGGAAGGTGTTTTGTAAACATCAGATACATTTTTTGGGAAAATCATTGTGTGACAAGTTTTACTTAGGTCAATTAGGATTTGACTAGTTATTTGAACGATTGTCCTTAATATAAAATCTGAAGAAAGTTGGGATCACCCAGTTAAAGATATAATTATAGGGGCATCACTAGAATTATTAGATGCTTGAATTGTATCTAAAATATAAAGATGGTGGTATTATAGTTTGTAATTAGAAGATTTTCCCATTTAAACATATAATACAAATCACTATCATCCAATTTCTTAAATAAATTAGGGTGTTATTGTGTATATAGGTAAACGAACTTGGAAAATAACCATTTCAGTGTTCTCATTTGGAAGTAGAGAATTGGCTCAGAAATTCATGGATTATGTCATACACGTTATTATGTTATTCATGGAGGTGTGTTGGGAATTTTGAAATGAAAAATGACCATTTGAAGGAGTCTTCATTACCCATGTAAGAAAGGTGATGTTTCCATAGATCCCCAAGGCTTCTTTGGGATGAGAAGTAATAAGTTGGGGAAGTTGTAAAATCCTATGGATTTAATCAAGGTACAATTCAATGGAATTTTAATTTTTTAATTTATTGGATGGACTGTTATTTGAACCAAACAATGGAATGTAATTTCGAGAGTTGAAACACTTAAATGTGTTGTGTTTTGGGCTTGGATAAATTCTTAATTGGTCCTTTTGGTGTCTCATTGTGTTTCAGGAGTGTCGGGATCCAAAATATCATTTTTGGGTGGTCTCACAGAGGGGATTGGTATGTCAAAAACCATAAGGGATAAATAAGAGGGGAAATAGGTGTCACATAGGCTCTGCACAATTATCCTAAATTGTTCCCATATCCCATATTTTTAGTGACACTTAGGTAGTAACAAAGCATTATTCAACGCATGATTGTCACACTGTTAGGCTAATTGTGTGTCACAACTATGTGGGGTGGGTCTCTTAGGATGGAAAAGCCAGATAGTTGGAACATTTTTTGGAAAAACTATTCATCAAAACATTGCAGACCATTTCATATGGTGAAATTATGAAACTATCATTAATGAGATTTAAAACATTCTTTAGTTTTTCCTTCTCATCCCAATGCTATGTGAATTTCCCCCTATCACCTTGGATCACATTAGATTCTACACCTAGGATATGCATGATGGCCTCCTTCTAATGTCTAATTTGAGTTTCATCGGCCACTATATATCCTCATAGGTAATCCCTACATTCCATTTATGTATTTCCCTATTTAATTTGGTATCAAATACACTATTTTGGTGCAATCTAAATTTCCCTATTTTTATGGAAATGCTATATTCTTTGATTTCAACCAACCCAGATAAATCAGACCATGATATTATTTGCGTAATGAATCCTAGGTTTGATGTAGGTGGAATATGGATTTTCCCAATTTTTCCATCGATTTATTAATAGTGTTATCTTATCACGTGTTGGCCTTTGTTGAAAATCACCCTAAAAATTGATTTATTATTTTTTTTTAATTTTTATACACACCTTGTTACATTCCCATTTATCATTAATATATGAATTAGGGATTCAAACCACAGATATGGACACTCCGTTAGTGTGATGGCTTGTATTTCTACTTTTTTAATTAAAATAATAAATTCCTGGAATTACTTCTGAGCTTTCCTCTTGTATTGATAATGTTTTTCCCATTGTAATCAATTTCCTAAATGATAATTGACCTTTCTAAATGTCATGTTGATCTTTATAATTTTATTTCAATTTATAGTAGCTCTGTATAATTATTTCTTTGATAAATTTAAATATGATTTTTCAATGAAATTAATAATTGTAATAATTTATTTTTTTGTTAGACAATGTAATTTTACACAATAACCCACAAAATTGAGGAGGAATTTCTTCTAATGTAAAAAAAGTAGTGATCAATGACATTAATCTAGCTTTCCCTTATATCATTAATGGGTTTTCTCATGATTCTATTGAGTTTCTATATATGAAATGTTTTGGTGATGGCCACCAGATCCATGGAAACTCTTATGTGCTAAAAATAAATTTTGAATGAGATATCCAATTTAATAAATTCCCAATTTTGACCAAGGAACCTTTTATGTTCCTCATTAAAAAACAATAAAATAATTTCCATATTTTTGTTAGAATAAATGGAATGTATTAAAATTGAATGAAATGTTCAAGGTGTGTTTTCATCTTTTAATGTTAATAATTAATTAATTGAAATGGATTTGATTAGGGAGGTACACATATACTAATCATTATTGTAAAATGAAAATTTATAATGTGAATTCAATTACGTTATTTGAATGATGTAAAAATTTATCGGGTGGAATTGACTTGGTGTTTACTGATTTCTCAAGTAAATTCTTAATTAGAGTTACTATAAATGAAATTCTCTTTTTTAAAATGGGATTGTGTAAATGTAAAGAATGATAGGTAAAAAAATGAATCTATTAATTATAAATATGAATACACCCTGATATAAGTTGTGGAATGATGGTAAGGGTTCTGTTGGGAATTCAGATTCATGATCCCTTACATCGAGCATTATGTCACGGAATATAACTATATTGACATTGTTGGGATATTGGGAATTAGGAACAACATTACTGGGTGAGTGTTGACGTGACGGTGCACTCCCCACTTTCAATGTGTTTATTTGAAAACACACCCACAATCTCAAGAGATGAGGGTGATGTCTCCCACTCACTATGAAATTCATGTCATGTACCCTATGATTGAGATTATATTGTAATTAAATCTGGTCAAGTATTATTGAGTTTTTTCTGGATCCATCGAACACCTAGTATTCCTGGTGTATTTCAACATACGTCCATACGTACTTGGTTCATATAGGTGGATGAAATATGTAACAAATAAAAATATATAATTATTAATATATATATATATATATGTATAATGGTTAGACATCTCTTTATGAATTTGAGTCGAAGCAAGTAGAGCCATCAGGTGTTCTTTAAGAACCTAAGGAGGATATTATTTATTTACAAAATATTGTTTAGTTATTCATATTACCTTCACACTACAATAAATTATATTCATGGACTAGTTATAGATGTAGAAACTATGGGTAGAAACTTACTGGAAATTATATCTCACACCCTTCTCAGACCGCCAATATATTATGGTACCCGAGTAGACCAAATGTTCACATGGCCAGGGATGTTTTCTTGTGCATATATTTTTATACTGGGGAGTTAGGAGCAAATAACTGAGCTAGAGCTCGGGATGGTCATGGATATCGCCCTTGGGGAATTTATTTGTTTTCATAATATTTTTTCTAAAAAATACATTTTTCCCTACTGTTTTCCTTAATTTTAGATTATGTATCATCCTCACTAGATGTATGCATATTTTTTATATTGGTGTTGGCCGTATTTTGTCTACAATTTATATTATACTTCTTCTTATTCTTCTTGTCTTCCATTTACTACTACTTCCACTATTGTATGTTGATTATATTTATTATTAAAACTTTCTATACTTTGATATGAGGGTATAGTATCCCCACTAGAACCTCCTTACACACTCACTGCTAGTTGGTATCCTTTGGCATAAAAGGTGGCACGCTTGAGGTCATTTGACCCAACAGTCTGGCTACCGCCTTAGTGGTCAGTCAATACATGATTCTACACAGTTTGACATTCTCAAGATATTGAACCACATTTTCATAACTAATAAATACTAGTGTGGACATATCTATTCATAAATATTATTTCAACCTTGTGTAAAATCTATTTATTTTACTATTTGTGTCCAAAAAAATACATCTATTTACCAGGTTAGTTCTATAAAATTAGCATCCTAAGTGGTCACATAATTTTCATCATTTTTTATTAATTATTAAAATTTTATCTCATTTTGGGTTGAAAACCATTAGGTAAATGTTTATCAAGGAAAACATCCTTCAATGTTTTCTAATCCATATAATCAAGATTGTATTTCTCTTGGGTACACATAAACATATACCACCATTATTCATATTCACATGAAATATTAAAAACTGAAAGAGTTACGTTTTGATGTATTGAACACCCCATGACATCAAATATCATCTCCAAACCATTGATCCATCATTAATATATTAACGAGATTGAGGAGACACTGATTTTTGGAGGATTTTTCCACATTAAATGCTACATTATAGACATGTTCCTTCATGGTAGTTGCGGTTGTTGTCCATCATGGATACCAGAACCAATTATATCTTGTGTTAACTATGTAATCATAGGAAAAAACTACTCAATTTTCATTCCATCCATATTAGGATAAATATGTGGATGGATATTATCATCTCATTACCTTCCCACCAAAGAATCTATATTTCTTATGAAAAACCATTTTGAAAAAACATATATTAGAGGAATAATAATGGTAATTTTAAAATTATATATAATTTGAATATAACTATAAGGAAAAATATATCCATTTATTGATATTTCCATTATAATTAAATGTTATGATATCTAAATAATCCCCTAATCAAAAATATAAGGATCTGACCTTAAAAATTATATATTATAGAGAAATTTAAATATAATAAACATTACTACATTCTCAATGATACTTTAGGTTTAGTGTTTCAAAGAGTTTTGAAATAATTTTTATTTAAAAATCACACATATATAATAACTGGATACTTGTAATCAATATCCATTTTCCACAATATAAATATTTTCAAATTAAGAAAAATTTATTTTCATGTAAATCATTGAATACATTAAACATGACTTATTTATTTCCCTTACCCATCCATAAACTATTTTCTAATAATTTTAAAACAATTACATGGAATATAATTCTTCTGTAAGAGTTTTTGAAGAAAATTAAAAATATTATTCAACTAAAAAAGAGTGAAAAAAATAAATTCTAACCTTTATCTTAATGTACTGTGAGATAAATGAAATAAATCATCTTCACATGAAATGATTTACACTTTTTATTTAATGTAATCAGGTAAGAATCATAGATATCACATGTAAATCATGTATGTAACATGACAAATCATAATCATTATCACTCTAACAAAGGAAATAACTAATATGGTTAAATTACATCATCATATAATTTAATGCACTGGAGGGATATCATAAACACACTCATCTTTGGTTTATCAGAGAATCAACCATCCTTGGTTTTCCAAGGAAACACTTATTCATAGGTTATCATGGAACAAATCATACTTGGTTAATAACATAACCAGGAATCTCTAGATTATAATAGAACCATCCATTATAATAATAATTCAAAATAACCATTCATAATAATAAATCATGAAATAATTCATTTTCATCGTAATCCCATTTAAAATAACTCTTTTAATCCCATTTGAAGAAACCCTTTTAGATATTAAAATGAAAATATATTTTTAAAACCTTATTTTCAATATAATAATAAATAGAAAAATGGAAATACAGGTTTTATTTGAATTAAATATGAAATATTTTAAAATAATAAAATCTTCAAATAGTGGTTATGGAGGCGTAAAAATTAATTATCATTGTATATGTTAACATGAATTTTTTTTATCTTTATTAATGAATCGTAAAAATTCCGTAAAAATATATTTTTTTGAAAACCATTGAAATAAATGAAAACATTAATTATATAATATTATCATATCAATATAGTTAACTTCATAAAATAATATTAAAAACATGTAAATGAACGTGCAAGGGAGTCTGATGGAAAACATTAAAATAGTTTATTTTAATGAAATGTACCTTACCACTTCGAAAAAATTTGAATAATAAGACCCATGAATGAAACATTATTTAAAAAGATTTAAATATAATTGAAATAATGAAATTTATGATATGAAATATCATAGGGGATTTTTATACACCTCATAAAATAAAATTGGTGGAATATATCGTAATATTTTGAATAAAAGGTAATTTGGATTATGTCCTCTAGCTTATGTTAGAATATTCATGTATGTCCTTTATCTTAAAAAATACAAAAAATATGTTAATTATTTGATTCATTATTAACTTTTTTCCTATTTATTGTTACTTTTATTTTATTATTTATAAGGATATACAAAATTATATAATCTTTAGGTTCACCTTATTAGTTTCATTTAGTATTTGGCATATATGTTAAAAATGTATTCGGTAGGATGGATATAACTAAAAGAGATATTTATTAAAACATAACATAAATAATAACCATGAAATAATAGTTATATTTATAAATCAATTATACTTTTTAAAACCAACAATGAATGATGGTTATGAAAGATGGACTACATTATGGTCATGGTGATGTTATGTTGTATGTATACATGGGTAACATATTCATTATTCAATTATCATTATGGAAACAAGGGAAGAATTATTTTTCCTTTAAATAATGATAATAAAATAATAAATACAATAAAATATAATTTTATATATCATCCTAGTGATTTAAAGTTGAAAAAGAGGCATATTGCTTCGTGAAGGCGATGGTCCACACATACGAACGCATGATGTTATCAAATTTCTATGTAAGATAGAAAATATTATATTATTTTTATGGAAATATAGAAATGAAAATAATATAATAAAAATTTCATGTATAAAATATATATTAATTAACCTTATCCTTCTGAAAATCCATGTAAATCATTAGTGAAAAATGAATTACATCGCTTCGTGATTTAGTTATCTGATGTTCACACAAGGGATGCAATCATATCCCTAACAGAAAACAATGTAAGATGGTATATGCGAAATAATAAATATATAAGTATAATTTTTTTAATAAAATCATATATATACCTTAAATACATCATTATAACAAGCTGTGAGAGGTGATGTGGGAGAACGAATGACATCAATTCGTGATTCGTTATTCTTCCGTACACATGAATGATAATTTCATATCCCATTTTACACTATATGAGACAAATTAAGTGTCTAAATTAAAAAAATAACATCATAGTATATGGGATATATTATTGTTAATATATAATAATAATTCAATATGATTACATGGAGTTGTAATAATAAATAAAATAAAAACTCATAGTTAAGAACAATATATCTTATTCAGAAAACCATCTTTTATAAGGACCAAAAACCATTTTAGGAAGGATATCTCATAAATATGAGGGATCTAGTTCATGGGGAAGTAATTAATGAATATATATTGGTATGTGGTTTTCTATCCAATGAGATCTGATGGTTTTTATGTGATATGAGAGCGGGTGTCCTTTTATAAGTGAGGTAAGTGGCTCACTTGCAATTTTTGAAATGAAAACGTTTTACCCACATTTTATACATGACATAAGGCTTAAAAATAGACCATTATCAATAATAAAATATTTTATGTTGATAATATTTCCATAATATATATTTATATAAGTTTTTATGCTATTTTAACACTTATCATAATAGTTTCATTTCTTGGGAAACCCATTTTCACCTTAACCGAAGAGATTATTTTTTATTGGTTTTTCTATTCACTAAGGTAAAAAAGTAATATAGAATTATGATATAATATAAATTATTTTTTTCTCATAATAATGATTCCATTTTTCCATATTAAATTCACTTAATTTCAAAATTTTAATTTTAAAATAAACCCACTAGCATAGTGAAAATGAAGGTTATCATGAATCATATTTTATAAGAAAAAGTTGATTTCATATTATATATATGAATAATAATAATAATATGAATACAAATTTATATTTATAATTATATAATATAGAAATTTAATTTTAAACAATCCTTATTAGTGATTATTATAATTAATTATAATTTATAAATAATATGCATTGTAAAACAGTTATTTGAAAACCCATTTTTAAAACCAAAATTAGGTTATACCAAAATGAAATCTAATGTTGAATAAAATGTAATTATATGGAATAAATATAAATAAATTATAATTATGTTACGTTAAATCATATTTAAATCATAATTGAACTTTTAAATTAATTAATTCATTTAATAGAATTTTTTTAAAAAAAAAATCGTATTTTTAAAAATTCCATAAAAATTAAATATTTTAAATAAAATCACAAAATTTCACCTTAAGAATACATTTTTTTCGAAAATTAAACATGAAATTTAATTAAATTTATAATTGAATATATTAAATAAAATCATTATTTGAAAAGATTTTTTTAAAAATATTTCCATTTATATGTAATAAATACCAACCATTTTTATAAAAATAATACAATAATAAACATTAATGTGATATATTATATCATTACATAGGTCACTATTGTCATGGTGTAATTTTATCTATTGAATTGGACTTTCATTTGTTTTTACCCAGGATATCCCATGTTCATTGCATGAGGTATAGACTCTGGATCATCTAGTGGGGTCAAATGTTTAAGGTCTTATGGAGACAATATAGTAATAGGGTTGTTCAATTGTGGGTATTAGTTAGAGATTAGATTAAAAGATTTTCGGGAATATTTGGTCATTGATAAAATATTTCATGGGGATAGGTTAGTCATAGATTTAACGAATTATTCATAATTTTTAGTCTCATATTCATCTATTTATTGGGAAAGGTTCCATATTGATTCAAAATCATATAGGGATAGTTTGGTAATAGATTTTATGAATTACAAGTAAAGGTTGGTCATATGTTTAATGTCTTATGGGGATAATTTTTTCATATATTTTTAATCATGTGGGGACAGGTTTGTTAGACTATGTGTGTCTTAGATAGAGACGATCACACTTTAAAGTTGCAGCCTTCCAAAGAGAAGATATATATATATATATATATATATATATATATATATATATATATATATAATTGGGATGTTTTTGGGTCAAGATTTTCCCTCATGGATCTATCCCATGTGTGTTGGTATTGTTTCTAAAGGAGGAATCCTAGATACATAATTGAATGAAATCTACAAAAACTCATGTAGGTCATATGATAGGACCGCTCAATGTATTTTACCATAATGTTGTATGGATTCTTGTGTAACAGAAGGAGATGAAACAAGGGATAGAATGGGGATTACACATCAATTATTCTAATGGTATGTGGGTCATCCCATGATGGAAGAGGATGGTGTGGGTCTTGTGTGCTAAAGCTTCCAATTAAAGGTGTCTCATCCCATGATGGGGGAGGAGGTATCATCCCATGATATTCATTCATGGGGATCATGTGTTCATCACATAGGGTAGAATGTATAAAGTCATCGCATGCTAGTAATACATAGGGAATGATGTGTTCAACAAAAATAGTAGGGATATAGTTTAGCATCATGTATTGATGAGGTATTATTGTATTTTAAAAACATGTGACTAGGACATTAGGCTATACAGTTTTACTTCATTCATCATGGATGTTACTAGGGACTATACCCAGGGAGACCATTTCTAACAAGGATAGAAGGATATGAAATTAGACCACCATAAAAGGTTCGTTCGGTAGTTTCTCTTGATAATACCCCTTCCTTTCATACACTTTTTTCACCACATGTTCTTATAGATGGTGAATAGTGTAACACTACCACGGTGAAGTAAAAAAATGGGGATTCTGATGTTAGGGTTCCTATGATTATTTACATGATGAATTTGGGAGAATAAAATTTGGCGAAAGAGGCAATAAAACAATAAAAGATATAATATGATTCATAACATGGAGGTTTATAATATATGTTGTGCGGTTAGTCAAGACACTGGACGACCTGGTTGGAGTAGGTGCAGGGAACCTCATCACTATACTTGAAAAAAAATTGTGTTTAGTGAAAGGAGGCAACAAGTTGAGTATCTAGAGGTTGTTTAAGGATAAACTACATTTTTCAATCAAATTGGTGTTCTATAAACTATAGCCTCTAAACACAATTGCACTGGAAGGATATTTGAGTTCAAAATTCATGATACTTTTGAAGGAATTCAGAATTCTCATCAAAATGAATGAAGACTCACTTATAAGCACCCACTTCAGTGTCATGAGGACACATAAAAAACAATCCAATAAAATTGGAGTCCATTGTGAGGCCATTCATACATATTCCCTACCATTTCTTATCCATTTGATCATAGAGTTATACAATGTCATGCAAGAGGGGGTTGCCTGATTGACAAACGATGCTTCAACATCCAAATGATTTTCAACTATGGGGGTGGGATTGATATTTTATTTATATTATAAATGGATGGATTCATATGTAGATCATTCCATGTGTCACAAAATGCTATTGTGTGCTCCTAATGAAAATTTCTTTAGGGCAGTGTTACATAAGGAAGATGTTCAAAGATACCTTTCCCATGAAAATATTTTACCTACCAATGATTAGGGTTTTACACATGGGTGTAATATTACATGACACCACACATATAGTATTTGGGATATTCTTGAATTACCAATAATATTATATTCATCAATGTCACCTTTGGCCCAAAAGATGGTTTCACAAAAGGATAGTGTGTTTCATGCAATGTCCTGAAGTTACGCACACATACTCTTTTAGCTCTAAAATATTCACTTGGGTCAGGTTGTTGATTTTTTTAAAGAAAAATAATATTTAGGAGTTGAGATTTTTTATTTTAACCATGAAATTCAACCCCTCATAATTTTAGTCAATGGGGAACTCAAAGGCCATGTTTTGAGGATGTTCCCAAAGGCCATGGATGCTTTACAAAAAATTGTTCAACTTTCAACAAGGGTAGCAGAATATATTTTCATCTATGAACTACTGGGGACCATTCCTATAAATAGTAAAATAGTATTCTTATATGGTCACATAATTTCTTTTGTGATAATCCTTCTCTTATGCATCCAGCTCTAATTATTTGAATTAAAATCAAGAAAAACCTAAATTATTTGAACAATTTGAGTCAAATAAATGAAATGGGATATGTTGGGATTGTTAAAATATTTTTAGAGGGAATACCCACTATTTAACACGATGTCCTTTTATAAATTCAGGTTGTGGGATAATGTGGCTATCCAATCCATGGAACTGAATGCAATAAGGTTCCAGTTCACTCGTCATGAAGAGATTAACTGTTTGAACATGAATTTTCATGGATACCCAGTAGGAATATGAGAATATATTGATTTTTATACCACAAGAGGGAGGGAAATAATAGTGATGGTGGAGTAGCTGCTGGATGGTGTATTCTTTTGCAACTACATGAGTATCATTAATAACAACATCAAAAATAACCATATTGGATGGTTTATAGGTTGGGATCTGAGAGCTGGGAGAAACTTCCCCAACGAAGTTGGAATTGGAGTAATTGGTATGATTCACATGACCATACCATGGGGATGATATGAAACACATTAGTAATTGGAGTAATTGGAGTAATAGGGATGTTGCTGGAGATCCTCTATAGGAGGTCTCTAGACACAAACACCTTCCACATTCATTAAATGGATGTGGCAATTAAACTATGGGATCTTCATCATATCAACAAAATACCCCTTACAATATTTCAATATGATGAATTCCTTCCATAACCCAAAACATAAGGGAATATAATCAATCTCAAGTTACTAAATCAACCCTTATTTATTGGATAAGCTCACCATTGGGTCATCAACCCCCTTTTCAGAAGGATATATCTTTTAAGATATGGTAGGGAAGATCTTGAATATTATAATAGAGAACCTTATTGGGTGGCCAAATTTGTGTCTGGTATAATTACATATGAGAAGGATGAGATATTATTCACTAATACTAGATAAAATCTATTTTTAGGAGTGGGTATAAAGTTTGTATTATTATCTTCAAGAGGTTAGATATATGGAATTCTCGTCTAACTTTCTGAGAGGTTGTCTATACCAGTCATAAATGTATGTATGGGCCTATGATCGGGGATAGTGGTGATAATAATGATCTGAGAATTTGGGAGATGATTCGTATGGGACATCCCTGTTCTAACCAGGCTCTAAAAGTATTTAGCGAATATCTTGAGTGGTTACATCCCCAAAAACATATATTCACCATTCCAATTTATCACTAGATCGGTTCAATCATGTTTTATGGGGTATGGTTTTCCACATTCCATAAATCCTTGACTTCTAGCATTCAACCATCCCTTCCTAATATCGGTGGGGTTTATCTCACGACTATTAGTGAAGCTTTGGTTGAGTAAAACGTCAAAAAACACATAGAACATAAACCCTACGCCTTTTACTACCCCAATTAGTACCTGTTGTTTGTCATCGGGATTGATTAAAACACATACCGAGAACTATTAACACCGTCCTATTTTTCATTAGTTCATATAACCCATAATCATGACTCATGTTGAAACTATTTGAGGTGAGCTAAGTTACCTCTATAAAGGGTAAAGAGAGAACCTCAATGGGTACTAGGTATCCGGGCTCAGATTATTCTCCTGAGGCCTTAATAATAGAGGTGTTCATATTTTTCACTAAAGGGGATTCTTCATGCTTTCCAGAATTACTCATCATCAATAGGGGGCCTCTCTTTTGAATTATACTTGCATTTCCCCATAATAATTGGGGGGGGGATGATACAATGGATGATCATCGAGATCCCTGAAATCTTCCATGGTGTTGGTTTAAATCCTAGATTTCTTGGTTGTCTTATATTATTGATAATTAATCATTTTTATTCAACGAACAATTTTCTGTCTTATTGATTTTAGAAATGCGGCATTGAGGGACTCAAGGACGCTTTATAGGTGAAAATCGGCACCATAGGGTCTCCAATAGTGAAATATATATTCATGGAACTAGACATGGATATCATTCCAGCACTCATCTCTTTTAAGTATATTTTTTTAAAAACCATTTATGTACAAATTGATTTTTTCCATAGGTTGAACAATACATGATAAAGTTTTTCAAAATAGTTCATGAGGTAATGTGTCTTCTACAATCAGAAAAGGCTAATGGAGCCTGTGTAACATCTCCAACAACCAATCCAACTCTGATGGATACATAAATTCATGGTGGGTGGAACATAATCCCCAAAGTTAATTCCACATTAGATGTGGATGTTTTAATGAGGGAGGAGAAGATTGAAAATGGTGGATATGATGTTCTTAGTGAAGAGTCAGTTCAATATCTCCCTCCATTTAACGAATATAATTTCTCATCTAAGAGGATCCCTATTGAGGACCCCTCTATCATAGTTACAATTGATTTCCCAAAGTATGATCATGTTCCGACCAAGAGTCTATAAGACTCTAGTTCTGATGGAATCGAAGAGTACAGTGTTGTCCAGAATTGAGAGTATATAAGTTGGAATTTTTTATTATTTATTCCTCATGGCCAGACTTAGTGATATAGATGGTGTTCTTCTACCACTAGTGGTTGAACCTAGGCATGATAGTGTTTGATTATAACACATACTAGTCATTGGACCCTGACTATATTTCCATGTGGGTATGTGTGAAAAATTCAGATCTCGATGCTCCCTGGTAAAATTTGGAATATAAATATATCATGACACTATTGGAAGCTGAAAATGAACATTATTTGGAATATTTTCCACTATATGAGAATGAGGAAGTATGGGTGGTATGTTTAGAGGCTAAGGGCTGGGTTAAGAAGGGTTAGGGTGGATCTAGGATGAAACTTTCCACCTGGTTGCAGAGAAGAAAGAGATAGATCTTTCAAGGTGATTGTTTTTTTGGAGGATACTACATAGAGGTTGGATGATCTAGAGTTATCAATTTTAGAGTCTATGAATTTGGACACACTTCCCCACTATCATCTTTTTTTACAACAAGATAACATAAAATCCATCCCATTATATATCATTATAGACAATACCCATTTTTAAAGGCAATAAAAGTGATAATTTCTATGACTTTACTACGATACTCAATCATATTTACATGAAAATGGAATATAAGTCTCTAAGACCATGTGAGTTATTTTAGAGTAAGAAGAAATTGCAAAATAGAATACTATAAAAATCTATGAGAGTGGTAGATTGAGAATAAATAGTAGGGTTAGAATGTTTTTTCAAACACATGGATTTTTCTTTAATGTAAAGACATTGATGGATTATGAATCCCTGCTTAACTAAATTGATTTCCCAATGTGAACAGGTGCATTAGCAGGTAAATCTAGGGGAGTTGGATTCTTCCCAAAAAAAGGGGATGATGGAAGATGTGAATTTAGACTACTAAGAAATGGTAAACAAAATGAGGAGTTGGGATGATAAGATATAATTTTCGACCATGTTCAAAATACAGATTCCACTATTGTACTACCAATAATGGGAAAAAGATAGGGTCAACACTTGACCATTTTGAAAAACATTACATTTCCAATTGTTATAGAATGTACCTGAAGATATGTTTGTATGGATTGAGGTGAGATATTTTGGACCAATACCATTACTGTTAGGGACTGGGGGCACAAATGTGAAATTTGATGGGGATCTAAATAAATGAAAACATGAAGCATGGAGGTGGATTGAGGGACTGTTCTGATGAAGTTAAAATCATTTAAGATTACCCCACTATGGTTATAAGAATACTAGGTTAGCTCATCATTCTATAAAAAATCCAGATTCATGTTTTAATGAGTACACCATCTTTCATTCTATGTTATGGTCAAAGAACTCATGATGTGTATGAGGTGAATGGAATAAAAAGATAATTATTTCTTACAAGGGGAGGGTATAAGACACTTCATAACTTTATAACCTGAAATTTACATAAAGGGAATGTAGTTTAATGTATTGTGAAAAAAAAATTAAACACACAACATGATTTCATATGGTGAAAACATGTGATTACTATATTTAAGGTTTTATTTTATATAACACCGTGTATTATATTTTAACATCATATAATAATGATGTATGTAGAACCAATTAGTGTCTTGTGGTGAAGACATGTGATCTTATGTGAATAAAGAGAGTATTTAAGGTTGGTTCCCAACTTTTTCATGAATTATTAGTTGCAGTGATCACATCTAGGAATTTTTTGGGGATAGATGATTAACAATTCAAAATATTTACCTTTTCCATTCATATATTAATTTTTTATGAGGTTTTGATGGTGACCTAGTGAGTGAACATCTAGGATTTACTCAAATTGCCGCTATGTTCTTTCATCCTGACCAACATTTTTTTAATTTTCCAAACTATTTTACGGTCATTATATTTGGACAAAACATGCACATATTCAGGGGAATATGATTGGGTAATTCATTCTAGTTTATGACCATTATTCTTATACAAGGGATTGTAGTTGCATGTCATAGAGTTTAGTCTGTATTGGGTTGGTGAACCATTTCATTAGCAAGATATTGGAATATATTTTATAAATTTAGCACTGGAGAAAAATTAGAGAAAAATTAGTCTCACCAAATGGTTAGACTGTAGTAGGGATAAATGTAGTGGTTTTGGAATCAGTACATATATCATGAATCTGGGAATCTTGGCACACGTAGTCATTGAACATGGGATTGTGGAAAACATATTCTTGAAGGGGGTAGTATTATCAAATTAGGATGATGAACTAATAAGGGTAATTATTTTTCCTATTCCCCTACGAAATTGGAATACATTATAGTTTGGGGCCACATAGGGTTAGTTGTCGAACTGTTAAGGTCATAATTTTTATACATTCTCTACCAAAAGTTTATATTCACAGAGTGAAATAAAAAAGAATGTTAATATGTCATTAATATTTGGATAGGGAGACCCTTGTTTCACATAAGGAAACCCCAATACCATTTTAAAATAGTTTATGTTAATGATTCTTGGAACGTGAGATGACGTAATGAGTTTATGTTCATGATTCATGTACTTTTTTTAGAGCTTCTTAAATAGGATTATGAGGAAATAAATAGTGATAATCTGATATCTAAATAGGGTGAGGGATTGGAGCAGTTCCATAAAAAGTTCCATGAAATACTGCATACAATTTAACGGCATGATTCATCGACCAAAAGTGGGGATTAGACTAGTTTAATGTCATGGATCATGGAATATGGATTATAAAATATTTAATGGACATGATGCATGTATTAAAAGTGTGTGTGTATATCAATGACACTTATGTGGAATGAATGGGTAGAAACCAGATGTTAAAAGAGGATGAAGTAGGTTGGGTGCAACATGAGAAATTCTAGAGAAAATTTTCTTGTAGTTTAAGGTTGTGATGTTTATACCATTTCCCAATTTTCATCTCGTAGAGTTCACACCAAAGGAGGAAAACAAGACATTCCAAAAACGGAACACCTATGTTTGACCCTGTTTGGGGGAGCCTCTTCCGAAATTAAAATTCACTATTGATTCATTATTAGTCTAAGTGGAAAGGATTTTTAGGTAGTTCTCATTAGTATGATGGAATATACAGGAAATGGAGAGAGAATATGACTTGGGTTATCCATGATAACCCAATAATTTTTTGTCCTCATTCTCTAGCACATGAAAAAATTACACCTACCATGTCAAGATTTCATTATCAGGTATGATGCCACGATATGATGTCCCCATTAAGAAAAGTTCTAGAATACTTGGTGGTATAATGAATATCTAATGGGTGACTCTATTAGATGGAATATATCTGTCATGAATGAAACCTCTTGGTAAATATTATGTAGTCATGGATTATGATTGAAAAAATTAACACAACCTACAAATCTTGTTAGAAAGCTTCAGGATCACATGATTGGCCCCACATGACCCAAGATGGACTTCTTGTATGAGTTGAGGGACACCCCATACTTGAATTTAATGGAGGATGATTATATCAAATCTATGTATTTATAGTATCTATTGAAAGATAGAGCCATACCTTAGGAAAAATTGTGCTAGATGTCAGCAGATCTACTCTTGCTCGGTTCGCTCTAATGAGAGAGTTCCACATTAGAGACACTAGAGAAATTTAGCCATCCAATTTATTGGCTTTTTGCCTCCAAGGAACTTTTAGATTCTATCATAATGGTTTAATCTTATAAAAGATATACATATAACCCTTCATTATCAAGAGAGATGTGGGAAATGAAACTTTATTGTGTCTCTGAATGACCAAGTAATCTTGGTTGGGTTCTGAAAGAGATGGGGCTAGGCCTACGAAAGCATCTATGTAATAATTATGTGATTGGGGAATGGGATACAAAGACTTATTAGAATATAACTACGCCATCATAACATAATTTATTTCGAGAAGGGGAATGAATTCAGTTTTCCTAACATCATAGTTTCCATTGACATTCCTTATGACAAGCTCAGAGTCACACTTCACATGTAGACATGGGACATAAATATCAAGGTCCAACTTGAGGCCAATGATAAGAACATAATAATCATTCTTATTTTTTTGAATCCATCCGACAACATTATTGAGTATGTTAATATTCATAGTGTTTGAGTTATGAAGATAATCCAAAAGACCACATTGCTGAGTTTGTGTATGTTCAACTTTATCCTAATCAGGATACATGGGTAACCATTGAAATGCATCTATGAACATGGAACAATCTAATCCACAAAGAATATAAGATATTTTATGAAAAAAATATCATGGCTCAAATATTCATGGGTCATATGTGTTGCCAGAAAAGTTTCTAGATCTTATCCCCTGACAGCCATCTGTGGGATAACACTAATGTCAAAATTATTTAGAGTCGCTGCCTAATTCACCAATTGACATATCCAAATGAAATTTTTAAGGAAATATTTCACAGTTTCGAAATGGGATACTAGATATATTTCATGGAGCTAAAAGTAGTGTCAAATGTTTTAAACTACAAAGACCAAAAAAAGAGATCTATTTTCAATGGTTGAATCTCTAGTCTCTGTCTGCATGAGTATACAAATGAGGTAATACAAACATGCATCCATGACATCATCATTTTTATGAGAAATAATGGTGACAATGTACCTTAAAAGTTTCTCAAATAAAATACAATATTAATTCATCTAACTAGTGGCATCATGACTGTATGATACAACATGTACTATTTGGTTTCCTTGAATGAAGAATTTTAGTCTTCATCGCATTTTTATATGGTTCTTTTTTTCATGATCCATGAGTAGGGATTAATATTTACATCTATATTTTCATTGAATTAGAGGATATATGCTATGTGTTCATGAAGGAATATCAACTCTAAGAGGACGTGAAAAATAGGAATATTAATGATATCTTTGATCATTATTGGGTTGAGGTAAATGGCACTGTACCTCAGAACGATGTTAAGAAACATTCAAGAGTTAACCAAGAATGTACATTATAAACGGATCATAATCCGATTATGGGAGTAGAAGAGGTTAAAAAATTTATCAATGTCCTTGTGATAGTTCCAATGCTAGAGTGGCTTGACTACAAAATCATCTACATATAAATTCACAATGTCCCCAAGTATATGATTGATGATTCAGTGCATGACACAAATATAGGTAGATCTATAATTATTCAAATCAAATGGAATTACCCGATATTAGAATTTTACTTGGGGTTCCCCAAATGTGGTGGAATCCTCATCTTTAGGGTCCATACAAATTTGGTTAGTCTAGGAAACCCATCTATGATGTAGAGGGAATTGAATCAATAAATGGATTCAATAAGTTTCTCTGACACTGGAAGGGGAAAAGTGTCATTAAGAAAATGGATGTTGAGGTCAAGGAAATCAATGAATCCTCTAATCTTCAAGTTATTATTTTCTGATTTGGATAATTTTTCCATACATAAGGGGTTATGAACATATTTAATGATGTGGGTTTGTGTATCATTTGTATTTTATCCTGTACCATAGAATTATGTGAAGGATTAATCTTCCTAGGTGGATGTTTAAACCCTCGGTGGCCTACTAATAAGCCTAGGAAATGAATGAAATATTAGAGATAGAGTCCCGTAATTTCCTAGCAATTCAATGAATTCACATTGTGGTGCTATTTTAAAAATAAACATATTGTTACTACTCATTTAGATACATTAATTCATTGATCATTATTGTCCTCATATATACCTATGTGCCATGATTTACCTAGCTCAAATCATTGACAATTTTTGATACAAACTCTTAAAATACTAGAGAGGAATCACACTTATCTTTTTCATTGTTTGAAACATGAGGATCAGAGAAATGAGGTGGTCGTGTAGAAGGTGTAAAACTAGTATAAATACAATAATTTTACTTTCTAGAAGTGGAATCCTCGATGAGGGGGTTAATATTCTATAGATATTGGGAAATAAATGGATAACCTAATCCCATACAATTTCAGACCATGAGTCCCACCTTTGAAATAAAAACAATAGTGTCGAGTATAATTCCATTAATTTATCAATACAATTTAGAACACGAAACAACATTGGTATTAATGGTCAGAGGAAATATCCCTTGTTATTTCATAAGATTCAAATCTTCAGGAATTAGATGATCTTGCCATGTGTAAGAGTTCACAAAACATCTAATAAATTAATCTTCTTGGAAATAATGAATAATATTCCGTGATTAGGGATTTTTGGATCCAACCATTATATTTTTATAACAAACATCCCTTTCAAATATGGATAAGGATCTAATGAAGTGGATTTCAAATCATTGGGGGAATAGATTTATTAAACCCCATTAGTCTAGAGACATTTTCACTCCATTTATTAGTATTAACAAATTAGGTAATGATTCCCACAAGATTGAAAGAGTGGATAATCATCCCAAAATACCTCTACATGAATGTCGAGGGTGTATTTGGGTAATTAGTGCTATGAAGAGGGTAATGATGTTCATAGATGGATCCATGGTCTTCAAAATAGGTAATTATAGTTTTGATCCCAAATGATATCCATAAAATATTTTCATGAAACTAAAATGTATTATCAACAGTATATTTCTATAGGGTTTCTTCTTTCTCTAATCATACCCATGTATTTTCAGGGTAGATGGAGTCAGATCTACTCCTATAAGACCCATGGTGTGGAGCATATGGGACCGGACGAGGTGGATTGTGGAGAAATTTTCAACTTGTCACTAATGGATTTCTATTCCATTGAACTGGCATGTGGTATAAAGTGGGAGAATTTGACACTATGTGGTAGCACCCTCATGACTTTTTACAAAGGAAATGGTGGCTTGAAATTAATATTTTCTATATTTCTTATGTATAGTAGACCTCAACATTATATACCAATTTAATAAACTGGAGAAGGATATTTAAGGACTCGATAAGGGAATAAAAAATAAATTTTGATAGATGGAATGCCTAGAGGATCAAGGGTATTTTTGGAAATATTGTGAGCTGTTTTAATATATAATGTTATCTTTATTGAGGCATGATTCTTCCCTAAAAGAGTCTCTGTTCAACGTGGATCACTTCATGTTCCATCAGCTGAGGATATGGTTACTTAATCATACCAAACATTTTCTGTTACTGACTAGATGACCAAATATGAGTACTAAATGGATAATTTTTGGGACATAGTTGTTCACAGTTGAGCATAATGATATTGCAGATGTGTCCCATGATTGACCAATATAATCATTTTTGGAGGCATATTTAATGTAGTTGACATGGAGGTTTTTAATAGTTGAGTTATGCGAGTTGAATACTTTATAGACATAGTTACATTAATATTATATTCAAGAGAACTGAATTGGGTATCCTTCCTATTTCCATGACACATATGCCTCCATCAATTACCTCACCATAGGTTCCTAAGGGCGAGTTAGGATATTCCCCATAACTGAGAGTCATTAAATTTTCTACTTGATAGATGAAATTTAGAGAGGCATACTACAATTATTTATTAGTGTAAAATTATATGTTTGGATGAATGATTGGGATCTATCATATTTTGGTAGTCATGAAGTCACTAGGGGGATGACTATTTTCGACACCGATTAGGGAATCATATTTTTGGTGCATCATCGACCCCTTTTATTTTGATATATAGAAGGATGTGAGATCTATAAGGTGGAAGTAGTATACATGGTATCCACGTGGTTTTTTTGTTTTCTTAACATGCACTAAATAATTTCATGGGTGCAAGTGACCCTATTATAGGCTATCTAGTTTTTTACTTATGCATACCTCAACTCAGATCGTTTTTCCATTATCCATAGTATTAATCACTACAACTATAACATATAGTTACTTGTTTCACCATTACTATGATTTTTCCCAAAATGACAAGTCTATGGTCCAATTGGTCAAAGATAAAATAATTTAATATGAATTAGTACATTATCATGTTCACATGGATTCTGTGGTATGAAAATATGTTGGGGTGGTGAATGATGATATATTCAAGAATCATCCTATATTTTGGTTGCTTCAGGATGTTCTTTTTTCCAGGAAGGTAAAATGATATGTGACCTAAAAATTATTACTGGATCAGATATTCTTCTTCCACACATGAAATGAAATCTTAGGTTTCAAACCCAAATGAGGTTATTGGAAAATATTTTTATCGAGAGGTCATGGTTGGTGAGTCATTTCTATATTATGAGGCCTATCTAGTTGTTCTAGAATATCCAATAGAGATAGCTAAAGGTGGACTAGTTTATGGACCTCAGTCTGGAAAATAGAGGATATTTTTCCCAC
The DNA here is from genome assembly GCA_963277665.1 of Viscum album. NCBI lineage: Eukaryota > Viridiplantae > Streptophyta > Magnoliopsida > Santalales > Viscaceae > Viscum > Viscum album. The sequence goes on along the minus strand of OY728165.1, from coordinate 323,482,803 downwards.
AAAGGCTTTCATATGAAATATGTAATTGGTAAAGGGAATGCTTATAACATGGGGTATTTTGATGATTCTTCCAGGTATCGGGCTAATTCTACAAGCTCTTGGAACCCACCAATATATTTGAGGGATATAATGGCGGGGACCAAGTCATCCATGAAATTATCCATTCAAATTTTCAACAACTTTTTCTTGTAGTTATTCACGTCAATGAACTACATGACCCCTTACTAGGAAATAATTTTAGATAATCACACTTTAGATTTATGATTCCACATGGAGAGGTATGTAGAGGTGGTATTGTGCATGGTGGAGCTGAATGTGAAGAAAAACAACATATGCATATCTTCCTAGCTAGCAACGGACCATTGGGGTACCAGACTATACAAGACGAAAGTATTTTTATTCAATGTATAGATAATGTAGAGATTTTAGGAATGTTCATATTGCTCTATAATCTCAAATATCATGCTACCTGTAACACCATGATATTTTGTGAATTTTAAATTTTTTTATTAATTTATCATTTTTCATATTTTTTATTTCATGCAACAATTAAAATAGATTATTTTATATTAGAGAACCATGTTTGAATTGTGTTATGTGCAACATAATGTCAATAATCCACTACATTAAAAATCAATTTTATCTTCCTCTATATGGAACACCGAGTTTAGATTTTGGTACACGCAATAATGACTTTCCTCGATGGCTTGAGTAACAGGTAAGAATGAGTTTACTGAACAATAATGTAATTATTTGATATAATAAGATATAAAGTAGAATTTAAATTTAAATATATTAATATTATTTATTATTTTATTAATATATATGTTTTCCAAAAATATAAGATGAATTTATTGGACACTAATTAATTATAAATGAAAACCGATTGAATATAATGTAAAATTTTAAAATGGTCTCTGAGCTGTTTTACCGAAAATAATTAAATTAATTAGTGAGTAATATGACTATAATATACGTTTTATATATTCAATAAATTTTTTTATATAAATTCAATATATTTTATGGACATAAGATAAGAAAAATTCCATCTTTATGCTTAAAACCTAATATATTATTAAGGAATTTTTTCCGTCTTTTAATTGATAACCTAGATTAAATATAATTTTTCGAACATAAAATGATTTAATATGTCAAAATAAACATCAACTTTTCCATAGAAACATAATAATTAGCATATGTTAAATTTTTTGTATGTTTTTGTGAAGATTAATGTTTTTAATGAATATTGAAAAATGTTGAATTTTAATTCAAAACTACTTTTTCATATAATATATTTATAAGGATAAATTATATTTTAAATTAGTTTTAAAGTAAAATTAGATAATATTATGTAAATTAATCCAATTTAGGTCTCTGTAACTTATTTCACATTGAAATTGGATATAAAAACATCTAAAATGTTTTGTAATTTTTACTTAAAAAACCTATAGTATAACCCCATCAGTGAGTTTGAATCTAATAAAACTTATGCCTCTTTTGTTATTGGAATTTTTTAAAATGGATTAAATATATTGAATAAGAGTTATTTTTAATTTCTTATAAGTTCAAAGAAATTTTATTTCAAAAATATTAGTGAATGTAATTAATTTTATTTACATCACTTAAGGTAAACTACAGCTTATCTAAGGACAAAACATTAAATTTAAGACTCAAAGTGACCAAGAATCATATCCAAGATCCATTTTCTTGCTATATTTCGTCCCTATCATCAATTTTTTTAATAAAATTACATTATTGGGTCAACTTTCAACATGAAAAATGTGGGTGGAATTATATCTTTAAATATTTTCAAGAGGTAAACTCCTCCTCCACTTTTAATGGCCTATGGTCGACCCACTTCTTCGTACCACTCAATCACCTAGGATCATATACATTGTTTTAAAATAACTTCCCAACATACCTAAAATAATCCAATAAACCTCCCCTTATAGTGATATAAATCCAATGAAGCCTTTTGGCACAAAAAAAAGTAGTTACCCAATTAAATTTAAATATATGATTATTATCATATATATTTTATGAACATTCCATCATGGGGTTTATGTATCAAAATTTACCAAATCGGTAATATTGTTTTGTCTCAATTTTTCTTTATTGAGACTAAAGATTGGTTATAGACATAAATTATTTTTTGAGGTGTATATACATCATTTTTATGTGTTATATCTAAAATATCATTAATTTAATGATATTGTATGATTTATGTAATTTTATTTTCTTACATGGATATTTTCATACCATGTTACCAAGAGGTAAGAGTTTATTGAAATAATCTCTTCATTTTTCGAGATTGTTAATGGTTTTTCTTTCTTTGATGAAATATTGCGATGCATCTCATAAGAAGAATCATGAATTTTCTTATCCTATATTATTTAATTATTTATTCATATATTATTACCACTCTTCCAATGTTCGGCAAATAATATAGTTAAGAATGTATTTTTTAAGAAACCCCAACATTACTAACCCTTCCGTCGGAAATATATGCTCCATCAAATACTTGTATTATAAAAAGGGTTTCCAAAAATATTATACTACTATACGACAATAAATAAAAGATATTTTTTCCTTTTTTTCTCTTTTACAAATTTTTTAAAAGGAATATTCTTGTATCTTTTTGAATAAGGCATTTTTGTACCCTTTTTACTATTCAAAAGGAATGTTATTTTGACAACCTATGACATGTATAGATTTGGTAGATATCCGTTCTATAAATCATTCTTTTTTACATTTTTAAGATTATTTATTATGAGTTTATTTTTAAATATTTTTGAATGAAAATATTTTCAAAACATTTTCAGTCTTTATTTATTTGTTTTCAATGATATTTTTACAGAAATGGATTTCGAAATATTTTCACTATTTCATTGTATGTTTTGGAAATATTTTCAAATAATATATTTTTACTTTTTTTGAATATTAATTTATATTTTTTCATGGAAAATGGGATTTGAAATGATTTCAAGCTAATTTTAATGCGTTAATGGAAAATGGGTTTCAAAATTATTTTGTGTTTTCTTTATAAGTTTTAAATTTATTATCTATGAAAATGTTTCTCAAAATTATTTATGTAATAAAAATATTTTTTCTATGAAAAAATTATATTTTCCCCCAGAAATGTTTTTGAATGATATTTCGAAATCATTTTCGTTAATATATGATATATGTTGATGTTACACATTTATTTATGATAAATCATATAAATGTTTTGTTCATAATCTTTCTCTGAATGGGTTACACATAATGTCCTGGTCTATATTTAACCCATTTAGATTTCATGAGTTATGCTTTTTGGAATGTGTATGTATAACTTAATTATGATATTTGTGAGACCTATATATACCTATAAATCATTTTGTTCCAATTTATATCTCATGATATAGGCGAAGATGTTTTTGGGAGTGAACATTGACTACTAAGATGGCCATCGAAGTGAACCATGAATACCAAGATGGATTGAGGAGTGATCTCATGCTAATAATATTTCCACTCGAGAGAACCATGACTACCATGATGGTATGGGGAGTAAATCTATAATTCTAATATGGTCATGGATGTGATGGCTGGGGTATTATAAAAATAATATTATATGATTATGTGTCTCCCACAATTCCATGTTTAATTCCTATGTTACACTTTTATTTCATATGTTCTTTATTTCATTATGATTCAAATCATATGAACTACCATAATTATTCCATGATTTAGGTATGATATTCTCGATATGGATGGGATGATATTATATTTACATGATCATGATCTCATACCCTAATGCTCATGATTATTCTTACATATCTCCCCTATTTATCTTTTCAGAGCATTTTATATCACCTTTTTTTATGTTTCCTTCCCCAGGTAATGAAAATATGAATTATTTTTGATGTATCTTAGAAGGGTGAAATTCGAAAATAACATAGTGTGAGATAATGTAACTAAATCATGTATCATATTTTATGTTTGCATGTTTCCAAAGATACAAAACAATAACGGTCATTGGACGTCTATTTTTAGATTTTTTTAAGTATTCCAAAAAAGTTATGTAATGTTAATGTTTGAAAAGAAATGGTCTCTATGGTTGGTATGAGAGAAAATGGTTAATTCTTATTTGGAAATTAGGATGAGAAAAAATTAGTGAGATACCTATATTTATTTATAAGGATTAGTCTACGTATGTCTCTATGGATAAGTATATGGATGAGCTAACGTTTAGAAAATGGCCAGTAATTTTGTTAAAGGATAGAGTGAGTGGTTTACTAGAAATATATCCATGTCGAGACACTACATGTGGCTGTGGATCTGGTATAGATATACCTGGGTGTAGCAACTATTAAAAGATGTTTTGGGCCTAACTCGGGGTAATCAAGTACATGGAAATGCACCTTTATAAACATGTGGTTTGATAGTCCCAAGGATATGATTTGGGAAATAACAAAACTCTTTATGAAATATCATGAAGGATTGAAATATATTTTGGCTATGAATAACTTAGGATAAGTCTAGGTTTTCATAGATTAATTCATGTTTCATGATTTTGAAATCCTATATGTAACTATTTTGAAGTCTATACAGTTTTATTCTTTGATAAGTAATGCTCACACTATTCTTATAGTTTTAGTAAATTTTTGGAACTAGAAGGAAATAAATTTATATTGAATGTGATGGATGGTTATCTAATTATAATCCAAGTCGGTTGATCACTGGTGTAAAAGACGTTGTCATCAATCCTAATTAGTTTTTATAGAACATAATTAACAACTCGTACCTTAACCAACATTAAGAATCATCAAAGAAAATAATGAAGGATTTAATTGGGTGTTCAGGTAATAGAGACCATGGAGGAAAGATTAATTGGTTTCCTTCATGTTCATAATGTCGAATGAAACACATACGTGAATGTCTTAGAGGAATAATAATATTTTTTGACTATGGTACATAAGGACCCAAAGAAGGTGGCTGAAAGGAAAAAAATGAAGAGTTTGGTTAACGAAATGGATATAAATTTTGTCATCCATAATAAATCATCAAAGTATATGTGATTTATCTTTGGGTAAATGGTAATTATGAAAATAAATGTTCCAAGATGAAATCTTATGAAGGGAACCATCATGGTAGTGCGAGTAATGGATACAGTGCAGAAGATGACAAAACTATAGATGAAATGTCAAAAGAAAGAGATATTGTGTAATAGAATGAGTTAGAATTGTTATTGGAATAAAGATGAAGTGGAATAATAGTTTTTTTACGTATTTGGATTCAATAATTGTGTTATATGAAAGGTGAAATACATATGTATTTTTATGTTTATTTTTTTCAGTAACGATCTACAAGAATACGTTGAATGTTTCTAATGGAATAGAAAGGTGATTTAATAGAAATGTGATGTCCATGGAAAAAACATAATAACAGGTAATACAAATGTTAATATATTCCTTATTTTAAATAATGTTTTTTAGATAATTATATATTATATGTAAGTAAATTTGATGGTACTGATTACCTTGGAAATACTTAAGGACTTGGTGAAAAGTTGTTTATACTATAAAGGATGAAGTTCACAACTTATTGTATTTATGGAATATATCCAGTATAATATATAATGAGGATGAATGAATGTTATATAAATTTTTTTATGGTAATTCAGGTTATTACCATTTTTCAAGAGAATATATGATGAGGGTATTCACATGTTTGGAATGTGAAAACCAAGAGCTACATTGTGATATATGGGAGAATAAATGTTAAGATTATTTCAAGACGTTCTTCATAGTGTTATTGTTTTTAATTTTTCAAATGGGTTATAAGGTTAACCATTCATGGAAATATTATGTTAATGATTTGGAAGAAGTATTTATGCATTGATTTTGTATTAAAACCCTTGGTTAAACGACTATTTAGTGATTAAAGATATTTTAAGGATGTCTATCTTATTTATTTTGGAAATTTCTTAAGTTTATATTTAAAAAAGGGCATCATGAATGTAGAGAGAATAATAATCAATTACTATAAGACCACATGTATTAAACCCACCATCGAGGGATGATAATGATTTCACTCATACAATTGGCCTATTTGATGTCCTTGTTAATGTATAATTATTATTTTTGAATAAATATTAATTATGAGCTGGTAGTGTTAGTTTTTATGTTTAGAGATTAATGTATTAAAAAAATAATTTTTAAGAATATTTAGAGAGCTATAGTTATACATACAATCTATAATGGTCCATAAGATCTGTTAAATGTGTCTTTTATTACATCACAAATCAATGTTATTTTTTAGAAATATTTTTCATGAATTAATGGAAGAATTAAAAATAGATAAATGAAAAAATATAGAATTATTTTTTAGAAATAAATCATTAATTACGTTTACTTATATTCATAGATAATAAATTAATTAGTCAATTCTAGGATCATGATAATATTTTTGCCATTATACCTTAATTTTTGTTCATCTGGTTGCCTTTATGTTGTCAAGGATTAATGAACTGGGGGCCCTCAAAATTTATTTGGCCATTCAATTTTTTATGATTGATAACCTATATAAATCCTTATAAATATTTATGATTTTCTTCCATGCCCAATATTCACTCCCTACCTATGTTCTACAATGTGGAAACATAGTTATATATTACATTGGGTAACAGGTAAGGTCCACACGTTCACATGTTAAGGGATGTTTTACTATTCTATTTTATGATGTGGGTTTCTAGGAATGAAACAGTCATGTATTAACACTTTGATAGACCAGATAAATTTATTAGGATATATTCTTTTTAACAGGGGTATAATATAACACCCAGATATTTTTTGAATTAATTTTATTTCAAATTAATTAATCATTTTTTGATATTTTTTATTTCACGCAACATAGAAAATAGTTTATTTTTAATTAATGAAATATGTTTTTATTGTCCTATATGAAACACCATATCAATAATTCAATAAAAACAAAATAACTTTTAGCTTAATCTATATGAGACACCGAGGATGGATTGTGTTATAACCAATAATGACTTTCATCAATGGCTTGTGTAACATGCAATACCATGTCCACCGAACAATAATGTTATTATATAATAAAATAAGATATAAAATATCATTTAAATTAGTGGTTAAAATATTATTCATTAACTTATTAAAAAAAATCTTTTAAACAAATATAAAATGAATTTATATGATACCAATTCATTTGAAATGATAACTGATCTAATATATAGGTAAATATTAATATGATCTCAGTGCTATATTAGCCAAATAAATTAGCTTAGTTATTGATTGATATTAATTTAATATATATTTTATATATTATATATTATAATTATGATATCCATTCAATAATTTTGATAGTTATTTGATAAAACCCCCAATTTTATGCTTAAAAACCAACAATTTTATTAAGTCATTTTTTCAGCCTTTTAATGGAAACTCCATTTGAAACCAAATTTGAGAACATTTATATATTTAATATGTAAAAATAAGTTTTATATTTGAAATATAAACATAATAATTAGTTTAGGGTAAATTTTGGGGACTTGTCTCTGATGTTTTATTTTTAATGAATGGTGAAAAATTAAGAATTTTAGTTCAAAATAGCTATTTAATGTAATTTATTAATAAGGGTAAATTATATATTATATTAATTTAAAAGATTATTTTTAATTTTCTCTTCATTTTTCCAATATATGTAATTAGAACCTATTTCACATTTAAATTTTATATTATATAATATCAAACTGTTGATATTTTTTACTTACTAAACCCACAATATCATCCTTTTAGCAGGATTAAATATAAATTAATTTATGCTACATATGTGGTTTGAATTTGAAAAAATGGAATAAATATTTATAATAATCAAAATTTATAATATCTAACATGGTAAAATATTTTTTTTTCTAATAATAATAATGAAACAAATAAAAATTCATTACATCTCCTAATGTTAAATTAAGCATAAATAAGGACTAAACCTTAAGTATTAGACTCAAAATAACCTAGAAACTTCTCCAAGATCCATTTTATGACCATTTTATGACCCAATAATCCATATTATATACTTTTATCCATTATTGTATCAACTTTCAACAAGAAAAACGTGGGTGGAATTCCCTCTTCAAATATTTACAAGGGTGTGACTCCTACTCCACTATAAAATGGTCTCCTATCCTCCCACATCATCACACATTTCAAGGCTCGTAGATCAAATAAAATGTGATAAAATAAGCTTAAGAAATCCCTAAATTAATCCTAGAATCCTCCCATTGGGAAGAACGCAGTCCAAGGAAGCCTTTTGGGATAATCCAAAAGGAGTTACCTGGTTTAGAGGTTATGTCTTCTCTCAACATTTTTTCATTTATATTTCTACCCTGACTACACTATATTTAATCCATTATTGTATAAAAACAATATAATTAATATAATATATTTTTTTTAGGATAATTTTTCATCCTAAACTTTGAAACACCTCCATCTAATGGGTAATGATCATACTGTTTATATATACACAGATCTATCGTCTCACTAAATGATGATTGTTCATTTTTCATTACCACCTCTCATAGTGGAAGTTATAATGGATACTATATTTATATACAAAATATATTATATTCTATATATATTTATCCTTATATATTTCTTTTACAACACATATCTCTTTTACTTCCCATTCAGTGTAATTGAGATAACTTCATTTGAGGATGTGTGGTCTACCGCCCCCTCAATGTGATGTGATTCATTCACACTACATGGAATTTATTAAGTATTTTTTAGTGAAACTATATGATATATATATATATATTTATTTATAATTATACTTTAATTATAATATATATATATATATATATATTAAATTTTTGTTATTTCATTCAATATGATAATAAAAATGGAAACAATGTTCATCAGTACGAATGGCTTAACGTCTTCCTAAATGCGGTATTCTATTTTGTACATATATAGTATATATATTATTAGAGTACACATATAACTAATATATAATATATTTATACAATTTTTTACATTCTGGAATCAATATATAAGTATAAAGAAAAAATATATAACAAATTATGAAACATGCAAAGTACAAAGAAGATATTATCTGATGTGAAACTTGGACATGGTATTGTTAATAAGATGGTAATATGAGGTCATAATAAAAACTTGTATGGTATTATATATAATAAAATCATTTTTTAAAATATTTATAATAAATTTATATTTAGTACATAGGTGGGTTGAATGAGTACAATGAGAGTCAAGATAGAAGGTAAGGGATCTATTCTAACTATTAATTATGTGAGATACATGCCTTAGTCACCAATCACATATTTTAAATGGTGTATATGCATCCCATTAATTTATTTTATTAATATTATAAGGAAAATTATTGGTATGTTAATATAAATTTTTTTTCATATGGTTTATGTTTCAATTGTTACCGAATCGTTAATGTTGTTTTGTGTCAATTTTCCATCTTTGATACTCATGTTGTGTTGTGCACCTAAATTATTTTTTGAGGTGTATATAGTTCCATTTTAAATTTTTTATGATTAATCTAATTATTTTCATGATATTTTATTATTCATATAATTTCATTTTCATAGATGGATATTGTGATCCCATGTTACCAAGTATTCATTGTTTATTGAAACAATCTCATCATTTTTAGAGATTGTAAATGATTATGCTTAATTTGATGAAATATTGTGATCCATCTCTCAGCAACACGAATGGGTTTAAAGATATTCAATTATTTAATGATATATTCATGTATTGGTACCTTTATTACACTAGTTGTTATATAATATTGTTATGAATGTGTTTTTTAATAATACATGAATTTACCCTCTCTTCAGTCAGAAATATGTGTTTCATCAAATCCATGATTTCTAAAATTATTTCCAATAATATTATACAATTATCATGTTATCATTTATTTCAATTTCTAATTTTTTTATTTCACTAATGTTTTCAAAGGAATATTCTTATCATTTTTCGAATAAGGAATTTTTCTTCCCTTTTTACAGTGCAAAAGGAATGTTCTGGTTACCTCGTATGGCCTTCATAGATATACCCACTGTAATTTTAAGGAATCTTTATTTGCATATTTTAAATGATAATTTCTATGAATGTGTTTTTAAAAGTATATTCAAATAAAAGGTTTTCAAAACATTATCAATATTTCTTTATTATTTTTCAACGTTATTTTCAAATAAATGGTTCTCAAAACATTTTCTTAAATTCATTATGTGTGTTTAAAATCTATTTAAAGAAAAAGGTTTCTAAATATTTTTCAATATTATATAATATGATTACATGGAAAAAGGGGTTCAAAATGTTTTAAATCATCTTTTATATGTTTTCAAGGAATTATTTTTTTCAAAATAATTTCAATTATTCTCTATATGTTTTCAATGTATTTCATGAGAAAATTATTTTCTATGGTTTTATAAATAAAAAATCATTTTTTAAAGAAGAAATGATTTTCTCATGATTTTTTTGAAATATATTTATAAATTATATTCAATATAAGATGAAATATATTGAAATTACCCATTCCATTCTAGTAAATTATCTAATGGTTCCATTCATATTCTTTATCTGAATGGGGTATGTTTAATGTCATGTTATTTATAAAAACTATTCCTATTTCAGTGGATATTTTTTTATGAAATATTTTTTATTTCATAGGCTATGATTCTGATGAAATTATTATGAATCCTATATTTTTTTCCTAGATTATTATAGGTTTACTTTTTTATGATTCCCATATAATTTTTTATGTTAAGATAGTAATTTTTATGATTTTTCAGACAGTGTATGTATGATTTCCTTATCATATTGGGGACCTATATCTCCCTCCAATGTATTGGGAAACGATTTATATCTCCTAAGATAAACTAATATTTCATTTAGAGTAAACTTTTAATACTATTATGGACAGGGATGTGAACCATGACTTCCCAGAGTTTTGATGAGTGATCTCATGCTACTAATATGGCCATAAGAATAAACCATGACTACCTAAATGGTATGGGGAGTGAACCCATAATACTAAATTAGCCTTGGATGTGATTCATTTGGTATTATGGAAATCATATTATAGGCTTATTTGTCTTCCACAATTCCATGTTTTATTCCTATGTTATGATTTCATGGATTATGTTTTTATTTCATTGCAATTCATGTCTTATGAGATTCCAGGATATATTCCATGATTCATGTATATGATATTTGATATTCTGGGTACGATGAACAATTTTCAAGATCATGTTAGTATACGCATATACACATGATTATGCTTATATATCTTCCCTGTTTACCCTTAGTGAGCATTAGATATCACCATTTTTAATGTTTCCTTTCCCATTTTATGAAGAGATGTATTATGTTTTATATGTACAAGAAGTGATCTAGTTGAGATGAAAGTAATGGAAGATAATGTAGCTCACACATTTATTTGTGTTTATGTTTCCATGTTTTCAAATGCACTAGAGTAGTATATTCTTTGGGAATTTGTTTGTTTAATTTTATAAGAATTCCTCAATATTTATAAAATTTTAATGTATGAAAATCAAGGGTCACTATAATACACCTCACGTAAAAGTGGGGCATATGTTTCATTATAACACATATACCATTGAATGAGTTGGTACTCAAATTTTGAAATTTTGGTGGTTAGAACATATGGTCTACCATTTTTTAATACTTCTTCCCATCTAGTATAATTGTTTTGTTCTATGATTCCTAATTCACAAAATGGGAAGTGAGAGTTGATATTATTTCTTCATGGTGATAAATAGAAGTCAAAAATTTTATGATTGGCTAGATGTCATGTGATATATAATTATCATAGTCAAAATTAGGTAAATAATTCAATTAAGAGGTGTATGAGGGAAATTTCATGGCCACATTCTAGAACAAATAACCTCTATCATGATCAGATGTGAAGGACCACCATCCTTAACTATGGGTGTTTCGCTGATTAGAATTGGATGACTGACCAAAGTGATAGTGTCTACATTGAAATTGTCTTGCATGGGGAGTTGTTATATGATGAGATCGGTAGTGAGTCTATTATACACCTCAATCTATTGGATTATATTGGACAACATTCATCCTACATAGTTTCTGGTGTAGACCCAAAATGTTAATGATTTTGGATGACCTCGTATCCTAATTTATATTGCAACAGTCAAGACACATTACTCTCTTTGGGGGTCTCCCAATACCAAATGAATTTATTTTCTTATGAGTTCTAGCACCCACCAAAGGGTTTTTCTGATACTATTTCCCCATAATGGTGGGTATTCTCTATTCCATCCCATGTTTTTAGCCCAATTTCTCTAATAATCCATAAGTATAATTATGACAATATCCATTGTGGTAGTTGTTAGAATAAAATTTTCACCATCGGTGGGATGAATTGTTTTCTGATCTTGGTGTTTCCATAGAAGGAAGATGAATTGGAGTGATGTTCACTTCCTCTATCACCTAATTTTTGCATGGAGATATTACTTATGCTTGATTCATCAAAGAAAAAAATACTCTTGACACCTGCTGAAATGTATTATAGTATCCATATGAATCATGATGTGGATACATAGTGAGTGCATCAATGTATACACTCTGAAACAACTGATGGATATACGTGATATTCTTGAGACTCCCAAGAGGTATTAATTAGTGACATTGAATTAATTTGATAATAAAAGTAATATTTTTGTTGACGAATTCATCCTGGACCTTAGTGGGAGATTCTAGGATGGTTAAGAATAGGGTATTGTGTGACAATTAGATGAATATAAACTAGTTGGTGGACAATATATAACAAAAATATTCTTCCCAGTCATCTTATAGAGGGGATACGACATCCTAGTTTCCTAATTATACGACTGTAATAGGTTAGAAAACTGGAGGGTAGTAGTGATGAGGACCTTATCTAGTGTTGAATTTATGGTATAGAGGGAACCATGTGGGAAAATCATCCCAGGAATTTGGGGGGTCTTTGGGAGGTGGGGCTATCATCATGACCATATCCCAATAGGATATGACACATAATTACACATGTGAATTAGTTAGATCATCATAATTATGTGGATCAGTGGAGTATTCTACATCACATTAGGTCTTAAACCATGATCCCAAAATATCTCCCTATTCTAGATTGGTGATTGAGATAATGGAGGCTAATAGTGGTGGGGAAGGATGTATTGAGTGTCAGGTGAAGGAGGAAGGCAAATAGTCTACATGCATGTATCCGAAGATGGATTTGAGAATAGTATGAATCTAGGATTTGTGTATTTTCATCATTAGTCGATAGGCTGCTGTTCCTAGATCTGATGGAGAGGGTGGCTCCATTACTATCGAGTCATATGTCACCTTATATTTTGAAACATCGATGGTGAAATTCTTCTTTCCAAAGTCCTTTATCAGGGGGAATGAGTGTGCCATTAGTGTGATCCCTTGAGGGTTGTGGTAATTACAAATGTATGAACCATTATTATTTCTTCATGCATGACCACTATAATGATTATCAATATCCTACCACATGACAATTCATCAAGGAAGAAAATGTATTCACCAGGGGGTTTTGTGCAGGTTGGTGATATTGCGAGGAGGAACTCCACATTGATGTTCATCATCACAAGGTGGCATGTGATGGTTTATGGTGGATTCCATGATGTATAGAGTCATAAAAACGTCCATGATACAATTTCTTGTCTCGATCCTAATAATGGGAATATAGGCCCTCACACCATGGCTGCGGGGGAAGGATGAGGCATGCCAGGGATGGCCAAGGAAGTTAGAGACAAGGAAGAGGATTACAATATTTAAGGGTCTATAACTTTACCCGAAAATATAAATGATGTTTTATGGACCATGTATTGTAGAGTATGGTTTAGATCATCCCTCTTGCTAACATGTTGAACTAGTCGACGTTATTGGCATGGATGGGTGGGAGTCCTCATTGTTGGATTTTAGTTGGTTGTAGTAATTGGCATGACCTATAAATCCCCAATAATCAAGGCGTAGGGGAGATATAAATTAGATCTATCTATTAAGAGGCTTCCAAAAAGGGTTCTCATGGGAATTGGGGTGTTTTTCCCCTGTTCATTGCATGGGGGTTGCTAAGTGTGTGAGGGGTTGATGCTTTTAGGTCTATATGGGCCATGTCCTTGGTTGGGATGGACCCTTGTAATTCATATCAATGATCTATAACATTGATATACATATGTTGAATAAATTTATAGGGTGATATGGGGTGAGGGAACATGGTATCCATAGAAGTGGTGTGCATTTTTTAGAAAGCACAGTTTTCTAGGACTTACATACCACATATTCTCCCTCCTCGATGCGTACTAATAGTGGGACACCAAATGTTCCTAGCTGCTTAATTTTTTTATATTGCATGAATTTTATTTTCATTATAGTTATGTTAAAAAAATTTCAACATTCCCAATATTATCAATTATTTAAAAATGGTTTCACATGATGGAGTAAGGATCCACAGAGGTAATTCCTGAAATCAAATATGGCCAACATTTCTCGTTTTTACTTGTTTCCAGATAATAGAGTCTTTTTAGATTCCTTATTTTGGTATGGTCTGCCTGATGTAAAATATCAGGATCCATTGATAAACCAATATAGTTCTTACCAATGTTACTGATCTACTCACTGTTTAATTAGAAGAGTTTAGTGTTGGTTACACAATTTTTAGACACATTATCCAATAGGTTCATGAATCATGTTGGTGATTTTATATTACATACATTCTAATCATACAGTGAATCTATTACAAATTTTTTTAAACCTCTCTAGTATTATTATCCAGTTTCGCCACATTCCCCACTCGCAAAAGTTGGAGTCCTCTACCAATATGACTCGTGATTTCATATCCAGGATCATGGAGAGATGAGGGGAGGATGATTCCTCTTCCATGGACTCTGCCTTGTAATTTTTCACATAGTATGGGTGTCCCTAAGACATTTGAGTTTTTTAAATTTATTCTCTATTCCATCTTCATGGGGATACCAGTTAATTACATAGCTTATGTTTCTATTGGGATATAAACTGTGGTCAGATCTGATGTTGATATTGAACTGATTTGGACCTCTGTGTATGTTTGGTTTGTTGGGAACATATAATGTATTCCACTTTCTTATATTATAGAATTCCATGTATGAATAATCCTAGGTGTGAAACCTAAGGCATCCCATGTCCATCACATATTAATTTTCACCCCATCCATAATAAATATGAGTCATTTACTATAGGAATACATTGTTCATTCTATGAGGTAGATATTATTGAACATATAGAGGGGTTAAAAGATTAGGGACTTATAGGGAAATGATGGAAACATTTATAAAATTATGTCAAGATCAGTTTTTCATATATTTATTGTCTTATGGGAACATCTTGATCATAGATTCAAGGTCATCTAGGGATATTTTTCTCACATATTGAATGTCTTGTGGGGACAACTTGTTGACAAATTCAATGTCTTATCGGGAATGTAGGTCAAATATTTAACATCATGCGGGGACAAGTTGGTTAGTGATAAACATCTTGTGGGGATAGGTTAGTAATTGGTATAAAAACTTATAGGGATATTATTTTTTCAAAATATTAATGTCTGTTTAGGATAAGATGATGGGGTTGAGCGTAACTTATAGAGAGATGATCACACTATGAAGTAACATACATATGAGGGGAAGACATGTATATTTAATGGTGATGTTGATGGGCCAGGATAGAACCCAAGGGAGGTATCCTAGGTGATTTTGGATTTGATCTTAAGGTGGAATCTTATGTACTATTTTGAAATACATGGATCAAAACATGTGTATTTTTATGCCACCATTTAGGGTAATATGACATGAGAAATACATAATGATTATCTCTGTGGGGGTAAGGACACTCATTTCATGGTAAGAGAAATAAAAAAAGATAGTGTTCTGATTTAAAAAAGAGTCCAACAATAGAAGGTGTCTCATCCCATTATAGGATATGAAGCCATGGAGATTACTCTTGTGAGATATACTTTGGAGGTGTCTCATCCCATTATGGGTGAGGAGGTGAAATCCCATGCAGATCAATCATGGGGTATTTTGTGGTAATATCACATGATAGTAAGTTTGATTTCATCGCATTATCGTGATACATGGGGTATCTAGTGTACATTACAGAGGGTAGGTATACATATTATGTTCAATTTTTTAGGATCTAGTCATGCAGTTTTACATCACAAAACTAGGATACTAGACAGAGTAATTATAAAAAATACTATTTAGATGTTTTCAAGGAATATAAATAGTGATATAAATACTAATTATAGGAGTAATATGTGATTTAATTCTTATATAGAAATTGATGTGGGTAGTTTACCTTGATGATTACACCTTTTCTTTATACACATCTACATCACAAGAACATCTTAGTGGTACATTGAATAAACACCTCTACAGTGTAGTAGAAAATAAGGTTCCAATGTTAGGGTGACTTTTCATAGAAGAAATCAGAATTAGGGTGACTATGAATTGGATAAATAAGAGATTAAATCCTCCAGGCCATACAAAGAGGTCAGACATGAGATTTTATGATATTGGTCACGTGGTTGATCGAGGCACTGGAGGGCCTTGTTGGATTTTTTTGTGGGGATCTTGAGTACTCAAAATTCACACAAATGTGTTTGGTAGGAAAATTAATGGGATAATGTGTTTTAATGTTGTTTTAAAAAACCTTCATTTTATTATGCAAGTTGGGTTTTGTGAATAATGGTCTTTAGAAAAAGTTCACTGCAGGGATATTCGTGTCTTAGGTTCGCACATTTTTTGGGTTCATGTGAAACTCAGGGTTATGGGAAGGACCATTTTATTATGAACACCCAAATAGACATAAAAAGATGTTCCGAGAAGAAATATAAAATAGAAGACAAAAAATATTGGGTCCCATGTAAGGTTAGTTTTAGATGTTCTCTACCATTGAGTATCTATAAGATAATGGAGTTGTGTGATGTCGTGGAATAAGAGGTTGTGTATGTGAGAGTCGATGATTCAAAATAAATAGGTCCATTATAAAATGGGGTGGTATGATTTTATATTTATTGACTAAATGGGTGGATACTTGTGAGTAATTATAACCATGATGTGAAAAGTGGTTTCACGATCTCCATGAAATGTCTTTCATAGTAGAGTCGAGTAAGGAAACAGTTCAATAACATCTTTCTCAGAGAAGATTTTTTTTTTCTCAAATTATTACGGGTTTTTCATGTGTGTAATAATGTGATTTATAAATTATTAGGTATTGGGGGTATTATATAATTCCAATTAAACTTGTTTTTTTACATATATTTTTCTCTCAACCTTGTTACACCTAAAAACATAGAGTCGGTTGTAGTGTCCTGAAGCTGTGTGTGCTTACTTCGTTGGCTCTTGATAGGTCCATTAGGCTAAGTCACGTCTCTATTTAATAGAAAATAAAATATATGAGAGTTTATATATTCTAATGATGTATGAACCTGGTTTTTATTCTTGAGGTATGGGTTTCATCCATTCATTTTTCCATAATTGTTATTGAGAAAACAAGGGAAACATAGGAAAAATACCAAATTTATGGGTACATGCCATGTAATTTTGTACACACACCATGTACTTTGGATGTGTGGGATGAGAATACAGGGCGTATAGGCTTGTCAGTGATTAGGGGTGTAAAAACAAACTACACACCGTATAATTAGTAATACATGCCATGTAATCAATCAGTAGGTAAATAGTAAGTTGGTGGGAGTAGCCTCCAATGAAACAATAGTGCACGCCATGTACTTAGTAATACACATCGTGTAATCAGTTGGTGGATGAATAGTGAGGTGGTGCAATGTATCCACTATTGGAACAGTAAAAAAATAGTACATGCCTGGTACATGAAATTACACACTGTGTAGTTATGATTTTTCATGAAAAATAGGTAGTATAATCCTCATTAGGTAGAGGAGGAAGATAACTCACCAGGAGTCATGGGAGAGGAGGTCGGGACATGGAGGAGCTCCCGATCGTACACCGAGACTCTGATTCTTCTACCGTTTATCTCGTTTGAACAGCACGGGTAAGGTCTTCCCTCTTCTCGAATATTTACTTCCAATTATTTCCCATGGGAAGTTGTTTGGGGTTGAATGGAAAATCGTTTATCTCAGATCTATGTTGTTCATGGTTTTATCAGGAGGCGTCTTTCACGTATATTGATCAGAGGAGATCGAGGTAGGTGGTCTTATGTTTAATTCCAACTGTTGAGTTTATTTTGTGCACCGTTGTGAAACATGCCCAAGTTTGGGGTGTCGTGTGGCTGAGGCCTTGACTGTTTAGATACCTATATTTTCATAGTTAATCTTATGATTATGTATAAATAGCTATTTGGGATCATTGCTTTGATCCAAGGCCACCCCGAGGGTGTGTTTTCTTTGTTTAGCTGTTTGGTCAGGATACCCGTGGGTATGTCGTGATTATAACATGTTTTGAGTTATCTTGAGAGGAAACCTATATAAATTTCATTCTTATTCTTCAGTCTAGGCTCGGTTACATACAAAGGTTCTTCTTAGCCTAAGGGCAAGGTTCTGTTTCGCCTGAGGGCAGGGTTCTGTTTAACCTGAGAGTAAGGTACGGTTTAGCCTAAGGGAATGGTTTTATTAGCCTGAGGAAAATGGTTATTACGCCTGTGGGAAATGTTTTTAATGCCTGGGGGTAGTCACCTGAGGGTTTCCTCTCTATATTCTTAAGGGTAAGGATTTTCACATCAGAGGACAATGTTTACTTCAAATATTCACTGTGGTGATTTCTTTTTTTGTACCTTCCGAGCTAAAGATCATGCTTGAAATTTTTTTAAAATTATTAAAATGACAATGTAACTGGTAGGAATAGTTACTTTTGAGTACTTACTAGTTTACTACATTTCATTATTGCACACTGCTCCGGCTCATTTTCACTCATAGTTGGGCACGGGCCTTTGGTGGTTTCTTACTGGGATTTATTCTCACACCCTACATGGGTATTGTTTTTGGCCAAAACGATTATGTCGCTCCAGGTGTCGATGAGGGAAAGTGTTCCTACATAGGTAAATGATTGTTGCATAGGAGTAGGAGAGAATGGGACCGAGCATAGGCTTGTGATGCTGCTACATTCATGTTGCACTTCTTTGGTTTTGTTTGACTGTAATTTGTACTCTCTTCTATATTGTATCTGATTGCAGTGTATCCTATTTTGGCTATATTCAAATAATTAGGGACATGTTTTATTTTCATATATATGAATTTTTGTTATCTTTTACTTTAGTTCCATTATATATTTCAGGTTTATTTTTTTTACTGCTTCCTCTTTTGTGTTTTTATATTTATTCTGTTGCGCTACACTTTGAAAAATGAAGGCATAGTTTCCCCACTATCAGTCTTAGGCCCCCACAGCTGGTCGGCAGCCTCTGGCATTTGGGGAAATACGCTTGAGGTCATATAACGAATAGGGTTCGGGGCACCCTTTGTGTGGCACCAGAATCCAGGATGTTACAAAGTGGTATCATATGAATTATTTTCTCTGAGTTATTTTATTATTTGGATACAACATGAAAGAGATAGAATGTCAAGGGATTTGGTAATAAACTGTTCCTGGGAGTAGCTACCCCATGTACTGGTAAAAGCCAAATTTCCTTGAATTAAATTGTGATTTTCTTGTTTGTGATTTTTAATGTATATTTGATTTCACCATTGGGTGACTGACATGTTTATACTATTACGGTTGTTGTTATTGAAGTTCTATTTCTATCGCAACCTGATGAGATGAGGGTATTCCATCAGATGCATCATTTAGACACATGTTAGAATCACATTTCATGTATAGTTTTCATGCCATGTTGGTTCATTATGAATTTAATGTTGTTGTGATAGATGTACTACTAGAAAATTCATGTTGTTATGATAGATACCTTGATAAAATACATGCTATTTGATAGGGTATTTTTATGTAAGGTTTTTTTGGAATGAACGCCAAAATTTTGATCTTGAGGAGTATGGGCCATCATCAAACAGAATTTGGTGGATCGTCAACTTGTTTACCTTTTTATAACATGTATAAGATGTAAGGCTTTGAATTGTGTGGAGTATGGGCCCTTACAGATTAAAATTTGGTACTTTGGTGTTCGTTTCTGTGTTTTTTGGGACTCCAAAGTTGTTTCTGTGGCTTACTGTAATAAAAAACCTAGAATACACACTAGGTAGTTTTAACTATACGCCATTTGCTGTTCTGTTTGGGAATAAATGATAAAAAAATTATGTACATGCAGAGTAACTTATGTAAATTCCGTTTAGTCTCTAACCATGTCATAGGCCATGTGGGAAAAAACACAGGATAGGGATATCCTTGTGGTAACATGCCGTGTACCAACTATACATGCCATGTAGTGTTGATCCTGTGTCTACCCGTGTGACTAACAACATGGATGGAGAAATCATAGCCTATACACACCGTGTAAATTCTGAAAATACAGTGTAGTGTAATCTTGGGATTCAGCCGTCTATCTAACAACACGGGTAGGTGTTAACTTTTAAAGTACACGTCATGTCCTTCTAGAACACATAGTGTAATGTGAGATTTGTATCCGGCTATTTCACAAACAACATAGGTTAGTGATGCTCGTCTATTACACATCGTGTCTAGAACAAACACGCCTTGTAGTCTCTCTCTAACAAGAATTGTGTGGCTTAGCCATGTAGAAGTTCTCAGGCAGGGGAAGAAAATTCATGTACACACCCATGTCAAAGACATAATGTAACATGAAATTTAGTTATTATAAACGCCTTCTAGTCTTGTTTTTTAATACTTGAATGTTTTATTTCTCCTGTTTCCTTCTTAAGAATTCGGTTCTTAGTCCTTGATGATATTAATCAAAGGTGTGTGATTGACCATGTAGAGCCATGATACCGAAACAAAATCTTGTTTTTTTTTTCAAAGATAGTGGCGATGATTATACTATAGATATTGTAGGCCATGGTCTGCCAATGAATCCTTTTACAGTGCCAGATGCGACACCATCCGTTATACTGGACACAAGAACAGATGCACAGTTCAGTGAAGTCTTCAAGCATTCATGAAAACTATTCCGGGAACACCGAAGGTTGCCACATCTATGGAAGAGCTGACACGTATATTCCAGCAGTAGCATCCACCTACGTTTCCGGGTGATGATGGACCACAGCCTACAGAGTCATGGATGGATTCAATGCAGATGATATTCGAGCATCTGGAGATGCCTCCTGGGAGGAGGGTCAATCTCACTACTTACATGCTGCATGATTCCACCAAGAGCTGGTGGGATGTGACCACCCAGACTGAGTATCACTAAGACATGGAATGAGAAGATTTTCAGGCAGTCTACGATGAATTTTTCTTTACGAAGACACATAGGGTAAATCGATCTCGAGATTTCCTGAATCTGCAACAGGGCTCCATGTTAGTGATTGATTATTCAGCCTGATTCACTGAGATACAGTTTTTTGCACCTATTCTGGTGGGTGATGAGATGTAGAGGGATAGACGCTTTGAGTATGGTCTTAGATATTACATTCGTGCGCTAGTGAATGATGTCAGGTTTCCTACAGTGCATGATATTATGAAACAGGCGTTGATTACTAAGCAAAACCTGCGGGAAGCTAGTGGTGCAGAACATGGCAGTTTGACATTGGCCTGTGGAATTATTTCTACCAGAAAGAGGAAGAGTCAGATGGATTTCTCTCATGGTGGTAGTACTAGACAGAATAACTCGTCAGGTGGCCCGGTAATGGGCTACCGATGTGGTAAAGAGGGTCAAAAGAGACCTCAATGTCCATGTGACCCAGTTGAGTGCCGAGCATGCAGCAAGATAGGACATCATCATCATTTTTTCTGAGAGTTTCCACCAGTGACTAGTGAGAGGGGTTCTGTGCAGGCTCTGCATACAAGAGTAGGGTCAGCAGCTTCATACCATTCTGGGAATTGGAATACGTAAGGACATTCATGCCAAGGTGGTGGTTATGGTCGTGGTAGCCAGAAACCAAGATATCAGAGACAATAGGGCGGGTCAGTTTAGGGTACCCAGGATGTGTCATAGGGCTGCGACACTATGTAGCCATATGTAGTGAAACATACCCTACAGGAGCAGGATCCCGAACCATCCACTGTCAATGGTACTATTGATTTTGATTCTATTTTAACTTATGCACTTTTCGATACTGGTGCAATGCATAGCTTTATATCTATTCCCATTGTGGAGATCCTTGGGCTATGTGTTTCTTATTCTTCTGATATCATGATTCTAGACACTCCATTTGGAATTAGAATGACATGTGTGCGTTATTTCAAGGATTTCCTTCTAGAGGTTAATGGGTGTCACTTTTTAGGGGAATCTATATCTTAGAGATGACATGCTATGATGTCATTCTCAGGATGGACTAGATGGTACCATTCCGAGACTTTGTAGATTTCTATCGTCATAGCGGGAGTTTCACGTCCCTCGAGGATGGATAGCTTCCATACAAGGGAGAATGGGATGTCTAGGCGAGGTGATATAGACCCGAGAATCATGGGCGAGGTGGAGTGACAACCCAGATTGAGATATTATATCTGTATGACTAGGGAACTTGTCAGAAATATTTCCTTCCAGTGGTTAATAGTTTCAGGGATGTCTTCCTAGATGACTTTTCATGTCTACATCTAGAGCGAGATGTGGACTTCTCTATTGAGCTTGTTCCAGGAGTGGTATCAGTGTCCATTCTTTTTAATAGGATGACTACACCCGAATTTCAGAAGCATAACAGGCATTTAGAGGAGTTACAAGAGAACGTTTTCATAAAACCTAGTAATTCTTCATGGATTTTGTCTATCCTGCTTGCGAAGAAGGTGGATGGTACCCCCAGACATTGTGTGGATTATCATAAACTAAACCCGTTGATGGTTAAGAACCAATATCCCTTGCCATGTATTGGTTATATTTTTTATCAACATTAAGGAGAACAAGTGTTCTAGAAGATTTAATTGAGATCCGAATATCATTAGTTTCACGTTAGACCGTCAGATTTACCGCTTACAACCTTTTGGTATAGATATGGTCTATACGAGAACTTATTCAAGTCGTTCGGACTCAAAAACATGCCAACAGTATTCATGGATCTGATTAATCATGTGTTCCACCCATATCTAGATTCTTTTGTTGTAGTATTTTTGGAAGATATTTTGGTGTACAATCACACTCGACACAACCATGCCACCCATATTCAGATCATACTGAGTACACTGGGGGAGCATCAGTTATATGCTAAGACATCAAAGGGACACTTTTGTATGGACTAGATTCACAGCGTTGGACATATTATCTCAGAGGCTAGAGTTCTGGTAGACCTAGAGAAAGTGAGAGGAGTGGTTTCCTGGGAGCATCCTAAGAACATGTTTGAAATGTGATGTTTCTTGGGGACGGCTCGTCACTACATGGACTTTATACAGGACTGTTCCTGCACAAAAGCACTGTTTATGGGTTTGACTAAGAAGGGTACTATGTTATTTTGGTCATAAGCTTGTGAGACAACCTTTCAAGAGCTGAACGGAAGGTTGACATCAACACCAGTCCTGATATTTCTAGATCAATGGAAGTGCTATACAGTTTACTGTGATGCATCAGGTATTGGACCAGGAGCAGTGTTGATGAATGGTGATCGATTAGTTGCATAAGGTTCTCAGTATTTGCGGACTCATGAGAGGAATTTCCTGACACATGATCTCTAGTTGGCTACAATTTTTCATGTGTTACGCTATTGGAGACATTATCTCTTGGGAGAACACATTGTGGTGTTTACAGACCACAAAAATATTAAATACATATTTACCTAGAGAGACTTGAATTTGAGACAGCGAAGGTGGGTTGAATAACTTCAGTCCTTTAACTTAGTGCTTTCCTATACACCGAGTAAAGGTAATGTAGTATCTGATTCACTGAGTAGGAGGACTCAGATAGAGGCAGTGCAGGAGGCCATTGGTGAGTGGTAGCTTATGGCTTTGTTTTCTGAGATGCATTTGGAGGTGCATGATAGTCCTGGGTGAACATACCATTCATCCATTGCTGTGAATTCTACCCCACAGGATAGAGTGAGGATGAGACAACTATCATATTCACAAGGCCTAGTTCTACGGGAGTCGGTGGCAAGTGAGGACCCTCCTCCTAGTTAGATGATAGGCGATGATGAGGTATTGCATATCAATGGACGAGTGTGGGTTCTAGGGGATATATGTGAGGAGTTGATGGAGGGATTTCATGCTTCATCTTGGGCAGTGCATCCTAATGTTAACAAAATGTGCCTTGACCTGAGATGTTGGTATTGGTGGACGGGTACGGAAAGAGAGGAAGCTAGTTTTGTTACGAGATGTTCTACCTGTCAGCAGGCGAATGTGGAGAATCAGAGGCAATCGAGACTGTTACAACAATTTCCCACCCCAGAGTGGAAATGGAATGATGTCGTGATGGACTTCGTGACCGGTTTGCCGAGGTCACCTCGAGGCAATGACACCATATTGTTTGTTATGGACATACTTATGATAGTGAATCACTTTTTGTTGACCAAGGAGACTTTCAGTGTTGACGAGCTCATGAGGTTGTATATCCGAGAGATCATACATCTTCATGGGGTCCCTCATTCAATCATTTCATATAGGGATCCCCGTTTTACGTCTCTTTTCTAGCAGAGATTTCAGAGAGAACTTTGTACATAGGTGCTTCTGAGCACAACATTCCACCCTCAGACCAATGGTCAGTTAGAGCATACAATGCAGGTGCTAGAGGACATGATGCGTGCATGTTTCCTAGAATTTGGGGGCGCTTGGGAGAAGAACATACCCATGTTTGAGATTTCCTATAATAATAGTTTTCATGAAACTATTGAGATGACACCTTATGAGGCTTTATATGGTAGGATATGCTGATCACACTTGTGTTGGTTAGAGGCAGGTGAGGTAGCTTTACTGGGACCACGACTCATGCAGGAGACTTCAGAGTAGGTCCAATTGACTCAGAAGTGGATGGCTACTGCACAGTCTCATCAGAAGTCTTATGATGATCATCTTATATGTCCCGTGGAGTTCATGGTCAGTGAATAGGTTTTATTGCATGTTTCACCGAGGTTGGTACATAGATAGATCATGAGACAGGGCAATCAGTCATCGGGGAATGTATGGTCATTTTAGATTCTGTATAGAGTCAGGCTGGTTGCCTATCAGTTGTAGTTACCACAAAGATAGTAGGCCATGCACGATGTCTTCAACGTATCTCAGTTTCAACGTTATCACTCAGAACCATCTCA
Source organism: Viscum album (assembly GCA_963277665.1). Lineage (NCBI taxonomy): Eukaryota > Viridiplantae > Streptophyta > Magnoliopsida > Santalales > Viscaceae > Viscum > Viscum album. The sequence goes on along the minus strand of OY728165.1, from coordinate 323,457,420 downwards.
CGTTTTCAGAATGAGGAGGTTGAAATTTAGGTTAATACATCATTTAAGGAGCCTACGATTCATATTGTTTACAAGAGCACAATGGTTCTTCGAGGTCGGCCATTTCCTATCGTACAAGTGCTATGGAAGCATGGACGAGTGCAGGACAAAACCTAGGAGTGGGAGACAGACATACAGGATCAGTGGCCAGAGTTGTTCTCTGTTTTATCTTCACCACAGTTGGAAGGGAAATGCAGAGACAAATTTCTTTAAGGGGGGAAGCTTGTAAGAACATGGTTCTTATTCTTGAGGTACAGGGTTCTTCCTTATTTTTTTTCCTTATGTGTTTTTGAGAAATCAAGGAAAATGTGGGTAAAATCACAAATTTATGGGTACAATCAGTGTACTTTTGTACACACGTCGTGTACTTTGGCCATGTGGGATATGAATACAGGGTGTGTAGGCTTGTCGGAGATTAAGGGTGTAAAAACTAACTACATTCCATATAATTAGTAATACACGTTGTGCAATCAGTCGACAGGTGAATAGTAAGGCAGTGGGAGTAGCCCCAAACAAAATTATAGTACACACTGTGTACATAGTAATACAGGCCATGTAATCAATCGGCATATGAATAGTGAGATAGTGCATAGTAGCCTCCAGTGGAACGATTAATAAAAATAGTATACGTCGTGTACATGAATGTACACATTGTGTAGTTATGTTTTTTCGTTAAAAATAGTTTTTAGTATCCTCATTCTATAGAGGAGGCAGAGAACTAATCAAGAGCTGCGAGGGAGGAGGCCAAGAATTGGAGGAGCACCCGATCACACATCAGGACTTTTAATCTTCCACCATCGATCTCATTTGAACCGCACGGGTAAGGTCTTCCCTCTTATTGAAACATTACATCCAATTATCTCCCTATGAGAAGTTGTCTGGGGTGGAATGGGTAACCATTTTTCTTAGATCTATTTTGTTCATGGTTGTCTCGGGAGGTGTCTTTCACATATATCAGTTAGAGGAGATCGAGGTAGGTAGTCCTGTGTTTAATTCCAACTGTCAAGTTAATTTTGTGACTATTGTGCCACACGTCCATGTTAGAGGGTCGTGTGGCCACGACCTTGACTTTTTAGATACCTATATTTGCATAGGTAATCATATGATTATGTATAAACTAATGTTTGGGATTGTTTCTTGGATCTAGGGCCACCCTGAGGGTGTGTTTCACTTGTTTAGACTTTTGGATAGGATACCTATGGGTATGCCATGATTATAACATGTTTTGAGTTTTATTGAGAGGAAATATATATAAATTTCTTTCTTATGCTTCGGGATTATCCCAGTTACTTACCAAGGATCTATTTAGCCTGAGGGAAATGTTCTGTTTAGCATGAGGGAAAGGTTCAATTTAGCATCAGGGCAAGGTTCTATTTAGCCCGAAGCCTATGTTTTGTTATCCTGAGGGAAATGTTTCTTATGCCTGAGGGCAATGTTCGTAATTCTTAAGGGCAGTCGCCTGTGTGTTTCATCTCTGTATTCCTGAGGGTAAGGATTTGCATGTCTGGGGACAATTTTTACTGTCAATATTCACTGTGGTGATTTCTTTTGTTGTACCTTCCAAGCTAAATCCCTGGCTTGGATTTGTAAGATAATTATTAAAATGAAAATGTAACTCGTAGGAATAGTTACTTTTGAGTACTTCATTGTTTACTATATTTGATTATTGCACAATACTGTTGCACATTTTCACTAACAGTTTGGCACATGCCTTTGGTGGTTTCCTATGGGGATTTATTTCTCACAACCCGTTTGGGTCATGTTTTGGGCCCAAACATATTATATTTCTACAGGTGTCGGTAAGGGAAAGAGTCCCTACACTGGTACATGATCGTTGAAATGGAGTAAGAGAGGATGGGATGGAGCATAGGCTTGTCATGATACTGCATTCTAATTCCACTGCGTTGGTTTTGTTTAATTGTGTTTTGTACATTGTGGTGTATTTTATCTGATTGCAGTGTATCCTATGTTGGCTGCTTTCTTAGAATTAGGGACATTTTGAATTATAAAATATATGACTATTGGTTATATCATACTTCAGTTTCGTTTTCCATTTCAGATTTATATTGTTTATTGATTCCTATTTTGGGTTATTATATTTAGTCTGTTGTGCAGCACTTTGAAAAATGAGGGCATAATTTCCCCACTATTAGTCCTAAGCCTTCGTTGTTTGTCGGCAGCCACTGGAATTTAGGGAAATGCTCTTGAGGTCAGGGGACCAATAGGTTCGGGGCACCCGTTGTGTGGAACCCTTATATGGGACGTTACAAAAGATTCCTAAAATATAAAAAAAATAACATAGGATCAATCTTTTAGATTTTTTTATAATGATAGATTTCTAAGTGAATAGTGAAAATGACTGATTTTACGTACACTATAATTAATTATCATTAGATAAAATAATTTAAAAGTCCCATTATATTTTGGAATTAATATTAATAATAAATAAAAACCATTAATTTTTTAATTATATTGTAAATTTAATTTTAATCATTTAATTGCATAATTTTTGTACAATTTTTTTTAATGTTTAAAAACATGGTTTTCAGTAAAAATAATTTAAGTACATATAGTTTATCATTTTTAATTAACCAATGTAACCCATATGAATTAAATATTTAAATAACATGAATATATTATATATATATTTATATGGATATTATTTAATAAAATTATTATCTATTGTCATATAGACAATGTAACATCAACTATTCCATAAAAAATCCATTTCAGGAAAACCCATTTTCAACACGTTTTGTGGGTTTAATATTAAATTTATTTCTACCACTCATGTGATTTGAATATAATGAAATTACTTTGATAATTTTAATTAGTTAAATCAATATTAGGGAAATTTTCAACTTAATATTTTGTAAAAAAATAGTAAAAACATTAAAAATCTAGTTTTCAAGTTGAAAAATAAAAATAAAATTCGAGTAACCATACAGTTAAATAGAGTTAAATATTTAAACAAATATTATATTTTCTGGATGTTTTTATCAACCATATAAATATTATAAAACATTTTTATCTAATTTTGATGAAATTGTATTAAGATATGCATCCCATTATTGAATAACTTTTTATTTTTCAATAATACCACTCCCTCTGACATAAAAGGGGATCCTTCTCTCTGCTCCATTTCAAACATAACAGGTATTTATTTTTTATCCAATACATAACCAAATCCAATAATTACTTCCCAACCCAAATATAAGATCAATTTTATTGATCATAAATTCAATATTTTAAGCCATTAGTTATAAGATTATAGAGACGGTCAAAAGAAGAGGTATCATTCTTAATAGAGAATTTTTGTTGTGTTTCTTAAATAAACCTCAATAAAATAATATTTAAAAATGTTGATTTAAAAACAATTATATACTTTATAATTTTATATTTTTATGTTTATTTCATAACCTACGTACATATCATATTCAATGAAATGGGAAATTAAACCAACATTCAAGTGAAAAATGGAAAACCTCTTTACGAACCATTGTAATTCAATTCCATTATCACCTATTATGGATGTTGAGGAGGGTTTGATTAATGTGAAATATTATATTAATGAAATAATAACAATTACAGTTAATTAATATATCATATAACTTTTTACCTTACCATCCATTGAACAAATGATAACGCCTTTCACGTGTATGCGATGTTACGACCTCACAAAGAGGTCTACTTATTTTTTTATTACCACTTCACATAGATGATAGATGTAAACATATTTGAATAAAAAATATTATATTTATGATATAATATAAATTTAAATAATGATAATATAAATCTTAAATTTTTTCTATCATGATGAATGAAAAATTGATATACCTTACATGCGTTTGTATGACCTAGCTTATCCATTATTGCAACATATTTCATTTTTCAAAACCACAAATCATAGTTAATTTTAATTGTATAATTTATTTTGAAAATTAATATTATTTAATGATTATTATACTGGTTGTGGTTTAAAAGTTAAACATTTTTACTTGGCCCATACACCGTTTCCATTTTTATATTAACAAAATGAATGTACTGGAATGATCTTAAACAGACATAATTGATTAAGTAAATACATATTTATGTAAAGTAAAAAAAGTAAATGGTTCAAGTATAAGGTTGTAAACCCAGGAAGGGTTCATAATAAAATAAATATTTGAAATATTTTTGTCATATAGTAGATAATATACATTCAAGACTAGTCTGGACTCAAGGTAAGGGATTTCTAGTATCTCTTTTATTTCATGGAGCGTTATACCATATTCACCACATGTTATTTTTTTATATATTGACACCTTGAAATTTTAAATCATGAGACTCTTTATTTTAATGATATATAATGTTAGGTTTTATATTACTGTTTCCTAGGTCGTATAATTCATAATTTAATAGTTTGTAAAGAGTGTTTCTTCAAGAAAATGTTATTTAAATGTTTCCCTTATAACTTTTTTACAATTTCCATGTTCGTATAAATGTTTTAGGAAAATTATTATTTATTCCACAATGGTTTAAAAAGGATATATTTAACCTTATTTTAATTTCATTATAATGTGATTAAAATTAATATGTTGAAGGTCTTACGTAAGGGACACTTTACCTAAAAACATTATTTAAAATAATTTAATGACTTATTTTATATATCTTTTCATGTATAATTATTTAAAATTATTTAATTTATGTATTTATATGTAAATAAATTAAATATAATTGAAAATTTATATCTATTTTTTAAATTATTTCAATCATTTTCAAGAAAAATTGTTTAGTAATTTTATACATAATGTTTTGAATTTCTTCACAAAATTCTATAAGAATGTTCTAATTTATCATATAAGGTGAAAATTATATTTATAATGACATAAAAGTTATTGGAAATTTTGAAATACCTTATAATAATCCATGTGTTATTCAATATAATTGACTATCTTCCTTTTTTATGTGTTTTTAAAACAAATTTTAATTTTATGGTCATTAGGATACCTGGAAATTCTTTGCTTATAGGTGTAAGGGATCTCTATAATCTACCCTTTCCCATGGGTTATTTCTATACTATATATAAATCACTTTTCAACTATTTAATGAATCTATGTTATATATATATATGTAATTAACATATATAACTATATTATTATCACTTTTTATGTTTATTTATACCTTATGGATATTTTCTAAATTAAAAAATTATGAGAATTAAGTTGATAATGACATGAGTAAGGATTATCCAACCCATTTTCCTAACATGGATAATTATTAAATTATTCTTCTAGATTTATATCCTTCTGTGAACACATAAATGTGAACATTTTATGAGGGGTGTGATCATATAGTGATTCCACTCTTTGGGTAATGATATATTCTCTTGAGTCGTCATGTATGGGTTTAATAAGTAATCCTTATCAATTATTTTTTTCTAGGTAGTTACCCTTGAATAATTTTTAGCTCTTTTTTTTATTTCGTCCATATTTCCTATAATTACAATAACATTTTCTACCATGTTTTTATTTTATTAAACTATGTGGTTATCCAATTAATTCTTTTTTATGATATAATGTTATACCATTGACCAAAACATTATGTACGATTATCATGGTTATTTACATACTGGGTTTTTTTACCACCAAATTCTTTTAATGTATTCCCTAGGTTATCGTATGTAGTTTTAGGATCTTTAAGGGATTGAAGATCTCAGAAAGAAAAAAAATCAGTTATTATGTTTTAGTTTAATTTAATTATTTATGTATATTGTACTATAAAGAAACTATGAATCATGATATTTAGGTTTAATTAATTAATATTTATGTAAAAATAATAAAATAATACATATAAAAGGAATGTGACTCCATAGTTTGTATCAGTGTATGGTTCAGTGATTTTTGGGGATTAGGACTTGAAAAATTATGGGCGAACAATAGGGGTATGTTTAAAGACAATGGTATGAGTAGAAAAACATCTTATAAATTTTGTGAAGTATAGAGCATTTGGGATCCATATAATTGCATCCCTATCCAGATACAATATGTGGTGATACAATTTAATATTTTCTCTAGTGGTAAAAAATCGAAATGGTTGAATTGGACTTGTCTTGATTGTCACATGGTTCATGACAGTGACACTTGGTTTGACACTCACATGAGATGTGTTTCAGATATTCATGCAATCATTATGAACCATTAAAAATAAATTTAATTTTTTTATGTTAGATCACCAAATAGAAAATATTATCATGGATTGCCTAGTTTGAATCATAGAGACTCATAAGTTGGGATATACTAACCATATATATGTTTTCAGTTAAGGTTTTTAATTTCCCATTTTATATGCTAAAAAAGTAATAACATGTTTATTTTATACTATTTATTTAATATTGGGAAATAAAATAAATCATTCTAATATCCCATGTGATGGAAAATTTAATGATATTCCTAATGATATTCTTATCCTAAATAGAATAAAAGTCAGATATGTTGTGATCATTACAAATGAGATTCCCTAAATTATGATTAAATACTAGAACATAGAACATGATTTATTTACAAACACATTAAAAATAAGAGGATGGTGTCTCACGGATGTTTAATTGTTAATGATGAAAAATAAAATAATATTAAATTTACAACATGTCAAAAATTTGGGAGAGGAATGAAGAAATATTACTAAAAGGAAATATAATATTCTTTATCTTTGGAAAATGAGGGCATAAATAAGATTATTTTCAATGAAAATTTAATAGTATGGTAAATATTATTCAGAGAAATAAGGTTCACTTGAGGGCATCACTAATAGTATATTTTCATATATGTGGGTAACTTGGTAATTATCCATGTCAATTCCTAAATAAAAGGATTAATTCATATTAGACTATGTTATGAAAATAATCGAATATTAATTATTGGATTGTTTTTGTGTTAGAATTTGAAAATATTTTCTTGAAATTATTTTTATCAGTGGTATTCTTGTGATAAGAATATTCAAATTTATAATTATTTTTATGTAGTTTTTTTTCATTATAGATTTTAATGATTATGTTAAATAGTTATAATTAACTAGAACGTTTATTTAATGGTAAGGTGATATTTTATAAAAAATAAAATTATTTTGGAAGAATTTATATTTAATATGTGTTTGATGTTAAGTTATTTATAGTCAATTAAGATTATTTGTTTGTTTGAAACGAATGAGTGGAATAGAAAACCAAAGTGGTCAAAAGGGTTATTTAATTACTAATGTTATTATTCATGAAGTTATTAATTTTAGTGAGTATTTTATATGATCAAGGTGACTTATAAATATGATTATAACTCTTTATTTTGAATAGAAAAAGGAAATATGTAATCTGGGCGAGAACCCATCACATCTGATAAGTCCTAAAGAATTGGATTAAAAATTAATAGCTGATAAGGGTGAAACGCCTTCCAATGAAAATGTGAATTACTTGTTTGTAGAAAATTTTATTTAACTAACATATTTTATAGAAAAATATTATGTTGATTTGCAAAAAATATTTTTGGATAAACTATTATTGAATTTTTATGATTTTGAGGTGATTAATGATATGTTGGGAAATGTTTCAATATGATGAGGTATATGTAACTGTTAGGTATAAAATGTGATTTAACATGAAATATCAGTTGGGTAGAATACAATTATACCTTTAAATTTTGATGTCACTTATAAGGTAATGTTATTAATTTATGGAATTATTTGCGTTGAACATTGGATTTGTAGATTAAAAAAATGATTTATACATTTTGGATATTATCTTACCTTGTAGAAAACATTTAATTTTTTTTAATATTTAAATAAAATAGGAATATATTCTTATCCTTTTTTGGGTTATGTGATATATTAAAAGTTATTATTATTTTTTAGGAATAAAAAATTGATAATTCATAATCCTTTCCTGGATAAATAGATTATATTAATGTAAAAAATTACTAAAATATGAAAGTAATATTATCATATTATTATATTTGATTATTTCATTATTATATGTGGAAAACGGTTCCCTCAACCTTATGAAATGGAACATTAAATAAAAACATTATTTTTTTTAATAAATTTACGATCTATTATCTCTTGAAAATTGAATATAATTATCTTCTATATGTATATTCATTACATAAAAATGTTTTCACTTCCCCACAAAATTCGTATTATGTGGGAATCTAGTTTTTTATTTAAAATTATCTATTTATAATATGATGGTTTATTGATACTATTATTGATGTGGGTTTTTAATAAAGGAATTTTTTAATATTTAACACTTAATTACAATGAAAATGTTTAAATTATGATAAAATATTTTAGTGAAATGGGTATAGGGTAACAAATTTTTTTTAAAATATCACTATAATTGTTATCATATAAAACATGAAAAACTCAATTTAAAAAAATAATATAATTTAAAAATAATATTATTTTATTGTGATAGATAAACATATCTATTAAATTAGAATGTAATAATTTTACTAATAGATTTACGGAATGAATATAAAGGTAATAATAAATATAAATTTATTGATAAATTCTTCTGAAATAAACAATCAATTTAAAATAATGAGATTTTATTATAAAAATATATATGGGTCCCTAAAAAATTATTTCACATAAATTTTGTTAGAAAATAATATAATTTATTTAAATAAGGTTTAGAAATTGTATATTATAATATTAACATAATTATTTTGAAAAAATTGTCGAAATTAACTTAGAGTGAAATTTTGGAAGTTTTTAGAAACGATTTATTCTTTAACAAATATTGAAAATTAAATTTTTTTCAAATACTATCATTCATTTTCATTAAATAATGTATGATATAATTACTAATATATTTTGGATATATATTGAATTGAAATACGAGCCATTTTATTTATAAAAATGAAATTAATTTTTATTGGGTTATCAGTTTTCATGATTATACTAATGTTTATTTTTATGGTTAAAATGGGGTATTGTGAAAACTATAATTATGTTCATAATGATTGTATATTTTAATTAATTAAAATAGACCATATAGAGAAAATATTTAAATTAAATTATTAGATAATTAATCTATGTATATGATATTAAATTCACCAAATAATGATTTTATTTCATATAGTTTATATTTTTTATTTTTAATAACCATAATTAAATTTTTTGTAAAAATATCAACATAAAATTTTAGTAATAATTAATAATGAAAACATTAAATGAACATGAAACTATAGTGAAAAATGAAATGTTAAAAGTGAGTAATGTTAGTGTTAAATGAAATTACATGTTCTTAATAGGTTTCTTTTTTAATGTAAAAGGTGTTGATCGAATATATCGCCCATTCAATCCATTATTTATAAATTTTTTAGAAACCAGTCTCGAGAGTTATTTCATATTATGGAATTGTTTAGGGTATTTACCAATATGTCACTCATTCTCACTAATAATAGTGAAACATTTATCATCTCATTTACACAACTCAAAAGCATTGTTGTTTGGCCACTAACATCAAAAATCCCATCAATAATTCCCACCCAACATCTGAAATAGTGTTTTTATCATAAATACAATATAGTAAATAACTACTTATAATCTTAAATAGGCGGTTCGAAGAAAATATATCATTTTTAAACGAGAGTTATATTCAATCTTCATACACATTATTCTAATATAATGAAATTTTTCGACATAATGAAATAATTACCTACAATATAAAATGATTTTATTATGTACATTTTATTCCTTGAATACATCTTCTCTTCTATGAAATGGTAATCCAACCATCATTTGTGTGTACGATGGTCTACCACCTCACGAACCAATGCAATTAATTTTCTACTATTGAATCTCTTGGATGTTCATGATGATGGGAATAAATTTATATATTTTGTTCATTAAATATTAATCTTTATGTAAAGTAATATTTCTCATAATTTAAGACCTTACCATCCTTTAAAAAATTATAACACTGTTCATGTGTACGGAGGGCTACTATCTAGCAAGGATATGTGATTAATTTTTTATTACCACATCACATGGAAGGTTTATGTAAGTGTATTTAAAAAAATAATATCATATTTACGATATAATGATCATTATATAAATATAAATTTACAATTAACTTCAATCCATGATGATCTTTGAAAAATGGAAATGTTATACATGCATGCGTATGCCCTAGCATCTATATGAATGAAACACAGTTTACCTTTCATAATCATTATTCATAGATATTTTTAAAATTAATATATATATATATTAAAATTATTTAAATATTATTATTTTTTAGATTATTTAAAAATTTCCTCTTTGATCATGCTCTATATGCCCATGTTATTTTGTAATTGTAAACTGAATATCCTCAAAACAATAGATGTGGATATAACTAATTATGTGATTGAATATGTCATTAATTTTTTGATGTAAAATATTTAAGAATAAGTTATTAGACAAGGAAATAGTTTATAAATTTTATGATATAATATTATTATACAAGAGATACGGTACATAGACGGTAAGTCCGAACTCAATGTAATGGATTTCTAGTCACACTTTTGTTTCTGAAAACTTATACAATATTAAAAACTAATTATTTTGTGTTGTATATAATTACCCTCTAACATGATATATCATGAATATCTTTATTATCAGGACATTTAGTGTTTCATTTTATATAACTCTTTCAAAGGGCATATGAATCAAATTTTATCAATGGGTAATAAATTTCTTTTAAAACACACATTCTAACGTTTCCATAAAAATTAATTTATTCCATGTCCATATTACTCTAAATATTTTGAGATTACTATTATCTATTCGTAAATGGAATATAATGGCCAATTATTATCATATTTTACTATATTTTTAATTTTATGAAAAAGAAAATTTGTATTGTCTTACTTAATGGAAACTTTATTTTAAGAACCACATTAAAATACTTAAATTATTTAATTTGTAAATATTTTTTTCCATGTATAATTTTATAAAATATCTGTATAACTATATTAATATGGGCATAAATTAATTATAAAGGCTATTTCATGTATTTTTGATTACTTTCTTTCAAGGGGTTTTAAGGAAATAATTTTATATATTTTATATGGTTTTTTTAACATCATTTAGATAATACAAATTGAATGTTTTATTTTTAATGTGTATAAGGAAGACAAATTTTCTGTCACTATAATCGTTATTGGACATTTTAACTTAATAATAATAATAAATTATTTCTTTAAAGAGATATCATATTTCTCATTTATCTATGTTCTTTCAGGAAGGTCATTAAATGGGGTGGATATTATTTTATATGGAATTGTTTTACATATGTGGGTATGTGATATATCTAAACCACCTTTTCATTTTGTTTATGAACATTATCTATCTAAATAACTGTAATTATATTGAATGGAATGGAATGATTCTAAATTCTGTATACGTGTCTCTAAAAAATACACCTATCTTATTCTCTCTTGCATTAATGGGGTAATACATGCCTTATGTTAATTTCTAAAAATTCAATCATTATGAAATTTTCATTGATTATGATATGAGGCATGATTATACAACACTTTTTTCATTCCATGGGCAATTCATATGTTATATATTTTGATTGATTTTATTTTATAGAGAACATAAATCATGAAAATGATATCATTGGTTCATCTAGATAGTTCTTCAATGTATTGTGTAATTCTTGAGTATAGTGTGGCATCATGTGTGGGATTAAGGAGTAATATTAATTCTTTTTGGTACATTTGACACCCTCCAATATTGTCTATGAAGTAATCCTTGAATCATTTTTTTGTCATTTTATATTATTATAACATATTTCCCATGATTTCGTGATCTTATGATACAATGTTCACTATGTTATTATTATTTATGGATACTCATGTGTCTTCTCTATTATGACATGTTTTTATAACATTTACTCATAAATAATGTTTCATTATCTTCTATAGTCCCTTAAAATACTTCTAGGCCACCAAATTATTTAATTTATTCCCTTAGTTATCTTATTCAGTTTCATGTGATCAAAAGTATTTAGGATATCACCATGGAGAAAAGGGGAAAAAGATGTTATGTTTTAGTTTCTTTTTTTGTTTCGTACCTTGTACTTTATAAATACTATCCCTCACAATATCTAGATTGTAAATAATGACTTTTTATGTTAAAAATAATTTAATAGTATGTGTTAATGTCTTGGGTAAATATATATTCCCTTATGATATCATGAATCTATACAATAAACAGAATATATCATAACATTCTTGTCATGATTTTTACTGATATAATTTCTTAAGATAAGAGAACATTTAGAAAGCCTCAATTTCCCCTTGGATTCTCTATAGCTCACTAGACAAGGATGACCGCAAAAAGAACAAAATATCTAACATGTTATCAATACACCTATTGTATTTTTCATTATCATCATTTTTCTCCCTCTGAGGGGGATCTCAAGGATGTGGGGAATCCATCAAAAAAATATTCCTCTCGTGGTGCAGTACTAGGGAAAAACACGTGTACTACTCTTGAATGTTATTACTGGTGAGGATATAGTATTTTCCCAATATTGATCATAGGGAAATATAATTGGTCTAAGATTACATTTAATCTATAAAAAATAAATTTTTAATATTAGTACATTATTTTGATTGTTAATATGAATTTTTAATTTATTAATTTTAAATGTCTCTGAATATTTTATAATTTTATAGTGTCACATAATATCTAGATTCAGAATACACAATCAATAGATTATTCTAATGAAAAGGATCCTTAATGACCACTTTATAGACTGAGCTATATCATCACCATTACTATGATATTCTAAGGTTGGTTTTTGACTAGCCAACCTCATTAACCAATAGCTACTTGATCATTTAGTAGAGTCAAATCTTCCTAAAATAATAACAAATAATTGCTAAAATATTTACATATAATGTAGAAAAAACATACATATAACAATAAATTTATTGAATTTTTTTATAAGCCGACCAATCTCAGTCATAATAACTGCCAGATAGTAAGAGTAACCCTCAACTGTAGCTGGAAAGAACTTAGACTAATCTATTGTCTCCAAATTTAATCAATTGATGAAATTTAATGACTTAATATCATATTAAACACATTTTTCAATTTATATTGGAGAATTTAATCCATATCTATTTAATGTGATTTTTTTGTTTGATCATTGGGAAAAATTATTCATTCATAATAAAACATTCACATCAGTTGTTTATTTTAACTATGAATGGATGAATTTACTATAGTTTATGATCACACAATATATGTTCACATTCCAAAAAGAAGAAACCATTTACACAATAAATTCATTAAATAATGAGGTAATATTTAACCATTAAATATTAATCAAAATACAGAGTGAATAATATATTAACCAAGACCCTAGATGAATTTATTAATATGATACATTACTCGAATTGGAGTGCCCACCACTCCGATATAATTCACTTTTTTGGTTTAGATTATCTCTTGACTTTAACCACATTACGAAAAACACCTTTGGTAATTAAAATTTATTGTCACACAACGGTGAGGGGATGTAGGGGTACAAAATTACACTTTTTCACTTAAATGAGAAATCGCATTCCCTTATACATTTCAAGTGTTAAGGAGTATTCATAGATCTTCAAAACAAAATAGATTTTACATACTAAAAACGTAAATGAAACAATTATATAAAATAAACTATGAACCAAACATATAAGGGTCAGTTTATTCTAATTGTAAGTTATTATGAAATTATATTTCTATGAAAAATTATATTTTCTAAAATTTTCCTTGATGTTATTTTTAATTCATTAAATTGTATTAAAATAATTGTAATTAATTATCAATACACAAGGGAACAACTGATATTTTTTTAATAAATTATATGAAATGAAAATAAATTTTAAATTGTTTCTATAATTTTTATTGTTTTTTGGACTTAATTGAGATCCATAAATATTTATTTACGGGTTAAAAAGGGCATAACAGGTCAAACAGAATAGACACAAACCAATTTTATCAAAACCATGTATAGTTCAACCATCAGTTTTAGGGAATATATATAAATATATAATATTAGAATATTAGAATATATTTTTCCATATTATATATAATATATATATATTCTGATTTTTCCCACTCACTCATTTGGGTTGTGTAATGAATCAATCATCTACCCCATAAATATGAGGAAAATTATGAACTCCTTGTTCAAAGGTCTTGGTATCTAGTATTTCTAAACTTATCATAATCAAAGTATATGCACCCTTATAACCAATGTTTTTGTTTTAAGGATTTACTACATTCATTAAGAATAAGATATCAAGATAACATGCTAACCAGATGCCTATTGGTATCTTTATCCAACTCACAATGTGATCTCATCATGCTACAACTAAAAATACATCAGTCAAGTAGCCATTCATGTGATGAAAATATTTCTATTAATTTCTATGAGAAATTATAAAAAATTCTAGTGGTCATAAATTGTACATATATTAATGATAATAACCTAGATCGATTCACCATCAGTTGCATTGGTATGGTATCAATACCATCTTTCAGAATCAAATTATAATTTATATATAACTCAATATTATTTAGTGAAAATAAATTCACATTATCTCTAAGTCAAATCAATTGATATTAGAGTTAAAAATATGATAATAAAATTATGAATTTAGTTTTATTTCTTTGGATTCATGTTAAAAAACCATAAACCCACAACACTCATTCACATTATTTCTCAATGGATCATGTGAAATTAAAATTAATATTAAAAAATTATATTGAATGTGAACATAAATGAAAACTTTTTTCACTTGAAATTTCTGATTTAATTCGATCAACTTTGGAATGTCAAGGATCAATAAAACTAAGATATGAATCTTCAAAAAATATTTCACAGTCATCACAAATTTATTATTTCCGATATTTTATTCCTTGGTGGTAGCAGGTGAAAAAAAAACACTTTTACAATGTCACTTCCATCACATAATGAATATTGAATAAATCGATAAGACGATATTGATCCAACCATGTTCATCCTTACGTTTCTAAATATAAACATAATATACAAGACTTATGTTCTCTCAAATTCATGAAAATGGCATGTCACACTATTTGAGAGGCTAAAATTATCTTTCATACATTAGTAATAATTTAAAAAAAAAATCATTGGTCCCTACAATGTAATAACATTCATTATAGACCATTGTGGAAACAAATGTATTAATTAATCTTCTCATTAATGTAATGATAAATTTATAACTCACATAGAAATATTTTACATTCTATATGATAAAAATATAAACAATTAAGTCTTTCTATAAGCTCCCATAATAATTTAATGACCCTTAAACATACTATGTTCTCTCAATAAATCACAAATTCTCCTATTAACTATTTTGATCATACAATTTTTAAATACCTTTAGAAATAAATTCAATAATAATTATTCTGAAATAGATTAATAAAATTGAATTATTTTGAATTTCTATCGATCATATTAGAATGTACCCTTACCCCCAAATGCGTTTTCCACTTTATTATATTTTACATTATAATTGGAATAACGTATAGATACAATTAATGTGTTAATATCAATGTAATTATCTCGATATAATTTAATCCAAATCATAGACCATCAGTGGAGTCTAATAATTCTTCATATCACCTAAATATACATAGAATTTAATTGCTATAATTACCACGTATGATGATGTTCATTGTAATATAACCCCTTTTCCACATGATACCGCACAAAGATTGATGCACCCATGTAACGTAATCCTTTTAAGAATTTATAAATTTATTGACCTTAATTTAATGCACTAGATTTTTGTATAATTTATATATATATAATGAATGTAATACCATCCTAGTCAACCTGGGACAATAAGATACCTCTTCGTTAATATGGGACAAGAAAATTCCTTCTTGATCACTTAATCAATGACATACCATCAATGATGACTCCAACCCAAGATAACTCATACCAACTTCAATGTCATTGTTTTTTCCATAAATCAAAGTACATGATAAAATGTTACAAATTTACAATTATTTCACCTAAGGATACAAATACACACATTCATATATTGGAAAAATAAGTTAATCCTAAAACATGTGGTGTTTCTATTGGAGGTTCAGTACACACAATCTCATATACTCAAGATCTCCATGAGACTACCTCATTAGAAGAAGATCCAATTCTTATGAGACCCCCACAACTAATAGTTAGACATAATCTGTGTCTCATCAATGTGATATATACAGACTATAATGTATATATAATATTACATTCATATTATCTTGAGGTTTTCATTATAGTGGGAAAATGATTTTGAAACAACATGTAATCTATGGATATTACCAAGTAAATAGTGGATGAAGAAGTATAAACTTGATTATTTTTTTAAAAAAGAATTGTATATATCAAACTAAATATATATAATAGAAATCTATGTACATAAAGGAGTTGGTTATAGGGAAACCACTCAAAAAAACATAGATAGAACACTATTTTCAAAGTAGTGTGTCTAAACCATGTATAACTAAACTACACATTGAAATTTCAGTTTTGGAATCCAATTTATTCCAAAATTATTTTTTATTGGTGTTAGAATTTGTTAACAATATAATCATATTTTCAGGTTGACAGAGAATTTATTTGGTGCATTTTTATTGGAACTTAATCTTGAAAGATCCAATTTTAAAAGTGGTAGAAGATTAGTTTTGAAATTTTTATAGAATATTTTTTCAGGATAAATGTTTTTTCAATAAAAAATGTATCTAATATTACAATTTATTTAAAGTGATGTTTTTATATTTCAAATTAAATTTTAAGGGATTGAAATGATTTCAAAATTACACCATTCAACCTATTTTATATTGAGTGAATCATAATTAGTGAATATTATTTACCTCATTGAGTTATTATATTGGGAGTATTTTTTTTGTATGGGTTGATATAATATTGTAATTTTTATTGATTAATTTATATATATATATATATATATATGTCATGACCCCATCCCTAATAATATACCCATCCTAGGATGGAAATGATGAAAAAGAAACAATAACCCTTGAGTCCCTCTTCTAGTAGGCATTGGGTTAGTGATGAGAACCAAAGGTCTAAAAAACTCACAATATGGGAGGCATTACCATTTATAAGAAACATGATCTGGAGACAAGATGAGTCATCCACAAAAAATCGAAGACACATATATATATATATATATGATAAATATATAAAACATACCACTTTCTTCTAATAAGTATACTTAATACAAAACACATTAAAGTCTCCAAATTAAGTACCCAAAATTATAATAAAATAGTGATTCAACAACCATCCCAAGGCCCGAGCTAGTAAGACCCATCACGGTCCATAGAATTCACATGGAAACCTAAACACGATTTCATATACATAGGGTGCGCATATATGTATACTTTGTAGGAAAGGCAAATTCTTTTGTCAACATGTGGAAAAAAGCATATTAACACCCCCGTGAGAAAATAACAGAACCAAATAGAACCTAAAAATGTATACTAAAAAAACCTAGCCTCACAAAGGCACTCTCCACAATTAAGACATGTGTTGTAGTATAATATGTTATAAAAAACATATGATAGGGTACCCCATCGCACTTTCCCACTAGTAAGTTACTCTCCCCAATGTCGTACATCATAGAACTCCCATCGCATATGTATAAAACATCACATACCACCCACACACACCTAGTCCTCAAAACACATCCCACCTGCACACACCATAACCTCACAAAAAATCCCACCAACACATAATAGGTCCTCACGAAACATCCCACCTATACACACATGTGCCTCAAAACACATCACAACACATCCCTTCCCGAAGACTCATGTGAAAGCACACAAAAGATCATCCCAAATACACCTACGAAACAAGAACATCACCAGAAACCACCAAGGCTATAATAACCAAATTGAAATCACTAATAGAATTCTAGCTGTCATAACATATGACATACCTACGTACCGTAGAAGGGATATAGAAACAGAGTGTGTACACATCCATCCATACTTCCTAGTGGATGTTGGGGAAAACACCCCTATGAGACTATTTAGGTGTCCATCACATAATGCTCTACATCGATAGAAGACATAATGAAATCACAATAAGATAAATATATGTATAGTATCAAATACTCCATCCCTTCCTATGGGATCACAGAAAAAACCATATCACAACACCATCACTTTTTTTTCAACCTCTAAATGAATTTATTTTTACCTGTAAGAGTCACTATATAAGGTGAAGAGCCCTAATGAATTAAGGTGGCTTCATATTCCATCTAAATTCAACAAAAAAATAATTTAATATTAAAATAATCACTTTTATCTCATTATCCAAACAAACCCAAGTCATTGAAAACATTATTAAACAATTATTCATTTACTCCATCATTAGCTGGGAAACTATCAGGCACTACACACAAAATGAATCATAGTAACAATAAATTAGAAGGGGGAAAACCATGGTCAATTGAATCAATTAAAATAAATTTCACACCATACCAGAACCTCAAGATATGGGGTGAATCTTTATGATTTTTATCAATAGAAAATTCTTTGGATGTTACACACAAAAATACAATTTTCTGTTTTCAAACACATCTTCCCAGTTCATCATATTAACATAACTAACCCTACTCACTAGCATATCCAACAACATATTATAGCAGAAAATATTTCCACATACCTACTACATAATCACACAACATGTCATCAACTTCCCCCATACATACAGGAAACCCTAATTCCACACATCACATAACCTCATGGACCAAGGGAAAATCATTTTAATTTTGAATTAGGCATCCTTATTAAATTCCAGTTGTTAATTTTTGGGTTTTCATAGAAACTGCATGATCCTGGGGCATCAATTTATTATTTGAATAGAAATTGTTAACCATCCATTATATATATCGATTCAACAAAAACCAAAAAACATGAATTCCACAAACCATCTAGTGCAATAACAAGGGCCCCCAATGATGAATATTTTTACTTGTCAGCTAGCCCATACAAACCACAATATCGACTAAGAAAACATAGGAAGAACATGCATAATTTTTTCACAAACTATTTACATTAGTTATTAAACTAATTTTATTTTCTTTATAAATTTAAAAAACTATCTTAACAACCATTAACTTTAATATAAATATCCCCCATGATGAAAAAATAGAAATATTAAGAGAAATATATAGGGAAGAAGAATGATTAAAACTTCTTGGTTGCGCCAAAAAGAGGGGCATGCGTATAGTATATGACTCCCTAGGTAATCATGAACCAAAAAATGGAATTCACTCCTAAGAGGAAGCCATCAGGGTTATCTAGTATCAATAGAAATAAAAAAAGGAATGAATAATGGGAAAGATACATAGTCTTTAAGAAGATATGATATGAATAAAATATTAAATAATATTTTTATTATCCGTTAAAATGGATAAGACCAAGACCCTGTGGTTTGATCATTTCAAAGATTACAAACCCTTTTTGAAATAATTCTATAGATTATGGTCTTTGAATCAGTCACAAATACTTTTCAATTTGGAATTATACCCATTTTAATTGAAATAATGACATTGAAAAGGGAAAAATCTAGATGAACTAGAAAGAAAGCTCACGAGGCACTACCAGTGAGTCACCATTATATGAGGCACTGCATGACAATGGACCATCAATAAGAAACCACTAGAAGAGGAACCCCCAGACATGGTACCGACGGGATGAACCAACTTCCACCATCAATGAGTCAACACTAGTTGAGACACCACCAGATGATACAATGCATGACTAGACACTACCAGGGAGACCTACTACCAGACACAAGGAACCTCTATATGAGAGACAACCAGTCGAGAAACCACTAGGGTGAGACACCACTGGTGATCCACTACCATGGTGAGACACCACAAGTGGGTCACCACAAGGGTGAGACACATCCTGGGTGAGACACAATTGGGGCGAGACACTTTTGGAAAACTAGAAAAAGAGACAGTGTTTGTAATGTTTTTAAATGAATCAACGTAACATCGCACAAAACACCTCACACTAAATATCCTACAATGTAATAGAATGGAATGGTTTGGTTTATTATATTAGATCCCTCTCAATATAATCTTACCCTCGAGAATTTAAATCCAATCAAAATGGAAAATTAGGGAGGGTACAAACAACCATCCACCTCATCACATCTCAAGGATACCATCACACATGAAACACTACCATCATCTAATAATTTCAATGTTGTAATGTAAACCTATACACCCAAGAACAATTAATCTAACATCTACTAACCAGGAATTATAGTCATGTCTGTTGATATTTCCAACAAAAAGACCGTAAATCACACTACACAATCACAACCACCTCCCCTCACATAGAAACACTACCACACAACCAATACAAACCATAACAAACTGCACCTTTCTAAACACACGAATTAGATATTTCCATCCTCTATGAATACATATTTTCTCCTTTTGGTGGCAATAACTCACCCATAAATTTTTATTCACATCATCGTTAATTTTTTTTGATTAAGAATTAGTTCTTACCCTTTTCATGTGTGAGGATTTTATCACAGATCTCACCACAAACATAACCAACCAAGTAAAAAATCTCATCTTATAATAAAAAAGTTTCAAACGTTACATTAAATAGGAAAAGAGAAAATAAAAAATTTCCACAAAAACCCCATGCTCTGGGAACACATATATGTCTATATTTCACAAGTACCCTCTTTATGGGAACCATGCATCCACAACACCTGAACTAAAGGAATATTCTTTCCATGAAGCACCTTCTCATGATGATCCTTGATCTCTACTAGCTACTCCAAATTTTGTTTCATCTTTGATATCAAACATTACCTATTACATGATATGGGTGTCAGCATGAAGATACCGAAGAAGCAGAGAGATATGAAAGATGTCGTGGATCCTCTCTAACCAAAGTGGTAACTCCAACCTATTTTCCACCTCAGAAACCCATTTCAACACCTCAAAGGGACCAACAATCATAGGATAAATATTACTCCCAATTTTAAACCACCATTTCCCACATCACTCGAAAACCACCAAAAACATGTTTTCCCAAACCTCAAACTCCATGGGATTCCTTCTACGAATGAAATAAAACTTATGTTGGTGCTATAGTAGTTTTAACCTATCATAAAAAATAACTTTTTCTATCGTTATTTACACTACATCAGGACCCTGAATGAATGTATCCCCAACCACTGTCCAATAGAATAAAAAATGAAAAGTCCTCACATACAATGCCTAAAATGAGGCCATGAAAATGGAAGAGTGATAAACATTATTAGAAGTGAAATAAACCATGGATAGTTTTCATACCCAAGATCCACCAATGTCCAATTTTTACAATCCAATAGTATTCTCAAACATCTGGATAATTCATGCTTCTTGCATATCATTTTGATTATGTAAAGCAGTGTTGAGTTACAAATGAGTTCCAAAAGAATTTTGTAAACAATTGTTTACTAATGAGGATAACTTTGAATCTCAATCCAAGAAAATTCACTTCATCCATGAAATTATTAGCCAAATAATCCACTACACTTGAGTCCTTGATTACTTTGATGTGATCTGATTTTTTTAATCAATCCATGAATAGTCAGATAGATTAAAAACCTCCCTCGCATATGGGTAACCATACAAAGAAAATACATTTATATTTCATCCAATTTACACTCAAGAACATCCAAGGGATGCAACATACCACCAGGAAAAGGATTCTCGACCTTTACCTACTGGAAAACAAAGTAATTTTCCACAATCTTAGACACGTACCATTTATTATCAAGCCACAAAAATCCATTCTTTAAGCCATGTTATATCACAAAAATACTTGGGTATATTTCTAGAGGTGGTTTATGAAACTCAAGAAGAACTCCATCACAGATCTCTATCAAAATAGAGAACATTACACACAAAAATATCTTCTTCCGATCATACATTGACCATGTATACCAAGCATCACCATTCATAACATGATCATGTATAACCACTAACTCTATGTCTCACCTATAAGAATCATTCCACTATAGTGTATGAGAAGGGTGAACAAACATTTGGAACACTAACCTCTAGCACCATATTCCCTTGTATCTATGTGAAAGGATACCAACTCCTCCATCGCTCTCCAAGATAAGCATATTCATGATTAAAATACTTATGTGAATTTATGATTAAATAATCAACCATGAAATTCAACTTTTGTAAGGTTTATGAGATCATAAAATAAAAATCCTGAAGAAAATACATCCACCTTCAGTGTAGCATGTTCATACATTACAGCCAAAATATATAACTCAAGATCCTGTGATCCATGAAGACCACATAACACTCCATAATGAGGTAATTCCACCACAAATTTATTGAAAAAACAATGGATAAAATATCTGGATCATTGGTGGAATAGATACACTATAAAGAATGTTACATCATAGACACAAAAGTAATTACTACCCATTTCATACCATCATCATGCATTCCATTTCCCATTTATGTAATTGAAAACTACATGGAATTGATAACTAAACATAAATTATTTTTCTTTCCTTTTCCAAGCGGTTAACAGGGATACAAATTGAGAGAAATCAGTTACAAACCTAGAATAATATACTCAGAGATCAAGCAAACTACCACCCTCTTCCGTGTTCTAAGGTGATTCCCAAGAAAAAAATACTTCAACTATCTATGGGTAGACTAACACACTCCTATGAGAAACCAAATTCTAATGTAATTGTATCTCTTGGGACCAGTTCATTTTATTTGAATACATTACATAGATATTGTGAAGTTAACAAATATGAATGATAATTCTATGATACTCAACATAATTTTATTATGACTCTGAATAGATCAGGATATCATTGAATAATACAATAAAAAAATAATTCATGAACTCATGAAATATGGAGTTCATAATCCTCTTGAACACGAATGGTGCGTTCAAAAAACCAAACAGAATGACTTCAAACATAAAGTTCCCCATACCAGCATCTAAAGGTAGTATTTGGGATATTGACCTCCTTCACCCTCATCTGTTGATATTCAGACCATAGATCAATCCTGGAAAACCATCTCACCCCTCTCATATGGTCAAAATGTATTTCTATTCTTGGAATAGGGTAACTATTGTTGAAATTCAACTAATTAAACTTCTGGTAGTCTATACACAACCAGAAACCACCATCCACCTTCTTTATGAACAACACTGGAGTACCCCATAATGAAACACTAGACTAGATAAAACACTTCTATGTCGGATCAACTATTTAAATCCTAATCTCCCATAACTCAAAAGGTTCAAACTCATAAGGATCCATCAAAATCATTGAAGTACCGAGATGCATGTCGACCTGAACTCAATATTACATCAACGACATAGTGTCAGAACATTCTTAGAGAAGACATCTAGTAACTCTTCAATGACCATGGGAAGATATAAAAGTTTAGTGTCCACTAATTCCCCCAAAAACTCATATAACAAGGAATTAAGGGACTCCATAAACTAAATACCCTCTTGAAAATTCAACTGACAATAGAAAAAACATGCTAACCATCTTCATCTGAAAACAAAACTCTTCTCATAAAGTAGTCGATAACTACACATATGGTAAAACAACCTTTTAGTTCATGAGGATAACACTGTATGACTGTATATGTTGAAATACAACATCCCCATGGGACTAATGTGTTCCCATCATCACTTACCACCCTCGAAACACATCAAACTACATGGTCTAACCTTGAAATGGTGTAATAAACACTAGGATCACGAGGAAAATATCTTTTATTATTCCTAAGGCATGAGTTAGAGAGGTTGAGACAACAGACTATGAAGATCCAGATTGAAAAGATGCATAAACGAGGGTACTAATCAAATTTATTGTTCCTCTAATGATCTATGAACCCTTAAGAATGGTTTCCTCCATTGTGTGAAACTAACCATGCTCAGATCAATTACCTCTCTGCTGAAAACCACATACTGACAACACTTGAGTCGTGGTCCCTAAACATGATGAATATCATGAGGTCAGCATCTACCCACCCCATCTCCCCTTAGTGAAGCGAAAGAAATCTTCCCCTATAGCTGAAATGTTCTAACTAATAACTGATGCTGAATATGTCCCTGAACTTATCAACCAACATCAAACCGTGCTTAAGGAACTACTGAGCACTGGCTCTAATGATTACTATGAACCCCAAAACCAAAAAACCCTGGTGTAATGATCATAGTAAAAGAACAAAACCCACATTCACCAAAAATCCATAACGGAAGATACTAAATATGACTCCCGACCTATTGAAATCTCAAAGTTCCTTGAACCATAGATCATCTATTGAAAATTCTTCGTCTCAAAGTAATTTATCGACTCCCCTCTCATAATAGACCTCCTCGCAGTTTCATCTTCTCTATCACATCTACCTTCTTGTGAACCTCATATTAATAGGTAATGTAAAAGGGGTAGAATCATACTAGATAGTAGGAAGATGTACCTCATCATGATGCCTCACACAAGACTCCTCATATTGGAAAATTTCTAGAGAAAAAAATAGAAGGTCCTGCACCGTTATTCCTAGCCCCCGCAATAAAATACTACCTTGAAAAAGGGAGAGTATCTCTTGTGTATTCTTAGCATTAATGATTGATAAATAGATATATATATAGAAATATTTCTGGATGTCAACCCAAATAAATGTTCATCTTCTTCTTCCCCCCAGATACAACATCCACCATTGGCATGCAACACCCAACATATGAATAAATTCTAATGGGACTTGGTACGTCATCGAGGCCTATATCAAACTGAATGTGATCTTGAGATCCTCTAGTAAGCACTTTATCTCCACATATGAAACACTTCCATCATACATTCACAAATCATTCCGCTCGAAAGCACACACCAATATATTTTATTAATCCTATTTCTCTCCTAGATCAACTCTATGACAACCAATTTGATCATCCTACTAATACTCAACTACTTATGCAACACTGAATAAATAACCATGAGCCATATATGAAATTAATACAAGGATTGCTATGCCCAAAAATTAGGGAATTCATATTAATATTTAATTTATTTAATTTTAACCATCCCGAAACAAACCAATTAAAACAAGAACACATGTAATTACGATGCATGTACCTTTCCTAGGTATCTATAATACATGTTTGTACATATCACTTTTTCATTAAATAGGTCCATAGTATATGCACTAGATCATGAAGGGCCTGTAAAATCCCATGTCCTTGCCATTTTTCCTGGCCCATGTCACATACAAAGGTCAAGAGGAACTATTTTTATACCACCCCATTCAATCCTCAGTGTGCCTAAATCCAAAATCTATAAAATATATCAACCATCACCTTAGATACCATTATCTCATGATCCCATTCCTCTAAAGATACCCCTTCATGGTTATAAATGAAGAAAAATTGAAAATAACCCTTGATCCCCCCCTCCAGGAGGCCACAGGTTGGGGACTATCACAAATGGTGTACAAATCTCAAAATATGAGAGGAATTAACCTTTATAACAAAAAATATTTGGAAATAAGATAAATTATTTAAAACAAATCATATATATATATATTTAAGAGAAATCCAAAAACATCCCCCATGTGAACAAAAACTATAACTGATAAAAACAGTAAAGTGTTCAAAATAAATACACATAAGTAAGTTAAATTAGTGGCACATTAATAGTCCTAAGGCCCAAGTTTGTAACACCCAACATAGTATAAGTATTCTTCTTGGAAATATGAAAATAAATTTATATATGTATGGTTAGAATACATATATACTCAGTAGTAAAGAAAAGTCTACGGTTCACTTGTGAAAGATTTATACTAATGCCCTTGTGAGAAAATAGTAGAACTAAGAAGCACATAAATTAGTATACTAACCAAACCCAACCCCTCCAAGGAATTATTACCAAGTATCACAAATAATGAAATATAATATGTTATAAATAACATCTATGATTGGGTACCCCACACAACATTCCCACAATTTAATTATTCTATCCCAACATGATACAACATGGCACACCCATCCCTTCCATTTACTACATCACATCCTTCCCACACACACCTATGACTCAAAAGATATCCCTCCCACAAAAACCTACACATCATAATTCATCCCTTACACACAATCCTAGGACTCAAAACACATCCATCAAACTAACATGTGGGCCTCACAACACATCACATCTCACCTCACCTAAAAGACACATGGGAAAGCACATCACAACTCATCCCAATGAATCCTGGGAAAGAACTACCTCGCGTGAAAACACATGGGCTATCACAACCACCATATACATCATTATCAAAATATGGACCTTTACAATCTCTTCTATAAAAACCTAACTTGAAATAGAGAGAAGAAAAGAGTGATTACCCATCCTTACGTACTCATCACCAGATGATGGAAAAAACACTACTCATATAACTATGCTGGTGTTCAGCATATAGTTCTTAACATGTGTGGGGTGTGTATTAAAATAAAAAGAATATAAATATTTTTATATTATAAAACACTCTAACACAATCTACTTGTTGATAAACCCATAAGGAATCTAACCAAATCATCACATTTTGTAAAACCACTAAATTCATTTATTGGTATCTCCAACAGTTACTACAGAAGGTGAATCGCATTAGTGACTTAAAGAGGCTTCACATTCATTCTATGTTCAACACCCTTTTATTTAATAACCCATTTATCACTTTCATCTCATTAACCAAGCTAACCTAATTTAATCCAAACATTATTAAATAATTATCCAATTATTAATCACTATTTGCAAAACTCTTAGTAACATTACACATCACCAAACATGGTAACAATCATTAAATAGGTGAGGAGGCAGGTAAATTGATTCACAACAAATTAATGACACTTCATATCATGACCTCTAGATATGAGATGAAGCTTTCTGATTGTTATCAATGGGGATGACTCTAGCAATTATCAACAAAAAAACTATTTTCCTTTTTCTATTCCATATTTTTAGTTCATCATTTTAACATAACTAACTCTCAACTCACTACCACATCTAGAAACACATTATATCACATATAGTTTCCACATCCCTACTACATAATCAAACAACATGTCATCTACATCCCCTATACACATAGGTGACACCAGTTCCACACATCAAACTCACATACCATGGAAAAACAAAATTTCATATTTAATAAAGAACCCCTTATATAATTCGACTTGACATTTTTGGGGTTGTTATAGAAACTATATAATCATTATGAATCCATTTGTTAGATGAATATAGTTTGTTAAACAAATTTTATATATAACATTTCAACAAAAACAAAACAACATGAATTCCAAAAACCATCTAGTTTGGAAACAAGCCCCTATAACGACAAAGAATTTAAGTAGACAATTTTCCAATAAAAACAATAATGTCAACCAACAAAAACATAGGAACATAATTCATCACTTTTCTTTATCTCCTATTCATTGATATAAAAAAATAAATTATCTATATTAATTCATAAACAACTTTATTCACATGAAAAATACTATATACACATTCCGAATGATGAACAATTTAACAATGATGATAGAGAATCCTCCGTGGAAGAACACTGATCTACACTTCCTGGTTGTGAAAGAAGTGTGTGCGTACAACATGAGACTCTCTAGGAAATCATTAATGAAACTAATTAAATTTATCAAAGGAGGAATCCATTGGGGAAGTTCAGTCTCATTATAATGGAAAAAACGAAGAAACACTTGGATTGATATTATGGATTTTGGAAGGTCTGATCTGATTCACAAATTAGATATAGTTTTAATTTTACATTAAAAGAGTATCATATCAAGACCATGATGTTTAACTATACCAAGGCCATCAGCCCCTTAGGGAAATAAATATATAATTTATGACCTTTTAGTCGGTCTGAAAGTATTTTATATTTATCCTTAAATCCATTTTACGTCCATGAAAAGTGAAAAAATGGGGAAAAAATAGAAGAAACTGAAACACTTATCATGAATAAATACAAACGATACACTATTAGATGATGCACCGTCAATGAGACACTACTAGATAAGGCACTCATCGATGAGGCACCATCACAACGAACCACCTTCCACTATCTATGATTCACTTATAGGATAAACACTACTAAGAGAGACACTGCAAGGAAATACACCACCAAATGAGACACTTCTCAGGTGACCTTCCACCAAGAACGAGGCACTTCTTATAACTCCCCAATCTTACACTTCATGATTCTCTTGGAATAAAACAATAGCGTGTGTTATACGCAACTTCGATTTCTAACACACCACACCAATCAAACTAGAAGATATGAATAGTAATACCCAATTTTTGAAATTTTATAAAATTTCTCTTTCAAAATGGACTTCATTTTTGGATTCAGAATATCAAAATTAGCTTAGGGTGATTTTTTGTTATTTTTATGAAAACATTTAATTTTTGAGGAATAGTAAAAATCACTGAGTTATTGTTTGAAACAGACATTTTATTTAAATAATTATTTATTTTATTTAAATTTATTTTAGGTCAAATTTTATACATAATACCCATATAAGTTGAATGTAATTAATTAGAGTCAGTTTATAATAATTTTAGAAATATAAAAATTTAATTATAATTTTTACTATATTTTACCCACATCCTATGAGCATTTAAAAATTTATATAAAAATATATGGTACCACTTATTTGAGTGGAATTTAAAAAATATGAGAGACACTATTGATATCATTAAGTAAAATTTGGTTCAATAAGATGAAAATAATTTTTTTTGAATAGTTACTTTTTTACTTTTATTTACCACGGTTAAAAGTAAATTGGTAATTAAGGTTAAAAATTATATTATTATTACCCTAACACATGTCCTAATTCTATTGGATAAGTATAATTCGACCAAAAACAACCTTAGGAATAAAATATGATCCTTTAGGTCCACATGGATTAGATTAGGACATTAATTATTATTTACTTCAAAGAAGATTTAAAAGTGTTAAATTCAATGTTTAATAACTAAACCATTTTTAATATAGGGTAAAAAATAAAGTAAATTTGACTCTAAATATTAATTAGAAATATAAAAGGATTTAATACATAATGATATTTTTTTTATAAATTTTATACATTAAATAATTTAATTTATTTATGACACAATGATGATGCAGTAATTACCTAATTAATGAAATATTAAAATAAATGATATTATAAGTATCCAAATAAATGTAATTTGAGACTTTTTTTGAATTAAACTAATTCTATATGTTAATATGACATGTTAGGGTTGGATAGATGAATTTTTTTCGATGTAATAATGTTGTTATCAGTTTATAAAAAACAAAATACCAAATAGTGTCAAAATTGACCTAAAAGAGTTTTTAAAACAAATATTATATTATTAATTGATATTCTATTCTTAAAAATCTACACATCGGCCAAAAGTCTTATATAATAATAGTTTTATCATAAAGGAACCACTTGGGGTTCTCTTATAAGTTTATTGTAGGTTTATTAACCATATAATATAAGAATACAAAGAGACATTGTAAATGTAAAACAATTTAACTAAGAGTTATATCTAAAATATTAAGTTAATATCGTGACCCAAACAAGTCTAAAACCTATTAGGTGAGTGATTTTAGACCCATAACCACCTTATACTTTAAATAATTCATTTTTGATCCATTAGAAACCGAAAATTATTTTATTATAAAATAATATTTCTAGCTTTTCCAAAGGTACCCCTCGCCCTTCTTATAAAAGGGGACTCCACCTTCTCTCTAATTCACACCTTCAAAGCCATTTGGCTCGACCTAACCTTACCCAAATACACTCTAAATTGTCCTACATTCATCCTATATTCCTTATTTTATTCAGAAAACTAGCCTAAGGAGCCCTTTTGATCAAATCAAAATGAAGAACTCGAAGAAGAGGTAAATAATTCATCACACCTTTCAAGTTCCTTTCTTATTCCACTTCCTCTTTCATTGTTTTTTACATTATAAAATAATAAATCAACTATATTCTAAATACTGTTATGGGATTATAAATATGGTACAACCATATTCATTATTCTATCCATCCTTTGAATGACATGTCACCATACGTGCGTACATACGACTTACTATCTCCACATCACGGTGTAATTGTTATTCAATACATTATTATTTTGATGGGTATAATAAGTATGTGTAATTTATGTAAATAATAAATATAACATGATAAGGATTCTGTATATATGACATACCATCCAATTATATAATATTTCAATATCAAAAGAATGATATTATCAATCATGCGTATGTACAGATTACCGTCTCCACAAACGTGATGAGATTCATTCCCCATCGTATCCATTCTAGAATTATTTTCATTAGATGATTAAAATAAATGATTAGAGACTTAATATCATTTTGAGTATTAATATGATACATCCTATCCATAACAATCATTACTTTCATAACAAAGCATATAAAGGAAAACGAATCAGTTAACACATGAAACCTCAATAATACTAAGACATTATTAATAGAGAAATGTTAAAAGATCATATATGATATCATATTAATGTATATGATTCCTATATAATTAAATAACAATTTTTCACCATTATATAGGAGGTTAACCTACCATCGACTAAGGAAATGTACAAGGCAAGGGTTAATTTTACAATCTCTTCATTATCCGAGGTTGTTTGTATATAATTATCTATTGGGACCTCATTATCATCTACATCGATGTTTCTTAAAAATCTATTTCAAAACATTATTACTATTTTATATAATATGGTTTATAGTCATTTATACCCATTCTTGACTTTTATAAGATGTTTATAATTGAATCATTCCATCATTTTCTAAACAAGGTACTTTATGACCTTTTCGACAAAATTAAGGTAATAATGTTTTTTTATTTTAGACAGTGGGTGCGGCTATTTTCCACAATTATAACATCGTTGAAGCTTCCCTTACAAGCATATAAGAATATTTTCAAATAAAAATGTTTTCTGTAATTATTTTTTGACCATTAAATGATTTCAAAATAGAATGATACATTTCTATAAAAAGGTTTTTATTTCATCTATGTCAACATCATTTTATGGAATTTAAGTTTTTTTGATATTGATTTATTATGATACAAAACATCCATATAGTATTGAAGGTTTTGTGATATGTTTGAATATGTGTGAGTTATTTCATACCATTCATGGTTTATGGTTAACGTATTGACATTTCGTATGCCAGTTTTAATAGGAATGTTTATGTTATGTTTAAACCATTTCATATGGGGAATGAATTGGACTTAGTAAGATACAGGTGGAGCCCGCTATAGCTCATCATTACATCAGTAGGTCTCATGAGACAAAATAGTTTCTTGGAACAGGGATTTGACAAAATATTATATGTAGTCTTGGCATAAGGCCTTGACTATATGGTTATGAAAGTCTGGAATTATGCATTCCATCATTATGTAAGTGGATATTGATATATCATGTGATTATTTGATTAGTATAATATCCATGTGAGTAAGTAAATAGAATTATTTTGATTTATATTTTCCATATTATGAATAAGTTTTTGTTGAAAAGGATTTTGTTTTAGTTCTATAAATTTCCTTAAATATTTATGCTTATAAATGAATGATTTTTTTATTTTGTTATCCTTACTGAGCATCTGAGCTCGCCCCTTTCTATGTGTTATTTTTTCCAGGATGTGAAGAAGTATATTATGAAAAAGCTGTAGGGATTGTCTATGGGATCAAAGTGTTTTATAGGGAAATAATATTGTTGTAGTTTTCCATTTTATGATGTAATGTAAACCTTATGAATGAATATAGTAATTACAAGGCTACTAAACAAATCAGTCTTCTCAGACGTGATCTTTTGTGATCATGCCAATGATACATAATAATGCACCGACTCTGGGCTCTGGGGTCGGGTCGTTATAGTTGGTATCAAAGAATGTTTAATACAAACCTTGTAAAATAGATTTAGATAAACTCTGATGTGAGAACATAGCCCTAATCACCATACTGGATCAATTCACGCACTCCATGTAGGTATTTCCGCCCTACTCAAGATAATTATAGTGGAGCTGGTGTTGTAAATGGTGCTGATCAGTTAATCACCATACTAGGACAACTCACTCAGGTTATGAATAATAAACGTACCCGTATGGAGCACATTGATCCGCAACGTGGAGGATAAATGTTAGATTGCTTCATGAGGAAACAACCACCAACATTCAAAGGGGTTATAAATCCACTAGTAGAAGAGAAATGGCTAAATTCCTTAGAGAAAATATTCAACGCCTTGGAGAGTAGCGAAAGGGAAAAAGATGTCATGGCAGTTTACCACCTCACTGGAGATGCTGATAAATGGTGGCCATTGATTGAAAACACAAATGAATATGATGAACTATCAAATATGGAATGGAGGGAGTTTAAAGAACCATTCATAGAAAAATACATTCTTCATGACCATCGAGCAGATATGGAATGGCAATTTCTGAGTCTGAGGGAAAAGGAGGATGTGAATGTCGCAATTTATGAAGCTATAATTACAAGGGTAGAGAGGCTTGCTACAGATTATATACATAACCCAAGAAGTAAGATTGAACATTTCTGTGATGGGTTAAAACCATTTCTCCATCGAGCATTAGTCTCAAAATCCTTCTTGTTGTACAATGATATTGTCTTATGTGCTATCAAGACAGAAAAATAATTCTCTATGTCTTATGAATTTTAAGAAAAGAAAGAGAATAAGAGATCTGTTGAACACTCTAGAAATGGAAATAAGGTGATGAAGGGAAAAAATTGAATATCCATCCTGCAATAAATGTGGGATGAAACACCCTGGTACTTGCCTGAAGGGAATGTGGGTCTGTTACAAGTGTGGTGAAAAATGCCACCAAGCTTGGGATTGAAAGGGGAAGAAAGCGTCCGTCGATGTTGAATGATACAATTGTAGATAAAGTGGACATTATGCAAATGAATGTCCTAAGCATCAGGGAAACACACCTCAGAAAATGAAAACGGATCAAGGGCAAGCTTATTCTATCACTACTATTGAGGTTGAAGCTCCAAAAGACGCAGTGGAAGGTAATTTAATTATTTTCTCAAGTTTATCCAATGATTTAATTGATTCTGGATCATCACATTGTTTCCTATATTCCCATTTGGCAATAAAAATTAGATATTTTCAATTTTATTCAACAAGGGAATTTTCAATCAAAACACTTAAGGGAAGTATCATTGCAACAATGTTTTGTGAATTAGTCCCCATTAGTGCATATACATGTTCTTTATCTGCTGATCTCATCGTCATACCCTATATTGAATTTGATATAATCCTCGGTATGTATTGTCATTTGGGCCATGATTCAAAAATTAATTTGAAGAATAATGATGTTACTATTTTTTATGAAGATGATAAAGAACACCTTATCTTTAGAGAATAATTGTCTCTACCTAATCCTCATCTAGATCCACCCCCAATAGCTCACCTAAATTAATTTATTGTGGAGGAAGAGAATAAAATAACTGTGGGTGAGGAAAATAGTGTTCAAATAGAGGATGTACCTATTGTGAAAGAATATGTTGATGTGTTTCCAGAAGATTCACCTGGACATCCTCCAGAACAAGAAATTGAGTTTCCCATTGATTTAATTCCTCGATCAAGAACCATATCGAATACCCCTTATAGAATGGCCACTATGGAATTAGTGTAACAAAAGAAACATCTAGAGTAATTTAGTAATAAGATAATTAATTTTCCATAGTGTTTCTCCATGGGGATCCCATGTCCTTTTTGTTAAGAAGAAAGATGGATCTCTGAGGTTGTGCATTGACTACTGGGAGATAAATTCTATAACAATGAAGAAAAAGTATCCACTACCAGGCATTGATGATTTATTTGACCAACTTCATGGAGCTCAATAATTTTTAGTGATTTACATCCAATATGGATATCATCAGTTGTGTCTGAATAAGGGAGACATTTCTAAAAAAGAATTTTGAACCATGTACTGGCATTACGAGTTTACACTGATGCCGTTTGGATTGACTAATGCTCCCTATATCTTCATGGTTCTAATAAATAGTGTTTTCAAGTAATATAATGATGAAATTGTAGTGGTATTTATTAACGATATCTTGGTATACTCCTAAAGATATGAAGATCATTAAAATCACTTGTGTATTATTCTAAAGACACTTAGAAGACACAAATTATATGTGATGTTTAGCTAGTATGAATTCCAGCTTCAGGAGATTTCTTTTCATGTCTATATTATCTCTAAGCAAAGAATCTATGATGATCCTTCTAAGACCAATGCAATCCATGAATCTCCAGCACTGATGAGTATAACTGTGGTATGCCGTTTTATTGGTTTAGCAGGTTCTTATTGACGTTTCATCCATAATTTTTCCCAGATGGCTAACCCATTAACAAAGCTCAAACAAAAAGGGGTTAAATTGTTTTGGGAAAAATAGTGTGAAGAATGTTTTGGAGAATTGAAGAGAATATTATTCAATGATTCTGTCTTGACTCTATCATCAGGTAATGATGGGATTTTTATTTGTAGTGATTCTTCAAAAAAGGACTTGGTTGTGTCCTTATGAAGAATGATAGGGTTATTGCCTATTCATCACAGCAGCTAAAAATTCAAGGGGAAAACTATCCTACTCCTGATATTCAGTCATCAGCTGTAATATTTTCTTTGAATATTTGGAGACACTGTCTTTGTGGTGAAAAATGTGAGATATATACCAATCAAAAGAGTTTGAAGTGTATTTACTCACATAAAGAACTCAACATGAGTCAAAGATGATGGCTTGAAAAACTCAAGTATTATGATTTCTCGATACACTACCACCTGGGAATGGAAAATAATGTGGTAGATGATTTGAGTAGAAAATATCATTGAGTTTTGAACAAGATTAGAGTTGAAAGGGATCCCATTCTTAGGGATCTAGTATAGATGGATACGGGAATAACCATCAAAGTTGGATCATCAATACTTTTTCAAATAGTT
The DNA here is from genome assembly GCA_963277665.1 of Viscum album. Classification (NCBI taxonomy): domain Eukaryota; kingdom Viridiplantae; phylum Streptophyta; class Magnoliopsida; order Santalales; family Viscaceae; genus Viscum; species Viscum album. Next base: position 323,422,231 of record OY728165.1, on the reverse strand, counting down.
TCCAAACCATCTTTATTAGAAAGGACAAAATGTTCTTAAGATGATGATGAGGAGTTTCAAAAGAAGATTAAAGCGGTGAATAACAAGATATTGAGTGACTTCGTATATGAAGATGAAAATTTAAAATTTCGGAAGAGACTTTGTGTTCCCGAAATACTTGATATAAAAAGAGAATTTTTGGATGATGCTCATAGTTCCAATTTCTCTATACACTCTGGGAGCACAAAAATGTATAGTGATTTGAAAGAACATTTTTAGTTTGACAACATGAATAGAGAGATTGCTGATTTTGTGTCAAGATTTATGGTTTTTCAACAAGTGAAAGATGGAAGGGAACAACCTGGATGATTCTTGCAACCTCATTCCACACTTGAGTGGAAATGGGATAATATTAAGATGGACTTTGTCACAGGACTACCAATGAATCCTAGAAGGAACAATCCAATATAGGTGATTGATGATCGTCTTACCATGTCAGCACATTTTCTTACAATAAGGGATGATTTACCACTTGAAGGTTTTGAAAGACTATATATTAATGAAGTTGTAAGACTTCATGGAGTTCCACTATTGAATATTTCTGATCCTGATCTTCGTTTTACATTAAGATTGTGGAAAATTCTTCAGAAGTCCCTTGATACTAAACTTCGTTTGAGCACTACCTACCACCCCCAAACAGATGGACAATCATAATAGACTATTCAAACCCTAAAAGACATGTTGAGATCATTATCACATGACTTTCAAGGTATGTGGGACCAATATTTACCACCGGTAGAATTTTCCTATGACAATTGCTTACATTCATGTATTCAGATGGCACCATATTAAGCGTTATATAGAAAGAGAAGTCGCACCCCAACCTGTTGGGATGAGGATAGAGAAAGAAAACTTGTAGGCCCAGAACATGTGGAGGAAATGATTGAAAAGGTGAAGGTTATCCAAAACCATATCAAAGTAGCTCAAATTAGGCGGAAGAGCTATGCTGATAACCGAAGGAATGCTTTGGAATTTCAGGTACGAGATCATGTTATGTTGAATGTATCTTCATGGAAGGGTGTTATATGTTTCGGTAAGAAGGAAAAATTGAGTCTCAGGTAGATCAGACCTTTGGAGATTCTAGAATGAATTGGGGTTGTAGATTACCGTTTGGCAATGATGAGAAGTCTCTCCAAAGTTCACGATGTATTCAACGTATCACTATTGAGAAAATATTTTCCTGCCCAATGCATGTACTCACCTATGAGGATTAGAACTGGAACCCGATCTATCTTATTGTAAAGAGCCTATCAAAGTTCTTGATACAAGAGAACAAGTGCTGAATATCGGATGACTCGTCTGGTAAACTTTCTATGGAGAAACCATACGATGGAAGAGGAAATGTGGGAACCCAAGGAACTTATGATGAAGAACCACCTGAGTTTTTTATGCAGTAATATTCTAGAAATTTTGAGACCGAAATTATTTTATGTAGGGGAGAATGTAACACCCAATATTCCACTGTACACTTCTATTTGATTAATAAAATAGTGTGTATTGTACGCAACTTCGAGTTCTAAGACACCACAACTAATAAAACTATACGTTATGAATATTAATACCCAATTTCTTAAATTTTATAAAATTTATCTTTCAAAATGGACTTCATATTTGGATTCATAATATAAAAATTATCTTAGGGTGAATTTTTGGTAATTTTCTGAAAGCTTTCAATTTTTGATAAATAGTGAAAAACAAAGAGTTATTATATAAAATGGTCATTTTATATAAATAATTATTTGTTTTATTTAAATTTATTTTACGTCAAAATAGATACATAATACCTATGTAAGTTCAATTTATATCGTTGGAGTCAGTTTATAATAATTTTAGATATATAAATATTTTATTGAACTTTTTACCGTCTTCTAGCCACCTCTTAAGAGGATTTGTAAATTTACATAAAACATAATTTTACCTATTCTGTGAGTGGAATTTCAAAAATCCAAGAGACACGCATGACAATAGTATGTAAAATTTGGTTCAATAAGATGAAAATAATTGTTGGTTAAAAGTAACTTTTTACTTTTATTTACCACGGTTAAATGTAAATAGGGTAATTAAGGGGAAAATGATATTATTATTACCCTAACACATGTCCTAATTATATTGGATAAGTATAATTCGACCTAAAAATCCTTAGGAATAATATACGATCCTTTAGAACCACTTGGATTAGATTAGGACATATATTATTTTTTAATTCCATGAAGATTTAAAAGTTTTAAATTCAATGTTTAATAACTAAACCATTTTTAATATAGGGTTAAACATAAGATAAATTAAACTATGAATATTAATTATAAATATAACATAATTTACTACATAATGGTATTAAATTTTTATATTTTAGACATTAATTTATTTAATTTTTTTATGACACAATGGAGATGAAGTAATTACCTAATTAATGAAATATTAAAATAATTGATATTAGAAATATCTAAATAAATGTAATTTGAGAGTTATTATGAATTAATATAATTTTCCTGGTTAATATGAAATGTTAGGGTTGGTTAGATGAATTTTTTTCGAAGTAATAATTCTGTTATGAATTTAGAAAAAAATACCAAATAGTGTCGAACTTGACATAAAAGAGTTTTTAAAACAAATATTATATTATTAATTGATATTATATTCCTAAAAATATAAGTCTCAGAAAAAAATCATATATAATGATATTTGTACCATTAATGAAACAATTTGGGTTCTCTTGAAAGTTTATAGTAGGTTTATTAACCATATAATATAAAAATACAAAGAGACATGGTAAATGTCAACGAATTTAACTAAGAGTTAAATCTAAAAGATAAAGTTAATATAGTGACCAAAACCTGTATAAAACCTATTTGTTGAGTGTTTTTTTACCCATACCCTTTTTATCTTTTAAATAATTCAGTTTAAAGCCATTTTAAAACGAAAATTATTTAATTATAAAATAATATTTCTATCTTTTCCTAAGGTTCCCCTTACCCCTCTTATAAAAGGGAACCACCCTTCTCTCTTATTCACACATCCAATGCCATTTGGCTCGAACAAGACCTACCCAAATACCCTCTCAACTACCCTTACTTTATCCTAGATGCCTTCCTATAGTCATAAATCCATCCTATGGAGCCCTTTTGATCAAATCAAAAGGAAGAACCCGAAGAAGAGGTAAATATTTCATCACCTCTTTCAAGTTCCTTTATTCTTCCACTTCACCTTTATTTTTGTTTCCGGTCTAAAAAAAATTCTCCATTATCTTATATATAATATGATGTGGTTCTAAATATGGTACAACTATATTAATTATTCTATCCATCCTTTTAATGACATGTCACGATATGTTCGTATGTACATCTTACCGTCTCCACGTCGTAGTGTAATTGGTATTCAATACATTATTATTTGGATGGGTATAATAATGATGTGTAATTCATGAAAATAATAAATATTAAATGATAATGATTTTTAATATACGATATAACATCCAATTATATATTATTTTAATACCAAATTAATTATATTGTCACTCGTTCGTACGTACGGATTACAGTCTCCCCGAACGCGATTAGATTCATTCCCCATCATATCCATTCAAGAATAATTTTCATTAGACTATTAAAAATTATGTTAAAAGAATTAATATCATTCTGAATAAGAATAAAATACATCCTATCCATAACAAACATTACTTACATAACAAATCATATAAAGGAAAATGAATCAGTTAACACCCAGAACGAGGATAATACGATGATATGCTTAACAATGCAATGTTAAAAGATCTTATACGATATTATATTAATGTGTATGATTCTTCTATAATTTAATAACAATTATTTCCACATTATACTAGAGGTTAAACTACCCTCAACCAGGGAAAGGAACAAGGTAAGGTTTAATTTTACAATCTCTTCATTATTCGAGGTTGTTTATATGTAATTATCTACTGGGACCTCTTTATCTTCCACGTCCATGTTTCTTAAAAATGTATTTCAAAACATTATTACTATTTTATAGACTATGGTTTAAATTAATTTATACCCTTGAATGATTTTTTTGAGATTCTTATAAAGGAATCTTTCTGTCATTTTTGAAACAAGGTACTTTATGACCTTTTTGACAAAATTAAGGTAAAAATGTTTTTTAACTTATACAGTAGGTGCAGCTATTTTACGCCATTATAACATCGTTGAAGCTTACCTTAAAATATTACAAGAATATATTCAAATATAAATGGTTTATTTTATAATTATGTGACCTTTAAATGATTTTCAAATGGAAAGAGATATTTCTCTAAAAAGGTTTTTATTTAATCTATGTCAACATCCTTCGATAGATTTTAAGTTTGTATGAAGTTATTTTATTATGAAAAAAAATTCATATTGTATTGATGGTTTTGTGATATGTTTGATTGTGGATGTGTTATTTCATAACATTCATGGTTTATGGATAATGTAATGACATTTCATATGCCAGTTTTTATGTGAATGTTTTTGTTCTGTTTAAACCTTTTAATATGGGAAATGCATTGGAATTAGTGAGTGACAGGTGGAGCCCACTATATTACCTCGATGCATTAGTAGGACTAATGAGACAAACTAGTATCTTGTTCCAAGGACATGACAAAATCTTATTTTTAGTCTTGGTAAAAGGCCTTGACTATGTGGTTATGAAAGTCTGAAATTATTCATTCCCTCATTATGAATGTGGCTATTGATACTGCATGTGATAATTCAACTAGTAGAATATCCACGTCAGTAAGTAAATGGAATTATTTTGATTTATATTTTCCATATTATGTTGAAAAGGGTTTTGTTTTATTTCTATACATTGCCTTATATTTTTAGGCTTATTTATGAATGTTTCTACTATATTGTTATACTTACTGAGCATCTAAACTCACTCCTTCCTATGTTTTACTTTTCCCTGGATGCGAAAAAGTATATTATGACTAACCTGAAGGGATAGTCTATGGGATATAAGTGTTTTCTAGGGAAACAATGTTGTTGTGGGTTTCCATTTTATGATGTAATATAAACCTTATGAATGTATCTAGTAAATCCGAGGCTACTAAACTAATCGGTCTTTCAAGAATTGATCTTTTATGATCATGCCAATGATATTTAATAATGCCCCGACTCTATAATTCTGGGGTTGCATCATTAAACTTTTAGATGATACACCATTGGTTGAGAAACCATCAAAGTGAGACACTACTTGAAATCCACCTCTGGGTTGTGACACCACCAGCGAGCCACCTACAGGGTGAAACACCGCTTGTGAGCCACTACTAGGGAAATAAAACACGGTTTCGAGACCCCATTGTTTGTAGTCACATCCAAATTTCATAAATCATTATAGTGTAACACCGTTGAAAAACATGAATAACTGGGAATTTTTGGAAAGTGTTGTAATGAGTCAACTTGGCTTACCTGGAAACCTAAAACTCTAGGAATCTCATAATGTAAAGGACTGGAAAGGTTCATACCATTACAATATGTACATATATTTCTTACATGACAATCAAAAAATTTATGATGTATCATATATCTTAATTTTAGAGTTTTTTTGGAATCTTCTAGAAGAAAACTGTACCAATAATAATGATAACGTGAAATAGGTGGATTTCTACAAATTAATACCTAAATTTTATGGTGGTCGAAGAACTCAAGTGGCAATATAGTCTCTAAATTTTCTAAGAGATCCTGAAACATCAAGTAATTATTAATTCTAAAAGTGTTTTAGATTTCTTGGGTATGTTTAAGGACCCATGTCCGGATTTTTGGATGGACATCATTCTATCTCAAATTACGGATTGTATAAATGAAGAATACATAAATGAAACATTCATCAAGTGAATATTTATTTTGGAGGCTATTGTGGAGAATTTAATAGAATGTATAAATCTATAATAGATTCATTGAATCGTGAATAGGAACATTAATTTTTTAGTGAGATAATTCCATTTTTCTTTTAATATTTTATATAATGAATCCATGTATGTGAATATATTGAAGAAGGGTATCTTCACAGACATTTTTTCCAAAGTTCCCTTATCTTGGTTGGCCTTTTTTTCAAATTTAGTAAATCCATCATTGATAGAAAATTTATTTTTGGAGGGTAACCCAATACAAGAAGAAATTTGATACCATTTAATATTAGTGAAGGTTAATAGTTTAACAAGAAGTAAGAGATTAATGATTTGGATGAGCCTACTCATTCTCTTGTTTTTCCTTCAAGGAGTAATAAACCATTATTTTTTAGTGTGCTATTTCTGGTCCTTCAAAGCCTTCATGCTTTAATTTCATATGGGTAGTTCACAATTTTGTTTAATTGGGAATTATTTAGTATTATTGTATGATAATGTATTGAAAAAAGGAATACCCTAAAATCTCAAAAATCTTGATAGTATCCCAATGAATCTCTTTATGTATTTTTATCTTCACATCATTCTCCTCTAAATTCCTTTATTATATTGGACTTGATTAAGAACCTCAATTTTTTGGGACACTATACCTTGGGAATATTAAAACGGAAATCAAAGTTTTTTGTGAAATTATTGATATGTCTTAGATAGGATAATTATAATTGAGACTGTTTTTGTTTGACATATGTATTGTGTTTCATATTTGTCCAGGTGATATTTTATCACGTTGTTGATCCATTATCAAACGCTCATCTTATATGGTGAAAAGACATAGTATTGGTCTGACATTTATGGATATTCATGGAACAATTGTATGTTAATTTTTAATTTGGAGATAGTTACACGTGTGAGGGTCTTTATTGATTTAGATAACATTCAAATGTATTGTTCGAGGTAATTATCTATTTATGGTTTGAACAATTTTGACCTTTATTTACTAATCCTTGAAACTCATATTTTTTTTTGAAAAAGAGTGTTATAATAGAGGGTATATTATCACATAGACATCACATTACATTATGAGATTTCTTATTTATTGGTATTTTATCTTATTCTTCATTTTTTGTGACATTTAATTATGATATTTATATAATATTTTACAAATTTTTCTATTACACAATCAATATATATTTAAAAAATCCTCTAAATGGACATATAAAGGGGCATGTAGTTTTTAGTATATATATTAACAAGGTTAGTGCAAAATCTGTCAACCCATGTGAGGAAAATTTATAGCACTCATTTTCTTGTCTAGGTATTGATAAACTATTTGAAATTGATTTTATAAGCTATGTATATACACCATGAGACTTACCTTTTTCATTATATTTTTAATTTCCAAAACATCCCCTCTTCAAATGAATAAAATTATCATATTTTCTCCCATACCATTCACTCAATACATAACAAGGTTCCCTAGGAATGTGTCCCCCTTTCATCTACATTTATTATAAGGTTTACCCATGAATTTTGTGTGGAATATCTTAGGGAAAACCTCAATTTATATTATCTGTATTTTTAGTTTCTCATATATCCAATCATCCCATACTGTTGAACTCTATGTGAGGATCCCAAGGGTAAGGATTCAACATAATGCCCTATGGATTGTGGTTTGAGAATATGTGGATTGATCCTTGAGTATTTGTTCTACCATATTTTAGGGTCTCATGTCACATATTCTCACAAAATATAGGTGTTTCATTGGATTTATTTTATCTGTAATTCTATGAAGTTCTTGGGTTTTTATTATGTCAAATTTATTAAAATAATCATGTTTTATAAACTCTTATGGTAAATAAAATAACTACAATAATCCCATTAATAGTTTTAAAAGAATTTATTTGTGTTCATACTATTTTGATCTAGAAACCATTTATTTTACATATAATATGTTTGAAAAAAATTGATAAGTTTTTCTTAATGTTTTTAGATATTTATATGATGTTTTTAACCTAAACACTTTCAAGAGAATTGTTTTATGAGATAGATATATTTTTTGACTTATGGAATTTATTTTTAAACGTTTCGATGGATTTATTTGATAAGTTCATTTTTTCCTATAATAAAATTCATGTTTATTATTATTTGTATATTTTTTTATTATTTTTAATTCATTCATGAAGTGTTATGTAAGTAATATTTTGGAAGAAACATTTTTTCTTGTAATTCAAAAGAATCTTGAAAATGTTGTTGTATTTTAATGTAGTTTCTTGAAGGGATATTTTGAAGAATATTTATAAAATGAAACCCTATGGAACATTTCTCACCTAAAAGGTATTCTTTGATGACATCAATCTAGAAATAGTTCTCCAAATAAATTTTTGAATTAATTATTAGTACTAAATCTAATAGTTTGGCTGGAACCTTTTCTATATGGTTTTAAAAATGGGCCATACCCTTTTAATAATCACCATGTTATTATATTATATGTTAGTAGGATAGTTTCCTTGATTTATTGTAGCTCATGGGTGTGTTATAGATAGATAATTTGTATGAATGGGGTGTATAGAGATTGGATGAAGTGATGTGATTATGATATGATGGTATGGTATATACTACTCACATATGGTTGATAAATGATAAATATTCCCCCACCACACATAACTATCATCACAGAGATCCCAAGAATATTAGTGAGGGATTGAGAAATATATAATATAATTCTATAATGAGACTGATTAAATCCCCTTTGGAATAATATTAACTAGGGATATAGGGTAGTGACATTGGTGAAGCTTTGTTAAATTAATAGGGATGTTATAAACTCATAATGTAACTATAAGATTAAATATGGTTCCACTTGAGCACATCTAAGAACATATTATGAGTTTTTAGGCATTTAAAATTATTATATATACCATAATTCTATTTATTTTCACTTAATTTTTATTACAATACCATTTCACCAATGATATTTTTCCTCTATATTGTTGTTAGCATGTTTTTCTAGTTTACTAGAGTTTTTCTATACCATTACCCTTTTATATGATGTGCTCCACTATTTAACATTATAATTTTTTTCCATTATAATAATTTATCTTTTGTTCATTTATTAGTTTTTATGTTCACAATATAATTTTAAAAAATTGTTTTTAAAATAAAAAATATAAAGGTGAATTTGAGATGGATTATTTTGATGTGAGTTTTATTGTGTTCTTAAAATGTTTTCTATATTTCAATGAGAATTCAAATATTATTGTGATATGATTCATCCAAAATGATAAAAACATATATTTTAATATTTTATTTCAAACTAGAATCTATGGGATGTTGTTTTAACATAAATACATCATATATGTTAAGAAATACTACTGGACTATTTATGATCAACCCCTGCTAACACAACATAGTGAAAATATACAAAGTGGATTTTATAGGTTCAAGGTCTATTATCAAAATGTGTTTCTCTATGGATTTATTCCATTGATCCAATCGTGGAATAGGTAGATTTTAATGTTTTACGATGACCTCATGGTATAATGTATTTTGTGTTGAGATTATTTTGTGTCTTATTTTCTCTCCTGGGAGTATTGGCTTTGTTAGCCTTCACATTTTTCCAATTTAGATCTATTCAATTTGGTAGTTTATTCTGAGTTGCTTTGGATAGTTACCCTTTTTATGAATCATTTATATGATTATAGTTTATAATAATTTTTTAAGGATTTCCATTTTATGAACACACCAGGAATTGTTTTAATAAAATTCCACAACATAAATAATATTTTTTATTGCGTGAAATTGTTACGATTATGTGTGTTTTGATTCTGTGCAACTTTTTTCCTTTCAATAATGTTAATTAATTCCCTTAGAGCCTAACCATGGGTTGGATCTGGTTCCTGGATGAGGGGTTAGAATAGTTTTTTAATGACAAATACAACTTATTATTTCAGATACTCGACCCAGTTCTTTCTTCAAACCGACTATTGATTTCATCAATTATTTTATTATATTCTTTTATTTTTCACTATATAGTCATTAAATTAATTACATGAATCTTTAGAGGTCTCGATATCTTACACTACCATATCTATCCTAATAATATCAAATTTTATTTAAAGAAAATATATTTTTGATTATTTCATTATCTCTCCTATTTTTTCTACTTTTTCTTACATTGAATTAAAAACACATCCTGTTCCCGTGTGAGTTTAACCCTCATATAAAAAAACTCTTTTAGGTTGATCATATTTTTCATAAATACAAATATTTACTTAAAAATAAAAAATATAACATATTCCACATATAAAATAATTGTGACTTCATTATCGTCAATTAAACTTTCATCATCATCTTAATCATTACTCAATAGATAATTCTACTAAAAGATATTTCAAATTAAACCCAAATATATAATGTTTCAAATTAGTGAAAACCTTAATTTTCTTTGTTAAATTCATGTATTTAATAGATCTATATTACTCCTTCCTTACGAAACTTGTAGTGATATTTTAAAAATTTTATTATTAAAACAAGAAAAGAGTATATTACCTTCATATATATTTTTCCTCACATTAATATTCTTATAGAAAGATATATAATTTTATAAAAATATTATTTCTTGATTTTTATATCTTTGTGAATCATAGTATCATATTTTATTTTTTGATAGAAATAACATTTATTTATTTTATAGATTTTATCTCAGGCTTCCCTCTCATCTCATAATCCATCAGCTTATAGTCATAATTACTAAAGATCTATTTAGTTGGTTCTTGTAAATGGAATGATAGAAACCTTGGAATTATAAAAGGGTGTAAAATAGACTTATTTTTTAATGATATAAATCTTTCATCTAATCTTATATATCCCAGTATTGATCCCACTACATCTTGGAGTTGAAGGATGAAGTCATCATTCTATCATTTTCACTCATCATTGGGTTGATGAAATTTTCGTTCAGCACTCATGACCTACCTTTTATTACCCTGCATACCATTCATAAATATTTGTTACTATGCCCCATATAAATTATTATTATGTTAAATCAAAAAAAATTATTTTATATTTTTATTGATAAGGGTTCATTTACAGTATCTCTAGCCTTTATATTTTCATTTAAACTCACATAATATCACCAAATTGCATTAAATGTAAATTAGTAGTTAATATGTCATGTTCATGATATTTTATGTGAGGTCTGTAGAGATCCAGCTTATTTTAAGAAGATCTACCACCAATATCATAATTCAACAAGACATTATGAGTGTTCATGATCATGATGGGCTAGGTATAAGAACAATAGAATCACAAAAACCATTTTATAAATGGTTTGACGCATAATAAAATTGGAATGACCCATCCATGGATTGGATAAATACATGGACCCCAAAATTAGGTTCAAAATTTATAACATATAAAAGAGTAAACATTCAATTTTCTAGTAGAAAAAATCATTGTTACCATCACATCATCATATATAACATTTCTGAGATAATAAATACACATTATTTCAATTTGAAAATTCTAAAAACAAAATAGATGTATCAATTCCTAAATATTATATTAATAAAATCTGACTAAAGAATACACCTCTCCCATATTCATTATTTTGTAAGCTCACTCTGTCATCCTCCAAAAGGATCACACCATCCCTAGTAAAATATTATGAAATCTCCCTCAATATTCCTATATAAGTCTTACTCAGTCCCTTGAAAAAAATAATTACAGTCTCACAGTCCCATGGTTCCCCATTTGATTCTCAAGTCCTAAAATATCATCATCAACAATGTTCAAAAAATAAAAAACTTTTTAAAACCTAATTCAACAATACAACATTCCAATTTCAATTTAAACATTTACTCAAGGAAATACCTTTTCAAAACAATTAAAAATACATTTAAAAGTACAAAACCACATTGATTTATTTTGTTAAACACATGGATGAAATTATGTAAATTATATTTTTAAACTAATGTTGAAACAACAGATTTCTAATATAAACAGTGACTCATATCAAAAATGGAATTAAAACAAATTATCTATCAATTTAAAGTTAATTTGATAAATAGAAACCATTGATGGAAATAAAAAAATTAAAGACATGGAAAACAAAATAAAATAGAGACACCTTCAATAAAATAATTAAAATCTTTCGTCATTTGATATATTCCACTAAAATTTGTAAAGATAAGTCATAAAACAACTATAAAACAATGAAAAAATTTAAACCACCCACTAACAAACCTATAATTAATCATGGTGTGTTGTCGAGATTCAAAAATCCTGCAATATAGAAGAACATGGGATAATATGGGTGGATAACGATTAAATCAAGAATAAAATGGTATAAATAAATTCAAAATCTCATGGAATAAAGGGGAAACGACAAAAACAAATGGTTGAAGCTCCAAATAAAAATGTATAGGGATACATGTGATTAAGATGAGAAAACTAGACCATAGACTTAAATTAATATATGGGAAAAATGAAAAAAAAACAAAGAAAATTAAAGATCTTGAGAGACAAAAATGTAATGTAAACCAAGAACCAACCATGGGGGATCTACTATATTCAAAAAATCAAAGCCACATAGTTTCTACTGTATCCCACACATTTTTTCATGCTATGATCATAACATGAACAATCCCACATTCTCTGAACAGTCTCCATTAATGAGGTAGTAGAATCATTAAAGAAACAATGATCCAACCATGAATCAAGATCTATTTTGTGAAAAAACGTTTTCTGACACCCAAAACTGTGGAACACCATTAAAAAATAAAAATAAAAATAGAAATAAAAACTCATATAAGACTTACTAGTGATCTAAAATGAGTCACAAACCAACACTCTATGACACATTCTCCCACCAACTGTTCTTACACATTCTCACAATAAAATATTTAAGGACACTACTCTCTCCCCAAGTATTACTTCTCTCATGTTTCATGGATATCATCACCACAATTCTAAATCAAATTGACTAATTTAATTGATTTACCCTATATATCAATATTTTGTAAATAAAATAAATGAATTGGATGCTTCATAACAGATAATTCAATATCCACCTCTAAATATTCCAGCTCTATGACAAGAGATGGGTCTGGACAATATTTTTCTACTAAGAAACACGAATTTTATTCTCAAAACAAATCAAATAAACTGTAAAATATGACTTGTATTCTACCTTTAAAAGTTGATCTACAATATAATGAATAATAATATAATATATAGAAATATTCCCTTAATTTTCCATGAGACAATGTCCCAATTGAACAAATACCTGAAGAAACAACAAATAACAATCATCAAATTCCAAAGGGAGTTAGCCTCAATTGGAATATTATTTATAGTGAATCTGGGTTTTCACAAAACATTCCATAATTAACCAAACATTCTCAACCATATCCATAATGAGACCGTGTCCTAATATAAAACACTCACTATCCTCATCCCAAAAAAAATTTACTCGAACAACTACCCATATAATTACTCAAACTAGGTTATCCTATTTTAGGAATGATAAATTTTAATGAAATAAATATCAAAAAAAAATTATTGAATGTCCCATAATCCTCCCAGGTTAAGAACAAAATCCCATAACACATCATAGATAGTATGGATGGTCCATCCAAACTAGTATTTTATCTATATGTGGTAAACTCTTCTCATTCTCATATTGGTTAGAAAATCTTCATGGATTACCATCTAAAATAAATAACAAAAATGAGAAAAGTATTCAAAAATATCACAGAGGGAAACCCATGAATTATAATATACTCTCAAAAATACAAGTTCCTGAGTTCTTATACATTCATCGACTCATTGATTGACTGAAAATAGAATGATTTCACCAAATGGAAAAAATTAACTAATATATAATCATTCTTACTAAGATTATGTGGTATTTAGATCATTATATTGATTGATATTTTATCCCATTTTAACAGTAGAATGGGAAGAGACTAAAACAAACGGGCTAGTTTACAATTTTAAGCACTAATCCTCTTGAAGATGAGACTTCATAAAACAATATTATAAACTGGTCTCCTCATACCGGTCAACGATATCTACTATAGTAGTCGTAATATATTTTATTGTATCCCTGGTTTATGAGACAATTGGAATGAATCCTATTATGAGTAACATTATTCTTTATTGTAAAGGGAAGAAACAATTCCTCTCTATAAAGGAGAGAACAATCAAGAGGCAGAGACAAATCACATTAGGTATCAAAACCATTTATATATCTTCCACACATCTTGTAGTTCAGGTTGGATGCATTCCCACACCAAAATCAGTACAAAATAGATGGTGTGACCCACTCATTGTAAAAAAACATCGTATCTATTCTTCTATATGTCCTAAATCAGAGTGGAATACATTATGATTAATTGATACTCATATAATATTTCAGGAACAACCTTAATCATAACAATAATGATCAATGAATCAAATACCAAATAACTATTTGAACTAAGGGTTAAATACCTATTGGTGAATATATAGTTCAGACTCTTATTATCTGGGAATACTATAAAACTCTCCCTGGGGAGGTTATATAATAACGAATTCAATGAATTCATTGTAACTTCAAAAACATGGTTAGGGATGGGGTAATTATCCTTATATTGTTATTTATACCACAAACTATAAGATATCACATGGTAATCCTACATAATTGTGTGTCAGAACCCCACAAATGAGGCATCAAAAAACATTGAATAATATTCATTTTTTAGGAATAATAAAATACAATGCCGATGTCAAATTGTGTTGAATCTCACCAAATGAATACTGTCAATTCACACTACACTCAATATTATACCCTTTATTCGTTAGTGATTTCAAGGGTGAAGATAACACAGAGAAGTCCTGAATAGAGCATCTATAATACCAATCCATGACCAAGAAAATTCTAATCTTAATCAAAGTATTTGGTATTTACTTATTCAAAACTAATTTAATCTTTTCAACATCCACTAAAACAACTTTCTCATATATCACATTCCCCATGAAATTCTCCCACAAAATCCAAAACCATAATTTGTATAGATTAGAATATAGATGATTCTATCTCAAGATTTTAAAAACAACCTCTAGATGATCTATTTGGTGCTCTTCCATTTGGAAATAAACCATGATTCGATCTATAATCATGACAATGATGGAGTTTATAAAGAGATTTAAAATATGGTTCATCAAGTCCATACAGGTTGTAGGATAATTGGAAAGTATAAAAAACATAAAAATATAATCAAAATTTCTATAACATCTCTAAATGGACATCATTGTAATATCCTCCAATAAATACCATCAATTGATGGTACAGTAATCTCAATTATATCTTCGAAAACCATCAATCTTTGAGTAGATAATCAAAGAAATCATCAATTTCATGAAACATATATTTACTATTTACAATCACATGATTAAGATTACAACTATCCTCTAAAATTCATAGACTCGCATTTTCATTCCTTACAATTATTAATGGAGATTTCCATAGTGACATGCTAGGATAAATCCCATACTCATGAGTTATTATAATGGATCATAGAAATCTATGAACTTATCCAGATCCATTAGTTATGATGGTAAGGAAATGGGGCTCATCTCATAGAGAATACTGATAATAAACTCAACATCACATGATATAGGTAACTATGAAGACTCATTCAGAAACACATTGGGGTGATGATATAAAACAAATGGAATAAATCCAACTTAACACTACACTATGAAATGAAGGAACTAAATGGAAATCTGATAAAATATTAATAAAATCTATTAAAAAATTGGTATTTCTACCTTGATTATTGATACTACTCACCCTAGAAGATTTTAGTGCTCTAATCATGTTATAGAAACTAAAACCTATGACAATAGTAATCAATCATAGATTTGAATCTAAGAAACCAATCCTTAATGATGATGATATTGGAAACATCTAGGTCCAACATGAGGAAGGTACATACTAATTACACATCAGTGATTAAAACATGTCATTGCAGGCACTTGAATCAATACTCTTTCTTCTTACCCTATGGGGTAACATAATCAATTATAAAGGTTAACAAATCCTATCACACATAAAAAGTTTCATGAAACATTAATAATAATAATTAATATTTAGAACCTATATAAAATAAAAATAAATCCATGGATGAAGAAATAATTAACATAACACTCATTATTCCTATAATAGAGTATGTTTCCCCATATACCATATTTTATAAAATACACCTATGTACCTAGTCCTACCATAAAAATTATTTTCATGGTAAAAAACACCTTTAAACTATGGATTAGAACATTTTTCCATAGACTCATTTTATCAAAATTTTGAACCCTTATAAAATGTGGAACCAACAACAATCCCTTTTGGGAAAGCCTATAAGAATCTTTTATGATAAACTAATTCCCACACTAGTGGAATTACATCATATAATTGGGGAATTCAGGTCTAGTATGGACATACATACCATACTGTTAGAAGGTCACCTAATTACATACTAAAGTTACAACTAGTGTAGATCCTGATGATCAATGACCACTCCTTCCACTCCCCTAACACGGTACATCCCACTTCCAATTCTAGGGAGAAAATATCACTCGCTAACACCCACCGAAGTAAGACCAGTGAGGCCTATCTATTCATCCATTTCTACCATTTCAATATCCACCTTATCAACCATCTTATCTTGGTACGGTTGAAAAATAATTATAATAATTAAACTGATCGCAACCATCAATCCCATTTAAAAGTGACAAGATTTATGGTAATTATTCATGAGGAGCTCATGAGACCCATCATCCTACATAGAAAATGGAGAAAAATACATTGTCACTAGATGGTCTCTATTATCCATCATTATAAACTCATAATGCTTCAGTAACCCTAATAAATATTTTTATAAATTCTGATTAATAACCTCTTTAAAAGTAATCCATGTGAGAAACACATATTACATCATTATAACCATAGATCCAATTCCTATCTGATCCCCACAGAAATAATTGGTAAATCAAACATTGAAGGCCTTAACAGTTTTAAATAACTAAAAGATATGGTCGAAGAATTTCAGCTACTCCTTAGGCTCTTGAGTTCCCATTTCGCCTCAAAATACCAGATGAATTTTTCTTAGTAATATGTATGGCATGGTCCCCACTTGTGCTAAAGTATGACTTTGCTCATGTATTATGTACTATATCATACATATTACCAACTCTACAAAATCTAGATCCAATGGATGGTTTACATGAGATACTTCTTATAAAATTCTCTCTATATTCATAGATGATGCCCTTACATGATGAATTATTTTCAGAACACAACACATAAGGCTATTAAATGAAAAACTGTGTCTTAAACATCATATATTAAACAAAAAACATAATATAATAGGTATAAAAAATCAATAATATCATAAAAAACTAATCTAAATAAATTATGGGGTAAAAAAATAAACAATTAAACAATTTTCCACTATTAATGGTTTGGCCACACAGTTTGAATAAACATGTTCAAACCCTAAAATATCCACTAGAAGATTATAGAAAATCTTTCATGGGTTCTGCACTATTTCAAACTAAATGTGCGCATAATCTATGAAGATTCTTCTATCTTCCGCATTGGAGCCCAAAGCTCAACAAATCACACATGATCACCCTATAACTCCTCATCAATAGAAGTAAAATACCACTAAAAAATCCATATATATTCTCAAAATTTAAATAGAATCCCCAAAACTGATGGAAAGTTGAGGTTCTACACTAATAAAAATTGTATAGACACTCATCCACTCATACCACATGATCATATATGGTCCAAGATCTTGTATACCACTAACCCCAAAATAAAGAAAGCCTATAATTCTATTTTTTCATGACCACTCGGTAATACCTGACCTATTACCTGAGTTGGTATTCCATAAGGTAAAAACCAATTTCTTGATCTCAAAAGGCGAGTAAATGGATCCATAATGTCTCAAATAACCATTTGGGAATAGTTTCAACCTTAATAAAACAATTATGATCAATCCATGAATTAGAAAACCACACCAACCCTAAAATACAAAAAAAAATAGATGTAACATGTAAAATAGTAAATATAGAAATGACCAATAATGGATATCATAAATACCATTATATAACCATATATATTATTTCATATACAATACATACACATGATATGCATGGTCTATGGATAATAACTAAAAATAGGGATCATGATCCAATTGATAAATACATATAATCCCACAAAAAATTCATAAACCATCCCTCATGTGTAAAACATTTGGAGACTATATCTAATCAAATAAAATAAAACCCAAAAGATGGTAATCCTGAAAGGAAAACATAATGAATGATACCCTTTCCTTAACCCGTGTCATGTAAAAAACGTTTTTCCAACACCAAAATGCATAAGAAGGGTATGAGGAAGAAATCCTAATATGATGACACCATGAATAAATATCCGGATTTTGACCATGGAAAAAATTTGAATATCATGTTCAAAATAAAGTTAACTTTTAAAAATTTCTCACATAAAAAACATTTTTCACTTCAAATCCTTTTTGGTTTTATAAACAATATACATGCTTCAACAACATTTAAAAAATGATTCTATAACTTTTTAATTCAATCCAAAACAATATTTCTCTATACACCCATGAAAAGTATGAATAAGGGTACAAAAATAAGCATTACCATATAACCAAGTAAAATTTAAATGTGAATAAAACAAGATACATGAATCACACAAGGAATTAACAAAATACGTAAATTATATGAATTCTAATCATCAATATGTAATGATAACCATGGGATCTAACCAAAATGGACTTGTCTGGACTTGTCTAAAAAATGGGTTTCTATCTAGACATGAAAGTCTATCACTTTTAAATATCACGTAGTATCCCCTAAACCTAATCATTAAAGAGCACACACAATTCCTTGGTTAGTATGTTTGAATCTCACATGGTCTTCCACTAAAAAGATCACTTGGTCCCCTGTAAAACATTTTAAAATATTATTATCCTAATATTCCCCTATGATCTCTTAAATGAATTTTTTTTAAAATCATCAAGTTTATAACATAAAATCCATTTCAAAAGACAAATGAATATTAAAACATTTCTATTTTATTTCATAAATCTGCACCATGGATGAAATATTTGAAAATACTTTAAAAACCCCAATATAAAATATATATCCACTTTTAACCATTTAAACATATAGATGGAGTACATTAAGAAAACTCCCTTTGAAAACCCACGTTAAAACATCAAATTTTCAATAAAAACAATGACTCAAAGAAACATCGCATAATCATCATTAACAGTCAATTTGATAATTGAAAACAAAAAGTGATAAGGAATCAAATGTTAGCGAAGAAAAATTCCTTTATCTAAAGAATCCCACATGAACCTGAACTGAATCTGGTTGTATTCGGTGAAAAGCACTTGAAATAGGAATCAAAATTCCTCACACACCTCAAACAGAAGGAAGCAATGAAGAACAACCTTTAAAAACAAATGATATTATTATGGGATCTGGTTAGGGTTTTAATATTCCAAATAAGTTAATTAAATATGAGAGAGTATAAGGGGAGTATGATGAAATCTTGATGAAATGGGTATTACCTCAGGCTAAACCACTAAGGAATCAAGGGGAACCCCCAAAACCAAGGGATGAATATCTAATACCAGGAGGAGGGAGATGTTCATGGTGGGTGAGGAGGAATGATATTAAGAGACATATAATCCCTTAAGGGAATATGGTAAAAAAATTAAAAAATTATAATAAAGAAAGAACACATTGGATTTCTACACAGTTAGGAAATCCAAACACTAGATTTGTGGTAGCAAATTTATACCAAAAATCAGATCCACAAGATTAGGACCAAATATCGAATAGTCACACAATCCATGATAAAACTGTTAAAAATCGCACTATCTCAAAACTATAACCATCACACAGTTATCCATATGGAAATAAAAACCATTATCTAACTGGTTTCCTGGGTCTATTTTCCTAAAAAACATCATTTCTACACCTCAACACCTAGAAACTACAAGAATGAATAATATTAAAAGATAAATGTAAAATAAGTTATAACAATGAGTCCAGGTATTTCAAAAGAACTCACGTGATTATTCTATTATCAAAATATTAAAAGTGGACCTCGATATTATTCTATTAATTATAACATGAGCCCTTCAATCTTCAAGCATGCATAATATTAAAATGAAGAAAATAAAATAGGGAGAGATGGGTTTTAAGTGGTTCACTAAAATGGTCCAGTCCAAGGAGAATATGTTTATGGTTTTTTATGTACCTAAGGTGAAAATTACTCATTGTAGATAAAAAACTCATTCTGGAAAGGTACACATCAAATTTTGGAAAACACCATCTTTTTTTGGTATTTTCACATTTCATTGAGATAATGAATATAATGGATGCAATATTAAGATATCATAAAATGATTCTAAAAAATAAGTGAATAACCATAACAATGAGGGTGTTATCTTTGGAATTATATTTATACTTTATGTTAGGATATTCAATGGAGTTCTTCTATATTCTCTTCTCATTAATTTATATTTAATCAATATATATATATTCTATAAAAACCACCTTTTCAAAACATCTAGTTGAAAATTTTCAATTCACCAAATAATGTACCGTTGATCTAATGATTTATATTTATCAATCATTTTAATCTCTAATTAGATAGTCCCAAGTGATCCAAAAGATTATAGTGCATCCATTTTGTACCAGAAAAATTGAATTCATCCCTCGAATATTGACCCATTACTCTGTCTCTAATATCCAATTTAATATCCAATGTAAACTAGAATCTAAAACTTCACGATACAACCACATTAATTAATGTGAGAAATTCATGGCCCAAAATATATTGAAGTGTATTTTTCCTCTTCACGATGCATTATCTAGTCAATAATCATATGTAAAAAATTCATCAAAATATATATCCTTTATGTCTCTGAGAAAGATTGTCTGATTTTCCTTGATTCATAGTTAATGAAATATTATAATATAAGTACATTATTTTAGGTGTTCACTTCAATTCTAGTGCGAAACAAACCTAGAATCTGTATTCTTGGTCTAATAACATTTAAATGGATGGGTTTCATGACACATACTCCTTACATTATATTTTATGAATGATCCAATCATTATGTGATTTATCATTTAATGTGTTTGTATTAGATTTACAAGAAAAATAATTTGACACAATAATTATATCTGAAAAAAAAATCCTTATGTGTAATTATAACTAGATCTCCATATTCATATAAATCATCCAAACATCATTGACATCATGAAAATAGTAATTGTGTGTAGCATGAGACCCCAAATATTGAAAAGATAACAAAATAAAACAACACTGAACATTATGGGAAATTCCATTACTCAGAATAAGTAGTAACGACATGTCCATTAACATCAATTTGTGAATTACTATTCTTGTTCTCATTCAATAAACCATATGATTTTTAATCTACAACCATAAAAATATTTTAATTTTAGTTTTCTAAAAATCAATCCATGTTGTTGAATTGTGATTAAAGTCATAATGAGATCATTCTATTTCTAGAATCTATTGAATAGTTCACTCACACACATCAAGGGACTTTACCAACCTAGATTATCTCCCGGTTTTCCCACCAATACCTATTTTCCCTAAGGTCTTTGACCTTCACATATGCTCTCCTCAGCATGGAATTTCTACAAATGAGTTCAATGCACCGTCAGATCTTCCTAGATCGTCACTTGTTTCTTAATTCCGGGGTCTCCGTCCTTTGGGTGACACTATCAGATGATTTGTTTTCGAATCATTGCGTCTCTAAAACTGAGTGGTGGTGGGTATTCTCGATCAACATCCACTGATGACTCACTTCTCATCAGATGAGGATTTGGTCATCGTCTAGTCCAGCGCTCCTCAGGTGTTCAATGGTTGTAGATTTTTTCTCATGCGATGGTCCTTTAATCTCAACATGAATCATGACCCGTCTTCAGCTACAATGTGGGTAAGTTTTTCTGACCTGTCTCTACCCTTCTAGAATCCTGACATTATTTGTATACTTTGGAATTTCGTTGGGAGATAATAGTTTTTGGAAAATTGCACATCTATGATATATCAACCTATTATTCCTTGCGCATGTGTTGAGGTTGATGTCTCCAATAAACCATCTGATTGGCTATGACTATAGGTGGTAGAAGAGCTTTGATGGAAGCAGAGAGTGGTGTTTAATTCATGGCCAATGTTCTACTCAAGATGCAACAAACTCATCCATTTGACCTCTGGGTGTCATCGTGTGAACCAGGACTAGACATCAGCGGTGTAGGCAGATATAATTGTTGAACACTAGTTGTAGGTTAAGGTTGTTTTGGGTGAGCATGAGGATGTGTGTGGGGTGGTTCCAGTCGAGATGGATCTAAAAAGGTACCATGATCCTCCAGTTGCAGATGCTTGTACTGGGGAGGTTCATATGCATCAAATCCCTAGTTTTCCATAGTGGATAAGATGAATGCAAAGAAAAAGGTGGCTGGACCACGGGTTGAGGACATCTTCACTCGGTTAAAGCAATATTTGGGTATCCTTGGAGTTGAAGAGGATAATCCCTTATAAGTGGCCATGGTGTACCAAATAGAAACATCCAATTCTGAGTAATGTGAGGCGAGATTGACAATAACTGAGGTCCAAAGTCTTTTTGGCTCTCAAAATTGAGGCTGGGAGGACACTAACAAGGAGTAGTAGTTTATTGGCGGAGGTTATGACCAATACAATGGATCAGAATAGGTGTAGGGGAAGTAGTAATTTTCACCTATAACATTTCACAAGTTTCAAGGGAATCATGACGATGTGAATGTATTGAGGGCCTTAAATCCAAAAACCTTCAGTTCCCATCAGAAGGATGGGTGTGGGGGAAGAAATCTAGCTGGGATAATATGATAGGTAAGGTGGAGTCTCTCCATATGTAGAGGCCCCTAAATGTCGACTCAACGATAAATCTTGGGAACCACTTTGATGGATTAGAAGACCATGGACCTCCATTGAATGAGGACGATGACTTGTCATGAGATGACAATTATAGTCTCCATTCAGTGGATAGTATGGACCGATGCTAATGAAAAGGTCCTCACATCCCTCGCAGGATGAAAGGGAATAAGTGAATTAGAGATTTACATATATTTATAGTGGTTAGTGGAAAAATCCAAACAGATGCAAGGATTACATACTTTCCAAAACCTATGGAAACTTGGTTAGTCATGACTGGAAGGGACAAAGAAGGATCATTCCTACAGAAGTGGGAAACTGAAGAACAAAAAAGATACAAAATAGACATTGAAAAATGAATGGGGAGTTCTAGAAACTAATTCTTCACTCCAAGGAAGATATGCTAGATCCAAAAATACGACATAATGTCTCAAAATAGAATCTCAATAGGATTTATGAACGAAGGTTTCACATGGATGCAACAAAGGAACAAAAAGTGTCGTTATATAAGCAAGATTTAATTATGGTACAAGGCTTCAATTAGAGTAAAATCAACACTGGGGAATTTATGAAGATAATGGAAAGGATGATTTCTCACCATGAAGAGATTATTAGAGTATACCTAGCTATCTAGGTTAGTTCACTACACTGAAAACATTATAGAGTAGTTGGGCAAGAAATATTAGTCTTGTTTTTAATCATTTTGTTAGCTCTTTCAACACTTAGTGGTAGCCTATTTTGAACTTTTGTTTCCTATTCTTCCTTAAAATGGTTTTAATAAAAAATTAAATTTGGATGGATTTTACAAGTATTATGTATTCATTTACATGTTTTAAGGTTTCCAGATTGCATATTTTTCGATGAATTTTTATAGATGGTATTGAATTGTATTTTTTGTATTTAAGTTAATTTTTTTCCATGTTTATGAAATTTTTATATATTAATTTTTTAAATTTTAAATTTGAATATATTCATGTTATTATAAAATTATGTGCTTTGGATTTTCAGATTGAAAAATAATGACTAAAATTTCCATTTTTATTAAAAAAATGTATTATTTTTATTTATAGTTGATGGCCCCTGATAAATTATTTTTTGAAATCATATAAAATGGTGACCACTAATTATGTTCATGAAAAACACATTAGAAACACAATGTAATGAAAAAAAATGAAATCATGTGGCAGTATCCCAGAACCTTTGGTGATGACATTTTGTAACTATGAATAAATATTTTTTTACTTGTAAAAATGATAATAACTAATAAATTATAATATATAAATTTTCTATGTTTGTATCTAACATATGTTATAATATAATATTCCATTTTCATGTTTTTTAATGATATATTTACTTTATGTGTATTTTTTTATGATGTTTTTATTATGATTGAGATCACTATGTTATAAGCCCATTTGATTTTTGGGAATCCATATTATTACAGTGGGATATATCTTGAGGCAATCCTTATTACTATATCTAATATTTTTTCTAGGACTAAAATAAACCAAAAATCATCTTGATCAGACAAATATTAAAATGTATATAAAAGACATTTTTATTTTAATAAATAAAAATAAGTAAAATTTTCCAACAAAGAAAATTAAGGGGGTCTGAAAAAATGAAACCCAAGGGAATCAGCCTGATCAAACTCAATTCCCTTAGGAGGAAAAATCCAAGGCTAGAATGTTTCCCAATCTTGATATTTAGAGCTGATTTCGAATAAAGAAAGTCTTCCATAACATTAACCTTGCACCATGTGTGAAGAAACATCATGACATTATTCATAAACAGATTCCATCATCATATTGTATATTCAATTGGCAATGGAACAGGATTCTTTCCTAATAAAGAATTGTAATCCACTAGAGATCCTATCTCAATATCAATAATATGAATTCCTCTATGGTTTCATATAAGAAGACCTAGAATCATTGCATGAGCTTTTTCTTTGAGTGAATCACTATTCACAAAGAAGGATTTCGAATCATCCACAATCGAGACACTAGAGTCTTTGACCACCATATAACCTCGCATTGGACCCAAACAAAAAGAACCGTCAAATTTATGTTTGAACCCTGTTGAAGGAGGCAACCATTTAATCGATTTCTTTTGTCATGAGATATTGGTGCAAGGTAAATCCCAAGGGGCCAAATCCATAAAAGATGGGATACTCTCCATGCTGCTACACAACATGTATAAGTCCACATAAATCCCTTTGGGCCTGAAAATAATTACATTATTTGTCACTGAAGTTCCCTACAGCCTCCTCTAATTCCTAGAAGACCAATGAACTGAAAAACTTATAGTTAAAACCAATGGTGTATCCTTACTCTCAGCTATGGGCCTATCAAATCCACAAAACCAGCACCAAAAAATGTGTTTTGTAGAAGAATCCATCTCAGACCAGCCAGTAAAATAACAAAAATCCCCCAATACAACCTTCACCCATTAAATCATAAAAAATTAGTGATTTGTGAATTCGATTTCCAACACCATACAAAAACAAAAACATGGATGATAAACTAATAACACAACATTGGATACACTCTATGGATGGTAGTTCAGTTTTATGGATTCTCCAAGTAATAAAATTGATCCCTAATGGATCCTCCTGACACCATCAGACCTCTACCCATTGATACTGTTCGGAGTTCATTTATTGAGTCTTGATAATATCTCCGAGGTTGAAATAACCAGACACTGTCCCCGAGAAAACACACATGATTGGTTCACTATTTGTCGCATTGTAATAAAAAATAATCTTCTGGATATCAGTCAAGGTGGTGATAAAAAATATGGGAAAATTTTTCCTTAACTAAAACTCATATTTGGAATGGGGATGTTTAGAAAACACGTTATGTCACCTAACCAACTGTGGTGCCAAAAACAAACAACACCCCTTCTGATAACCCCTTGAGAGTGATGTCGAAAAATTGCTAAATAAGGATAATCCAAATCCTGAATTCCCAAGGATTTCACCCAATGAATACTTCCATCACTACCATAAGTACCATGCATTAACATACCCCACATGTAGTTCCCATCTAATATTTCCTAGGAGAAACTAGCAAGGAGACCATTCATGGTTCCATATATTCTTTTGAAATTGATTCCCATAGAAGAAAGAAGATGAACTATACAGGTTCAAGAAGCCCAATGATGCTTCCTTTCTGAATGGAAACCCCACAAAAAAGAGTCTAGAATTCTCTCAATGCTAGAAATCATGTTCTTTTGGGCCTTCATAGTAGATATGATGTGTACGGGAATTGGGTAAAGCCCATAATCTATCAGAGTAATTCTACCTCAAAAAGATAAAAACCTATTTTTCTAATTAATGATGAAAATCCATTTTCTCTCAGTAACAATATTAAAATGTTTAATGAGGAGAGAATTAGGGGACTCTCGGGCACCCAAGTAGATTTCGGGGAAATATTTTTTGTTCATACCAATGTTGAAGACCCTAACCTTAATCCTTATCTCCTAGAATTTGCTAGGAACAAAATTAAACTACATTTCTCAAAGTCGAAAACATGCCCACTCAAAGAAAAATAGACATGTAGATCCCATTTACTATTTAAATTTACCTTCTACTGCCATTGAAAAAGAGAATCGTATTGTTAAAGAACATCAGATAAGAGATTCCACCGGCAATTTTCTTGTTTAGAAAGAGCATTACATTGCCCACATAAACACTACGGGAAAGAACCTCCTAAAGAAATCATGAGAAATGATACATATTTTGGGTGAGAGTAGTCCTCCATGCTACAAATCCATTACTGATTTAAAAATCCAAAAAATCATTCCCATAAATAAAACACATAACCATGGTGAGCTAAAACACTGAAAAGAATATTGGTGATCCCTGTAGAAAATCCCATACAAGTGATGAGATTGTATATGAATATCTATTACACTTTTCTGTAGGATTTTTTCATGTCTATATTGATGTCCATATTGTTTCTGAAATACATCAGGTTGATATCACTAATCACTTCTTATAGCAAACGGATTTCCCCTTATATAGAACATCCCTTCACAAACCCATGTTTCTCCTCTCACACCTATTGAGGAAGGACGAGGGTAATCCTTCTATTTATGATTCAAGCCATAACCTTTTATGGAACATTACTCAAGACAATGGGTTGGTAGTGATTTAGAAATAGAGGGTCATTGATCTAGGGAACCAACTCAATTTTTGTTTCACATGCCACCAGAGGAAGGTTCCCCCCATGAAAAATATCAAAAAACCTCATCTATCAGACTCCCATTAATAATTTCCCAAGAATACATATCGAATAATTCTAGAAAGGCATCTGGTCAAGGTACACTGGGTTGATTAATAGACCACAATGTCTCTTTAATATCCTCTAGTCTTGGAACAACCTTCATTAAATCATTATATTCCTTAGACAGACCACATGAAATGATGTCAATAATTTCAGAATGGACACTAGGGTATCCCCCTATACAGTCAAAATTAGGATCTTCTAGAAGAGTCTTAAATAAACCTTCTGCCATTTTTCCAACAACCTACCTATCATTTGAAAAAATTACATATTTCAAAAATATATAGGGTGATAAAATTATATGTTTATCAGATATACATACATGGGAAAACCCCTTATTTCTACCCCCTCATTTATCTATATCACTCTAAAATTTTCAAAATAAATATGTTCATGATTCAATACCAAATCAGCTAATATATTTTTCTTTCTTCTTAAATCTGCAAAGAAATTATCATCCAAAACATCCTCGAACCTCACCTCCAAATGTTGAAGCTCCATAATCATCCTTTAATGATCTTGATTCTCATTGGGAATGTTCCTAGCCTATCCTTACAGATTGTCATTGAGTGTCCTTATATTATTATGGAAGGAAATCCAAGGATTCCATTTAGTGGAGAAGACCCATGAGGCCCTATCAATGTCTTGAAAATATGAGTGTTCAACCCACATAAAGTATATTTGAAAGGATTTCTCACACACCCATCTAGATTTAAAAAGTACTGTAAGAGGATAGTGATCCTAGAGCACACAATCCAGATGAAAAACATTGAAAATATGAAATAATTATAGAGATTCCCATTCAAAATACTTCTATTGATGTGACTCCAAGAATGGAAGGATACTTACTAGTTATTGCACCAAGTGAATGGGTCTCCAGAAAACCCCACATCCAAAAGACAATTGAAATCCATAAACTCCCCAAATACTTGATTGGACCTCCTAGGTAAGGGTCTATAACCTATCTTTCTCTGTAGGATGACCAAAATGTTGAATTTACACTCGAATTTTTGAGGAACACCACGTAGAATAATATAGCTCATGTCATTTCATAATATATCTTGAGCATGAACGTCACACATTTCATAAACCAATAACATAATAAACTCTCTTGAACCCACAAATACTCTAGTACTAATGAATAGGTCCAAGTGGGAATGTAAATCCACAGAATTAGTATCATTAAAAATCAAACGAATATGAGAATAAATATGAGATCCACTAAGAATCCCTAGGACACACAAGAGGAAAGAAAGGACCATGACATTACGAGGGACCGATTTGTGTTATAGCACTACAACCATTAAGACAAAATTATAATTAATCTCATTAGATATGGAATCTGACTTAACCCGAGAACCTAACCTAGTGTGTTCCAAATGATGAGATTTAACATTGGCGAAAGAGCCGCCTGAAACCGGCCTCAGACTCATGGCCATTAGAAGGATTTTATTTTTTGATCTTGGGCTATAACATAGTATAAGATCTGGTTAGAACAACCCCTAAAGAAAATATGTAGCAAGACACTGAATATATTATTTTATTAAAACTCTCAAATTAAAACCACATTAATTTATCTAAACCTTTTATGAAGATTTTCCTCACAAAATATTATTTTTTCCCTAAAATTGTACGTCATAACATTCATTTGATTTTCCAGTCATTTAGATTGGTTTTTCCCTTGACGTGAGGTTGATCCTCTATTAGATGTACAATTTTGATACTCTTTTTTTATAGAATTCAAGGATTAACGAGATATTTCTATAATGACAATCATTTGAGGTAGGTATCTTGATTAATTGTGCTCAATATCATTGTGATCCATAGTAACTAAACTATGGAGTACAATTTAGATGGATATCAAAGGTGAACCTTCTGAAGAGTCTTATAAGTGGAAATTCCATGATGCATAAAGTAAAATCAACAAAAAATATATATTATTATTAATACTATAATAGGGTTAATTTTAATATAATTAGATCAATAAATGATTTAACTTCTTCCATTGTTATATCTATTATAAACTGATGTATTCAATTTCATTGTGTTCATTCAGTGTTGAAATCGTGGATGACATTAAATATTGTAGCCCATTTCATGGCCTATCAATACTATTTAGTTTGAAATGGACTACTCCTCTTATAGTTTCATTTTTTCCTTTGTGTTATTTTTATATTGTGTTCCACTTCTTTTCACATTTCATGATAAGGTGATCTGTTTGGGATGTTGTTTATAGGAATGCATGTCTAAAGTGGGACAATACATGTAAATACTAGTGTCTATTTATTTTGATTCCATTCTTCTACAGAACATGTGTTTTGATCTCTATTTTTAATTTTTCATTTCTGGTTCATTTAGAAAATGAATCGTTCAATATTAGTCATACAAAATTTTTATAATCAGTGGCTCTAGGGCCATTGATTTGAAAAGACATCCCTAGTGATTCAACAACCTCCCATAACAATTTGTATCAAAGATATCTTGACATAATGATTGGTTCACTGAAATTCAAGGTATAAATATTTGGTGATAAAAATGATGTTTACAAGAGGAGGATCAAAATGTAAAAACATTATGATTACACTTAACTATTTTGAATCCCTCTATTTTGTATATAAAAATGTTATAACTCTATCAGTGGGTGAATAAACATTTTTTCCTATGTTGTCATTTTTTTCCATTTTAAGGATCATTTACTTGTATTGAAATCTTTAGGTTATAATATTAATTTAGGTGTTACATATGATTGTACTACATCTACAGTTTGGTTGAAATTAGAGATTCTCAATATGAATAAGTCTTTGGTTGGAAAAAATTATAAGGAAAATAAAAAATATTATTTATAAATATATATTGTATTTACTATCTATTCACATATTAATGAGATTAATAACTGTTCTTTAGATTTTTAAAATATAGATATTAAAATGAAATACAAAGAGTAATCCATCACAATATTTTACATAAATGAATAAAATAATTAATTAATTTAATAAATAAATAATATGAGATAATTTCTCATAGTTTATTTCATAAAATATGGTTTTCTATCTTGATATATTTATCATAAATCCTTTTTAATATAATGGATAAGGGATTTCATATTATAATAATGAGTGGAAATCATGTTAAATATAATGATAAAATAATGAATAATATACCCTAGTTGATTTATAAATGAGATTCAATTAAAAGTTACTACAAGAAAGAATTTCAAAATATTTTATTAAATTATACATTTCGAAAAATAAAACTTATGGATGGCTCAAACCATTATATAGTAGTGGAAATATTTTGATTTTACTGATGTAATAACCCAACTTGGATACCAATGTGGACATGAGGTAGACCACCATATGTCCTTAGTTACACCTATTAATTACTATATTCTAGAATAAATATTGAAGGTAAAGTGATAAGAAAATAAGAGAAGATTTATCCTCTTATAATTACAATAACCATATGAAATGAATATTCATCATGCTAAAAATTGTATATGAACCATTGTATTGTTAGACTTGAGGGACCAATATCCATGTATCTGCATATAGAATACGAGGTTATAGAATACCAAAGTAAACAAATGATGAAATGTTTATATGTAAATGTATATGCAATATAACATGGTAAATAAAATTCAATAAAACTATAAATACTGATTAACTATGAAACAAACCAATATATATATAGTTATCCAACCCAAGAAATCATTTTGGTGCTCAAAATGAGAGGTCCAATAGTGAAAAACTCCATATAAAGAGACACATATATCCCCATAATGGCATCTCAACACACATATAAATAACTCTATGATAGTCCTCCCAAAAATCACAAGAAAAATGTAGTGACTAAAAATGATATTAAATAATTATTTCTCATATGTAGGTTGTTATTTTTTACTAGGTTCACACATGAAATGGTCTAAATGCATCCAATATAGAACAAGTATTGGGAATTATAGTGGTTTAGAACATGGATGTCAACACCTAATATAATTGGCTCTGTTAAAAAGTGATTTTTGTAATATATGATCAAAATGAAAGTGGATAAATAATAAAAATAGTAAAATATAATAGTAACAAACAAATAATAAAGTAATTTTTTTTTTGAAAACAAACACATTATTCATGTAAGACAAGTTACTTTAATCATGGAATGATATTACACTACTAATTTTAGTCACTTTAGCCAAACCTTATTTGTTCCTAGATTTTTTTCTAACTAAGTACATTAAAACAAAAAAAGTATTTTCTTCATGGATTACCAATAATACCCATGCTCAATAGAAGTCATAGTAAAGAAAAAATCAATAATAAAGCCTGAGGGACCATCTACTCTCATAGGGTGGAAGTATATATATATATATATATGACATAATTCTATGAGGAACATACTTCTGATATCTAGGAGTGTGCATTCACAAACACACATATCCATAACTATTTAAATTTACAGTATCTATCCTATAATGATATACATCCCCTCTTATGTTCTAAAACATAATATTCACCCATATATCTCCATGGGAGAACCACATATATTTCCTAGTAATAAGTTATAAGAGAAATATCAATCCACAAATTTAGTACATAGAGAATAACATGACCATAATTGTGAACTATAATTTAATAGAACTATTATCATGGTTATTAAATCACTAATGAATCAAAACATCATGGAAAATGGCACGAAAATCCATGAATCTTATCATAAAATTTCTTTTAGTCACACTCAACACACAAGTGACTCAATATTCATTCATGATAATGATAACAACAAAAAATATCACTAAAAAAGAAAAACCAATCCAACATGGAATTTTATACGTGGTATTTACAATTAATGAAGTAAAAATTATCAATATTTTATAAATATTAATTTTCATCCTATAATAATGAAATGACCCAATAAAATCATGAAAACAAATCTATAACATGTTTCCCTCAATAATGAATTTAATATATAGTTTAATTGTATTCCATTAAAGGAAGAAATATAAATGGGTCAATGACAGAAATCCTTATCTCCGATGATATTTCAAAAAAATCATTAAATTTAGTTTTTAATAAATAATAATTAATAAGAATTCCACACACTAACTAATGCCTATAAACATACATAATTTTATAGTAAGAGAGAAAAAGAAAATGATCACTGACATAAACCAATGTATATGTAGTTGGGGTTTGGAATAGTGGTAAGCTTGTTGTAAACCTACATGAAAAATTGGGGTTCAAAACCCATTGGGTGCATGGTACTATTGCAGTACTATTTCATAATGTAGCAGTGGCGGAAATGTAGCAACGGCGGGTACTGTAGTGGCGGCTGGTCACTGTAGCGCCAGTGGTTACTGTGTGGTAGTGTAGCAGGTTGGTTACTATAGTAGTAATATTCACTGAATGAGCCATTGGACAAAATATTGGGCATATGGGCCATGTAATGGGATAAATTCCCACGGGGCCTTCAGGCTATGTAAAGGGTATCCCTCAATAGAGTTAAAAGAGGTACATTATTTGATTTAATAATAAATGAGGCTTCAACCCCAATCATTAAAAAACCATAAACTAATGTATATGTGAATAACAATTTCCTAAATGGATAAATAATTTTCCAATTCTAATTTAGGAAAACTAACATAGATTAAAATAGGGTTTATTTAATGAACCTCACCAGAAATTACAAATCCAATAAATTTTGGGAAGCCTCACCTCAAGGTTGAAAATAATCTACTTCGACCAAAACTTATAAAAGGAATGACTAGTATGAAACCCCATGTATAAAATCTAAAGAGATAGGGAGTTGGTAGAGGTAGGAACCATCTATAGAAATTATATAATCATAGAGTAATATGGAATCGAACCTTAGTTTCAATTAAAATAGTCTCTTATGGACACTCGGTAGAAATTATAGTTAAATTTTAAACTATACGAAATAGGTGATGGAATAATATCAAAGGAAGGGATATCATAAAAAAGGAAAATGACTAAATGAGGGATTGGATTGAATGTTTGGGTAAATAGGGGGTTATTATTTATGTGTGAGATGTTAAAAAACACCTTTTAAGGGAATTATTCAAATTTTCCTACAAGGTACATGGTAGAATCCATCAAGTACCCCGGGGGTTCAAACATAAACCATGTTATCAACAAGACAACACACCATTTACTATATCATATACTACTAGTTACCTAGGGTCTTTGTATACCTAATGTCCATAATAAAATTTCCCCTAATCTAATAATCACCTCAAAAAAATTTCTAGCTATGAATTTTGAATGAATAATGTATTCAGAAGTATATTGATCAGAAAACTGAAACCAGATTGATATATGTATTTACTGACTCCTCTATATTATACTTATCGTCTACAAGAGGTATTCAGATACTCTTAACATGACATAAAATAATAATCATAGGCATAAATTTATATATATAATGGTAACACTTACCTCCCAAATAAGATGAATTATGACTCACCACAAGTGAAGAAAATATGATATGAAGCACTAAGGGGGACATCACCAATCTCTAAATGAATAATGGTATGTATTGGAAGTGATACAAAATACCACTTCAAATATTATTAAAATTGATGTTATTTTTTTCCAATCCCTAAATACCATGAATTATATGATAGGGTTACATGAAAAATATCACACCCAACTTTATATTATATTATATTTTATTATTTTCATGGTATTTGATATTTTGGGTGATGTTATGTTTGAGTTCTTGGATTTACTTTTGAATTTTGGAGTATTCAGGTAGTTTTTTTATCCAATACACATTTTTTCTGAATGATTTAAGGGTTAAACATGTGGACTATTGAGGAATAGTATTATTTGAGTTCATTTTATTCTTGCACAGTTTGAATTTTAGGGTTTGAGCATGGCTTGGATGAAAACTACATGGGGAGGAGGGGAAAATAGTTTGGATTAATGGTTTTTGTCTTGGACACGACACCTGACTTGTTCACAGTAAGAGGAAACGGTGTGGGAACTCTGGGATAGAATCTATAATTTATATTTTGAAAGTTTTAATGATCAGCAAAAAATTCCAAAATAGTGCAACATGCCTATCTGGGTTTCCCCCTTCTCTAGTAGAGTGAGTATGTTTAGCCCATGGATTTTCAAATTGGGTGAGTTTCTAAAATTTATTAAAACATTAAATTCTATTTTCCCCTCTAATTTTTAACCCTATATTGGTGTTTCCTCCCTCTTGATATTTGTAGCTCACGAAGGGGCTCCTAAGATTCCTTCCCTTAGTTCTTCCTCCATTATTATTTCTTCTCCTTCAGATCTATTTTGATCCCATGTAAATTTCATTGTAATTTTCTTGTTTCACTCTTCTACTCTCTCAGTTTCATGGTATTTATAATATTTATTCACAATTAGTTGATCCCATTGTGTTAGGGTTGATGTATAGTTGAATTTATTTGATTTCTACGTGTGTGTATTATCTCTTAGGGTGTATTCATCCCTCTTCCGAGGATTCGTTACATTCACACATTGTTGAGGTAGGCGTTTCCATCGATATGCATTAAGTCACATTCCATTGATTCTTGATATTTCATTTAATTCTTTAAAAATGTTACAAACACCCTTTTGGTGTGATATAATATTTTTTTTGGTGTTCTTAGGAAGGAAAATGGGTGCAAAATGGATTCCCAAGGGTTTTCTTTAATTATTCCTTTATTTTAACATATACAAGATGTTTGATGAAATGTCAATTTATATTTTAATGTTAAATTGGGTTATTAGGGTGGTTTTCCCTTGTTTATGTTTTTTAAATTTGGATTGGTTGTGATTTAGGTATTGTATGTGGAAATTTTTGAGTTTTATGGTGTGACACTTTTTTGTGGATTGTTGTATTGGTTTAAATAGAAGTGATGTTTCTTTAAAAAGGCATTTCAATTATATCAAGGATTCTTTAAGAGTGTCATTGGATGTTTTAATATTAATATTATCATGGGTTGTACATAGAGATGAGAAACCAAATGATAATGTCCCCTCAGAATGATTTTCATTGAACCATGGTTTTTCAAAGGCTCATCCTCCCTTCCCTGTTTCTTTTTCCTAAAATAAATCTGTGGATTTGAAATGGTGATTTTTTTTGTTCAAGTGACATTAATTGGGACATAATGTGTTAACTAAAACTTACCATGATTGTAATTTTTAGGAACGTTTTGTTGAATAATTAACATACATTCCTATCAGTAACTTTTCAGGTTGTTTCATGTTTTTACATTGCTACGAAATTGGTTTGGATTTGGAATATAAAGGCCCTTTCAGCATTTTTTTCATGTAGGTTGTATTTCGTAGAGACTATTTTAGTGGGTTTTAAGTGGGGGTTTAAATTAATTTGTATTGAAAATTTTAAAGTCCTCATTATTATTTTTTATTCCATAGGAATGAAAGATTTGATGTGATGTTATTTGAAGGAATGGTTGGTTTTTCATAATTGTTGGACATATTGATTGAATGTTTTTCTTATATAAAGTACCAATTTGAATCTATTTATGTTGTGGGAAAAAGTATTGAAATATTGGATGGTGTGAAGGACCAGTTGGAATTTTATAATCTTAGGGGAATTTCTTTGAAATCATATATGATGTGATGAACTGGTCGGAAAAAGGGTATGTGTTGAAATGTGATATCCTACAAAGATAATTTCATATGTGGTTTCTATATTTGGGTAGTAGAGCATGGTGGAAGATGATTTTATCTGAACCATACATATGAGGACTATCCTATTCATTGTATTTTATTATAATGAGATTTCTGGTAATTATTTTGATGGTCGAGTGACCTTTTCTTGTCGACCCAGATTAGAAGGGTTGAACCACCTAGATTTAGAAATAGGAAAGTAGGGAGATTACACTAGATTGGTGAGTTCATAATGGCTAGTTGGCTACTGAATATAGAGACACATCATATGTTATTATGTGAGTCTAAATTGTGTGTGTTCAAGGATAACCTCTAGATATGTTTAGAAAATACCCATAATTTACCATATGTATCTTCTGTTTACTTCTACTATATGTGGAAATTAGTACTAATAGATTATATTTACATTTTTTGATTCACTTACCTTTTATATATACCCCTTTTAGTCATCTGGTATGGATTTTTATTTACGATTTTGTTTTGAATTAAGTATTGTTGTGTGAATCTGTTAAAAAAAGATGTATGTGTGGTTTTAAAAGAGGAATTTTAGAAAATCTAATTTCGGCTTCATAATATGAATAAAATAATATTTTATATATGTATTTTAAACTAGTGTTTATGGACTGTTTCAAGAATGTAAATACATGGACTTTTTGGTTTTTACCTAATAACATGTATACTCTCACACCTTACCTGTACCACTATGCATCGGTTTACTCGGGCTATTTTGGGGGTTCATATTTCTGGGTTGTTTTACACTGGATAAATTTAGTCATGTTGTTGGTGGTGACCAAGAGTTCACGTGGGGATCATGTTGTGTGGTACAATTTTATTTTTTTAATAATTTCATCCTTTTTAATCATTTTTTGTTTAGGGATTTGTTTGTATATTTATTGATGTTTAGTTATATTTGGGTTTTTTGATTGTTTAGTTTGGTTTATGATCCCGAATTTTAATTTGGATAAATGGATACCATTAGATTATTTTTTCTCTCTAAAGTTGTATCAATCCCTTGGGAATCAAGAATACCCTTTGGGCTATGTCTCATACCAAGTTTGTGTTGTGTTGGATGGAATCTAAGATAGGATTGTGATAATATGGTATTAGAGAAGGAAATTGTTATTTAGGGTGTCATAATGATTGGGGATTAGGATTTTTAGGACCCGATAGGTAGGTTTATAATGGATTTCATAAACCCATTACTATTATAATCTGTGATTTTCCAATGTTAGTCTAAGATTGGAGTCTTTTAAATTCATTTTTGGGGGTATGGATAAGGAATTAAAATGGAGGCGAACAGGTGTCATGTAAACATCTCATAGGGAGTGGGGACCCATGTGGAGTGTAAGTGCATTGTTTAATATCCTCTTAGTTGTTTATGCTTACTTGGGGAATATCCTTGTAACAATTTCGTTAGGTTATGCATGGCCACTATCTTTTTATCCTTAATGTTTGTTGTATATTTTGATTCAGTTTTTTTTAGCTGGTGTGAGTCATTTTTGAATTGGAAAATAGTTTTTGGAAAAAATGTATTTAAAAACATAAATTGTAATTTTGGGAGTGTGTTGTTAAAATGGTATAATTTTATGTTTGGGATGGATTTGAAAATGGGGTTTGGAATTTGGAATGTTTGATTTGAAGATAAAGGTTTTGGAATTTCAATGTAATGGTGGTTTTTGAAAAGATTATTATTTTTGGGTTTGGAATGTTTGGATTTTGATAATGTTGTTTTTATATTGTTTTTTTCTTTTGATTGTGTTATGGGTGAAGTTCATTTTGGATCTGTGTTATTATTCAGTTCACAATCTGCAACCAAAAAAGGTCCTAGTGGTTTCAAGTGAGTATCATCTCGTTGTTGGCATTGCCCAGACTCCTAGGGGAGTGGTGAGGTCATGTTATTATCGGTCACTTCTAGTATTTGTTAGTACATGTGGTCCATTTGAGGAAGTGTATGGGATTAAAGAAGATGAGAGTGTTTCTAAATCCTTGGTAACTCCCTAATATGATAGGGACCATGCTATTTTGGTGTAGTTGGAGGGTCCATCCTCAGATTAATTGAAGGTGATCATCCCAGAATCACTATATGTTTAGACGACCAGGGAGATATTTAAGATCACTTATGTATGATGGTTTACAACGGAGGATGTAAGGGTGGATAATCTTGTAGAGTTATTGGGTGTTCAACAAGACTCGCTATCGTTGAGGCCTATGTTGATCACTTTAAGGATCTAGATTCATTTTCTTAAAAAATAACCTTATAAAATTACATGAATGCAACTATTTCAATAGGGTATCTTTGTCTATAGATCATGGAGTGTTTTCCTTATTCTAATAATGTTCAATTCATGAAATTGGTAAAAGATTCATTCTTAATTGAGGTTGTCCTTGGGGTGTGATCAATGGTGTTTGGCACTCGTGAATATTCCCTATCTGGGGAGAGGAGTGTTCTAGAGAATCATCTTCCTAATATATCTCCATCATTGGATCTAGGTTGTCACTTATAGTACCAGTAATTCATATGCTTTCACTATAGTCGGTTTTGGGAATTTAAATACACATTACCAAATCTTATAAAGTATTTTCATCGATGTGACTATTTTGATCATAATGTTAAATACTACAGGAACCATGGTAAGAAGAGAATATCCCGATCACAGTATTTTATCTCCTAGCTGCAGGGAAATGGATGCATAATGACATCAGGGATCCCTCTATGGGCACTGGAGTGATTCTTGCAAAGAGAAATGAATTACCAAGGTTCATGGGAATATTGGACCGGTTTTTTACTATTTTTGGGTTGGATATGGTTAAAGTTTCCTTGAAGTAATTTCCACGACTGTTATGAGTTCTATGTTGTTGTAATAGGTTTGGTGGGTATGTTATTTTGTGATCCAATTTTTTTCCTTTTTACATGTGACCCTCTAGTTAGTGGTTCTTTTTTTGTTCTTATATTTTGCATACTATTACTAGTTTTGGATAATCCCTTCCTTAGTGATATTTGAGTCAATAGAATTTATGAGCTGAATTTTTGTTCCCTATTTAGCTTTATTTACTCACTTGGTTTTTCACCTTGTACTTGGGGTTTTTTGTTTAGGTTGGGTTTTCTCGGTTGTGTTGGTTTTGTTCATTGGTTCATGTAGAGAAATTTTGGGTTGGATAACATTGGGTTCTCGATTTCTGTGGCATTGTTTTTTGGATTTTAAAGGGATTTTTGGGTTATTTGTTTTCAGGTTTCTCATGTTGGTGATATTTTTTTGGGAGTTTCAATATTGTTTGTGTTCGTCAAGTTCTTGTGGCGGGGAGAACCCTCTTGTATTCTCCAATTATTCATCATGTTTTAGTTTCCTCTAGAAATGGTTGAGTGTGACTTGTGAAGTAAAATTTCACAATGGGCCATTATTGAATTTGATATCATCTCATTTTAACCATGATCTTTGTCCCTCATGTGGTTGGGTGATAGTTTGGGGGAAGAAAGTGATTGTGATTGGGATAATTGTCACACCTCTGTAACACCCAAAAAATCTAATATAGGATCATTGTATTCGATAACTTGTATGAAACACAACACCATGTTCATAAGAGAACATAATATCATAATAATTTATAATATATTTAATATTTGTATTAAATTCAATATAATTTATACCGTGAAATTAGTGCAACACTAAGTTAGTGTACGTCACTCAAAAAATTAGTTTCTTTAACAGTTTGTGTTACACACAAGACCGAGTTTTCCCAAATAATACTATATTATTAAAATAATTTTATTTAAAATTATATGATATAAAATAAATATTATAAATATTATTAACTAACTTATGAAAATAAATGTCTTGAAAAAATATACGGTGAATTCGTTGGTTAAAACGTAACTAGAAATTAAAATAAGAACCAATTGAGTATAAAACAAATAAACTTTATAGAAAACTAATTTTATTCTCAGAAAGATGTTTTTTATTAATGTATAAAATTAAATATAATTAATGTGTAATATTAATATTATATATATATATATATTATATTAAATCAATTTTTATATATTCATCAATTTTTATATATACATAGGATAAGAACAAACCAAATTTTACGCGCAAAGTACTATGTTTTTAAGGAACATTACATATTTTAATGGGAAAACAATTTTAAATAAAATATTTGGAAAATTAATAAATATTATATGTCCAAATTAACATATAATTTTAAATAGGAACATAAAAATTAGTTTATTAACAATTTTTGTATTTTTCAAAGATGATTTATTTTTTCAGGAATATTTAAAAATACTAACTATTAATTCAAAACTATATTTCATATAATATATTTTGAAGGTAAAATTAAAATTTTAATTGGTTTTTATGTTTAATTAGATTATATATTTATTAATTATTCCAATTTATGTCATTGGAATAAATTTCACTTCAAATTTAATATAAAAACTACGAAAACATTTGGATATTCTCACTTAAAAAACCCGCATTGTCATCCTGTTTGCAAGATTAAATTTAAATAAATTGCGGCGACATATGTTATTGAAAATTGTAAAAATGGATTAAATATTTTTAACATGAATAATTTATAATTTCTATAATTTTCAACTTAGTTTTTAACAGAAATATTAATGAATGTAATTAAAATTGATTACAATGATTACAATGAAATTAAGCTTAATAAGGGACTAAACCATAATATTAAGTAACAAGATAACTTAGAAACATGTCCAAAATCCATTGTATTGGAATTTTTAGTCCCAATAACAACATATATGTACATAATTACATTATTAACTTCACATTAAAGGTGAAAACATTGATTTATTTATTTATTTTCATAATTAACAAAAGTGTCACTCCTCATCCACTATAAAAAGGCCTCATATCCTACCACTTCTCCACACCTCTCATGAAACATTTTTTCAACCAAGATCTACCTAAAAATCTCCAAAACATACCTCAAATAATCATAGAAAACCAATCTTGGGGATAAATAAATCCAAGTAATCTTTTTGGTGAAAACCAAATAGAGTTACCCAAACAAAGAGGTGACATCTTTTCTTAAGCTCTTTAGTTTTATTTCCATTATCCATCCAATGAAATTTTATTATAAAGTTATTATATAATAACAAAATTATTCTAAATATTCTAAGTTGTTATTTTTCATGGGTTATACCAAAAAAATACCCACACCTTAATCAAATGGCTAACAAACTTATAGTTTATGTGTACGATGAAGTACCACCTCACAAAATGATGTTGTTCATTTTTTTCCATTACCACCTTATAGGTTAGGAATTATGAAGGAAACATGGTTATATATTATATATATATGATATATATATAATTCTCTTATACTTATATATTTATATTATAAAAAATTCTGTTATTCTTTCCATTTTGTGAAAATATGAAAACATCATTTGTGGAAGTGTGGACTACCGTCCCCTCAATGCAACTTGATTCAATAAAATGTTATATGTATTTTATAATGGATGGTTTTGATTAAAAATATACTAAATAAACAGAATAAATGTTATATTTATTTCATAATTACCTTTCCTACTATATAATATCTCATTTTCATTATTACCCATTCACACACTTAAAAAGTAATAAAGTCGTTCGTGGATGTATGTACTACTACCTCCACACATGATGTAATTACTTTTAAATAAAACTAATTATATACAAGTATATATTATAAAATAACATGGTATTTATGGTATGAAAATAATTCATTAATGAAATTTTTTTACATACCTTCTTTTAATAATGATCATAGAAAAATGGGAACATTACTCACATGTACATACGTTCTACCGTCTCAATAATTGTATCCATGCTTCAATTTTCAAAAAAAATCATTAATGATTTGTTTTAGAAGTATATATGATGTATAAATATGATAAATATTTAATAATTTTAATTATTGAGATGTTGTATAATCCCCCCTTGGACCATAGTTAACCTTCAAATGTTGTTTTGGACACATCAAACGAATTTGGTCAAAACATCTAACATAAACATAATTGATGAAGTAGTCATATACAAAATGATAATACGTTTGATATAAATATAAGAAAATAAGAAACTTTCCTCATGAAATTTTAATATAAACATTATTTTTTTACACAGGAATATAAATACTCATGAGGCAAGTCAGATACAAGGTAATGGATTTCCATCTCACTTTTTACTTCCCAAAGATAAATATCACATCACCACTTAGATCGTTTTGTGGTGAATGTACTGCCCATTTTGTATTATTATATCATGAATATCATTATCTTGAGGGTATTTATAACATGTAGTTTTTATTATTCATTAATGGGGATTTTGATTTAAAATGTGTCGAAGTTGTATGGGATACATTGGAATGTTTAATGATTATTTGTTTAATGAATAATTCTAGGGGTATTTCTATTCTTAGAAACATAACTATATTATTGTGCACCTAATTTCATATATATGGGGTAAATATAGTTACTTTTCCATATAATATCAAGATTCATTAAATATTTGTGACATTTTGATTTTAAATTTGAATTATTTCATCTATGGGTATTTGAGATAAAAGATTACCAGTGGAAAAAATGTTCGCAACCCAATTCGTTTTTAGGGGGTTATATAAATTCCTCATTATTAATAATATTATATGATTATGTGTGGAGTAACGTTTCCCTATATATTGATGTATTTAGACATATTTATATACATTTATATTTTATACATATAATCAACTCATAGACTGACTCTCAATATAACTTAATAATCTTCCAAGGGTTTACGTAAAAATTTCATTTTGATCATGATTATTAACACATAAATTTACCTCAGATTAAATTATTGGATAATTTTTTTCTTTTACTATTATTTTCAATAGAATATTATTTCCACTACTCAAAAATGTAAATATTCTATCTTATTTACTGTGCAAAGAAGAATATTTTTTTACCTCATACGACAAGCTCGAAATTACCTATTGTCTTTTATTTGAAGTCACTTTTACATTTTTAAAATTTTATATAAAAGTTAACAAATTATTTTGAAATAAAATGTTTTATAGAAAAATGATATTTACCTCAAGAATGTATTGAAATTTATAATTATATTTAATCAATGACAATAACATATTAATTTAATCTAATTGAGATATTTTCTAATTATATTATCCTTATTAATCCTAGGGATAGTTTATGATTGATTCATCCAATGATAGTATTCAAATTCACTTATGTGATTCAATATTTTGTAATAATTATATATTTAATATAATATTATCATTTAACATTGAATTTCCTCTAAATATCAGATCATGTATATACATATAGCAATTTCCAAAACGTAATTCAATTTTACACACGGTGTATACTTTGAAATTAATTTGATTATTTTGGGAAATATTGATGATTCCATTTCTATCATAACTAATAATATTTTATTAAAAACAATGTTTATTAATTAAATTAATTACTCAATATGATGAATTATTTGGTTATGAAAGGACAGGTGGATCCCAAATATTATATAGTTAATCATTGCAACGATAGGTTCCCATGAAAAAACAAGCTAAAATAAATAAATGGGTTACTACCTGTAGTTTTAAATCAATCAACAGGATAAATATTGATAGTATAGGTTCTGATGTTCTTTAAACATGACATCCAGTAATTAAGATTTTCCTTCATTTTGAATCATTTATTATTTATCCATGTGATTTTTCACTGACATATCTACAAATGTACATTTTTATAGTTCAATTTTTATATGAAATGAGTTTTATTTTATTACCTTTCAATATTAACTTTGTATTTTATTTTTATTTGAATGTAATTTTTTTCATAAATCATCCTTTAATTTTTATTCACCTACTTTCCAGCCTATTGATTATATAGAATGTGTATTTGT
Organism: Viscum album; assembly: GCA_963277665.1. NCBI lineage: Eukaryota > Viridiplantae > Streptophyta > Magnoliopsida > Santalales > Viscaceae > Viscum > Viscum album. Next base: position 323,378,450 of record OY728165.1, on the reverse strand, counting down.
TTATATAACTTTTCATATTTAATTATTATTATTGATTGATTATTTCTTCCTATATACATTATCCTTATTTTACATTTGAACTCACCCTTTTTATGTTTTATTCTCTCAAGAATCCATGAAGCATACTATGAAACATATGTAAGGATTTACTAGATGGAAAAATTTTATTCTCAAAATAAGAAAATAATTTAGCAATTAGTGTATGAATTTATAGTAAAAGACTAATGTGTGGATCTGGTTGACCAATACTATTAAACGCTTCAATCCTTTTGAGATTGTGTTCCTTATAATCAGGCCAATGTAATTGAAGTAGACACAAGCTCCATGATTTTTGGGGTCAGGTCGCTACAATTGTTATCAAAGGATGTTTAGTAGTTACCATGGTAAATATATTTTTGAAAACATACATTAGATAATTTACCCATAATGTTGAATTTTGGAATATATATAGATAAACATAATAATTTTTTAGTTAGATAGTGATTATGAATTTTTATTATAAATACTTCTATGACTAGAAACTAGATGTATATGTGGTTCTATCACAAATGTATCTAGGTGTAACAACAATGACATTGTGTGTTGGGACTGAATCATCAAAACATGGTATACGAAAAGATACTTATTAATCACATATTTTGACACTCCCTGGGATATTATAAGGATAATTTAACATTCTTACAACCATTTTGAAGTATTATTACAATGAATTATATAGGTTAAACATATAGTGTTTTAGAATTAAGAAAATGTCCCTTGATTTAGAAATCCTATAAATGATATTAGAGATAATCCTAGGAATAGTGAAATATATATGATGAAATTAATGATATGAAGTTATAATGTATTGAGGTTGTGTTGAAATTGTTAGTGAAAATGTTATTTATTAACTAACCTTACTCAATTGATGTCCATCATATTTATTTTGCAAATTAAAATAATATGTTTTAAAAAAAGAATAACCTATTTTATAGGTGATGAGCCATAAAATTCGAAAAGGCCGCATGACTTGAACCCATGTCCCAAATAAGATAATGGTTTCACTCCAACAAATAACCTACACAATTTCCTTATTTGTATGTCATTAATTTCAATTAAATATTAGGATGAATAAATATTAATAATGAAACAATGTTGTAACTTATTAGGTTTAGTGATTAATTTGTTAACCATATTAATGATAGATAATATTTAGTGATAAATGGTTATACATTTAACTCTTTTATGGGCCTTCTGATCCATTAAACATATATTTTACTCTTACATGAATTAAGGGTAATTTTTGGATAACCATTTTATAAATTAAGGGATTAATTAGAATTGGATTGTTGCACGACCAAAAGATAAAATTGTTCACATGAAATTAAAAAATATAATGTAAATGAATTTTCTTATAATTTTAGGCAGGAAAAGAAATACCAAACATTTGGAAAATGTTTTGTAAATAAAATTTTGGCATCATACAATAATATACATTGAAGTAATGGTATTTTACATCGTTATATATTTTTGATTTGCTGAAAATTAACACTGTATTTATTATTCCCTATTTTTTTATTGTTGACCTCAATCACTCCCCATATATATTTATTCCTTTACTCTATGTATTCATATCTACATTCCACTAATGATCCCCTATATAGATACCTAGTTATATGTTATTTCGTATGACCTTTCTAATTCTCATTATATATTTTGTAGAGGATGTTTTAAGAACCCTTCCAATGACTTGGGATTTAAAAGAATGTAAATATAGAACAATATATAACTAAGGATGAGTTTAATTTTAAGGGTGAAAATTAATAAATGTGTTGGGAATGTAATTCCATGAATATCCTAAGTAAGAACATTGTATTCCATAGCATGTATGACACACAACTCCAGGCGCATAAGAAAAAAAAATATCCAATAAAATTATAATATATTTTCTATTTTAAATAATTAAAATATATTTTATAGAATTATGTTCATGCGACAATAAGTTTCAGTATGTCGAACAGGATATTGAGTTTCTTCAATGGCTTGAATTACACACAAGACTGGGTTTTACCGAACAATGAAATATTATTAAAATATTTTTATTTAATATAATTAGATATAAATTTGATCTTATAGATAGTATTAAAAAAATAATGAAAATATATGTCCAACATAGATATACGATTAATTTATTTGTTATAAATTAGTTAGATATGAATAAAAGAAGTAATTAGATATATAAAAATATATTTTATCGAATCATATTTTTTCCCTATAAAGATGGTTTATACTAATATATTAAATTATTTAAAATTAGTAAGTGGTATTAATATAATATATAAATTATATATTCAATAAAATATTTTTGATATTCATCAAATTGGATCGATTGATATAAGATAAGAAAAACCCCAATGTTACACAAAAAATAATATGTTTTTATTAGGAAATTTCTACCACCTTTTAATGGAAAAACTATTCTAAATAAAATTTTTAACACATTTATAAATCATATGTATAAATATAAACTGAATATATTTATTTTGGAATTAAAATTAGTTGATTATGAACATTTTACATTTTTCGGTGACGTTTCGTTTTTTTAATGAATAAAGAAAAAACAAAATATCAATTCAAATCTTATTTTTAATATAACATATTTAGAAGGAAAATTTTCATTTATAATTTGTATTATAGTATAATTATATTAAATATATTTCAATTAATTCAATTTATATCATTTTAATTAATGACATGTTGAAATTGAATATTAAAAATGAACAATCTTTGAGATATTTTTACTTTTAAAACCTGCAATGATGTATAGTATGATGGATTTAATTTACATTAATTTATATCACTTATGTGATTTTAATTTTAGAAAATATAATAAATATTTATAATAATCATAATTAATAATTTCAAATATTGTAAACTTATCTTTTTACCAAAAATATTTGTGAAAGTAATTAAATGTTTTTAAAATTCTTAAGTTGAAATTAAGCTTAACAGTGGACAGAACCGTAATCTTAAGGGCACCAATAAACCAGAAATATGTAAAAAATCCATTGTATGTAAATATTCTGTCCTTATCCTCTATTTTATCAACATTTTAAATTATTTAATCCATATGAAATGGGAAACATGTAGGTGGAATTATCTTTTCCAAAATTTACAAGAGTGACACTCCTCCAAAAATATTAAATGGCTTCATATCCTCCCACATCCTCACAACTATAAAGATACTTTTTATCCACTAATATCTGAATAAATAGCTCATCAATATTCCTATGCTAATAATATAATTCTCCAATTTTGTAGAATAAAATCCAAGGATTCCCTTTGGTACAATCCAAAAGCAGTTCCCCAAAGTAGGGGTAACATATTTCCATAATGTCATTAGTTTTGTTTCAAATATCAACCCACTCAACAATTAAAATTAAATGATTAGATAAAAACAAAAGTATCCAAAATATACTAGAATGTTTTTTATGTTAAGGGTTCATCCAATAGATACACACACTTCCGTCTAATAGGTAACGAGATTACAATTTATGTGTATAGGGAACTACCATCTCACAAAATAATGTTGTTTGTTTTCTTCCATTACCATATTTAAAGGTTTGGAATTATGGTTGTCAAACTATTTATATAAGATTTATATGATATATACAATTTATTTAGGAATTATTAATTATATTATATCACATTCATTTATTCATTCCTTTTTGTGAAAATATGATAAGGTCGTTTGTAGAAGTGGGGAGTAATGCAGGCTTAAAGCGATGTGATTCTATAAAATCATATATGAATTGTAAAATGGATGTATTTAATTACAATATCTGACATTGAAATTTTATATTTTATTCATGTCATAATTAACTTTTCTGTGAATTCAACATATAAATTTCTTTATTACCCATTCACACACATTAAAAGTGATTATGTTTTTTTGATGATGTGCGGACTACCACCTCCCCCACACGATGTGATTACTTTTAAATCACAATATTTATATATATAAGTATATATGATTCAGTAAATTATTATTTATTCTGATTTTATAATTTTTGAACGAAATAATGTTACTTAATTTTTTCCCAAAATTATTATTGAAACATATTGTAACTTTACTCATGCATAAGTACGATCTATCGTCTCCCTGATTGTAACATTGGTTAATTTTTAATAACAATATTTAATGATTTATTTTAAATGTTAAATTAATGTATAAATATGATAATTATTTAATTATTGTTATTTTGTATACCTTATATAATGGACCCTTTGACCATAGTATAGCAATAAATGTTGTTTTTTACACATAAACAGAATTTTTTCAACAAACCTCATGAAAACATAATTGATTAATTAGTTGTATAAAACAATGTAATAAGGAAAATAAATGTCATTATAAACATGGAAAGGGTTCCCAAGAAATTAATTAATTAAAATAAGTTTTTATTTAGGAATATAATGACATATGAGGCATGTTAAAGGCATGGTAAAATATTTTCATCTCACTTTTTAAATTTCAGAGATAAATATCATATTCACTACGTAATTCTTTTGTGCGGTGTATCTAAGAATAACGTTGATATATAATATCATGAATTATTTTATCATCATGGTATTTATAAATTTAATTTAAAATTATTCCTTCATAATGATTATGATTTAAAATGCTTCAAATTGGTATGGAACACTTTTGAATGCTTACTGATTATTTTCCACAAAAATAATATCAATGGTATTTCCATTCTTTGAAAAGAACATTATTTTTGTTCAAATTTTTTCCTATATATATTGTACATACTACCAAATTGATATAAAATATTAGGATTCATTAATTATTCATTCTATTCGGAGTTTTATGTTTAATTATTCAATCTATGGGGATTTTAGTTAAAAGTAACTAGTGGAAAACAATTTCACAACCTGATTCATTTTCAAAGGGCTATTTTACTTCATCATTATCATTAATAATATAATATTATGTGTGTAGTAACTTTTAATAATATAATGATACGAATTTATGTGTATTTGAAGGTGATAATGATATTTTACTCATTGGTTGACTCTCAAATCAATTCCAAAAACATCAAAGGGGTTACTTTACAATCTCAATTTTTTGTGATTTTTTACACTTGACATTAAATTAGAGGAAATTATTGGGAAATTTCATATTAAACCATTTAATTTTATTTTTCTCTGGTTATTTATTACCCTTTTCAATTAATATTGTCATAATTCTATTAATTGATACTCAAAATGATTTAGAAAATGTTTATAAGAATGCCCGACATTATTTCTCTCTTTCCTTAGAGAACATTTTTCCTTAAAAAAATAGTTTTCTAATTTTTTTTAAAATGATTTTAACCCCTCTAAAATAATGTATTAAATAAATTTTTACCCTTTTGGTCTTTTACTAATGTTTTCAAAAGAATCATCTTGTCTCTTCCGGAAAAATAAATTTTTATAACCTTTTTATAGTGTAAATAAAATGTTTTTTCCTCATATTACATGTATGAATTTTCCAGCAATCGTTTCATTGATTAATACATTGAATGTTTAAATGATAAATTTTAATGAAATTTCTTTGAAAAGATTTTTCATATAAATGTTATAAAAAAGTTTTCTTTGATAATGTTTTTAGTGTTATTGTTCTATTCTATCACCTAAAACAACCCTTTATTTTACTCAACATGGGATATTTTGTGTTTATAAAATCATAAAACATTAATTTTATGGTTTATGATTTAATTTTCCAAGGATAGTATTAAAATTGTAATCATTTATTAATTTTTTAGTGCCTATGAATTATTCAATCTCACTTGATCATTGGACAATGAAGTTACCCTAAAAATATAAATCAATTTTTGTGGATATTACTACTATGTAAACCATATACCATTTTACAAACAGTGTCTAATTTGATGGTTATTTTATAATTAGGGTAAATATTGAAAAATATGAAATTTTTATTGAATATCGATATTTATTAAGACATATTATTTTTTATTTAAATAGATTACTCGATATGAAGAAAGTATTGGACCTGAAATGATAGGTGTATCATAGAAATTATATATATCCTTGATGCATCGATAGGTTCATGAGAGACAAATATGTAGTTAAATTTAAATGTGTTTCTACCTATATTTTTATACTTTTTAAAGGATGGATCTTGGTAGTATAGGTTTTAATGTTCCTTAGAGCTTATGTCAAATAATTATGGATTTCCATTTTTGTGATTCAATTATTATTTATCCTTGAAATTTTTCATCTATATATTTATGGATGCACATCAATTTCAGTTCATTAATTAAATTTAATGTGTTTCATTTTCTTAGTTTTCCATTTATATTATTCATTACCTAGTTATTGGAATTTTATGCATTTTAATTTACCTTTCATTATTGTTTATTTAGTTAATTTATAGTATATTGAGTACATGGAATGTGTGTTAGGTTATTTACCAATCCATGTTGAATTATTCTTATTGATTTATTATTTCAACCTCTATAATTTTTTCTTTATTGATATTTTAAGCACACCCCTATTATTGTTCCATTAACAATGACTAAAATAAGTGTTCTATGAATGATATGCAAAGATATAGTAGATGGGAAAATTTTATCCTTGAAGGAAAAAAAATTATGTAGTAGTTAGTTTATTAATTCATAATACAAGTCACATGTATCCTTCTAGTTTATTAAGACTACTTATTCTCTTTGATCATTCAAGATTTGATTCCTTATAATCCAAACATTGTACTTGTAGTAGACACCATCTTTGGGACTCATGGGTTTGGTTTGCTAATACATCACACCTTGATTTTATTTTATTTTATTATTTTCTTTGTTTTGGATATTTTGCTTGAGGTTCGGGATGAGTACCAAATTTTATTTTTTGGATTTTGACGTTTTCAAGTGGATTTTTAGAATGTGAACAGTTTCTAGGGATGATTTATGGGTAATCCATTTAGATTTTGTTAGAGAATGTGAGTTTAGTTCATTTTATTTTTAAAATGTTTAAATTGCTTGGATTGAGCAATTCTTGGACTAAAATCATGTTGTGCCTGGAAAAACTGAGTGGCATGTGGGTTGTTATCCGGGGCATAGTGCACGACTTGTAAATGCTTAGTGGAAATTATGTGGATACCATATGATTGGTTTTAACGTTTGGATATTAGAATTTTTCATGGTCTGTGGACGGTTCATTAACAATGAAACCTTCTGATGTGGGGCTCACCCTTCTCTAGTAGGGTGGACAAGGTTGGCGTCCATTTTCTCTAACTATGTGAAAAAAGTGTGTGAGTTTCTCAGATATCCTAAAACATGAAATTCCACATTTTACCGATTATATTTTAACCCTATTTCATGGTTTGCCCCCTCTTGGATCATTTTTTGAGCTTTGAGGCTCTCCCAAGCTCCCTTACCATTGTTCATCCTCCCTTGTTGGAGTTTCTCCTTCACTAATAAAGATATTCCATTTGATTTTTGGTAATTTTTTCATTTCCCTATTCTCCTCTATAGGTTTCTCGGTATTTACTTGGTGTCTTATCTCATGGATGAACCATAACTGTTATGGTTGATGTATAGTCATATTTCATTAATGATAGGGTGTTTAGATTTTATGTTGAGTTGTATTTGTCCTTCTACCAAAGTTTCATTTGATTTAAAAATCACTAAGGAAGGTGGTTCTATCCATTTCTTTTCGGGCACATTTTATTAAGGCTTGTTATTTCATTGAAGTATTTTATCAAGTTAAATAATTTGTTTTGTTGTGTTAGTATACTTTTTTTGGTGTTTTAATGATGGAAAATTGGTGAGTAATGGGTTTTAGTGGATTACGTTAACTATCCCTATATTTAGATACACACAATTTGTTTAATGAAATGTTAATTTATCTTCTAAAATAAAATTGGGTCATTTGTATTGAGTTTCCCCTTGGTTATTTTTTGGAATTGTGGGTAGTTTCTGAGGTGGGTGTTGTATTTGGAAATTGGTGACTATTATGGCATGAAACTTATCTGTGACCAATTTTTTTAGTTAAAAAGAAATCTATGCTTCTTTAAAAAGGTCTTTTTGTAGATTTAATGGATACTTAAAGAGGATCATTGGATTTTTAAGCAGACATATGTGAACAGGCTGCTCATAGGGATGAAAAAACAAATGATAATCGACCTTGTAAATGATGTTTCCTTAAAGCATTGTTTTTTAACGTTTCCTCCAATATTCCCTCTTTTTCTTCCTGATTTTTTTTATTTGTAAATGGTGAATTTGGTGCTTCATTTTAATTGAAATGTGAGTAAAATAATGTTCTATAAAATCTATCACATTAAAGATTTGTAGATATGTTTTGGTGAATAATTGTCACACATGGTTTTTCATGTATTTGTTTCAATATGGTTCATTGGAAATACTGCAACATTTATTAGGTATTGGGTGATGTTAATGTTGTGTTTTTAAGTTTTATCTTTGTCTAATTACTATAATTTAGGTTCCCCATTGCATGTTTAGGAGTTTTTGGATAAAGGGTGGTTACTTAATGATTTGGGCCAACGGTGAGCCCATTTCCAATTTTAAAAACCGAATTTGTTTCTTTTATAACTCCTTTGTTTTTAAACATCGTTTACCCATTCCACAGTATAAATTTCATCCACTGATATATTCAAACAACCATATCATTTACGGATTGGACCATCCCATTGTCTTATTTCCTGTTTAAAAAAAAATTTATTATATTATATCTAATTAAATATTAAAAGTTTTTGGCGATTACACCCCCACCCGAAGCCAATATCCCTATCCTCACCCCCATTATCTATTTTCCCTCTTTGGATCTAGGAATAGTTTCTTAGTGGGTAAACATGCTCAATGTCTCTCAAATCATCCAGAATGGAATAGGTAAATTGTATCATTCATAAATCATTCAATTCTTACTCTTTTTTCCACCAATATTTTCTCCCTAGTTTTTCCAGAACATATGGGCCTCTCCATAATGTTCCAAGACATTACCTTTTAAATAAGGGTGCATATCTAATGGAATACGAAGAGTTTTCTAGTTTAAAAGGTGAGATTCCTTCTCCTTTATCCTCCCTCTTCTTCCTCCTTTCATTATATCTTGGTTTTATAATCTCCCCTAGTCCTATTCGATATAGGGATCTATTATTCCATAATTTTTTATGTGGTTTTTATTTTTTTTGGGTTTTGTAATCATAGGTTTAGGGTTTCTAAACCCTCGAATGGTGATTTTGGTTGTCCGTTTCTATTACGCCAAGGTTTTGAGTTAGGATATCCTTTGAAAAAGCCTTTATCATTTATGTTTTGTCATTATCGTACTGTTATAAACTTATTTATATGAAATTTTGTGCTGAGAAACCTTGGTTTTAAAGGTTTTGTGTGCAAATTATGTTTTATGACTTATTTTGTTAAAAATACAGTTGTTTCGGTATAAATGTGAACTCCACCTGTTTGATAAATTAACCATTGAGCATTCACACATGGATTATGGTAATTCAAATATATATCAGTAAATTTAATAACTTTATGGAATGAAAATGTTATTTTATCCATTTTTATTTTCTGAACATAAGTTGTTTTGTTAAAGAGTGCATGCCATGTGTTCAGTAAATTGCCCAGTTGGATTTTATGTGTCTAATGCAATTTAAAATGATTTTTTTGGATTTATAAATACATTGTATGAATGTAAAAAATTATTTTTGTATCCTTTTATGTCTTTCCAATTTATATTTGGTTTTACAAATAAATGGTTTTTGGTTTACAACATGTTTTTTCCAGAGTTTCCTGAAAATGGCATGTTTCACATTCTTATGAAAATGTTTGTGTTTTGAATATGTAACCTGAGAGTTTTATTTTATTTAGGAATTTGGTTTGATTATTTAAATGGTGTGTATACACCTCCTTAAAAAAAATTAAATTCATAACTTTGTCAAATGTTATTTTTGAGAGAATGTTTAAAGGCCCATTTGGCCTTTCTTAAAAAAGAAGAATGAGAAATTTACTTGTATATACCATATTGTGTCAATTAATATTGATTTATGGTCTATGAAATGATTTTCATAAATGTTTTTAGGGTTATAAAATATGGATGGGTAAGGACTTGTGGTGGGTTTAAAATTCAAATAGTGTTTTTGAATGAGTTTTATGTGCAAAGCCTCAATACACTCCTTGAAATTGTTTTACGAAAATTGTTTATGGTTTATTGATTCATGAAAGAAATGTTAATATAGTTTATGGGATTTTTGTGTTTGTATGGTTTAGGAATTGAATTTGTATGTGAAATGTGTATTTGATAATATGTGTAACTTGATTTGGCACTAAAGGGAATCCCAGGTATCTAGGTCGGCGGACGTGTACTAGAATGCTAGTGATTCTGTGGGGTTTGGACCTTGTTTCACGTAGAAAGTTTGACGATGACAACACTAACTAAACTATGATGATTATGATTATGGGGTACCACTAGGTTATGGGTATTCTCCCTACTAGTGGCTCGTTTGTATGAGTACAGATTTTTATTATGGTTACATTCACCAAGATACGAGGCACCTGGCTGTCACAACCAACTAGTGCCTAGAGGTGTTCCCGTGACTTGTCCTCATTGGGTATTTGTACTCACCATCGGTATATGGTTTTTTTTGTTGTTAAATTAAATATTGTGTGCAATTTATTTGAAACTATAAATTCTTTAAATCATCCCTATTGAAAACTATTTTCATTTTGAAGTTCCACCTCTTTGAAAAATTGTTACTAGCATTCTTGTTTATAAAACATGCATGTTTTATTCTAATAATTATTATAACATGGAACCTAATTTAAAAAACATACTTTTATATCTTGTAACTAAAACATTAAATTTATGATTATTTTATTTTAAAGGAACTGAATTTGGAATTGAATATCGGGCTAACATACGAAGTTTTAATACTCATGCCTATAGTCTTCTTCTATTTTAGCACCTGTACAGGTTTCAGCTTGAGTTTGATCACCTTGGGTGACATTTGATCATTTTATTGGAGATTGACTAGTGGGGTGACATGGATTTATTTGGTTATTGGGTTTGTTCAGTTTAGTTGTGGGTTTGGTTGTACTTTCAGTTTCTTGTACAAATAATGTTTTGTTCCTTTTTTTATATAAGTGTATTTTCATCTATCCATTTCTTTCCGTTGTATGTTTGATTGATTATATATGGGAAAAATTATTCCCTTGTGTACTCTATTGATGCTCTTGGTGCATGTCTACATCTTGGGAGGATCAGGAATGCCTCTCGAGACTTACCATGGGCGGACCTGGGTGACCGGTTTAGGGTCGACTCAGGCTGGTTTGTGAAACATTTTAAAACTATAAAATATTTAAATCATCCCTCTTGAAAACTATTTTTATTTTGAAGTTTCACATATTTGAAAAATTATTACTAGAATTTTTTTATAAAACATGCATGTTTTTGTAAGATAATTATTATAGCAAGGATCCTCATTTGAAAAACATACTTTTATATATTCTATTTAAAACATGAAATCTATGATTCATTTATTTTAAAGGAAGTGCATTAGGAATAGAATATCGGGTTGACCTAGTGATTATTAATACTCACACTTATAGAATTCTTCTGTTTTTAGAACCTGTGTAGGTTTTAGCTTCAGTTCGATCGCCTTGGGCGATGTGTGATCATTTTATTGGAGAGTAACCATAGGGGTCACATGGAGTTATTTGGTTATCGGGTTTGGTTGGTTGAGTTGTTGGTTTAGTTTTACATTCAGTTTCTTGAACAAATAATGTTCAGTTCAATTTTTTATATAAATGTATTTGGGGAATTCTATTTCTCTCTATTGTTTGTATGATTGATTATATAAGGGTGAAATAATTTACTTGTGTACTCTATTAATGCCCTTGGTGCTTGTCACAATTCCGGGAGGATCATTAACACCTGTCGGGACATGTCGCGGGATGGCCTAGGTGACTGGTTCAGGTTCGACTCATGCTGGTTCGTGACAAAATGTTATTAGAGGATGTTAAATCTTAGAAGACCGTTTTTTGATCGCCGTTGTTATTTGGGGGATGTTAAGGTATATTGAGTTGGATTGTTTGGACTTGAGGGTTAAGTGCAGGAAGAGAGTCACAAACTCTTTCTCATTCTAATTCTTGGGTTTCCATTGGATGTCCAGTTTTATTATTGTATTTTGTTCTTGTTGATAGTTTGGTGATGGGATATGATAAGGGGAGTCTGACTAAAGGCCTCCGTGAGCTCATAGGGCCGGTCAAGCCATGTGGAGATGGGGCATGGTCCTAATAAGTCTCTCTGTATTGGTGTTGTGATTGAATTATGGCCACCAACCATATGGTCAAGTCAACCACCGACACTAGTGTCCTTTTTTGGGTTTCTTAGACCATTCATGAATTCTGAATTTTTGTTTTGAAAATCCTTTTTTGAGAATTATGGAAATTGATTTTAAAGGAAGGATTGGATTTTGAAAAGTGGAAAAGGGGTTTAAAAAAATTAAATATAAGCATGGTTTTGGGATGTTTGTGTTTTTTAAAAAAAAAATTGGGAAGGAAGTGGAAATGATTTAATGGGATTAGATCTTACCAAATATATACTTGTGGTTTGTTGAAATAAAATGTTTTGAAGGTGTGAATCATTTTAAATTAATTCTGAGTAATTGTTTCAAATGGGGTGTTTTTGGATGTTGAATATTGATTGAATATGATAAATTAGTTTTGGGAATTGGTTTTGAGAGGATGGGATTTTACTAGAAAGGTTATTGGTCTCAATGTCCATTATCTTATTAAAAGAAACCTTGTTGAATTTTAGAAAATGATAAGGGGCTATTTAGAGTAGCGTGGTTATTTTAAAAGTTGTTAAAAATGAAAAGTGGTGGGTTTTGAGAAAATGTTTCTTGATGAGGTATAGTTTGTTTTGTAAAATCTGAAAATGGTTTTCAACTTGGTGGATAGTGTTCCTTTGGAAGGTAAATGATTTTTGGAATGATGGTTTTTTATTTTTTTTGTGTTTTCATAGGTTCTCACATGCATGGGTTTATTGATATCTAGAAGGGTGGACTATATGGAATGGTGGTTGGGTTATTGGGGTGGAATGGCAATGTTCATGTGAGTGATATTTGATGAAACACCATTTGGTGAATGTGGAAACCCACCATGTTAGATAATTTTTTTTCAAAAGTGTTTTTAGATGAAAAATGTGGTGTTTGTTTTGAACTGACAGTTATGTGGATGGTTTATCCTATGTCTTAGAAGATTTTTCCATTCAGTATGCTTCCTTATGATCTATAAATCAAATTATTGTTGCATCGTGAGATGGGTTCTTCTTGGTGTCTCGATTTTGGGGTAATTTTCAGGGGGTTTCTAAAGATGTGTTTGATGTTGTGATGTGGCCATAGATAGTTCTATGTTAGAAAGATTTCCAATTGATAAACCTGAGGATTTATTCTCATGTTTCGCAATCAAGATCCTCCTCATAAAATAATTCCTCATCCCTTTAGATGAAATATAGAGATGTTTGGGATCGATTTAAAGTGCTTCTAGTTCGTGATAATTCTTGTGGACATAGCAGGTGTGTTCATTGATATTGATGCATTTCTTCATATTCCTTGTCCATTCTTCTCCTCGTTCCGAGTGATATAGAATTTTGATATTTATCAATGAGTTCCTATTTAGATGATGGTGTTTTTTTGAGAATGTGAGTTTCTTTTGAGTGTTGTGATCCTTAGAACCTGACTATGGAGAAAAAGATACTTCAAGATTTAGGGCTCCATCCATAGGCCTCAGAGTGAAGATTTTCACGCAGTCAGGAAATCTACAGAGGTTTGGGGGCACTTGATGAGGCTCCTTCCTCAACCATTGTGGTAAGGTCGTTTCTATGTCTATATTTTGGTTCCTCATTACTGTGAATTTATATTATTTATAACATGTGTGGTGGAATTACCCCTCATACAATGTCTATCGTTATGCCTTCATGGATGTGGGTTTCTGATAAATATCCCTTTGTGGACAACCACTCTAAATCGGGTGTGGTCATGGTGTTACCTATTCATATGTGGATAATACTGGGTAGCTCTATTTTTTGTTTTGTGGGTTCAGTGGAATCATTATTGGGTCCCCTTCCCTCCCCTCCCCGAGTGTTGGGGGTCTGGATCAATGAAAAAAGTTTTGGGCCAGTTCTTGTCCCCTCCGTTCGAGAGTGGCAGGTTTAGAAGATTATGTTATAACCCTCTAAACATGGGTTGGTGGGTTTTTCTGGGAGATTTTTTCTGTACTTGTAAAAGTTAGGAAATGTTGAGTTCTTGGTTTTTTTTCATTGCTAATTGTATTCTAATGGTGGGGAGACCCACCACAGGTCTTGTTGATTTTTCCTCTTATGAACTTGTCTCGTGATTTTTGTTTATTAATGTTTGGGATTCGATTATGTAATCCCCTATATTACATGGTTTTACTGAGGTCTCTTTAGTTTGGGTTATTTTTTGGTTCATTGGGAGAAGGCCCAACAATCAGGTTCTTGGCATGGTTGTGGCGGTGGTGGCTTGACCTTTTCGTTGATTTTCACAAAGTGGTTTGGAGTTGGTGTTTATTTTGGGAAAGAATATTATGTTATGTTTATGGAAAAGTATATTTTTTTATATTGATGGGTTGGATCATATTGATATGGAATAATGTGTTTTTAGTCATTTTTCTTGCAGCAATAATGTGTTATGTATTTCTGGGGTGGAAGGCTTTAATGGTGGGGAGAATTGTCACACTAGGTTTTCCATGTTTTTGTTCTGATCCGGTTCATTTCAAATCCTAGTACTTTTATAGGGTCATGGGTGATATTAATGTTGTGTTTTTTATGTTTTATATATGTCTAATCACCCTAATTTGGGTTCCCCATTTCTTGTTTAGTATTATTTGGAGAATGGTTGGTTACATCAAGATTTTGGCCAACCGTGAGCCCATTTCCAGTTTTAAAAAGAATTGTTTCTTTTATAACTCTATTGTTATAAAAAATCTTTCACCCATTACACGTCATAAAATTCCTCCAATAATATTTTAAAACCACCATATCATTTTGTACCCTTTAATAAATCATCATCATGGTGAATTGGAGTTACTTATTTAGGTATCGGTCCATCCCATGAGCCCATTTCTAGTTAAAAAAATAATTTTTTATTTTATATCTAATTCAATATTTAATATTTTTTGGTGAATCTAACCCCACTCCAAGAAAATATCCCTATCTTCACCCCCATTATTTATTTTCCCTCATTGGA
This sequence comes from Viscum album, assembly GCA_963277665.1. Classification (NCBI taxonomy): domain Eukaryota; kingdom Viridiplantae; phylum Streptophyta; class Magnoliopsida; order Santalales; family Viscaceae; genus Viscum; species Viscum album. The sequence continues at coordinate 323,363,182 of OY728165.1, read as the reverse complement.
GCCCATAATAGTCACGGAGTGGGGAAACATGCTCAATGTCTCTCAAATTGTTCAGAATTGACATGGTAAATTGTATCATTCATAAATCATTCAATTATTACTCTTTTTGCCACCAATATTTTTTACCGGGTTATTCCAAACCATATTAGTATCTCCAAGATGTTACATTCCATTACCTTTTATATAAGGGCTCATATATAATGGAATAAGAATAGTTTTCTAGTTGAAAAGGTGAGATTCCTTCTCCTTTATCCTCCCTCTTCTTCCGTCTTTAATTATTTATAGGTTTTATAATATCCCCTAGTCCTGTTCGACATAGTGTTCTACTATTACATAATTATTTATGGGATTTATATTCATTTGGGTATCTTCATCATAGGATTAGGGTTTGTAAATGCTCGGTTGGTGATTTTGGGTGTGCGTTTCCTTTATGGAATGGTTTTGAGGTAGGATGCCCCTTAAAAAGCCTTTATCATTTATTTTTCATCATTATCATACTGTTATAACCTTATATATATGATTTTTACTACTGATTAACCATGGTTTTAAAGGTTTTGTGTGCAAATTATGTGTTATGACTTATTTTCTTAAAAATACAGTTGTTTTGGTATAAATATACACTCCTCTTGTTTGATAAATTATCCCATGGGATTTCACACTTGGTTTATGGTATTTTGAATATATATCAGCATATTGAATAAAATTATGGCATGAAAATTTTATTTTATCCATTTTTTAAGTTCTTAACATAAGTTGTTTTGTTAAAGAGAGCATGCCATGTGTTCAGTAAATTCCCGATTGGATTTTATGTGTCTAATGCAATTTCAAATGGTTTTTTTGGATTTATAAATACATTTTAATAATGTAAAAAATTGTTTTGGTATCATTTTATGGCTTTCCAATTTATATTTGGTTTTACAAATAAATGGGTTTTGGTTTACAACATGTTTTGTCCAGAGTTGCTGGAAAATGGCCTGTTTCACATTCTTATAAAAATGGTTTTCTATTGAATATGTAAGCTGAGGGTTTTATGTGATTTAGAAATCTATTTTGATTATGTAAATGGTTTTTATAGACCTCATTAATAAAATTTAAATGCATAACTTTTTCATTTGTTAGTTTTGAGAGAATGTTTAAAGGCATGTTTGGCCTTTCCTAAAAATGAAGAATGAGTGTTTTACTTGTACATACCATGTTGTCTCAATTTGGATTGTTTTATGGTGCATGAAATGATTTTACTACCTGTTTTAGGGTTGGAAAATATGGTTGGGTATGGAATTTTTGTGTGCTTATAATTCAAATAGTGTTTTGGAATGAGTTTTATGTGAAAATCCTAAATAAACTCCTTGAAATTATTTTATGAAATTTTTTGTAGTTTATTGATTTGTAAAAGAAATGTGATGAACTTTTATGGGATGTTTTTGCTTTTATGGTTTCGGAAAGGAATTTTTATTTGAAATGTGTATTTGATAATATGTGTTACTTGATTGATCACTAAAGTGAATCCTTGGTAAGTAGGTGGGAGGATGTGTACTAGTTTGCTAGTGATTCCGTGGGGTTTGGCCCCTGTTTCACGTAGCATGTTTGACGATGACAACACTAACTAAAAAATAACGATGATGATGTTGGGGTACCACTAGGTTATGTGTATGCTCCATACTAGTGGATCGTGTGCATGAGAACAAATATTTATTATGGTTACTTTCACTGAGATACGAGTTACCTGGGGATGACAACTAACTAGTGCCCAGGGGTGTTCCTGTGACTTGTGCTCATTGGATATTTTGTACACACTATCGGTATACGGTGTGTATGGTTGGTAAATTCAGCAGTGTGTGTGATTAATTTAAAACTATAAATTCTTTAAATAAGCTTTGTATAAAACTATTTTCATTTTGAAGTTAGTCCTCTTTGAAAAATTGTTTCTAGAATTCTTGTTTATAAAACATGGATATTTTTGTCTGATAATTATTATATCTTGGAACCTCATTTGGAAAACCTACTTTTATATCTTGTATTTTAAACATTAAATTGACGATTCTTTTATTTTAATGTATGTTCATTGGGAATAGAACATCGGGCTAACCTATTGATTTTTAATACTCACACCAGTATTCTTCTTCTGTATTTAGCACCTATGCATGTATCAGTTTGAGTTCAGTCACCTTGGGATACGTGTGATAATTTTGTTAGAGAGTGAAAAGTGGGGTCAAATGGAGTTATCTGATTATCGGGTTTGGTCTGTTGAGTTTTTGGTTCAATTTTACTTTCAGTTTCTTGTATAATTAATTTTCAATTCAATTTTTTATATAAATGTATTTTGGGTTGTCCATTTCTTTTTTTTGTTTGTTTGTTTGATTATATATGTGTGAAATCGTTCCCTTGTGTACTCTATTGATTCCCTTAGTGCTTTTCTCCATCCTGGGAGGATCAAGAACACCTCTCATGACTTGTCCAGGGCTGGCCTAGGTGACCCATTTAGGGTCGACTCGGGCTAGTTCATGAAAATAATTATTATAATTGAATGGTTGAAACTATTCATTTTGTTGCGTGTTTTCACACATCATTCAAATGGTTTTATATTTGAAATGTAAAGTCCTATTTGATATTTTTCACATGTAAGTGGTGTTCAATAGTGTGTTTAAATGGGTTTGATGGTGGTTTTATAAATTAATATGGATTTTGAATGTCAAAGGCTTGGTTGGTACATAGTATTTCCTTTAATAAGATGGTTTTGATGTGATCCGATCTGAATGCCCAGTTGTTGTTTTATAATTTATTGAATTTTTTTAACGTTTATGTGATATGAAGGCCATGTATCCACCATTGATTTTTTTGAAAAAATGATTAAAATCATGGGTTGTGTGAATGACCATTTGGTATTTTATTTTCTTTGAGAATGTGGTTTGAAAACAAAAATTAAGTGAAAATCTGGTTCAAACGTTTGAGTGGATTAACATATGAGATGAGAACCACTATAGTTGATCCTATGATTACGGGTGTTCACATTGGTGGTGTCGATGTTTGGGGTAGGAAAGCATGGAGGTAGAGGGTTTTTTTGAACCACATATTTGACATCCATCCCATTCACTACATATTATTATCATTGGATTTATGGGAATAATCTAGAGGGTCGAGTGATGGATGCATGTTGACACATATTAGATGGGTTGTACCCAATGGATTTTATAGGTGGAATTGAGGGGCACGTCACTAAAATTTCTAGTTTAGAGCTACTAGTTGGTTATTGATTGCGGAGCTACAATATATTCCTAAGAGTAGAGTCTGAACTGCTTAAGTCTAGGGATTTCATGTAGAGAGTTTTATAAAATTCACATGAGTTAATATATGAATGTTTTTGTTACACATTCTGAATATGGATATTAGCCATGCTAGTTTTTATCAGATTTTTTATTTTCATTTTCTTCATTAATATCCAAATTATGGTCATCTGGTATGGATTTTTATTTGTTTTTTGTCTTAGAAGTTTGTTTTTAGTGTGAACCCATTTTAAAAAAAGATAGTTCTATGTGTGGTTTTAAAAAGTGAATCTGTGAAATTCTATATTCGGTTTCATATAATGATTCAAATCCTATTTTATTCATGTATTATAAGCTATTTTTTATATATTTAATTGAATAAAAAATCATTGAGTCTCTGGGGTTTACATATTGATATATTTAATCTCACACCACACTTATTTCATACAACATTAGTAAACCCGATATGTTTTACATGTTTTGGTTTTTTTTGGGTTTCCTTTGGATAAGTTAGGTATTGTGGTTGGTTGTATCCAAGATGACACATGAGTATCATGTTACATGGTTTTATTTTAGTTTAGAATTCAATTTATATTTTGTCATCAGAATTTTATTTGTATTGGTTTGTATATTTGTTGATGTTTTGTTATTGTTGGTTTTGTTTCAAATTCATTTATTGATCCTAGTAGTTTATTGGGATAACATTTACCCATGGGTTTATTTTGAATCCTAAACTAGTTTCAATCCCTGTAAAATCCAAAAGTCCCTTCAGTCCATGACATATGTTGGGATAGGTGTCTCTTCAGATGACATCCCATATATGTTCTTGACTAAACACCTCTAAAAAAAATAAATATAACCCATCCCGCAAATCTATAATTACAAAACATTTAAAAAATGGTTAGATGTTAATCTGTGATTTATGATATTTTTTTTTCAGTTTATAGTTTTGAAATGATCAATTTAAGAAAAAATGTAAGAAAATTAATATAGATCCATTTCAACCAATATATCTAATAAACCAAATGTTATGATCCATTATCCTCTAATAAAACACAAAATTATATTCAACTATACATTAAATATTAATATAAAAAAATATATATAAGATATATGTAAACCAATCACTTGGAAAAGAACTTTTTAAAGAAAAGAACCATTGTAATCCTCTGAATAGAGTCCATGGTCACCAATAATGTAGGATATATGTTTTAATATTTTATTAAGTAGAATAATATTGAAACTTCCCACCCATTAAACATATTTTCATTATAAAAAATAAATTCCTTACTATACATAAATTGTTATTATTTACATAAATAATATGTCAGGGAATGTTTCAATATAACATAAACTAACATTTTCCCATATAAAATATCAAATTAAAAAACATTAATGTTTTTAAATATTAAAACGATGTTTGAAAAAAAAGAGAAACTACAACCATAAGTAAAACATAGAACAAAATGTTTAATTCTAAATAACTAATCCCAATATACCATTTGTTTAAAAATTTAATTATATATTTCCCATAATACTAGAGTAAAAAATATCCAAATTATCCATCTCTTTAAAATCATTTTAAAATCACCAACATAATATAATCTGATATATACCCAATCTTTTAAAATAAATTAAAATTTTAACTCCTCAAACTATACAATGCTTTTGATAAAACCATAAATCTATGATTTTTGAACATTCATCATAATTATACCTGAAAAATTACCCCATACAAATTCTATATCATACAATTTATTTTCTATTTTAAATATTATAAGAGAGATAAATATATTATAAACACTTACATATCATCAACATGAATATAAAAAATATGAGTTCATTTAATGAGGATGTAAGAAAATTAGAAAAAATAGTATTTGAATTTCAGTTCAATAAACTATTTCTTTTCTCAATGAAAACTATAGGAAATTATTATTTTTTGATTGATTCGATATTTGCTGTGAGGTGAATATAACTAAATTCAATGGATTCAAATAAAATAATTCCAAATAAACATCCAAAAATTTTCAAAATAACAATCATTTAAATTATACCAAAATAATTTAAAATATAGATCCTTAAGAATATTGAATAATAAATCCATCTATCATTTCATCAAATAGGTTATAAAGACATAGTTTTGTTATTATATTCAAGGAATTATAATTTCAATTAAAAATTAAACAATAATAAATAATCCATCATTAGAAGCGTAATTATTTCATTAAATATATTGTTTTTTTCAAAACTATATTGGGAAATAATGTATAATCGAAAAGTCACATACAATTCCCATAGAGTTAACTCATTTCATGTCCACATGAAATCAATTCCTCATAATTTTTAGAATCCATTTTATCTAGAAAGTGAAATATTTTACATAAATATAAGATGATTTTAAAAAAAATCAAAATAGACTCCCTAATATATGTGAGGATGATTTTTATTCTCCAAAGGAAATTTTTTGGATGAATTTTTTCTAGATTAAAAAAAGGACTGATTTTTATAACGTTAAAAAGGAAAAATAGAAATTATTTTTCATGAAAATGTTCATCAAAATATCTTTTTTTTCAATATAAAATAATCATACATTATTTAACACATAGAATAATTAGATATGATTTAATGGATGATTTTTTAATTAATTAATTGGAATAATAAGTAACACATCCCACTTTTTTATCTTAAATAATTTTATAATAATCATGGATTAAGAGTTCATTTCATAGATCATTTTAGTGAAATATTAATGAATTTCTTGTCATACATGATATAGAAAATCAATAAAAAATTGTAAATAATTCCTAAAATAGTTGATAAAAACAAACTTTTCAAAGGGATAAATGTAAATGATGTTACTACATCAAATTCATTATAAAATTTAAAATATTAGCCACTCAAAATATCAAGATAGTATTGAAATTAAATTGTCATTTACGACTATTGAAAAAAAATTAAAGATATTAAATAGTAAATTATAGTAATTAATATGATGTTTTTGCGTTCTCAATGAAATACTATTAGGCATAGTATTTTAAACCTTTAACTCACACATAAAAGTCAAAATTTTCCCCGATGTTGAAACACAGTGCGGTAGAAGCATTTAAAACTATTAAATTAAAAAAGAATTTCAATTTAGTAGCTCAAAATAATGATTATGGGTCAAATTAAATTTCAATGAAATATTTCCCATTAAATAAAATTAATAAATCACCACATACAAAGAATTATAACACTACATAATATATAAATTATTCACCAAAAATTCATGATTCTCATAAAAAAAAAGATAATACAAATTCATACTCTTATAGATATTTAAAACAATTTTCATAAAAAAGGTTGAATTAACGTAAAATTATCAAACAAGGTCATTAGAATGATTACGACAACTCGAATCATCAGATTAATATACAAACAAAATGATATTATATATAGATAAAGATAGATATATATTTGGAATTGAAATATTAAATCCCTTGTTATGGAAGCTTAATCATTTTATTTTATTCCAAATACACCTTCATTATTTTATCTATGTCAAATAAACCTTGATAGTCCTATATTAGTTCCTAAAACATAAAAAAATTAACATTATATTCAAGATGAGTTAGATCAAATGATAGAAAAAACATGAGATTGATTTTTACGGTTATGTCATTCTCGTTTATCAAGAATAAAACTTCATTTTGACTTAATGTAGATAAAATTTTACTCCTATGAGTTGAAAAATATGTTTAGAATCCTTAATCTTACGAACGATCGAATTATTAACAAGACAATTTATTTTTTTCTTAAGAAAAAAAAAAGAAAGTACAATAGGGAAAACATGGTTTGACCTATATAAAGTATAGATTTTAATGTTCTTAGTTAGAGTGAATGTATTCTTAATTTTAAAAAATATATTTGACATCCAAGAACTTCATTCAACCTGAAAAATAATTAACAAACCATTTTCCATTAACTATGGATATCTAGTCTTCTTCTATATCCATCTCCAGAATTCTATTAACCAATACTATCTTGATAGTTAATGGTAAAAAACTAATGAGTTATTGATTCCAATGAGAAGTATTCTATTTAAAATTATAAATTAGTAATCTATATCAAAACATAAAATCCATTTTACAAATGATTGATTCATTAAAAAAGTCTTTTCCCTATATATATTATAATATTCATAGGATGTTCTTTCAATTATCTATAGCCCGCTTAAATCTAGAAATATTCCCTACCTATTAAATTTAAAATCATAATTTAGTTCCATGAAAACTCAAAATGAATTGTACCGAAGCTCTATAGAAATATGAAAACATTTTCCAAAAAATAATCCTATATCTAAACATTCATATAATAGTTTAAATGAAATACCTACTATCCCTCAAGGACTCATTTATATTTTTATTATGGTTCATCATTATCCGCAATCAGTTTTTTGTGTAATATGTTTTAGATCCCTATTTGAATCCATAAATCTCAAATTTGATTAAAAAAAAGTACATCATATTTTTTAGACACATTAAAAATTTCCAATTTGTGTTTAAAATTTGATGTGCTTGACATTGGTAAAATTATCAATGATGATGACCTTGGGAACACAAAATCATGAGAATATTTTATTGTTAATTAATTTGACCACACTATTCTCTTATTTTTTAGGTAATTCCAACTGGTCGACCCATTTGTAATCATAGTATATTACTACTTAGACATATTCATTCACATGAGAATATAGAAGTGGATCAATAATGTCTAGTCCATAAACATCAAACATATCAACATTAAAAAATTTATTTGGCGGAACACTTATATTTTTAAAATATTTTAAATTATTTAGAATTTATCAAATCCCAATACCTAAATACTAAGAACCCTAAATAGGGTACCCCATAAAAATCATATTGAAAAACCATTGGATATTAATTAACCAAAATAGTTTCCTCACCATGGCCAAGAGTGATAATATTCAATAATAGAAAACATATGTTTTTAGTGACAAACTATTACCCAATTCCATTAATATAACTTCTTAAAAATGAGATCATAAAAAAATAGTGATTAATGATTGAAAAGAATTTATTTCTATGAATCAGTGTGTGATCCCTGGGAATCACTACAATAGGAATAAAATTAAAAAAATATTCATTTCAATCATTTTGTGATGATGAAAATTAATATTATTTTTCAACATAGAAATATGTTTTAATCTTTATTGGGTTTGAATAAGGTTTTTGGGTATCCGTTATAAGTATAAAACTAATACATTTTCAGCTCCATACTTTTCCTTATTTTAAAATTCAAAATTTTTCTACAAGAAGTTCCACCAAATCAATCTTTCTTTTCTATAATTATTTTTAGTAGGTTTTTAACGTATCCTGGTCTGTCAAATATATGAAATCAAAAATAATATTTTACCTCATAAACTTATCATGTGATAAAATGAATACAAATAATTTTTTTACAGTTTTAGTGTAATTATATTGGGAATAATTTGGTATTTTACTATAATATTACACCACACGTAATCTATTATTATATTATTTTCCTAAAACAACTCGAACAACAAGGTCACTTGGATTAAACATTAACTCATAGTGTTTCACCCAATTATAGGATGTCATAATTAGTGAATAAAAGATTTTTAGTTAATAATATTAAAAGAAGTTAAAAAATTAACATTAAAAGAAAATGTTACATCTTCAAAAATTAGGGAGAAAATGATTATTTTTTTTATCACCCCGCCCTGAGTTCTACTCAATATTTCCCTAATAGATTTTTCCATAATAATTCAATATCATCTCCCCAAACGACAAAGGATTCGGATTTGCAATGAGGGAATTGTGTTTTTTCATGGGGACACCATGCCCTCCATGATCAGAGTAGAGAACAACAATATATATATATATATATATATATATATGAAATAAACAAGTAAGAACAATAATCAGATAGCTATGGAAACCAAAAGAATAAGAATTTAAGATAATGAAATAAAAGGGGGAAATTAAAATAACTACTATAAGAAATTTATGAAGATAGTATGTCATGTTCTATAAAAATGACTATGAAATGGGATTAGGATACAATCATATACGTCATGATATCAAAGGTAAAAAAAGGGGAAAAATATTATTCCTACCATCTAAAGAATAGGCTCAGTCCTTTGCTCCTATCTATATAATAGAAATATAAATCCAACATTAGAAGCTGGACGATTTCCTTTGTCAATAGATTCAATAATAAAGTCTAGTTTGGTACCAAAGGCACCTGAGTAGTGTGTGAGACATAATATAAGTATTCTAGTTCCCATAGTTCAATGCCATTACAGTTCGTGCATTATAAATATGAACAGTGATCCATAAAATATTAAATACAATAAAAATACATTAACTAAATAATTATACTATTATCCACTAGGACACCCACCTAACTCTATTTTTTTGCCTAATCCGGTGTGTCTAAACCTATAGGACCTATAATGGTAATGTGATATGTAAAATAAAAGATGATATAAATTCCATATTATTGTGTCTTGGCTTAGTGGAAAATTCGATTTGTATCTAATACCAAGAATCACTTCTAATTGAAAAAATAATTATTTTCCAATTTTTAATTTTATTTGAAAACCCCTTATAATCATTACGTGACAACTAGATCCCATCGTTGAAAGTATAAAGAGAATTTCCAAGTATCTCTCATGTTTTCATCACATAACCAATAAAAAGGATCCCTTACATGGTTACCGAAGGATGAAGTACCATATCTCACACCAAGCATCATAAAATGTAAAATACTAGCCTCTAAGTCCATACCTTTTATCACACATAAGGGCCGAGGTCTATCTCGAGGAATGGTTCAACCAAACAAGCCTTAGATCCCATTCAACGTGTCTCTACTAGGGAACAATCATTAATTTATTGGAGTTAAATATAATCAACACTCAAGAGATCCATCATAGTAATACATAGTGTCATTGCCGATGTGTCTACTAAATTTTGACAATCACTAATGAAGGAATGATAGTCCATAAAAGGGGTCATTAAGTTTAAACCCCTTAATTCACCCTCAAATATAAGGAAAATTCATTTAATAAGAAATATATTTATAAAAAATCTGAAAGGGGCCCCATTCCATTTAATTTAATGTAATTACATCGCGTTCGACCCATTAGTCCCAATGTGTCATTTCGAATTTTCCATGAAAATAAAACAGAATAAAGAAAGGAAAACAACAAAACTAAATTTATGTCCACAAATAAATAAATGACAGTGGGAAAGTCTAGTCATTTGTTTAAGAAACCTATGAAATAAATTTTTAAACCTGATGCATTGGTCATATAACAAAACACTTCAAGGGGGAGTTAAATCTGTTTAGAATAATGTTAAATTAGGTCCTCTAAAAGATATATCACATAAAGGGGTAACATAAATATGGATATACATCATTAAGGTGATTATTCATCAGATGGAACCCCATCAAACAAGGGAAACAACTATGAAAGAATATATTCAAATTTTGGTGTCTTTGACAAAATAACACAAAATGTGTCAGAACTACATAAGTTATGAAACAAAATGAATCAAAAGGAAAAAAGAATGACAACACAACTTATCCTCATATATCGTAGCTTATCCAATATTAATGATTCATTTAGAATAAGATGGAATAAATCAATGAAACTATCAAATTTCTTAAAAATGGGGAAAAAGAGCTTTCACCCAATTAACACAATGGATGGAGAAAATAACATTGAAAAATATTGTAGAGGATTTTAAACCACACATCAAACGTTTCAATGGATTTTACAGAGGATGATGTAGAAAATAAATGGAGGATCCCCCCTATGATTCCTAGATTTAGGAGAAGAAGAGGTTTCCATAGGATAAGAATGATGTTAAGATACTAGATAAATCAAGGGAGAAGAAGAAATCCTTTAATTCATCAAAGAGAGGATTTTGATAAATTCCCCAAATTTTAACACTGTGCATAATTTTTTATACATGGTATGACCATTTTATGTGGGAATTGTGATCCATTAACTACAATAAGGGGTATATCACGTGGTTTTCCACATAGTCTGACTAACCATGTCAAATCCCTGAAAAATATAAATATCTCATGAACTTAAACTCTTGCACAGTCATGAACCACTTTTCTCATAGTTGTCAAAAAACTATTCAACCCTATATGCTCTTTTTTTTATGGTTTTTTGGTTTCAAAAAACCCCATGTATGATCTTGATACCTTATTGAACCATTTAGTAATCATATTTGGGATATTTTAATGGAATCAGAACAAATGAGTAATGGGAAGTACCTTAGTAAAAATCATATATGTTACAACCTTTCTACATTAATATAACTCATCCCCAAGTTTCCCTTCCAAGGGAAGTATAAAATCATCATTGAAGAGTTTCGACTACTCTTCAAGTGCATTGGAATCTATCTCCCATGATTAATATAGCACACATCCCCACATCAATATAACCCAAACCATATGAACTATCCTACCTCAGAGAACATTCATGTTTCGATCAACAATACATATCAGATGCTCCTCAAAGTATTTATCCACTTTTAGCTTGATATCTTCAAGTTCAGATGAATGAGATGGGCCGACATGATACTGTCGAATCTATAATAAATGGAAGATATCATACATGGAATAATACCGAAATGGTATCATAAACTCATAGGAAACCGGAACATCTCTATAAGGGTTCGATATATCTTGGTGATATCATTCCCAATATTCTGATTTGTCACTGACCCAACCTAGGTGATACACATAGAAATACATGATTACCCATCTCGAACACAAATGGTTTATAGTGAAGTTATGTATATAAATTATTCATGGAATTAACGGTAGTCATATGCTTCTAAATTAGTTGGATGTGCTCTGAAGTCTCCTAAATGAGATGAGGACCTAATAGAGTTTCCTCGCATGGCTCATGGTATCATAGAGACGAATAACATGGTCTACCATAGAGATCCTCATACATAGCCATTTAGATTCCGTTCCAAAATCTGTTATTGTATGAAAACTAAAACATAGGTATATTCTAATCCCTATAACCCCATAAAATTATGATACATTCATATAGAATATCCTCTAACACCTATACGATCCTCTTGGACTACCGATTGGTTTGATGGTGATATACATCGCTAATGAGAACATGTGAACCCAGTTTCTTCTACAACCCCTTCAAAAACCCTAATGTTAAATGAGAATAATGATATAAAATGAAAGGATTGGGTATTCCATGAATTCTCACTATATCTTGAATTTATATATTCTCTATATAATAAATTGAGTTGAAATCAATGATAGTTATGATGTTTGAGACATTGGATAGACTATCGATTATCACACATCCAACATCATTACATCGAAGGGATCTTGGTAATAATGTAGAAAAATCCATGGTGACATCATTTTATTTACACTCATGATTAGAGAGAAGTTGTAGATGTTCAGTAGGTCATAGGAACTCTGAATTCAGTTACTAATAGGTGCAGCAATGAGTGATAGAGCCTGCTATCTTACTTTTCATATACATTCACCAATACTTGAAAGACATGTATCTCTACATCTTAGTAATTCCATGTTGAACTACCCAAACTATGGCATGTGATTTCCCCTTCATCTCTTCCCTTATAACTAAAGGAACCCATAAATAGTCAAATAAGAGTAAGGTATCAGTACTATTAACAACCCAACCAGGAGGTGCATTCTATCCTATAACTCATTCCCTAAGAAGAAGGCCCTTGGTACTAGATAACTGATGCATCTGATCCCATTCCAGTAAAGAGGAAGTCTCTTTTAGAGCTGCTAGAACATTTTCTCATGCTTTTCTTAAACAAATAAATGAATCTCATAAAATAGAGCCATCAACTACCACTCACTATTAGTCATCATGTCAGTGTGAATATGAATCTTTCAAGTCAAGGTGTCAAACACAAAAATTCCATTTACATTGGAATAAGAGAGCTCAATATTGAATGAATCATGGTATTTAGCCCAAATATTTTTCATTAGATTCACTTCCCACTATGTGGATATGTATTTGTGTCTTTTATAGTCAATGTGAATGAAAAACTGCTCACCCATCAAGTAGTACCTACAACCGTGAAGAACACGAGCCAAAACTTATAGCTTAGTGTCATTCATAGGTCAGTTCATGTCACAAGGCCTTAAATGGAAGGATTTGTTTTCAATGACTCGATGAACCAACATAAAAATTACAACTAGTCCAATTTCTGAAACATCACAATAAATAGTATAACTTCTTGCTAGATCATGAAGAATTAGAATCATCATTTTATTGAGTCTACCTTTTAAATTATAATATTTTTTCCCACAAGAATCGTCCCAATCATACATCACAGCCTTCGTGATCATGTAGGTAATAGGTACTTTCATTTAGGGTAAGTATTGAATAAATCACCTATAATATCCAAGATGTCCTTATAAGCTACATATATCAAACAAATTCATGGGATACTCCTAGGAGACCACAATTCAAACATTCTCTAGGTCAAATGATACAATGTCCTTGAATAGGATATGACCCCATAAGTGAAACTCATCGAACCAAAATTGGAATTTATTGAGCTTCACATAAAGCTAGTTTTCACTCATTGTACGTAATACCGTCTCAAAATGACTTTTCTTGGTCTTCATAGGAACATGAATACACCTAGTTTTCATTAAAAATACTTCCATGAAGTAAAAAAAGATACATTTGGAAAAACCAATTTATTAAATTCATCAACATTGTTGGTGCGTTCATTAGACCGAATAACATAACCAAATACTCATATAGAACACAACATCTCTAGAATACGGTACATGGTATATTTGATGTCCTCACCAAAACATGATGGTATACTGACCTAAAATTGATCTTAGAGAAAACAAATTCTCCTCAGAAATAGCCAATGGGGCCATCTATCCAATGAAAATTATAATGGTTCTTCACTATGAGCTCATTCGATAACCTATAATAAAAAAATGAGGTTACCACCCACCTTTATAAATAAATACACTAATGAACCCCACAATGATGTTCTATGTATAATAAAAACCATAGCATCTATGACTTCCAATTTATTCTTATGTTTCTGGAGCACTGTAAGTGCCATCCTATATGGAGTACTAGACACATGCTTATTTCCTAAATGAAGATCTATTGTGACTTCAATTTATCTATCAGGATGTAAGCTGGAGAAGACATTATGAAATATTTCCCTAAATTGATCCATTATAGGAGGTGATTAAGATAAAATCATTCTATGATCTTTTATAAAGGGTTTGTCCATCTGATATGTCACACTTACTAGCCATGTTCCCTTGAGTCCAACACGATTGGCCTAAATATCCCATTCAACCTAATGAATATACATGTTTCCCTTAGGTGTTGTGAATTCCTCTTGACAACAAAAACAATCAACCGTTTTATTATACAACATAAGATAGTCCACACCATGAAATAATTCTAATCTCTTTATCTCGAGGATAAAGAAACTCCATTGAAAATGACACCCACCAACATTAAGGGGAACTCCTTTCACTCATGTATACCCTTTTCTATAACTCCCAATGTCTTTTTTAGGTTCATAACAACACTGGATTTCATGATTACTAAGCCCAAACTTTAAATAATTTAATTGGATAAAAATCATGTGATGCACCTATATCGAATAATGAAAAATACTAAATTATAATCTACAAGTACAATACATATAACTGTATATGGCATTGGAATCCAATTCATTGGCATAGGTTGAACATCATAGATGTGGCCTGAACCACAACCCTATTAAACTACTTGAGTAGCCTGAGTAGGTCCACTCTACTGAAGATGTAACTCTAAAGCTGGAATTCCTCAACCTCGACTACCTTCTCTGCCTATATAATACATGTTTCATAAATGAATATGTGTCACAAACCGAACACCTAAAAGTTGTGCTAGAACATAATCCCATTCACATAGTACTGTAGGAATGGTTTAGTGGAATGGCTGGATGTGACACATCATTCCACATGCACAACACTCGATCACGTCCCTCGTAAACTAAGGAGTTCTGTGACATGGCCTTCCACAGTAGTGACCTACCACAAAGATATCAGTTCATACCACCTAGATAGTGTATCCCCCATGTGTACCCTCGAAGTGTCACTTCTTTATTCTGTGAATCCCACTTCTTATTTAACTAAAAGGTGAACTACCATGTTTGACATCTCTTTATTCCATTAGGTTACACTTAGTGATAATGGAATGGATTGATCATGATTTCTGAAACGTTAGTCAACCTAAATATGATCACCTTTAAGTTAATGGCATAAGAAA
Organism: Viscum album; assembly: GCA_963277665.1. Classification (NCBI taxonomy): domain Eukaryota; kingdom Viridiplantae; phylum Streptophyta; class Magnoliopsida; order Santalales; family Viscaceae; genus Viscum; species Viscum album. The sequence goes on along the minus strand of OY728165.1, from coordinate 323,347,561 downwards.
TCCCATCCGTAAAGTATTCTGATGTATTTAGCCCATCACCAATAATGTTTTGTATGAAACACTACAATTCATTGAAGAAAACTGAATATTTAATTCCAAAAAAGTCAACTTTTATCAAGGTATATGATTTCCTAAACATGATGTATTATCATGTTTTTAGGAAAAAAATAGTCTAAGAATGATTCCGAGACGTCCACCCATACCATACCCGAATTTTGTATAGACTATGTTAGAATTTCCAACCAATGATTGGAGGAATAATGTAGTAGACTAGTCATGAGATTGACTCTCCACTATTGAGGTGTCTTAATATGGTCTGAGAATGAAACCATATCCTCCAACCACAATTAAATTGCCTGATGTTCTCCACCCTCCCATGAAGGTGTGAGGATTATACTATTGGAATTCCTAGGTATGTTGTACCATATAATGTGACAATCGAGGAGCACATTTAGTTGATTTTTTAATGTCAAATAATTTGTCTCAAAACTGAGAATTAATACACTGTAGAGGATCTTCATGAGTAAGTCCTTCATGTTGTAGTAATGGAGGTATCATGGTTGGCTCAAGGCTCACCACCTCAAGAGTATGTTCATCACCACTATATTCGTATATAACATGAGGTCTTTATAGTGTCATAACTCTACAATTTGCAAGCGTATGCCTCTGGCAAGATTTACAATCGATAAGAATATATGTAGGGGAGTAAAGAAAGAAATCAATCCTACTAAAGAAGAAAACCCCTCTACCTACTCTAGGAGCCATGACCGGGTGATAGAGTGATTCTTAAAGGGGAATTAATAGAATAGAAGAAGAAAAATGGCTCGTATATCACTAATAATGATATGTTAGTCTAAGGAATCATGTCCAAGGAAAAAATTAAATTTAAATTAAACGTATTGATTTAAATTAGACTCATTATTATTTTAATGGTCATTAGAAATAGGATCCAATTTATTGTGTCACCCATTTTAAATCATAAGGTCCCTTAAACATGATAAATTGATGTTGGAGTTTCAATTAACTGTATCATGAATTTTGCACCATATAAAAGTGTGCCACATGCCTAAAGAGTTGTTTTTATGGTTAAATTTTCCTTAGAACTCATCAATATTAACACTTATATGGTATCATTGGTCCATTGATCCAATTATTTCATCATCTAAAGCACAATAAAACAATCATTAATAATAAATGATAAGAAAATGAGCAATTATTTTCAATATTGGAAATGCACAAATAATGTAGATATGTCATGGTATAATTCATGGTATTTATGTTCTATTGAAACTAGTTGAATGCATGAGTATTAGAATCACTCATTTCATAAAGAATATGATAAAAAACAAATAATAAAAAATAAATAATTATAATGAAATATATAAAGTGATTCACTTAATGTGGAAATCCAATGAAACTATGACAAGTGCTAGAAAAAATAACATTTACCTAACCTAGGTAATTTGGGATTCCCCTGTACATGGGGTAACTACTCCTCTAAATATTATTCCAAAAAAATTATAATTTCCTAGTATCCCATCTGACCTAAAATATTTGATTAAAATGAAATATATATGATACCACTTTGTAGCATCCTACCCTATGTGCCACTCAACAGGGCCTTGAGACGGTTGGTTCTAAGACATCAAGCGCACCTAACCAAATGATAGGGGCAACTGGCTAGCAGTGTGGGCCTTGGGTAAGTACGTCAGGAGACTATTACATCATTGATTATATTATATCACATCAATAAATATATATAAATATAAGAATAAATAACAACAATCATATTTTATTAGAAACAAAAAACATAAACATGGAAGACAATGAAATAATGTTCATAAGTTAAATAAAAAATAGAAGAAATTGATAATTATTGTATGTCGTGTTTTGTTCAAAATGGAAGAGCAAGGTGCATGGGATAAATTCATATACAACATGCTATCAAAATTTTAAAAAGGTTGAATACTTATATAGCTTGTATCTCAGGAATAGGCTTATTCCTCTTCTCCCAATTTCATCCTCAAAATATAAATCAAGCATTTGATGCTGGTTGTTTCCCTTTGTCCACACCTATAATCATAATTTTTACATAGTAACCAATGGTTCTCTAGTATGGGGTGATACGTAATCTTAATAGGATGGTACACATAGTGTAAATGACGTTCAATTTCACACATTATAAATATGAATGGAGTTTCATAATGGTTTAAATTCATGAGTTCATTAAATAACAGAAATATTAGACTATACTCCACTTAGACACCCCCTAACTACCTACTTCGAAATAAAGTATTGTGTTTGAATGGATAATAAATACAATGGTAAGGTGACATGTATAATTCCATAGGATGGACTATCCTCAATCTTGGGGTTATGTTTGGAGTACAAGTACCTATGTATCTACTAAGAATCACTTCTCATTTAAAAAAAATTAATTTTCCCTTTCTATTTTAATTTAAACTCCACATAAAAAAACAATGTGGCACCCATGGCCCATCTTAAGAAATGTGAGGAGACTATTCATGTATCTCTCAAGGCACTATCACATAACCAATAAAAATATAGTACATGGAAACCCAAGGATGAAGTTCTACGTCTCACTCATGAATCGTGAGAATTCAAATACTAGCCTTTGTTTCCATACCTAATATCACATGTAAGATCATAAGTCTCTCTTTAGGAACGGTTCAAGTAATTAAACATCAAATCCCATCCAAGGGATATTCCATATAGAACTAACATCACTACTATGGAGGTAAATATTGTCAATGCATAGTAAAACAGTCTTAGAAAATTTTAGTGTTCATTCCAACATGTCTTTTAATAGTTAACAATCCTAACTAAAACAATGAGAGTCCATGAATGGGGTCCTTAAGTCAGAAAACCTTGATCCACCTTTCAATACAGGTTTATGTCATCAAATAAAAAAAATTCAATTATAACAAATAAATAATGAGGTACCATTCCATTTGTTTCAAGTAATTATATATCATTGGGTTCATTAGTCAAGGAATGTCATCGAAAATATTCCATTTAAATCATATAGAAAAAGGAAAGGACTCATAGATAACTCAATTTTTGTATACCTATCCATTAGTGGAATGGTTCAAGTATACCCACTAGGTTTACCACTGTATGAAATTAATTTAAAAACCCCTAGAATTTTTTATAAACTATAAACTTAAAGGGGTGTAAAATCATTATAGAATTAGTTGAAATAAGGGTCTGTATAGGATAGATCACCATAATTGGTAGCATAATACAAGGGAATAAACCTAGATTGTAATTAATCATCAAAGGGGGACCTATAACATAATAAAAATAGATCATAATGATTAAATTCACACATTGGAGGCTTCATCATAATAGTCTGATGAGTTGAACTTTGTCCTAATTTATTAAGCACAATAAAATGATGTGAAAAGTGTGTAACCACTTACCTTTGCCTCATATATCTTATCATCTCTTGTATGAATAGTTCATTAATGCGTGGTTTAAATTAACCTATGAAACCTTAAAATGAAATAAAAATCTAGAAAATGAGCTTGTACACAAATAGGCAATCGTACAAGGGAATAAACAATAAATATATTGGAGAGGATGGTAGATCGTACATAGCACATTCCATTTGATTCGACAGTAGATAAAACAGACGATGGAGGGTGGCTCCATCTTTATTCATATTTTTGATAGGAGAAGTCATTTACTTTGGATATGAATGTTTTTAATATAATAGATGAATAGAAATGGGTAATAATAAATTCATTTATTCATTATTGATGGGATTTGGGTAAATTCACCTTTTTTAACACTACACATGGTTTGGCAAAAATTTTCACCAACCGTGCACCATTAAACACGATAAGGGGAGGATTTCATGATTTTCCACATGGTTTGAATAATTATGTGAAAACCATGAAAATTAATTATGTCCCAATACATTAAACTCACTCTTGGTCATGTACCATAGGTTTCATGGTTGCAGACAAAACATGTGGCTTGATCTTCTCTTCCGTTCTGTGGTTTTGGGTTCTAATGACCCCAAAACAATCATATTACCATATTAAACCTTTTAATAATTTTATTTAGGTCATTTTAAAGGAATTTTTTTTATATAAAATTCAATTCCATAGACAAATTTTCAGATGTAAAAATTTCAATCATGGAAATATCATTGATGAACCTGCAATAAACATTGGTCGGTCCAAAAAAATCATTAAACACTCCTTATGTTTTCTAGAAGGGTATATTTTTTAATCACCTATATATTTGAATTATTTAGCTCTATACCACTCGTTGATACCATAATACTAAGAACATTGTCCCAGTTACTATAAATTTACATTTATCCTGATTAAGAACATGATTGGTCTTTTGAAAAGATAGTAATACAAATTCCATATTTTCAAGATAGGACATTAATGAGTTCCCAAATATTGAAAAGTCATCTAATATAGAATGATAATCAACATAATAATATATGACAATATAACCATCATATATAGTTTAAATGTATCTGGGGAACTAAGAAAATCCCAATCACATTCCCCATTAGTCTAATATCCAAAAGTGGTGTGTATATGAGTTTTTCTATTGATCATATAATTATATGAGAGTCAACCTATTAAAAGAATAATCATACAGAAAATAAAAGAGATTAATTCACTTCTTATCTCATTTTAATTTGGAATAGTAATGGAATAGGTTAATAGTCATTTGAGTTAGTAGATTTGAACTTCCTATAGTTATAAAAAACTCATTATTTTTTCACTACTCTAGTTGAATATGTTTATTATTTTTATTTTTTTAGTAATGAAACCTCTTTTTTAGGAACCACATGGAAAGAGATTACATAATTCTATTTTAAATGGTAATTTTGATACTATTATACAATATACTATTTAATTCCCCATAAAAACTCATTTGATGTTCAGATTGAGCCTCATTCGGCCCTCAACCCTCAGTTTTTTGGATCAACATCCATTGGGATCCTATTCATTTAGAATAATGGAATTATCCTTTTTATATCAACAATGTTCCTACCAAAGGTAGTGTTATACCTTTTCATCACATTAACTTTCTTTAGTATTAAAAATTCCATAGGGTTTTAGAAATTATTACTTGAAGTGTGGAATTCTCACAAAAAATGAGTATTTTAGGTGATAAAAAAGTGGTATAATATTACATTTTAGTGATTCATAGATATAAGGAAGAACACTGGGATGAGGTATCCCATGATGTTAAATGTGTTTAATAATTTATGTTGTAATTTTGTATGGAGAATACTATAAATTTCTATCTAAATAAGACATTTCTTTAAACAGTAATGCTATGATTATCCCAATAATAGTTTTCCTTATAATTTTTTCAAGGTGTTCCAAAAACACACCCTAAAACTCTTCTATGGGATCCCATAATCTGCTTGAAAATATTCCGATTTATTTTTTAGTAGGATTATTTTTTCATTTAATCTCATCTGTCATACATTAATATTATTCAACATCCTCATAAATTGGTTCATATAAATTCATACGACTGATCTCTTGATTAGTTTCTAATTTATAGTGCTACATTTCATATCTAAAAAATACTTAATTATTGAACAATATAACCCATTTTATGATTAATATTTCCATTTAATATATTTTACTAATCCACTAAGGTATTGGAAGTGTATACCATGAATTAAAGGGACTTCCCTACCACACTCTATATTAATAAAATAGACTTCAATAGGAATATACAGTTTTTGTAACTTAATTAAAACATCATTATCACTCACCATGAAGTGAGTGATTGATCATCCAACTAACTAATGATAAATTTTATTGGTTTATACTTCTCATAGAATGAACTATTTAAACATCATGTAATTGATCATTTTATATCAAACACTGTGGAAATATATTGTGATTTTATTATACACTATTCCCTAAACATCATGGGATGAAAAATATTTTTGGATTTTTGATAATATGAGGTATTATATTCTAAAAATAAACCCCACACTCCTCTACCAAGATGTAGGTGGAAAAATACTCTAATTTATTTTTTTATTGAGATAAATTTATTTTATATTTTAAAATATGATGTAATATAAACAAAATATTTAATTAAAGGAAATTGAATTTGGAAATTCATGAACAACTTAATAAATTTCAGTAAAAAAAGTTCTTGATATTTATTATTAAATATTTTTATGAAAGGGATGATTTGTGTATGATTCCCAAAAATAATTGGATTCACCTAAGGCACATCCTCCATCATTTCTTTAAATTTATTTTTCTTCTCATTATGGTCTTCTTAATCCAATTTTTAAGAGGAAAAAATACCTTTTCGTTCAGAATCAACTTGGATATCCATATTTGGATATAAGATTTCCTCTATATTTGGTTTTTAGATTCATTCATAATTCAGTTTTTACATCCCTAGGACCACTTATATTTTATCCATGAGTTTTTAAACTACTCATGGTGGTGGAAACCAATGATTACCACCATGGTTTTAGCTCTATTATGTTGTATAATATTATTTTGTTTCTTGTATTCATGTCATTATCTATATAACATATTTTCAACTTTTGAATATTCATCCAAGATTCTATATGAGATTATTATGAAATATGTTTCAATTTTTTGAATCAAATTCATCTTATTTTGAGTAAAACATTATATTAACCATGGTGAAATCCCTCTTAATTCCTCCATAAAATAATGGGGCTCATATAAATGTTATTTTTTAAAATATGGAATATTATGATTTGAGAATATAGTGGTAGTTAATACAACCATTAACTTCTATATCCATGAAAATTTAGGTTAACTTTTATAGCCTTGATTGGAATTGATGGAAAACAGATCATCTCTAGCTATAATCCTCAGAAAAAACCCACAAAATTAACATTTTTTAAAATATTTACTAGAATGTAAATGTATTTTTATCAATATATATAATTAATTAACATATCATATTGATTTCACTACACTATAAGGGATCTATTTAAATTTTTACATTCCCTATTATTAATATTATTCTTAAATTTTGGCTCAATTAAGACAATAATTTAGAATTTTATTTAAGTATTTCAAGGATTTAATTCAATCTCTAAATAGGTTTTATACTATATTTGGTGTAATCTTCTTCTCCAATAAACTTTATGTGTTGACATATAAAAAAGTGTTTTGCATATTTTTCTTAGTTTATTATCTTTCTTATCATTGTAATAACCTACAAAAAATTGGTCCCCTAATGATTGACATGAAGTTGAAATACCATCATAGAATTCATCATTGAGGATATGGGTTGAGAGATAGTGGTTATTAAATTTCCTGATATTGTCCCTATAAATATACTAGGCTCCATGAAAACCTCTCTATCCTCTTAAAAAAACTAGTGATCCTTTCCATATGTTATCCCTCATGTTTCCATGGGAAATATTTAATGACAAAGAATTTGTATAATGGTTATCAGGTTTCAAACATTTTACTAACTATATCTAAAAGATATTTTATAAAATAACATATAAGAGAAAAGAAAAAAAAAATTAATTTATGCTCATTTTAATTCAAAACATTATTGGAAACAATGTTCTATATTGTAGAAATCCCTAATAATGTATAACGAGTTCCCAACAAGTAATCCATGAAATGATGTATGATCTGAAATTCAGTATTTCGTTTTCTCATAATTATGATCTCTAGTAGTTAGACACATTGATGATGGATTTTATGACACTTGATGTATTTAGTAATTCCACATCGTAGTTCCTTAAAAATTTTCACTTATGATGTGGTCTTGTTGAATTATTTAGTCATTTTAACATGAGAGCAACTCTCTCTTAAGTTTCCTATATTTTTTTATCCTAATATTTTTATGATGTTATTAAATTTTTGGGATTACGAAGTCATGGTTGTAAGAATCTAACATAGTGTATCTAAAATTTTTTTATAAATTTATAATTTATCACAAAAAATGTTTACTTATGTTTTTTTATTTTTTTTAAATTTTTTTTTGATTTTTTACAATATTTGGGTGGTGTCTTGAATATTTCATTGGATACAAGGTCAATATTTGACAAGTGTTTTTGTGAAAAGATAAATTATTTATTTTGTAACAATTAAAACTAGCGATGTAGTGTGTAGGATCAAACCGACAACGAATGTGTGTGAAATATATACGACCATAATAAAAACTCAAACTAATGGGATCATAAAACAAGAAACGAACAAGGATTATTAGTGGAGTTGTGATGTGAGATGTGTAATGAAATACTAGAGATGTGTTGAATGAGAAATAGATGAAAATAAATCAATGGAAAAAAATTAATTGATGGATACATTCTGTCATAAATGATTAAGGGATAAATGAAATTTCAATTATCAGTAAATAAATATATTTTCATTCAATTTTTATTATTCGTTTAATATAAGAAAAATTTTAAAATATATCCCCAATAATTTTATCGATGTTGTTAGTTATTGGTAGGTATAGTCACAGGTCTATGAACCTCTAAATTCTTCAATTGAGAAAGAGATAAATCTGGGTTTTCTAAGATAAAATATTCACTTATCACAGAGAATGAAATCCAAAAAGAATAAATTAATAGAAAAAAAATAATATAATTTTTTTCTAATAATGTAATTACAAATAATGTTTTAGTTAACAACTATTCTTGATTCAACAACATATAATAAGTTCATATTATTAAGAAGATAATAAATGGAAGGCGACAGAGAGTCTTTTCAAATGAGGAGCACTAGTTTCCAAGCCAAATCTTCTCCCACTATAACAAAATCTATTGTACATGCCACATATTTCTATTGATTTATCTCTCAATGTATATATCCACATGTAATTGTAATTTTTTAACCCTTACTAAAGAACTCATACTCAAAATATTATTATTTAATATCATAGTATGCACCATAGGATTGAATCTCCAATCTCTACATGGAATCCATAATTTTTTATCTTCTTCCTCATGGAGGATCTTGGTGAAATCCATCATATTTTATGAAATACACATGTAGGTTCTCAATTTTTTATGTTATTCTTCTTATATAAAATCAAGTAACAATTCCATGATTTTAGATTCTTGAGTATGATATTTTTTTTCAATATCATTGTTTTATTTTTATTTTAGAAGTTATGGTTGATGTGAAATTTTAATCCATAGTGGTAGTAGAACATGATATATTATAAAGAAAAAAATTCATACATGGTGATTGTTGTACAAGAATCTATATAAGGTTAATTTCATATATGGCCGCCCCCTTAAAATTCATAAACCACAAGACGATTCTATGAATTCATACAAGAAATGGTTTATGACATGAATCCGAATACATATGAAACATGAAAAATAAATATGAGTAATATGAAAATGGTTATTCATATGAAATCATGAAAATCCATATAAAATTTATTTAAATGTTTAAAAAATTAATTTCAATGTATTATAGACGTGGAAGTTTGTTAAAAAAATTCAATAATAAATATAACATTAGTAGGTAAAAATAAATTAATTTTAAAATATACTGTAAACCATTTTATAAATATTATCCTATTAAAATACCTCCAATAAAATCCAATATTGATCGTTAAATGACATGGAATGTAAAACCAAGAATATTTTCATCAATTATTTATCAAAAGAAAAACAATTTTATAAATTCATTTATTGAATCATAGTATTAAAAAATCAAATTATTAAAAAATCATCATTAAAAGACAATTTTATCATTAAATTTTATCTATTTTCCTAAAATGTAGATTTAATACTAATATAACACAAATTATACATCATGATATAAAGATAAGACCCCCCTATACATTAGTGATGAATAATAACAATTGAATATTTTAATTATGTTGAGTGATGAATCATAAATAATAAATATAGTACTATCTCCCTTCTTCAACCAATTATTGAAAATTTATAGGTATTGAGAGAACCTATTTTTTTAAAAATCAATGAATACGAGGATAAAATTTATATTTCAACCCAATTTTTAAAAATGATAAGTGTGTATTCAATAACTTACTTCTGGCTACATAGTGGATATTGTCCCACTATTGTGTTATAATCCTCCCATTATCATAATACATACAAGCTAAATATTATACCAAATCAAATCCAAATGCGAGGAGAGGATGTTAGAAAAATATGGAAATAAATCCACCACAAACATTCCTAAAATAAAAAACATGGAAGTAGATTTAATAATTACCCCCTCGTATCATTGGAATATCAAGGGAGAAATTTTAAATTCATATACCTTCAAAAACCACTTCATCCATAAAATATATTTTGATGTATAAAATGGGTAAAAATAATCAAAAATACAATAGTCTAAAATATTTAAAAATATATTTTTCATAAAAGATATTCAATATATCATTCATTTTAATCCTTATTAATTTTTTTCAAATAGGATTATTTTCCTTAATTTAACTTAGAAGATAGAACAATGACATCAATTCCTCCCTCTTGAATAATTATTTGAATATAATTTAATAATGATTATTTTTAAATCTTACAATTACTTACCAATAATCATTAAGAAATATCTGGTTCTTTCAATGGTAGATAACCCCCACCCCACTAATAAAATTGAAAAAAATCGAATGACCCCACCAATTACTAAATGAAATTCCACACATAAGAACCAACCAATACAACATTGATGTATTACATAGGGATGACTCTTTACATAGAAAATAAATTTATAGACAACATATAAAGACCTTATTAACCATCATAAACTTCAATATTTTAGGTTTTAAAATAAATATATCAATAAAAATATCAATGAAAATATTCCCTGGAATATTATGGATTCAAAAGAAAAATGAAATTAATCTCCCACAATGACAAAGTGTATTCTAATTTATCCCATTCATACCCACCTTATCTTGGGATTTTCAACCTCAAATCAGTTTTATAATTCTTTATGAACGTTTATATAAAAGAATATTGGGCTTTCCAATGAAACATGTATCATGGTTTAATATCATTGAGGAATTATATAAATCAACATATAAAAACATTTGAACCCTTAACATGATCTAACTCATTACCAGTATAACTATCAATAATGGTTAAAATAAAAACTTCATTGATACAAAGGTTAATCAAAATACCTTCCATTTATAAATAACATTATAATAGAAATTCATTAAATATTTCAAAAAGATTATATCAAATTTTAAACCACTCTTATAAAAATGTTACATAAATATACATTAAAACTTATCTATCAATATAGGTTAATAAATTATTGTATGTTTCTCTACCACCTTATAAAATATCAAAAATTATTTTTTGTAAAGTTAGAAAATTCAATCAATTTACATAAATTCTTTCATCCTTATAAATTAATATTAATTGTTTGAAGTACAAATTATTCTATGAATAACATTATTTAAAATTTAATTCAATATAATTTTGAAAATATTAAAGGATGACCAATTTATACTCATCACCGAGATTAAAAAATTCAATAATTTCATTTAATATTAAATAAAACATCTTAAGGCATAACGTAAACATATGCTGGAAAATTTAATCATTTACTAAATTAATGGTTGATTTTAAAATTAAAGAATCATATGTTAATTAATTTTATCAAAACATGTGTATTATAAAAATAAGAAATAACTATGTACATATTATTAATTTTTTAATTTATACTACTTTTAAATTGATCCCTACTATATTACAATCAATCACAATCCTTCAAACAGTATAACATGGAATCCTCTCTATGATTACCTAGGGTGGTCTACTAATGATGCTTGAGACTCTAGGTGGAATTCTAAGTATACTGACAAATTGAGTATTGAATCTATACCACCTATAGTAGCATAAAATTAAAACTTAATTATTAAAACTAAGAAAATTTATGATTGGATGCTGAGATCCAATAGCCCTATCTCTTGAATACCCCAATACCAAACCCAATATGCCTTGTGTTTTGTTGGTACCATTTAGTATTGATTAACTTTTAATACCCAGTTGGACCCAATGTAGAACCCCACAATCCCTCAAGAAAACATCTCTATCACTGTAGGTAGTTGTAAATTTTGAGGGAGAAGTTATGAAAATATGGGAGATGACTTCCCTCTTGGGAATATTTCAACCACATGTAATGAAAAAACCCATAACTAAAAATAAGGCACGAACTGTGGGGATATTGGACCTAAGGATCCAATAAGATGATATCCACCCATATAATTCATGTTCACTAAATACCTGGTCAACAAGTCATGTATTATCTATATGTACTTTCCAACATAAGAAACCATTTTCCAAAAAAACCACAATGTGTAATGATATGGTGAAACAAGGGAAAAACAATATTTAACATGCATTCCCATGAAACACACTCTTATGAGTTCAAAATGTGACATTGTGAGTGGAACTCCCCTATAAAAAGTGATGAAAAAACCACACTAAGTCCCCTCTACATGACCATAAGAGCCCCTATCATGAAATAATATAACTCCAAACACAAATTGTAAGGATGATCCATGATTCAATAAAGTCATCAATATATGTAGGTGAATTTTCATTATATGGGCCATGTGAAAAATGGTATACATGTTCCTAAAAAGGATTACATATATATTGTTAGTACTATATACATTGTATAAGTCCCCACCCAACCTCAACCATTACATTATAATTTTAAGCATGAAATAAATGAATATAAAGTAATAACATCACTAATAATAATATGAATATCTAAAAAAAATCTATTAAGTATGTAGGAATAATTGGAAAATAAACATGATATTTATTTATTCTAATTAACATTGACCACGATATAGGATTACACTACTAATTTTAGTCACATCCGCTAAACCTGCATGGAGCATAGCTCGGAATCTGACAGTGTACCAATATTCCAAATATAATCTAACATTTGAGGATTCCCAGTGGAACCTTTCCTTTATATAAGGTTGTAAAACACACACATTTACACACAAAAATCATCTTCCTTAAGGGAAACTCTCTCCTGATTTGGAAAAAAGTTGTATACATATATTACATCATCCTACAATGTAGCCGTCTTCTCATTAGAAGAAACATATATTCATGCATTCTCACCCACACAAAGATATATATAAATATGTATGTACTTATATATATAGAAGATCTCCATTACTTATAAAAATATTGAAATTAAGCAGTGAATATTGGGTTTCGGTATTTATGGGTAATATATTTTGGCAGAAAAATCAATGATACCCCTTACATATTGAATTTTACCCAAAAACATTCTGGGTACCAAATATGAAACATCATCTACCCTGGTGGTTAAAAATAGAACCACCATATCCCAGGGACCCCCATAGGTACCAAGTCGTGTATTAGTGGGTACCTGGTGAGATGCTGCAATAAATGACACCTATTCATTCCTCACATATTACATAACCACATGTACACTAATAACTAATAATTAAACTAGGAAACTAACATCCCGTCAAAAAATATGACAAAAGAAACCCAGAAATATACAGGTCTATAAAATTAATTCATCAAATGAGTGTATTCTCACTATTTGGAAAGTGTGGATACTATATTATGGTTTCAATTTTAATATGTTCCTTGAAAGATGTTATTTATTTGGGTTAAAATAAATTTGATTTGGTGGTGTATTTTTGTGGAATAAAAATCATTGTAAAATCATAGTTATAGGTTCTATTTTAATAGAACTTCATGATGGGACTAGTAAAACCATAAATATGGTTATATGGGTACCAAAATTAAAAGATAAATTAATTCCTCTTAGAGTTATTGAATAAAATGAACATACCTTTTGATTTGAACCAACTTCCATTAGGATAATAATGAGTCCACTCAGTGTTATAAGGGGATCACATGTAAATGGGTTATAAGAGGTAAATGTTAAAATGTATATAAAGAATTTAAATTCTATGAATATCTAATTGAGTTATAAAACTATTACATGGAATTATTTTTTGTGAACATATATTCTACTGGGAAATATTAAATTCATAACAAATAGAGTTTTAATCAAATAACTTATAATGACATTCCATTCAATGATTATTTTGTGCAAGAAAAGTAAAAAATGTTTGTTTTAAAATATATAAAAAATATAACATTCATATTGAATATGTGTACCTTGATTTTTTGTTCCACATTGATCTACCTCTTATAATATATTATAATAATTTGTAAATATTATAGATGAATTTTTATGTAATGTTTGGATTTATATTTTGAGAAAATACTCTAATAGATAATTTTTTTATAATTATAAATATTACACTAAAAATCCAACGAGAGGGAAAAATAGGACTCATAGAATAAATAATGGGTTAGATTATCTATCTAATAAACTCTGAAGGGTTTATACATAATGAATGGATATGGAAACTAGTAAATAAAATTATATAGTAGAGATAATGAATAATTTCATCATAGAGAGAGTGATCAAAATTATCTCACATTGGGTTTACCAATTTATTTATGAGAAAAATATACTTGTTTGTTAATGTACCTGATTAAAGAGTTCCCTTTAATTTTGTGAGTTTTAAAACAACTAAAATATGATAGATTGAAAAACTTCCTAGTTATGAAAATTAGAGTGTTTGGTGTAACAATTTGTGAACATATGAAAAATGATAAAATCAAACCATATTATATGATTTTTGTATTTGGTAGATATCAAAGTGGTGTTATGGGTCATAGTTTATGGGTGGATAGAATCAATTTTTTTGTCCAAAACCAGAATAATAAACTACATGGGTGCGGGGTGAATAATGCTATAAAAACTTCAAACATCCCATCGCAAGATCGGGTTTTGGGTTTTGTTAAAACACTATTATATCCATCATAATAAGTGAATGAAATAAATTAATGAGTGAAAATAAATTTTTTTACATGATTTACCCAAAATTGGTTATCTTTAGGTACTATATAGTTAATGATTTATCAATATTAAAATGTTCACTATAAGAGAACTACATGCCCATATAATATTATAGCACACCCATTTCCCCCCTATGTTTTCAAACCTAGATATTTTTTAAGAATCTTATACTCTACTCACATTATAATAAATTTGTCACCCTCAAAGTGAAAACTATAATATTTATTGAATTAAGAATAAGATATTACATAGTTATTATTGGATTAATAAACACTATCTACAACTACATGATGAAATCCATGGTAACATCATCGTTTTTAAAGAATGTAATTTTTATCGTTGTGATGGTTTAGTTATTTTTATAAAAACTTTCTAGGTTACTAGTGTGTATGATAGGGATTGATGGTGTTTTATGGTGAACAATGACTAGTAACATGCCATGGGGTAGGCTTTTTTAATATCAGAACTCACCTATATGAAATGAGAAGATAAGAACACCCATAACTGTGCATCGCCAAAGGCATAAAACACTATTATACCTCTGATGGATCATGGTTAGAGCTGACTCACCATACTATGTGGTAAAAATTGTATATCAGAATTTGGTTGGTATTTTATCTACCACTATATATTATTATCATGAGGTCTCTCTTAGGGATATCATTATTGATACCAATATGGGTGTGGGGGGAATCAATACCCCATTTTTATTCTTATTTTAGAGTATTGATATAGCCAAAACATCCGCTAAGAATTTTGAGTTCCAATAGTTTCAAAGAAGAAACATGTAAACTATTTAATGTTGGATGTTTAATAAATTTTGACTCATTTTGTTCCTCTATTAATCAATCCACCCTTCTCAATTGGTGAGTTCCTGGAATCTGGATGATTTTATAAATGAACCTAGATAAATGTTTTTGGTGACCTTCCTCATATAATAGTATCCTAGTGTGATATGATACTTCATGGGGTTTTTTCATATTAATACCATCTTTTGGGTATATTATGATATCTTATCTAGTGATTGTTCTGGGATTAATGGGTTCTCTTACCTTGATTGTGCCCATATCTACCGTTGATGGTGGTTGTCGTTGGATATGTGTTGTGGTTTTACACTAAAAAAATTATTCAATTGTTAAGTCCCATTCATGAACAATTAAAAAATTAGATTAAGACCAATTTCGAGGAATCCTTGGTGTGAATATTGAACCAATTAATACGAATACATGTTTCAACTAATAATTCTTTATAAAAAATTTATATTTTTTGATAGACACATTACAGATAGGAGGTTATAACCAAAATGTCCCTTATATAAAATGAAACATACATTTCATACATAAATATTTTTCCTTATCATATGAATATTTAATTAAAAAAATTTTCCACACCAAAACATATAGGTATAGTTCCTTTGGAAATAAAGAATCATATTTAATTGGTTCATATTATTCTTGCGTCATTTTTTTCTTATGTTTTACAGTTTTTGGACATATGATCCCTAAAAACTATCTCATTTACATTTAGAAATTGATCCTTAAAAAGGTTGTTATTAGATTCTCAATAAGGGTAAACAATGTAGAAATTATTGATCACAAGATTATAACATGAAAAATAGGTATGAGAACATTATTACAACATTTGAAATTTATAACCAACATATCATGGATCAAAATATGTTTTCATAGAATAATTATTGGTTGGCTAGAATACATGAACCATAAGGGAATCAAAGATCCTAATCCATGATAGAATAACATAATCAAAAGAAATGAGTTTGTGGAATACACATATGTTTATAATTTTTTTTAAATGTATAAATAGAAATATGTTCGATCATCAAGTTAATAACATGAAATCATGCCCTTGAATAATCACATGAACATAGAAATTGGTAAACACATAATTTTATGGTGATGAAATCCCAGTCCACTGATAAAATTAAGGTCATAACAACTACGACTAGGAATAATATTATGGACTTGAATTCTTGGATAACAAATAAACTTACAGACATGAAAATGAGTCCCACACCGGAAATTGGTAACATTAAATCAGGTTCACACAGATCTCATTTACCTAATGGGTTATCCATATTTAACCAATCAATTATTAGGAGACATACCCTCCAACCATAAAAATGAAATTAATAAAAATTCCTTCCAGAAGATCATAAAAAAATTCAACATATCAGAACCCTATAAAATAAATGGATTTCATAATCATTTCATCATATCATAACTCATGAAAATAAAAAATTTCATAAAAATTTCATCATTTCATCATATTATAACCCCTAAAAAAGAATGGATTTAATAAATATCAATAAATCATAAACATAAACCCCAAAAATAAAAAATAAGGATGGTATATTTGGATCATATATCCAGAATACCATAAGTGATTTCAATTTTAGTTTCCTTTTATGAATAGAAAACCCATTAAAATATCTTTGAAAATGTTTTGTGGAAAATACACATTCCATTATGAAATCACTTGTTATAATTATAAATTTTATGGAAATATAATGGAAATTTGTTTATTAAAGAGAGAAATGGAAAAATTTAATATATTATTCTTGTAATTGAGCATTCATGTGATGGGAAACTCTGTTCATACAATATAAGTTAGAAAAATTACTTTCATTTTTATAAAAAAGTTAAAAGTACGACGTTCAGAAAATAGAAGGATGATTTATTATATAAAACCAGAATTTAAAAAGTTAAAACTTGGTTAAAAATTGAGGTAAAATATAATAGGATATTGGCAAAAACCTTATTTATAACATTTTTAGAAAACATTAATATGTACGATTTTTTTTCAATCCATGTGAGAAATAAAGTCAATTTTCCATATAAAATAAATTTCATTCTATTGATTACATGTTTTGTAAAAAATGAATGAAAAATGTATTTTAATGAAATAACATGGGAAGAATAAATTTCCTTAGTTTATTATAGTTTGATAATAATAAATGGTCATTAAAAACATAATCCTAATCAATTATGAAAAACAATTAGATTGTAACATTAAATTATTTACATCATTGATAATATTTGAATCTTAACACAAATCAAGGGAAAAAATTGTTAGATATGTAAAATACTCTAAATTTAGTATGAATCATTATTAAATAAATTTCTGTGTAGTATATAAAACACATATAATAAACATGTTGTTAATATTAAATTTTTTCATAGAAATAAAAATGAGATGAAAATCCCTCTACTCAGGCTCGACTATCTTCATATGAAATGAATCATACAATATAATAAATACATATTCATTATAAATCTATTACAGAATTATAATAATATATATCATACTATATATGATTTATTTATACATTTTTATCATCTATTTTTATTTATTAAAATCATTTTTCCGGGTGGTATCTCCTTCGTTTTCATGTATGTTTAGGTTTGGTAGTTTTGATTCTGGAAATTTTATCATGGTTCTAGAATATATATAATGTTATTAACAGTATAATTATCATATATGTTCATTAAATACATGACCATTTTAATCCATAAATGTAGATATAGAAAAAAAAATTACACCATTCATGGAGAGAGTATACAGTACGTATACATGAAAGATGTTTTCATTTATTGAAGGATATAAAGAAAGAAAGAAATTTTTTTTAAAGAGTAGGTTTTTGTCATATATATCATATATATTCATTATATCCAATATTAATAAAATAAAATTTTATATTAAATAAATATTTAATCATATACTTCATGGAGGTGGTAGTGCACATGTTCAGACGAGCGACATTATCATTTTCCCAGGTTTTGGAAGGTAAAAAAGTAGATATGATATTTTAATTAAAGAAATATAATTATTTCATATATATGATATATATACCTTATAACCACAAAAATATGCATCCATAAAATATGGTGATGAGAAATGAATTATGTTGCTATGTGGAGAGGATAAGTCGTATATAAGCTCAAGTGATACATTCAATTCCAATTCGAAGGGGGAGATGGTGAATAAAGGCGGTTTCAAAAATTAAATAAAATTTTATAACATTTAGTATACTGGATTTATTATTTTAATTAATATATAATGTATCTATAATAGGTAAAATAAGAGTTAAGAAAAAAGTGACTATTTAAAAAAATCACCTCTTATTTAAAACAAATCCTTTCGTTATCCAGTTGGGGATGATGTGATATATCATTGGGAAGAAAAACTACTCTATAATGTGTTTAATTAATTTAGAAGGGAATCTTAAAGTTTTTGGTGATGATTAAATTGTCAATGTGGTGTGAATAATACTATGTAGAGGTTCCCTTATATAATTGAGTTAAAGGAGACATTTGTAATTTCTTAAAGTATTACAATTTAAAATTGTACTTATAAAGACCAAATGATTGAAAAGTATAGTGATTTTAATATAATGTATTATGGGGTTTACATTCCAACAAAAAATAATATTGTGACTGTTGAGTCAAAAGTCTTCTCTTGACTTTTATATCTTGTTTAAAAATCAAAAATGTCTTTTACCATGCTGATCGTACTAACCATGCAGATCATACTGACCATGCTGATCGTACTGATCATGATGATCGTACTGATCATGCTGATCGTACTGATCAGTCTGATCATACTGATCATGCTGATTGTTCTGACCATGCTGATCGTACAGATCATGCTGATCATACTGACCCTGATGATCGTACCGACCATTTTAATCATACTGACCATGCTGATCGTACCGACTATAATTTCCATACTGACTCTATCAATCGTATCGTACTAACTCAGTCAATTGTACTCACTTTTTTGTATCTTACTTTATATCATATCAATACATTAAATTTATAAATACTTATAATACTCATACTTTCAATACTTTTTGTTTTGGTACTTAGTCAAATACACTTGTTTCATACTAATCGTACTCTTGTTTATCATCATCATATATCTTTTGTTTTAACCAAACGATGTCATTCAGTTAGTTACAAACTAAACAAAATGATGTCATTCTTTCTATTTCAATATGAATGTTATAATGTCAGGTGTCCAAGTCCATCCGAGTTTTTCGGAGAAATATGGTCGTTGGGGGAAATGTGACCATTGGAACCTGAGGCCTATAAATAAGAGGTCATTTGAAGACGAGAAAGAATAACTGTGATACTCTACTTCTATCAATTTCTGTAGAGAGATGCTGGGACTTATCTCATGCTTTGTGCTTTTTGCGACTGATCTTCGTATCAAGGGATTTCAAGATATTTAAAGATAGAGGTACCGATTACCTACAAAATCAAGGGCTGCCGGGGATAGGCAGACAGACGAACCAATCATCGTATCGAGGGATTCCGGGGATAGGCAGACAGACGAACCAATCATCGTATCGAGGCCTTACCAAGGTGGTGGTAAGACAGACCTCTAATCGTAGGTGAAAGGATAACCCTTCTCTTTGGGTCAAAATAATTGTAACACTTTTACATTTCCGCTACTACTTGTATTAGAAAGGAATTTTTATTTTTTCCTTTCTTTATTACACTTTTAATTGTAATTGTTTGAATTACAATTATTCAATTACATATTGTATTAATAGATTCTATACGCTTTATGGTAGAATATCTCACAATTATATTACTCTGATTATTATATTTATCTTCAATAAAATTACTTTACTTTTCAAATAGTATTACATTACATCATACCATTATATTCAATACAATTGTGGTTGTTTGAATTGTATTAGTTCAAGATCATTTAAACTAATCTCTTAAGTGTCTAAACAAAATTTTTTTAAACCTACAATTCACCCCCCCTCTTGCATTGTTCCATCTAATTTACATATAAATCTACATATTCGATCCAACAATTGGTATCAGAGAAGGTTTCTACTGATTTGTATTAATAGATCTTATTCGATCTTATTACTTTTTCAATTATTTACTACACTAACGTGTGGAGTAGAAAAGATTCTGTTTCATTAGATGGCAGGAATGAATATTGGGTCAATTAAAAACCTAAATCCTTCTAGACCACCTATATTTTATGGGAATGATTATGAGTATTGATGATATCGAATGAAAATGTTTGTTATCAATTCTGGTGTAGACAATTTTATAATGTTTACTGGATGTTAAAAAATTCCAGACAAAGAAGTCCGTACATTCACTAACCAAGTGAAGCAAGAATATCAACTGAATTACAAGGTACGCAATAATTTATTATTCTCTATGACCAGGAATATATATAGCCATCTATCTTCTTGTAAAGCAGCCAATTGTATTTGGATGAAATTACAAGTCACACATTTTGGTACATCCAAGGTTATAGAAACAAGAAGAGAAATGCTTTGAGTAGAGTATCATGGATTTGTTTTTCCTTATGGAGAGCCAGTATGAAAAGTGCAACAAATTTTTATGACAATTTTCAACAGTTTACAATCTATGGGAGAAAAAGGTCTTGATGACGAAGCTCTTGTAGATAAGATTATTGATATAAGGCCAAATGAATGGGAGTCAAAAATCACAGCTATTGATAAAAATAGAAAAGTTTCCCAGATTACTCTTGATGAACTATTTGGAACTCTTTTATAGCATGAGATAAGAATGAAGAGAGATGCTGAATTCAACAAGAACAAAAATGGGAATGGAAGTGTAGCCTTTTCATCTAAAGAAAAAACACCAGAATGGATAACAAGATCCAAAGACACGAAAGTTGTTATATCATAATCAAGTGATAGTAAGCACTCAGATAATGTGTTACCTAATCTTGCTCAAAGGATAAATAAGATTGTGGGATATAAAGACTTCCAATACAGATTCAAAAAAAAAAGATAGGAAGGATAAGAAAGAGTTATAGGTAACTTGTTATGAATGTAAGAAAGTGGGACACATAAGGCCTAATTGTCCTTTACTGAAGAGAAAAGACATAAAGGATAAACATTTTCAAAGAAATAAGAAAAGTATTATAATAAAAAGAATGTCTTGAATGAAAATGATACTTGGAGTGCATGTGGTAGTGATTCTTTATATAATTTTTCATAATATGAGTCCTCAGAACAGAGAAATATTAGAGTTATAGTCGCATTAATTTCTTTTCCATAGGTTCGTCCGTTCATGGTAATGTATTTTTTTTCCATTGGCTCGTCCGTTCATGGTAATGAATTTCTTTTCTATCGGCTTTTTCGTTCATGGTAATGAATTTCTTTACCATCGGCTTGTCAGTTTGTGGTTACAAGATTGTTTTCCATTAGCACGTCAGTTCATGGTAACAAATTTGTATTCCATCTTCATGACAATTTATTGTATTATTTTACTTTGTACGCTTGAGTTTTTATTTCACTATTAATACTATATAAACCAACAATTACCTTACGATCTACAGTAGGTACATACTTTTCAATTTTTAAATTATTTTTTTCTTTTTAATCCTATCCTTTGATTTCTTCTCTTCTAATCTCAACCATAGAAGATCAACGGTCACTCTTTTTCCGCCTATAAATAGACCCCCCTCTCTAATCCCACACTAGTTTTTCAGGATTTGTGGCAAAGAACTTCTCCACCAATTTAAGTCATCGTACGATCTTTCAAAAAGCCTCAACTATATGCCGTAGTCCTATGCCAATACTCCTGCAGAAATGTCATCAAATATCTTTTCAGAGAAAGGTTTTTTTAGATAATGGTTTGTTTCTTAGGACTTTTTCTATTGGTACAATTCTCCAATCAAAAGAATCATTTTGTTTCAAGGCTGGGAGCATTTGTGTGTTGGAAAACCAATATCCCAATATCCGGTTCATATTGATGAAGTCAATAATTTTTAAAAAATATTATCCTCTTAAAGGAACATGACTATCAACATTGATATGTATGATAGAAAGATTTCTATGTCTATGAATCAAGCAGCTCATTTTCTGAATGTTTCGATAGAAGGTGATTCTTTCTTTCCATCTAATAAACTACCAGAGGAAGTTGGTACGTTTAACAATGAAAATGTTGAAAAGTCTCTATTTATTATAAATGAAGAGAAGTGTAATGTGGCTCATCTTTCACCAGATAACAGATTGGTGTCATTGTGGATGCAAGGTTTTCTTATACCAAGGAAAGCGGATAGAGAGACTTTTAAGGTTTCTGATATCTTCATGTTGGACTATGTTGTCCACATGAGAAAAGTAAATCTTATGGGATACATCTTTGAAACGATTAAGAATGTTAAGTCAGGAGAAATCAAATCTCATTTGATTATGTATCCATCTCTGATTACAAAGTTTCTTCTCAAAAGCATGAAGTTTTGTAATATTCCTTTAAAAAGAAAATCTGATAGATTTGAAGCCATCCTGGATTAATAAGAGTACATTGAAGAAGTCGAATGTTTGTTTTGACCCAAATTCAAAACTTTTTGTAAAAGATTTGGAGGCTGAATCAGCTCTGAATCAATTGGCACCAATGCCAGTCAAAGAAAATCCTTCTATTGGTGCTCTTCAAAAGTCAGATCCGCAAACCAGTTCAAAGCCAAAGAAGAAACCAATGTACAATAAAAAGGTTGTGTCCAGGGGGAGAAAAGATGAGGAATAGAGAAAGGAAGGTGATCCAAAGATTGGAATTGATCCAGATAAATCCATTTCTAAGAGAATAAGGGTAGTGTAAACCCTTCATGATGAAACAAAAAAGAAGACTGTTTTGAAAAGAAAGGCTCAAGACATTGAAATATCTAATGTACTGAAAATAGTGTAGGATTCTAGGGCTCAACTAATGGAAGAAATACATCACGAACCCATCGTACAATGTCTTCTAGAGAAAGAAAAAGGAAACAATTATTGGAAGAGATAGAATAAGTTGAATAAGAGGAAGGATATTTTCCATTAGAATTCCTTCAATGTTCGAAAAAGAGTAGAGAAGAATATTACCAAAATCCGAGTGAGGGTATTCAACATGTTCCCCATGGAAATCAAACACCGGTTGAATATTTAGAAACTCCGGATAAAACACCTTCTCAAGCAAATAAATGTTCTCAATATTATCATAAGGAAAAAGTTATTATCATCAGTGATAAAGTGAAGGAAGAAAGAAAACGAAAAGAAAATGCAAAAGGAAAACAACCAGTTGTAGACTCAAGCTGGTAAAATGAACTACATTCGTACGATGAAGATACTGATTCAGAAAAAACAATCTCTCTCAAGAGGAGTGATTACATTGTTCATGTTTTAAGGAGGGTTGAAAAGTCTATCCCATACTTTCTCAGGCTTGAGAGGAAAATTGATTTCATTACTACCAATTTGAAAAAGAAGTTTGGTTCTGTAAGAGAATTAATAATGAATATTTTGTTTGTAGAAGCTGATTTGAAAGCTCTATCTGAAACATCAGCTGCTCATAAGAAGTCTTACAACAGGATGACCAAGTGGTCATATAAAATATAAATCTCAGTGAATGACCATGAGATAGAAATTGAAGATATAAAGAGATTGTCAAATGATCATGCGATTGATTTCAATAAGCATGACAAAGAAACTATTGAAAGACTGAATAATATAACTCATGGAGCAGATATCCCTATAGTGAAAGAGTTGCAAGAAAGAATGATTTCCTTTCAGTCTGAATTTTTGAAGGTTTCATCTTTCAAAAAAAATGGTTCTGTTGAAGAAACAAAATTCTGTGCTATCAAAAGATAACAAGAATTTTCAAAATAGAATTGATACTCTTGAGGAAGTAATCAGAGCCCAGGAGGAGACTATCAAGAATCAAGATCAGCTTTTTTCCGACCAACAAGAGCTTCTCAGATCTCAGGGTGATTGAATTTCTGAAGACAAGAAAGAAATCAAAATGTTTAAAGTTGTTATTCATGAGCTGATAAAGAAGGAAAAGGAAAGAGAAAACAAATCGCTGTTGTATTTGTTTTTCTTTTCTTGTGGAACCTGTCTTTGTTTTGTAATGACATTTATGTTACTCTTTCTTTCGTCTTGAAATTTTTTTTCTAACTCTTTCAGGAAACACATGGTTACCCAATTCTTTTTTTAAATCACAAAGAGAGAGAATGTTTTTTAAAGGGGAAAATGTTTTACAAAGGGACAATGTTTTAATCAAATACTTCGAAACCAAGGAAAATCTGTCAATACAATCCTTAGGAAAGTATATACCTAAGGGGGAGTATGTTGTATTCAAATTAATATTCAGAAGAGTTTCCAATTACTCAGGGGGAGATAAGTTTTTCTTGTTTTCTTTACTTTGTGTTTTGTGCTTTCCAGAAATGGGGAGATTTTTGAGTCAAAATTCTTCTTTTGACTTTTATATCTTGTTTTTGAAATCATGAATGCCTTTTACCTTGCTGATCCTACTAACCATGCAGATCGTACTAACCATGCTGATCATCCTGATCATGCTAATCATACTGATCATGCTGATCGTACTGAACATGCTGATCGTGCTGACCATGCTGATCATACCGACCATGATGATCGTACTGACCATACTGATTGTATAGACTATAATTTTGGTACTGACTCTGTCAATCATATCTTACTAACTCTGTCAATTGTACTCACTTTTTTTATCTTACTATGTATCATTTCAATACATTAAATTTAGTAATACTTATAATACTCATACTGTCATTACATTCTTGTTTTGGTACTTAGTCAAAAACACCTGTTTCATATTAATCGTACTCTTGTTTATCATCTTCATATATCTGTTGTTTTAACCAATATGATTTCATTGTGTTCGTTACAAACTAAACAAAATGATGTCATTCTTTCTGTTTCAATATGACCATTATAATAAAAGGTGTCCAAGTCCCTTCGAGTTTTTCGTAGAAATGTGACCGTTGGAGGAAATGTGACCGTTGGAACCTGAGGACTATAAATAGGATTTCATTTGAAGCTGAGAAAGAATAATTGTGATACTCTGCTTCTATAAAGTTCTAGATAGAGATGATGTGACTTCTCTCATGCTTTGTGCTTTGTGTGACCGGTCTTCGTGTCAAGGGATTTCAAGAGATTGAAAGACAGAGGTACCGATTACCCACAAAATCGAGGGCTGTCAGGGATAGGCAGACAGACGAACCGATCATCGTATCGAGGGCATACCAAGGTGGTGGTAAGAAAGACCTCTTATACTAGGTGAAAGGATAACCCTTCTCTATGGGTCAAAATTATTGTAACACTTTTACATTTCCACTTTTTCAGGTATTAGAAAGAAATTTGTATTGTTTCCTTTCTTCATTACACTTTTAATTGTAATTGTTTCAATTACAATTATTTTATTACATATTGTATTAATATATTCTATACGCTTTATGTTAGAATCTCTCACACTTATATTACTCTGATTTTTGTATTCATCTTGAATATAATTACTTTAATTTTCTAATAGTATTAAGTTACATCATAAATTTATAATCAATAAAATTGTGGTTGTTTAAATTTTATTAGTTTATGATCATTTAAACTAATCTCTTATGTGTTTAAACACAATGTTTTTAAACCTACAATTTACCCCCCTCTTGTATTGTTCCATCTAATATACAAATACATCTACATATTCATTCCAATAATTGGTATTAGAGCAGGTTTCCACTGATTTGTACTACTATCTCTTATTCTATCTTCTTACTATTTCAATTATTTACTACACTAACGTGTGGAGTGGAAAAGATTTTGTTTCATTAGATAGTAGGATTGAATATTGGGTCAATTGACAACCTAAATCCTTCTAGACCACCTATCTTATATTGGAATGATTATGAGTATTGGAAAGACCGAATGAAAATGTTTGTTATCAATACTGGTGTAGACAATTTTATTATTCTAACTGGAGGTTTCAAAATTCCTGACAAAGAAGTCAGTACATTCACTAACCAAGAGAAGCAAGAATATCAACTGAATTACAAGGTACACAATACATTATTATTCTCTATGACCAGGAATATATATAGCCCGATATCTTCTTGTGAAGCAGCCAACTGTATTTGGAAGAAATTAGAAGTCACACATTTTGGTACATCCATGGTTATAGAAACAAGAAGAACAATGCTTCGAGAAGAGTATCATGGATTTTTTTCCTTATAGAGAGCCAGTATGTAAAGTGCAACAAAGATTTATGACAATTTTCAACATTTTAAAATCTATGGGAGAAAAAGGACTTGATGATGAAGATCTTATAGATAAGATTATTGATATAATTCCAAATGAATGGGAGTCAAAAAGGACAGCTATTTATAAAAATTGAAATGTTTCCCAGATTACTCTTGATGAACTATTTGGAACTCTTTTACAGCATCAGACAAGAATTATGAGAGATGCTGAATTAAATAAGAAGAAAAATGGTAATGGAAGTGTATCCTTTACATCTAAAGCTAAATCACCTGAAAGGATAACAAGATCCAAAGTCAAGAAAGTAGTTATATCAGAATCAAGTGATTGAAATCACTCAGATAATAAGTTAGCCAATCTTGCTCGAAGGATGAATAAGATTGTGGGAAAGGAAGACTTCCATTACAGATTCAAAAATAAAGATAGGAAGGATAAGAAAGATTCATAAGTTACTTGTTATGAGTGTATGAATGTGGGACACACAAGGACTGATTTTCCTTTACTGAAGAGAAAAGACACAAAGGAGAAACATTCTGAAATAAATAATAAAAAGTATTATAGGAAAATGAAAATATTGAAGGAAAATGATACTTGGAGTGCAGGTGGTAGTGATTCTTCATATAATTCTTCAGAATATGAGTCCTCAGGATAGAGAAATATTGGACATATAGCCAGATTACCAATTTAAGATCATTGTCTTATGGCTAAGTTACACAATGATGAAGCTATTACAAATTTTACTTTAAATGAAAAATATACTGATAATAAATATTATGAATCTTAAAATGATGATTCATTGTCATAAGAAGATAATACGTTACCTTCTTTTCAAGAAGTATCTATATTTGCTAAATTACTTGAAAATGATAATTCCAAACTTAAGAAAACTCATGATAAATAAAATTCTAGGATTTCAGTTTTAACTAAAGAAGTATCAGTTCTTTCAAATGATCTTGATACGAAAACTTATGATATTTATAGTATTTTAAAAACCCTTGAGAATGTCAAATATGATAAGGATAAACTTTCTCAGGATCTAGAAAATTTAAATTCTATGAAAAATGTTTTAGAGACTAACTCTAGTTTAAAATCAAATGTTTTGGAGGATAAAAATCTAGTTTAAAAGCTAAAGTCAGAAATCTTTTCTTTGAAAATTTTTTTGTCACACTTTACTTATGGAAAGGAGAACATTATCAAAATGTATTCCAAAATCAGGACTTTGAGAAATCATTCCGGACTTGGTTTTACACATTCCAAACCTATTTTTAGTAATAACAATTTTGTTCCACAAAATAAACTTTTTTTTCTAAGTGTCAATGTGGTGGACACTGGAAAAGAGAGTGTTCTCTTAATAGAACTCGTTCTTTAGGATTTTATAAAGATCATTTTGAAAAACAAATGTGGATTCCTAAAATTTTGTTATCTAACCATTCTCGATCCAAACAAGTTGGGATTCCGAAAAAATAATTGTTTCTTTTTCAGAAAAATGAGAAATGTACCAACAAGAATATTTGGTAAATGGATAGTGGTTGTTCTCGACACATGACCGGAAACAATTTCTTCTTTGAAAAGATCATCAAAACAAAAGGAGACATTATTTTACAATTCATCGGAATGCAAGAACAAATTGCTGTAATTTTTACAAAACCATTATCTTATAATAGATTTGAGTTTATAAAACAGATGCTAGGAATGATTACATTAAAATAATCATTCATATATACTTCATGTTTTACATTTCTCCTTACATTAAACAACTCCTCTTAGAAAGGGGGAGAAAATTTCTTACTGTTTTTCTTCTTTCTTATCAATCTTTTTTCTTCCTTATCTTATGATATTTAATTGTTTATTCTCCTAGTATGATTTTTTCTCTTTCTGTTTATCGTATTGATAGTTTTATTGTATTATTTACCTATCTTTTTATCATATTGACAGTTTTATTGAATTATTTACCTATCTGATTATCGTATCGACTGATCATGGTAATGAATTTCTTGTCCATCGGTTCGTTTGATCATGGTAATGATTTTCTTTTCCATCGGTTCGTCTGATCATGGTAATTAATTTCTTTTCCATTAGTTTGTCTGATCATGGAAATGATTTTCTTTTCCATAGGTTCTTCTGATCATGGTAATGAATTTCTTTTCCATAGGTTCGTCTGTTCATGGTAATGAATTTCTTTTCCATCAGCTCATCTCTTCATGGTAATGAATTTCATTTCCATCGGCTCATCCATTCATGGAAATGAATTTACTTACCATCGGCTCATCAGTTTTTGGAAACAATATTGTTTTCCACTAACACGTCAGTTCAAGGTAACAACTTTGTTTTCCATCAGCATGAAAATTGATTGTATTATTTTACTTCATATGCTTGTGTTTTTATTTCACTATTAATACTATCTAAACCAACAATTACCTTACGATCTCCGGTAAGTACATAATTTTCAACTTTTTAATTATTTTTTTCTTTTTAATCCTAACCGTTGATTTCTTCCCTTCTAATCTCAACCATAGAAGATCAATGGTTACCCTTTTGCCGCCTATAAATAGACTCCCCCTCCCCAATCCCACACCGATTTTTCAGGATTTGTGGTGAATCTATGATCCACCAATTTAAGTCATCGTACGATCTTTCAGCAAGCCTCAACTATATGTCTCAGTCCTCTGCCAATACTCCTACAGAAATGTCTTCATTGATATTTTCAGTGGAAGGTTTTTTCAGATAAAGGTTAGTTTCTTGGGACTTTTTTTATTCGTATGATTCAATAATCAAAAGAATCATTTTGTTTCAAGGCTGGGAGAATTTGTGTCTTGAAAAACCAGCATCCCATTATCCAGTTCTTATTGATGAAGTCAGTCATTTTTACAAAACCGTATCGCTTGATAAGAACACGACTATCAAATTTGCTCTGTACGATAGAAATATTTCTATGTCTTTGAATCAGGCATCTCATTTTCTGAATGTTCCGATAGAAGGTGATTCTTTCTGTCCATCTCATAAACAACCATAGGAATTTGGTACGTTTAACAAAGAAAATTCTTAAAAGTCTCTGTTTATTATAAATGAGGAGAAGAGGAAAGTGGCTCATCTTTCACCAGATAACAGATTTGTGTCACTGTGGATGCAAGGTTTTCTTGTCCCAATGATATGGGATAGAGAGACTTTGATGGTTTCTGATATCTTCAAGATGGACTATCTTGTCAACATGAGAAAAGCAAATCTTATGGGATACATATTTGAAACGATTAAGAATGTTAAGTCAGGAACAATCAAATCTCATATGATTATGTATCCATCTATTCTTACAATGTTTATTCTCAAAAGCACGTTGTTTCCTAATATTCCATTAAAAGGAAATATGATAGATTTAAAGCCATCATGGATTAGTAAGAGTACATTGAATAAGTTGAATGTTTTCTTTTGACCCGGATTCAAAACTTTTTGTAAAAGATTTGGAATCTGAATCAGCTCTGAATCAGTCGACACATATGCCAGTCAAAGACAATCCTTCTATTGGTGCTCCTCAAATGTGAGATCCGTAAACCAGTTCAATGCCAAAGTAGAAACCAATGTACAGTAAGGAGGTTGTGGCTAAGTGGAGAAAAGATAAGGTATAGAGAAAGGAAGGTGATCCAATGTTTGGAATTGATCCAGCTGAAGCCTTTGCTGAGAGAATAAGAATAGAGGATACCCTTCAAGCTGAAAAGAAAAAGAAGACTATTTTGAAAGAAAGGATCAAGACTTTGTTATCTCTAAAGTACTGAAAATGGTTGAGGATGATAGTGCTGAACTAACGGAAGAAATACATCAAGAACCTATCATACAAATTTTTCCAGATAAAGAAAAAGGGAAAAAATTGTTGGAAGAGATAGAGGAAGTTAAAGAAGTGGAAGAAGATTTTATTTTTGAATTCCTTCAAAGATCGAAAAATAGTAGAGAAGAATCTTACCAAAAGCAGAGTAATGGTATTTAACAAGTTCTTCATGGCGATCAAACACTGGTTGAATCTTTTGAAACTCTGGATAAAATAACTTCTCAAGCAATGAAAGGAGCTCAATCTTCTCATACAGAAAAGGTTATTGTCATCAGTGATAAAGTGGAGGAAGAATGAAAATAAAAAGCAAAAGGAAAAGGAAAACAACCAGTTGTACACTCAAGATGGTCGAATGAACTAGATTTGTACAGTAAAGATACTGATTCAGAACAAACAATCTCTCTCAAGAGGAATGATTACATTGTTCATATTTTAAGGAGGGTTGAAAAGACTATTCCACACTTTCCTAGGTTTGTGGGAAAAATTGATTTCATTACTAACAATAAGAAAAAGATTTTTGGTTCTGTAAGAGAATTAAAAAATAATGTTTTTTCAGTAGAAGCTGATTTGAATGTTCTATCTGAAACGTCAGCTGCTCGTAAGAAGGATTACAACAGGATGAACATGTGGTCATATAAAATAGAAAGCTTGTTGAATGACCATGAGATAGAAATTGAAGATATAAGGAGGTTTTCAAATGATATTGTGATTGCTTTCAATAAGCATGACAAAGAAACTGTTGAATGACTGAATCAGGTAACTCATAGAGCATATATCCCTACAGTGAAAGAGTGGCAAGAAATAATGATTTCCTTTCAGTCTGAATTTTCGATGGTTTCATCTTTCAAAGATGAAATGGTTCTGTTGAAGAATCAAAATTTTGTGCTCTACAAAGATAACAAGATTTTTCAAAACAGAATTGATACTCTGGAGGAAGTAATCAGAGTCCAGGAGGAGACTATCAAGAATCAAGATCATCTTTTTTCCGAACAACAAGAGATTCTCAGATCTCAGGGTGATTCAATTTCTAAAGACAAGAAAGAAATAAAAAAATGAAAAATATTCTTCATGAGCTGATAAAGAAGGAAAAGGAAAGAGAAAACAAATGAATGTTGTATCTGTTTTTCTTTTCTTATGGAACCAGTCTTTTTTTTGTAATGACATTTATGTTACTCTTTCTTTTGTCCTGAAATTCTATTCTCTAACTGTTTCATAAAAATCATGGTTACCCCATTCATTTTTTAAATCACAAAGGGGGAGAATGTTTTATAAAGGGGGATAATTTTTTCAAAAGGGAGTATGTTTTAATCTAATACTTTGAAACTACAGAAAATCTGTCAATATAATCCTTAGGAAAGTATATATCTAAGGGGGAGTTAGTTGTATTCAAATTCATATTCAGAAGAGTTTCCAAAAACTCAGGGGGAGATAAGTTTTTCATGATGTCTTTACTTTGTGTTTTGTGCTTTCCAAAAAGGGGGATATTGTTGAGTCAAAATTCATCTTTTGACATTTATATCTTGTTTTGGAAATCACAAATGTCTTTTACCACGCTGATCATACTAACCATGAAGATCATACTGACCATGCTAATCGTACTGATCATACTGATCATACTAAACATGTTGATCATACTGATCATACTGATCGTACTGATCATACTGATCGTACTGATCATACTGATCGTACTGACCATACTGATCGTACTGATCATGCTACTCATACGGACCATGCTGATCGTACTGACCATGCTGATCGTACTGACCATACTGATCGTATGGACTATAATTTTCTTACTGACTCTGTCAATCGTATCTTACTAAATCTATCAATTGTACTCACTTTTGTGAATCTTACTTTTTATCATATCAATACATTACATTTAGTAATACTTATAATACTCATACTTTCAATACTTGTTTTTTGGTACTTAGTCAAAACACCTGTTTCATATTAATCATACTCTTGTTTATCATCTTCATATATCTTTTGTTTTAACCAATATGATGTCATTGAGTTAGTTACAAACTAAACAAAACGATGTCATTTTATATGTTTCAATATGAATTTTATAATTACAGGTGTCCAAGTCCCTCCGAGTTTTTCGGAGAAATATGACCGTTAGAGAAAATGTGATCGTTGGAACCTGAAGCCTATAAATAGGAGGTCATTTGATGTTGAGAAAGAATAACTATGATACTCTGCTTCTATCAAGTTCTAGAGAGAGACGATGTAACTTCTCTCATGCTTTGTGCTTTTGCGACCGATCATTGTATCGAGGGCTTTCAAGAGATTGAAAGACAGAGGTACCAATTACCAACAATATCGAGGGTTGCTGGGTATAGGCAAACAGATGAACTGATCATCGTATCGAGGGCTTACAAAGGTGGTGCTAAGATAGACCTCTTATCCTAGGTGAAAGGGTAACACTTCTCTTTGGTTCAAATGAATTGTAACACTTTTACATTTCCGCTACTGCTTGTATTAGAAATGAATTTGTATTGTTTCCTTTCTTCATTACCTTTCAATTTTAATTTTTTCAATTACAATTATTCTATTACATATTGTATTAATAGATTCTATACGCTTTATGGTAGAATCTCTCACACTTATATTACTCTGATTATTGTATTCATCTTTAATACAATTACTTTACTTTTCTAATAGTATTACATTACATCATAACTTTATATTCAATACAATTGTGGTTGATTGAATTGTATTAGTTTAAGATATTTTTAACTAATCTTTTATGTGTTTAAATACAACGTTTTTAAACCTACAATTCTCCCCCTCTTGTATTTTTCCATCTAATCTACATATACATATACATATTCGATCCAACAGTGACATGTTTAATTATTTTTTGAAATGTTACATTTTAGTTTAACATCTTATATAACATATTTTGACAATAACTACGGTAACATCATTTTCACTCTTAAAAGGTTATAATTTTACTTCTAAGGTGAAAAGGATCATAAATTGAAAATTAATAACATTATATAACATAAAAAATTAACCTTTTTATCTTAAATTTTTTATGATTTTTCAATAATTCAATTAAATTTTTTTATTATAATGAAATTTAATCTCAATTTTGACACTTTTCTTTTAAATTGACATAAAAAAATAAGCACAATGATGGAATTAGATTATAATAATTTTAAAACATATATATATTTTTACTTATCTCTTAGATTTATCAAAAACTATAAATAAAAAAAAAATATACTAAATTTTTAAATTTTTTAAACCACTTATTTAGTTATCCTACAAATTAAATAAAAATTCCATCGACAATATATAAAAATTTACAGTCATTATATAATTTGAAAATATTATTAAAAAATTTATATAATCAAAATATTTTCATTTATATAAAAATATAAATTTAAATTCACTTATAATTTTCTGTTTTTCTATATAGACACATGGGAGATATTTAAAAAAAACAAGATTGAAATTTTGTAACATTATTATTTTTTAATAATATATAAGTCATTTTAGTGGTAAAATATATATTAAAAAAGTAATTTTATATCCTGAGGTGATAATGGATGAATTAAATTTAGCCAAAAATGTAATGGATGGAAATTTATGGTCTTACCAATTATTTTTAACCTGAATGAACTCGATTTTCCCTTTATAGAGATGTTATATTTTTCCACAATTATTATTCATATAGGCCAATAATAAATTATTCCTATTTACCAAATTTGAACCTCCAAAATAGAAATATGGAATAAATTTTATGAAACTCAAAAACTATATTAGTCAAAAATTAAAATTAAAAAATACAGTGAAAATTTTATTTTAAGAAATATAAATTTAAAAATTTAATATGTATTTATTCAGATCTCTTTTTAAAAAAAATATCAAGGTAATGTTAAAATATTTTATGGAAGAATGATTATATAAATTATTTTAAAATAATTCATCAACAGTGAAAAATATAATTTCATAGGATAAAAACATTTTTCATGCATAAACAAAGTATTTCATAATAATTAATTTTTTTGTATCATTTTATACTAAATTTCAGGAAAATTGATTAAAATGATAGTAATAGGATTATTTTTCATATATTATAAATATTTTTTTCAATTTAATGGACCATAAAACAAAAAGGGTAATTTTTGAATTACATGAACAAAGACACAGTTTAAAATAAAAGTCATTATCTTCTACTATTCACTATGAAATCTATTTTTTATAAAATTATCATGATTTATTATCAAGGTAATACTAATACTATTTTTTTATAATTTACTTAATTGTATAAAATAATATTTTTAAATGTGTAAAAATTATGTATATTAGAGGGTCCCAAAAAATAACAGAAATCATTTTTGAAGGAAATGAAAATTTTTAACATAATATAACATTGATAAAACCTAGAATAATTATTTCCATATAATTAATAAATATATTTACATTTAGTCGTGTATTTTTAAATATATCAAAAATTATGTTAATTTATTCATACAAAAAAAATTAATAGTTATGCTATAACAGTCATATTCAAACTATAATACATCATGTTTTGTTTATATTTATGGTTGTTAAGTGTATATTATATGCAAAATTATGTTTTAATTATAAAATATCACGGTGTAACAATATCCCCCATTTACTAAATTACATTCTCAAAATTTGAACATGTGATCGGAAATCAATGGTTTGATATTTTAATGTCTATTATGGAGAACAAAATTGTAAAAATGGTATATAAAACACCTTATTTAAAAATAGGAAAGTGAAATTTGAAGTACATAAAGGATTATGAATGGGATAAAATTATTGTAAGGTAAAAATATGGACATCAATGAGAAAATAATCCCCAAAGGGATAATAGGTAGTGATAGATAATATGTTTATAAGAAATTTAACAACCAAAAAGCAACACATCTATGGGGGTGAAAATGAAATAGATTTTTTCGAAATGAATCTAAAAATATATGATTTTATTTAAATACTATTTTCTTTATGTTGAGGTATCATATTACTCTCATGATATAGAACATGAGATAATATAATTACTTGACATATTTTCATACAATAAGCATAATTTCATCATTTATTTTTATTTTATAAATATTATCTATATGTATAACTCCTTGAAATGAATATTCAAGATGTATTATTTATTCCCAAATCACTGAAATTAAATTTTAAGGGATAATAATATCTATATAATATTACAATTCATTCAATTTATATCTCTATTAACAATAACCAAAAATTAATAGTACATGTTATCCAATATTATAAGTCATACATTATCTTCAAGTAATAACACCAAAATTTTATCATAACCCATTACATAAATAGTTAATTTTATGACTCCTCCTTATTTTTCTAATGAAGATGGAATCGAAAATATTCTTTGATATCATGTCCTCCGACAATATACATAATATTAATTTTAATCACTCATAATGTCTCATGCCAAAATGTATAAACATTGATCATAAATAAAAATAATTTCAAAAAATATAGTCATAATAAAACCATATATTATTACAAAAGAAAAATCCCCTCTTATTCCATAAGTAATATCTTATCTTAGACCAACATATTTCAATTATAGGGTTAGGTTCATCCTTACATTGACATAAAATCAGAGCTCAATTCAGAATATAAAATATTATTTCCTTATTCTAGAAATTTATTGATAATCTATGAATGGATAGATAATCGATCCTTAGAATCTCACAAAATTTTACAAAAGGATAATATTATTAGAGGTCTTATCCACATGAAATCATTAATTATATAGTGGGGGATATGTGTTCTTTATCTGTAATGATTCACTTAAAATGTTATAATTATATAAGAACTCCCATTATCCTTTGACTTTTGAGTTTGTGGTGGATTATTATCTATATTATACCATGAATTAGTGAAATGATTAACAAAATTTACAAAATAACTATAATTCTAAAAAAGGTGTGTGAGTAGGGTATTCTAGGTATCTCTATTTATATTTATTTCATTATCTTTCCTTTTCACATCACATTGACATTCTATTTCTTGATTTGTGGTCTTCCCACACATGAAATATGTTCTTTTTCGTTTCCAGAATTATCCTATGTGGTCCTTCCCACATTTTTGGTAATTAAAATTTGAACCTTTTTATCCCATACATGTAATAAACCATTAGATGTTCCATAAAGATCCATCTTCCATTTCTTATCACTTGATCCATGAGGGGTTCAAACATAAATTTCTACATCCAGTTCAAATTGATAATATTCATCATAGATTAAAATGTTGATTATTGATAATGCCTTTTGAATACTTGTTTTCAATTCCCTAAATTATATAACAATTTTTCATTTAGGGAAGGAAATTAACGTTGATTCATAACATATATGTGTTTTAAAATATTTCACATAGGTACCAATGGATTTAATATCTTTATTCAATATGTCAAAGAATTACTTCACCATTTATGTATATATAATATATGGGAAGTACATAATGAAATTTTCTTTCTTAAACACATCTCATTATGTGGATTCAATTTTTTCATCCTTCTTCTTATTCTTAATAAGATTAAACCATTACTTTACATAACCTTTTAAATGATGAATAGATTGAAAATGTTTTTCATCATTTGTGCACTATTGATGTAAACATATATTTTCTGTCACATTAATAAATTTATTAGTAACTAGTTGATTAGAAGAACCATACTAGCAGGGTGAAAATTTTCGTATAAATGATTCAATAACGTGTTTCTCCATCATTGGTGGGTCCAAATGTACAACATGATCAACGTTACCACAAATCAATTGATATATTTGAGTGTGCAGAATCACATGTCATGTCATCCTTGGTATAAATCCAGTCTATTTCTCGTGGGGATGTCCATTTCATTAGCTATCACATTTCTTGTTCACATTACATGTTCAGGTTCCCACCATTGACTAAAACTAAATCCATTTATGGGAAATGATAATCAATATATAAAACTATAAAATTAAGAAAAATAATTAATTGAATGTCTAAATTAGGAAAAATTATTTTCAATCTATGACTCTTTAGGTTTAACGTATGTCATCCCTAAGAATTACCAATACATTAGGTTTTTATCCAATACATTGACTTATCCATAGGGTTCTCAACAATGTTTTATTAACCCAATTTAAAAATTTAAACAATACCTTGCTATGATACAAAAATAATGACCTGAAAATTCATACATACATATTTCTTATTATTTTATGAGTATTTATTACATAACATAACTTTACACACAAGAATCATATAGTTATAATAATTACAGATACTTCTACACATAAACTACTAGTTCATAGGAGTCTTCCTTTAATTACTTCTTAATGATAACACTTCTTATAGATATCCTCCATAAATCATATATTCATAAACGGGTGAATATGAGACACTAGAAATGAATATCATAGTTTCATTGTAAGGGAATAAAACGGATACATTAATTTTCACTTGAGTATATCAGGAGCATAAAGGCATGGAAACATGATCAAAACATTTTATGTTCATGTCCTATATATGATAGATCAAAATATTGAGTAATGGAATAAATCATGGAACATTATATGATATGAATCATTAATAAATCTAATAGCATGATCAATAAGAGAAAAAAATAGACATTAGTACTCATTTTATAGCATACATATAATCGTATAACATTGTGTTATGATTTTTCCATCATTAAGCAATAAATTAGAGAGAGATATATGTACCAACCATTAGAAAATAAAATAATTAGATATGTGTTCCATAAGATCATAAAATTTTTATCATATTAGAACCCATTAAATGAAAAGATATTACCAAAAAATTTAGCAAATTATAACCCAAAAAAATGATATTGATTTCATAAATATCTCAACATTTCATAAAATAATAATTTTTTTATTATGAATGATTTTAATAAAAATCCTATAATAATACACATAAACGATATAAATAAAGAATGAATATGGTATTATTAGATCATATCACTAGTAAATAAAAAGTGACATCATGTTTTTTTCATTCTTGATTAGAAGTACCATTAACATCACATTGAGAAATTATTTTTGAAAATATCATTTCTATTTTGAAATCACATTTTTAACATTTAAAATTATTATTAAAATTAAGGAAAAATTTATTTGAAAATAAATATTATTAAATGAAATTATTGATTCATATAACCAAAGATAAAATGTGGTGGGAAATTCTATTCATTCTGTATAAGTTTTAAAGACCCAGAAATTTCAAGGAAATTTTTTTCTTAATTTTCTTTGGAATTTTACAAGAACGCAGTTTCTGACGGCGCCTGATTTCGAGGCCCGGTGTGCCCGAAATTAATTTCCGAAGTTTGGCTCAGGTACGTTCACTGAATGTGCGAGCGGGATTTTCTAACTTTTAAACTGGTGCCCGGAATCGAATTCCGAGGGAACCGATGAACTCGCAGCGCCGTTTTTCACTTAAAGAGACCTTTTCCGAGGTTGCGTTTTATGCGGGTTGAGGGTTAGTTTTGGGGAAAGTTGGATGTAGCTAAATAAATTGTGTAACACAATTTATTTTAATCCTTGTTGGTTATATCCTCCCAAAGGGAGTTAGAGGTGGGACCCACACCCACTTAACCTCCCTTGAGAGGATTAAGTGTGGTGGGGCCCACACAAACCCTATATTTTCAACTCCACTTTAAACTCCCAATAACTCCTCTTCTTTTTAATTTTGACAACTTGAGTTATTAATTGAGATGAGTTACTTAATTTTAAACTTTTGAAATTCAAAGAGGTTAAGTTGTGTAAATAAAATAAGGCTTAGACTTATTTTATCTTGGTTGGTTTTCTCTTACCACCTTGAGAGGTTTGGGGAAAGATTCTTCATCATCTTCTTCTTCTTCAACCTCGACGAAGAATGCGAAGAACACCATTTTTCAATGAAGAACTTCTCCGCCGAAGAACACAGTTCTTCCGCGACGCCATATCCGCGACGCGACGTTCTCCTTCCGCGTCGTCTCTTCCGCGACGGTTTTCCACGACGAAATCGTCGTCAACGAAATCGAATCCTCGCTTCGCGACGTCGACGTTCTCCCGCGACGCCCGACCTCCGCGACGCTCGTCTTCCGCTGCTCGTTGACGTGCTCCGATCTTGAAACCGAGGTAGGGGATTGTAATTATTTCGTTTGTTCGTGTTACATTCATGAATTTATTCGTGAAATTTTAAAACCTATTGTTATCGAATAACGCGAGGGGGTCGGACCGCACAAACACGGCTGAACCCCCCTTCTATGTTCATGTTTGATTCTTGTGGATGGAGCAGAATGACGTGGTGCCGTCGCACCACGCGAGAATCACATGGAAAGTATTACGCGACGCCGTCACTCTGCGCCGCAAAAAGAACGAACAAAGAAGCGACATCGTCGCGCCACGTCGGAGAAACCGAAGAAATCCACGGACGGAGTTGGGCCACGGCGAAGGGACGCGACGCCAGCACGCCACGCCGGAGAACCACAAAGACGGCGCGTTTCATTTTGATGGGCGACGATGGAGCAGGCCGTTTGGGCATTTGAATCCCTTCGTAGTGAAGGTGGGGTCCCGGGGTGACCATAGGCGAAGACTGCAGAAGGAACGGACCACCGGAGCGCGTCCGGTGGTCCGCGGAAGGCAGCGGCGGCGCGCCGCCGGAAGAGAGGCGGCGCGCCGCCGAAAGAGCGTCGGCCGGCGAAATGCCGGCCTCAATTAGCGGCGAAGGGCAGGGGATCCGCGCACCCCGCCGGCGATTCGGCTCGGCCACGCTGGCCGAGCCGCGGCCGGCTGGTTGAGCTGGACCGAGCAAAACCGAGGCGGGAAGGGCCGGGCCGGGCCAGGCCCAGCCGAGTCGGACCCGGTTTGGGTCGACCCGGTTCGGCCGCCCCAGGGGGGGTGGGGCCGGGTCGCCTCGGGCCCAGACCCCCGTTTTCGGGCCACTTTCGGTCAAATGACCGTAACTTGTGGTACGGGCCTCCAAACGACTCTCTGTCAAGGGAAACACGATCCTTGGGTCGAGACGGTCGTTTCAGTATATCGCACTCAAGGTTTCAAAGAACGTTGGGTTCGGCCGGGTTGGTTCGTACACGAAACCAATTGGGCCCTCGGAGCGGAAATGCTCGTAACTTGAGTTCCGGATGTCCAAATGATGTGATGTCGACTTTGTTGATTTCCTCTAAGTGAGACAGATCTTTTGGATTACTCCGCTCAAGGTTTGGATGTCGTCGGAGTGCGGTCGGGTTGGTTCGCTCACGAAACCGACCAGGCCCGTGGAACGAAAAAGCCAATAACTAACAGACCGGGTGTCCGATTGACGCACCGTCTGTCTCGTTGTTTTCCTCTTGTTGAGACGGAAATTTTGGATTACTCGCCCGAGTTTTGGATGCAGTTGAGATATGGGCGGGTTGGATTGTACCCGAAATCCAACCGGGCCCCTGGAACGGAAAAGCTGATATCTTTCTGACCGGACGTCCGTTTGACAAACCGTCAGCGGCGTTGTTGATCACGATGAGAAAAGATCCCTATGAGTATACCCTATTAGTGT
This sequence comes from Viscum album, assembly GCA_963277665.1. Lineage (NCBI taxonomy): Eukaryota > Viridiplantae > Streptophyta > Magnoliopsida > Santalales > Viscaceae > Viscum > Viscum album. Next base: position 323,306,214 of record OY728165.1, on the reverse strand, counting down.
TAGGGGTATAATTGAGTTACGGCCGGACTGGTTCGCACACGAAACCAACCGGGCCCCGGGGATGAAAAGGCTAATAACTCGCAGACCGGGCGTCCGATTGACGCGCCGACTATTGCGTTGAGACCCCTATGACGAGGCATTCCTTTGAGATACTTTTTCATGGGACTTTGAGATACTTGGAGTATTGACTTGTAGCTCGTTGAGCGGACCCTCCCAGAGACGAGCGTACGGAGTACGGAGACCGTGTAGCCGGCAGAAACCTGAAGACTGCTTGTCCGATTCGATTCGGAGTGACTTATGTAGCTCAGTGGGGAGCACTACTTTGTGAGGTGGAAGAACCACATCGGAGGAGAACTACTATGTGAGGGGGAAGACCCATGGTACTCGACAGGAGGAGTACCTCTGTAGGCTATGAGAGGGGAGCACTACTATGTTTGGGTGGCAGACCCCGGTGGGAAGCACTACTTTGTGAGGTGTCAGGCCCGCAGTACTCGACAGGAGGAGTACCTCAGCAGTCTTAGGTTTGTGAGCAGTACCTCGGAGTCATTACAGGACCACTGTACACTCCAGAGACGGATCTCTTCAGCAGTTACAATTTCAATAATGAAAATCCTAGTTGAGCTGAGACTTTTGACCTTTGTGTTTCCTCATGATTGAGATGGGTCACTTGATAACTTAGGTATATGTATGGGCATATAACTGGGTAGTGGTTATCCGTTGATTTCATAATCCTTGTGTTTCCTCATGATTGAGATGGGTTACTTGATAACTTAGGTATATGTATGGGCATATATCTAGGGAGAGGTTATCTGTTGAGATCTTCTTGTGGTTATCCTTGTTGGTTTAGTGAGACCATGAGGGTCTCGGGGTCCCTACTGAGTATCGTTATACTCACCCCTGCATGGCCTATGCCCACACCTCGTTGTGTTGGTTGCAGACGACGGGCAGTGCTGACGGAGGCCGAGTGTTCGAGGACTGGTCGGTACCCAGAGGTGGACTACACGACGAGTCAGTAACCGGAGGTGGAGTACATGACGTGACGACTCACAGAGGAAGTTAACGAACGAGAGCATGGAGGAGGCTATCTGTACCTACCATTCAGGTAGGATCGGTGGTGGACGACCAGGAGCTGCACTATCTGTACCTACCCTTCAGGTAGGATCCGAGGAGGACGACCCAGGAGCTGCTTCCTTCTTCCAGCTGTTTGTCTTTTTGTTGTTGTACCTTGTTCAGTTGTAGTCGTACTTTCTTTTGGGTTCGTATTCTGGCCCATTTACTTTTCAGCATTTCTTTTGTACTTAGTTTTTTCTTCCGCTTGTACTCGGTGGTGCTTGTTTTCTTTTATAAAGGAAATTCCTTCCCAGTTATCGGGATTTTACGCCTTTGGTGCTAGTCGCCAGCCCCTGGCCTATGGAAGGCGGGCTTGGGGTAGTCACAGAATGGGCCCCGAGGACGGGTCGTGACAAATTGGTATCAAAGGAGTTCGGTTCTACCACGAACTTATAACTCTGATGTTTCTTTCTGTGAAGCAATAGTGTTAAGAGTACCGAGTGTGGTTTTTAGTTCAGGGATTCCAGTGTTGGTGCGGGCGGCCGACATATCCATACACCAGGACCCTGACAACTGATTTCCGACTTTGTGTAAGAAAACACTGATTGCGTGTGTGTTTTCCAGAAGTTTTATTTAAATTTCAGCTCAAACCAGGTTATCTCACCAGGTATAATATTTTGACCGCGTCACGTTGTTTATTTCAGGATGCCTCCGCGTGGACGACCAGCTAGAGCCCCGAGAGTGGTGCGTACTGATAGCCCGCCAAGCGACGAGGCCTCAGTACAGGGCCCTATCCCAGTTGAGGAAAAAGCAGAGGCACCAGCGGTACTACTACCAATTGGGCCACCGATGCCACCATCCCCAGCAGCAGAGGATGCACGTCGCTTGAGCGCACTGCATGAGTTCCAGCGCCTGAGGCCACCCAGGTTTCAGGGAGGGATGGACCCGCAGGCGGCTGAGGATTGGCTGGAGGCTGTGGTGAGAGTCTTCAGGCTAGTGGGGACACCAGCAGATTTCAGGGTGATCCTTGCTGCCAGCCTTCTTTAGACAGTAGTAGGCAGATGCTGGAGCCTGATGCTTCAGATTCATGACGAGGCGACACTTCTATGGGAAGACTTCGAGATCCTGTTCCGGGCAGATTTTGTACCTGCCACCCTTCGAGTGGTGCGTATACAGGAGCTACTTCAGCTGCGGCAGGGCAGCATGTCAGTGGCGCTGTATTCAGCGAGGTACACAGACCTCTTGCGCTACTCCACAGATATGGTACGGGACCCGTTCTTCAGGGCCCGAACCTTCGAGCAGGGGCTCAGGTGGGAGATCAGATCTTCGGTTGTATCACACAACATTCCGACGCAGACAGGAGTGTTGGAGCGAGCCCTCTTAGTGGAGAGTTTTCTTGCTAAGCAGTCTCTAGCAGCAGGACCCACCACTAGCCGGCATGCGGCAGAGTCTTCTATAGCGGGCAGTAGACAGATGACGCAGGGGTCCAAGAGGACCAGACCTACAGGTGGTCGACCGCGTGACTCAGGGTCGGTAGTGCGAGGCACCAAGGGAAGTGATAGAGCCAGACCTTCCATGAAGTGTTACTCTTGCGGTGGAATTGGTCATATAGCACGTGACTGTCCGACCCACCATGCAGATGACCAGCAGTTAAATGAAGAACCTCCGAGGCAGAGGCAGAGGTTCGATCAAGGCAGACCGCAGGGGACAGGAGGACATGGGAGAGCTCAGCTTCAGGTAGCTGAGGCCTATGGTCATGGAGCTCCGAAAGCAGAAGGATAGGAGCAGGACTAGCTTCCGACCTGGAGGCTATTGATCCTGTTGCTTCTGGTTTTGTTGATGTTTGTCTGTAGTTGCTTTGTGTCTTGTACTATGAGCTGCAAAAATAAAAAGACACTTATCTTTATTTTCTATCTAGTCCTTTTGTTTGGTTGATACTGAGTGGTCCCGGTTAATACTGTTGACTTGACCCTCACTTTCGATTTTTCTACTGAAGGAGACCTAGTGACCACACACTGATTCCAACAGTCTGACTCGACCCTTGGAGGTGAGAGTGACAATTGGATCTCTTGGTAGTTACGTCGAGGCCTTACGATGTCATCCATGGAATGAATGAATCATTCATGTCAGGATTGACTGTATTAGGCAACGAATGTGGTTCATCCAGGGGATGAGACTGAATTTCTCTTTTCAGCAAGGAAGAAATCATAGCAGCTCTTGTGAGACTAGAGATGGTCCAGGTCATCCAAATGTGGATGAGGATGGCACAGGGCCGACAAAATCCTTTAGCTTACAGGACTTGGAGGCCTCTAGAGTTCAAGGATAACCATCACGTCCTTATACGAGTCTCACCTCGAAGAGGTTTACGGAGATGTGGCCAGGGAGGAAAGTTATCTCAGAGGTTCAACAGACCTTTCTAGGTCCTTAGCTGGGTAGGCGAGGTAGTTTACCACTTGACCCATCCACTTCAGTTGCACTAGGTGCACGACGTTTTTCACGTATCTCAACTGAGGAGATACGTGCTCGACCCTCTGCATATCATCGACCACGAGGAGCTGGACGATGGCGATGGGGTGTCTTTCATGGAGGTTCTTGGGGGGATCGAGGATCGACAGGATCAGATCTTAGGAGGATGGTCTATTCCTCTTATGCACTTTCTTTAGCAGCATGGGAACCTCCAGGTGAGCACATGGGAGCAGAAGGCTCAGATGCGTGCTCAGTACCGCCTTTTGTTTCCCTAAGTTTTTTGGGAAGCTTTAAGGGGATGTAAAGCCCTGTGGTGGGAGTAATTTAAAGACCCTGAAATTTCAAGTAAAATTTTTTCTTAATTTTCTTTGGAATTTTACAAGAATGCAGTTTCTGACGGCGCCTGATTCCGAGGCCCGGTGTGCCTGGAATTAATTTCCGATGTTTGGCTCATGTACGTTCGGTGAACGAGCGAGCAGGTTTTCTAACTTTTAAACTGGTTCCCGGAATCGAATTCTGAGGGCACCGATGAACTCGCAACACTGTTTTTCTCTTAAATAGTCCTTTTATGAGGTTGCGTTTTATACGGGGTGAGAGTTAGTTTTGGGGAAAGTTGGATGTAGTTAAATAAATTGTGGAACACATTTTATTTTAAACCTTGTTGGTTATATCCTCCCAAAGGGAGTTTGAGGTGGGACCCACACCCACTTAACCTCCCTTGAGAGGATTAAGTGTGGTGGGGCCCACACGAACCCTAACTTTTCAACTCCCCTTTAAACTCCCAATAACTCCTCTTCTTTTTAATTTTCACAACTCGAGTTATTAATTGAGATGAGTTACTTAATTTCAAACTTTTGAAATTCAAAGAGGTTAAGTTGTGTAAATAAAATAAGGGTTAGACTTATTTTATCTTGGTTGGTTTTCTCTTACCACCTTGAGAGGTTTGGGGAAATCTTCTTCATCATCTTCTTCTTCTTCAACCTCGACGAAGAATGCAAAGAACACCATTCTTCAATGAAGAACTTCTCCGCCGAAGAACACGGTTCTTCCGCGACGCCATATCCGCGACGCGACGTTCTCCTTCCGCGTCGTCTCTTCCGCGACGGTTTTCCACGACGAAATCGTCGTGAACGACATCGAATCCTCGCTTCGCGACGTCGACGTTCTCCCGCGACGCCCGACCTCCGCGACGCTCGTCTTCCGCGGCTCGTTGACGTGCTCCGATCTTGAAACCGAGGTAGGGGATTGTAATTATTTCTTTTGTTCGTGTTGTATTCCTGAATTTCTTCGTGAAATTTTAAAACCTGTTGTTATCGAATAACACGAGGGGGTCGGACCGCACATACACGGCCAAACCCCCCTCCTATGTTCATGTTTGATTCTTGTGGATGGAGCGGAATGACGTGGTGTCGTCGCACCATGCGAGAATCACTGGGCAAGTATTACGCGACGCCGTCATGCCGCGCCGTGAAAAGAAAGAACAAAGACGCGACACCCTCGCGCCGCGTCAGAGGAACCGAAGACATCCGCAGATGGAGTTGGGCCACGGCAAAGGGGCACAGCGCCAGCACGCCGCGCCAGAGAACCATGAAGACGACGCGTTTTATTTTTGATGTGCGGATTGTCGGGCGATGACGAAGCAGGCCGTTTGGGCATTTGAATCCCCTCACAGTGAAGGTGGGGTCCCGGGGGGACCATAGGCGAAGACGGTAGAAGGAACGGACCAACGGAACGCATCCAGTGGTCCGCGGAAGGCGGCGGCACGCCGCCGGAAGAGAGGCGGCCGGCGAAACACCGGCCTCAATTAGCGGCGAAGTGTGGGGGATCCGCGCACCCCGCCCGCGAGTCGGCTCGGCCGGTCGGGATGGACCGAGCCGGACCGAGCCGGGCCGGGCCCTGCCGGGTCGGGTCGACCCTGTTCTGGGTGACCCGGTCCGACCGCCCCTCAGGGGGGGGGGGGGGTCGGGCCGGGTTGCCTCGGGCCCAGACCCCCGTTTTCGGTCCACTTTCGGTCAAATTCCCGTAACGTGTGCTATGGGCCTCCAAACGACTCACCGTCAGAGGAAACGTGATCCTTGGATCGAGACGGTCGTTTCGGTATATCGCACTCAAGGTTTCAGAGAACTTTGGGTTCGGACGGGTTGGTTCGTACACGAAACCAATCGGGTCCTCGGAGCGGAAATGCTCGTAACTTGAGTTCCGGACGTCCAAATGATGTGATGTCGACTTTTTTGATTTCCTCTAAGTGAGACAGATCTTTTGGCTTACTCCGCTCGAGGTTTGGATGTCGTCGGAGTGCGGTCGAGTTGGTTCGCTCACGAAACCGACCGGGCCCGTGGAACGAAAAAAGCCAATAACTCACAGACCGGGTGTCCGATTGACACAACGTCTGTCTCGTTGTTTTACTCTTGTTGGGACGGATCTTTTGGCTTACTCTCCCGAGTTTTGGATGCAGTTGAGATATGGCCGGGATGGATTGTACCCAAAATCCAACCGGGCCCCTTGAACGGAAAAGATGATATCTTTCTGACCGGACGTCCGTTTGACAAACCGTCAGCGGCGTTGTTGATCACGTTGAGAAACGGTCCCTATGAGTATACCCTATGAGTGTTAGGGGTATAATTGAGTTACAGCCGGACTGGTTCGCACACGAAACCAACCGGGCCCCGGGGATGAAAAGGCTAATAACTCGCAGACCGGGCGTCCGATTGAAGCGCCGACTATTGTGTTGAGACCCCTATGACGAGGCAGTCCTTTGAGATACATTTTCATGGGACTTTGAGATAATTGGAGTATCGACATGTAGCTTGTTGAGCGGACCCTCCCAGAGACGAGCGTACGGAGTACAGAGACCGTGTAGCCGGCAGAAACCTGAAGACTGCTTGTCCGATTCGATTCGGAGTGACTTACGTAGCTCAGTGGGGAGAACTACTTTGTGAGGTGGCAGACCCACAGCGGAGGAGCACTACTATGTGAGGTGGCAGACCAGTGGTACTCGACAGGAGGAGTACCTCTGTAGGCTATGAGAGGGGAGCACTACTATGTTTGGGTGGCAGACCCCGGCGGGAAGCACTACTGTGTGAGGAGGCAGGCCCGTAGTACTCGACATGAGGAGTACCTCAGCAATCTTAGGTTTGTGAGCAGTACCTCGGAGACGTGACATGACCACTGTACACTCCATAGACGGAGCTCTTCAGCAGTTACAATTTTAATAATGAAAATCCTAGTTGAGGTGAGACTTTTGAACTTTGTGTTTCCTCATGGTTGAGATGGGTCACTTGATAACATAGGTATATGTATGGGCATATACTTGGGTAGTGGTTATCCGTTGATTTCATAATCCTTGTGTTTCCTAATGATTGAGATGGGTTACTTGATAACTTAGGTATATGTATGGGCATATATATAGGGAGAGGTTATCTGTTGAGATCTTATTGTGGTTATCCTTGTTGGTTTAGTGAGACCTTGAGGGTCTCGGGGTCTCTACTGAGTATCATTATTCTCACCCCTACATGGCCTATGCCCACACCTCGTTGTGTTGGTTGCAGAAGACGGGCAGTGCTGACGGAGGCCGAGTGTTCGAGGATTGGTCGGTACCCGGAGGTGGACTACACGACGAGTCAGTACCCGGAGGTGGACTACATGACGTGACGACTCACAGAGGAGGTTAACGAACGAGAGCATGGAGGAGGCTCTCTGTACCTACCATTCATGTAGGATCGGTGGTGGACGACCAGGAGAGGCACTATCTGTACCTACCCTTTAGGTAGGATCCGAGGAGGATGACCCAGGAGCTGCTTCCTTCTTCCAGCTGTTTGTCTTTTTGCTGTTGTACCTTTTTCGAATGTAGTCGTACTTTCTTTTGGGTTCGTATTCTGGCCCATTTACTTTTAATCATTTCTTTTGTACTTAGTTTTTTGCTTCCGCTTGTACTCTGTGGTGATTGTTTTCTTTTATAAAGGAAATGCCTTCCCAGTTATCGGGATTTTACGCCTTTGGTGCTAGTCGCCAGCCCCTGGCCTATGGAAGGCGAGCTTGGGGTAGTCAAGACACGGGCCCCGAGGACGGGTCGTGACAAATTGGTATCAAAGGAGTTCGGTTCTACCGCGAACTTATAACTCTGATGTTTCTTTCTGTGAAGCAATAGTGGTAAGAGTACTGAGTGTGGTTTTTAGTTCAGGGATTCCAGTGTTGGTGCGGGCGGCCGACATATCCATACACTAGGACCCTGACAACTGATTTCCGACTTTGTGCACGAAAACACTGATTGCGTGTGTGTTTTCCAGAAGTTTTATTTAAATTTCATCTCAAACCAGGTCAGCTCACCAGGTATATTTTTTTGACCGCGTCACGTTGTTTCTTTCATGATGCCTCCGCGTGGACGACCAGCTAGAGCCCCGAGAGTGGTGCGTAATGATAGCCCGCCATGCGACGAGGCCTCAGTACAGGGCCCTATCCCAGTTGAGGCACAAGCAGAGGCACCAACGGTACTACTACCCGTTGGGCCACCGATGCCACCATCCCCAGCAGCAGAGGATGCACATCGCTTGAGCGCATTGCATGAGTTCCAGCGCCAGAGGCCACCCAGGTTTCAGGGAAGGATGGACCCGCAGGCGGCTGAGGATTGGCTGGAGGCTGTGGTGAGAGTATTTAGGCTAGTGGGGACACCAGCAGATTTCATGGTGATCCTTGCTGCCAGCCTTCTTTAGACAGTAGCAGGCAGATGGTGGAACCTGATGCTTCAGATTCATGACGAGGCGACACTTCTATGGGCAGACTTCGAGAGCCTGTTCCGGGCAGAGTTTGTACCTGCCACCCTTCGAGTGGTGCATATACATGAGCTACTTCAGCTGCGGCAGGGCAGCAAGTCAGTGGCGCTGTATTCAGCGAGGTTCACAGACCTCTCTCGCTACTCCACAGATATGGTACGAGACCCGTTCTTCAGGGCCCGAACCTTCGAGCAGGGGCTCAGGCGGGAGATCAGATCTTCGGTTGTATCACACAACATTCCGACGCAGACAGGAGTGTTGGAGCGAGCCCTCTTAGTGGAGAGTTTCCTTGCTGAGCAGTCTCTAGCAACAGGACCCACCACTAGCCGGCATGCGGCAGAGTCTTCTGTAGCGGGCAGTAGACAGATGAAGCAGGGGTCCAAGAGGACCAGACCTACAGGTGGTCGACCGCGTGACTTAGGGTCGGTAGTGCGAGGCACCAAGGGAAGTGATAGAGCCAGACCTGCCATGAAGTGTTACTCCTGCGGCGGAATTGGTCATATGGCACGTGACTGTCCGACCCACCATGCAGATGACCAGAAGTTAAATGAAGAACCTCCGAGGCAGATGCAGAGGTTCGATCAGGGCAGATCGCAGGGGACAGGAGGACATGGGAGAGCTCCGCTTCAGGTAGCTGAGGCCTATGGTCATGGAGCTTCGGAAGCAGAAGGACAGGAGCGGGACTAGTTTCCGACATGGAGGCTATTGATCCTATTGCTTCTGGTTTTGTTGATGTTTGTCTATAGTTGCTTTGTGTCTTGTACTATGAGCTGAAAAAATAAAAAGACACATATCTTTGTTTTCTATCCAGTCCTTTTGTTTGGTTGATACTGAGTGGTCCCGGTTAAGACTGTTGACTTGACCCTCACTTTCGATTTTTCTACTGAAGGAGACCTAGTGACCACACACTGATTCCAACAGTGTGACTCGACCCTTGGAGGCGAGAGTGACAGTTGGATCTCTTGGTAGTTACGTCGAGGCCTTACGACGTCTTCCATGGCATGAATGCATCATTCATGTCAGGATTGACTGTATTAGGCAACGAATGTGGTTCATCCAGGGGATGAGACCAGATTTCTCTTTTCAGCAAGGAAGAAATCATAGAAGCTCTTGTGAGACTAGAGATGGTCCTGGTCATCCAAGAGTGGATGAGGATGGAACAGGGTCGACAAAAGCCTTTAGCTTACAGGACTTGGAGGCCTCTAGAGTTCAAGGATGACCATCACGTCCTTATACGAGTCTCACCTCGACGAGGTTTACGGAGATGTGGCCAGGGAGGAATGTTATATCATAGGTTCAACGGACCTTTCTAGGTCCTTAGCTGGGTAGGCGAGGTTGTTTACCGCTTGACCCATCCACTTTAGTTGCAGTAGGTGCACGACGTTTTTCACGTATCTCAACTGAGGAGATACATGCTCGACCCTCTGCATATCATCGACCACAAGGAGCTGGACGATGGTGATGGGGTGTCTTTCATGGAGGTTCTTGTGGGGATCGAGGATCGACAGGATCGAATCCTAGGAGGACGGTCGATTCCTCTTATGCACTTTCTTTAGCAGCACGGGAACCTCCAGGTGAGCACATGGGAGCATAAGGCTCAGATGCATGCTCAGTACCGCCTTTTGTTTCCCTAAGTTTGTGGGGAAGCTTTACGGGGACGTAATGCGCTGTGGTGGGAGTAATGTAAAGATCTTGAAATTTCATGTAAAATTTTTTCTTAATTTTCTTTGTAATTTTACAAGAATGCAGTTTCTGACGGCGCCTGATTCCGAGGCCCGGTTTGCCCGGAATTAATTTCCGATGTTTGGCTCATGTACGTTCGGTGAATGAGCGAGCAGGTTTTCTAACTTTCAAACTGGTGCCCGGAATCGAATTCCGAGGGTACCGATGAACTCGCAACACTGTTTTTCTCTTAAATAGTCCTTTTCTAAGGTTGCGTTTTATGCGGGGTGAGAGTTAGTTTTGGGGAAAGTTGGATGTAGTTAAATAAATTGTCGAACACAATTTATTTTAAACCTTGTTGGTTATATCCTCCCAAAGGGAGTTTGAGGTGGGACCCACACCCACTTAACCTCCCTTGAGAGGATTAAGTGTGGTGGGTCCCATACGAACCCTAACATTTCAACTCCCCTTTAAACTCCCAATAACTCCTCTTCTTTTTAATTTTGACAACTTGAGTTATTAATTGAGATGAGTTACTTAATTTCAAACATTTGAAATTCAAAGAGGTTAAGATGTGTAAATAAAATAAGGCTTATACTTGTTTTATCTTGGTTGGTTTTCTTTTACCCCCTTGAGATGTTTGGGGAAAGCTACTTCATCATCTTCTTCTTCTTCAACCTAGACGAAGAACGCGAAGAACACCATTCTTCAATGAAAAACTTCTCGGCCGAAGAACATGGTTCTTCCGTGACGCCATATCCGCGACGCGACGTTTTCCTTCTGTGTCATCTCTTCCACGACGGTTTTCCATGACGAAATCGCCGTCAATGACTTCGAATCCTCGCTTCGCGAGGTCAACGTTCTCCCACGACGCCCGACCTCCGTGACGCTCGTCTTCCGTGGCTCGTTGACGTGCTCCGATCTTGAAACTGAGGTAGGGGATTGTAATTATTTCTTTTGTTCGTGTTACATTCCTGAATTTCTTCATGAAATTTTAAAACCTGTTGTTATCGAATAACACAAGGGGGTCGGACCACACAAACACGGTCGAACCCCCCTCCTATGTTCATGTTTGATTCTTGTGGATGGAGCGGAATGACGTGGTGCCGTCACACCACGCGAGAATCACAGGGCAAGTATTACGCCACGCCGTCACGCCGCACCGTGAAAAGAAAGAACAAAGACGCGACGTCGTCGCGCCGCGTTAGAGAAACTGAAGACATCCGTAGATGGAGTTGGGCCACGGCAAAGGGGCGCAGCGCCAGCACACCGCGCCGGAGAACCATGAAGACGATGCATTTCATTTTTGATGTGCGGATTGACGAGCGACGATGAAGCAGGCCGTTTGGCCATTTGAATCCCTTCAATGTAAAGGTGGGGTCCCGAGGGGGACCATAGGCGAAGAAGAAAGAAGGAACGGACCACCGGAGCGCGTCCAGCGGTCCGCGGAAGGCAGCGGCGCGCCGCCGGAAGAGAGGCGGCCGACGAAACACCGGCCTCAATTAGCGGCGAAGTGTGGGGGATCCGCGCACCCCACCAGCGAGTCGGCTCGGCCACGCTGGCCGAGCCGCGGCCGGCCGGTCGGGACGAACCGAGCTGGACCGAGCCAGACCGAGGCAGGCTGGGTCCTGCCGAGTCGGGTCGACCCTGTTCTGGGCGACCCGGTCCGGCCGCCCCTGGGGGGGGGGGGGGGGGGGGGTCGGGCCGGGTCGCCCCGGGCCCAGACCCCCGTTTTCAGGCCAATTTCTTTCAAATGCTTGTAACATGATCTACGGGCCTCCAAAAGACTCTACGTTAGTGGAAACATGATCCTTGGATCGAGGCGGTCGTTTCGGTATATCGCACTCAAGGTTTCAGAGAACTTTGGTATCAGGCGGGTTGGTTCGCACACGAAACCAACCGAGCCCTCAGAGCGGAAACGCTCGTAACATGAGTTCTGGACGTCCGAATGATGTGCCGTCGACTTTTTCGATTTCCTCTAAGTGAGACGGATTTTTTGGCTTACTCCGCTCGAGGATTGGATGCCGTCAGAGTGCGGTCGGGTTGGTTCGCTCACGAAACCAACCGGGCCCCTAGAACGAAAAAGCCAATAACTCACAGACCGGGTGTCTGATTGACGCACCAACTGTCTTGTTGTTTTCTTCTTTTTGAGACGGAAATTTTAGCTTACATCACCCGAGTTTTGGTTGCAGTTGAGATACGGCCGGGTTGGATTGTACCCGAAATCCAACCGGGCCTCTGGAACGGAAAAGCTGATATCTTTCTGACCGGACGTCCGTTTGACGAACCGTCAGCGGCGTTGTTGATCACGTTGAGAAACGGTCCCTATGAGTATACCCTATGAGTGTTCGGGGTCTAATTGAGTTACGACCGGACTGGTTCGCACACGAAACCAACCGGGCCCCGAGGATGAAAAGGCTAATAACTCGCAGACCGGGCGTCCGATTGACGCGCCGACTGTTGCGTTGAGACCCCTATGATGAGGCGGTCCTTTTAGATACTTCTTCGTGGGACTTTGAGATACATGGAGTATCGATTTGTAGCTCATGGAGCGAACCCTCCCAGAGACGTGCATACGGAGTACGGAGACCATGTAGCCGGCAGAAACATGAAGACTGCTTGTATGATTCGATTCGGAGTAACTTACGTAGCCCAGTGGGGAGCACTACTTTGTGAGGTGGCAGACCCACAGCGGTGGAGCACTAATATGTGAGGTGGAAGACCCGCGGTACTCGACAGGAGGAGTACCTCTGTAGGCTATAAGAGGGGAGCACTACTGTGTTTGGGTGGCAGACCTCGGTGGGAAGCACTACTGTGTGAGGTGGCAGGCCCGCGGTACTCGATAGGAGGAGTACCTCAGCAGTCTTAGGTTAGTGAGCAGTACCTCAGAATCGTGACAGGACCACTGTACACTCCAGAGACGGAGCTCTTCAGCAGTTACAGTTTCAATAATGAAAATCCTTGTGGAGCTGAGACTTTTGACCTTTGTGTTTCCTCGTGATTAAGATGGGTCACATGGTAACTTAGGTATATGTATGGGCATTTACCAGGGTAGTGGTTATCCATTGATTTCATAATCCTTGTGTTTCCTCATGATTGAGATGGGTTACTTGATAACTTAGGTATATGTATGGGCATATATCTAGGTATAGGTTATCTGTTGAGATCTTCTTGTGGTTATCCTTGTTGGTTTAGTGAGACCATGAGGGTCTCAGGGTCCCTACTAAGTATCGTTATACTCACCCCTGCATGGGCTATGCCCGCACCTCGTTGTGTTGGTTGCAGACGACGGGCAGTGCTGACGGAGGCCGAGTGTTCGAGGACTGGTCGGTACCCGGAGGTGGACTACACGACGAGTCAGTACCCGGAGGTGGACTACATGACGTGAAGACTCACAGAGGAGGTTAACGGACAAGAGCGTGGAGGAGGCTATCTATACCTACCCTTCAGGTAGGATCCATGGTGGACGACCAGGAGCTACGCTATCTGTACCTACCCTTCAGGTAGGATCCGAGGAGGACGACCCAGGAGCTGCTTCCTTCTTCCATCTGTTTGTCTTTTTTCTGTTGTACCTTGTTCAGTTGTAGTCGTACTTTCTTTTGGGTTTGTATTCTGGCCCATTTGCCTTTCAGTATTTCTTTTGTACTTAGTGTTTTGCTTCCTCTTGTACTCTGTGGTGCTTGTTTTCTTTTATAAAGGCAATGCCTTCCCAGTTATCAGGATTTTACGCATTTGGTGCTAGTCTCCAGCCCCTGGCCTATGGAAGGCGGGCTTGGGGTAGTCACGGCATGGGCCCCAAGGATGGGTCGTGACATAAGTTAAAAACAGTCCTTTCAAACTTTTCAAAAAATTAAAAAACTCCCTCATTTATAAAATATCATTTAAAATCATTTTAATAAAAATTATGAAAAAATACATAATGATTAAAAATGAATTTATAAATACATATTAGAATATTAAAAACCTTACTTAAACTAATTATTATAAAAATAATTATATGGAAGAAAACTGATTTTTGACTGAGGAAATAAATAAGATCAATTTACATTAATAAAATATTTCCAGTATCATGAGTAATTATTTTGACGAAAATGAAATAAGAAAAACCTAAAATAAATAATAGGAGGATAATAGATTTCATGTGTATTTTAACAAGTAGATCATAGGAATTCACCATTATAATCATATTTTTAAACAAGACGAATAAACAATGAGACTGTAACATTAAACCCTTTACCACTTGGTAACACTTGAATCATAATATGAATAAAATAATGAGTCAAATATGGTTACATATATAACCATAAATATAATATTAATAATAATAAAATACAATCATGGAATTTGTATACACAACATAAAAGTAACTTGTGGTAAATATGGCTTGTGTCTCATATAAATGAAAATGAGACAAAATTATATTACTTCAGGTATGACTTGATTCATATGAATTGTAACCTCATGTATAATAATCATCTATTTACTATTAATTTATTTAAAATCCTTACTAATATATATCATACCATATATAATATATTTACACCCATTTATAAACTTATATTCATTGCTAATGTCACTGTTCCATGTGGTATCTGCTTCATTCTTAATGTATTTTTTGGTTTTGTTTTTTTACAATGTACATTGATCATGGTTCAATATTATATATTTTGTTAATAATGATATAATTACCATATAGATTTATTATATAGAGTTTTATATTTATCCATAAAATTGTCAATAGATAAATGAATTACACAGTTTATGGATAAATTTTTCCATAAGTATGGTTGCACGCTATTTTAATTTTCTAATAGATGAAAACAAAGAAAGGTAAATAATACATAAGATATTCAAAATCATTATTAATTTATATTTATCATATAAAATAATTAAATACATATTTATTACTATCAATGTAAACCATAAATGAAACGCTAATCACATCACCTCATGGAGGTGGTAGTGAACACATATGCATGAGTGACGTTATTTTTTTACAATGGGTTAGAAAGTAAGAATGTAGATATTATATTTTAATTCTATAAGTATCATTATTTCATAATTATCATATATAAAAATTAATCCCATAAACATACCCATAAAAAAGCGTGTGATAAAAAATTTATTTTATCATTATGTGTAAAAGTTAAGTCGTACGTAAACACAAGACACACATTTGTTTCCCATTTGATGGAAAGAGGGTTTATAAATATGGTTTAATAATCATAATAACATTCTAGTATATTTATGATATGTATGTTATTAATTTATGAAATATAAATAATGATGTAATAGTGGGTTCCATTAACCCAACTAAACTTTAATTTTGGATGGCCATATCCTAGATATCGTGAGTTTAACAAGATGCAGACATACCATTATTGTTTATATATTTATGGTTCCTTTATTTTTAAGGTAATGTATATATATTAATATTCATATAAAATGTTTATAAAATATCCCCTTCTATAATAAGATCCCCAATATACTATGACTTTAATTATAAATAAATTCCATATTGTCTAGATAAATTATACATTCTAGAAATAGTTGATTTCAAAATATTATGTTCAGGGGGATCATAATCATTGAGACTTATTCTTATGATTTTATCACATTTTTATTTCTATTTAGTGAGATCATGAGGTTAGAATTTCCCATAGAAACACCATATGTATCAACTACCATTGGTTGTTCCTATCTTTTATAATGTGCATTGGTGTCCTAAAATGAGATCATTATCAATGTGTTCTATTTTATTACATACATTTATTAAAGGAAAACCATGATAATTAAATTTTGGTGAGTTCAATTCTGTTGGGTGCATAATTTGTGGTATGGAATTTTTTTAATGGTAATGATAGAATTTTTTTCTTATTAGTTGAGGAACTAATATCTTAGTCCTAGTTGATCAATATAGTAGTAACTTCATTTATCCTTTTCTAAGGTATTTGGAGGTATGTATACCAAGATATATCAACAAAAAATAAATCATGAATGGATGATGACACAATTGTGCTTCCTACGTTTTGAGATATCTAAAGGAGAAGAAAAAATATTACAAAGTGCCTTTTAGTAATATGGTTTTAATTATCTTAACTATCATATATCTTAATAGGATCCTCGATGGTTTGCACGAATCATCTATTGGTCTATGAATACTAGTAACTACTATCAAGATAAGGTAGTAGAGAATCTAAATCAATAGTGTATTCATTAATCTACCCTATTACTATGAATACATGAATAGGTCATGGTGTGAACATACCTTGGGTATGAGTGTTGCCCATGTTTTATCATTCATCAATGAAAAAACAATGTTTTTTATCATTTGAGCATAAAATAATTTGGATTAAAATATTAATTAAAATTATTTAGAAATGTTTATGTAAATATAAAGAATAATATTATGTAAACAAATATTATTTTAATTTTCTAGGTTTGTTTAATATTAGAGTGAGTTATCATTCGTGTTAATAAAGCGGGGTTTTTAGGTAATATATTTAATATATATTGAAAGTATGTGATATAGTATGAATAATATTTACAAAATATTTAGTTCATTATAATAATTTATTTATGGCATATTTATTGGGGGATTTATTTTTTTGGTCCAAGGAACCCCTATCTGGTATTTTGTCTATCCACTACATAAAAAGAATGAGAGATCCATTCCAACAACTATTCATGAACATGAAATGAGGTCATATATTTCCCATATCTTATTAGTTAGAGAATGTATCCACATTAGCATTTTTTCCAAGAATAACTTCAGTTGGATGAAGGTATGTGGTTGACATGGTCTTGGAAATACCGAAAAAAACATTCATTGGAACTCCATGATAGAACTCATAATTCAATGAAAAGAGACCGTGTAGATTCTTAATGAATGTATGGACTATCTAGTGGTGATAATATTTGAATTATTCCAGAATTGGTCACCATCAATGAGATGCAGTGCATCACACCTCAAATTGAATATTCTGCACATTCATGTTTACATTATTTTCATTTAATAATTCAAGTGATATCATTAAACTTCTATTGGGATCATTTTATTAGAGACAAAATCTTTTTTCTCTCTCGTGATGAGAAATATAAATCCATATCCCAAAAAATTCATCTTACTACCCCGATACCTTATATTTTTATTAGAGATATCGCATTAATTTTACAATCTGTTTAAAAAATTAATTTTCATTAAATTTATTATAGGGTATTATTTCGATCCTAATTAAACTTGCAATGCTTCGATCTGATTATAGGTCACCATGTTATAAAAATCCAAATTTTGTTAATATTAATCATTAGTGGTTTGTGGGTATTAAAATTGCAAGATATCGTATATATTTGTTCTATTTTGGTTTGATTGGGGTGTTTTTCAACAAATTCTGATTAATACAGTTTTCCATTCAAAATATTATTTTTACCCAAATAATGTTTCCAATATTTGTAGAATTGAAAGAAAAAATAATATTGAAAAAATAATATATTTATTAGGTCATTTAAACAAATCAAATTGATGAATTGGGTTTGTGGGACATCTAATTAAGAGAGAAGAAAATTCGGAGAGGGTGTATCTAGTTTGTATACAAAAAACGAATATAGAGGGAATATCTAGAAGAATTTATGGAATCTTGTTTATATACATTATTTTAATGAAAATAAGGGCAATGTGAATATAGAAAAATGGATATGAGATTTATATATTAAAAATAAAAAATAATGAATAAATACATATATAATATGGTTAAATGGTAAGTTGATATGTATAATAGAGAAATTATTATTTTATTCTATATTTATATGATTTATTGGGAAATGGTATAAAATAAGGAAAAGAATGGTATATTTTTAATTGATGTATATTAATGGTAGTATATAGTCAATATTAGGGGGTTTTATGTTAAAGAGACACATGAAATTACTGGATTTATTGTTTATTTGGTAAAAAAATTGTTAATTTTTTGTTTGAATGAGACAATATAAGGTCATATTGGTTCTGATCGTTTTTTTCCTATTCATTATTATATGGATATTTTTTTAGTTATTTTTAATTCAATTTGTTTATGTATCGTTCAATGAAATTGAGTGTGGTGAAATTATATTCAATTTCAATTAATTATTCAACATATACATATGTTAGACTTATTTTATAATTATAATTATGTTTAGATTATTTTGGATCATATTTATTTATCTTAATCCACTTATAGTTAAAAAAGAAATTTGACTTCAATTTGATTTTATTTGTCATCCGTCATATGATTCAATTTGGTATATGTTACTGTATATTCAATTAGTTAATTTAGATTTCATTTGTTTCATTCCAATTTAATTCCACTGAATTTAGTTTGTTTTACTGGTATTTTTTTCATTTTTTATTCATATATTTGGTTCATTTTTACACTAGTACATTTATCCTTTTTATTATTATATTTTGTCACATCTAATTATGTTAGATCTGTTTCATCAAATTCCAATCATTTAATTTTGGTATTACTAATTTATTTACATAATTTATTTACTTATGTTTTTTATAATTTGGTTCATAATGCGTTGATTTTGTTTTTCCTTCATTATTTGTTTATTTAGTTTCATATTCATTCATTTCTGGTTGACTTATGGTTGTTTAAGTCATTCATATATAGTTTTTCTTGATTAAACATATTATAGTTATGGTTTTTTTTGTATAACCTTAAAATTTATTTTAATGTTAAAGTAAAATTATTTATTTATTTATGGATTAAATTTTGTTGGTAAAATTTTTGTTGGGGTATTTGGGAATTTTCAGTTTGATTAATTATAATTAAATTGAATTCTTGTATAATTTGTAATGATTATTTGATTTTGGTTTTCTTTGATTCAGTTGAAATTTTTTGAACTATGTTTATATTGGTTGGTTTATATTTGATTAAAATTGGATTAATTATTATGTGCTTTTTCAGTTCACATTTTATTTTTTATTGTAGATTATATTTTTTATATTTCATTGTAATAATTTTAGGTTGCATTCAATCAAATTTAGTTCAGGAATTTTTAATTCTATTTGATTGAGTTTTTGTCGATTCTATTTGATTTAGTTTAATTTTTTTCATAATGGTTCCTTTCATTTTCATTATATAGGGGTTTTTTTGGTATGCTAGTTTCTAGGTAGTCTATTTCTTTTTTATTTAATTATCATTCATTTACTTCAAACCAGTTGATATAGTATTATGTAAGAGTTATTCCTTTACCACATTGGGGGATTTTAGTCTAACGAATACACTGATGCAGAATATTTCACAACATTGATGTCATTGTCCATTCCTTTCAATTACAACTGGTATAATATATTCTTAAGGGTTGTTTCGGTTGATGCCTAATTCTCCACTACAAATAAAAGGGAATGCATAAGGGTAATGTCCATTCAAAAATCTGAAGAGGAAATGATTTCACAGTATGGGTTGAATCCCATGTTACATGGCAATTAAATATATTCACATATCTAATAATTAATGAATTTATAAATATGATAGAGATGAATGAAAATAAATGGGAACCCCAAAAATATTTGAATAATCCAGAATTTGAAATTTTGTGTATTTTTTAAATCAAAGAATCATAATACCATGAACCAGGACTAGAATTTTAAACAGTTTTTTTTGGTTAATGATACAAGATTGATGTGGGTTGATTTGGCCATCAATTGAGTGAGTAAAGTGAAGAATAAATGGTGTCTTTATTCTTCCTGTAAATTCTATGCTTGGTACATTGAATAATTGATAAAATACAGAATTCTTGATAAACTAGTAAATCAATATTGATTTTTTATTCAATATATGGGTTTCTATAATTATGTTTCATTCATTAAAATTTTAATTTTTTCTGTAATGTGAAACTTTTATGGTTATATGTTGAATGTAATTATCCCTATTATAAGTGAATTTGGTTTCATTTAATGATTGTGATGAGGATTATTTTTTAATATATTGAATGAAATGATGTTAAATTCTTAGTTTAGTTTTATTATTCAATATTATATTTAGGAGAAAGGTGACTTCAATTATTTATTATTACTTGATATCAATTAAGTAGTTATATAATTTTTATAATAAGAGTAACATTCATTCTAAGGATTTATTTCAAATTGCAGGTAGAATTATGTGCAATTTCGATGGTGTAATATTTTCAATTAAAAAAATAAATTGGAAAAACTTATTTTAAATATGAATAACTTGTAATTATAAAGTCAAAAATAGTTCATATTTTTTCTATTTCTACTATTTTAAATGGATAAAACTTGAAAATATGTTCATAAAAAATCCATACATTTCAAAAAAAGTATTAAATGAGACATAATTATAGGGGGATAAAACATTATGATAATTTCAACACAATTTATTAATATAAAATTTTAAATATGTTATAGAAATATTATAAGTGTTATTAATAGTTGAAAAAGTATGATGTTTTAAAAAAATAATTCATTGTAAAATTAAGCCACTAAATCATATTTTCAAGAACATAAAGAACAATAAGACAATCATGTTAAATGAATATATTTTGTTAAATTTATTAAAAAATATAGAAAGGTCATATTTACAACAATGGAATTTAAATTTATTTAAAAATTACTATTTTGAATATTATATATGTGAAATAATAAAAACTTAAGCACTTATAATATAAATAATTTAAGGAAAAATTCAAAGAGTATAATAGAAAATGTTTTCTAGAAAGGAAGAAAGTGATTCAAAATCAAGATGGGAATTAACATATGTTAACCCAATTTATAAGGGAAGAATATATATATAAAAATATAAACACTGTAAAAATATTATTATTTTGATGATGATTATAATTTAATAAATACTAATGTAATGAAATTTTATATATAAGACTTTAAAAATATTCTCATTCCAAAAATAAATAATTAAATTCAACTAGAATGAAGATTGTGGGGTATGACTATATACACATCTCTTTACTTGTATTCATTTGATTACCTTTTAACATAAAAAGGGGGAAATATTCATCATAAATTGTTGGATGTAATGAAATGTGTTGAAGTTATAGAAGATAATATTAATAAATATAATTTTTGAAAAAATAAGTGAAGTATTAATAAGAAAAAACAATTATGATTATTTAAAGGGAAAATAGTATGAGGTAAAGTGGGAGAATTTTGTTTTAGAAGAGAAGATAAATGTATAGAAAAAAATAGAGTATAATTAAATTGAGGGATCATAAATATTTTTGATCAAATCATCTCGTATATGTTCCTTTACAACCCACCTAATGGGTGAGTGGTAGAGTCGTGTGGTTGGATGCTACCCAGTCGTGTAATGTCCCAGGGGTCTTCTATTTATTATCGCATGCTCCATAATGGTGGGTATTTTCATATTTTATTATTTTTCATTTGATTATCGTATATTCAATAATATTGATTCCATATAATTAATAATTGAAATTTTTTTTCCATAATTTATTTGATTATTATAATTATATACGAGTGTTGTACCACTTCTTCTCATAGTCTGGAATTGTAGTATGCTACAATGTGTAAAGGTATTTCATAGAATCTTTTTTTATTTCCTCATGAAACATCCTAAAAACAATTTTCATTAACATAAAATTAAGTATTAATGATTATTTTAGGGATTTTATTTCAAAGAACAGATATTTTATTAATACAATTAAATCATTATTCTTCACATAAGTAATAATTTTTCGATAATATGTCACCGGAAATGAATCCACGATTGGTGTGGCCTATAAATCCATTACAACTATTGCATGCTAGAAACTATATAAAATCTTATTATATGATGTCCAAAGCTCATCTAAATCCATTAGTTATTATATCCTCATAGTCTCGCCATTATTAAAATTATAATGAATATGGAAAAAAATATTAATTCATATACATACTATAATAATATAACATTAAATACATGGAATTTTCGTACCCTAACATTAACTATAGCATTGTCATTTAATTCATTTTGAAGGTGTCTTTAGGAGAGTGGCCTGAACGGAATGATGTTAGAGTATTTGGAAAGCATATCTTTAAAAATCATACATTCTCAACCTATTTTATCAATAATTTGATTGTCCTCATTGTACTCAACCACTAGATATGTATGGTGGTTCCACACCACCTATATGGTCATACGGTGACGCCACCTAGTGGAATATCCTACCATGAAATAAAAAAAATATTATCCGAATACATGTTACAATGAAAATTAATTACAGTTAAAGAAATTTACTAGTCTTCTATAAATATATTTGTGGTAGTCTGATCAGTGGGTGAAACTATGTTACTAGGATCAAAAAGAGAACCGACCAATATAAAATGAGTTGGATCCAGTGTCTGCGATATAGGCTCAAAATTTGTTAGAGTATAAGTAAAAGTATCATGAATGTAAAATCACAAGGATAAGGAAGTATAGGGAAAAGAAAATGGAATATAAATCTATTGAAATGTGTTATTTCGATTGTGAGTAGGAACCATAATCTGTTAAGGGAATGATATGTGAGGATGATCATATTTAAATGGGTGAGAAACAATAGGTGGCCAAAATATATTGGGACCCTCTAATGACATTTTTGGATAATAAGGTGTGTAACATTGTAAGGTAGAAGAATGGATAAGTTTTTATTAATTATATTGAGAAGTGCATGTTATTATAGTACCACCTATCATGTATCATCAAGTTGAGCACTAATACCACTAGTCATATTGGAGAATAATTATCCCCTAGGTGGTGGATCCTGATGAATATTTGAAAAAATAATAATTCACCTAATAGTATATATAATTGATATATATATATAGTAGGAATAAACTTCTCACAACAGGCACAAATGGAGGGACACCCATCCCTCTCATTTAGAGATCATTTTCATTCAACATTTTTCTACATATATCTTCAATGTTTTTCTACACCTAAATATGAATAATAATATAGAATTAATTTGAAATCTATACCTAATGTGTAAACCAAGTACAAAGTAATATGGGAAATGAATTAATTATATAATTCCAATTGTCAAACTAAATAAATGATACATAGTTCCATTCAAAAAGTATTTTATATTTATTAGGAATAATATCAAAACATAAAATAGTTTCCATATAAAAATAACTACTTTCATATTTTCATGTCTACCATGGGTATGATATAGTTTTCATCTATTTCATGTTTGATGAAATTTAATTTATTAGGTAATTTTTTTGATTTTGGTCAATTGATCATTTCATTTTTCTATTTTTTATAGGTTAGGTTAGTTGGATTATATTTTTCCGTAGTTCATTTTTCTAATTTATTAGTTAGTTAATTTCATGGGTATTGATTTTAATTTTAATTTATTAATTATATTTAAATTCAATTTATCATGTTTTTTTCAATTTAATTATTTCAGTTTTTCTGTCTTAGTAGGTTCTAATAATGTTCTATTCAATTTTAGAAAATGAAACTGAAAGAAAATAACCAGAAGTATATTTAGAAATATTACAAGAATGTTCAATTGGACAAAATATATTTTTAGTCAATAGTATATAAATTTTAATATTTTTATCCTTAACAACCCAATTCAAGACAGAACAGAATAATTGATAGCACATTTTGATGATTCTCTACATTTACCAGCAAAACATCATCTTCACAATCAACTCTATCAATTGAACTATTGGATTCGTATGATGTATCAAATTGATGAGGCCCAATGGATGGAGGGATGGTGTCAATTTCTTCATCATCATCACTAAAAATATATCTTGGGGTACGTAAATAATGACTAAAAATTTAGGTCATATAAGATATTTCAAATAAAAAACCTGTTCTTCCCTTGATTCCAATACATATTTATCATCAGTATCTAGAGTTTCAATCATGTTAATAAATCAAAATCCATAATAAAAAACAAAGGTTCTATGACTATTGATCAAATAAATACATTTATATTTCATCATAGTCACTCGACCATGAGGGTATGCATACAATATTATTCTTATCTCAATGCCTATATAATAATATACATTTCTAAATAGGGGTATATTATATGATGCACTTGTATACTAGTATATTGAAGTAGTTTTCATAACAATATCACTTTATGTTCTCATGTACAATTCATATTCATGTATAAAAATCTATACCCTTTGATAAAAATTGATTTTCATTTATGAATCACATTATTTGGACCACAATCCAAAACTCTTATTTTATAAAATATAGAGTCTTAGGAAATATTATTACCTAAATTTTAGATTAATATTAAAAATAACTAAATATTAATATTATTATTTTATTACATTAATTCTTATACCTTTTATTTCAACCGAACAAAGAAATAATTTGGATGAAAAGTATCTCTCTTTATCAAAGATAATAAATGTTGATTTATATTTATAATTTTTTTATCTTCATTTCTTAAAAATAGAAATTAGTTGAAAGACATGTATAATTACATTAAATTAGATAACATATACTTCTACAATTTACTTACATGATGTCATCGTAAAATAATCACAATTAAGTATAATTTTATGATGTTTCATGTCCTACTCTTCACGGATTAATGTGACCAATTGATTTGATCCAATAATTACCCTTGTTTAGAGAAGTGATGGAATAGTTGATTCAGTTCAATCATAATGCACTTATTAATTTATCATTGGGGTGTTTCATCTATTTGTCTCATAAAAAATACATTGAATTGAAATCCATAAACTCATTATCCATGTAACATTTCCTGATATTCCTTTTTGGATGAATCGTTTACGAAACATTATTTTTCAACTATTAAATATTTCATTTATTTTGATACATCAAATGAAAATATATAGATCTTCCAAGGAATATTTTTGTTGAAAGACGAACAATTAAATGCAAAATAAGTGTGAACTAATTACGGAGGAACTATTTTCTATAAATCACAAAAAATTTATAGATTCTCTACAATATTTTTTTACAAAAAAAAATTAAATTTTTTTCCCCAATAATATCTATAAAAATGGTACTACAAAATAAGTGAAACCCAAATATTATTGTATAGTAGATTGCATATTTCAATTGGAATGAACTCATTAAATGGGTGAAATTGTTCGGAGACATCAAATATATAAGCTTAAGATGTCTTCTTTTTTCCCATTCTTATATGTTTCTCAAATATAATCCATGAACATTAATAGTCTCTAGAAATTCGAGAAATTTATTTATTATTCAACATGTGCAATCACTTTAGAAGAACACGAAGCATTCCATTTATTTTTACTTATACACATCAAATATAATTCATGTCTGATACCCAAATCCACTATGTCTCGCAATGATCATAAACCATAATTTTTAATTAACATTACTATTATGATAATTTAAATTAACATTTCACATATATATCTTTTTTAATTTCCATTATCTATAAAATAAGACAAAACAAATTGGTTGACCAATAAGGAAAATCAAATATGATAAAAAATTTTCTTCCAATTTTAATAGGATTTTATGGATAGATTCTTTCTATATCTACATTTTATCTAACCCATCCTAAAGTAAAAACTAACATCTTTGAATTCATGAATCCCAGAAGTTCTAGAAATATGCTTTTGGGGAATATCGGTCCCCATTGTATTATCAAGCCTTCACTGATTATTCCAATATGGGTGATCCATTGGAAAGAATCGATGATGCCCAATAAAACTGAAACAATGGTGATAATTAAGTCATTGGGATAGTTTATTCCTCATTCAAAAATGTCATTATAGTTTTCCACATGTACACCACCCATACATCATTTCAGAAGTTGTAAATTCATTTTTCATAAACATAAGTAGAACATTAATCTGAAATATGTCATTCTAACATGCAACATATGTATGTACTCCCACAATATAATAATGTGTCAACACTTTTATTAAAGGTTTCATGTGTACTACTATATCATTGTGAGTATTATAAAGTCCATATATAAGTATATTTATGAAATTGAGTGGTTTTCCATACACATCTTCGGAAGAGGGTTATAAATGTGTATGAAAACTATCCATGTGTTGTTTGATGTAATTATCCTCCCAAACATATTGAAACCATTACATGGTAGAACCAACATCACATTATTAATGAAAATGGAAATATTAAGATATGAATCATCAAATTTTCACCATAAAAATCCATCTACAGGATGAATAGACTCATCTATATCATTCATTTATTCAGTATCATTCCATAACTGTTTCAATTATATATCATAATACTAGAAAAGTTTCACGAGTTTTGGAATGAGAAGATAGTAAATATTTTCATTTTTTGAAACTCTAGATGGTGTTCTATTAGAATTTGGATTTAATGAGAATGTAAGACATTTTATAAAGTAATTTTATTTAGTAGTATCCTCATAGAATAAGAAAAAATATTTTGGGCTAGAATTAATTTTGATTTTCGATTATCCGTGTTTGTTAACCAAGTACAACTCTATATATTGGTTTAATGGAATATTGAAATCATATTCAAATATTAACCTCGAAATAGTAATAATATATTTGATGATAGTATTAGAAATAACATAGATGGTTTTCCTTGAAATATCAATATTAGATATTCCATCATTTTCATTTTACCACATAGTCGATATACTGGAGTAATAAAAACATCATTCAATTTTTTCACCTTATCAAAATTATCATTTTTATTTCATGAATCATACATTCTTGTATTAAAGTATTATTTGGATGACATCCATTATTTCTCATGATTTCAGGTAAATGGAAACCTATCATCTAATAAATTCTCTAATCCATTCATATCGATCGAATCATGAACATTTTGAGTTTTTATTTTTCTTTATTTTTATACCACACAAAATAGTTAGTTTAAGAATCATATTTGGTTATTTGGTAGCTAAATTATTCATAACATAACTGAGGTTTTCAATCATAATTATAACATGGGATGTGGATATAAAAAATATTTGATGCATAGCTAAATGAAAAATCTAAAAATATATCCTACTTGTTTGGTAAATCACTTCAGATCCCATTTGTTTCATAAATCCAGCATCAATCCCTTCTGTAAATAATCATATATGAAATGTTAAAATATAAAAGAAATAAAATTTGATTTAAATAAAAATATATTTTGGGAAAAAATAATTGTTCACTTTATATGAATCTAAAATGAAACACTTCTCTATTTGAGTATTAGATTATAAAAAGACAATTAAAAACTTTATATAAAATAATGAACAGTAAATATAATACAATGATATTGATTTAATTTATCTAAATTATCTTTAACAATGTATAATACTACAAAAAATTGTGTTTTTAATTATTATTCTTTATTTTTTTCCATTAATCATTAACCTTATTATGTTTGTGTGAGGATTAGTGAAAGTGAGATATATGTGATCAAGTAGATGAAATTTATAGAACAGTCGACATACCAAATTAAAAGATTGTGTTATAAAAAGTGTGATAATAAATGAGAATGTTTGAACAGTGAGTGCATGAGATGAAGTTGTGGGAAAGAGAATAAAGTATTGAAAACATGATTGATTTTAAAATAATAATTATAGTATGATTCATTTTAATTAGGTAACATGAAATGTTTTTTTAAAATATAATACCTTTATGGGATCCTAGAAAACATGTTTTTAATAGATCGAGGATGATGAAAAATTTTAGCAGGTCATTATAACTTGTAATGAATTCATAAATTTTGTGAAATACTATGTATATGATAAAAAATAATTTTATAAGAAAAAATTTCTCTAAAAAAATTATGATAATCTTTATGGATTGAGTCAAAATTTATGAAGATCAATGAATTTAATAATTAATGATATTTCTAATCAATGGTGACCCTCAAATAGAGTGATTTTCCTTGTGTATCTAAATTATAGAATAAGAAATGTAGTATTTTTCATGTATCATTTCATCGTATGATATTTTGATGAGAAAAATCATATATTAATAAGGTGTATATATAAAATATTTTACACACCATTGATGAAAATTTATTCTATATGGTGTGTTTTTTATGGTTTCCATTTTGAGAAAATTAATGTTTTTTGATTTATATTTATCACTTGTTGTTTCATTGATTTTAAATGAAATTAAAGGGACTTGTAATGTTTTATAGAGGCTTAAATTTAATTTTAATTCCTATGTAGATAAGTACTCTAACAATATAGTCCATCTTATATGACAAGATATGATTACCTATATATATATTTATATTGACTATTATTTGTTAACCAGTAATGCAAGTGGGATTACCATATTGTTTTAAACTCTAATAGATAAGACCATTCATGGAATTTCTATCTTAAGACAAACTATAACATCTGAGTATTTTAAAATACTATATATATAATACTCATTCTAATGTATTTTTATAAAAATTAAGGTTAATTCAATATTCTAACATGATTTACCATATTGATGTAAAATAATTTTTTTTTGACAAAGTGAATTTTTATTTAATATTCAAAGAATATAAAATAAATTCCAATCACCTCCATAAGTTATATTTAATTTTAAAATTTTTTAAAAATAGTTATTAATCTACTCTAGTTGAGGCTGAGGTGTTTGATGTCTTTAATGGTTAATGAATTAAGAATATTCACCATATTGGTTGATGATATCCTAAGATTCTATCTATGAAAAATAACCTATAAATAGTGTCTTTTTTCTCAATCATTTCACAATAAAACCCAAATTTTAATAACATGTATGGAGAATAGTATTATCAATATTTATCATGTATTATATATTCAAACATATGAAATATTAATTCAAATAATCATATAGCATGTATGAATCAAAAAATAAACTAGCATTCAATTATATATCTAAAATTATAGGATACATGAAGTTGATATGTTTTATTAACAATGTTGCAATTTTTTAATTACTTAATTTGTTTTAAATGTAATGATGTTAAACTAAAAATCTCACCCAAAATCACATGGAACAGGATTCAACAAACTAATATATAAACATTATAAACCCATGAAATATTTTTTTAATAAAAACCTTATTTTTATTTTGATTATATATAAAAAATAAAAACAATACATTAATATTATATTAATTTATAATTCAAGAGTATTTTAATTTAAATAATACATCACACAGAATAAAAATTATTATTAAATTCAATAAGAAATATAATAGAAACCAAACATCATTCAATGAATAATGAATGTGAAAAAAATATTTTTTATTGTTTTATTCCTAGAAAATATTTGAGAATGATGGTTTATATACGAGATAATATATTTGAAACATATTAGTTTTATACTAAACCATAATTGAATAATAACCATAAGGTATAAGATACTGATACATATAATAAATTAAATGTAATGTAAAATGTCAGTGATTTAAATGTAGATAAAATACTATAAGAATTCTAGGAAAATAAAATGACACATTTTGAAATAAATAATTTCATGTTGAACAAATAAAATTAATTTTGAAACTGTGTACTGATATACATCCATATGGAAGAATATGGAACCACTCAGTATGAAAAAATATGGCTCAGTTTCATAAATGAGTTGGTTTTTCCCATTCTTGTTTTTGAGGGAACTCTATAAAAATGGTTTTTAAAACCATTGGTATATAATTATTTATAACATTGGATTTTTCACACCAGTGGGATTGCCTTCATATAAATGAACTATCCTAATGGTTTCACTGAACCATTGGTACAAGACCCCGTTAACCAATGGGTTTTATAAACCATTGGTATAATGGTGTGGGTATTGACACCCTTTATAATATTTAACGGATCGATCAATATTATATTCTAAGGAGAATAGTAGTGTTTTTATTTTCATTATTAATTAGTTTATTATTTAATACATTTTCATGATAACGCGAAACACATAAAATATTTAAATGTAATATTATGAAACATTAGATTAGTATTTTTTTATATTTTTTTGAGAATAAAAACATATTAGGAAAATAATAAAAAGAACGGAGTAAATTTATCAATAAATATAAAAACCCATCAACGAAATATGAATTTCGAATAACCTTTCATCATATTAATTTGATTAAAAAATAGTTGTTTGGGGGTTCTCATCTTCAAATGTTGAGGGTGCCTCCTAATACCATTGATTTATTATTAGAGGTATGGGTTAACATAATTGAAATTGGAATAAAATAAGTATCCAAATATGACATTCATCAAATTTATAGGTAATAATGGGTAAATCATTCTTATTATTTTATACTTTATGACTTCCCTCAATAGGTCATGGTGCTACACGTGAAAATAATTGTTCAGTCAAACTGCTACCTTGAACTCTCCCAGTAGTGGATAGAAAAATATTTAGACTATGATGAGAGGATCAAGGATCACCGATAATAGAATAATGAAGCAAAAAATCAATCTGAGTATATTATAGACAGATTATAAAGATTGTAAAAATAGTGGGATACATTTAATGGTTTAATATATTAATCGATAATGTCTAAATTGATAAAAAAGATAAATGTACAATCTTCAATATTTTTTTTGGAAAAACTTAATGTAATAAAACAAGTAAAAGATGACAATTATTGTACAAAGAACATGTCTAAACTATAATTTGTTTCTAAAAATTCGGGCAGATGATTCCATATATCGCTATGATATATCAAATTCAAGGTTCTAGTGTCCCCAATATCTATTAAGGCACCTCAGGAAGCAGGATTGTAAAAAGATTATAAGTGGATCATGTATGATGAATATGATAGATATTTTATAATTCTACTATGAACATACGATGTGTGTTATTGATACAACATTAGAACATGGATGTTTTTACATGGCATCTAATCTTCAAGAAGATTGTAATGAGATTGTAATGAAAAAAATGAATGGTTGACGATTACACTAGTTATATATAAAATTTTAAGATGAATCATGCTAAATAAATTCTTCACATTATTATATATTTATCGCCTGACTTCACTAGTTTTTTTAAGAGTTCAAAATCAATAGGATATATAAAATGATTTCTTTACATCTAGTTGAGGTTATCCATTCAATACTAACATTAATGAAAGTATAATCCTTGGTTCATTTGTAGAAAAAGATGGAAGAAAATGAATAAAGAAAAATGGAATGTATAAAATAATGTTATCCTTTTTAAAAAATTTCAATTAATGAGTTATTAAAAATGATGTTATTTTCTTCGAATATAAGGAAATAAAATCTAAGGATGTTTAAATAAAATAAACTAAATTAATGAAGAATGAAATTTATTATTCTCCCGGTATATTTATCATGTTTTAGTAAGGTTTCTTTTATATTTATAGGGTATTAAATATGGTATTCATATCAGATATGTGTATTTTAATATAGTAACTAAGTAAATATAGAAATGTTTCACAAATTATAGTGTGGTCTTCATGTGGTAGAGAAAATGTGGTTTCTATGTTAGTGGTGAGAATAATAAAACATCTAATATAGATGAAAATTGTTACTGTTGATATTTCTATACGTATTACCTAAACATTTATCTGAAGATTTTTTTAGAAATAACGATACATTATTACAGTTAATGAATGAATGTTATTAATGTTTTTTATACACTTGAAAATTTTCAGTAGTGATTGAATCATATGAAAAAAGTGAGGAGTAAAAAATATCAGACTCATACACCCGATTGTGGAAATATAATTACCTTTCAAGATAAAATAGTTTTATAGGATATATGAATTAAAATTTTTGAATCACAAGTGGTAATTATAGTAGGTATTATATAAATAGTTAAAAATATTGTTTTGTAAAATGTTTCTTTTAGAAATAAAGGTTCACCGAAAAGATTTCGGCATTAGATCCGCTAGAGGGAATAAAGTATTTATAGGGTAAGATACTGGTAGATATGATTAATATGACATCATTATGTGTTATTATATAATGAGATAGTGATTTATGATACTTGAATGATCAGAATATATGAGTTTCATCGTGGTATTATGTAAAAGTATATATTGAACAAGAATTAATTTCTCAATATAATGTAGCATATAGTAATTACGAAACAAACATTTCCATATCCCCATAAAAGATACATTGTCAACAAGAGGGATCAGTGGTTCGTAATACATGTTTACAGTGATTAAAAAAATCTATAATTTTTAATTCCTAAACAATCTTTTCATTACAGACACTATATTCATGATATAATTAATAAAAGATTCATGTTAAAATTCTTTTCTATTTGAAATTTTTCAATTATTTTTCAAGGAATGCATTGAAAATAAATTTTTTATCCCATAACCATGTTCTATCTTTCATGGAAAATTAATATCAATTGTGTTATAATATTATGGAAATCAATTATGTAATATAAATAGGTGTTTTAATGAAAAGTGATTGATAAGGATATAAACAAAAACTCATCAATGAAAACACAATGTGAATCTAAATTAATAAAACTAAATTTTTTGAAGTACATTACAAAATATCCTATGATATAAATATATATTCATGATATATTATATATTTTTATAAAAGGATGAAAATATATAGTGAGGTATTTAGAGAATTATTGACTTGGGAATAATAAATTCCTAAAATGAAAAATATGTGGAATAGGTAATAATTCCATAAGTGGTGTGAAAAATAATTTTATAGAGACACAAACATCATTGGAAGTATAAATCCATGGTGATATTTTAATATTCATTAAGGTCAATGATACATTATTAATTTATAATAATAATTCCAAAAGGTAAGATGTTTATAAAAGGTAGCTAAAATTTGAAAGATCGAATAAAATAAAAATATGGTCTCTATGTATTAATATAAAAGAGGATTATCCTTTTGAATATTACTATGGGTATTCATGTGAGATCATACGTGGACATTACAAGCGTGGAAAACATATGGTTTTATTGGTTATAGCTAGTTTTTATGTATAAATTGAGTATAATTAAATTTTTTATATCTAATTTTCTATGACCAATTAATTATGAATTGTATTTAATGGAAAAGAATCAATGATTATGTATATAAAAATAAAAAAATGGATAATGAAATCATAAAATTCCAAAAAGGGATGAATGTTTCCGAAATCCAGATTATGATTAATGTGAGAAACAATATCATAGATTATACTTTTGTACATATTTATTATATGATTATTATAGATGTTATAGGGAAATTACTTTATTTTACAAGTAAAATATGTTTTATAAAAATTAGAAAATAGTTATTGGTCTTAGTGTTAGCCCAAACAAGAATTAATGTTACACTCTATATGTGGACAAAATGTAGCCACCATTATTCTAAGGATTATGATCTATAAAGTCACATCTAGTAATATCTTATACCTAAACTATCATAAATATAATGAAAAAGTTTTGAAGAATACTTGTTTGAAAAAATTTATAGAGACTTGTTTCTAGATTTACCTGACATAAATCCATCCAACAAGACATTCAGGGTCCATAGGAGGGGATTAATGTGGTATGTTAAATATCATATGCTTCTATGATGGATCTATAACATATTCCAAGAAATATAAGAGATTTTATATTTCAAATGTATTCATTATAGTAGGAGAATATCAGTTATATTCAAGATAACATCATTTAATGTATTCATAACTATCCAATTTCACCTGAGAGAGTTGAAAAAGGAATTTTTTTTGAATTTAAAGAATAATGGATACTAGTACATGAGACAAAGTAAAATAATATTCCTTTGATCAATGTGATATAAATTTATACTCAAGATAAGTTAATTATTTAGAAATGATCATATAATAAAGTGGTAAATGTAACACCCCAAGCTTCAATTGTATGCTTCTCTTTGAATAATACAATAGCATGTGTTGTACGCAACATCGAGTTCTAACACACCACAACCAATCAAACTAGCCGTTATGAATAGTAAAACCCAATTTTTAAAATTTTATAAATTTTATCATTCAAAATGGAAATCATTTTTAGATTCGGAATATCGAAATTATCTTAGGGTGAGTTTTTGGTATTTTTCTGCAAACATTAAATTTTTTATGAATAATGAAAAAGACTAAGTTATTGTTTAAAAATGAATTTTTATTTAAATAATTTTTTATTTTAATTAAATTTATTTTAGGTCAAAATAGATACATAATACCTATATATTTTCAATGTAATTTATTGGAGTTAGTTTATAATAATTTTATATATAGAAAATGTTTATTGAACTTTTTTCCGTCTTTTACCCACCTCCTAGGAGCATTTGAAAATTTACAAAAAACATAATTTTACCTCTTATGTGAGTGGAATTTAAAAAATACAAGACACACAGTTGATATAAGTAAGTAAAATGTGGTTTAATAAGATGAAAATAATATTTGGTGAATAGTTACCTTTTACTTTTATTTACCACGGTTAAAAGTAAATAGTGTAATTAAGGGTAAAAATTACATTATTATTACCCTAACACATGTCCTAATTCTATTGGATAAGTATAATTCGACCAAATATAATCTTTGGGAAAAAATATGATCCTTTAGGTCCATGTGGATTAGATTAAGACATTTATTGTTATTAAATTCAAAGAAGAGTTAGAAGTGTTAAATTCAAATATTAATAAATAAACCATTTTTAATATAGGGATATACATAAGATAAATTCATCTATAAATATTAATTAGAAATATAAATATATTTCCTATATAATGGTATTTTTTTATTTTTTTTAGACATTAAATAATTTAATTAATTTATGACACAATGATGATAAAATAATTACCTTATTAATGAAATATTTAAATAATTGATATTAAAAATATCCAAAGAAATGTAATTTGAGACCTTTTATGATGTCCACTCATTTTATAGGTTAATATTAAATTTTAGGGTTGGTTAGATAAATTTTATTCGAAGTAATAATGCTCTTATGAATTTAAAAAAAAAATACCAAATAGTGTCAAAAATGACATAAAAGGGTTTTTTAAAAAAATATTATATTATTAATTGATATTCAATTCCCAAAAATATAAAGTTCGGCTAAATAACTTTTATAATGATATTTGTATCATTATTGAACCACTTGGGGTTATTTGGTAATGTTTATAGTAATTTTATGAACCATATAATATAAAAATACAAAGAGACATGGTAAATGTCAAAATATTTAACAAAGAGTTAAATCTAAAAAATAAAGTTTATATAGTGTCACAAAACATTATAAGACCTATTTTTTGAGTGGTTTTTGACCCATCCCCACCTTATCCTCTAATTAATTCATTTTGGATCCATTAGAAACCGAAAATTATTTTATTATAATATAATATTTCTAGCTTTTCCTAAGGTTCCCCACACCCCTCTTATAAAAGGGCACCCCCTTCTCTCTAATTCACACCATAAAAGACATTTCGATCGGCCAACCCCTGCCCAAATACACTTTCAAATTTCCTCCATTCATCATATAGGCCTTACATTAGTCATAAAGCTATCTTATGGAGCCCATATGATCAAATCAAAAGGAAGAACCCGAAGAAGAGGTAAATATTTCATCACCTCATTCAAGTTCCCTTATTCTTCAACTTCCTCTTTCTTTGTGGATTCAATTCTAAAATAATAACTCCAGTATCTTCTATATACTATTATTTGATTATAAATATGGTACAACCATATTCATTATTCTATCCATCTAATGAATGACATGTCACCAAACGTGCGTACGTACGGCTTAACGTCTCCACATCATGGTGTAATTGTTATTCAATACATTATTATTTAGATGGGTATAATAATGATGTGTAATTGATGTAAATAATAAATATAACAAGATAATGATTCTGTATATATGATATACCATCAAATTATATATTATTTTAAAATCAAAATATTGATATTATCGCTCGTGCGTATGTACAGATTACCATCTCCAAGAACGTGATGAGATTCATTCCCCATCGTATCCATTCAAGAATTATTTTTATTAGATGATCAAAAATAATATTTAAATACTTAATATCATTCTGAATATGAATATGATACATCCTATCCATAACAAACATTACTTATGTAACAAAGCATATAATGGAAAACGAATCAGTTAACACCCAAAACCATGGTAATACTAAGATATTATTTCCAAAGCAATGTTAAAAATCATATATGATATCATATTAATGTATATGATTATTGTATAATTCCATTATATTTTTTCACCATTATACAAGAGGTTAAACAAACCTTGACCTAGGATAAGTACAAGGTAAAGGTTAATTTGACAATCTCTTCATTATCCGAGGTTGTTTATATATAATTATCTACTGGCACCACTTTACCATCCACATCCATGTTTCATAAAAATGTATTTCAAAAAATTCTTACTATTTTATAGATTATGGGTTAAATTCATTTATACCCTTGTTTGAATTTTATATGATGTTTATAAAGGAATTTTTCCGTTATTTTCCAAATAAGGTACATTATGACCTTTTTATAAAAATTAATGTCACAATGTTTTTTAACTTATACGGTGGGTGAAACTATTTTCTGCCATTATAACATCATTGAAACATCCCTTACAAGCTTATAAGAATATTTTCAAATATAAATTTTTTCTTTTATAATTATGTGGCTTTTAAATGAATTCAATATAGAAAGAGATATTCCTCTAAAATTTATTTGATTTCATCTATGTCAAAATCCTTTGATGGATTTTATGTTTGTTTGAAGTTGATTTATTATGATACAAAACATCCATATTGTATAAAATGTTTGGTGATATTTTTGTCTATGAATGTGTTATTTCATTTCCTTTATGGATTATAGATATAGTATTGACATTTCGTATACAATTTTTAAAACAAATTCTTTTGTTATATTTTAACCATTTCATATGGGGAATGCATTGGACTTAGTAGGTGACAGGGAAGCCCACTATAGCTCCTCGATGCATCAGTAGGTCTCATGAGACAAACTAGTGTCTTGGCACATGTCATTGACAAAATAATATTTATAGTCTTGGCACAAGGCCTTGACTATGTGGTTATGATAGTCTGTCATTGTGCATTCCATCATTATGAATGTGTCTATTGATATTGCATGTGATTGTTCAAATAGTAGAATATCCATGTGATTTAGTAAATGGAATTATTTGGATTTATATTTTCCATATTATGATGAAGTTTATGTTGAAAAGGATTTTGTTTTAGTTCTATACATTGCCTTAAATTTTTATGCTTATTTATGAAAGTTTCCGCTATATTGTT
The DNA here is from genome assembly GCA_963277665.1 of Viscum album. Lineage (NCBI taxonomy): Eukaryota > Viridiplantae > Streptophyta > Magnoliopsida > Santalales > Viscaceae > Viscum > Viscum album. The sequence continues at coordinate 323,269,055 of OY728165.1, read as the reverse complement.
ATCCTTATTGAGAATCTAATCTCACCCCCTTAAATGTTTTATTTTTCCCAGGAAGCGAATATGTATATTATGACTGACCTGAATGGATATTCTATGGGATCTCAGTGTTTTATAGGGAAACAATGTTGTTGTTGGTTTCTATTTTATGATGTAATGTAAACCATATGAATGTATCTAGTAATTCCAAGGCAAATAACCAATCGATCTTTTGAGACATGATCTTTTGTGATCATGCCAATGATACGTAATAATGCACAGACTCTGGGATTCTGGGTTCATGGAATTATTGATGGTATAAGAGGAAGTTTAGTACCATCCTTGGAAACTAGATTTAGATAAACTCTGATTTGAGCACATAGCCCTAAGATAGACTTTGAGGATTATTATAGAAGAACTTCCTAGAATTTTGGTATTATAGAGATTTTGTGATTTTTTCCAAGAAATACATCTCTATAGATACGAGATGGTAGATGCAGCTCTAGAACAGATGTACCTAGGGGTAAAACCCAAAAACACCACTTTGATCTAGACTCGAACATGAAATAGTGCACGAAAACGGGCCTTGCTGCACTTTTGGCTATGAAATTCCTAGGGGATATTCTTAGGATAATTCTAATTTTATTTACAAACCATTATGAAGGTTTTATGAGTATATACTTCGTCAATGAAATTTCTTTTATTATTAAGGATTATATCCACAAACTATTCAATTTATGTTAAGTATTTTACAATTTTTCAATTATGTATTTTGATTCATAAACTAATCTAGTTTATGCCATTGTTTAGAAATAGATTCTAGAGGAAGGAATGGAAACTGTATCAATGCACCCACTCCATGTTGGAATTTCCATCCTACTCAAGATAAATATAGTGGAGCGGGTGATGCAACTGGTGCTGATCAGCTAATCACCATACTTGTACAACTCACTCAGGTTATGAATAATAACCTTACCCATATGGAGCACCCTGATCCATAGTGTGGAAGATCAATGTTATATCACTTCATTAGGAAACAACCACCAACATTAAATGGGGTTAAAAATCCACTAGTAGTTGAGAAATGGATAAATTCCTTAGTGGAAATATTCCATGCCTTGGGGAGTAGCGATAGGGAAAAAGATATCATGGAAGTTTACCGCCTCACTAGAGATTTTGATCAGTGGTGGTCATTGATTCAAAACACAATGGAAGGTGATGAAGTATCAAATATGGAATGGAGGGAGTTTAAAGAAATTTTTCTAGAAAAATACATTCCTCATGACCATCAAGTAGATATGGAAAGGTAATTTCTAAGTCTGAGGCAAAAGGAGGATAAGAATGTCGCAATTTATGAATCTAACTTTACAAGGTTATTGAGGCATGTTGCAGATTATATAAATAACACAAGAAGTAAGATTTATTTTTTCTTTTATGGGTTAAAACCATTTCTCAATCTAGAATTAGTCTCACAATAATTCTCATCGTACAGAGATATTATCTCATGTGCTATCAAGAAATAAAAATAATTCACTATGTCTTACGACTTTAATAAAAATCAAGAGTATAAGAGATCTATTGAACACTGTGGAAATAGAAGTAAGGGGATGACGGGAAATGTTGAATGTCCATCCTTTATTAAATGTGGGAAAAAACACCCTGGTACTTTCCAGAAGGGAATGAGAGTCTGTTACAAGTGTGGTGAAAAAGGACACCAAGATCGTGATTGCAAGGGGCAGAAAAAGGTTATTGATGTTGAATGCTATAATTGTAGAGAAAGAGGACATTATTCAAATTAATGTCCTAAGTGTTAGGGTAACTTACCTCAGAAAAGGCCAAGGGATAATGGCTAAGCTTATGTTATCAGTACTGCTGAGGATGAAGCTCTAAAATACATAATGATAGGTAATTTAATAGTATTGTCAAGTTTAGGCAATGCATTATTTGATTCGGGATCATATCATTGTTTCATATCTTCCTAGTTTGCAAAGAAAATTAGATATTTCCAATTTGATTTAACAAGGGAATTATCAGTCAAAAATCATAATGGAATTATCATTTCAACAATGTTTTTTGAATCAGTCCCCATTAGGGCATATAAATGTTCTTTATTTGTTGATATCATCACCATTCCCATTATTGAATTTTATATAATTCTCAGTATGTGTTGTCTTTTGGACCATGATGAAAAATTTTATTGTAAGAAGAAGGAGGTAACTATTTTTTATGACAATGATAAATAACACCTTATCTTTAGAGAAGAATCATCACCACCTAATTCTTTTCTATATCCTTCCCCAGTAGCTCAACTAAATTCAATTATAGGGGAGTAAGAGAATGAATTAACTGTGGGTGACGAAAGGAATGTTAAAATATAGGATGTACCTATTGTGAATCAATATGTTGATGTGTTTCCAGAAGATTTACCAGGACATCCTCCAAAAGTAGAAATTGAGTTTTCCATTGATTTAATTTTGGTATCAAGGCCCATATCAAAGACCCCTTATAGAATGGACACTGTGGAATTTGTGGAACTAAAGACGAAACTAGAGGAATTGAGTAATTAGGGATTTATTCTCCCTAGTGTTTCTCTATGGGGAGCCCTATCCATTTTTGTTATGAATGATGATAGATCAATGAGGTTGTGCATTGACTACAGGGAGATCAATGATATAACAATAAAGAATAAGTATCCCCTACCTCACATTTATGAATTATTTTACCAACTTCATGGAGCTCAATACATTCAAATATTGACCTTTAATATGGATATCATCCATTGTGTGTGAAAAATGAAGATATTCTGAAAGTAGCATTTCGAACCAGGTACGGGCATTATGAGATAATGATAATTCCTCTTAGATTGACTAATGCACCTTCCATCTTCATAGATCTAATGAATAGAGTTTTCAAGGAATATCCTGATGAATTATTAGTGGTATTTATTGATGATATCTTGGTAAACTTTAAAATATATTAGTATCATGGAAATCACTTGAGTATTATTCTAAATACTCTTAGAAGGCACGAATTATATGGGAAATTTAGCAAGTGTGATTTCTGGCTTCAGAAGATTTCTTTTCTTGGCCATATTGTCTCTATGTATGGAAAATCTATTGATCCTTCTATGACCAAGGCAATCCATGAATGGCCTGCACAGATGTGTATAACTGAGGTACATAAATTTATTGGTTCAGCAGGTTATTATCAATGTTTCATCCATAATTTTTCCCAGTTGGCTAACCCATTAACAATGCTCACACGAAAAGGGGTTAAATTTGTTTGGACAAAAGAGTGTGAAGAATTTTTTGAAGGATTGAAGAGAAGATTAGTCAATGCTCCTATCTTGACTCTACCATCATGGAATGATGCGTTTGTTATTGATAGTGATGTTTCAAAGAAAGGACACGGTTGTGTCATTATGAATAATGATAGGGTTATTGCCTATTCATCATGATAGCTAAAATTCATGAGAAAAACTATCCTACTCATGATCTTGATTTAGCAGCTGTAATAATTGCTTTGTAGATTTCGAGACACTATCTCTATGGTAAAAAATGTGAGATATATACTGATCACCAAAGTTTGATGTATATTTTTTCACAAGAAGAACTCAACATGAGGCAAAGATGATGGCTTGAACTACTCAGGTATTATGATTGCACGATACACTACCACTCGGGGAAGGAAAATAAGGTGGAAGATGCTTTGAGAAGAAAAGATAATTGAGTTTTGATCAAGATGAGAGATGAAAGGGATCCTATTCTCATGTATCTAGTAAATATGGATATGTGAATAACTATGGAAGTTGGATCATCATTACTTTTTCAAATGGTTTGCAAAAAACCATTATTTGAAAGGATAAAATTGTCTCAAGCTGATGATGAGGAGTTTCAAAAGAAGATTAAAGTTGTGAATAATAGAAGATTGAGTGACTTTATATATGAATATGGAATTTTAAAATTTGGGAAGGGACTTTGTGTTCCCAATATACCTAGTCTAAAATGGTAATTTTGGACGATGCTCATAGTTACAATTTCACTATACACCCTGGGAGGACCAAAATATATATAGATTTGAAGGAACTTTTGTTGTGGGACAAAATGAAGAGATATATTTCTAATATTGTGTCAAGATGTGTAGTTTCTCAACAAGTGAATGTTGGAAGGAAATATCATGGAGGAGTGTTGAAACCTATTCCCAAACCTGAGTGGAAATGGGATAATATTGCGATGGAATTTGTCACGGGACTACCAAAGACTCCTAGAAGGAACAATACAATATGGATCATTGTTGATCATCTTACCATGTCAGCACATTTTTATGCTATAAGTGAAGATTTACCACTTGAATGTTTATCAAGACTATATATTAATGAAGTTATAAGACTTCATGGACTTCTACTATCAATTGTTTCTCATCATGATCCCTGTTTTACATCAAGATTTTGGAAATTTCATCAGAATGCCTTGGATATTGAAAATAATTTGAGAACTGCCTACCACCCCCAAACTGATGGAAAATAATAACAGACTATTCAAACCTTAGAAGACATGTTGAGATCATGATGACATGTCTTTCAAGGTATGTGGGACCAATATTTACCTCTGGTAGAATTTTCCAATAACAATAGTTTCCATTCAAGTATTAATATGGAACAATATGAAGGGTTATATAGAATGAGATGTCACACACCAACCTGTTGGGATGATGTTGGCTAAAGAAAACTCATAGGCACAGAAGATATGGAGGAAATGGTGGAAAAGGTGAAGGTTATCCAAACCCACATCAAAGTAGCTCAATGTAGGCAGAAGAGCTAGCCCGATAACTGAAGTAATGGTTTGTAATTTCTGGTAGGAGATCATGATTTCATCATGGTATCTCTATGGAAGGGTGTTTTGCATTTTGCTAAGAAGGGAAAATTGAGTTATAGGTACATCATAATTTTTGTGATTCTAGAACGACTTACGGTTGTAGTTACCGTTTGGCAATGCCGCCAATTCTCTCAAAATTTCACGATGTATTCCATGTATCACTATTAAGAAAATACATTCCTGGTCCAATTCATGTACTCACCTATGAGGAATTAGAACTAGAACCTGATCTGTCTTATTACAAAGAGACTATCACGGTTCTTAACACCAGAGTACAAGTGCTGAGAAACTGGACGACTCATTTGGTAAAAGTTCTCTGGAGAAACCATAATTATCTTAGGGTGAATTTTGGGAGAAACCATAAACTGGACGACTCATTTGGATTCAAAATATATAAATTATCTTTGGGTGAATTTTTGGAATTTTTCTAAAAAATTCAATTTTTGATGAATAGTGAAAAACACTGAGTTATTATTTAAAATCGACTATTTATTTAAATAATTATTTAATTTATTTGAATTTATTTTAGGTCAAAATCGATACATAATACCTATATAAGTACAATGTAATTCATTGGATTCAGTTTATAATAATTTTAGAAATATAAACAATTTATTGAACTTTTTACCGTCTTTTACCCACCACCTCGGAGCATTTGCAAATTTACATGAGACATAATTTTACCGCTTATGTGAGTGTAATTTAAAAACATTTTGAGACAAGGTTGATATCAGTAAGTAAAATTTAGTTTAATAAGATGAAAATAATTTTTGGTGAATGTTAACTTTTTAACTTTGATTTACAACGGTAAAAAGTAAATAAAATAAATAAGGGAAAAATGATATTATTATTACCAAAAAAAATGTTATAATTATATTTTATAAGTATAATTAGATGAAAATAAACCCTAGTAATAAAATATGATCCTTTCATTCCACTTGTATTTGATTAGGACATTTATTATTATTTAAATCAAAGAAAAGTTAAAAGTGTTTAATTCAATGTTTAATAACTAAACAATTTTTAATATAGGGTTACACATAAGATAAATTAGTATATATATATTAATTATAATCATAAGATGATTTAATACATAATGGAATTTTATTTATTTTTGTTATATATTATATAATTTAATTTATTTATGACATAATGATGATGTAGTAATTACCTAATTAATGAAATATTTAAATAATTGATATTATAAATGTCCAAATAAATGTAATTTGAGACTTTTTATGAATTAAAATAATTTTATAGTTTAATAGGACATGTTAGTTGTGGTTCGATTAATTTTTTTCGATGTAATAATGTTGTTATAAATTAATAAAAAACAAAATACCAAATAGTGCCAAAATTGACAGAAAAGATTTTTCAAAACAAGTATTATATTATTAATTGTTATCCTAATCATAAAAATCTAAGGTTCAGCCAAAAGACATATATAATTATAGGTGTTTCATTAATGAATTACATTGGGTTCTCTTGGAAGTTTATTTTAAGTGTATTAACCATATAATATAAAAATACAAAGAGACATGGTAAATGTCAAACCATTTAGCGAAGAGATAATCTAAATGATAATGTTAATATAGTGACCCCAACCTATCCAAAACCTATTTGTTGAGTGGTTTTCGTCCCATCCCCAACATAGACTTTATAAAATTCAATTTTGTGCCATCAGAAACATATGTTGATTTTATTATAAAATAATATTTTTATCTTTTCCTAAGGTGCACCTAACCCCTCATATAAAAGGGAACTCCCCCTTCTCTCTATTTCACACCTTCAAAGCCATTTGGCTGGGCCAAAAACTTCCCAAATACCCTATAAACTATATTATATTCACCCTAGAGGCCTTAATTTAGTCGTAAATCCATTTTAAATATCCCTTTTTATCAAATCAAAATGATCAACCCAAAGAAGACGTAAATATTTCATCACCTCTTTCAAGTTCCTTTCTTCTTCCATTTCCTCTATCATTGTTGTTTCCATTAAAAAATAATAACTGCAGTATCATATATATATTGTGATGTGATTATAAATATGGTACAACCATATTCATTATTCTATCCTTCCTTTGAATGACATGTCACCATACATATGTACGTACGTCTTACCGTCTCCACGTCATGGTATGATTGTTATTCAATTCATTATTATTTGGAAGGGTATAATAATGATGTGTAATTGAGGTAAATAATAAGTATAAAATTATAATGATTCTGTATATATGATATTACATCCAATTATATATTATTTTAATATCAAAAGAATGATATTGTTGCTCGTGTGTACGTACGGATTACCGTCTCCACGAACGCGATGAGATTCACTCCCCACTATATCCATTCAAGAATTATTTTCATTAGATGATTAAAAATAATGTTTAAAGGCATAATATCATTCTGAATATTAATAATATACATCCTATCCATAACAAACATTACTTACATAAAAAGAATATAATGAATAACGATTCAGTTAACACCTGAAACGACGATAATACTAAGATATTATTAACAAAGCAATGTTAAAAGATCATATATGATATTATATTAATGTATATTATTATTTTATAAATTAATAACAATTATTTCAACATTATAAAGGAAGTTAACCTACACATTTCCAAGGAAAATTACAAGGTAAGGGCTAATTTTACAATCTATACATTATATGAGGTTGTTTATATGTAATTATCTACTGGGACCTCTTTATCATCCACATCCATGTTTCTTAAGAATGTATTTCAAAACATTATTACAATTTTATAGACTATGGGTTAAATTCATTTATACCCTTGTTTGACTTTTATAAGATGTTTGTAAAGGTATCCTTCCATCATTTTCCAAACAAGTTACTTAAAGACATTTTCAACAAAATTAAGGTAATAATGTTTTTTTAACTTATACGGTGGGTGTGGTTATTTTCCTACATTATTACGTAGTCGAAGCTTCCCCTATAATATTATAAGAATATTTTCAAATATAAATGTTTTCTTTTATAATTACGTGACCATTAAATGATTTCAAAATAGAAAGAGATATTTCTCTAAAAATGGTTTGATTTCATCCATGTTAACATCCTTGGATGGATTTTAAGTTTGTTTGAAGTTCATTTATTATGATACAAAACATCAATATTGTATTGAAGGTTTTGTGATATGTTTGATTGTAGATGTGATATTTTATACCATTCATGGTTTATGGATAATTTATTGACATTTTTTATTCAAGTTTTAATATGAATGTATTTGTTATGTTTAAACCTTTTCATAATGTGAATGAATTGGACTTAGTAAGTGGCGGGTGGATCCCACTATAGCTCCTCAATGCATCAGTAGGACTCAAGAGACAATCTATTTTCTTGTCATAGATCCTTGACAAAATCTTATTTTTATTCTTGGAACAAGGCCTTGAATATGTGGTTATGAATGTCTGGCATTATGCATTCCATCATTATGAATGTGGCTATTGATATTGCATGTGATTATTCGACTAGTTGAATATCTATATTATTAAGTAAATGGAATTATTTTGAATTATATTTTATATATTATGATTATGGTTATGTTCTAAAGGCTTTTGTCTTAGTTATATACATTACCTTAAATGTTTATGCTTATTTATGAATGTTTCCGCTATATTGTTATCCTTACGAAGCATCAAAGCTCATCCATTTCTATGTATTATTTTTTCCAGGATGTGAAGAAGTATAATATGACTGTCCTGTTGGGATTTTCTATGGGATCTCAGTGTTGTCTAGGGAAACAATGTTTTTGTTGTTTTCTGTTTTATGATGTAATGTGAACCTTATTAATGTATCTATAACTTCCAAGGATACAAAACTAATCGGTATATTGAGACTTGATCATTTGTGATCATGCCAATGATACATAATAATGCACTGACTCTGGGCTTCTGAGTTCCGGGGTTACAGTAACCATATCTACAAATATCGAGTATGTTGTAGCTTTTGAGGTAGCTAAGATGAATTTTATTAATAAACAAATAGTTATATTCTAGTTCATAAAATCACACCTAGTGAGTAATGTTTTACCATAATGATTATAATTATAATAGTACTAGCCATGATGTGAAGTTTAGATAGTAGAAAAAAGATATATCCTTAAAGATATCATTCCTAGAGGAATTTTACTTAAGGAGGTAATGTAACACATAGAAGAATACCCATTCAACAGAGACAGGTAAGACCCAACAACTAAATCCCCAACTCTACAAAAACAAGATCTAAATCACATGGTAGATAAAAGGCATATTTAGCATGTTTTCTCTTGTAGAAATGGGTGTGTTGTAATAGTGGGTTCCCGAGACAGAAAAAATAGTACATTTGATTAGCATATTATTTATACAATGATTTATACATGATGCACAATTACCATTATAGTGTTTATCTTTTTGTGTCCACTATTTGAATGATACTGTAGAAATATTAATTATCATATCAAATATTATTAACACTTCTCATTCAATATTGTTAACCTCAAGATACTATTAAATTTACCTTAAAAATATTTTCAATGGTTAAGATACATCACACTGAGAATGAATTGTTTATTTTTGACTATTAGTTTTCGGGGGATCATAATAATTAATACTTCTTCTAATGAAATTCAAAAATGGTGATCTATTTTAGGTATGATCATGAGGACAGACACTCCAATTAGAACATCGAATGTATCATTTTTCATTGGATGTTACTATCTACAAACATGTTTATTTGAATCATATTTTGATATCATTATCAATTTGTTGCATTTAATCATTAACATTGATGGAATGAAAAAACCATGATAAGGAAATCATATAGAGGTACCTTGTGTTGGATGGTTCAATAGTGATATAAAATCAGTTGAATGATTATGTTATAATTTTTTTCTTTTGAGTTTATGAAGTAATATATGTGGTCTTTAATGATCGGTCTGTAAGTAACTTTATAAATTATTGGCCATTTTAGTAAAATGTATTTCTATCTAGATGGATCAAAAAATAAAAAACATCAAAGGATGATGACACAAGTGTGCATCCTACTTAATGTGGTATTTGAAGACAATGAGATTATATTACATAGTGTTTTATCATAGATGGTTTTCATTATTATGACTATTCCTCATATAATTAGTGACCATGATTGTTTTCTATAATTAACCATTGGCTTGTTAATACTATTCATATATATCAAAATAAGGTTATAGAGGGTCACAGACAATATCATATTCAAGAATCAATCATTCTATGGTGAAAAGGTAAACATGACATGGTGGGCCCCACCAAGGGGTACGATGGTTTCATTGTTTTATAGATCACCAAGGGATAAATAATATCATTATTTTTAATATATAGAATAATTGGGACGAATTTATTTGTTGAGATTGTTTTCAATAATTTAACTAAATATAAGGAATAATATTATATGAACATATATTGTTTTAATATTTATGGTTCATTTAATATTAGAGGAAACTAAAAGTTGTGTTAATTAGTAGTGTATATCACATAATATATTTAATATATATTAAAAGTACATGATAAAATATAAATAATATTTATGATGATGATAGTTCATTATAACTATTAATTTACTAATTATTTATAAGGGGGGTTTTCCAGGGGCTACGGAACCACAACCGAGTATTTTTTCCACCCAATATATAAGGACGAATGCTATTCATGCACTCAGAATGAGTACCTCTATCTACATCCACTTCATATAGAGTGAATTTTTCTATTTATTCATTTTACCCAAGAATACATTTGACGGATTATAATCACGAGATCGAGTGAGCATGGTGGCACCGAAGGATTTGTTGGAGCTCCATGCCAACACATAGAGATCGACAAACAAGGATTACAAGGATTCATGAAGATTGAGTGGATGATTTATAGGGGTTAGACGTTGGATCCATTGAGTAATGATCATTGGGAATCAGATATTGTACTCTACGCTTTGATTATAATGAAGTACACATTCATGTTTATTTAATGTTCTTTAGATAATTCAACTGAGATCCTCATATCTCAATCGGGGTTTAGAATATAATATAATACAAGTTTCACTGCTCCCATAATGGGAAATATTAAATCCTAATCCCATTGGCATCCATTTTTCACCTTTGTTTTTTCATAATAGTTTTAGTGGGGGTAAAATAATAAATAAAAAGAAATTGATAGTTACGGTTATCACATCATATTTGAAATAACTCTTTCAGATCGTTTTATGAGGACCGCAACGTTACACTTTGATAAGGAAAGACTCCACTATAATGTAGAATTAGAAGTTAAATTGGATATTGTAAGGGTTTGGTCAAGAAATAAGGAAAATTGGCGTAAAAAATTGAAATGAGATGTTCACTTTGATAATTTACATTAAGGGTGATTTTGTAACTTAATAAGATATTAAAATATAATAAAGTAAGTCATTAAAATGAATTATTCAAAATTTAACCGGATTAAAAGATAAGTTTTGATGATATAAAATTCCCATAAAAACAAAATGTTGATAGGTTTAAGTGGAAATTTTAACCATATCTTTATGTTTCGTCTTTTAGTCAACAAATATTAACATTTACAATGGCCACATATTTTTTCCTAAAGAAACTTATAGATATATATATATGTTTATAATGGATAAAAAATCCATGGGATAAAATTTTATACGATAAATGGTAATAAATTTGTACTATCATGATTTTAATTTTTTTTAAAATTTAAAAAAGTAATAGTTTTATAGAAAATTTTTAATATCATTTTTGACATTTTTAATTTAAATTGACATTAAGGATATAAAATAAAAGTTCAAATTAAATATTAATCATTTAAAACATCATTGGAATATTTTATTTATAGATAATGTTATAGGAATAATATGACTAACATAAATTATATTAATTTATCTATTTTTAATATCAATTATTATATTTTCTTATTATTTAAATAAATATTTTATCTGTGTTGTATAATAATTTTAGTTCATATATTAATTTCTAAAAATAATAACAAAATTTTAATCAAAAATATAATTTAATTTATCTCAAAATAGATATTTTTATTAATTCCAAACATTCTTGTGTCCCAATATAGATAGACAAGAAATAATTAAAACTATTGGGGTGAAATTTTGTAAATTAATTATTTAAAATATTAAATATTTAATTTTCATATAATTTTTCCTATTAAATAATTTATTTTTATTTTAATGTAATAAGAGTGAAACTAACATAACCAAGAAAGAATTATGATGAGAAATTATAGCCTTATCAAATATTTTTAAAATAAATTGACCTGATTTACCCATTACCGAGGTGATAAATATTAACACGATTAAAAATGACAATGAAAAAAACAATTGGTCCTATTTATAAAACATGAACATACTGATAAGAAATATATAATACATTGTATCAAATTAAATAACTATATTTTCAAGAAATTACATATAAATTATGAAAAAACAACTTATATAAAAATACGTTATTAAGCATAAAACGTGGTTTGTTTTTCTATCTTGATTAAATAAATATTTAAATATATTATTGAATATATTATATATAAATTTTAATTAAATCATTCAAAAATTTAGATCATGTTGAATTATTATTATAAAAACTTGTTTCTTGTATAAAAACCATTTTTAAGAAAATAAAATTCTACATATAGAAAAGAATTTATATTAAATTTAAACATAAAATTGATTCCAATTAACATAATTGAATTTTTTTAAATAAAATAGAACAAATTAGACATTAAATCCATTTAAAAATTAAATTATATATATTCCTTGAAGAAAAATACAATTTTCAAAAAAATCAGTATATTTTAATATTAATTTGTAAATCAAAAAATTCATTAATTTTTCAAAAATTAAACCAAAAATAATTTGGATATGAATATTTCAAAAATGTTTTTAATTTTATGAAATAATTTTTCTAAACGTCTAAAAATTATTTATAATATTTTCTTACACAAAGAAATACTAATAATTTTTTGAAGTAAATCCAATTTTTTAGATTATGATAACTTTACATAGAATTGAATTCTTATTTCATAATAATTATACACTAAATTTAAATTGAGTAGGATTTTTTATATATCGTATAATGTAGTCAATAATATTCATACAAACCAATTTAATAGATTGGTTATAATGTCCAAATTTAATTAATTATTCTTCATGGTATATTTATGTAAATGTTGAATGTCGTATACAATATAGAAAATAATTTTCTTATTCTAAAATATCAGGTTTTTACAATATATTTTTTGGTATTGAAATGATTTTATGTGTTTGTGTGTATTGAATCATGATTGAGTTTTATCTCATGTGTGTATGTACTAATCCCACGAGTGTATTGATTGATCTTGAGTGGATGTGTGAGAGTGTACGGTTATTGATGCCCATCCATGATATTATTTGTTATAACCATATGTTTTACAACATGTTTGGTATTAATTTATGGAATTTGGTGTTTTTTATTTTGGAAAATTGCATATCATACATCACGAACATTTCATATTAAGAGGAGATCTATGTTCGACATGTGATAAAAATTATAGTAGGTCAAGACATAGTTCTTGGGAATGACATTTGTATTGCCTTACCTGATATAGTATTGAGAAATAGGGACGATGTTGACTGTACTAATCCAGCATTAGGATACGATGACTATTTCGAATGAAATGACTATGAAAGAGTGGTATGGTGTCCTTGTGTCCTTATCTGTGATATATATGCAGAAAATTGATATGTGGTGTGAACCAGGACTCATCAGAGTTATAGTTTTTTAGAGATATATGAGGTGAACATTTGGTTATCCAGTGATCATGACTTTTGTTATGAGAATTCCTCTAGTATGGAGATGAATCATGTATGGTTTTTGATAAATGAAGCATGCTATAAAGAAGATGAGCACACGACACTAGATTTATTTTTTTAATTAATGTGAGTTTCTTAATTATCATTTAATTTACATCTTATTCATGTGAATTATTGTAAAATATTCATCAGTGGTGTCCCACTAGGTTATACTCATACAAATCATGTGAATCTTGTTGTGGGTAAAGACTTAATAGTTATGAATCTGGAGATGGTGAAGGGACCAACAATTAGTTTCTAAGTAACATATTGTTAGGGATGAACTCAAAACTGACATAGAATCAATATAGTTAACCCAATATTTTATTTTTTTATTTCTAGTTGTATGTTTATTGTTGTTGAATTGACAGAATTTGAGTTTTTTATGATTTCATAACATAACATGACATATCATATAGTTTTTCTAAGGATATAACATGACCTCACTTATCGAATTTGATTTTGTAATATTCCACTATGTTGATCAGTTGGAATATATCTATATAGGATTTCTATGGTGAGGGCCATCATTGTTGATGGTATAGTCTCCCCATGTCACTTTATACACTTGATGTTAGTAATAAAATATTTTATATGGGGAGGTTTTCATTAGGATATACAGATTTTTGGATTGAACAAGGTGATTTTAAAAAATGTTAATAAAAATGGTATCATTGGTGAGGAATCATTTCTCTTATTTTGGGGTTATGGGTTAAAATAGATAGTTTGGAAAACAAATATGGCTTGGGGAGTTTTTATGTTTTATTCCAGGTCATGTGTAACATACAACTATGTTATGAGTGATGGAATTTTTTTATTTTTTACGAGATTTGGGTGAATTCAAATATCATAATTAGGATCATAGTATAAAATTTAATATATATTTATATATGTTTTGTGAATAATAACATTAATATAATTATATTACATCATTTTAGATAATTTATTCAGTGATATATCTATGTTTTTTACATTTATAATATATCATTATTAGAATTAGTAAGTTGAAATTTGAAATTATATTATGACATATATAATACTTTTCATAATGTGTTTGTATAGAGGACTATGATTATGAATTTGGTATAACTAAGAGTCTTTTAACATTTGTGGGAGTGTATCTAAGGATTGTACCTTCTATTATAAAATGGTAAATTATGAATCTGATGGAGACTTATTTACCAGGTAAAATGACAATTTCAGCACTCTCAGATGTGCAGGAAAAAAGTTAAAGATTATACAATGGTTGAAAAGATAATATGATTTTGTCTTCACATGTTTTATGTTAAATGTAATTCATTGGAAGATAGATGTCTTGGAATATTATCTTTGAATTATTTATATAGATCTATCATAACATATGTGATGAGATGTGGGAGATCTTTGAAAATAAATAACAAATTTTAAGGAGAAATGAATTTCAAGTCTTCCAATAAAGATAAGTCAAATAAATTTTTTATTTATAAATAATATGGTGACTCTGATTCCAAAAATTAAGTATATCAAAATCTAGATTATAATTTATCCTTCTTGACTAAAAAGGTGAGAATAGGTATAGAAAAATATAATTGGTATCTTCCCGTGAATTGATTTTATTGTTGTTCCATTTAGAACATTGTTGATAATTTTCAATGAATAATGAAATAAGACATCAATGATGATGAAAGAACATAATGTTTCTAGATGAAACATGGAGATAAATAATAAGTCTTTTTAAAAAGAAAATGATAATAGGTTCTTCAAATCCAAATAATAATAATTTTTTTATATAAAGATACTAATGAATAATATAGTGATGTTGAATCTAGAAAAATCTTCTGAGTATGCAGGTTATAATAGATTTATTATAATATTGAATAATTAAGAGTTAACAGGTAGTAGTTCTGAAGTAGAAAAAACTCGAATATAATATCATCTAAAATAAGAATGGAAATAATTTCATAGAATGATTGGATGTAATGAGAAAGAAACCCAGAAATTTTAAAATTAATGTTCTTAAAAAAATAAATAATGTCTTCAACATGTGAAAGATTAGATGGAGAAATAAATTGATAATTTAATGAAATTTCACGAGGAGGAAAATAATTTTAATAAACATCTGGAAGTGATGGTGAAGGAAAAATAATAGGATTTGGATCTTTTCCAATAAGAATTATTTAAAGATTAATAGAAGTGTAAAATTTTAAAAAAATATTTCTCTAATGTTTGTATAAGTTATGTAAGGGGAAAGTAGAGAAGGAACAAAAAATACACCATCAATGGTTGAGAAGAAATCTAGAATTGTTTCGAAAATTATAAAATCTATAGAAGTCATTTTTTTGGCCAATATTTACAAAGTGGAGAATTCAAAAGTCTTTATGAATCATGAGTTCTAAAATATTAGTATACATTCAGAATCTGAAAATTTTCTATTTCCTCTTATTCCAATAAAATTGGAAAAATAAAGATATAAAAGAAGATTCTCATTGATAAGAGATAGGTTATTGTTTCAGATAATAACTAAGAGAAGATTACAATGAAACACGTTCATAGCTCCGACCAGTATGGATGTTTCAAAGGAAAATACTATTTCAATAAATTTATCAATAATTTTAGTGTATTAAAAAATAAAAAAATATGTGTTGGTTTGAATAATAATGTTTTTATTTTTTCACAAATAACATAAGGAAGAGGTTGAGGGGGAGCTAATCACCTCAATGGAAGAAGTATGAGAATGTTTTTTTTATTAAACCAGAGATGGTTTGTGTAAAAGTTGAAAATAGGTTCCAACCATTGGGACTATTTGTGAATGGAGTGAACAAACTAGAGGTATTGAAAAGCGATGTCATATTTTGCAACAGAAAAAAAATGTTTTTTAAGAATATATAGATGTTGATGATGAAGCAAGAAATTTATATTACTCTTGAAATTTCTATGAATTCCCCAGAAGAAGAATAAACTTTGATTAATGATAATAGGTGTTCTTATCATATTAAAGGATATTTAATTTCTTTGAAGAATGTTAAATATTTTATAGAGGTAATAAAGAAATTTGGAAATGATAAATCATAGAGAGTCAATGGTGGTGGATCATCCATCATTGGGAATGAAAAATTGAAATACAAGAAATATTTACATGTTTATGGAATGAAACAAAATTTTTACGTGTTTCAAAACATTTTAATGATGGTAAATGTTTTTTTCAAAAATAGAGAGGTTTTTTGTGAAAAGCGAGGAAGATGGAAATACAGTTATAAGAGGAAATTCTATGAAAAAAATATTTATTGCATGTTTGTGAAATAAAAATATCTTCTTATGTGGGTATGGTGGAAGAGAATCAACAATGGAATAAAATAATAGGAAATATTTTTTAAAGAAACATTTAATGTTATGGAGTTGAGATAGTGTCCGAAATATTTTTGTTTTTCTGAGAAGAAAAGATTGGTGTTTAACTATTTTTTAGAAGAGAAAAATTAAAGATATAGTTCATAAGAAATCTAATATTTGTTCAAAAAACCCTTGAACTTTTTCGGTCTGTTATTTATGGGCCAATTATATGAAAATAAAGAAATGGAAATAAATACATCGTCACTTTCATTGATGAACATACACACATTACTTTTTTTATGTATATGAAACATATATTATATACTCTTTAAATGATTTAAAGATTTATGTGGAATGAAAAGGATAAATGTGAGTATTCAGTGAAAAATTTGATAACTAATCATGTTTTTGAGTATATGAAGGAATAATTTTAAGGTTTTCTTGACAATCATTGAATTTTTAATGATTATACATCCCTATATTATCCTATACAAAATGGGGTTACTAATTGGATGAGTAGAATTTTAAAGGAAATGGGAAGAACTATGTTACATTGGAATGATTTTTCTCATTACTACTTGAGTCAATCCACGCATAAAACTATATACATCCATAATCTATGTTTCTACATTCCAATTACATATATAACTCTATAAAAAATATTTAATGAGAAAATAATATGTTTGAAACACTTAACAATTTTTGGGTCTCCATGAATTATAATAAAATTAAGGTTGCAATATTTGGTAAGAAAAGTTAATATGGAATTTTTATTGATATTATCTTGAAGGAAGAGGATATATATGTCTCAATATAGATAAATGATTTTTTTGATTTTATGATAATAATTTTCTCATAAGGAGTAATGAAGATAAAGAGAGTCATGAAGATATAGACATTTAATATGATAAGGAATCGTTTCCTAACAATTTAGATAATGGTATAGATAATTTTAATCCCACTCAAGAAGAATAATCTCGCACATCTATTTTTAGTGATGTGGTAAATACTCAAAAATAATATCCTACGATAAGGAATCAAGTGCAATCTCATAATTTTATCGCTGATCAACATCGTAATTTTCAATCTATAAGATCATAAAATGCTATTACACATACATATTTTTATTAATAAATTGAAATGAAATAAGTGAAGGAATATTTTGATTATATTGAATGGGTTCATGATAGAATGAGGATATGGATCATATAGGAAGGAATGATACATGGGAACTCATACTTAAACTTGAAAAAAATGTTATTGGTACAAAGTGGGTATCCCAGAATAAGCTGAATGAAAAAGGCATATTTATATGAAATAATATAAGATTAGAATGATAAGTATTCTAAAAATTAATTGGTTTTTATTTTGATGAATCATTTACTATGATGAAATGGTTAGAAGTAACACATATTTTTCTTTCTACTATTGCAAAACAAAGTCAAAATACCATTCTAAATGATTTGAAGTCCATATTCTCAGTGATGATCTTCACGAGGAAGTTTAAATTGACCATTATTTTGGATTTTTTATTGTAAATGATTAAATGTATGTATTATGATTGTGAAAAGGAATTTATGATCTAAAAAAAGATCTAAGGGCATGATATTCCAAATCAGATACATTATTATGGAATATCAGCTGCCAGAACGGAAGAGTTGATAACAATCATTACATCAATTTAAGGCCAGAGTATTCTATCATTATAATTGTTTTTATTGATGACATTATCTTTTTAGGGAATGATGAAATATATTTTGAAATAATTTCATAAGAAATGAAAATGTTTTTGGAAATTTCAATTCTTTTTTATGTGAAATTCTTTCTCATGATTCAATTTTTACCAAAGTAGAAACACATTTATTCTTCTTAATAAAATTATGATAATGAAATTATAAAAAATTTCAGTATTGAAAATTCGAAACATGTTGTCGTACTAATTTCAGTAGGAACAACATTTTCAAAATATGGATAATCAAAGAAGGTGATCAGAAAGTGTTTGGAATGATGATTGGATGTTTATTATATTTGACTACCTCATGAACCAACATTGTTTATGTTGTTACCACATGTTAATGAATTCAGATATTTCTAAATGAATAACATTTATAATTTTGAAAAATAATTCTCAAATACATCAAGGCACAACATATTTTAGAATCAGGTATGATAGATCAGAATATATAGATTTGGTTGGGTATACAAATGTTGATTGGGTATGAAATATTGATTATTAAAGATCCATATCTGGTAGAATTTTTATTAAGGGTAAATTTTTAGTAAATTTTCAAAAAAAAAATTATAATTTAGTTACTCCCAATATGGATAAATCTGTGTATGTTTCTTATTCTCAAGATATTACCCAACTTATGTGGATGAAGACTCAGTTAGATGATTTAGTTGTTGAAGTAAAGTTACCCTTGTTCTTGGGTAGTGATAATTAATGTGAAATCAACCAAACCAAGAATCCAGTAAAATATTCTTGTTAAAAACAACATGATATCAAGTATCATTTCAATAAAGAGCAACTAGAAGAAAATGAATTGATGTCTGAATATGTTCCATCATTGGAAAACATTTGTGATATTATCACAAAATAATTATTGAAGGAACATTTTTCTAAATTGAGGTTAAACATGGGAGTCTAGATACTTACTTACAAAAGTTGAGGTATGGGTTTCCGCCTCTCCTATATTACCTATGGATAGTGTTTCTAAGTGGAAAAATTGTTTCATAAGTCTATCCGTACTGAAATTATTTTAAAAGGGGGAGTTGTTGGTAAGTTGTGAGTTAGCATTGTATGTGTCTAAACTATTCTAACTATTTTATAGAGATATTGTAGGATTTATTATTCATGAAAAGATGAATTGATGAGATTTTTTTTGAAAAAGGAAGTACAAGAAGAATGCTAAAGTCATTTTCACAATCAAAACATTTTTACTAAATTATTTCTCTATCAATGATTCTTATTTCATAAAATGATTTAACTAATATAGGCTTATAATTATTGAAAAGTAATCCATTTCATGAGGCTAAAATGATTAGTAATTTATAATCTATGGTTTAAAAAATAAAATGGGTTATATTGTTATGTACTAGCTGATAAGGAAGATGATCGTATTTATTTATTGTCTTTTGTTGTCAACGAATGATCAAAGAAAAAAAAATTCACCTCAATTTGTTTTTGGTGGAAATTAAAATGGAAATTTTGTTCTTTTAAATAAGACTCACAATGGTAAAAAAATTCCATTGATATAAGAATATGATTTTTGGATAAAAAGGTGAATTAGACTCACCATAGGTTTGGAAGGGAAGAGAACATTCTAATGAGGTGTTGCATTCGTGTCTAGGTGACTATGATATAAATGTGACACTAATTTGAGGATCATGTATTTCACAATAATCACAACTATTATATAAAACTTGTGATGTAAGATTATAAAATAAAGGGGTAGAAAAGGTACTAGAAATCTTATTTAGTCTGATCATAATCACGGTAATCATTTTCATGATTAGAATGAATGAAATATGTTAAATGGGATGTCAAAGTACATTCCCTTGTAAGTATGACGATGCCGAATCTAATCGTAAACATAATGAAATTCATGAAAGACGTCATGAAACAAGTTGATGTTTGTGAAATATGTAAGTCAGTGAAGTCATTGTTTTTAGATATCAACATTATCAGAATGAGTAAGCAAGATGTAGATTTTTAATGGCTAAGAAGGATGACTGTAATGAAGAAACGAATAAATTTAACGAATTCAAAGTTGTTTCACATGTACATCATATTTTTTATACTACCCTATTATTCAAAGAATTAATTTTTTGTATCATGATATATTATGATAGATGATAAATTAATTGAGATGATTGGAGCCGATTCAAAAAGAGAAATATTAGAGACCAATAAACAATGCATTCAACCATTCATATGGATGAATTTATTTGATTTCATATGTGTCAATATCCATTGTGTTGAAGATGAATCCTATATTCTAAATGTAAGATATATTGATAAACCTAAGTAACAATACATTAATAAATTTATCCGATCCATGATCATCTCCCTTATGGAACGATGAAGAACAAGATTATTGTCTAATTAGTTTTTAAAACTATTGACAAAGGGATCATGAAAAATGAATACTATAAATTATAACATGTCTGTTTTGAATTGGTGATGATAAATGTAGTGAGATATCTTTAGTTCATATTTTTAGTAAGAGGGACAACAAAATATAATTGATCAAATGTTCAAATTGTAATGAATATAATTTATTAAAAATGTCATAATATCTAATTGGAATCAGATTGATGCAAGTGGAGAATTTTAGAAGAAAGGTGATGTTATTATAAGATTCATAAATGGTCGAGAAGAAACAAGAAGAGATGAAAAAACATTGATGGAGTCAAGATAAACCTGAAATTCAAAAAGATTTTATGATTTAGGTGATTTGTTTGATTGTGAAAAAAAGATGGAATCATGCCCAAAAAAATTTATAGGAGTGAATAAAAGGGATTTTACCTCGTCCATTAAAACAAATGTATTATTCACAATGAAGAAGAGATAAATAAGATATCTATAGGTAAGAAAAGTTTTTCTAGATTTTTTTTCCGTGAATAATTCATGATACGAATAAGTGGAAGGAGAAGAGACAATATTATAATGTATTCAAATGATCATTATATTTACCAAATAATCATATTCCTTCATTAATAGTATTTTGGATGATTGTTATATTTGGATTTCAAGATTTTAGAATAAGTAGTCAACGTTGCCTCAAATCATCTTCTGATAGAGCTATATATTTTCAATACTGAGCAATTAGAAAAAGAATTCAATCTATGTTTTATAAAATAGTCCTGAAAATATATTACTATCTTCTTGATAAGAAAGTGAAGAATGGTTTTGAAATATCATATTACTGAATGTTTGTTTAGAAGCACTATAATATGTTTGTCAAAAAAACATTTTGATATCATTTTTTTCTACTAGAAAAACATGTATTGATGTATTGATCATAATGTTGCACATGTGAAATGGAATTTCATAATAATTGTATTCCACATAAAAGTATTTTTTCTTGTTTATTGTGTGGTATTGGATCATTTTATTTACCATAATAAGGACATAACAATGCTTGTTGTATAGTAATACTTGTAAATACTTGTGTTCTTATATATGTGTGTATGAATTGTTTTTAATAGGGAATGAAATATTTAAACAGAGTTTTAGGTTGTTTCATAAGCATGGCAACAAATAATAAAACAAGATTAGTGATTCACCCCTCCACCTCCCGGTGATACAATAATCTTAACTTGAAAATTATATTTCATACATTAATTAAGTGTTGAGATTTAATAGAGTACAACATTCCACTGTATATGATTGGAATAAATGGTTTAACTCAATGTTCTAGAAAATTTTTCATTTTGATATAATTATAGAATTGATATTTTTACTACATATCATTCATATATAGATGGTCTATCAAATATAACCATTTAAACCCTAGAAGATATGTTGAGAGATTTATTAGTGGAATTTGAAGGACTTTGGTATCAACACCATTATATGGAAGATTTTTTTACAAAAATATCTTCCATTATAACATATAAAAGTATGTCTATGAATAACACTGTGGAAATATGTATAGGAATTCGACATGTTGGAAATATGATTGGGGAAAAATATTTTATGACCAAACTAGATGATGAAAAAATATAGAATGTTAGTGAACTTCATCACACTAGGGGTGTTCAGAGTTGATAGATAAATTATGCTTATAATAATCACCAAGATCTAGAGTTATATGTGGGCAATGAGGTATTCCTTCAAATATATCATATGAAAAAAGTAATTAGATTTTCTAATGAAGTGGATGTTAATCCAAAATATACTAGGTACCGTATTCACTATCCAAAACACATCACTCATGAAAACCATTCCGAAATCAAAAAACCTTAAGGAATATCATTACTTATCTATATTTCTATATCACTACCCATGCGTAGACCTCAACATGAGAATCTACCCATGATCCTCTGTAGTTACCTGACCCTAGAAATATAGGAGATAATTTCTACTAATATTACATTAGAATGATTGAAAGGAATCAAATCTGGAGGGAACAACTAGTTCAGTAGTCTTGTTAAACTAGATGTATACATTAGTATTTTTATAGAAAAGTGTACATTATAAAAACATATTTTTTTTTTATTTTGAGGTTAACTTTATTCCCTCTAGAGTTTCCTTACATAACATTATTAGTACACATCATAGATTCATAGGGAAAAGAAACATAATGAGGATAAGCTCAAATTCTTAGTATGTTAAAAATATCATGGATGAAATAATGAATCAATCAGAATATATCAACATATAATAATAAATAGGTGATAAATATGTAAATTAAAATAACAAGAAATGAAAAAATAAATATTTAAAGGTAAATCCCTAAAACACATACTGTTAAATCAATGAATTCCAAATGAAATGTATCCACAGTTTTGTCGAAGAAAAATCTCATGGATGAATAATAACTGAAATTATATGTGGGAAATTCTAAATTATTGGATTCCATGATTTTTAGGTACACGGAACCATTACCATCAGGATATGTTCTCATGAAATGGTAATCTAAAATTGTTTTTCAAATGATTTGTCTCATGAAACTACTGATGCATCAAAATAATTTCAATAACCAGTCCCCAAAATAAAAAATTACATTCTACTATTATTGGAAACCAAAGAGAAGTGATTTATGCCCACATATTCATCTCATGTGACAATCGATGCACCAAGGTTCTATCTATTACCAGTCCACACCCATAGGTATTAAAATAAATTTTCCACAATTTGTTTCTTTCATATCAAATTAATTAAAAAAATAATCGATTTTAAATCTGTAAAAAAGTCCATTAACAAAAATTCTTATAGAATAACAGATAAAATTCAGAAAATATTACCCAAAATAATTAAAAAACATTCATATCAAATACTGTATGAATAATGGTATAATTTTTAGGCAAGGAACATATCTACAATAAATGATAGAGATAATTATAGGACTAACAAAGTAATTGAATGATGTTAATGTGAATACTATCCTTTTTCAAATCAATCATTAATCATAGGGAAGAAGAACAAGGATGGTATCATCACAACATATCCCAAGCTGAATATATATATTGGGTATTTATATTTGATGAATATAAATAATATAAAATCAATTTTGATCTCATATTTTTTGAAAATATAATTTTATATTTAAAACCCATTTTTGTGAATTCCACTTTTGAAAAAAATATCCTTAAAAATTAACCTTTTTAAAATATAAAGGAATCATTGAAGAAATGATCATGTGTAAATATGTAAATATTGTATGAGGTTAAAATAACCATATTTTTTCATGGTAAAAGTTTAGAAAAATTCCTTGTTTGAAAGGAGAAATGAATATTTTTATGATGAAATCAGAGAACAAAATATTGTGGAAATGTGGTTAATAAATCATTTTTTAAAGGTTATTTTTTTGAAAAATTACAATAAAAAACTAGAATAAAATATTTTCTATGATTAGTGTGAGAAATGAATTCAGGATTTTTTATAAACATTTTATGAATCATTTTAATTAAAAGAGTGATATAAATGTAATATTACATGAAAAATATAATGAATAACCATAATAGTTGGAACTAAAATGGATTATGTAACAATGGTCATATATGTTTCTTGACTAGAAATGAAATATCATTAAGTTATTCTTTATGAAAATAATATTAGGACATTCCAAAGTGTCCCATTCTACCTTAAATCATTTTAAATAATATTCTTTTTGAAGGAATAAGATTAAATAAAACTTCCAAATAACGTGAATATAAAAGGATTAACAATATAACATATCAAAATGGGTAGTAGATACACCACATGAATGAAATAAGTGGTGATTATGACATTCATCTCAACTATGTAAAAAGTTAGATGAAAATCCCATACCTTACCTTTGATTTCTCTCGTGTGTCTATATATTCCTAAATAACAAACATATGATAATTATTTACTTCCTTTATAACCTTTTCATATTTTCCAAAACTTTTATTTAACTTATTAAAATTTCATATACAACTACTTAATCAATTATTTTTACGTCAGGTGTCTTGACCAAATTTGGTTTATTTGTCAAAAACAACTATTTTAGGTCCCTATGGTCAAATGTGTCATTATATATCATCTATAGAATAATAATAATTACATATTTATCATATTTATACTAATATTACACTTTTAAAACCCATCATTAAATATGGTTATGAAAAATTGACCAACATTTCAATAATGGAGACGATAGGTCGTACATACAGATGAGTAACAATCCCATTTTTTAATTTTCATTATGTAAAGAAGGTAAGCAGCACTACATCATTGAAAAATTTCCATTATATCCTAAATAATATTTTTTTTAATCATTTATAATTTTATATATAAATATTTGGATGTAAAAAGAATCACATTGTGTTGAGGGGTTAGTAGTCCACCAGTCCATGAATGACTTTATCACATTTTAAGTGTGTGAAAGGGTAGTAAATAAATTTATATGTGTATTATATTTATAGAATATAATTATCTAATTAATATCATATAGATTTTGTAATAGTATAAAATTATAAATTACAATCAACCATTATACATTGAATGGATCGTGTGAATGAATCACATCTTTTTAGGAGGTGTCATTCTACACTTCCACATATGATGTTATCATATTTACAAAAAATAAAATGAATAGAGAGATTTATTATAATAGAATTAAATAAGAATAAAGAAGTTTTATATATCATATTTATCATATATGAACATTGTTTCAATTGTAATTCCTAATATTTAATGATGGTAAATGGAAAACGAACAACTTAAATTTGTGAGGCTGTAGTTCTTCATACACATAAACAGTAAGTTTGTTACCCGTTATATAGAAGTGTGTGTTTGATAAGGGTATGAAAATTTTCATTAAAAAATAATTATATTAATGAGATTATTTTTATATAATCATGGACTAAGAATAGTTTTTGGGTGAATAATGGAAATAAATATAAAGGGTTTGAAGAAACATGTTACCTCTTATTTGTGTAACTTCTTTTAGTTTCCACCAAAAGGATTCCTCAAATGGATTTTTTCCAAGGAGATGATTATAGTATGAGATAGGTAGGCGTTTAGAGGATTTGTTTATATATAATCTTTGATCCAAGGTGTCTTGATAGGTGTGGAGAAGTGGGAGGAGTGGATGAATTTTTACAGTGGAGGAGGAGTGGTAATCCTGTAAATTTTGAAAAAGGACATTCCACCCACATTTTTTCCATTAAAATTAGATCCCATATTGTTAAAAGTTAGATCCATGGGAGTATATGGTAGAAATATATAATTGAAATTCATTTTTTCGATGATTTTAGGTCATTGTTTTCTTTAATGTTTAATGTTTAGTCCCATGTTACAATTAATTTCACCTTAGTCGCTATAATTAATTTTCATTACATTGACTAAAATTAATTATAAAAAAATAATTTGAACATATTATAAATTAAATATTATTATTATTCCAAATAAATAATAAAATTTTACAAATTCCAATATTATTAGTTGTAGAAATGAATATAACGTTAATTCCATAGACTGGATGACAATGGAAGTTCTTAATGTTAAAATATTCAAAAGTTTACTATTTTTTTAAATTCAGTTTCAAATTGAAATTGATTCTAATAAGATAAATTAGATTAATTGAAAACATTTTTTTCACTAAAATTTGAAACCAACATAAAAAATAATTTTACAGTATAAATAAATTTTATAAAAACTTTGTTTTTTTAAAATTCAGAATTCATAACAATTCATTAAAAAATGAATCTTCAAAAAAAAATTACAAAAATTTACCCTTACTTAAATTTATTTGCTTTAAAATATTAAAATTATTTTTAAATATAATATTTTTAAATTTTCTAAATTTTTTATTTAAAATCGGTTCGCTAATAAAAGGTGGTAAAATTTCTGAAATAACAATAATGGTTTTTATGATAAATATTTGGTCTGTTTTTATCTACTACTTATCAATTTCATTTAATGAGTATAAAAAATATTTGATTGAATATAATATATATATATATAAATTACATTAATATCACCCACTAATTGTGATTAATTTATTTTATTAGTATAAATTGCTTTGTTAACACAAGAACTGTTTTTATAAAACTATTACCATTATAATAAATTAGTTATTATATTCATATATAATTAACACAGAACAATTTAATTACTTATTTTAACCATATACTTTCATATTATAATTATTAATATTCATAATGTATAGTTTATATATTAATATATTAAATAATAATATTTTAATAATATATTATTGTAATGTAAAACTCTATCTCGCGTATTACACAATCCATTGAAGAAACTCGTTGTTGTGTGGGATCTATGATAACTCATTGTCACATGAATTTAAAGCCATGAAATATATTTAATAATAAATATATTATATATTCTATTGATATAATATTCCTATAGGTTGTTGGTGTTGTGTGTCATAAAATTTATCTAATACAATGTTCATACTTTAGATTTTTAAGGCGTCACATTCTCCCCACCTTAGCTAAATTGTATCCTCAAAATTTAAAATTGATCCTGGTGATTGTTTTTTTTTATATTTCTTATGTTTTGAATCCCCCACAATGAGATGGGTTTTTAATAAATCCTCTTTAAAATATATATTTCAATGAAAAAAATGTGACATGGAATAACATATAACTTTGTCTCTATGTTGGAGCACATTATGGTAATGTTGAGATACATACATGGAGAAAAATTCTAAATATTTTTTTGGACTGATTGAGGAAATCAATCACAAATATGTTAATGATCAATGGAAATTTGAGTGCCTCAAATCCATAAATATTCGATGATTTTTTATACCATCGGCTCAACAAAATAAAGGTATTGGAACAAAATTTAAATCATTTTCTGCATGTTGAGAAATTCCTTTACATACTAAGAATATAAGGAAATTTAATTAAATGATACATTTAAATTTCAAATGAAAAATTAAATATTTTTTTTTCTTAAAGAATTTCTCAATAATACAATAAGATAATTTTGATCCTTAAAGCATGAAAATATTTTTCTGAATGATAATAAGTCCCATGAAGGAAGGAAAAATCTAACTATAGGTCTATAACTATTCTATAAAGGCAATATGTATAATTTATTAATCCTTGAGCATTAATGTGACACTATTTTTAATTTATTCATCAAATTGTTGAACTAAAAACCATTAAACATTGAAAAGGAAATTTTGTAGGTCCATGGTTGGAATTAAACACATATCATGCTTCAGCCATAGGGTTCACGTCCCGTAGGCTTTCAAGATTTGAATTTTTTTGTCACCTGAAAAACATGTTCTCCTTTTCTAAAAGAATATTAATATAATTTCTTAAATAAATATGATTTAAATTATTTACAATAAATAAATAAATAACTTTTAGTTTTTAATAAATCCAAAATACATGAATACTTCATATATTTATTTCCACATAGGTCCTTCCTTAGTTTAGGGTTTATCCATAATATCATTTGAACGATTTCTAAATAATGACACATTTTCTTTAGTATAAAAAACATAGGTTAGGTCATTCATTGTCAAAATCCATAATAATGGTTTTTAAATAAAATGTGAATTTTCCTAAGCATGTCTTCTGAGTGTGTCAAACTAGGTGCCCAGTGAGGACCATTATCATGTACCAAGTTACGTCAAGCCAATCCCGATACACCTTATTAGAATTGTTACCCCTAGGTAAATATATTTTTGAACCACATCCACTAGTAGTATCCATAAAGGAATTTATTTATTGGAATAACCCCATAATCTATATCTTACCAAAGTTATAGGGTGTTGTTATATACATATCCTCAAAATATACATTAGCAGTTTTCTATCAAATTTATGTTTTTCTAAATATAGTTCCCAAGGTGTCTATGAAACATTATCTGATACCAACTATAGTGACCCCACTCCATAAATCCTAGTGTTGATGTCTAATACCATTACATAGGCATGATTAGAAGTAATCAAATCCCGAAGGAATAATTAGTTTAGTTTTATTGGTAAACAAGTTACATATATGAATATTGTATTACAAAAGAATACAACAATAGTAACATTTCATTATCTCATTCGAGGATTGCATTATTAATTCTATAATTTCATTGAATACATTACTAGTACACGTCATTGATTCCTAGGCAAATGAAAAATAATAAGGGTGATGTAAAATTCTCTCTAAGGGAAGAATGAAGTGAAATAAATTTTGAATGTACGAGAAAAAATCAAAATTGTAAGTTAAATTTATAACAACACATGCAATTCAAATAACCACAAAAGGGAAAATAAATCTGGAAGAGTATGAAACTAAAACAAATGATATAAAATAAATGAAGTAAGAATGAAATGAATACATAGATATTTCACCAAAAAATCTTGTTGGTGAATAATAATTGAAACTAAATGACGACAATGATTATTTATTGGACACCATGTTTCCTAGGTTCATGGAAAAAATACCATCATGATATACTCTCAAGGTAGTTATAACTAATGATTTTTCTTCCAATTGATTCATCTCAAGAGAATACTGATGCATTAAGGAGCGTTCATTAATTTTTCACCAACTTGTATCATACCATCATATTCTTCTTAGAAATAAATGTGTAGAGTTATTCGTTAACAAATTCATCCCATGAGAATACCAATGGATTTATGGGATATCTAAAAATAGGCCTCACCCACAGGAAATACCAAAAAGAGTACACAACTCATGCTTTTCATGGTACAATCATTTCCAAATAATCAATTAAATTCCATAAACAATGTTCCTAAAAAATAACTGTATTTAATAATGGATACAAACTTATCTATAACACCATGAGATTTATGATTTTTTTGAATTAATTTATATTTTAAATTATTCATTTCATTTAACATGATAATGGAAGTAGTTATTTATAAAAATAAATATTAAAACAGTAATTCAAAAATTCATTTCATTTCTATTCTTTATTGTCTAGTGGTACAGGTAGTACCATCTTGACTTGCAGTACAACCAACACCAACTTGGCGTACGATGCACAGAACACTGAGTATCTATGATATATATTTATATAATTTATTAATTAAATGATATAATTATAATATAACCGTTAAACATATATATACTAATATAAATACATAATTTCCAAATATTGGATATAATTATATTATATAAATAAAAAATATTGATAATGAGTGATAATATTTTTGTTAATATCTATTTATGTTAAAATTATCGTTCTCTCTAATGATCCACTTATTATAATTAAAGTAATTGATGAATCAAATAGAGTATTATTTTTCTGAAAGAAACATTAATTTTGAATTCTTTATGTAAAAATTATATTAGGATGGATATTTGGGTTTTTTGAGAAACTTCATTTTATGATGAATAGTGAAAATAGTCCCATTTAGTTATAAACAACATTTTTTATTCAAATTAATTATTATTGATAAATTAATTTATAAATATTTTTAATGGTAAAATTAGATATATATTTAATCTATTAATAAAATTTAATTCAGTATAATAAATTTCACATTGAAACTGAATATAAAATCTTAAATAATATTTTAAAATTTTCCTTCATTAAAACCTCGTTATTTTGTCCCCTCAACAGGAATAGCACCAATATTAATTTTTAGGCTTATTTGATTTTAATTTAAAAAATTAGACATACACCATTGTATTCAGTCTAATATTTAGAGTCTAATAAGACCATGCAAATTTGTGGCCAATTTTTTTTGAAAGGGTTATCAAAATTAATCACAACTGTTATGTCCAAACTAAGCTTAATATGGGACTAAAACATTAAATTAAGGGCCCAAATGACATATACACTTCTCCAAAAACCAATGGTATGTACATAAATTGGACATAAATATTAAATTATTCAGTTTTTTTGGTTTTTTACAATTTTTTTAGTTAAGAAGATGTGTACACCTATTATGTTTTTAAAAATTCCAAATGAGTCCTTTCCCTTTATTATAAAAGGCCGCCACCTATACCTAATCATCACACATATCAAACTTTATTATTTCATCCTTTTCTACCAAATTAGCCTCTCAAAAATCCAAACTTCATCATTGAATCCTACCATTGGGCAATATAATCTCAAGGATGCCTTCTGGCACAAACCATTAAGAGTTACCCGATTTAGAGGTAATGTCGTCTCTCAAGGTCGTTCCATTTATTTTCTTTCTCTACCCAAAATAATATATTCATTTCAGTATTTTGTGACTAAAAAATTATCCTTCATATAGTAGTATGTTTTTATGAAAATTTATTGTCCAACACTTATACACACCTCAATATAATGGATGTTGAACATACTATTTTTGTGTCTGACGAACTACTACCTCATGAAATGATGATTGTCCAATAACCCATTACCACCAATCATGGAAACCATTATTATGGAAAATATACTTATATATGTTTTATATTATATTTACTAAATAATTAAGCTTGAGTATTCCTTTTACAACACCAATCACATTACTTTTCATTTGGTGTAAGATTGATAATTTAATTTGAGGGAGTGTGGACTACCACAAACTCAAAGCGATGTGATTCGTTCACACACAACACAAAATGCATTAAACAAGGTTTTAATGAACATATAGTATAAATATATTATAGTAATGATACTAGCATAATTTTAAATAAATATATATATATATATATATATATATTCAGATATTTCATTTACATACTTTCATTGAATACGATAATAATGAAAAAAACATCATTCATGCGTACGTACATCTTTCCATCTCTAGGATTGGTGTGTTCAATTAAATAATCCTATATTATATAAGTTATTATAATTAAAATATACTATATATAACTGATAATTAAATCATGTTTTACATTCTAGAATCATGATATAATTATAAGGATCAGAGATGTATCAAATTAAGACACATGTTAAGAACAATGTTAATTTTACACGAAGTTAGACTTTAACATATTATAGTTAACAAGGGGTTAATACATTGTCATATTAAAAAAATATGGTATTTTTTATTATAATATTATTCTACTGATGGTGTATAATAATCTTATATCTATTATATAGGAATATTGTTTGAGTATTGAGAGAGTCAAGACACAATGTTTGGGGATTTCATCTCACTTTTAATATCTATGAGATACATGTTGTGTTCTACACTCTATCCTTTGGTATTTTGTATGTACTGTCTATGACTAAATTCATTTTATATTTTTCCTAAATCTATGGGAATTATAATTCTAGTTTATTATGATTATTTCATAGTTATTATGCATCAAAGGTTACCAAATCAGTAAAAATGGTTTTCCTCTATTTACATCTTTCAAACTCATGTTTTGATTTGCACCTAAATTTTTTTATGTCCATATAAACACATATTAGACGAAATATTAAGAATATAAATGTTTTCATTGTAACGGCCCATGTTTTTGGGGGTCCATTACTTTGTAAAAATCTTATGTTGGGTGTTCAGGGTAGTCTCGGTAATGGTAGCTCGGTCTACCGATAGCTGCAGCCTACCGGTTGCTTGGGTATCGGTCGCTGTTGACAGCCACCAGTGGCTCTCAACAATCAGTGGCTGCAGCCTACCGGTGGCTCTGCTACCGGTGGCTGTCAGCCACTGGTAGCTCTCAGCCACCGGTGGCTCTACCCCACGAGTTTTCCAGTAGCGCCTCCTTTTTGCGCAAATTGTATTTTAAACCCTATTTTGACCCCATTATGCTTGTTTTAAAGCCCAATAATGCCAATAAATTGCGTTTAATTAAATTTTTAATGAGGAACCCTGGTGTTTTCATCGGTTTAAACCACCCCCAAGGGTGAGGACCCCTTTAATGATGTGTGGGGCCGCGTAGTGAACCCACGACCCCGTTCCTTATGTGGTTTCATGTTCTTATCTCAACCATCCCAAGACCTTATCAACTAATGGTTTCTCCCTGGGTTATTTCTTTTTCTTGATCACCCTCCCATTGATTTGTCTACTCGTCCATGAGTTCCCAAGGCCCCACCGCTGCAAATCACGCATCTTCTGTTCCTGGCGCATGAAGATAATCTTCGATCGTCGATCAATCAAGTAGGGGTTTCACCTTCGTCTCTCTTTTATGTGTATCTTGAGGGGTAAGAATGCTTTTGATTTTGTGTAATTGGATTAACCAAACCTTAATGAAGACAATGAACGGATTCTAAAGAATGAAGGGGGAGGGCTGTGAACAAGTATGCTTCTTAGTTTTATGGTCTTCCATGATTAATGATTTCTGAATTGTGTGGGATTACGTCTACTAAAAATCATGGATGTTGGTGGTATTTCTCTATGCACTAACGAACCCTTACCTCTTTTGATGTTTAAATAGATAGTATTTTGTTTTTGAATCCTTTTTGTGTAATGGAATTTGGTTAATTATGCACATCCTACTAAATAAATTGAAATCACCATGATCAATCCTTTCTGTGATAACCCATCTTAATGCACAATGATGTTGAGATCATGGAGTGTGTTAAATATTTTAAATCTAGAAATACATGCATGGGAGTTCTCTGTGTTGGTGGATGTGGTTGGGTTCTTTTTCCTTCATGGGACGATTGCTGGGTGATGTGGGTGGGGATGGGATCCCCTGTTGTTATGCTTCAAGTGGTTGTGAATTTGAGGCAGGGTGGTTACCTTGATTATATCACGAATTGGGGTGGAATCCTATGTGGTTGAGAAACCGTTGACTCTTGGATTTTTGGGAAGATGGGGTTTTACCTTGGGGTTTACATTGGTTCTAGTACTTCGAGGGATATTTATTATCCCATTGTGGTTGTGGATTTGCAAGGGAACCGGGTGTGAATGCTTAAATTGCTGTTGGTTGTAACTTTTTCCCTTGGTTGTGCTTATGCTGTTAGTTGCCCAGTCACTGCAGAAACGTATTTTAAACATTATTACTGAACTCAAAAACAAGGATGGGACAAATGGGTTCTTTTTTGGTGTGAGTTGTGACGTGGGGATAGTGTTCTTTAGGTTGGCTGAAGAAAAACTGAGATTGGGTGAGTGCTTGTTACCTATACAAATACTTGTAGTTTTGTGTTTCTTATTCGCGCCCCACCCATGTTGAGAACGTAGTGACGAACACCCCCATCTCATGGGGGAGGGTGTTTTCCCCGACACTTCTATTAGTGGATGGTTATTAGCTTCTTTCTGATCCTTCTCCAGATATCCCATGTATCTTCAGGTTGGATGTAATGGCCTGAAGTCCATTATTCGCCCAAGAATCTTCGGGCAGGGTAGTGTGATCGTTGGCCCAGGTGTGTGCGGGTAGGTGGTTTCCCAAGTGTCTTCGGGATGAGGCACAGGTGTCATCGGGCATGGCAGTGGATCTTCTGGCCCAGGTGTCTTCGGGCGTGGCGGTGGTTGTTTTGGCCTAGGTGTTTGCAAGAGTGGTTACGTGAGATAATTGTGGCCTAGGTGTTTGTGGGTGGGGTTTGGAAGTGGGACTGTGTGAGGATATGGCCCAGGTGTGTGCGGGCAGGGTGTGGCAGTGGGACTGCGGTGAGAATGGCAGGATTGGTTCGATGCATAGGTTGTCTCCAATTACTAGTTGGAAAGTGGCGCGGGGTACCGAAACATCGATGTTGTTTTATTATAGATTACTTTTCCTATGTTATTTGGTGAGTGTGGCTGGTGAGTGGGATGGATGAACTCCTTGATAGTGTTGGTTGTATGCTTCTCACGGTACTTTGGTATGTTCCCCCACTTTTGCATGAGAGTCTTTGGTTTTTATCTACTGAGTATACTGGTATGCTCACCCTACATATATAAAACAGCTTTCAGGTTTCCTGGAGGACTTCGGGGAACGCATGAGACCATACTAGCTATAACACCCCGAGATTTTATGAAAAATATTCTTTTTAATTTCATTAATATCTTGTGTTTTACGCTACACCAAAAGTATCTTGCACAACACCCATCCTTGACTTTCCTTGCATTACACGCAATCACGACCTTCCTCGATAGTGTGTGTAGTACGCAATACCGAGTTTCACTAAACAACGATATGCTATTAAAATATTATTAAAACTAGCCATTATGAATAGTAATAACCACATTTTAAAATTTTAGAAATTTTATCTCTCAAAATGGACTTCATTTTTGGATTCGGAATATCGAAATTAGCTTAGGGTGAAATTTTGGTACTTTTCGAATAACTTTCATATTCTGATGAATAGTGAAAATTACTAAATTTTAATTAAAACATCTTTTTTAATTGAAATAATTAATAGTGATAAATTATTAATTTGAGTGGTTTTAAAGTATATTTAGAATATATTTTTACAATTTAATACAATGTTGTTCATTGGATGTAATTTCACATTTAAACCAGACATAAACAAGTGTCAATCTTTTGATAGTTATTATCTTTTAAGAACACGCAATTTGTTTTGACGAAGGAAATTAATTTTTAAATTAATTAATGCAACTGATATGTTTTGAATTTTGTAAAATAGAAATAATTTTTGAGTTCATAACATCAAATATAGCTTAGGCCTAATTTTTGGTATTTTTCTGGAAACTTTCGTTTTTTGATGAATAGTGAAACCACTAAGTGGTAGTTAAAAAAAACAATTTTTCATAAAACTTAATTTTAACACTTCTGTTAGTGGAATTTTAAAAATCTGAGAGACACGGTTGATGTTATTAAGTAAAATGTGGTTCAATGAGATGAAATTTTTTTTTGGTGAATAGTAACTTTTTACTTTTTTTACCACGGTTAAAAGTAAATAGGGTAATTAAGGGTAAAAATGTTATTATTATTACCCTAACACTTTTCCTAATTCTATTGGATAAGTGTAATTCGACCAAAAACAACCTTAGGAATAAAATATGATCATTTAGGCCCACTTGGATTAGATTAGGACATTTATTATTAATTTATTTAAAGAAGGGTTAAAATAGTTATAATCTAAGTTCAATAAGTATATCATTTTTAATATAGGGTTATACATAATATAAATTCGACTATAAATATTAATTATAAAGATAAAAATATTTCCTACATAATTATATTTTATTTGTAATTTTTAGACATTAAATAATTTAAATCATTTATGACACAATGATGATGCAGTAATTATCTTATTAATGAAATATTGACATAATTGATGTTATAAATACCCAAATAAATGCAATTTGAGACTTTTTATGAATTCCACTAATTTTCTAGGTTAATATGACATGTTATTATTGATTTAAGACACATGTTTCGAACTAATCATTCTGTTATGATTTTCACAAAAATCAATTACTAAATAGTGTCAAAATTGACATAAAATTGTTTTTAAAACAAATATTATATTATTAATTGTAATTTTATTCCTAAAAATCTAAGGTTCGGCCAAATGACTTATATAAGGTTATATATTTTAATAATAAACAACTTGGGGTTCTTTTGGCTTGATATAGTAAGTTTATTAACCTTATAGTGTAAGAAAACAAGAAGACACGATAAAAGTTAAATTATCTAACTTAAAGTTAAATCTAAATGATAAGATTAAAATTGATACCTAAACTTGTCTAAATTCTATTGGATGAGAGGATTGCGACCCCTACCCACCTTATCTTCGAAATATATCAATTTGGAGCTATTAAAAACCGAATTTGACTTTATAATAAAAAAATATTTTTAGTTATTCCAAATGTGCCCCACTCCTCCCTTATAAAAGGGCACCTCCTCCCCCTCTTCCTCACAACACTTTGAGCCTTCAAGCTCGGCCAACCCCTACCAATTACGCCTCTACACTTCCCTAGAAAAATACTAGAGGTTCTGATCTTCTTGAAATACCTATTTTAGTGCCCTAAAAGGAGGTCTCAAAGAAGCACTTCAATGTAGAGGAGGTTCGGACACTTACGAAGCAAATCAGACCTAAGGTAAGGGAAATATCACAATCTCATTTTTATCCTAGATTGTTTATACTTTGGTATTTACTGGGGTGAATTTTATCATCCAAATCCATGTTTCCTCAATATTTAATATTATTTCCATCCACCTTCAATTGTTTAAATCCAATTTTACCCTTGGGTGAGATTTTAGTAAAAGATATGAAAGGAATCTTTTGTCGTTTTTCATACGAGGTAATTTTTGACTTTTCCGACAAAAGTACAAGAAGAATGTTTTTTTAACTTATACGGAATGAATTTATTTTTAAAACATTATTTCCAAGAAGCTTACTTTACAAGTTTTCAAGTTTATTTTTAATAAACTTCTTTTAGATTAGAATTGTACGACATGTTAAGAAATGAAAAGTGTTTTTGAAGCAGAAAGGATATTTTTCTCAAGAATGGAGTTCAAGTGTTTTATCAAAATTATTTTCCATCTACGATAATATAGGGTTCCGTTTCAATCCCTATTATTACATTGATTTTATTATGTTTTGATTGAATTATTTTTATGAATTACTTTATCTTATATGAATTGTTTTATGATGTCATGTTGTTTAAGAATCCCATTTTTATTACATGGGTTATGCAATGATGTATGATTTATGATTTTGTGGCACATATAAGAATGGTATCATTATGAGATGGGTGGGACCTATATCTCCCTCCAATGCATTGGGTAAAGATTTTATATCTCATGAGATAGACATGGCTGGAATGGAAGGTTAAACCGGTTCAGTGAAACAGGACTGAAACGAGGAATGAACTCGGTTCAGAAATGGACTTTCTCCACTAAGATAGTCTTGGAAATGAGTCTTGACTAATAAGAAATAATTCTATATGATTATGTGTTTACGTCAAAAAGATTCATGTATTATGTTATGATTATTGGGATTACATTTCACTACTATGATTTATCCCATGTTATAATATTATGATCTCTTTTGCAGGTTAAGATTTCCAAAATGTTATGTTCTTATGAATATGATGTGGTTGATATTTCTTTTGTTTACCCTTACTGAGAATTTTTTCTCACCCTTTTATGTTATCTTTTCCCTAGGATATAAAGAAAGGCATTAGGTATGAAAAAAAATGGGAAGATCTGTATGGGATATGTTGAAGATCTTTCACCATGATTAGAAGATTACGTTCCGAGTTTCCAAAGACACTAAACTATTACGGTCCTTGTTTGTGTGTTTTTGTTATGTACTAAGTATTCTGCAAAATTAATGTAATGTCCTTTTACGTCAAGATTCGGGTCTCTATAGTTGGTATCAGAGGAAAGGTTTAGTCAACCTTTGGAAACTAGGATGCGAAAACGTTAGTGAGATCCCTAGAGATATTTCTAAGGTATTTCTAGAGATGTCCCTAAGGATAAGTATACGTAGAGGATATAGTCCTAGAACTATGGTAACGATCTTAGAATTTAACCTATGATGTTAGATATTTAAGTTACTCCCCCATTATTATGATTTTTGCTTCTAACACTATTATATTTGGGTATTAGAAAATGGCTGGAAACAAGATGATTCACGATAATGGAGGATATTATGGACAATGGAATGATATTCTTCATGAGAAACCAAATGAAATGGGATTTTTAAGTCCAACCATCCTTATTATGCCGAATCAGCAATCTCATAATATGACCAATAAAATCAAATTTGGTAAGTTTCCTAACTCAGATAATAAGAGAAAGATGGAGTTTCATGATGATCATAGAGGAAAGAAAGTTCAATTTCCCTCATGTAAATCATGTGGGAAGAGGCATCAGGGAGATTGTTTCAAAGGAACTGGAAGATGCTTTGGGTGTGGAAAAGAAGGACAGAAAGCCAAAAAGTGAAAAGGAAAAGGTTCAGTTAACACCATGGACAAGGATAATGGTATTGCTACGACATCAACAATGATTAGATGTTTTAAATGTGGAATGTACGGGCATTATGCAAACCAATACCCTAATGGAATATCTCATGAAGATAATCATCATGGTAATATCGGTAGTAATTATGTGGATGATGATGAAGAGACTACAAATGATATATGAGCTGAATGAAGTGTTGAAGCTCAGTCAGTTGTTTTAGAAGGTAGTGGAATGATTGTATGTTTATCGAGAGTTATGTTGTATAGTTAATGGTACTATAGAATAAAGAATCATCTAAGGATTGTTAGACTATTGTTTTTCCTAAAAGTATTTGAAAGTATATGTTGAATGGTACCAGTAACCATGGAAGGTTTTTCAGATATTTTTGTAAAGTAGATGATATGCGCATAATGAAGGAATAATAAGATAATGAGATGTTTGGTTGTATTCATGAGCTCATGATTGATATAAAGACTATGTGATATCATGGTTTGAGTATATAGAATTTTGAGGATTTTGGTATGTCAAAAGTGTTAACTTTTTACTGCATTCATGTTTTCACTAAGGTTCAATGGGTATTCAATTTTCAAGAGAATACATGATTAAGGCCTTCAAATGTTGGGAATGTGACCAACAAGACATGTATTATGATATATGGGGATCAATGATGGTATTAAATCTCTGGTAATCGTTTTCACTATATTATGAGAGTGGACTGCAGTATTATGGATAAACCTAAAGATTGGAATAGATTATGTTGGACATAAGTTAGTATTGTTTAAGGATATAAGTTTTTTCGATATTATTGATGGGATGTTATAGTAATATAGTTTTAGAAAAAGCACAACCTACTAGACGAGTGACATCCCATCGTGTCGGACAAGGCCGTGGGAATCGAACCCACAACCGAAGTGCGACTGGCCATTATCGCCTACCACTGGCCTACAAGAAGTCCCTGTTTGGTATAAACTAGTTTTATTATATTAAGCAGTATGATATATGGAGTATATGTCTATTTTAGGAACCATATATGATTAATCTCACTATAGATGGACTTATGTATTTTTTGATAACTTTTCTAACCTTTTGTTTGAGACATATGGAATGACCCATCATTCTATGACATGATCTGCTAACACATCACAAATGAAAAATTCAACTTTATTTCTTTAAGAGATGAAGTGTAAATTGTCCAAAGAACGACCAACAATGAGACTATACCAAAATCATGAAAGTATTTCTTCTATTTCTAATTTCATCAACTTTAGGGAAACGTTCTTGAAAACCAAAAATGTTTTCCTAGTGCTCTTATATCTGATGAATCAGATGGTACCTTAGATCATCACAAATTTATGGCTTTGTGATTGCTGGCTTTTCTATAGCCATGTTCTCTACCACTCTCCATCAGAACATGATGGTTAGATTTGTCTTGCATATCCATATTTTCACCAATGTGGAAACCCAATGATTTGTTTATTTGGGTAATTGTTACGTTTCATACTTTTGTTTTTAAAGATTGGTTTTGGTATTCCTTTTTACGATGTGGGTTTCTATTAAAGAATCTTTTGAATAGTAAACCATTTATAACCCCGACGAATTTCGAGGGCGAAATTCATTTTAAGGGGGGGTAGAATGTAACACCCCGAGATTTTATGAAAAATATTCTTTTTAATTTCATTAATGTCTTGTGTTGTACGGTACACCAAAAGGATCTTGCACAACACACATCCTTGACTTGCCTTGCATTACACGCAATCACGACCTTCCTCGATAGCATGTGTAGTATGCAATACCGAGTTTCACTAAACAACGATATGCTATTAAAATATTATTAAAACTAGTCATTATGAATAGTAATAACCAACTTTTAAAATTTTATAAATTCTATCTCTCAAAATGGACTTCATTTTTGGATTCGGAATATCGAAATTAGCTTAGGGTGAAATTTTGGTACTTTTCGAATAACTTTCATATTCTGATGAATATTGAAAATTACTTAATTTTAATTAAAAACAAATTTTTAAATTGAAATAACTAATAGTGATAAATTATTAATTTGAGTGGTCTAAAAGTATATTTAGAATATATTTTTACAATTTAATCCAATGTGGTTCATTGGATGTAATTTCACATTTAAACCAGACATAAACAAGTGTCAATCTTTTGATAGTTATTATCTCTTAAAAACACGCTATTTGTTTTGACGACGGAAATTAATTTTTAAATTAATTAATGAAACTGATATGTTTCGAATTTGGTAAAATATAAATCATTTTTCAGTTCATAATATCAAATATAGTTTAGGCCTAATTTTTGGTATTTTTATGGAAACTTTCAATTTTTTATGAATAGTGAAACCACTAAGTGGGAGTTAAAAAAATGAATTTTTCAAAAAACATAATTTTACCGATTCAATGGGTGGAATTTAAAAAATCCGAGAGACACGGTTGATGTTTGTAAGTAAAATTTGGTTCAATGAGATGAAACTAATTTTTGTTGAATAGTAACTTTTTACTTTTTTTTACCACGCTTAAAAGTAAATAGGGTAATTAAGGGTAAGAATTTTATTATTATTACCCTAACATGTGTCCTAATTCTATTGGATAAGTTTTATTCGACCAAGAACAACCTTAGGAATAAAATATCATCATTTAGGCCCACTTGGATTAGATTAGGACATTTATTATTAATTTATTTAAAGAAGGATTAAAATAGTTAAAATCAATGTTCAATAAGTATATAATTTTTAATATAGGGTTATACATAAGATAAATTAGACTATAAATATTCATTAGAAAGATAAAAATATTTCCTACATAATGGTATTTTATTTTTAATTTTTAGTCATTAAATAATTTAATTTATTTATGACACAAAGATGATGCAGTAATTATCTTATTAATGAAATATTGACATAATTGATGTTATAAATAACCAAATAAATGTAATTTGAGACTTTTTATGAATTAAAAAACATTTATAGGTTAATATGACATGTTATTATTTATTTAAGTAACTTTTTTTGAACTAATCATTCTGTTATGATTTTCACAAAAATCAATTACTAAATAGTGTCACAATTTATATAAAATAGTTTTTAAAACAAATATTATATTTTTAATTGTTATTTTATTCCTAAAAATCTAAGGTTCGGCCAAATGACTTAGATAAGGTTATATATTTTAATAATAAACAA
Organism: Viscum album; assembly: GCA_963277665.1. Classification (NCBI taxonomy): domain Eukaryota; kingdom Viridiplantae; phylum Streptophyta; class Magnoliopsida; order Santalales; family Viscaceae; genus Viscum; species Viscum album. Next base: position 323,226,905 of record OY728165.1, on the reverse strand, counting down.
CTTGGGGTTCGTTTGTCTTGATATAGTAAGTTTATTAACCTTATAGTGTAAGAAAACAAGAAGACACGGTAAATGTTAAATTATCTAACTTAAAGTTATATCTAAATGATAAGGTTAAAATTGATACCTAAACTTGTCTAAATTCTATTGGATGAGAGGATTGAGACCCCTACCCACCTTATCTTCTAAATATATCTATTTGGAGATATTAATAAACGAATATGTCTTTATAATAAAATAATATTTTTAGTTATTCCAAAGGTGCCCCTCTCCTCCCGTATAAAAGGGCACATCCTCCCCCTCTTCCTTACACCAATTTGAGCCTTAAAGATCAGCCAACACCTTCCAATTTCTCCTAAACACCTCCCTAGAAACATCCTAGAGGTTATGGTCTTCTTCAAAGACCTATTTTAGTGCCCTAAAAGGAGGTCTCAAAGAAGCACTTCAAAGAAGAGGAGGTTCGGACACTTACGAAGCAAATCAGACCTAAGGTATGGGAAATGTCACAATATCATTTTTATCCAAGATTGTTTATACATACTCAATATTTAATATTATTTCCATCCACCTACAACTGTTTAAATCCAATTTTACCTTCGGTGAGTTTTTAGTAAAAGATATGAAAGGAATCTTTTGCCGTTTTTCATACGAGGTACTTTTTGACTTTTCCGACAAAAGTACGAGAAGAATGTTTTTTTAACTTATACGGTATGAATGGATTTTTAAAAAATTATTTACAAGAATCTTACTTAACATGTTTTCATGTTTATTATTAATCAACTTCTTTTAGTTTAGAATTGTACGACATGTTAAGAAAGGAAAAGTGTTTTTGAAGCAGAAAGGATATTATCCTCAAGAATGGAGTTCAAGTGTTTTATCAAAATTATTTTCCATCTGAGATAATATAGGGTGTCATTTATATCCCTATTATTACATTGATTTTATTATGTTGTGATGGAATTATTTTTATGAATTAATTTATCTTATATGAATTGTTTTATGATGTCATGTTGTTTAAGAATCCCATTTTTATTACATGGGTTATGCAATGATGTATGATTTATGATTTTGTGGCACACATAAGAATGGTATAATTATTAGATGGGTGGGACCTATATGTACCTCCAATGCATTGGGTAAAGATTTTATATCTCATTAGATAGACATGGCTGGAACGGCAGGTTAAACAGGTTCAGTGAAACAGGACTGAAACGGGGAATGAACATGGTTCAAAAATGGACTTTGTCCACTAAGATAGTCTTGGAAATGAGTCTTGACTAATAAGAAATGATTCTGTATGAATATGTGTGTATTCCACAAAGTTTCATGTTTTATGTTATGATTATTGGGATTACATTTCACTACTATGATTTATCCCAAGTTATGATATTATGATCTCTTTTGCAGGTTAATATTTCCAAAATGTTATGTTCTTATGAATATGATGTGATTGATATTTCTTTTGTTTACCCTTACTGAGCATTTGAGATCACCCTTTTATGTTTTATTTTCCCCAGGATATAAAGAAAGGTTTTAGGTATGAAAATTAAGGGGAAGATCATTATGGGATATGTTGAAGATCTTTCACCATTATTAGAAGATTACGTTCCGAGTTTCCAAAGACACTAAACTATTACGGTCCTTATGTGTGTGTTTTTGTTATGTACTATGTATTCCGCACAAGTAATGTAATGTCCTTGTACGTCAAGCTTCGGGTCTCTACAGTAGCGGGGACCTTTGGGACAGTTTCTGTTGTGGTTTCCCTTTTCTTGGTATTCTTTTTACCTTTGGGGTTTTGAGACTTGTACCTTTTACGTTTAAACATGAATATGGGAATGGTTTATTTTTTTCAGCTATATTTGTACATTCATTTTGGTGTTGTGGGATTTACTATATTATCTCCCAAACTAGTTTAAATGAAAAAGGTAAATGCCTTCCCTTTAGTGTGTGATTCTATACCCTTGGTTCTAGTCACCACTCCGGGACCTATTGAAGGAAGGTTTCAGGGGTCATTATCTATCCTTCAACTTAAAGAATGAAGGACCTGGAAATCTGCTGACCCTTCCCTCTTTTTGGTGAAGGCAGTTCATGACAGAGTGGTATCAGAGCCCAAGTTTGAGAGATAGGATGGAGTTCGGAGATAGGCACGGTGAGGATTGCATGGTATGGTAGGGGAACGGTGTTCGGTGACCTTGCTTCATGAATTAGGCCTGGGAAGACTGGCTAGGATATGGGATTTTAGGGCCCCACGTGATACGATGCAAGGAATCTGGACCTACTGAGCGACCAAGTAAGGCCACACAGATTTCGGGGTAGAGACCCTAGGAAAGGTACATGAATCATATACACTTGTTTTATCGTGTTTAATGGGTGTTTTGGGAAGTTGAAATAAATAATATGTTTAAGAAGTTTTAAGAACAATATTTTGCAGTACTTGGGTTAGGTATTCTTTGTTTGTTTACCTTGCCGCTATGGCATCTGGGAGGTGGACACGTGTGGTACGGGTGATCGAGGCCCAGGAGGATACCTTGGCCGATCGGTAGAAAGATGATCAAGAAGAGGAGGAAGACCAGTGGCAGAATACACTTCGGGGCTTCCAGCGACAGACCCCCGAGAAGAATGAGGGTAGCACCACTGACATGAAGACAGAGACCTGGCTAGAAGAGCTGGTGATAGCTTTCGGCTTGATTCGGGCCCCGACCGAGTACTGGGTCCCTCTGGCCATCAGCTAGATGCGGGGAGCGACGTGTCAGTGGTGGAGGCATTCCCTCGGGGAGAGTAGAGAGGCTGAGGTTGCATTTGTTGATTTCGAGAAGGAGTTCCAGGAATAATTCCTATCTTCTACGATGAATGCGGGAAAGAGGCAGTAAATGCGCTCCCTCCAACAGGGGAGTATATCGGTAAGGGAGCTGGGAATCATGTTCAAGGACCTCCTACATTTTTCTCCAGACCCTTTTCCAGATGATGAGTCTCGGGCAAGACGTTTAGAGGAGGTGCTCCGACCCTCCCTCCAGTACGCTGTTACACCCTTCACCCTACCGACATACATGGATTTCCAGAAGAAGGCCAAAGTCGTGGAGAGGATGCACACGCTGGGAGGTGTTTCACAGAAGGTGACCCAGATGGGATCATCGAAGAGGAAGGATTTCAACACCAGACCACCAACATCAGGACCCTTTCGGTTCCGACCAGCATAGAGCAGGCCATAGTAGTCCCAGTTCCTGTCCCCTGGTCCTCTCCCCTTCCTTCTAGGCCCAGGAATGAGGTGCTTCGTCTGTGGGAGCCATGGACATCTCCAAAATTAGTGCTCGGACCGAGTACAGTACGTCGGTGGCGGACAGGCCCAGCACCCGCCCAGGCAGCATCTTACAGCTAGTCCCTTCCAGCAGCAGTAGCAGGGGCAGTGAGCTTCCTCTCCTCCAAGGTCAGAAGTTGCAGGAGGATGCCAGCCTCAGGGCGCTCCTCAGAGACCTTGACTAGGGCGTGGTCAAGGAGGTGGCCGACAGATGAGAGGCATAGGAGCTGGGTGTGGGAAGTTGGACGCCATGGAGGCAGTAGTACCAGTAGGACCAGAGTCCGTTCAAGGTAAGATATGTTTTTTTAGCACTCCTGATTATGCCTTGTTCGATACCGGAGCTTCACACTCCTTAATGACACCTAGTATAGCTCGTGCATTGGGTCTAGTTACTGAGAGACTTCCAGTTCCCCTGGTGCTGAGCAGACCATTTGAAGGTCAGACCGACTTGTTATATGTTTGTCAAGGATGCAAGCTAATGATAGGACCACATCAGTCGGTCAGGGATCTACTACTGCTACAGATATATCCATACAATATCATCCTAATAATCGATTGTCAGTTCTATATGTGTTCCATCATCGACTTCTTTCGAGGAAGGGTTGTGTTATCTGTTTTGGGCGGCCGACGTGCTACTTTCACTGGAGGGTGGAGCAGTCAAAAGGGCAGAAGGTGAGAGGAACCCCTCCTCTCCTTATTGGTCGAGCTGTCAGTAGATCCAATAGATGCGTAGATGGTGGAGGTTCCAGGAATCATCAGAGAGTTTATGGACGTCTTTCCTGAAGAGGAATGGACTCTACCCACTCGACGTGATATCAAGTTTGGGATAGACATGAAACCCGATGCTCGTCTGATTTTGATGGCTTCTTACCATATGGCACCTTCGGAGCTACTGGAGTTATAGATTCAGATTTACGATCTGATGAAGAGGGATTATGTTAGACCAAGTGTGTCACTGTGGGGGTGCTCTGGTCTTGTTGGAAAATAAGGCGGATGGTGGTCCCATGTTGTGTATAAACTACAGGAGGATGAATCAGGTAACGATCAGGAATCGCTACCCTCTTCCGAGGAGAGAGGATCTTTTCGACCAGCAGAAAGGGGCAGGGTGGTTATCGAAAATCAACCTGTGGTCTCAATATCACCAGTTGAGAGTGAAAGAGGGAGACATCCTAAATACGATGCTCAGGTGCAGATATGGACACTTCGAGTTCGTAGTCATTCCTTTAAGTGTTACAAACGCCCTGACTGTGTTCATGGAGCTTATGAACTCCATCTTCTAGGAGTAATTGGATTGATTCATAGTTGTGTTCATTGATGATATCCTGATTTATTCAAGATCAGAGGAGGACCACAGAGAGCACCTAAGGATGGTTTTGGAGGATCTCTGACAGCACCAGCTCTATGGGAAGTTGTCAAAATGCATGTTCTGGACAGGAGAAGTGCATTTTCATGGGCACGTAGTGTCCGAACATGGGGTAGCGGTGGACCCATCAATGGATGAGGCGGTTGTTTCTTGGGAAGCACCTAAGAATGTGGTAGAGGTTTGTAGTTTAATTGGGCTGGCATGTTACTATCAGAGGTTCAAACACAACTTCTACCGAGTTGCAGCCCCTTTTACATCCTTGACCAAGAAGGACCAGGTTTTCGTGTGAGGTGAGCAGTGCGACGCAGCCTTCCGCTATCTGAAGGAGAAGCTGGTTAGTGCCCCAGTGATGAGACTACCAGAAGAAGGGGAAGCCTATGAGGTGTTATGTGATTCTTTAGGGAAAGGCCTCATTTTTGTGTTGATGCAATGATAATGGGTGATCTCTTTTGGGTTTAAGAAGCTACACCCTCATGAGCGTAATTATGCCACCCACGACCTGGAACTTGCAGCTGTCATTTTTTCCCTAATGTTATGGCGGCATTACCTCATCGTAGAAAACTTTGTGGTCTTCACGGATCATAAAATATTGAGGTATATCTTCTACCAATGGGAGCTAACCATGCGACATCAAGGGTGGGTGGAGTTCCTCCAGGATTACGAATTCGAGATTTCCTACACTTCAGGTAAGGGGAATGTAGCAGTTGATGCCTTGAGTAGGAGATCGTAGAAGGATGCGGTCTGAGAGTCGGAAGACGCCTGAAAGTCGATGGAGGTGTGTGCTGCCTTGCACCTGGATGCGAGGACGGATGGTGGTAGAGGTATCTGGTATCAGATGACAGTGCAGTCCTCTCTGTTTTAGCAAGTGGAGGAGTCTCAGTGGGGAGACCCAGAGTGCGAAGTGATGTGTGACCGAGTTGACCAGAGCAATGCTCCGGATGGTTGGACGGAGGATGGTTATAACCGGATTCTTTTCCGTGGAAAGATGTCTGTTCTAGAGGCGATGCGTGGAAAGGATCATAGTGAGTTCCAGAAATAACCCCTAGCAGTGCACCCAGGAGTTCCCAAGATGTACCAGGGTCTGAATAGAGAGTTCTGGTGGCACGGAGTAAAGCGAGTTGTGGCAGAGTTTGTGGCCAAGTGTCTAGTGTGTCAGCAGGTGAAGTCTGAACACCGTGTTCCAGGTGGCCTGCTGCAGTCTATGGATGTCCCCGAGTGGAAGTGGGAGGACATCTCGATGGATTTCATCACAGGGAAACCCAAGGTTCAGCTCACTTTCTGGAGATTAAGGCGTCGAGTGCGGTGGATGCTTTGGCACGAAGGTATGTGGATGAGGTGGTGCGGTTTCATGGAGTTCCAAGGTCCATATTCTGGGATAGGGATGCATGGTTTACCTCACAATTCTGGAGAGGATTGCAGCATGATTTTTGAACCCATCTACGTCTTAGGACTGCTTTCCATCCCCAGACAGATGGAAACACAGAGCGCACCCATCATGACCGTGGAAGATATGCTACAGGAATGTGTTCTGGAATCAGGAGGATCATGGGTGCGAGACTTTCCTCTGGTAGAGTTTTCCTACAATAATTGCTATCACTATACCATTGGTATGACCCCATTTGAATCCTTGTATGGTAGACCATTCCGCACACCTGTGTGTTGCACTGAAGTCAAATAGGCCGACATCCTTGGCCCGGAGGTGGTGTAGAGCACGCCAGAGAAGGTTCAGCCTATATGGGAAAGGATGAAGGTGGCCCAGGACCGACATAAGATGTATGCTGATAGTAGAAGAAGGCCCTTGGAATATGAGGTTGGAGACCACGTGTTTTTGAAGATCTCCCCTCGTCGTGGACAACATAGGTTCGGCAAGGGGAGTAATCTTTCTCCCAGGTTCATCGGACCCTTCGATGTGTTACAGAAGGTCAGTGAAGTGGATTATCAGCTATCATTACCACCACAATTACTAAGGATACATGATTTCTTCCACATGTCCCAGATCCATCGGTATCTACACGATGATTCGCACGCCCTCGGCTGGGGAGAGCTATACATAGAGGATGACGTGACCTTTTTGGAATGAATAGTGATGTTCGAGGATCGTGAGAAGAAGGTGCTTTTTGGGTGAACCATCCCTTTGGTTCATGTGTTATGGAGACATGGTGGGCTTGAAGAGAGTACATTGGAGAGGGAAGCACATATGTGTGCCTAGTACCCAGAGTTGTTTTGAGTTTTGTGATGTTCAGTTTATACTTGTTGTAGTGGAGCGTATTTTCCTTGTTGGCTATGAAATATGTGGTTTTTATTTCTTCTCTGAATGTGTGTGAAATGTCCTGGATATAGGAAGGGGTGGATCCTACCCCTAATCAAGACGCATTAATGTGGATGCGATTAAACCCATGCGGGCGAGTCAGTGCCGCCCAAAGAGGATAATATCTTGACATGGTGGAAGAGACTCCCCAAGCCACATGACTGGGTAATTTTACATGGAATTTTGCATGGTTCTTAAGAGTAAGGTAATTTTATTTAGTTAAAAATGGGGTTAGCTCCTGAGAGGTATCTTTCGAAGTGGTTGTTCGGACCCTCTCTTTCCTGGTTGTTTGGATTCTCGAGGGCGAGAATAGTTTGAGAGGTATCTGATGTAATGGCCCAGGTTTTTGGGGGTCCATTACTTTGTAAAAATATGATGTTGGGTGTTCAGGGTAGTCTCTGTAATGGTAGCTCGGTCTACCAGTAGCCGTAGCCTACCGGTAGCTTGGCCTACCAATAGTTTGGTCTACAGGTAGCTGCAGCCTACCCGTAGCTCGGTCTATCGTTAGCTGTAGCATACCTATAGCTCGGTTACAGGTAGCTGCTGATAGCCACCGGTAGCTCTCGACTACTGGTGGATGTAGCATACCAGTATCTCGGCTACGAGTTTCTATCAGCCACCGGTAGCTCTTGGCTACCAGTCCGTCTCAGCCACAGGTAGTTCTACCCCACGGGTTTTCCAATAGTGCCTCCTTTTTGCGCAAATTGGGTTTTAAACCCTATTTTGACCCCTTTAATCTTGTTTTAATGCCCAGTAACGCCCATAAATAGCATTTAATTAAATTTTTTTATGAGGAGTGATGGTGTGTACGTTGGTTTAAACTGACCCTAAGGGAGAGGACCCCTTTAATGATGTGTGGGGTCATGTGGTCAACCCAAGACCCCGCTCTTTATACGGTTTCGCATTATTATCTCAACCATCCCTGACCTTTATAAACTAAAGGCTTATCCCTGGGATCTTTCTTTTTCTCAATCTCCCCCCATCGATTCGTCTGCTTGTCCTTGAGTTCCCGAGGCCCCACATCGAAAAATCACGTATCTTCTATTCCTAGCACGTGAAGATAAAATTCGATCGTCGATCAATCAAGTAGGGGTTTCACCTTCATATCTCCTTTATGTGTATCTTGCGGGGTGTACATGATTTTGATTCTATGTAATTGGATGAACCAAACCTTAATGAAGATAATAAAATAGATTCTAAAGAATGAAGGGGGGTGTGATCAATGATGCTGCTTTGTTTTATGATCTTCCATGATTAATGATTTCTGAATTGTGTGGGATTACACCTACTGAAAATCATGGTCGTTGGTGGTCTTTCTCTGTGCACTAACGAACCCTTACCTCTGGTGATATTTAAATGTATTTTATTGTGTTTGTGAACCCTTTATGTATAATGGAATTTGGTTAATTATGTACATCCGACTAAATAAATTGAAAGCACGAGGATCAGTCCTTTCTGTGATAACCCCGGTTAAAGCACAATGAAGTTGAAATCATGGTGTGTGTTAAATATTTTAAATCAGGAAATACCGGCATGGTCCTGCATTGTGTTGGTGGTGGTGGTTGGGTTGTTTTTTCTTTCACGGGCCGATTGCGGGGTGATGTGGGTCGGGATGGGATCCCCTGTTGGTATGCTTCCACTGGTTGTGAATTTGAGGCAGGGTGGTTACCTTGATTATATCACAAATTGGGGTGGAATCCTATGTTGTTGAGAAACAGTTGACTCCTGGATTTTTTGGAAGATGGGTTTGTACCTTGGGGTTTACTTTGGTTCCAGTACTTCGAGGGATCTTCCTTATCCCTTTGTGGTTGTGGCTTTGAAAGGGAAGTAGGTTTGAATGCTTAAATTACTGTTGGTTGTAACTTTTCACTTGGTTGTCCTTATGCTGGTAATTTCCCAGTAAGTCCAAAAACTTATTTTAAACATTATTACTGAACTCGAAAACAATGATGGGACAAATGGGATCCGGTTTGGTGTGAGTTGTGACTTGGGGATAGTGATCTTTAGGTTGGATGAACAAAACCTGGATTGGGTGAGTGCTTGATACCTATATATATAATTGTAGTTTTTTGTTTCTTATTCGCACCCCACCCAAGTAGAGCACATAGTGTCGAACACCCCCACCACATGGGGGAGGGTGTTATTCCCAAAACATCTATTAGTGGCTCGTTATTAGCTCGATTATTCTCCCTTTTCTGGATTTCCCAAGTATCTTCGGGTAGGCTGTGATAGCCTGAAGTCCATTATTAGCACAAGAATCTTCAGGAAGGGTATTGTGGTGGTTGGCCCAGGTTTGTGCAGGCGGGTGGTTTCTCAAGTGTCTTTGGGATGAGGAACATGTGTCTTTGGGCGTGGTAGTGGATCTTCTAGCCCATGTGTCTTCGGGCATGGCAGTGGTTGTTCTGTCCTAGATGTTTGCAAGCATGGTTTCATGAGACAGTGGTAGCCCAGGTGTTTGTGGGTGGGGTTTGGTAGTGGGACAATGTGAGGATATGGCCCAGGTGTGTGCGGGCGGGGTGTGGCAGTTGGACTACGGTGAGAATGGCGGGATAGGTTCGATGCGTAGGATGTCTTTAATAACTAGTGGGAAAGTGGCGCGGGGTACCCAATCATCGATGTGCTTTTATTATACATTACTTTTCTTGCGTTATTTGGTGAGTGTGGCCGGTGAGTGGGATGGATGAACATATTGATAGTGTTGGTTGTCTGATTCTCACGGGACATTAGTATATTCCCCCACTTGTGCACACAATTCATTGGTTTTCCCTACCGAGTATACTTGTTTGCTCACCCTACGTATATGAAACTGCTTTCAGGTTTCCAGAAGGACTTTGGGGATCGCGCAGGACCATACTAGCGAGGGCCTTTTGGAAAATTGATGTTGTTGCCTTTATTTTTTGGTATTCTTTTTACCTTTTGTCATTTGAGACTTATACCTTTTACCTTTGAACATGAATATGGGAATGGTTTATTTTTTCAGCTATATTTTTACTTTCAGTTTTGTGTTGTGGAATTTACTATCTTATCTCCCAATCCTGTTTAAATGAAAAAGGGTAATGCCTTCCATTTAGTGTGTGATTCTCTAACCTTGGTTATAGTCTCCACTCCGGGACCTATTGAAGGCGGGTTTTGGGGGTCATTATCTCTCCTTCAACTTAAAGAAGGAAGGGCATGGAAATCTGCTGACCATTCCCTGCTTTTGGTGAAGGCGGGTTGTGACCTTCATGATATTATATTCTTTATTTCATTACATTTCATTATAGAGATGGAATCATCTCAAGATACCATTTATAAGTTTTATTTGAGACAATTTAATTTCTTTTCGATATTGTTTATGTTTTTGATTAATTTGGTGAAATAATATGATCCATATCTCAAGAACATTCATGATTTTCTTTGTATTATATTATTTATTGATATACTCATGTTATAGTAATAATTTATATTTGTTATTATATAATATAGTTATGAAATTTTTTATGAAGGCTATACATTACACTATATTCGGTCATAAATCTATGTTCTATAAAAGGGTTCCCAAGTATATTATACCATTCTACTATAATATATAAAAGGCAATTTGACCCATTTTTATTTTATCAATCTCTTCAATGGAATATTATTTTCTCTTTCTAAACAAGAATCTTTTCTATCCATTTTACCATGAAAATGTAATATTATTTTGTTCTCGTACGACATGTATGTATTTACCTGCCAACATTTATTCGAATCCCAATTTTTATTGTAAAAAATCCTAATACTTAAGAAAATGTTTTTAAAATTAATTATCATGGAAAATTGATTTTAAAATGGTTTAAAACATCATTTATAAGATCTCAGGGAAAATTATTTTAAAAATGTTTCAAATAATATTTACATGTTTTCAATGTGCTTTCATTGAAATGGTTTTTTTCAAAATGTTATCATGATTATTTTTTATATTAAAAAAATTATTTTAAAAATGTTTCCAATATATATTTGTATGATTTTAATGTATTTTTAGAGAAAGGTTGTTCCAAAAATATTAATGCTTTCAATAAAAGTTTTCATGTTATTCAAAAAAATGTTTTCAAACAATTTCATAACTATTTTAAGATATTTAAAGGAAAAAGGGTTTAAAAATGATTTCATGTATTCATTATAGGTTTTCATGGTATTTACAATGAAAATTATTTTCTAATGGACTTTGGTCTTATAAATATTATTCAAACAATAAATGGTAATTTTCGTAGAAAACATTTATAAAGGGTATTTCAAAATTATTTTCCATATAAGATGACATCAATTGATGTTACTCATACATTGTAAGAAATGATCTAAAGGTTATATTTATATCCTTTATATGAATGAGTTATTATTAATTTCATGGTCGTTATGAAACCCACTTCTCCTTCATGGGTTGTACGTATATAAAATCCATTTTTATTTTATGGGTTTTTTCATTTGATTAAATGATTAAGAACTCTGTAACTCTTTCCATAGGATATTCTTTTTTACCTATTTATGATACCCATATAATTTCATGGGATACGTTTTTTTTTCATTTATGACATTGTGGTACATGTATGTATGATTTCATTATGTGATGGGTGGGACCTGTACCTCTCCCCATTGCATTGGGTAAAGCTCTATATCTCAAGAGATAGAAAGAGTTAGAATGAGGGTTTACTCAGTTTACTAGTACTGGGATGGAACAAGGGTTTACTCGGTTTAGTAATATAGGGCTGGAATTAGGGTTTAATCAGTTTTGTAATACAGTGCTTTAATAATGATTTACAGGGTTCAGTAAAACCTTGATGGAATGAGGGTTACAAGGTAAAATAATATTGTGTTGGAATGAGGGTTACTCAGTTTAGTAATACTATAATAGAATGAAGGTCACTCAGTTCAGTAATAATGGACTTGAACGGGGGTTATCTAGTTGACTAAATGACTTTTTCCACTAATATTGTCTTGGAAGTGATATCATGTATATTGTGTAAATAATTATATTTTTATATGTTTTCCACAATTCTATGTTTTATTGATACATTATGGATTATTTAAGTATTCTCATTATTTCATTATGATTCATGCCTTATGAACCTCTAATATGTTTTAACTAATCTCTGTTATGATCTTTGATATGAAGGGTATGGTCTTCTATTTCCACGATCATATTCACATACCCTTATGATCAGGTTTATGCTTACATGTCTATCATGTTTTCCCTGACTAAGAATTTGAGATCCAACATTTTATATTTCTATTACCCCATGATAGGATGACATGTACTATATTTCATAAGTATAAGAGGGGTTCTAGTCATGAAGGACCTAGTGAGAGATGATGTATCACACCCAAGTACCAATGTTTATGTTTCCTTCTTTCCAATTGTAATAGACCAACTATGGTCTTCAGGCGTCTATTTGTATAATGTTTATATATTAAGAAAATGTTATGTAATGATAATATTTTGAAAATATAGGGTCTCTATAGTTGGTATCCATGAGAATTTATAGCTATATATACAAAACTAGGATGAGACAACTTTATTGAGAACCCTAGGTATATTTATATGGATATGTCTATGGTTTTTTCTAAGGATAAGTGTTAGGATGAGTTAACATTTAGGAAAATGTCTTCGAATTTTGGTGAAGTATAGAGTGAGTGGTGTCCATGAAACACATCCCCATGTGTATACTACAAGTGGATGTGTCTCTAACATAGATTTACCTGGGGGTAATAACTCTTATAAGTGGTTTCAGGATTAACATAGAAGAATCTAATACTGTACAATTTTCCCTGTTTCACACATTTTTTGAAACTATTATGGGATATAATATGTCAATTTACAAACACATCATGAAGTATCATGAAGAATTTAGATATATGTTAGCTACGAATAACCAAGGATAAAACTAATGTCTTATAGTTTATGGAATGTTTTAGGATTTATACATCCTATAAGTAAATATATTAATGATTTTGGGGTTTTCAACTATGACAGTTAATGTTCACACTATTCATATAGTGTTAGTCAATGGAAGGATCTAGAAGGAACTAGATTAATGTAGAATGTGATTGAAGAATTTCTGATGAGTAGTCTGATTGGATGATCACTAGATTTAATGATGTCATGATCATGTCGAATCAGTTTTCACATAACATGATTTAAAATGTTTACCTTAACTAACTATCAGACACACCAAGGAATAGAAATAAGGATTTTTCTGAAAGATCAGGTAGTAGAGGCCCCAGAGGCAAGAAGATTTCATTTACATAGTGTCAATAATTTGGAAAGAATCACCAAAGTAATTGTCTTATATGAATAAGAAGGTGTTTTTACTATTGAAAGGAAGGACACAAATCAAGTGAATGTAACGGGAAAAATGAAGAGGTCAGTTATTGAAATGGAAGGGAAATTTGGAATCCCTGAGTCTTCATTGATGGTAATGTGTTTTATGTGTATATAAAATGGTCATTATGAAACATAATGTTCCAAGATGAATCTTAATGAATAGAATAAGCAAGGAGGTGTGAGTAATGGTTACATTTCTAATGATGAATAGACTACAGGTGATATGTTAATGTAAATAGGTACTATGTAATAAGATGAGATATCATTTATAGTGGATTAAATATGAAGAAATCTATGTACTTATGTATTTGGACTCAAAATTTATGAATGATGAAATATAAAAGTGTTTTTTAAATTATATTTTATATCAGTATTTATGAGTTTATGTTGGGCTGGTGATGTGATTTAATGAAAAGAAGAAATTTTGTCTTAGGGAAGGTAAACATTAATATTATCATTATGATAAGATAATGTTGTATGGATAAAGATACATGGGATATGAATAAGTAAATTGGAAAATATTTATTACCTTGAAACTAATTAAGTATTTATTTATATGTTGATTATGTTACCACTATATAAGATTACACCATTGTTGGATTTATTGAGTAAATCCAATACACATTCTAATGGGGAACCATGATTTTTCTCAAAAGGATTACTGAAATTCAAGTTGTTTCCATGTTTTTAGATACTACATGATGCGGGTATTTACATTTTTGTAATGTGAAATCCAAGAGATACATTGTGATATATATCGGAAAAAATTGTAAGCTAATTTTGTGACAATATTTCTAATGATTAGGAGTTTCACCTTTGAAAAGGGTTATAAGGTTGAATTTCCATAAAATGTTTATGTTATGATTTAAAAGATGTATTTTTTTCATATGTTTGTGTTGAAATCCTTGGTTAAAAGTATAATCATATATTGACCTTATTTAAAAGGATTCCACCTTATATATAATATTATTGTGGTTCTAAAAAAGAACATAATGTATGTCGTGTGACAAAAAATCATGTCTGGTAATGATGTGGGTCATGAACCCATGACTGAAAGATGATAAGTGTTTTATGTATACCACTTCCCTACGTGATATCAATATCAATGTATATTTATTTGTAATAAATAAATATTCATGATGAACTATTAGTATTCCTTTTTATTTTTACATATAAATTCATATTTTTTAATAGAAAAATAGTAATACTTTTTGTTCTTTATTGGTCTTAAGAACTATTAAAATAATAGTTTAGTTCTTTGTATATCAATGAAAATTTCTATACATTAATTCAATGATGCAAGGGAGGTGTTAGAAATTTTTCAAACCACAACCAATGAATGGAATTTTGTTTATTGAAAATTATCGTGAATTACTCAACATTTTGAAAGTGATCAAAAAAATTATATTCCTAATACATTAATTATTTTTGAGATGGTGTCCTTTTAAATAAAAAAATTTATCACTTTGAGGCCCACTGTAACACACCAAGATTTCATATTATGTTTTCTTCTTTAAAGTAATTCTATAGCTTGAGCTACACGAAACACTATGTTTGAGCGCGCCCCAACTTACCAAACAAGTCATTCAAAAAAATGTTTATGAATCGTATTAACTGAATTTAAAATTTTATATACTACATATAATTTTAGGATCCATATTAGGTGTTGTTTTATATAATATAAGTACAATTTAAATTTTTTAGATAAAATATGTATTTTAAAAAAATGAAATTTTAGCACCTTTTAGTGGTGAACTATTTTAAATCCAATATTTGACACTTTTATACATTCAATTTGACATGAAAAACTTCTTATTTAGAATTTAGACATAAAAATTTGGTTTTGATGAATTTTTTTTGTTTTTCTGATAACTTTCATATATGGGTTATTAGAGAAAAATACCAAATTGTAATTGAATTTTTTTTATCAGAATAATTTATAGTGTTGAATTATATATTTTAATGGTTTGGAATTATAATTAGATAAAAATTCTACCATTTAATCCAAATTTTTGTCATTGGAATTAATTTCACTTTGAAATTATACATAAACAATGTCAATATTTTGATAGTTATTGTTTATTAAAAACACACTATTTGTTTTGACAACAAGATTTAATTTTAAATTAATTAATACAACATATATGTTTTTAATTTAGTAAAATAGACATCATTTTTGAATTCAGAATATCAAATATAGTTTAGGCTAAATTTTTGGTATTTTTCTGAAAACATTCAATTTGTGATTAATAGTGAAAAACCAAAGTGTTATTATTTAAAATCAAATATTTATTTAAATAATTAGTTATTTTATTTTAATTAATATTAGTTCATGATAAATACATAATATCTATATATTTCAACGTAATTCATTGGAGTCATTTTATTATAAGTTTAGATATATAAAATTTTATGGATCTTTTTACCGTCTTTTAACCACCTCCTAAGAGCATTTGAAAATTTGTATAAAACATAATTTTACCACATCTGTGAGTTGAATTTCAAAAATCCAAGAGTCACGGTTCATATCGGTAATTAAAATGTGATTCAATAAGATAAAAATAATTTTTGGTGAATAGTAACTTTTTACTTTCATTTACAAATGTTAATCATAAATAGGGTAATTAAGAGTAAAAATGATATTATGCTTTCCCTAAAACATGCCTTAATTCTATTGGATATGTGTAATTCAACCAAAAATAATCTTAGGAATAATATATGATCCTTTAGGTCCACTGGGATTATATTAGGACATTTATTATTATTTAATTAAAAGAAGAGTTAAAAGTGATAAATTCAATGTTTAATAACTAATCCATTTTTAATATTTGGTAACACATAAGATAAATTCAAATATAAATATTCATTAAAAATATAAAAAAGATTTCCTACATAATGGTATTTTATTTATAATTTTTAGACATTAAATAATTAAATTTATTTATAACACAATGATGATGCAGTAATTACCATACTAATGAACAATTAGAATACTTGATATTATAAATATCAAAATAAATCTAAATTGAGACTTTTATTGAATTAGACTAATTTTATAGGTTAATATGACAAGTTAGGGTCAATTAAATGTATTTAATTCGAAGTAATAACATTATCAGGACTTTAAAAAATATCAAATATTAAATATTGTCAAAATTTAAAAAAATGAGTTTTTAAACAAATACAATATTATTGGTTGACATAATAATCATAGAAATATAAGGATCAGCCAAAAAACTTTTATAATACTATTTGTATCATTAATTAACCACTTGGGGTTCTCATGAATGTTTATTGTATGTTTATAAACCATATAATATAAAAATACCTAGAGACATAGTAAATGTCAAACTATAAAACTAAGAGTTAAATCTAAATGATAAGGTTAATATAGTGACCCAAACCTGCCTGAAACCTATTTTTTTGAGAGCTTTTTGACCCATATCCACCTTATCCATTAAGTAATACATTCTGATCCATTAGAAACATAAAATGATTTTATTATAAAATAATATTTCAATCTTTTCTATGGTTCCCCTCATCCCTCTTATAAAAGGGCACTTCTCCTTCTCTAAAATTCACACCTTCAATGCAATTTGGATCGGCCAAATTCTGGCCAAATATCCTCCCAACTGTCCTACCTTCACCCTAGAGGCCTTCCTTTAGTTAGAAATCCAACCTAAAGAGCACTTTTGATCAAATCAAAAGGAAGAACCCCGAAGAAGAGTTAAATATTTCCTCCCCTCTCTGATGTTCTTTTAGTCTTCCACTTCCTCTATCATTGTTGTTTCCATTTCAAAATACTAAATCATGTATATTATCTATATTTTGAAGCCATTATTAAAAAGGTGCAACCCTATTAATTATTCTATCCATCCTATAAATGACAAAGTCACCGTACATATGTACGCACCAATTACCGTCTCCACGTCGTGGTGTAGTTTGTTATTCAAACACTTCATCAATTGGATGGGTATAATAATGAGTATAAATAATTTATATAATAAATATAATATGATAATTATTCTTTATATGAAATACCATTCAATTATATACCATTTTAATATAAAAATGATATTGTCGCTGCTGTGTACGTACGGATTATAGTCTCCACGAACTCGATGGGATTCATTCCCCCTTGTATCCATTCAAGACTAATTTTCATTTGAGGATTAAAAATAATGTTTTTAAAGACATAATATAATTTTTTATATGAATAAGATAAATCTTATACATAATAAACATTACTTACATAACAACGCATATAAAGGAAAATGAATCAGTTAACACCCGAAACAATTATACTGCTGAAATATCATTATCAATACAATATTAAAAGATCATATATGATATTATATTAATATATATAGTTCTTTTATAATTTAGTAACAATTATTTCACCATTATACAAAATTATAACCTACCCTTGACGAAGGAAAAGTACAAGGTGAGGGGTTTTCATCTCACTTTTATTCCTGTGAGATTCATGCTACATTTTCCACTATTACATTTTGTGTGGAAAATGTACAGCCCATGATTGTATTCACGATGTAATATAATTTAATTTATGTGTATTTACATCTTCATTGTCTTATCCTTCTTTCATGGGGTGTATGTTTCATTAGTTACCAAATCGGTCTGGGAATTTCAAATTTGAATTTTCACTCATTGGGATTTACGCATAATTCATTGATTATTTTATCCAAGATTATGTGTGGAATAAATATTTATTATTTATGTAGTAATTTCCACTCCCCATTGTGTGTACATACTTTTGATACAAATATTAAATCCATTGAAAATGTCACAATTTATTGATATGAATTTGATAAGAGTAATCTTAACTCCAATTTCCATTCATTGAGTTAAACATCCAAGTCATTGGTGTTGTTTTTACAAGAATATGTGTGAATTTCCTCTAATTTAATTACACTGAATATCAAATCATATTGAGTGTATTTATATTTATAACACATAATTATTTCATTGATTTATCCTTAACATAACGATACAGGCTTTATAAGGTATTTCATCACAACTTACATTCCATTGAGACTTCTTTGTTGTTATACCCTAATTCACTTTTATATGGTGTATATAATTTACTTTGACATAGTATATCATGAATCCCTTTATTCTAATGATATTATAATGTTTTCATTACATCAATTATTTGTATTCAAGTGTCTATCTTTCTGTGAGGTACTCTAAATAAAATATCATTTGAAATGTTTTAAAGATATATTATTCTAAATCTATCTCATTAATGACCATGTTTGAAAAATGGTTTTAAGGATTTATCAATATGTACATTAATGTTTTGAAATTAAAATTCCTTTTAAATTATTCAAAGTGGTATGGGACACTTTTATTCAAAAATCTATTTTAAACGACTTCTTGATAGATATTGAGACTTTTAAATGTTTTCATGAAAAAGAGGGATATTTCTCTCATATTGTTTTGTTTATTATTTTCATCATTGACAATATCCTTAAATATTATCAATTTAGGTTAATCTATTATAATAAAATCTTCCATATTGTATTGAATGAGTTATGATTGACTCTGGATGTTCTATTTTTATTCCATTCATGGTTTGAGGTTAAAGTATTGACATTTCGTATCCTAGTTTTAATATGAATGTTTATATTATGATTCCCCATTTCATATGGGGAATGCATTGGAATTAGTAACTGATGGGTGGTTCCCACTATAGCTCGTAAATGCATTGGTATGTCTCATGAGGAAAACTAGTGTCTTCGCATAATCCCTCGATAAAATATTATTTTTTTTCTTGGCACAAGGCCATGACCATGTGGTTATGAAGTCTGGCATTATGCATTCTATCATTATGAAAGTATATTTTGACATTTCATGTTATTATTCTACTAGTATAATATCCATGGGAATAAGTAAAATGTAATTATTTGATTTTATATTTTCTATATTATGTTGAATTTTATTTTTAAAAGGATTTTGTTTTAGTCTTATACATTTCCATAAATGTTTATGCTTATTTATAAAATTTTCGGCTATATTGTTATCCTTACTGAGCATCTGAGACCACACTTTTCAATGTTTTATTTTTCCAGGACGTGAAGAAATATATTATGGTAGACCTACAGGGATAGGATAAGGATATAAGTGTGTTTACAAAGGGAACAAAATGTTGTTGTTGTTTTTATTTCATTTGTAATGTAAAACATATGAGTGTATCTAGTACTTCCAAGGCCAGTAAACTGATCGGTCATCTGGGACATGATTCCTTATATCATGCCAATGTTATTTAATAATGGACCGACTCTGGATAACTGGGGTCAGGGCGTAATAATTGGTATCTGAGGAAGTTTAGTACAAACCGTGGAAACTAGATTTAGATAAAATCTGATTAAAGCACATTACCCAAAGATAGACATTGTGGATTAGTATTGATGAACATCCTTGAATTTATTAAATGTAGAGATTTTTTGTATTTTCAAAGAAATACATACTTCTCTGGATATGTGCACCTAGAGGTGGCTCTGGCACATATGTAACTAACTGTGAAAACTCTGACAAGGAGTTTCGGGCTTCACCTCGGGTATCCTAGTACACGAAAATGGGCCTTGTTTCACTCTTGGTTACGACACTCTCGGGGGATATGCTTAGGATAATTTACATTTTCCTTATAAACCAATTTGAAGGAATTTAATATAAGATGAGATTAAATGACCATGGTTAATCCTAAGGTGTTTCAAATTGAAAATAGGGTTTCATGATGTTCTCTAAATGATTTAATGACTATTGTTACTCACACAATACATTCTGGTTTTAATCAATAGCTGGATTCCAAGGAAGTCATAATAACATTGAGCATAATGTACATGGTGGGAGAAGTGGTGGAAATTATCAACAAAATGGAATTTTTATATGCGTAAAAGATATCGTGTTCATGCCGAATCATTTTTCTAAAAATATGATCAACAACATATATAATAACCAACTCCCAAACTCAATGAAGATGATAATGGAGATGAATGATACGAGCTCAAGTAGTGGAGACCATGGATAAATGAAACCTCAATTTCCATCATGAAGGAAAAGTGTAAAGATACAACAATGAAAGATTCTCAATGGAACAATGAAATTGTTTATGTGTGGGAAATAAGGACATAATTTAAAGAATTGTGAAGGAAAAATGAAGAGTACTATGGGAGAAAATAAAATTGATCCCAAGAACCAATTTACAGTCATTTTTCATAAATGTAGGGGACCTGGAAAATTGTCGAGTGAATGCCCTATTCTATAGCGTAACCTCTTGGTCAAGGAACAACCTATTTGGAAATAAATGAATGGTGAAATGTTTAAAAGTGTTAGTGATATTTGTTTATGGAATTACATTGGAAGACTTTTCTCTTGTATGTGTAACCCTACAATTTGTTATGTGAAAATGATTTTTTACAAATAATTGTCTTTTATATTGTTGATATAGTTATAAATAACCATTTGGGATTATATGATCCTTGAATTTGATGCAATTACATGTTATTAAATTTTAGGATGAAAATGTGAGGTATAAGATAACATTTGTGTTGAAATTATGTTATAGTTATTTTGAGAAATTTATCTCATTTTGGGAATGTAAAAAAATATAGTTTTTCAAAATGGACAACACGTAGACCATGTGGAAACCCATCGTGTCAGAAAAAGCTATGGGAATCGAACCCACAACCATAGATTCATATGGATTTATTGCCTACCACTAGACTACGTGATGTCCCTGGTCAGGGTGACTAATTATTTTTAGTTAAATGATTTTATTGATTAATAATGCGTTGATTTTAGATCTTATGTACTATTAAATTGATATCCTTAGTATAGGAAAATGTTTTTGTGATTATGTGATAAATGTTATTTTGGAATAAGTTTGCTCTATTGGGAAAACAATATGCCTAAGGAAAATATAATACTATGGGATTTCATTTAAAGAGTAATGGTTGATTAGTATTTATTTTTTTATTGAGAATTTATAGTGATTTGGGTTATTTATGGAAATGATTAACTTATCATAGAGAACATGTGATTATGTTAATTAATTTTACGTATGTGACTTTAAAAGTAGTCTATGTTATTCAGAGATACAATTTAACATGGTAAACTGTGTAATCAACTTATTCTATGTTTTGGGTTTAAATATTAGTTTGGATTATATTGAAATATTTTAAGGAATATTGTTTATTGAATGGTATTTATTTAACTTGGGTTATTGTTGGTTTAATTTTAGAAATTATGTTAATTATTTCTTTCTCTAAATGATTAACATTTTGGGGGTTCATTTGATCTTGTACTAACCATTATGGTTTTGTTGAATCATAAAGAAAAGTTAAATATATATAGTTTATCCTTTGTAGATTATGTGATTCTCTAGACGTTGATTCTAGCACTTTGGGTATGAAAAAGTATTCTTAAATACTCATAATTTAACAAAAACATGAGTTAGTGGTAGAAATTTATTAATGAATGAAACTCTACTTAAAAAGTAAGTATATATCTTTATGTTCGTAGTTAATCTCATAAACAAATTCTGCAACTTTATAAAATGGAACCTAAAACAAAAAAAAATGTTGTTTCTTTAATGATTCTACTAGGAAACTAATGACTATTTATCCAATCACTTGTTTTTGGTTTCTTGTTGTTAACTTTATCCTGATCACGTTTTCTATCCCTCTCCATCAGAACTTGACACATAGTTTATCTTCTGTATCCATGTTTTCCTACATCGAATACTAGTATGGGTTATCTCTAGTGACCTCTATACTTCTATTTCATTCTTTTAAAGTGATTTTTTTATTTACTCTTTTTCGATGTGTGGCTTTGAATGATGTTACCAAGCCTAATTTTATAAAATTAGGAGGACCCAATTTCCAATATGGGAAAGAATGTAACACCCCATGATTTCATATTATGTTATCTTCTTTGAACTAATTCAACAGCTTGTGCTATATGCCACATCGAGTTCGAGCAGTCCTAGACATACAAAACTAGCCGTTCAAAAATAATGGATATGAATAGTATGAAATGAATTTTAAATTTTATATACTACATAAAATTTTAGGATCATATTATGTGTTTTATTAGATAATATAAGAGCAAAATAAAATTTTCACATCAAAAAAGTATTTTTAAAAATTGAAATTTTATGGCCTTTTAATGGGGAAACCTTTTAAATAAAATATATGACTTTATTATATATTAAATTTTACAAAAAACATATTATTTGGAATCAAGACATAATTTTTTTAATAAATTTTTGATAATTTTCTGATAACTTTCCTATTTGTGTGAAAAGAGAAAAATACTAAATTTTAATTGAAAAAAACATTTTTAATCAGAACAATTTATAGTTTTAATTATACATTTGAATGTTTTGGAAGTATAATTATATAATATTTTTACCATTAAATTTAATTTTGGTCATTGGAATTAATTAAACTTTTAAATTATACATAAACAAGTGTCAATCTTCTAATAGTTATTATTTCTTAAAAACACGCTATATGGTTTGACAATGGGAATTAATAATAAATTAATTAATACAAATTATATGTTTTCAATTTGGTAAAATAGATATTATTTTTGAATTCAGAATATCATATATATCATATGCTTAATACATGACATTTTTCTGAAAACATTCAGTTTTTGATGAATAGTGAAACCACTACGTTATTAGTTAAAATCGAATTTTTATTTAAATAATTATTTATTTTATTTTAATTTTTTTTTGGTCAATATAAATAAATAATATCTATATTTCTTCAATGTAATTCATTGGAATCATTTTATAATATGTTTAGATATATAATATTTTTTGTAAATTTTTATCGTCTTTTACCCACCTCCTAAGAGAATTTTCAAATGTGTATAAAACCTAATTTTACCAATTATGTGAGTTGAATATAAAAAATATGAGAAATATGGTTGATATAATTAAGTAAAATTTGGTTCAATAAGATGAAAATTATTTTTTGTGAATAGTAACTTTTTTACTTTTATTTATCAGTGTTAAATGAAAATAAGGTAATTAAGGGTAAAGATGATATTATAATTACAATAACACATGTAAAAATTCTATTGGATAAGTGTAATTCGACCAAAAACCTCATTTGGAATAGAATATTATCCTTTAGATCCGCATATATTAGATTAGGACATTTATTATTATTTAATTCAAAGAAGAGTTAAAAGTTTTAAATTCAATTTTTAATAACTAATCCATTTTTAATATAGGGTTACACATAAGAATGATTAGACTGGAAATATTCATTAGAAAGATAAAATGACATGATAAATAATTTTATTTTATTTATAAATTTTATACATTAAATAATTAAATTTATTTTTGATAAAATGATGGTGCAGTTATTACCACATTAATGAAATATTAAAATAATTGATATTATAAATATCAAAATAAATCTAATTTTATACTTTCAATGAATTCATATAATTTTATAGGTTAATATGAAATGTTAATGTTGATTAAATGTATTTAGTTCAAAGTAATGATTTTTTAGTAATTAAAAAAAAGAAATTATTAAATAATGTCAAAATTGACATAAATGAGATTTTAAAACAAAGACAATATTATTGGTTGATATAATAGTCCAAAAAATATGATGTTTGTCCAAAAGACTTATATAATTATTGTTTTATAATTAATGAACCACTTGGGGTTCTCCTAGATGTTTATAGTAAGTTTATTAAACATATAATATAGAAATACAAAGAGACATGGTAATTGTCAAACTATTTAACTAAGAGTTAAATCTAAAAGATAAGGATGATATAGTGACCGAAACCTTCATATAACCAATTTCTTTGGAGTTTATCGACCTTTCCACACCTTATAATTTAAATAATATATTTTTTATCCATTAAAAACCTAAAATTAATTTATTATAAAATTATATTTCAATCGTTTCCTAAGGTCCCCTCACCCCTCTTATAAATGGGAACTTCCCCTTCACTCAAGTTAACTCCTTAAATATCATTTTCATTAGAAAAAACCATCCCAAATATCCCCCCAACTATCCTACCTTCATCCTAGAGGCCTTTCTTTAGTATGAAATCTAATCTAATGAGCCCTTTTTGTCAAATCAAAAAGAAGAATCCGAAAAAGAGGTAAATATTTCATCCCCTCTTTTATGATCTTTTCTTCTTCCACTTCCTCTTTCATTGTCGTTTCCTTTATAATATAATAACTCTAATATATTCTATATACTGTGATGTTATTATAAAAATGGTAGAACCGTATTCATTATTCTATCCATCCTATAAATGAAAAAGCCACCATGTGTGTGTACATACGGATTATAGTATCCACGTCGTGGTCTAGTTTTTTATTCAATCACTTAATTATTTGGATGGGTATAATAATGATTATAAACTATATAAATAATACATATAACATGATAATGATTCTGTATATGATATACCAACCAATTATATATGATTTTAACATAAAAAAATGATATTGTCGCTCGTGCGTATGTACGTATTAACGTCTCCACGAACTCGATGAGATTCATTCCCCATTGTATCCATTCAAGACTAATTTTTATTTGATAATTAAAAACAATGTTTTTAAAGATGTAATTTCATTCTGAATATGAATAAGATACATCCTATACATAACAAACATTACTTACGTAAAAAATCATATAATGAAAAATGAATCAGTTGACTCCCGAAACAATGATTCTACTGAAATATCATTAGAAATGAAATATTAAAAGTTCAAATATGATTTCATATTAATGTATGTGGTTCTGGTATAATTTAATTACAATGGTTTCACCATAATAAAATATTTTATCCTACCATTTACCTAGTAAATGTAAAAGCTAAGGGGTTTTCATCCACTTTTATTACCGTGAGATACATGCTATATTTTCCACTATTACATTTTGTGTGGCATATGTACTGCCCATAATTGTATTCTTGGTGTAATATAATTTAATTTATGAGTATATACATCTTCATTGTATGATTATTCTTTCATGTGGTGTATGTTTCATAAGTTACCAAATCGGTAAGGAAATTTCAAATTTCAATTTCCACTCATTGGGCTTTACGCACACTTCATTGATTATTTTACTCCATGATTATCTGTGGAATCACTATTTGTTATTTATTTAGTAATTTACACTCCGTTTTGTGTGTATATACTTTGGATACACATAATCAATCCATTAACTATTTCTTAGGTCATTGATATTAATTTGATAAGAGTAATCTTAACCCAATTTCCATTCATTGAGTTAAACATCCAAGTCATTTGTGTTGTTTTTACAAGAATATGTGTGAATGTACTCTGATTTATTTACACTGAACATCCAATCACATTCAATGTATTTATATTTTTCACACATAATTATGTCATTTATTTATCCTTAACCTAAGGATATAGTATTTATAAAGGATTTCATCTCAATTTACATTCCATTGAGACTTATTTTTTTTTATACGCCAATTCTCTATTATATGGTGTATATAATGTACTTTGACATAGTATATCATGAATCCCATTATTCTCATGTTATTATAATGTTTTTATTACCTCAATTATTTGTGCTCATGTGTCTCTTTTTTTGGACCTCTAACTAAAATATCATTATAAATGTTTTAAAGATATATTCTTCTAAATATTTTTCATTAATGCCCATGTTTTAAAAATGGTTTTAAGGATTTATTTATATGGACATTAATGTTTTAAAATTAAATTTTACTTTAAAAGTTTCAATGTGGTATGGGACAGTTTGATTCAAAAAATATTTTAAATGACTTCTAGACATATTGTGTGGCTTTAAAATGTCTTCAAGAAACAGATAGATATTTCTCTAATATAGTTTTGATGATTATTTTTATATGTGGAAATATCCTTAATTATTCTCAATTGAAGTTAATCTATTATAATAAAATATTACATATTTTATTGAATGAGTTATGTTTGACTGTGGATGTGCTATTTTTATACAATTCATGGTTTGTGGTTAATGTATTCACATTGCGTATGCTAGTTTTAATATGAATGTTTAGATTTGGTTTCACCCATTTTATATGAGCAATGAATTTAACATAGTAAGTGACTGGTGGATCCCGTTATAGCTCCTTGATGCATCGGTAGTTCTCATAAGACAAACTAGTGTCTTGGCACAAGGCCTTGACAAAATATTATTTGTAGTCTTGGCACAAGGCCTTGACTATGTGGTTGTGAAGTCTGGAATTATGCATTCCATCATTATGAATGTAGCTATTGATATTGCATATGATTATTCTACTGGTAGAATATCCATGGGAATAAGTAAATAGGGTAATTTGATTTTAGATTTTCCATATTATGTTTACGTTTAAGTTTAAAAGGCATTTGTTTTAGTCTTATACATTGCCTTAAATGTTTATGCTTATTTATGAAATGTTCTGCAATATTGTAATCCTTACCGAGAATCTAATCTCACCCCTTTATACGTTTTATTTTTTCCCAGATGTGAAGAAGTATTTTATGGGTGACCTGTACGGATAGGCTAAGTATATAAGTGTGTTTAAAAAGGGGACACAATTTTGTTGATGTTTTTATTTCATGATGTAATGTGAAAATTATTATTGTATCTAGTACTTCCAAGGCTGCTAAACTGATCAGTCTTTTGGGACATGATTCCTTGTATCATGCCAATGTTATGTAATAATTCACCAACTCTTGGTAACTGTGGTTAGGGAATTACACCCATGACAATCTTTTTATCCTTCCCATGTTAGTGATTGTTGAAATCAATCACTCCATATAATTTTTTTATATTTCTCTATGTACAATATTAACTCATATCCTATGTTCCCCGATGACGAAAACCAGTTATATGTTACATTGGGTAACCATTATGGTACCAGATTTCCAATTTTAGAGATGTTTTAGTATACATTTTTATGATTTGGGATTCTATGAATGAATAATTAATGTTTGAAATCATTGATAACCCATATAAATTTCTAGGGTGAAATTTCTTTTAAGGTGGATACAGTTTAACACCCCATGATTTTGAGAATTATTTTTTTATACTTATTTTATCTTTTAAAAAAGAATTTCCATTTCACATGAAACTAAAAATAGTTATTTATATATAATTTTATTAAAACACACTTTCAAATGGCCAATTCACCTGAAATACCAACTTCAATGGTGCTACACATAATACCAACTAGGCATTCACTACCAGAAATGCTGACTTGGTGTACGACACACAGAAAAATGAGTTTATATGAAACAAATTTTTATATATTATGGGAACTAGAAAATGTGTCCACAAGAATCACCGAATGTGGAAATATATGATCTCATATCATATATTATTTCACAAGCATTTATTTTATAGGTCTTAAAGCACAAACGATTTTACGGATTAGATGTTATGATCGTTCGAAGATATGATGATAAGTAGTTCCCAGAGCCCATGCACTAAACTCCAATCATGAATGCTGATAAGTAATGATGGAAGCCTATGATATATTATGGATATGTTCATAACAACTATAGAAAATCATTATAAAATCCTATATGATTGATGGACACATTTGGGATACTGCCGTAGAGTGATGACGAAAGCCATTGTGAATATGAGAAACCCACCTCTAATAAAACACAATCTTCCTCATCACAAAATTCCTTTTTCGTCTTAGATAGCCCCTCTAAACCCTATTTCCTATAAATATCCTTCTCAGCCACATTAATAGAGAGGGTTATGTGACCCTTTTGTTGGATTATCTCCCATATCACAGTAGTCCCAAGCACCATGAAGTGATTCCCTACACGACGACCTCGACCATTCCTGATGGAGGGATCCCCATTCGGGTTTAAGGAGGCCCCAAAAAGTAGTACTCCTTTGTGGAGAACTATCCATATATAGTTCCCTTTTCTAAATAGAAGCCATGACCTTATTATTTTCTTCCTTCGCAAAGAACCCTTCCTTTATGAAGCTTCTTTCCGAGACACTATGCTTCACAAACCTATTTCCTTCATGAAACAAAATCATTTTTTATGATCCCACATTCACGACCACCAGATCATTCCGTTGGGGCCGTGCCCTCGCACTCACTCTCAGGATCACTATTGGGATTTGGTCTCTACCCTTCAATTCAATAACTTCTCTACTTTCATTGACCGCAAAACAACTGGAGAGTCGCACCATAAGATTTTTTGGCTTGTTCGGCGACATTATACCTAGTTCAGTAATGCACACCCACATCAACCAATGCAATTACATGCTTTTAGATACGCTTTCAAACTCCTTAGACCACATTTGGTAGGCATATTCCACAGAGTCCCTTTCTCATTTCGTGTGTTTATTTTCTCATCATGAATTCCATGAGTACCATGATTCGAACCATTCCTCAAGAAAATCCTCCAAAACCCATCACCTCACTCCCATACATGGATGGACCAGAAAGGGATGCTATTGAATAAATCCCACACCAACCATTGTGTTGTTCTTTATTCATAATAATCCACTCAATAATAGTATAAACTATTGTACACTATATACAGAAAACATATGATGCTTATTGTTACGAATAAGAGATTCCTTATAAAGAAAGCATAATATTACTACAGTCTTCAATAAATGTCATTAAACTATATCATTCCCTATAATTCAATAACAAGGTGCCTCTTATTCAAAAGAATATATTCCTTATGTGAAAAGCATAAGATGATTCATTCCATGATTACAATGGGATAATTTCAAGAGAATTGGAATGTTTTCAAGCAATCCATCACTCCACCTCATTCTTCATGTGTACATAATTCAAATATTCATCCTATTTCATATATTAAGGGACCCCTAGTGGCCTTTTCCCATGCTGCTTATGCTCACCTATAGATCTAGTCCCATGTTTCAATTGAATTTTGATGACACGTTGAGTTTGGCCTCGTGCTTTAAATATGGATAGTGGTTGGCCCTCATTTGTTTTCTTCCATATCAGGATAACGTGATGTGGTGAATGAATTTAGAATATGGTCAGTAGTTATATCACTTCATCAAGCCTCTGTCAAAATGTTCTGAATGTCTGTCATATGATTCACAGTTTTCATCTACATTTTTTTGAACTAATTCCAATTCCCTTGGTGTTACCCTACATATACACTCACACATAGGTGTAGGCCCCAATTATATTCTTCATCCCAAAAATGAGTTGTGATGACCTCTTGGACATACATGAAGATGATATTACGGGTTGGTTCCACTTGTAAGCCCCATCCACCACTGTCTCTCTTGAGCGATACCAGGGCATCTTTGTTGCAAAATCCCTAGTCACAGTCACCGCTCCTATGCAGTACCATAAATCATCCATGTGTAACCCCATTTACCATTTCCACTCCTTAGAGACACCCAGGTAGATTCAATTTTTAAGAACCATTAACCATTTTTTCTCAATATCAGCACTCAGGAAGCTTCCATCTGTAATCCACAATCACTATTTTCACTCCATAGTGGAAACCGAGATTCTTCGATGTGTATACGCCTTTCACCTTTTCTTCCTCTTAGCATCTCCCAAGTATCATCCATAGATAATCCCCCATTCACCATTTCCCTTTCTTAGCGGCACCCAAGTAACTTCCATGCATAATCTTCTTTCACCATTTCCTCTCCATAGTGGCACCCATGTAGCATCCAGACGTAATCCTGTTTCACCAATTTCGGTCCTTGGAGGCACCCAGGATGATTCCATGTGTAATCCTTATTCTTAATTTCCTCCTCACGTTTTCCACTCCTTAATTTCACCCAGTAATCTTCCATGAGTAATCCACATTGACCATTATCGTTCCATAGAGGCACTCGGATAGAAACCATGTGTTAGCCCATGTTTCTTCTTTGGGCCTCTATCCATGGGTATTCCCCACTCCTCTACTCGAAGATGCACCATTTGTTACACAATAGTTAGGGATTTTTTTCTAATTTATTCTCTCACTGATCATGAATCACGTGGTATTTGAGTATGAATCGACCATTAAACCCTCTTTGGGTTGTTAACCATACGTAAACCTCATGCCCCTCCATACCTATCTATATAGATTTTATCCATTCCCTCTTTTATAAAGGTATATAAGATGCCTCTATGAGGTTAAATCTCATCACCCATCTATCCCAACCATTTCATTCCAGTTCACCCTCATCCCTCATGACATTAAATTGTATGCTAGTTTCTTCATGCAAGAGACTAAACTATATTCTTTTAAACAAGTGGGTTTTGATCCATGTCTCCTAGAAAAGGTATATAATAATCCTCCCAGAGGATCAAAACCAAACATTGGTAAACTGAGACATCCCATTTATTATGGCCCATATCTGTGGTCCTGCCCAAGTGGTGTTAGACTAGATCTTAGGGATCCAAACTGCATAAACCCCACACAATCCATATACATCCAACCATGAGTGTCCCACTTATGATGGTAATATTACCTTTTGTAACCCCCAACATATCTCTAGGTCATTGTCATTTGTCTGCACCTCAATTTCAAGCCTTTCAAAGTGAAACTACATGGGTTTCGATCCCTACCTTCTATACATGGGACGTAAAAAGCCACTTCAAGGTTAAATCCTAAACAATTTTAATCCATGGTGATCCCATTTCCATGGAGCATTTTTAGTTTATTCCATTAGTGATGTATAGATCATACATCAAGCATTGATATCTTCCCTTTATGGGAAATGACACCCTAGGTCTACTCTCATTGATCATTCTGATCCATCAATCCAATGTCCCCCTTTTTTGGGTGCACATTCCCTGGTCCTCCCATGGGTGTCTAGATCAGACAAAAAAGTGCGATATGTTCCCATTATGGGACACACCACCCTGGTTCCACTATCATTGAGGGTTCTAATCAATCCATCCAATGTCAAAAAAATTTAGGTGAACTCTCCCTGATCCACCCTCATTGGTGTACAGATCAGACATCACGGTGTGATATCTTGTCTTTATGGGAAACACCACCCTAGGTCGACACTTATTGGGAGTTCTGTTCCATTAATCCAGTAAACATTGCATGTGCTTCCTATTAGTGAAGTGAAAATTTTATTCACCTACATAGGGCATTCTGATCACTTTCATTCTATCTCTTTAATACTATTAACTCAAGGCGTACCCCGTATAGAAGAAGAGTTATCAGTGGAAAACCTCATAAACTACACCTTTGGAATAAACATATCCTAAAGTCATTAAACTCACAGAATACCCCATGTTAAACATTGTAATCTAAGTAAAACATCAGTGAAATGACTTCGAAATAAGATACATTGCGACCAACGTGGGATATCCCATATTCTACACCCGTCACATGCCCTCTTAGGAGGAAGAATACGTGTCATCCAATGTCCAAGTATCCAAATATTCCCCAACTACCCGATGTTACAATCTACTCTGATCAAATAATTCTTCCATTTTGAGATCCCTTAGAATTTCAAAATAGAATCATTGTAATTAATTGTCATCCACAAATGATATGGTTCATGGAATGAGATTCACGAACGATGAGTAAAATATATGGGGTAGAAAAGGACTAGGTGAATGTTTACAAGGAAGAATCCATGGAAGTAGAAAAAATATTTATAAATAATTAAATGAAATAATTATAACATATCAATTAAACATTGCTTTAGTAATTGTAATTAGTACCTTCCAAATATTGGTTATAATTTTTTTATATAAATAATACGTATTGATAATGAAATATATGATATTTGATAATGTATTTTTATGTTTAAAATACAATTATTTCGAATTAGAAACATCTAATAATGAAAGTAATTTTAGATTCATTTATAAATGGAATTTTATAAAATAAATTACATTTTTGAATTAAGAATTTGGAAATTATTTTAGTATGAAATTTGGATCTTTTTTGAAAAACATCATTTGTTGAAGAATAGAAAAATAAAAAATACTTTTTTTAGTTAAAAACTACATTTTTTCCTAATTAATTTGTAATGAAAAATGATATTATAATAATTAATTAACATAACATTAGTTAATCATTACATATATTAAAAATATTTAACTAATTTTAATCAATTGAAATTTAAAACTAAATATAAAATCATAACAATCTATTGAACTTTTTACTTCTTTAAAACCACATTATTTCATTTTTCTACAGGGTTAGCACTAATCATAATTTTTACAAATCTATGATTTTAATTTAAAAAATAAAAAAGAAAACATTTTAGTCATTTTAATATTGAGATTTTTAGAAGACTATGTTAATTTTTGAAAAAATATTTTTGTAAAAGTTATTAAAATTAATGACACAATTTAAGGTAGAATTAAGCTTAATTAGGGAATGAACCTTAAAAATAAGGGCGTAAATTTCCTATACACTTGTGGAATGCCCATTGGATATATATAATGGGGAATACCCCTTAAATTCATCATTTTTTATGGTTTTAATGATTTTTTTGTGTAATAACATGTGTACCCCTAATTTGTTTTTAAAAATTCCAAATGATTCCTTTTCCTTCACTATAAATGTCCACCACCTCTACCCATTCATCACACCTCTCTAAGCATTTATGTTCATAAAAGATCTTTCAAAATACCCTTTGTCACATTCATGATTTATTTTAAAGTTATTTTTTATGTAATTTCCATTCTTTCTTTGTTTGTGAGGGTTTTCCCTTGGTTTTAGTATAATATGGTTGTTTCATCATGAGTTGGGTAAAAGAGTGATCATATTTCTATATTTAAAAACATAATTTGTTTTCTATAACTCTTATGTTTTTAACCCTTTTTTCCCATTCCACATCCCACTTGTCTTTACCCTATGTATTCAAACCACCATATCCACTTGGCCCCTTATGAACCCATTATCATAGTGTATTTGGGTGATTTATTTCGGATTTGGGCCAACCCCTGATCCCATTTCAATTGTCTAAAAAATAATTTGTTTTTTTCATACGTCATTAATTTTTAAATATATTTCGGTGTTTCCACCTCTCAAAAAATCCAAAGAACCCTACTTGCACACCATGTTCCATTTTTCCTTTTTGAATCTTTTATTCATCTATGATTAAGGGGAAATTTTTCAAGTATTCTCAAATAGTCTAGTTTTGAGAAGGAAATTTGATTCTTTCATAAATAATTAATCACTTACATTTGACCCCCATTTAGTCCCCACATGAACACCTCAAATTTATTTGAATCTCTCTTTCATTTTTGGATTCTTGGAGATTCACCAATTGGTTCATTTGTGGCGATTTCTTCATGATATATAAAGTAAGTGGTTTTTCCATCATTTTTCCTCTTATTTGGTTGGGGTTTAATCCATTTTTCATGGAGTTCCTAATGTAATTTTTTTTTGATTTGTACCTTGGGTTTTATCATGGGTTTGTTGGCTTAATCATGTAGTTTTAGGTTGGATTTAACACCCTTTTGGTGCGGGAATGTTGAGGTTTACCTTTCACACAAGGATATGGTGTTCTTGAAATCTGTAGTAGGTGATTCCACATGTAAGAACTACAATACGTGTTTTCCTTTATTTCAAATTTTATCCTACTTATCCTTCATTTTTCTTGCTGAAAAAATTATTTTTGGTTGAATTTTTTTGGAAAATGATTTTCAAATTCCATTTGTGTTTGAAAATTATTGGTTTTCATGTGTGTTCCATGTTGTAAGACTTGGGTATATTTTATAATTCCTGGAAGGGGTTTATTAAAAAGATTTTATACTTCCAATTCTGGTTTGGGGTAATAATGGTGGGAATTGTGTTTTCAAAGAGGGATTCTAGATGATTTTTATGAGAGATGTTTGGTTAAATTCCTCGAAATTAATTTATGGAAATTGTATGATGTTTATTGATTAATATAATGGGTGAAAAGAATGTGTAGATAATATATTGAATATGGGTGACTAGAAAATAAGTTTTTATGTGAAAATGTCTTTTGAAAACATGTGGAATTTATTAGAGAAAAATGGGGGAAGCCCAAGTATTTATGTGGCTGGATGTGTACTAGTACGCTATATATCCGAAATGGTATTTTCCATTTTTCACTTATCAATATAGACATTGAAAACACTATAAAACTATAATGATGTTGATTTGAGACCATTGGGTTATGTGTATATTCCCTATTAGTGGATTGTACAAGAGAACAAATATTTGTTATGTTTACTTTACACCGAGATATGAGGTACATGGGGCCCGAAACAAACTAGTTATTAGGGATGTTCCCAATAATAGTGATCGTTGAATATTTGTTATTTATCTTTTTATTATGTTGTGTTTGGAAGAAAAATTCCGAAGCATATATTTTTTATTGAAATGTTTTCACCCATTAAAATTTCCCTTTTTAAAACTGTTTACTTTTAAATGTTTCGTTCATTAGAAATTATTTCCAACATTTATTTTTTATTAAAATTTGAATGATTTTTATTTTTCATTGCTTACAATATAGAATATTTTGGGTGGTATATGGTTGTTCTAGGCTCACACCGTAAAAAACCCCTTTAGGTGTAAGTATACTTGATCTTTTTTGACATAAGTAAAGGTAAGGCCTTGGGCGATGGTAGTTCAGGTCATTAGTTTTCATTATGGAGAAGTATTGTGGAAATGCCACATGGGTGATGACCCCTTAATGTGTGGTTATCCTTTGTATTATTATATTATAATTTTATGTATCTTTGGACCTCTTGTGTCATGTTTAGTCTAATTTATTCAGTTTTAAATTTTATTTAAGGCATGTTTCGTAGGAATTTTTAGATTCTATTTATTGATTGTTTTTTGTGGTATTATTTATCTATACTTAGGTAAACTGATTCCAACAAAATATTTATGATACCTAAGCACATGTTCCATCCCATGGTTATATAGAACACCATTACATACATAACATGGACTGGTTTATATAATGGTTTTTATGGATACTAGATTCATTTCCTGAAAAAATGGTATCAAAGAGGGTTAATGTTTTGAGCTATATTATTATTTTGGGATGAACAGGGCTAGAAAGAAACTAAGACTATCAAAGATCACAGTTTTTGTCATGAGTAGGGTTCCTATCACCCATCACATGTGACATACCTTGACTCACCATGGGATGTGATAATTTTTTGTTTAACTTCACTTCCATGTTATACGTGTGGGATGCAAACATCACGTGGAAATCTAGTGGGGGTAAATTAGTTGACTAATTTATTGTTTTAATGTGTTTTTATGAATTATATTTGGTGTTATTGATGAGTTTTTTAATACTATTATATGTATTTTTTCTCTTGTGACTGTTGTCATCGGTAGGAAAATGCCTCCCCAGAAAGCTCCCATGTACCCATGAGAGGAAGCCAGAGAGAGTTCTCCCTCACAACAAGATTAGAGGATAGTAAAGGATGTAGTTTGGGAATTAAAAGATCTCAGATTGGGAATGGGCCTTATTCTATATTCTGTTAGAATATATGATACTTTTCCTTGGATTGAAAAATCCTAGGAGTCTCTGAAAACATTCCACATAATAACCAAGGTAGCACAGAACCCCAAGAAGTGGAGAAGTGGATCAAAAATATCGAGCACATTTCTGAGTTCCTGGATGCATTAGAGGATATTAGGGTGAAGTAAACCTCTTTTTTGTTAGAGGGTCCCAGCCAATGGTGGTGGGAATTAGGCCATCAATCATGGAATAATAAACATATGAGATTCAAGGACATCAAGATTACATTCAATGACTAGTACTACACACAAGTTTTAGAATATGCTCAATCTTGACTGTTTATGAAACTTGTTTGGGGGGATATTTTAGTGGTGGAGTATTTCAAAAAATATCTGATTTAGTCCAGTATACTCTAAAAATGGTCTCTAATGAGCAGATGAAAGACCAGAAGTAAAAGAGGGGTTGGCGGCCATAGATATATTCCTAGGTCTTCCTGTTCAAGTTGAAAGCCTATGGAGAGGTGGTTGACCGGGAATGTATGGTGGAGATCATCCACAAGAGTATAGATGGTATCTATAGGATAGTATCAGTGATGGGATGTGGTACTTCATCAAAGAAGAAATTTAATTAAGAAGAGTATGGGAAGAAAGGAGGTGGCAGTTCTGGCCACTCTTCTAGGGATCTGTCATATGTGGATTCCGATGAGAGGTCTATCATCTACCAGCAGAATGGGAGGCCAGGACCCATCCAACAAGTATGAACATATCCTATAAATCATGGTTAATAGTATGGAGGTATGGTACACATGTATTGATTTTTTAATATGGAATATACACTTTAGATTGGGGAAGGATCAGTGGCTTCACTGGGAGTTCCATCTAAGTCCAGGCTATCATGGACAAGGGGATTTATGTTTGGTGGTCATGTTGGAAAGACTAGATCATCATAAAGGTAGATCCAGTTTCCGGAATAGAAAAAACCAAGTGGATATTCAAAAGAATAGATGAGGAATCTTCTTTTAGTGGATCAGGAACAATCAGGATCAGGGGTGGGAACATCGACAGTTTTGGGTACAATTTTGATTGCATCTTATATAGCTATTTCCTTTTTTTATACCGGTGATTCTATTTCATTCATCACTACCTGAATTGATAAAATGATGAATTTTCCAACCGAGCTGTTTTCCTTCATGATGGTGTTCGTGAGGCCACTGGTTAAGAATGAGAAGGGTCTCATGAACCCGTCATATGTGCTTTCTGTGTAATAGGGGAATATTGAGTGGGACATTCTGGTCTTAGTTATGGATATATTTGACATAATAATTTGAATGTATTGGCTGGTTAACTTTCAAGAAAACATCGATTGTAGTAGGTGGAAAGTCAATTTCATGATACTTATTGTCAGTTTTCATGTTTTTCATGGGGAATGGGATCCTCAGTCACGTCACGCAGGTCCTCCACTCCCAATGTTAGGGAATGTTTTCTTCCTGTAATTTTCAGTCACAGTAGTGAATGAAGGTTGTGCTCTAGAGGGTTGAATACCGCATGTAGTTGATTAATTTCCATAGGTATTCCTAGATGATATAACAGGCTGACCTATAAAGTAGGACGTGGAGTTACCGATTGATTTTTCATCAGGAATACATGCAATAAATCTTCCCTAATATTGTATAGCCCCCCCAAAATTTGAGGAACTATATATAGAGAGTGATGATTTATAATCAAAAGGATTCATTTTCCCGATAATCTATCCATGGGACACTTCTTTTATCATTGAGAAGAAGGCCAATGGGTCACTCCTATTCCATATAGATAACCAAAAGATGAAAAAGGTAACCATCAAGAGAAAATACATGTTTCCCCAAATAGATGATTTGTTTGACCAGATAAAGGAGGGATTTTTTTTCACAAAAATATATTTGCATTTGGGATACCATCAACTCAGGGTGAAAGATGCATACATCCTTAGGACAACATTTAGAATAATGTAATACCACTTTTAGTACTTGTTTATTACTGTTGTATTGACTAATTCTCCTATGATCTTCATGGAACTCACGAACAGTGTGTCCAACCGGTATCTTGATTCATTCATTGTGGTATTTGTCGATGGAATTATAGTTTACTATGGATATGAGGAGGATAAAAAATCATTTTCATATCATGATGAGATCCTCATGTGATTATCTTTTGTATAGAAATTTGTCGAAATGATATTTATGGATTAGGTAGGTGAAGATTCTAGGGTATTTGATCTCAAAGAAGGGGGTTTTGGTGGAACCCAAAATGATTAGTTCAGTTATTTCATGGGAGTTTCCAAAGAACATGTTCTAGATAAAAATTTTCCTCAGCATTGAAGGTCACTACAAAAGGTTTGTTAAGAATTTCTCTCATCTTTATTTTCCAAATAAAGTTATCACCTCGAAAGGGATGATGTTTTTAGGGGGACCAGTGTTTTAGGAATCCTTCATGGAACATAAGCAGAGGATGACTACCACCCCTTTGCTAATTTTTCTAGACACTCAAAAGTGTTATCTGGTTCATTATGACGCATTAGGTATAGGTTATGGGTTTAGGATTGTATAGGGTGATTATTTGGCGGGATATGGTTCTCTCCATCTTCGACCACTTGAAAAGAATTATTAACCCATGATTTGGAGGTAGAAACTACGAAGCATACATGGAAGGCATGGAATCACTAACTCTTTGGGGAGGTGTTTTTTCTATACTCTGATAATAAAATAATTACCAACATATTCTCATAGAAGGGGATTGAGTACTTGTAAGGGTTTGACATTGACATTGCATTTACCCTGGAAAAGATAAATGTGATGATAAATGCTCTTAGTATAAAAGCACCAGTGCAGGCCTTAAGGAAGCCCAGTATGGAGTGGATCCTTATGGGTCTCTTTTCTCAGATGTAGGTGGAGATGAAGGAGAATAGTGGAGGTTCATTATTGGTGAGATTTCAATTGAAAAATTATCTCTTAAAGTTGATATAGTTTGAAAAACCTAGTGATATGAATTTTGTGCAGTCGAGACAGTTTCTAAATGGAGGGGAGACGTCTTCTTATTGGTTGTCATCTCTTGATGGAATCTTGGGATTCAAGGTCCGATAATTCATTCTTTCATCTCTATAGGAAGAGGTGATGAATTATAGAGAGCACCCTCAGTGTGTAGTCCATCTTGTTTCCATTAATATTTTTAATGATGTGTTTTGGTTATTTTGGTGGCAAGGAATGAGAAGAGACATAGGTAACCTCGTGTCGAGAAGATATACATGTCAGCAGATGAAATAATAGCATCAAAGGCCCTCTAGTTTTTTCCCACTTCTACCCATTTTTACCTATATGTGTTATGAAGATTCCATGAATTTCATTATTGGCATACCTCGTACACCCAAAGGGAATAATTCCATATGGTTAATAATTGATCATATGACCAAATCAGTAAATGTCATTTCGATCAATGATATAGTTAATGTGGATGATTTGGATCTATAATATCTTCATGTGGTGGTAAGGATTCATGGTTATCCATCAGTAGTTTGCTCGTATAGAGACACTCTTTCACTAATAGGTTTTTGGGAATGAAATCAAAGGCTCTACAGTTATAGAATATGAATAACACGACATACAATCTTTAAATGGATTGTCAGACAGAGCAGGCACATCAGATACTAGAGGACATGATCTATTCATATATTTTGGATATCGGAGGTTCTTGGGATTTCCATTTAGGTTTGGATTAATTTTATTATAATAACAGTTACCAATCCTCGATTTGAGTGTCTCCTTTTGAGGAGCTCTATGGTCGGCCTTATCAGTCCCCATATTTTGGGATGAGGTAAGTGAGGCTTCACTGTTGTGGACAATCCTTGTTCAAGAGACGTATGAAAATGTCATGTTTATCAGGAAGCACTAATTAAAATATCATAGTCTCCATAAATCTTATGTGGACCAGAGCTGTCAATACCTCAAGTTTTCTGTGGGTGACCAAGTATTCTTAATGGTGGCCTCTCACCTAGGTCATCGTCGTTTTTGAATGAAAGGGAAGATAATTAATTAGTATGTTGGTCCTTTTGAAAAAACTGAGAATATTCTAAAGGTGGAATAAAATTTGGCTTTTTATTCTAAGTTGACATACATTCATGACATCATTGATATCTCTTAGTTGAAAAATTACAACTTGGATCTGTCCAATGTACTGAATTGGGAAGAACATGAGATAGTTCCCGATTTATCGATGTTTGAGTGGACATTGTGATTTATGGACTAATAAAATAATGTTATTAGTGGGATTACTATTAATATAATTCGATAGATCCGGTAGCATGGGACTAATGTGCAGGAGACATGGTTGCAGATTTCTTTGTTAGAAGAGCAGTTTTTGTTTCTCTTATTTAATGATGCTTTAAGACGACTTTCTGAGGGAGGAATCTTTTTATGTTGTGAGGAATTTTCATATCGCAGAATTATTTTAAATTTATTTTTTATTTAATTTATATTCGTTCTTTATTTATGGGGGGTTCCTATGTATTTTTGAATAATGGGGTCTGATCACCATGATCTGGGCCAAACTAGCACATTTCTAGATTTAAAGAAAATTGTTTATTTTATAATTCTTGTTGTTTTTAAAATTTTTACACATTCCACTTCCCACATGGCCTTACTTGACATATATAAATCACCCTATCCATTTGGACCGCCTATGAAATTATTATCTTGGTGGATTTGGGTGATTTATTCAGGTTTTGGGTCAACTAGTGAGCTCATTTACCATTTTTTAAAAAATAATTTATTTATTTGATATATAAATCATTTATTAATACTTTCAGTGAGTAAATCACTCAATATAGACCATGAACCCCAGGCGCACCCCCAATATCTATTTTTTCTTCGTTGGAGGCTATATTCATACTAGATTGTGGAATCATTTTTCAAGGATTCTCAAATCTTCAATATTTGAGAAGGTAATTTGTTTTTCTTCATAAATAACTCACTTTTTATGCTTCCCCACCCCCATTTCAGTCCCCACTAGACCTCTTATGTTTTATCCCAACCTCCCAATCATTTTTGGAAGCAAAAAGGTTTAGTTATTGGCATTTTTGGGGTGATTTTCTCAAGATCTCTCAAGTAAGTGGGTTTCCTTCCTTCCCCTACAATGTGCATAGGGGTTTGTCTAGTTTTCATGATGTTTATAATATATATTATGTAGTAATTCGTACCTAGGGTTTAATATTGGGATTACTACCATAATATTTGGGATTTGGATTTTATTTGACACTATTGTGGTGCAGTAGTGGTGCGGTTGAGCTTTCACAAAAGGATTTGGTGTTTTTGACACTTGTTATAGGTGATTCCATGTGTAAAAAGTACTAGATGAGTTTTAAATTCTTGATTTATATTTTTATCATTATGATCCATCATTTTTCTTTCTTTAAAATTTTATTTGGTGTCATTTTTTTAACAATTGATTTAAATATGCCTTTTTTATTTGAAAATGGGTGTTTTACAGGTCAGTTCAATGTTGTACCACTTGGGGTT
Source organism: Viscum album (assembly GCA_963277665.1). Classification (NCBI taxonomy): domain Eukaryota; kingdom Viridiplantae; phylum Streptophyta; class Magnoliopsida; order Santalales; family Viscaceae; genus Viscum; species Viscum album. The sequence goes on along the minus strand of OY728165.1, from coordinate 323,185,609 downwards.
GTTTTATAATTCATTACCGGGTTTTATTATAAAACATTATACTTACAATAATATTTTGGGTATTAAAGGTGGGAATTGGGTTTTCATAGTGGTATTTGAAATAAATTTTATGTTCAATGTTTGGTTACATTCCCTGAATTAGTTTTATGGAAATTTTAAGTGGTTTGTTAAGTTATATGAAGGGTGAAAAGAATGTGTAGATATGGTTTTGCATGTCTGTGAAAAGAACTGAAGTTTTTATGTTGAAATGTATTTTGGTAACATGTGGAAATTTTTTAAGTACAATAGGGGGTTCCTAGGTATCTAGGTGGGTAGATGTGTAATAGTACGTTAGAGATCCAAAATAGTTTTCTCCATGTTTCACATAGAAAATTGGACATTGACAATACTAATAAAACAATAATAATGATTATTGGGGACAACTATGTTATGGGTTTGTTCTCTACTAGTGTCTTGTGCACAATGAGAGATACTGTTATGGTTACATTACATTGAGATACGAGGTACATGGGGCCCGAAACTAACTAGGGCCTAGATATGTTCCCAAGATTAGTGCTAGTTGACTATTTTGTATTTATCATTGCCTTATGATGTGTTTGGCAGAAAATTTTAGGATCGTACAAGTATTATTGAAATGTGTTCAGTCTTTTAATTTTCCTTTTAAAAGATACGTGGTTCTAAATGTTTCATTATTTAGAAATTAATACCACCCTTTCTTGTTTATTAAAACAAGCATGCTTCTTATCCTGTATTGCGTGGTATATAGAATTTTTTTTGTTCCATCCTATTGGAATTATGATTACCACCTTATTACACCCAATGGGTGTATGTATACTTGATCATGTTTTATAGATGAAATCTCAAGGTCTTCGGTGATGGCAGTTCGGGTTGTTAGTTTCCTTCATGGTGTGGTGTTGTGGTTACAACCCTTGGTTGATGATGTCTTGATGTCTAGTGTTCTTTGGGCTATTTTTATACTTATTTATTATATTTTTGTACCTATTTTTTCATGATTTGAACTTTTTAATTAGTTCTGAATTTTATTTAAGGGTTGTGTGGCATGAATTTTCAGATTTGGTTCATGGATTGTTTTGGTTGTTTTATGTATCCATACTCTAGTAAATCATTCCCAAACCAATATTTTAGAAACCCGATAACTTGTGCCATCTTGTGGGTATTTAGAATGCCCTTCGGTGCTTTCCACAGACCATGTCGAGTGTCAGTTTTAATTGAAACCGCATTAGGTACATGAAAGAATCTCAATAATCTTTCTTTTTACCTTGACGCCTCCCTTTGGGAAGAAATCTTCTCAAGAACGCCTTTTGGAAAAATCCAAATGGTGTTACCCGGTATAGAGGTAATGTCTTCTCTTAGGAAGATTCCATTTATTTTCCTTCTCCACCCCATCCAATATATTTATTCTCTTTATTTGTGAAAAAACTAGTTTAATATATATAATAGTATTTTATAAACCAAATGGTATGAACTAAACATACACACACATTCATCTAAGGGATTTTGAACATACTATTTCTATGTATCGAGAACTACTGCCTCATGAAACAATGATTGTTCATTTATCTTTTACCTCCAATAATGGTGGGAATTATTATGGAATAACGGTTTATATATGTCATATAGTATATTTAACTTGTATATAGTTTTAATATTTCTTTTACAACACAAAAATATTTTCTTTCAATTTGGTGTTAATATTATAATCTTATTTGATGAAGTGTGGACTACCGGCTTTAAAAGCGACGTGATTCGTTCACGCACCACATGGAATGTATTGTGGGTGGTTTAAATGAATGTATATATGATATATAATATATTAATTCTAATATAATAATTATACATATATATATATATATACGAATTTAATTTAAATACTTTCTATTTGTATGATAATAATGAAGATAACAACGTTCATTCGTACATACGGCTTGCCGTGTCCATAAATAGTGTACTACATTCCGAAAACCTATATTCTATAGATTATTATAACACACATATACTATATATTCATAATATTTATATAATGGTTTAAATCCTAGAGTCAAGACACAATTATAAGGAAGAAAGTTGTAATAAATTAAGACACTTGAAAAGAGAAAATAAAATTTTACCCAAAGTGAAACATATACATATGATCATTAACAAGATAGAAATATATGATAATAATAAAACATTATATGGTTCTATGAATAATAAAATTCTTCTATAAATGTGGTATAATAAAATTATATTTATTATACATGAATCTTGTACAAGTACAGGGAGTGTAAATGCACAAGGTAAGATGATTTCATCTCACTTTTAGATTCTGTGAGATAGAAGCTATGTTCACTACTCTATCCTTTAATGTGGTGAATGTAATTATCATTATTGTATTATACAAATATTATAAATAAATTAATGGGTATTCAAATTCCAATTTGAAGATCCTTATTTCATAGGGTTTACATATCAATGTTTTCCAAATCGATAAAAATGTTTTGTCTCAAATTTCCTTTTTTGAGACTCATGTTTTTTTATACACCTAAAATATTTTTTGAGTTTCATATAGTTAAATTTTACATGAAATATCTTGAATCAAAATATTTTAATGATATTATATTCTTCATGTAATTTTGTTTCTTATCATGTAGATAATGATCCCAATATACCATGTTATATGAGTTTATTGAGATAACAACAATTCTTTTTGAGATTGTTTATGTTTATGCTTCCATTATTGAAATTTTATGATATATCTATAGATAATATTCATTTACTTCCCTATCCTATTTCATATCAAGATATACACATGTATTGGTACCATTTACCACTCTTTGGTACAAATAATTGTTATGAATTTTTTTTATGAAATCCCGACTTTACAATCTCTTCAGTTGGAAATCATTTTTTTATAAACAGGATTTACAAGAATATTACACCATTTCCCTATAATATCTAAAAGAAATTTTTACCCTTTTCTCCTTTTACAAATTTCATTAGTTTAATATTATTTTCACTTTCTAAACAAGGAAATTGTTTATCCGTTTTACAATGAAAAAGGAATGATCTTTTGACTTCGTATGACATGTATAGATTTACCAATTGTCATTTAATCGAATATAGCTTTGCATTATTAAAAAGTGTTATCTTTAAGAATTTTTTTAAAAAGAAATTGTTAAGGAAAATTTTTCTAAAAATACTTGCAATTTTTTTAATATTGATATGGAAAACTATTTTCGAAACGTTTTCGAGTATAATTTACATGTTTTTAATATCCGTTCAATGAAATGGGATTTAAAATGTTTTCAAGATTCTTTTATAAGTTTTCAAGAAAAAATATTTTCAAAATATTTTCAAGAATTATTTATCAAATTTCAATGTATTATCAACAAAATAGTTTTCTTTTCATTTACATAATTTCATTAAATTTTTTTGTGTGATTTCCAAGAAAAATCTTTTCAAAAATGTTTGAATATTATTTTAAAATATTTAATTTGAAATGGTTTCAGAATGATTTAATATATTATTTATATTTTTTCAAGTTATTTTCTATGAATGTTTTTTTCAAATTTTTTGGTTCATTAGAATTATTTTTTTAAAAGAGAATGGATATTTTACTCAAGAAACATTTTTAGTGGGTATTTCAAAAATATCTTACATCTAAGAAGACATCAATTAATGTCACTCATTCCATATAAAAATGATCTATAGGTCTCATTCATATCCTCTCTACGAATGAGTTACAGTTAATTACATGGTATTAATGAAACCCTTTTCCACTTCATGGGTAATATGTATATGAACTATGTTTCTATTTTATGAGTGATTATTTTGATGAAATGATTTCAAAACCTATTACTCTTTCCACAGGTTATGATATGTTTACATATTTATGATACCCATTTCATTTCTTTGGTTATGATATGATCATTTATGACCCTGTGGAGAATGAATGTATGATTTAATTATGTGACAGGTGAGACCTATATCTCCCTCCAATGCATTGGGTAAAAAATTTTATCACATGAGATTGACATGTCTAGATTGATGGTTTGCTCAGTTTAGTAAAACATGTCTAGAATGAGGGTAGACTCATTTTAATAAAACTGAGCTATAATGAGGGTTTACTCAGTTATGTAATATAGGTCAAGAATGAGGGATACTAAGTTCATTAATACTGGGCATGAATGAGGGTTACTCAATTCTGTAATACAAGGCTTGAATAAAGGTTACTTGGTTAAGTAATACAGGGATGGAATAAGGGTTAACCAATTCAATAAATGTATTTTCAATCTATGATGGTCTTGGAATTGATTCCTTGGCTACTATTGAAATCACTATATTCTTATATGTATTTCACAATTCCATGTATTATTCCTATGTTATGATTTCGTGGATTATTCTCTCTATTTCATTGTGATTTATGTCTAATTAACTATATATCCTAATTCCATTATACCATTTATGATATTCAATATGAATTTCATGATCATAAATTTCCATGGTCAGATTCTCATACTCTTATGATCATGATTGTGCTTATATGTATCCCTTGTTTACCGTTAGTGTGAATTTGTTCTCACTCGTTTTATGTTTCATTTACCCCAGGTTATGATGATAAATTATACGTTTGATATGTCTAAGAAGGGTTCTAGTCATGAAGAACCTAGTGGGAGTTGATTTATCTCACATATGTACCAGTGTTTATGTTTTCATGTTTCTAAAGTCACTAAACAAACTGTAATGTTAGGGCATCATTATGTACAATTTTTAATTATTCTAAAATATTTATGTGATGATAATGTTTCAAAAAGATGGGGTATATATATTTCAATATTTAACCTAGCTGTCAAATAATGTTTTATGTAAACATTGTATCAAGAATCATATATAGTTTAGGTAATAAAAATGTCCATGATAAATGATATGTATAATGAGGTCCCAATCAATGGAAATTAAGGAAGTTAATTTCAATACTAACCATGCCTAAATAAATAATAATCTATCCAGTGGAAGATTATGGATGGTATTAATATAACATATGAAATGTGTAATAATAATAAAGGGTTGTTATCACTGATTTATATATATTGTATTAAATGTTATTTTAAAAACATTCTTGAAGAAAATACACTATTTTTTGAAAAACCATCTAAAAACCCATTTCAGTGAAATTAAATTTTCAATAAATTTTCATGAAAAAAAATTATAAAGTTAAATAGGAAGATTTTAATAAATGACGGGGTCTATGTCTATAAATGATATATATTTTAAAAAGAAAATTACATTTTCAGAGTAAAAAGGGTAGAAAAATTCCCTCTTTTGATAGAGAAAATAAGGTTGCCTTAATAAAATATCTAAAATAAAAAGGGCAAAACTACCATTAATAAATCATTAATAAAAGGATAAATTTTTCAAAACATTTTAATAAAAAATGCGTTTTAGAAGAAAATGGGTTTTCCATCTAAATTGAGAAATAGCTTGGGGTATTTATAAAAATATTTTTGACTACATTCTAATTACAAAAATTATTGGAAAATACAAATATTACTTGAAAAGGGTGTCGAAAAACTAGAATATCGGAAAATGAAATCAATTATAGAACAATGGTCATAATATTTCCTCAAACCTAAATAAAAGATCATTAAAATTATTCTTTATGAATATAATAGTTAGACATTTTAAAGTGTCCAATACCACTTTGAAACATTTTAATTATAATAATCATGAAGTAATAACATTAAATAAATGTTATAAATACTATAATGATAAAATTATTAATGATATAATATGTAAAAATGGGTAGTATACATGCAACATGAAATAATTAAGTAGTCAATATGAAATTTATATTATAGCTGTATAAAGTGAGATTAAAATCACATAACTCATGTCTGGTTTGTCTCGTGTGTCTATAAATTACTAAGTAAAAAACATATTTTAAATATATTATTTATTTAGAAAAAATTTCATTTTTATAATAACTTTTATTCTACTTATTACTTTGTTTTATACAACTATATAATAAATTATAATTACATTGGGGGTTTTGACCAAATGTTGTTGACGTGTGAAAAACAAATTTTGTTGGTCAACTGAGGTCAATGGGATCATTATATGACATGAAATTAATAATAATAATTAAATAATTATCATATATATATATATATATACACATATTATAATTTTAAAACCAATAATTAAATAAGGTTATAAAAAATGAACCAATATTACAATCCTAAAGAGGTAGGTCGTGCATATGCATTAGTAATCACATTATAAATTTCTAGAATGATAATAATATCATAAATAACATTTAATTTTATATCATATACTTATATATATATTTACTCTGGTTTAATAGTAATCACATCATGTTGAGGAGGTGGTATTCTACACATCCATGAATGATGTTATATCTTTTTATGTGTGTGAAAGAGTATTAGAAAGTTAATTATGTAATGAATGTAATATATATGTTTTTTATGTCTCATAATCTTAATGTTAATCATTATTTATGTATTCCAGGTATCGTGTGAAGGAATCCCATCACTTTTAGGAGGTGGTAGTCCAGACATCCACAAACAATGTTATCATGTGTAAAAAACTGAAATAAAAACACAGTGTGTTATTGTATAATTAAATAAAAATAAATAAATTATATAGTTTGTATATATCATATGTAAATTTTATATTGAGAACAATTCTGAACCCCCAGAGGTGGTGAAAGTAAAATGACCAACCATGTGTTTTGAGGTGGTATTTTTCCATACACTAAAATGGAAAGTACGTTACCCACTATATATAAGTGAGTTTATGGGTAGGTATAACCATTTACATAATAATATGTAATTATATTTTGGATATTGGTTTTGTTACATAATCATGTAATAAGAATAGTTTAGGGGGTGGATTATAGGATGAAGGGATGGATTTTTAGGAGATATATGGGTAGAGTTTGGTTGAGACAAACTGGCTTGAAAGGTCTGAGAATGTGGTAGGATTGGAGAACTTATTATATTGGAGGAGGAGTGGCACTCTTGTATATTTCGGAAAATATAACTCCACCCATGATTTTACAATTTACAGTGGATCCAATAAAAAAAAATATATCCATGGTAATATATAGTCAATATAAGGATATCCAATGGATTTTGGACAAGTGTATAGGTAATTTCGACACTTAAGAATGATGTTTAATCCCTTATTAAACAAAATTTAACCTTTATCATCAAAATTAATTTTTATTACCTTTTCTAATAGTTTTTGAAAAAATATTTTTTCATTATCAAAAAATATTATTTTTCTTATTATAAATATGTAATCCATTTTTATGAATTCCAATCATATATGTGGTAGAGATTAATTTAAATGTAGTCCCACCGATAGGATGGAATTTTTTTTAAGTGAAAATGTTCAAAAGTATGTTATGTTTTTATATTTAATTTCAGATTAAAATTGACTATAATGACTTAAATTGGAATAATTTATAAATATAATTCTATGAAAAAAATAAAAAACAACTTCAAATATTATTTATAATTATAAATAAATAAGGAAATATTGATATTTTGAGTTATAAATCAGGGTTTTTTACTGTTTAAAAAATATTGAAACATCAACAAAAATTTTCCAAAAAAAATCAAAACAAATTTTATTTGTTTCAATTTAAAATATCAAGTTTATTTTGACATATAATATTTTAAAAAATAAAAAAAATCTATTTAAAATAAATTATCTATTAAAAGGTAGTATACATGCCACAATAAAAATATATTTATATATGAGTAATATTGTGTTTCTTAGTATCTCATGATTATCAATCCTACTTTATAAATATGAAATTAATTTAATGATTATAATATATATATATTTGATCAATATAAATCTTTAATTTTAATTAATTTATTTTTTCAGAATAAAATTTTTTTGTGAGCGTAAAAATGTTTTTTTATAAAAAAATTCATTTTATATTCAATTGGTTCTTATATTTATTTATATTGAATTTTTAATGAATTTATTATTTTTGAAAAATATATATAGTTCATATTTCATTTAGAACTATTGAAAATGGATTTTTTTATATCTTATTATATTAAAAAATAATATTTTAATAATGTATTATTGTTTGGTAAATATTGGCCCTGTGTATAATGAAATCCATTGATGAAACTTGTTATATCGTGGGACTAAGCTAACTTAGTTTCATGTTAACTGGAAGCTATAAAATATAATCAATATTAAATACATAAAATATTTTTCACATATTATATTACCTTTCCATCTTGGTATTATGTGTCACAAATGCAATCAAATATAATGTTTCTAGTTTAGATTTTGGGGGAGTTACATCCTCTCCTCCAAGGAACTCATAGCAATGGGATGAACCCTATCAATGGTCAACCTTGTACATCACTCATCATATAATCTCAAAAATAGGTCACACATATCGTGAGTTGTCACGACCCATCCTCGGGGCTCGTGTCGTGACTACCCCAAGCCCGCCTTCCATAGGCCTGGTGCTGGGGACTAACACCAAAGGCATAAATCTTGATAAAAAGGGAATTCATTGCCATTATATAGAAAACAAACACAACAGAGTGCGTAAAAGAAGTAAGAACAATGAAAAACTGTATACAAAAGTAAGTGCTGAAATGAAAGGGGATGGAAATACAAGCCCAATAGTAAGTACATTACAACTGAAAGACTAGTACAACAATAGTAAAGTAAAGCAGCAACCACTGATTCGTCCTCCGGAAATCCCACCTGAAGGGTGGGTACAGATGGTCTCCTAAAAACCACAGGTCCGTCCGTCATCTTCGTGTACGTCCCGCCATGTGTTCCACCTCCGGGTACCATCTAGCCTTTCAATTCTCTACCACGATCAGCGATGTACGTCGTCTGCATCCAACACAACATAGTGCGGGAATTTCCTATGCAGGGGTGAGTATATTGATACTCAATAGGGACCTTGAGACCCCTGAAGGACTCCCAGAATCCAATAACGATAAACCACAAAGTAAAGATGCAATCACAAAGTACCAACCAACTCTACTTAGGTATATGCCCATACATATACCTAAGTCATCAATTCCAGTTCTCCTCCAACTCTCAAGCCCAAGCACAACCCAGTCCACACAGGAATGAAGTCAATCACACTGATGGTAATGATTGAAAGTCAAGACTCAGCTCACACAGGTATATATCATTCATAAAGTCAAAAAGATGATCAGTTATATTCACTGATTCATCTAAGATGGCGGACCCACATAGGATACTAGTTCAGCTAAGCTGTCAGACCCACATAGGATACTAGACCAGCTACTCTGTCGGACCCATGTAGGATACTAGAACAGAAGTCAAACTGTTATACCCACATAGGATACTAGAACAATAATCATCAATGTCGAACCCACAAAGGATTTTAGTACGGTAGTGGTCATTTCCGAACCCTCGGAGGATTCCAAGACGGTAGTTGTAGTCGCCGAACCCATATAGGATTCCAGTACGGTAGTCATTGCAGTCGCAGCCAGGTCTAGGGTTCCCGAACACAGCACGCTCGATTCCAAAAGGGTATGATCCTTGAGGAAAGGGGTCAATACATAAACTGTCACAAAGTCCAGAGATGATGTATCCCAAACATTGGTCTCGTTAATTGGAACCCAATTTGACAGACGGCGTGTCAATCAGACTCCCGGTCTGAGAGATATTGGCTTTTCCGATCCAGGGGCCTGGTGGGAAATACACACGTTCCAAACCTGGCCATTATCCAAAGTCGTCCAAAACTCAATTAGACTATCGAAAAGGTACCTCCTCGTCGTATGTTTCCTAGCGTCGTAGACGGCGCGTCGAACGGACACACGGTCTAAAATTTATTCACGTTTAAGTGAAAACGGGCCTGAAGTGTTAAAACCAGTGGGCCGACGGGTCGGGTCAACCCAGTTTTGGCGGGTCCGACCCGGATGAGGGTTGGACCATCCCGTTGAATCGCGCGGTCTAGCCCAAGGGGCGTGGCCCGGCCCAAAAGGGCACGACGCGGTGTGGCTCGGCTGTCCGCGGCTGGGCTGGCTGGATGAGCGGCTCAGCCCGGAGGCCCGATCGGTCCGGGGGGGGGGGGGGGGGGGGGTTGGGGGGGGGGGGGGGTTGGGGGGGGCAGGGCGGCCCCCTGCATTCCCTAACCGGAGGCGCCATGCGGCGCCACCCTCCCAACAGGCTGACCAAGCCAATCGGTTTTCCTGGGGAAAGGGGCCAGCTTGAGCGGGTCGCAGTCCGGCTGCGCGGCACCTTCGGGTGTCGCAGCTTCTTCACCCAGTCGGCCGATGTGTCGGCTGGATCGCCATCAAATTGGCATGCGGTTTGCGGGACATGGTATTTTGCAGCGCGGTGCCCCTTTGTGGTGTTGCGGTCCTCCTTTGGCCCGGCCAGCTTTAGCCGACCAGTTTTTCGTCAGCCGAGCGGCCCGCGGTTCCTCCACATGTGGACGGTGTGTGGCTGTCGCCTTCTATCGATGCCACTTCTCGATTGCAAATAAAACAAGAAACGTCCAAGGGTCATCGTGCCGTGTTTGTTCGGCCCGCGCCCTCCGCGTTAGGCGGTAATAATCGGCCAATGATAATTCTGAAAAATAACAATGAATGAGGAACAATTTATTCACTCAAATAATATACAAAACCCTTACCTCGATAATTGACATCGCACATCGTCGAGCTGCGGAAGAGGAGAATCACGGTAGAGGGCGTCGTGGAGAACTGCGTCGTGGAGAACGAATGTCGATTCTGTGGACATCGTGGTGCATCTGAGGGGGAAGAGGTATCTCCTCACTTTTTGCGGAGAAGAGGAAGGAAGGCACATCGTCATTCTTCATGGAATCAGCGTTCTTTGTCGAAGAGGGCGTCATTCATCATGAAAGGATGAATTACTCTTCTAATTCCAATGGTTCCACCGAAATATTTTCCAAGAAAACTTTAAAATGAGGCATTCCCAAATTTATATCAAATTGCCTTGCCATTTCAAAAAGATTGAAATCCACCAAAAATATTTAATTAATTTGTGGTGTACCAAATAATTAATTAACTGATTTTTCATATTAATGACCATGTGGAAGGTGGAGAGTTTAGCCATTAATGGGGGGGGGGTTGTCAAGAATTAAACAAAGGGTTTAAGGGAGTTTAAGAGAGTTATGGGTCGATGAATGGTTGGGGCACGTGTGGGACTCACCTCACAAATATCCACACAAGGGAAGTTATTTGGGTGTGGGCCCCACCAATAACTTCCCCATGGGAGGAAATAACCAACTCTCAAAATAAAATTGTTTACCACAAAAAGTTTATTTAATTTAAGATTAAACCCCAAAAATTAACTTTCAACCCGCATGAAATGCAACTGCGGTAATGGTCCCCTTAAGAGAATAGTGGAATTACGAGTTCATCGGTGTTCTCAGATTTCAATTCCGCGTACTGGTTCAAAAGATAGAAAAACCCACATGTACCTTTACTGAACGTACCTGAACACAACATCAGAAATTGATTCCAGGCACACTAGGCCTCGGAATAAAGTCCCATCAGAAACCACAGGCTTGTAAAATTACTAAGTATTTAAGAAAAATATTTCCATGAAATTTAAAAGTCTTTACATTACTCCCACCTAAAGGCTTTACGTCCCCGTAAAGCTTCAACACACATTAGAGAAACAAATGGGGGTACTGAGCTCGCATCTGAGCCTCCCCCTCCCAAGTGCCTTTTTGGAGGTTCTAATGTAGCCAGCGAATGTGCAATAGAGGAATAGACCATCCATGTAGGACCCTATCCTATCAATCCCCGATCTCCACCGGGACCTCCATAAACATTTCCTCGTCATCGATGTCCAACTCCCCGTGAACGATGATGTGGGTCAGGTCGTGCACCTATTTCCTCAGTTGTGATACGTGGAAGACGTCATGCACCCGGTGTAACTAATGTGAAAGGGATAGGTGGTAAGCCACCTCGACTACTCTGCTGAGGACCTGGAAAGTTCAGATGAAACGCGGAGAAAACTTTTCCTCCTGTCCAAATCACTGTAGACCCAATCGAGTTGAGACCCGTAAAAATACATGGTTTCCATCCTCAAACATCAGTGGTCTCCGCCTCTTATTAGCATAGAACTTATGTCTTCTCTCTGCAGTCTTCATCCACTCATGGATGATCTGCACATTCTCTATCATAGCCTGAACCATCCATGGTCCTACGAGTGCTGACTCCCTAGGGTCATTCAAGCACAGAGGTGATCTGCAAGGTCGGCCGTATAGTGCCTCGTATGGTGTCATCCTGATGGTGGAGTGGTAGCTGTTGTTGTACGCAAACTCCACCAAGGGTAGGTGATCCTCCCAGCTGTGACAAAAGTCAAGGAAACATGCACGAAGCATGTCTTCGAGAGTCGGAATGGTCTTCTCTGTATGGTTATCCGTCTGAGGATGGAAGGCGGTGCGAAGACGTATCTGCATCCCAAAAGACTCATGTAAGCCCTTCCATAACCGAGAAGTGAATCCAGCATGTTGATCGGAAACGATAGACTATGGGACACCATGAAGCTGTGTGATCACTTGAACGTAGAAGCATCCCAAGATCTCTACTAATCCCTGATCTCTCATTGGAAGGAAGTGAGCCGAATTGGTGAGTCGGTCTACGATCACCCCGATAGAGTCATGACCTTTGGATGTACTTGGAAGACCCATCAGGAAATATATTCCACTCTGGAACTCTAAGGGCTTTACCAAGCCTGTTGGTACCTGGTGCTCCGCATTCACTTGCAGACAAGTGAGGCATCATGAAAGGAACTCCGCTATATCCTTCTTCATACCTGGCCACCAGTGCAATCATCTGAGGTCTTGGTACATCTTCGCCACTCCTGGATGTACCGTTATAGGGGAATTGTGAAACTCCCTCAGCACTTCCTCCTCCAGTGAAACTGGTACCATGGTACGTCCCCTGAAGAGGATTCCATTCTATCCTGCTTCAGGAAATCCATCAGGCATCTGCTCTGTGGGTATCTGAGCACATCACGTCTCACAGTCAACGTCCCCATGCTGTGCCTCTATGAATTGATGAAGGAGTGGTGGAGTGACTGTGAGTGACTGTAGAAAGGCCTCTCCATCTCTATCCATAAAGGATATCTGCAACGTGGCTAGCTACTCGGTTTCCTCTCCTAGTAGCTGAATGTCTGATCTCCTGCTGATAGAATCAGCTAAAATGATCCCCTTCCCAGGAGTATAGACTATCTCAAAGTCATAGTCCTGGAGGAACTCGAGCCAAATCCGATGTCTTAGGTTCAGTTCCTTCTACGAGAAGACACTTAGGACTTCTGAGATGTGATTAAACCATAAACCGTTCGCTCAACAAACGATGGGTGTGACTAGCCATTTGTAAAGGATTCGACTACACCCTTTTTTTCTTACGTCCTACAAGAGCTGCAAAGATTTCTCCTCTTTCAAAAAGATAAATCTAGTCTCATCCTGTAGCACCCGAGACTTTTATGTTATATAAATCATCAAAGGAATCTTTTTCTACACAACACTTGCTTGGCTTTCTTTACACGCAATCGCGACCTTCCTCGATAGCTTGCGTCGTACGCAATACCGAGTTTCACTAAACAACAATATTCTATTAAAACTAGCCGTTATGAATAGTAATAACCACTTTTTGAAATTTTATAAATTTTATTTTTCAAAATGGACTTCATTTTTGGACTCAGAATATCGAAATTAGCCTAGGGTGAAATTTTGGTATTTTTCTGAAAACTTTCAATTTTTGATGAATAGTGAAACCACTAAGTGGTAGGTTAAAAAATGAATTTTGCATAAAACTTAATTTTACCGCTTCTGTGAATGGAATTTCAAAAATCCGAGAGACACGGATAATATCAAGGACTAAAATGTGGTTCAATGAGATGAAAATAATTTTTTGGTGAATAGTAACTTTTTACTATTTTTTACCGCGGTTAATAGTAAATAGGGTAACTAAGGGTAAATATGATATCAATATTACCCTAACACATGTCCTAATTCTATTGGACAAGTTTAATTCGACCAAAAACAAACTTAGGAATAAAATATGACCATTTAGGCCCACTTGGATTAGATTAGGACATTTATTATTAATTTATTTAAAGAAGGGTTAAAATAGTTAAAATCAATGTTTAATAAGTAAATCATTTTTAATATGGGGTTATACATAAGATAAATTATACTATAAATATTCATTAGAAAACTAAAAATATTTCCTACATAAGAGTATTTTATTTGTAATTTTTAGACATTAAATAATTTAATTTATTTATGACACAATGATGATGCAGTAATTATCTTATTAATGAAATATTGACATAATTGATGTTATAAACACCAAAATAAATGTAATTTGAGACTTTTTATGAAGTCCACTAATTTTCTAGGTTACTATGATATATTAATGATGGTTTAATCAACTTGGTTCGAACATATAATTCTGTTATGACTTTCACAAAAATCATATATCAAATATTGTCAAAATTGACACAAAATAGTTTTTAAATCAAATATTATATTATTAATTGTTATTTTATTCCTAAAAATCTAAGGTTCGGCCAAATGACTTAGATAAGGATATATATATTAATAATAAACAATTTGGGGTTCGTTTGGCATGTTATAGTAAGTGTATTAACCATATAGTGAAAGAAAACAAAAAGACACGGTAAAAGTTAAATTAATTAACTTAGAGTTAAATCTAATTGATAAGGTTAAAATAATACCCTAAACTTGTCTAAATCTTATTGGTTTATAGGATTTCGACCCATCCCCACTTTAGCTTCGAAATAAGACCCTTTGGAACCATTATAAACCGATTTTGACTTTAATATAAAATGATATTTTGAGATATTCCTAAGGTGCCCCTCTCCTCCCTTATAAAAGGGCACCTCCTCTCCCTCCTCCTCACACCAATTTGAGCACTCAAGCTCGGCCAACCCCTGCCATTTTCTCCTCTCCACTTCCCTAGAATAATCCTAGAGGTCCCGGTCTTCTCCAAAGACCAATCTTAGTTCCTTAAGTGGAGGATTCAAAGAGGCGTTCCAAAGAAGAGGTAATATCCATTACCGATCTTTTCAATTTCTTTCTTCTTCAACTTCTTCTTCTTTAGTTGTATCATGATAAAATAATAACATCAGTATTACTTACATACTGATATGTTATTATAAATATGAAACAACCCTAATTCACCTTCTATCCATCCTACGGAAAAATGAAATCACCGCGCGTGCGTACGTACGGAATACCGTCTCCACGCCGTGGTGTAATCTATTTTCCACCATCACCTTACAAGGATGGGTATAATGGTGTAATGAGTAACTATATATGATTATTATGAAGTAATATTGATACTGAAATAATATATATATACTCCAATACAATTCCACGATCATAGGGACGATATCATCACTCGTGCGTACGTACGGAATACCGTCTCCACGATGTGATGCGACTCGTTCTACATGATCTTCATTTCATAATGATTATATAAATGAATTGAATGAATGAATATGGTATATAATACACTAATACCATTCTGTAAATGAATTATCTATAACCTAAAGATAAGAATAAGAATTTATTCAACAAAACACGCATAAGAACAAAAAGTTATAAAGACCCGAGTAACAAGTAACAATGAAATATTACTAACAAGAAGCTAATAATATGACCATATATGATATCATATCAATATGTATGATTCTGGAATAAGTCAATAACATTATTTAAACCATTATACAGGAGCTTCGGACACGAACAAAGCAAATCAGACCTAAGGTAAGGGAAATATCACAATCTCATTTTTATCCGAGATTGTTTATTCGTAAGTATTTACTAGGGTGTATTTTATCATCCACATCCATGTTTCATCAATATGTAATATTATTTCCATCCACCTAAAATTGTTTAAATCCATTTTTACCCTTCGGTGAGTTTTTAGTAATATGTATGAAAGGAATCTTTTGTCGTACGAGGTACTTTTTGACTTTTCCGACAAAAGTACGAAGAATGTTTTTTTTAACTTATACGGCCTGAATGGATTTTTAAAACATTATTTCCAAGAAACTTCCTTTACAAGTTTTCAAGTTTATTTTTAATCAACTTCTTTTAAATTCGTATGACATGTTATGAAAGGAAAAATGTTTTTGAAGAAGAAAGGATATTTTCCTCAAGAATGGAGTTCAAGTGTTTTATCAAAATTATTTTCCATCTAAGATAATAAAGGGTTATGTTTTTATCCCTATTATTAAATTGATTTGTTCATGTTGTGATGGAATTATTTTTATGAATTCCTTTATCTTATATGAATTGATTTATGATGTCATGATGTTTCAAGAATCCCATTTTTGTTACATGTGTTATGCGATGATGTATGTTTTATGATTATGTGGCACACATAAGAAAGGATTCATTATAAGATGGGTGGGACCTATATCTCCCTCCAATGCATTTGGTAAAGATTTTATATCTCATGAGATAGACATGGCTGGAACGGAAGGTTATTTCGGTTCAGTGATACAGGACTGAAACGAGGAGTGAACTCGGTTCAGAAAGGGACTTTGTCCACTAAGATAGTCTTGGCAATGAGTCATGACTAACAAGAAATGATTTTACATGATTATGTGTGCTTGATACAAAGTTTCAAGTTTTATGGGGATCTCATTTTCACTTCTATGATTTATTCCATGTTAAGATATTATGATCTCTTTTGCAGGTTTTTATTTTAAAAAAGATATGATATGATTTTTATTTCCTTTATTTGCCCTTGCTGAGCATTTGAGCTCACCCTTTTATGTTTTCTTTTCCCCAGGTCAAGAAGATGGATATTAAGTAGAATATGCTAAAAGGGACCCTAGATATGATGAAATAAATGGGAGACACTGTAGAAGATTTATGAACCAATTGTTTATGTTTCCCAGTTTCTAAAGACACTATACCTATACGATCCTTTGTGGTTTTATCATATGTTGTAAAAAGTGTGCTTCAATTTTTGAAGTATTAAAAATGTATGTAAAGTATGGGTCGTTATAGTTGGTATCAGAGGAAAGGTATAGTCAACCTTTGGAAACTAGGATGTGAAAGCCTTAGTAAGAACCCTAAGGATAAGTCTAAGCATAGAACACAATCTTAGTGTTTTAGAAATGGCCTTGAATAACCTAGGATAAGACCTTAAGCATGAAAATTTTATTCTTGAATTATGTGGTTTCCTATTATAATTAGTGTTGCTCACACTATTCTTCTTGGTTTTAGTCAATGGCTGGAACCCGAAGGAACCGTGTTAATGCGGAATGCGATGGGCAATGCAATGATTGTCCCCCTGAGCAAACAAACGATATGGGAGCTGGAATGCAAAATCTTGTAGCCATGCTCACACAACTTTCTCAAGCTATGAATCATGCAGGATTTCCAAACGAGCAAAGGAGGGAGCAACATTTTGTTGAATCCTTCATGAGGCAGCGTCCACCTTCTTTCAGCGGGTCTACTGATCCATTAGTTGCTGAACAATGGATTAGTACTACTGAAAAGATATTTTCAGTTCTTCAATGTTCTGAGCATGATAAATTCATCCTAGCAGTGTATCGTTTGGAAGGAGATGCTGATCAATGGTGGAATCTTGTTAAGAATACGAGGCAAAGGTATGAAATTGAGTCTATGGAATGGGACGAGTTCAAGAACTTATTTTTCAATAAGTACTTCCCTCGTATTCTCCGAACAAAGATGGAGAAAGAGTTTCTTGAACTGAAGCAAAGGGATGATGAATCTGTTGGTACCTATGAAGCAAATTTTACAAGACTTGTAGGGTACGCTTCTGGTATTATTATCCAACCTGAGAGTAAGATCGATCGATTCTTTAGCGGCTTAAAAACAAGTCTTCGAAGGGCGTTAGCCATAAGGGACTTCAATAGCTACGAGGAAATCGTTCGATGTGATCTCAAAGTCGATATGGATATTGGAGTAACCCATCAGTCACATGGGTTTGATAAGAAGAGGAAGATGGAATTTAAAGAAAAATCTAAAGAGCACACGGAAAAGAAGATGAGATTTTCCTTATGCTCAAAGTGTGGAAAGAAACATGGAGGGAGTTGTCTTAAAGGGACAAGTAAATGTTTTAAATGTGGAAAAGAAGGTCATCGGGCATTTGAATGCCGTGATAATGGGAAGAAGATGTCTAATGACGCAAACAAAGGAAGGGATACACAGAATGAACCTACTACACTTCAATGTTTCAAGTGCAAGGAGATGGGGCATTATGCCAATCAATGCCCAAATCCAAGGGTTGATGATGATGGTTGACGTCAACAAAATCTTAAGGCTAAAGACAAAGGAAAGTCACATGAAATTTCTATCAGCGATGTGGAGTACGATAACGATGTGGTGAAAGGTACACTTACCATCCACTCTAAAGTAGAAAATGTTTTATTTGATTCTGGATCCACCCACTCTTTTTTTTCTGAAGAATTTTCTAAGGGTATCACCGTATTACCTCAACAATTAGATGTTGAGTTAGCTGTGACAACACCTAATGGCACATCAATCGCATCAAAAGTTTATAATTCTTCTCCGATCGAAGTTTGTGGGAAAGTGCTTCATGCAAATCTTGTGATCCTTCCTTTAGTGGAATTTGATGTGATTCTTGGCATGGATTGGCTTTCTCTACATGGAGCTCGTATCAATTGCCAAAGAAGGGAAGTCACATTTCATATTCCAGATCAATCTACGATCGTCTATCAATGCAAGGATGAACATAACCTTCCAGTGGAAATTTCTTCCATCTTATGGGTATTGATTCCACTAAATGAAGGTTATTTATCTCAAATGGTTGGTGAGAAACTCACGATTAAGAATATGACCATTGTACGGGAGTTTGATGATGTCTTTCCGGAGGAATTGTCGGGTCTTCCACCAAATCGTGAAGTTGAGTTTTCAATAGAGCTCGTACCGGGTGCTTTGCCTATTTCAAAGACACCTTATAGAATGGCCCCAATTGAGTTGTAGGAATTGAAGAAGCAACTCCAAGAGAATCTTGATAAGGGATTCATACGCCCTAGTGCGTCACCTTGGGGAGCACCTGTTCTATTTGTTAAGAAGAAAGATGGATCAATGAGACTTTGCATTGATTATCGAGAACTTAACAAGATCACTATCAAGAACAAATATCCTCTCCCACGCATTGATGACTTATTTGACCAACTACGCGGAGCTCAATACTTTTCCAATTTTGATCTTCGTTCAGGGTATCATCAATTAAGGGTCAAAAGGGAGGATATACCAAAGACAGCTTTCCGTACAAGGTATGGACACTATGAATTTATAGTGATGCCATTTGGTCTTACTAATGCCCCTGCTATCTTCATGGATCTAATGAATAGAGTCTTTAGAGACTATCTTGATCAATTTGTGGTAGTCTTTATAGACGATATTCTTGTCTATTAAAAGAGCAAGGAAGAGCATGAAGATCACTTGAGAATTATATTGAAGACCCCGAGAAAGGAGAAGCTTTATGCCAAATTTACCAAGTGTGAATTTTGGCTTCAAAAAGTTGCATTTTTGGGTCATATAATCTCAAAAGAGGGGATATCTATGGATCCAGCAAAAACAGAGGTTATCGAAAGATGGTCAAGACCAACAACAGTAACTGAGATCCGAAGTTTTCTTGGTTTGGCTGGATATTATCGACGTTTTGTAAAAGATTTTTCACGAATATCTAATCCACTCACCAAGTTGACTCGGAAAGGAGTTAAGTTTGTCTGGACAGAGGAATGTGAAGAGAATTTCAAGGAGTTGAAAAGAAGGTTATCCAGTGCACCTGTGCTCACACTGCCTTGTAGTGGAGAAAGGTTTGTGATCTACAGTGATGCATCCAAGAAGGGATTGGGGTGTGTTCTTATGCAAAATGATATGGTGATAGTTTATGCCTTATGACAGTTGAAAATCCATGAGCAAAATTACCCAACACATGATTTGGAGTTGGCTGCGGTAATCTTTGCATTAAAGATTTGGAGGCATTACCTTTATGGTGAAAGGTGTGATATTTATACTGATCATAAAAGTCTAAAGTATATTGTCACACAAAAGGATCTGAATATGCGCCAAAGAAGATGGTTGGAGCTGATTAAGGATTATGACTGCTCAATCCATTACCACCCTGGGAAAGCAAACAAGGTGGCAAATGCATTAAGTCGACAAGACCATGCTAGTTTATCCATGATGAGGATCACAAAATATCCAATATTTATGGATTTACAAAGGATGGATCTTGGAATTATAATGGAAGGGGAAAAATCTTATCTTTCTCAAATGAATGATCAACCATCTATACATGTGAAGATTAAAGAGGCACAGAAAGAAGATGTCGAGTTACAAAAGAAGGTGAGAAATGTTCCTGAATTCAACCTTGATTGTGATGGGATAATAAAGTTCAGGAATCGGGTTTGTGTTCCTCCCATCCCCGAATTAAAGAAGGAGCTGCTGGATGAGGCTCATAGTTCATCATTCTCTATTCATCCTGGAAGCACGAAGATGTATAGGGACCTGAAAGAGTACTTCTGGTGGGATGGCATGAAAAGAGATGTTGTTGAATATGTCTCTCGATGCTTGGTTTGTCAACAAGTTAAAGCTGAGAGACAAAAGTCTAAGGGGATGTTACAACCATTACCCATACCCGAATGGAAATGGGAAAACATCACTATGGACTTTGTCACAGGACTTCCTAAAACATCCAAAAGCAATAATGCTATCTGGGTCATAGTTGATCGTCTTACAAAGTCTGCACACTTCATTCCTATTAGAGAGGATTTCTCTCTAGATCAGCATGCCAGGATATATGTAAAGGAAGTGGTAAGATTGCATGGAGTACCACTTTCTATTATATCTGATCGGGATCCGAGATTTACCTCGAAGTTCTGGCGAAGTATTCAGCATACTCTGGATACAGAGTTGAGTTTCAGCACTGCTTATCATCCCCAGACAGATGGTCAGTCTGAGAGAACAATTCAAACCCTAGAAGATATGTTGAGAGCTTGCTCTATGGATTTCAAAGGAGGTTGGGATCAACACCTACCTTTGGTAGAATTTTCTTATAATAATAGCTTTCACTCCAGTATTCAGATGGCTCCTTATGAAGCTCTCTATGGAAAGAAATGCAGGACTCCAACTTGCTGGGATGAAGTTGGGGAAAGAAAGCTATTAGGACCTGATCTCGTTGATGAAATGGCAGAAAAGGTCAGATCTATTCAACAACACATAAGAGCAGCTCAGAGTCGACAGAAAAGTTATGCCGACAACCGAAGAAAAGACCTAGAGTTTGAAGTGGGTGATAAAGTGTTCTTACGAATATCTCCCTGGAAGAGGATTATGAGATTTGGAAAGAAGGGGAAGTTGAGCCCTAGATATATCGGTCCTTTCGAAATACTGGATCGTGTTGGGAAGGTAGCTTACCGATTGGCGCTTCCACCGAATCTCTCTCAAATTCACGATGTGTTCCATGTATCTCTCCTGAGAAAGTACATACCAGATCCTTCACATGTACTCAGCTCAGAAGTTGTACCGCTGGAGCAAGATCTTTCTTATGAAGAACAGCCGATAGAGATTCTGGATCGTAGCGAAAAAGTCCTACGAAACAAGACCACTCGCTTGGTGAAGGTTTTATGGAGGAACCACCAACTTGAAGAATCTACATGGGAGCTTGAGGATATGATGAGGGAGAATTATCCTCATCTGTTTGTTACAAAGTGATGAATTTCGAGGGAGAAATTCTTTTTAAGGGGGGTAGAATGTAACACCAGAGACTTTTATGTTATATAAATCATCAAAGGAATCTTTTTCTACACAACACTTGCTTGGCTTTCTTTACACGCAATCGCGACCTTCCTCGATAGCTTGCGTCGTACGCAATACCGAGTTTCACTAAACAACAATATGCTATTAAAACTAGCCGTTATGAATAGTAATAACCACTTTTTGAAATTTTATAAATTTTATTTTTCAAAATGGACTTCATTTTTGGACTCAGAATATCGAAATTAGCCTAGGGTGAAATTTTGTTATTTTTCTGAAAACTTTCAATTTTTGATGAATAGTGAAACCACTAAGTGGTAGGTTAAAAACTGAATTTTGCATAAAACTTAATTTTACCGCTTCTGTGAATGGAATTTCAAAAATCCGAGAGACACGGTTAATATCAAGGACTAAAATGTGTTGCAACGAGATGAAAATATTTTTTTGGTGAATAGTTACTTTTTACTATTTTTTACCGCGGTTAATAGTAAATAGGGTAACTAAGGGTAAATATGATATCAATATTACCCTAACACATGTCCTAATTCTATTGGACAAGTTTAATTCGACCAAAAACAATCTTAGGAATAAAATATGACCATTTAGGCCCACTTGGATTAGATTAGGACATTTATTATTAATTTATTTAAAGAAGGGTTAAAATAGTTAAAATCAACGTTTAATAAGTAAATCATTTTTAATATGGGGTTATACATAAGATAAATTCGACTATAAATATTCATTAGAAAGCTAAAAAGATTTCCTACATAAGGGTAGTTTATTTGTAATTTTTAGACATTAAATAATTTAATTTATTTATGACACAATGATGATGTAGTAATTATCTTATTAATGAAATATTGACATAATTGATGTTATAAACACCAAAATAAATGTAATTTGAGACTTTTTATGAAGTCCACTAATTTTCTAGGTTACTATGATATATTAATGTTGATTTACTCAACTTGGTTTGAACATATAATTCTGTTATGACTTTCACAAAAATCATATATCAAATATTGTCAAAATTGACACAAAATAGTTTTTAAATCAAATATTATATTATTAATTGTTATTTTATTCCTAAAAATCTAAGGTTCGGCCAAATGACTTAGATAAGGATATATATATTAATAATAAACAATTTGGGGTTCGTTTGGCATGTTATAGTAAGTGTATTAACCATATAGTGAAAGAAAACAAAAAGACACGGTAAAAGTTAAATTAATTAACTTAGAGTTAAATCTAATTGATAAGGTTAAAATAATACCCTAAACTTGTCTAAATCTTATTGGTTTATAGGATTTCTACCCATACCCACTTTAGCTTCGAAATAAGACCCTTTGGAACCATTATAAACCGATTTTGACTTTAATATAAAATGATATTTTGAGATATTCCTAAGGTGCCCCTCTCCTCCCTTATAAAAGGGCACCTCCTCCCCCTCCTCCTCACACCAATTTGAGCACTCAAGCTCGGCCAACCCCTGCCATTTTCTCCTCTCCACTTCCCTAGAATAATCCTAGAGGTCCCGGTCTTCTCCAAAGACCAATCTTAGTTCCTTAAGTGGAGGATTCAAAGAGGCGTTCCAAAGAAGAGGTAATATCCATTACCGATCTTTTCAATTTCTTTCTTCTTCAACTTCTTCTTCTTTAGTTGTTTCATGATAAAGTAATAACATCAGTATTACTTACATACTGATATGTTATTATAAATATGAAACAACCCTAATTCACCTTCTATCCATCCTACGGAAAAATGAAATCACCGCGCGTGCGTACGTACGGAATACCGTCTCTACGCCGTGGTGTAATCTATTTTCCACCATCACCTTACAAGGATGGGTATAATGGTGTAATGAGTAACTATATATGATTATTATGAAGTAATATTGATACTGAAATAATATATATATACTCCAATACAATTCCACGATCATAGGGACGATATCATCACTCGTGCGTACGTACGGAATACCGTCTCCACGATGTGATGTGACTCGTTCTACATGATCTTCATTTCATAATGATTATATAAATGAATTGAATGAATGAATATGGTATATAATACACTAATACCATTCTGTAAATGAATTATCTATAACCTAAAGATAAGAATAAGAATTTATTCGACAAAACACGCATAAGAACAAAAAGTTATAAAGACCCGAGTAACAAGTAACAATGAAATATTACTAACAAGAAGCTAATAATATGACCATATATGATATCATATCAATATGTATGATTCTGGAATAAGTCAATAACATTATTTAAACCATTATACAGGAGCTTCGGACACGAACAAAGCAAATCGGACCTAAGGTAAGGGAAATATCACAATCTCATTTTTATCCGAAATTGTTTATTCGTAAGTATTTAATGGGGTGTATTTTATCATCCACATCCATGTTTCATCAATATGTAATATTATTTCCATCCACCTAAAATTGTTTAAATCCATTTTTACCCTTCGGTGAGTTTTTAGTAATATGTATGAAAGGAATCTTTTGTCGTACGAGGTACTTTTTGACTTTTCCGACAAAAGTACGAAAAATGTTTTTTTTAACTTATACGGCCTCAATGGATTTTTAAAACATTATTTCCAAGAAACTTCCTTTACAAGTTTTCAAGTTTATTTTTAATCAACTTCTTTTAAATTCGTATGACATGTTATGAAAGGAAAAATGTTTTTGAAGAAGAAATGATATTTTCCTCAAGAATGGAGTTCAAGTGTTTTATCAAAATTATTTTCCATCTAAGATAATAAAGGGTTCTGTTTTTATCCCTATTATTAAATTGATTTGTTCATGTTGTGATGGAATTATTTTTATGAATTCCTTTATCTTATATGAATTGATTTATGATGTCATGATGTTTCAAGAATCCCATTTTTGTTACATGTGTTATGCGATGATGTATGTTTTATGATTATGTGGCACACATAAGAAAGGATTCATTATAAGATGGGTGGGACCTATATCTCCCTCCAATGCATTAGGTAAAGATTTTATATCTCATGAGATAGACATGGCTGGAACGGAAGGTTATTTCGGTTCAGTGATACAGGACTGAAACGAGGAGTGAACTCGGTTCATAAAGGGACTTTGTCCACTAAGATAGTCTTGGCAATGAGTCATGACTAACAAGAAATGATTTTCCATGATTATGTGTGCTTGCCACAAAGTTTCAAGTTTTATGGGGATCTCATTTTCACTTCTATGATTTATTCCATGTTAAGATATTATGATCTCTTTTGCAGGTTTTGATTTTAAAAAAGATATGATATGATTTTTATTTCCTTTATTTGCCCTTGCTGAGCATTTGAGCTCACCCTTTTATGTTTTCTTTTCCCCAGGTCAGGAAGATGGATATTAAGTAGAATATGCTAAAAGGAACCCTAGATATGATGAATTAAATGGGAGACACTGTAGAAGATTTATGAACCAGTTGTTTATGTTTCCCAGTTTCTAAAGACACTATACCTATACGATCCTTTGTGGTTTTATCATATGTTGTAAAAAGTGTGCTTCAATTTTTGAAGTATTAAAAATGTATGTAAAGTATGGGTCGTTATACATCCTCTGGATGAACCAATTTTTTTGCCTAATACAGTCAATCCTGACATGAACAGTGCTATTTCATGCAATGGACGACGTCCTAAGGCCTTGACAATACTACCAAGAGATCCAACCGTTACTCTCGCCTCCAAGGTTCAAGTCACACTGTCGGCAGCAGTGTGTGGTCACTGGGTCTCCTCTAGTATGAATCTCAAAAGTGAGGGTCAACTCAATGATTTTAACCGGAACCTCTCTGTATCAACCGTACAAAAAGATAGGGAATTAAATGTCACAAGGGAAAGTGTCATTTATTAATGCAGCTCAATGTACAAAGACACAAAGCATCCACAAACAACGACAACAATGAAGATAGTCCTTCTCCGGTCTACTTGCTACTCGATCATCTCCTATGCCATGTCTACCTTCTCCCGGTGGAACTCCACGATCAAACCTCTACCTCTGCCTGGAAGGTTACTCTACTGCCTGCTTCTCATCATCTAGAAAGGTCATGAATTCTCGAGCCATGTGACCCTGTTTGCTGCATGCATAGAACTGCATGCTCTTCATATAGCTGGCTCGGTTCCATGTGCCCCGCACAACCTAATATGTATCCTAAGGACGCTCACTTAATGGCCTTGTCCACAAGGACCTCTATGTCAACTATATACTATTGGCTATATAAGACTCTGCTACATGTCACACTGTGGTGGGTCTCGCCACTGGTGACTGCTCAGCGATAAAGCTCTCTACTAGAAGGGCTCACATCAGCACTCCTTCCTGCGTCGGAATTCTTAGGGAGATCCTCGAATCCTTGAAATCATGTCTGAGTCCCTGTTCAATGGTCCAGACCCTGAAGAATTGGTCACATACCATTTCAGTGGAGTAGAGTGAGAGGTCAGTGAACCTCACTGAATACTGAGCTTCTGTCATGTCGCCCAGCCGCAGATGAAGTAACTCCTGATTCCGCACCACACGAAGGGTGTCTGGAATGATCTCTGAGAGGAAGAGGCTCTCAAAGTCTGTCCAGAGAAATGATGCATCCTCATGCACCAGGAAAATAAGGCTCCACCATCTTCCTGTTGTTGCATGCAAGATGATCGCGACAAGGATCACCTTATGGTCGGATGGTGTCCCTACCAATCTGAAAACTCTGACGATAGCCTGCAGCCAGTCCTCAGCTGCCTGGGGGTCCATCTCTCGGCAGAACCTAGGTAGCCTCTATCAATGAAACTCATGAAACACAATCCTGCGGTGTGCACTCTCTACTACTAGAGCTGGTGGTATCGGTGGCCCAGCGGGTAGTGGTTCTGCTGGTGCCTCCACTGTGATGGGGCCTTACACTGAGGCCTCGTCGCTCGGTGGGCTGCCATCTCGTACGTAACTCGGAACCCTAGCTGGCTGTCTTCATGGGCCCATATTGAAATGAAACAGATGTTCCATGGTCAAACAGTATACCTGGTGAAGGGAAACAAAGTAATCACGAAGAAAAATTTCTCAAAGGAAACACACAGGCAATCAGTGTTTTCATGTACTGAGTCGGAAATCAGAGATCAAGGTCCCTGTGTAAGGATACGTTAGTCGCCGCACCAATATTGGACTCCCTGAATGGAAAACCACACTCAATACTCTTAACACTATAGCATCACAGAAAGGAATGATCAGAGTCCATAGTTCTGTGGTAGAGTCGACTCCTCTGATACCAATTTGTCACGACCCATCCTCTGGGCCCATGCCGTGACAACCCCAGGCCATCCTTCCATAGGTCAGGGACAGGTGACTAGCACCAAAGGTGTAAACCCCGATAAAAATGGAATTCATTGCATTTATATAGTAAAAAACACAATAGAGATCATAACAGAAGTATGCACAAAGTAAAACTATATAAAAATGTAAGTGCTAAATATAAAGGGGTGGGAAATACAATCCCAACAGTATGTACAATAAAACTGAAGGAATAGTACAACAATAGTAAATTAAAGAAGCAACCACTGAGTCGTCCTCTAGAAATCCCACCTAAAGGGTGGGTACAGATGGTCTCCTCGGCACCTCGGGTCCGTCCGTCCGCTCCGTGTACCTCCTGCCAAGTGGTCCACCTCCGGGTACTATCTAGCTTTAAAAGTCACTACCACGATCAGCGATGTACGTTCTTTGCATCCAACACAATGTAGTACTAGAATTTTCCATGCTGGTTTGAGTATAACTATACTCAATAGGGAACCTAAGACCCCTGAAGGTCTTCCAGAATCCAAGAAGGATAAATCACAAAGGAAAGATAAAATCACGAAGTACCAACGAACTCTAATTAGGTATATTCCCATACATATACCTAAGTCATCAATTCCAGTTCATCTCCAACTCTCGAGCCCAAGCACAACCCAGTCCACACAGAGAAGAAGTCAATCACACTGATGGTAATGATTGAAAGTCAAGACTCAGCTCACACAAGTATATATCTTTCGTAAAGTGATAAAGATGATCAGATATAGTCACTAATTCATCTAACCTCGTAGACCCACATAGGATACTAGTCTAGCTAAGTTGTCGGACCCATGTAAGATACTAGACCATATACTCTGTTGGACACATGTAGGATACTAGAACAGAAGTTAAATTGTCATACCCACATAGGAGACTAGAACAATAATCATCGTCATCGAACACATAAAGGATTCCAGTACGGTAGTCGTCGTCGCCGAACCCATGGAAGATTCCCGTATGACAGTCGTTGTAGCCGAACCCATAGAGGATTCCAGTACAGTAGTCATTGTAGTCGCAGCTAGATCTAGGGTTCCCGCTCATAGCACGCTCGATTTTGGTAAGGTCCACTCCTCGAGCAAAGGGGTCGATACATCAACTGTCACGAAGTCCAGAGTTGATGTCTCCCAAAGTTCTGCCTCATCAAAAGGAACCGAACGCGACAGACAGCGTGTCAATCAGACACCCGGTCTGAGAGATATTGGAATTTCCGTTCTAGGGGCCTGGATGGAAATATGCTCGTTCAAAACCCAGAAGTTATCCAAATTCATCCAAAATTCAATTACAGTATCGCAAAAGTACCCCCTCGTCGTAAGG
Organism: Viscum album; assembly: GCA_963277665.1. Classification (NCBI taxonomy): domain Eukaryota; kingdom Viridiplantae; phylum Streptophyta; class Magnoliopsida; order Santalales; family Viscaceae; genus Viscum; species Viscum album. The sequence continues at coordinate 323,157,158 of OY728165.1, read as the reverse complement.
GTCCAAGTGCCACAGGAAGCTCGTCGATCGAACACACTGTCTAAAAGTTATTCACGTTTAAGTTATAATGGGTCCGACCCATTAAACAATGTGGGCCGAAGGGTCAGGTCAACCCAGTTTTGGTAGGTCCGACCCGGTAGAGGGTCAGACAGGCCTAATGAATCGCACGGTCTGGCTGGTCGCGGCTCAGCCCGGAGGGGCGAGCTATCCGAGGGGCGGGGGGTGGGGGGGGGAGGCCCCCCGCTTTCCCAAACCAGCGACGCCAAGCAGTGCCACCCTCCCAACCGTCCGGCCGATGCCAGCCTCCCTTCCAGGCATAAGAGGCCCACTCGGGCGGGCCACTGTCTAGTTGGGCGGAACCTTCGGGTGCCACGACATCTTCACCCGGCCAGCCGACGAGCCGGCCGGTTCGTTGTCCAAGCTTCCCATGGTTTTCAGGCCGCTGTCTTTCGCAGTGCGGTGCCCCTTGTGTTTCCGTGGTACTCCTTTGGATAGGATGGCTTTAGCCGGCCGGTTCCTTGTCGGCCGAGCGGCCCGTGGTTGCAGGCCATGGATTCTCCTCATGTGGTCATTGCGCGTCCGCCGCCTTCGATCGCCGCTGCTACCCGATTACAAATAAAACAAGAAACGTTAGAGGGTCTTCGGGCCGTGTTTGTTCATCACGCGCCCTCCGCGTTAGGCGGTAACAGTCGGCCAATGTCAATTCCAAAAATTAACAAAGAATGAGTTACAATTTATTCACTCAAATAATATACAAAACCCCTACCTTGATAATTGAAGTTTCACATCGTCGAGCCGTAGAAGACGAGTGTCGCGGAAGATGGTGTCGCGGAGAACGATGTCATGGAGAACGGACGTCAATTCCATGGACATCGGGGTGTGTCCGCGGAGGAAGCGGTGTCTCTTCAATTGTTTTGGAGAAGATAAAGGAAGGAACGTTTCCATTCATCATCGAATCGACATTCTTTTTCGAAGAGGGCATCTTTCTTATTGGAAGGATGATGCTCTCTTCTAATTCCAAAGGTTCCACCAAAATATTTTTCAAACAAATATTAAAATGTGGCTTTCCCCTATTTTAATCAACATGCCATCCCATTTAAAAATGATTCAAATCCACCCAAAATAATTAATTAATTTGTGGTGTACAAAATAATTAACTCATTGAGTTGTCATATTAATGACCATGTGGAAGGTGGAGTGTTTAGTAATTAAAGGGGGGTTTTCAAGAATTAAACAATGGATTTAAGGGATTTGAAGAGAGTTATGGGGAGATGAAAGGTTGGGGCTCATGTGTGACCCAACTAAAAAATATCCACACATGGGAAGTAATTTAGGTGTGGGCCCCACCAATAACATCCCCATGGGAGGAAATAACCAACTCTCAAAATAAAATTGTGTACCACAAAATTTTATTTTATTTAAGATTAAACACAAAAAATTAACATTCAACATGCATGAAACGTAACTGCCGTAAACATCCCCTTAAGCGAATACCGGTGTTGTGTGTTCATTGGTGTTCTTGAATTTCAATTATGAGTAACGATTAAAAAGATAGGAAAACCCGCATGTACGTTTACTAAATGTACCCAAACAAAACATTAAGAAATTGATTCCGGGAATACTGGGCCGCAGAATCAAGTGTTGTCCGAAACCGCAGACTCATAAAATTACAAAGTATTTAAGAAAAAAATTTCCTTGAAATTTCTGGGAATTTACATGAGTAACTATGCTCTCCCACATAGTATGTGCATCATATCATAAAAGGGTCAAAAATGAAATGAATCACTTATCACAGACATAATCCTATTCTGGTATGAGATATCACCTAACAAACCCTTGAATACATACATATACAGGGTTCTCATAGACATATCAGGTGTGAATCACATGCTTAAAATCTACTCCCTTCCCTAGGGAACCCACCCCCTCTGGGAATCTAACATTAGACCACCCTTGGAGGATCATGTTACATACCGAATAATATATAGAGGTATCATCCTCATATATTTTGAATTGAATAGATCACAGTCACATTATTTAGTTTAATGTATATCATTTCATTCTATAAGGTAAAACACAATATATTATTTCATAGTGGGATTATATGAAAACATATTTAATAATAATATATACATGTTCTGTCATTTTGTAATTAAATACCTTTGGTAACCTAATAGGGAAACCACACATCCCTTTGACCAGTAATTGCATAATTTTCATCATCATCTTGATGTACTATACTAAATATCCTCATTATTAGTCATCAAAATAAAATATATTAGGGACTAGATGAGTAGAATGAATCTAAAATCTTATACAAGGTAATACCATACAACATATTGATGATTCTTTAACTAGACCGACCCTATTCATTATTACTATCACACACAGTATTGATGGTTTCATGTGAATCCTATATTCCATATATGATACATGATATTCATCTTTCCATTAGAGATCTACATCCAAAATTCACAAACAAAAAATCATAATTTTATTCATCATGTGTGCCACATAATGATGAATTCACTCAACTATAACATAAAATACCATAAACATCTATACATAGCCACATAGATTCATAAAATTCTAACTAGAAATAATTTTCATTATGAAGCAGTCTGAGTCCATCACATGTTCGAACAGATTCTTATGTAACTCGTCAACTATATTTGTGAATAAAAAACAAAAAAATATTTATCACTATAATGTCATGTACTGACTATGTTCCCTCATAATAGTAAATAAATTGGGGGATGTTGGACCACATGCACGCCTCCTCATAAGCCAATGATGGTTGAGTTACAATAGAGGTCTGTGAAGATACTGTGAGGATATTATAACTACATATTAGATTAAGAAATAAAAGATAAATAACACTGAAACATGAATAATATAACTACAAAAATATGAATGATGAAAAAAATTGCAAATTAATGAAATTAATATACAGACACATATTCAAGCTAGTATACAACTATCGATCAACTATCGAGAAATTCACACATATAAATAGAAATTAATAAAAAAAATAAATGTGGCTCCAATGTAACTTTGAGACATACCTCACACCAATCTCTTAAACCCATATGATCTATCTAGTCGATCATTCAATACTCGACTATATCCCCACATTATCCCGCAAGTATGTGTGATACGATGGGGTACCCTTGTTTCATGGATTCCTTAGTAGGGTGTGAGTATAATATAGTAGGGGGTTTGACTCACTGTGAATCCACCATATCATCATCCAGAAACATGGTGTAGACACCACCCTTCATGAATCATAAACATAAATAGGAATATCTGTGTAGTCTATATCAGTAAAGAACTACATTATTTCATCTATAATTTTAGGGTCTACCTCACCCCATAGGAATCAATCATGACATCAAAAAACATCGGGTTTACCATATATTCTAAGAATCAATCACATCATTTGAAAAACTAGGGAATACCACATTTTCCAAGAATCAATCATGTAATCATCAAACATGGGGCATAAAACACATTCCTTGAATCATATATATATATATATATATATGTATATAAGTTTATTCTTGCTAACTCCTGTGATATAATATTATAAATCAAAAGATTTCATTATCCGTAGGTCATATAATTTAATTAACTGGAACCTCTAAGAATCTAACACCCCTAGTGCCTCATAAAAATAATAAAAATTACCATTCATAATGATAATTATTTACCATCCATTACAATTTCAACTAATTCATAATAATCTCACAACCATTTACTATTTTAGTTAAATTACATCCACTTAATTTTTTTTACAAATGAATTTTTTTATATATTTTCATTTTATTATATTTTAAAAAGATGATCAATTATAGAATAAGTGGCATAACATCCCTAAAATACTCCTCTCTTTTGGTTCTACATCAATTGGGGACCTATGAGGGTCCTCTAATCTATGACACTCATGTAAAACTCGACATGTTGTCCCTAAATAAATTTCAATAATAGGTATAAGACCATTAATATTCGAAAAAATGTCCTTTGAGAAGTCCACAATCATATTAGAACCATAATGGATTCCAAAGGATTTACAAAGGCCTACCAAGGCTACTCATTTTCATTCCATTATATCCTTATACTTGTTGGACACTAGGGAACCAACCCAAAGGGCCTGATTGATTTATAATCCAATTTCACTAAACAAGGGGTCCATGTATCATAAGAAAATTATGAAAAAATAATGAATCCATAACCATCAACAAGAGTAGAAACTGTCTTCTGTCAAAGGGTCCATAGTAGTCAAATAAACCTTTTCATTCCATGATAATTTATAAAAAATTTATTATTTTTCGTTAAAATGAAATATTATATTTAAATGCAGATCACCCATAGTAGTGATGCCACTCATACCACAAGACAAAAATATTAATAAATAAAATAAAATACCATAGATTCATGTACAAGGTACCAACTACCTTGAAGAATCTATTTCCATTTATATCACATATTACAGAACCTATTACTTAGGAATCTAAACCAATCCAGGATAAATTTTTAGTTATCAAATAACATGAGGCCCTAAATAATTTAAATACATCCAAAACAATGAATTATAACATTAATACTAAATTATAAAATTTAACATAAAATATGGAATATAATGAAATTGTAATGGGTTCTTTAATTTCACAAGAACCAATAACATTATTTTATAGGTGGTCTCCAATGGCCTGTTGGTACGAACCTTGTAGAAATTACTAACATGAAATGCTGGAACAATTACCAAATTGATTTAATTAACAAAACATAGTAAATTCATCAATGTGATATAACTACACTGAAATGGTGTGAAATGGTGTGAAAACATCATCATGTGTCACACATTATAAAACTAAAGAAAAATACCCATGAGAATCATAAGATTCCCCAAAAATTAGGATGTTTTGAAGGAGGTGAAGGGAGGAGAGAGGGATTACCCATAAACACAAAATGGAGAAGGGGTCTCCTTATTTCTAATAATGATGGATAAATTTATAAATTACCCACTAAATAAATACTCCCAACATCTTACTAGTTATGGGGATAATGGTTTTATGGTGGACCCAGTACTGGTACTAGGCTGATGGCCTCCCCATTGGTTGGCTAGTGGCTATTGTTCACCAACATGACCACCACAAAAAAAATCATCTAACACCCATTCAAGATCCAACATAACCCCTATCCTCATTCAATTTAGAAAACCACCGATATATAATATCATATTTATGGGAATTTCCTTATAATGATAAATTAATAAAAAGTCCCCTCATCAACCTGAAAACATTTAAATTTCCCTATAAAATCATGACCAATAAAGATGATGGGCTTAAAAAACACCTCATGGAAACATGTTTTACCCATAAAAACATATTTTATAAATATTCACAACAAACTGAAATGTTATTATTATGGCGGAGAAACCATTTTTATCCTTTCTATTAATTAGAAAATTAATGTGTTACTGGTGTGTATGTGTGAACTATTGTCTTCTCAGAGCAATGCAATTGATTTTTAATCACCCACTCTATTGGATGGTTATATAGATTTATTGAATGATTATATAATATTTTTTTCATTATTATGATTATATTATGATATGATACTATATATGTTTAGTGTGTCCCATCAATTAAAATACGATAATATAGCTTGTGCGCACGTGTAGAATACCAACTCCATGAACAGATGTGATTCATTATTCATTTACTTCTTACATGGATTTTAATAATGATATATTTCTTTAACATATAATATATTTATAAAATTGTGATGATTAATTAATGAAAAAAATTTATTTACCACTCAATTACTTCATCTATTAAAATTTAATGCAATGTTCAGGTTTACAAACAAACTACAATCTTTAGAAATTGAGTATTTCATTTTTATATCACTGCATTGAATTTATAGGGATAAAAATGTATATAATTAATAAACATGATATATGTTTCCTGATTTAAATTATTTATATGATTACAACATGATGAAGTTTCATGGATTGAAACTGATGAACCAAAACATGTATGAAAAATGAAACAATGAATACCCAAAATGATTATTTTAATATGAAATTATAAATAAATAATTAATTTGAAATTATAAGTGATTCACATATTATAATAAAATTAGGAATATGGTAGAGGTAGAAATTCATAATAAATATAAATTTATTATATAGTATGTTTAGATAATGTACAAGGAATGTCATGAATTGAGGTAATGCTTTCATCTCAAATCCCCTTTATTGAGACATGTTTTGTATTATACTACAATTTTGTTTATATGAAATATATGCTTCATAATTTTTGAATTATATCATGTATATATTTTTATAAATAGTCTCTAATGTTTATTTCTTGTCATATATTTCATGAGGTTTTGATTCAAAGATCAATAATGATTTAATGGTTCATGTTACACTCTCCTTTTTATCGAGAATGATTTGTTCAATTTAAATTATGATTAATTATATGATATATATTTCTTAAACCCCATAAATTTTATTTTGATAGAGTTATTTATATATTTTTCATATATTGATATCGTTTTTCCGTTATTTGGTTATCAAAAATAACATAAATATTTTTTTAAGAATAGATAACCATATTTATCTTTTGGTTAGGACTTCTTCTCGTCCATGTCTATGTTCTTCAAAATAGTTTAATTTATTTTGGAATTTTTTTATATGTTTAATTTTCAAAACCATTGAATTTAATTACAAATTATTGAAATTATTATTTTTAAATGACTTTTATATAACCCAATATTAACATTTTTCAAAAGGGTGAAATTGTTTTTAATTTTCAACGTATATTACTTGAATGGGTTTTTCAACGTTCAAGATTTTTCTTCTTTATGAAAAATTTGATTCAATGTTTGTACAAAAAATTCAATATTCCCATTTTTATTAGTATTATACTTTTAAAATGACACCTATGAAAAATAGACATTTTTTTTAATTTTGATGACCTAATATAAATACATCTATAAAATTTATTTTTTATATATCACAACATCTGTTCAAGATTATTATGATTTATGATGGATATGATCTTACAATACCTTATAAATTTATGTATGAAATTTTATTATTATTCATTCTTGTAGATTTCATGAAATATGTATTACCCTCATGGTTTAATTAATCTATGAAGAAATAATAAATGATTTTAAGCTTCCATTCATTTGATGTATCTCAATGGATAAATATTATGGAATGATAAAATATTTATGAAACCTATTCATTGTTTTATGTTATGATATGATAAAATGAGTACTATTTTTATGCTATTTTGGAAAACATATGCATGGATTATAAATATGAAAAATTTGAGTATGTTATAGACCTCCAATGCATTGGGTAATGTGTTAGTGTTATCTTAAGAGATGACGATGATTAGTGTGGCCCCAATTCTGATGATCAATGTTCACATATTGATGAAATATTATTATTTTAGGAAGATATTATCAATATATTATACTTATACAAGATTTTCATAGGCAATTATCACAATATTATGATTAAATATCCTTATGATTCCACTTGGCTATGTGATGAATTTAGAATAATGATTTCTGAATTGAAACCACCAATAATAAGGATTATAGATTTGCAAAAAAAATTATATCATAATGAATTACTATCAAGGTATGAATCATTTACATTAAGAACACGAACTTGATTAGGTTATTAATCCCTTGTTATCATCTTATTCTCACTTATGATTGATTTATCCCTTCTTACTCTTAATATGAATATGACATAAACCATTATTATGTCTCCCTTCCTCATTTTATAAAATAAGATTATAATTAAGATAATTTTATCACTGAAGAAAATATGATGAGTGTTTATGGGATACATAAAATATATGTTTTATAAATAAATTGATTATATGTATAGACATTGTATAGAATAATCTATTATGTTCTGGGGTGATTAATATTATGATATTTATTGAATGATCATATAAAAGGAAATAATATTTATATATGTAATAATTGTGATTCCTCAATCACCATGATGACATTTTGGGGGATACATAATGAAATGGGAAGGAAGAGGACAAAAACAAACAAATGTATAAAATAGAATAAGAATAACAAAAAAATCTGAAATATAGTAAACCAAAAATAATAAATCTATGGTCTATGGATTTGATTCAAATAAATTAAAATATATTAGTGTAATTATATTTATAATAATTGACACACTATCATAATATTCCTCATTGAATTCATTATCGAGAAGAAAAATAATAGTATTCCTTGGATGGATTTTATGTGTACAACTCAATGGTTAATATTGATAAAGTTAGGTTCCACACAAATAATTACGATTCATTGTAATTCACCCCATAATGTACACATTCTTCAAATCTTGATGATCTCCATGTGGGTAAAATTTTTGGTTATATCTTTATTTTTTCTAATAGAGGGAATTTTTTTTGTTTTTTTTTCAAATTAAATAAAGTCTTATTTTATTATATATGGTAAATCATATATATTAGCAATAAATATGGACGATACTTACATAGGCCATGTTATAAATTCACTACATAGATGTAGTATTTTTTATGATATAGGTACTATTATGAAGCCTTCACCAAAAATTATTTACCTTCAAATTGTGGTAGTATTACGTTGATGCATCTTGTGTATAATGCATTGTACCCTTTCAAAAACCATATCAAAGATTTGATACCTTTACATAGAAGCTTTGATAACATTTTGTTTTAACTAGAGCATGAAACTGACCTTGAAACACCCTTTAATTTCACTAAAATAACATATTTATTATTTAAGAATTACCAAATTCTAGTTGAAAATAATACTAAGCATGAATGTTCCATAACATACAACATCATGAAATATGCAAATTGAGATGTATTATAAAAATATTATTATTTAAATGTGACCTAGAAATTGAATTTTTGAGAATGAGTATGACAAACCATATTTTGAAATATATGTTTAATTGTACTACTCAATAAAAATATACAGATAAATTCTTATGAAATAAAAAATCAAATTTGGTGATGTAATTTTATCGTACAAAAATATATTTTCTCCATCATTATATTTTATTACATTTTCTTCATGGAAATTTTAATTAATTTATGGTTATATTATAAATTTTAGGTAAATAAATAATCATCATTTTAACAATAATGTTTTGAATATTATCAAAAAATTTAATTTTTTAAAATTTTCAGATTAGATTTCTTTCTCATTGAATAGTGAAAAATACCGATTTTTATTAAAAATTATCATTTTGTTAACGAATATTAAAATTAAATATTTTATATTTCAATTTCAATTAATATTATTATTTTTATATTATAATTTATCTCTTTGAGTCCATTTTAATTAAATTTATATTTATTTTTTTAATAAAAGAATTTTCTACTACTAAAAACATTTTTTCATGAAAACAACCTTTCATAGTGTGTTACAAATTTAATTTTAAATTAAATTATTATAACAAAATAAATTTAATCATTAAAAATTATTTCATTATTTATTATAAATTGGATCATATTTTTAACAAATTCCAATTTTATTTTTTCTTTAAATGAAAATACTAACCTTGGTAAATATTTTCTACTCTGGTAAGGTCAAAATAGGTAAAATGTTGTTAAACAATTAGGATAAGTATTAAAAAAACTATAACAAATTCCATTTTTCTACTAGATTGGTGGAGTTATGTAATGTACATATAATTCTCTAATAAATTATCACTTCGTGTGATTTAAGTATTATCATCATCATAATTTTTTTTACAAAATAAAAAATTCAAAATGTCAGTCTCTTGACTTTAATAACTATAAATGTTTCACATTAGGTTAAAAAGTGGATAAATTTAGTTATTTTTTTAATATATTAATTAATTTCATTAATAATTATTATATTTTTTTAATTTTAATGATTTGATGAATTTCCTTAATTGCTTAAAAAATATCAACATAATATCTACTCCTTTAATATGAATATAAAATAATTGATATTAAAAATATTAAATATAATATAATTTGGTTGAATTTTTGTGATAAATGAATTTTATAAATAAATATAGAATATTAAATTGTTTTTAAAATTTTATATTTAAATTCCATTTCTTTTATTTTGGTCATAATTTTTAAATAGTATTATATTTATTAAATTAACAATAGTGGTATTTAAGGATTAATATATATTACTAATTTATTAAAAAATTATAAAAAACATTCAAAAGTTTAAATAGGATTATATATTGTCTAAAATTTAATACCATGGCCATTTATGAGTCAATATTTGATTTTTTTGATAAAAATTATAACCAATTATTATTACAAAAGTCATTACCACATATTTGATTACAATTTGTAATCCTAAAACTCATACAAAATTATAAGGTTTAAAATGCCATCTAAACCTATAAAAAATATTTGGTGATTATGATAAAAAATATCCTAATTATAATATATGTAATATAATTTTGGGACCCTTTCACCATGGATTAGACACATATATTATTATAATATTTCATGTATTTCTCAGAATGACAATAATGATATTTTATAATATACAATATTATATTTTAATAGTTACAATTTAATAAACCAATAATCATCCTAATTAATGGATTATTGTTAAAAATATTAACCATGTTCCATTTTTTGGTCAATTTACTTTTTATGATGACTTTATTATCCCTTAAATAGTAAAAAACAATGAATTTTTGGTATTTTTAAATAAGGGTAATGTGGGATAAAAGAAAAAGATAAGGGAAAAAGTCACATAATTTTGTCTAAAAATTATTTTAAGAAAGAATTTGGAGTATTTAACACCATGTATTTTAAATATATATATTTGGATACAATTGATGTAGAAAATTAATTTATATTAGTTTCATACTTTATTTTATTTCAAGATTTCCCCTCTCCTCACTTATAAAATGACACAACATATCCTATCTTAATCACACAATTTGAGATATATATTGTAAGGAACTGACCTCAAAACATTACATAATCATGAATTAAAAAAATAATTCACATTGAGTATCTTTTCAGGTTTAGAGTTTTAGAGAGTTAGACCATAACTATAACATTTTAAAAAAAATTGCAAAGTAGAAACTTCTACCGAGTATTACTTTTTTTAACAAAACATGAACTCTTGAAAAAAAAAAAGTCATGTCTAGTTCCATGTTTAAGAAATCATGAATTTTCTTTGATCATATCCTTGACCATATTCCATAATATGTCATCTGAAAAAAATTTCAAAAATGTGGTATGAGCATAAAATTCTCACTAAGGGATACACAAAGAATTAAAACAGTTAGTTTTTCAAAACAACAAGTAATCCATGAATACATTAACAGAAGTATCATTTTTCACCTCTATGAAGTAGTAAATAATCTTCGTTGAATGAAATATCATTAATTACCCTTTTGTAACCAAAATAATTCCAAAAACCTAAATAAATAACACATAACATATAAAAGTAACTTGGGACATAAAAATACATAAATGGAATAACCATACGGGTGACTTCCACACATATCACTAAATTGAATAGCCATACGGCCGGCTTCCATACCCAATGCATTGGTTGTTATAACGTAACTACCCATCCTATTTTCACGGAACCACCAATCATTTGGTTTATTACGTTACCACCCGTCAAATGTCAAAGTAACAATATAAAATCATAAGACATAAAACAAAAATAAAGGATAGAAAACATTTCCACATTTCAATCACGATATATCACGTAAATATACTGACATAACAAATCCATTATAAAAACCATTTTCAATACCAAAATACATTAAAGAGTATATGGTATTTATTTTGTTTTAAAATCATTATGGCTTGTTGAGGAAGCCAAACAACAAATAATACCCACGGCGGGGGAAAAGGTCATTGTCACCACTTACGTTAAAAGAATCATTCATTTTGTCATTTAGTAAAATGATTTGTTGAAAATGATTCCCTTTGAAAATTCATGGGTGTTTATACAGATTATAAAATAAAGTCGTGTATAAAAACAAATTATGCCTCAATGAATGGAGATTGAGACGAAGTCCCTTAACTCGTGTTCGACTTGACTCGATCGTTCTTTAATCTCATGAATAATAAACTAAAGTTAATTTATAATTGCCTAAGAACCTTTTTGAAGTTTAATATTCATTTATATCACTTATTACCATCTTATTAACATTATGTAATCATTTAAGTTAATAATTTTCGTTTTTTCAATATTTGGTACTTGAGTCAAAAATGAAAACCTTATATTACAAGTTGTCCATGTGGTCAATAATAAATTTTATCTAGAATTATATTGATTATTTAGATATCATATATATCATATATATGAATTATATACATTTATTTACAATATTACATAACATTTAGAGGTATGAAATGAAATACACCGTTCATGGAGACGGTAATTCGACATATGCATGAACACTACTTTCATTTCTATTTATTATTTTAATGGAAATAAAAAAAATTATACATAGGTACATTATAATTCCAGAATAATATCATATATAATATCATTAACTTCATCCTTTATACATCCCACATAAGGCATTAACTAATCACATCACTTTGAGGGGACGATAGTCTGCACATCCTTGGATGAGATTATCGTATTTACCCACTATTGATACTATAAAGGATTGATATAATTGGGAAGTAAAGAAGAACAAGGAAATAATAAACATAATATATATCATATATAAATACAGTTCCATCATAATGGCCACCATGAGAGGCGGTATGATAAAATCAAACAATCATCGTTTCGTGAGGCGTTAGTTTTCCATCCACATGAATATTATGTTATTCATCCATTAGATGTGGGTGTGTGTAAGTGTAGTTAGAATACTTCTCATAAAAAAATCCTTGTATAATTAGGATATTGTTTTTGTTACAAAAGAAAAGAATAAAATGAGTTTAGGGATTGGAGATGTAAAATAACAGAAAACAATTTAAGAGAAACTGTTACCTTTAATTTGGCTAACTTCCTTTGGTTTGAACCAAAGGACTTATTGAAGTGCCTTCTGCCTAAGTTAAGGATTCTAAGGGTATGGGAGGGATGTAGGAAGATTAATTGGGTAAAGTTTGGATGAGCCAAATTGCTTGAGAGGTGTGAGGAATTGGATAGAAGTGGTCTCCTTTTATAAGGGGGAGGAGGGGCTCTTTAAGAAATTGTGAAACTATTATTTTAATATATAATTACATTCGGTTTATAATGGTAAAAAAACATTAAAGATGAATATAATATGACTCATGGTCGAAATAAAATTATCCAATAGGAATTGGATAGGTTTTGGATAATATTTTAATAATTATAATCTTATTTATTTAAATAATTTATTAATGAGGTAAATACCGCTTCATTATTGTGTGATAAATAATTTAATTATTTTGATGCCTAAAAACTATAGAAAAAATACCATGATGTAGGAAATATTTTTAGCTTTACAATTAATATTTATAGTCAAATATATTACTTATATAACACCATATTAAAATTAATTACTAAAAGATTTTTGTTTATGTTATTTTGGCCTTTACATTAAATTAATTAATCCAAATTGTCATTATCACTACAATGTAGCTCAAAGGGGTCCCATAATCGAACCAAAGTTGCCCATGGTCTATAATGACTCATCCAATAAGGTTTTTACAATTGTTAAGGTAATTTTGAATTATTATAATATTTTTTCCTTGAATAATCCTATTTATGTTTAACCGTTGTAAATAAAAGTCAAAAGTTACTATTCACCAAAAATTATTTTCATCTCATTGAACCATATTTTACTTAAAAATAAATAACATGTATGTCGGATTTTTGAAACTCAATTCACAAAATTTGTAAATTTTCATTTAAATGAAAAAGTCAGTTTTTTTAACTACCACAAAGTGGTTTCACAATTCATAGAAAATTAAAGTTTTCCGGAAAAATACCAAAAATTCAGCCTAAGCTATATTTGATTTTCCGATTTCAAAAATTATTTCTATTTTTAAAAATTCAAAAAATATAAGTGGCGTTAATTAATTTTAATATTAATACCCATTATCAAAAAAATAGCGTGTTTTTAAGAAACAATAACTATCAAAATATTGACACTTGTTTATGTCTAATTTCTAAGTGATATTAATTCCGATGACAAACATTTGATTAAATGTAAAATATATATATTAATTTCACATTAAAACTAATTAAAAAGATAATATAACCATATAAATAAATTAGATTAAAACACAATTTTGAATTAAAATTCGATATTCTCATTATTCATTAAAAATGAACTTTATCGGAAAAATTCCAAAAAAATTACCCAAAGTAAAATATGATATCCCCATTTTAAAAAAGGATTCTATTTGGTCATATAGAATGTATTAAAGTAAAAAAATTGATTTAAAGAGGGTTCTCCATTAAAAGGAGAAAAATAGTCCTTTTAATGTAAATTATGCTTAAAATTAGATTCATTCAAATTTTTATGACTCTAAATTTTATTGGATAAATTTAAATACATTTAACAAAAATGTATAATCATATTGTAGATAGTTTCTATAATTCCTTCCAATACAATGGCTAGGAGTTAAATACCATTTAAAATAATAATATTATATTATCAGTCTGCAACGTAAGATTTCAATGAAAACTGTTGTTGCGTATCGGGTACACTATCGAACATAGAAACCCCTTTAAAGTAAAATTAATATTTAATTCACAAATATTAATAAATATGAAATATGTCTTATTCTTCATTTACTTGGGATGTTACATCTTTCCCCCATTTTGGGAATTGTTTCCTCTCAATTTTTATTCACATATCAAAATAAGTGGGGGTATTTATCTCTTATAGCATTTTCAGATTCCCACATTGCTTCTTCATCCATGTGTTTTTTCCAAAAAACCTTTACCTGGTGAATTACCTTATTATGCAATACTTGTTCTCTATGTTCAAGAATCTAGACTGGCTTTTCTTCATAAGAGAGATTCTCTTCTAACTGAACTACCTCTGGGATCAAAACATGAGATGGATCTGGCATATACTTTCTCAACATTGATACATGAAAAACATTGTGTACCTGGGATAAACATGGAGGTAAAGACACATCATACACAACTAATCAAACTTTCTCCATAATTTCATAAGGTCCAATGAACCTTGGACTCATCTTTCCCTTCTTACCAAAATGCATCACCATTTTCCATGGAGAAACATTGAGAAAGACATGGCCACCTACCTCAGAAATGTGATCCTTCCTCTGGTTATCTGCGTAACTTTTCAATTTGCTCTGAGCAGTTCTCATGTGCTTTTAAATCAACAGAACATCCTCTGCCAACTATTCTACCAATTCTGGTCCCATCAGCTTCCTTTCACCTACTTCATCCCAAAAAGCTGGAGTTCAATAGTGCTTTCCATATACTGCCTCAAATGGATCCATCTGTATACTGGAATGAAAAATATTATTATATGAAATTTAAAACAAAAAACTATGTTGGTCCCAACTTCCCTGGTAATCTAGTGAACAAGTATGTAGCATATCCTCTATGTTCTGATTTGTTCGTTATGACTGCCCATCTTATAGAGGATGAAAAGATGTACTAAAATTTAATTCAGTACCCAACGACTTTTGAAGGATTTTCCTAAAGTTAGAAGTAAACCCGGGATCACAATCAGATACAATAGAGAGGGAACTCCATGAAACCTGACTATCTGCTTAACATAGAACCAAGCAAGTTGATCTAGAGAAAAAGTATCTCGAATAGGAAGGAAATGAGCAGATTTAGTCAATCGATCAAGAATAAACCAGATTGCATTATTATCTCGAGATGTCTTTGGTAATCCCACAATGATGTCCATGTATATATTTTTCCGATTTCCACTCCGGCCCCGATAGAGGAAGAATCATTCCTTTTGGAAACTGTCACTCTTCTTTAAACTGTGGACAAGTCAATCACTTAACAGTAAAATCAGCAATGTCTATTTTCATTACATCCCACCAGTGATACTCCCAACAATCTTTGTACATCTTAGTACTACGAGGATGAACTGAAAAAGAAGAACTATGAGCTTCACATAACAACTCATTCTTCAACATTGAATCACAAGGAACACAGAATCTCTTCCCAAACCCTAAAACACAATCATTATCAACATTAAAATTTGGAAACATACATTTTTGAACCAGTAATACCTTTTTTTGCAACTCACTGTCTTAATTTTGTGCATTCTTTATTCTGTCTGATAGAGATGATTTCACTGACACCTGATACAAAAGAGAATAATTTCATGCACCAACCACTTCTATGCCAATGTTTATCTAATAAAAAACCAAAGGATCTCATTCCAAACATAACATGGTTAATGAAGCATAACTTTTTTGACTCCAAGAATCAGACACTTTTTTTGATTTTCCCAGATGGTAAAGGATCGTGCAATCATAATCCTGGAATAATTACAACCATCTCCTTTGTCTCATGTTCAATTATTTTTAAGTGAATAAATACTTTAAACTATTGTGATCAGTATATATTTCACACTTCACTCCCCACAAATGATGCCTCCAAATTTTGAATGCAAAAACAACAACAGCTAATTCTAAATCATGTGTATGGTAATTTAACTCATGAGGTTTTAACTGACATGAGGCATAAACAATTACCTGATCATTTTGAATTAGGAAACAACCCAGTCCGTTCAATGAAGCATCACTGTAAATAACAAACTTACCATTTCTGGAAGGCAGTTCCAAAACTGGAGCATTCATCAATATCTTGTTATACTACTGAAAACAATCATCAAATTCTTTTTTCCAGATGAACTTAACACATTTTCGAGTTAACTTAGTCATTTGACTAGATTACCATGAAAAATTTTCAACAAACCTCCAGTAATAACCTTCCAAACCAAGAAAACTATAGATCTCGGTTATATTTGTGGGTCTTGGCCATTATTGAACAACTTTTTTAGCAGGATCAACAATTATGCCATTTTTTGAAACAATGTGACCAAGGAACGAAATTTGTTGCATCCAAAACTCACACTTACTGAATTTCCCAAATAGTTTCTTTTCTTTTAAGGTTTGCAAGACAACCCTTAAATGACTTTAATGTTCCTCTTTACTTTTAGAATAAACCAAAATATCATCAATAAACACAACCACCATTTTTATCCTGAATCAACTGAGCCATCACTGTAGTAAACTGTTCAATTCTAATTTCGACCATCTCCGGATGCTGATCTAGAATTTAATTTCCCTCTAAATGCCTTCCCAGAAAATCTGCATTGTTTCTTCTATGAAATACCATTCCAAACAAAGGAATATCTTAGGTGAAGCAACATGTAAATCTATAAATGCTATATCATTTCAATATTAACATAAATTACTTTATGTATATTAATTTAACAATACCCTAACTCCTAATGTTGTCAAAACCGACCTCTGATACCGACTATAAAGACCAGACCATAAAACATTACATAATCTTGAATTGAATGAATAATTCACATTGAATATCTTTTCAGGTTTAGAGTTTTAGAGAGTTATACCATAAATATTACATTTCAAAAAAAATTACTTAGTAGACACTTCTACCCAGTATCCATTTTTATTACAAAACATGAACCCTTGAAAAAAAGATTCATGTCTAGTTCCATGTTTTAGACAACATGAATTTTTCTTTATTCCATCCTTGACCCTATTCTATCATGTGAAAAAATGTCAATAACGTGGTATTAGCATAAAAAGCTCTTAAAGGGATACACAAAGAAGAAAAACTATAAGTTTGTCAATACAACAATTAAACCATTAATACTTTAACATAAGTAATACTTTTCACCTTTATGAAGTAGTAAATACTCTTCAATGAATAAAAGATCACTACATACACATTTGTAACCAATATATTACCATAAAATCCATATAAAGAACACATAACATATACAGGTAACTTGGGAAATAAACATACATAAATGGAATAACGATACTATCGACATCCACACATATCACTAAATAGAATAGCCATATGGCTGACTTCCATTCCAAATGCATTGGAGGTTATAATGTAACCACCCTTCCTGGTATTTACGGCACCACCCGTCATTTGGTTTATCATGTAACCACCCATCAAATGTCCATGAACCATTATAAAATCATAAGACATAAAACAATTATAAAGGAAAGAAAACATTTCAACATTTATATCACAATATATCACTTAAATATATTGACATAACAAATCCATTATAAAAACCATTTTCAATACCAAAATAATAAAAAGAGTATATAGAATTTATTTTCTTTTAAAAACATTACAGCTTGTTGAGTAAGCCAAATATCAAATAATACTCACGGCGACGGATAAGGCCGTTGTCACCGCTTACGTTAAATGGAAAATTATTTTTGTTGTTTAGTAAAACACTTTGTAGAAAAATTTTCCCTTTAAAAATTTAAGGGTGTTTATACATCGTATAAAATAATGTTGTGAATTAAAATAAAATATGGGTCAATGAGAGGTTATTGAGATGAAGTACCTTACCTCATGTTCGACGTGATTCGATCATTATTTAATCTTCTGAATATCAAACTAAAGATAATTTCTACTTTATTAAGAACCTTTTTCAAGTTTAATATTCCTTTTATATCACTTATTACCATGTTATAAACATTATGTAGTCATTTAAGTTAATAATGTTCGTTTTGTCAATATTTGGTACTTGAGTCAATTATACACACCTTATATTACAAGTTGTCCATGTGGTCAATAGTACATTATATCCAGAGTGATATTAATTATATATATATCATATATATCCTGTATATACATGTATTTATAATAGTACATAACATTTAGAGGTATGAAATGAAATGCACCGTTCATGGAGACGGTAAGCCGTATGTATGCATGAACACTACTTTCATTTCTATTTATTATTTTAATGGAAATAAAACATAAGTATACATAGGTATATTATAATTCCAGTATAATATCATATATATTATCATCAAATCCATCCTTTATACGTCCCACATGAGGCATTAACGAATCATATCACTTTGAGGGGGTGGTAGTCCACACTTCCTCAAATGAGATTATCATATATATCCACTATGGAAACACTAAAGGATTGATTTAATTAGGAAGTAAAGAAGAATATGGAAATCATAAACATAATATATATCATATATAAATACAGTTCCATCATAATGGCCACCATGAGAGGGGGTAGGATAAAATCGAACAATCATTGTTTCGTGAGGTGTTAGTTTTCCATCCACAAAAACATTATGTTCATCATCAATTAGATGTGGGTGTGTGTATGTGTAGTACAAATACATCTCATAACATCTTCCCAGTATATTGAGGATACTAGTTTTGTTACAAATGAAAGTAATAAAAATAGTCTAGCGGTTGGAGAAGTAAAATAAAAGAAAACAATTTAAGAGAAACGATTACCTTTAATTTGGGTAACTTCCTTTGGTTTGAACCGAAGGACTTCTTGAAGTGCCTTCTTCCTAATGTAAGGCTTCTAAGGGGATGATAGGGATGTAGGGAGATTAATTGGGACGATTTTGGATGAGCCAAATGTCTTGATAGGTTTTGAGAAATTGGATAGATGTGGTCTCCATTTATAAGGGGGGGGATGGGCTCTTTAGGAAAGTGTGAAATGATAATTTTAATACATAATTATATTCGGTTTCTAATGGCCCAAAAATAATTAAAGATGAAAAAAAGATGACTCATGGTCAAAATAAAATCATCCAATAGGAATAAGACAGGTTTTGAAAAATATTTTAATAATTATAATCTTATTTATTTAAATCATTTATTAATGAGGTAAATACTGCATCATTATTGTGTCATAAATAATTTAATTTATTTGATGTATAAAAATTATATAAAAAATACCATGATGTAGGAAATCATTCTATATTTCCTATGAGTTTTCATAGTCTTATATGTTACTTATATAACTTCATATAAAAATTAATTACAAAAAGATTTTAGTTTTTTTTATTTTGTCCTTTACTTCAAGTTAATTAATCCAAATTGTCATTATCACTCCCAAGTGGCTCAAAGGGTCCTAAAATCGAAACCAAGATGCCCATTATCGTTAATAACTCAAACAATAAGTTTTGGACATGTGTTAAGGTAATTTTGAATTATTATAATACTTTTTTACCATGAATTAACCTATTTACCTTTACCAGCGGTAAATAAAAGTCAAAAGATACTATTCAGAAAAAATTATATTAATCTCATTGAACCACATTTTACTTAATAATAACAACCATGTATGTTGGATTTTTAAAATTCAATTCACAGAAGTGGTAAAATTTCATTTAAATGAAAAAGTGAGTTTTTTTAACTACCACTAAGTGGTTATACTATTAATCAAAAATTGATGTTTTTGAGAAATATACCAAAAATTCAGCCTAAGCTATTTTTGACATTATGAATACAATAATGATGTCTATTTTTTCAAATTAAAAATATAGAATTGGTATTAAATCATTTTAAAATTAATACCCATTATCAAAACAAATAGGGTGTTTTTAAGAAACAATAACTTTCAAAGTATTGGCACGTGTTTTTGTCCAATTTCAAAGTGAAATTAATTTCAATGACCAACATTGGATTAAATAGAAAAAATATATTTTAATTTCACTTTAAAAAAATTGAAAATATAATCTAACCATATAAATATATTAGATTAAAACACAGTATTGAATTTAAATTCAATATTTTCATTATTCATTAAAAATGAACATTATCGGAAAAATTCCAAAAACATTTACCCAAAGTAAAATTTGTTGTTACCATTCTATAGAAAGATTTTATTTGGTCATATATAATGTATTGATGTAATAAAAACTAGATTTAATGAGCGTTTACCAATAAAAGGCGATAAATTGGCCTTTTAATATAAATTATGCTTAAAATTAGATTCATTCATATTTTTAAGCCTTTAAATATTATTCGATAAATGTAAATACATATAAAAAAATTTATAATAATATTTTAGTTTTTTTCGTTCATTCCTTCCAATACAACGACTAATAGTTAACTACCATTTAAAATAATATTATTATATTATTAGCGTGCAATGTATGATTTCAAAGAAACCCATTGTTGCGTATCGGGTACACTATCGAACATAAAAGACCCTTTAAAGTAAAATTAATATTTTATTCAACAATATTAATAAATATAAAATATGTATTATTCTTCATTTACCTGGGATGTTACATATATTGTAACCAAAACATAATAAATACTCTTTTAAATTTATATATACACTTATTAAAGGGTTTATTATTGTTATAATAAAATTAATTGTTCCTTAGGGAAGTATTTAATGGAGGCCCACCGAAGAATAGATAAACATATTACACAACTATTACAATTTAATTATTCTACTTTTTCACAGAAATATAGAGTATTCATCACAGATAAATAAATTAACAATCATAAAGAAAAATTAGTTTTATTTTTGATTATAGACCCACCAATATCCACCATTAAATCTATCAAATGGGAATTCAATGTATCAATCATGTGTTTGTCTGGACTACCACCTCCACACAACAATAAAATTTCGTTTCAACCACAATATTTTGTGGACGGTTATTATGGTTTGATTAATTACTATAAATGATAAATATGAAACAATTGTTTTTCTATAATTATAATATAATATATAACTTTTTACCTTCCAATCTTTTTGAAAATGATACCATTTCTCAATTGTAAATGTTGACTACCAACTATTTCAATTGATGTGTTTTTTATCGACTCTCCTTTACAAGGATTGTAATATGTTTTGAATTAATGAATATATATAATATATTATATACTAATTATTATTGAAAGGTGTTATATTATTTACCATTATTTCATTCGAACTGTTGAAATGTGATGATATGCTCATTCTTACATACACCATACCCTTTACAAGAACAATTTAATGAATTATCTATATAGAACATTAATTGATTGATTAATTATATATATAATGAATACCTACGAACTTAATATAATTATTTAAAATTTTGACATGATATGAACGTGATCAATGATTAAATATTGGTACAATCGAATAGAAACTTTTATGAAAGAAGAAGAAGTTATTCACATGAAATAGTGATTTTATAAAAGAGGTTAGGGCTTATGTAATTAATCATAAGACATGAGGTATTAGATTATCACATCGATTTTATTTTTATAATAAAAATAAAATATTACCCACCAGTTTATTTTTTGGTGTATATAAATCCAAAAAATATCATTTATATTGATTTAATGAAAATTTTTTGGATATACATATCCGTATAATGATATCACCTTGAAGAGGTTTTATTCGAAAGGTTCCAACGTTTAAAGGGATGTACTTATCAATGCCAATTCATTCAGGGTTTTTATGATTCAATTTAAATTGAGATAATTATGTGAAACTTATATGATAAATTTATTTTAATTTTCAATGCCTCTAGTTATATATAGGGAATACATGTTACCCTTATATTTTATTTTCTTCATGTACTCAAGTGACCAAAAGAATTTTTTAATGAAAGCCAAATATATTTCACACTTCAGTTGAGAATATTTTCCTTCAATAACCATTAATTATTTATTTATTTTAGACATTATCTAATAAATATTTAAATTCATTTTTATAAATATTTTCCTTTTAAAAAAAATATTTTTTTTAAAAAAATGTAGTCATTTTTTTAATTAGGAACAGATTAAATCATTTACCAAATATTTTAAATGACTCATTTTTTGAATGTACTCATCATATAAATAATTTAACTTCCATAAATATCACTAAAATAATTTAATTTGACACTATATGAATCCATTATTCTTTTAGAGAACATGGTTTACTTAATATTTGGGAATTTATTCAATTTTAATGAATTTATATCAAATTGAAAATTTTATTTCCTGTGAGAATTATTGAAATATTATTTTAATGAAATTTCGATATATGATAACTTAAATATATGTTAATTTTTATATAACTTAGATATAATCCAATCATTCCAACCAAATTATTTATCATGATGGTTTATCATTAGGATGTCCTTAATTTTTTGAAACCCATTAATTTTCCATCGGTTATTATATGATAGAGGGGTAAATGTTTATAAAACCCAATTACCTTCTAAAAGTTATTTTAATATGATATGAAAAAAATTATGATATTATGTAACATATATGTATTGTTTTAACTATACAATTACTTTATATAGTCATATGATGAATTAGGTAATGTTTTATATCTCTCGAGACGATTATTTGAAACTAGTAAATGTTTCTAATAAACTATGAGAAACAAGTTGATTAAGTTGACCCACAATGAGATACAAGTCTATTTTCATGTTCCAATTTGAAAAAAAGTTAGTATTCTAGATTCTCTATGTAAAAAAGGTGATGATACCTGGTTTTTTATGATATGTGGAAATTATGTTAATTTCCAATCCACTATGATTAGATGGCCATCACAGATAATTTTGACATAAGAAATTATATATATATATATATGATACTATCAAAATTTTATAGCACGATTATGGTATGAACATATGGTTCATGATGTATAAATGTTGTTTTATCACTATATCTATAATTTTATTTTAAGATAGTAATTTTTTATTTAATCAATAATCTAGATGTAATTTTGAACAATGGGTATGAAATTTGTGTGTTATGGTCATGTTTTTATAACATATTTTATGAATATATATGATCATTGATTGATATCTAGTACATTTACGCTCACTAAGCATCAAATATAAATTTTTTTATGTTTCATTTATCTTGGATCCAAATAATTATTTTACTCAGGGTTTGTTTAGAATGGATAAGAGTAATAAAAACACTATTATCGATAATAATGAATGCACCAAAAGAATATATTTTTTAATCCAGTATCCAAATAAACTAATACATTATAGTTTTTTCATGGATTTTAATGTTATTTAAAGATTTTTTTTTTAAAATTATGTAATATTTATGTTTGGAAGGTTTAGTTATATATAAAAGGTATTAGAGATGGGTTTAGTCAGTAATTAGAGATTTGGGCTAGATCATTTTTGTGAAATTCCTTTGGATAATTATAATTATAGGATAAAAAATTATTGATTTTAAAGGATGAAAATGTGTGATTTTACAAGAACTAAAAACCTATCTGGATACTAAAATTTTATGTGGTTTTTTTATAGGTAAATCTATGGTAAATAACCATAAATAGAGTTTTACGATTATATATAATCTTTAATTATAGTAAACATTGTTCATTATCTATTTAGTCATTTGTTTTGACACTTCATAGGGTTATTAATGAGATTAATTCAATTTTTCAATATAAATAATTTTTAAGGATTTAGAAAGATTATGATAATGGATGACCTAGGGGTTAAAATCATGAAAATAATATATACTGATTTTTAAATTCTATAAATTATTTTCATTATTATATGATTTGACCATAATATTATTATTTCTAACATTGGGTTATTTATTTTTATTTAATCATTGGAATAATGATTATTCATGTTAACAGAAAATGTGACAGATAATATAATTGTTTTACTCATGAAGAACTTACTATAATAGGATCTCGAAGGTGAAACCATGAAATAATGACTAATAAACTATCATGATATATGATAAGTATACTACACATCATTTAGTTTAAATACACATTACATAATATGAATATTTAATTATATTTCCATATATATAATAATTACTATAAGGGAATAAATTTTATATTTTCTTCATGTCTAAAATTTGGGAAGAAGAACCCATGATAATGTCCCAAAATAGAGGGAAACTATTTTTTTATAGAAATAAATTTCATAAAAAATTATGTTATAATGTATTTTATTATTTATATGTGGTGAACATTAGAATTATCTGATTTATTACCCTTACTCAAGGGTCAACTCCAAGAGAAAGGCTGGACCCACACAATTCGAATAGTTAAAGTGGAAGGATTAAAGTGTATATGTATTCGGATTTTAGAATTATGTTGTATATGTGTATTATAAATTATATTACAGTTATAAGAATAATAAAACTTTTAATTATTTTACTGAAATAGTTATTCTTAAATTACTTGAAGAAATATGTTCAATGTTACTGAAAGTGTGGGAAATGTGATTTAGTGTTAATAATATATTTCAATAGAATACACAATGAAGGGAAATTTATCCATTAAATTATTCATAATGTTTATATAATAAATTTAGTTATTATAAATAGATTATTTATAATGATAAACTATATCTTATAGTATTAGTGGAATTGAAATTGGTTAGCAAATTGATGGAAACAGTTATTTAAGTGGTCATTAATGAAGTTTATTGTAGTTTTTATGGGATATATTCAATAGTATATTATTTTATTTGAGAAATGTGAATAGTTATAATTTATAGTTAGAAAAATGTTATCATTTTGTTTTTATGATGAATTAGATTAATTTCATGTTTTTAGAGAATATACGCTTTGATTTTATCATGATTATTACATGACACTATAATA
Organism: Viscum album; assembly: GCA_963277665.1. Taxonomy (NCBI): domain Eukaryota; kingdom Viridiplantae; phylum Streptophyta; class Magnoliopsida; order Santalales; family Viscaceae; genus Viscum; species Viscum album. The sequence continues at coordinate 323,131,574 of OY728165.1, read as the reverse complement.
TACTTTATGTTGCTTGAGGATAAATTTTCTATAATTTTTTTAGATATTTAGTATTTATATTTGATCAGAATGACTTTGGAGGAATCTAAAGGTCAACTAATTATAAAATGAATTACATTTATCTTTGGGAGTTATTATTGAGATTTAGATACTAATGTATTATATTTATCCAATTATATTCCTTTTTAATCCATTATTTTCTTTAAATTATTCAGATAAATAAACAATGCAATTTATTTACATTATGAATCTGAATAACTGTTAAAATTTTTTAAATGATGAATAATTCATCTTTATTATATATTTCATGGAATAAGAGATGAATGTAAATTCATGAAATGATGACTAAAGGATAAAATTGATCTTTTAAAAGTTAATGAAATAAAGAAAATAAATTTTATTATATTGTCAATATAGATAGAAAATTAATCCTTCTACAATAGAGAAATTATATTGAAATAAATATGTAATCATTTTTCCTTGGTTTCTAATGAAATGAGGGTATTTTTACCCCCACAATAATATTTGGTTTTATGGTTGTTAACTTTATCTTAACTATGTTCTCTATCTCTCCATATTAATCATTAGAGGTTTGTAATACTCTATTTGTTTATGGTTTAAGGTCACATTAATCTTCTACTAATTATTGAATCCAATTACAAATTATTTTAGGTATCCTTTATCATTACCACTGCACCTTTTTAAAATACGTTTTATTATCCCTAAGTATGATGTGTGTTTTAAATAAATGTATATTAAAATAATGAAAAATTTAATGATAAATATATAATTTTGTGGGTGGAATTTAGTTAGGGGGGATGTAACACACCCAGAAATTTATTTGAAAGGAATAATATTATCAAAATCATTCATAACATGCAATTCTGAGGATTATGAAAATAGGGGTGTATTTTAAAAAATATTATTATTTAATGGTGATAGAGACTTAAAATTAGAGTGTATGAAAATGAGTAATTTCATTATAAAATATCTTAAAACTACACCAAACCAATTAAATTTTATTGATTCGTTAATTAGAAAATAAGAATTTTTTTGGTAAACACATTTTCCAATTCCAAAATGTGGTTTCGTTAAAAATGAATTTTCCATTATTTTTGATAGAAATTATTATTTATTTATTCCAATTATAGAAATTTTATTGAAAAAATCAACTTATTTTTTGGAAATAATGTTTTTAAAATTATCTTATTTTTAGATATATAATTTTTTATAAAATTATTTATTCCTCGATTAATTGCTAAGAATTCATATTTTTATTGAAATCTTCATTTTTATTTAATGTATATAAAAAGTAAATTTTTCATTTAAAATGGTTTTAAAATATAAATTAATTAATTTCTACTATTAAAAGTCTAATTATTTAAATTTTAATTATTTTATCTTGGATTATGGTAAAAATAACTTTTATACTTCAGAAAATAGTTTTTCTTGGAAACAGATATTCATCGTTTCATGAAGGATAAATTTTAAATTAAATTCTCAATTATTTATGAATTCAATTTCAAAAATTGGAATCCAAATTTAGAATGAGGATGTAAATTTTTTTCATGATGAAAAATTTTCATAATTAATAGAAACCAAGGAAAATTCAAGAATCCATGGTAATGTTAAAATATGTAGAAGTTGGTTAAAACATCTAGATAAGACTTATAACCCTCTTTTTAGTATTTTTATGAGAGATTTTAATTTTTTTAACTCCCAAAACAGTTTACACTTCATTAAAAAATTATTTTAAAATGAAAGTTATATTATTTGTAGAAATGATTATGTTCAAAAGTTCACTTTATTGCCTTTATTATCTCTAAATTTTTTACATTAGGATATAAGAAGTAAATTTTTGTTCTAAATGTATATGTTAAATGTTAATTAATTTTTAATATCATGAGAATTTAAAATTAATTATTATTTATTTAACAATTATCTAAAATTATTACATAATACTGAAATATTATTTATTCAAATAAATGAAAAATGGATCAAATTATTTTCAAAATATAATAAATAATTAAACATGGGTGAATTATTTCTTTAAAAATGTTTTATAGATAAATATAATATATTATATATATGTATAAAAGAAAATATTTTAATTGAATTACTACCTTGTTGTTTTCAATTTTATATGAATTGAATAGTTATTAAAATGACATTAATTGTAATATCTATCCAGTATATTTTATTAAATTATATAAATATATTAAAAAACATTAAACATTTCAAGATTGATAATAAATGGTATAAAATATCATATGTTTTTCATTTAGGATCCAATTTTTATCTTATGTATTATTATAACCCTTTAATATTAAAATATTAATTACAATGGTTCAGATTAAATTTCTTCTACCAAAGGGTTCAACCAAGAGATTAGTATTAAAATGATATCTAAACCTGTATAAATATTATTAGGTGACAATAATAACAAATTATACTCCATATATTATATAAAATATCATTTTGGGATAATTTTTACCGAGATAGACATAAATTATATTATAAAATTTTATGTATTTAAAATAATTACATTAGAAATATATTTAAATAAAAAAATATAATAATAAATTATTTTAAATTAATAATATTACTATAATTGGAAAATGTAATGAAATATGGATGAATATATAAATCCTGGTAAATTTTTGGGACACATTTCTTTTTATGGAAATATTTAGATCCCTAAAAAAGAAAACATCATTTCCATTATATTAATTGTCAAATGATTCAACAAGAGGTTAAAAATGATATGGTAGAAAACATCACCATAATAGAAAAAAAGTTATTGGATGAGATAAAATCTAATAATCCTTAAAATATTTCATGAATATATAATATTTTATAAACAATAACCATTATATTAATTTATATTAATTTAATACTATAAGTGATTCAAAGAGTTCATATCTCTTCATTTTATAGTGATCATCTACTCTCATCTTCATACACTTTGGGCCATCTATATTAGAAAACCTATACCCAATCATCTTCTCATTTTTTTATAAAAAAATTTAGTAGCGGTGGATTCTTCAAAATATCATTCCATTGGTCCTTAATAATGGATTTTGGGGAAGCCGATCGAATATGAGGTAATTACCTCCCCCGACATCCTTGTATTTATTTCTTCATTTAATTCCAATTAAAATAAATAATTAAGAATTAAACAAATAATTATTTATACTATAAATACTAAAATTTTATTATTAATATATTACCACTTATATCCACCTTTTATTCCATCAAAATTGAAGTGAATGTACCACTAATGTTCACATGTTGACTATGTCCTCCATGTAGCGATAAAATTCATTTTCCATTACCATATTTCATGGGTGGTTATTACTATGGGTTTAATGTTTATAAAAAATAATTAATGATATTGATATTAATATTAATTTATAATTATAATATGATACCAACCATCTTACCAAAAAATCCATTATGAAATTTTATTCTTACTCATGCATACATCTAGACTGACATCTACAAAAAGCAAAGTGGTTTTTTGGTTCACTTAAATATATTGTAATAATGAAAAAATTAACGAATATATTTGATATATAAGATAATTTAATGATTTTTAATAGTTAATTTTTAGTCACCTTTCTTTACTTTGATATGATAAGAAGTAAAAATTGTGTTATAGCATAGGTACAACCTATCAACTATATGAATGGTATAATTCATTTTCTACCTCAAAAATTTATGTATTAATATATATATATATATATAATGAATATATATGATATTTTTATCATTATAAAAAATAATTAAATAATTTAAATTTCATCAAACTAAAAATAAATGGATTCTTGAATCAAAATATATATAAAATAAAGTCATTATTCACCTAGAACAATGCTTTTAATAAATAATTATTTACACATGGGTGATAAAAAGTTATCAAAATCTTTAATGGTATGATATAAATATATCCTAATTAAATATATTTTTAATAAATATATATTTGTTGTACATAGTTTACTAATATATACAAATAAAGACGAGGCATGAGGTAATATATTTTTATCTAACATTTAATTTTATGAGACACATAACATATTATCTGTAGGTTCCAGAAACAATGGACGTGCATTGGTGGGTGTACCAAACATTAATTTTAGCGTTTACAACAATGAATCCGAGATCCATCACGATAATTAAATGTCGGATCTTTGAAATAAAACAAAGAACGGAAAAGAAAGAGGGAGTCCCAGAACCATAAAGAGAGGATCATAAAATGTTGTATATAATTAATTTATTTAATTGACAAGAATTTCTTTGACAGAATTATTTCTTCATTGATGTCCCTGGTCACAATCTGATGTGATTCGTCATTGCGTCATAGAAGCCATGTTTTGACTTCCTCTAGGAGTGATCCACATGTGCACCATGTATCTATGGACATCACTAATGGAATTTACAGGTGCTAGTGTTGAGAATCCTTTTCATGTGTTGTCCGCCTTAGATCGCCTTGATATAATGGAGGAGTATCTCTCTCGGTCTTGAGAGAATTCTTGAAGGAAGGAGTTCTTTTGGCCTTGAGAGAATTATCCATAATTATTGTGCACAACGATTCTCTAATGATGGAAAAGTGTTGGGGTGTGAGGATATTTATAATCAGGTTTGAAGTTAGAGAGTTATGACAATAAATAAACTCATTACGTATTTTATTTATTTCATTAACTATTATTGAAAACCCCCATGTCTAATGATTAATTTCTTTACATGCGCCCATGCTGATTATAATAAATATCATTTAATAAAACGATATTATTTCCTCAAAATCCAGAATGTAAATACTATATGGCGTGTAATCATTAATACACGGTGTGTGATCATTTTCCATGAAAACTACACATCGCGTATATTTAACGTACACGGTGTGTTTATCTTGTTTTCATTTTCTTTATTTCCTCCATCACATTTATTAGACCTTGAATAATGGATATTTATTTCTTAAATAAATGAAACTTCATTACTCGCAAAAACTATATATATTATTTTGCCCAAAATATATTCTCTCAAATAACTAGTGTCGAAATAAATGTGATCAAGCTTCCTTAAATTATTATTAAACCACATTCGGGAATAATATTTATTTACCCTGTTAAATTAATATTTAACGGTGATACATGGACACAATTAGTGTGTGACCCTCTAGGCCTCTTTCTCAGTGGAATTAGGTAGATCCTTCCTAAAGTCCAAGGTTAGATTCTAGTAACACGCCATGGCACCCATAGATAATGAATTTAACACTGCAATGATGTGTCACCTCATACGAATGCTTACCATGTAATATAATACATCATTCATCATATCTCGAATTAGGAAGTTTTCATGCCAATTCCATCAACCCATGTTCTTGATTATTCATTCTTTGAATTTCTTGAATTAAACTACCCCATTCCTTACCATGGATCTGGATTTATTTAGGATATATCCATTCTATCAAAGGGCCTGAGATATCTACATCCCTTATGGAACATAAGGGACAAATCTTTTCTTTTATTATCTTATTAATGTAGTATTACTCATGACACACCCAACGTATCCTACCTTGCTGCGAACAGTGTTTCATCACAGTTTTCGTCAATACATCTAAGTGTGCAAGTTGTAATACCCATTAATAATAATCTTAAAGTTCTAGAACTAATACACACGTCCACAGATAGGAACATCCAATGACACTATAAAATGTGGATTTCTTACTGGTGGGTCTTGTTCTCATAATATCCACCTGGATATTACCAAGGGAACACACCATGATAAGGTACCTCGAAGTTTTATTATTCCTCACCCCTAATGGCCTATATTATATGTGCCCCTCAAATACTTCATCCGACCGTAGAACTTATATTCAAGAATAGTGTTATGGAACTTCCTGGTTCTCCTCATAGCAGGGATCCATAATGACCCTTTAATGCAACAGCTATCCTTGGGACATTATCACATGAATTGTCATGAAGAAGAACAATAATGATATCATAATGTGTTTATTTAATGAATAATGTACCATGTAGTGGTTTCTAGGCCCCCAAATCCTAAAGACTCACACTTAGACTAGAGAAAACTTATAAAAAAATTTATCCTGCAAGATCTCACATGATATTCATGATTTTACTGAGATATGATTTTAGTCATGGGGTCTACCACATTGTCGTTTGTGGACACTCTACTCACTGAAACTTCACCCCTTTGAGAGAAATCCCTCAAAAGGTGATACTTTCATAGTACGTGCTTTGTCCGTTGATGTGACCATGGTTCTTTTGCAAGAGACACCACTATAGTATTATTACAATACAACGAGATATAATCATTACTGCTAGGCACAACATAATGCTCCTGGGCAACGATCTGAAACTAGACGGCTTCTTTGGCAGCATTAAAGGCCTCTATATATTTGGACTCTGCTATTGAATTGGAGACAACTGGATTTTTTGAAATCATCCATCTCACAGCTCCTCCATTGTGAAAGAAAACATATATAGATTGTCACTTCAGATTATTCTAATGTGTCTGAAAACTGGCATCATCAAACCCTTTGATTACAGGCTCCTCGTCTCCTCCATACACCCGAAACATATCCTTATTTCTTCTCAGATACTTAAAGATAGTCTTAACATCAGTCTAATGATGTTCCCCTAGATCTGTTTGATATCAGCCTACCATGATCAGTGCATATACAACATCAATCCTGGTACATAAAATGGCATATGTGATGGATCCTATAGCCAAAGCGTATGGGATCTTAATCATTCTATCTTTATTCTATTGTGTCTATGGACACATTTTCTTAGAATGATGTAGGCCATGTGACACTGGAACTAATCCCATGTGGATTGTTCCATACTAAATATCTTTAGTATCTGGTCAATGTATGTACCCTAACATAGTCCAAGCAGCCTATTGGATCTATCACGAGTGATCTTGATCCCTATAATGTAGGTTGCCTCTGCCAAGTCCTTCATGGATAAACACATGTTCAACCAGTCCTTAACTGAATGTATGACTAGTACATTGTTTCCAATAAGCTATATGCTAACAAAATATACTACTTGGATAACGATGACATTCCCATTAAACCACTTATAATCACATTGATCAGATTCATTATTAATGAAAAAAAATTACTTTATGCCTTTATCTAATCGAATTTTCCATGACCTGGATGCTTTCTTTAATCCATAAATGGATTCCTACAAATTGAAAACCCATTTGACTTCACCTGGTATCACAAATCCTTATGTTGTGTCATGTATACATCTTCCTGAAGGTTCTTGTTATAGAATTATATTTTTAAATCCATCTGCCAAATCTCATAGGCATTGTAAGCTGCTATGAAAAGTATGATTCGTATAGATTTAATCTTGGAAACAGGTGAAAAGGTTTCATCATAGTCAATTCATTGATGTTGTTTGAATCCTTTATCCTCTAGAATTACTTTATAGGTGATAGCATGACCTTCGATGTCTAGTTTTCTCTTCAATATCCATTTTAATCCAATAGGATTTACATCAACATGCTCATTGACCAGAACCCAGACTTAGTTTTGATACATGGAATCCATCTCAGAATTCATAGCTTTCATCCATCTTGCAGCTTCTGAGCTTTCTAGTGGTTCCTTATAGGAGAGAAGTTCATCATTTTCCAAAAACAATGATTCACCATCCCTGGTGACTAGGAAACGAAATCTCTCTCATTCCCTTACCTCTCTTCATCTCCTACATAGTACTTGTGTTTCTGGAACCTCTTCCACGTGGACCTGTGGAACATGTACTTGTACCAACTCCTCTGTATCTTGAGCATTTACATCGTCAAGGTTAATCTTGCTCCCACTATTATATTTGAGTATGTTCTCCCTCTCAAGAAAGACAGATTGTCTGGAGACAATCACTTTCTTATTTGAAGGGTTATATAGGTAATATCCTTTCGTTTCATTGGGATATCCTGTAAAGACACACCTCGTGCCTGAGGGTGCAAGTTTGTTGCATGAGAAGGCCTCAAACAATTCCTCACATCCACATACACATGTGTACGACAAAATGGGTTTCTTTCCATTCCATAACTCAGATGGAATTCCATTTTGCGCCTTAGTTGGTACTCGGTTTAATGTGTATGCTGCAGTTTGTAATGCATATCTGAAAAAGTATAATGGAAGATTTGCATGACTCATCATTGACCTCACCAAGTCTTCACTAACACCACTCCAATGTGGTGTATTAGGAGGAGTGTGCTGAGATATAATTTTAGACTCCTATAGAATATTGATGAACTCTTGGTTCAAATATTCTCCACCTCAATCTGATCGAAGATTACTTACCTTCTTACCAAGCTGATGCCCTACTTCATTCTTGAATTCAATAAATTTCTCTAAGGCATCTGACTTATACCTCATTATGTAGACATATACATATCTACTCAAATCATGAGTAAAATTAATGAAGTAATAATATCCACCCCAAGCTCTTATTGGAAGTTTTTCACACATATTTGTGTGAACCAATCCTAGAATCCTTATGGCCCTTTCACCTTGACCACCAAAAGGTGGCTTGGTCATTAATTATTGTAAAAAATAGTGACCTATATCAAGTGGTATTAGATCAGTAGATTCTAAATAGCCATCTTAGTAGACATTTATCAAGAGTTTTTCATTTACATGACAAAGAAGGTGATGCCACAACTAGGTGATGTATGAGTCATGTGAGTTTGTTTCATTATCGATTGAGAACACTTGGTTTTCGTAATTTAATACATACAAACCATTATTTAATTGAAACATACCATAACATACATTGTTCTTATAAAAGAGAAAACCCTTATTTTCATATGTGAAAATAAATCCATCTGTATCCAAACAAGATATAGAAATTATGTTCTTGGTATCACTAGGCACATAATAACTGTTATGTAATACCAAAATCATCCATGTTGGCAATGATAGGTGGTAATCGCTAATGGACAACGCAGCTAGCCTCGCACCATTGGCAGCTCGAAGATCCACCTCTCCTATGGAAATCTTTCTATATCTACATGGTTCCTTCATTTTAATATAGATGTGAGCCCCACAAGATATATCTAATACCCAATGTGTAGAAATGGAAAGATTATACTCGATAACGAACACACATTAGCGTCCCGACTCTTCTGGGTGAAGTTCCTCTTCCTATGGCCTTGCTTTCCACATACAAAATATACTGCCTCTCATTCCTTTCCTTTCCTTTGGATATTCCCCTTCTTGGAATGATGATTCTCAGGGGCTTCAGACCATTTATAATTCTATGGCCCCATTTCCTTGTCCTTCTTTTTCTTATTCACCATAAGGATTGTAGGTTTGTCATGCCCCATGTCCTTATCTACCTATTGAATCATGGTCAGAAGTTCTGATAGACTCATCTCATTATTTATCATGATGTAGTTGACAATAAATTTTGAGAAGGTCTTGGTTAGTGATGATAGTATGAGATCTGTACACAACTCATCCGGGAATTTAATTTCTAGGATGTCCAGGCCTTCGATGTAGCCAATAATATTGACTACATGAAGCCCATCTGGCGTAGAATCTCCAAGATTAGTTATAAAAAATCATTGTAGATATCAAATATCTCTTGTATCGCCTTCTCTTGGTAGATATCTTTAAGGTGAGACAACATACTATACACTTCCATGTTTTCATGTTTCCCTCAGAGCTCATTAAACATGGCCGATTGCATGAATCATTAGACCTATGTGGCATCATCCTTATGTTTCACATTGAGAGATATTTCCTCATCACTGGCCTCTTTTCCAGGCACAACTAGATCATGTTCTTCTAGTAAATACAATTACCTTTCGTGGTGATGGATGACGCGTAAACGCCTCTGCCACTCTTGGAAATTGTTGATGGTGAGAAGGTTTTCCTTCTCGAGTATGGTTCATAATGATATGTCTGAAGTTATTTTTCTAGTCATTTCTACAAATTAAGATGATAAAAGTTTTAGTACTTTAATAGAAAGCTGAGACAAGTAAATAAATTAATACTTATTAGTCTCCCACTATTTTATCGAAATCCAATATCCCTCACCATTGATTTCAAAATATTTTGTTACCTAAATATTCTAGTGGAAAGGATTCATATTGCCCTTAGAATTACCCCAACTATGGTTTTTCATGAAACATGAAGGGTTTTAGGTATGCATTCCAAATGCAAACTTCATTAACTCTTAGTTCCTTGATCCGCTGAGTGGACTCCTGAATACTGAAATCCATTAATTTTAGATTTCCTCATCCTTCGCCTCATGGTCACACCAAGTCCTACTGTGGCAGTCGACCCATGATGAGAACCATGTTATGTCAACCAAAAAATTTGAATTATAATTCCCCAATAAATGAAAGGACCTCAACTAGGGTCAGTCAAGGACTTTGAAATATGGTTTTATTCTAACCATTATTATAGAAGGCTATACAAACATAATATTTCATTGAGGGATTTTATACATAAAATTCCATTTTATTATCATTGATTATATTATTTTTAATATTAAGAGGGATATACCTAAGTGACCAACCATGTCTAAAATAATATTTTACGCATCAGAAAGTTTTATTTTAGTTCCACCTTGCATGCTTGTTTAATTCATTAATTGTGTGATCGTGACAACACACCAACAATAAATAAACCAAGAAACTGTCAAAAATAAAATAAATGGCTTGATCATGAGATTTTATATTAGTTAGCTTATCTAGATGTTGATAAACTAACCCAATACCTAGGGGAAAAACACCTTGAACCATTCGGGTTTGTGTTTACTGATTTCTACATGTCCACCTTTGTATCTCCTTGGATTGGTTTCACCTTGGCTCCGGACTTGAGCCGCCTCCACTAGCTTGGGACCTCCAACCATTACATATGAATTTAACTCACATGAAGGTGAGTGAAAAATGGGGTTTCACAATATTGAAACTACGGGCAAGCATGCCCTACATATTAATGAGTAGAATGCTCACAGTCCAACAAATGTAATTTAAATAAATAAATTAAAAGAAACCATTCACATATAATGATCTTGGTCTAGATCATGATCATCCATACATACAACGATATTATGCATTAATTAAACTAGAATTCAGTTATTTAATCAGTATTGGTTATAATAAATCATGCTCAAATTAATTAATTATCTTTAACTAATCAACCCTTCTATCTTAAACCCTTTTTCTATATTTCCCTGAGATTCTAATCCATCGTAATTTTAAACAAATAAATTCATTTAAAATTATCTTTGTATGTACTATGTTCCTTAAAGGCACCTCGGTGAATTACCATCATTAGGTAGCTATTAAATTAAACACACATATATAAACACCTATCACATGTTGTGCCTCATCTTTACTCCTTCTGTATGTTACACGTGTATACGGTTTGTATAATATAATAATTTTTTTTAATAATTCTGCATAATTTGGATGAGTACATGATTTTTAATTCCAACTACACGGCGTGTACTTTTGTTCACTATCCATTCGATGTACATGCCCATGGATATGGCATGTAGATGTACTTAGGTAATTTTCGGAGTACACAGCTTGTTAAATAGGACACACTCCCTCTAGTATCTACTTTATAGGGTGTTTACCTTGGAAAGCCTTGTACGGGGTACACGGTACAACCCGAACCCAAAGGGACTACACGCTGTGTTCAGTTGGACCACACAACATGTAGTCCAAAAACTGTGTACCACCTGTTTTTGGTCAACACACGGTCTCAAAAATGAATAAAATAAGATCCAATACACAACCTGATTTAGTAGATCATTCAATGTATTGAACCTAGACTACACGACATGTACTTCTGAATACAAATCATGTATTATGGGCTTGTATGTCCAGGAGCGTTTGGCACCTCAAGATGACTTCCACTATTTTATTTTAATCAACATTAAAAGAAAAATTTGTTTCTATATGGTGAATGAGAAATGAGATTGGAGGAATAGATCTCAAGATTCAAATTTTAAAAAACACTTAACTTCAATTAATACAAATAAATTATTATATGTGTTAATCACCAAGGAATGACATAATAATTATAATCAATGATCTGACAACTCTGATACCACATGTAGGTTTTGGGCTCAACGGAAGCATGTTGGTGGGTGTAACCAACTTTAATTTTATCATTAACAATGATCAATCTGCGATCTGTCATGATAATAAGACACCGGATCTTCAGAATAGAAAGTAGAATGAAAAATAAAGAGGGAGTCCTGGAACCATAATGACAAGATCATCATCGGTCAGTTATAATTAATTAAATTAATTGAAATGAATTTACTTGATGCAATTATGTCTCCATTGATGTCCTTGGTCACGATCCGATATGATTCTCCATTGCATCACAAAAGCCAAGTGTAGACTTCCTCTAGCAGTGATCCACATGTGCACCATGTATTTCTGGACGTCACCAAAGGAATATCCAGGTGCTATCGTAGAGAGACCTTTTCTTACTTTTTCGACCATAGATCGCCTTGATCTGATGGAGGATGATCTCTCTCGGTCTTGGGATCATTTTTGGAGGAAGTAGATCTTTCAGCCTTGAGAGAATTTTCCAGAATTGATGTGTACAACAATTCTCTCTTGATGGAAAAGTGATTGGGTTTTGAGGATATTTATAATTGAGTTTGTGGTTATAAAGTTATGACAATAAATAAATGTGATGAATATTTTATTTATTTCATCAACTATTATTGAAAACCCCCATGTAGAATGATTAATACCTTGACATGTTCCCACACTGTTTATAATAAATTTAATTTAATAAAATGATATTATTTCCTCAAAATCCGGACTAGAAAAACTACATGTCATGTAATCATCAATACACGGCATGTACACATTTTCCATGAAAACTACAGGGAGTCTACATTCAATGTACACGACGTTTCTATCTTGTTTTCATTTTTCTTTATTTCCTTCACCACATTTATTAGACCTTTAGTAATGGCTATTTATTTAAGAAATAAATATAACTGAATTACTCGCTAATAAATATATATTATTTTTCCCACAATATATTCTCTCCAATAACATGGGTCGAAATAAATGAGATCATACATCCTTATATAATTATTAAACCATAGTTGGGAATAATTTTTATTTAACTAGTTAAATTAATATTTAACTGAGATACATGGACAAAATTAGTGTGTAATCCTCTTGGCCTCTTTCTCAGTGACATTATGCAGAGCCGGTCTAATGGCCAAGGTTAGCCTCTAGCAACACGCCAAGGCACCTAAAGAGAAGGAAGTTAATGCCACAATGGCGTGTCACCTCACACGAACACTTTTCATGTTATCTAATCCCGTTGTCACAATATATCGAATCTAGTGGGTTTCATGCTAGTACCATCAACCCATGTTCTCGATTATTCTTCCTTTGACTTTCAGAATTGAACATGCCCATTCCTTACCATGTACATGGATTTATTTAGGCTATATTAATTCCATAAAACGGCATGAGATATCTACTTCCATTGTGGAATATAAGGGACAAATATTTTCTAGTTTTATCTATTAATGAAATATTACTTGTGACGCACCCAACACATCCAACCTCACTACGAACATTATGTCATCATATTTTCATCAATAAATCTAAGTGCAAAAGTTGTAATACCCATTAACCATAATCATAATGTTCAAGGACCAATACACACGTCCGCATATAGGAACATCCAATGAAACCATGAAATGTGGATTTCCTACTGGTGGGTCTTGTTCTCATAATATCCTCCTAGATAATACCAAGGGAACACACAATGAAATGGTGCCTCAATGTTTTATTATTCCTCACCACTAAAGGTCTATATTATTTGTATCACTCAAATAACATCATCTAGCTATAGAACATATATTCAAGAACAGTGTTATGGATCTTCCGGGTTCTCATCATAGCAGGGATCTGCTATGTCCCTTTAATGGAACAGCTATCCTTGAGAAATTATCGCATGTATTTTCATGAAGAAGAACAATTAAGATGTGATAAGGTGTTTATTTAATAAATAATGTACAACGTAGTTGGTTCTAGGCCACAAACTCCTACATTAAAAAATTTTATCTTTTTTTGTGGTGAAAATTCTAAACATGAAATTATTTTATTATAATTATTATTATGATTATGGGGTTATACAAATCAATATAATTTTCACTCTTTTATTTTTTGTTGAATCGATATATAACAAATTGGTCCGTGATTTATGTCTCAATACCATTTTATTTTGGCTTGTTAATTCTTAAATTTTTATTGACAAAATTAAATTATCATTATTTGATTAGTCTATTTTACTATTATTATCCTCTATTTATTTATTTAGAAGAAATTATTTACATTCTTTTTCAATAGTTTAATTCCTAAATAGTCCAAATTATATATTTTGTATAAAAATTTCTTATTTTTTAATATTTGTTTGACAATTTTTCTCAACATTATCAATGTTTACATTAAAATTTCTTCAAATAAAGTTTATAAATATTATAAAATGAGATTTTGATTAAAATTTTACTTGTCTCTTATATTTTTTTTGTAATTATCTTCATTAAATTTTCAATATGAGAATCATATTAAATATTTACTAAAAATGTTAAAGGAATATTTTTTTTGACATACTCGGCATGAGAAAAAGTTCCCCATCATCCCATATGATCAAATATCGGAAGAAAAATTTACATTTTTACAAGTATAATTTCAAATAAAATGATTCAATAATATTTTTAATTTTTTTCTATTTTATAGTAGTTATTTCAAAATGAAAAAGGTATTTTACTTATGAAATATTATATTGATATATTACAGGTATTGTCATCTATGATATCTTCCACAGATGTTGATAAATATTTATTGAGGATACGATCCAAGAATACCATGCTAATTTCTTATCTAGATGTTCCATGATTATTATAATTCTATTTTTATGAAACATATTAATTTTCCATGGGTTATGATATAAGGAAACAATGTTATGAAACTCCATTTCTTTCCGTGGATTATGTTATGAACATATGGATGATTTTTTTAGGATATTAGAGAACACAAAAGTATGGTTTTCATTATATTATGGGTAGACCTAAATTTATATAACAATCCAATTAATTATTTGAAACTTTATATCTCATGAGATACCAATGAGAAATAATTCTATCTTCTTGATTAACGATAAAAAAGTAATTGTGATAAATATATTGTGGAAAAAAGTCAACATGATTGATATAATATGGGAAATATGTTGATGTTATTGTTCCCCTATAAAAAACGTTGATGATACTTTATCTTTTATTATATGGAAAACCAATGTTGATCCGGATCCACTATTACATGATTCTCAAAATATTTAACATTCCATATCAAACTGTTTCTATACATATGATTGTTCAACACTTTTATGACTTTATTATTATATAAACATAAGATTCATGATATACATGATATTTTATCTCACTCTTATGATTAATTTCTTTTGAGATGGTTATTTAATTCCATGACACATGTTTATGAATCTAAATATAATGGGTATAAAAAATTTATATTTTGGTCATAATTTCATATCCTTAATATTATTTGAGTCTTATATATGATCATAGATTGACTTATCTCATATTTAGCCATACTGATTATCTAATATCACCATTTTAATGTTTTATTTTCTTATTTAATGATGAATTTTTTAAGTTAAGGTATGTGAATAAGTGTAAAATGTGAGAAAACAATTGTGATGAAGTTTAAAGAATTGAACTATATAATATGAATGTGTATTTATTATACACATGAAATAAATAATCATGATTATGGCATAGATAATATTTTTAGGTATTGAATACTCATCTAAAAATATATAATATTTATCTTGTGAAATTTTGGGTCTCTATATGTGGTATCACCTTGATAAATCCTATAAAACTATGGCCATACCATGACATATCTCCCTTGAGATATTTATACATTGGCTATGTAAATACCCTAAACCCATTTACCCATAGTCCCTTTTTTATTTATTACATTGGAACAAGAAACAAGAAATCACATCCTAAAGGGCTGAAAAGGATAGTGGTCACGGTAAACTAGATACATACTTTAATAACATATTTCATTTGAAAACATAATAAAAAATTGTATTTCATAGAGAACATCATTATTCTCTCCAGCATGTACTTTTTTAGAATTCATCGTAATCATAACTATATTCTAGAAAAATTAAACACATGGAAGGGGTGAGATCGTATTCTTAGTAAGGGTACACATATAAAAAATAATAATGGAATAAATAAGGCATTATAAATATGACAATGTTAATAAATGAAAACACATGGAATTGAACAATAACCTAAGAATGATGGATTATAAAACAGAAATATATGATGATAAAATAGTACCATAATAATAAGATATATAAAATTATACATGGATATTATAACTATTTAATTCCTCATATGGACTTCAATAAATGCTTTCATAATGACATATTGCATAAACCAATCATTTTAAACTTACTCCTGAGGCCTCATGCTAAGAAATCTTACATAATTGAGTAACCCAACATCAAAATACACAAATTATTATTTATCATGAGGCCTAATAGTGGAAATAGGTGATATATAATTCTAGGCCCCACCAAAACACATTAAGACCAATGAATTCATCATATGAATAAAAAATGCAATATAATAAATTAGGTTAAATAATCAATAAGAGTCCATATTAGAGAAAATAATATTTGTAATGCCTCTGTATTCCATAGTCAGAAAAATCATAATAAATGTGGATAAATAAGGTGAATGGATTCGTTAGAGTGTAACATCTATACAAAATTACGTATAAGAATTATGGTAAATATATGAACATACATTAATAATTTCACTCCAAACATTATTGACGAAAAAACTATTTTTCTTTTCCAAATCGTATAATAAAAATATAATTTTGAAAAAATATAAATAAATTATTTATATTTAGAAATAACTATATAAATATGTATAGTATGATTAAAAATATTTATTTTTATTAGTGTCATAAAATGTATTTCATTTTATGTACATTTTAACAATGAGTCCCTTAAAATTTCTAGAAAAAGTAAAAAGATCCAAATTCAAAAAATGACAAGAATATTTCCAATATATCATTTGTAAAATAGTAAACAATTTAGAAATACTAATTTAATAAATAATTAATGACTGATAAATAACCCTCCAGAAAACATTTTATAAAACATGTATATGTGAAAACATAAATTTCTATAGAAGAGAGAAATAACATCAGATTTCCTAAAAAAAAGTCTCTAGTATCTTGAGTTTTTAATGTGTGGGAAATGGATAAAAACATATAATTTTTATATATTACTATACTAGAAGAAAATATATTATTTTTAAGAAAGAAGGAAAAATAATACCACCATTGGGGACTTTACTATAATCCAACATGAATAATAATGGCATTGAGGAATAATCCCATATAATATTGGTAATTGTTGAATATTAATCCCTATGAAAGAAATAAAATAAGTTAAATAATTGAATAAAAGTAATATAATTATTTTCAATATAGAAAATATAATATGTGATGTATATACACCAAAAAAATAAAAAAATTTGGGATATGATTTGTTGCTCACATAAATAAATGTTAGATGAGAAATCATTGCCTCTTGCCCGACTAGATTCATAAGTTCATTCAACATATTGTATAATAAGATTTTTTTAGTAATTCTGTAACATAACCATATATGTACATATCATTTAATATATTATCCACTACTTAAATATCCACACATTTTGTTTATAATTTTTTATCAAAACCACAATTTCTAAGTGTTAACTGTCTTGTTTTTCATGTATGTTTCATTTTTGTAGTTTTACTATTTTAGTCTTTCTCATTATAATGTCATGTTTATATTGATAATAATGATATAAATATTATTTATATTCATGATATACATATTTCTAATCATCCATGAATGGTTGATATATAATAATGAATTACCCCATTCATTGAGATGGTATACCATACATACGGATGGTCAATTTTTTCACTTTTCGATTTCTAGAAAAAAATAATTGTAAATTATAATTATTTATTCTGAAAATTATTAATATATATTTGACATAATATTTATTCATTAACATTATCATAATTAATATCCATGTAAATATGAAACAAATAATGAATCACATAGCTTTTTAGAGGTGGAAGACCACCTATCTACACGAGCAATGTTATCAATTTCTAGTGGATGGAATATTTAGAAGGTAGATTTGATAATATAACTCCAAAAGTTTAATTATGTCATAAATATCAAATGTAAAAACTATATAATCATAACAACCATCTGTTAATATTGGTTATTGTAACCCGCTAGGATTTTTTGGTTATAATTATCTATATTATTTTTAATTTCATTGATAACTTGTTTAACACATGATGCCTTGTAAAATGATCACTATTATACTATAAAAATATTATTCTTTAATTTGGATTTATCACCTAGAAATTGTATTATCATTTATAAATAAGTATAAAATTTTAATGAAAAATATATGGTTTACAGTTAAGTTAAAATATTATATACTTTTTTAATGAAGTTTATTTATGTATTTTAATTACATTATTCGATAATTAACATGGTTTGTGATGACTTTTTTAGAAATGAGTATTTAAAGGTTAAAAAGGAAAAAATTTTGTAATAAATGAATATTGGCCTATTGGATGTCATAAAACCTAATTACACAACATCTAAAAGGGTTTCACTATATCAAGAATTTCATAAAGAATGTCATGATTCTAGTCCTGAAGATTGAAAGAAGAGAATCCATAAATCATTTAAATGAGAAATTTGATCTGAAGATATAACTGGAAAGAAGTTACACATTGTGAGTCTAAAAGACATTCCATGAAAGCAATAAAATATTTAAATCTCATACTAGATACACAAAAGATATGTGTAGATTCAAAATCAGCAGAGAATCACACAGATATGCCATTAAATGATTAGAATATCATTACACATCATGTAATTTTCATCCTATAAATATATCATCAAAGAATCAGATTTTGAGATCTCATGGAGCCTATAGTTTATGTGTTTTTCATCGCATTCACATTTTATTAGATTTCCTCTCATCTATACACAAATTATGTAGTAACATTTCATTATTTTATTTTAATACAAGCATCATGGATTTTTTTCAACATCACATTAATTCCTTTTTTTCATTACAACTTTCATTCATATTCAATCATGGATGAACTCATGCTTCATTAATTTCCGATCTCATTTCTTATATGTTGTTAAT
The DNA here is from genome assembly GCA_963277665.1 of Viscum album. Taxonomy (NCBI): domain Eukaryota; kingdom Viridiplantae; phylum Streptophyta; class Magnoliopsida; order Santalales; family Viscaceae; genus Viscum; species Viscum album. Next base: position 323,112,246 of record OY728165.1, on the reverse strand, counting down.
TTAATTATGATTTACATTTCATAATTATCTCTTCCAAAATGATCCCATAAATGAAACCCAATTACTTCCCGATTATGAAAAAATTAAAATTAGTTGTTCAAATCATATAGAATACAATGTTAATTTTTTATTTGTTTACATTCCTGCCCAATAAGGGTGGCTTAACACCAATTGTAGGGATCAAGAGTAGTTGTATCCTAACATAATAAATCCTTAATTCCAAATTTTGAAACCATAGGATAAGTAATCAGGTTATATAGTCATTTACTATCCAATTCATTCGAACAACTATGACCACATGGTATTTGAGTGAAGAACCCAATCCTGGATAGGGTAGATTATGATATGACCAGTAGCCTAAAATACATTCTTCATTATAAGCCAGGCATAATACTTATTATTTTTCACTATTTCCTAATCAAGTGAAAGATACCTCTTCGGTAAAACTAGTTTATTTGACTAATATCAACTAGTGAACTATTCTTACTTCACAACATAATCCTTAGGATCCTACAATGTTATAATGAAAAACAAAATTTCTATTGATACCCAAAATTGATCATGTTCCCTCTCTCATTCATTATATATACCTTAAACTATCTAGTAATAGTATTCCCAAATAGAACAATCTTTAAAGGTCTACTACACCAAAAGGTCCCAAGACATTAATTTCAAGTTCTAGCTTATTTCCCCATGGGATCAACACGATAATATCTCTATACTATTCAATTTTATCATGTGATTTTTGGGGAAAAAATACATTTCCACTCTGATCGTATCCCACACAATTTCAATAATGTATGTGGGTGTGTCAAATTCTTGTCCCATTTTCATGGAAAATAATTTTTTGCATCACACAGTCTAACATTTGAAAAAATTCCAGGGATTACCATTCCCTCATACCTTTATTTTCATTCTATTTTTCTCTAGAAACATAGTACATCTACCAAGGCCCTCTGACTCATCCTAGGAGATGTGTTACACAAGAACAATTACCTTAGATATCATGATCAAACAATATCTTTTTCATATTTCCAATCATGCTTGACCGATATAAAAAACCACAGAGGACTTAACCCTCCAAACCCTCAAATAATGAAGGAATTTGTTCCTAGAGGGAACCCAGTGTAGTAAGAGAGAACCATTGTGGATTATTGATTTCCATGAATCCATGGTGCAAAAATAAGTATAGTGTGTCTTCTTATTTGACCCATAATATTTAAATCAATACTACGCTCATTCATATGATATAGAACAAAGGGAAATTTAGTTTATTTTAGAGAGAATACCCACATGAGGGAATATCCAAATTACATGATGTTTACAACATGTTTCAAAACCAAAAAGTTTCATCAGACGCTATTAAAAATTGTGACATTCTATTATATCTACGAGGCCAAGCCAAATATTATCTTAAAAGACAAGCTACCAAGTCAATTAAGACATGGTATGGTAATTAAAATATATATTTAGATAAAATGTTTTCTACTAATGGAGACTTGGAATCTATAAAACAGTATTAAGAACATTGAACATACAGATGGAGAAATAGTATCAAAAGGGTGGGAAAATTTTCAAAAGATGATGAGGAAGTTTCCAAACTATTATATAGGCTTGTGGATCTTTTATCAAAAAAATTTAACAAGGCCTCCAACCATCCACACAAACAATCATCGATGATGCTATAGATGGAGGACTGATTTTCAAGAAATTTGAAGCAAGTAGAGCCATTTTAGATGAATTGTCACATAATTACAGCATATGGAAATGTGATTTTGGACCACCTCAGTAGGTAATCATACAAGTAGATAAAAATACTAGAATTTAGTTTGATTATGATTCACTCATAATGAATCTATAATTAGTCTATCTACCAGATACCCCACCCTATCCTACTCTTGTAATAAAATTTCAGTCATTAAAAAAGTGCGGTGGCCCAAACCTATTCCATGAATGAAAGGAAAATATTTGAAGAACCATGATATCATTATTTTATCTACTTATATTATATTCTACAAAATCCAAAATTTCAACAAACATAGTATTATTATTAGTAGATTCCATATCAGTAGCCACATCAGAACAATCAAGGCTATAATCAATAATCAATTCATCAAGAACCATATCAGAATATAGGACCAACAAGGTATCCTACCATGAACCATTTGTTAAGAAATACATAATAAATTTAAAAACAACCATTTCCTCAAAGAGAAAAATAGAAGTTTCATCAAGCTCAACAAAGGCCTTAGCATCAACCTTCTCCTATTAAATGTAACTAATAGAACCTCATGGCTACATTTTTTCCTGAAAATTAGACCAGTGAATGACTACTGAAGAGGTGGATATATAGAACAAATTAGTTTCCTTAAAAAATTTAGAATTACAAATGTGTTAATGTTAAATGAACTTGTATGGAAGATTACTAGTAAATCCACCTAGTAATATGGAAACATACAGAGGGGAAGAAGATTTGGTTGTAGTGATGAGAAGTGGAATTATTTTTGACTTTCAACAACATGGTGTATGAAATGAATCAAAATATAAAGAACTTCAGAATAGACGACCAATATAAGAAGTAAAAGATGACAATACCACCCTAGTAATTGATTAGGAAGTAGTACCCTCGGTAGGATCACAAACACCTATGAAACCAAAAGACCTAGTTTTTTCCCACAACCATGAAAGCCACATATTCTTCTTATGGAAAGGTAAAGAATATAATATAGGTGGCACATAATAACATGTTTCAAGATATGTTCAAGAAAAAGAATATCATAATACCCATTATACGTTTCATTAATCAAAATCCAAAATATTCCATATTCCTTAATGATATTAATTACAAAAAATGAAAAATTAAATATCTTTGTGTCATCTCACTAAATAAGGAATTTTATACAATTCTTCAGCAGAGAATCCCACCCAAGACTAGAGACCCATGATGCTTTTCAACTTGAAGTTCTATTAAAGACTGTATGTTTGGAAGAGCAATATGAGATTTTGGAGAAAACATCAAAATAATTCCAATGAGTGATTTTTAAAAAATGGGAATTTTAGAGAACAAATAAAATTCTGTTCCACAACAATATGTAGACCGATTAGTGAAGTACACTAGTGGAATTCTTGATGATGTTCTAGTTAATGTCATAAAATTCATCTTTTCATCTCATGTCTGTGTTGCAGACTTATATGAAGATGGTGAATCCCCCATTATTCTTAGATCACCATTCATATCCATATTAAAGGATATTATTGATGTCAATGTTGAATTTCCAATCATTTTAATCAGAGTAAAATTTATAATCTTAATCCTCATCAAATAAACAAATAAACTTTGATTATTCCATTGATTGTAACACCATATCTCTTACCTGATAAGATAATAAATTCATGGTCATAGAAGAAGACAGTGAGGGGTCATTATAATATGCTGATAATTTATATGATTTTGAGGAAGTGAGTTTCAATAAACCTATCACAAGGGATTAATTACAACCCTTTAACCCCTAAGTTATTCAACCACCAGCACTACAGCTGAAGCCTCTCCCCAATACCTATATGTATTCATACATTGGAGCATCCACATATCATCTAATAATCATCAACTTTGAACTATCTTAGGAATATAAATAAAAATTGGTCCATGTTCTAAAGAGACACATATAGTAAATTTCCAAGGATGTAAAATACATTAAAATAATCTGCCTTACTATATGAACTCATATGATTTTATATGAGGAAAATGAAAACCAAAATTCAAACATATATTGCAGTTAACATCACCAATGATGTATATTTTTTAAAAAGAAGTGTGAATTCTTCTAGATTCATGAATAAATTTTTCCATATATGATAGTGAATAGGTGATCACGCTACATTTAGTGACCTGGAATGTTGGACTAATGGAGGAGAAGACTGATGGAAATGAATTAATCTCATCATGAACCATCAAATTATGGAGTGTTTTCATGGAATATATTTTTGAATGCACCAATAATAAAATAACACTTTCCTTTATCCATCATGAATCAAATGTTGGAAATACATGAATGATATGAATTATACTATTTCCTTTATTGGTATTCACGATACAATCATATTGTAGTCGACCAAGATGATTACCCAAAAATTACATTCACATGCCATTTTGGTATCATTGCCTATATGCACTTGTCATTTAGAATGTGAAATGCATGAGAAATATTAAAAATATTTATGAAAAATATTTTCCATGATTTAGTAGTTTAATTTATAGAAATATATATAGATGACGTCTTAATATATGTAAGATCATTTGAAGACTGCCTAAATAATCTGGTGCCATTACTACAATGCTCTGATGAAAAATTCTTAGTTCTAAATTAGGAAAAATGTCAATTTTTGGTTCAAGGAGGAAGATTCCTCAGACATAAAATTTTCAATGAATGAATATAATTCAATCCGTCCAAAATTACAGTCATCAGGTTTTTACCTAAACATTTAATACTCAAGGTAAAAATAATCGTTCTGAGCCATGAAGGATTCTACATATGATTTGTTAAATAATTTTCAAATTTGTACCCCCAATTGGCACACCTATTGTCAAAATTAGTTCCATTTCAATATTCCATGGAATTTCAGAAGGCATTATATACTTTTAATATAATCCTTATAGTAGCCTCAACGATCATTTCACCTAAATAGGGAAATGATTTTGTATTATTGTGTGACTCCATCAACAATTTTATTTGTGCTATTTTAGGACAATGCGTCGAGAACATATTTTTACCTATCTAGTATGACAGTCATACATTGAATGAAGCACAAGTCAATTACATAACTACATATAAATAACTCTTAGAAGTTATGTATTACTTTGAGAAATATCATTTTTAACCAGTCTTATCAAAGGTGACTATGCACACCGACAATGATTCCCTAAGGTATTTAATCAATAAGAAATAATCCTATCCGTGGAGTATAAGGTGGATCCTACTGTTTCATGAATTTGATACCATGATCAATGTCACCAACGACAAAAAAATATGGTCGTAGATCATTTATCCCGACTTCCATAGCCAATCATTAAGGATGACAATGATACCAATATCGATGTCGATGTTCCTGATGAAACATTCTTCATCATTATGGTTCTACCATGGTTTTCTGATATTGAAAATTATCTATCCATGAGATTATTTCAACAATAACTCTCATATAAATTAATGATTTTTTAGCTGAATTAAAACATTACCACTAGGATGAACCACAGTTGTAAAAGCATTGTGCTGATGTCTTATTATGAAGCTACATCCATGATAATGAAATCACAAATGTGATAGAAACATGTCATACATCAAAAAAATATATGGAATCATAGACCCAAGATAATTTTAGAAAAATTTATGCAACATATGATTTTTTATCCCTTGCTATATCAAGATGCAATGAAAATATGTCAGAGCCCTAAAAGGTGCAGTGAACTTGGAATAGTGGGAAAATGAATGAAATGTATTTTAACAAATTTTTGACCTCCAGATCTTAGATGTATAGAGAATAGACCACATAGGATCATTTACCACTTTATATGGCATGTTCTACATTTTTGTGGCCATTGACTATGTTTAGAAATTTGTAGAAGATAATTCAACATCAGATGACACAAAAAAATTAGTCATGATGTTTCTAAAAGAAATTTGTTCTCACTATTTTGATTTACAATATTACTCATCTATGATTGAGAAATAGGTTTTACAAATCATGATGTTAAGGTATTTCATAGAATGTATAGAATATAATACAATATAGGAACTCTCAATCAACGAAAATACAAGTGGTAATGTGAAATTGTTAAAAAAAGTGATAATGAAAATCATGGAAGAGACAATGAACACAAACCTAAGATAATGGAACTTGAAACTGGATGATACACTGTGGAAGTAACACAATTAATATAAGACAATGGTAAGTACAACACCATTCTGGTTAGTTTATGGGAAACGATATCATCTTCCAATTGAATTGGAGCATCAATCGTATTGGAAAATCAAGAAGCTGAATTTTGATTCTGAGAAATGTGGAGAATACCAGATGTAATAGTTGACTATGTTAGATAAAATCAGAAAGGATTTATAAGAAAATGACAAGATCTATAATGAAATAAATATGAAATTACAAGATCAATATATTGAAAGGTGTATCTTTTTTCTATTGAATAAGGTACTCCTATTTAATTCTAGTTGAAAATATTCATTTGTATGATGAATTCTTCATGGTTTATACCCTTTGATGTCAGTCATGTTTTTTATTATGGGACCATTTAAATTCAAAGAGATGGTGGAACACCATTGAATGTAAACATTCAATGGTTGTAAATATTTCATGAACACTTCTGTGAAGGTTGTGTCACCAACATTAAATTAAATTTATTTTTAATTTATTCAAGCTCTAGATGATAAAGGATACACTGACTAGAAGGAAACCTAGGGTAGGTCATTTTATCTTATATTGTATTATTATAGCCTTAGGAATGTTTTGAATAAGCTAGAACAAATGGTTGGGATTTGAATACGGATTAATAAAATCAATAACACATCCTATAAAACTATTACATGATGTGGAACCTTCTAAAAAATACTATAAAAATAAATATTGCATGACTTGAACCTAACTTACATGTGGTGTAACAATGCAGACTAGATTTTAAAAAAATTATGGTCTTGAAAACTATGATACTGACTTGATCCTCCCTCACCTAAACCTTACCCAAACCACTGACTCCCTTACCTCTCCCTCCAAATGCCAAACCCACTTCACCCTCCCTTGGCACACCGCGAACCAACCACCACCCACCTCACTAAACCCCACTAACCCACTCACAACCTACCCCCACCCTTTACTTCACCAACATTCTAGATTCCTTCTCCCTGACCATCCTCTATCCTGACAACCCCTTCACCTCTCTATCCTCCTTCCTCACAAAACTTCCTCCCTCCTGACAACCTGAGACCCCGAGAACCCCCCAATCCTTATCCTCTTCATTCATCCTACACTAAACCAAACCCTCCCTCATCTAAATATTAGCATTCCTCTTCAGAAATGAAAGGGTTTATGATGTTGAGGATGAAACCCATTGAGTCACCATCAAATCATGACTTGAAGCAGCCAACCAAGAACCTATGCGGCACTGCATATTATGCACCTCCTACAATAACTCGTGTTACACTAGCTACCTAATCCAGTTTATCATAATGATCTAAGGATTCATCCAATGATTATAAAATTTATCTACACATGGTAATGTCATGTCTAATGTGACTGACTATTTCAACCTCACCAGGATACAAGACAATCCTATCAGATGAACAACAACTTATACATTCTTATTCTTTCCCGCATGAACAGTAGTGATGCCATCATCAAGCTCCTAGAGACACACCATTTGGACTGTATTGTTGAGGTACATGCAGAGATATTTAAGCAACTATTTATTGAGTTTTTTCTAAAATAGAGGTGGCCATATATAGCATATAAATCCTCCTAAGGGGGAAACATATGATATTTCATTCTCAGAGTTCTCCAATTTCTTGGTCATTTATTCAACAATGTTTTCATCATTAGATGTCTTTATGAAACATTATATAGAGACACACTGATTTTCTTTGTAGCAACTTTGGGATATGATTTTATTAGACCCAAAGTTACCCAAATACCCATGTATCTCGTTGTCTACCAGTTTGTGTAGCCCAGTATTGCAGATACTTTATCATGCCTTGATGCACTCATTTTATTTAGGTTAGAGTCACGTTGGAGCATGATCCAGCCATATGTGATCATCTTGGAAGCATCCATTGGGGCCCATCCTTCAACAAGAATGCAAAATTATCTTACTATGACAGTGATCATGAACAGTGGACTCATAGCACATTGATGGGTGAATATTTCATTACCCACCTAGAGAGACACCAAAGATATTTCAATGCAACCCTACCTCTTACCTCTCTGGGATCCATTAAGATCATTGATTTCATGGTTCTCAACAAGATGAAGCTATTAGTGAATGAGTATGATATATACCACTGTGAACACGATGTTCATCAGGTAGTAAATGCAATGAACACACCACAAGAAACAACAGAACCATCAGCTGATCCAACTACCACATCCCCACCACCACCAACCACCCAGATCCCTACCCCTATCACTACAATACCTACCATCCCACCACACACAATCTAACCCTCACAATTCTCTTGGTTATGTCAATATACATCGTAGAGAACCTATGCTAGATATCCACCCACATGAGACATTATTTAACTGAACCACCTAATTTCACAACTCCACCTCCACTATCCACTTCCTTATCCATCTATTCCACTATTCCTATATCACCTACATCCCACACCAACCAGACCTATGAAATTACTAACCGTACTTATGAGTATGAGTACCTAGCTCAGAATTCCTGACATGGAAAGGGGTCAGACATTTCCACCACCACTGAGGTAACCTTCAATGATCTATCTTTCAGACCCATAACAACTCTGAGGATCATTACCTCTCCAACACCCTCATTTTCTATCTGTCTAGTTCCGCGAACCCACCCTCCATCGTTGTTTCTATAGCCTCTATTGTAGCCACTATCACAGATCCCACTAAACGGTAGCCATATCCACCACATGAAAACATATTGAAAATTTAAGGTATTTTTTTCAAATAAATGATATTATTTGGCTCTTTTTATCAATTTTTCTTTTGGTAATTTTTTTGATAGGTCTAGTTGTATTGATAGTTCCTTATGTATTTTCTGACAATTTATACATATTCACCCATTTATATATTGGAACTAATTTTTGCATCACTTTTTTATATACATTATTTCTATATCTTTCTAATTTATAATATCCATGATTAGATCGTCTATGTCATTTATAGATATCAATGGACTGATACCACCATCATTTCAAGTACAATGACTAAGTCCTCATTGGCCTAAATAGAACATCAACATTAGAAACAATCACTATAGATCCATGCATAGTATAAACCTCCTCATGCTTTGATACCATTTATTCCACATCTAATTGATGAACACACTACCCTGAGGTCATTGACCTAGTCAAGTGACCCCATGAGTTAGAGAAAAATTGCACCAGTAAACGCAAGAGGGAAAACTGAGCTGATGGACCACACCACAAACATCATGATCCATTTTACTAACTGACAAAATTTTGTTATCATTTTATGGGAGGAAACCAATAGTATATTTCTTTTCTCTATCGATTCTTTATTCTTGAGTTTTTTTCTTTTAAATTTTAGTTTACTTTAAGATTTATTGTAAAAATATGATATATTTAAATGAAATTGGTTACCCTAAATTATTATACAATACGCATACCTATTATACTTCTTATCAATGTTTTAAACATGTTGATTTATTTTTCCTCTTCTGTTAGATTTTTTGTAACACACTTTGTAGGAGACCCGGATTCAGCATCATAACAACAAATGTTCCCTCATGTCATACCACTTCCTAGATAAAGCTCTCAAATCCCTCCAATTTTAATTTCACAACTTCCAATTCATTTTTTTGAAAATTATTTTCTATAACCCTCCAATGAATCGTTAAATGGAATGTCCATACATATTCACCTTCTTAATGTGGGGGATTTTTTCTTATGTTTCACGTTCAGTACAGTTGAATTATTGAATGTTATTATCTTTCTATGATAAATTTTTGAATATTTTTTTGAAATCATTAAAACTAAAAAACACTATTCTAATTTAATTAAAATAAAATGTTTTGTTGGGAATTGTTAGAATACATTTTCTACCTATTTTAGGAATTTTGAAAGAATTTTTTTCATAGATAGATAATTCAAATTTAATATTTTTAAAATTATGATTAATTGACATATAAATTTTATTTATACACTTTGTAATTTTTAGTATTTTTTCTAATTTTATTACATAAGTGTGTTCTGAACCCACAACTACATATTCTTTCATATAATATTTCATGAGTGATTGATATGACATTTAAACCTATCAGAACATGAATTGGGATATTATCGAGTCTATGATTGAACACGTATATTTTTAAAATGTTTGAGGAAATATTTGATAATCGACTTTTTCATGAGAAACATCATGCATATTTCCTTCATTAAGCCCAAAGTTTCCATGAATTTTCTTTTTTGGATGAATCTATTCCAATATGATTTTTCCTTCCAACCCTACTCTGGTATAATTCATGAATTTACAATTGAATAGGTCTTGGGGAAGCGTTTAGAGAACACGAGATGATTCAATTTTGAAGATGTATTGTGTTATTCATAATAATTTTTTATTATAATCTATTTATAGAGTGTATCTGTTTTTTTCTATTTTGTTTCTTTCCAAAATTCAAAATAAAACAAACCAATTACATGTGATGTGTACTAAAAAGGTAAAAAATGACCATTTATTGACCGATAAATCCATTGAAGGATCATATGTGGTCAGGTGACTGATGTAAGATCGTTCCAATACATGCCTTCCAAAAAATAAAAATATCAATGAAAAAGGAAAGGAACGAGATACCATTTTTTACATACTTGACATATGGATGGATCCAATTTGAGATGCTAGGATTGAGGACAAGATTAGCTCAAAAGAGTCATTCTATTACACCTTTCATGACATTCATGAATTATAATTCAAATCCTACCTCTTTTTTTAGCTGGATTCTCATAATTTACCCACCAACCCACAACCTCAGTGTCACTAAAAACTAATTACTAAATACCTCATGATTATTTTTATTTATTTATTTATGAATTTGAGATAATATAACTAGTGAATGAATATGGTTTGGAACATGTACTCAGTGTGTGATCATAACTCCAATTTCATTTTACCCATAGTGATATGAGAAGCATCATTGTATGGTAAATTGAAAAAATTGGTGTCTAATTAAAGGAACAGTTAATAGATGTAATTAAAAGATAAGAATTTTTTAAATAACTAAGCCATTAGGCACGACTAATTTTTATGCAGGGATGATTCTGGAGACAAACATTTTCTAATTTCACTTAGTTTTATTTACCTAGACATAATGATTTTTCTTATTTTAATAATTATTTATATTCTTGAAATCATTTCGAAGTATTTTTCCTTGAGGATAAGAAAAATCTCAACTATGGGGGAATTTAATAAGATGAAATCATATATAATTTTCCCTATCATTTATTTAATTATTTTAATTGGTTTATTAGAAAAATTTTTATGATGTCAATAATTTTTCAGAAATGAGGCTTTCACGGTTCCAAAGGAGAAGATGTGGGAAATGTTCCATAATGGAATATTTCATGTTGTGAGACCTAATTACACAATGTGTACCAGGGTTTCAAAATATCTGTAAATTCGAAAAAAAATTATGACTCATGTCCGGATGATTGCAAGAGGACAATCCATTATGCATCGTGAGTGGCCAATACACATCGTGAATCATATAAATAGTAAATCTACTTAGAAGATATAACAGAAAAAACAGACACATCATGAAGCTCAGATACTTGGTGTAAAAGCAGTCAAATGGAAAAATATCTAATGAGATACACACTAGATTTTTGTAGATTCCAAATCCACAGGGAATCACAAGGATGAACCACTACAGAACATGGATTTCATTACATTCCATGTAAATTTCCTCCAATAAATATAGCAGTATGGAAGCATATTTAGAGAGACCATTGAGTAGAGAACATATGTGTTTTTAGATCCTTTCTCATTACCTTATAATCTTTCTTATCTAAACACAATTTAAATAGTTGATTTCTAATATTTTATTAATAAAAGCATCAGAGATTTTATTTCATTGTTACATTCAATTTTTTTGCAACACCAACTTCGTTCATATTCAATCATTGATGAAATCATGTTGAATTCATTTCCACTCATTCTTAGGTAATTAGTTAATTAAATTGTGATTTAAAATTCTTAATTGTGTTTTCATGACCATTCCCTTGAGTGGATCCTAATTATTTAATGATTTTGAACTACTTAAATTAAAACATTCATAGATTGTTAAATATAATTTCAATTATTCATTAATTTATTTTATATGCTAACATGAGTGGCTAAAAAATTGAGGTAGGTATTGATTATAGGTGTATCTAATAATAATTAATCATTAATTTTCAATTTGGTAACCTTAAGGATTAGTTATCAGGATAAATAATTTGTGCATATCCATTTAATTCGAACATCCCTGGTAATGGGATATTCGAGGGAAGGACCCTATCCTTGTTTTATTATAGTAGTTTTTGACCGATATCATAAAATTATTTATACCTTAAATTCCATTCTCAATGCATCAAGGTTTACATCATTTCCCAATCAATGAATAGTTTCCTCTCAGGTTGAAATACTTTATTTGTCCCAAATAAACTAGAGACCTCAACATGATTGGTAGCCTAAACATTAGGATCCACGAATGTAAGAATTAGGACCTCTCTTACAATAGTTACTCAAAATTGATCATGATCGCTACCACATTTTTAATGAAACCCCTCAAAAAACAAGTTATGGCACTCCCAAACTGAACCAATGTGAAAGGACTCCAACATCAAAAGTTCCAACGACATTTATTTATAGTATCAATATCTTTCTCCATGGTATCGACTCCAGAAATTCACTATAATATTCCCTTATTGAATGTGATTTTTGGGAAAATAATATAATTCTATTCTGACCATGGCCTGTATGATTTAAAAAATGGTTGCATGAATTTCCTCGAAAAAAGTATAAAATTAATTGCTTGTTTATCAATTAATTATAAATAAAAATAAAAATAATTTTGAATTAAAGGACTTTTTATTATTATTTCTATTTTAATGTGTACAATATGTTTTTATATTAATAAATTAAAATGATAACTATTCATGAATAGTTTTGATGAAATCTAAATATTATCAATTCTATTAACTAATGTAACATATCCTAAATATTTTTCTAGATATATGACAAGAATAAATCTAGTATTATGTTTTGAAAGGTATTTTTCTAATAATCTATTTTTGTGGTGTTTTGGAAATGAATCTAAAAATTAATTCATTCCGTTGTTATAAATTGATTCATTAAAAATGTATTCCATTTTTGGAATGAGGAAGCTATAATTTTGAATATATGTAGTGTTTTTTGGGTCAATATATGTAGTAACCATATACTATATTTAACCCCTCACTAAGGGTAAAATGGGTTAAATAATAATATAACATTAGTATAAGGCATTAAAAGTTATCTCAAGCATTATTTTACTCTATTTTATGAGTTTATTATATCCATGTACATAAATTTCTTAAATACATTTCATTGTGGTTCATTCTTTCATTGAATATGTCATTTTTATTAATTTTAAAAATGAATAAACAGAAAATGTCACCCATATAATTTAATATTTCTTAATCATTTAAAAAGAAATTATAAGAAGAATATTTCATATTTTAATGATTATTTAAAATATAAATTGTTTTTTATCATATTAATTTATGTATAATTTTTTGTGATCTCATAATTACACTAACAATATTGGCAACACTGATATAATATTTATTCAATTGATAGAAAGATAATATAAATTCATTCAAAATAGTAAAATTTATAAATTTTAACGGAATTATTATATCCCAATAATTTTTTAAATAAATTCTACATGTTATTGTTTTTTATAAATATTATATTAGTGCAACATATTTCTATTGGTATAATAATATTCTAATAAAATAAAAAGTTCTATTATTGAAATTGATTATATTTTATATGAAATAAAATGTTATTGGATAATTTTAAATTCATAAAAATATTATTTTTATCCAAATAAATTTATTGTTGTTGAAAATTTAACGCATGATCCATTTATGTGTCATCATTTGATTTATGGTAACATTATAATCCCATTGTCATTGAAATATTTGTGCCCCTTTTTGACGTAAAAATTATTAATAAATGTTTTTATAAACAAGACAATTCTAAAAATGTCTCAAATACTTATATGAATTCATATATATCATTTTATTTTGACCATATATTAATTTTGTTTTAATTTATGGACATTTGAATAATTTAGCTTCTGGATGACTTTATTATATTGTAATCTTTTATTAAATTTCAAGGGTGTCACCTTTTTCCCTTATAAAAGGACACCCCTCCATTCTCTTATTTATAGCACTATAATCCTTACATATAGGAGAATCCTTTGGAAAATATTTATTTATATTCTTTATCCACTTTCTAATTGTTCTAGTTTCACTAAAAGGAAATCCCTATGGTCTGTATGAAATGATATAATGACGTTCTTTCAATAGTGAGGTAATCGAAATAGCCAATCACTTTATTTTTATTTATTCTTTTATATGATAATAATATATTTTATTTATCATAAAATAATGTAATTATTTTACAAAAATATAATGAAATATTACAATAATTATGAAAATACTTTTATTCTCCCATATTCTATCATATAGGAAGTGAATGTATTACTCATGTGTAGGTATTACTTATCGTCTCCATGTGGAGATATATTTGAAATTTCATCGCAATATTTTATAGATGAGAATTTAGATGGGATTAACATTAATATATGATATTACTGAATATATTATAGTAATTTATCATATCAAACTTTTTACTTTTCAGTGTTTTTGGAAATGATAACGCCGCTTTTACGTATATTTGGACGACCACAAGTGTGATGAAATGTTTTGTTTTCATTTATTCATTATATGGGTTTCAATAAGTGTTTATTTGAAGAATATATATATGATAAAAATAATTTAATAGTATATTTTAAATTTTAGTTGTTGTTTAACTTTATTTTTTCTATCTTTCGAAAAGTGAAAAAATGATCACGTGTATGCACGACCTACTATCACCATGAAAACAATAATTCCATTTTCTGTTCATAAAATTTATGTATGACTATATATATATATTTAATATATATTTTATTATTATAATGTTAAAAAATATATATCTGATAGACTGATGATCAATGTTGAAGGACCGAGACAACAAAAATGAAACACATAAGAAAAATGAGGTTATTATCACCCAAAAAAATAATATTAAAAAGAAATTGAAAATAATAAGGTTATATAATGTCATAAGTAAATCATAAATTGTATTATTAATATAAAAATGGTTATTTAATAAATTTATAACAAATACTTATTTATTATTTAAGAGTTAATAATGCGTATAATGAATTTAGAGACCTTAGGTATGATTTTAATGTTTCAATCATATTTTAATCAAAAAAATTTATACTTAATTTTACATTGAAGGAATTGTATGATCATTATATGATAAATACTCATAATTATAAAATGTAGTATTTTTATATATATAAAATCAATTTTTTTCATTCACTATCCTCACCTTAATTACTAATGATTGAATGAATGTTTTTAAGGAAGCTAACTATGACATAAAATTTACTCAAGAAATAGGTTTTCTCTAAAATTATTTAAAACTATTATTATTATCATAAATTTTTATAAATTAACTTTTACAGAAGTTTTAATTTGCATTAATTTTTTAAGTGAATACTTCTATTATTTTCTTAATGAGGTACATTTTCAATTTTTGGAATGAGTGTGGATGAAATATTTTCTACTAACTTATAAGAAGTGAAGAATATATCCTACTATAATGAGAACTCAATTATTTGGTTGTATATTTATAATTTTCTATTTCAATTATTGTAGAAAATTTCTCCCATCATATTTTAGATATTTACAGATTCTAAATATGTTATTTTAGAATGAAAACAATACTTTCCTTAAGAAATACTCTATGGATTATTTTAAATGATCTTTTATCATGATTACAACCGTGGATGTTATAAATATTTTATTGCTAATATGATCCTATGATTCAATAATTTTTCATTATCTAGATGGTTTATAGATATTATTATTATATATTTATGAATCACAATGAATTAACAAGGTTTATACTATGATGAAATTATGAAAATTTCAATAATAGTTTTCCTAATTGGGTTATAATATGTTGATATGATAAATGTATTATGATATTTTAGAAATCCTATATGTGGATATATTTATTTTATAGGTGGGATTAAAATAATATATCCATTAAATTAATGGTTTATGGTTTTTTATATCATTCGCTAGTTATTGGAAACAAGTGTACTTGATCAAATATATGAAAATTTTAATCTGATTATTCCACTATGGAAAAATGTCAATGTGATTAATGAAATATGGGAAAGAAATATTAATTCTTGATATTTTATGATTTTATGGTTTTATTAGTTAAAATTTATATTATAAATGGTTTATAAACTAATGATGTTTCATCATTTTTAGGACACAAACTTATGGTTGAGGATTTATTTTTTATGTTTGCTCACATTGATGTTTCAGGTCCGTTTAAATGATAGTTTTTATGAAATTAATTAGATTTATAATCCTGGATATATTGAATATTATTTATTTTTTGTTTTATTAAGGACCTCATACCATTATTTTATATCATTATTTCACATGATCAATGATTGATAAATTTTATATATATTGTTACTGAGATTATGAGCTCACCCATTTTTAATTTTCATTCACCTGGCTTATGAAAAATGTTCTAAGAATGATATTATTATAAATAGTAATATTTGGGAATATATTTATAGTATATGTTGAACATATTTAGAGAAATAATAATGTTGTGTAACTAGTCTTGAAATACACAAAACCTTTATAATCCTTATATGTGTATTTTTGAATAATATTGAATATTCTTATAAAAGGATGTAATATTAATATGTGAAAATATTCTATTAATATATTTTTTATAATTGGATTGGTTTAGTAAATAATTATATATTATTGTTTGAAAATATTGGTAAAACCCATGGGTATAAGTTTACCTATTAGATAACATCTAAAAGTTTTGGTTATGACCATGGATAACCTATTCTAAACCTAATGTTCTATATATTTGGAAGGTGAAATGATTTAGACAACCAAATAATGGTAATATATTATTATATGATGGTAAAATTTCATTATTATTGTTTTATTACTATACTTTTCTTTTTTGGTTTTAGTTAGTATCATGAAAAAATTCTATCAGGATGAAAATAAATTTGATTGACTGTGCAATAATTTTCAACATAAGAATTGAAATTCTTAGGGTATTGGAATTTATGATCATATATATATCGTCACAGAACATTAATAGACATGATTCATTTATTTATATCGAATGATCATAGTATTGGAAAAAATACTTTGAGTCATAAATATGGAAACAACTGCCTTTTTTTGGATCATCTTATCCACTAGTGGCTAGGTGAATAATAAAAAATATTGAAAATATTTTATATTCTCCATTTATTAGAACAAGAAAATGTTTTCCAATCCATTTATCATTTGAATGGAAAAGTGGATCAATGTTTGAACCTTGTTATGAAAACAATACATCTAGATGAAATTGAATCCCTGAAAATTAATATGTTTGGATGTATTTTTTCTAGTAATTACTTATTTCATATTCTATGAAAAAATATAGAGAAGGGATTTATTGAAATTTACATAAAAATGGGGAATAATTCATTGGTACTTTTGAGTATATATTTAAAATACATTGAATGTATTTTTATGGATAACCATTTTCCTGGAAATAAAAATTGATGGATTATTTGGTGGCCTAAAACCAATTCAAAAAAATGTGTTAACCCTATAATATATTAGTACATATATTGGTATAATTCGATAAGAAACTAATGGTGGAATTAAATATTAGATATCCCACCATTCCAATTGTTTTGATAATAGATGAATGGGTTGGTTTCTATTTCAGTCGAATCAGTCACATGGATGAAAAAAAATTATATCCATCTAAATTAAAAATATTCATTAAGAGGATTACTTGAATGGAATAGGGAGGTTCATAAAATTTGGAATGGAATGTCATAAATCATGTAACCAATGAATGGTGCTGAATATTCCAGTAAACATAATGGTGGAATGAATATTCCAACAAATAAACCACCCATTCTCCAATTATTCTTGTGTATGGAGTATGGGAATTATGTCAACCAGTTAATGAATATAAAGGATTTTAATGATGGATGACATAAACTTCCTATTATGATGAAATATAAATAGAAACATCATGTTACCATAAATTCATTAGTGGATTATGGGAATGATATTGTTAATGGTATACTTATTATCCACTATATGATAACTAATTTATTATTTTATTTTGTCTATAACCAATATTTAATTTCTAAATAATTTTCAAATGGTATCTAATTACCATCTCATTTACCATATACCAAGTTAGTACAAAAAATGTTAATGGTGTATTAGTCACATTTGACTTCTATAGTTAATATCCCATTTAATTTTGTTGGAATGTGATTCCTAAAATCCTGTAAATTTCAATTCATTAAAATTTCGAACCATTCTTGGTATAAATAAGTATTTTAATAAAAATCTCACATCATATTATATGGAATAAATGTCACCTTCATATTCCAAATGAACCGATTATATTTTTTTTATATTTTTTTAATGAGAATAGAAAATGGAAATTATATATACTATGTGGTCTTAATTTATACTCTTGATGGATATTTATCTCAATAGTTCGAGGATAAAATAAACATAGAATATAATCTTATCATTTTTAAGTTTTTTATGTCTATAAAAAATTAATTTTTACTCTTCCTCCAAACCATGATGTTGAGTTTTCAGTATAAGTCATACATGTATCCACCCCATTTTGAAAGATGACATTTAGAATATCCTCGAATGATTTGTTCAAATTGATTAATGAATATTTAATATAATCATAAAAAAGTATTCATTTGGACATGTTCACCACCTTGGGGTCCACTTGATAAGATAAAATATGGATCAATGTGACTCAACATTAATTTTCGAGAAATTAACAAGATCATTTTCATTACAAAGTATCCAATAACCCATATTGATTATTTTTCTTATCTATTATGTGGATCTCAAAAACAAACAATGATTTACCATCTTTTTGGTTGTCATGAATTTATGGTCAAGAAGAAGGATATACAGAAATAAATATTATCTATCATTTTTTGTCATTATGAATATATAGTGATTCCATTTTGGCTTACTAATTCCTCCGCTACATCTATGGATTTATTGTTTAGATTCCTTAGTGATCAACATGATCAGTTTGTGATATTCAATATATATGACATTTTTATATATTCAATGTGTAAGAAAGAGCATGAACACCAATTGAGAAATGTTATGATGACCCTGAGAATGGTTTAGTATTATAAAAAAATTCATTTATGAATATTAGATTCTGAATGATTAATTATTTTTCATATAATATCATGTGAGGGTATTTCACTGGATAATTACAAGAAAAAATTATTGAAAAATTGTTGTGACCAAACATTATACCCAAAACACATAGTTTTCATTGGTCGATTCAATATCCCTGATAAATCAGAAGGGGGGTATTTTATTGATTGATGAATGCGAGTGGAATTTAATGGAGCTCACAAGAAGGTTTGTTTGTTCACTTCTGGTAAAAAACCTTATAGAATTGTAGGGTTTGGGATATATAATTATGTATAAATGAAGGTAAATAAATATTTCCTCATATATAATTATATCTTTATAGGTTATTCCACATTAAAAATGACTTTTTATAAGAGAATTTACCCATCTCATGATTTATAGTAATTTGTTATAAATGTTTCATTAAAGACATAGAGGAATTATATTTATTGTGAATGGTATGATATATATATATCAATCATATATGTTGGGATTATGTATTCACACTGAAATATTTGAATATTATATCAAGAAGGTGGTTGGAGTTGATTAATGATTACGACAACTCAATATATAACAACATAGAGAAGGTGGTAAAGATATATGATGTCCTATTTCAGTAAGACCAAGTTAGGTTATCTATGATGGGAAGTAAATATGATATAATAATTATTGAAAGTAATAATATGGGTCTTGAAATAATATGAAAATAAGAAATATTATATATATCATAGATGGAAGGTCATCCATTATTCCAAATGAGTATTAATGAGGTGTAGAAGAAGAATTAAGATTTATTAAAGAAGGTGAGAAATGTACACGAGTTCAACTACGTGTGTGATGGAATGATAAGTTTTAGGGACCATGTATGTGTTCATTCAATATTTTACTCGATGAAAGATTTTTTATATCAATATCATTTTCATCACTCTCTATTCATCATGGAAGAATGAAGTCATATACAGATCTGAAACAATATTTAAGGTCATAGAAAATGAATAAGAGATACTATAGAATATGAATCTTGCTTTTTGTTCTGTGATAATGTTAAGGTTGAGATTAAAAATTATATGGGGATGTTACAACCATTATCCCAAAACATGTTGAATATTGTAAAAAATGATGGAAAAATAACCAGTCTCCGCAAAACCTTTAAAGGGGAAATTTCTATTTTTGTTGTATTAGATAACCTTATGAAGTTAGTAGACATTACTTCAATAAAAAAAGATTTATCTCATAATTAAACTTCCATGTTATCATTTTATGTAATAGTGAGATTTCATAGATTACAATATTATATTTAATATGACTGAGATATGAGGTTTAACATGAAGTTATCAAATAGTCTTTTCAAGGATCTAGATTTAGAGTTTTGTTTCACCATTTCATATCATAATCAAATAGATGGTTAGTTTGAGTGAAACATTAATCTGTTAGTGGTTATGTTGAGATATTATTCATTGTAATTAAAAGGGTGTTGATATCATCACCATCATCTAGATGAGGTTTTTTTACAACAATATATTCCACCTAAGAATTCATATAGCCCTTTGTGAGGCCATATATTCTAGGAAATATAGAATTCGTATGTTTTGGGATGATGTTTGAGAATGAATTCTATTGGTACCTATGGTATCAGTTTCAATGGACTATTATTCATATCTACTCCACAAAAAATATGATCTGATCAATGTCGATATGAATGTTATGCAGATAGTAATCCATGAGTTTTGAAGATTATTGTTGGTGAAATGGAATTTCATTGAACTTCATCATTGATGGTCACAAAATTTGGAATTAATTTATAGCTAATACCTATGTATATTGGCTCATTAATGATTCTTGATTGAGTTGAGAAATTATGTTAACACATATCGATTCCACTCAACCTCTCTAATTTTCATGATCTGTTTCTTGTTTCACTCCAAATAATGAATTTACCTAAACTATTCCAAGTACCAAAATAAGATTTCCTTCCTCTATATAATTACGTTTCTTATGAATAAATTACTAATAAATCTTGTATTATAGAGAATATGTGAGACAAAATAATAAAAATTACTTGGTTCATTTTATTTTGAGGAATAAAAAATCCAATAATGCTACATTGGATCTTGAGGATGTAATTAAATAGAGATGTACCCATATTTTTATTATAGTTACATATTTTCAATGTTGAAGTTCATTTTAAGGGGGTATAATGTAACACATAGATAACTTATGATATATTTTTTTATATTTTTTTATTTCTTTAATAGTATTATTTAAATGAAACATCAAATTTTAATATACTATAATATTTTAATAAAATATTATTATTTAATGGTAATGTAATTCCCTAGATTTTGGATTTTTAGATATTAATATGAATAAATAAATTATGAATAATATGTGGTTTAATAATATTTAAAATAAAATCATGGGTTATGATTTAAATTATAATCTAAAAAATAATTTAGAAATAAAAGACATGTTTTCCTAAAAAACAATTTTTTTGCAAGCAATGTTTTTTTATATTAATAAATTAAATTGATCACCTTTGCTGATTTATTTTAATAAATTTAATGTATTATATATTCAATAATTTTTTTTAGCATTCATCTATTTTTTCATGAGATAAGAATAAATGGAGTGTAATGATTAAAATGACTTTTTATCTAAAGTGCATTTCCTCATGATTTCCACATATAATTTCCAATGAATTCTAATCACTTATAGAACATAAATGTAGATAATTATATTCCTTATTTTGTATTAGTAAAATAATTTTTTTGAAAACATATACCTTTTATTGTCAATATGAATTGTAAGATTATAATATTTTTTTCACCTCGTCCAAAATAGGTAAAATATAATTAAAACATTGGGATAAGGCTATGAAGTTTATCAAACACTAGAATGTATCCTACAATTTTTTTTGAGTTTCTCTATAACAATACATTTATCAAATATATGTCAACTTGGTTCAATATTTTTTTGACTATAACCTTATTATTGATTTAAGAAAATAATAAATACAATCTATCACTCTTTGGAATTTACTATCTATAATTTTTTTACATATTGTTAACACAAGGATATGTTCAGTTCAATATAATTTTTGATAAAATCAATTATTTTATTTTTTCATTTCAATTTATTTATAATTATTAGTTGTTTAATAATTACATAAAATTATGTTCAATGTTGAAGCAATTTTAATACAATAAATAGAAAAATAAATAAATGATTTTATAAATATTAAAAAAAAAATTAAGTGAATTTTTGTGTTCCAATAATATCTAAGAATCATATGCAATACTTGGTATATTTTAAAAGATTATATTATAATTCAATATTTTTCTTGGTGTCTTTAATTTCAAATGAAATATATTTTTCTAAAAATTACATTAATTAAATTTTATAGTAAATAATATTTTATTATATGATCTTAAACTCATAAAATTTTTATCACTAGAAATGGGAAATTAATTTGACAATAAATATCATCCATAGTTCAATTATGAATTGTTTTTACCTTTATTATAACATTATTAACCTTATTGGGTTGAAATGTTTGTTACCAAAATTATGAAATAATGTATTTAATGAAGGGGCTGATAGAAATGATAATATTTAAGTTGAAAAAAAGTCTAAATTTCATTAGAAAATTTTATTTAGGCCATCGAATATTTTTCATTAAAATATTGTATATTTGGAATAGATTTTCAATATAATGAAAATATTATACTATATTCTATTAAGAAATTACAAATGTATCCTTTCCCTCACCAATAAAAGGACAACCATCATTTCCCATATTTACAATACAATGAGAATTATATATCACCCAGTCATTGTAAAATTGTTTTATTATCATTAATAATAATGTTTAAGATGATTTTATCTCCCATAAATACAAACACTAAGGTCCATAAGATGGGATCTTAAGTAGTTCATTCAAAGAAGTGTTAATCGCCTTAACGAGTCACACTCTATTTTATTTCTTATTTTACTCCTAAAGATCAATAATAATTATCATTAAATAATAAATAAAGAATCATAAATATACTAAAATTTTATTATTATTATCAAAACCCATTTCTTTACCCTATATCAAATGAAATGGGAATTTAATATATTATTTTTTTTGTACATACGGCGTACAACCTCCATGTAGAGATACAATACAATTTTCATCACAATATTTTATGGATGATTATTGATCTATTTATAACATATATATATGATAATAATTTCATAATAATTATTTTTAATGGTAATATCAAATTTATCTTCTTACATTCTAATGTGTTGGAAAAATAATAAGATCACTTTTGCGTACATATGTAAAACCAAATCCAAGAAGCAAGGCAATTATGTTTTCATTTCTACTGTAAAATCACATTAATATGGAATAATTTGATAAATATATATAATATATATTTTTAAATAATTATTCTTTAGTTGTGAATTATTTTTTACGTTTATTTTTTTCAAAAATTTAAAATGTGAAAGCAGCGTTCAAAAGTACATATGACCTACTATCTAAAAATATGGTAAAATTGAGTCTCCTAACTCTACATTTTTTATGAAACTATAAATATATATATTTATTTATTTAATGAATATATATGATAATTTTATCATGATTTAAAATATGGAAACATCGGAACCATGATCAATGTAGAAGGACTTGGACTTTCGAACTGAAAAATGAATGGAAAAATGTCGCAATTATCACATAGAAAAGTGATTTTAATAACAAATATTTACAAAATATGTGATTGGATAAAATAAGTAAATCCTAGAAAGTATAATACACATTAATATGGTTATGGAATAATATTTAATAATTTTATATTTATTATACTAGTTGTTAAATTGTGAATGATGAAATAATGTCATTCAGGTAAGGGATTTATGTTTCAATAAATTTTTATTTGGGAATTTTTATGATTAAATTTCCAATGAGGAATTTTTTAGTTATTATCTAAAAAAACATTATTTTTATTCTCCCATTTTTTATTCTTGAATAATAATTTATTTTCTTTCCTTTTATCAGTTTATGTACTCAAGATATTAGAATACATTTTTATTTAAAACCGATTATATTTTAATCTTAGGTCAAAAAACCATTTTCTTCCATGACCTTGTTTTCTATAAAATATTTTAAAAACGATTAACTATTATATGATGATTATTTAATAACATATTAACCAATCTTTTAAACTGTATAAAAATTATTACAATTAATAATTATATAATTTTTAGAATGAGTTACTTTTTTATATTTTATAAACGTGTAAAATGAATTCTTTCATTTAACAAATTCACCATGAAGAGAATTTAATGACGTCATGAAATAGAAATTCCTTGAATTATTCATTAGAAATTTTTTTTAATGATGATGTTTTGTTTTAATATTTTCAATATTTTTATATTTTTAAATATTTAATTCAAAATTAAAAGTGTATTTTCTCTACAAAATATTATAGTGATTATTTTAATGGAATTTTCATCTGTAAAAAAATTAAGTTGATGGAAAATATGATTAATTGCATATATGATACAATGATGTCATCATTATTATTTATGAATATCAATAATGATTATGATGATTGTATTATTACCAAACCCTTTGAATTTCCTTGTGTTATTCTATGATGAAATTATGCAATTTTTCATAAACCAATTCTCTTACATGGGTTATAAAATAAGGATATGATGGATGTTTAATGATATTATGGCACACACACACACAAAGATATATATATATATATATATATATATGATTTGAATTATGTGATGGGTGTGACTCACATTATATATCCCATAAATGTATTTGGGAATGTTTTATATATCGTGAAATAATTATGGGGAAAATGTTTATTTGCTTGATTAACAATGGGAAACATATATATGTTCTTGATCAATTATAGGAAATAAGTCAATGTGATCGATAAACTATAATAAATTAAATTTCATGGTTTATACCTTATGATTTTATAGTCTCAGTAGTTAACCATAACATATAAAATGGATTCAATAAATATGATGTTTTCACACTTGTTTATAATAACTATCGATTCCTGGTTAATTTATGATGTTTTCTAAAAATTAGGATTCATTTATTTTGAATTAATATTGTTTTATTATATGAATAATGTTTATATTACATGATATATTTGGTATAAACATTTTTTGTGACGATCATGATCTCATGCACTTATTCTTATCTTATGGTTTTAGAGGATCATTAATAGATATTTCCCATTTGTACCATTTTTTATCATTATAGATCACATTTTATTATGTCTCTATTCCCAAGGATACTAATAATGGTGTATGTAGGGTGTTTTCATGTTGGTATTATATTGAATGATATTTATGGGAGATATTGAAGATCATTGAAGAAACAAGTAGATTTTTTTATCAATTATCCAAACAAACTAAATATTTCTATTCCATAAATGATTATTTTAAATGTTTAATGAGTATTAATATATAAATATATGATATCTATATGTGAAAAAATTATGTCTTAGAAGTTATGAATGAATAATTTTATAGCTATATGGAAGAGGCAATTCGTACTTACAATTGAGAGATACTGTAACTTCTAAGTTGTTGGGAAAAAGTATTTATATTGGATTTTCCATAATCATAATGAAATTTCATTATATTGAGCATTCTAATTTTTTTTTATACACAAAACCTTCTAATTATAGTAGTTATTATATGATATAAATTATAAGAGGTATGGAAGGTTGATTGCCTATTTTTTCAAAAACTCCCCTTTAGATTCTTCTTTATGTGCCCATAGAATGTCCTCTTAAGAATCAAGAATCATGTAATTTGTGGATAAGGAAGTTTATAAGATAAATTTTAATGGTTTTTTAATATATATTTCTAAATTTTTCATAAATAATAGAAAGGAATAATGTCCTGTTATATATTGTGGATATGACACAGTTGAAATTTATTAAAATATTAATGTATAATAAAATCAATAAAAAATTCTCCCAAATTGATTAAAATTCATATTTCAGTGAATAAAAGTTTAAAATATGGACATAAATGAGTATTTATACATGTTAAAATGGAATTTATTTCCTTATCCATTTGTTTAACACCCACTATACATGTTTTAACATTAACTGTAATAGTTATTTTTTTCTAATTTTTAATCTTATTTATGTCCAAATTTTAAGTTGAAATTTTGACAAAATAAAAATTATTATAATTAAAAATATGTAATCTCTGTTTTCAAATTATATTTATTCATGTGGAATAATTTAAATTATGTATAAAAATAATAAAATGTGGTGAAAAATGATTTCCAAAAAATGGATTTTACAAGAATTAAAGTATATTACATTAACTATATGATAAATTATCATCAAGAAGATATATTTTATTATGGTGATATTTAGATAATAATATTTATATTGTTTATCTCATGTCACATAAAGCACATTGTTCTGTTATAATAAAGATATAGTGCTTATTATAATCTTTGACTAATTTTTTGGGGCATTAAAGTGTACCAACATAAATAAATTACATAATAAAAATTATATCCCATTGCCCAAATGTTTATTTTTTTTGGAAAATAAAAATCATACTGATGGAAAATAAAAAATCCTTTAAAAATAGAAAATGAGAAACATAAAAAATTACTTTAAATAATACATAATCAGGTTTCTTGACGAAGATAACATTAGGGGGATATAAAATATATAAATAAGGGAGAAATATAATGTTCAAGGACTAATAAATTGTGAAAGAGAATATTTACAGGAGAATGTTAATCACCACAAAAAAATAAATTTGTGAGTGATGAAATAACAATCAATTAATCGTAAATGAAGGTAAAATGATTAAATTTTTGTTTCAAGATCCATTCCCTAATGTTGGTAGATTTTTTCACTGTCATGATAGAGAACATGAGAAAATGTACATCCATGATCTAATTTATTTTTATAATTATAATTTTATTCTTAGGTAGTTCATCAATGAATTTACATATAATCAATTATTCAATGAATACAACATTAAATATGAATTTTTATTCATAAATCACTAAATTATCATTTAACGGGCTATAAGTTCCCAAAACAATGATATTCCCTTCCTTATTTTTAATAATATTTTATAACATTTAAATGGTTAGAAAATTTTCTACAATAACAATAAATATTGTACATTAATATCTAATAATACAATAACACCCCCTATTGTTCAAATTATTCAATTCTACAATTAGATAACTTGAATACATCAACAAAATATAAAATAGGTGAAATATATTGGATTTTATAACAAAATATATCCCTAGAAATATAATTTATCTCAAAATCACATATAAAAAACATGTTAATAACATGATCATGTGTAATCATAAAACGGTACAATATCCTGAATCACTATATAAATTCAATGAAAAAATATATGATTCAAAAAATTAACTCAATTCTTATACTAGAAACAAAATCACAAACAATTGAATATATTCCATAATTATAAAAAAGAAATATAAATCATCAAAGATTATAAAAAGAAATATTCCATCCAATCACTGATATATTACATGGGAAAATAATGTTATATTAACAATTCCATTGTCAAAAAAGTATTTATAACATGAAAAAATTATTAAATAAATACTAGACATATATTAGGCTCTATATTTTTTATAATCATTTGTTCTACAATCATATCACTATGCCAAAAAATAACATTCCATTAATATTGGTATAAATAAACATGAAAAATCAAATCCATAATGAGAAACATCAACAGAAAATTACTTATATAATATCCTCTTAACACTTTTAGGTAACACAAATACCTTGTTTGAATCGTGGGTTTTTGGGGTTATCATTTTGAGTGTTTATAGAGAATTAGGTGTTTTATGGGTTCCTATAGTGTATTACATGATGTAATTTTGGGATAAAAATCATGTATTTTAACTGTTCTTCTTATTGAGGAACTACTCTAATGTTTACTACTAGGTTGTGGTATAGAGTGTTTTTCATCATATGTAAAACTGAGTAGTGCTACAATATAGTTGAGATAAGAAATATTTGGGTGGATGTGGTGCTTAAATCATATTAAGGGTGGGTACAATGTGGTTTTTGTGATATAATATAACCATACTTTAGTAAATAGGATCAAGGCATAGATTGTGTCAGAGATCTCAGTGTATGGTGGACAAAGGGTGGTCAAAGCATAACCTCTAGCACAATTCCTTGTTCTACTTTGTTTTCAGGAGTCTTAAACCATATCTATGGGTTTTGGTGTGGATTTTATTTTTTATAGGATTAATAAGCATATACAATGTTTTTTATCAAAATATATCCCAGTCTAACCACATTAGACGTTTTGATATTGAAGGCCCAGAATAAGAATTTTGGCTCTAACAACATGTCATCTTCTTATATTGAAGTAATGTTGGATGAATTTAATCCCTCTAAATATAAATACCTATAATTATAATTTAACATTCTTCTCTTTTCTATGATATTTAGAGTGACGAATTATATTGTTTATTAGGGATTGGATATATATTTTATTGATTAGGATTATAGGGATTTACATCATTATCTTCATCACCTTCATCTGCCAATTTTTTTTGTGTTGGTATATTCTTGATAATTGATTATTTTATGTGGTTTCATGATGATTCTACCAAAAATTAATACCATAGTTACTTGATTAATTCAAATTGAATTTAAATTTGATTTTATAGAAATTTAATTAAAATATATTTGATGATTCAGTAAAAGAATATATATTTGTGAAAACATACCCTATTTTAGTTTTTTTATATATTGAATTAATTTTTAGAAAATATGTATTGTGATAGAATTTTTTTTATAAAATTATTGAACACGATTATAAGAGAATGTATTTAAATGAATATTTATTTTAAAATCGTGAAATGTATAAAAATCTTATTATTTGTTCTTGAAAATTGAAATATAAGGATTGGAAATGAAATATGGAATTTGGAATATGAATCATGAATCAGTTTGAAATGAATGAAGTTTACAAATATTGACTTATTGATTTATTGAAGAACAAGTGAGCATGAGTAGAAAGTGGGTGATGGGAAAAGCTCATCTACTCTATTGAAATTCAATGATGATAAAAGCACTAATAAGACCATGGTTGACCTGATTTCGCATTACTCATCCTTATATGGGGTGTTTATTTAGTCTCTTAATGGATTGGTTATTAGAGACGTGTGCACACACCTGGTCTATGTTAACTAATTGAGTAGTCTGAATATCATAGAGAAGGAGAAAATTGACCTCATGTAATATGACCACATTTATTTGTTTTTTTTTTGTATTTGATTTCATATTCCACTATATAAAAAAATATTTTCTTCCATGGGAAATTATTTATATACATATTTTACATAAAATATTCAGTATATTTTTTTGATTAATATTCTATCTTCATAATTTGAATGATGATTTGATTGAATATTTTATAATATTCTTTTCTATTTCTTGTTTTACATATATTGATTTACATCATGTTTACGTACATTGAAATTTCTTATAGAACATTTTATAGAATAGTAATTTTATATTTTTCTAAAACCAAACTTTTTTATTTGGGAGTTTATATATTATATTAATCACGATATAAAAAAAGGGAATGTCCCACTATGAGGTGGTGGGTGTGTTTGATTCATGTAACTCTAGTGTGATAGTGTTGACCTTTGGAGATATGTCTACTTTTTACATAGAAAAATTGTTAAATTTAACGTTTGATCTTATTTAATTCTTTGGATATTTTGGTTAACATGGGGTTTTTTATCTACATGTGTTAAATTTAACTTCTAGAAGTGTCTAGAATATCAACTATGTATTTTTTATACTCCCAATATTATGTATTGATTGTTTTTTACTGTGAAAAAATATTCCATTGAATTTAATTTGATTCCATGAACTACTCACCAAAACATGGTGATCAATTATTCCCATCAGGATATGTCATTTGAGTATTGGTTAAAAGTTATCATGGGTATCCATGCTAGTTCATGATATAGTTTTATGATTGTTTTGGAGGTTGTGAATCACTCCATGAAATATTTATACAGTTTAAAGACCCCAACCCCAGTACATAGTTACAATGCATTACTTTATTACATTGGTATAATAAACAAGGAAGTATTAATCTAAAGGAAGGAATAATTTATTATATTTGGAAACCAGATACAAACATAATAGTGAAATTACAAGATTTAAAGGAATAATAACATATATAATCTGTTGGAAATACCATTAAAATCTTAGATTATTCCCCAAAGGCATTATAATATACATCTTCACATTTTGGGAAAAAAATACTCAATAATAACATGGTAGGATCCGATACTCATTAGGAGTACGAAATAAAATATAATCAATCTTATACATATTCAAGAAGGGAAGGTGAATTAATAAATCACATTCTATCAAAACAATATTGGGTCATAATATAGCTTGAAAAAAAGATGATTAAATATTTCCATAAATAGTAATATGGGAAAAAAACATAACCATGGGTATTATACTAGTTGAACAATCACATGTGATATCAATTAATAATATCATAATGAGGGAATTCATAATTTTGGAAATCATTAACACATGGACAAGGATTCATCCAAAATAACATGAATGGGTATGATGTTAACCAATACCAAAACTATTTTATGTCCTGATAACTACTGATAAATATAGGGGATATAACAAGCCCCTAACATTACTTACTATGTCCAATAAATTCCTAAAATGAATTTTGTGTAATTTAATGAACATATAATTTTATATTGAAACTAGCATATGAAATGTTAATAACTTTCCTGAGACAATTATCATAATCATAATCCATTCTGATTAATATGATGAATGGTATCGAGATATCAAATCCATAGTAAAACATATCATAAACCATTTAATAAAAAATTGTAGATGATATCATAAAATATCAATAAAAATTTATCATAATATTAAATAGATGGTGTTGAAATAGATGAAATTACTATAATAAAATCATTGAGGATTTTCTGAGAGAAATACACTATTTTTTAGTTTGCAAAAAGGCGTTATTTTTGAAAAATCATGTGTATTTGATTGAAAGTTATTTTTTAAAATTATATATCCCAAAAAATAAAATGAAAGGGAAATGAAATTATTTTTTAGGCATAATAGTTTTCTAACATAAGTAAAAACATGTTAAAATAGATTTTAAAAAACATTAGAAATGGGCCACTTCAGTGAGCATTATAGGAAAATATAAAAGACTGTTTAATGTGGACAAGGATTAATTATTTAAAAATAAACTGAAATGAACTACTAATTTTCATCATGATAAATAGTGTGATGTTAGAGAAAAAATTATGTCATAAAATATATTTTGTATTGTACTTGAAATTGATTTTGAAATTGAGATGTTCCCTTTAATCAGGTGTTGAAATCAGGTGGAATTGAAAATTATTATTATAAAACATGTTGTTTCACATTACTTAAAGAATAATTGAGATATATAAATATCATTGGCACATAGATCAATAATTTAGGATGAGTAAATGTGAATAATTAAAAACAGAATTTGGTTAAAGAGGGAGAAAGCATAAGCCGAATGAAAATAACAGGTTTTGGGAAAATCCATTAACTAATGTTTAAAATAATAATGTACATGTATTTAACATCATAATTAGACTCAAAATTAATTTTAATTATAACTTGTTAAAAATTTCTTTAATTTTTTATAATTTTATTAATATAATTTATGGTCTTTTGATGAGATATAAGATTTAATTTCATCATTTTGAAGTGTTCCCTTCCTTGGTTTCATGATTGGTTCACTTGTGTACAAGTAAAAAAGAACATGTGATGTGGGAATAGTTATCAAGAATTAAAATTATATACTATTGATTTTACTCTGAATCATTTTATGTTCCAATATATCATTTTTTAGAAATGAGGTTGATTTGATAGTTAAAATTTTAATGATAATAGTTTGGATTATTAAGCCTTTTTCTGATCACCCCTCATTAGTTTTAATATTATGTATATATACTAGATCTATAACACTAAAGACGTCCTAATATAAATATTTTAGTCTATTTTCACCATAAAAATGTTTTTATGATAATACTTTATTTAGTTATTAGAAAAAGAAAAACATTGTCCATGAATGTGATGAATCGACACCTCCTAGGTGATGATTTCATTTTTAGAAAAAAAGGTGGATAAGATAATAATTTTTGGATATGCCATAATCTTTATAAAATTACTACATATATATTATACTATAGTTAACATGCTTGTTTTGATATAGGATTTAATTAAAGAATATAAAAAGAAAAGAAATTGATCGTAATTTAAAACAATGAAATGGGATTTTACCTCTTAAATTACTCTATTTGAGAACCTCATTTTGAATATTAAAAATGTTATTCTAGGTGTTAGTAGTTGGAGAATAACATGGGGGGGGGATTTTGGGAGGGGTATTGGGATGAAATTGGTCTTGCTTCATGGCTTTAGAGGTGTGAGAGGAAGAGGTGGTGGGGTGTGGTATTTATAGTGGAGGAGAGGGTATTTTTTGAATATTTTATTCATTTGTTTATTATTTCATATAAATAGTATGAATAGTTTGATCAATGATAGAAAATATATTAAATAATTACTATTTTTTCTATATTATGGGTTTATATCATCAATACAACATCTATGACTCAATAATTCATTTATTTTTCAAATTCTCTAAAATATCATATTTCACTATTCAAAAAAATTCAACTATTATAGAAAATACATAAATTAACCATAACAATTTTATGATGTATAGAATTAAAATATGAAATAAATATTATGAAAATAATTTTATTAATATGAGAAATTTATTTTTTAGGTAAAATAATAATTTCTTCCAAAAATACCACTTTTTAAATTATAAGACATTTTAAAACACATTGAAAAATTAATTTAT
Organism: Viscum album; assembly: GCA_963277665.1. Classification (NCBI taxonomy): domain Eukaryota; kingdom Viridiplantae; phylum Streptophyta; class Magnoliopsida; order Santalales; family Viscaceae; genus Viscum; species Viscum album. The sequence continues at coordinate 323,078,938 of OY728165.1, read as the reverse complement.
ATATAATAAAATATTCTTATAATCATATAAAAAATAATAATTTATAAATTTATTTCATGAAAAAATATTATATTAAATAATTATTTTAATTATAAAATTCTGAATTATCACTTATGTGTCAAAAATACTTATACATAGATTAAATATTTTGAAAAATACAATTACTTATACTAATATATAAATATATCATATTTTAGTTTAAAAGATATGAAAATTTCATTTATACATTCATAGGTGATTTTAATATTATATTGGTCTTATTATTATTCTTAATGGTCAAATTACTATTCTAACAGTCATACTAAATAGTATATTACAATTATAAACACAATGTTATGTAATGCATAAAAAATATAAGATATTATGTTATAAAAGAGGAATACAATAAAAAATTTGGTTATTAAATTTTTCCCTCCTTGAAAAAACTTATTTCTGGAAATTTCAATATTATCACCTCATAAAAAGATTTTGGTTTTTCTTCATTATAAATTCATCCAGTTCTCACACCACCTTTTCAGTTTTATGATTTTTCTGAAGTTCCATTACCAACTATGTAATATAATTCCTAAAAGCTTATATTTAGTTTCTTTCATATAGTTGTGATATTCATAGAAATATAAATCATGTTCCAATTCCATTCCTTCAGTAGTCAGGATACGTGTTCGATTTGGCAGGTAGATCATAAACAAAGCGATGTGGAACACATTATGTACTTCAGAAACTCTAGGTTTCATAACCAAATGATAATCCACAAATATTATACTATCTAGGATTTCATTTGTTCAAATTCACCTTGTTCTCGATTTCCCATTCTTTCTAGATGTTATACCACCCTTCCATGTTGATACATGAATGAAAACATGATCCCCCACTTGAAATTCCAAATCCTTCCATTGATTATCAGTATATTAATTTTTCCTATGTTTAGGTTCTTTGATATGTGTATCAATATTCTTTATACCTGCTGTTGATTCTTCCACAAATTCTAGGCCAACAAGTTTCTATTCTCCAACATCTTTTCAGCAATATGGGGTATGACATCTCTTTTTATACAATGAATCATATAGTTCTATTTGAATACTTGAATAGAAAATATTATTGACCTAAAAATCTACAAATGGTAAATACTAGTCACCATGCCTTGAAATCCATTTGATAGTGATATCAACATGTCTTCTAAAGTTTATATTATCATTTCTAACTGCCCTTTAGTTTTAGTGTGATAAAAAGTACTCTAATGAAATAAAATATCCAAATAATTATGAACACATTTCCATTATTTTGACATAACTCGTGGACCAAAATTAGACACAATTGACAGGGGATACTTCTGAAGTCTTAATACTACATTAATATAGTGTCGTGTATGGTGATCCAGTTGAAAATCATCCCTTATTAATAGGAAATGTGCTCATACGGTTAGTCGCCCAAAAATTTACCATATTTCATCATTCTTTAATGGTAATTTTGGTAAAATAATGAAATAATACATAATAATACCACCTCATTCCCATGTAAGAATAGTAAAATGTTTAATGACTCCTCTAGGATGTTTTCTTTCAACTTTTACTAACTTGAAAACTAAACATATTGATACATAATCGGAAATTTCCCACGTTATATTATCTAAAAAAAATTATCTTCAAATATCTATATATATTAGATCTACTATAGTGTATAGAAAAATTCAACATATGGGTATCATTCAATAACACCCTTGTTTTATAGAGTATATAGGTAACACAATTCATATTCCCAAATTTCAGTATTTCTTCATCATAAACAAAGTCATCCATCATCTCATCATTCACTACATTATTTTTCCTTTTAATATTCTCTTCATGAGACTGAGATGTTTTAATCCATTCCTATAATTTTTATTGGGAAACCAATTGAATAACTAATGATGTATCACTTTTTTTTAATAATTTCTATACTCATATTGGCAAGGTCAATTTACAATGGATCCATATCAATCATCATTTTGTTCATAACTCTAGGATCCTTCATTTTTAATGAATCGTCTACCTTATTCTCCTTACCTGGGTGGTAGTGTATTGAAAAATATAAATCATGCACTAGATCGATCCATCTCATTTTCCTCATATCGAGTTATATACGTGAGAATATATATATTATCTTCTTGTGATCGTAATATGTGAAACATATTTTACCAAAGAGATAGTTTCCCCATATCATGAGATCATAGATTATGGATTCTAACTCAATGTCATTTGTTTTATAGTTCTTTTTATATGTTTTTAACTGCCTTGACTTATAGGTAATAACCACATAATTCATCATAAGGACACAACCATGTCTTTTCGTGGTTGAATCACTATAAATCACAAACCCACCATTACCTGATGGTAGATTCAACATCAGATAATTCACTAATATCATATTCTTTTAATAAAAACAATATTTACATTATTTTCTCAAAATGAACATTAACCCTTTAAGAGTATGGTCAGTTAACAGGTCAGATGATCATGTAAAACTATAAATGAAACACTAATAGTAACATATTTAACTAATTAACGTATGTACCTTTTTCATTATTTTTTTTGTATTCCATTCATGAAAATCCATTTTCATAGTAGAATGAACTAATATTCCATGTTTAGAGACAACAATAAAATTAAAAGAAATATTTTGTATCTATAATTCACACATTCTAAACATCCCAATATTTTATTTCATCTATGAGTCTCTAGAATAATCTATATGGGGTGTCATGGTCCTAATAGAATTTTGAATATATATCAATATATCATAAACAAATGCCACAAATAAATAATCAATATATTCCTTGAAAACTCTATTCATTAGATCCATAAAAACAAAGGGTGCATTAGTTAGTCTAAATGACATTACTATAAACTCGTAATGTCCATAATTGTTTTGAATTTTGTCTTAAGAATATCTTCATTCATCACATGTATTTTACGTTATCTACATTGAAGGTGAATATTCAATAATAATATCCCCATGAAGTTCATCAAATAAATAACTAATGTGAGGTAGAGGATAGTTGTTCTTTATTGTAATATAATTTATTTCACTATATTCAATGCATGGCATCATAGATGATGTTTTCTCTTATTTCCCGAGGAATTTCAAATAGAAGAGATACTGTTGGTGGATACCGATATGACTCAGATGATGAATTATCCCCTCTAAATATGAGAAATTTCATACCCTCATCATGAATCATAATTTTCTTCTCCATGATATTTTATTAATTATATTTATAAATTAAGTGCATTCCAAGAATTATATATAATGCAACCATAGGTAAGTTAATTAAATCAAAATATATTGATCTTTTTTGTATCATAATATGAGTTACTTGATCCAACATTGTTGCAATAAGGTTTTGACTAGTATTATTTATTAACAAATCCATTATTAAAGTGAAATGTAAATATCTAATATTTCAATCAATCTAGGAAGTTATAAAGGAATGAGTTTATCCAAAATCAAATAAAGATTTATATAAGTATGAGGAGTTGATTAAAGTCTATGCCACAAAATCACTATAAACATCAACCTCGTCTTTTGCGACCACAAACACATTGCTCTATTCCCTTTAATTTTTTTTGCGGAATGTTTCTTTGATGCTTTAGACAATCGTTTGACTACTGTCTCATATCCCATTAATTGTTGCATTGAATGTTGGAAGGTTATTTTCATCCCACTCAATCATGAACATAATGGAATTTTTCACCACACATATAAAAAACTATTTTTCCTTTTAAGAATCCACCATGGTGGTTCCTTCCACAATTTCACATATTATAAAAATTAGTTTTTATATCCCTCGTCATCTCTTGTTTTCTCATAAAGACATAAGATATAGATAATTTTTTCTTTATCTTGATATCACATCAGACTATATATTTGTATGACGAAAAGGTACGGGAGACAAGTTCCTTTTATAGTAACGGATTTAACCCATCAATGAATTAATCAATATTTCTCGTTGTTTTATTTATGCAATCTATAAAATGCCTTTATAAGCATGTATGTTGTCTTCAAAATCAGAAATGTGTTCATCCTATTTTTTTCTCACACTTATCAATTATCTCTCAATATCTTCTCACTTTTTATGAGGGAAACACTTTTATTATAAAATTTAAACAAAATCATTCCATTCCTTAATTTTAATTTTATTCTCCCCCTTTTTAATTTGAATTAATGAACATCATTGTTCACCATCACTTGAGGGAAGATAAACTGACATGATAACTATCTCCCTATCAATACATCCCAAAGAAAGAAATATATTTTCTACGGAACATATCCTTTTCTCTTCCACAAATGGATTTGTAGTCCCATTTAATTATGGAGGTTATTTTCAGAAGAACCATCCCAACATTTTTCCTCTGCATTGTAAATTAGGAAGTTCCATCCAAGTAATGTTATTATTCATAACCCAAGTCATATTTCTTCTTATAGTTACATGTCTCTCAGATCTAGTTTTATCTCTTGATTGAATAAAAATATATTGGATAGTATGAAAATACCTTCATGGAATATTTCTATTGATAATGTTTTCATTCCCAAAACCAGGTTGTATTTATAAATTATTTCATTCAATTAATTAGATTGTTAATCTCAATGCATAATTTAAATATATTAATACTTAACATAATGTGAGAAAATTCTACAAAGGTCATCTCATAATCATAAACGTGTTTTTTTTCATGATCATATTTACATTTAAATCAATCATAATGTTTTATAATGAAAATGACAATTATTCTTTGTATATCTACTAGGAGTGTCAAACTAGTTGTGTAGTAAGACCAGTTCACAAGTACAATGTTAGGATATGTTAGGTCGGATGGAACTTGTCCTATTTCATAACCCTAGGTACATATGATCTAGAACCACATCTGCTCTTAGTATCCATAAAGGGGTTTATTTCAAGGAAGACCCATATAAAATATTCCTCACAAAAAATCATGGATATTATTTCATGTGTATCCTCAATGTAGAACTTAGGGTAGTATTCCCTTTTTCTTTAAATCTCAATTGTAAGGTTTCCAAAAAACATTCAATATTAAAAACTATAAACACATTGACCCTAGTATCCCAATGCTGATTCCTTCAATTATTATATTGGAATAATAAATTAGGATGTTGCAAAATGATGGACCAAATAGTTATGTTGATATAGAAGAATGATACAAACCCAATAGTTACATTACAACATTGAAATAAAAAATAGAATCTCTATTAGAAACTCATATATTTTCATTTTATATCATTAAAAATATTCATCTTCTCATAATAGTGAAACATTAAGCCTAACCAAGTGGTGAACATAGATCCTTAGTAAGGTTAAGAAATATAGAATAAAAAATCATTATCAAAACCAATACGGACATGTGAATTATTAAATTTCAGTCCATTAAAGCTTAATCTTGAGCATTATATTGAAGGAATAATAGTTGATTATATAATTCCATAACTAATCACATGAGAAATAAACATAAAAATTAATATTATACTAGTCAAATAATAACACATAATATCAATTACTAATATCATAAGAATGGAATTCATAATGTTGGACATAAAAAGAATCCCATCAGGGCTTTTTCTAAGACACTATAAAATTCTAAAACATAAACCAAAACACAAACATGTTTTTCTCATGAGACATGCATATTCATAAAGGGTATATAGAGGGCCTCACCCATTACATACTAATTAATAATAATTCTAAATAGGAAATGGTTGAAACATATTCAATATATGAATTCATATTGGAACTATCATATGAAATGTTAATAATATTCCCCAAAGAAAAATAATAATCATAAACCATTTCAAGTAATATGGTGAATGATATTAAGATATAATATCCATAGTCAAATAGATAATAAGACATTTAATAAAATATATTAGATGATATCATAAAAGTTTATTCACAATTATGTAATGTATATAAAATAGGGTGTTTAAATAGATGAAAATATTATAATAAAATCAACAAGAAATTATTTGATAGAAATACCATTTTTACATTGCAATGAAAAGTTATTATTGAAATATAATTTTTATTTTTCATAAAATCATGTTATAAAAATTTAAATAACATAAATAAAAATTTATGAATTATTATATTTTTTGGCATAAAAATATCCCACTGAATTAAAAACAACAAGAAGTTTTTTTATGAAATGTTAGAAATTGGTCTCATCGATGTGGTGTAAGAGAAAATATAAAATTACTTAAAGAGGAAAATTTTAATTATTTACATAAAACTAAAATATATATATGATATTTTTAATGATTAAATGTGAGATTTTATAAAAATATTTTTTTCTTCTGAAAATAGAATATGGAGTGTACATAAAAATTGGAATTATATTGAGAAGTTCCTTTTAATAAAGATTTCTTATTGGGATGAATTGAAAACGAACCCTATAAATAATAAAATTTTCCATTAAATAAAGAATAATTGTGATAGATATACATTTTTGGAATGTACACACACAATTTTATGGTACAAAATAATAATTAGTTATTTAATTGTGGTAATGGTGGAGAATGTTTAACCTGATTGAAAAATGGAAATTCTGGGTAAACCCCTTACATTATGTCAAAAATAATTTTCCACTTATACATAAAATACTTGATTATGAAATTAGATTTATTAATAATTTAATTATGAACTTATTTACATGTATTTTATTTATTATAAATTTATTAATCTCATTTATGGTCTTTTTTACTAGTTATAAGACTCAATTTCATCATTCCGAAGTGTTTGTTCCTTTTTTTTTCTTGATGTTTTAACGTTTATATATATTTAAAAGATCATGTGAATTTGGAAACATATATATAAATTAACTATTTTATTATTAATTAACCATCATAAAATTTAATGTTCTAATATCTCATTTTTCAATATATGAGGACAATTTAATAGTTATAACGTTAATGATAACCTTTTGGATTATTTTTCTATTTTTCCGATCATCATACAAATGTTTTAGGATTTTTTATATATACTAATTATCGAACACTAAATAATTTTTAATATATTTATAACATTTTTTAAGCATAGATTTTTTTTATGATCAGACGCGAAGGATGTATTAGAAAATCAATTATTCATCTTCCACGAAGGTGGTGAATTGACACCTTAGGGACAATGTTTTCATTTTTATAATAAATGGGAAGAGAAAATAATTTACGGTGGATATGCCATTATCATAATTAAAGTAACATATATATATATATGAGTTATCACGCAATTTATTATACAGGAAGTAATAAATAAATATTAAATAAAATTAAAAGAGTGAAATGATATTTTACCTCTAGAATTCCTCTACTTGAGAACCCCTTTAGGGAAATTTGATAAGGTATTTTGGGTGATACTCGTAGGATCATAACGTACAGGATAAAATTTGGAGAGTTATTGGGAAGAAATTGGACATTATTTAAGGGTTTGGATGTATGAGGAGAAGAGGGGGTGAGGGTGGTATTTATATTGGAGGAGAGGCGGTTTTTTTTTGAATATTTTATTCACTTGTTTGTTATCTTTGATAAATATTATGAAAAGTTTGAGAATTTTCACAAAATATTTTATAATTATTAATGAGGGTATGATATTATGGTCTTACATCCATCATACATTATTTACATCTCAATATTTCATGTATTTATTAAATATAATAAATTACCATATTTCACTATTCAAAAAAATCAACCATTTTATAAAAATCCCAAAAATTGACCCTAACCATTTTTCGATTCATTAAATTAATAAATGAAATTCATTTTATGAAAAAAGTTCCTAAAATTGAAAATTTAATTTTTAATTAATGTCATCTATTATTCATTTAATACTGAATTTAAAATTGTAACTAATTATATACTAAATTGGTAAAATAATTACAGTCTCATAAAAATATGTTATAATCATAATAAAAATTAATTATTAATTAATATATATCATGAAAATATATATTATTTAAAATTATTATTTTAATAAAAAAAATTATTTTATAGTTATGTATCTAAAAAACAAATACATAATTTAGAATATTGAAAACATTTAATTTTTAATACTAAGATATAAATATATCACATTTTCATTTATAAGTTACCTAATTTTATTTATACGTTTATATGTGATGTTACAATTATACTGGTCATATTTTTATTCCAAATGGACACATTAATATTCCAACATTCATACTTAATATTTCATTATACTTTTTAATCAAATGTTGCATAAAGAGTAAACTATCAATGATAGTAAAATTTAAAAGAGTTATATCATAAAATTTTGGGGTGTTACATAGTGTTTACGATGTCCTGATAGAAAAGAAGAATGATCATTTGGACATAAAATTTAGTTATTAGTGAGTTTTAGGATACTTTAATCATGAACAGCCTTACGTAACTATGGTTGTATGGGAAAAACATCATTGTTGGATGAATTTATTTTATTGTAGTCTTTTTCCAAAACATGATCTGTATTTTATGAAATCCAATAATTCTTATCCATATTAATAGAATTGATATTCAAACTTTTATTGATTGAGTTATTGATCTAATAATTTTTGATGATTTATATTTTATTCCATGATGATGTTTTTTTGTAACATGTATTCATGATAGTGTATAAATATACCTATATAGGGAGCTATCGATGAACCAAAATAAGATAACCCTCTATTTGATAATAATAACATTTAGATTTTATTTGATATCAGTAAATCCTTGTGATCAATAACCATACTTATTACCATTCATGATCTGATATTTTAACATCAAAAGTATGAATGTAGAGATTCTGATCAATATTTTCATTGATAGAATCCACCATCATTCAAATTATCAAATGATCTTAAAGAGGAATACAATTTTTTGAAAAAATATTTATTTTAATTTTTAGGTCATTGATGTAAAAGAATTAATAATGGTAATATCTTATATTATTAAGATTGAATGAAGAAGCCGGTGGTGGTGGTGATGAATGGTTATGTTAAGGAAACATGTGGGATTGGAGTGGTAATACATTAGGTCTCTTTTCATAAAATATTTCATTCTATAGTTGACATTTTGTAAATCTATATATACTTTATTATCTTTCAACAAGGTTATGAAACTATTACATTGTAATAAAAATACTTTTTTGGGCTTGTTCAATTCTCTCCCCAAGTTGTGATAAAGGATAAGATAAAAGGAAAAAAATGTGAGATGGTTCTTTAATCAGATATATGATAGCTATTTTTTTAAATCTCACATCTGATGTAGTCATGTTGTATAGATAATTTATTGATGATCATGACCTGGATGGTAATTTATATATTACAGAAGTTCATATTTCTCATAGTGTATGTTCTGTTAGTTCATTTAAAATAGAAAGGAAGAGTGATGAGTCTCATTCTAGATATCGACTGAAAACATGATACATATCTTCTATAATGTGAAAACGTAGGACATATAGCATACATTTAGTGTGTAGGGTTTTGTAATTCAAATAGTGTTTGAACCATGAATCCAAATAATTGTGGTTCATAGAGTCATAGAATCCATCAACATAATTTCTATCCAGAATTTTTTACCCACACATTTCATCATTTTATCAACACCTAACAATATTGAGATTCAATATAATGATTCAAGAACTATGGGGTTCTATCCATAAGAATATATAATGATGTTTTCTCTTGCATTGAAAGCATATATAGAGGAAAATAATGCGCCTCCATTGATTTTAAGAGTTACCATCAGCATAAAATTATCATTCATGACAGATTTCTTTGAAACTCATGCATCTAAATCCTTCACATATACTCATATTAAATATTTCCTAATACTAATTATGAATCTTGTGTAGTATGTGATTGATATTTATATTCTTTTTAGAATAAAAAGTTATAAATATCTTCAATGGCCCCCTGTGATTTTTTATTAGAGATTGAGCACACTTTGGATTCTCTAGTTTTCCACAAGAAACAGTTGGATTTAATTTTCTAAGTGGATTTAATAACTTACCAGAAATACAAACTTTTCTATTATCTTTTCCTTTCATAATTTTATTCCCATGATGCGATTTCATGTGTCTTCAAAAAAGAATTGGACTTGAGGTTTGGTAGAGTTAGATCACTTTTTTGGGGCTAGACAAGGTAATATCAGAGTTTTCCTTTCATATTGAGAAATAATATTTTATTGGTGATCTTCCTCAATTGGACATTGAGAATCCTGATGTGTTTATATATGAGTTTTTTGTACTTCCACTGATAAGGGATGTAGATTTATATATTGAATTAGTAATGGGTAATTAGAAGGTGTCTATTACTTCATAACATATTGAACATACAAAATTAATAGAGTAGAATATATTGTTATAAGATTTTCTAGAAAAAACTATTTGTCTTCTTAACTGTCCATCTGTGGTCAGTGACTCTTATTTTGGTAATTAAAGGTAATGGAATTATTCAAAATTTTATTTCTTATCATAAAATCAAATGATTTTTTTGATATAATGAATTAGTTTCAAAATAATGATTATTTTGTTTGATCAATTGAATGGTATAAAGTGGTTCATAAATATTAATCTTTAGTAGTTATAACAATTGAGAAATAAAGATCCTAGATTTAGGATGAACCCCCTAAATAGTAGGTATATACATTATGAGTAACATGTGTTGTGTTATGGTCTCACTATTGATTCTATAATGATTATCAAATTAATAAACACAATAATCCCTGATTTACTCAACTTTTTTATGGTGATCCTTATGGATAAAATTATGATTTAAAAGAAGACCTATGAGGACAATGTGCGTCATTTGAGAGTAGTTATGAAAAATTTGATAAATCACCAAATTTTTTACTAGCTGTCGAAATGTTATTTATATTTGAGTAGTGAATTTATTAGGAAATTTGGTATCATAACATTTAATTTTAGTTCATCTAGATAATTTTAAGGTCTGTAGTACATTGTAACAAACATGAATGGAATTATAGATTCTGATATTCGTAGGTTTAGTTAATACTAGTTGGTAAAATATTTTCCAATTTTTTCTTTCTGAATGACCACTCTCACTCAGAAAGCTGCACTGTTCTAATGGTATATAATGATTCATAATTATATTTATGATATGAAGTGTCTATGATGTTCTACTATAGTGGAGACTCTCTTAGATGTTGTGAAGATCTAGGTGGTATATTATGATGCATCATGTTTAGGTTTGAGAGGATTTCACAGGTATGTTGATCTTGTGGATGCTTAGGTTTCGTGATATCTATGGTCAAAAAAATAATAACTAACATACTCAATATATTATCTCATATACATGATTCATGATCTTATAAGGTATCAGTGTTATATTTTTAGAAAAATGTGTATTATCTGTTATAATAAAACAATTGTGAGTTTTATATTCTCTCAAAACTTATTTGAATCTCTATTAGAGGTTTTGGGTGGATTACCTACAATATTTTAATTTTGACATTGACCATACCACTGGAAATGTGAATTTCAATTGTGATGACTTGAAAAGGAGTTTAATGACCATGTTCATGAATGAATCATTAGAAATTGAAGAATATGATTCCCCTATCTTCTCAAAATCAATTTTTAATTATGTATGATGAGATAAAGTTCTTTAAAAAATGTGTTTAGTTTAAATACAATATTATTAATATTATTAATTATAGAAAAAACATTATTATGAGTTTTTGGAATTATGGACTCTCTTTATTTTTGGGAGACCATTATTCATAAATCATTTTCTTATGTTGCATTGACATGCCTCCAAAATCAGTATATCATATTATTCTTCATGATAAAAGATGTGATGTGGTATTGGAATTATTTCAAGTTATTTATAAACCCTAGAAACATAAGTATTTTATATGATACAGAGAAATAGTTTTGGTTTTCATTTATAGATACGAAATTAATGATTTTGTTTCACCTTATTATACTTGACAAAAAGTTTTGTTCAATAGCCAGAAACCTTTGGGATTTCATCATCACCACTATATGAAAACTTTATAGTGGGATAATTCTTCTATAGATTTCATGTTAGGCATTCCACATACCCATTGATTAGAGAATGAAATACTGTTATTGAAATTGGAGGACCAAATCAATTAACATTATACCAATTCATGATATAACAAAAAATGAGGAATTAGGAAACCACTATGTGTAATAGATTATCATATTGAAAAACATATCATCTATATTATTTTCTAATAGGTATCCCTAGATCATATTTCTATTTTGGAGAGTCCTCCAAGAGGAATTGGTATCCCATTGGAGTATTAGAACAACTTATCAAATGATGATGGATAACTAGATATAAGGATATATACATTTCTATGAAGTCATCCTTCAGGCATGTGTTTATGACTCTAGTGGATCATAGGATAATGGCTTGGGACTAGTTGAGTGGTCTTATTACAATCGTATTATGCCATCCATCCATATGGAAACCATTTATGCCTTGTATAGATTCACATGTATATCATTGTTTTTTTGGTTAGAGATTAGTGAAACATCCATGATTAGGCCTAGTTGGTTTTATGATATGATATTAAAGATATATTTGATTCATCCAAAAATGATTATGGTGTAGGGCCATTATATATATAAAATTAAAATATATTGATGAAATTTTGTGTTTTCAGATAAATAACATGTGTTTTTAGAGTTTTAACTCATTTGGGACACTAAAGGCATGAAAATTAGGGGAAAATGCACCAAGATATGTAGAAATTTTTTAGGCTTCTATGAATTATTGAAAATTTTGCTAATAATTTGGTGTTTCCACCTCCATTGTTTTCAATTCTCAACATGTTCCATATATCACAAAATCAAAATAATCTATCAAAATCATCTCAATTTTTATATGGGATAACCATGATGGTGAGCTGGATTTATACTTGAATGATTATCCTATATATATCATTGATTTCTATTCAATTTTTTTGTTGGAATTATATGCCAATAGTATTTTTACTATGTAATAATGGTTCTGATTAATATATAAATTGGGATAGTGGGGAACTACTGAGATAGTAGTGGACATATATATTTTTCATGAATACTTCAATAAATTAATTCTAGGGGAAAGAGAATATATTATGGGGATGTTGGAACATTTGGATAGCACATTCACAATCTACAAATCACTTTGTGTCCCCATTATTAATTTGGTGTGTCATTATACTTATTATTAGTTTTTATGGGGATTTTATGGATTTTTACAAGAGACTACACTATGGACTATTAGATTATATTATGGTGAATTGTCATGAATTTTCCTATTTGGACATTATTGTTGCATGGACCACCAGGGTAGGACATGGAATGTTTTTTGAGCCTATTCCAAATCAAGAAGGGTTGAGGCATTAATGATAGAAACATAGTTGAGGTGGATATAGATGTTATATAATTTAGAGGCTGAAATTATTTTGGTATGTGGGTTATATAGTATCTTTATTGGGGTAACTATGAACTATGTGCAAACTACACCTTGTATCCTCGAATGGGTTGGATCAGGGGTGGGTATGGTGTATCATCCGACATTGTCCTTCTTTTTTCCATATTGTTAGAAATAATGTGTTCTATCCATTGTATAATATAGTAATGTATATTGGTTTTGGTAGAATTAATAATATTGAGCCCTATTTTATACCATAACTTGACCATTTGAAGACTTATTTGAATATCAAGATATTAAAGGATACAAAGAGGCATTTTGGTTCCTGTAATCTCTCATCTCTTGAGATAGATGTTATATTGGTTGTGTTTTATATTTATATGGTATGTGTAATCCTAATGAATATAATTTTAATTTAATTTCAAATATCTATCATTCATACAGGTGAATACTAATATTGATGATGGACTATAACAAAATTTGATGGAAAAATATTCAAGATATTTCCTCTTTTATTTTTATTACATTATACTTTTTATTAGCATTCCTAAAATTGTGTTATTATTGATTATTGATCATTCTAGGTTGTTTCATAATTATTTTTCCATATAATTGAATCTATATTTTCCTGATTTAATCATTGTGATTTTAATTATGGAAGGAATATAATATGATGAAACATTCTGATAATCACATGGTCCTGAAATTTTTCAATATATATCATAACTATTCAAATAATGAAATGGAAATCAATTAATGATTTCATAACGATAGAATGAATAATTCCAAACAATGTAAACATACCAATGAGTAAATGAGCTACAAATCCATAAATAAATGAGTTAGGCCTCAACTAAATTCCCAATATGTTTTGTATAATAAAAAATACTAATGCATCGAATGGATATGTAATTCTAGGCTCCAAAAATCAATTAATAAGTCAAATTAATTAGTCATATAAATAAATAGTTCAACGTAATCATAATTTTCTAATAACTAAGTGTATGTATTTGAGGATGTAATATATAAAAGGTAAATAGTTTCCCTAGTAAAACTTATTATACGAGATATATGGAAATATAGTGGATTTGACCATTAGATTATAACCTCAATAATGAATATAATTCATCAAAATATGTTGACATAGATGAAAATAATTTAAAAATATTTTTCGAAAAATTATTAAGGGAACACAATTTAATTTTCAAATAAATAAATCAAAACCATAAAATTTATACAATGCTTGAAAAATAATTTTATTTAGAAATAAATATTGATATATATAAAGAAATATTTATAACATTGTCTATTCATGATGATTGAAAATCCTATTGATGTCGTGTATGTTAAAGAAAATATTCCTTTTACATTTATGGTAAAAAGTAAAAAGTACCTAATTTAAAAAATGAAAAAAAAGATATTTTTTTAAAAAATAAACCCTGTTTAAAATGAAATAAAAAAACATCGAATATTATAAAAACCTAGATTTAATTAATTTCATAAAAAAATTATATTGATGAAAAATTATTTTCGAGCAAAGAGATAAATAATGTTGATCTTCTTTAAAAAACAATTTCTAACTTATATATTATTAAATTGAGTAAAATGAAAATATGAAATATAATATCAAAAATATAAATATTAAGGTAACAATATAATGATCTAAAATTCCCCCCATTGGAGACTTCAAAATTAAAAATTATGAATAATGACGAGATTATAAAATAAACCTTTATGTCATTGGAATCTTTTTAATGATAACCCCCATCAAAGATATAAATGAAAATTAAATAATAAATGTCATAATTATAAATAAATTCATTATTTATCATATAAAATGGGTAATATATAAATAAAATTAATTAAACAAATGGTTTATATGACATATGTATCATATAAATAAAAGTGAGGTAAGAAAAACATAACTCAGGTCTGACATTAAATGTAAATGGTTTCAAAATCATGTATCATAAATTTTAATTTATAATAGATCCCTAAAAAATCCATATAAATTATAATACTATATTAGTTTATTGGATTATAATATTTAAACACATTTTTATTAAAAAAATTATTATAATTTCCATTTCTGAGTGATATCAGTCTCATTTTTCATGAATTTTTTGGTTTATCTGTTTGTGTTAATTTATATTTTTCATTTTACGTTATATATATATGTACATAATAATGACATAAATATTATATGTTTAAATTTTATTGATATTAAAAATAATCCATTAATGGTATATATTGAAAAATTAATTACAATGTTAATGGGGACAATATTTCATATATACGCATGAAAACGGTATTATATTATTTACGGGTTGGTGTAAGAAAAGATAAAAAATAGGTTCCCTTGGAATGTAATTATTATATCATATATATCATATATATTCCTTTAATATATTATTAAGAAATATACATTTAATGATGAAATAAAAAATAAATCACATCACTTTAAGGAGGCGGTATTCCATATGTATGCTTGAGTGATGTTATTGATTTCCAATAGTTTAAAAGGATAGAAGGTTGATATTTTAATATAACCAATGAATAATAAATATGTTCTAAATATAATATATAAAAATTTAACCCATAATAAAAACCATCCCGGAAGGATGATGATGGAAGTTAGTTGTTTCACTTTGTGGGGGTGGTAGTCCACCAATATGTATGATGTGAGGCATTCACTTCCATTCGATGAAAAAAGAGGAAGATATTGGTTCATATATAATCATAATAAAATTTTATGATATTTGGGACACTGAAATTATTATTTTATGATTAATTACAATGATTTATATGAGGTCTAATAAGAAATAAATTAATAGGTTTTGGGTAAGGCAATTACATAATCTTTGATATACCTCCTTTAGATCATTTTATTAGGGAAGTTGGAGTGATTTTTTAGAATACATAAACCTATAAATCATATAAATGGATTCATAATATTTAATTGGATTGTTTTTTGTTGATATAGATCTCTTAAGGTGGAGTCAATATGATAAATGATTATTGTCCTTTTATAAGTGGCGGAAAGGGCACAAAAGTTATTTATTAAAAGATTAGAATATAAAGAAATAATTCATAAGAAAATTGATTCGCAATTTAAAGATATTGTTAAAATATATAACATAAGGTATAAAAATTAATATCCAATTTGATTTAGGATTGTTAAATTTTAAAACAGATTATTATCTCTTCATTTTTTTCCGGTAAAAATTTTTTTACCATAACTTTGGTTAGAAATTTTTACCCTTTTTTATATTCATTCTAAAAATATTAAGTAAACGATATTACATAATAATAATTTTTTAGAATAATATAATAATCATATTGTTGACCTTACCTGTTTTGATAATCTCAATCATGTATTTATTTGTGTTGAAAATCCCAATTATGTCTTCATTCTCTATGATATTGTTAAGTATTGTTGATCCTTACTTTAATTCTTTTAAATCTATGATCAAACCAATAACACCTTTTTAAAATAAGTCTTTGGAATATGTTAATCATCATTTATACATGTTCATACAAGTTATAAATTGATTCTAACACAATCAGATGTGTTCTGCATAAAACAGATAAGTAATCTGTCTATAGCTACTGATAAAGAGCTACCGGTAACCAGTCTACCGATAGACTTAGTCTACCGACAGACAGCTACCGATAGACTTAACACAGAGTTACCGATGTACTTATAAATACAGCTACCGATACAAACGTAGAGCTTCCGGTGTAAGTATAAACAGCTACCGATGGAATAAGTCACCGATGGATGAAGCTACCGATAGACTCACAGCTACCGATACATGGAGCTACCGATGCATGTACCTACCGACGCATGGAGCTACCGATGCATGTACCAACCGACGCATGGAGCTACCGATGCATGTACCAACCAACGCATAGAGCCACCGATAAAGTCAAAGCAACTAATGACATTGAGCTACCGATGTTCAAGCTACCGATGTTCAAGCTACCGATGTTCAAGCTACCGATGCTGAATACCTACCGATCACTCAACTCTCTGTTTGAATTTCTTTATTTCCTATATTTAATCTATCTAACGGTCATATCATACATTTTAATGATTTGTCAAATACCTGATAAAGGTTGTCGGATGTCAGGAACCCGTACCTCGTACCTGCTGAAAAGAAATCTTTTCTGTCCCCTGATGGGAGATAAATACGAGAAGACTACATACCAGAAAGAGATGCGAACGTGTGAAGAAAACAAGAAGCGAACCAGAAAAGTGCGGGGCATCCATTATACCAAAAGCGACACAAGCACAAGAGGAACACAGAGAAGCTCATAGACAATCAAGCATACTCTAGGAGTGTTCTGTGCTTACAAGAAGAACTTCATCGACTACATTCTCACCACCTGTGAACCTGGAGCATACGACACTCTGTTTCTTAACAGAAACAAGAAGAGGACTCAGACTCACTTCTAATCGAATCCAAAGGAGTCCAGAGCTATACTGAAATCACCAGAACCATCTCTAAACTCTACATCTCTTGTTCTGTGATTTATTACCATTCATTTCGAGCAGTGTGTGTTATCTGCTATATCTAACACATATACTGTCTCATGTACTCAAACTGAAGGATCTATAAATCCTTACAAAACTCTTTCATTCTTTATTTCCCACGAAGAACTGTGGTAGAGGTCGTGTGTGACCTGGACAGCTGGTTGTTGTTGTACTGTTTCCCACGAAGAACAGTGGTAGAGGTCTTGGACCTGGACAGTTGTAAACTGTTGAACCCCGATCCAGGGTGTGGATCATTTTTATATAAACTTTTGAGAGGACTAAGTCTCGGCTTGAGACTGAACCTCTTGGTTACATTGTTGTGTCATCTATTTCAAAGTTTTATTCCGCTGCTAATCACTTTAAAACCAATACTGTTTTTAAAGTTACTTTGATAATTAAATTAGCAAGTGTTTATGTTAAGTGTAGATTAGTAAGTTAGTTTCAAAAGATAATCACACACTCCTGTGTTGATTAACTGGGAATTAATCAATCCCTTGAGAACCTAACAGAATCTCTACATTAATATAAATTCACTACAGTTTAATTTATTATTTTATTTGGGGGTCTTTAAGACACTGCTTTTAAATTAAGAAATTTTAATTGGTACTCAATTCACCCCCCTCTTGAGTAAACCACTCCGACCAACACTTGGTATCAAAGGAAGTAAATACTTTCTAAATGTACTCTGCTTTTGAACTGTGATTTTAGTTGTATTTTAGAGTTCTTAAAATTTCTATTATTTCTAAATTTTTATCTCTTTAAAATTTTCTCATCATGGAAAATAGACTTGAGGGTGCTGCTACTAACCGGCCACCTTTCTTCAATGGAACTAATTATGCTCAGTGGAAGCTGAAAATGAAAATCCATCTAGAAAGCATAGGTTTTGATATTTGGACTGCTATTGAATCTGAATACAAAATTCCTACTACTGCTAGATCTACTTGGGATGAACCTACAAAGACTGCTTACAATAACAACTGTAAAGCTATGAATGCCTTGTACTGTGCTCTAGGAGATGAAGAGTTTAATAGAATTTCTGCATGTAAAACTGCTTTTGAAATTTGGGATACCTTAGCTGTTTCTCATGAAGGAACAACTAATGTTAAAGAAATGAGATTGAACACTTATACTATTAAGTATGATAATTTTAAGATGAAGCCTGATGAACCCATTTCTGACATGTACCTCAGGTTCAATGAAATTGTCAACACAATGATCTCGCTGGGAAAGGATGTCTCATCGAAGGAACAAATTATGAGAATTTTGAGATGTCTACCTGATAGATGGAGAGGCACGTCTGTCTCAATCAGAGAATCATGTGACATAGCTGCTCTACCTGTCAAGGAACTAATTGGCAAGCTGATGATGTATGAAGAAGAGCTTAAAGTAAACAAAGAGGAAGAAAATGAACCTGCAAGAAAGTCTGTTGCTTTCAAATCCTCAACCTCAAAGAATAAGGACAAGGAAAAGCTTCAAGCTGTAGTTGAAAGTTCAAGCTGTGAAGACAGTGGAAGTGATTCTGACAGTGATGCTGAGATGGCTCACATTGCTAGAAGATTTAAGAAATTTTATAGGAAAAAGAAGTTCTTCAGAAAAACAAATTATAAGGGTAAGTATGATCACCAAGGCAAATGGAAAAAGGACTGGAAGAAGAATGACAAGTCAGATGATGTTGTCTGCTATGAGTGCAAGAGAAAAGGACACATTAAAGCCGACTGTCCAAAGATGAAATATAAAAAGAAATATGAATATAAGGACAATAAGTTTAAGAAAGCTATGAAGGCTACTTGGAGTGCTTCAGAAGACAGCACAAGTGAAGCTGAATCTTCAGACTCTGAAAGGAATCGAGCCAACATGTGCTTTATGGCAAACACTTCTGAGGTAACTGTTGAAACTCCTGCTCCAAATTCATATTATTCTGGAGATGATTTTGAAGGTGATAACATGTCTAAATCTGAACTGTTTGAATACTGTGATATGCTGGAAGAGACATGTAATGAACTTAAGGATAAATACAAGTCATTAAAGAAACAGCATGCTCTCACCACTACAGTTAAAACCGAACTTACTATTGAAAAAGAGAAAAATGCTCAACTGTTAAAAGAAAATACAGAACTGAAACTGTCAAATGAGAAACTTAGAAAAGACTTAGAGAAGTTCACCAATGGCAAGAATACTCTAACACAGATGCTAGGAAAGCAAGTAGCACCTAAATATACTACTGGTATAGGATACCAACCTGGACAAAGGAAAATTGCTAAAACTAGATTCATTTCTAAATCTGGACAGAATGAAGGTAATTCTGGAACTTCATATGCTTCAACCAGTTATATACATAGCTATGGATCTAATAAAGTTTATCTTTCAAAGCATGTCAATTCTACAAATTATATGAGATCCATTAGACAAATATGGGTACCTAAAGTGTTATTGGATAACCTGCCTGGAGCCAAGAAAATCTGGGTACCAAAATCATCTCCCATCTAAATCTGTTTTGTAGGGAACTTGCTTAAAGAGCTCCTGTAAAGAGACATGGTACTTGGACAGTGGATGTTCAAGACATATGTCAGGAGACTTCTCTTGTTTCAAGAGTTTAATAAAAGTTGATGGAGGCTTTGTCACCTTTGGTGATAACTCAAAAGGGAAAATCATCGGCCTAGGCCAGATTGGTAACACTGATTCAATTTTGATTTCTAAAGTTTTATTTGTTGATGGCCTTAAATACAATTTATTAAGTATTTCTCAGTTATGTGATGATGGTTTTCATGTTAAATTTGAAAATGATTCTTGCAAAGTTTTTGATTCTAAGAATGTTTTGGTATTTTCTGCCTTAAGAAATGAAAATGTTTATGCTGTTAATCTGAATTCTTTAGCTAAGCAGAATATTAATTGTTTGAATGCTTTTCATAAAGAATCTTGGCTATGGCACAGAAGATTAGGACATTGCAACATTCACTCACTTAGAAAACTTTCTAGGAAAAACCTAGTTAGAGACCTACCTAAGTTAGAATTCCCAAATGATAGAGTGTGTAACCCCTGTCAAAAGGGAAAACAACACAAAGTTTCTTTTAAATCAAAGAAAGAAGTTTTAACTTCTCAACCACTTGAATTGGTTCACATGGATTTGTTTGGACCATCAAGAGTTTCTAGTTTAAATGGGAAGCACTATGTTTATGTTCTTGTAGATGACTTTTCTAGATATACTTGGGTATATTTTCTAGCTCACAAAAGTGAAGCTTGTTCTTACTTTGTTAAATACTCCAAGTCTGTAGAAAATCTTAGTGGACTCAAGATTAAGACCCTGAGAAGTGATCATGGTCGTGAGTTTGAAAATCAAGATTTTGAATCTTATTGCTCACACAATGGCTATACTCATAACTTCTCTGCCCCTAGAACACCCCAACAGAATGGTGTAGTAGAAAGAAGAAACCGAACTCTTCAAGAAATTGCTAGAACCATGCTCAATGAATATGACCTTCCTATTTATTTTTGGGCTGAAGCTGTAAATACAGCTTGTTATGTTATTAATAGAGTCTTGATTAGACCTGTTCTTAAGAAAACCCCTTATGAATTGTGGAACAATAGAAAGCCTAAGGTTAATTACATTAAAGTTTTTGGTTGCAAAGTATTTATTTTGAATACTAAAGATAATCTGGATAAGTTTGCTTCCAAAAGTGATGAAGGAATTTTTCTGGGTTACTCTATTTCAAGTAAAGCCTATAGAGTATTCAATAAGAAAACCAAATGTGTGGAAGAATCTGTTCACATCAAGTTTGATGAAACTGATCCACATGAGCCTAAAACCTCTCTTGAAAATCTTGAAGAAGACTTATCTATTCTGGACCTTAATGATAAATCTAAAGAACCTGTTATAAAAGTATCCAGTTCTGGACTTTCTCCAGAATCTGCTTCTGTTGAACCCGAACCTATAGATGAACCTGAAATTTCTAGTCCAACCTTTACTAGATCAACGAGGATTCTAAAGAATCATCCTTTAGAAGCTGTTGTTGGTAATCTGGATAGAGGAACACAAACTAGAGCTTCTCTAAGAAACCAGGTTGAACATCAAGCCTTTCTTTCACAGCTGGAACCCAAAAATATCAATGATGCTATCAATGATGAATTCTGGGTAATAGCTATGCAGGAAGAATTAAATCAGTTTGAAAGAAACAAAGTCTGGGAATTAATTGACAGACCCAAGGACACTTTGACAATAGGCACAAAATGGGTTTTTAGAAATAAAGTAGATGAATCTGGAAATATAGTTAGAAACAAAGCTAGACTAGTTTCACAAGGATATAGTCAAGAAGAAGGCATAGACTATGAGGAAACTTTTGCACCTGTAGCTAGACTAGAAGCCATTAGGATCTTACTTGCATATGCTGCACATCTGGATTTCAAGTTATATCAAACGGATGTAAAAAGTGCATTTCTAAATGGTTTTATAATTGAAGATGTTTTTGTGGAACAACCACCTGGATTTGCTAACCCCCATTTTCCAAATCAAGTTTTTAAACTTTCTAAAGCTTTGTATGGTTTAAAACAAGCTCCAAGAGCTTGGTATGATAGACTTAGCAATTTCCTTATTTCAAAAGGTTTTACTAAAGGGATTGCTGATCCAACTCTTTTCATTAAAAGAATTTCTGAAGATGTTTTAGTTGTACAAATATATGTTGATGATATTATTTTTGGATCTTCTAAACACTCTTTATGTACTGATTTTTCAAAAATTATGCAAAATGAATTTGAAATGAGCTTAATGGGAGAGCTTAAGTACTTTCTTGGATTTCAAGTATTTCAAAATGAAAATGGTATTATTTTGAATCAAAGTAAATATACAAAGGATCTTTTAAAACGTTTTGGTCTGGATAGTATCAAGGAAAGTGAAACTCCTATGAGTACTACCTGTAAATTGGACACAGATGAAACTGGGAAACCAGTTGATCAAACAAATTACAGAGGTATGATTGGTAGTTTACTTTATCTTACTGCTAGTCGACCTGATATTATGTTTAGTGTGTGTATGTGTGCTAGATTTCAAGCTAACCCAAAAGAATCTCATTTGCATGCTGTTAAAAGAATTTTTAAATATCTCAAACACACGGTTAACTTAGGTTTGTTTTACCCAAAAGGACAATCCTTTGAGTTAATGAGTTATTCAGATGCTGACTTTGCTGGTTGTAAGCTAGATAGAAAAATCACATCAGGAACATGTCATTTGCTTGGAAAATCCTTAGTTTCCTGGTGTAGTAAGAAACAGAACTCGGTTGCATTATCTACTGCTGAAGCAGAATATATAGCTGCTGGTAGTTGCTGTGCACAAATTCTGTGGATGAAACACACTCTTTTGGACTATGGATATGTTTTTAAACATGTTTCAATCAACTGTGATAACACCAGTGCAATAAACATCTCTAAGAATCCTGTATCTCACTCTAGAACCAAACACATAGATGTAAGACACCATTTCCTAAGAGATCACTATCAAAAAGATGATATTTCTCTTGAATTTATTGGCACTGAACATCAACTGGCTGATATTTTCACTAAACCTTTAAGTTCGGATAGGCTAAGTTTCATAAGACATGAACTGGGAATGTTTAATCACAACCGGTGTAAAATCCTCACTGATGTGAAATCCTCACCGATGTGAAATCCTCACCGATGTGAAATTCTCACTGATGTGAAATTCTCACTGATGTGAAAATTCCCACCGATGTAAGTTTCTCACCGACGTAGAAATTCTCACCAATGTACAACACTCACCGATTTGTTTTTCTCACCGATGATTAACTCACACCGATGCAAAGTTTAAAACTTCTGTCTGCCGCCAAGAATACGAATCGTTTTATTTTATTTTATTACTCTATTTTAATCGTTTATTTGGAATTCCTAAATGATAAAACTAAGTCTAAGCCACTTCTTACCTCACCGAGCTCAAAATCTCTCACCTTCGAACCTTAGCATCCAAATCGACCAAGAACCCTAAACCCGCGATGGCAAAAACCAAGCTTCCTATCGTCAGAGATGAAAGTGCAGAACCAAATGCTAAGAAGCAGAAGACACAGCATAAAGCCAGTGTTAGTGAAGTCAAAACTAGATCGGGAAGGCGACCAGCGAATCCTCACTTGCAGGATAGAGATATAGTAATCGAGAAGGAACTGTGCGTGGAATGGCTACTGCCTAGCAAATCCTTAGTGCTCGAGATTCTGGAAGACCAGAAATGGGTGGATTGTTTCTCAAATAACAATGGCCCATACTACCCGAAGTTGGTAAAGCAGTTCTATGAGTTTGTAACCTTTGAGAAGTCTGAGAATGAAAATCGGGTAAGCTCTTTTGTAAATGGAAAAGAGATGTCTTTTTCTTCAGTAGAGTGGGCTGAGAGTTTAAAAGTACCACATGAAGGTGTCTCTGGGTATGTATCAAGAGCAATGCCACCTAGTAGTGACATTTTTGATTATGAGACCGCCTTACAAGAGCTGACTGGGAATGGAAATCAAAGGCAAGTGGTAGCTGCTGAAATGGATGGAGAGAATCGACTGCTTTTCAAATTTATTCAGCATGTGTTGATACCGAGGAGAGGAGATTTTGCAAATCTGAGATATCAAGATATCTATCTTCTTCATTTGCTAAGACATGGTGTAAAAGTCAATCTGTGCAGATTGTTGATGCTTCAAATGGAAGACATGATTAGACCAAAGTCAAAGACCAATGCTTTGTTCTTTGCCAAGCTAATTTCATTGATGATAAAGGTGAAAGAAATAGCTGAGTCTCAGGATGAGACAGTTGTAGTCAAGAACAATTTCTGCATCACCTCGACTGTATGTAAGTATATGAAAATTAACTGGAACCCATGGAAGGGAGAATGGGTCAGTGATGATCAGAAAATCTATGATAGGTTTAATCCTGTGGATTATCCCTCAAGACCAAAGGATATGAGAGATCCGAGTCTAAGACCTGATGAAGAGGAACCTGCTTATAGTGATGAGACAGAAGAAGAAGAAGAAGAAGAAACTCCTACGGATGTTGGAGGAGATCCAGACTTGCCCCCAAGTCCTGTTGCGGAACTGGTTTATTCTAGGAAAGGAAAAGTAGAGGAAGTTTTGCCTACTTATGAGGAAGACCAGTCTGTACCTCACCAAGAAGAAGAGGAAAAGGAGAATGCAGTTGAATCGCCTGCTTCTGGTAGGTTAAGTATGAGTCCCTTAATTGGAAACTCAGCTATACCTGCTGCTGAAGAAGAAAGAGATAGAGAAGAAGCTGTACCTGTATCAGAAGATCTTCTAAATGCTACACCTGTAGAACTTGTGGTAGAAGATTCTGATGAAGAACGGCCAGCAGCAAAGGCTGTTGTGATACATGAGAATGCACCCATTGAGGGGGAGCATCGGTCTGTGCTTGGGAATGTTACAGTAGCTGTTGAGATTGGAGACTGGGTAAAAGACCCAGGGTTTATAGTCTGTGGATTAGATTATCCAGATTCTGACAATGAGATGTCTGTGGATAGACCAAAGACCAATTATGATCTTGCTGCTGAGTTGTTGCCAAACGATGTGGTCAGATTTCATGATTTGACTAAGCTGAAAGAGGACCTCAAATCCAGTTTTGTTGAAGAAGTGAAGCTAATGGAAACCTCTCTTGCATCCTCAATTAATTCAATAATGACTACTTCTGTAGTTAATTTGGCCTCAGCAAGGGGATCTGCTGCAGTTGTCTCAAGTGATTTTGTCTCCAAATCAGATCTTGAATCCATGAAGGATGAGATAAAAGAATCATTCAGTGCTTCAGTTGCTGAGATGAAGGAAAGCTTTTATGAAGAAATGAAAGTGCTAGAAAGATCCTTCGAGCTATCTCTGGCTTGTAATTTATCTTCCTTTATGTCTGAGCTTATGGAAGAAATGAAAGAATGCCAGACTCAGTCTTCAAGAATCGAAGCTGATCTGGAAGCTCTCAAGACATCAGTGGTTGCTTTGGATTCCTATATGAGCTCCAAGTCTCAAGCTGACAAGGATCTAGCCTATGTGAAGAGTGTAGTCAGCCAGTTTGTCTTAGTGTTTGAAAGTTTCAAAACCTCAGTGAAGGATCATGTTCAATTACAAGACTCTCAAGTTCAAAGCCTAATCAGTGGTTTGTCAAAGAGTTTTAAAGAAACTGTTTCCTTCTCTCTTGGCCCTCTCACATCCAAACCATCAGTTGACATGAACTCAGTTCGAGCAATATTGAAGGAGGAGATTGGTTCTATTCCTACCAGTGGTTCTGGGGACTCATCAGAGTTAAGCCGAGTGGTGCTTTCTACAAGGGATTCTGCCAGAGAAATCATGAAGATAGTTCAAGATTTTATGAGAGAAGCCTCTGCCTCTCAAGAAGCCATAAAAAGCAAAGTGGACTACTACTTCTCCAAAATTTTCACCAAGCATCAACTCGAACACCACTTCAAGCTAATTTTGGAACACATGAAGCTCCCTCCAGTCACTCAAGCTTTCAAAGAACAAGTGAGCAAGCTGAGAGAACTGACTCCTGCCTTAGAGAAATTCATGGAGAACAAAGATGATTTCCTCTCTGCTATGGAAAGAGGAGGAGGAATTATTTTGGATTTTAGAAATCTGCTGCTGCCCTTCTTGCATGTTGATGCTAGACCAGTCATCATCCCTCCTGCTTTGCCTGCTTCTGCCTCAGCTGCTCCCTCAGTCCAGCTGACTCCTGTTCAAGCCATTCAAAGCCTCACCCCGATGATTACCCAAAAATATTCAACTTACAAGCCTGACTCTGTGTCAGTGGCCCAGCCTCCTTTGATCTTTTCTGGCATTCCCAAACCTTCACCTGAATCCTCACCACCCGAGCATCCTTCTGATCCTAAAGGAAAATCTCACATTGCAGATGCGGATTGAACCAGTGGCCAAGCTTTTTGATAAAAATTCCTTTGTAATCTGTTTTTGTTGTACTTTTTGACTAACTATAATACAGACCACTTTTTACTTCTCTTTGTTTTATTTCTCTCCTATATATATATATATATGCTTTCCCACTTTTTGATTATCACAAAGGGGGAGAACAATAAGAGAGGGGGAGAAACTTTTTATGAGAGAACAAGGAGGAGAACAAAATGAGAAATATTTTCAATGGAGAAAAATAAGGCATAAGGGGAAACACATTATCCTTTGTTTTGTTTCCATTTTTATCTCTGATACCTTATGTCTATATAGTACCTCATTAATTTTACCTCTGATAACTTATGTCTATATCATACTATTTCTATTATCTATGATGCTGTTTTCTCTGAGAAAATTGAATTCAATATTATACTCTTTACTATTATATTTTCAATATGTTACATGCCAATATCATAAATTGTGATTATCAAAAAGGGGGAGATTGTTGACCTCACCTGTTTTGATAATCTCAATCATGTATTTATTTGTGTTGAAAATCCCAATTATGTCTTCATTCTCTATGATATTGTTAAGTATTGTTGATCCTTACTTTAATTCTTTTAAATCTATGATCAAACCAATAACACCTTTTTAAAATAATTCTTTGGAATATGTTAATCATCATTTATCCCTGTTCATACAAGTTATAAATTGATTCTAACACAATCAGATGTGTTCTGCATAAAACAGATAAGTAATCTGTCTATAGCTACTGATAAAGAGCTACCGGTAACCAGTCTACCGATAGACTTAGTCTACCGACAGACAGCTACCGATAGACTTAACACAGAGTTACCGATGTACTTATAAATACATCTACCGATACAAACGTAGAGCTACCGGTGTAAGTATAAATAGCTACCGATGGAATAAGTCACCGATGGATGAAGCTACCGATAGACTCACAGCTACCGATACATGGAGCTACCGATGCATGTACCTACCGATGCATGGAGCTACCGATGCATGTACCAACCGACGCATGGAGCTACCGATGCATGTACCAACCAACGCATAGAGCCACCGATAAAGTCAAAGCAACTAATGACATTGAGCTACCGATGTTCAAGCTACCGATGTTCAAGCTACCGATGTTCAAGCTACCGATGCTGAATACCTACCGATCACTCAACTCTCTGTTTGAATTTCTTTATTTCCTATATTTAATCTATCTAACGGTCATATCATACATTTTAATGATTTGTAAAATACCTGATAAAGGTTGTCGGATGTCAGGAACCCGTACCTCGTACCTGCTGAAAAGAAATCCTTTCTGTCCCCTGATGGGAGATAAATACGAGAAGACTACATACCAGAAAGAGATGCGAACGTGTGAAGAAAACAAGAAGCGAACCAGAAAAGTGTGGGGCATCCATTATACCAAAAGCGACACAAGCACAAGAGGAACACAGAGAAGCTCATAGACAATCAAGCATACTCGAGGAGTGTTCTGTGCTTACAAGAAGAACTTCATCGACTACATTCTCACCACCTGTGAACCTGGAGCATACGACACTCTGTTTCTTAACAGAAACAAGAAGAGGACTCAGACTCACTTCTAATCGAATCCAAAGGAGTCCAGAGCTATACTGAAATCACCAGAACCATCTCTAAACTCTACATCTCTTGTTCTGTGATTTATTACCATTCATTTCGAGCAGTGTGTGTTATCTGCTATATCTAACACATATACTGTCTCTTGTACTCAAACTGAAGGATCTGTAAATCCTTACAAAACTCTTTCATTCATTATTTCCCACGAAGAACTGTGGTAGAGGTCGTGTGTGACCTGGACAGCTGGTTGCTGTTGTACTGTTTCCCACGAAGAACAGTGGTAGAGGTCTTGGACCGGGACAGTTGTAAACTGTTGAACCCCGATCCAGGGTGTGGATCATTTTTATATAAACTTTTGAGAGGACTAAGTCTCGGCTTGAGACTGAACCTCTTGGTTACATTGTTGTTCCATCTATTTCAAAGTTTTATTCCGCTGCTAATCACTTTAAAACCAATACTATTTTTAAAGTTACTTTGATAATTAAATTAGCAAGTGTTTATGTTAAGTGTAGATTAGTAAGTTAGTTTCAAAAGATAATCACACACTCCTGTGTTGATTAACTGGGAATTAATCAATCCCTTGAGAACCTAACAGAATCTCTACATTAATATAAATTCACTACAGTTTAATTTATTATTTTATTTGGGGGTCTTTAAGACACTGCTTTTAAATTAAGAAATTTTAATTGGTACTCAATTCACCCCCCTCTTGAGTAAACCACTCCGACCAACACATATTTTATAAACATATATATTTAGTATTCATATATTTTAATTTAAATTTAATCCCACAAAACGTGATAAAAAATGGGTTACCATGAAATGCATCTAAGCATAAATTATATTACATTAAATCTATGACAAGTTATCATCAGTGTGTGGATTTAAATTAATATAGTGAAATATATAATAAAAAAATTTATTTTAATTAATCATCATGAGTTATTATTTAAATTTATTTTAAATGTAAAACATTATTATCTTAAAAATCAGTTTTTGATAAATGTGGTTTACGTATAAAAGTAAACATAGAAGAGAATAATATATATTACATATTATAATGTTATTATTTAATTTAATTTTAGTAAAATGTTATTTATTTTAAATTAATACCAAATCAAAAATATAGTGGGATTCTAAACTACTGTATTTATTGAAAATAAATAAGTCTATTTTACGAATGTGTATTTTCATTATTCATTGAAAACTAAATCATGGCAGAATAATAATAAAAATCCCCCAACTATTATATTTTATATATTATGATTTAAGAAATTATGTTCATTTTATAAAATAATCATTATAAATGTAGAATAAAATAATTATAATTTCACCACATCTAATGAAACAAAATCCTTTTTAATGAAAATTTATTTTTATGCATAAATATGGCTTCACTTAATATTTAGTTAATGTTTCTTAATAATAAATGAGTAAATTTTTGTAGAGTAAGAATATTATAAATTTAATTTATAACATGGTTACTAATATTCATACTGGCTAATTTAATTTCTCGTATACAATGGAAACATTTTAATAATAATATATTTATAGCATATCACATTCCATATAAATCTAAATGTTACATATTAACAAAATTTCATGATTAAATTTATTTTAAAATAAATTTTAGAGGTTTCATATGTTAGATTACCATTAAATATCCTTATAATTTTTTTGATTCCCTTACCTAGTTGTTTAATTACCCAGAAACATCCTTTTAGAATCCGAACTGGATTTTATATATCCCTCAATGACCAATATGTAGTGGACGACACACAAAATGATCTTATAATGAAAAATACATAGATCATGAATGACACATACATTTTTGGAGAAGTCTTATGTATAGTTTAAAAGTCATATGGTTTTGCTTAAATATATTGAAATAGGATGAAGTTATATGATCGGTAAGTCATATACCTGATCATTGAAGTCCTGATATTTTTTGAGAGAAAGTGTTTTGATGCTTCTCATCCAAATAAATATGTTTCTAATTATATTTTCTATTTTATAAATAGTCTAATTCCATGTGAAATTACTTTGAAATTCATACAAATGGCATGATGTTGGAATACAAAACATTCATTTTTCATTTTTCCTTTATGCAAACTAAAAAAAGTAAAAAAATAGTTATTTCAATATACATATTATTCAAGAGAAATTTATACTAATTTAAATAAATTAAAAATATTATAATATTCCCTTACTTGATATAATTAATAAATTTAAAATTAATTTTCATTTTTTAAAATTAATATAAAAAATGTGTGACACTATTAAAAAACGAGATTTTAGAATTTAAGATAATTCATTCTATATTAAAAAATTTATCAATAATCAATTAATATCATATGTTTTATCTATATTAATTGGCTTATTATCACTAAAAAATAGTAAAATTTTCGGGAATATTGTCTCTTACCATTCCCCCACACTTACGCAGTTACAATCCTTAGAAATATAAAGAACTAATCTTTTTTAGAATGAATTTTTATATCAAGACATAAATATACACACCATTAAAATGTTTATATAAGATGAATAAATTGATCTAAATTGTATTCTAATGATTTAAATCAGTCATACTATCGTACATTAATCCACGATAATTTTTTTTCCCTGAAGTGAAAAAAATTGTTTTTAGGGGAATTAAAACATTAACATATGTTACTTTAATTCATCACTTTAACATATGATCAATAGCCCAATGATCCATTCATTGATACAATTCAAATTATATTATAATAATTTAATTTTACCATATTTTTTGAGTTTTAATTTTTCCCCCATGTTAGTCTATTATTTTTTTAAAATTATAAACTTTTTAAATTTTTTTCATCTATGAAATCTTGAATCACATATTGAATTTTCTGTATGAAATTATTACTCACATACCATGTAATTAATTATCTCGAAAATTACTCCTCAAATCTCAATTGTCTAGTATAATATAGTTTCAAAAGACTTATATGACTATATATTTATTTTTATCTATATAGTGTTATTTTTTACAATTTATATGGTCAAACAATCCATTTTTCCTTATGTAGAAATTCAGATTCTAATAAATATATCCAATCACACACCATTTCATTATTCATTAATATAAATTATATAAAAATAAATGTTAAAATTCACATGGAAACCTGAAAATTCAATAATATCACAATCTTTGATTACTTACAACAAGAATCCATCATCCACAAGGCTAGAAGACTATGAAATTCATGTATTTCAAACTAAGAACACACTAAAAATTCAAATCTATGAAGAAAGATAGCAAGAATGTATTAAATTATATGTATAAAAAACATATCTGAATAAATTTATTACTAATCATAATGATATTAGATATTTCTCACACTCTTAGTTAATATTTCACATTTAAATTTTAAAAAATAACTGCTAATATATCATCAGTGATTAAAACATTTGTAAACAAATATATAATACATAGTTTTTATTATTACATAATGTAATATTTAATTACTCCCATATTTATTTTTGGAGTTATTGAACTATCCTCATTAGTGAATTCCAATTTTTTGAAACTATAGAGATATAGAATAAACCTAATAAATTTTTATTGAGAAATGTTTCTAGAAAAAAATCATCTTCTGAACCCAATGTTGGTACGTGGTCTTTACTACCACTAATAAGAATTTGATAGTTATTAACCTCAATTAGATGGTTCATTTGTCTTTCATAATAGTTTTTATTTGAGAACTAAAATTTTAATGCCTGATATTCATTATCAAATTCATACGATGCATGAAGTATATATATATGTATTTAGTATTTAATATTATTTATATAGTCTACATTCAAAACATAAATTTGATTCATTAATTTCTCATTCTTACAATTCACGAGTTAATATATATAATATATATGATATATATATATATATTACCTTAAATATTCATTAAAATACATAAAAATCTTCATGCAAGGAACTGCCACTCAAAAATTGTTGCACCCATAGATCGTGGCATGCTATCTTTTTTACTTCAATTATTTGAAGAGTTTATTATTAGTATATGGAAGCATTAGATATTTGTAATAGGATGAATAAATCAAAATTATATTGATGAAATTTTCTTCCATAAAAATTTAAACCATTAAAATATCTTTTATGAAAATACATTTTATGGTCCAAACCATAAGACAAATTATGTTGTAAAATTATATGTTTTGTATTTGGTTATAGAATTCAGGATGATAAAATGATTTGAAATATAAATTTTAATTTTTATGAAAAAATAAATTATGTGATATATTATTCAGAAAAACATTACACTAAAAGAATCCATATTGTATAACCCCAATCAATATAAAAATGAATATATGTTTAGATAGTTTTATTCCAGTAATAGCTCATATATTCATAATTTGAATTCATTTTCTCTTGCTAAATTTATAGGGCACCCATACATATGTTAATGGACTATTCAACATCATGAATAAAATCCATATTGATCTATGTGTTTCTGATTACAAAAACATATCGTTAGTGTCTTATTTATTCTCTTCATTATTGACTTATTTGGTTATATTAACCTGAACAGTGCCTAATTTTTTAGATTGATATATATTTGTTTTTTTATATTTAGTATATAATATTATATTATTTAATATATAATAATATATTATTAATATATTGATTTAGTTTGTTAAAAATTATTTAATTTAAATGATGAGATTTTTTTAAAATAAACACATTATTGCAAATTTTCCATTAAAATATAGGAGTGAATTCTTATTGATGTGGGATGGTTGAGGAGAATAATTTTCCACATTTATATATGTTCATGGATGGATTAGAGGATTCTGTACCATAATCAAATAGATTCATGAATAGATACCATGGTGAAATGATGACTCACACATCGTGACTATAGGGAGGTACATGGTTACATTGAATTGTGTGTGTGTTTGTGTGGGGTGGGAGGGGAGTGGGATGGAAAATCAATAATTATTCAATGTGATCAGGAATGGAATCATATTATTTAAATAATTCTCTTCTACAGAAATTTATTATTTATTTGATTTAGACTATTTATCAACTTTTCATTTATTTTATATAAAATTTTCTAGGTCATTATGATCATTTTGGTGTTTTTTGGAAGGTATTTGGGGAATACCTACAGAGTTATACACACCCCAATCATGGGAACATTGATTCATTTGTATATGTCATGATTTTAGTTATAGGGAAGGTTGAATTTTGATATTTTACTATAAATATTAAATGAAATCGTTGACCCAGAGCTAGACCATGGCGATTTTGAATCACTTTCTTATATGGTGGATCATTGGAACTAGAGTCATTCTTCATTGAGTTTTGGTATTTCATTCATGTGTGTCTTTACATCCATTTCAATGATATCATTTTATGTTATTTTATGAGTTGGATGGTTATATATCATGAATAATATATACTATTTCTATTGTATGAATTTAGTGACATGTTGTTTTTCCTAGAGAAAATACCTCACAATATTCTCTTATGTCCATGGAGTTTGTGGGGAATGTTTGGTTCCTCAGGGATTTCACCTATTATCTGTAGCACCACCACCTCTTCCAATACCAATGGATAAGGGGTAGGATGTTAAAAATCATATCAGTATTATTTATTCTTTTTGGGGTTCGGTAGAAAAGTGTTATAAATGTTGGAATAATAAATTAATAAAATAAAAAATATTTATAAGGAAATTGTATGCATGTTATCAACTAGTCATTATAGGATTGGTCGATGATTTTATATTATCAAAAATTATTTCTATGACTCCCCACTAGGGATTCGTTGTTCATATGTTTTTTGATGATTTTTAAGAATCTAATAAAAATGTTTAAATTGTTAATTTCTGAAATTGGAAATGATAATAATGTGTTATCAGTATGCATTTTGTATTTTAAGCCATCTATTTCTAGAGGGAGAGTTGAATAAATTGTTTTTTCTCATCTCACGGAAATACAAAATAGTATATTATATATAAATATGTAGGAAAATGATTTTAAAAATGTGGTTTCACCTATACCATTGGATAAAAAACATCTTTTTCCAACTATTGTGAAATATTTTCAATCCATTGATAGAGGGAATTGAAATATTTAACCATATAAAATGGATCATTCGGTTTAGTTTCATAAATACAATCCATCAGTTTTTCAAGGTGGGCTATGAAAAAATAATTTTGACAATTGGATCATCTGAATGAACAAAATAATATATTTTCATAGTGCACCGATAGATATGATATTATATTAATCAAAAAATATATCGGATGACCGAACATGCCAATTGCATGATTTATCTTTCCAAGGTATATCCTAAAAAGTTATAATGTGGAATGATTTTGAAGAAGTTTTTAATAAATATTTATATTCATAGGCTTTCAAGATTGAACTGATAGTATTATTTTTCATCATAAAGAATGAAATATTATCTGGAATATACTATGTGGATTTAGTTCATGAACATAATCATTTTTTCCCTCAAGTACCTTATAAAGCATCATTGAAGCCACATATAATTGATTCATAATTATGACTAGAAATCCAATCCATGATAATTGTCCCCTTTATTATAGATTATACATATATAGTTAACAGGGATGTGATAGAAAAAGTGGACATCCTAGGAACCTATATGGTGGTTCTATGATTATTTCCTATGGAACATGTGGTGAATAAAGATCTTGTATCAAGAGAAATAGTGACATGCATTATTTTATAGGTGGTTCAACTGAAAATTAGACCTAAAAATTATTCAACATTACTAGAATATTTGAAGGAAAAATAGGGTGTATGAATTGATTTTTTTAGGAATATAAAAAACATATGCAATAAAATTATGTATAATTTCCACAACTATAAAAAAAGGGAATACCAATAGAGTTTTACAAAAACATATGAAATAATATTGAGGAATAAACTTAATTCACCGAAAGGATTCTTATGATCAGACATAAGAATCCCACTAAAAGAACATTCTTACATAGAATTAATTGAAACTAGATAGATCTAGGAATGCTTATGTTGCCCATTTTACATCATAGTATTTATAAAATTTCTATCTTCCAATATCTGATCGATAAATTTATGAATAAAAACATACAATCATGAGTGATTAACTATGTCCCTCGGTGCTAGTAGGTAACATACATATAAACTCAACACTTATGCATATCTTTTTTGATAGTAATGCATCAAATTTTTTTCTTTCTTATTATGTGTTTAAACAATTAGGATTTAAAATGGAAATGATTCCCCATATCATGAGTATCAAGTCTCCCATTGAATTTTGAGAGTGAAGATGATTTAAATTCTGATCATTCTCTATTACAATTAACATAGTGTAATTTCTTTTGAGAGTTCACTCACTAGATGTTATAGGGTTGTCATATAATATTGGTTTTTTGATTTCCTAGTGCGATTATTAGATCCTAAAGGTTTATATGATCTTCATGTGATGTTCAAAGCCCTATTAGTATCTCTTCATGTATTCAATGGTTATTAATATATAATCATAAGTAGTGAATAACCTCTATAAAAAGCAGATGGATCAATCACAAGATAGTTAGTAGCAATGAACCTCTACATTTTATATGAAACAAGATATAAGACTCTACTTTTATTGAGGATTGACACCCAAATTTCATTTCAAATGATTTATTTTTGTTACACCTAAGTGGGAGATAAATTATTATATTTTACTAGTTCTAGGAATAGAACCTATTTCTTTACCATATTATAGAATAACTTTGAATGAATAGCAATAATTGAAGGGTCATATTGAAGATTCGAAAAGTAAATGTTTTCTAAGATCAGGTACATATTTTTGGATAAAAATGTTTTATTTTTAATGCATGTAGATATTTCCCTATGGTTTTACCTTGGTTATCGAAAATTAAATAAAGAAAAAATGAATAATATTTATCCACATTATCAAATTTATGACCTATTTGATTAATTAATTTTGTGAAAGTTGTTTTCTATGATTTATTTATTTACATGATGTAACTATCCCATATTCAGAAAGGGGGATGTTTTAATGATTATATAATAACATTCATTATGTCTATAATGAGTTTTTCATTATTCCATTTAGTCAAAAATATGAAGCTAATACCATTAATGTGTTGTCCAACCATATCATCTATAGGTACCATGAATCCTTTGATGTTGAAATTTTTTGGATTATATTATTGTTTATTCTTAAAGTATGAATTATCACAAGGAATAATTTGATATTTTTCTGAATATATTGTGGAGTAATAATTTTTATGAATCATTTTTTATGTGTGGCTTCTAGATTTATGTCGATTATTTCCATAGGCATGTTATTCTAGAAATTGGAAATTCAGTTGACTGTGGGATGATTTATGTATCTATCTTTTGGGAGATACCATTTAATGTTATCAAAATTATTCATGTATTAGTGCCTTATTATCATCTTTTGGATAAATATTTACCTAGAGTTTCTTAATCCATGAATTATTTTACCAAAAAGGGTGTTCAATTCACATATAATAATATTAATCGTAAAATATCTATAGATATGGAATATAATGTCATGTTCTTACCCATCATAGTCTCTCCGAACTAGATAAGTATTATATAATATGTTTTGATGTATTCAGGACCAGTTTTGGTTGTGTTCTTTTTAAGAGAGAAAATGTTTTGGACAATGGCTTAAGGATTTTTTTCAAACATGAGATAAATAATCCAAAAAATTATACATAGTTTTCTATAATTTTCAATGCTCTAAACACATTGTTGCAATACAAATTTTTAGATATGTTCATAGTTTTTATTATGAATAACATTTTAAGATATATATGTTCTCAATGAAACATGAACATATGGAAAAGAATATGGATCGAGTACCCCTATTTTTAATAATCGGTATACACACATGTTAAATTTGATTATATGGAATAAAATTTGAGTCAAAAAATGAATAGCCATGTGGTATATCAATCTCATGAATAATTATAATAGATGAACATTATTTCTGATATAAACATGGATTTTATAACACAATATTATCATGAAATGTTTTTACCTGTTATCATTGTTCTTAGATTCTTGGATATGTTAAAGGAGGGTCATTTATTAGATCATTTTTTATCATCATTAGGAAAATAAACTAATTGGTGGGGAGAGTCTTGATACCTTGATAGAGATTAAGAAGACATTTTTATGTTTTCATAAATAAATTATATTTTCTTATTATTTCATGTAATAAATTCTTTATGTTTATCAAAATTTGAAATGGGTTATTCATCCTTGTTTTTAAAAAAAGTTAAAGTAAATGAAGGCACATAGTCATGTATTAGATACAATATCATCATTTTTTTAACAAAGTACAAATATTACAACAAGTAAAATAAAAACATCAAATGCCAGATGATATGATGCAGTATATTATTATACATATATGGATGTTGTTAAAAATTATAATGGACATTTACACATTTCTACTAAAGGATTTTAAAAAGAATAATGTGATTTGGGTGATTATTGTTTAGTGTAAAAAATTATAAAACTTTTTCCAAATCAAATAATGATAAATGATAGTGGAATTAAAAATGATTCATAGTTGAGAAGTTGTGAGGTTTTAGAGAGTTTGTAATTTTATTTTATCTAATATTGTTTCTCTAATTTCTTATTGATTCTAGAGGTTATTATAGTGGTCCATCGATATGCAGTTGATCATGACATCAACATATAATTTAAATATGGATAAATAGGTGGAACACATAATATATACACTATTGGAAATGATTAGATATTGTTCTTTTGAATTTAGAATCTCATGGGATAACCATATTCCATTGGCTGAATTATCATATAATAACAAGTTTTAGGAAAAAATACATATGGAACCATTTCTGTTTTTTTTATTTTTCATTATCATTATCAACTATTTGTGGTGGAAACTCAAGAGAAGTATTTTATTGGACCATGTTTGATAATTTGATTGTAGAGAAAATTATTACGATCTACAAATAGATAATTTAACACAGATCCAATGGAAATGGTATGCATAAAATCATAACTGGACATTTTCATTCAAGGTTAGGGAACATATATAATTGTATGTGTTAGTAAGACATTCTTAGCAGTGGTTAGGAAAAAGAGAAATTATCCCCATGGTATGATTGATCAATCGATTTTATTGAATGGATTGGATATTTTTTGTTATCATTTATCCTTGTCATCGAATCTCAATTGAGATAAATGTGTTTCCCTTTTTTTGTCATTTTCTCATTAATCACAATCTTTTGATCAGTTCGTATCGGGTTACTCTTGAGCCTAATTTTAGTTTTATCCATGAACTTGTTTGGGTTATGGATAGATAGGGAAGAACCCCAGGAGGGATATCTCTTAACTTAGAGTAAGTATTATGTTACCATTGAGTGGTTCAACTCGGATCATGGGAATATAATTATTTTTTTGTGTGAGAAATGGAAGAAAAACGATTAAGGGTTCCATTAATCACTATATTGTTTAGGAAGGAATGCCCAATTTTGGGGAGAATGTTTTACCCCATGTTTTAGGTACACTATATTCTTATGCATTCAATTATGAATGGATTTCATTGGTTATTATATAGAGGGTTATGTATGTGTAACTAGATGATGAAATTATGTTTCTTTTACTGGGATTTTTAAAAGATAAAATTTACTACATAAATTTATATTTTATAATGTAAAATTTTTAAGATATAAAACAAATAAATTCATTAAGACATAATTCTATAAATTGGATCACTATCTATTCAATTTTAAACACTCAAATTATATAGGCCATAAATTCAATTTTACAAGAAAAATTAGGTGACGAGATGTGTTTTTTTTGTGATATTGACACTTGAATGACTAATTATGTAAATACCGAAATTTTGTCTGCAATATATGAATGTTCAAATAGTTTTCTCCCTTAACTACTCATATTTTTCTCATTAAGGATATATTCATATCACTTATATTCTATGGAACCAATAGGTATGTTTCAATGATAATCTCTATCTGTACTCAGATTATAATGGATCTATGTACACTCGATTGTGAAGAACAAATAAATGGACTTTTCCCTCTTTATTATTATTAATCTAACTAGTTTTCTTTAATATAACCATACTTAATATTATATGGAAACTCTTATCTTTTCAAAAAAATTCTCATGATTTATTATATAAGAATACACATAAAAATATTAATAAGGTTAGTGTCATTCAAAACTAAGAACCTTACATAAATACATAAAAAAGGACAAAAATCATATATATCTAAAAAAACATTAAAATTATTATATTATTCAATATTAGATAAATATTCATGGGATGAACATGAGACACATTGAATAAAGGTGTATCTATACAACTTCGTAAGGGAATACAGATTGAATAAAATAAAGAAGTAATTATATATTAGATAATAGGTATATAAATGGTTCCTAAAAGGGGTTATAATCACAAACATGAACAATAAGACATGATATACCATGACAATAAAAAAGGCAACACGGGCAATATTTAAACAACCTAAAACAGTGCATCAAAAATATAAGGGAAGACCATCATCTAAGACCTAATGATAGAAATTACATATGATATATCTCTATCACTCCCTAACCTCTTTCAAAACATCTCATGAAACTAAAACAATACCAATTTCATTGAAGTGATATATAATTCTGGGTTCACCCATCATATTCATTTCATTCTCATTATAATGTCTTCCACAAAGATCATAAAACATGTAATCATTTGCTATCACATTTTTTTCCTTGATCAACGAGTTTGGAATAGATAAATTAATGCCACTAATAAGAAATTATAATTCAAATTTGGTTAGTAACATTTATTAAAAATGGGTATGTATAATTATTACAAATATTTTTAACATATATAATAATGAAAAATTTTATGTAGCATAATAGGGGGTACAAATATTAATGAATGCGAATAATGTTAGTGGAAGGGGACTCTCATAATTTGGGAATAATATGGGGATGTATGGGATATGTGTAAGGACATATCGAGACAATATTAATTAGAGATAAATGTAACAAGATACTAGATATGCATGACTATAAAAGATAAATAAAAGAACCATTACTAGATGCCGTCATGGTAAAAAGTTTACATAATGGTTAATGGGAATGATTAAAGAGAGTGAAATGTGTTTCTAATTATTTATAAATTAAATGGAATGTAAGTGGAAAATTTAATTAAATATCCCATAATTTCCTAATGGTAAATGTGAGGCATAACATACATGTAGTGCTTGAATAAAAAATAATGTGTGAGATCTATTACTAAATTTCATCATGGTAATCTGTGTACATAAGGGCTCATGGGTGGGATTAATTAGAGTATAAGGGAAGTGTCCACATTTATACATATAATATAATTTAATGGAAATGTGGATGAACGTCTCACAACATTAAAAAATTGAATGTTATAGTCATAACATAAAGTATGTTCTCGAATTGAAATAATAAGACAGAAATTCCATAATATATTTTGGCATTTTAATGTATGTAATGGGTAAAAAGAGATATCATATATGGAATCACATTAAAATAAAATAATTTTTATATTATGGGAATATTTTTAAGTGAATGAAAATATAAGCACAATAAATTAAAATTTTGAATTTCAATGAGGATTTTTGAATTGAAATGAAGAGAAGACTGTCACTTAATTTGAGAGTGTGATAAAATTGAATAATTGTGAGGTTTCTACTGAAAGAAATATAGTTATTTTCTCAAAAAAATTCAAAATTTAGTAATGGTCATTTTAATATAAAATATATATTTATGGATAAATGTCATGTTATTTGGGGAAAACTTGTTTGGAACCCTAATAAAAATTAAATTCATCTTCATAAAATTTATATAATAATTTCTATATAATAAATATTATTAAATAATAATATTTTATTAAAATATTATTTATTTCATGAAACCAGGAATTCATTAAAGTAAATTACTTAATTGAATATGAATATTATCCATAATCATAGTTTGTGTTTTATCATATCAAAATAAAATTTTTATGAAATAGATTACTTTACCATTTTCATTTGAAAACAAAAAAAAATAAATATATTAATAATTTATATTAAAAAAATATAAATATTCATTCTATTAAGGTTACATTATTTATATTATTCTTTAAATTATTTTTACCATTAATCAACTTATATTCTTTTAACCGTGGTGATAAATATTTTCTATAGTTACTATTGTTATTTTTTTAAAAATAACTTTACCTAATTAAATAAAATTATTTAATATTATTAAAAATAATTAATACATTTTATCATAATCAGTTTATATAGTTTGAATTACATTAAAACAAAATAAAACCCTCAAGATCGATGAAAAGTGATTTTTTCAAACAAAAATGCATTTCTTAATGAAAAGATAATTTTACATTAACTTTATAACTTATAATATTCATTATAATAATATCAATTAATACATATAGTTATATAGTATAATAATATCATTGTCATAATTTATCATTAACAATTTTTTTTCAATTATTATATTATAGAATGATTATTAATTTTAAATTAGTATTCCAAAAAATGGGGTATTAATCAAATAAACAAATATGTATTAAAATCCATTATAATGACGATTTAAATGTAATTAATTTAATTAAACGCAAATAAATAATATATATGTTAACATTTAAAATAAATTTAAATAGTTTGTGTAATTTTATTTTACATAATTTGACAAACAATTGATGATTTTACATAAAATAGTATTTTTCCTGATTTGTTGAAAAATACAAATTTTATAAAAATCATAGAATTTCACCAAATTTTAATTTTTATATGATTATATAAAAATTGAGCTCATTTTATCAAATATATTTTATAAATTTCCTCTAAAAAAATATTAATTTTTTATTAATTTTTTTTGAAGAAAACATATTTTGAAAAACAAATATACATTACCAAAATTGATTGACTATTTAAAAGTAGATGATAAATATATTTATGATATTTATATATATA
Source organism: Viscum album (assembly GCA_963277665.1). Lineage (NCBI taxonomy): Eukaryota > Viridiplantae > Streptophyta > Magnoliopsida > Santalales > Viscaceae > Viscum > Viscum album. The sequence continues at coordinate 323,036,433 of OY728165.1, read as the reverse complement.
TAAACATATCATAAAAATTTTGACCATTTAATATCCTCCAATTTAATAAAAACATTAAAATTTTCATATTTAAATAATTATTTTTTATTCGGGATTGGGTTTGTGTGTCACATAGAGCATCGAACATAGTATTCTATTTTTAAAAGATGGGATGTTACATTTTTCACCATTTAATTAATTGCATCCTCATAATTTAAAATTGAAAATCATAATCATATACTTACTAGAAATCCATATAGTAATTTTTTTATAATTAACCCCTAGAAAAGAGAGAGTGAATTTTAATGGTCATCACATAACTAGGATTCCCAATATGAGAACATTAGTTTGAAGTGAAGAAATAATCATGGTTGAGAAAACCAATTCAAATGAACTAATAGATAGTGATCATTGTCCACAGCCCCATAAATATATAATGGTTAAAAATATAATTTAATCATTATAAATTATAATAATATGAAATAATTTTTTATTCATGATTACATTCCAAGAGTAAAGTAGTTAAGTTATCACATAGACTAGTAAAATAAGAATATATATTTTCTTGACAAGTAAAATTTCATCCCTTAATTAATTTTAACTATAATCTAATTTTTTTACCCAAAACTATAATAACCAACAATTTTTTCTAGAAGAACTAGAATAAACATATTATAATACTTCAATATAATTAATTGGGTAAATTATAAATTACATGCATTTAATTAACGTATAGATTTGTTGGATTCATCATATGTTATCCATGCTTTATTTTATAAAATTGACTAATAGGGGAATTTTAGTTCCCTTAAAATTTGTTTCAAATGAGATTATGTATTTACCAAATTGTATCCCATGAGTGAGGAAAACATAGTGTAAAACAAGGCCCATTATTGTGAACTAGTTCTCGGCCATGTCTAGCTCAATGCGTTGTTTTCATGTTTTACCCCTATGCACATCTATTCATGAGCCACATACACTTATAGTATCGATATAGAAATTTATTTTATTAATAATACACATAATCTAGACTTACCCAAATTTAGGTATTTCTTCATAAACATAGTCTTATCCCTAATGATTTTGAGAGATTTTTGTAATCCTAATCCCAAAAGTATATAAACATTTCATTTGATACCAACTATGACAACATGATATTTGCTACACATAATTTAATGATTTATTACATAAGATTACACATAATACAACCCAGAAGGTCAATAATACTAGTTTATATGGGAATTAGGTACAATACCTAACAACTTAAAATTAAGAGACACATCGTCTTTATTGAAAACATTATCACAATGCTCATATTATTCTTTCAAACATAAAACTTCATCAGATAATGTGGGACATACATAAGAAAGGGAAGAGTTATATGTCCCATTAATGGAATATTCTTGGAATTAAATGAATAATGTAATAAATATTATAAAACTGGAAGATAAATGGAGCCTAAACGCTGTGCAAAAAAATAAAAATTATCAATAAGACATGATATAACATGATAACATAAAGGAAACATGAATAATGTGGAAATAACATAACCACAGTATAAAAAACATAGGACTTGGAATACATCCATGAAATCATGATGGAAAATGTCCCATGATATATTAGGTTCCCTATCGAATCCCTTAAATAATGTCTCATGAGACTAAAACATTACCCAACGACCCAGAGTTCTATATAACTCTGGGTGCACCCACCATATTCATTTTATTCACATACTCTAGTGTGTACATAGATTATAAATCACAGAATAATTTATCATCAAATTTTATTACATGTTCAAGGAGTTTTAAATAAGAACACTTAATTCCCAAAAAATTATTTTTTCATCATTTTTAACACACTTTTCCTGAAATGGGAATGGGGATCACTAGAAATGTGTTTTTAATGGAAAAATCTCGCTGATATTTCAACATCATAACAGGGGTGTATAAATGATCATGGAATGGACTAATGAGAGTGTATGGATTGTCTCATCATTTAGTAACAATGATGGAATTAATGGGGACATCAATGATCATATACCAATATGATGAATTTATGAAAATTGGTTAAGATAATAAAGATATTAAAATAAAGAGTAGAAAGAAAAGAACACTTACTAAATTTTATTATGGTAGCGGGTGTACATAAAGGATCATGGGAGGGATAAATCAATGATAAATTGTTATCTAATAATTTATACAAATGTTTTTAAGTAAGGAGAATATGTAATAATATAACCCAATGGGAAAATGAAATTTAAGAGGTATACCATAAAAGTGGGGCTTTAATAAAAAGGAGAGAGAGATCTTAGTGAATTCTGTCATGGTTAAACATTCAGGGCTGGACCAAATGAGAGTTAAATAGGGATATAATCATTTATATATCAAAAATACATTAATTTAATTATTTAATATCATATATTAACATAAAAAAATGTAAATTATGAGAAATAACATAAAAGAGGTTCTTGAATTGAAATGAGAATAGATAAATCTCATTCTAAACTTTAGTATATTAATTGCTTATGTTCAAGTAATAACGAGAGAGGATAAATGTTATATCATTAAAATAATCACAATTTTACATTATGGTAGTGTTTATTAAGGAATTAAAATATAACCAAATGATATTAGAAATACTAATTTCAAATATAGTTTTTGAATTTAAAGAATGAGGTGAAGGTTTCTTACTATAAATGTGTGATTCAAAATGCCTTAAAAGAGATTATCGAGATCTTGGGGAACCATGGAGGAATGTATCGAGAAAATTTCATAGAAATTACGTTCTCCAAGGATATTTAGTGATGATAAATTTGAAATATGGTGGGTTTATATAGGAAATGAGTGGGGAATTCATTATTATTTCTCAAATATATGTTTTGGGCTCTATATAGTAATATAACCAAAACTACAATCTTTAGTAGAGATTTTTCTCATCATTTCTGCCAAAGTGGGGTGTTTTTTTGTAATTTTATAAATCTTATTTTTGGAACATAATAAAATATTAATGATTAAGATATGTACATGAGTCATACTCTTAATGAAATGATTTGATATCCTTAATATGTATTATAGGTTTAGGGAATTCAGTTCGTAATTATTAAAATAATAAAATAGACATGAAATCACATTATATTAAATGGTAGAAATATTTAGTATTGTATCCTCATTATAGTATTTGTTACTTCACTTTTGAGTATTTACGATATAATAATAATCATAGTATATTTATACAGTATTTAATTTCAACTTGAAGATTCATCTATCTCAAAAAAACAGGAAAAATTCACATTTCAATAATTTCAATGTTCTAATTAGAAGAATATTATATATTTTTAAAAAATAAAATTTTTAATTTTTAAACATTAAATTTTTAAATATAATCAATATTTATGGATAAATGTTGGGTTTTTTATAATAAATATTTTTTAACCCTAATTAAAATTATATTTCACTTCATAAAAATCATATAATCCTCTATATATAATAAAAAATATTAATTATAAAATTTTTGTAAGATATCATTTTTTCTAAATTCCATTAATTCATCAAAATAAATCTATTAATTGAATTTTTATACTACCGAATAATAATATTTTTGTTTTATCATTTCAAAATTTAATTCCTATCAAATTGATTAGATAATAATTAGAAATTTTAAAAAATAATTAATAAACATAAACATAATTTCCATGAAAATTAAATGAAAATATTTATAATTTAAAGGATACTATATTTTCTAGTATCTATGAAATTATTTTTACCATTGATGAACATGTTTTCCTTTTGCTGAGGTAATAAATATATACTATAGTTACTATTTTTATTGTTCACTAATTAAGATGACCATATTAAATGATACCAATTTTTATTATTAAAAATTTATAATCAATTTTATCTTTATAGTTTCATAGTGGCTAATAATTTTAATTTAAAATAAAACCCTTTAGCATGATGAAAGGCATTTTTTAGAAACTATCTTTTTCAAATAAAAAAGATTTTACATTACCTCTATAAATAGTAAAATTTATTATATTATTTCAAATAAAATATATAGATATTTTTTTCTAAAAATTTAATTTTATAAAAATTATCCTTATTTTTTATTTTAATTAATTTTACAAGTGAATCGTTATGTATTTTAGAACAGTTTTCAATGAAATGTGTATTCAATCATAGAAGCAAACATGAATGAAAATATATTATAAATATTATTATTATCTAATTAAATTAATTTAATATAAATAAATGAAATTAGTCTTATATTTATATATTTTTAGAATGATATTGGGACATTTATATTACATAATTTTACAAACAATGTGACGAATTTACCTAAAAGAGTACTTCCACTATTCATTGAGTAAACTATCATTTCAGAAAATCACAAAAAATAAACTTATATTAATATTTATAATATGATATATTAAATATAAATAATTTTATTAAAAAAATTAAATAACTTTTTATGAAATTAAATATAATATTTGTTTATAAAATAATTAAAAATCATTTTTTGTAGAAAAAATATTTAAAAGGACAAAAAGAAATTACAAAAATTTGATTCATTATTGAATAATAATTTATAAAAATATTTAGGAAGTATATATTTCATAAAAATTTTAATCTTTTTCATATCATAATATTTAATAGAAATTTTAATATGGTTATATTTGTCTAATCATTGTTTGTTTGGGTGTGGGGTTTTGAATCACATGCGGTATCAAACATAGTTTTATATTAAAAAATATGGGAGGTTTTACATTGGGCTAATTATATTTATTTCATTATTTTTATGATGATTTTATATTGGATTACTATATAAAAATATATGATGGTGTTTATATTGGTGGGTTTGGATGAGTTTTATTGTCCAACCCTATCACTTTCGAGGTAGTTGGATTCACTCTTTCTACATTTCAAGAATTAGTTCACATTATCAATTATAAATTATGTTTATTAATTATTTGAAATGCCTTATGAAATTTACTTGAAAAAATCCTATTACATTCATATCAAATTTCATAGTTTTGAAATATTTAATTTTTTATTAAAATTCATTATTAGTAATTTGGAATAAAAGTGTCAGGGTGCATTCGTACTCATCTGGGATAGATAATGTGTGGAAGTAAAACAATTTATGTAATTTCTTGGATTTATTATGGGAATAATTACATCAATAAAATGGTTTCACCAAGATATGGATTTTTTAAATGATGGATCACTAATTTTGAGTGTAGGGATCACCATGGTTGAATTACATTGTTTATGTAGGGTTAGTGAATTAGAATAATTATTACAATTGAATATAAATGGATTTTTAAACATTATATAATTAGATTCATTTACTTAGTTTATGTATTTGGTATAATATTTTATATACTTCTCTTTTGTTTTATATAATATTTGGTAACTCATTATTTTACTAGTAGCATGTGTTGAGATGTCATTGGGGAATTTCTACTGAGTTATACTCACCCAGTTCTTGGGGCCATTTATGTATTTGAATATATAATCAATAATGATATGGTGAAGGTTTAAGGTTCTTATTTCACTATTATTATTCCTTAAACTCATTTATTTTGTGATTTAACTAGGTAATGTTCACATCTTGGTCATATATGGTGACACATTAGAGCTTGATTATTTCATCATTGATTCTTGTTATTCCTCTCTTCTATGTTTGATTCCAATATTAATATAATATAGAGATTGTTATTTTTTGAGTTGAATGGTCATTTTTCATGAATTACATAGCCTTTTTTTGGTTGCATGACTTTATTGATTGGTTTTTAGTTCTCAGGGAAAATATTCTATAAATGTTCACTTATTACCATAGAATTTATTTCTAGCATTTTATGGCCTAGGGATGTCTCGTAAGTCTTGTACCACCTATTAATATCAAATGGAAATGGGTGAGGGAAAGGATGTTACACAAATAGTTTCATCATCTAATGACCATTGTTTGGATTGTTCATTGATTTTCACTTTATTATAGAAATGATTTCTATAATACCCTATTTATAGTAACACGTATGATTCATTCAAATGAAGAAGAATCCAAAATCGAATTTATATGATATATGATATCTTATATTGGGTGTGTGTGTGAGTGTTGATTGTGTTTTCTGAATGTATTATCAATCATTAGTTTCAAGTTGATCATTTTGAAAAACAATTGTCCTCCTACACCAAGTTTATATCACTATAACATTTATATAATCTCTATTGAAGTCAAATCATACACTTGATGATATTATGGATCCATGTTTCAAGTGTAATACATTAGAATAATAATTCTTAATATCAAATACTTTTTATAATATTCATAAAACAATCATATACGTTTGAGGAATATGATAGATGTAATAATTAGAAACTAAGTACTCTGTTTCATTATATAAAATAACAATATGGAATTTTTGGTTTATAAAAAAAATATCAGCCTCAGTATGCATAGTTTTTTACTAAGAATAATTATCGAATGATTAAAATTCCATCATTTATGAAAATCAATTTTTTCAGAGATTAAACAAGATTGAATCACTATTTTTTGAGAACTACTAAGAAAAAGATGTCCTAAAATGCTGTTGTGGGTTATAGACCATTACATGAGATGTTGAAAGGTATGTAGAGTTTACCATTACACAATAAGGCTATTTAGATGTTATTCAATTTTCAAAGGATTTTTTAAGATTTTAATATATTTTACCTCTCTATATATGGATCTATATAATTGTAGTAAAGTGGTACATTTACTAAAATATCACTATGTAATTGTATTTTTCTCATACTCTTATACAGATTTGTATTGAATAAGGGTATTTTAGATTCAATCCTCCATCTATTGTCTTGATGATGTTAAAGAGTAATTACTCTAACATAGAGTGCTTTTGAAATTATAGAGGGGGGATACCATTATGCAGAATAGTAAGTCTTTGTAAGGGTAATTATAAAAAAAATTATATAGTTTGTATGGTTTTAAAATTTTTTATATGTCCTGATAAATGTTTTTAGAGAAAATTTAATTTATATGAAATTAATAAATTAATGATCTAATAATAATAGTGTTATAATTAATTTAAATAATGTTTAATATTTTTTGAAAACATTAAATCATAAAATTAAAATACATTTGACTAAAATTATATGATAGTGATATATTTTAGAAAATATATAATTTATTTATAAACATTAAGGTTCAATTTGAAAAGTTATAATAAATTACGATATATATATATATATGATATTTTGTCTATATTAAATGTTTATATGTGATATATTAAATTGTAAAATGTTTATAATATATTAAATATCATATAAATTATATATAATATAAAATATTAAATAGTTCATAATGGAATGAAAGTAATTTTTTTATTTTGGATAAAATATAAAATGATAATAAATAGATTTTACTTATGAAATGGTCAGGAATAGTTGTAAAATGTTTTTTAAAATTAATATAATGTTTTTGTATTTATAATTTTTTTTTGATATTCATTCTTATTATCTTATTTATAGAATGGGAATATCTGTTAAGATTTCTATTTAACAATTAAAATTATACTAGGATTTAGATCGTTTATTACATGTTAGGTACAACTCCATAAAAAATTTTTTTACCTTCCATGACATTAATTTTAAATTTTGATATATTTCTTGGAGAATTGTTCGTGAATATTGATTTTTTATATTAGGTTTTTGTTTTACTATTAATTTAATTCTCACATGTGTAATGTATTTTTGGGGAGTAAGATAAGGGGATAGACAACCTCTCAACCTAGAGGCTTACACCTTCTTCTAGTAAATGTGAATAGGGTTCGATATCTATCACTCGACTCTTACTCCTGGAAAAAATTTTAATCAAATATATATATATGTCATTAAATGAAATGTTCATGTGCCCTGATAACATGATGAATTTGGGTATGTATTAAAATACTTGGAATATGTTTTTTGTAAGTAACATAAACATGGGGACTATGTAAATTATTTCACCACAATGTTCTGTGAACACATTTATTTGGTGGTTTGAATAGGGTTTCCAATGATAAAATGTTAAAAATATGAAATAAAAATTGTATAAAACAAGAGATGTGAATAATTATTATGATTTAATAATTATGGGTGTTATCTTAAATGAATAACATCCAAAATAATAATAATAATATTCCCCAAAAATTTAACTTTTCAAGACCAAGATCACATGTGATTGTACTTCATTCAATAGAAGGTTTTCCCTAGAATATCATCTGTAAGGGAAACATGTAAATGGTGAACTAGATAATTAATTTGGTTGGTAATTAAATAGTAGAGATCCCTCTAGTTGTTTATTAGTCAAATATTTATTAAATTATATTTGTGTTACACTTATCTGTGAATACAAATGATTTTGGATACTAGATATTTGAATGAATCCACATTTTATTTTTTGGTAAAAATTTATAAACTCCCCTATCCATTTGTAGGGACAATTTTGATTGGGATGTTACCCTATCAAAAAACCTATGTTGTGAGATGAATTCCATAACAATCACATTTCTATGATACATATAGTTAATGGATCAATAAATTTATACAATGTTTGGGGTCATAAATTTTATTAGGCCAACTGTCATTAAGAGTCATTAGTGAAATGATATAATTATTTATATGAATCCAGTAATATTTATTTATTATAGATTAAATCCTACATTGAAATAATATTTTTTGATCATTAATATGTCTGAACAATAAATAGATAGAAAACATAGATATGTAATATTGATACAATTTATCACGTAAAAACATTAATATTACAAAAATATAAATATTAATGATATTAATTCAACAAGATCTAGGTCATGGGTATTCGATACTAGGTGTTCATCACACATCGATTCTGACCAAAAAATATACAGATATAGGTTGGAATTGATTAATGTTAAAGTAAACATTTGTGTTTGATGGTGCAAAAAGATTTTACATGATAAGTATGATACTATGATCCATGTATACACAATATTTTTTTTCTATATTTTGAAATAAAATTTACATTCCTTCCATAAATATGAATTTAATTTTTATATGTTATTTATAGAATATGTGATTTTTATTAGTCATTATGAAAAACAGTTGATCTATATAAGAAAATTAAACATTATAGGCAAATTGAGAATATATTTTATTGTTTATATATTCTAGATATGTATAATCCAATTAATTAAATTAAAAATATGATGGTTGGGATTGATTCTAATCCCACCCACCAATTTCATTGTCTCCCCATGAATAGAAAAGAGAAATGTGTTGAAAGACATTTTATATTTGATTTATTTGTCTAATTAAATGATAAATAATTTTACACATTAGAATCTTTTTTTACTATGAAAATATAAAAAAGTAACTTCCAGGAGAAACGGTGAATGTGCTAGTGGATAGTTACACATTATATATGGAGATATATATGTACTAATGATTAATAATGAATGAAGTGGTTATATAAATTCAGTTCCCTTATCTAATAAAATCATGTAATAAGATTATGTGTCTCTTTTGAAGAATACTAATGGAAATATTAAAATGTAAAATGATTTTTTTAATGAAGTGAAAAAGAAACTTGGAAAGAGTTTTATGATTATTTTATCAGATCAGTGTAGTGAATAATTATATCAAGATTTCAATGATCACATGAGATATGATATTATATTTTCAAAACATAATCATCCTAGAACACTACTATATTTTGGTGATTATGAAATATGGAATCTTAACTTCTAATAAATGGTTTGATCGATGATGATTTAGTGTGAACTTCATATTTTCTAATAGGGTTATTATATTATGTCTACTGAGTTTATATTAAATCATTTTACATATAAAGTATTCATAATGACACTATCTAAGACATGATATGAAAAAAAATCCTTGTTTTTATTTTAATATGATTTTGTCTTTCATAGATTTCTTACAATAATTGGCTTCTGATAATCTGGATTTCAATTATAAAAAATTGTTCTTGGGTATTTATCCAAATAAAACTAAGGGATATTATTTCAATAATCCTACTAAGAACAATTTTCTTATAGTCTAATTTTCAGTATTTTTTGAGATGTAATTTATTTGGTTGTCAAAGGGAATAATGTTAAACATATAGGGATTCAAGACCAACAAATATGGTGTCTTCTATAGATTGAGGTTAATTCATATGAAAATAATAATTATTTAAGAATAAAAAATTGATGTTACATAAGAACCTCAAAGGTCTCAATGGATTCCTCTCTAAATTTAGAGATATGTATGTCTCATTTTAAATGATGCGTAATTTAAATTCATATATGTTTATCCCATAACCTTCCTTGATGATATTTACATTTATGATTCCCCATAATTGTTAAAATAAAAGTAATATAAAATGGATTTCATGTACACTTACTATGTTTTGAACAATATAGATGCACATAATGGGGTATGAACCATATTGTTAATGTGAAATTTCTATTAAAAAACTTACATATATGAACATGTTTTTAACTATAATGAATACATGGATAGAAAATGTTAACAAAAATTCACTGTGTTGACAATTGAGAAACCTTTTCCCTTTTTTTGATAATAAAGTATACTAGGATTTTTCTTTTCATAATAGCTCATTATTATTATGATATAAATTATATCAATGTGAAAATTAATTTATTTGTAGTACATTTATTTTAGTACATGTATTTTTTAGAAAAAAATTGATTATCTATATTGATTTATTTTATTTGAATTCTACAATAGACCATTTATAGAATAAAAAATATCTAAAAAGTTGGATTATATTGTTTAATGATGAAATCTATGAGTTAGGAATTAAAATGATAATGGATGATCATTTTATATATATATATATGTTTAGTAATAGTGTAGTAATATTTTTAATGCTTATATATGGGAAATAATACTAATCAAAAATAACATCTTGAAACATCTATCAGTATAGGTATAACATGGTAAATGTTTCCAAATGAAATACATGTGTTAAAAGACCTATATAATGGGTTTGAATATCTAAATAGATATATCTTGGAGTATTATTTTACAAAATATAGAAATATTTATTGGAAATTTCTAATGAGTTATAGAATATATAACTCGTAAATGGATCCTTTATTGTATTTCATGACATCAATCATTGGAAAATTCAGGATACTTCTTAAATTGTTACAAAGGATAGATATAAGGTATTTTAAATTCTGTAATAGATATTATGTTTCTTATACATTGAGAATAACAAGTATATACAAATCCATTCCATGTGAATTTTTCCAAACTAGTATGAAGAACAACATAATGTACTTATGAAGGAAAATGATATTAATTAGTCTATGTAAGAAAGATTAGACGTTCTGTAAAGGGACATATTAAAGCTATTTTCTAATTGAAAAATGATTTTATGAGATCATAATATTGATTCTTGATTATCCCAAAGGTTGAATCTATATGTTAGAATAGTTCAAAAAAAACTACTATTAAAAACACAATAATAGAGTAGAAATACAAGGATGCATCTAATTCAATGATGGAAGATGGTTGGTTCAAGAAAATCATTTTTATAAAAAGAGTGGGGTCTATAATTGATGGATCATTCAAGATATGTTTTTATAAAAATGGGATAGTTACTTAGGATGAGAAAACATGGTTTCATCAAAGGACCAAAAACTCACTTCACAAATACTATCTCATATAGGAGATAATTGAGATGAGAAATGCAATGTTCTCTTTGGTGGATATATAATAGAATGTATTAGATATGTTAATGAAACCATTATTGCAACAATGAACACATGGTCACATAGAATATCAGGGTGTAAGACAAATGATACATTATTTTTAATGGATTTAAAATGTTACATGTAATTAAATTAAGGGAAATATTCATTTGTTATTCATAGATTTATGATGAAATTTATTTACTATAAATATTTAAATGATAATTTCCCCTCTAATTATGGCATTGAGTTATCCTTAACCAATGATCATAACATAGTTTGATGGGTTCTCATGATACTATAATTTTTGAGAAATTAGATTCCTATACTCATTGAAAAATATATTATATGTGATACAAGGAGTAGATTCATGAGGTAATGTCTAGAACATTATTACTTAGGTTATTCTTCTAATTTATATCTCAATAATTTTCATAAAATAATTGATATACATAGTAGTATATGGTTATTATCAATCCTTTTTACACAAGAATGGTGAGATTCCTTGAATGGTATCAATAACACTTTGATATCATAAGAATGAAAGAATATATATATAATTTGATAATATGGGTGGTATATTGCTAATCATGTCCTCTGTTGGAGCATGACCCCGTTGTGATTTTTATACTTGTCTGACAAGTAAATACATCAAATCCAATATTTAATTACACTATAAATTCATATCCATGCTTAGTCAAGTCATATATTGTGTTATCACCTTCTTGGATCAATTAAATGTGACAACCTTATCAAATATATGAATGAAATTTGATTTATTCTTCAACTGAATATGTCTATTTTTTATATAAATAAATAAAATATGAAAGTATTATACTAGATTGACATCTTTTATATATAGTGGTAACTCAATATAATGTAAAAATTGATTATATTTATATATATATGAAATATTTGATAAATCTCTTTCTAGACATGTATATATATATATATATAAGTGTATGTTTGTTAGATATCGCACATGACCTTATAATAACAAGGGTAATTGTGATGTTTTTCTTAAAGACAGACAATTCATAAATTTTTGAAATACAGATTTTGTTGTCATTTTCAATGATACAATGGGATATTGGGTCACATAGTTGGGCCCTAGGATACAAATAATGTTTTGGAAAAAGTGTATGTTCAAAATGACCAGTGTTTGATGAAACTACTTCCAAACATGTTTGGATGGATTCATTAAGAGTTACGATGTTTTTCATGAAGTCATTATAGGATTTACATTGTTATGGTAAATTGTTATATATGCACTGAGATGTACATGGATGATATGAAAGGACACAATCATGTGATGGATGATTTATATATATATAAATATAATATATTATATTGAATATATATATATAGTGTAAATTTAATAGATGAATATGATGTATGTATTTATTTAGGAAAACAGTCCATGTATTTATATAGATTAGATATATATATATATATATTATAAAATATTCATGATATTTTATATGCAGTTACATGTGAACCAATGTCTCCCCAAGTGGGTTTGATTAGTTTATAATCAATGGTTGGTCCATTAATAACATATTATTTATTCATTGAAACGATCTGAATAATAACAAACATAATTTACTATATATTTTTTGGTAAAAATAAGAATCATCAGGATTTATTAATAAAAAAGATATGATATCTTTTCTTTGGTGTGAATGATGGAGGTACTTTTGTTCATTTGATGGATCAATTATTACTATTTTAATATAGATATTTCAAAATTTTGCCCTCCTTAGGAACCTTATTTTTGTCAATAATAAGGTTGTAGCATCCTATAGAAGTTTTGGTAACCTCTTGATATAATCAAGGATCTATATACATATTATATGTTCTTTGATAATTTAGTTATAGTATCATCTGGTCCACATAATCTACCTTAAAACCCAAACGTTCAATGAATATGATTTACATAGTAACTAAATACCAATATCACTTCATGAAACTATTTTTTTTAAAATATGAAAATTTTATAAATTTTTATGAAATAATAGGATGTTTTTGGATTTTTTTGCAACCAATAATCATTAGATTTTTTATTTACCTCCCATTTATAGGAACCACCAATTTTAATGTTTTTCAAATTTTCAATAGTGGATATTGTTTTGTGGATCCCTATAAATAGAGTAAATAATTCCTTTTTCATAACATAGAATACATAAATGAGACTATGTTAGGATTAAGATGTAAGGGATCACACTCTTTGATGTTTTCTAACCATCTATGTGTACGTATGTTTGGTATTTAGGGAGTATTTAATTCACTACAAGTCTCTGAGCTTCTTCTCTATTTTCAACAACACATTGTTTGTTTTTTTGTTCACTATCTTGGGTCGTTTTTAAAAATTTTCATTCTAAATTCCTATTATTTATTTTTTATCTATCTTTTCTTGTCACATTGTGTAATTACATTCCTTTTAAAGAATATTTTTACCATTAAATTAATTCATGATTGATAACATGTATCACACACAACATTGTATTAAAAAATAACATGACATGATAGAAAACTATCATGAAGAAAATTTTAGTATAATAAAATATCATGTACATAAAATAATTTTAATCAATTAAAAATGTAATAAAAACTATATTAATAACACTTAATAATTTGAAGGGATATTTTTAATAAAATAAGTATGTTATATATATCATTTTCATTGAAAAGATAATTTAATAAATTTTAAAATTTTAATTTCTTAATATCATAAAAAAATTAATTCTTCATATCAAAATTATGATGGGGTGAATTTCTTATATTTTTCCAAAATGATTGATTTCTAGGTGAATAATGATATAATAAAAAAAATTCACATACCGTAACGTTATTTAATTATCATTATATGTGGATGAAATATTTTATTTAGAAGATTTTAATATATAAAATGTTTATTTAAAATGTAAATTGATACTTAAAAAATACATTATTGGATTCATGAAACCTTTGTTTATCATTTATAAATATGATGTGATATTTTACCCTTTAAATATTTTTTATCAGCTTATATTAAAAAATAATATTAATTAATTATGTAAATTAAATATAACAAAATTTATTTTATATTTTATATCATAATGTTAAAATTATTTAATATGTTCAATTTCATTTTTTGGAAAAAAATTAAGAATACTAGGATTAATTTTAATTAATGTGATAATATAATAATTGATATTTTCAAAGGTTGTTTTATTAAATTTTTTTAATTATTATCAAATAAAATAATATCATATAAAAAATTAATTTAATGTAATCTTTAAAAATATTTATTAATATATTAAAAGTCCTTAAAAAAGTAAACAATACTAAAATAGATTGTGAACAATTAATGTTGAAAAACATATTAAAAAAATAATTATTTTATATAATAAATGATTCAACACAAAAATTAATATAAAATTTTTATAAATTTAATTATAATATATATATATATTAAAATTATCTTCCTGATAACAAAATTTTGTAAAACTAGCCAACTTATGTTTTTTTAAACATAAAACTACTTAGATAAAAACAATTTACCATGGTATGAACTAAAATGAAATAGTGTAAAACATTAATGGTTAATGAATCCAAACATGTTTAAAACATTTTTAATAATTATTTTTTTCACTATTTATCAAACTAATATATCGAAAAAATTATTTATTTCCCACATTTTTATTCAATTACCAAGGATTTGTGTCATTCCGTCATCGAAATTTAATGGGAACTTTCAAAATTACCCATCTCATCAATTATAAAATTGGATAAATTAGTCCACTAAAATTTACACTAATTCCTTCTTATATATTACCCCATCATTTCAATGATCCATAGGTTTTAATTTATTATCATGTGTCCCCCTTTATAAAGGATATTTCGAGGAGAAATCTCATGTTCTCAATAAGAGTATTCAGCACTCTTTAGTAATTTCTTCTTAATCCTCCTCTTACAATAATTTTAGAGAAACTATAATATAATTATATATGTAACATTAATATAAATAAATTTAATTATAATAATTAAATAACATATATTTTATCACTTTTATCCACTAATAGAAGAAAAATATCATCGATCGTGTGTATGTATGAACAACCGACTCAATGAATAGACATAGTTCATTCATTCCCAGTACCACTCAAGGATTTCAAAAGAGATATAATTCATGAGTTAATATTTTTGATATTTATAAATTATAAATCAAAATTGATAATTTATTATATACCTATATTCCACCCCATTTATTGATAAATAGAAGCTTTGACCATGTGTAGGGGTAGACTACCACCTCAACGAATGATGAATTTCATTTGTAACTAAAACCCATAATGGTTGTTTTATATAATGGATAAAATTATTATATATGTTATTTATTAATGTTCCAAAATTAATGAAATTTTCTATTATCATTATAAAAAAACAATTTCCTAATCATTAAATCATTATCACATGATCGTATTTGGGATTATTTTAATACCTAAAAGAATCATGATATAATATTAATATCATTAATAAAAATTGACTATTATATATTTATAATGTCATGTTATAATAATATATTAAATATTTTGGCATAATTCATTAATGTTTTTATTTATTTTTAAAATATTTATTAAGACCTCAAATGTCTTTAATTTAACATTTCAAAACTAGTTTTCCAAAAATTATATTTTCATAAACCATACAACAATAATTAACTAAATAAAAAATATATTAGGATGAATCCTTGAAAAAAAATTATAATATATTGAATAATCTTTTAATTATATTTTAATAAAATTAAATCAACAAATTCATTACCAAACTAGTACGAAACAAGAAATCATAGTTTCTTGTAAACAATGATGAAAATAAAATTCAATTAAGATAAAAAGAAATTAAAAAATAAGTGAATAAAAAATGAATATAAATATAAGATATTAAATAAAATATTATTTAAAATTTTTAGTATGACATTTTTAGATATTCATAATTTTATTATATAGTATGTCACGTTCATGTGGAGAGTGAATCCAGAAATAAGTTAAGGGTTTTGTCTAGAAATTTCATTCATTGATAATGTTTCAATTATAAAACTACCTCATTTATATGGTGTATATAATTCCTATATGAATATTTATTCAATTATTCTCTATTAAAATATCATTTATAATACATTATTCTAACTTCAATATTTCCAGTTATTTTGGTTTGAGTGTTAAAAATAAAATTAGTTGTCTTCTTTTTCAAACTAGTCTTATTGAGACATAATATTTTTCCATTGTCTATGATTTTACAAGATATTTTTATTCTATTATATTATTATATTATAATATCATTATAAATTTTATATTTAGAATTAAATTGATTTATTTTAATGTCTGTAAAATTTCATTATGTTAAAAATAATTCTAGTTCTCTCCAAATGATATTTTTCTCTTCAATGGACATGCACACTCACCCTATAATTGATCTCAATTATAAATTTTAAATCCACATATTTTCAATATTATTTGATATTCTTGTTTATTTTTAACTCTTTTCAAATAAACAAATTAATATTTTTAAAATGAGGGTTTCTCACAGTTGTATTTGATATTTTTTATAATTGTTTTCCATACACTCATTGTGAAATTTTTTATATTTTATATATCACTCCATTTAAAAAACATTAATGTATTTTCCATTCTCTAATATTTGATTCATTTTTATATAAAATATTTTAATGTATTATTTTTTTAATTATTTATAATAACACTTGAATATGAGTTCTAATTTTTTGATTCAAGAGAATGGTAAAACCATTTTCAATAAATTCTTATAGTTTTTCTTACTGTATTAAAACTAATAATTTTAAAACATCATTTCCTTATTTAATTATTTTTCAAATTATTTTATATAATAATTATTTGAGAAATAAAAGGTTACGTTGTTATATATTCAAATTATATAATTTTTATTTTTTAATGTAATTCTTGACTTAATATGGTATTTAATAGTTAAATGTAAAGTTCATTAAGAATTTTTTGAATGAATTTATTTCTTATTATAATTGGTTTCTTAAAAATATATTTGAATTTTTAATGAAACATTACAACATTTTTTATAATGATCATTGTATTTTAGGATCGTTAAATAGTTTTTTTGTGGATTTATAAGTAATTTCAGAAGGGGATATTTCCATTTATTTTCCATGTGATTTATCCAATGACCTTCGAAAACATTTTAAATCTATATCAACATCATTAATTTTTAGTATATTAAACTATGGATTTTATTAAGACACCAGACATGTTCATTCTCTGTATGAACAATGACATATTCTATAATGTATTCATGAAACCCATCTATTTTCAATAGGTAAATTATGTGATGTTTGAATTATTATTTATTATGATCAATTATTCCAAATATGTATAGATTATTGATGGGATGAGTCCTATATCATGCTCAAATGCTTTAGTTTGATGTATAAATATCTTAAGACATATATAGCTTGGGGAACCTATGTTTTCAACAAATCATTAGCGTTTGTAGTGACTCTAGAAGGTAGTAATTATAGTAGAGACTAATGAAAATTATGATATCATTTTCTTATATGTTTTCTAATGTTTTATGTTATGTTATGATTGAATGCAATGTTATTTTTCAATGTTATATTCCAATGTTATGTTCTGTAGTTAACTTTATAGAATTTTACCTCTTTTTCAATGTTATATTCTTATTCTTTTAATGTTGTTTTTATTTTAGTTAATAAATATACAAAAATATTATTTTACCATTCTCTTTTGATTGATATATTTTTCTACATAAAATATGTTCTCATATTTTTATTAATTGTCCCATGATGTAATATTATCGAGTTTATTACTTATAGATTATATGATGCCACACAATTTTCATGTTTCCATTCTCCTAGGTTATGAATATGATTTTAAATTATAAAATTCAGAGAATGAAATCTACAGTAGTTTAATTATAGAGAAATGATAGAATGTATCATAAAATATGTTTATATTAACCTATTCTTTAAAAATTAAACCATTTATTATTTGTATTTTTCTTATTTGTTAAATATAATAGTAATGTTGTAAAAAATATATTTATATTTATAATCATCAATCTCACAATGTATATACAAAGATGTAAAAAGAACCATTTTTTGCACAAGACATGGGAGTATGAGTTTTGGTTAAATAGTTTTTATAAGATAAATAGTTAGTTATTTTTCAAGGGATATATTAGTTATTTTTCAATGTGAGAATATCAGAAAATTAGTGAAAAACATCTAAATAATTCTAAGGGATAAGTGTAATTTTATGATAACATTTTGAAAAAAAAATTAATTTTTGATTATGTGGGTTTTATTGAAATACATGATTTTTTGGATACATCTATGTGGAAGTAGATATTTCAAAAATTGTCCTAGGGGTAGCGACACTAAATTTTGATTGTTTGGTATTAAATAAATTTTAACATGGTCTATGTTGAGTGTCCCAAGTACTGTACACCTTTTTTGGCACCAATCTGGAATATGTCTTTGTTACTAATCAATCCATTTAAAAAACCAACGTGTAGGATTTATGTATGATGATAACTAAATATATTATAGAACATAATATAAAAATGTCCATGAATAATTTTGGACAAAAAAAAGATATTCCAATGTTTAATTGAACATATCATTCATTAAAAATGATTGTATCATAGTTAAATAAATATTTATATAGATTTTTTTTCACAATTTATATGTTGGATATGATCGTAATAATTTTGATTTTATTATTTGATTGAAATTGTATCATCAAAATAATGATGATAACTAAATGTATCTAGAAGTCACTAAATATTATACCCAGATATGGTAGAAAACTTAAATGATAAATAATAATAGTATATTCATATTATGATTGAAAGGTTTATTTTAGTAGTATTGCTAATAGTGGTGTGTTTGATATCTTAGTAGATATTAAATATTCAGTCTCATTTATATTTTTATTAATTAGTGATATTTATCGATGATATTATTGTATATTAAATAATTTATGCTGATTATATGAAACATCTAATGATTTGTTTTGGTATATTTCATTAAAGGATTTGAAAAATATATTAAATGGTATTAATAACATTTAATAATGTTTTTATGAAAATTTTATATTGTTTGGGATAACTATTGAGGAACACATGATTGAGGGCTATATACCAATCAGGTTAAATATATTACTGATGTTGAGGTAGTATAGGGATGACTGATTTTAAAAAAAAAGTGAGTTAGAGGGTATTTATAACCATATAATTTTTAAATTATATAAATAAAATTCCATCCATGATATTTTTGGTGAAGTTCATATCATTTTATGGATTATGATATATATATATATATAATGACTATTGTGTGACTTTATGAGCTGGTGAGTAATTCCATTTTAAGGTTAAATTATGAGTTAATTTTTATAGGAATACATGATTTAACAATGGTTTAAAATAATGTGGATTAAATGGTTTTGGAAATGTATTTTATGGGGAATATATAATTAGGGTATATATATATACATGTGTATATGATTGTTTAAATGATTTTTTTTGGTAATGATATAAAACATCATATATCCTATGAGCGTGTGATAAATATAACATTAAATGTAATACCCCATATGATAAATATGTTAATAATACCCTCCTCAACATTCACATAGGGAGAAATTTAATTTTCGAGCTTGTAATTGATTTCAAGGGGTAAAATGTATTGTCCTAGTATTTTAGAATATATGTACTATTAAATTAATAATACTATTGATAGCTTATATCACATGAAACATCAAACTAAAATGAGATATGAAATATTACTTCAATATTACTATGAAAATTTATAATAATAAAACAACTAGTAAATAAATGGTATAATTAAACAAAATTTAAAAAAAATTGAATACATGTATTGATTTAAAATATAAATTTTTAATAAATGAAGTTTAAATTTATACATTGTATTTCATTTAATGAATATATTTATAAATTTATGAATTTTTAATTATTTATATTATTTAAATAATCATGTTTAAATTATCTTAGGGTGATTTTTCAAATCATTCTTAATGTAATTAATTTTTTAGGTGAATAATGAAAAAACATCGATTCAACTAATTCAATAATTTTAATAAATTACAATAAAAATTAATTGTTTAAGGATTAAAAACCTTTTTAAAATATAAAAACATATTATAAATAAAATATTAATAATTCATATATAATATTCTAAAATAAATACACCACTAATTAAGGATTTGGAAAGTTAAATAATATATTACTATGGAAACCTTTTTATTCCAATTTATTAAATATCAGTTTTCATCACATCAATAAATTGAATTTATAAAATATATATTATATTATAGTTCATCATTTTAAAATTATCTAATATGTTTAATTTTTATTTTATGAATACAAAAGATTTCTTAGGTAAATCAGAATTACTATAGTAATTGAAGTACTGTTATTTCACTGAATTTTTTAATATTTTGATGTTTTTATTAAACAAAATAATATATTCTCATAAATTGATATCTTATAATTTTTAATCCTATATATAAATATATTTAAAATTATTTAATTGGTAATCACTATTAAATATTATTAACAACAGTTAATGGAAAAAACATGTTTTCTAAAACCCATTTTTCTATATACATTATATATTTATTTATTTATTAATATTTACATTTTGACAAATTGAATAAGATTATATAGATATATGATTTGTGATCAGCGCATTCAATTTTTGTTTTCAGAATTATATTGTATTTTTTATGAACCATAAAGCTTCATAGTTAAAATAATGTTAAGAATGAATAAACTATTCTGGTAAAGTGTAATAAATAAAATTTAAATGTATTAAACATGTTTAATTTTTTTTTAAAATTCGTGGTAAAGGATTTATCAGCCCAAGATCACCCTAGAAATCATTATTTCCCACTTTTGGAGATATTGACCAATGTATAATGTCTTTCCATCTATGAAATGTAATGGGTACTTCCAAATTTTCCCTTTTCCAAACAATATTTTTTAAGATGAATATCTTTGAAATATTCCACTTTATTTAATTAATTAAATGTAAAATAAGATATAAAAGAATATATTTTGGAATGAAAATATTGGTTTTAAATTTAATGGGGGCCTGAAGTAGTGGATAAACATAAATTCACCTATGATGCATCTAACACACTTTGATAGAAGCCTGCCAAAGCTATTGGTGGAGACAAACTTACCATCATGAGAATTCCTTGGTGAAAGGTAATCAGATACATTGTTTCCCTCTATCCATATGTTAATAAGGTCAATCCTATTATTTATGAAAGAATATAATCTCCTGATTTTATAAATAATTGACCAATTGGTGACAATAAGTATACGGACCTGACCTTACAACATTACATAATATTGAATTAAATGAATAATTCACATTAATGATCATCTCAGGTTTAGAGTTTTAGCGAATTATGGCATAACTATTAAATATCAACTTGAAAATTACATGTACACACCACTACTCAGTTTAAATGTTTTCATAAAATAAAAACTCTTAAAATTAAACATGTCTAGTTCCATGATTTAGATAGTAGGACTTTTCCTTGATCCCATCCTTGATCCTATTCAACTTTTAGTCTTGTGTAATATTTTTAAAAAAACTTGGGATGAGCATAAAAAGCTCAATAAAGGTTATCAAATATGTAAGTAAAACATTATCCCATCATTAAATACAAATAAATGAAACCATACTTTTCAATCATAACATACCATACAAAAACATAACATTTATGAATAACACACACAAATAAAAAGACCATAAAGGTAAATTATGGCATTTATAACATACTAACATTGTAGATATTGCAGCTACATAGCGGGTCACATTTGAAATACCCACCATATTATATTCACTAATTATTTTTGGAGAAACATTATGGTTTACCTCCATCATGTTACCCAATGCATTGGACAGATATCTAGGGATCACCCGCCCTAGGTTTATCATAGAACCACCCATATATGTAAACAATGCACAATAACTATAACATATTCACAACACATAACACAAGTATAAAAGCAAGATAACATTTACACAATCCAATCACAATATATGAAATCAAGATATTGAAATAAACAATTCTTTATCAAATCATTTTCAAATCCATTTAAAGCATTTAATAAATAGATTTTCAAATCATAGTGTCACATACCACTTTGATGATTTTACTGAATTATAGTTTTAAGGAATTATTGTCCCTATAAATAAATCCAAAATACCATTTTTAAAACATGGAAATTAAAGATAAATATTTAGAAGAATAAATCCTTAAAACATATAAATGACATTTTTGATAATGTGTTTTTAAGAAAATAAGAGAAGATTGAATACAAATAATTGAGGAATAACATTTAATCATAACTTTATAATATCATTAGAATAATGGGATTAATGATATAATATGCCAAAGGACAATATATACACCATATAAAGTTTAATTGGTTCATAACAATAATGAAGTCTCAATGGAATGTAATTTGAGATGAAATCCCTTATAAAAATGGTATCTGTAGATTAAGGATAAATCAATTACATAATAATGTGTGAAAAATATAAATACACACAATATGATTGTATATTCAGTATAAATCAATCTTAGGAAATTCACACATGTTCTTTTTAATAAAAAACCAATGATTTAGAGGATTAACTCAATGAATGGAAATTGAGTTAAACATTCTTTTATCATGTTCATATCGATGACTTGAGAATTTACCAATGGAGTTATTATTTGTATCAAACGTATATCCACACAATGGGGAGTGGAAATTAAATCATAAATAAATAAATTTTTATTCCACACATAATCATAGCATGGCATAAGTAAGAATTACAAGATCAACCCAAGGAATAGAAATTGGGTTAAATGGACCCCTTACCGATTTGGTAAATTACAAAACATAAATCCCATCAAAGAAGGATCACAAAAATGAAGATTTAAATACTAATATATTTAATTATATTATAAAATGAATATTGGACTCAACTATAGTTGATGTTGGTGAAATTTAATTATTTATATCTCTAACTTAGTACTGTATTTGTGGTCAGCAGGGTCGAACCCACAAGGACGGTGAATTTTTAACCAAATCTTTTCTAAAAAACTCACGGTTCTCAGTAGTGAGGTATATTTTTTTATATTTTTAATTTTGTTTAAAAAAATGAAATAAAACCACACATCTCTTATGAATCTAATATAGTCTATACTAAGAAAGAAAACAACAGAAAATAAGATGTAATAAAGAAAATAAAACACTAATAAATGACAAACAGAAGAGAAGAATGCTCGGGGATTATTCTAGTCTACTGGTTTTAAAAGTATCTCTTAATCAGGTGATCTATTACTTTGTATCATTAAAATTATACGACTAACTTCCCTTGCTAGGAGTTAAGTCTTAATTTTGAACAACTCGGAGTTCGCCCCTACAAGAAGTTCAACTTCATAAAAATGATTTTAAAAGTCGACAGTACACACTCACCGTAAGTACTGATGTTCTCAATTTGAGTTTAATGTTTTTAGAAAAAGGAAATACAACCAATCTTGTCGAAAGATTTTAGGTGCATGAAATTCAGTATTGTGGTGCAAAACAGATGTATGTATTTAGAACTGATCTCTCCGATCAATTCTAAACACATTAAAATGATAAATGAAAAGGATGAAAAAGATAATAGTAGGGTTAGAAGTCTCACCAAACTAGAAGACATAGATAACTATACTATTCATTATCACTACAGTAATTGGAAACATTACCGAAATAGAGTAATAAATTTTAAAACAAGAGGGAGAATGAACTCCCTAAGGATTCTCTTCTTCTGGGTTCCAGGTCTGCACTGGTCAAGATTGTCTCTGCTACTCTCTATCGTCTCCGGGTAAATATATGAATGTATCTCTATGAATGAATGCCTACCCCCTATAAAGAATTATAATTTCTCTCCTTACGTATCATCTATCATCTGTCACATGCCACTTCCATAACTTCCACTGACTTCAAGCATTCTCCACCCACGCACTGTAAAATATGTTTTTTTTCGCGACAAGCACATCACGCTAATTTTTTCCTCCTAACTAACTTTTGCTGAGTTAGTTAGATGAATGTGGATGTGTTTTAGTCCCAAGAATGAACTTAAAAAGATAGATAAGACAAATAAATAAAAATGAACACAAAGAATGAGAAATAGTTATTTTTTGGTTGTGTGTTAAATTACATGTAACTAGTTAACTTATGTTAATTAATAAATAACTTAATTGATGATTATTATTTACATTTAGAATATATTATTATAAATTTATCAAAAACTATTGATTTAATTTAATTAATAAATATAAATACTAAATACTGATTTTTTAGTTAATCAAATTTAACTAAATCATTATAATTGTAGAACATTAATAAATAAGCAATTAAAAATTTAGCAATTTAGATTGTATTAATACTTTTATTAATACATAAATCAAATTGTTAGATTAATTTATTATTTATTTTATTTTAATTTAGATATTAGAATTAAAAATTAATCATTAAATATTTTTAAATTCATAAGTAATTTTTTTAATTTCACTTATAATTATTATTAATTTTATATTTATACTATTAATAGTAAATTAATTTATTATAGACATTTATTATTAATTATGTTAGTTTTAAATTTTAATTTATAATTTATCTTTTTGCAAATATTATAATTATTTAAAATTATAACTTTTAAAAATTTAATTATATTAAATTGACTTAATTAATGTTATCTTTAGATTTATCTTTTGCTTTACTTTATTTTTACTTTATTTTTATTATTTTTTCTTCTTTTTGTTTTACTTTGTAAATTAATCTTATTAGTTTTTTTTTCTTTTGTTATCTTCCACATCCCCCAAATCCATGCACAGGAGGAATGGGGAAGGGTTTCTGGCATTCTTCTTCCTCTTGCAGTGCGGCGCACAGTGGATCAGCTCATGTAGATGGCGCGACTCCCACTTTGGCTCGAGCAGCAGACGGTCCTATTCCCGATTCCAGTGTCCAAGGCACAATTAAAACATAAGGAATTCTCCTTCTCGCAGTGGTGCGATCTGCATTGGAAGTGGGATGCTCGAATATTCCTTTATCACAGAAACCTGCGGTCCAGCGTACAGTGGCACAAAGAGGTTCTTAACTAAATGTTTTGGGGTTTCTGCGGTTATTGACAATGGCTTCGGTACTCTACAGCAGCGGTATAGACTCCTCTAGTGGTGGCTTAAAAACCATCAGCGACGACATGGAATGGATTGGCCTCCTCTGCAGTGATGCTGAGTATGCGGGTCCAAACCAGTAAGGAGACTCAATTCCTAGCTGCAGATCTGGAAAAATTGTGGTTTATTTACTGAGTTAATTTTAATCTGGACTGTAAAATCTATTTTTAAATATTTTCAGAAATTACATTTTTCTGGTTCAGTTTTGAAAGAAATGGTGGTCGAGATGGAGAGGGTGTATTGAGAACGTAGACGAGGTAGGGGTTATCTATCGGTGAGGTTGGAAATTTCAGGTAACGGTGAGGAAAAATGAAAAGAAACTTCTATCGTTGAGGTGAGGAGAGATGAAGTAGGGGACGTGATCTATCGGTAAGGTGGAAATGATAGTGAGGCTGAGCCACCGGTAGCCGCAAAAGGAGTGCGCGCAGGATAACCGTGAGGTTTGGGAATAAAGATATCGGTGAGAGAGATAGCGAAAGAGGAAAACAATAAAAAACACAAACATTGAGTAAAAGGGTATGCACGTGAATAGAATGGTGAGGAGAAAATAAATGTTCTTTGATAGAACAAAGAAAGGGCTACTAGTAGGCAGCAGGTTAACAGTGAGGATTAAGGTGAGAGAAGTCCACCGATAGAAAATGGTCACCATTAACATAAAAAACAAAGGTCACTGTTATGCAACAGTGAACTTTTTAAAATAAACACACAAATAAAACATAAAATTATAACTAAATTAAACTCCATAAAAAACATAAAATAAATAATTAAAATAATGCTAAATACCATGAATTCAAAACAGAATTTTGAGCTAACAATTAAAACATTAAAATAATTAATTGAAAACACATAATTTATTAACTGAATAATTAATAAACAATGATTACGAAAGACTTAAAATAAAATAACTAAACACGCTAATTATGTATTAGCATAAAATAAAAATAAAAATAATCGGTGACCCAATAAATCAGCGCAAGAGCTCGTCTACCCCATCAGTGAACCAAAAAAAATTTAAAATGAAATAAAAATAAATATGTATAAATAAAATAATATAATTAATGTTTAAAAACTCTTAATTAGTTAATTAATTAACTAGTTGAACACATATAATTAAGGGTGATCCATTCTATTTAATATAAAACAAAAGTTACTTACTTAAATGATGAGTATGAGGTCTAAATAAATTAATTAATATTGTTAACCTATTCTAATGTGACTGAGTAAAAAAGATATATTATTAAAATAAAGTTAAATTTAATTGAACAATATTACATAAAATAAATACTTATTTTATAAAAAAAATTGACTTATTAAAAAGTCGAGCAGAATTAACATAACCAAACTAAAAAGTCACTGCTACTGATAAAATTAAGGGGCTCACCGGTTGAAATTAAAGTCAACTGTTATAGTTAAATAAGTGCTACTGGTAGGAAAGAATAACGATGAAAAAGGTCACTGATAATATAAATGAATGCTACCAGTAAGCAAGAAAAAAGAAGGTCACCGTTAGACAGTACCGATAACTTGGCTACTGGTAGAGAAAATGTTACCCTGCTATCGGTAGATTTGCTACCAGTTGTCTAGAAAGCAGTTACTAAATTACCAGATGAGGAAAAATTTAAAATTAAAACTAAATTATTTAGAAACACAATAATTATTAAAAATAAACATATAAATATTCAGTGGAAAAATCGGAAATTAGTTATATTAAAAACAAATATAGAATAAATTAATTATCTTAGGGTCCATAATTACATAAATTGTTATAAAAAAATGAATATTTGACTAATTTAATTATAAAAATAAAAAAGTTCATTTTTTAGATAACAAGTGTAAAAATAATTAATTAAATCAATATAAATTAAAAAAAATATGTGGAAATATATGGAAAAATAAGGCCACTTCAAATTCACCCACAATTAAGCATTATTTGTGCTCAAAAAAAACCCATGTTTTATTATCTTTGAAAACAAGTAAAATGTATTTATGATTAAGATCACACTATAACATGTCCAGAACAGTTTCAAACAGAGGACTCAAGAAGTATGATTAGGCTTTTGAAAAGATAACTTCAAATAAGATCTTTCCTAGAATAACTACTCAAAGAGTAATGAAGTAGCTATGAATCATCCATCAATGATAGTGCCCTGCCTCATATGTCTCTCTGCCTAGCAACTCACTACAATTAAATCTTATGTTCTAAATTCAAGAGTGATTATAGGTAAAACATATGTTGAATCAAGAATTTAACAAAAGGGACTTTGTAAAATGACTCAAAACCTTGTTTCCAAAATAAATAAATAAATATATTTTTTGAACCACCTTATTGATACAACCCAAATGACTCCCATATAAACCAGTTGTCCCCGTCTTCATCTAGAGTTCATCATTCCCCTCATCTTAATGAACTCATTTTTTACCCTAGAAACGTTATTTATTTTTCCCAATACATGTAAATTGTGCTAAGCACTGTGGAATACACATATTCAAGATTTAAAGAGGTCCTATAGTAAACAGAAACATACCCAGCATCTAGGGTCTCAGAGATTCACCGTGGGGTCCTAGATGCCTAGTATTACTCTAGTTAAAAAGGATTTATATAAAAACCATTTACATTGGCTCATTAATATGATCATTTTTATAAAAAATAAAGAAAAATAAGGACCTTCGGATAATTGTCAAACTTGCAGTTCCAAAGGTTATGATCAAAACTCTACTAACAGGTAACCAAATCACTCTAAAAAAAGTACCTAGACCAAAATTTCATTTACTCACTAAGCAGCTTCACTCAGAAATCGTCCACCAACACCCATTTCAGACTCAAAGCATGACTTAACTTCTAATCAAGCGTCATCCTAAGGCAAGACACATTTGATTTCAGATTAAGAATAAAATTATAAAAGAATTTTAAAAAAAATTGACCATTTTTTATACAACAAGTTTAAAGGTAGTGGGAATTGATGAGCTCTCAAATAAGCACAATTAAGAAAAGTCAAAAATTAACCCCCTCCCCCACACTTAAAACCCAATTTTGACCCCAAAGTTGACTTCCATGTATGTGGAAGAACAATTTATCAGTTAGAATTCAAAAAAAATATTCAATTAGGTAGATATATGTCATGTATAAAATATATCATTATTTTTAAGCAAGTATGTTTTCCACAAAAATTAATTTACAGCAGGTTCATTTAACAAGTACATGCATTACCAATCAAATCCAGTGATGAAGATTTTTAATTTAGTTCAAACAGTTTCATGTAACTTTTGTGGGTGAACAATGTCAAGGGTGTAGCAAGTTAACAGACTGGGTTGAAATGGGGTTTCATTAGAGAAGAATGATGCATGCTAAACACCCATCACCCAAAGAAGTTTCCATGAAACTAAATTTACACTCTAAATGTACTCCCCACACTCAAATTCAAACTACGGAATGATTTTATCAATGAGCTACTGATTCCAAAAATGATGTACAAGAAGAATTTGTTTTCTCTCTAATACAGTGCCATGTAGCAGAATTTTTTAAAACATGCATAATTTATTAAATCACACAGCAGTAGAGATTAAATGCAGAAAGTGAATAATTCCCTGAAATTAAGTTTCTTCATTAATCCTTCAGAAAAAAAATCCACTCCTTAGTTGACAGAACAACATCACACTCTGAAATCCTAAAACAAGAGCCAGGACTGAGCAGCAAAAAAATCTCACATAGCCGAACAAACCAGCAACTTATTAAATGTCAACAATTGAATTCAAGAAAATAACTAACAAAGAACCATGGGTTTCCACCCATGCAATGATATGTTTACAGTATTCATCTAGAGTTTATTCAAGATCAACATTCAAACAAAGTAAAGGCATCTAAGCCCTTTGGCTATCCCTCAAAATAAATCTTCACTATATTCCCATTGACCAACATGGGTTTATTTAATTCACCAAATATTTCTACAGCTCCAATCTTGAGGACCCTCAAAATAGTAAATGGTCCAGACCACTTGGACTTCATCTTTCCAGGAAAGAGTTTAAGTCTAGATTTAAAGAGAAGTACCTTCTGTCCAGGTTTGAATTCTTTGGTTTGAATGAGAAAATCATGAAAGATTTTAGTCCACTCTTTTTAAATCATTTATTTATCATATGAATCTCTCATAATCTCATAAATCTCACTAAGCTCAAGAAATATCCTCTCAACAGCACTCTTAAATTCAATGTTCAGAGCATTAAATACCCTATAAGACTTGTGATGTAACTCCACAGGTATATGACAGCATTTCCCATACAAGAACCTATAAAGAGACATGCCTATTATAGTATTAAAGGCAGTTCTATAGGCCCATAAAGCTTCATACAGTTTGAGTGACCAGTCTTTTCTATAATTTGAAACAGTTTTTTCAAGTATTTGTTTCAGTTCTCTATTGGAAATTTCCACTTGTCTATTAGACTGTGGATGATAAGAAGTTTCTGATTTATGAACACAACCATTCTTTTCCATCAATGCCTTAAACTTGTAATTATTAAAATGTGTTCCATTATCAGTAATAAAATCCTTTGGGACTCAAAATCTTGTAAAGATGTTCTTTTTCACAAATTTTATCACACTTTTTTCTTGATTGTTGGGCAGATCTACTGCCTCAACCCACATAGATACATAATCCACAGCAACAAGAATATACTCATTCCCATTAGATGATGGAAATGGACCCATGAAATCTAAACCCCATAAATCAAAGATTTATACCTTCTAAATAACTTTTTGGGGTTACTCCTGCTTTGTACCAACATTTCCCACCCACTAACACCTATCACAACCAACCACAAAACTTCTAGCATCTTTAAAAAGAGTATCCCAATAGAAACTAGATTGAAGAACTTTCTAAGCTATCTTTTCACCACCATGGTGACATCCCTAATGTGAAGAGTGAGAACTCTCAACAATTAGAAGCATCTCTTCCTCAGGAACACACCTCCTAAGGATACCATCAGCACATCTCCTGAATAATAAAGGGTAATCCCAAAGATAGAATTTATGTTCAGAAATAAATTTATTCATTTGATTATTGGACAGATCATTCGGAAGTACACCTACTGCTAGAAAATAGGAAAAATCTGAAACCAAGCAGACTTCCTAATAGAAATAGATAGCAGTTTTTCATCATGAGAGGAAGAATTGATCTCCCAAGTATCAACAGATTGGGTGTAACATATTCTAGACAGATGGTCAACAACTAAGTTCTCAACTCGCTGTTTGTACCTTATCTCTAAATCAAACTCTTCCAACATCAGAATCCATCTAAACTGCCTCGGTTTTGTATCATTTTTAGACAAAAAGTATTTAAAAGAAGAATGGTCAGTGAAAATGAATACTTTTGAGCCCAATAGATACTGTCTAAACTTCTCAAGAGCAGACACAATAGCTAACAATTCTTTTTCAATAGTGGTATAATTTCATTGAGCTCCATCTAGAAATATGCTAGCATAATAAACCACACACCACTTCTTATCTCTCCTCTGTCCAAGGACAACACCTACAACCATGTCACTAGCATCACATATAAGTTCAAAAGGCAACGTCCAATCTGGAGAAATAATTAAGGGTGATGAATTGAGTTTTTTCTCCACCAGATTAAATGATTTAAAATATTTTTCATCAAAGTTAAAAGGTGCACCCTTTAGCAGTAAGGAAAAAAAGGATTTGTGATTTTAAAAAAATATTTTATGAATCATAGTTAAAAACCGGCATGCCCTAACAAACTTCTAACACCATTAACATTTTCAAGAGGTGGGAAGTTCTGAATAACTTCCATCTTAGCAGTATCGACTTCCAAAACTCTCTATGACACTTTATGACCAAGGACAATACCCTATGTAACTATGAATTGACATTTCTCCCAATTAATCACTCGGTTGGTTTCAATGCATATCTCCAAAACTAGCTCAAGATTTCCTAAACAAGTATCAAAAGTACTCTCCACTATAGAAAAGTCATCCTTGAAAACATCAATGTTTCTCTCAACGATATCTGAAAAAATAACCATCATACACCTTTGAATGGTGGCTGGAGCTCCACACAACCAAAGGGTATCTACCTGTAGTCACATGTTCCAAAGGGTCATGTGAAGGTGGTCTTCTCCTGATCCTCTAGAGCAACAAGGATCTGGTTGTAACCATAATACCCATCCAGGATACAGAAGAATTCATTTCCATCTGGCCTCTCAAGAATTTGATCAAGGAAGGGAATAAGAAAATGGTCTTTATTAGTGGCTGCATTATGCTTCCTAAAATCAATACAGACTCTCCATTTTATGGAATTCCTAACATGTATTTCATCATTTTTTCATTCTTAACTACAGTGAAAACTCCCTTCTTGGGGACAACCGGGACAGGGCAGAGCCAAGAACTATCAAAAAAGGGATAAATCCTTCTAGTGTCCATATATTTGATCACTTCATCTCTCAAGACATAATTAATGTTAGGATTCAATCTTCTTTGACATTATACCCAAGGATTATGGTCAGGTTACATTGGAATCTTGTGCATACAGAATGAAGGACTAATTTTTTTATGTCAGCTATAGTCCAGCCTATGGCAGATTTAAAATTTTTCAACACATTCAACAATATTTGTTCTTGGTTTTGCTTCAGTTCAGCAGAAATTATTACTGGAAGAGTGGACTTCTCACCTAGAAATGAATATTTGAGATGAGCATGGATGGGATTCAGTTCATGATCAGGTGGTTCTACACTCGATGGAAGACTCTTAGGCCTTGGAGGACCAAGATATTCAACATATTTCTGGTAAGGAATTTTAAAAGATCATATATTTTCAATTTCATGCTTCTATTCCGAGATAACAGTCCTTCTATCAAAGGTGGGCATCACACTCTCCAGAATATCCAGATCAGAATTCAATATGTCAATGAAAGAAGAATCATCAAGTTGTCTCAAAAGTTCTTCCTCATCAATATCAAAGTTCTCAGAAGTGTTGGTGCTAACAGAAACACCCTCAATTTCACTCAGAATGATCCTATGTTCAGAAACAGAGTACTCTCCTATAGAAGAAATGGGACAGTTTTCCAGTTCTAAATGATTTTCTAAATTGGTTGTTATTGAAGAATTTTCAATCTCTAAAATAGATTCACAGTGATTTTCAGCTTCACAAATTATTTCTTCAGTAGAGGATTGATTTTCATAATTTTCAATGTGTTCAACCTGATTTTTATAAGAACATTCAGCATCTTAGAACTCTATTTTTGAGAAGTTGGAAGAATATGTTAGATCCTTAATATTTTTAAAAACATTGAACGGTTCTTCTTGTTCAACAATTTTAAATATCAGCTAACCCTTTGACACATCTATAACAGAAATTCATTTGGCCAAGAAGGGCCGACCCAAGATAATAGGTACCTCTTGATCACACTCCATATCTAAGACAAGAACATCAGCAGGTAAAAATAGTTTCCCAAACCCAACTAATAAGTCATCTACCCTCCCCACATGATGAGTGAGAGATCTATCAGCTAACTCCAGGATGACCGTGGTTGGATGAAGATCACACTGCCTCAACTGTCGAAACAGTGAGTATGGGAGCAGATTAATGCTTTCACCTAGATCGCCCAGAATGTTGAGCTAACCAGAATTTCCTAGAGTATAGGGGATGACAAAGCTACCTGGATATTTCAGTTTTGGTGGGATTTTATTTTGAAGCACAGAACTTCACTCTTCAGTGAGGTTGTAGGAAGCAAATTTTTCAAGGGTCATTTTGTTTGAAACAATAATCTTTAAAGACTTCCGATAATATGGGATTTAAATTACGGCTTGCATGAAAGGGATTTTCACTTATATCATATAAAGAAGACCATGGAACTGAAGAAGGTCAGCCTTGGTATTTCTTTGAGGTTTCAGTTTCTCTAGGAAATGGATGGGTCGGGAAACATTCCTAAGGACAGAATCCATATCCCTCACCTCTTCCACAAATTATTCATTTCCTCTATTCTTTTGATTATTAGAATAATTTTCAGCTTGAGATCCAGGTGATAGGTTCAATTTTTCATTATTTTCAACATTTTTCTATGAATCTTCAGATTGTGAACAAAGCAGATTTTCATTTCCAAATTCATACAGTTTCTCATTTTTAGCATTTTTTACAGTTTTTTCAGCAACAATTTGATTATTCAGCCTACTCCTAGTAACAACAGCCATGATATTCTCCCTACGATTAAGTGTAGTTGTACTAGGCAACCTATCTTTATCCCTATAAGTCAAATCTCTAGCTAACTGTCCTAGCTGTGTTTCCATGTTCTGCATTCTCACATCATTTTGCTTCTTGTCTGACTCAAATTGATTTTTCTATTTATTAAGTTGAGTCATGTAGATTTCCTCTTGTGAATTTATTTAATTCAAGATCTGATCAAATTTTGAATACATTTGATTATCATTACTTCCTTGAACATTTGAATTCTCACCTTTGTGTTGGTTTTTAATGTTTGGTCTTGTTTAGTTCTGATAATTATGGATAGTGAATTGTTTGATGATACCTTGATCTTTCCATGATAGATTTGAATGGTTCCTATATCCTTGATTGTAATTTTTTGAAAGTGGATCATCTTTTTTAGGTATCCTAGGATCATAATTTACAATGTAATAATTTTCAGGTTCATGGTTAGGTAAGTCAGCATTGGGACAACAATTTTCTGAGTGCCCAAACATACCACATTGAGTGCATTTTTGTCTAAGTGACTGATACTGGTTCTGGTTTTCAAATTTATTAACAGTTTTTTTTTGAATTTTGGTTCATTAAGGTTTGAAGTTTGTTGGTGATTTCAGCCATTGACTTTGAGTATCAGATCCTGAACTAGTATTAACATTCCAATTGACTCTCTTTCTTCTAGAATTCTTATGTTGATAACTAAGGGCCAGATTATTAAAAAATTGTCTCAACGCCTCATCAGTCTTATCATTGTAATTACCCTCACCAGCTTGATCCACTACGTTCTGACCAGAGGAGGAAAGCCCTTCATAGAAGGTTTCCATAAGAAGATGAGACAGGATTTGATGATGGGGACACTTCCTAATTAGGTCCCTAAATCTATCACATGCTTCATGGAAGGATTCTCCATTCTCTTGGTAAAGCCTAGTAATCTTAGTTCTCAATTCACCTTTTAACCTTTGGGGATCAAATTTCATAATAAAATTATTGTAAACTTGATCCCAATTCTCAAAAATGTTCTTATCTAAGCTCAAAAACCAATTTCTTGCTTTCCCTTTAAGGAAAAAGGGAAAAACTCTCATCATAATCTCATTCTCTATAATTACTAACAAGGGAAGTTTCATCACAGCATTGTATAAATCTTTAATGAAGGCTAAGGAGTCCTCATTAGAGATCCCATTGAATGAAGGCAATAGTGAAATGTGTTTCTATTTTAGTTCATAGTTTTGAGCTCTAGGACTATGCCTAATTGATGATGGGTTACTTGACACATGAGTAATATAAAACTCTCTCATCCTAGGTCATTCATTCTCTAATAGTACATGTTGGTTTTGTATGTCTTGATGTACAGGAACTCTATTTTCTATGTTTTCCATTTCAGATTTTCTTTTGTTTTTCCTAAGTGCTATGAGATATTTGTCTAACTCAAGATTCAATGGCTCTAATATTGTTGATGAAGACCTAGTGCTCATGAAATATGTGAGTTGTGAGGCTAAATCACTAATAATGATAATGGTTTAACAGTGAAGAAGCTAATTTTTTTTACAATTTTTAAAAAATTTCAAATTTTTTTAAATTTAATATAAATGTTTTTTTAATTTTTTTAGTAAGAAATTGATCATCCCTTCCCCGGAAACAGTGCCAAAAACATGGCCTCAACATTTGTTGATGTTGGCCAAATTGAATAATTTATATACATATTACTGTATTTGTGGGGAGTAGGGTCGAACCCACAGGGAAGGTGAATTTTTCACCAAATCTTTCCTAAAAACGTCACAGTTTTCAGCAGTGAGGTAGATTTTTATATATTTATTTATTTTGATAAACTATAAAATAAAACCACAAATAACTTATGAATCTATTCTAGTCTATACTTCATAAGAAAATAACAGAAAATAAGATGTAACAAAGAAAATAAAACACTGATAAATGACAAAC
Organism: Viscum album; assembly: GCA_963277665.1. Classification (NCBI taxonomy): domain Eukaryota; kingdom Viridiplantae; phylum Streptophyta; class Magnoliopsida; order Santalales; family Viscaceae; genus Viscum; species Viscum album. Next base: position 323,000,289 of record OY728165.1, on the reverse strand, counting down.
TGAAGAGAATAATCCTCAGGTATTATTCTAGTCTACTTGTTTTAAAAGTATGTCCTAACCATGATATATATTTCTTTGTACCATTGAAATTATACGACTAACTTCCCTCGCTATGAGTTAAGTCACAAAGATGAATAGATCAGATTTCACTACTCCAAGAAGTTCAACTTCATAAAAACGATTTTAAAAGTCGACAATACACACTCGCTGTGAGTACTGATGTTTTCAATTTGAATTTAATGTATTTAGAAAATGTTTCTACAATCAAACTAGCCGAAAGATTATAGGTGCCTCATATTCAGAAATGTGGTGCAAAATAGATGTATATATTTAGAACTAATCTCATTGATCAATTCTAAACACATTAAACTGATCAATGAAATGGAAGAAAATGATACCAGTAGGGCTAGAACTCTCCCCGAACTAGAAGACATAGCTAACTATAATATTCATTATCATTACAGTAATAGGAAACATTACATAAATAGAGTACTAATGTTTAAAACGTGAGAATGAATGAACTCACTAAGGATGCTCTTCTCATGAGTTCCAGGTCCGCACTGCTCAAGATCGTCTCTCCTGCTCTCTATCGTCTCCAGGTAAGTGTATGAATGTCCCTCTATGAATGAATGCCTCCCCCCTAAAAAACTGATACTTTCTCAGCTTAAGTATGATCTATCATCTGTTACACATCACTACCATAACTTCCACCGACTTCAAGAGTTCTTCACCCACACACTAAAAAATGTGTGTTTTTCACGACAAGCACGCCGCACTAATTTTTCCCTCCTAACTAACTCCCGGTGAGTTATTTAGATGAATGTGGACATGTTTTATTCCCTTGAATGAACCTACAAAGATATATAAGACAAATAAAAAAACAAACACAAAGAATGAGAAATGGTTATTTTATTACGTTAAGTGTTAAATTACTTGTAACAATTTAACTTATGTTAATTAATAAATAACATAATTGATGATTATTATTTACCCTTATAAAATATTATTATTAATTTATCAAACGCTATTGATTTAATTAAATTAATTAATATAAATACTAAATACTTATTTTTTAGTTAATCAGATTTAACAAAATCATTAAAATTTTATAGCATTAATAAATAAGTAATTAAAAATTTAGCAACATAGATTGTATTAATAATTTTATTAATACTTAAAAAAAATTGTTAGATTAATTTATTATTTAGTTTATTTATGTTATAAATTTGATTTAAAACATAATCTTTTAATATTTTTAAATTAATAGGTATATTTTTTTATTTTAATTATAATTATTATTAATTATATATTTGTACTATTAATGGAAAATTAATTTTTAGATTTTTATTATTAATTATGTTAGTTTTAAATTTTAATTTATAATTTATCTTTTTTCTAATAATATAATTATTTAAGATTATAAAATTTTTTAAATTTTATTATATTAAATTGGCTTAATTAATGTTAAATTTAGATTTATCTTTTGCTTCAAATTATTTTTACATTATTTTTATTATTTTTTTCTTCATTTTGTTTTACTTTATTAATTATGCTTATTAGTTTTTTTTCTTTTGTTATCTTTCCCATCCCCCAAATCGGCGCACATGGGGAATGGGGAAGGGTTTCCAACGTTCTTCTCCCTCTTGTAGTGCGGCGCAAAGCGGCTCGCCTCAAGCAGAGGGCGCGACTCCCTCTTCGGATCGAGCAGCGGACGGTCTTATTCCCAATTCCAGTGTCCAAGGCGCAGTTACAATAGAATGAATTATCCTTCTCACAGTGGTGTGATCTACATTAGAAGTGGGAAGCCCGCATCTTCCTTCATCACAGCAACCCACAGTCCAGCGTACAGTGGCACAAAGAGGTTCTTAACTGAATGTTTTGGGGTTTTTGTGGTTCTTAACAATGTCTTCAGGTACTCTGCCGTAACAGCAAAGACTCCTCTAGTGGTGGCGCAACAACCATCTGTGACGGCATTGTAAGGATTGGCCACCTCTGTGGGGATGCTGAGTATGCACGTACAAACCAGTAAGGAGACTCAATTCCTAACTGCAGATCTGGAAAAATTGTTGTTTAATTACTGAGGTAATTTGAATCTGGATGGTAAAATCTATTTGTAAATCATGTATCAAATTATATTATTCTGGTTCAGTTTTGAAAGAAATGGTGGTCGATATGGAGATGATTCATTGAGAATGTAGACGAGGCAGGGTTCTCTGTCGGTGAGGTTGGAAATTACGGGTAAGGGTGAGGAAAAATGAACAGAAACTTCTATCGGTGATGTGTGGAGAGATGAAGCAGGGGGCGTGATCAATCGGTACGGTGGAAATGAAAGTGAGGCTGAACCATCAGTAGCTGCAAATGGAGTGCGTGCAGGATAACAGTGAGGTTTTGGAATAAGGCTATCGGTGAGAGAGCATGCGATATTGGAAAATAATAAAAAAAAAGCGAGTAAAAGGGTATGTGCATGAACAGAATGGCGAGGAGAATATAAAGGGTCACTGATAGAACCAAGAAAGGGCTACCGGTAGGCAGCAGGGTAACAGTGAGGATTAAGGTGAGAGAAGTCCACTGATAGAAAAGAGTCACTGTTAACTTACAAAAAAGGTCACCGTTACACAATAGTGAAATTTTTAAAATAAACACACAAATAAAACATTAAATTAAAACTACCATAAACTCAATAAAAAACATAAAATAATTAAATAAAATAATGCTAAATACCATAAATTCAAAACAGAATTTTGAGTTAACCATTAAAAAAATAAAATAGTTAATTGACAACACATAAATTATTAACTAAATAATTGATAAACTAAGATTATAAAATACTTAAATTATAATATCTAATCATGTTAATTACATAGTAGCAGAAAATAAAAATTAAAAGCATCGGTGACCCAATAAATCACCGCAAGAACTCATCTACCCCACCGGTGGACCAAAACAATTATAAAATGAATTAAAAATCCATATGCATTCATAAAATAATATAATTAATGTTTTAAAACTATTAATTAGTTAATTAAATAACTATTTGACCACATATAATTAAGGATGATCCATTTTATTTAATTTAAAACACAAGTTACTTACTTAAATGATAATTAGGACGTCTACAAAAATTAATTAATATTGATAATATATTCTGATGTGACAGATTAAAAAGATTAATTATTAAAATAAAGTCTATTTTAATTAAATAGGATTATATAAAATAACTAATTGTTTTATACAAAAAATTAACTTATTAAAAAGTCGAGCATAATTAACTTAACCAAAATAAAAACTCACCGCTTCTGATAAAATCAAGGGGCTAACCGGTAGAAATTAAAGGAAACCGTTATATTTAAATAAGATCTACCTGTTGGAATGAATAATGGAGACAAAGGTCACTGATAATCTAAATGCAGGCTACCAGTAAGCAAGAAAAAAGTAGGTCACTGTTAGACAATACCGTTAACCTGGCTACCGGTAGTGAAAATATAACCCTGCTATCAGTAGCTTAGCTACCAGTAGTCTGGAAAGCGGTAACTAAGTTACTGGATGAGTAAACATTTAAAATTAAAAGTTAATTATTGAGAAAACTCAAAAATTATTAAAAATAAATAGAAAAAGATTAAGTTGACAAATTGGAAATTATTTATATTATAAAAAAATAATGAATAAATTAATTATCTTAGGATCCATAATTACTCAAATTGTTATAAAAGTGAATATTTGACCAATTTAATTTAAAAATACAAAAGTTCATTTATTAGATAAAAAGTGTAAAAAATTACATATATCATTAAAAATTAATAAAAAATATGTGGAATACTATACGAAAATAAAGCCACATCAAATAAAATCATGGATAGTACATACACAACACAAAAGGAAATAGTGGCAAATATATCATGAATCTCATGGGTATAAAAAGTGAGATGAAAATACCTTACCACGTTGTAATAAATCGAGTCATATGAAAAAAAGTTAAAAACCACCAAATGAGTCAGATAATAACATAAATATAAATATTATAATGATTATATATATCAAATGTTAGTACACAATACACCAAATGTAATAAATAAGTGGCGAACAATAGAAATCACATGGAATTGAAAGTGAGATAAGAATTTCCTTCCCTCATGTACGACATGACTCGTTTGATCCTTGTTCTTCCTGAATAATTAACTAATGTTAATTTATACTTGCTTATGAACCTTTTTCAAGTTTATTAGTCCTTTTATATCACATATTACCATGTTATTAACATTATGTAATCAGTTAAGTTAATAACATTTATTTTGTCGATATTTGGTACTTGAGTCAAAAATGGACTTCTTATAATTACAGGTTGTTCAAATGGTCAAAAGATCATTATATCCAGAATTATATTCATGATTTCTATATCATATATATCATATATATATTATATATCTAGTATATACATGTGTTTATAATAGTTCATAACATTTATAGGTAATAAACGAAACACAACGTTCATGGGGATGGTAAGTCGTACGTACACATGAACGTTGCTTTCATTTCAGATTCGTATTTTAATTGAATGAAATCTTAATGATTCATAATTATAGTATAGATACAGTATAATATAATTTATAATTTCAAAAACCCCATCATTTATATGTCCCACATATGGTATGAACGAGTCATATCACTTTGAGGGTGCGGTAGTCCGTACTTCCTCAAATGAAATTATCGCATTTACTCATAATGGAAACCATTAACGTATGCCTTAAAAGAAAAATACAGAAGAATAAAGAGAACATAAAAATAATATATATCATATATAAACATAGTTTCATCTTAATTTCTACCATTATAGGCGGTTGGAGATAATTTAATAATCATCGTCTCGTGATGCGTTAGTTTGTCATCCACAGAAAATGTATGTCATTTACCCATTAGATGAAGGTGTCTGTAAGTGTAGTACGAATACGTATCATGAAAAAATAATAGTATATTTTGGATATTGGTTTCATTATAAAATAATGTAATAAATATATTTTAGTGGTTGGAGAATTAAAATAAAAGAAAAGAAGTTAAGATAAACGGTTACCTTTGATTTGGGTAACTTCCTTTGGTTTGAACCAAAAGGACTTCTTGAAGTGACTTCTACTTAGGTAAGGCTTATAGGAGGAGGACATGTTTGTAGGGAGCTTAATTGGGAAGAGTTTGGGGATCCAAAATGCTTGAGAGGTGTGAGAAATTGGTGAGATATTAGGGATTTTTATAAAGGGGAGGAGGGGATCTTTAGGAATGTGTGATAATATTATTTTATTATATAGTGATATTAGGTTTCTAAAGGTCCAAAACTAATTAAAGTATAATATAGAATTACTCGTGGTCTAAATAAAATCATCCAATAATAATTTGACATGTTTTGGATATTTTTTTAATATCTATAATCATATTTATTTTAATGTTTCATTAATGAGGAAAATACTGAATCATTATTGTTTCATAAATAATTTAATTTATTTGATGTCTAAAAATTATAAAAAAACTACCATGATATAGGAAATTATTTTATATTTCCAATAAATATTTATAATATAAATGATATTTAATATAACCCATTTTAAAAATTAATTTACTAAAAGGTATTTGTTTTTGTCATTTTTTCCTTTACTTTAAGTCAATTAATCTGAAGTGTCATTATCACTTCCATGGGGCTCAATGGGGTCCCAATATCGACCCAAAGATGATCATGGTCATAAATGACTCAAAAAATAAGGTTTGGACAAGTGTTAAGGTAATTTTGAATTATTATAATATTATTTTTACCTTGAATTACCCTATTTTCATTTAACCGTAGTAAATAAATGTAAAACGTTACTATTCACCAAAAATAGTTTTTATCTTATTGAACCACATTTTACATATTAATAAAAATAATGTATGTCAGATTTTTGATATTCATCTGACAAATGTGGTAAAATTTAATTTAAATGAAAAAGTCATTTTTTTAACTACTACTAAGTTGTTTCACTATTCATCCAAAATTGATGTTTTTTAGAAATTTACCAAAAATTACACCGAAGCTATATTTGGTATTAAAAATTCAAAAATGATGGCTATTTTAATAAATTAAAAACATATAATTTTTATTAAATAATTTAAAATTAATTTCCATGGTCAAAACAAATAGTGTGTTTTTATGAAACAAAATCAATCAAAAGATTGACACTTGTTTATGTCCAATTTCAAAGTGAAAATAATCCAAATGACCGTCATTAGATTAAATGGTAAAAATATAATATAATTAATCTTAAAAAAAATTAAAAAGATAATCTACTCATAAAAATAAATTAGATTAAAAAGTAGATTTGAATTAAAATACAATATTTTTCACTATTCATAAAAAAAGAATTTTATCAGAAAACTACCAAAATTTTACCCATGGTAAATTTTAATGTTCTGATTCTATAAAAGAATTCTATTTTGTCAAATAAAACATAAAAAGTGACCAAAACAATATTTAAGGAGGGTTATCCATCAAAAGGATGTAAATCACCCTTTTAAAGGAAATTATGTATAAAATTAGATTCATTCACATTTTAGGAGTCTAACTTTTGTTAGATAAATGTAAAAACATTTAAAAGACATATATAATCATTTAGTAGTTAGTTCTGTTCATTCCCACCAATACAATTGCGGGGTTTTAACTTCAATTTAGAATAATAATATTATATTATTAGTGTGCAACGTAGGATTTCAAAGAAACCCATTGTTGTGTATGAGGTATGCCATCGAACATAGTGTCCCCTTCAAAGTAGAATTAATATTTAGTTCAAAAATATTAATAAATATAAAAAATTTCATGTTATTTATTTACCTATTATGTTACATTATTCCCCCTTTTGATAATTTCGGTCTTTGCAATTTTAAAACTGGGCGTGAAAACTATTTAAAAGTCCCACATGAAAAAAGAGTTAGCAAAACTATCACATTAATAAAAAGAAAGAAAAGTACAAAGGTCACCCAAGATAACTCGTACAAGGATTCCATGTAGGAAAACATAGATATGGAAGAGAGAACAAACGGTTATGTTTTGATGGAGAGTGATAGAAAACATGATTAAGAGAAAGTTAACCGCCATAAAATCACAAACTTATGATTTTTAAACGGTCTTTGATTACCCAATAGGAAACTTAAACCAAAAATATTTATTTACATTCCTTTTCATAATTTTGAGGAATTAATTTGCAACAAAGAATAAGAACATAAGGAAACATACTAATCTTTATGTAAAGTTTCTCCTTTTATTAGTATCTACAAAAAACTAATCTTTTCTTCAAACAAATGAGAATTAAAATAGACTTGGTCACATCAAAAGCACAAGAATCTTCTTCTAGGGAATCACATAATCCACAAAATAAGAACTATATATTTCCCATGTCTTTAGACATCAATTAAAACAAAAAATGGTTAGTACGAGATCATATAATCCACAAAAAGTATAATATTTTATAAAAAGAAAAACTATTCTTAATCTCCAAAATTTATAAAGCAATACCCAAAGTTAAACCAAGACCATTCAATAAACAACTATCCATAAAATTCTTCAAAAGTAATCCAAACTAATATTGAAACCCAAATGTAATAAGTATTTAATTACATTGTATTCCAAGATAAATCTTATCATTTATCTATAAATAACATCAGTTACTCATAAAGTCTTATATAGAAAAGTAATTAACCGATTCACTTATTCTCCATGATAGGTTAATCATTTTCATAAATAAACAAAACCGTCATATGTTCACAATAAAAACGTAGATTCTTCCAGACTAATACTTCAACCATTATTCAACAATTTAAATACCATTGTATTCTATCATCCATAGGAATATAGTGTTTCCTCAAAAGAGAGAATGTCTTCCATAACTACCTTTATCACTTAATCACCAAATCATTTTCCTATACTATGTATATCCATTTGATAAAACATAAGTTCCCAAAATAAAATAATCCATGTTCCATAAAACCATTTTACTAAAATAAAAACTCATAATAACTAGGTCCTTTAAGTAGGCCAGTGGTAGGAGATACTCCCTTGTCACCCTTTGTTCGTCCGTTTGATTCATTTGGCCTTTCCAGATTCGACAGGTTGTCACCCATCCTATGGGTTGTCCTTTTTATAAAACTTAATAATAACTCGAATATGTTTTATCCTCAATGATTTCTTTATACCTCTCATTTTCATCACAATTATTTATGATATCAACATCTTAATTCTTTAAGTCTTATATATATTGTCATTTTTTTATTTCACCACCATATTCTAAAATAAAATGATCCCCAAAATAAAGAACCACATACCTTGATCATTGCGTCCACTTGGTTTCATCGTCATCTTGTTCACGTAGGTAGAAGGTCCATGCATTGCAAAAATGATTTTGAAATCCTTCAAAATCATTTTCTTCCTCAATCCAAATACACCTTGTACAACATGGGTCATATGGGCGTTCACAGAAAAACAGTTATGGAAAATAATCATGTATGGAATTTAATTTCAAAACATATGATAAAACATGATTTCTATAAAACAGTCGAACTGAATTTGAGTAGAATAATAAATTAATAGTCCTTTTATAACACCATAGGTATGTGCTGAGAGACTATATTGTAAAATCAAATATTAATAGGTCGTGCAAATGTATCCTTCTTCAAGACCGTTTTTAAAATCATAATATACTTCAAAATCTTGAGACAAGGTAATATATTTGAAAATGCCTCGATAATATTTACCTTTCTTGAAAATATGAGAATATTTTAAAAATTGGATTTGTCTAAATACAACCCATGATCCAATATGACAACGAGATATAGTGGAGGTGTTTGATATCTCAAACAACTACTATCTTTTGAGTTGTATTCTTGAAAAAGATTCACAATCATCCAAACATGACTTTTCAATAATTATTGCAAGAATGTCACCAGAAATATATAAGAATATCATTTTAGATCCTCCACCTTCCATTTATAATAGAGGTTACATGATTTGAAAAAGTAATAAAACAAGGATTTAACTAAAATAATATACATAGGGACTATCCATGTGTCTAACAAAAACACATAATCCCCATAATTTTCTAAACTGACCTTTGACACCACTATAAGGACTCACCCTTAAAACATTACATAATATCAAATTATATGAATAATTCACATTGTGGATCAATTCAAGATTACAGTTTTTAATAATTAGGACATAAATATTACATACCAACTTGAAAATTACATGTACACACAACTACTCAGTATCAATTTCTTCATAAAATAACCACTCTTAAAAAGAATCATGTCTAGTTCCATGATGTTGACAACATGACTTTTCCTCGATCCCATCCCTAACCCTATACATCTTTTAGTCATGTAGATAAAATTTAAAAAAATATTAGGATGAGCATAAAAAGATCAGTAAGGGTTATAAAATAAGTAAGGAAAACACTAGACCATCATTAAATACAAATCAATGAAACCATACTTTTCAATCATAACATACCTTAAAAAAGATAATATTGATGAATGACACACACAAATAATAAATCATAAAGGTAACTTATGGAATTCATAACATACTTACATTGTAGTTATCAAAGCTACATAGGGGTTCACATTTTGAATACCCATTTGAGTATATACCCAAAATCTTTTAGGAGAAATATTAACGTTTACCTCCATCACATTAACTAATTCATTGGAGAGGTATCTCATGCTCACCCGCCCTGGGTTTATCATAGAACCACCCATATATGTAATCAATGCCCAATAAACATAACATATTCACAACACAAATCACAAGAATAATGGAATTATAACATTTTCACAATCCAATCACAATATATGAAATCAATATATTGAAATAATCAACTCTTTGTCAAATCATTTTCAAAACCATTTAAAACATTAAATAAAAATATTTTTGAATCAAAGTGTCCCATACCACATTGAAAATGGTAATGAATTACAATTTTAAGGCATTAATTTCCATATTAATAAATCCTAAAAACAACTTTTAAAACATGTACATTAATGATAAATATTTAGAAGAATAAATCTTCAAAATATTTAAAACGATATTTTAGATAAAGAGTTTTTAACAGTATTAGAGATGCTTGAATAAAGATAATTGAGGAATAAAATTTAATCAGAACATTATAATATCATGTGAAAAAAGGTATTCATCATATAATATTCCAAAGGACAGTATATACACCATATAAAATTTAATTGGTGCATAACAATAACGAAGTGTCAATGGAATGTAAAATGAGATGAAATCCCTTATAAAAATGGTATCCTTAGATTAAGGATAAATCAATTACATAATAATGTGTGAAAAATATAAATACACTCAATATGATTGGATATTCAGTGTAAATAAATATTAGGAAATTCAAACATTTTCTTTTTAATACAAAACCAATGACTTGGATGTTTATCTAAATGAATGGAAATTGAGTTAAATTTTCTCTTATCAAGTTCATATCAATGACTTGAGAATTTACCAATGGAGTTATTATGTGTACCAAATTAATATCCACACAAAGGGGAGTGAAATTTACTACATAAATAAATAAATAGTGATTCCACACATAATCCTATCATGACATAATTATGATTTAGACGATTAACCTAAGGAATAGAAATTGGGTTAAAGGGTTCCCTTACCGATTTGCTAACATACAAAACATACTACACATGAAATAAGGTTCATAAAATGAAGATGTAAATAAATATGAATTGAATTATATTACATAATGAATACAATCATTGTAAGTAAATACACAACACAAAAGTAAATAGTGGCAAATATATCAGAAATCTCACGGGAATAAAAACTGAGATGAAAATCCCTTGCCACGTTGTAATAAATCGAGTCCTATGGACAAAAGTAAAGAACCACCATATGATTCATAGAATAACATGAATATAATGATTCTAGTGATCATATATATCAAATTTTATTACACAATACACCACATTCAATAAATAAGTGGCGAATAATGGAAATCTCACGGAATTGAATGTGAGATAAGAAATTCCTTACCTTTTCTCTGACTTGACTCGTTTGTTCCTTGTTCTTCTTGAATAATATACTAAAGTTAATTTATACTTGTTTAAGAAATTTTTTTGAGTTTATTATTCCTTTTATATATCTTATTACCATGTTATAAACATTCTGTTATCATTTATGATAATAACGTTCATTTTGTCGATATTTGGTACTTGAATCAAAAATGGACTTCTTATAATTACAAGTTTTTCAAATAGTCAAAGGATCATTATATCCCAAATTATATTCATGATTTAGATGTCATATATATCATATATATCCAGTATATACATGTATTTATAATAGTACAAAACATTTGGAGGTAAAAAATGAAATGCACCTTTCAGGGAGATGGTAACCCGTACGTACGCATGAACACTACTTTCATTTCTATTGCATATTTTAATTGAATGAAAACATAATGATACATAGTTATATTATATCTCGAGTATAATATCATATATAATAACAATAAATCCATCTTTTATATGTCCCATGTATGGTATGAATGAGCCATATAACATTGATGGGGCGGTAGTCCACACTTCCTCAAATGAAATTATCGCGTGTACCCATAATGGAAACCATAATGGAATGATTTAAAATTAAAATAGAGAAGAATAATGAAAAAATAAACATAATATATATATCATAAATAAATATAGTTTAATCTTAATGGTAACAATGATAGCCGGTAAGAGATAATTGGACAATCACTGTCTCTTGAGGTGTTATTTTTCCATCCACAGAAACAATATGTTATTCATCCATTAGATCAAGGTGTGTGTAAGTGTAGTCAAAATCTATCTCATAAAAAATAATAGTATATTAAGTATAATTGTTTTGTTATAAAATAATGAAATAAAATGTTTTTAGGGGTTGGATAAGTAAAATAAAAGAAAATATGTTAAGAAAACTCGTTGCCTTTATTTTGGGTAACTTCCTTTGGTTTAAACCAAAAGAACTTCATGAAGTGTCTTATAACTACGGTAAGGATTCTAGGACGAGTATAGGGATGTATGGAGATTAATTGGGTAGAGTTTGGATGATCCAAATGGGTTGAGAGGTGTGAGGAATTGGTTAGAAGTGGGAGATTTTTATAAGGGGGCAGAGGGGCTCTTTAGGAAAGTGTGATAATAATATTTTATTATATAATGATATTTGGTTTCTAATGGTAAAAACTAATTATAGTAAAATATAAGATGACTCATGGTCAAAATTAAATTATCCAATAAGAATTGGATAGGTTTTGGATATTTTTTTAATATTTATAATCTTATTTATTTAAATAATTTATTGATGAGGTAAATACTGCATCATTATTGTGTCATAATTAATTTAATTAAAATGATTTATAAAAATTAAAAAAAATTCCATGATGTAGGAAATACTTTTAAATTTCCAATGAATATTTATAATCTAAACTATAATTTATATAAACCATTGTAAAAATTAATTTACTAAAAGATATTTGTTTTTCTCATTTTTGTATTTCCTTTAAGTTAACTAATCTAATGTGTCATTATCACTCCCAAGTGGCTCAATGAGGTCCCAAAATCTGCCCAAAGATTTTAATGGTCGTAAATGACTCAATCAATAAGTTTTTGACTAGTGTTAAAGTAATTTTAAATTATTATATTTTTATTTTGACCTTGAATTACCCTATTTTCCTTTAACCGCGGTAAGTAAAAGTAAAAAGTTGAAATTCCCCATAAATTATTTTAATATTATTGACCACATTTTACTTATTAATAACAATAATGTATGTCGGATTTTTTAAATTAAATTTACAGAAGTGGTAAATTTTAATTTAAATGATATATTCAGTTTTTTTACTTTTGCTATGTGGTTTAACAATTCATCCAAAATTGACGTTTTTTAGAAAAATACATAAAATTCAGCCTCGGATATATTTTGTATTCCAAATTCAAAAATTAGGTATATTTTAAAAAATTAAAAACATATAATATTCAGTAATTAATTTAAAATTAATTTCCATTATCAAAACAAATAGCGTGTTTTTATGAAACAATATCTATCAGAAGATAGACACTTGTTTATGTCCAATTTCAAAGGAAAAATAATTCCAATGAATTATTTAGATTAAATGGTAAAAATTTAATATATATACACATTAAAACCAAATAAAAAAATAATCTAGTCATAAAAATAAATTATATTAAAAAGTAGATTTGAATTAAAATAATGTATTTTTCACAATTCCTTAAAAAAATTTATATGAAAAATACCAAAATTTTACCCAAGGTAAATTTTATTGTTCCGATTCTAGAGAAGAATTTTATTTTTTTAAGTAGATCATATAAAAGTGACCAAAACAATATGTAAGGAGGTTTATCCCTCAAAAGGTGGTAAATCTACCTTTTAAAGAAAATTATTTTTAAAATTAGATTCATTCACATTTTAAGGCTCTAACTTTTATTGGATAAATCATAAAAAAATTAACAAACATAGATAATTATTTTGTAGTTAGTTCTGTTCATTCCCTCCATTACAATGGCTAGGGGATAACTACCATTTAAAATAATAATATTATATTATTAGTGTGCAACGTAAGATTTCAAAGAAACCCATTGTTGAGTATCAGGTATGCCATCGAACACAGTGTCCGCTTTAATGTAAAATTAATATTTAGTTCAGAAAAATTATTAAATATGAAAAATGTCATGTTAATTATTTACCTGCGATGTTACAATAAGTTTCTTATGAGAATTATAGCCCATCATTGATTTGATTATACAACCATGGCTATGAAATTTTCCGAATTAAAAATATATGAACATTTTGGAATATAACAAGACTCTATCGTTACTGAATTTCCCCTTATAAAGGACATAGTAAAATAAAAAATAACATAACCTTTGAAAAAAAGACAATATATTCCCCCCACCTCCTGACACCTTATATATAAGATTCATCAATGATATGTTTCAATCCATTATAAGGACAGTTCCAATGAAGCCCACTAGTCTTGAGGAACCACCCATTGTATATATTTTCTATAATTCAAGAGAATGAGAAGATATCTTAAAGGATTCATGTCATCCCATTTATTTAGATGAATCCCCAGGTCTATAGAGAGTCCCCTCATTTAAACACTGAGTGTAGTCCTTAAGAATGAGAGACCTACAATATGATTCTTGTTCCCTACACCCCAAATTCAACAACATCAAAAATCCATAGTGATATGTATTTAATTATATGTCATATTAGTTCTCATTCCCTATAACTAGATGTAACACCCCGAGCTTCCACGATACGCTTCTCATTCAATAATGCAATAGCATGCATTGTACGCAACTTCGAGTTCTAAAACACCGCGACTAATCAAAGTAGATGTTATGAATAGTAATAACCACTTTTTAAAATTATAGAAATTTTATATTTCAAAATGGACTTCATTTTTGGATTCGGAATATCGAAATTAGCCTATGTTGAATTTTTGATATTTTTCTGAGAACTTCTAATTTTTTATGAATAGTGAAAAATACTTAAAATAAATTTTTAATAAAAATAATTTATTGTGATAAATTATACTATTTTGTGGTTTTAAGGTATAATTAGAATATATTTTTACCATTTTATACAATTGTGGTCATTAGAATTAATTTAACATTGAAATTGGACATAAACAATTGCCAATCTTTTGATATAAATTATTTCTTAAAAACACGCTATTTGTCGTAACAGCGGGAATTAATTATAAAAATAATTAATTCAACTTATATGTTTGGAATTTTGTAAAATAGACATCATTTTTGAATTTGGAATATCAATTATATCTTAGGGTGAAATTTTGGCCTTGTTCTGAAAAACTTCAATTTTTGATGAATAGTGAAACAACTAAGTGGTTGTTAAAAACTGATTTTTCGTTAAAATGAAATATTACCACTTCTGTGATTTGATTTTCAAAAATCCTACATACATGGTTGTCATTATGAAGTAAAATTTGGTTCAATGAGATTAAAATAATTTTTGGTGAATAGTAACTTTTAAGTTCTTAATCGCGATTAGAGGTAATTAGTGTAGTTTAAGGTAAAAATAATGTTTTAATAATATGAGATGAGATTGAAACATGTCCTACTTCTATTGGATGAGTCATGGCCGACCAATACAACCCATGTGTCAACTTGGGGACCCCATGGAGCCACTTTGGTTGGAAAATGACATTAATATATATTTATTTAATGTTAAAATTAAATTGACACAAACATGAGTTGTTTTACTAAAACAGTTTTTAAGTGGGGTTACACAAGTCCAAATTTTGACTATAAATATTCAGTAGAAATATAAAAATATTTCCTACATCATAGTATTTTTTTTATAATTTTTAGACATTAAATAAATTAAATTATTTATGACATCATTATGATGCAGCGATGACCTCATTATTTAACGATTTAAATAAAATGAGAAGATAATGCAAAATCCAAGGCTTACACTTGTCCATAGCCTATTGGATGACGATATTTCGAACCCGTATCAACTTAGCCACGAATTATATAAGTGTGGGACCTTTATAATCCGAAAAGCATTGTATAATAATGTAACATTTCAATCTTTCCAAAAGAGCCCCTCCTCTCCTCTTATAAAAGGCCCCCACCTCTACCATCTCATTTACACTTTCAAGCCATTTTTCTCGGCCAAACTCTGCCCAAATACTCTCCCAACATCCCCCGCTTACTCCTAGAATCCTCAATTTGGGCAGAACCCTTCCCAAGGAAGCCTTTGGCTCAAATCAAAAAGAGTTACCCGATTTTGAGGTAATGACTTCTCTAATGTTGTTTTGTTTTATTTTTCTTCTCCAACCCACTAAACTATTTTTATTCATTTCTTTTGTAACAAAACCAGTATCCTCAATATACTAGGATGTTTTTATAAGAATTATTCGAGCTACACTTACACACACCTACATCTAATGGTTAAAGAACATACAGTTTCTGTGGATGGCGAATTTCTGCCTCACGAAACGATGATTGTTCAACACTGATATAACACCTTCAAAGGTGGCCATTAAGATGTCACTATTTTTATATATGATATATAATATGTTTAGGTTTTACTTATTCTTCTGTATTTCTCATTTATGGCATACTTTATGATTTCCATTATGGGTAAAACGTGATAATTTCATTTTAGGAAGTGCGGACTACCTCCCCCTCAAAGTGATTTGAATCGTTAATGCCATATGTGGGATGTATAAAGGATGGAGTAAATGGTATTATACACTATATTATACTGGAATTATATTATACATTTACATCATTATGATTTCATTCCATTAAATATGAAATTGAAATGAAAGTAGCGTTCATGCGTACGTACGACTTACTGTCTCCATGAACGGTGCATTTCATTTCTTACCTCTAAATGCTACGTAATATTATAAATGAATGTATATACTGGATATATATGATATATATGAAATCTAAATCATGAATATAATTCTGGAGATAATGGATATTCTACCACATAAACAACTTGTAATTATAAGAAGTTTATTGTTGACTCAAGTACCAGATATCGACAAAACGACCGTTATTAACTTAAATAATTACATAATGTTCATATCATTGTAATAAGTGGTATAATAAGGATAATGAAATTGAAAATGGTTATTAATAAGGTATATATTAACTCTTCTTTATTATTCAGGAGGTTAAAGAACGGTTGAGTCAAGTCAGACACGAGGTAAGGGAATTTCTTAACCCAACTTCCATTCTTTGGGTTAATCTCCTACTTTCAAATTATGTCATGATATTATTATGTCCTATCTTGTATTTTTACATTATTTATGTGTACTTATTGTGAATACACATAATAGATCTATTTTATTTAAAAAAATGATCTTTGTAATGGAATTTCTTAACCCATCTTCCATTCTTTGGGTTAATCTCCTACTTTCAAATTATGTCATGATATTATTATGTCCTATTTTGTATTTTTACTTTCTTTATGTGTACCTATAGTGAATACACATAATAGATCTATTTTATTTTAAAAATGATCTTTTTAAGGACTTCGTCTCAATCTCCTTTCATTGAGTCATATTTGGTTTTATACACAACTTTCTTTTATACGGTGTATAAACCCCTTTGACTTTTACGTTTATTCAAAAGGAATCTTTTTTATATGAAGCGTTTTGCTAAACGACAAAAGGGAATGTTTTTCTTTCCGTACTTATGCGGCGACAATGACTTCTCCGCCGCTGTGACCATTATTTGAGTTTCAGCTTCCTCTACAAGCCATCATTTTTTTAATGAAAAATAAATACAATGTTTTAACTTTATTTTATGTTGGTATTGAAAATGGTTTTGAAAGTGTTTTTATTATATCAATGTGTTGTATTGATATATTGTGATTGAAATGTGGAAATGTTATGTTTCCTTTATGCATGTTTTATGCGATACGATTATGTTATGGTTTATGATATGTTTAAACCTATTCATATGAGGAATGTATTGGACTTAATAAGTGACGGGTGGAGCCCGCTATAGCTCCTCGATGCATCGGTAGGTCTCATGAGACAACTAGACGTGGAATTGGCCAAGGCCCTTTCCCAACTTGATTTATGGTTTTGGCCGAGGCCTTAATCATTTTAGACGTCTTGGCCGAGGCCTTGACAAAATGTTTCAGAATGTCCGGCATTATACATTCCCTCATTATGAAAGTGGTTATTGATATTGCATGTGATTATTCGACCAATAGAATATCCATGTGAAGAAGTGAATGGAATTATCTCATTTTACTTTTTCCATATTATGTTGATGTTCAAGTTTAAAAGGAATTTTTTTTAGTTATACATTGCCTTAAATTTTTATGTTTATTTATGAAAGATTCCGCAATATTGTTATCCTTACTGAGCACCTGAGCTCACCCCTTTCAATGTTTTAATATTTTCCAGGATGTGGAGAAGTTTTTTATGAATGACCTACAGGGATAGGCCGAAGAGGATATGAGTGTGGACTATGGAGACTTTGTTATTGTAGATTTTCACTTTATGATGTAATGTAACATTTATGAATGTATCTAGTGTTTCCAAGGCTACTAAACTAATCGGTCTTTCGAGACTTGATCTTTTGTGATCATGCCAATGTTACGAAGTAATGCACCGACTCTGGGTAGCTGGGGTCGGGGCGTTACAGTTGGTATCAGAGGATGTTTAGTACAAACCTTGGAAGCTAGATTTAGATAAACTCTGATTAGAGCACGTAGACCTAAGATGAACTTTGAGGATTAGTATAGAAGAACTTCCTAGAATTTTGGTATTGTAGAGATTTTGTGAGTTTTCAGAGCAATACTTCCCTGTCTGGATACGAGCAGGTAGAGGCGGCTCTGGCACAGATGTTCCTTGGGGTAAAACCTGAAAACACCGCTTTGAGCTAGACTCGAACGGGAACAGGTGCATGACAACGGGCCTTGCTGCACTCTTGGTTACGACACTCCCGGGGGATATGCTTAGGATAATTCTCATTTTCTTTACAAATAATTATGAAGGGTTTATGAGTATAAACTTCCTCAAAGAAAACATTTTTATGATTATGGATTATATCCATATATAGTTCAATTTATGTTGAGTGTTTTATAAGTATGGGATTATGTATTTTGATTCATAAACTAATCTAGTTTATTCCATTGTTTAGAAATGGCGCCTAGTGGAAGGATTGGAAACCGTATCAATGCACGAACTCCATGTAGGGATTGCCCTCCTGCTCAAGATAATTATTGTGGATCTGGAGATACAACTGGGGCTGATCAACTTATTACCATACTGGGACAACTCACTCAGGTTATGAATAATAACCTTACTTGTATGGAGCACCCTGATCCACAACGTGGAGGATCAATGCTAGACCGTTTCATGAGGCAACAACCACCAACCTTCAATGGGAGTACAAATCCTATAGTAGCTGAGCAATGGATAAATTCCTTAGAGAAAATATTCCATGCCCTGGGGAGTAGTGAAAGGGAGAAGGTTGTCATGGCAGTTTACCGCCTCACTGGAGATGCCGATCAGTGGTGGTCGCTGATTCAAAACACAAAGGAAGATGATGACGTATCAAATATGGAATGGAGGGAGTTCAAAGAGCTTTTCTTAGAAAAATACTTTCCTCATGACCATCGAGCAGATATGGAAAGGCAATTTCTGAGTCTGAAACAAAAGGAGGATGAGAATGTTGCAAAGTATGAGGCCAACTTTACAAGGTTATCAAGGTATGCTGCAGATTATATACGTAACCCAAGAAGTAATATTGATCGTTTCTTTGATGGGTTAAAGCCATTTCTCCGTAGAGCTTTAGTATCAGAATCGTTCTAAACATACAAAGATATTGTCTCGTGTTCTATCACGACAGAAAAGGAATTCTCTAAATCTTATGCCAACAAAGTAAAGCAAGAGAAGAATAGAACGGTGGAACAAGAGACAGGTAAAGGGAAAAAGGGAAAGAAGTATTTTCCCTTATGTGATAATTTTCGGAAGAATCACCCTGGTACTTGCCTAAAAGGAATGGGAGTTTGTTATAAATGTGGAGAAAAGGTCACCAGGCTCGTGATTGAAAGGGAAAGAAAGAGGCTATCAAAGTTGAATGCTACAATTGTATAAGAATGGGGCATTATGCAAATGATTGTCCTAAGCGTCAGGGAAACATACCTCAGAAAATGCCAAGGGATCAAGGAAAATCTTATGTTGTTACTACAGTTGAAGCGGAGTAATTAATGTATTGGTGCTTTTGGACTCATGGATTATATTCTGGTTATTAGAATAATGTGAT
Organism: Viscum album; assembly: GCA_963277665.1. Taxonomy (NCBI): domain Eukaryota; kingdom Viridiplantae; phylum Streptophyta; class Magnoliopsida; order Santalales; family Viscaceae; genus Viscum; species Viscum album. The sequence continues at coordinate 322,980,429 of OY728165.1, read as the reverse complement.
ATATATATAAGGATTATACTGCAGTACATGTTGTTTTCATTAAGGTTTTAATATGATTAAGGTAATCATATTTTTAGTATGTGACAATAAGAGAAACTTTTCTTTGTTTGGGGAATCTGATGTTACAATTGATTTTGGAATTTAGAGACCATTTAGAGAAAGTCTGGACGGAGGTATTTTGGATAACTATTATGGTTGGAATGGATTAAGTTGAACCATGGATAGTATTGTTTAAGGTTAAAGCATTTATGAAGATTATTTTTGGAATATTATGATACTATAGTTTTAGGAAAAGGACAACCTCCAGGGTGGGGCATAACCCGTCGCGTCAGACAAAGCTGCAGGAATCGAACCCACAACCATAGTGCGACAAGCCTTTATTTCCTACCACTAGCCTACAGGAAGTCCCTGGTTATTACAAAATAATTTTACTAATCTAAATGGTATGTGATAATATTTGTAACCTTATACAATTAGGATAAATAGAATATTTTTGAGTTTTGTTACCATTTGGAGTAAATGTTGGGTTTGTGGTAGAAAATTATTAACGAATGAAAGTATACATAACAAGTATGTATATTCCCTTACGTTCTTAGTAAATCTCCTAAATAAATTCCTCAACATTATAAAAGGTAACTTAAAACAAAAATGTTGTCGGTTAACTTTTCCAACTGGGGATTCAATGACTGTTTAACCAATCACAAGTTTGTGATTTTCTTGTGGTTAAACTTTCTCCTAATCTTGTTTTCTATAACTCTCCATCAGACCTTGATGGTTTGTTTCTCCTCCATATCCATATTTTCATAGAATCCTAGAATGGGCTATATCGGGTGATCTTTGTACTTATCTTGCTTTCTTTTAATGTTATATATTTATTAACCTTATTTCCGATGTGGGTTTTCCTCAAAGGTATTTTCTCTTTTCAACCTTTTATTTTCAAAGAAAAATTTCAAATTACGAGGACGAAATTTATTGAAGGAGGGGAAAATGTAACACCCCGAGCTTCCATGATACGCTTCTCATTCAATAATGCAATAGCTTGCATTGTACGCAACTTCGAGTTATAAAACACCTCGACTAATCAAAGTAGCCATTATGAATAGTAATAACCACTTTTTAAAATTATAGAAATTTTATATTTCAAAATGGACTTCATTTTTGGATTCGTAATATCGAAATTAGCCTATGTTGAATTTTTGGTATTTTTCTGAGAACTTCTAATTTTTTATGAATAGTGAAAAATACTTAAAACAACTTTTTAATAAAAATAATTTGTTGTGATAAATTATACTATTTAGTGGTTTTAAGGTATAATTAGAATATATTTTTACCATTTTATCCAATGGTGGTCATTAGAATTAATTTAACATTGAAATTGGACATAAACTATTGCCAATCTTTTGATATGAATTGTTTCTTAAAAACAAGCTATTTGTCGTAACAGCGGGAATTAATTATAAAATTAATTAATGCAACTTATATGTTTGGAATTTTGTAAAATAGACATCATTTTTGAATTCGGAATATCAATTATAGCTTAGGGTGAAATTTTGGCCTTGTTCTGAAAAACTTCAATTTTTGATGAATAGTGAAACCACTAAGTGGTTGTTAAAAACTGATTTTTTGTTAAAATGAAATATTACCACTTCTGTGATTTGATTTTCAAAAATCCGACATACATGGTTGTCATTAAGAAGTAAAATGTGGTTCAATGAGATTAAAATAATTATTGGTGAATAATAACTTTTAAGTTCTTAATCGCGATTAGAGGTAATTAGTGTAGTTTAAGGTAAAAATAATGTTTTAATAATATGAGATGAGCTTGAAACTTGTCCTACTTCTATTGGATGAGTCATGGCCGACCAATACAACCCATCTGTCAACTTGGGGACCCCATGGAGCCACTTTGGTTGGAAAATGACATTAATATATATTTGTTTAATGTTAAAATTAAATTGACACAAACATGAGTTGTTTTACTAAAACAGTTTTTAAGTGGGGTTACACAAGTACAAATTTTGACTATAAATAGTCATTAGAAATATAAAAAGATTTCCTACATCATAGTATTTTTTTTTATAATTTTTAGACATTAAATAAATTAAATTATTTATGACATCATTATGATGCAGCGATGATCTCATTATTTAACGATTCAAATAAAATGAGAAGATAATGCAATATCCAAGGCTTAAACTTGTCCAAAGCCTATTGGATGAGGATATTTAGAACCCTTATCACCTTATCCACGAATTATATAAGTGTGGGACCTTTATAATCCGAAAAGCATTGTATAATAATGTAACATTTCAATCTTTCCAAAAGAGCCTCTCTTCTCCTCTTATAAAAGGCCCCCACCTCTACCACCTCATTTACACTTTCAAGCCATTTGGCTCGGACAACCTCTGCCCAAATACTCTCCCAACTTTCCCCCTCTTACTCCTAGAAGCCTCACTTTGGGCAGAACTCTTCCCAAGGAAGCCTTTGGCTAAAATCAAAAAGAGTTACCCGATTTTGAGGTAATGTCTTCTCTAATGTTGTTTTGTTTTATTTTTCTTCTCCAACCCCCTAAACTCTTTTTATTCATTTCTTTTGTAACAACACCAGTATCCTCAATATACTAGGATGTTTTTATAAGAAGGATTCTAGCTACAATTAAACAAACCTACATCTAATGGTTAAAGAACATACAGTTTCTGTGGATGGAGAATTTATGCCTCACGAAATGATGATTGTTCAACACTCATATAACACCTTCAAAGGTGGCCATTAAGATGTAACTATTTTCATATATGATATATAATATGTTTAGGTTTTACTTATTCTTCTGTATTTCTCATTTATGGCATACTTTATGATTTCCATTCTGGGTAAAACGCGATAATTTCATTTTAGGAAGTGCGGACTACCGCCCCCTCAAAGTGATTTGAATCGTTAATGCCATATGTGGGATGTATAAAGGATTGAGTAAATGGTATTATACACTATATTATACTGGAATTATATTATACATTTATATCATTATGATTTCGTTCCATTAAATATGAAATTGAAATGAAAGTAGCGTTCATGCGTACGTACGGCTTACCGTCTCCATGAACGGTGCATTTCATTTCTTACCTCTAAATGTTACGTAATATTATAAATGAATGTATATACTGGATATATATGATATATATTAAATCTAAATCATGAATATAATTCTGGAGATAATGGATATTCTACCACATAAACAACATGTAATTATAAGAAGTTTATTGTTGACTCAAGTACCAAAGATCGACAAAACGACCGTTATTAACTTAAATAATTACATAATGTTCATATCATTGTAATAAGTGATATAATAAGGATAATTAAATTGAAAATATTTCCTAATAAGGTATATATTAACTCTATTTTATTATTCAGGAGGTTAAAGAACGGTTGAGTCAAGTCAGACACGAGGTAAGGGAATTTCTTAACCCAACTTCCATTCTTTGGGTTAATCTCCTACTTTCAAATTATGTCATGATATTATTATGTCATATCATTTATTTTTACATTATTTATGTTTACTTATAGTGAATACACATAATAGATCTATTTTATTTAAAAAAATTATCTTTGTAAGGGAATTTCTTAACCCAACTTCCATTCTTTGGGTTAATCTCCTACTTTCAAATTATGTCATGATTTCTTTATGTGTACCTATAGTGAATACACATAATAGATCTATTTTATTTTAAAAATGATCTTTTTAAGGACTTCGTCTCAATATCCTTTCATTGAGGCATATTTGTTTTTATACACAACTTTCTTTTATACGGTGTATAAACCCCTTTGACTTTTACGTTTATTCAAAAGGAATCTTTTTTATACGAAGCGTTTTGCTAAACGACAAAAGGGAATGTTTTTATTTCTGTACTTATGCGGCGATAATTACTTCTCCGCCGCCGTGACCATTATTTGAGTTTCGGCTTCCTCTACAAGCCATCATTTTTTTAATGAAAAATAAATACAAAGTTTTAACTTTATTTTATGTTGGTATTGAAAATGGTTTTGAAAGCTTTTTTATTATATCAATGTGTTGTATTGATATATTGTGATTGAAATGTGGAAATGTTATGTTTCCTTTATGCATGTTTTATGTGATACGATTATGTTATGGTTTATGATATGTTTAAACCTATTCATATGAGGAATGTATTGGACTTAATAAGTGACGGGTGGAGCCCGCTATAGCTCCTCAATGCATCGGTAGGTCTCAGGAGACAACTAGACGTGTAATTGGCCGAGGACCTTTCCCAATTTGATTTATGGTTTTGGCCGAGGCCTTAATCATTTTAGACGTCTTGGCTGAGGCCTTGACAAAATGTTTCAGAATGTCTGGCATTATACATTCCCTCATTATGAAAGTGGTTATTGATATTGCATGTGATTATTCGACCAGTAGAATATCCATGTGAAGAAGTGAATGGCATTATCTCATTTTACTTTTTCCATATTATGTTGATGTTCAAGTTTAAAAGGATTTTGTTTTAGTTATACATTGCGTTAAATTTTTATGTTTATTTATGAAAGATTCCGCAATATTTTTATCCTTATTGAGCACCTGAGCTCACCCCTTTCAATGTTTTAATATTTTCCAGGATGAGGAGAAGTATTTTATGAATGACCTACAGGGATAGGCAGAAGAGGATATGAGTGTGGACTATGGAGACTTTGTTATTGTATATTTTCACTTTATGATGTAATGTAACATTTATGAATGTATCTAGTGTTTCCAAGGCTACTAAACTAATCGGTCTTTCGAGACTTGATCGTTTGTGATCATGCCAATGTTACGAAGTAATGCACCGACTCTGGGTAGCTGGGGTCGGGGCGTTACACTAGAAATGATGGAAGATTTTACCACAGGGAACTGGGGGTGAGAAGCTAGTTAAATCAGTCCAAGATTATAACATAGTGATGTCCTATTCACCCAAAAAACAAGACTATAGTCGACTCCTTTCATGGATTCATGAAAGAAAAAATTTAAATAAAACATTAATCCCCTGGAATTTTACCTCATTGTCAGTGGGTAGAGACTCAATCTTGATATACCAGAGAAGGAAGTTTTATTTTGGTGGAATTCCATTGTACCATACAATATGACCCCAGGTGTCCCATGATTTTTAATCAATGAGCACTGATGTTGAAGCCTTACCTGAAAATTCTCTGATTGACGAAGCCATTCATACTCACCTTTCTGTATCATCATTTAGCATAATAATATTGATGATATCAAATGAATATTTGTTTAAAATTTCTTTGGTGGAGGTGGGATAACTACATTATTTATTGAAGGAAATATCTAGGACTGGGTATTTGGATAATCCAATCATGAATCCATCCCAATTATCCATCCCAAATCTAATCTCATCATTCCCATAAATCCAGCATCCATTGAACTATAGAATAGAAATGTTGATTAATATTATCCTATATATAATTTTAGCCCTTACCTCCATTATTTATTGGTTTATTCCATTCCTCAATGTGAATGTTTTTTCCCAGTCTTTTTCCTTCATCCACCACCCATGAAAACCATCTATGCACAGAGTTCATCATGTAAAATTCACCACTCAGACCAATCCAACCGTTATCCATAGGATTATCCATCATCACCTAATAATCACAATGAATCCTTCAATCTAAATGATAATTCCATGTAATGGTGGAAATAATATTCTCAATACTCTTGATAACTATATTTTGAATTTTATGCGCATAAATAAAATTCATGGAAATAAATGATATAATGATATTTAACAGAATTACTATTTTACCAAAAGGAAGTGAAGCTTCCAATTTTTTATTAAGGATGGGATACATCCAATCAAATAATCCATATTCTGAATAAGGTCCCAACTAGATGTGATTGGATATCCTAAATAATATATATCAAAGACCCTTCTATAGATCCATATATTAGATTAAATACCTTTTTCATGCCTTTCAAAAAAATATTTTGAATTATATACATTACATATATCACATTTAACTTCTTGTCTTCTCTATGTAATTTACTCGTTGATCTATTTTTATTATGCATATGGATTTATTTCTACCATTAATTATGATGACCATGAATTCTATAAACATTAAATTACATAAACCACTAAAATGTAGTATTCACTGAAACTAAAGAATTCTCTTATCTTGGATGTTGATGATAAAGAATATTCTAAGATAATTCCATGCTGATATAAACATGAATATATATAATATTTCTCCCTACCACATACCCAGAATATATATAAAAAACACAAATTTCCTACTCAAAAAATGGATAGAAATACACACAGAATTAAAACATCTAAAAAAACTAGTAGCTCGAGAAGAGAATCACATATACTTTAGAACCTGATAAATAAAACCCCAATCTATCCTTTCATAGGATTAATCCATGTTCACAATGATGATCATATTAGATCCACATGATTTCATATTGATGTCATCATTCATCTCTTGATAGTAGACGATGAAACCTTGAATAGATACTCAATTAATGAAACTATTATGTTCCTATGATATCAATCCATGGATGTTATTAGAGAATTTCTTATTTTTAACATTACTTATAATGTTATATGGTATGTTTTACATAATTATTGGCTGATACTATTTGAGCAAAGAAGGATCATTGAGTTTGGGAGTTAGAACAAGAGTGGAATCACTAATCACCTAGGACAAACTACATCCTAAAATGAAATCTTTCAAAACCCCTATAAGATCTCCCTTAACACTATCCCAATAGGCCACATAGATAGTTCATAAGAAACCATTAAGAACCAAGAAGCTTTTTGGATTGTGTGATGCCACATCATCACAAACATAACTCTCCTTAGGCATAGTTTATACGAGTACTTTTTTTTTATTAATCACAATATGAAGAGTAACCTAACTGTAGGTAAAAGTATTTACATTAAGAGTTAAGATTATTACCATATTAAAATTAAAATTAAAAATATTAAATGATGATTTATCATACACAATTACTCTATCGCATATGTTGAGTAATTGAAATATTAATCATGCATACGTGTGGACTACCACCTCTATGAATGGTGAATTTCATTTTTCACCACCACCATTCATGGAGAGTTATATTAATGAATTCAATATTGATATATTACATTTATGAAATTTTATTGTTCTATAAATTTTTTATTATCATTAAATAAAAATATTTCCAAACCCATTAAATCATTATTACATGCTCTCATTTCGGTCAGTTTTAACACTAATTTGAATCACATTATAATATTTATGATATGAATGATTAAGAAATATCATATATTTATAAGACAAGTAATAATAATTAGTTTAATATGTTTTAACTATCCTAGAATGGTTTTGTTGAATGTTAATATGTTTGTTAATATATAACAATTGGATTGTAAATAATGCCAAATCTAGTCATTCATAATTTACAATTTCAAAAACCATACCATTATTTTTCACCAAATGAAAAATGTATATAGTGAATAACTAAAAAAACATGATTAAATTATCATAAATAATATTATAATTATGAAATTTTTTATTAACAATAATCAATAAATCTATTACCAAGCATGAATTAAATTAGTAAATTGTTTTTCCCTCATCTTTTAATGAAAATAAACTATAATAGTCATTTGTGAAAATTGTTTAGAAAAATAGTAGAAAAAGATTATAAACTAAACTCATATAATTTAATATTGATGAAACATATTATTTTCAATTTTTTTATAAATCATAATATTTTTATTCAAGATGTTAGGAATAAGTGGAATGTTATTACGTAATTAAGCTAAAGGGTTCTTCTCAAAATACCTTTCATTAAGTCATGTTTTGAATTATCCACCATCTTCATTTTATATTGTAAATATACTAACAATTATAAAAGTTATTCCATGATTATGTACTAATTATGAGAATTTTCTATTTATCGTACACTCTTTTAAATATTATTATTTGAATCTTAAAAACACAGTAATGTGTGTTCTTGACTCAACTTTTTTATTCATTCATAATTCTTCCCCATTAATGTAATTTTTAATATAATGGTTTTTTTTATTATATGATGATATTGTAATTTCATTCCACATTATTCAATATATGATTAGATTTATATATTTAACTATTTATTTAATCTGATGATGTAGGGAGAAATTCCTAGCCAATCTAAATGTGCCATTTCTATTCAGTGACTATGATCTTCCTTCCAACACATGTCTTAATTTGATAAATAGAAATAAACATACTTTCTAAAGTTCTATTCAGGTTTGTATTTCATATTTTTTGGAATAATAACTATCACACATATCCTTATGTGGGTTCTGGAAAATGTTATTTCAATATATGAAAATTGTTTTCAATTCATTAAAATTCAAATGAATGATATTCTACTCCATATTTACATTTTAGAACAATTATGTATTTTCAATCATCTGTTGTTGAATATTTTTATAAATATAAATTTTTTTAAAATAATTTGAATTCATATTTTTGAAAAATACTTTTCAATGTTAATTTTATATTTTCCTCTTATGAGTATGGTAAAAGCATTTTCGAAGAACTCAATTAAAATTTCTCTCACCCTTAGACAATTGATCATAACAAATACTTCATTAAATGTTAAAAAACGTTTTCCTACATAATTTTAAATAATGATTATTTTAAAAAATTGAAAATATTTTTATATATTTAAAAATGAAAATTATTAATTTTAAACATAAATGTATTTTCTGAAATCTAATTTAAATGTTTTTTATTTTAATGGAATTATTATTAAGTGTTTTTATGTATTTTCAATGATTTTTTTTAAAAGTTTCATTATGGGAAAATAATTTTTTAAGTATCCTACTTGAATTTAAAATGGAAATTTCTATATTGTTTTTTTATTCTGTAATTAGTTAAATATATGGAATTTTCTATGAGTGTTAAATCCTTTCAAAAGTGAGATATGTAATCTTATTTTACGTATTGTTTATGAAATTCCCAAAAAGTTATTTTTATCAATTTAAACATATTTAATGATCCTTATTATATTCTAGGGATATTTTTATGCCTTCATACAACTAATTTAAATTTGTATCTAATGAAATGTTGTGTGAATGTATTCTAGAATCCCATACTTTTTTACGTGGGTTAATTATGTTGCTCTCAAAATATAAATGATCGAGATCGGGTGGAACAAACTTGTATCAATTATTGATGTGATGGGTCATATATCTACCTCTAATGAATTAATTTCAATATTATATCTCATGAGACATGTACACAATGGTGAAACTAAATTTTTCTTACAATAAATCTTTTGAGTAGTGAGTCATGTAAGCATGGGTGTGAGTACTGACTAAAGAAAGAGCAAATATCCTATGATTATGTTTTCTCCAATGATCCCTATTATTAAAATCTTAAATGGAATGTTATTATTTATTTTTTTATCCCTAGGTTATTCTTATGGGATATTATTTATTGATTCCACCCTCTTTTTTCCTAGTTTATTATTGTTCAAATGAGGTTATATATAATTTTATTAATACTTATGAGAATATGTTATTGTTCCATGTTAATTTTTTAAAATATTACTCCCCCAATCTATTATAATAATCTTATGATATATCCATTGATAAAATATTGATTTCTTCCCTTACTATGTGTTTGAGTTCACCCCTTCATTATGATTTCATACACAAGGTTATGAAGATGGGTATAATATGTGACTTGTCTTGAAGGGAGTCTAATTTAGTTCGATTATGGGGAAATGAAAAAAACAATGGTAAATTAATTTTTATATGGTTGATCCTACGAAAAAGCCTTCCATTATTTGGATAATGTGATTATTAATGAGATATAATGGTTAAATTACTAAAAATACGAATGTATAAAATTTTAAATATAAATTTTTATAATGTTATGTTTTTAAAGAATATATTTTTGGCACAAGACTTGTTAGTGAGGATCATTGTCGCATCCCAAGGATAACAGGATCCTTAATTTTATTCAGAGTTGATTTTATCAAATACAAAATATACTCATCGAATAAATATTTTTCTTCTTGTTGGGTAGAATTTTTATAATTTTTTATCCCTATTAATGTTTCCATGGTGGAAATTTTTTTATTCTCCACTATCTAGGTTATTGTATATCTCAAGAGAAGATATAAATTCAATATAATGTGGGGGTTTTTTTCAATGAATTTCACTTATATTCCCATCATATCATATTCTAATTCCTTTGAAAAAAATACTAAATATGTTATGATTCTATTTACTTTAAAACCAAGATGTTATATTTAAAATAAATTATTGAAAAGATTAAAATAAGTGAGATTAATGTAACTTTATCCCCCATATGTTTTTAGATGGTAGTAATTTCCCTTTAATAAGGGTTTTAGGTATAACATCGTATTTTTGGGAGAGATAAGTTTCATCAAATAATACTTACACCATCATCGTTGAGTAATGGATGTGTTCTATTTAATTTAATATTACACCCTAATATATAATATGTATTTCCATTGAAAATAACTTTTTTATTCAATATCAATCCTTATGCACAACCCCAAGTAAAAATAAATTATGATATAATACACATTTATAACCTATAATTTTAATTGGAATATATGAATAATAAAATTCACATTATAATATATATGTATAATGGTTTTAAAAAAATAAATGTATTTAGTAATTCATAATTACTAAGTACTCAATTTACATTGATATCATTTTATGCTTTGAAAATATGTTTTAATGGTTTTTAAAGAATTTTCCATATAAGTTATAATTAATTTATATAAATTTTAGATAATTTATTTTTACTAATTAATATATTTTTTTAAAAAGAAAGATGACATTATATTCAGTTTTATTTTTATTATTTTTTAAAAAAATTACTTCCACTATATAGTGTAAAATACTAATTTTTCTAAAACTATCCTTTATTTTACTAATCCAAACAATTTTACAACAACATTTTTTTTTGAATTTTAAATTAAATAATATAATTAAATATTTAATATAAATATTATAACTAGTTATTTTGTGATAAATATTAAAAATAATTTTTGTATAAGTTTATTTATGTTCTTACAAATACATTTTATAAAAAACTATTTCTACCCAGAAAATGTTTCCTCATCATAATAAATTAAATCTACCTTAATTTATTAATAATTTAAATTAAATTTATCGATTATTTAGGAATTAAAATATTATATAATTTATATAATTAATTTTTACCATGAAATTAATTGATGTAAATAATATTTTATTTCTAAATATTCATTTTTATAAAAATAGATTTTCATTCTGTTTAACACGTTTATTTAAAATTGTTGTACTAGACATATAAAAATTGAATATAAAAAATTATATTCCATATTCTGAATAATTATAATTAATATAATGTAGTAGGGTTAATTTATTTTAGGTTCATAATGAAAATAAAAAATAGTTAAAAATTACCACAGTTAAGGATAAAATAAGTTCTCCAGGGGTGGTTTGTCACGACCCGACCCTACAGGTCCTGAGTCGCAACAACCTCAAGCCCGCCTCCATAGGCTAGAGGCTGGCGACCAGCGCCGAAGGCGTAAAAATCTCGGGGAGGCCTTCGCCTAGGTACCTGTGCTCACGCATACACAACCCACAAGACGTAGTAGTGAAAAGAATAAAGGAAGCCAAAATATAGGCAACTATATCCCAACCACAGTCATACAACAACAACTAAAAAGAGGAAGTAACGTGCTGGAAGTACTAACAAGTAATCTGAAAAGTAAAGTGGAAAACACGCGCCCAAACACAAAGATGCCCCAACCCGGCTACAGGTGAACAAAAGAAGACGACTGGAGAGACTCCCAACTAAATGCTCTGGCAGGACCGTGGTATGCTGCTCCAACTGCCGTGACCTCTATGCCCCTCCGTAGTCACGATCGACCTGTCCGTCGTCTGCAAGGGCACACCAGGTACGGGCAAAGCCCAATCAGGGGTGAGTATAAGGATACTCAGTAGGATTCCCTGAAAGCTCGAGGGAGCAACAAAGAAGGCACTAAAGAGGTAAGTAGTAACTAAACAAGAGCACAAGAAAGGTTTAGTAAGGAGGGTGGTGCTCAACCCCACAGAAATATGTAGGAACTGACCCCAGAGGGAAGAAGTAGATGTAGGAACCAATTTGTATGTATATGTATATATATATATGTTCAAAAGGAACCCCGAACGAGCGCGTAAGGGGATCTACGCCTCCAAGCTCAGCCCAGAGTAATTCTCCATTACCTCAAAAGACTCCGTCCTCAACCCAGTATTTTGTCCCGTCCACCTAGGGAACCCATGTCATAGGGGCTCGATCTCCACACTTCGAAACTGTCCGCTTTAGGCGGCACTGACTCGCCCGACCGGTTTTTGGGTCGCGTCACAAGGACGCGTCTCAGTGGAAAAAAGGACCCCTCTTCCTCATGGGTCCCTATGTAACGTTAGAATTGTCACACCGCTGACCCTCATAATCAGGATCCCACTCTTCTAACCATGGGGAAAAGAGTCACCGACTAGCCACATGAGAAGGGCCCAGTCCGGAACGTCAACGAGTGACCCACTGCCCAGCACTGCTGGAGGGTGAACCCTAATACATCAGCCGGAGACCCACTGCCCAGCCCCGCTGAAGGGTATACCTGAATTAAATCAATGGGTGACCCACTGCCCAGCCCCTCTGAAGGGTAAACTCGGAACATGTCGACCAGTGACCCACTGCCCAGCCCTGTTGGAGGGTAGACCTGGGATACTCCGACCGGTGACCCACTGCCCAGCCCTGCTGGAGGGTAGACCTGGATCAAATCAAAGGGTGACCCACTGCCCAGCCCCGCTGGAGGGTAGACCCGGAACATGTCGATAGGTGACCCACTGCCCAGCCCTGCTGGAGGGTAGACCTGGGATCAGACGACGGGTGACCCACTGCCCAGCCCCGCTGGAGGGTAGTCCCTAAGGGGTCGTCGGGCGACCCACTGCCCTGCCCCGCTGGAGGGTAGACCCTGAATCAAACTGATAGATCCGCACTACCACTGAACTCACCAGGTGAAACTAACAACTCCATCGTGCATTGGTTCGGGGCACGTAAAAGAAGACCTACACTTCACATTAGTATGATCACAAAGGAGGTTCCACATGCCCCAACAGGTTGCATCGTTGCAGTTATCGTGGAAAAACACGCGAAATAGACTACTCACTCGCCCGATACGAGCAACTGGTGGATATGGTACTATTCACCATAGTTTGCCCGGGAGGGCCCGCACCCCAGCTCCGTTACCCATCGAACGAACGGCACCATTGAAATTCCCTTGGAAAGAAACACAGAATCAGCTACTCATGTTCCCTGAATGGACATCTGGTGAAAAAGCCGCAAAACACTACACGCAGCTCGAAGGTGGCTCATGGGGCCCACATATCAATTCCCACTTCAATGCCCGAAAACATACTGGAAACCTCCGCCTCGACTCTAGGGTCGTATCTCACCTGACGGCGCTCAAATCAGACATTGGGTGTGTCCGAGCCAACCCAAAAAAGAATTTCCAGCGTAGCACTTGACGCGCGTGATGCACCACCGAGCTTCTGTTCCGGGGATTAAAATTTCCGGAAGCCACCCCAGAATCTACTCCTTGAGAAGAGGATCATCCTGCCGCTGACGGAGTGTAAATCGGACACCCGTAGCGATATTTACGGGTGTCCGAAGCCGAAAGGGACAACCTTTGGGGCTGGACTGGCCTAGCTGGCCGGTCCACCCGGCCTGGGCCGGCCGCGGACCCGCGGTCTCCGCGCGGTTCCCGCTTCAGCCGACTGGCCGCGAGGCCGGTCATTGGTCACCGAGGAGACCCGCAGTTGGCGGGTCTTGGTTCCCCATGAGGGGTCATGCCGCGACCCCCTGTCTGCCTCGGACGAGCACGCCCCGCCGCCCATCCGGAACACCGCGCCGCCGCCCGCACGCCGCACTGCTGCCTGGAGCCGGAGCTACTGCCTGGAACTGGAGCTGCTGACTGGGACCGGAGCCGCCACCTACGAGCCACTGCGCCAAAGTTCGCCGCCGCTGCTGGGAAGTGCCGAACCGCCGCCCGGCTTGCCGGACCACCGCCTAGAACCGTAAATGTGGGGTATTTGGCCAGAAAAATTCTCGAGGCCTCCTCGGCCGCCCCGTGACACCAAAAATTGATCCGAAAGGATCGTTGTGAAGAAAAATTCAAGCCCCACGAAACCAGAGGCTTCTCTCGACGATCGGACGACAAAATCGACGCGAAGAAGACTAAAATGAAGAAATTTGCGAGAAAGGAAAAAAAGTATAAAACACGAGCCTACCTCGAGGGCTTTGCCCGACGCTTCTCGATCAGGATTCTGGAGCCGCCTTGCCTTGCCGGAGGGATGGAGGGGAGGGTGGAAGATTGTTGAGAGCCCTTGCACCAGGGAGGAAGGTCCAAAGAGGGTTAAGAGGGTGGTTAGTGGGTTTAAATAGAAAAACACACTTAATCACCCGCTCATCGGCCCGTTCCCGAAGTTTCATCGGGGCCGGGATTAAGCCTACCTTAGGGAAAATTTCGTGCCCCAAATGCAATGGCGTCCTTGAAATTTTAATCTGAGCTTTCGTTAAAGAGTTATAAAAATTCGACGCCCGTGACTGCCAAATTACGAAAATGCCCCCCGGGGGCGTTTTTCATAGTTGGTCCGCGCCCGCGAAAAACATACCCCTCCTAGGGTAAAAGACTCGTTCTGGACTCAACGACACCCTCAGTTTTCCTATCTGAGCTACCGTTCAGGAGTTATTAAATTTATTTAGCCTGCCCAGTGTGAACGCATGTCAAACTAATTTCCGGCCACACCGGGACTCGGTTTCGTACGCCGTCAGAACGCCCTGCTCTAGAATTATATCAAGAGAATTTCAAAGTCTCACAGGCTCAAAATCTGGGTTCTTATATCATTCCCTCCTTCACAATTTTTTCCCCGAAAAACAAAACTACAAAAATAGCTCGAGGTACTGGGCACGCATCTGGCTCTCCCGCTCCCAGGTGCTCTCTTGCACCCTCCCATGCTGCCACAACATACGAACTAGAGGAATGGTCCGTCCGCGCAGAGTCCGCTCCTTCCGGTCCTCAATCGCCACCGGGTGCTCCGCAAATGTGGCTACGTCCTCAATGTCCAACTCTCCCCAGTCGATGACGTGCATAGGGTCGTGCACATATTTCCTCAGCTGCGACACGTGGAAGACGTCATTCACTCTCTCCAGCTGCGGGGGTAGAGCGAGACGGTAGGCGATATCACCAACCCAGCGCACGATCTCAAAGGTCCCAATGAACCTCTGGGATAGCTTTCCTCCTCGACCGAACCTCCGTGTTCCACGCCGTGGGGAGACTCTAAAAAAGACATGGTCTCCCTGCTCAGACTCTAAGGGCCTGCGACGTTTGTCTGCATAAGACTTCTGTCTGCTCTGAGCCGTCCTCATCCGCTCATGAATGACCTTCACCTTCTCCATCGTTGCCTGCACTAATTCTGGGCCCACGAGGGAGGTCTCCCCAACTTCCGTCCAGCACAAGGGTGACCTGTAGGGCCTCCCGTAGAGGGCCTCGAAGGGTTCCATGCCAAGAGTAGATTGGTAACTGTTGTTATAGGCAAACTCTACCAAGGGCAAGTGATCCTCCCAACTTCAGCCAAAATCTATCATGCATGCCCTGATCATATCCTCCAACACCTAGATAGTGCGCTCAGTCTACCCATTAGTCTGGGGGTGGAAAGATGTACTCATCCACAACTTAGTCCCAAATTCCTCCTGTAGGCCTCGCCATAATCGTGATGTAAACCATGCGTCGCGGTCAGAGACGATCGTCAAGGGTACTCCATGAAGACGGACGATCACACGAACATATAACTATCCCAGACTCTCCACCGAGCCCTGCTCCCTGATAGCAAGGAAGTGTGCCGACTTCGTGAGCCGGTCGACTATCACCCAAATAGAGTCATGGCTCTTCGCTGTGCGCGGAAGCCCCGTGACGAAATCCATAGATACGCCGTCCCACTTCCACTCCGGGAAATCAAGGGGATGCAACAACCCTGCCAGAACCTGGTGCTCTGCCTTCACCTGCTGACAGGTAAGACACCGAGAAACGAACTCAGCTACGCTCAGCCTCATGACAGACCACCAAAACTGCCGCCGAAGGTCTCGATACATCTTTCCCACACCGGGATATATGACCAAGGGAGATGTGTGGAACTCCCACATCACCTCCTCACGCATCTCCACCGGTACTACAAATCGCCCCTAAAACAGGATCTCGTGATTCCCTCCTTTAGAATACCCATCGGGGGCATTGCCCATGGATATCTGATCACGCAGTACCTCGCTATCAGCATCTCCCAGCTGCGACTCTCTCACATGCTCAAGGAGAGAAGGAGTCAACACTATCGACTGTAGAAAAGTTGTACCCTCCTGCTCCACCATGGTCAGCCGAAGGGAATCCAACTTCTCTGAAGCTTCCTGCACTAGGTGAGCCTGGGACTTCCTGCTAAGGGCGTCTGCTACTACGTTGCCCTTCCCTGTAGTGTAGACTATCTCAAAGTCATAGTCCTGTAGAAACTCCAGCCAGCGCCTCTGCCTCAGGTTCAAATCCCTCTAAGTGAAGATATACTTGAGGCCCTGGTGATCTGAGTAGACTACAAAACGCTCACCCAAAAGGTAATGTCTCCATAGCCTCAAGGCGAAGACAACCGCTGCCAGCTCCAAATCGTGAGTTGTATAATTCTGCCCGTGGGGCCTCAACTGTCTCGACCCATATGCAATTACTGCCCGCCGCTGCATCAACACACACCCGAGTCAAGCTCCTGAAGCGTCTCAATATACGATGAACTCAACACCCTCCTCTGGCAGCCTCAACACCGGTGCACTAGTCAGTCTCTGCCTTAACTCTTCAGAGGCCTGCGGGCACTAATCGGTCCAGGTAAACGGTCGCCCCTTCCGTGTCAAAGCGGTCAAAGGGGCGGTGATCTTGGAGAAGTCCTCCACAAACCTCCTGTAGTACCCTGCCAACCCAAGGAAACTCTGCACCTCAGA
Source organism: Viscum album (assembly GCA_963277665.1). Taxonomy (NCBI): domain Eukaryota; kingdom Viridiplantae; phylum Streptophyta; class Magnoliopsida; order Santalales; family Viscaceae; genus Viscum; species Viscum album. Next base: position 322,963,338 of record OY728165.1, on the reverse strand, counting down.
CGCATTCCTGGGTGGCTCCCAAGCAAGCACCGCTTCTATCTTTGTGGGATCCACAGCCAATCCATGTTCCATAATGACGTGCCCCAAAAAGTGAACCTCGTGAATCCAGAACTGGCACTTCGAGAGCTTCCCATACAGTTGGTGCTCTCGAAGTAAGTCTAGGACCATCCTCAAATGCTCTGCGTGCTCCTCCTCTGTCGCTGAGTAAATGAGTATGTCGTCAATAAAGACAACCACAAACTGGTCCAAATACGGCTGGAAAATCTGGTTCATCAAAGCCATGAAGACGGAAGGGGCATTTTTCACACCAAAGGGCATCACCAGAAACTCGTAGTGCCCATATTGACAACGGAAGGCCAGCTTCGGAATATCACCCTCACGAACCCGCAAATGATGGTAGCCAGATCGAAGGTCGATCTTCGAGAACCACTTCGCACCTCGCAACTGGACAAAGTGGTCGTCGATCCTCGGCAAAGGGTACTTGTTATTTATCGTTGCCTGATTCCGGCGATGATAATCCACTGAAAGCCGTAGAATCACATCTACCTTTTTCACAAACAGAACTGGAGCCGCCCAGGGGGACACACAGGGCCTGATGTATCCCTTCTCACGAAGGTCATCCAACTGAAGTCGAAGCTCCCGAAGCACTGTGGGTTCCATTTGATATGCTGCACAAGATATCAGAGCAGTCCTCGGCTGCAAGTCAATGCAGAACTCCATCTCCCGCCTCGGAGGTAGTCCCAGAACATCTTCGGGAAAGACGTCCATGTAATCCACTACCACAGTAGGGATCCAGGTGCCTGTAGAGTCCGCTGCTCCGAGAGCCATGCTTGCCAGCTGGTGAAAAAAAGGTCGGGGTCTCCTGCTCAGAGTACCCATCTGCTCTGCCACGAGGTCTCGTTCACCAAGGATGGTGAACCTCGTCCCATCAGAAAACTCCCCTCTAACATGTCTGTGACGACAGTCGATCTGAGCATGAACCATAGAAATCCAATCCATGCCCAGGATGATGTTGTAAGTTTCCATCGTGATGACGAGTAGGTCCCACGTGAAACTCCTTCCCCCGAACGATAGTTCGCACTTTCTACAGATTAAATTCACCAACGAGGCACTTCCCGTAGGAACCTCAAGGCTAAGTGTAGGTGTCAGGGCCTCTACTGGAAGCCCCAACTCTCGTACCAACAACAGTGATAAAAAGGAATGGTTGGCGGCAGTGTCTACTAGTACTGAAGAAAGGGTGGAGTAAACACAAAGCGTACCTCGGACCATCTCGTGCACCGGAGGATCACGAACTCCCATGGCCTGAAGCTGCCCGCGACCCCTACCGCCAGCTCCCTGAGCCTGGCGTGGGCTGCCTGGAGGTGGTGGTGGGGGGATCTCAAAATGTCGTCCCCCACCTCCTGGTCCAGCCGCTCTGCCTGCGCCGCCTCCCTGAGGACTGTCAGGTCCTCGCCTCGGTGACCCCTGGTCACAGCGCTGCCTCTGCCTCTGCGGCGCTCCCGCTGCCTGCCACGAATGATCCACACTCCTGGTCAACCAATCCCGTGCTAGGTGCCCCAGTCCGTCGCAAGCATAGCATCTGACCTCCCCTGTCTGCCCTGGCGCCCTACGGTGCCGCTGCGGTGTGCGACCCTGTCCCTGGGTCTGCTCACGGAAGGGCCTCCTCGGCTAAGGCCCAGCCCTCTCTCGCCTGCCTGCTGAAGACTCTGCTCTAAAACGGCCACTGCTAGGTCCTGCTACCTGGCGTCCCTCGGCCAGGAATCTCTCGGTCAAAAGTGCCCTATCCAACAGACCAGCGTAAGTGGGGATTCACAAGGGCACCACGCTAGCTCGAATCTCTCTGCGAAGACCCTGCTCGAACTTTCGAGCTCGGAAGTAGCTGCCACGGATCATGTCCTGTGAGTAGCGCGTAAGATCAGTGAACCGGGCCGAATACTAGGACACTGACATCCCCCCTGCTTCAGCTCCATAAGCTCCTAGATCCGGACGGAGCGTAAACACGAGGGGGAGTACTCCTCCCGAAAAATCTACTGGAAGCCATCCCATGTGAGGGACGACTCGTCATGGGTCTGCGTCACCAGATCCCACCATCGCCCGGCTGTACCAAGGAAAAGACTGGAGGTTAGTGCCACCATCTGGTCCGCTGGGGTCTGTACCAGCCTGATGAGTCATTCCACTGACTCAAGCCAATTCTCTTCCACCTGGGGGTCCGGGTCCCCATGGAACTTCGGCGGCCTCTGTCGCTGGAAGTCTCGAAGCGCGCTCAGTCTGTGCGCGACCTCGGCCTGAACTGTCGGTACTAACTGCTGCTCCTCAGGTGCATGGGCTACTGCTGAAGCACTGGGTGGGAGGGGATCACGGGAGGGTCCCTGAACCGATGCCTCATCACTCTCCAGACCGTCATCACGAGCTGGAGAGGGTAACCTGGTTGGCTGCCGTCGTGGGGGCATCCTGAAAATTATCAAGGGATACCATGATCAGATGAGCATATATATATACATAACAGTAAAAACAAAGGGGAGCTGACTCAAACAAAGGACGGTCAAGGACTCATTCCTACGTGATGCATTTTTCAAAATTATATGCAACAAGTCTCAACATGCCGAGTCGTCAAGCAGGTTATCAGGGTCCTGGTAAATGGATACGTCAGCCGCCCGTACCATTACTAGACTCCTTGGCCTGAGATCCGCTCTCGAGACACGTTAACATCATTTCCCTGAGAACCCAACCAGTTCCTTTTTAGGGACGTCCGAACAATGTTCCAAGGAGCGAACCACCTTTGATACCACTTTTTCCCGACCCGACCCTACCGGTCCCGAGTCGCAACTCCCTCAAGCCTGCCTCCATAGGCTAGAGGCTGGCGACCAATGCCGAAGGCGTAATAATCTCGGGGAGGCCTTCGCCTAGGTACCTGTGCTCACGCATACACAACCCATAAGACCTAGTAGTGAAAAGAAGAAACGAAGCCAAAAGACATGCAACTATATCCCAACCACAGTCATACAACAACAACTAAAAATAGGAAGTAACGTGCTGGAAGTACTAACAAGTAATCTGAAAAGTAAACAGATAAACACGCGCCCAAACACAAAGATGCCACAACCCGGCTACAGGTGAACAAAAGAAGACGACTGGATAGACTCCCACTTGAACGCTATGGCAGGACCATGGTATGCTGCTCCATCTGCCGTGACCTCTACGTGCCTATGTAGTCACGATCGACATGTCTGTCGTCTGCAGGGGCACACCAGGTACGGGCAAAGCCCAAGCAGGGGTGAGTAAAAGGATACTCAGTAGGATGCCCCGAAAGCTCGAGGGAGCAAAAAAGAAGGAACTAAAGAGGTAAGCAGTAACTAAACAAGAGCAAAAGTAAAGTATAGTAAGGAGAGTGCAGCTCAACCCCACTGAAATATGTAGGCAGTGACCCTAGAGGGCGGAAACAGAAGTAGGAACCAATTTGTATGTATATGTATATATATATGCTCAAAAGTAACCCCAAACGAGAAAGTAAGGGGATCTCCGCCTCAAAGCTCAGCCCTGGGTAAGTCTCCATTAGCTCCAAAGACTCCGTCCTCAACCAAGTATTTCATCCTGTCCACCTAGGGAACACAAGTCATAGGGGCTCAATCGCCAAACTTCGAAACTGTCCACTTTAGGCAGCACTGACTCGCCCTCACGGTTTTTGGGTCGCGTCACAAGGACGCGTCTCAGTGGAAAAAATGACCCCTCTTCCTCGTGGGTCCCTAGGTAACGTTAGAACTATCACACCGCTGACCCGCACAATTAGGATCCCGCTCTGGTAACCACGGGGAAAAGAGTCACCGACTAGCCTCATGAGAAGGGCCCAGTCCGGAACGTCAATGGGTGACCCACTGTCCAACCCTACTGGAGGGTGAACCCTGATACATCAGCCGGCGAACCACTGCCCAGCCCCGCTGGAGGGTAGACCTGAATTAAATCAACGGGTGACCCACTGCCCAGCCCCGCTGGAGGGTAGACCCAGAACATGTCGACAGGTGACCCACTACCCAGCCCAGCTGGAGGGTAGACCTGGGACACTCTGACCGGTGACCCACTGCACAGCCCTGCTGGAGGGTAGACCTGGATCAAATCAACGGGTGACCCACTGCCCAGCCCCGCTGGAGGGTAGACACGGAAAATGTCGACAGGTGACCCACTGCCGAGCCCTACTAGAGGGTAGACCTGGGATCAGATGACGGGTGATCCACTGCCCAGCCCCACTGGAGGGTAGACCCTAAGGGGTCGTCGGGCGACCCACTGCCCAGCCCCGCTGGAGGGTAGAACCTGAATCAAACTGATAGCTCTGCACTACCACTGACCTCACCAGGTGACACTAACAATTCCATCGTGCATTGGTTCGGGGCACGTAAAAGAATACCTCCACTTCACATTAGTACGATCACAAAAGAGGTTCCACATGCCCCAGCATGTTTCACCGTTGTAGTTATCGCGGAAAAACACGCGAAATAGACTACTCACTCGCCCGATACGGGCAACTGGTGGATATCATACTATTCACCGTAGTCTGCCCGGGAGGGCCCGCACCCCGGCTCCAATACCCGTCGGACGAACAGCGCCATTGTGATGCCCTCGGAAAGAAACACAGAATCGGCTACTCATGTGCCCTGAACGGACATCTGGTGAAAAAGCCGCAAAACGCTGCACGCAGCTCGAAGGTGTCTTGTGGGGCCCACGTCTAAATTCCCACTTCAACGCCCGAAAACATACTGGAAACCTCGGCCTCGACGCCAGGGTCGTATCGCCGCTGACGGTGCTCAAATCAGACTTTGGGTGTGTCCGAGCCAACCCAAACAAGAATTTCCGACGTAGCACTTGACGCTCGTGACGCGCCAACGAGATTCTGTTCCGGGGATTAAAATTCCCCGAAGCCACCCCAGAATCTACTCCTCGAGACGAGGATCATCCTGCCACTAATGGCGTGTAAATCGGACACCCGTAGAAATATTTACGGGTGTCCGAAGCCGGAAGGGACAACCTTTGGGGCTGGACCGGCCTAGCTAGTCGGTCCACCCGGCCTGGGCCGTCCCGCGGCTTTGCCGCGTGGGCCGGCCGCGGACCCGCAGTCTCCGCGCGGTTCCCGCTTCCTCCGACCGACCATGAGGCCGGTCTTCGGTCACCGAGGAGACCCGCAGGAGGCGGGTCTCGGTTCCCCACGAGGGGTCGCGCCGCGACCCCCTGTCTGCCTCGGACGAGCATGCCCCGCCGCCCATCCGGAATGTCGCGCCGCTGCCCGCATGCCACGCCGCTGCCCAGAGCCGGAGCCACCACCTGGAACCGGAGCCGCCGCCTAGGACCGGAGCCGCCGCCTGCGAGCCACCGTGCCGAAGGTCGCTGCCGCCGCTGGGAAGGGCCGCACCGCCGCCCGGCTTGTCGGACCACCGCCTAGAACCGGAAAAGTGGGGTATTTGGCCGGAAAAATTCCCGAAGCCACCATGGCCACCCTATGACACCGAAAATTGATCCGAAAGGATCTTTGTAAATAAAAATTCAAGCCCCACGAAACCAGAGGCTTCGCTCGATGATCAGACGGAAAAATCAACGCGAAGAAGACTAAAATAAAGAAATTTGCGAGAAAGGAAAAAAAAGTATAAAACACGAGCCTACCTCGAGGGCTTTGCCCGACGCTTCACGATCGGGATGCCGAAGCCGAATTTCCTTTCCGGAGGGATGGAGGGGTGGGTGGAAGATTTTTGAGAGCCCTTGCGCCAGGGAGGAAGGTCCAAGGAGGGTGAAGAGGGTGGTTAGTGGGTTTAAATAGAAAAACACACTTAATCACCCGCTCATCGGCCTGTTCCCGATCTTTCGTCGGGGTTGGGATTAAGCCTCCCTTAGGGCAAAAGTCGTGCCCCGAACGCAATGGCGTCCTCGAAATTTTAATATGAGATTTCGTTCAAGAGTTATAAAAATTTGACGCCCGCGACTGCCAAATTACCAAAATTCCCCCTGGGGGCGTTTTTCATAGTTGGTCCGCGCCCGCAAAAAACATACCCCTCCTAGGGTAAAAGACTCGTTCTGGACTCAATGGCTCTCTCGGTTTTTCCGTCTGAGCTACCGTTCAGGAGTTATTAAATTTATTTAGCCTGCCCAGTGTGAACGCACGTCAAACTAATTTCCGGCCACACCGGGACTCGGTTTCGTACGCCATCAGAACGCCCTGCTCTAGAATTATATCAAGAGAATTTCAAAGTCTCACAGGCTCAAAATCGGGTTCTTACATGGGTAAACAAAGAGACAAAGATAAGAAAACCAAATTAACTTCTATAATTATATTTTTAATGATAATTCATCAATAAATTATATTATCTCTGAATCATTTTTAATATGTCCACATCCTTATTAAAGTGGAATTGTATTATTGATAGCTTTTAATTAATTCCATGTCATTCTATCCCTGTAGTTATAGAAGGGAACCTCATATCCTCCCTTTTCATAAAATTAATTATCTCTGAGAAAATACATACCCTAATGAATTTATATATTATTAATATTCATAATTGATCCACTGATCTTATTTAAAGACTACTCTATCTAGGATTAATGAATAGTCAAAATAAGTTCTTTTAATTAAAAGGTTTAAATCAAATCCATGATCTATAAATTTTATTTTTTATTCCACATTATATAATAATATTTTATATAATATAAAATCATTAATTAAATATTATATATTCACTAATATTTTATTAATAATAATCAAACAGGGTTTTCCACAACATTTAGATTAAGTATAAAATGAAGGTTTCACTCTTACACACATTTGGACTACTACTTCCCGGTAAAGATATAATGCATTTTACATCAGAATCATTCATGTTTGGTTATTATGATAGATCTAATATATATATGTGATATTTTTTATATAATTATTATTATATAAATTTGAATTATTATTTTCTTTTCTTTGGTTACAGCAATCAAAAAGATGAAAACATCATTCATGTGAATGTATATCCTACCATCTCCCCAAAGTGACATAATTAATATTTCATGAAAGATTTATATTAATGGATATACTATTATATATGATTATTAAATATTATAATTATGACATGATTATGTTTTTAATTAATATTTAATCATGATCAATGTTTAATGAACCCAACTTCCAAACTGAAATATATGTTAAAAAATGAAACAATTAACACCTAGAATTAATGATTTTAAAAAGAAATATGTAATAAATGTGTATTGAAATTTCATAAGTGGACCATATATGGTATTATAGTTTTGAATATGATAATTTAATAGAATTAAATTAAATTATAAATTATCATAGATGATGTTAGATTGATCATGAACTAATATAGACTTCATGATAGGGTTTTACAATATAATATCTTTGTTTATCAAGAATGTTTATGCGTAAATTTATAATGATGAAATTATATGATATATCAATAAGAAATATTATATACTTTCCTATCATTTTTTATTTATTCTCATTAAATATTTTCCGCTTATTTTTTGTTATATAATCACTCAAGAGGCCAAAATAATATAATTATGGAAAACAGGCATCAATTATATCATCAGTAATGAATCATTTTATTTCATATAATTATTTGATTTAAAATGTTTACAATCATTTTTTATCATTAAATAATTATTTTATAAAACAATTTTTCCCCTTCTTAATCATTATATAACACTATTCTAAGTTAACTGTCTTTTCATTTTCCAAATGATGTAGTTTTTACTTTTTACTAAAAAATTTGAAAGGGAGATTTTTTATTTTTAAACTACATGAAATTATTTCCCAAAAACTATTACCTATCTTTGAAATAAAAATTTCATCAAATGTTTCCATGGATATTTTCAACGAATGATTTTTACATAATATTGTTTATATTTTTATATTTTTAAAAAGTGATTTCTAAACTAATTTATTTACCTTCACAAAATGATTACAGTTATTTTTTAAAATTATATTTATCTATGGAAATATCCCTTGATGTTTCTTATAAATAACTGGGGATGAGATCAAATGATACCATATTTATTCTATCACTATGTGTTTTATGAAAATTTTTATTTTGTAATATTTATGAAACCCATTTTTTCCATTGGTAAAGTTATGATGAAATAAGAATTGATTTTAGTATCTTGTGAATTACATATGAAAAGATTATGGTTATGTGACAAGTGGTTCTATCAAATTCTACAATTTAATTCTGAAAACATTAATGTTTTATGAGATCAAATGGTATAAATGAGGTAATATCCATAACAAAAAATGGTATACAAGAGTTTATCCCTAGCCAAAAAGTTGAAATATATGAGGTTTTCTTAATCCATATATAGGTAAACTGGTGGCTTGACCAAGAATAATATGTGATGAATTTCTAGGTGGGTATACATGACATAAAATTTATATGATTATTATTATGCTATATATTATGGAACTATATTATAACATTATCATAAAAAAATATATTCTCTCTATGATTATTTTATTTGATTAATTTATGATTCATATATTATAAACAACCATGATTTATTCTATTTTAAAATATTGTGGTCAATGAATTTTTTTGTATGATTTTCAAATGATAAACTCATGTTCTTATACTCGTATTTTCATTTAATACATAAAAATAGTCAACTATTTATATCTTTCTTATTTTCCTATATTGACAATCTAATCACATTCAATATTTTGTTTCATTTTCCCTAGGATGTAGTGGACGGTTTTATGGATGGCATGTCTTAGAATTGATATAGTTGTAAATGACATAATAATTGATGATGTAGAATATTAGTATACCTTTTTATTATATAACCGCACATTTAATTTCACAAAACCATTATGGTTATACCGTGGACCACAATGATATATAATGAATATTCATATAATAAGATTTTAATTTATGTATGTGATGATTAGGTCGCCTCAATTGGTATTAGAGACTTTTATAGCTATTTTTGGAATCATTGTTTAGAAAAATTTAGTATAATCCTTATGATTATCCAAAATATAGGATAATTTCATATTTTATTATAAAAAAGGTGATTTGTTTTCCTATAAAATACATCCCAATCTGGAAAAAAGAAAGTGAATACAGCTATAGAACAATTTCAACTAGATGTTATGAACTCTGAGTGGAGGGGATTTTATATTTACTAAACTAACATAGGTTTGTCGTGAGTGGGAATAATACCACACCACTATCTAGACATAGATAGGGATATTCTTTGTCTAAATAAGGTTTTCTATATAAGTTAAAGATTCAAAAGGATAATGACCATGGATGTACAAGATTAAAACTAATGTCTCATGGATCGAAAACAAAGGTTCAAGATATAGAAATCATATAAATTATTTTCATTAACATATAATATCTCACTAAGATTATTATTATGAATTTTTTTTGGTTTTATTGAATAGTTTCAAATATAATGAACAATGTTAGTCCTGAAGGAAAATAAATTCAATGATTATTATCCCGAGAAAATAAATATGATGGTATATGGATTAAAAATTATTATTGTTATTCATGTGAAACATTATTAATTTATGAATAATTTTCAACGTCTAATTTAGAAAAGTAAGAAACACCATACATATGTGTCCATTATGATAAACCATAAATCATATTTTAGATGGTCCACTAATCCACTAATTATATAGAAATGGATCAGTAACCCTGAATAATTATTTTCTATTCCTTATTTCCATGATTTTTAAATTTATTTTTTATCTATTTGTCCTTCGTATAGAGAAGTGGATAAATGGTATAATCTTATTAAGAATTTGATGAAAAAATTGATGGAGTGGGATAAATTTAAGGCTTTATTTTTCAAAAATTACTTTCCACATATTCTTTTTAAAACTGTGGAGAATGAATGTCATGATCTATAGAAAAAGGATATTGAATCTATTAATATCTATAAATAATAATTTACTAGCTGCTCAAAAAATTATTTTGATATTTTAGTGGAAATAAAATGTAAGAAAGGTAAAAAATTCAATGTCATAAAATCATGTATCTAAATTGAAAAAAACATAAGAGGCATTATTAGCTGTTTAAAAAAATCAATATGCTATTATGGTGAGAATTGATACTAGAGTCACCAATAAATCTAAAATTTTAAAATAAAAATATATATGATTTATTGTAAATTCTAAATAATGTTGTTGGTAGAATATTATTCTTCCTTTATTAGGGAAGTGTGAAAAGTAAAATGGAGGAAATATTCATATGGTGACCAGAAAAGACATTAAGTGTGGAATGAAATAACATTTCGAAATAAAATCTCTCATTAATGGGACTAAACTACTTAATTATGGTAATAGTGATATAAAAACATATAAAGAACTACACAGACGCCAATGTTCTTAAAGCAAGGAGTATATGAATAATGAAAAACTGAATGAATATGTGGCTAAATAATTTTGATTGACTTATGAATCCTATTACTCTATGATAGAATGGTAAATATCATGCGATCAAAATTTGTGACGTGGGCTATGAAAAACAAGTAGTGAACGGTAATGTTCCCATCAATAAAATAATTTATAATATAATAATTTATTCTATCTTTTTCAACTAATTTATATATTAAAAATTTTATAAGGGTGTCACATCACCACACCAACAATTTGATGTATAGTAAATATTAAAAAATCATAATGGTTTAGTGATCATATCTTATTTCTATGATTCCCCTCCCATTTATGTTAGAGGGAATATTCTTTTAGAAAATATCATTAATCTCCTTAAAGTTAAATTTTGGTTTATTTGGGAATATATTGAGTTTATATGTAGTGATCATAAAACAATTTATAAAAATATTTCTTTTGAAATATACACTGAACCATCTTATTATTTATTATTAGTGTGTGGATAAATACGAACGTCTAAGGGAAATTACTTCCATTATGTGGTTCATGGCCCAAATTCAATAGAGGTGTCTATATATGATTATTATGGAGAATATCAACATTAATTGTATGTATATTCTAAGAGATAAATTAAATCTATATCTGAAATAGATTTATATGTGTCTACTAAATCAGGAAGGAATGTGTTTAATAGAACTCATACCATGTTTTAAAACAATTTCAAATACTCTGAATAGAGTAGACCAAATTGAGTTTCATTAACTAATGAATAAAATATAAGAGAATAATGATAATGGATTCATTTGACCATGTGCAACACCTTAGTGTGAAAATATCATTTTTAAGAATAATAATTATTAATGTGACTCTGTATTGATTTTTGGGAACATAAACAGACTTTGATCAATAATAAGTACACTCTAGCCTATAATAATTTATTTTTAGGAATATTTTGAGGGGAAAATAATTATTCCAAGATATATATTGGATCTAGAAGAAATATATTACGTCTTAAAGGAGAGGGATTACCCAATACTACATTCCATTCAAGTTATAAACATTAATAATTTGAGGTTTTCCCATTTGGTCGTATGAATTACCCCACTATTTCTCTGGATTTAATAAATAGAGTGTTTATATATTAAATTTATCTATCTATGGTAGTATTTATAGATGACACTCCTATTTATTATACGATTAAGGAAGGCGATGAAGATAAAATAAGTATTTTGTTGAATATCTTATGGATAATCCATACTAAAATATGAAAGTTTGTTATTTTTGGCTATATAAAGATAAATTTTTGGGATATGTAATATCATGTGCTGATATATAATTGGAACCATCAAAAATAGAATTTAATTAATATTTTCCTAGACCAACCACAATGAACTAGATCTATACTTTTCAACTTTATGATGGATAATACGAATTCCTTGATAAGGGGTTCTCATTCCTATCTAATCAAATAACAGTGTTAACCTAAAATGTATATATGTTCTATAAGACTGATGAATGTGATGAAAATTTTATGGAATTGAAGACATTGATGGATAGTGAAACTATGTTCACACTACCGTACAATAAAGAGGGGTCAAATATTTACAATAATGTTTCATAGAAATTATATGGAAGGGTTATTTTTTAGAATTATATGTTGATATCTCATTATATATATCGATTAGGGTTCATGAAAAAAATTTCCCAACTAATGATTTTGAGTTATAAGGAATAATATTTACATTATTAATATGGAGAAATTATATTTAAAATAAATGGTGTGACATAAATATGGATAATAAATTTTCAATGAATATATTTCATTTGAAATAGTTGAATATAACCCATAGAAGAAGGATTTAATTAATTAATTATCATGAATTACAATTTCATTTCCGTCATAGGAATGAAAACAAAGTAACTGATAATTTGATTAAAATGTCCATCCTATATTATATATTATGAGGATCAAAGTATTCAATTTTTTTGAATTTTAAAATTAATACATTGATATATTAATTGAAGTGGATAATTATTATCTTTATCAAATGAGTGTTCATCTATCTATCCATTTTATGATTAAAGATGTGCAAAAAGATGATGCGAGGGAGTAAAGAGAAGTGACAAATTTTCCTATGTTCAAAATTTATTAGGATAGTGTGAAAATATACAATAATATTTTATACGTCCCTTCATTACAAAAAATTATGAATGAACTATTAGTAGTGTCACATAACTCATAATTCACTATTCATCCTAGAATTATGAAGATATATAGAGATCTGATGGAGTATTTATGATTGGACAACCTAAAGAGAGATATTACAAAGTATATATCGTGGTTCATGGTATGTTATGAAGTTATAGATGAGGGAAAAAAGTCTATGATGATTTTACAACCATTTCCCATTACATAATGTAAATGGAAAATAATTACCATGGATATTGTCCTCAGACTCCCCTAAACATCTAAAGTGATAAATCTATTTTGGTTTTATTAAATATTATAATTATATTTTCACCCTCCATTGTTATCATATTATATTATTATCTTGATGAATATCACATGATTTATATAAAAAAAGTTGTATGGATTTATGGATGACCATATTCCATTGAATTCGATCGATATCTATGGAATTTTAGGATGTTTTAGTGATGTCTTAAACAATCTATAAATTTATATTATTTAATTAATATGACATAACATAAATAAATTAATGTTATGTTGAATATTACCATTCAATCCATAGAGGTTATTTTTAATCTTGTTCTAAAATTTTCAATGTTTTTTAGGGTAAACACCTTCCTCAACAAGATTTTTTCCGACAAAATATCTTTAAATTAAGAATTTAGATGGATCTTTATGAATCTATATAGAAAAATAACATAATAATACAAACATGTTGTGGTGAATTTGTGATATGAAAAATATATTTAATTGTTCTATTTCATGAAATGATATATAAATTATGATTCATTAAAAAACACATAAATGTTTTTTAGTGGTCAAAAAAATAGTATGCTTGAAATCATTAGAATGATGATGAATTAGATGTTGGAGAGAAATAATTATGAATAATTTTTCTATGGAAAAAAATTATGAGATTCATAAATATATGAAATATGATTCATATATATATATATATATCCAATTATTCAATATTTTGGATCACACTGTGATTGTTGCCTATCATTTGACACTTCCACTGAATCATTATCATGTTCTGGATTTGATCCATATATCTATCCAGAGTAATTACATACATTATCCTTTATATATAATATAATAATATTTCTCAACACTATATAAATATATTTACTATAAAAAATTTATATATATTTTATTATAGATAAATATTTCTATGGAACAAGACAACTAAACTATTTAATATTCTTTGAAGGAATTATATATTTGAGGAAGTTGTATAAGAACCTCAGGATGTAATAAATCATATATATCGTCATATTATTATATTAAGGTGATATAATTTTGAGAATGAAATTAATTTTATGTTGGTTATAATTTAACAACTAAGAATTTATAAGTACTTCCTTTGAAATAAACAAGTGGTATTTGATTGATTTCCCTACACTAATCATCGAATCTAAATGAACTGTGTTGTATTATGATGTAATAATATGGATATTAAATTGGTAAGTATGAATAATAATATCCAAAATATAATGGATATGAAATAATTTTTCAAATATTTATAATTTAATTGTTAATTCCAAATAAAGAAGTTCTCAATTTTCAGTAACGTCATTTCTTGCATTAAAAATATGTTTTCCTAAAAAATGTTTTCAAATAATTTTTCGATGTGGAAATTATTATTTAATTAAACCATTCAGTTAAATTTTATTTTATTAAATTAGTATCGTATTTTAAATCAACATTAAAATTTTATCATAGGTTGTTTTTTGGGTTTTTTTATAAAATGTTTTATTTTTCAATGAGTGGTGAAAATTAATTATTTTTGTGCAGTATAATTACATTTAATTAAATAAATAATTTAAATTTACCAAAAGTTTTTTATTTTATCATAAATTATAATATTTATCTATAAATTATAAATAAACAAATTAATTACATTGTAATCAACATTATACATTCTTTTGGAATAAGTTCATTTTTTCATAAAGACACAATTTTTTAAGAATATTTTTTTACATGAAATGTATTACTATAATATTATATTAAATAATTCCAATTCTATAAAAAATATAAATTAAATGTAACGCCCCGACCCTAGCATCCCAGATTCGTAGCATTATTACATATCGTTGGAATGATCACAAAAGATCATGTCTTATAAGATCAATTAGATTAGTAGCTTTGGAAGTACAAGATATATTAATAAGGTTTACATTATAATAGAAAATAAAAAACTACAACAACATAGTCTCCATTGTCCAAACTCATAACCCCTTTGACTATACCTACAGGTTAGTCATAAAATACTTCTTCACATCTTGGTAAATGTAAAACATAGAAAGGGGTGAGCTCAGATGATTAGTAAAGATAACAATATATCGGAAACTTTTATAAATAAGCATAAAAATTATAGGCAATGTATAATAAAAACAAAAGCCTTTTAAAAATGAACTTCAGCATAATATGGGAAAAATAAAATTAAATAATTCCATTTACTGATTTATATGGATATTATACTAGTTGAATAATCACTTGCAATTTAAATAACCACATTCATAATGATAGAATTCTGAATGCCAGACTATCATTACCACATAGTCAATGCCTTGTGAAAAAACTACAAATAATATTTTGTCAAGGCCTTGTTAAAAGACACTAGTTTGTCTCATGATACCTACTGATTCATCGATGAGCTATAGCAGGCTCCACCCAACACTTACGATGTCCAACGCATTCCACATATTAATAGATATAAACATAACATAAACATTCGTATTGAAACAAGCATACGAAATGTCAATAATTTCTCCATAAACCAAGCATGGTATAAAAATAACACATCCACAGTCAAACATATCAAAAGTCCTTCAATACAATATTGAAGTTTTTTATCATAATAAATCAACTTCAAATAATCTTAAAATCCATCAAAGGATGTTGACATAGATGAAATCAAAACCATTTTAGAGAAATATCTCTTTCTATTTTGAAATCATTTAAAAGTCACGATAATTATAAAATAAAACATTTATGTATTAAAATATTATTATAAGATTGTAAGAGATGCTTCATTGATTTTATAATGGCAGAAAATTGTCACAACCACTGTATACGTCAAAAAAATACATTTTTACCTTAATTTTGTCGAAGAGGTTAAAAAGGACATTGTTTGGAAAATGATAGAAATATTCCTCTATAAAAATCTTATAAAAAATCAAACAAGGGTATAAATTACTTCAACCCATATTCTATAAAATAGTAAGAATGTTTTGAAATACATTTTTACGAAACACGGATGTGGATGATAAAAAGGTCCTAGTAGATACTTATGTAAAAACAACCTCGGATAATAATGAGATTGTGAAATTAACCCTTACCTTGAACTTCTCCTTGATCGTGGGTTGGTTAGCCTCCTGTATAATAGTTAAATCGCTGTTATTAAATTATACAAGAATCATATATATTAATATTATACCATATATTATCTTTTAACATTTCTTTGTTAATAATATCTTAGTATTATCATCAATTTTGGTGTTAACTAATTCATTTTCCTTTTTATGATTTGTTATGTGAGTCATATTTGTTATGTTTAGTATGTATCTTTTTCATATGAAGAATGGTATCAAGTTCGTAGAAATTATTTTTAATCATTAAATGAAAATTTGTCTTGAATGGATACGATGGGGAATGAATCTCATCGCACTCGAGGAGACGGTAATCCATACGTACACACGAGTGACAATATCATTGTTTTTTTACTAAAATATTATTTAATTGGATTGTATACCAAATATAAAGAATATTTATCATGTTATATTTATTATTTACATCAATTTTACATCATTATTATACCTATCCAAATAATAATTTAGTGAAAAACAATTACACCATGACATGGAGACGGTAAGCCGTACGTACGCACATATGGTGACATGTTATTCAAAGGATGGATAGAATAATTAATTTGTTTGTACCATATTTATAATAACATCACATTATATAGAATATACTAGAGTTATTTTTTTATAATATAACCAACAATGAAAAATCAAGTGGGAGATGAAAGGAACTTGAAATAGGTGATGAAATATTTACCTCTTCTTCGGGTTATTTCACTTGATTTGATCAAAAGGGATACATAGGGTGGCTTTATGACTAAATAGACTCCATTAAGTTGAAGGTAGGACAGTTGAGAGGGTATTTGGGCAGAGGATGGACGATCCAAATGGCTTTGAAGGTGTTAATTAGAGAGAAGGTGGAGTTCCCTTTTATAAGAGGGGTGCGGGGCACCTTAGGAAAAGCTAGAAATATTATTTTATAATAAATTAATTTTCGGTTTCTAATGGCTATAAAGTGGATTATTTAAAGTCTAAGGTGGGGATAGGTCAAAAACCACACAACCAATAGGTATTATATTGGTTCTGTCACTACATAAACTTTTTCTTTTAGACTTATCTTTTAGTTAAATAGTTTGAAATTTACCGTGTCTCTTTGTATTTTTATATTATATGGTTAATAAAAATACTATATACTTCCAATAGAACCCCAAATGGTTCATTAATGTTACACCTATTATTATATAAGTCCTTTTAATGAACTTTATTTATTTATGAATAGAATATCAATTAATAAAATAATATTTGTTTTAAAAACTCGTTATTGTCAATTTTGACACTATTTGGTATATTGTTTTTTCTAAATTCATAACAGCAATATTAGTTCAAATAAAATTCATATAACCAACCCTATTGTGTCATATTAACCTAGAAAATTATTTTAATTCATAAAAAGTCTCAAATTACATTTATTAAGATATTTATAATGTCAAATATTTTAATATTTCATTATTTAGGTAATTACCGCATCATCATTGTGTCATAAATATTTAATAAATTTTAATGAATAAAAAATATAAATAAAATACCATTATTTAAGAAATATTTTTATCTTTCTAATAAATTTTTATAGTCGATTTTATCTTATGTATAACCCTATATTAAAAATGTTTTAGTTATTAAACCTTGATTTTAACTCTTTTAACTCTTCTTTGAATTAAACAGTAATAAATGTCCTAATCTAATCCAAGTTGACCAAAAAGGTTCATATTTTTTTCTTAATGTTGTTTTTGGTCGAATTATACTTATCAAATAAAATTAGGACATGTGTTAGGATAATATTAATATCATTTTTACCTTTAATTACCCTATTTACTTTTACCTGTGGTAACTAAAAGTAAAACGTTACTATTCACAAAAAATTATTTTCATCTTATTGAACCAAATTTCACTTAAAAATATCAACCATGTCTCTTCTATTTTTGAAATTGCACTCACAGAAGCGGTAAAATTATGTTTTATGTGAATTTGTTAATTTTTCTAGGCGGTGGGTAAAAGACGGTGAAAAGTTGAATTAAATTTTTATATATCTAAACATATTATAAAATGACTCCAATGAATAAAATTGAACTTGTATTTGTATTATTTATCTATTTTGACCAAAAATAAATCTACATAAAATAACTAATTATTTAAAAAAATCGGTTTTAACCAATAACTCAGTGTTTTTCACTATTCCTGAAAAATTTAATGTATCCAGAAAAATACCAAAAAATTCACCCTAAGATAATTTCGATATTCCGAATTCAAAAAAGATATCCATTTTGAACGATATGATTTATAAAAATTAAAAAATTGGTTATTACTATTCATAACGGCTAGTTTGATTGGTTGTTGTGTGTTAGGACTCAAAGTTGCGTACAACACACGCTATTGAATTATACAAAGTTAAGCGTATCGCAGATTCTTGAGGTGTTACATTTTATCCTCCTTCAAATAATTTTGTCCTCGAAATTTCTATAATATTACTGCATAAAAAGTCTCGGGTGGTTCTTCATCATAAGTTCATCGGGTTCCCACGTTGCCTCTTCCATCTTATGGTTTCTCCATAGAACTTTTACCAGGCGAGTCATCCGGTTTCACAGCACTTGTTCTCTTGTATCAAAAACCTTGACTGGCTCTTTGCAATAAGACATATCGGGTTCCAGTTTAAATTCCTCATAGGTGAGTACATGCATTGAGTCAGGCATGTATTTTCTCAATAGTGATATGTGGAATACATCGTGATCTTTGGAGAGACTTGGAGGCATTTCCAAACGGTATGATATAGCCCCAATTTGTTCTAGAATTTCGAAAGGTCCGATGTACCTGGGACTCAATTTACCCTTCTTACCAAAAGGTATAACATATTTCCATGAACATACCTTCAAGAAAACATGATATCCCACCTGAAATTCCATATCCTTCCTTCGAATATCGGCATAGCTCTTCTACCTACATTGAGCTGCTTTGATGTTGTTTTGTATTACCATAACATTTTCCATCATTTCCTCTACAAGTTCAGGGCCTATGAGTTTTCTTTCACCAACATCATCCCAACAAGATGGTGTGCGATATCTCTTTCTGTATAATGCTTCATATGGTGCTATCTGAATACTTGAATGAAAGATATTATTATAGGAAAATTCTACCATAGGTAAATATTGATCCCACATACCTTGAAAGTCGAGTGAACATGATCTCCACATGTCTTCTATGGTTTGAATAGTCCATTCTGATTGACCATCAGTTTGGGGGTGGTAGTCAGTTCTCAAACGAAGTTCAGTATCCATGCCTTTCTGAATAATTTTCCAAAATCATGATGTAAAACATGGATACGATCAGAAACAATCGATATTTATACTCCATGAAGTCTCAAAACATTATTAATATATAGTCTTGCTAGACGTTCAAGTGGTAGATTTTCTCTTATAGAAAGAAAATGTTCTAACATGGTTAGAGGATCAACAATGACCCATATTGCATCATTCCTTCTAGGAGTATTTGGTAGTCCCATGAAAAAGTACTTCGTAATAGTATCCCATTTCGACTCAGGATGGGAAGAGGTTGCATGGATCATATAGGTTGTTTCCTTACAGCTTTCACTTATTTACAAACCATATATCTTCACACAAAATCAGAAATCGCCCTATTCATGTTGTCCCACCAAAATGCTCCTTCAAATCCATATACATTTTTGTGCTCCTAGGGGGTATAGAGAAATTAGAACTATGAGCATCTTCCAAAAATTCCTTTTTCATATCTGGTATATCGGGAACACAAATTCTCTTCCCCGTGTTTCAAAATTCCATCTTCATGTACAAATTCACTCAATCTCCCATCATTCGCAACATTAATCTTATTTTGAAACTCTTCATCATCAGTCTGAGAACTCCTTATTCTTTCTAGTAAAGATGATTTGGAAAGCATTTTAATAAGTATTGTTCTTTCACCTTCTATGGTTATTCCCATATCCATCTTTACTAGATCCATGTATATAGGCTCTTTTTCAACTCTCATCTTATTTAAAACTCCCTGATCTTTTCTTCTCAAAGCATCTCCCACCCTATTGGCCTTCACCAGGTGGTAGTGTATGATGCAATTATAATCCTTCAGTAGTTCAAGAAATCTCCATTGCCTCATGTTGATTTCTTTCTATGATAAAATATACTTCAAACTCTTGGGATCGGTATATATCTCACATATTTCACCATAGATATAAGATCTTCATATATACAAAGAAAATATTACAGTTGCTAACTCAAGATCATTTGTAGTATAGTTTTTCTCATGAATTTTTAGTTGTCGTGATGCGTAGGCTATAACCCTATCATTCTGCATAAGGACACAACCAAGTCATTTCTTTGAATCATCACTATAAATAAAAAACCAATAATTCCTTGATGGTAGAGTAAAGATATGAGCATTGACTAATCTTATCTTCAGTTATTCGAAACATTCTTCACACTCTTTTGTCCAAACAAATTTGTCCCCTTTACATGTGAGCTTTGTTAATGGGTTAGCCGGTTGGGAAATTTTCTGGACGAAATGTCAATAATAACCTTCTAAACCAATAAAATTACGTACCTCAGTTATACTCGTTGGTTCTGGCCATTCTTGGAATTCCATGGTCTTTTAAGGATCAACGGAGATTCCATCCTTAGAAATAATATGGCCAAGAAAAGAAATCTCCTTAATCCATGATTCAAACTTCCTAAACTTCTCATATAATTCTTGTCTTCTTAGAGTCTTCAGGATAATGCGCAAGTGATTTTCATGACCTTCATAGCTTTTGTATTATAACAATATATCATCAAAAAATACCACTACAAAGTCATCAAGGTATTCCATCAAAACTCTATTCATTATATCCATGAAGAAAGAGGGTTCATTATTCAACCCAAAAGGCATTACTATAAACTCGTAATGCCTGTACCTGGTTCAAAATGTTGTTTTAAAAATGTCTTCCTTATTCATACACAAATGATGATATCTAGATTGAAGGTTAATCTTTGAAAATTATTGATCTCCATTAAGTTAGTGGCATAAATCATTAATGTGAGGTCGGGGATACTTGTTCTTTATTGTTATAGCATTGATCTCCCTGTAGTCAATGCACAACCTCACAGATCCATCTTTCTTCTTAAAAAAAGGATAAGGGCTCCACAAGGAAAAAACACTATAGATAATAAATTCCTTATTACTCAATTCTTCTAGTTGTTTCTTTAGTTCCACTAATTACACAGTTGTCACGACCCGTCCTCGGGGCCCGTGTCGTGACTACCCCAAGCCCTCCTTCTATAGGCCAGGGGCTGGCGACTAGCACCAAAGGCGTAAAATCCCGATAACTGGGAAGGCATTGCCTTTATAAAAGAAAACAACCACCACAGAGTACAAGAGGAAACAAAACACTAAGTACAAAAGAAAAGCTGAAAATTAAATGGGCCAGAATACAAACCCAAAAGAAAGTACGACTACAACTGAACAAGGTACAACAGCAAAAATACAAACAGCTTGAAGAAGGAAGCAGCTCCTGGGTCGTCCTCCTCGGATCCTACCTTAAGGGTAGGTAAAAATATCCTCCTCCACGCTCTCGTCCGTCAATCTCCTCTGTGAAACGTCACGTCGTGTAGTCCACCTATGGGTACTGACTCGTCGTGTAGACCACCTCCGGGTACTGTCCAGTCCTCGAACACTCGGCCTCCATCCGCACTGCTCGTCGTCTACAACCAACACAACGAGGAGCGGGCATAGCCCGTGCAGGGGTGAGTATAACAATACTCAGTAGGGACCCTGAGACCCTCAAGGTCTCACTAAACCAACAAGGATAACCACAAAGAAGATCTCAACAGATATCCTCTACTTAGGTATATGCCCATACATATATCTAACTTATCAAGTAACCCATCTCAATCATGAGGAAACACAAGGATTGTGAAATCAACGGATAACCACTACCCAGGTATATGCCCATACATATACCTAAGTTAGCAAGTGACCCATCTCAATCATGAGGTAAAGACAAGGTCAAAAGTCTCAGCTCAAACCAGGATTTTCATTATCGAAACCGTAACTGCTGAAGAGCTCCGTCTCTGGAGTGTACAATGGTCCTTTCACGACTCCGAAGTACTGCTCACTAACGTAAGACTACTGGGGTACTCCTCCTGTCGAGTACTATGGGTTTGTGGCCAACTACTGGGTGCTCCGTCCGCTGAGGGTCTGCCGCCAAATACTGGGCGCTCCCACTAATAGCCTACAGAGGTACTCCTCCTGTCGAGTACCGCGGGTTTGCGGCCAACTACCGGGCGCTCCATTTTCCATGGGTCTGTCTCCAAATACCGGGCGCTCTGTCCACTGGGCTAGTCGACTCAATCCAAGTCGAGTTGGTCAAGTAGTCGTCAGGTCTCAGCCGGCTACACGGTCTCCGTACTACACACGCTCATCTCCGGGAGGGTCCGCTCCACGAGCTACTGGTCGATACTCCAAGTATCACAAAGTCCCGCAATGAAGTATCTCAAAGGACCGCCTCGTCATAGGGGTCTCAACGCAACAGACGACGCGTCAATCGGACTGCCGGTCTGTGAGTTATTAGCCTTTTCATCCCAGGGGCCCGGTTGGTTTCGTGAGTGAACTAACCCGGCTGTATCTCAACTGTACCCCGAACTCCCATAGAGTATACTCATAGGGACCGTTAGTCAACGTGATCACCAACGCCGCTGACGGTTCGTCAAACGGACGTCTGGTCTGAAAGATATCATCTTTTCCGTTCCAGGGGCCCGGTTGGTTTTCGGTGCGATCCAACCCGGCCACTATCCATCTGCATCCAAAACTCGGCGATGGATGCCAAAAGTTCTATATCATCAACAGGAACTCAACGCAACAGACGGCGCATCAATCGGACGCCCGTTCTGAGAGTTATTGGCTTTTTCGTCTCACATCCACCCTGAGAAACATCCCAGGAGGTCACCCATCCTGATCACTACTCTATGCCAAGCACGCTTAACTATGGAGTTTTAACCGCATAGGCTCTCGAAAAGGAAGGTGCACCTTGAGTATAGTATACTGAAACGACCGTCTCGATCCAAGGATCGTGTTGCCGCTGACAGCGAGTCATTTGGAGGCCCGTAGCCCAAGATATGGGAATTTGACCGAAAGTGGTCCGAAACTGGGGTGTCTGGGCCCGGGCCGACCCAGCCCGACCCCCACTGGGTCGGCCGAACCGGTTCGACCCGCCCCGGATGGCGACCCGGCCCGACGACCCGGGTTTTCGCGGGTGCGTTACTTAGCGGAATGAAACGGCGGAGCTCGTGCGGGCCCCACCTCACAAATATCCTACCAAGAGGGTAGGATATTTCTGGATAGTACCATATCTGGTTCAACTCAGTTTAAGCTGCTTTTAAGTGGCTTCAAGTGGCCTCCAAGTGGCTTAAGTGAAATAAAATAAAGTTGTCGAAAAAACTATTTTATTTCTTAACCTTAAGCCCGAAAATTTAAAAACCACACCCGAGCAAACGCAACTCCAGAAGAGGCGTTTCTAAGCGAATACCGGCGCTGCGATTTCATCGGTGCCCTCAAAATTCGATTCCGGGCACCAGTTCAAAAGTTAGAAAAACTCGCTCGTCCATTCACTGAACGTACCCGAGCCAAAATTCGGAAATTGATTTTGGGCACACCGGGTCTCGGAATCAGGCGCCGTCAGAAACTGCGTTCTTGTAAAATTCCAAAGAAAATTAAAAAAAATTCCTTGGAATTTACGGGTCTTTACATTACTCCCACCACAGGGCTTTACGTCCCCGTAAAGATTCACCACAAACTTAGGGAAACAAAGCGGTACTGAGCACGTATCTGAGCCTTTCGCTCCCATGTGCTCACCCGGAGGTTCCCGTGCTGCCAAAGAAAGGGCACAAGAGGAATCGAACGTCCTCCTAGGATCTGCTCCTATCGATCCTCGATCCCCACAGGATACCCCATAGAAGTCACCTCATCGCCACCATCCAGCTCCTCATGGTCGATGATATGAGGAGGGTCAAGCACGTATCTCCTCAGTTGGGATACGTGGAAAACATCGTGCACCTAGTGCAACAGAAGTGGATGGGCCAAGCGGTAAACCACCTCGCCTACCCAGCTGAGAACCTAGAAAGGTCCGTTGAACCTCAGAGATAACTTGCCTCCCTGGCCACATCTCCGTAAACCTCGTCGAGGTGAGACCTGTAAGAATACGTGGTCGTCATCCTCGAACTTCAGAGGTCTCCATTTCTGTTAGAACTGAAACTCAAAATGACATCTGCTACAAGGGTAAGGTTGACCAACTCAAGAGTGATCGGTCGCACCCTCCTGTGCAAGAGTTACCCTGCGTTGCCTGTGGTTTCCTTTTCCACCGACCAAGGAAAACCCATCCCGACGTTTGCCTAAAACCGTCAATTTGAGTATGAATAGTTATTGACCATTCCATACTCAATCTAACGTCGTAATGCCTCGACGCTGCCACCAAGAGATTCCCACCAGAACTCTTACCTCGAGGGTCTGACCACACCGTCAGCGTAAGTGTGATTATCGAGTCTCCTCCCAAGGTATCTCCAGACGTGAGGGTCAAGTCCACGGCTTACCGGAAACTCGAGGTCTGGAACAAGATTTGTGAAAGCAAGGAATGATTCATATCGACGCCTATTACTACAGCAGCTAGTAATGGACACAGACTGTCCCTTGAATCATTTCTAGAGCCATTGGGTCACACTCCTTGGCCGCATGCAGCCACACTCTTCCTCCGCCCTCCATCTTCCTATGCCTGGAAAGAATAACTAAGGAGGGTGGTTGTACCATGTTAGGATGTACACCACCTCATGCTACGCTCCTAGCTCTGCCTCCACGTCTGTCACTTCGCAGACTCATCTCTATTTAAAGCTTCCTCTTCTTGAAACATTTAACACACCCGAGTCTCTAAGACTGGCACCGGTTTCCTGTTTCTTACTGCACTGTGTATTCTTCATCCGTTCCTGGGTGAACTGCACCTCCTTTAGTCTCACATGAGCTGCTATGATTTCTTCTTTTCCGATAAGAGAAATCTGGTCTCATCCCCTGGATGAACCACATTTGTTGCCTAATACAGTCAATCTTGACATAAATGATGCATTCATGCCATGGATGACGTCGTAAAGCCTCAACGCAACTACTAAGATATCCAACTGTCACTCTCGCCTCCAAGGGTCGAGTCACACTATCGGCATCAGTGTGAGGTCACTGGGTCTCCTCCAGTAGGAATCTCAAAAGTGAGGGTCAAGTTAACAGTCTTAACCAGGACCACTCAGTATCAACCAAACAAAAAGGATAGGAAAGCAAACATCACATGATAAGTGTCTTTTTATTATTTCAGCTCATAATACAAAGACACGAATACAAAAGCAACATGGAACTAGAAGTACAAAGGACGTATCCACTAGTTCCGCTCCTGTCCACCTGCTCCCAGAGCTCTACTGCCTTGTCCACTGCTCGGCTGTTGCTCAAGCACCCGCCGCTGATTCTGTCTCGGTGGATCCTCCAACACCCGCTGATCAACCGTGCGGGGGGTCGTACAGTCACGTGCCCAGTGACCCTTCCTGCCGCAGGAGAAACACTATCCGTTTCTGGAACGCCTGGCTCTGACCCCACCCCGGGTGCCCCGCACCACTGATCCTAAAACCCGAGATCGTCCAACTGCTGGTCTGGTCCTCCTGGACCTTATAATCATCTGTCTACTTACCACAGATGACTCGGCAACTGGTCGAAAACCCTGCGGCAAAGGCAGAAGCTCCTGTACACGCTCGGGGTGTAGATCTACTGGCACAAACTCCACCCTGATGAAGGTCTCGAAGTCTTCCCATGTGAAGGCCATCCCATCGCAAAACTGAAACAAGTGGCTCCACCACCTGCCTGCTACTGCCTGAAGGAGGCTGGCAGAAAAGAACACCATGATGTCTGCCGGCGTCCCTACTAGCCTAAAGACTCTCACCACAGCCTCCAGCCAATCCTCAGTCTCCTGCGGGTCCGTCTCTCCCCGGAACCTGGGTGGCCTCTAGCGCTGGAACTCATGCAGCGCACTCAAGTGGCGTGCATCGCCTACTGCTGGGGCTGGTGGCATCGGTGGCCCAACGTATGGTAGTATCGCTGGTGCCTCCGCTGGTGCCTCAACTGCAAGAGGGCCCTGTACCGAATCCTCGTCACTCGACAGGCTATCAGTACGCACATCCCTCTGGGCTCTAGCTAGTCGTTCGTGAAAAGGCATCCTGAAAGAAACAACGTAACATGGCCAAACGTTTATACCTGGTGAGCTGACCTGGTTTGAGCTGATATTTAAAAACTTCTGGAAACACACACGCAATCAGTGTTTTCGTGCACAAAGTTGGAAATCAGTTGTCAGGGTCCTGGTGTATGGATACGTCAGCCGCCCACAGCAACACTGGACTCCCTGAACTGAAAACCACACTCGGTACTCTTAACACTATTGCTTCACAGAAAGAAACAGTCAGAGTCATAAGTTCTACGGTAGAACCGAACTCCTCTGATACCAATTTGTCACGACCCGTCCTCGGGGCCCATGTCGTGACTACCCCAAGCCCGCCTTCCATAGGCCAGGGGCTGGTGACTATCACCAAAGGTGTAAAATCCCGATAACTGGGAAGGCATTGCCTTTATAAAAGAAAACAAGCACCACAGAGTACAAGAGGAAACAAAACACTAAGTACAAAAGAAAAGCTGAAAAGTAAATGGTCCAGAATACAAAACCAAAAGAAAGTACGACTACAACTGAACAAGGTACAACAGCAAAAAGACAAACAGCTGGAAGAAGGAAGCAGCTCCTGGGTCGTCCTCCTCGGATCCTACCTGAAGGGTAGGTACAGATAGCCTCCTCCACGCACTCGTCCGTCAATCTCCTCTGTGAGACGTCACGTCGTGTAGTCCACCACTGGGTACTGACTTGTCGTGTAGTCCACCTCCGGGTACCGTCTAGTCCTCGAACACTCGGCCTCCGTCAGCACTTCTCATCATCTGCAACCAACACAATGAGGTGCGGGCATAGCCCTTGAAGGGGTGAGTATAACGATACTCAGTAGGGATCCCGAGACCCTCAAGGTCTCACTAAACCAACAAGGATAACCACAATGAAGATCTCAATAGATAACCTCTACTTAGGTATATGCCCATACATATACCTAAGTTACCAAGTAACCCATCTCAATCATGAAAAAAAACAAGGATTATGAAATCAAAGGATAACCACTACCCAGGTATATGCCCATACATATACCTATGTTAGCAAGTGACCCATCCCAATCATGAGGTAAACACAAGGTCAAAAGTCTCAGCTCAAACCAGAATTTTCATTATCGAAACCGTAACTGCTAAAGAGATCCGTCAATGGAGTGTACAGTGGTCCTGTCACGACTCTGAGGTACTGCTCACTAACGTAAGACTGCTGAGGTACTCCTCCTGACGAGTACTGCGTGTTTGTGGACAACTACCGGGCGCTCCGTCCGCTGAGAGTCTGTCGCCAAATAACGGGCGCTCCCACTAATAGCCTACAGAGGTACACCTCCTGTCGAATACCGCGGGTTTGCGGCCAACTACCGGGCGCTCCGTCCGCCGTGGGTCTGTCGCCAAATACCGGTCACTCCGTCCACTGGGCTAGTCGACTCACTCTAAGTCAAGTCGGTCAAGCAGTTTTCAGGTCTCAACTGGCTACACGGTCTCCGTACTCCGCACGCTCGTCTCCGGGAGGGTCTGCTACACGAGCTACTGGTCGATACTCCAAGTATCACAAAGTCCCGCAAAGAAGTATCTCAATGGACCACCTCGTCATAGGGGTCTCAACGCAATAGACGGCGCGTCAATCGGACGCCCGGTCTGTGAGTTATTAGCCTTTTCGTCCCAGGGGCCCGATTGGTTTCGTGAGTGAACCAACCCGGTCGTATCTCAACTGCACCCCTAACTCCCATAGGGTATACTCATAGGGACCATTACTCAACGTGATCACCAACACCGCTGACGGTTCATCAAACGGACGTTTGGTCTGAAAGATATCAGCTTTTCCGTTCCAGGGGCCCGGTTGGATTCGGTGCGATCCAACCCGGCCACTATCCATCTGCATCCAAAAATCGGCGAAGGATGCCAAAAGTTTTGTATCTTCAATAGGAACTCAACGCAACAGACGGCGCGTCAATCAGACGCCCAGTCTGAGAGTTATTGGCTTTTTCGTCTCACACCCACCCTGAAAAACTTCAAGGAGGTCACCCATCCTGATCACTACTCTAGGCCAAGCACGCTTAACTATCGAGTTTTAACCACGTAGACTCCCGAAAAGGAAGGTGCACCTTGAGTATAGTATACCTAAATGACCGTCTCGATCCAAGGATCGCGTTGCCGCTGACGGCGAGTCCTTTGGAGGCTCGTAGCCCAAGATACGGGCATTTGACCGAAAGTGGTCCGAAATAGGGGGGTCTGCGCCCGGGCCGACCCAGCCCGACCCCCCCTGGGTCGGCCGAACCGGGTCGACCCGCCCCGGGCGGCGACCCGGCCCGACGACCCGGCCCGGCCGGCGGCGCGGCGACGCAAGCCGGGGCGGCGGCGCGGTCCGGCGCGGCGGCGCGGACCGGCACGGCGGCGCGGCCTGGGCGCCGTTTGAGTGCCGCGTGCAGGTGGCAAAGCCCCCCCCCCCCCCCTTTGAGAACTGCGGCCCCTTAATTGGGGCCGCTTTTGAGACCCAGCCGGGGGAAATTAATTCCCCCGGTCTCCACTATCCGACCGGCCCGCACTGGCCGGCCGGTTTCGCTAGCAAGGACTGGCGACGGCCGGTCCTTCCTTCATCGACACCGGCGGCCCGGTGCCGGCCACTGGTCATCTTGCTCCGCCGCGGCCCGGAACCGGCCGCGGCCTATACCGTCTGGCGCGATGCGACGGCATCGCTTCCCTCCACTGCGGCCCCGCTCCGGCCGCGGCGCCTTTGACTTTCTTCGACGCGACGCGATGGCGTCGTGTTCTTGGATTTCTTTCCACCGTGCGGCGCGACGGCGCCGCGCAATAATTGTCGTGCGATTCCCGCATGGTGCGACGACACCACGCCATCCCGTTCCATTCGCAAGGAAACAATTATGAACATAGGAGGGGGGTTCGGCCGTGTTGGTGCGGTCCGGGACCCCCTCTCGTTAGAAAATAACATTTAATCCTTTATCCTCGAAGTTCGACATTCTAGAATCAAGAATGGAAAAAAATTTATCAACAATCCCCTACCTTGGATTCAAGTGCGGAGCACGCCAATCAAGCCGTGGAAGACTAGCGTCACGGAGGTCGGGCGTCGCGGAAATCGAACATCGTTTCCGTTGACGTCGAGGTGCGTCCGAAGAGGTACGTCGCTGGAGAAGCTTCGTAAGCTGACAGAGATAGTCCGAGGAGGAAACTGCATCTCCTTTCCTTGACACGGGAAGCAGATCGAAGAAGCGGTGTCGTCGATCTTCGGAAACACACCGGCTACGAAGAAGAGAAGTGGCGTTCTTCGCCGGAGCTTAAGTGTTCTTCGTGTTCTTCGTCAAGGTTGAAGAAGATGGAGAGAGCATCTCAAAATCTCTCAAGGTGGAAAATGAGACCAACCCAAAATAAAATAATCTTAAGCCTAATTTTATTTACACGACTAAACATTTTAATTTCCAAAGATAAGAAACGAACCATTAATTCATAGAATTAATTCAACGAAAGAAACAGCTCATTTAATTTATGAAATAAACCACCCAATTAAATGGTTTGTTAAGAATTTAAGAAAACGCGTAAGTTGACTTTCATAATGACGGGTTTTCGCGGGTGCGTTACTTAGCGGAAAGAAACGGCGGAGCTCGTGCGGGCCCCACCTCACAAATATCCTACCAAGAGGGTAGGATATTTCTGGATAGTACCCTATCTGGTTCCACTCAGTTTAAGCCACTTTTACGTGGCATCAAGTGGCCTCCAAGTGGCTTAAGTGAAATAAAATAAAGTTGTCGAAAAAATTATTTTATTTCTTAACCTTAAGCCCGAAAATTTAAAAACCACACCCGAGCAAACGCAACTACGGAAGAGGCGTTTCTAAGCGAATAACGACGTTGTGATTTCATCGGTTCCCTCAGAATTCGATTTCGGGCACTGGTTCAAATGTTAGAAAAACCCGCTCGTCCGTTCACTGAACGTACCCGAGCCAAACATCGGAAATTGATTCCGGGCACACCGGGTCTCGGAATCAGGCGCCGTCAGAAACTGCGTTCTTGTAAAATCCAAAGAAAATTAAAAAAAATATCCTTGGAATTTACTGGTCTTTACAATAGTGTCTATTCTATATGGGGTATTCGATATGGTCCTTGAACTAGGAATTAAATCAATGGAAAACTCAATTTCTCATTCTAGATGATGTCTAGGTAAATCTACTAGAAACACATCAACATATTCATTCAAGCTAGGTATATCCTCTATTTGAAAATTCATTTCCACACCCGCTGTTATTTCATTCTCTTCCTCCCCAATAATTGAGTTTAGTTGAGCTACTGGGGGTGAATCTAGATAAGAATTAATTGGTGACGATTCTTTTTAAAGATAAGGTGTTCTTTATCATCGTCATCAAAAATAGTAACCTCATTCTTCTTACAATAAATTTTTGCATCATGGTCTGAAAGCCAATCCATAGTGAGGATTATATCAAATTCAATAATGGGTATGATGATGAGATCAGTAGATAAAGAACATTTATATACTCTAATGGGAACTGATTCAGAAAACATTGTTACGATGATACTTCCCTTAAGAGTTTTTACTGACAACTCCCTTGTAAAATACAATTAGAAATATCCAAATTTTCTTAGCAAACTAGGAAGATATGAAACAATGTGACAGTCTAAAATCAAATAAAGCATTGGATAAACATGAAGAAACCATTATATTACCTGGCACCACATCTTTTGGAGCTTCAACATTAGTATTAGTGATCACATAAGCTTTCCCCTGATCCCTTAGTCTTTTGTGAGATATGTTTCCGTGATGGTTAGGACATTCATTTGTATAATGTCTCATCTCCCTGAAATTGTAGCATTAAACATCGATATCTTCTTTCTTCCCTTTGAAATCACGATCTTGGTTGCCTTTTTCACCACACTTTTAACAGACTCCCATAACCTTCTAGAAAGTACCAGGGAGTTTCTTACCACATTTAATGCACGATGGATATTTAAATTTTCTGTTCTTCCCCATATTTCCATTTCCAGAGTGTTCATCTGATATCTTCTTCTCTTGCTTCTCTTTAATGTAGTAAGAGTTAGAAAAAAATTTTCTTTCTTGATAACACACGAGACAATATCTTCGTATGATGTGAAGAATTGTGAGACTAATGCTCGATGGACAAATGGTTTTAACCCATCAATGGAATAATCAATCTTACCTCTTGGGTTACATATATAATCTGCCGCATGCCTTGATAACCTTGTAAAGTTAGACTCATACTTTGAAACATTCTTGTCATCCTTTTTCCTCAGACGTAGAAATTGTCTTTCCGTATCTACTTGATGGTCACGAGAAATATATTTTTCTTTGAAAATATCTTTTAACTCCCTCCATTCCATACTTTATATTTCTTCATATTCTTTTGTGTTTTGTATCAATGACCACCATTGATCAGTAACTCCAGTGAGGTGATAAACTGCCATGACAAATTTTTCCCTTTCACTACTCCCAAAAGACAAAAAAATTTTCTTTAAGGAATTTATCCATTGCTCGGCTACAAGTGGATTTGTACTACCAATTAATGTTGGTGGTTTTTGCCTCATGAAGAGATCTAATATTGATCCTCCACGTTGCAGATCAGGGTGCTCCATACGAATAAGGTTATTATTCATAACCTAAGTGAGTTGTCCCAATATAGTGATAAGTTGATCAGTACCAGTTGTATCACCCGCTCTAATATGATTATCTTAAGTAGGAGGGAAATCTCTATATGGAGTGCGTGCTTTGATACAGTTTCTATTCCATCCACTAGTTTCTATTTCTAAACAATGTCATAAACTAGATTAGTTTATAAATCGAAATACATTAATTCCAACATGAATAATTGTTAACATAAACTGAACAATTTATGGATATAATCCATAATCATAAAAATGTACTAATTGAGAAAGTATATACTCATAAAACCTTTATAATGGATTGTAAAGAAAAATAGAATTATCCAAAACATATCTCCCAGGAGTGTCGTAACCAAGAGTGCAGCAAGACCCATTGTTGTATAGCAGTTCCCATTTAAGTCTAGCTCAAAGCTGTGTTTTTGGGTTTTACCCCTAGGTAAAATAACATATCCACAGTCAAACATATCATAAATCCTTCAATACAATATATAAGTTTCGTATCATAATAAATCACCTTCAAATAAGCTTAAAATCAATCCAAGGATGTTGACATAGATTAAATCAAAAACTTTTTAAAGTAATATCTCTTTCTATTTTGAAATCATTTAAAAGTCACGTAATTATAAAATAAAACATTTATATATGAAAATATTATTATAATCTTGTAAGGGAAGCTTCAATTATTTTATAACGGAGGAATATATTCCCACCTGCCGTATAAGTTAAAAAAAATACATTCTTACCTTAATTCTGTCAAAAAGGTTAAACAGTACTTTGTTTGGAAAACGACAGAAAGATTCCTTTATAAACATCTTATAAAAAGTAAAACAAGGGTATAAATGACTTTAACAAAAATTATATAAAATTTTAAGAATGTTTTGAAATACAATTTTGAGAAACATTGATGTGGAAGATAAAAAGGTCCCAGTAGATACTTATGTAAAAACAACCTCGGATAATAAAGATATTGTGAAATTAACCCTTACCTTGCACTTTTCCTTGATCAATGGTATGTTAAACTCATTTATAATAGTTAAATAATTGTTATTAAATTATAAAATAATCTTATATATTAATATGATATCATATATGATCTTTTAACATTGCCATTTTAATAATATCTTAGTATTATTGTCGTTTCGGGTGTTTACTGATTCATTTTCCTTTTTTGATTTTTTATGTTTGTAATATTGGTTATGTGTAGGATGTATCTTATTCATATCCAGAATGGTATAAATTTTCTAAACATTATTTTTAATCATCAAATAAAAATTATTCTTGAATGGATACAATGGGGAATTAATCCCATCGCTCTCATGGAGACGGTAATTCGTACGTACGCACGAGCGACAATATCATTTTTTGTTATTAAAATATTATATAATTGGATGTTATGTCATATATAAAGGATATTTATCATGTTATATTTATTATTTACATCAGTTTTACATCATTATTATACCCATTGAAGTAATAATGTATTGAATAACAATTACACCACGACGTGGAGACGGTAAGCTGTACCTACGCACGTATGGTGAGATGTCATTAAAAGGATGGATAGAATAACTAATTTGGTTGTACCATATTTATAATAACATCACAATATATATAAGATACTAGAGTTATTATTTTATAATCGAAACAACAAAGACAAAGGAAGTGGAAGAAGAAAGGAACTTGAAAGAGGTGTTGAAATATTTACTTTTTTGGATTCATCCTTTAGATTTTATCAAAAGGGCTCCTTAGGATGTCTTTATGACTAAATATAGGTCTTTAGGTTTAAGAGAATAATTTTGAGAGGATATTTGGGTAGATGATTTACAAGACAAATGTCGTTGATGGTGAGAATTAGAGATAAGGGGGAGTGCCCTTTTATAAGAGGGGTGAGGGGCACCTTAGGAAAAGCTGGAAATATTATTTTATAATAAAATCATTTTCTATTTCTAATGAATATAAAGTGGATTATTTAATGTCTAAGATGTGTATTAGAAGAAAACCACACAACCAATAGGTTTTAGACATGTTTGGGACACTATATTAGCTTTATCTTTTAGATTTAACTCTTAGTTAAATAGTTTGACATTTACCATGTCTCGTTGTATTTTTATATTATATGGTTTATAAGCATACAATATACATCCAAGTGAACCCCAAGTGGTTCATTAATGATACACCTATCATTATAAAAGTTATTTGTGGGAACCTTCTAATTTTAGAAATATAATATCAATTAATAATATAATAGTTTTTAAAAAAAATCTTTTATGTCAATTTTGACACTATTTGGTATTTTTTTCTATATTCATTACAGCATTATTACTTCGAATAAAATTCATTTAACCAACCATAATATGTAATATTACCCTATAAAATTATTGTAATTCATAAAAAGTCTAAAATTACATTTATTTGGATATATATAATGTCAATTATTTTTATATTTCATTAATTAGGTAATTATTGTATCATCATTGTGTCATAAATATTTAAAATTATTTAAGGTATAAAAAATATAAATAAAATACAATTATGTAGGAAATATATTTATCTTTATAATGAATATTTATAGTCTAATTTATATTATGTATAACTCTATATTAAAAATGATTTAGTTATTAAACATTGATTTTAACTCTTTTAACTCTTCTACGAATTAAATAATAATAAATGTCCTAATCTATTCCATGTGGACCAAGTAGGATCATATTTTATAAATATGGTTTTTTTGTTCGATTTATACTTATCCAATAGAATTAGGACATGTGTTAAGGTAATATTAATATCATGTTTAGCTTTAATTACCCTATTTACATTTAACCGTGGTAAATAAAAGAAAAACGTTTCTATTCACCAAAAATTATTTTCATCTGATTGAAAAACATTTTACTTACTAATATCAACCGTCTCTCTTGTATTTTTGAAAATACACTCACATAATTGGTAAAATTATGTTTTATGTGAATTTTCAAATAATTTTAGGTGGTGAGAAAATAGGGTGAAAAGATCAATACAATTTTTATATATCTAAACTTATTATAAAATGACTCCATTTAATTACAATGAAATTATCAAGGTATTATATATCTATTTTGACCTAAAATTAATTTAAATAATACAACTAGTTATTTAAATAAAAATTTGGTTTTATCCAATAACTCATTGTTTTTCACAGTTCATAAAAAATTGAAAGTTTTCAGAAAAATACCACAAAATCACCCTAATCTAATTTTGATATTATGAATCCAAAAATGAAGTCCATTTTCAAAGATAAAATTTAGAAAAATTAAAAAAGTGGGTATTACTATTCATAACTGGTAGTTTTATTGGTTGTGGTGTGTTAGGACATGAAGTTCCGTACAACACACGCTATTGTATTATTCAAAGTGAAGTATACCATGGAATATTGGGGTGTTACATTTTCCCCTATTGAATAAATATTCCCTAAAATATTTTTACATTGATTTTATTGTATTTAGTGAAGAAATAAAAATAATTAAATTTAGTTTATTCATAAAATGTGAGTTCCTAAAAATAGGTTATCATTTGATTTTACAAGAGTAACTAAAACTATGTTATGGAAGATATAAAAATTGAATCTACTAAAGTGGATTCCATAGTTTTAATACTAATAATGAATACAATTTCATAAGATCAACATAAATATTATTCATTATTAATAGTTAAAATAAAAAATAATAACAATTATGGTGAAGGTTAAAATATGTTTTCCAGGGGTTAAAATAAAATATAATGATATGAATGATAGATAAACATATATAATTAATATTTGTTTACATATATTCAAACCATATAAAATCATATCTTCAAATCACTAGCCATTATTTCCACATTCTTTAGAATGTCTTTTTATATTATTGGAATATTTTAAGAATGTCCATGTGGGTTCATCCCCTTATATATAAAAGTGATTATATTCTCCAACAATTTGTTAAAATTTTGATCCATCAATAAAATCCATTCAAAACCAAAAAACATTATTGATTCATTCCCTTTATCCATTATCCACAGTTCTAAGAGGTAAAATATTAAGGAAGGTTGTTCATTTTTCTTCTTTATAATCCTTATATGAACATATTCCCTCTATAATTACATGATTAATACAATTTCATAAATTTAATAGAAAATAATTGTGTTGATAGAAAAATAATTTTTCACCCATTTTATAATAAATTTTAAATGAATGTATCATTTATGTGTAAAAATGGATTACTGCCTCCCCAATGTGATATGATTCATTTTCCATCTTCATCGTTTATGGTTGCTTAGTAAGATGGATTTAATATATATATATATATATAATATTTATTTAAAAATTAATAAATAAAGAAAAATTGCAATTTATCTATATTTAAATCAATCTATAAAAAAGTAAAAAACACCACTCTTTCATGGATAAATACTTCCCTCTCCACAATAATATATAATTAAATTTTATCCAATTTTTATAAGAATGATTATAAATGTAAAAATTAAAAATAAGAATAAATATTATTACATGATTAATATTATGGGAATGAGGAATACATGATCAATTTCATATTACCATAACTATCTAATCAAAATATACATGAAAAATGGAACATTTATTGCTCGAAACTAAGATTTTAATAAAGAATTATTAATAAATGGATTTTAAAATGTTATAATATGACCATATATGATATTATATGTGAAAATAAAGTCATATTTATTTTTAAAATAAATTTATATTTATTTTATTGTATTATATGATTCATAATATTCAATATTTATTTGATGTAAGAATTTTTTATATAATTTAAATTTTTACCATGATTTTTTATGCTTACATATTTTATGTCGAAATAAAATTTTCTAGATCTCTAACATAATATTTATTTTCTTATACACTTCTTTTTATAATCAATACATGTTTTCTTTCGATTGGGTTCAATTTATGTACTATATAAGTTAAAATAATTCCTTTTATGAAATCCAACATTATTTATCTCTTCAGATGGGAATCATTTTTCATCTATATGCATATTTTATATAAATTTTTTTCATAAATTTTTTACCATTACCAAAAAAACATATAAATTCAATTCTACACATTTTTTCATTTGTATAATATTTTTAACAATAATATTCTATTCAATTTACAAATGAGGTACTTTATATTTTTTTTCTAAAGCAGGAAATGTATTATTTATTTAACTTGTACCGCATGGACAAATTTTCCAATGGTCATGAATTATATTTACATTGAATATTAATTTATAATTATTCATTTTTATTTCCAATGAATTTTTTTAGTAATAGTCAATATTTTTTTTAATTTACTTATTCCATAATGAAATATGTATTTAACTCAATAAAATTTTTCTATTGATCATTTACAGGTATTTTTATATATGCAAGCATCTATTTTTTTACTTATGGTTCATTTCTAATACGACCCTTTTATATCATATATTTTATTTCACTTTATAATAAATGATTATGTTGATGTAAGATTGATAAGACTATTTTCTTTCCCATGGGTCAAGTTATGATGAAACAATAATTTAAAAAATGGTTTGATGAAATACATATGGAACGATTATGAATGTCTGATGGGTGGGTCCATTTGACCCCTATAATTTATTTGGTAAATAAAAATATTTTATGACCTGAAAGGGTAGAAATGAGGTTATCTCCTACTCAAATAGGGTGGATGTAGGTTATCCTAATCCCAAAAGAGGGTATATGGAAGGATATCTCAAGAAGGAAACTAGTACATGGGGTGTTTTCCAAATATTACATCTTATGGATGTCTTAATGGGTACTATTTATATAATATTTCTTCTATTATGATTATTCAACACTTTATTCTATGCTTTAATAAAAATGTCTTCTCCAAATATAAATTTTTCATGGATCATATTCTCTGACTCATTTATTTACATTTCATTATAAAATTCCAATCATTATGACATGTCATGAGATTAGGATCTATGAATTTTTATGTGTGACTTTGATATTTTATTCAAAATTTATCATACCCTTGTGTTTATTTTATTCATAAAAATTATTGATAAATTAAACCTCTATTTTTTACACATATTAATCATATTATATTATAATTAATTATGTTTCCTTTTACCTTTGATATGAAGACCATTATTAATTATGGTATATATAATAAGGGTTCTAATTTAGTAGAAATTAGATTGAGATGTAGTAGAATATTATTTTCTAGTTGAATATGTTTCAATGTTTTCAATGTATTTAATCCTTTACACTTATGACATAATAGTATTGATATATAATGAATAATAATCTAATAATACATAATACTTATGTACATAATTAATGAGTTTTCGTAGTATGTATTATTATTTTTGTTCTTTTGATCAATTTTTTATTGGTGGGTGGTGGCCATTACTATTATCAATTTTTTCAGTTCCCCCATATAACTTATTTTATCCTCATTTTGTTGGTTCATTAGAATAGAACTATAGTTGTATTCTTGAGTCTCCATCGGTGTAGTCTATTCATCACATGTTTTGAGTAGTTATATTTGTATATAAATATTATATTATTGTTAGTAGTAGGGATCATCTACCCACCCATTGGTGTGTAATAATGTTTTAACCAAAAATGATCCTTTAATATTATCCTCAAGATCCACTGGGAATATAGGTTGATAAGTGTTAAAAATATTATCGTTTTGTGGTTACATGGCATTATTTTTGAGTGTATCGGTTTGTTTAAATAGGGAATATTGATGGTGGTCTATTATACTGATAGGAAAACTCTAAATTATTTTTCATTGATTGGACAAAATAATGAAATAATTAATGTAGGAAAAAATGACGATATGAAACTCTAATTTCAAATTTTGTAAAAAAGTTAAAAATCAAAAATATTAAAATTAAAAATAAAAGAAATGGTAAAAAGAAGAAATATCTTTGTTCCCCTATAGTTATTCTTAATTGTTACACATCTTTAATCAATTAATTATATTATATTTGTGTTGATACTATCTATGCTAAAATATTACTGCATCAATGGGGTGAATAGGTACTAAAATATAGAAATACCTTGTGTGGTCAAACCACCACTGTCTCTAATAGGTCACAACCATGAGTCAATAAATTTCTTAAAAAATTCATCATATTGTACAAAATGGGAATGAATAGCTATAGTAGAAATTTATTTGGTCGTGAAAAAGAAAAATTGGAAAGAGATTTTTGTGGTAAAATCATTTCAACTTCCCCTCAATCACTTAAATCCTCTTATTAAAATATGAAATAAAATACATGTTCTTAGACTCAGGTTCACTAGTATTAATCCCAAGGGTGATCACATTGTTAGCCTTTCATCATTAATAAGTGATTTATAATTTCCATAACATCACATAGGTATAATCATGATGAAAGTTGATGTAAAAGAACAATATTGATCATAATGTAAAAAATAATAATGCAACCTATAAATGTGAAATATAATATACCTAAACAAATCTTGTTGTGTAAGATGAAAACGTTTCATTTACCTTAAAATCCATAAGGGGAAATATATTTATAATCATTGATAAACATTCCTCATCTTCATCATACTCATAGAATTCAATGTTAATAAGTTTGCTATTATTTATTCCAACATGGATTCTACATGTACAATTATATGGTCTTGGTTTCTAAAGATAGAATCCTCTAAAATAATTTATATTTTGTGTGATTATACCGACTATCTTTACCTTCTGCCACATTTAGATTGTCACCATGTGGTTTTATTACATGACTTCATCGTTATTTTTTTGAAAAATAAGAATCCTGTTATTATTGTGCTTTTCCATTTTAGGTATTTCAAATTTTATTAAATTTTAGAACCATTATATATTAACATTATCCATGAATTACCCTTATGGAGGTCCAAATATCTTTTATCTACCATAATGTAATGTAATTATATATAGTGACTTGTTTAAATATCATTCATGGTGTACTCTACACATTTATATTGTGCCAATAAAAACATGATGAAAATTGTATACCATTTCTATTACTATTTCATTTCCTCATAAAATGTCACTATAAATTTATGTTGTGGCTTGGATACACTTATGTAGATGCATGGAAATTCATGTGACCATAATGGTGTGAGGGGTTACCTAGATTTTTCATACTGAAGCACATAATCACCTTGGTGCAGCCAACAAAACCATGACCATACAATGAAATAGATACCGTGAGACCATTACATTACACATTGATTATCCTTATACAAAAATGTGAAATATATTTGTAACCTTATTCTATAGTTGGAAACACTAATATAACTCTTTTTATGTGAAAATTATCATAACACATCCCTCAATGAAATTTATCCAGGGTCTGACGGTTATGATGATCTGATAATAATACATACAATAAGCGTGGATAATACTTACACCTTGTTGGAAGTCTTATGATCTATTGTAAAGTCATATGTTGTATCTAAAGAATTAAGAAATTTGATGAAGTAATACTTTCTAAAATTCATATGCTCAATTTTTTATATCTTACAGAAAGTTAGAGAGATGTCTCTCAATGCTTATCCACCAAATTCATTAACTATTCACACCTCTTTTAATTTCATACCATTCTAAAAGCCACATTAAATAGCTCAAACTGTTATATGATGGCCTAGATGATGTCATATGTTATTCCTTTATTATATTCCCTATCATCATAACTTTAACAGGTAAAATATATAAATTTCAATTATGGAATTATTCATTTTAACATAGAAATAATTTAAAAAATGAAGACCTAGTTCATGATCCCTTAAACAATGTATTTCTAAAATTTAAGATCAAGGTATGCATTTCCACTTAAATCCAAAAAAAACAATAAAAAATAATTATTTTATCTATGAAAAAATATTAAGTAAACTAAAATGTATGAAAATCAATTAATAACCCTATTTTTATCTAAATTAGGGTTTAACATTCTATGAAAAATTGTTTTGAAATTTATGAACTTTTAGTTCTCGTAACTCACAATGGTAAATTTACATGTTCCCTCATATAAATTATAAACATGGTATGAATAATAAAAAAATAAAATTATAATAGGTTATAATATATATTTACCTTCACTCGGGAAATATATATAACCCAACCATGAAAAAAATTACAAATTTCTACAATGAATCATACTTTGGTAACCCTTCTAAATATATCATTATTTAATGAATAAACACTGTAGTGTCCTCATATTTAAAAAACCCCTTCAACATGACTCTAAAAATTTGATCATATAAACAGGGAACTAGTTATTATGTCTCAAAATTAGAATTTATTTTCAGTAAATCCAACAAACCTAAGTGTTTCTACGTGAAATTATACATGTGATCATCATAGCATAATTTGATTCTAATCAGAAAATTTATAGTTTATCCCACCAAAAATCATGATGTTAAATATCTTAAAAAAATTATATTTTTAATTTTATAAAAAATAATCTCCACTATGTTAATTTATAGATATAAGAAAAATGTGAAAAAAATAAAAAAAATAGTC
Source organism: Viscum album (assembly GCA_963277665.1). Classification (NCBI taxonomy): domain Eukaryota; kingdom Viridiplantae; phylum Streptophyta; class Magnoliopsida; order Santalales; family Viscaceae; genus Viscum; species Viscum album. The sequence continues at coordinate 322,922,003 of OY728165.1, read as the reverse complement.
TATCATCATTTATCTATTTTTTAAGATAAGAATAAAAAGAAGGTAGCCCCTCAAAAAAATATTCTAATTCTCACATAAAATCTTTTTCAATAAAATGTTGTTCTATGTGTTTCTATCAAACCATGTCTATAATATTTCACTTATTCTATTACTAAATAAAAATATTATCCACATAAATATATTCAAAATTGGAACTCCTCTTATCTATATGAGAAAAAAATTTAAATATTTTTTCAAAAAAAATATCATGTAATATAATTATGTATAACAAAATAAATTTAAATTATATGAAATAAATATGTGTAAGTAATATTAGGTAATAAAAAATCATACATATAAGTAAAAAATTCAACATGTAAAAGTAAAAAGATACTATGTAATAAAATTGATTAGTTTATCTTTCAGTTTACAACATGTTTCTCTGATTTAAATATAGATTCTTGGATTTGAGACATTATTATGTCCAAATTGTTTTCAAAATAATTAATTTTCACAAATATCTTTCCAAGTCATTTATACACAACTTTTATAATTTCATTTTATGGTAAATTTTTAGTGATTTTATAAATTTTTCACTTTTTTTGATGAACTCTTTCATTTCTAGTTTTTCCTCATTTTCCATTTTTTAAAAAATAGTGAACAAATTCATATAAAATAGTTTGATTATAAATGGGTACATTCAGTGGATGTATATAAATTTATAAAAAAATTACTCTTTAGATTTATATTATCGAACATATTTTCAAACTTTCTTATTCTGTAAGTAAAAAAATTCAGTTCCCTCTAATAATTAACCACAAATTTTACAAAATAAGTCACATTCATTTCTAAATATGAATCTGATTTTTCATTGACATTATTTTCAAGAGTTAACCACAATGTGATAATTTCAGACAAATCCACCTTTGAATACTGATTATAATTTCAGCCATCAATTTTGTAATGTTATTCTATAGATTCATCGTATTGTATAATTATCATATTGTATATTTTTTTAGGTTGGTATAATATCAAGTTATCTTATCATGAGATGGTTTATGATAGTCACTATGATCTAAATAATTATTAAAGGAATTATATAAACACAATGTCTAAATAGAATTTTTCCTTACCATTCACATGAAACTCATTTCATCCTATGGGGCCTTTTTAGCATATATAGTAATATTTAATTTCATTATCTATCTAATATATTGTTATCATCCAAATATAGTTCATTAATAGCATTTTTAATATTATTCATTTCTCTAAAAATATTTATTTCTTTTATATTTTATGATCACTTCACTTCTTTGTCTTCCTTTTTTATCTGGGACACCTTAGTCTCATATGAAATGATATCTTACACTTATATAAAATCATGAATGAAGTTTCATATATTCAAATATTATTAAATTTTTTATATTTTCACTTCTTGTGATAGTGCTTTTTAAATACCTCATTTCCCTAAAAAAAATTCTTCATCTAATAAAATTGATCAACGTAACTCTTACTATGTTCTGAAAATTTATTTGTTATAAAAATGTTTATTATTTCTCCATGATGTATCAGTTATTGATGTGAGATATCCTAATGTTAATTATTTTAATGCTACTGTGAATGAAACAAATAACATTGATCTATTTGAATTAAAATATCTAAATGATACAAAGTGACTACCTTCATGTTCCTTCCTTATTCCACATGATATTATAAAAATGATTCTTTTTTGTCAATATTTTAAAAATCAGTGAACTATAGATTTTTCCACACTCATACATTATATTAAATCAAAATACATACTTATCGAGTATAATTCATAATAGTTTTGTAAGTAATCCTATAATATATATAAAACACATCGAAATTTTTTCTCTCTGGTATTTATGACATATGTTTATTTATAGAAATCGAATTTCTCATAATCTATTCCATCAAGTATACATAATAAAATTATATTATGATTTTTGAAATATCTGATAGGTAAAATATATACAATTTTAAAAAAAATATCAACTTTCGTATACACATATGTGTTGGTAAAATATAAATATTCATTAAATACAAAATGATAAATAATATATTAAAAAGGGATGATAGAAATTATTTTCAAAACAAAAGCGCATGTGTAATTCATTGATATCAAGTGTTTCACTTGATAGAGAATTTATTTCATATTCAAAAGGGGGAGAGGTTGTTAATTGATATTCAAAAATTTATAAACAATTTTTCACACAAACTATAGACATAGATTTTTCAATGTTATAAGATCTAAAAAAATTATATCAATGTTAATTAACAAATAAAAAAAATTATGAAATTTTTTAAACATAACCAGTTATTGAAATATAAAATGAAATAAAAATATCAGTGTAAAAACAAAACAAATAGTACTTGGTAATACGTCAAATAATCATAAAATTGATATTTATATTCATGTAGTTCCTATCAAGGGTTCTATTTAACTTTATACCAAAGTAAAAAAAATAGGTTTGATAACTAGAACTATTGTTTCCATGTTCTCTCCAAAAAATTTATTCGACTAAACGTATACAAATGGTCATGTTCGGAAAAATGAACTTATTTTTCAAATACAACAATTGTAGTCATATTTATCATAAAACTAATCTATGATAAATATGATTGGTATATAGTGTTCACCATGAATTCACTGAACTTCATAGTTTAAAAATACATATATTCAACACCAAGAATCTAATTAAAGAATAAGATAAAAGGTGATGATTAAAGAAGGAATCGATATTTTACCAAAGAAATTAAAAAATTAATACATCTAAGAAAAAACTAATAAAATTTATTATAATAATATGTAAAAGAAGTCAGTTGATTCAAATCATCATGATTACTAGGATTCCAACATTTTTAAATTTTTTTTACAAGAACATTGTATAGTTTACAGATTCTATTGTAACAAACACTTAAAGGATGTATCTAATTTTATCTTTATTGTCTGTAAAAATGAAAAAATATTATCACCTTATTCTAAGGAATGTAATTTATTTTCGATTACAAATTTCATGTGTGTATTTAGAAAATTCCCAATTCATAATATATTGGATTAGTTTACCAAATAATTTAAAAATTAGAAGATAAATTCTCAACAAAAATCATAATAAAAAACATCCAATTATCATAGTTTCAATATGTGGCAATTTTTATTTTCAAAATAAGAAATAAAAAATAGTATTTTCACTCAATTATTTATCCTCTACCATAAATAATTAATGATTATGATCAATCAATACAATTGAATTGAATTTTTGATATGTTATATTATTTTATAAGTATTACTATGACTTATTTTTTAGTTTTTCTTATTTATGGAATTCATTTTATAAAACATAAACCATAAAATTTATTGATATCATTGAATGAAACATTGATATTTCTAAATCTTTCGTAATTCTCCTCTTCTCGATGATCTATCATCTAAGATTATCAATCATTTTAATTGTATCTTTACCTATATTGGGAAATTAATAAATGATATATGGATACTCTTCAAATTTTAATTTAAACTCAATAACATTCTCTAATTTATGAAAATAATAAATTTCAAATTTCAAATCTCAATCATCAACCCATTAATTTCATCATCTTACTGATGGATATAGTGTATAGAATCATGTCTCACACAACATTTATTTTATTTTTTCTTATTATTCATTTCTTTCATCACGATAATTCTATATCACAACATTTAGGTCTACTAAATTCTTATATTAAGGATCTTAGACAACAATTTCCTCCTCTATTTTATGTTTTTATAAGATATCCACCCAAAATTTCCCAATATGGAGTTTTTAATACTTAATAACCTCCCATTAGGTTTAATTTTTTATTTTCTCTTATTATAAATGATATTTTTAATCTTAATGAAATTATCCATGGTATTGATATCTCATTTCACCTCCACAACTAATTTTTTCAAGATCATGTCATCTTATTCATAAACTAAAAAATATATTAGAGGCTTAGTGGCAAGGTTCAAAAAATATATACGTTAATATAAATTGATTAACATCACCACATTAAACATCAACATTACCATTTTAATATATGATAAAATGAATAATGTGAATGTATGATCCCCATTTTATTCAGATCATATTCCATTAAAAGAATATTTATCATCTTGAGTGCCACATAATTATATTTATCATTTCCACTTGGTCATAATCGTTTTTTATTATCTAATATGAAATGTGTGTGATCTCAAGAATATCAAATGGAAATTATTTTGGATCATTGTATTTGATAAGTAGAACCATTAGTTAAAAATGTGGTGAATATATTCCCAACATGCACTTCAAAGTTTCGATGTTAATAATACTTTTTCCAAGTCCATGCTCTTAACCTCAAACAGAATTCATCTGATCATAGAATACATTAATGTATTAATTTGGATGAATTATAAAATCCCCATAATTTTTCAAGGAACATTAAATATATCCTCTAAATAATTTATACTTCCTTAATGGATATTCAAAAATATCACAAATATGTCATTTGAGAATTTAAATTACAACATATTCTTATAAATTGTGGTGTAAAATATCCCCCAAATAAATAATTTCCTTTTTTTATATCAAACTTAGTTTGATATCATTATAATAATTTTACCCCTTCCATTTTGATTCTAATTCCATGATATAAATTGACATACATATATATAATAAATTTAAATACGGTCACATAAAATTCCATCAATGTTGAACATTAAAAAAATTATATATCAAGATCCCTTTTAGGTTTACCCCATCATCCATTGATTTTAAAGTGACTAATATCATAAAACATAAACTTTACACATTATTCCATATGTTATCCCATTGATGAAAAATAACAATAGAGGACAAAGGGTAAAGAAATCAATGAAAATTTGAAACATCTCATCCCAATGATACTGTTTTGAAGGGAGTCAAAACTAATTTCTCACCAAAAAATGATTATAATAAATAAATTAAAGTAAGAGATAATAACTATTCATGTCTCACCTATGATTGAATATATCAATGATTTATATTATTTAATATATTCAAGTATACCAAAATTCATTATAGAATGATTACTTATTCAAAAAATTTCATTGTAGACTCACTATCCCTCAATGATTACAAACTACATTGAATTTTGATAACTCTCTTCCCTCATCACATTATAAGAAAAAAATTTCCCATGTATCAAACATTATATTCATTGAATCTTAAAAAATATATTACACTATGATCTATGTTCAAATAATCTTCATATTACCCTATATAATGAAATCAAAAAATATATAATAATGATCTATATGGATCTCTATTATCTCTCAATCCTTTCTAGAAATATTATATATAGAAGCTCTCTTTATCCCTATATAATTATGTATAATTTTTTTATATGTGAGTATATATCTCTCTAATAATATAATAGAATATTTATGTTTACATTAATTAACATTTTCAATTAGATTCATGTTTTTGGATAAAATTATTCCGTCCATGATCATAGAATTTTAGTCAATATCCTTTATTTAAACATATATAATTTACACAAAATCAATGCAATTTTAATTTCCAATTTATCCTTACCTAAATGAACCACAACATGAAAACACAAATTATATAAAAACATACTACTCCACTAAAATCATTATACAAATAAATTAAGACTCTTTTTTTGGATCATGATGCAATTTCTAAAAATATATTAATTAATTCATAAAAATAATCTCAAACATAACATTTCAATGACCTCTTACTAATAAAACAAAAAATATTCCTGACATTCGAATTATGAGAAAAAACATTTCTTTATTGTGTAACATATTTGTAAATTTCACCTAGGACTACTTTTTGGGTTGTGTTTAATGATAATGCGGTGGAAACATTCTTTGAGAAAACCTATGAACAATTTCGATATTCTTACATGACTGTCTATAAAAATGTAATGAAAACCGTTTTAGTAGCATGACTCTTTAAATATTTCCATCTATATCTATGGAATTTTCCTCAGAGTTTGCCTTGTTTTTTCAAGTTGATAAACTACTAAATGAATATAATAAACATAAAAATATATATTAAATGAAACATGTGTATATTTTTAGAATGAATGGTTTTCTCATTGTCTAGGAAAATAAATAGTAATTATGAGACCATAATTTTTTTATGGAATATAGTTTTTACACTATGAGTTAGATAATGTTTTTTACCATCACTTGTTTGGTTGAATTTGATTGCTGGCGAGTACTTTAAGTGTTTTAATTAATTTATTTAATCTTCATAATTCCCAAAAATAAAAATCCATCTCTCATTATATATCATTATGAAAAATACCTGGGGACACATAAACATGGAATATTATAATACAATATGAGTGCTTTATTATTATACTAATGCGTGGAAAACAGATCATTATGAATGATAAATGAGATTCATAAGATGAAAGAAAAACTGAGGGAGATCACCATCTTTATCGCTAGCTAAAATTTCTTCAAAAAAATCAATCTATTATTAGGGTGGGAAAAATAATTTTATGGATTCAACATATTAATTATTTTCCAAATCATGGATTTTACAAATACGTTTTTTTGAAGAATGTTTTTCTTCACATGTGGAAAATATTTAGTAGCATTATTAAACATAATTATTTTTATATATTATATAAACATGAATGAACATTTTCTGCAAAATTTATTATCATGGGATTGGAAATCATCATACAGTGACGATTCGTATTTCATTATAGTAATTTTCCCACCACGTTCTTTGAATTATTTATCATTTTTCTAGGTAGTCAGTGATTTATCATTTTTGGGTCATATTAGAGAAGGATCGATCACACGAGTTCATGGTTAATGCACGAACAACATAGATATCATGTTTATTTGGATGAATTTTCATTGAATTAATGTCATAAGATGTGGATTAATGTATTGGTACACCTAATTCACACATAAAATGAGATATATTATAGATTAGGTTATCAGATATTAGATATCATACCATAAGAGGCTAAAAACCATAAATCAAGTTTGAATTCCATTATTATTTGTGTATTAAATTTATAAAATTTAAATAATGATGGGAGAAACGTGGATATGAAATAACTATGGAAGAATATATAATTATCTATGAGAATATCTACTACATTCCACGTATCTCGGAGGAACACACATAAAGAAGTCCACAATTGTGGTGTCTGCGTTTCAAATATTGGTAAATACCACACACCATAGAGTGAATTCACAATTTGTTTTATATGATGTTGTTGATAAAATATATACCCCTATAAACATGGGTACTAGAATGTGCACAACCAAGTACACATGCACAGTTAGGTATGAAGACCTAAACACTACCATTATACCATAACCTTTCTAGAGAACCTATGTGAAAATAGGGTATAGGATAACAATATTAGTAAATGGGAATGAAAATGACAAGGTTCAAAGGTGTGTCCAAAATAAAGAAGAACAACCAGAGTACCTAAACACAACCAAAGATCAATTGACCCAGGCTAGAAAAGACACATTTTGTACTCCAAGTACAATCCACGTAGTTTCACAAGGACTTACATTTTATGTATAAATGAAGAATCACATTGGTATGAAATTAGAGTATCATGAATCATGAATATATGTACAACCCATTTACATCGCATAGAAACTCCCAAGTTGGTATCCCCATCTTTGAGACTCAGATTTTGGCATGTGAGTAGCCTATGTTGAGTAGTTTTTATTGAACCAGATGGTGACCATTGTTAAGGAATAAAATATATGACCCAAGGTGATGAATTTTATTCACTTATTCATACAATAATTGTCCTATGGAAGGGATTAGGTTTGATCTCCATAGAGATTATATGGTGGATATCGGTATTTACTGCAATGTAATGGGTCAACCATATTATTTATATAGAAAGATTCAGTACTCTCCCTTACTAATAAGGGAACATTTACTCTATAATTGGAGTGGTATATCCCCAACATTTATCTTTTTCAATGGGTGGTTCCTATGTTAAAGATAGTTCTCCCTCATATTTTTAGTATAGTAGTTTAAAGGAGGATACATACCCTAACTATTGTAAGGTTTCAGAAGGTGTTATATATTTGATGTGGATCTTTAGGAGATATATTCTAACTCATAATTCTTATATTGTTATAGAGATGGATATACCCTTTCTTTATTCTCATTTTTTTATTATAATATATGATATTGGATCTTCTTTAAACTATTTTCTACATGTTGATATGAATATATATATTTCAATTTTTTACATATTTATTTTATAGGAATCATACAAGGTATATGTATATTAAAAAATATATGATTTTCCCCATAGATGTTTTATCTTATGAAGTCTATAGGTAGAACATTGGTGATATTCAAAGAATTTGTTTCGAAGGAGAGATGTGGTACATAGAGGTGATGTTCATGTTCGGTTGTTAGTCATAGAGATTGCGATATAAGACCCCATCAATGTTTCCCATTTTATTTTTTGATAGGTTCAAAGAATAATTTCATATTGGGAATGTAATTTTCCCATTTATATATTTAGAATACCTTGGTTTCACATGATATACTTCATAGATGATATTTCAGCATAGTTTACAATGATGACATATCAATTTTTTATTTTATATTTGATCTTTTGAAAGGATATGTTTTTAGATATTCATAAACATTCATTAGTCGATGTGAACAATTTCAATTGATTTGAATAATCATTTCATATTTCTATCATCTAGCATATTGATGGTTGGATTATGGAATCACATTCAGCTTAATACCATCCTCGGATGGGTCCTTGTCCAGTAATTCAACACAGAGTAGTACCAAAAGTGGTTCGTTCTTGGTTTAGGGTTTAGACACTGACGTGTTGTAACTTTATTGTAGGATCATAGTGAAATGATGACTTTGCATCTCCAGATCAACAATCAGACTAAAGAACCTGTTGATAGTGTGGTTGTAAATATACCCATACACAAGAAATATAACTACCTAATTCCCCTATTTAGATAAGATGACATATTTTTTAGGGAATACAGTGGTACATGAAACATATAGCATTGGTTATTTTACAATAATTAACATCCTATGTTGTCTCTTTAGATATATCCATCTACCTGTGGTATGTATAGTTACGATTCATGATATTTCTAGGTTGAAATATGACAAATATACCAATACTATATAGTGATAAATATTAGCTGAGATTTGGGGAATAGAATGATAGCCATACTAAAATTGTGTTTTCTAATTTAAGGAATGGATTGGTGCTTCCACTTGTTGGGTAACACATGTATCCACCTCCATAGGTACATGGAGATCATTGTCTATGTGTTGGTAATACGATAACTCTATCAAGTTAGGATGGTGATGGGAATAATATTTGTGTGTTTCATGAATTTCAATGATACATATCTTTTGAGGTTTTCTGCTCAGCTATACCCTCATCCCATGGAGGATTTGATCGAGGTAGTGGTATGAGTTGTTCATCTTGTTCAGATCCTAACCTATAATATCGTTACACTAGAGAAAAATCTTCTTCAAGGAGTAGTAGGGTGTTCATTTAGTCTAATCACATAGAATCATGATAATGAAAATATTCTCATAAATTCACTTACATTAGTTGTTCCATAATAAGTATTACTCTTATAAACGATGATCTATAAAGATCCACGAGATTCATTACCTGTTTCAGAGTTATATGTTAGTTTCTGGCTATTTTATGTGGTTTATTGACCACACAAGTTACTCTATCAATATAGTGTTATATATATACATCCAGATGTATATTTTTAATCAATTATTTCATAATTTCATCCATGATACTATGATATCCTTATTAATTTCCACTTATACTAGAGTATTGGTGTGGGATTCCGTTATAGAGAACATCCAAGCAGAAGGATGTCAAGAAGCATGAGGTGAAAATGGTCATCATGGGTTTGATTCTTCTACAATAGCTAGTAATAATTAGTCATAGAGTTATCGGCATATGAAGAAAAATAATTCTTGGGAAAAATGATTTATATATATACCATAATTTCCACATAATGAATATAGTCTTCCTAAAAAGTAATGATTCCATGCCTATGAAAGGCATGCTAACATGGATCGTTTTTTCCAAAATCATCATTCTATAGTTGGGGGGACATATATTGGATAAATCTATATAGTATAGGAACCATCATGACAAGGTATTTCTCATTTTTGTTTAAGGTGGCCCTCACGGAGGATGTTATTGAATAAGAGTAGAATGAGCTATAGAAGGAGGATCTTTATGTGGAGGATGATTTTTTGATCAAACCCTACTACCACAACTAGTTGTACCATACCAGGTGTAGAGGGAGGGAGGATGATAGAATAAGAAATTGTTGGCTATATATGGTTATGATTGGGATAATAATTATGTGATTCACTGTACAATATGTGTCTTCTCTAATCGGGAACAGGTGCTTGTAGATAGTTGTGTGACTCATTCTTTCATCTTTATGCCCCTTGTATGAGAGATTAAGCTTCTCATTGAGTCACTAGAATTAAATCACTCATATAGGTTTATATTGATTAAAATTATTTTGTATCAAGAATCTAACAGTAGTAAAAAATTATCATTCAGTGGTGATATTTTTTATTGTTAACTCGAGGTTTTTGTGATGAATCTATATGATTTCATCTGGGGTAGGGTCTTTTTTCAGTGGTACATTCAAAAATTGTATTTCATTATAGGATAGTTTGATGAATTATATAAAATGGGATGATATTATCTTTTGGTGGTTAGATATATTTTATATTTGAGTGAGTGGGGATGAAAAGTTGGAATATATAATATATAAACCATTAGTTAGAAAATTAATATGTCTGTGTAATGGGATATTTAGGCATCTGATATACAATCGTATTGGATGATTAAATGGTCATATTTCTAGAATATTTCTGATGAATACCTGAGAGATGGTAGATATAATTATCTATCAACCTACGCCCTTAGACAACATTAGTGTATTCTATTTCATATCACATAAAACCCACTAAGATGTGGGATGTGGGGGTGTAGATGAAAGACCTTCAAAAGGATGTTTGTATCAGACCTAGTGTTTCCCCTAGGAGGTTCTTGTGTTGTTAATGGAAATGGTAGATAAGAGTTTGTGGGTTTATGTTGCTTATCATGAACTGAATTTTTTCAATTATAATGAATAGGTCTCAATTACTGAGGAATGAGGACCCTCCTCACATGTTGAATGGTAAAAAATGGTTTTCAGGTGTCAATATCAGGTCTGAATACTATATTGACACCATATCGAGTAGATTTGAGATGCTGGTTACAATATTAAATTGATAATAGACACAAGGTATTGTATCCAAAAAGAATAAATTGTTATTCAATCATGGTAAACCAGATTTAAATATTCCTTCCATTTTAATTTGAAATAATATACAAATCATATTAAAAGTAATTATGATTCATCCTTGAATGCATTAATTAATCCCTTATTCATATCATGGGGGAATGTAAAAAGGTAGAGGTTAACTAAAATACTCAATAAGGGTTACTTAAAACAGATTATACAATTACTGAATAAGGGATAATCAATATGGAACTAAAAATAACAAAAAAACATTCCATTTATCATAAACTTGGGAATGAATAATTATTTTATAGAAATACATGGTGGATATATAACTCTATAAAAATAATATTATGGTCTTGATTAATATATATTAGATTCATAACATGTCAAATTATTTCCTCGAAATAAAAAAAGGATCATAATTATTGAATTCATAATTATGGAAATTACTAAAATAACTTCAGAGCATGAGTTAAATACATCTTATAGAGAAGGGTATAGCCTTGGTGGAATACCCCCAACATGTTTTTCTCAGGATAACAATAAATAAATAAATGATATATTGACGTCATCTCCCACAAATACTATATCCCATTCATTTATCATATTAAATGGGACAAATATAATCAATATAAACATCTATATTGAACAACTACTATAAAAAATGTAAATAATTTCCCAGATAAATTAACATAATCATAATACAGATAGAGTAAAATGGTAAATTTTATCAAATGATTAAATCTCCATTTCAAAATAATAATGAAAAAATAATTTGAATAAAAATGAATATACATTTAAAATAACAGTATCATTTTTGTTGAGGAAAATTCTCTTTTCATTTTGAAAACACTACTTCAAAATAATAAAATTCTACAAATTTTAAGGGAAAAAATATTCAATGAAAGGTAACCTTAAAAATTGGACTATAATATCAAAGTAATTGGAGTTCATGGGCATATGAAATTCCATTCATCTTATGTATATAAAAAATTATTGCTTTCTCATTATTTGTTATAAAATGTCCAAATGAACTACAATACGAAAATAAAAAAATTATATGTAAATGAATTTTTTAAAACATAAAAATGGGTAAAAATTAATTTAATATGTAATTGGAGAATGTTAAATACATTATTTAAATCATTTTAAAAAATATTTAGAAATAGAAGAAAATTTTACAAAACCGAATTGAAAATCTATTCCATTTTCCAATAAACCCATTATTTCATATTCTTGACTACATAATGGGAGTAAAATGAATGTAAAATTAAAAAGAAATTTAGAGAAATAAATAAATTAGGAGGTAATATATTGGGTTTAATGTTTAATGATAAATTAAATCCCCCATATGGGTCCTGAAAACAAATAGTCACAAAATAACAATTTTTTGTGAAATATAATCCCTTACCACTTTGTTAACTTATAAAGTTTAATCCCTATAAAATAATATCATTAAATGAAACATTAAATAAAATTAATATAAATGTATTCATTTAATAACATATCAATGGGGTAATATTTAATCCTTGTGATTAAAAAAATGTAAATACAACAAAATATGTCTTAATAGAGATGAAATTAAGACGAAATCTCATGCACAGATCACACTTTGAAGTGACAATTAATCAATGATTGTAATATGTGTATCAAATGTGTATAAAAATAAATAATTTAGAATTAGATATAAAATAAAAAATACAAATTACACACATAATATATGAATATGAAATATAATGAATAAGTAATATAACAGAATGAAATGAAATGGAGTTATGAAACACCATAACATTGGCCCGGGTTGTCACATATGTTCATTAAATTCCTAATTAATAAAATTGTGTTAAATATTTAAATTAATAATAATTTTTTTTCATTATATTTAATATTATGTTATTTATCGCCATATTTTAGTCATTTACTTAATAATTTATGTCCATGTCATGTGTTTTGAAGATATCTGGTTCAAATGTCACAAATGACTATGATATGATGATTGTAGTAAAATATTTCACTTTTACATCACCTATAGAACAATAATAATGAAATAATTATAACTATTATAAATATTTTTTTCATTTTAAAATATATATGAAATATTGTTATGAAAAATGGATTATAATAAAATCATGCATATTGTAACTAATACATACACATGAGTAAATATTACATTTTCCAACGATCATGATTGAATGAACATATGTATGATTTTTGGAATTAAAGAATGATAATTTTTTCATTAATTACATTTTTTAAATGTACTTATATATGAAACCAATTCGGTGAAGTGATGAAAATTGAATCACATCTCTACATAGAGGTAGTAATCCACATATTCACACGAATGAGGTTACCATTCTTCAATAGATGAAAGGGTATGAAATTATATTATTCAATATATTTTATAATGATTATTATTTAATTAGTATCATCAATATGTGTTAAATAATTAAATAATTCTATCCATGGGAGGTAGTTATGGAAAAGGAACCAATATTTTCACGAAGTGGTAGTCTACGGTAAACAAGAATAAATGTTTTGGTTAAAATTTATTAGAAATGAATGTGGGTATAGTTCAAATAATTATCAAAATAACATAATAGATTACGGAAGATATTGATTTTATTATCTTATCTTGTTTTTAAATTATTTCATTGAGTTATAATAAGAAATACAAGAAAATTTCATTGTTAATAAATTTACATCTTTTTTAGACAAACACCATTTTTATTAAACCTTACACCATTTATGTTTGATATTATTTCTAAAATAGGAATTATAAATGTGGTTATGGACATTAGTAAGTTATTTGATCATTTACTAGGACAAAAATGTATATTTATCTAAGGAGATAAGGAGAGAAAATAGAAGAAGATGTACCCTTTTATAAGTGATGGGAGCGACTCTTTTTAAATATAATAAATTAATAAATTTATATAAATTAAGTTTCCCTCCAAAATGTGTATATACTAATATATTTGGAATGTGTTTTATTTAGGGGTTTAAATAAACTCACCCATTAAAAATTTATCATGTTTAAATGATATTTTAACTACGTCTAGTTGTTATAAACACATGTTAACCCTTTTAATATTTTCTGAGATATTATACATTTCTACCCTTTATTGAGTTAGTAATGATTCCGTAAAAGATAATAATACCCATAAATGGGACATGTTTTATGTATTTAAAAATATAAAATTAATATGAATTTATATAATTTTGCATGTATTTTAAATCAATTAATAATAAAATATTTATTATAAAATATTAGTAATGTCCATTTTGGATCTATTCATTTAATTTGACATCATAGAAGTAAAAGAAAATTAAATTTAAATATAGTACCTCATAAAAACTAATATGATATATTAATCTAAAAAATTCAATTTACCGGAAAAATCCTTTTATATTATCATACAATTAATATTTTTAAAATGAAATATTTGTTTATTAATTTATTAAACGTTGTGTGAGTGTTGCATAAGAATGTAAGGTAAATAAATCATAACTAAACATTAGAAACAAATTATGATCTTAAAAAACATTATCTCTTAAAAATAACTATATATAACCTAACATATCCAAATTGATCCTTATGTCCATAAATTAATGACTCTAAGGCAAGGAGAATGATATTTTTGACTTTTCATTAAATAAAATAATATAATGATCAAAATCACACACAAATTTTAATAGATTCTTATATATTTTAAACATTAATGATAATGAATGAATTAGATTAAACTAATAATAATTATTTATGTTTTATGGAGTTTTTATCATCCATTTTATATTATTTTTCACATTATTTATATTATTTACCTGTACTATGATTAAGATTATTTACTATGGTTACTACTCATTATTTTTAATAATAAAATGGACAATTCACCAAAAGTATAACTATTAATTCTAAATATAGAATCCATTTTTTTGATTAAATTTTTATAATATGTAGTAATTATTTTATAATAAAATATCAAAATTAAATAAATAAAAATTTGTCAAAAAAAATTTATGTATTGTTTTTTTATCAAAATTCAATCATAAATTTTATTAAAATTGAAATAATTGAGTGAATTAATATTTATGATACTATTTTTACCTTGAAATATTTTTTTTCAAGAAACCGCAATTCTCATGTTCTTGAAAAAAATATAGTTTTTAATAGAAATATTCATACTTTATTATTCAATATAAAATCAATCTTATCCCAAAAATATAAATATTTCATCATATGATAATTTTAATATGATGGTTTGAAAATTTATTTTATTTTTATAAAATGATATATAAACAATGTCATTAACTTAATTATAATATTTACGAAATAATGGAAAAGATTTCATATTTGAAGAAAATATATTTCTAAAAAATAAATAACATTACAAAAAATTGAATAATATTTCCTAATCATTCGTAAATTAATTTTTAGATAGTAATCACATTATATATATTTCATAATTTGTTTTAATACTATTTACACCCACTAATTAAATATCTAGGAAAAATTTTTACATTAAATAATAATATTTTAATATTATATCGCAGTTTTCTTAAACATGGTGATGCATATTTTTACGGTATCAAACATATTATACGTTGAAATATAAATAAATTACATTGTACCCACATAAATAAATGTTTCATAGAGATATTATCTATCAAAACACAACATTAACCTTTTTTGAAATTCCATGCCACATTGAGGGATAATAAAACATTATAATGAAAACATCTAATAATGAATATAAATGCCTTCTGGAAAAAAATTGATTTCCAATTAGGGGAACATTACTGGGATTAGAAAATAAGGGCATTGAGAAAATAATAATGCCAAATTAATGATGAATATTGATAAATAAAATTTATCAAAAGATAGTGAATGATTATGATAATTTTAATGACTGAAAACCATTAACCAAAGTGGTGTTAAAAGGAAACTGATTCATAAAATATATAATGAATATGATATCATTTATGTTTCAAGATTATTTTCCAGGTGAATTGGAATTCATTTACCATAGATACTAGAAAAATTAAATACACATACTTGAAAATTATAATTTCTTCCTTTAATGAATTTCTATCAAAATCTCATCTTTTTATCCAACTGAGGAGTATAAAAAATTAATTATTTATTCCAAATTAACTAAAATCATCTTTCATTTGGTTTCATAATGAACATAAATAATATAAATCAACTCATCCAAACATTAATAAAAGGAAAATAATTTGTAAAATTTATTATAATACCTATATGAATAAACATTCATATAAAGAAATAATACATTAGAAACTAAATTTCAATAATAAATCCTCTAGATTATCATTGATCCTTTTTTAAATAAATAACCATAGATCACAAATGAACTCAACAAAATCATTAATAATAATTTATTAACCTCAATTTGTATCTCATAACCTTTATCACAAATAAAATATAATTCTTTCAAAATATTATTTTGTGTTAAACATAAAAGTTATATATATACCTCAACGTAATAACATGTCTCTTAAAATATCATTGATCATTTATAAATCAAAATAATTAAAGAAAAATAGATCATAAAATATTTTTATTAATTTAACCATTTCATTTTTCCATCATACTATTTATGTAAAAATATCATAGTGATTACGACATCAGAAAAGATGGTGATATTTGTTACACACTTATTTTTGAATTAGTTGTGGGTTCAAAAACTATGTTCTATCAGGACATGACATGTTTTCACATAGCAAGTATGTTTTCCCTTTCCTAATAATATATTAATATAATTACAAAAAAATACCAACAAATGTGATGAAAATATTAAAAAATAATTTTAATCTGTAAATCACTTTTCAACCACTATGGTTTTCAATACATCTTTTCACCCACAAAACCAAATAACCATAATTTCATATTATTATATTAAAATAATTTATCATATTAATGAAAATGGTTATCAATTAAATTATACCAATTTCCAAAAAATATAAAACCATTATAACTCAAATACCCTTCTCACCAAAAATCTTACTTTTCCATTGTGTTTCATTATAATTAATGTTTCCCAAAATATACTAAGATAAATTAAAATCTCATCACATATAACCTCATAAAGTGTATCTATGGATTTAAAATTATGATTCTATTTATGTATTTTAACCCATGACAGTTGTTGGGATAAAATCCCTCAATGTATCATTGAAGCATTTTTGAGGTGATTGTGTTTGTTGACAAAGTGGACATCAGTGTTGTGATTGTTGACAAAGAAAACCATGACATAAAAATGTGTTAATAAAGGGTATTTCATGGTGGAATTTCGAGTTCAAGAGCTGTGGTTAATGATCATTATTTGATTCAAGAACTTCGACAAAGGAATGGATGATCTGGAGGTGGTATAAAAAGAACCGATACATGGTGGTGCTGTTTTCCAGTGTTTTCCAAATTTTTGGGCCTGAAAATCGACAAATGAATAGAAGTGGTCTTTCTAAAAGGTACTTACTTTCCGTGTACTTGAAGGAAATGGAACATGTGTGCGTAATGTTTCTCAAAATCAGAAGGTCAAAATGTAGCAAAGGAAAGAGGGCCGCGCAGGTATGCGTTTGGTCGCGCAGGTGACTTGCGCACCGTGAAAGGACCTGTGCGCCAGTACCTAGGAGGGTTGGAATGTTGAGTGCCCCATGTTATTCAAAATCAGATCTTCGAAATATGGTAAAGAAAATAGGGTTGCGTAGATGTCTTATAGGGGAAGAAAAATACGCGCCAAAACTTTCACGTCGAGGGGTGACTTGCACGCCGCTGCGTAGGTTGATAAAATTCCTATAAATACAGGATCAACCCTTCTCATTACGGATGGAGTTCAACACTTAAAAAAATCAGAGCTCCTGTCACGCAGATTTGGTGGCCACACAAGTGGTATGTTGTTGCACAGGTGGACTTGCGCTCCAGTGTTTGAAGTTACGCTCCGGTTGGTAGTTTCACGCCAATATTGGCTTGTGCATAAAAGGGTTTGAGTTGAGCAGGATTGGAGTTGCAGAAGGTTGTTCCGTGCAAGTGATTGAGGTATACTTGCACGCCAGTTGTGACTTGTGCGCCGATACTTGCGCGCCAGATTATACTTGTGCGCTAAGTAAGGTTAATTCACGGCAGTGATTCAAGGATACGTGGAAGCCAGAAGATTGCTTGACACCCTCGGTGCAAAGTGAATTTCATCTACAGGTGAAAGCCGGAATTCAAGAGAGCATCTACCTACAACAGAGGATGTATTCATTAGAGATAATAAAGAGACCTAAAGGTCTATAAACTGTGAGTGAATCTTTTCTAGAACAGCGAGCAAAAGAAGAGGAAGAAGGTGATCCTCTCCACCGGCAGTGAGATAGAGAGAGAGAGAGACAGGGAGTGACCCTTGGGAAAGTAGTGAGATGACCCTAAACATTGTAAAGGCAGTGATTATGGGCATCGAAGTGATGATGCCAAACATTGTAAATAAAAGTGTGCTTTTACTGGATTTGGTACATCGACACATTGTTAGTGTATTCTCCTTGGACGTATCCTAGTGACGTTGAACCAATTAAAATTGTTGTTTCCTATGCATGATTTACATTATGTTATTTTTGGTCAAAGGGAAAGAGAGAGAAGAGTATTTTCTTAAGAGCACAACAAGATCAAAAGAGGCTTTTATTTTAATTTAGTAATACATTGATTCACCCCCACCCTCTCAGGGTATTCAGCCTTATTGAACATACAAAAGTACCTACAAATTTGAAACTATCAACATTTAGCTAATAATCCTAGAATCCTTGGTAATATCCTCAAAATATGTCATAGGATTATATTGTCTAATGTATGTTTTAATAAATACAATTCCAAAGGATTCTATTTTATAATCTCTGATACCAACTATAAAGCCCCCTTATATATTATCCTATTGTTGTTGGTCAGTTTATTACAAAGGTACTAGATACAAGTGAGAATACGTGAAAGGGGTGAATATTTTCGTATTCTTGGTAAACTAGATATGAACATTCCTCACATTTTATATTTGGAATAAAATATTAATCATAATAAAAATAGTTATTCTGTATCCTCGAATAAATTCAATTATATATTTTTAATATCCTAGGGGAATGAAACAATATATGGTGATATCATATTCATAGTGACAGTTATGTCTATGGGAAGATATCATTAGTGAATAAGGAATAATAAATATTTTAAATTAATTAACTCAAAAACATGTCATTTTATTAATAATTTAAGAATGAAGAATAATATAGAAAGAATAAATAACAGTCGAATAAAGAAAAATAACTTATGAAAATAGATTGAGTGTTATCCATGGATATCATAGTAATTGTAGTTATCACATGGATTTAAATCAATAATCTCATAATGATAAAAAAAATTGCATCCATGAAATGACATCAATGCCTTCTGTTAAGACATTTTAAAAAAAGAGGTAAGGCACAAACCAAAAATTTAAACTATTTTGTCGCATAATAATTACCTATTCATCGAGGTGCTATAGTAGGTTGTATCCATAACGTAAAAACCTCAAATGAATCATTAATTTAATGGGGTAAACATACAAATATGGTGAGGATCATGGGTTTTATATCATGGTCTCCAAAATGTAATAAAAAATTTATAGTACACCAATACATCAAAGGGGTATAACATATTCCTCCACACCCAAAAGTGTACAAAATGTTCAAAAAATAATGATACCATAAGACCCCAAAATAAATAATCCATACGTGTCACACAACACCCTAATTCCAGCCCAATGGCCCAAATTCAAAATCCACTATTATATGACAAAAATTGTTCCCTAATTTCCTATATGTACCCCAAATCCCAATGCACATCTAGAGAAAACCTTCAACATAATGATTGTGTTGATCCCATCTCAATCAATTCCAAAAATTACATCCATACTAATGAAATCCAAATGCTTAAGGTCAGTAGCCATCTGTAGTTCGAAGAAAAATTGGTGTCACTAGAAGCGCAACATGTGGTCCCACCTAAGCATCCATGCTTGATCGGCCCAAGATCTACATCGTTGTGGTAACTTTCACAATGCTAAAAAGGAATCTATTGATGAAAAACACAACAAGAATCACCCTCCCATACACCAACCTTGGATTCTACTCCGGCAATATTCCCATAGAATCTCAGAAAAAATCTATAGATATGTGTTCTCCCTAACCCAACAAGCATGTCACCACCTGGATCCCAGGTTCTCCATGCATCATAGAGTCTCAACCGACTACCTCAGTTGCCGGTATGTCACCCTCACCAGCCTCCATAATCCAATCCATGATCAATATCCATAGTCTTCACCTGTGAAAATCCACTCCATTATCATCACTGATTCGTGATAGTTGAACCACATCCGCCCATTCCCCATGTCGCACGATGTAATTTGAGGACCCCTGTAGAAATCATATTCTTAGGCTAAATTCCCTTCTCTAAATTAGCTTTGAAATAATGAAACATAGTCTATATTGACAATAATATTGTGTAACAAAATTTTAAAATTTTAATAATTTTCTCAATGAATAAAAAAATTAGAAGTCATCCTGCTTAATATAATGAATAGTTTTAGAATAGTAAATCCCTAATAAATAATAATATATTAAAAATATTTTTTCCATAAATTAATATACATTAAAAATATCTCTTGAATAATTCTTTTGTAAAATACCTTCATTGTTTTGAAAACACTTATTTAAACCGTAATAATATTCCCAATGTTAATGAAAATATTTTCATTGAATGTAGCCTTCATAATTTTTAAACTAATATTTATATTTTTTTTCACTTTATGGCTTCAGTAAATTACATTACCCAAAATGATGCTTAAAATCAATCAATCATGAATTAATATGAGGTAGTTAAATAAACCCTTACAACATTGGTAAATTTTTAATCCTATTCCCCCACAAATAAAAACATCAAATAAAAAATTAAATACCATTAATATAAACCTATTCATGATATTACGTAACAAATGTTAGTAGATGAATAACCTAAAAATAAATCGGATAAAAATAAAAAAACAAAGTAACAATGGAGTTGATATTGTTGCAAAATAGCATTCATAGATCATGCCATTGAGGTGATAATTGATCAATGAATTGATTATTTGTATAAAACATAATTCCAGATAAAAACTAGAAATAAAAAAATAATCAAAATTCATTACAAATATAATATTATAATATCAAATACATTTATGAATTTTTAAAACCCAGTGAAATGAAAATGAATTGTGATACCTCTTACCTTAGTTACGACACTTCAAGTGTGTTCTCTATTTCTATAAAAAACACATATTGATTATTTACTTAGTTAATAACATATTTAGATATTATTGTTACCTTAATTTTTTTATTAGAATGTATTTTATATTTACTTAGTCAATTGAGATCATGTCAGATGTTTTGTTAATATTTAACGCATTTTTAAAAAATGAATCTGGTAGGTTGAATATGCACAATTTTTTTAGTATTAAATCATATAATGAATAGTAATAATGAAATAATTAACATTTTTGAACAAAAATTATAAATTTAAAACCAAACATGAAATATAGTTATGAAAACTTAAATACATTAGAATTTTACATATGGTTAGTTGTTAGTAAACATGAGTAACATTTAATGTTTTAAATGATACTGATGGGAAGAACCAATGTATCATTTTAATTTTAAATGATGATAAATAAAAAATATATGTCATAATTTTATATTTAATAATATTTATATATATCATTGTTGTGATGTAGTGATGGAAATGAATCACATATCTTTGTGGAGGGGGTAATCCGGATATATGTACAACCATATAATTTATTAATAGATTAAATGTTATGTGTTTATTTGATAAATTTTCTTTTAAAATGTTTAATATTTACATATTTTCATAAATATACTATAAATCCATCATTATAATTATATTTGATAGGTATTGATGTAAAAGGAATCATATTGTTTTGTGAGGTAATAGCCCACCATACCCACGAAGGACAGTTTCATTTCTCATTTGATGGAATAAGATATGAATATAGGTAATTTATTTAATGTAATAAAATCCTTGTATATGGAAGATAATAATTTTTTATATAATAATTTTTTTTGAATATTTATAAGCGGTATAATATGAAACAAAAAATAATTTAATATCTATAACTCTTATTCATGTGACCTTTATTTAATTACATCCTATTCCCACAAAAATTATTGTTATTCCCAAAATAAAACCTCTATAATATGGGAATGAATTTTATGATGGAATATAGATGGGTATTGGATGAATTAAATTGCTTTTTAAGTAAGGAGTTAAGAGATGTGTGGGTTTTGTTTTATAATATATGAGAGGATAAATTTTGAAATTTTTAATAGTATGAAATTAAAATAAATTAATTTTCAATGAGTAATAGAAAAAAATTGTTATATTTATAATATATGATGAATATATATTTTAAATATAATCATCCTATAAAACTTTTACATCTTTAAATGATTTTTTACCCTAATATTTTCTGTCCCCCTGTTATCCCTTTTCAAAATTACCTTAATATTAAGGGTTTTCATGCTATAAGTGTCAATAATGTTAACATAATAGGGAAAAAATATATCTAATAATTCTTTTAATAAATATATATTTCATTGAAATAGAATAATATTCTTTCCATAACATAAAGATCATCACAATAATCATTTAACTCTAGAGCAGTTAGAATCATTAAAACAAAAACAACTGGGTCCAATGAGTTATACATTTTTAGAATATTGGTTCTTCATAACTAGAACCCTTAATAGAATTATCATACACTGTAAAATTTCTAATAAAAAAAATTAATGTAAACATAATAAGTGGTTATATCAAATGATCAGTGTAGGTAAACAAGGGAGATATATAAATTTAACTTGAGCATAAGTGTATGAGTGTATCATCCAAGGTAATTATAGAATATGAATTTTTTCATATTGTTCAATTTTTATGAATTATATTGTAATTTTACCTTAAATGGTGTGTGATGATTGATTGTGTATGTGACACATAACAATGACTTTCTATGAAATCATACACAACAATAAAGATTGTACTATTCCAAAAAAAGTTCTTTGTTAATATTAATATTGTATGATGATGTTTTCATTAAGATGTTCAATCAAAGAGAATGGATATAATTAAACATAATATGATTAAAAGTCTTTATTAAATGTTTTTTATTCATCCAATAAATTTTATAGGTCTAAAATCCAATTTTAAGCATAAAATGCTATAATATATTTTGAAATGAAGTTAGAAAAATTATGATGGAACACCCAATCAAAATCTATATTTTAAATCACTAATTTTTAATATTTGAAAAATAAATAGATTATTTGTAAACGAGAAATATAAATTTAATTTGGTTTATTTTTTTGTATTTTTTGATAAATTTCATATTTGAATGAATAAGGAAAAATACTGGATTTTATTTCAAAACTAATTTTTCTAAAATTTTAATTATATTGTTTTGATATCCATTTAATAGGTATTAATGTATAATTAAATTCATTTTTATCTTCAATCCAATTTTGGTCATTATAATAAATTTTAAATTTTAATTAGATATAAATGCATGTCAATATTTTAACATTTTTTCTCCTAAAAAATTTGTTTTCTCATTCCGTCAAAATGATTAATATTAATTTAATTATAGAAAAATATTCATTTTGAATTTTGAAAAATGATTTCAATATTCTTAATCATTGTGTACAATATATATAAATAGTTTCCTTTTATTTTATTGTATGTTTTTAATAGTGACTTTTTTAATTTTTAGTTAACAATGTTGAAGGCAAATTAAAGAATTTTGGGTAAAAAATTCTAAGATAAAGACACGAAAATTGCCCTAAACCATAATAAATAATTTTTATAAATAAAATTATAGCCTTCAAATATAAGTATCTTAATTGAATCATTTATTACATTTTTCCACGAAAATGATATAAATATTATTAAAAACAGAAATGATAAAATTTCACCATCTTATGCCTAATAAGTATTATATTTTTAATATATGGATAAAAATGATAAATCATCGATAAAAAATCATATGTAGAAATATATTAAAATTATATAAATAATTGGAATTTATTTAATGTTTTTAGTGATTAAATAATTACCTCACATGATGACACAACATTGT
Organism: Viscum album; assembly: GCA_963277665.1. Classification (NCBI taxonomy): domain Eukaryota; kingdom Viridiplantae; phylum Streptophyta; class Magnoliopsida; order Santalales; family Viscaceae; genus Viscum; species Viscum album. Next base: position 322,897,463 of record OY728165.1, on the reverse strand, counting down.
CACACTAATTATTTTATCATTAGAAATATCAAATAAATGATCAGAAATTTATTTAAAAAAATAAAATTTGACTTAATTAATTTCTGATGTGAAATTAATAGGTGAATAAAAAATATTATAATTCAACTTACAGTTTTTATTCGAAGTTATATATATATATTGTTGCATTTAAATTCCATGTAATGAATATTGTCAATGTTGAAACTGTTGATATGTAATAAAAAATAATATTTTATTAAATTATATAAAAGTCATGAAAATAATAAAAAATTATAATGTGTTTATAATATTTTTTAATTGTTCATAATGTTTCCATTCATTTTATATTTACCCTATATATGTAAAATTTATATCCTCTTAATATTCAATATGTTGTTACCCCATGTAAAATTTAGATATATTATTTAAGGATAAAACATAACGATAAAGTTAAAATAAATTAAATAATCATCTAAAAATTATTGTATTAGTGGATTTAAATCAAAATTGATAATACATTTTAATGAACTATATTTTTTATCACTTGGGATTAACATATTATTTATATTAATTTAATATTTTAAGTGTTTCCAAGGGTACCCCAACCCTCTCATTTTAAAAGGAACCCATTCATGTCATTTAATTAAACTTCTATCACTACTTATATCATCTCATATCATCCCAAACCCATTCCTTGAATCCCTCCCCAAATAATTTAGGCCTTATTTTGGGTGTAACACCCTCTTTAGGGGAGTTAATGTTGTAATTAAAGGAGGCCATTTGAATATGAAGTATGATTTTTAATGTGTTACATTTTATTTCTTATTATAATTCATTTAAATCATCATCATCAATGATAAAATTATAAACAAAATATCCTTAAAATATTTATATGATTTTATATAAATATCATCACATAAATCCATATCTACATCCATTAAATATTAATGGAATAAATCGTTAGTTTGTACGTGTTAGCTATCACCACCACAAACCGATATAATTCATATTCCCTAAACATATATCATGTATGGTTATAATTATTGAATAAATTTTCATATGTGATATTAATTAAATATTAATTATTAAAATATAAAAATATATATAGCGACCTAGGCATGTCATACATAAATATTACATCATTTTAGATGAGTATTCTGTACATTACTAAAATACATTCCAGAGGACCATAAAAGTGTACTGTCTTTTAAAACGTATAAATAGAGTATTCTATCATTGGGAATGATCTTCAACATCTCCCATAACAATCTCTACCTTTATTAGTTCTAAATAAATCCATTCCTCATAACATGGGGAAGTAAACAAAAGAAAGGGGTGAGATCATATGCTCTGTAAGGTAAAACAATGGGGCTATGTAAGAATAATAATGAGATTAAAGGGTATAAGAACATGATAAAAATATTAAAATATCATTCCCTACATATCAATGTTCATAACCATGATTTATGGATAAATCTTGGAAGTTCATAAGAGATGAATCATATGGAAATAAACATCATGAACCATGAAATTATAACTAAGGAATGAAATATAGGATTTGTGGCATACATATAGGAATAGAAACTTTTATCTAAAGGATTCCTACTGGGACCTTTATAACATGATAGTCTTTGGATATCACCTGTGTACCTACTTTGGGAATGGGCTAGCGACCTGTTGACCTACTTTTTTTAGTCATGGGCTACAACCCATGTACCTTCTTGTTTTTGGTCTTGGGAAACTACCCATGTACCCTCTTTCATTTAGGCTTGAGCTACATCTAGTACACCCTCGTACTTTTCAATTATGGGAAAAAAACCAAACATCCTCTTTATATTCGGTCTTGACCTATAACCAAAACACCATTGTTATTTTTGGTCTTAGGATATAACCAAACCACCCTTGTTCTTTTTGGACTTGGGATATATCTAGAGTACCCATTATGATCATATAAAACATATCATTTATAATTTAAGTGTAGGGATATATAGGTTCCACCCATTTAGTTGTAAAATCATTCACACATATTGCTGAAGAAAAAAACATTCATCATTCCATGAACCTTCAATAGATATAGGTCTTATAAAAATCAAATCATGACCCAAAAAATTGAATGGGTATCATTAATATTTCTTAAAATCATGACCAATGTAAAATATATTGGTTTCATAACAATTTTGTTTAATAAGAACCCATGAAAGATAAATGTAATTCATAAACAAATAACTTGTGAAAGAGAAAAAAGTTTTCCTAAAGACCACGAAATTAAGAGAAACACATTCATAGAAAGGATATGATTAGAAACTTTAGATAATTTTTAAAAAATATAATGAGTAACATCAATGGATTCCATAATTGATGTAAAATTGTTTTGAAATATCTTTTAAAAATAATTCATGAAGAAAATATCATGTCATCTTGGAAAAAGTATTGTTAATAAATAAAACCATTTAAAATCATTTTCTAAAAACATACAATTAATTAAGACATGAAACTATTTTAAAAATATTTTCCTTGAAAATATATTTTTAAAAATTCTTAATTATCAAAAATTTTATAATGAAGAGTAATATTCAAAATAATGCTGGTGGGTAATCTGTACATGTGGTATGAATTAAAAAAAAGAAAATTCATTTTGCACGATAAAAATGATAGATGGAATGACTTATTCAGAAATTGACAAGATGATTCCCTTGAATAGAATGGTAAATGATAAAAGGTGTAAAAATTTCATTAATATATTATTGTATAATGATATAATATTCTTGGAAACACTTTTTAGAAAAAGTAGATTTCTAACTGACAAAAGGGTAATGTTCGGATTTCCTAAAAACATCTTCTTAACTATATTACATACGAAAGAGTAGAATATGATAATAATACCTGAGTAAATCATGTAATGACTAAAATAATGAAACACATGAATATTCTTGATATATGTATCATAATATTTGGTCAAGGGAAGTAATAACATAAACAATCTTGAAAAGAAATGTGATTGTCTCAATAAACTCTTATAACTCGATAACTTTGGATCATTATATCCATGAAAAAAGGTAATTAAATGAAACTTAATATATCATGAAAAGAATAAGATTCATGGTATAGCCTATGAAATTAAATTATGTACTCATTTAAGAATATTTTAGGTTCCTATAAAAGCATTAATCTCAATAAAGGAACATTGAGACAAAACAGTTTCACTTATTTGGTTACTTTTTAATGCTAAACCCAATAGAATACGGACCATAAAATGAGAATGTGAATACACAAAATATTATGTAAAAGATACAGATAATAAAATCATGCACATTATATACACCAAACAAAATTAAGGAGTGGTGAACATATATTTTATCTCATAGAAATTAAAAGTGATATGAAAACCCCTTGCCACGTGTCTTGAATCTCTTTGTACTCATACTTTCTTCCTATAAATCATGTAACTCCAATTTTTGGTCCAAAAGGCTTACTCGAGAAGCTTTTTTCCCAATGGAAGGATTCAAGGTCGATGGGATTATTATCGGTACTGTACAATGGCAGATCATGGATAATCATAAAAGTTTTTAGAGATGTGAGAAATTGGTATTGGTGGTGGCCTTTTATAGGGATATAAAATGACTCACATAGAATTTTGAAAAACAAATTAGCAATGAATATTTTATTTTTCAACATAACTATTACGAAACCAATAAAAAACACATGAATGGATGGTTTATGGACAATCAATGGAAAAGAAATAGGTGATAGACTAGTTTTGAGGCCAGTTGGGACTTTAATTTTTCAGTTTAGTGCATAATTAAGATAAATTTGGCTTAACCTTTATGATTAATTATAATCACTTTTACTAATCAGTTTGGTCAGAAATTGACATTTTCATATTAGAATAAATGTATTAGACTGATATTTTTTTGTTTTTTGTGTTTTTAAAATTCCAATCCCATAAGTGGAAAAATAAATATTAGTGTTAATCTCATAGATGGGATGAAATAACATGGTTTTAATGTCGAAAAATTTACAAAGGTTTGTTATGATTTTTATTCTGTTTCAATATAAGGATTATCGTAATGAATTTCATTATATTATTGGATATAATATTTATCTAATGTGACCATAGAATATATTTATTATATAATTTAGTATTAGTAATTAATTAGACAAAATGACTTTTAATAACTAATAGTAGTATTTTTGAGTATTCATCAAAAAATTATGTTTCATAATAAAATCACAAGAAATCACTATAGGATAATTTATATATATTCTTCATTAAAAATGTTATTTTAGTTTTTCAAAATTCATATTCGATGTTTTTATAAAATTAGTTTTTATTGTTAAAAGTGATTCATTATAGAAAAAAATATTTTTAACATTAAATGAGGTTAACAAAAATAATATCATTCAATATAAGTTATATATATATATATATAAATAATATCTTAAAAATATTAATCATTAATTTTAATGTGTTTAATATAATTATATTATTTATATAAATAAAATTTAAAAAAGTGATATTGTATAGATACTCAATTTTGTGTGCATCATACACTAAGTCAGTGTTGCTTGTTGCGCAATCCAAGTTGGTATTGCATATAGATCAAGCCACATTGGTATCACATTTGAATGGGATTTTTGACTTAGTGTTTGAATACATATATTTATTTATTTATTTTCATGTGAAAAGAAATTTTTTTAAATGATAAATTAATTTGAACAAAATAATTCCCGAAATCTTGGGTGTCACATTTTACCCCCCTTAAAATGAATTTTTCCCTCAAAATTAAATTGGGTTATGTAAGGATTAATATTTTTATGTTCTATTAATATAAAGACAAAATATAAAAATGGATACTTAAAAATCCCTTTAATATGACTATTAATAACTATAACAGTTACCCAAAGTAACATATACCTGTGTTTCCACGTAAGAGAACATAGGTAGGGATTAAAGATTGGACATGGGGAAAAAGAAAAAATATTTACTTGGAGTGATTGAGTTAATCAATCACAAAAAATTGAATATTCAATTGGAATTTGAGGACCACAAATTAGTAAAAAAAATTGATTAAAAAGGCCATCATCTCAATAAGAATTATGGTTTTTGGAAAAAATATTTTTGATCACATTGACAACGTTTAGTAATTCCTGATAAATTTCGACAAGAAAAATTACATTCATGGGTTGTTCTTTGAAAAATATCACATATATCCATTAACATAGTGAATCAATCACTAGAAGTCTTCTTATATTTATTAACCACTAACATTTTCCTTTAACAAAACCTAATTCTTATAAGGAATTAAAAAACATCACGCATTAAATTATAAAAATACGAAGTTACACTAAAAATTCATCATAAATATCTATTCATTTCAAATAAACATACCTTAACAAGGAAGTAGCCTAGGCCAATGGTATGCATGGATATCATATCATCCATCATTCATGGGTTTTAATAATACTGGCCTAAAAAATCATCATTGGTTGTCACCCATCATACATGATGTATTTTTTTAAACTACACTAATCTAAAATGTATATATATATATAGACATACTTGGAATAAGGTTAATCAATGATTAACAATTTATCAAAGGTTTTCAACAAAAAATGAGGGCACAAACACTTCCATTCATGTTTATATTTAGCTTCTCATGAATGTTCAACCTCATAACCCATCAGAAATTTGAACATCTAAAACCATAGAAAGATATCAACAAAACCAGATTAACATTGATTCCCATGTATCAAAAAGTATATATTTGTTGTAACTTTCCAAAAATTTTAATACCCTTATTGTATATTCCATTAAAAAATGGTAGTAACCTGAATTACCATAAATATTATTAAAAAACATGAAAGGATCCTCATTCCAATGTATATTGGATTTACTCATTAAATCCAAAAATGTGGTAAAATTTATTAGTTTTAGCTGGAACCACCTATAAACAAATTCTTACATAGTTCCATGATAATCAATACTATACAATTTACATATTCACGTCTAATGTATCTCTATCTTTAAAACATTATCTAATCATAAAAACATACCAATGTTTACCTTCCATTATTCAAAATGTTAACTATCATGAGATAACCTTTCTAGGCCATAGTTATCATTCAACATATTCTTTCAAATACATTGAAAAACAAAAACCGAACAATCCACACATAAATTACCTTTCTTAATTGTAGTATCCAAATAAATAAATATTTCTATTACTTCATCCTTAATCCACTACCAATGTTACCTCGTCCTATTAAATAATACTCTTTACTTTCACATTTCATTTTTAGTCTCATCATTATCATCATTTTAACCATAACTCACACCACCATGCTTATTCTCTTCATAAACATTCCCCCAAGGGCATTGAGTTTCCTAATTACCATTTATTCTATAATTTAAACACTTAACCTTTGATGTTGACAAAGGATGGCCAAAATTCCCATCCATTTCATTAATTGATCTCATTATTTTTCCCTTGTAGTATCATGCTTTGTGTCCTTATATTAAATAGTCAAAACACCTTCGTGAACCTCTAATACATTATAACAGACTAATATATCCACATTACTGACATAAATGAATATTAATATTCTTCCCTCCATGGTATCCATTTCATGAAATCATATAGAAATTCTTTAATATCTTCGTTGATGAGTTTGATATTTGGTTAATGTCAACATTTTAAATCATGTTCTGTGAAAATTTGATATGAATTATCACAGCATCATTCACTCTAGTGATCATACCCGTTGACTGCCCATCAAAAGTTTATCCATCATAATAAATAAAAATCTAGTTTTTTCTATTTCCCTCCATTCATTAATTGCTAAATCATAATGTGAGATTTACTTATCGTAGAAGAAACCCATAGTCATGAAAATAATTACTTATAGGATGTCTAAATCATGACACCTTCTATAATCTATGACACCTTGGGTTTTTCCTAGGTAATTTGGTGACACCCAAAGCTTCCACGATACACTTATCTTTCAATAATACAATAGTGTGTGTTCTATGAAACTTCGAGTTCTAACACACCACAACCAATTAAACTAGCCATTATAAATAGTAATACCCACTTTTTAGAATAGTATAAATATTATTATTTAAAATGGAATTCATTTTTGGATTCGGATTATTGAAATTAGCTTAGGGTGAATGTTTTGTTTTTTCTGAAAACAGTCAATTTTTGTGGAATAGTTAAAACACTGATGTATTATTTAAAAATGACATTTTATTTAAATAAATATTTATTTTATTTAAATTTTTTTCTGTCAAAATAGATACATAATACCTATATAAGTTCAACATAATTTATTGGAGTCCGTTTATAATAATTTTATATATATAATAATTTCATTAAATTTTTTAACGTCTTTTTCCCACCTCCTAAAAGCATTGGTAAATTTACATAAAATATAATTTTACTGCTTCTGTGACAGGAATTACAAAAATATGAGAGACATGGTTGATATCAGTAAGTAAAATGTGGTTCAATGAGGTGAAAATAATTTTTGGTGAATTGTAATATTTTACTTTTATTTGCCAGAGTTAAAAATAAATAGGGTAATTAAGGGTAAAAATGATATTATTATTACCCAAACACATGACCTAATTCTATTGGATAAGTATAATTCATCCAGAAACAACCTTATGAATAACATATGACCCTTTATGTCCACTTGGATTAGATTAGGACCTTTATTATTATTTAATTCAAAGAATAGTTAAAAGTGTTAAATTCAAAGTTTAATAACTAATCTATTTTCAATATAGGGATAAATATAAGATAAATTTGGCTATAAATATTAATTAGAAAGATAAAAATATTTCCTACATAATGGTATTTTATTTATATTTTTTAGACATTAAATAATATTATTTTTTATGACATAATGATGATGTAGTAATTCGCTAATTAATGAAATATTAAAATAATTGATATTATAAATATCCAAATAAATGTAAATTGAGACTTTTTTTTAATTAAACTAATTTTATAGGTTAATATGACATGTTAGGGTTGATTATATGAATTGTTTTGAAGTAATAATGCTTTTATAAATTTTGCAAAAACAAAATACAAAATAGTGTCAAAATTGATATAAAAGAGTTTTTAAAGAAAATATTAATTATTATTTGATATTATATTCTTAAAAATATATGGTTTGGACAAAAGACTTATATAATGATAGGTGTATCATTATTTAACCACTTGGGGTTCTCTTGAATGTTTATAGTATGTTTATTAACCATATAATATAAAAATACAAAGAGACATGGTAAATGTCAAACCATTTATCTAAGAGTTAAATATAAAAGATAATGTTAATATAGAGACTCAATCATGTCTAAAACCTATTGTTTGAGTGTTTTTTGACTCATAAAAACCTTATTATTTAAATAATACATTTTAGGGCCATTAGAAACTGAAAATTATTTTATTATAAAATAATATTAATGTCTTTTCCTAAGGTGCCCCTCACCCCTCTTATAAAAGGTCACTCACCCATATCTCTAATTTACACCATAAATGCCATTTGGCTCGGCCAAACCCCGCCAAAATACCCTCTCAACTATACTACATTCAACCTAGAGGCCTTAAATTAGTCATAAATCCAACCAATGTATTTTTTTGATCAAATAAAAAGGAAGAACCCGAAGTAGAGGTAAATATTTAATCACCTCTTTCAAGTTCCTTTCTTTTTCCAGTTCCTCTTTCTTTCTTGCATACATTCTAAAATAATAACTCCAGTTTTTTCTATATTCTGTGATATGATTATCAATATGGTATAAGCATATATATTATTCTATCGATCCTTTTAATGACATGTCACCATACGTGCGTACATACGGCTTGTCGTCTCCACGTCATGGTGTAATTGTTATTCAATACATTATTATTTGGATGTGTATAATAATGATGTGTAATTGATATAAATAATACATATAAAATTATAATGATTCATTATATATGATATACCATCCAATTATATATTATTTTAATATCAAAATAATAATATTGTTGCCCGTGCGTACGTATTGATTACCATCTCCATGAACACGATGAGATTCATTCCCCATCGTATCCATTCAAGAATATTTTTCATTACATGATTAAAAATAATTGTTAAAGACATAATATAATTCTGAAAACAAATATGATACATCATATCCATAACGAACATTATTTACATAACAAATCATATAAAGGAAAATGAATCAGTTAACACCGAAAACGACGATAACACTAAGATATTATTAACAATGAAAAGTTAAAAGATCTTATATGATATCAAATTAATGTATATGATTATTTTATAATTTAATAACAGTTATTTCCCCACTATACACGATGTTAACCTACCCTCAACAAAGGAAAAGTACAAGGTAACTGTTAATTCTACAACCACTTCATTATTCAAGGTTTTTTATATGTAATTATCTATTGGGCCCTCTTTTTCATCCACATCCGTGTTTTCTGAAATATTTATTCCAAAAAAAATTTAATAATTACAAGACAATGTTTTAATGTCATTTATACCATTATTTGAACTTATACGTATGAAAAGGAATCTTTCTGTTGTATTTCCAATCAAGGTATTTTATGACCTTTTCAAAACAATTAAGGGAAGAATGTTTTTTTAACGTATACGAAGGGTGCAGCTATTTTCTGGTGTTATAAAATTTTTGAAGCTTCCCTTACAAGATTATAGGATTATTTTCAAGTATAAATGGTTTCTTTCATAATTATATTACCTTTAAATTATTTCAAAATAAAAAGTGATAATTCTCTCAAAAGGTTTTTATTTCATCTATGTTAACATCATTGGTTGTATTTTATGTTTTTTTGATTTTCACTTATTATGATAAAAAACATCCATATTTTATTGGTGTTTTTGTGATATGTTTGACTATGGATTTGTTATTTCATACTATTCATGGTTTATGGATAAATTATTGACATTTCGTATTCCAATTTTAATATGAATGTTTATGTTATGTTTAAAACTATTCATATGGGGAATGCATTGGACTTAGTAAGTTACAAGTGGAGCCTGCTCTAGCTCCTCAATGCATTAGTAGGTCTATTGAGTCAAACTAGTGTCTTGACAGAAGGCTTTGAAAAAATCTTACTTGTAGTCTTGGAACAAGTCCTTGACTATGTGGTTATGAATGTTTGACATTATGCATTCCATCATTATAAATGTGGTTATTTATATTGCATGTGATTATTAAACTAGAAGAATATCTATTTGAGTAAGTAAATGACATTATTTTGATTTATATTTTCAATATTTTGATGGAGTGTTTGTTGAAAAGGCTTTCGTTTTAGTTCTATACATTACCTTAAATGTTTATGCTTATTTATGAAAGTTTATATTCTATTGTTATTCTTTCGGAGAATATGAGCTCACCCCATTATATGTTTTCTTTTTCCCAGGATTCCAGGATGTATATTATGACTAACATAAAGGGATATTCTATGTGATCTCAGTGTTGTCTAGGTAAAAAAAAATTATTTTTGATTTCAATTTTATGATTAAATGTAAACCTTAATAATGTATCTAGTACTTCTAAGGCTAATAAACTAATCAGGATTTTGAGACATGATCTTTTGTGATCATGCTAATGATACATAATAATGCACCACCTCTGGGCTTCATGGGTAGGGGAGTTATAGTTCGTGTCATAAGAAGTTTAGTAAAAACATTGGAAACTATATTTTGATAAACTCTAATTAGAGCACATGGCCTTAAGAAAGTCATTGAGGATTAGAATAGAATAACTTCATAGAACATTGGTATTGTAGAGATTTTGTGAGTTTTTTCAAGAAATACATCCCTTTCTAGATATGAGTAGGTAGAGGCGGCTCTGGAATAGATGTAGCTAGGGGTAAAACCTGAAAACACCGCTTTGAGCTAGACTCCAACGGGAACTAGTGCACTAAAACGGGCCTTGCTACAATTTTAGTTACAACTCTCTCGAGGGATATGATTATGATAATTCTCATTTTCTTTAAAAACCATTATGAAGGGTTTATGAATATATAAATCTTAAAGGAAAACATTTTTTATGATTATGGATTATATCCAGAAACTGTTCAATTTATGTTAAGTATTTTACAATTTTGAAATTATGTATTTCAATTCATAAACTAATCTTGTTTATGCCATTTTTTTGAAATGCTGCCTGGTTGAAGGAGTGAAAACCGTATCAATGCACCCACTCCATGTAGGTATTTCACTCTTACTGAAGATAATTATAGTGGATCTGGTGATGCAACCAATGCTGATCAACTAATCATCATGTTGGGCCAACTCACTCAGGTTATGAATAACAACCATTCCTGTATAGAGCACCTGAATCCGCAACGTGGTGGATCAATGTAAGATCTATTAATGAGGCAACAACCACCCACAATTAATGGGGTAAAACTACACTAGTATCTGTTAAATTGATAAATTATTTAGAGAAAATATTCCATGCCATGAGGATTAGCGAACGGGAAAGAAATTTCATGGATTTTTACCGCCTCACTGGAGATGTTGATCAATGGTTTTCATTGATTCAAAACACAAATAACGATGATGAAGTATCAAATATGGAATGGTGGTAGTTTAAAGAAATTTTCTTAGAAAAGTACTTTTCTCATGACCATTAAGTAGATATTGAAAGGCAATTTCTGAGTCTTAGGCAAAAGGAGGATATGAATGTCGTAATGTATGAAACTAATTTTACAAGGATAGCGAGGCATGATGCAAATAATATACGTAACCTAATAAGTAATATTGGTAGTCTCTTTTATGGGTTAAAACAATTTCTTCCTAAAGAATTAGTCTCAAAATCATTATCATCGTAACAATATATTGTCTCATCTTTTATCAAGACAGAAAAACATTCTCTAGGTCTTATGACTTTAAAGTCAAGCAAGAGAATAAGAGATCTGATTAATACTCTGGAAATGGAAATAAGGGTAAGAAGGGAAAATTTGAATATCCATCCTTTAGTAAATGTTGGAAGAAACACCCTGGTAATTTGCTGAAGGGAATGGAAGTCTATTAAAAGTGTGATGAAAAATTTCACCAAACTCCTGATTGCATGGGCAAGAAAAAGGATGTCGATGTTGAATGGTACAATTGTAGAGAAAGTGGACATTATACAAATTAATTTCTTAAGAGTCTGGGGAACATACCTCAAAAAATGCCAAGGGATCAAGGCCAAGAATATGGTATCACTACTACTGAGGTTGATGCTCCGAAAGACGTAGTGGAAGGTAATTTAATGGTCTCTTCATGTTTAGCCAATGCTTTATTTGATTCTGGATCATCGCATTGTTTCATATCTTCCCAGTTTGCAAAGAAAATTACATATTTCCAATTTTATTTAACATGAGAATTTTTACTAAAAACTCATAAGGTAAGTATCATTATAATAATTTTTTCTGAATTAGTCCCTATTAGGTCATATAAATGTTCTTTATCTGCTGATCTCATCTTCATTCCCATGATTGAATTTGATATAATCCTCGGTATGGATTGGATTTCAGACCAGGATTCAAAAAAATATTGTAAGAATCTGCAGGTTACTATTTTTGATGACGATGATAAAGAAAACCTTATCATTAGAGAAGAATCATCACCACATAATTCTTATCTAGATCCACCACCAGTAGCTCAACTGAATCAATTATTGGGAAGGAAAAGAATGAAATAACTATGGGTGGGGAAATAAATGTTCAAATAGATTATGTACCTATTGTGAAAGAATATGTTGATGTGTTTTGGAAATATTTACCCAGACATTCTCCAGAATGTGAAATTGAGTTTTCCGTTGATTTTATTTCCTAGATAGAGGCCCATATCAAAGACCCCTTATATAATGGCCACTGTGGAATTAGTGGAACTAAAGAAAAAATTAGAGAAATTGAGTAGTAAGGGATTTATTCACCCTAGTGTTTCTCAATTGGGAGCCCTTGTCTTTTTTGTTAAAAAGATATATGGATCTACGAGGGTGTGCATTGACTATCGAGAGATCAATTCTATTACAATAATGAACAAGTTTCCCCTACCTTGCATTGATGATTTATTTGACCAACATCATGGAGCTCATTACTTTTCAAGGATTGGCCTTCGATCTCGATATCATTAGTTGTCTATGAAGAAAGAATACATTCCGAAAATAGTATTTCGAACCAGGTACAAGCATTATGAGTTTACAGTAATGACTTTTGGATTGACTAATGCACCCTCTATCTTCATGGATCTAATGAATTGAGTTTTCAAGTAATATCATAATTACATTGTACTGGTATTTTTTTATGATATCTTTGTATACTAAAAAAGCTATGAAGATAATGAAAATCACATGCGTATTATTCTAAAGACTCTTAGAAGACATGAATTATATGGTATGTTTAACATGTGAGAATTATATCATCGTGAGATTTCATTTCATGGCCATATTTTCTCTAAGGTTGGAATCTCTATTGAACCTTCTAAGACCAAGGCAATCCAATAATGGCCTGTAAAGATGAGTATAACATAGGTACATAGTTTTATTTGTTTATCAGTGTAATATCAACATTTCATCCAAAATTTTGCTCGATTAGCTATGCCATTTACAAATCTCAGATGAAAATATGTTAAATTTGTTTGTACAAAAGACTATTAAGAATGTTTTGAAGAATTTATGAAAAGATCAATCAGTGATCCTATAATGACTCTATAATCATGTAATGATTGGTTTGTTATTTATAGTGTTTCTTCAAAGAAAAGACTTGGTTGTGTCCTTGTACAGAATGATAGGGTTATTGCCTATGCATCATGACAGCTAAAAATTCAAGATCAATACTATCATACTCATGATCTTCATTTAGAAACTATAATATTTTCTTTGATATTTTTGAGAAACTATCTATATAGTGAAAAATGTGAGATATATACTGATCACAAGAGATTGACATATATTTTCTCAAAGAAGGAACTCAACATGATGCAAAGACGATGTCATGAACTACTCAAAGATTATGATTGCACAACACACTACCACGCAAGGAAGGCACATAAGGTGGAAGATGTTATGAGAAGAAAAGATCATGGATTTTTGAACAAGATTAAAGTTTAAAACGGATCCTACTATCTTGGATCTAGTAAAGACAGATATGGAAATAAAAATGGAAGGTGGATCATAAAAACATTTTCAATTGGATGGAAAACCATCTTTATTAGAAATGTAAAAAAGTTCTCCAGCTGCTGATGAGGAGTTTCAAAAGAAGATTAATGCTGTGAATAATAAGAGATTTAGTGACTTCATATATGGAGATGGAATTTTAAAATTTGGGAATAGAATTTTTTATTCTGATATACCTAATCTAAAAAGAAAATTATTTGATGATTCTCATTGTTACAATTTCTCTATACACCATTGAAGCACCAAAATGTATAGAGATTTATGTCCCACGATACCTTTATATGTTATATGTAATTTCAATTGTTTAATGGTAACATATTTATTATAAAAAATGTATGTAGTGATCTTATATCCAATTTAAAGTATTTACTAATTTTAAAGGGTGAAAAATTGTAAGGTCCACAAGGCTGAATACCCTGAGAGGGGGGGCGGGTGAATCAGGGTATTAATAATTAAAAATTAAAGCCCGTTATAATCTTGTTTCACCATTAAGAAAAACACACTTCTCCCTCTCTCCAGTTGCACAATATAAACAGAATGTAAAGCATGCACAGAAAACAAAAATTTTTACTTGGTTCACCCTCACTGGGATACATTCAAGGATCATACAATGAAGATGTGTCGCTACACCAAATTCACTAGAGCACACTGTTGTCTACAAGGTTCGGGCCAGATCAATTATATGCCCAGGAACGCTGTCTTTACAAGGTTTAGGGTCGGATCACTACTTTTCCAAGCGTCACTCCCTATTTCCCTCTCTGTGACTCACTTCCGGTGGAGAGGATCACCTTCTTCCTCTTCCTTCGCTCACTGATCTGGAATGGATCCAATCAGAGTTTATATACCTACAGGTCTATTCATCATCACAAATGAATGCATCCTCTATTTTATGTAGATTCATTTTTAAATTCCTTCTTTCACCCGTAGATTAATCTCACATTGCACCGAAGGTATCAGGCAATCTTCCAGCTTTTACGCAACCCTAAAATACTGCTGTGAATCAACCTTACTTAGTGCCCTTGTCTAAGGCGGCATGCATGTATCTGTTCACAAGTTATAACTGGAACATAAGTCTTCCTCAACCACTTACGCGACACAAGTTTCTGCAACTCCAAACTTGCATGACTCACTTCCCTTTACGCCCAACCCAATATTGGCATGAAACTAACAATAACCGCACTTCATCAAATCAGGTGCACAAGTCCTACTTGCACGACCCACCACCACTTTCACGACCAACACACCTGCGCGAAGGGAGCTCTGATATTCTCTAAGTCTTGAAATCATCTCAGAATGAGGAGGGGTCGACCTATATTTATAATCATTTGAATAACCTACGCAACGGCGCGCAAGTCTCCCCTCGTCGTGCATGTTTCGGCACACAAGTCTTCTATAACCATAGACACTTGCACGACCAACTAAAAAACATGGGCATCACCATCTTCCTTTTCCATATTTTGATGATCTGATCATGAAGGACAAATGGCGTGCAAGTTTCCAATCCTTCTAGGCACCAGCGCACAAGTACTTCCTCGGCGCGCAAGTCACTTGCGCGACCAAAGCAATACTTGAGCGCCCCTTTTCCCTTTGCCACTTATTGATGTTCTGATCTTGAAAAACATTGGGAGTGCATGTTTCCTCACCTTCAAGTACACGGAGTGCAAGTCCCTTTTTCAAAAACCACTTTTCTGCATTTTTTGATTTTCAGGCCCAAAAATTTCACAAACACTAGAAAACAGTGCCACCTTGTATCTGTTCTTTTTGTACCGCCTCCAGATCATTCATATCTTTGTCAATGTTCTTGAATCAAACAATGATCATTAACCACATCTCTTGAACTTGACATGCCACAATGAAATACACTTTTTCAAAAATTTCTATGTCATTGTTTGCTTTGTCAACAATCACAACACATATGTCCACTTTGTCAACAAACACAATCACCTAAAAAATGCTTCAATGATACCTTGAGAGATTTTGGCCAAACAACCTCCCCTTTGGGTTTGTTGAAAACTCTTCCATAAAAATATACATCGTTAATTCTTCATCCACCATTCACCTATTGAGATTCCGATAGCGATCAAGGATTTACTCAACACATACTCTAAGCCTACATGAGCAATGCTCGGCATGAGAAACAAGATTAAGTGAAAAGTTCATCAATGAATCACTTCATCTCTGACACCCACTATTGACACCAAATTGATACCAATGTTTGGAAATATTCTAAACACATTCCAACACCACTCTTCTGCTTTTATCATGATCCTCAGTTGTCGTGATATCTATTCTTTGATCGATCACTTCTAGCATCGTCAGATTTAATACGCTCTCCCATTATCATTGCTCACAACTTTTACTCATGTCATCTTCAAAAGAATTGTTGCCTATGTTGTCCAAGCTAGGATCTGGATAAGCACTTTCAACTAGCTTCACCTCCCCATATCCGGATGCTCCACCTGTCAGCTTCTCCCCGTAGATTTCATGATTTCCCAAATATCCACACTGTCTCCCTCTTGAACAATCACTATTTTCTCCCCCTTTGTCAATAAACCCAAAGGTCGCTACTTTTTAGTCTATAACAGAGTAGAGAACACATGTCAGAACATTAGGTAAAAACACATTAGACATCGGTTAGAGGGGGGGTTTCACATCCACACTCTTTTAAGTGCGATGAGTCAACTGAACTCCCAAAGACATTCAATGCCTCTCAAAAGCTTCATTGGGTAAGGCCTTTGTCAAAATGTCTGCATCCTATAGTTTTGTAGGCACATACTCCAACTTCACGATTCCTTGATCAACATTCTCCTTGACAAAATGATACTTTATCTCCATTTTCTTTGTCCTTGAGTGATCGATGGGATTTTGCTTAGATTGATAGCACTTGAGTTATCACACTGGATTACGATCAGAGACTTCACTTCAACTCCCACATCTTCAAGCTGTTGCTTCATCCACAATAATAGTGTGTATGCTTGAGTGGCCGTAATATACTCAGCTTCTCCAGTGCTCAATGAAATGAAATATTGCTTCCTTCTTAGCCAAGAAATACACAATCCACCAAGATAGAATTTACCACATGACATTGATTTTCTACCATCCGCTGAACCGGCCTAGTATGCATCAGTATATCCCAATAACTCTGTCTGAGATTTGTTAGTATATGTCAAGCTGAAATCAACTATTCCCTGGATAAACCGAAGTATTCTTTTCAGTTCAAGAATGTGGCTTTCCTTGGGATTACTCTGATATCTTGATGCTTGGCATGTGGCGAAAACAATGTCAGGCCTTTTCATAGTTTTGTACAATAGACTTCTAATGATTTTCCTATATTATGTGATCTTTACTGCCTTTCAATCCTGAACATTGGAATGTTATGTCCAGGTAGAAACTAGAGTCTTCATCTACTTGGAATTTTCCATTCCAAACCTTTTAAAAATATTTTTGGTTTATTTGGATTGAGTAATGAATGTTTTGTTCCTTCATTGAGTAACCTAGAGACCAAGAAAAAATGTTAGCACTCCAATCATTGACATTTCAAACTCATTTTTCATGAATTCGGAAATCTATCTGCACTGAGATTCATCTAATCAGCCAAAAATTATGTCATCGACATACACTAGTGCCATCATCCTTTGATTACTTTCATTGCTGAAATAGAGAATGTAATAAACACATCCACGCAAGAAACCAATCTTCTTCATGTACTGATCAAGCCTTCAGTAACATGCCCTTGGTGCTTGTTTCAACCCATACAATGCCTTCATCAGTATAAAAACATTGTTCTCGTCCTAATGAATGAGAATACTATTTGGCTGCTCAATATACACTTCCTCTTCTATGATCCCATTGAGGAATGCATATTTGGCATCCATCTAGATCACTTTGATCTTTCATTGCACTACTATGGATAAAAATAATCAGATTTTCTCCATCCATGCAACTAGAGAAAATGTCTCATAAACATAAATTCCCTCTATCTGAAATTACCCTTTGCACACTAGTCGTGGTTTGTTTAAAACCACTGCACCATAATCATTCATCTTGTTGTGATAGAACCATTTATTCCCGATTAGATTCTTATCTGCTAGTCTCAATGAAATCTCCCATGTCTTGTTCTTCTGAATCTGATCAAGATTATCATTCATAGCCCGAACCAAGTGTTTATCTTTAGCTGCAACAGCAAAACATTTTGGATGTACCTGAGATAGGAAAATTGTATTCATTAGTGATACCATTCTTCATGTCTGTACTAGAGCTATCTGGTCACCAATGATATTCTACTTATCAATTTTAGCTCAACTCATTGGCTTACATGAAGAAACAATCTTTGTTTTCTCTTTCTCATCATCAGTATTTTATTCTGAATCAGCCTCTGCCACATCAACTACCCATGTGTTTCTTACCTCCTCATCACATTCATCCAGAAACTGGTCACTAGGTTGTTGAGTATTATATTAATTCTCAACTATAGTGACATCATTGTTCTCAAAAAAGTTTCCCCGTCTATTATTGAAGCATTTATATGATTCTCTTTTTCTTGAGTATCCAAGGAATATTCCCTCATCTCCTCTTGACTCAAACTTCTTATGATTCTCTTTGTTGAGAATGAATCACTTACTTCCAAAGATTCAAAAGTATTTCAACATTGGCTTCTTTCCGTACCACATTTCATACAGAGTCTTACCTTGCTTTAGACACAATAGATACCTGTTCGAAATATAGATGGATGTCAAAACTGATACCTTCCAAAATTTCTCTCGTAGGTACTTTTCAATAAGCATTGTTCTAGCCATATTGTTGATGATCCTACTTCACCTTTCAACAGCTCCATTCTGTTTGGGAGTTCTCTCTTATTAAACATGATTCTTTATCCTGTGTTTCTCAAGATAGTCTTCCACCTGACTGTTTGTGAATAATGTACTAGTATCTGTATGAAACTTCAAAATTTTCTACCCAAGAATCCTTTTTTATTCCCTCCTATATTTCTTGATACAACGGAACACTTCTATCTTATGGGTAATGAAAAATACCCAAGACATTTTTATATAATCATCAATGAAAAAGGCACAATACCTTTTCCCTTTTATGGACCATGGTGAGATAGTTCCATATACATTAGCATGCACCAATTTAGGCACTCCAGTTCATTTTTGTTCCTCTGGCCTATATGTCTTTCTGATGATCTTTCCCTATTGAAAAGCATCACATTATGAGTACGATCATGTGATAGTTTGGTAAGGTCTCTAGCAACATCACACTTTACTAGATATTCCATGGATGGTTGGCATAGGTGACCTAGTCACTTATGCCACAGCTGGTTTTCTTCCTCTCTGGATAAAAGACACATATCTTCTTCCCCAATTACAAGGTAAAGATTTACCATTATCCTTTTTCTATATAGAACAATTGCTCCATCTTTTCCTTTCACAATACACATCTTCTTAGTAAATCGGATAGAGTGCCCAAAGTCACATAGTTGACTGACACTGAGTAAGTTATGAATAAGACCCTCTAATACCAAGACATCCGCACGTCTCATTTATTTTCCCCCAAATTTGGCCTTTCTGGAACCAACAATCTTCATCCCTTCATCATTCCCAAACATGAAAACTCTTTCTTTTTCATATTTTATGCTTGTAATGAGATCCTTGTTCCCTGCGATATGGGATGTGCAACCACTGTCAAGGATCCACACTCCAGAATGATCTGAAGATTTAAAGGAAATTTCTAAAACTACCAGCTTTTCATTCTTTTTCTTTTCGATCCATGTCTTAGACTTCACACTCGATGTGGTTTGGAGAACTTGATCTTCCTTAGAGTGTGATGGACCAGCTTCATCTTGCAACGCTGCAAATATATTTTTCACATTTAACTCACCTGTTGGTTTATTGATCTGCTGCTTGCGAACATTTTGATTTTTCTTTGGCGCATTCCTCTTTATGGTTGAAGTAGAGTACCTAGCCATGTGCCTAAATCCTCCACACCAAAAATAGTGTCCTTAAAAATATGTTCTAGAGAACCATTCTCTATTTGACTGCCACCTTTTGATCCTGTTCCCTTTGATATCTCATGGCTATGGAATAGAAATATTGTGAATGTCCTATCTTCCCGCAACAATAACACCTGATATATGGTGCATTCTTTCATGGTACTTCAACACTACGAGTTTACCCTTGGGATCATTGAATATTCTGATTCTTCTTAGTTCCTAAATCATCCTTCAATATTGGGAACGGTGCTTGCGGTATTACTTCAATTGTTGTAGATTTTTTTTCTAACAAAGCCCTTAAACAAACTTAACGTCTGAGCTCAATTGATGCTTCTTCCCTTCTAAACTATTAGGATCCTATTTATTCTTTTCAGTCTTTGTAATAACCATCTTTCCCAAGAATGTGTTATGAATCAATGGTTTTTCCTGGTCTTTGTCTTTTTGCTGCAGACAGACAAATTTCTCTTCAAGCACTTCTATACTCTTGACATGATCTTTCAATTTTCCATTCAAGCCATCGATCACACTTTTCTGTTCTTCAATCGTGAGCTTATTCTCATCAACCTTTTCTGTGCTCTCTGGCCTCGAATAATTATGGTTTTGTATTTTTTTTACTAGCTCAGGATTCTCTTATACCTGCTATTCCATGTAGAGTTTGGAATCATGTACCACATGGTTGGCTTTCTTTGTTTTTCTCTACAAATATCTATCTCTTCAAGAGATTCTTGTAATTCAGCTTCCATATCAACTCTCCTTTCAATATCATCTTATTCTTCATCAGCGTCAGTTTCTTCCTTTTCATCACCACTACCCACAATATCCACCATTGAATTTTTTCACTGATCTTTACAATTTTCAAACTCCTCAACCTCTTCACCCTAAGACTCATCTGAACAGTCTATTTCTTGTGAAAGAAGATTCTTCTTCTTGAAGAAATTTCTCTTGAACTGCTTCTTCCCTTTCATATAGGCTAAAGATTTCTTCTTGGGATTTTTAAATTCATCTTCATAATTTTATTATTGAATCTTTTTGGGGAATCTTGTAGCAAGATGACCAACTTTTCCACATCTAAAGAAAGAAAGTGGAAGTTTCCTTTTGAACATTCCTTTTCCTCTTTGAATATTTGAGGAAAGGAATGACATAACCTCATATGTCTCTTTTTTTTCAGAGAATATTCAATGGTGAGCTTTTTCATGGCCTTAAATACCATCTCTTTGGATTTCCCCTTTTCCACATCCTTATTATCATCATTCCTCACCTCATATGCAACCAAGGTACTCTGCAAATTGTCCAGTGTCAGCTCTTTGGGATCTTTATCTTCTAGTACTGCAACTTTAAGATGGAACCGAGGTGGAAGCTTCCTCAAGAGGTGTCTTACGATCTTTATGTATTTAATGACTTCACCAAGTCCTCTTATATCTTTGACAGAAATATTTACCCTGTCAAAGAATGCATCAATAGACTCATTTGGGTTCATCTTCAGATCTTCATACATATTCCACAACACTTGTAAGTTTTCCTCTCTGACCATTGTATCTCCTTCATATATATTCAATATCTTTTCCCACATGGCATGTGACGTTTTTCATGACATAAACATTGCATATATGGGATTGGAAAGGGTTCCCCTTAAGGAATTGATTTCTTTGGAATCAGCATCCAACTCTCTATGCTCCGCTTATGATAATGCACCACTATTTATATCAGTTGTGAAAACATGCATAGCTGCTGAAAACATATCCATTCCCAAAGATCGAAAATAGTGTTGTATTCGATTCTTCCATCTCTTAAAATTACATCCATCTAAGATCGGAATCCCTTTATGATTAGTGACCACCATTATGAGAAGAACTAATATCAACCTTTCCCTCTAATACCAATTGTTAGGTCCACAAGGCTGAATAACCTGATAGGGGGGGTGAATCAGGGTATGACTAATTAAAAATTATAGCATGTTCTGTTCTTGTTTTACTATTAAGAAAAACCCTCTTCTCTCTCTTTCTCGTTGCACAATATAAACAGAAAGTAAAATATGCACAGGACACAGTAATTTTTACTTGGTTCACCCTCACTGGGCTACGTCCAAGGAGCATACAACGACGATGTGTTGCTGCACCAAATTCACTAAAGCACACTGTTGTTTACAAGGATCGGGCTAGATCACATCTATGTCTAGGATCACTTCCTTTACAATGTTTAGATTCATCTCACTGCTTTCCCAAGGGTCACTCCATGTTTCTCTCTCTCTAGCTCACTACTGGTAAAGAGGATCACCTTCTTCCTATTCCTTCGCTCACTTCTCTGGAAAGGATCCACTCACAGTTTATTGACATGTAGGTATCCTCATCATAAAAAATGAATGATCCTCTTATGTATGTAGATGGTCTATTAAAGTCATGCTTTCACCCGTAGATGAATATCACTTTTCACAGAAGGTATCAGGAAATCTCCCAGCTTTCACGCAGCCCTGAAATACTATTGTGAATCAACCTTACTTGAAAACCTTGTCTAAGGCGGCGCACAAGTATTTGGCATGAAAGTTATAACAAGCGCTCAAGTCTTCCTCAACCACTTGTGCGACACAACCTTCTGCAACTCTAAACTTGCGCGACTCACTTCCCTCAATACCCAAACCAATATTGGCGTGCAATTAACAACAACTGAGCAACTTCAAATCAGGCACGCAAGTCCTACTTGCGCAACCCACCACCACCTGCACAACCACTACACCTGCATGACGGGAGCTCTGATTTTATCTATGTCTTGAACTCATCATTCAAAGAGGAGGGGTTGACTTGTATTTATAAGAATTTTAACAACCTACTCGATGGCTCACAAGTCTCCCTTCGACGTGCATGTTTCGGTGCACAAGTATTATATCACCCTTGAAACATGCGCAAACAACTAAAAAACTTATTAGCTCTTTCTTCCTTTGCCATATTTTGATGATCTGATCATGAAGGAAAAATGTTGTGCCTGTTTCCAATCCTTCTAGGAACCAGCGTGAAAGTCCTTCCTCAGCGTGCAAGTCACTTGTGTGACCTAACCAATACTTGAGCGGCCCTTTTCCTTTTTTCATTTTTTGATGTTCTGAACTTGAAAAACATTGGTTGCACAGGTTTCCTCACCTTCAATTACATGACACGCAAGTCCCTTTTCCAAAAACCACTTTTCTCCATTTTTCTATTCTCAGGCCCAAAAATTTCACAAACACTGGAAAATAGTGCCACCTTATATCTTTTCTTTTTTTACCGGCTCCAGATCATCCATTCCATTTCCAATGTTCTTGAAACAAACATTGATCGCACAGCTCTTGAACTTGACATGCCACCATGAAATCCCCTTTTTCAACAAATTTATATGTCATGGTTTTCTTTGTCAACAATCACAACACAAAATTTCCACTTTTTCAACAAACACAATCAACTCAAAATTCTTCAATGATACCTTGATCGATTTTTGCCCAACAATCTCCCACTTTGGGTTTATTGACCACTCTTCCATAAAAAGATTCATCATTAATTCTCATTCCACCATTCTTCTATTGTGATACCAATAGTGATCAAAGATTTACTCAACACATACTCTAAGCCGACATTAGCAATGCTCAGTGTGAGAAACAAGAGTAAATAAAAATTTCATCATTGAATCACTTCATGTATGACACCCACTGTTGACACCAAACTAATACCAATGTTTGGTAATATTCTTAAAACATTCCAACACTGCTCTTGTACTTTTTTCACAATCCTCAGCTATCGTGATATCTATTCTTTGATCGATCACTTCTAGCATCATCAGATTTAATATGCTCCCCCTTTCTCATTGCTCACATTTTTTACTCTTGTCAGCTTCAAAAGCTATATTTCCTTGGTTGTCCAAGCTAAGCACTAGATATGAACGTTCAACTAGCTTAAAATCCCCCCATCTGGTTGCTCCACATGTCACCTTCTCCCTATAGCTTTCATGATTTCTCAAATAGCCACATTTCCTCCCTCTTGAACAATCAATTTTTTCTCCACCTTTGTCAATGAACCCAAATGTTACACCATTGTAGTCTGTAATAGGGTAGAGAAAACATATCAGCCCATTAGAGAAAATACATTATACATCGGGGAGAGGGGGGTTCCCACATCGACACTCTTTTAAGTGAGGGAGTCGACTGAAATCCCACAGCAAGTCGATGCCTCTCAAAAGCTTTTTTGGGTAAAGCCTTTGTCAAAATGTCTGCAACCTGTAACGCTGTAGGCACATACTCCAGCTTCACGATTCCTTGCTAAACTTTCTCCTTGATAAAATGATACATTATCTCAATGTGCATTTTCCATGAGTTATGGATGGGATTTATTCTGAGATTTATAGCACTTGAGTAATCACACTAGATTCCTATTGGAGACTTCACTTCAGCTCCCATATCTTCAACCTGCTGCTTCATCCACAATAACTGTGTACATGCTTGAGTGACTGAAATATATTCAGCTTCCATAGTGATCAATGAAATTAAATCTTGCTTTTTTCTTAGCCAAGAAATACACAATCCACTAAGATAGAATACACCACCTAACATTGATTTTCTATCATCCGCTGAACCGGCCCAGCCTATATCAGTATATACCAATAACTCTTTCTGAGATTTTTCAGTATATTTCAAGTCGAAATTCACTATGCCCTAAACGTAGAGATGTATTATTTTCAGTGAAAGAATGTATCATTCCTTGGGATTATTCTGATAACTTTTTTCTTGGCATGTGGCGAAAAAATGACAGGCCTTGTCGCAGTTAAGTACAATAGACTTCTAATGATTTTCCTGTATTCTGTGTTATTTAATGCCTTCCCATACTCATCTTTGGAAAGTTTTGTCCGGGTAGCAACTGGAGTCTTCATCTCCTTGGAATTTTCAATTCCAAATCTTTTCAAAACCACTTTGGAATATCTGTATTGAGTAATGAATGTTCAATTCCTTACTTGAGTATCCTGGACACCAAGGAAAAACGTTATCTCTCCAATCATTGAAATTTAAAACTCATTTTTCATGAATTTGGAAAACTGTCTGCACTGAGCTTCATCTGATTCGCCAAAAATCATGTCATCGACATACACCATCACGATCATCCTTTGATTACTTTCATTGCTAAAATAGAGATTGTAATCAACTCCTCTATGCTGGAAACCAAGATTCTTCAAGTACTGATCATGCCTTGAGTATCATGCCCTTGGTGCTTGTTTCAGCCCATAAAATTCCTTATTCAGTTTATAAACCTTGTTCTCATCCTCATGAATGAGAAAACCATCTAGCTGCTCAATATACGCTTCCTCTCCAGAATTACATTCCAGAATGCAGATTTGACATCCATCTGGAACACTTTAAACTTACTTTTCATTGTTATGACTAAAAATAATCGGATTGCCTCCATCCTTGAAACCGGTGCAATTGTCTCATCAACATCAATTCTTTATATCTTGGAGTACCATTTTTAAACTAGTCATGCTTTGTTTCAAACCATTTCACCATATTCATTCATCTTTTTGTGATAGACCCATTTAGTCCTGATTACATTCTTATCTGCTGGTCTCGAAACAATCTCCCACCGCTGCTTCTTCTCAATCTGATCAAGCTCTTCATTCTTAGCATGAACCCACTTTTCATCTTCAGCTACTTCAGCAAAACATTTCGGCTCTATCTGAGATAGGAAAGATGTCTGGGGTAGTGTCTTCATTCTTCTTGATTGAACTGGAGCTGTCTGGTCACCAATGATATTCTGGTTATCAATTTCAGCTCGACTCTTTGGCTTCCTTGAAGACAAAGATTTTGTTTTCTCTTGCTCATCATTAGTATCTGTTTCTGAATCTGCCTCTACCACTTCTACTCCCACTGTGTTGTATACCTCCTCATCACTTTAATCCAGAATCTGGTCTCTAGGTTGTTGAGTATTTTTTTCATTTTCAACTATAGTAACATCATTGCTCTCAACAAATTTTTCCTGCCTTTTTTTGCGGCATTTATATGCATTTTTTTCCTGAGTAGCCATGAAATATTCCCTCATCTCTTCGTTACTCAAACATCCTATGATTTTTTTGTTGAGAATGAAACACTTACTTACAAGGATTCAAAAGTATTTCAATGTTGCCTTCTTTTCATACCTCATTTCATTTGGAGTCTTCCCTTGCTTTGGACACAACAGAGACCTGTTCAAAATATAGAATAATGTCAAAACTACTTCCTTCCAAAATTTCTCTGGTAGGTCCTTTTCAATAAAATTTTTTCTGGACATGTTGTTGATGATATGATTTCTCCTTTCAACAAGTCCATTCTATTGGGGAGTTCTCATTGATGAAACTTTATGCCTTTTCCCGTGTTTCTAGAGATAGTATTCGACTTGACATTTTGTGAATTCTGTACCATTATCTATACATAACATCAAAATTTTCTACCTGAGAATCCTTTTTGAGTTTTTACTATACTACTTGATACAAATAAACAATTATATATTATGGGAAATTAAAAATACCCAAGCCATTATTCTATAATCATCAATGAAAAGGACATAGTACCTTGGCCATTTATGGCTCACGGTGAGATAGTTCCACATACATCAGCATGCACCAATTCAAGCACTCCGGTTGATTTCTATTCCTTTTTCCTATATGCCTTTCTGATGATCTTCCCTTGTTGACAGGCATCACATGTATGAGTACGATCACGTGATAGATTGGGAAGGTCTCTATTAGCATCACACTTTACCATATCTTCCATGGATGGTTGGAATAGTTGACCAAGTCTTTTAAGCCATAGCTGGTTTTCTTCTTATCTAAATAAAAGGATCTTATCTTCTTCCTCACTTACAAGTCAATGATTTCTATTTTTTCTTTTTTCCTTATGGAACAACTGCTCCATCTTTTCTTTTCAAAACACACATATTCATGGTAAATCAGATAGAGTGCCCAAAGTAACATAGTTGACTAACACTGAGTAAGTTATGACTAAGACCCTCTACTACCAAGACATCAGCACATCTCATTTCTTTTCCCCCAAATTTGGCCTTTCCGAAACTAACAATCTTCAACCCTTCATTATTCCCAATCTTGGAAACTTTTTCTTTGTCATATTTTATGCCTGCAATGAGATCCATGTTCCCCAACATATGGGATGTGCAACCACTGTCATGGATCCATACTCTTGAACGATCTGAATCATTAAGGTAAATTTCTACAACTTCTGACTTTCCATTCCTTTTCTTTTTGATCCATGTCTTCGACTTCACAATCAGTGTGGTTTGGAGAACTTGATATTTCTTAGAGTGTGATGGACCATCTTCATCTTGCAACGCTGCAAATCTATTTTCCACTTTTAACTCCCCTGTTGGTTTATTGATCTTCTTCACGTGAACATTTAGATTTTTCTTTGGAACATTCGTCAGTATGGTTGAAGTTCCATACCTAGCCATTTTCCCAAATCCTCCACACAAAAAAACAGTTTCCTTCGAAATATGTTCTGGTGAACCATTCTCTATTTGACTGCCACCTTTTTTCTTGTTCTATTTGATATCTCTTTGCTATGTAACACACATACTGTGAATGTCCTATCTTCCCGCAACAATAACACCTGATATATGGTGCATTCCTTCATGGTACTTCAACACTATTAGCTTCCCCTTGGGATATTTGAATATTCTGATTTTGAGTTGTGCCTAAATCAACCTTCAATCATGGGACTGGTGCTTGCGGTCTAACTTCAATTTTCACAGATTTGTGTTTCTGACTAAGCCTTGAATCAACCTTAATGTCTGATCTCAATTGCTTCTTCTTCCCTGTTGAACTACTAGGCTCCTCTTTCATCTTTTCAGTCTTCGTAATAACCAGCTTTCCCAAGAATGTGTTAGGAATCAAAGGTTTTTCCAGGTCTTTGACTTTTCTCTACAGTCCGACAACTTCCTCTTCAAGCTCGTCGATATAATTGACGTTATCTTTCAATTTTCCATTCAAGACATCAAACTCCCTTTTCTGTTATTAAATCTAGAGCTTATTCTCATCAACATTTTATGTTCTCTCTGGACTCACAGACTTAAGGTTTTCTATTTCTTTTACTAGATCTGACTTCTCTTCTTCCTGTTGTTGCATGTAGAGTTTTGCATCATTTACCACCTTATTTTTTTCATTGTTTTTGGTCTCCAAATATCTATCTCTAAAAGAGATGCTTATAATTCAGCATCCATGTCAACTCTCCCTTCAATTTATTCTTCTTCTTCATCAACTTCGGTTTCTTCCTTTTTTGGGCACTACCGACAATAGCCACCATTGCATTTTTTTCAAGATCTTTTCAATTTTCAAACTCCTCAACCACTTCACCCTCAGACTCATCTGAACTGTCTATTTCTTGTGAAAGAATATTTTTCTTCTTGAAAAAAATTCTCTTGAATTGCTTCCTCCCTTTCACATAGGCTGAATATTTCTTCTTGGGATTTTCATATTCATCTTCATCATTTTCTTCTTGATTATTTTTGGGGAATCATGCAGCAAGATGACCAACATTTCCACATCTAAATCAATCAAGTTCAATTTTTCCTTTGAACTTTCCTTTTCCTCTTAAAAGATTTTAGGAAAGAAATGACATAACCTCATATTTCTCTTCTTTTCCAGAGAATCTTCAATGGTGAGATTCTCCATGGCCATAAATGCCATCTCTTTGGATTTCCCCTTTTCTATAGCCTCATTATCAACATTCCTCTTCTCATATGAAACCAAGGTACTGGGAAAATTGTACAGTGTCATCTCTTTGGGTTCTTTACCATCTAGTACTGAACCATTCGGATTGAAATGAGGTGGAAGCTTCCTCATGATGCGCTTTATGATCTTTATGTCTTTACTGATTTCCCCAAGTGCTCTCATATCTTCCACACCAATATTTATCTTGTTAAAGAATGGACCAACAGACTCATTCGGGTTCATCTTCAGATCATCATACTCATTCCACAACACTTGCACCTTTTCCTCTCTAACCTTTGTATCTCTTTCATATATATTCAACATCTTCTCTAACATGGCATGTGATGTTTTTCATGACATGAAACTTGTATAGATGGGATTGGAATGGTCTCCCCCTACGGCATTGATTGATTTATAATGAGCATCCAACTCTCCTTGCTCAGCTTCTGATAATGGACCACTATTAATATGAGTTGTGATACCATGTATAGCTGATGAAAACACATCCATTCCCAAAGATTAGAAATAGTGTTTCTTTCGATTCTTCCATATCTAAAAATTACATCCCTCGATGATCAGAATCCCTTTATGATTAGTGACCTCCATTAAGAGAAGAAATAATATCATCCTTTTCTATCTGATACCAATTGTTAGGTCCACAAGGCTGAATACCTTGAGAGGGGGGGACGAATTAGGGTATCACTATTTAAACAGTATAGCCCGTTCTGATCTTGTTTTGTTGTTAAGAAAAAACCTTTTCTCTCTCATTATAGTTTCACAATATAAACAGAAAGTAAAGCATTCACAGGACACATCAATTTATACTTGGTTCACCCTCACCGGGCTATATCGAAGGAGTATACAACGACGATGTGATGCAGCACCAAATTCACTAAATCACACTTTTTTTTACAAGGTTCGGGATGGATCACTTCTATTCCTATGCTCACTACCTTTACATGGTTTAGGGTCAGCTCACTGCTTTCCCAAGGGTCACTCTATGTTTCCCTCTCTCTAGCTCACTTCCCGTTGTGAGGATAACCTTCTTCCTCTTCCTTCGCTCACTGCTCTGGAAAAGATCCACTCACAGTTTATAGACCTGTAGGTCTCTTCATCATCACAAATGAATGCATGGTCCATATTAAGTAGATGATCTGTTAATGTCCTTCTTTCACCCTTAAGTGAATCTAATTTTGCACCGAAGGTATCGGGCAATCTTTCATCTTTCACGTAGCCCTGAAATATTACTGTGAATCAACCTTACTTGGCACCCTTATCTAAGGCGGCATGCAAGTATCGGCGCACAAGTTATAACTGGCATCGAAGTCTTCCTCAACCAATTGTGTAACATAAGGTTCTGCAACTCCAAACTTGCGTGACTCACTTCCCTTTACGCCCAATCCAATATTTGTGCACAATTAACAACAACTGCGCTTCTTCAAATCAGGCGCACAAGTCCTACTTGTGCGACCCACCACCACTTGCATGACCACCACACCTGCACGACGGGAGCTCTGATTTTCACTGAGTCTTGAACTCGTCACTGAATGAGGAGGGATCGACTTGTATTTATAGCTATTTGAACAACCTACGTGATGGCGTGCAAGTATCCCATCGGCGCGCAAGTCTTCTATCACCCTAGACACTTGCACGTCCAACTAAAAAACATGGGTGACACTTCTTCCTTTTCCATATTTTGATTATTTGATCTCGAAGGACAAATGGCGTGCATGTTTCCAATCCTTCTAGGCACTGGCACAAAAGTACTTCCCCGTCACGCAAGTCACTTGCATGACCTAACCAATACTTGAGCACCCGTTTTCCCATTTCCATTTTTTGATGTTCTGATCTTGAAAAACATTGGTCGTGCAAGTTTCCTCACCTTCAAGTACACGGAGTGCAAGTCCCTTTTTCAAAAACCACTTTTCTACATTTGTTGATTTTCAGGCCCAAAAATTTCACAAACACTGGAAAACGGCGCAACCTTGTATCTGTTTTTTTACTACCTCAAGATCATCTATTCCTTTGTCGAAGTTCTTGAATCAAACATGGATATTTAACCATAGCTCTTGAACTTGACATGACACCATGAAATATCCTTTTTCAACAAATTTTTATGTCATGGTTTGCATTGTCACCAATCACAACACATATGTCCACTTTGTCAACAAACACAATAACCTCAAAAATGCTTCAATGATACCTTGATAGATTTTTTCCCAACAAAAATATTACATTGTGAAAAAGATTTCACGAGTTTTCATGTTTTTATAAAGATAATAGTTTTAGTTCTTTATGTATCCATTACTGATATTTTCATGCCCATACCATGTTTTAAATTTTTTTCACAATATTTAAGGAAGAACATAGGGAAATATAAGATCATGAGAAATTTCATGACAATTTAACTTGAATATAATCCATGTTTATTTCTAAATGTTTTTGTTTTATAAATATTGAATTGAAATTAATAATTGTTGTACATGAGTTTCTAATTATGATTAATGAATTATTTTTCAAAAACACTAATCCTAAAATGATCTTATTGGTAAGATTAAGTAAAATTATTGACACAACTCAAGATTAAGTATTGTTTTAAGGACGGGTCCTTTTATTTTGTATTATAGGAATGGTTCAGATATATATATAGGTTAGGATGTTATCTAGGTGGAGGTTAATGACCCAATACAAAAAAAGGGTTTCCAGTTTTTGATTTTTTGAGTATTATTATAATATAGGTATATTGGGTAAAAACCTATATCAACTAAGATATAAATAGGTTAATAGATTAAATAAATAAAATTATGTTATTACCTTTATAATATATAGTATTATTATTTAAATTATTATCTACATGTTTAATTGATGTTATATTCAGTATGTTGTGGATCATTTGTCAGAATGGAAGGAAAGAGATATTGTAAAATAGTCTTTTCTTTCCCTGATGATTTTATATCCACTATTATTAAAAAATCTTATTAAAATGATTTTGATAGCTTTCATAGTTTTCAAATCATCTGAGTGAATTCTTTTGAGTTATCCAAAACCTACTCATGTATAATATAATTTTATGTATCATGTGAATCATTTCATATGAATTCTTGATCTCAAATAGTTGATCTCTTTGAAAGGGTGAAACACCAGTACTGGTGTGTATTTTTTTTAAAAAATAGATCAACATGATGAAAGAGAAAATGAACATTGAGATGATCCAGAAGTATTTATTCATAGTGTGAATTATTTTATTATCCCTAGTGTATGAAACAATATCTGTTTGATATTTATGAATCATTAAGATATAATAGATAATTTTTTTGGGAATTTAAGTAATAAAAAATATTCCAAAAACACATTGTTAATTGATTATGAATACTGTTGAAATATTAATATGTATATATACAAAATAATTAATAGGGATGGTATACTTAAGGATTATGAAATTATTACATCTATTAATACTCTTTTGATGATTGTGGTACTTTTTAGGACAATTGTATATGTGTTATATTTAAACCTGATGTTTTATTGTGAAAATTAATTTGAAGAAGAATTCACATTTTTAGGCATAATTATAATGTTAGGTATAACCTATAGTGTTAATGTAATCATTGATTTTGTGGTAAATAAAGGTTATTAAAATTTGGGATTCAAAATAAAAGGTATGAGATAAAATGTTAGGATATGAAATGTTATGGTTATTTATGAATAAATCTATCATATTTTGTGAATGTTATATTAAATATATAATATTAGAAAAAGTACATCCCATAGGATGGGTGATAACACTTCATGTCCTGCAAGTCCATGGGAATCGAACCCACAACTGAAGGGAGAAAAGTGTGCATCTCCCACCACTATCCAATTCAAATTACATACTTTTATAACATTTTATTTTTAGTTAAATCGGTTGATGGAATATTAATATATTTATTTTGGGAATATATGTTTTATAAATAAGATACCTATGTGATTTGAAAATTAATTGGAGATTAAGTGATAAATATTATTTTGGAAGACATTAACTTTTTGGGAACCCTATATGAACAAGGTAACCAGAATAATGTGGGATTTTATTGAATTCGGTATGTATTGAAGTATTTATAATATCATTGAGATTATGTAATTAGGAAATTACAATTTCAATTATGGGACATTAAGAGTGACTGATGTTATTTGGAGATTGGTTTTAAATTTTATCTTCGAAGACTATATTGTCAAATCCTTCAATATTCCACGTTGTAATATTTTCTTTGATTATTTCTTGGAATTATTAGAATATTTATGTATCAACTGTTCAATGTCTAAAATTGGGTTTTAATGATGAATTTTGGGGATTAATGTAGTTTTTCCATCGTAATTTTTATTATTATTTATAGATAATTAACAGCCTTATACTAATCATTTGGGTTTGGGTTTATGCTTAATGATATGGGGAATATGTTGTTGACCTTTCGAGGTTATTGTGATTTATATGAGTACCTTCGTATGATTTACATATATTTTTTATGAGTACTCATAATATTGAGGAATGATGAGAGAGTGATGGAAATTGATTAATGGATGAATTTATAATTTTCTAGTAATTATGTTTCTTTATTTTTATTGTCTAGGAAGTAACTGAATTCCATAACTCTATGAAAAATGATATTTAAGAAAAGAGGATATCAAATTTATTTTTATCACATGAAATCAATGACCTTTAAACTTATCATATATTTACAGTTTTTGATTGCATACTTTATACTGAAAATATTTTCTATCACTCTCCATAAAAACATGATGGTTACTTTTCTCTTTCATATCCATGTTATCTTACAACAAATTGTATTAGTTGTTATCTCTATTTATCTTTATACTTCCAATAATATATTTTCAAGTGTTATATTTTTGAATCTTTTTTCTTATGTGGGATTACAATAAAAAACATTATTAATTAATACCTTATTTATATTCCTAGAATTCAAATTGAAAGGATTCAATTTTCAAAAGGGAGTAGAATGTAACATAGTAGGTAACTATAGAATAAGATCATTTCATATTTATTAATGATTATGAATTATATATAAATTTTAACATAATGGGGGTGATATGTCAGATATTGTATCTGACATGAAATAATGAGCTTCTGCGAAATCATATATTACAACATTATTATACCAAAAAAATAATACAATGTTATTGTTATTATTTTATATGGAAGCTATCACCAAGATGTTGAATTAGAGAGAATAGATATAATTAAAAAATTTATTTTTTCATATTTTTATTAAATTTTTTTACTTTAACCTACTGAATTTTATAGGATTATATTCCAATTTTATATATAAAATTCTCTAATACTTTTTAAAAGGTTGTTTTCCTTTTTTAATGGAACACCCATTTTAAATATATTTTTGACAATTTTATAAATTATATTTAAACAAGTTTACCTCTTATTCTGATTTTATACATAGAAATTTTCTTTCTTTTACGTTTTTTGATTTGTTTCGATAATTTTCCTTTTTTATTGAATATTAAAAATTACTGCATTTTATTTCAAAACCATTTTTTGTCTAATTTAGATATTTTTTCGTATTATTCTTATAATTTGTTTTAAATTATAATTATATTAAATTTTTTACAATTTAATAAAAAGTTCCTCATTCTAATCAATTTCACAATGAAATTGGATATAAACGCATGTGGATCTTTTGATGGTTTTTTACTTTTAAAAAACTCATTTTCTCATTTCGCAAATGGGATTAATTTTATTTTAATTAATGAAACATCTATGTTTTAGAATTTAATATATTAAATCCATATTTGGAAGCACTGGTTCTAAATTATTAATATTTGTTTCTTTTATGTTTTTGGTATTAGGAATAGTAACATTGATAAAATTGTTTAAGACGGTGAATGGTAAATCATGTTATTTAGGGTAAAGAAATATTATGATAACGATAATACAATTTCCCTTACTCATTAAAAAATCCTACTATAAGAATATAATTAGAACCTTAACACATAAGGATAACAATTTACTCAATTAATGGACATTTGTCTATAAAAATTATATAATTATTTTTAAAATAAATAAATGTCACAAAATATCACCCTCTTATATCTTATAAATAATACTAATTATAATATCAGAATAAATCTTCTATAATAGTTATCATAAATAGAATCCTCAAATATATTTAAATTACATACATCATTAAAATTTATTTAAAATTTTTAGTTATTTCATAATTACCATGAATTCTAAAACAACATTGACACAATAATTATTTTATTAATAGATATATCAATGAAATAATGTGAAAATTAAAAAATAGATATTATTTGAATTAATGAGGGTACTAAATGAAATTTATAGGTAAGTATGAAATTTTATAATTATATTATATTGTTTTTATAAGTTATATATCTATTGGATTTTATTTTTATTCAATGTAATAAATAGTTTATAAAGTTACTTTCATTATATTTTATAAAAACATTTTTACATTATATTATTTAAAAGAGATAATAACATTTAAAAGTTAAAAAGTTGTTAAGATAAAGTCTGAATGTCTATAATGATCCCATTTGTGGAAAATTCACTACAAATAAGTTAATTTTATAACCAATTAATGTTTAAAATATTTTTACCACAAATAAAACTAAAATTGATTAATTATGGGTAAAAATTTAAATTTTAATATAAAGTCAATACATGTATAAAAAGTATTTTTTTGATAGGATTTAGAACAAAAATAATTTTATATTATAAATCAATTAATTTTTAGTGATTTGTAGTTAACAATTAATTTATTTTAATTCAATAAATTACGATATACCAAGGGTACCTCTCCACTCGCTTACAAAAATGAACCCATTCTTATTTTTTTACGTAAACATTAAAATATATTGTATTAGAAACAAATATACCCAAAACACTTAATATTATCCATACCCATATTATTTAGACATTAGATTTTGAATAAAACCATATTTATATGTTTTATGGTGGTAACTAAAGGAGTACATTCAAAGAAAAGGTGTCATTTTATCTATGATTCTAATTTATTTCTTAATCCAATTTCGTAAAAAATTTTAATTCATGATGAATAAATAAATTATGTATATTAATTATATTCTGATTTTATTTTTTTTAATTTAATTTCCTACATCCATATATAATTCCATAAAATAGGAATGTAATAAATCATTCATGCGTACTTATGATCTATAACCTCCCCAAATGATATAAATCATTTTCATAACCATTTCTCATGGCTGGTTATAATTATGGAGTAAATGGTCATGTGTGATAATTATGAAATATTAATCACTACATGATAGTAATATATCAATTATTTTCTTACATTCCATGATTATAAAAATGATCATTTCATTTGTGCGTACGTGAGTACATTCATCTCCATGAAGCTATGTGATTCATATTAATTCACCATATCATAAGGATAGTATATAGAAGTATATTTAAATTATTAATATGATATTACATATTTTATGATAATTATTTAAATATATTCTAATAGTTACCTTGTTTCCATAGTGATTTTTGAAAACTGGAAGACATTACACATGTGTACGTATATCCTACTATATCTATGATTATAAAATTGTATTTTTTTTAATAACAATACATAATGGTTTAATATAAAAATATTAATTCTTTAAAAAATGATAAGTATTTCAGAAATATTATTCTAAATATGATAAGGTAATGACATCTATTACCATATTCGACTAACCAAAGACACATTAAACTCAACTAATAAATATTGACAAAATATCTGAAATGAACATAACTAATTATGTAACTTATATAACATGTTAATAAGTTATATAAAAGGAATAATAAACATTGATAATTTTATCATGAAAATTAATAATTAACATATTTTTATTATTGAGGAATTTATGGATTGTACATGATGAGTCAGACTCAAGGTAAGGGTCATCGTCTCAATCTCCTTATGTTAAGACATATTTTGATGTTATAGTCCCACATTTTAATGGTATATAAACAATAAATATAAATTTAATTTCATTAAAAGGATTTATAAAGGAATATTTTATACATAGTGTTTTATATTTTTTTTAAATGACAAATGGAATTATATTTTAATTTATATGGAGACAAAGAATTCTAAACTTCTAGGACCATTATTTTATAATTGGATTCCCCTTTATGCCTTAAAATTTTAAAATAAAACACCATATCATTTTCACATTTTATGGGTATTTACTTATTGTTTTTTTTTACTTGATTGATTATTTTAATTCCTTAAATTATTTATAATGATTTCATATGAAATTTTGTGACTGAAATGTTTAAAATTGAAATCCATGATGTGTTTTGATCATATAATGGTACATGGAAATTTTATTGGTGGTTATGTGATAAAACAAATATGGTTGGTTTTGGGATAAACCAGGGATGGGTGGTAATGTTATATAACACAATTCCTTGGGTATGGAAGTCAATCATATGACTATTCAATTTTTAAAAACAACATGTATAGAAGTTGAACACCTGGGTATTTCATTTATGTATTATTATTTCTGAAGTTACCTTTATATGTTATATGTTATTTCTATGTTTTTATTGTAAATTTTTATTAAAAAATGTTGATAAATTATCATATATTGAATATATTGTATTTAGTAAATTTTAAGGGTGAAAATTATTACATTATGATAAATTATTCATGATTTTTTATGTTTTCACAAGACTAACAATTTTCATTATTTATGTATACCTTAATAATATTTTTATGTTGATCCCAAATTTTACAGAAAATTCATAAGATTTAAGGGAGAATAGATATCATGTTCAGATCATGGGAAAAGTGGTGACTATTGAACATTGAAAGAATATGTGTTTTCTTCTAAAATTTTCAATTTTATGGTTATTGAGTAGAGGTGAGTAGATTTCAATATTTGAGTTTTGATTTTTGAGTTATGAACTATTTTTCTCGAACTCTAATCCTAAAAAGATCATCACTAGGAAATAATTTAAAATTATTAACATAAATCAATATTATGTATTGTTTTAATGTCATGTCCTTACACTGAGAACATGATAATGACCATTGATATCCATACCCAAAATATCAATGATTATAATAGTAATACATGGACTAAATAGTGGTAGTTCATAATACATAAATCACAATTGAATCAATGAACATGCACTATTGGAGCACTAAATTTTTATAATACACGGAATTATGTCATAAACAAAAGCATATAAAATC
The DNA here is from genome assembly GCA_963277665.1 of Viscum album. NCBI lineage: Eukaryota > Viridiplantae > Streptophyta > Magnoliopsida > Santalales > Viscaceae > Viscum > Viscum album. Next base: position 322,859,332 of record OY728165.1, on the reverse strand, counting down.
ATTTATATAATATTTATGTCTCTTAACTACGGCTATCACAGTGTTGTGGGTTCACTTCCCAAGCCATCATAGTGGAAGGGTTTCCCACTTTATATGGTCATTATAGAAAAATTCTCTTACATATTTTGTTTCTATACCCATTAAAATCTTGTTTATCCCATGATATCTAATTTTTTGACAAATGCATTGGAAAAAAAAAGGTCCCACCCATTACACAAATATAATCATACCTATGTGTTCCACAAGGTTATAAAACATTCATAACATAGAAACCACACAAAATAAATGGGCCTCATCAAAATTTCATCATGGAATAATGCATGGAAAAGAATCTGGTTTCATAATAATTTCATCATTTCATCTTATCCTACGGAAAAAGGATTCGTTTTTTCTAATTATTTTATAATGGTATGACCAGTGGATGAGAAATAGTTTTCATAAAAATCTTTTAACCATAAATATAAAACATATAATGAAATAATAACTATATTATCACTGGATAATATCCGTAGAAAATATTATGTAACATTAAAGGGTTTCATCATTGATGTAAAAATTATTTTGTATGTAAAATTTCATGGAACATATGCTAAGTATTATAAAATATCATTTAACATTAATTTATTTAAATAATAATTTAATGTTTTATTATATAAATAATTTAAATTGAAAATAAACCTGAAAAATTATAAGGAAATATTTTTATATCACATCAACATAATTTTTTTGGAAAAAACACTTTATCTTTGAAATAAAAATTTTAATACATGAACAATTTTTAATATAATTTTCCTAAAAAACCCTTCAAAATCTATAATGTTATATTTAAATATCATTTAATACGTTTGGTATAGAATATACCTTTTCAATTTGAAAAAAATTATTTAAAATCTAAAATATTTAAAGAAATTGAAACCATTTTCTTTGAAAATTATTTTTTAAACATTATGGGATGATTGAAATCATTGAGCAGTCAAGATTGTGGGAAATTATTTTAATTTGTTTTATGTTAAAAATGTCATTTTTTTACATTTTCATTAGTACCAAAACATACCATATATAGAAGGAAAAATGGAAATTCATTTTAAAACACTTCTTAAAACGTCAAAAAATGGATAACATTTTCATAAATAAATAAATTTTATAATTTTATATAATTTTTATGATGTTTTTGGAAGACATGTATATGGAATAAAAAGGGTGTTTATTGATGAGAGAAATGATTTTATTTTAAATTACAAATAGTCTTTTAAAATCTTAGTCATATAAACAGCCGAAAAAGAATGGAAGTATTTATCAAAATTATACAACAATATGATAGGAAAATATATTAATTTTACTAGAGGATTATCATAGTATTACTCCATCATTATTATAATCCAAAATAGTCTTAGTAAATAATGATATTGTGTCATAAAATCCTAACAACATGGTAGCATTTGAATCATAAGACCCACTAAAGAAGAAAATTAAAAAAAATTAATATCATGTTAAAAAATAAATTCAAAATATTACATGTCAATTAGGATGATTATATGTCTCATATAATATGATAGGTGGATAACATAACTTTTGTTCCAATGAAAAAAAATTGAAAGAAAAATCTATTACCTTATGTATTGATTTCTTTAAATCATTTTATAAACTCATTTAAAAATATATTATATTATTATAAATTTATTTAAGAAATAATTAATTTTTTATCATTCCAGATATGATTTAATTATGACCTATTAGTACCACATTATTAATAATTACTTGTGAAAATAATGTCTTGGGAAAAAATATATTTGTTTTTTGTGTATATTATCATTTTTTATTTTTAGTCCTATAACATTGATTATGATACCATAATCGAATAAATTTTAAACATTATATATATATATATTATATATTCTTTATATATTTATTTATAGAAGTTCATAAATCATATATATAGAAAATTGAGTACAAAATTTCTCGAGAAGGTAGGCCTTTTATACCCTTGAATGCTATTTCCATTTTATTAACAGGTGAAATGGTTGAAATGTGAATTATATATTATGTTTCCAAATTAATTTTAATATAATATATATATTATAGTTTCCTTATTTTTATCATTATTACATTCGTTTTATATAATTTTTGATAGACATATCACATCACTTAGTGAGATAGTAGTCCTCCGCACACATGAGTAACATTATCAAATCCGCACGGAGTTGAATGTAAGAAAGAATAATTGAAGAAATATTTATAGAAGAATAAAAAAAATATCACATATATATATATATAATCCACAATTAAACCACCCCATTAGACATCGTGGTGGAAAACGAATTACATTGGTTAGCGAAGAGTTAGTCCATCATACGCATGATTGACACATTAACTTCTCAATTTATGGAAGAAGAGATGGATATTACTTATTAAATTAACAAAATAATATATATGTATATTTTCAATCTCTATATTATTATATAATAATTTTTAAAATATACAAATATTTTTTAACGACTACGTTGAAATGGTAATTTTTTATACAAATATTTTTTAAAAGTTATTAATAACATAGAGATCGAAAATATACATATATATTATGGAAATAGAACTCATAGGTATAACAGACCTACCTTCTCGAGGAATGTTGGTGAATATGTAGTCCAATATACATACTTTTTTATACTTATTTTTTTATCTAAAACCATTATTCTTAATAAAAAAATTATGGTTATTCCAATACATACCATTAGGATTAATGACAAGGTTGAAATGGTAATGTTAAAATTATAATATTACTAGTATATTTTGGCTTGTTGTAACATGATGTTCCTTATAACACATGATATCAATGATATTAAATTTATTCAAAAAATAATCATTCATACAATTCTATCATGTTATATTATACCATAATTAATTGAATTTATCTCTTGAAATTCATTACTCTAATACAATAAAATTTGGATTCAAATGCCTCATTAGATCCTGAGGTTCCCACATAACCTTCTCAAGTTGGTAGGTTTCCCACAAAACATTGACTAGGTGAGTCATATTTCTTCATAGGACATTACCTATAAGATCCAGAATCTCCATTAGTGGTTCCTTTCACGACCTGTCCCTTAGGGCCCATGCCATGACTACCCCAAGATCACCTCCAAATGTCCATGGGATGATACCTAGCATTGAAGGAGTTATACCATGAGTGGGATGCATTTTCATGATTACCTGTACTCATGCACACACATAGAACCACATCCCAATATATCTATAATGGAAAACATGCATTGCACTATACAATTACGGAGTAAAGGTACAAGCACTAGGTCAAATTCACCAGAACAAAAACCCAATAAAAGGAAACTAAAAACAAAAAATATACAAGATATCTATAACATTTCTTCAAAAGACCCCACCTAATGGATAGGCATGCAGTGGCTGTCGAAAGTTGTAGAAGTACGTCCTACCTGTAATATCTCACTAGGCTCCACCTGGACCCGGGCCACCAAGGTCTATATCAATGAGCTTGTCATCTGCACTAGACACAACATGTGTGGGCAGAGCCCGTTCATGGGTGAGTAACAAAATACTCAGTAGGTATCTTAAAATATAAGGGAAATAGGACAAATGAAAGAAAATATAATGTATTTTCATCTTACACATATATAATCAAATGTATATAAATAGATACTATCACTCGTAACTTTGAACGATTTTATTTCTAAGGCACTCATACCTGATGAGTACTAATGGTATGTTGGGTCACACAGAGACCATACATATCATGGGCTGATCGGGGCACAAAGAGACACTTCCCACTTAGTCCATTATACTGTATTACTCATCTATGATGAGTACCGTGGGTCTGTCGGGTCACAAAGAGTCGCTTCCCACATAGGCCATCATATCTGATCCACACAGGATCAGATGTAGTTAATCCTAAAAGGGTTTCATATCAACGGTCTTTGGGTCTCATCCATAAATAGGAATCCCGCGCATAGTGAAAATGATTATAAGAAAATCCACTCTTCAAGAGATTTGTCTTATTATAACTTTCATGAAATATTATGTAGAGTATTCCAAATGAATCAACTCATCGCGAGGGTTCAATCATTGTAAAAAGATTTCAGGTATGACATCCAATCTAAAAGAAAATAGAATTTTGGAAAACTGGGGCAAGTTCTGTTCGAGCCTAGTCTAATATGGTCAGACCGATCCGACCAACCCGGAAATGGAGTCCCACAACACTCAGCCTTGTTGGATCGACCCCGCCTAACCTGTTTCAGGTCTGGGCTGGCTTGGGATTCCATGTCCACTAGGCTGGGCCCATTTTGAATTCCGGGATGGGCTAAATATACCAAACCAAAACATACCTAAAATAACAAAACAATAATTACCCAAAACAATGATTTCATAATGAATTATAATAAAATAGGATTTTAAAGGTCACCTATAACTAATTTATAGTATTTTTAAAATGATTATTTTTCTGTAATATATTTATAATAAACATCTATTATTTTTTTCATGCTGTTTTTATCTGTATAAAATTATTCGATTCCAAAGGTAATTGATTTCTATTTCACTATTATTTTCATGGGAAACTACTACATTCACCACCCCTTATATTTGTATAGTTTACATAATTCCCATGATGGTATTCAATGGTTCATATCATAATATTATGGGATATACATGTCCATTTAATTTTATTTCATTCATGTTTACTATAATTCAAATCCTATAAAAGTAGAAAATATATATTTTTTGAATCAAAATGGTTCTCAATATTAATTATGATTAATTCTTTATTTATGAAATCTTATAAGAAATATATCACAAAACTGATGACATATATTCTAATATGGTTATTTCATGAAAACTTATGTGTTCTCTTTCATTTTCCAATCTTTATAAACCTATTTTTTTTAACAATGTATTTAATAAATATGAAATTTACTTTTATCTTCATTAAAAAACAATTTTTTCCTTTCATATCCATGTCTTCTAGAATAACATGTTTTAAAGAATTAATTAATACTATAAAATTGATTTTTAAATAATTTTTTAACTATGAATGTATTTTTAAAAACATAACAATGATTATTCTTGTCATTTTCTTAAATTGGATTTTTTTTATTTTACATGAAATGTATGAGGAATCACTATTTTAACGTGTAGGGAATGAAATAAATTTCACAATATCATAACCACACCATGTTTTAAAACATCCACTATAAATCTTGAAAGTAATATTCCATTAAAGGTATTTTGAAATTTTTTTGTATTTTTAGTTATAAAAAAATTATTTCCAAATAGAAAAGTTCATTTTCCTCATGAAAATTTCCAAGTGATATTCAAAATCATTTTCCATATATGATAACATCCTTTGATGTTACTTATCCCTTACTAGGGATACGATCCAATTTTATTATACTTATTCTTCTTATATATAGATGATTTCTAGGATGAAAAGATGTGTAAGATACTCATTTAATTTCAATGTGGTATCATATGAGGTAATGATCAAATATCAATAAAGACCATTTATTTTCATATGGTATGATATTTTGAGTGTTTTATAATCTTTTTTCACAAAACATTATAGTTTATGTTATAGGTGGGACCTATATGCCCCTATAATACATTATGCAATGATTAATATTATTTGATCTCAAAGGCAAATGGGAGGTTATCCTAAGATCGAAACAAAGTACATAGATTGCAATACTAATATAGAAAGAACTCCAAGAGAGTTGGCACAAAGTCCAAAGCATGTAAATTGATGGTTATCCTAATAATAAGATGTTATGAATGTATTTGTGGATATCATTGTCATTTGATTTTGTTTTATTATGTGAATGCCACAAATATATATATCTTGTACCAATTTTATGATATCACATCTCTTGTTCATTTATATAATTAGGATTCAAGTCTTCTGAACTAAAAATATTTATTCCACTAATCATTTCTATTACCTATGATGTGCATGGAAGGGTTTTTCATAAGTTGTTATCAGGTTATCATAACATTATTATCATGTTTGGTTGATTTCTATATTAATTACCCTTACTGAGCATATGATCTCCCCCTTTATTGTTTTTTCCATTCCCCAAGTTATTAAGAAATGTATTATGTATTATATGTATAATAGTGGTTCTAGATATGATGTATATAGTGGGATATGTCAATTTCCACCTATGGATCATCTTTTATGTTTCAACAATTCTAGATGCACTATATCATTATGATTCTAGTAAATATCATTATGTTATGTAATGAATATTGATATATTCATATGTAATATTTATGTATGAATGTTTAGGTTTAAATATTTGGTATCATAGAATGGATTAGTTATCCCTCTTAAACATGTATGATTTAGATATCTCATGGGATATGTCAAAGGATAATTCAAATGAGTATTCTATGTATTGGAAAATTTCATGGGATAATATTGAAGTATAGAGCGAGCGCTTATAGAAAAATAGAATCAATGTCTGGATAATAAAAGGAGATGTGGTTAAGGAATATATGTAGGTAATGGTGATGAATATGTAAAACGATAGTTGGTTTTGACATGATTGTTATGTGATACAAATCAGCATGCCTTACTTCTCACCGTGGGGGATACTCCCATAAGACATTCCTCATAATTTCACAAACTCATTATTAAACATCATGTTGGATTTGAATAGATTATTAACATGAATGGCCTATGATAAACTTAGTTAAACATTGAATGAAAATAATATTTCCTGATTTAGATATCTACTACATGATTTTTCATGATTATGATTAGTGTTTCTTATCATATGACTTTTCACTCGAGGGATAGTTTTCAAGTCCTATTCCATGGGGCCCAGACCTGACTAACACAAGCCAACATACCATAGGCCAGGGGTTGGTGACTAGCACCTAAAATATTTTCCTGAACATGGAAGGCATTTCCTTAGGGATCCATACACGCTCAAAAATAGAAACTTAAGTAAATAACCAAAAATGTAATGTATAACCATGAGATTAATGTAAAACCACAAGTAAAACTATAAACTGAATAAAGTGGGCTGGAATACATGCCTTAGAAACAGAAAATAATGTAAATAGATATGGTATCTACCTTGATGCTCTACCTAGAGGGTAGTAGTTATATGTCTGATGTCAATGAAAAGGATCTCGATTTCTCCCAATGAACCAGCTCTATCATATCCCGAACCATCAAATTATGCCTCTAAGAATTAGTAGTCTACACCAGAAACACACGTGCGGGAAGATCTCGTTTAGGGGTGAGTATAACAACTCGGTTGGGGACCCTGAGACCCCCAAATGTCTCTCTGTAATCTACAAAGTAAAAAATCACCAAAAATACCAGAAAGTTAATATCACATGCATGATCTAAATCATGGAGGACATTGAAAAAGAGATAGATCATTCTAATGGTATAACTTCAGGGTTACTAGAATAATGATTTCTTTTCGTAAAGACCGATCATCCAATCTATAGTAACTCTACATCTAACCCATATAGGTTACTATATGTTGACCCGTATTGGTCACTTGATGTTGACATGTATTGGTCGCTAGGGTTGACCTGTATTGGTCACTGGTGATAACCCATATTGGTCGCTAGTGTTGCACCATTGTTTTCACCGGTGCTGCACCATATTGGTCACTGCTGCTAACCTGTATTGGTCGCTGGTATAATGTTAGTGATGATATTTTGTACAAAAAAATCATCGCACAATAGAGTTTCTCATGATGACTTGTATTAGTATCTCTTCTTCTTCTTCATGTAACACCATCCATTGGATTCCCACATGATGCATGCTTGTTATCTGTAAGACTCTTCTCCTAAATCCATCAATCATATTACAATAGGTATGAATTCCTACAAAAATTATACAAAAGGGACCACCTACCCTAGGGGTCCCAACGTGAAAGACGATGCATCGATCGAACACAAAGTATTTAAGATATGGGCACTATTGTAAAAAGGTCCTGGTTGGATTCAAGTTTGATCAAATCATGGCTGCACATCAAAATCTGTCAAAACTCACTTAGAGTATCTCCAAAGGACCACCTTGTCACAAGGGTCTTTATCCACACTGGGTGCATTGATCGGACATCCGATCTGTTAGGTACACCCCTTTCTATTAAACGGTGGTGATGAAACCTCGGTTCGTCCACGCTCGGTCGGCCCTGCTGAAATATCGAAAAGGGAGTGATTTCCAAAAAAAGGTCCCAATGCCACTGATTGTTTTTCAATCAGACTCATAGTTATTTAGTTACAAGAGTTTCTTCATTCAGAGGCCGGTTGGGTCTCATCCATGTCCAACTCGGTCGGGCCGGACCGAGACATTGGGTATTAGAGTCTACATAGCCCCACCTGGGTGAAGCCCGTTAAGGGTTGGCGTAGTTTACTAGGTATATCCCACTGGGTGGGGTGCTTCCCACCACATGCAACAGTCGACCAGGATGTCAACCAGTTTCTAGCTGACATGGCACAGCGCGGGGTTGTACCGCCCCCTCCCGTCATTGGCGGCAACAGCGGGGGCCACCTTTCTCCGACACGGCCGGCTCGGGCTAGCCACCGCTGGACAACGTGGCACACGACGACATAATACCTTCCCACTACTCGAGGCCGGTTGATATGGGCCTCCACCGGCCACCAAGGTCATGGCCCACCACTGGTTCATTCTGTGGGCTTCCAGACGTACTCCATGGGTCCGTTCTTGGTACCGTCTACACCTATGAGCCTCTCAGTTCACCACAACCACTGTGTGACCTCTATCATTGCCTTTCCATATAATTTCCTTTATGTGAATGAGAAACACAAGAACAACTAGATCGGCTAAAGTTCCAGCCCTTATTCAGATTGGCATGCGCCCTCCGTGTCTGCGTTTTAACAAGGGGTGTTAGAAACAAGTAGAGATTTTTAAAGTAACTCTTATATTGTAACCCTGCATCAACCACCTGTGTTTAATGAATGATCCGCAGATCAACTTGTTGGATAGTTGTCACATGTTCTTTTTATAAATCCAGATCTGGGAAGGTGGAATATCACAATATCAATAATAAAAACACATACATGGATGAGACCTCTGCTGATGACGATCAAAGAAACCTCATTCATCTTGGTCATCAATTTGTGATTTGATGGCGCTCATCCCAACTTGATGAATCCGTTCTCATCCTCCTAGTGCATGTTTCTGCAAGAATTCACTAGAGATTCTTCTCTTGAAGAACAAGTTCCAAAAACCCACCCTGAGATCTATTTAAATAATTTGGGGAAAGGAGAGTAATGCATTGGGGAATTAATGAGGTTCATTAAATGAATTAATAAATCTCTCTTAATTCAAAATGGTGGAGTTACACATTTGATGATTCAAACCATTAAATTGATTGACTAGTCACCAGTCCCACAACCACAACTCATCTGATCGAGAGAAGGAAAAATAAAATAACAATTACATGTTATTTTACTTTTCTTAAAAAATTCCAAAACCAACTTATTTCCCGACCTACTGTGGTCTATGTTAAGACACCCTTAAGAGAAACCTGGTACTAAAGATTCAACGGTGTCCTCAGATTTGTAATATATAAACTGGTTCAAAATATAGAAAACACCGCTCGTTCGTTTACTAAACGTACCCTAAAAGAAGTTCAATAATCTATTTTGGGCACACCAGACCTTGAAATCACCCATCGTCAATTTTCAAAGACTCTTAATAATCGTATATAATTAAAATCACTACATTATATTTTCTTGGATATTTACATTGTCCCCACCTTGGGGCATTACATCCCAGAAATCCAAACAAAACTACACACTCAAAGAGGGGTACTAGGCATGCATATGAGACTCTCACTCCCAGGTGCTCTCTTGGAGATTTCCGTGCTGCCACAAAATGCGCACGGGAGTTATCAACTAACCACAAAATATCCACGCGTGTTGATCCTATGTCTCCAATGGGTACTCCGAAATATTCTCCCTATCATCAATCTCTAGATCTCCATGGTCAATGACGTATGATGGGTCATGCACATATCTCCTCAGCTGGGATTTGTGGAAGACATCGTGCACCCTCTCCAACTGTAGTGGAATTTCCATGCTGTAAACCACCATTATAATATTATAAAGTATGTGGAATGGTATGATAATCCTCGGTGAGAGTTTTCCACCTCAACCAAATATCTGTAGTCCCTTTCATGGGGAGACTCATAAGAATACATGGTCCCCATCTTGGAAATCAAGTGTCCCCCATCACCTATCAGCATAAGTATTCAATCTTCTCTGGGAAGTCTTCATATTCACTCGGATGACCTTCACCTTCTCAGTCGTAGCATGTACAATCATTCAGGCCACGAGTACTGGCTCTCCTGGATCCACCCAACATAAGGGTGATATGCACGGTCATCCATAAAATTCCTCAAAAGGGGCCATAACAATAGTGGAGTGGTAGCTGTTGTTGTACGCAAACTCCACGAAGGGTAGGTTGTCCACCCAACTATAAAAAGAATCTTGGAATCATGCATGAAGCATGTCCCACATGGTCTGGATGGTTCGCTTAGTCAGACCATCTGTCTCTGGGTTTAAAGCTGTGCTCAAGTGAAGTTGAGTCCCAAATGCCTCATGAATCCTTTCCCAATGAGGATATGAACCATGCATCATAGATTGAGAATATCATCGAAGGAATCATGTAAAGTCACACGATCTCCCAAACATTGTGGCATTCCATTCTCCCTATTTAACCCTTCTCTCATATATGATGGAAGTGGGGTGACATTGTGAGTTGTTCAAAGACCACCCATATGGTACCATTCCCTCTGGATGTATGTGGTAACCCTATCATGAAGTCCATCGATATACCTTCCCACTTACTCTCAAGTATCTCGAGTTGTTGGGTCAAGAATATTAGTACCTGGTGCTCGACCTTTACTAGCTTAAAATTAAAGCATCTAAAAAAAACTCTTCCAGAACATTCATCCTCTTTGGCCCCCATTACTGATATCTATGTTCCCAATAAATCTCCATCATTCCTAGATGTAATACCAAGGTGGGTGTAATAAACTTCATTAGAACCTCCTTTCATAGATCCACTGGTATAACTGTACATCCTCTGAAAAGGATAGCCTGATCCCCACCTTCCTAATATCTGTTAGGTGCATAACTTAATGATATGTGAGCATGTTTAGTCTCCTAGATTTAGTCTCTGTGTTCTACCTCCCTAACTCGCTGATGTAGTGGAGGAGAAACTACCATCGACTCCAGGTTGACTTCCTCATCTCTATCGATGCTAGATATCTGAAGTGAGGGTAACCACTCTGAAGCCTCGTTCAGTAGCTACAAACTCAATCTACGGCTATGGTAATTTGCCACTAAGATCACCATCCAAGGAGTATAGAAAATATCAAATTCATAGTATTGGAGGTAATCTACCATATATCATTTATTTAGATTAAAATATATCTTGGTGAAGATATATCTGAGACTTTGTGGTCTGAGTAAACTAGGAAATTCTCTCATGTCATGTAGTGTCACCACATCTTCAGTGCAAAGACTAAAACATCTAACTAAAAGTCATGAGTCACATAAATTTGTTCAAGATGTATCTATTGTCATGAGCCATAAGGAATCACTACATCATCCTACATTAGGACGCAACCAATTCGCATTCTGGATGCATCACAACAACCCATGTAGCCAGTGCCTACCTTTGAAGTCCTCAGGATTGGAGCGCTGGTCAAGCTCTGCCTCAACTATTGAATGCTCTGATGTCATGTTTCTAAACATAATAATTGTTTACCTTTCTTCATAAAGGTATTCATTGGTGATGCTACTCTAGTGAATTAATGTACGAACCTCTGATAGTATCCTGCAAATCCATGGAAGCTTCACACATTAGTAACAATCCCGGGATGATCCCAATAATGTACTGCCTCGATCATCACTAGATCCACTGAAACTCCAGTATCTTAGATGAAGTGTCCCAAAAAGTGGACCTTTCATATCCAGAACACACACTTTGAATGCTTCCTATATAACTGGTTCTCCTCGAGTGTGTCTCAAACAATCCTCAAGTGTACTGCCTACTCTTCCTCAGGTACTGAGTGCACAAGGATTTCTTCAATGAAGACCACCACAAAGAAATTATATTATGGCTAAAAGATCATGTTCATGAGACCTATTATCCATACTGGTGTGTTGGTACTACTGAAAGGCATCAAACAGAAATCATAATGTTCCTACTGACATCAAAAGGTTGTATTTAGTATGTCATCATCCCATACCCTGGACATATGATATCCAAAACTAAGTTCTATCTTCCAGAACCAAATCTCTGCTTTCAACTAATCAAATTGATCATCAATCATCAGAAGAAGATACTTTTTCTTCACGGTCACCTGGTTTAGGAACCAGATGTCCACAAATAACCTCAAATATATGTCTTCCATCATGGAAAATAACAGAGGGGATGCCCATGGAGAAACATAGGGCATTAAAAATCCCTTCCTCTGTATGTCCTCCACTGTACCCTCAGCGATCAGAGCTCCGTAGGGGCCATATGATATGTTGGGTTACAAATCATGTTTGTTCCTAGGTGCAAGGTGATGGAAAATTCTACCTGTCCCACCCAGACTCCGCACTATGGCAATGAATTTTAATTTTATTCTTATTATATAATTTTTATTTGGCCTTAAATTTGTTATGTCGAGATGCGTGATGGACTCGACTTGAGTTTTTCGTTGCTGATAAATGTGCGTATTGAATTAGAAATTCCTGATACTTTATTTTAATTATTTTGGGTCTCATTTTTAAATTTTCAGTTTGAACCAGTTTATATATATATATACACACACTTGGGTTGTTATATGGTGTGCGGCTGTGTGCCTGACCGTGTGTAGCGTCCATCCTTGGTAAGAAAATGTTTTTGAATTAAATTTGTTAGTTTTTTGAGAGCGTGGATAGGCGAGCGACCATGTACGTGACCATGTGTGGTGTCTAACATTAATAAATAATATAATATTATTTTGTTATTATTAATTAGGAATTTGTTTATTCTTTCAAATTTCATATATGTATTTATTTTATTTCATTTTATTCATTTTATTTATGTATTTTTATTTCATTTTATTTATTTATATTTATTTCATTTTATTTATCTATTTTAATTTCATTTTATTTATTTATTTTTATTTCATTTTAATTCATTTCATTTTATTTTATTTATTTTTTTCCCTCTCCCTTCATTCTGTTATTTCTTTCGTTTTCTTTTTTTCCTTCCTCCCTCACCCTCCCTCGTCGCGCTGCTCTTTCCACCCAGCGTCGAACCCTAACCCCCTCCTCTCTTCTCCCGGCTCGGGACCCGACCCCCCTTCATCCGACCTCCCTCCCGTGGCTTGCCTCCGGCGCGTGCCACTCACCTGGATGAGACCACCGGCTTCCCTCCTTCTCCCGTTCGGCCAGAGCCCAGGCCGCCTCCCGCTCCGGCCACATCGAACCACCGGCGGCCATCCCCTCCCAGCGCCGCTGCTGCCCTCATCCCCCCCCCCCCCCCCCGACGACCGTGCACTGCCCAGCCTCCCGATCTCCCTCTCCCATGGCGCGCCGCCCTGCCTCCCAGCCTCCCACCGCCTTTCCTTCATCGGCCTCCTCCAGTGACCGCGACCCCGCACGTCGTCCCGCTACCTCATTCTCTTCGGTTGGGGTTTTCTCTGAGTTCTTTGTGGTGCAAACATCGTGTGATTTATGTCTCGCACTGATATTTGAAATTCCACCATATTAGGTATGTGATTCTGCGTATAACCATTATTTGATGCATTAATTTGGGAGTTTAATTAATTCAGTTTGTTTATTTATTTATTTGAAAAATGCGAGTTTAATTCTTTTTGAGATTTGATATACTTATAGTTTTTCAATAGTATTTTGATGCAATATGTGTACAAATTTCAATGCAAACCCGTGTTGAGATGTTTATCAGCATTTTATAAATTGTGTATTTATTTTTTTAGTATGTGCAAAGGGTGAAATTGGTTGTATTTGATTTTTGATGTGCATTTATTTTGTTAGTAGTCTGTTGGCGAAATATGAGTGTGTTAATGTGTGAAAAACCTATTATGAACTATTTATTAGTGTTTAATTAATTGTTTTGATAGTTTGTTAAGACGTACAAGGGATGTGGTTTGTGTTTTGATGCAACGTTAAAATGAATTTTATCATAAAATAGATTTTGGGTGAACTTTTGGTATTCAAAGTTAAGCGAAATGTTTTGAAACATTTCAATAAATTGTCTTAATAGTTTTTTTGAGTTTTAAAAGTGTTTTTCTTATTGTGAAGTTGGTTTATTATGTTTTTCACGGGCTGCGTTTTCTGTTTTGACAAGTGATTGGTGTGTGTTTGGCCTTATAAGAGGTTTTGGGGTAGGCTTTTGTGTTTAATGTCTTGTAATACCACTTGGAGTTGTTTTATAAATCTTTTAAGTGGTTTATAAAATCTTGTAAAGTGTATGAAACATGTTTGTATATTGTTTTGGTGTGAGTTTTTTCAAAAGTGGGTTTGAGTATGCATATAGGGGTGTATGTGTGTGCGCCTTGTTGTGACAATCATTGGAAGTGTTCAATTAATTGTATGTGTAGTGTGAAATGTGTTTTTGTGGGTACTTGAGGTGCGTGTGTGATGGAAAGGAATTTTTGATGGAAAATGTAACACTTTGAGCATGCTGAAATGTTTTTTATATTGTTCAAATCTTTAATTATATGTTTGAATTGTTTCATTAAATTATATGTGTAGTGTGTTGTACCTCGCTGCGATGATTTTGGGTCGTGGGTATCGAGGATCGCTGCATGTACATGCATACGGTATGAAATATATATAGATATTCCTTCATTGTGCATATTCCCTCATGGCGTAGGGAATATGTGAAATGCACCTAGGGGTGTATATATATGTGTATAAAAGCATGTGCGTGTATGTTACAAGGATCAGGTTGAATGTTTCTTTTTCAAGAAGCGACATGTTTGAGGTAGGTCCCCTATGCCTAAGCTTTTAATTTGAAATTCATAATTGCTTGATTGTTTTAAAAATAAGTTTTACACTATGTTATATATATATATATATATATGCTATGGAATCTGATTGCGGTTGCTAGAAACTATTACGCCTTGAATTGGTAAATTGAAATGTATTTTAAATCCGTTGGTCTTAAGTGACATTTCATGGAAAAATTGATTTCATAAGTGGTTTTGAATTGGTAATGTGTATTCCCAAAGGTGTTTGGCCTTTTGGCCGGTTGATTTTAAAAAGGGTTCCCTTTATGTAATTAAGCATGTTTGGAATCTTAAGAATTTTTTATGAAATAGAAAAAACCTCTCTTTAGGCAGGCCCCCTTGGTTTTAGAAAAAATGTTTTTTTTAAGTTGAATGTGTTATCATGTGCCTAACTTGATGATTATGCATTGCGTGACATGAAAGAGGGGGAATGCACTTATGTTGGGAGAGCGGTGGTGAGAGGTTGTATGAGTTTTAGATAAAGAAAGTGTAATGTTCTTGTTTGATTGCTTGATAAAGAAAACTCACCACCATTTGAAATAGAGCACCATGGGAAACCCGAGTATCTAGGTGGGTGACCAGGACTAGTACGCTAGATGACACGGCAGGGGTTCGTCCCGATTTGTCTAGAAGGATTGACGCAACAACACTAACTAAACATATGAATTTCTGAGGGTCGTGGTCTTCTAAGCCATTTTTTCAGAGGGTCGTGGCCTTCTAAGCCACATTTTCTGAGGGTCGTGGTCTTCTAAGACACGTTTCACTGAGGTACACGGTCTTTAGGTTCCCACATGTTCTAGCTGCCTATAGGGATTACCCATAGTGCTCATTTGTAAGATGCTTCTTGTGATGTAACTTTCTTTTCAGTTGTTTCATACCTGGTGTCTTGTTTGAAAAAAATCACATTTTATTCCAAACTGGTTTCTATTAATTTTGAAATGTTAGTGCATGGTTGGAACCTATTTTGAAAATGTAGTAAGAGTGAAATGCTTTATTTGAAAATGAAAACTCATTACATGAATTTGAAAAGAAGGGAAAACATTATTTTATTATATCTTATTTTCAAACTCGAATTGTTGGATTTCTTAATAAAGGCGGAGGCATAGGACGTGGTTATATTTTGGCTTTCCTTCTGAGCATCAAGGTTCTCACACCTACTTTACTTTTTAGTTACATGTTTCAGTCTTAGATCCCTCTTGGGAGCGAGTGTGGTTGTCATACCGTGGTGACCCACGGGGTCACCTGAGGTATGTCACGTTTCTTTGTTCATTCCTTTTTCTGCTACCTCGTTGTTCAGTTTATTCTGCATTATTTATCTGCTTGTTCAGTTTATGTTTATTTACCTTTTTCATGGTCCAAACTGTTCCCAACTGGTTTGTTTTGATGCCCGACACTAGTTTCTAGCCCGTGGAGATCAGAAACGCTCTTCAGGCCATGTCGCGGACCGGGTCGGGTGCCGAGTCCGATGACGATCTGGCTTGGTTCGTGAAAAAATGGTATTAGAGGTGCCCTTGTTATTTGGGGTGTCAAGTAGCTAGGTGATTAAGTGTGTCGGGACTCGAGAGGTAGGTGCGGGAAGGACGTCATTAACCCTTCCCCGTCCCGAGACTCGTGTTTCCAGGGGTAGTTCAGGATTTGAATTTTCTTCTTTGGATTGGTATGTGTTGATGAGGGGTGACAAGGGAAGTGATCTGATGTTACGCGACGAGCCAACTTGGAGTAGCAACCCATGTATGGCCCGAACGCACGGTTCAAGATGCTTCCTGTGGTTGATGATCGCTTGGAGCATGGCCTGCTAAGCCATGTTACTGGGTTGGTGTTACCACTAGTCCCTTATTTTTGGATATTTTAATGTGAGTTATGTTTAACCTTCATTTTGGTTGGTGTGAGTACATCTCCAAAAATGAAAATGGATTTTTGTGATGGTGTTTTCAAAAGGGAATATGGTTGTTAGAGTGGAAAATGGTTTTAAATGGAAAATGTTTTGGAATTTTGAAATGTGTTTCTTTAATGAAAAGTGACTTTGTTAAATTGGTCGGGAATTTATGCTTGTGCTTAATGGTATGTTTTGGAAATGAGAAGTGTCTTGAATTGACCCTTGGTATTCCTATGAGTGATCACATACATTGAGGTGCACGTGTGGCAAGTGGGAAAATTGGTGATGTGAGTGGATGGGTGCGTGAGCTAACACTGGATATGTATGTGTGAGACTTCATGGGATATCAATGGTGGATATTTAAGTGGTTTTGGTTGCTGAAAAATGGTTTTCAAAAAGAGTTTTTCAAATTTTTAGAAAAGTGAGTGAGAAATTGTTTAGCGTTCTCTTTTCGTGTTGGGTATTCTTTTTCATAGGTTCTTGGTTTTGACATATTGAATTGTGTTTGGAATAGTGATTTGAGTTTGAGTTTTCGTTTGTGATTATGGTGTGGCATTTTGATTTATGATAGGTTTTGATTCGGATTTGTGCCTCTTGGTTTTGAGTATGCTGCCCAGAAAAGTCCCAGAAGTTCCTAGTGAGCCTCTTTTAGTTGTTGGTTCTACCCAGACTCTTAGCAAAGTGGTGGAATTGAATTCTTTTCGGTTTTTGTCCGTCTTTTGTAGTGATCGTGATCTATTGAAGGTAATAGACTGGCATGGTGAAATCGTTGGTGTTTTTAGGTTATTGGAAACTCCCAAATCTAATAGAGTCCGTGTAGGTTCAGGTCAGTTTGAAGGTGCAACTTGGGATTGGTGGAGGAGATAACCCTAGTGTCGTTGCATGATGGTATGACTTGGAAGGTGTTTAGGACCACTCTCGTTTGATGGTTTATATTTTTGGAAGTGAAGTTAAGGGAAGCGACAGGGCTCGTGAGTGTCCAGTAAGGCCAACGAATAGTGAAGGCCTATGTTGGGAATCTCAAGATGTTGGTTTCCTTTTCTCTAAAGATAACGTTGTGGAATCAGTTAAAGTTTCTCTTGTGTGGGGTCTTCGTCTGTTGTTCAAGGACCGGTTCCCTTTGGTGTTTGGGATGGTTCCCCATTCAGTGAGAGCAAGACGGGGGAACCCATCTCAGACAAGTTTTCTAATCAATTCCATCTTCTATTAGTCGGGCCACTCTCTTGTTCGCTTCTTGTGTGGCCAGTTTGGGTACTTTAGGTCTCCTCATCGTCATCCATTGAAGACTTTCTGTCGGTGTGGCTGTTTGGGAAACATAGAGAGGTTCCGCTAGCAGCTTCATCAGGAGGAGTCTCGATAGGAGAATGTCAGCTCCTGACTGCGGGGCAGCAGATTCTTCAAGACATCAGAGCTCCAGCCACAGGTCTCAGAGTGAATCCTTTCACGTAGTCAGGAATCGTTGGGTGTGGGTCACATTGGTCTAACTTTTGTCTCTAGTGCGAAAATAGGGACGGTTTAAATTTCTCGGTTCAAGCGTCCTCTCCCTTGAAGGTTCTGTTTTTCTATAAGAGGCACAAAGGTCTCTTTTTCTCGTTGTGGCCTTTGTTATTTGAATACCCCACTGTGGTTGTAAAAAGGCATGGTGATCTTTTTTTCTTGTAATTCCAGTAGTTGTGCCTCCTCAAATGTGCCCCGTTTTGTTTTAGTACATGCTCGTTTTGGAGATGATCCGATCTTGTGGAAATGAGGAGTCATGGTTAATTTTGTCTTTTGGTAGAATTCTTCTGTGGGTTTTCTCATGTCGTAGTGGGTTCTGCTTTGGGATTAGAAGTTCTCATGTCAGTTTATACTGGTTGGTTTAAGCTAGTCAGTTCTTAAATGGTGGGGAGACTCACCATGAATCTTGTCGTGCCTTTTTTCGAGGTTTGGCCTATGTGGCGCTTCCCTCGTGGATCAAGTTAGCAGTTCCAGAGTTAGTTCATGCTAAGAGTCTCAATGTCGGTTGTGCTAGTCGGGTTCTTGTGGTGGGGAGAACCCTCCTCTTTTCCTAATGGTTCTTCTCTTCTCAGTTTCCCTGAGAGTTGGTCGGGTTTGACAGATGGAGTGAAAAGTCATACCAAGTTCGTGATTTTGTTGGCCTCGTTCAATTTCAAACTCGAGTTTGATTCCTCATTGGGTTGGGTGAATTTATGGGGGCAGAATGTGTCATGGTGGCGAGAATTGTCACACCCGGACTCCGCATTATGGCAATGACTTTTAATTTTATTCTTATTCTATAATTTTTATTTGGCATTAAATTTGTTATGTCGAGATGCGTGATGGACTCGACTTGAGTTTTGCGTTGCTAATAAATGTGCGTATTGACTTAGCAATGCCTGATACTTTATTTTAATTATTTTGGGTCTCGTTTTTAAATTTCCAGTTTGAACCTCTTTATATATATATATACACACTTGGGTTGTTATATGGCACGCGACTGTGTGAGTGACCGTGTGTAGTGTCCATCCTTGGTAAGAAAATGTTGTTGAATTAAATTTGTTAGTTTTTTGAGAGCGTGGCTAGGCAAGCGACCGCATACGTGACCATGTGTGGTGTCTAACATTAATAAATAATATCATATTATTTTGTTATTATTAATTAGGAATTTTTTTATTCTTTCAAATTTCATTTATTTATTTATTTTATTTCATTTAATCCATTTTATTTATGTATTTTTATTTCATTTTATTTATATATTTTTATTTCATTTTATTTATCTATTTTTATTTCATTTTATTTATTTATTTTTATTTCATTTTAATTCATTTAATTTTCTCTTATTTCTTTTTTCCCTCTCCCTTCATTATTTTATTTCTTTATTTTGTTTTTTTTCTTCTTCATCACCCTCCCTCGTCGCGCTGCTCTTTCCCCCCAACGCCGAACCCTAACCCCCTCCTCTCTTCTCCCGGCTCGTGACCCGACCCCCCCCCCTCATCCGGCCTCCCTCCGGCGTGCGCCACTCACCAGGACGAGACCACCGGCATCCCTCCTTCTCCCGTTCGGCCGGATCCCAGGCCGCCTCCTACTCCGGCCACACCGAACCACCGATGGCCATCCCCTTCCTGCGCCACTGCTGCCCTCTTCCCCCCCCCCCCCCCCCCAGCGACCGTGCGCCGCCCAGCCTCCCAGCCTCCCTCTCCCATGGCGCGCCGCCCTGCCTCCCGGCCTCCCACCGCCTTGCCTTCGTCGGCCTCCTCCGGTGACCGCGACCCCACACGTCGTCCCGCTACCTCATGCTCTTCTTCTAGGGTTTGCTCTGAGTTCCTTGTGGTGCAAACATCGTGCGATTGAAGTTTCGCACTGATATATAATATTCCACCATATTAGGTATGTGATTCTGCATATAACCATTATTTGATGCATTAATTTGGGAGTTTAATTAATTCAGTTTGTTTATTTATTTATTTTCAAGATGCGAGTTTAATTCTTCTTGAGATTTAATATAATTTTAATTTTTCAATAGTATGTGGATGCAATATGTGTACAAATATCTGTGCAAAACTGTGTTGAGATGTTTATTAGCATTTTATAAATTGTGTATTTATTTTTTTAGAATGTGCAAAGGGTGAAATTGGTTGTAATTGATATTTGTTGTGCATTTATTTTGTTAGTAGTCTGTTGGTGAAATATGAGAGTGTTAACGTGTGAAAAACCTATGATGAACTATTTATTAGTGTTTAATTAATTTTTTTAATAGTTTGTTAAGACGTGCGAGGGATGCGGTTTGTGTATTGATGCGACGTTAAAATTCATTTTATCATAAAAGAGATTTTGGGTGAAATTTTGGTATTCAAAGTTAAGCGAAATGTTTAGAAACTTTTTAATAAATTTTCTTAATAGTTTTTTTTTTATTTTTAAAAGTGTTTTTCTTATTGTGATGTTGGTTTATTATGTTTTGCACGGGCTGCGTTTTCTGTTTTGACAAGTGAGTGGTGTGTGTTTGGCCTTATAAGAGGTTTTGGGGTAGGATTTTGTGTTCAATGTCTTGTAATACAACTTGGAGTTGTTTTATAAAACTTTTAAGTTGTTTATAAAATCTTGTAAAGTGTGTGAAACATGTTTGTATATTTTTTGGTGTGAGTTTTTTCAAAAGCGGGTTTGAGTATGCATATAGGGGTGTATGTGTGTGCGCCTTGCTGTGACAATCATTAGAAGTGTTCAATTAATTGTCCGTGTATTGTGAAATGTGTTTTTGTGGGTACTTGAGGTGCGTGTGTGCTAGTAAAGAATTTTTGGTGGAAAATGTACCAAATTGAGAATGTTTAAATGTTTTATAAATTGGTCAAATGTTTGATTATATGTTTGAAGTGATTCATTAAATTATATGTGTAGTGTGTTGTACCTCGCTGCGATGATTTTGGGTCGCGGGTATCGAGGATCGCTGCATGTACATGCATACAGTAAGACATATATATATAGATATTCCCTCATTGTACATATTCCCTCATGGCGCAAGGAATATGTGAAATGCACCTAGGGGTGTATATATATTTGTATAAATGCATGTGTGTGTATGTGCCAAGGATCGGGTTGAATGTTCGTCTTCAAGCAGTGACATGTTTGAGGTAGGTCCCCTATGCCTAAGCTTTTAATTTGAAATTCATAATTGCTTGATTATTTTAAGAATATGTTTTACACAATGATATATATATACATGCTATGGAATCTGATTGTGGTTGCTAGAAACTATTATGCCTTGTATTGGTAAATTGAAATGTATTTCAAAGCTGTTGGTCTTAAGTGACTTTTCTTGGAAAAATTTATTTCTTAAGTGGTTTTGAATTGGTAATGTGTATTCCCAAAGGTGTTTGGCCTTTTGGCTAGTTGTTTTTAAAAAGTGTTCCCTTTATGTAATTAAGCATGTTTGGCATCTTAAGAATGTTTTTAAAAAATATAAAAAACCTCTCTTGAGGCACGCCCCCTTGGTTTTAGGAAAAAAAAATTTAAGTTGAATGTGTAATCATGTGCCTAACTTGATGCTTATGCATTGCGTGACGTGAAACAGGGGGAATTCACTTATGTAGGGAGAGCAGTGGTGAGAGGTTGTATGAGTTTTAGATAAAGAAAGTGTAATGTATTTGTTTGATTACTTGATAAAGAAAACTCACCACCAATTGAAATAGAGCACCATGGGAAACTCGGGTATCTAGGTGGGTGACCTGGACTAGTACGCTAGATGACATGGAAGTGGTTCATCCCAGTTTTTCTAGCAGGATTGACGCAACAACACTAACTAAACATATGAATTTCTGAGGGTCGTGGTCTTCTAAGACACGTTTTATGAGGGTCGTGGCCTTCTAAGCCACGTTTTCTGAGGGTCGTGGTCTTTTAAGAAACGTTTCACTAAGGTACGAGGTCTTTAGGTTCCCAATTGTTCTAGCTGCCTATAGGGATTACCCATAGTGCCCATTTGTAACATGCTGCTTGTGATGTAACTTCCTTTTCAGTTGTTTCATACCTGGTGTCTTGTTTGTAAAAAATCACATTTTATTCCAAACTGGTTTCTTTTCATTTTGAAATGTTAGTGCATGCTTGGAACCTATTTTGAAAATGTATTAAGAGTGAAATGAATTATTTGAAAATGCAAACTCATTACTTGAATTTGAAAATAAGGGAAAACATTATTTTATTATATCTTATTTTCAAACTGGCATTGTTGGATTTCTTAATAAAGGCAGAGGCATAGGACGTGGTTATATTTTGGCTTTCCTACTAAGCATCTTGGTGCTCATGCCTACTTTACTTTTCAGTTGCAGGTTTCAGTCTTAGATCCCTCTTTGGAGCGAGTGTGTTTTTCGTACCGTGGTGACCCATGGGGTCACCTGAGGTATGTCACGTTTCATTGTTCATTCCTTTTTCTGTTGCCTCGTTGTTCAGTTTATTCTCATTTATTTATCTGCTTGTTCATTTTATGTTTATTTATCATCTTTCATGGGCCAAACCATTCCCAACTGGTTTGTTTTGATGCCCGGCACTAGATGCCAGCCCATAGGGATCAGGAATGCCCTTCAGGCCATGTCACGGACTGGGTCGGGTGCCGAATCGGATGACGATCCGGCTTGGTTCGTGACACTACCTATCTACATGGAGGTAGTCATGGGGCATCTATTGAATAGAATACATCATACTTGTCCACTACCACTAGAAACTATGGACTCACCTCATCCAATGTGTTGATGGTCATGCAAGACAGGTCACATGAAATCAGCTGCCCCTCCCGAGCGCAAGTCCCTCTCATGCTGCTTTATTTTCCTTCTAACTAAAAATGGAAAACTAGCCTTAGTCTCTACTCAGACATCACACTGTACATCTCAAGCTGTCAATCTTTTAGTGAACTACAGATAGCCAGTCCATGCCTAGAATGACATCGTAGGGATTCAACACCACTACAAGAAGATATCATCTAAAACCCTCTACTATGAGAGTAATATCACACTATCAGCAGCAATGTGTGACCACTGAATCTCCCCCATAAGACTATCCAATCGAAAAGGTAGAGCTTAAATCTTAGTCAAAATATCATAGTCCTGAACTAAGTTAGTTGAAAATAATGATTTTCTAGAACCTATGTCGATAATCACTTCTGCTAAACTAGAGAACATACAAATCATACCATGTATCATCTTAGTGAAATTAGGATCCTGAACCCTTACTGCCTATAGTTGGGATTCCCCCATCTACCCACTGCCTGAGCTCATAGTGAACCAACTGGGAGTGGTGGTGGTGGTTCCTGGTGGTCCAGACCGCCTCTCGCTGCACGTCCTACTCCCCTACATTGTCCGCCGCTTGGCTGACACTCATGGTTTTGTCATTGATGTTGCCTCGGTGGCCCATCCACCATATATCGTTCATCTGCATCGGGGATTCCGATGGTAACAAGCTCTTTGACCCTTTCCCCGATAGGAAAAATAGATCGTGCCTTGTAGGTGGCTCCCTTAGCCTCTCAAGCCTTTCACCTCTGACCTTGCATCCCGTGGTCGACATCTGAAATGTTTATCCCTCTTGGGATTCTACTTTGTCTGTCTACTACCATATGTATTTGAATCTCCAACATGTCGTATTTTAGGATCTCTTACCATCAGTGCCTTCTTGGTAAGGAAGCTCTCCATCCACAGAGTCACTCTATCATCCCAGCCTGCGTCGAGATGCTGCGAGAAACTGTCTTAGCTCTGATATCTCCTCGGAGCCCCATCGCAAATGTCTAGGCCCTGATTTAAGGGTCTCGTACAATGTCGGTACAGTATCTGGAGAGGTCAGTAAATATCACCGAGTATTGAGCAACAGTCTGGCTACCCTATTACAGATGCACTAGATCTTGAATATGCATAGAGCGTAGTGTGCTGGCACAAAATCCACCCTGAAAAGAATCCCAATGTCTAGAAAGGTTGGGGGTTGTCTCCTCAAACACCTAGAGCGTTGATCTCCCCCATCATTTAGATGAGCCTTGATGAGGGCTATTGGCAAATATCGTCATCTACTTGGATGTTGTCTCTACTAAGAGAAATACTCGCAAAACCAACTCAAGCCAGTCCTCTGCTGCCAATGGGTTTTTCACGCCATGAATCCATGGAGGCCTCTATCTTTGGAACTCATGAAACAAACTCAGTTGGAATGCATGATCCACTAGTAGCATCTGGTGCTCAACGGGTGGTGCTGCTGCTGGTACACCACTCGAATGTTCCATCACTATGAGTGGTCCCTATACCGACGCCTCGTCACTCACTTGACCACTGTTAGGATCTCTAACCAGAATCCTGGATGTCTATCCTCGTGGAATAATCCTATAAAAATAGATGCACAAAGGTCAGTAAGTTAAACCTGGTGAAATGACTGATGAGATATCAAGAAAACATTTAAAAACACTACCAACCATTGTTTTCATGTATCAAGTCAGAAAACATAATTTAGGGTCATGATTTATGGATACATCAATCGTCTCACAATCACTAGACTCCATGTACTGAAAGCTAAACTCAAGACACTTTACAACATTCTCTCATTAAAATTAAACTCTTATTTCTTCCTGTACAACCAACCGCCCTCTAACACCACTTTGTTACGACCTATCCCATGGGGCACGGATGAGACTTCCCAAATACCACCATCCATAGGCCAGGTTTTGGTGTCTAGAACCTAAAGTAAATTCTAAAATAGGGAAGGCATTTCTTTATAGATATGTACACACTCATAATGGTCGACTAATGTAAACACGAGAGTAAAGTAAAACCACTAGTAAAACTGAAAACTAAAAACAATGGGCTAGAATATAGCCCTAAAATATAAAAAGAAAATAAATAGCTATCACATCTTCCCTAAATTTCTACATGAAGGGTGGTAGCTTTAAGTCTAATGTCGAAGAAGAGGATCTCAACTGATCCCATCGCTACAAGGTCCACCAAATCTTGAATGTTCAAAGTCTGCCTCAGAGCATCAGTAGTCTGCACCAGACACACGTGCGGGCAGAACCCATGCATGGGTGTGTATAACAACTCAGTAGTGAACCCCAAGACCCCCGAAGGAATCTCAGTAATACACAAAGGAAAATATCACATGAAATATTACAAATGTAATATCACAAGAATTATCTAAATCATGATGTAAAAAGAAAAAAAGGAATCTCACTCTATTGGTATAACATCATGGTTACTAGGATAGGAATCACTATTCATAAATCCAGATTATCTTATCTTTATTAAATCTAATGCTGACTTGTATAAGTAATTGTATTATGACCTGTATTGTTTTCTAGATGCTGAACTGTATTGGCCACTGGTGCTGACCCATATTGGTCGCTGGTGCAGACCGTATTGGCCACTGGTGATGTCCCGTATTGGTCGCTGGTACTGACCTATATTGGTCATTTGTAAGAAGGTAGAGATGATTATTTATACAACTAGATCATCCCAATATGTATATTTTTATGCTGACCCGTATTGGTCACTCTTCTTCTTCATGTCATTTCCATCCACTAGATTCCCACACGAAACCTGCTTTCTCTCTGGAAGACTCTGATCTTCAATACATTGGTCATATTTCAACCAGTAAGAATTCCCAAAAAAATTATAGACATTTGACTGTCCCATCATTGGGGTCCCAATGTGACAGACAATGAGTCCATCAGACGCTTGATCTGTGTGATATGGGAACATTCTTATAAATGGTCAGTACAGATTAAAGACATATCCAACATAGGTCGCATGTCAAACTCCAACAAAACTCACTTATAGTTTCTCCAGAGAACCTATTTGTCATAATTTTCTTTATGAAACATACGGTGAGTCTATCAAATGCCTGATATATTATTTATGCCTCTTAAAATGAAATGGTGGTGATTGCACCTCGGTCCGGTTCAGCTCAGTCAGGCTTGTCGGAATATTTAAATGGGGTTGATTACCAAAATGGGGTCCTAATGCCACTGAAGTTGTATCAAAATGAATCTTTTTTATTCAGTTATGTGTGTTTCTTTACTCAGGGTCTGGTGAGAACGGGGCCTGGTACAACTCAGTATGGTCGGCCCGACGTAACATGTATTGGGTTTTACCTGAACCCGGCCAGGTACGACCGGTTAAGGATCAGCCCGACTCACTTTGTCTGGCCCTTCAGTGTTGGACCAGATGGTTTGTGGGCCCATGAAGTTGTTGGACTAGCCCTCCGGGTGGGGCTGCTCACCTGCGCTGGCCTGCTGAGTGGGTCTACTGCATTTGGCCAGCTTGTGACCTGCCCGCGTCTACCTGAAAGTGGACCGTGTCTCTAGCTGGCCCCATGGACCCTTTGTCATTTCATACCGCCGGTGGGGCACTGATCCACCGGGTGGAATGGTCATCCAGGAGGTCGAATGTCCTCAAGACGACGTGGCGTGGCATGGTGCCAGGTCGCGGCCCAGTGGCCATGGTTTCTACCGCCAGAGGCGCCTGCGGGTGTCGTCGTTCTCCCACGCGGTTGACTTGGGTTGGCTTCCTCTGGTGACGACGAAGTGTAATAGAAAACTACCTTCCCACCACCCATGGCCTGTTTTCGCATGACTCCTCTAGCCACTACAAGATTTCGTAGCCATATAATGTCGGTGGTTCTTTCCACAGGCCACCAGATATGCTCCGGTGGTCCATTCATGGTGACGTCTACACCTATGAGCCTCTCAGGACACCTTCACCACTATGTGACCCCTATCTCTTCTGTACAGTCACATTACATGCCCGCTCACATGAATCACATGAAAAACAATATCTTTATAAGTTGAATGCCTTTTTCACATTGGCATGTGCCCTACGCATTAGCTTTTTAACAAGGGGTGTTAGAAAAAAAAACAGAGAATTTAGAAATAACTCCTGACTTGTAACCCCACATCAACCTCCCATTTTTAAAAAACGATATGTGGATCAACATGTTCATTGCATGATCTTCATTCTTCATATAAATCATGAATGTGGAAGGCGGAATATCCCAATATAAAAAAACCATACCTGGATGAGATGTCCATTGACGATGATCGACATAACCTCCTTGGTTGTTTTCGTCGGATCGTGATTTTCTGGCACTCATCACCATTCTATGAATCTGTTCTCATCATACAGGTGGATTTTTTCATAGGACTTCACCTGAGGTTCCTCCAATGAAGACTATGTGGAAAAAACCCACACCGAAATCCATTTAAATAAGCGGGGTAAATGTGAGTAACACATTGATGAATTAATGAAGTTCTTTAAATGAATTAATGAACCTCTTTTATTTCACAATGATGGAGTTGCACCGCTGATGATTCAAGACATTAAATGAATTGAAAAATCACTAGTCTCACCACCGATATTCATAATTTTGGGGAAAATAAAAATAAAATAACAATTAAATGTTATTTTACTTTTCTTTAAAAAATCAAAAAAACTATATTTTTCTCTTGACATACTATGGTCAAAGTGAATCCTCTCTTAAGTAAATCCAAGTGCTGAAAAATCAATGTTGTCCTTCATTTTTTAATCTGAACACCGGTTCAAAAGATAGAAAATGCCACTAGCACGTTTATTGAACTTACCTTAAAAAAAATTCACTAATCTATTCCTGGCACACCATGCCTCTGAATCACACGACATCAATTTTTGCAGAATTGTAATAATCCCAAATAATTAAAAAAATTACATGGGTTTTTTGGGTCTTTATAATGGAACCTAAAGGATCATTATTAATATTTAATGAAACCAGAAATTTATTGAATTTATTCCTTATAAACTATATTATTTTGGAATCAAAATTAAAAATATATATTCTATTCTCACTCAAATTTCATATGTTATGAATCGTGACAAACATAAAAATGAGAAAATGAGAGAAAGAAGTTCGGTTGAGTCCTTCATCTGGAAGCCTCTTTTAATGGTTCAACTGACGCACTAGTTACTATGTAATGGATCAATAAAACAGATACGATATATTCTATTTTCTAGTTTCCAAAATATGGAAGAATTATTTTGGTTTTCTACTATTTGAATGGTTGAGAAAATTAATTTTGGTATTTTATCAAGAATAAGTGGAAGTATGATGAATGTGTCTCCATGGAGTGGGATGTGTATATGATATTATATTTCAATATGTAATTTTCTAATATTATTCAAAAATGGATAAATAATAAATTCAAGTAATGATGGAGTATAATTTATCTATTGGTGCCTATGAAAAAATATTAGAATACATTTAATGTAATATTTTTGTATTATCATTTAAACAGAATGTAAGAATGGCCAATTCTTTAGTGGATTAAAACAAAACCTTCAATGTGATTCTCCGTAAAAAACATAAAAATCCCTAAATAAATTGTTTCTTTTTATATCTTGGTGGAAATTGATATTGGATTTACCCATCAATCTCATGGGTTTGATAAAAAAATGAAACTTAACACCCTATGTTTTTTGAGAAATTCAAAAATATCTCCCTTTTTGAATTTTTTACAATTTTTTGGGAATTTAAAAATTCTTTTTCTATCATAAAATCATACATATGTGTTTTTATGAAAATAAATAACTTTTTTTATGGTTATATATTTTTAGTGGAAGCATCAAGTGTTCAAATGGGTTTGGGAGAATCAATGGTGTGATGACCTAATTTTTTAGGTTATAGGTCAAGGCGCATGGGTTAGGTAAACCATGTAGCCTCTCCCTGCAAATCGTGAACTCCAATTTTTTTCTACCTCATAGTTTGGAATAACAAATAGTTTTGGTTTCTTGATCATTTGTGAACTTGCAAAACTTTTGAGGAGGGGTTCTTCATGTCTTGTACAAGGTGATGGATAATCGGGCACAAGTTGCACGGGTAATACCACATAGGTAGGAATTCAACAATGTATCCCACTACGTTTCGCCATGGTTTAGAAAAATGTGAGAACTAACCATGAAAACATTAAAAAGGATGAAATTTTGGTTTTCCCTTCCCTCCCATATCATCTTTTATCCTTCTTTACACCTTAATGGGTCACACATAACATCACAAGATGACCCATTTCTTCCCCACTATGGTTTGATCACTCTCTTTCATATGTGATCCATTTCATCAAACATAAGGTGTGTTGACACTTGGTCAGTATGTCTCTCCTCACCCATTCATGTCATTTCATTTTCAGTCAAATCAAGAATCATGAAATTTGTTTTATTATTTTTACCAATTTTAATATCATTCGATGAAAATGATGATTTATTCCAAATCACTTCTTGTTAGAGGCTAATACTGGATATTCATATGTTAATGACCCAAGGTATGGGGTGAATCCATTTCATCATGTTTTCAAAAAATTATGGGCATGGATATTTTAGTGCACTAATGGATATATGAAAAAGTGTCCAATAAATGTTAAGGATTGTTATAAAAATTAATGTATAACCTTATGGTATGTAATTGTGATTTTCCAAAAAAAATTCTCTTTCGATACCAGGTTAGAGGTTGTCAACCACCTGGGTAGTTATCCCATGGCGTGATCCCTTAATTGAAATTATTTTTCTATTTAAATTAAACAGATTTATAGATATGATTTAGTTGTGATGTACTGTTGAGATACCTAGGATCATGGATTCCATGAAATGATGTTTTAAATGGATATGGACATTTTTAATTGATGTGATGTGATTGCCTATATGGTCTTGGACAGATTTACATAGGTGATGTGATCACTTGTTTGGTGATATGGTTGCCGAATGGGATGGAAATGCGATCTGGTTGAGGTCATAGCCCATGATACAGGATGGAATAGCCATTAGATTAAATCAAAATGGTCGTATGGCTATGAATTTATAGAGATGATGTGTCTTAGGTATTATATTGGTGATTGGAACTCACCTGTTATTGGCCAATGCTTTGCTGATGTTGCGTGCATACAAGTTAACTCATTGATGAGGTTGTTATGACCACATGTGTGGGTATAGGTCCTTGGTAGTGTGTCATAGGTATTTCATTGGGGTTTAAAAATCATATAATTAAATGGTGATGGAATGGATCTATAATATGATAGAGTTGAGGCTATCAGTTAAGGGACGACACATGCCATATTAATGACATTGGGCCATGATGATTTCTGTTGGATAGGAATCACTATTCATTGGGACATTGTGATTTGAGACGATAGTGGTTATTATTTAGAGACTTGAATCACGAGGCCTCTGGATGTTAGGATTAAAAAAGAATGGTGATTTTGAGGAGGTGTATGAGGGACTAGAGTTCTATTTACTTGGGAATGGCCTAGGATGTCAGTTAAATTCCATTGGACACGATGTTTTGGGAGGAACATGGTCTCGGTTGACATTGGATGTTGAACCTGAGGGTTATCCTTGGATTATTTGACATCCGGGAATAACATCTTCCCAGGGCCAAGGATTTTCTACACCTTAGTGATTCCTGTGTTGAATGAAGTCAGTGATATATTCTAGGTATATGTTGATCACCATGGAAGTTTTTTTGTTTTTTTAAAATTTCATGAGTTGTTTTTATATTAAACACATGAAAAAACACATATATTGGGTATGCACATATTGGTGGTACCATATTGAGACTTGTTCTCACACCCTACATTGGCCCTTTAGGATGCATGGATACGTCAGGATTTTTATTAAGGTATGAGATTGTGCTCTAGAGTTGGATCCTAGCAGAGTTGGTTTTGATTGATTGAAAGGGACACTGAGGTTTCTTCTATAGATAGGGGTTTTTATTTTTTATTACATTTATATTATATATATCTTACGACATATGAAAATATTGTGCTCTACCAATGGATATGACTTTTGGATATTGTATTGTATGACTTGAATTTCATGCATTCTCGGTTTTAGTAGGTGGATGTGGCGGGTCTGTATGTTTTTTAAATTTTTCTACTTTGGTTCACTATAACAATAATTATATCTTATTATTGACTATTCTTCCACTATTGGAAGGTTTTATTCGAGTATATATATTACTTTACTTATGTTACATGAAATATAAGTACTCAGACCATTACCATATCATCCCTAAAATGTGTAACACCGCCACTATGACCCTTATTACACCAAATATAATAGTTGTAATGCAATTTTATTTTGGAAGGATTAATTAAGGCCACAATAACCCAGCCAAAAAGCATTGTTGAGGTTTCTTATTGGGTCGAGGATTCTATATGTGGTATTAGAGTAGTTAATGACTCTGAATTTTAAGAACCATTCGACTAGACACTAATGAAATCAGAATTATTTTTCCCCTTATATTGGTCATATTATTTGGGATATGGTAGACTGTAGATTAGGATGGGGTCATAACTAGATTCATAACTCATCTTTGGGTTCGTACAACCCAATGTATGGGTGAAGGAACTAGTCACCATAGGTGGGAATGATGTTCTATTTTTTTATTTTAAAAATTTTATGATTCCCACCTTTAGAGGTATTCATGGAAGGTGAATTATTATCAATTATGGAATGTGACTTGTGTACCTTTATCCAATATATTAGATAAGGGATATTAGAGCCTTATCCTTATTAGGAATGGTGTTTTTGTCATACATGTTGTTTCTATTGTATTGGAATACAATTCGGTGTCTAATTATATATATTATTTTGACTATAATATGAAATTCATTTTCATATTCCATATGCTGTGTGATATTACCTTTGATGATTATATATATACATGTGCATGGATCTTATAATAGAAGTTATGTAAGATGGTACATGGGGTTTTTGATCACCAGGTTGGGGGACATAGTCATCAGTTTGAGGTGATGTGGTTCATTTCAATGGGTGTTTACCGAGGAATATTTGATACATGGATACGTTATAGGAGGGAAAAGAGGCTATGGTTATGGGATTTCATGTGTCATGGTTGTAATGTGGGAGGGTATAGGTTGTGATTTGACGCTCCCTACAATAATTTTCCTTATCTATGATATTTATTAATGTGTTATCTAGGATATCAAAACATGAAATTGAATTCAACAGGTTCCTCTTAGATGAATAATAAGGATCATAAGGTGGGAAACGGTTTAGTAACATAGGATCACAACTAGGATGAGACCCCTAACGGTTATATAAATCATGATCCCCATGTGCAATTTCAAGATCATATTCCGTTGTAGGTGAGTCGGCCACCGAAAATGATATCTTTTGGGAAATCGAATGATGAGTACCCTTAACCGTTCCTGATATCGGTTATGAAGTTTATAAGCATGGAATCATATAGAGGATATCCTTTAATGAAGTATTTGGCTGAAGAGTTCCATCTTCAACATCACCACATTATTTGGGTGAGGGTGATCCTTAGGTGGCTAATAATTTGATTGTGTCTGAGAACATGATTTTTGAGAAGGTAGAGATTCCTATTGGGTGGAGGGTAAAACATGAATGTTACAAGCTCATCAAATCGACTAATAAATAGTGGGATGTGGAGTTATAGGTAGGAAGAAATAAGGGATTAACTAGGAATGGGATTGAGGAAAATCTATTTGAGAATCTATTCCTAGAGCTGCTGAAGGAAGAGAGAGCTCAAGAGTTTATAATTCTTTTATTAGGGAGACAAGTACATAATGTAAAATGAAGTGTTTTTCACCAAATTTTCGGTCATTACACCCATAATAATGTGTGATGAAACCTCAAGGGTGATGAATTATGAGTATGGTTTTTTTCACTCAAATTGGGAGTTGGTAAACATATTTTGGTTGGACTCATTCTTAGATGTAGTGAACCAAGTTCTCAAAGCTATGGAGAACATGATGGATAGGTCTTACTTGAGTTGGGTAGTGGATTCAGGAAATTTTGTTGTTCTCAATCATATTGTAGGAAGATAGGCCTAGAAGAGGTCAAATAGGTCAGTCATTATAAGAAAGTATCCATACCACCTTAATGTGGATCTCCAATTGTATTCATCGAAGGTGGTTATCCAGACATGTTAATATTAGATAGATTGGAATCCATATGATTTATGGGAATGTATAAATGTTTGGAATCTCGATAGTTTATATAAGAGTCCTTCATGGACAGATGAAAATCAGGGGTTGAGGAAGATTCTAGGTTGTGAGATTAGACTAATAGGGGTACCAGGTGAAAGTGGTTGAGTTTTGCATACACACGAATGTCATGGATGTGGAAGAGGGACCCATAAGTGGAGTTAATGGACAAGGTTTTGTAAAACACCATACAGAGGTAAGGATTCATGAAATTGGGGTTAAGGCCACATGCATGTGGTGGAGCATCTATGGATAGAACAAGCTAGCGATATGATGATGGTTAGAGGTACGACATGGGCATATCCATGTTTTCTACTTTTTTTTACATTTCAAAATATTGGAAAGTCTGATTGGGTGAATGTGGTTTATGAGATATATGTGTGGACTAACCAGAAACCTATTGGTAGGTTGGAATTAGATCAAGTGTTATATATATATATATATATATCTATGTGTGTGTGTGTGTATGTATGAGGTGCATGACCCAAGGACCTCTATGTGTGCATCAAGGGACACATGATTTTTTAATTGTGTTGGAATTGTGGAATTTACGAAATTTGGGTTACATGATTTTTGTTGAAATCATGGATTCATTGATACATTGTGATGCATGGATTGGAAGGGCTGTGAAACATTATTACATTTGAGCATTTGTTGAGATGGATGGCCTCATAGATTCCATTGTTGGCATGGGAATGAGGTGGGAATTGATGCAGTGTGAAATTTGGATGGGTTCTGGTTATGAAATGGGAGCACCTGATGATGTGTAGGAGTAATGACGCATCATAGGAGGACTTTATTACTGGGATATTTGATGGACCATCAATTTGATTTGAGAATTTAGTTGGGGTGGTACCGTGGTAAGTTACTCATATGGAGGGGAGACCCTATGAGGTAGTTCACGTGTACCCTTTAAACCTATAAAATACAAGTGATTTTCAAAAAATAGTTACATCTGGTTCCACATTTATGTTATTTCTGATAGATCAATTATTTTCTATATTTTGGTGGAGAGATTGAAACATCACTGGTTTTTAAAGCGTCTCAAAACCTCACCCTTTTTAAAATTTTTAAATTTTTGGGAATTCCATTTCTTTTACCATCATAAAATAATTACATGTTTTTCTACAACTCAATATCATATTTGAATGGTTATGTAGGTCATGATAAATTTTTTGTGTTCTTTTAGGATTCGATTGTGCTAGAGGCCCAAATGCCTGGTTATGGTCATTGCAGGTTAAGGAACATTGTTTATGTAAATAGTGAAGACATTCTGAAAAAACAAAGAATTAAAATTTCATATTGCCTCATGTTTTTGCATATTGTGTGGGCTAGTTCAACAAACCATACCTTGGATAATTCAGTTTTTATAGAGGTCTTTTGGATTTATTGTTAATGGTTAATGAAAATAATGTGCAATCCCCACAGAAAGTGACACTTTGGTAGTAACTCAACATAATATCCCACACTGTTTTCTCACTGTTTGTAAAACATAGCGAGTTAATCGTGTGACCTTTAAAGAGTTTGAGAACTCAGTTATTAATTTTTCCCAAATTTATCAATTTCTCCTTCTATTATCCTTCATGGGTCATGAATTTTAGCATGGTGCTCATCCATTTCATCCTCTCATATGTTTTGATTCCTATCCTTCATATGTAATATGTTTCATCCATAATTGTGTGAATTAAAACCATGTCAGTATGGCTATCTGCGCCCATTCTTCTCTTTTCCTTTTGTGTTGCATCACAGAGAGATAAATCCATCTGAGTCATTTTAACCTATTTTCAAGGTTTTATAGAGAAAATTTTATTTCTTATGTATCATGTTATATTAAAGTCTAATACCGGATGTGCCAACGTCTATGATCCGAATATAGGTGGTGCATAATTTTATTCATATTTTCATAGTTTTTAGGTGTTTATAAATTTATTATTCTATTAGGTAGATGAGAGAGACCATAATAATATTCAATGTATGATTTTTAATTTATTTTATATCTGTATAGAATTTCATTGGGAATTCCAAAACCTAATTCACTCATTAGATTCTGTTTTGGATACCATCAACCACCTTGGTATTTTGGACATGGTGTGTTCCTTCAATTTTAATGAATTATTTATATAAATTGAAGTAATATATATATATATATATATATATATATATTTTGTACTGTACTACCAATATTCATGTGAACATTATGGGATTGGCCCAAGGCTTGAAATAGCGGTGTCCATTTGGATTGGAGTTGATGTTATCTTCTAGATCATATTCGACATGGTTACATGGTTGATGTGATCACTACATGGGT
Source organism: Viscum album (assembly GCA_963277665.1). Lineage (NCBI taxonomy): Eukaryota > Viridiplantae > Streptophyta > Magnoliopsida > Santalales > Viscaceae > Viscum > Viscum album. Next base: position 322,823,639 of record OY728165.1, on the reverse strand, counting down.
GAACTGGTAATAAAATGAGGAATCATAGTTTTTGATGATTTGGGAATAACCAATGATGTTGGATTGGATGGAAATTGGATTTGAGAAACATGGTTTCAAGGGCACGAGGTTCCAAATATGATATGCCTTAGGTACTATATTGGTGATTTCTTCTCACCTGTGATTGGAAAATATGCCACTAGAGTTTTTTCCACATATATTGACTCATTGATGAGGTGTCTTAGACCAATTTAGTTTTTATATTCCACCAGTACAATGGAATAAGTATTTTTGTGGGTGATATTTCTAAAAAACCATTGGGATAGTGATAAGCTATCCGATTATGGCATTGATATTATATATTGGGGTTCGAGGCTCACTATATTGATGCTATTGGGACAAGAATATTTTTTGAGGATGGGTATCACCACTCCTTAGTACATAAAAATGTTGGTTGTTGGTGTTTACTATTTAAGGATAGATATTGGTTTTCCTCCAGACATTGTGTATCAAGAAGACACGTGCTTTTGAGTGTATTTTCAAGGTAATTGGGATCAATTTCATTGGGTATGACTTCATGAAGTCAATGATATTTCTTTGTACATGAAGCATTTAGAGGAACATGGTGCCAATGAACATAGAGGTGGAACCATAGGGTTCACTTAGGACTATTTGGAATCAAGGGATACCCTGGTCCATGGTCCAAGAATCTGATCTAATTTAGTGATTATGGTTTTGGATGAAGTAGTTGGTAAATTCTTAGTATCATTTGATGACCATGTAATATTTTTTTATTTAAAATGAATTAGTTGTTGTCTTGATTATATTAGTATCCTTCTTAAAAACATATTTTGTGTATAAACATGTGGGTGCACCCAACTAGGACTCCTTCTCAAACCCTACATTTTTTTTGAAAACATTTATAAATTTTTCATTTATGTTCAGCTAATGATTGGGATCAGGATATATTTACTAATAGAGTTGGAAAGTATGGTTAGAAAGAGACCTTGAGTTTCCTTCTTCAATTATTCCTTTCATTTTCCTTTTAATTTTTTGTTTCAAAATTCAATTGATATACGTAAATATTTTAGTCTTCCATTAGTGACCCCTTCTAGATATTATAATGTAAGAATTTTATTGGATGCATTCTCATTTTTAATAGCATCAAGTAGCATTTTTTCATTTTGTATATTTTCACTAATTTTTTTTAACTATCACTTTTGCTATTTCTTATTATTAATTTCGTATCCTGATTTGGATGGTCATGTTGAAGTCTATTGAGTTTTTTATTCTTATACATGTTTTTGAACTACTCTTACCATTACCATATCATCTCTTGAGGGTATAGCCTCTCCAAAAAGCCCCTTATTACCCAAATCACAATTATTCGATGTCCAGTGGTCATCAGGGAGGTTTGACTATGTCTAGTGGCACCCCACCCAAAAGTATTTTTTAGTTGGCCGACTTGGTCGAGGCTGACACATGAAAGATGGAATTAAAATACCAATCTAACAACCATATATATAAGAAGAATTTATTTTCATTATGCTTTATGTGTGGAAGGTAACATCAAAGAAATTTTATTAGGGGGACTACTAATTATTTTATGTGTGGGAATAATGGCAATCACGAATATTATTTCTAAATTTATGGGAAGAAGTCAGATAATCATGAGAACAAAGGGTTTGTTTCACAAAATTCACCCCCAGAACACCAATGTTTCAATGTATTGAGTATATGAATTATGTGAATGAATTTTTAATGTCATAAGGTTTCATGGAGTATAACATTCCTATGTATCTTATTGGTGTATGAGGTTTATCTAAATGTTATGTATAAGTATTTAGAAGGACCCAGTTATAGAGCCTAGTATGAACATTTTATATCATAATTAGATAGATAATTAGTCTAATAGAACAATTTAATCACAATTAGAAATTATAATATATTTTTCTATGTATTTCAATAGGGGGTTTCATTTACACCTTCATATAGTTGAGTTTTTTAAAAAATATCTTTTATCTGAGAATTAATATGGTTTCTTATGAATCCATCTATGGAAGTATGTGTCGGAATATAATATAATAGTATGAAGTTGGAAAAATATATGTATTAGTACCATTACTAGATCATGAAATGGTATATATGGTGACAACTTTTCAATAATTAATGAGGGAAACACAAATTTGGTAGAAAATTAATGATATAAATTACTTGTATGATCTTGAATTTCATGTATATGTGAATGTGTTTCTATTAATCTCTAAATCTAATAAGATAATTTGTTTTGTAAAATAATAAAACTAAAATATCAAGTTATATTACTCCATATAAAATTCATGAATAAATCTGGATTGTATCTTAATTATTGGTGCATGCATTAAACCTATATAAAGTTCACGATGTGTTCGATGTATCTCTTATAAGAAAGTATTTTCCTGATCCATCACGTATATAAATATTAGAGGTAATATCATTGTTAAATGATAAATATTTTTATGAACAACCTATATAGATTATTAATCATTCAAATAATGTTCTAAAAAAAAGACCTCTCATGTGGTTACATTTTTTTTGTGAAACAACAAGTTTGAGGATGCTACATAGAATCATGACGACATAATGATGTTTCATTTTTATGAATTAATTGTATGAAGGTGATATTATATCAAGGAATAAATTAATACTATGGGAATTAAAATTTAACCCCATTACATTTTTTGAAATGGTTTTTTTTGAATAATTATAATTTCCCCAAGTTATTATATTACACACCAATCTATGTTTTATAAATCATAGATATACTATTTATATTATTTTTCAAACGTGACCATTATAACCCAAATAGTAAATATGAATTAATTAATATGGATAAATAAATTTTGAAAATTAATTCAAATTTTTTGTTATAATTAAAATATATTGGTAAAAAGAGAAATTTATTTTTGTAATAAAATCATTATATTCTTTAAAACTCAATTTTCCTCTACAAAATGATATATATTTTTTTGGGTACAACTAATAAAATTTATTATTAAAAATTTAAAAATTTTATTTCAATAAATGAAAATAATTTTGGGACTTAACATTCAAAAATAGTTGAATGATTATTTTTTTGGTATTTTCTGAAAGTTATAATTTATTGAAAAATAGTGAAAATTATTTATTTTTATTGAAAACATTAATTTCATTTAAATATTTTATAATGTCACATTTTGATATAAATTTTTTTCAAAATTAAAATTTCCTCAATAATATTATCATTAATCCAATATAGTAAATTATTATGCATTTTATTTAAAATATTTATGTAAAAACATTTATAAAAAATTATTTGGGATACCACATTTTTTTCACCTCTACAAGTTTATTTTTTAATTTAATATCAATAACTATAAAAATTTAATTTAAAAAAAATGGTTTCCAAATTTTAAATCTTATTAAATTATATTATATTTAGAAGTCAAATTATTTTTTTAGAAAAAATTATTATTAATAACTATAACAATTAATTACTATGGTTATGGTTAACATCGGTTTATTGGGAGTTAGACTAAAAATATATTGCTAAATTAAAATATAAACATTTAATACACCCATTTTTGTAAATATTTGTATTTTATAACCTATAATGTTTACATATGACCAATTTTTATCACCTTTTAAAATGTGTATAATTTAAATACCCATTATTCATCTACAAGGTAACATGTGTGTCCTCTCCCAGTTTCATAAAAATTTACCCCTATCCCCTCATACTCATACTTGAAAAATAATGTAAATACTAAATACCTACAAAAATATCATCCCCAATTACCTATTCACCACCTAGATGCCTTGGAATTATTATGAAACTATCATAGTTATTATTTAGGTATAAACAGAACGAGGCTCTCCAAAGATGATATAAAATAATCATCCTTTATTTTCTATTTTAATTCATCATAAAATTCAATGTAATATTCATCAATTTTTCTGAAAAAACAATAACAAATATTTTCTGTAAACATTAATTTTATTTTGATAATGTAATAAACTATAACAATCTCATATTCTATGAAATGGGAAATGAAACTGTCGATCATGTGTATGATAGACTACCACCTCAGGAACTGATGTTGATTATTTTATTTCACCACCTATCTCGGATGGATATAAAGAATCATTCTATAATAATATTTGATATTTATGATATTATTATACATAATTATTTATAATAACATATAAAACATATTTCCCTGTAACCCTTTTGAAATTAAACATATTCCTCTACTCTACGACAGACATCTCTCTTTCTAACCAATGTGATATCACATATAACATATTTAATTTTATTACATGGGGAGTACCGTAACATCGTTCCTCTGTATGGCAGGCAACGAATTTGTGATGTGAACCAATTTTTATTTCATTAATTATTTTCAAATAAGAAAATAACAGAATAGTTTATTAATATATGAGATATAGATTAAATATAAATTATTATGGGAAATAAATATATATTTTACCTTTCTTTTTCATTTTTCATGAAAATAGATACAATGTTCATGTATATATTTTACATATCTTCTCCATGAATGGTGTAATTCATTTTTTATATATAAAAATAATTGATTACTATAATTAAATATATATTGAATATATTATATATATATAATTTTTAACAATTCAGATATTATCGAACCAAGATGAAAATGAGAGAAAAAATATACAATACAAAAAAACATGAAAAAATAATAATTATTATCCAAAATGTGATTTTATAAAAAATTAATAACAAATATGTGATAAAGGTAATAAGTAAAGAATATGTTTTATGATATATAAATTTATGGTTATTTAAATATTTATGATAATATAATATTAACTATATCGGAGGTTCAATTGTATACCATGTAATTTGAGACATATTATAACATATTTTTATCTCACTTTTTTTATTTGAGAAATATGAAATATTTACCTCTCATTTAATTTGTGTGATGTTTATAAATTCTCTGAATTACATTTATGATTACTATAATTAATTTACTGGATATAAATATACATATAATTTTTTTTATATCATGAGGATTAAAATTCTATAAATTTCACAGTGGTAAACATGTTAGGTTAAAATCTCAATGTTTATAAGGTTTTTTTTATGATTGGGGTTTAGATTATGAAATCTTATGAGAAATATCTCAAGAAAATGATGAATTTTTCTCTCACATTTTCATTTCATGAAAATACAAGTTTTTCTTTCATTTTTCTCTTTTTATGTACTCAATGTTATTAAATATTATTTTAATATAAATCAAATCCATTTCTATTTTTGTATAAAAAAACGTTTTCTTCAATAACAATGTTTTCTAAGAAACTATATTACATATTGTATTTAAAACACTATTCCTCTTGTTTAATGGTATCTAAACCCTTTTTTACTTTTTAAAAATTGTTTTAAAATTAATGTTCCTATTTTATTCAAATAATTTTATTTATTATTTTACCCAACATGTTGCAATATTCATTGTTATAACGTTTACTAATTGAAAAAAATATCTATACATGATGATAACTCAATGTTTTAAAACATAAATTAAATTTTTTGAAAAATATTTACAAATAAAATGATTTTGAAAAGGACTAATAAATTTTTTGTTTTTATAAAATTTATTTTAAATGTCAATAGGTTATATGTATGAAGAAATGTTCCATGTGATTTTGAAAATAATTTTCCATTTAAGATGAATTTTTTTTGAAGTTATATAAGACATAATGAGGATATTATTCCCTCGAACCATCCTTATTATTTCTCTGGATGGTTTATTTCTATTATGACATAATTTTTATGGAACCCATTACATATTAATGGGTTATTATATCATAATTGGATGAACTATTTTTTGAAAACATTTCTTTTCTTATGTTATTATTTGATTATTTATTTAGGATATTCTATTTTACATATGAATGATTTACTTGATGGGTGGGACTTATAACACCATCAACTACATTGGATATTGATTAATGTCATATGATTTCAATGGTTATATGAGTGGTCACCCCAAGACTAAAAGAAGGTAAAGGGAGGTTATCCCTATCCCAAAAAATGGTATAGTGGAGGTTATACCAATACCCAAGTAGGTACATGGTATGTTATCCCCAGACTAACATGTTACAAATATCATGGTGGATTTCCATGACATGATTTTTTTTCAGATTATGTGTATTCCAAAAATCTATATCTTTGGAAAATTATATGATCTCATGGATCAATTTCACTAACACAATTATGATTCATGACTTATTGACATCCATGATTTATTCCATTATTTAGTTTTATGATCTATTAAATAAAGGGTATGGTTTTTCAAATGTCATTCTCATGTTCATACACCCATATAATCATGTTATGTTAACAAATATCTTTTTTATCCTTACTAATAATATGATATCATGCTTTATTATGTTTCCTTTCCCCATGAATTAAATTTTTATTGTTTGTGATATATATAAGAAGGATTCCTGAATTGGTCATCTTAGTGGGAAATAATGTTTCCCACTTATATAATAGATTCAATGGGTCCATGTGTCTAATTAAACTATATTTAAATAATTATAATTTATAATTTTGTGTTTTATAGTGAATATTATTCTATTATGATATTATGTTTATATATGAGACGTTTTGAATTTACACATTTTGTGTTATGAATAATACTTCTTAATTTAATGCTTATATTATTCTATTTATTTCTGATAGACAAGTATTCTTATTGAATGATATATATATTATATTTCTTGTTGAGATTAATCTATTCTAGAATTTAATAGTAAATAATGAGTATATTTTTCTACTTCATATATATATTTATTTAACTACCAGTAATTGATGTATAACTCTTTTAATACTATAAGGTATAGATCTTGGGTTATGGTTAGTCGCATATGAGAACGTTTTATGATCCCATAGACCAAATTCCATATCATAGAAATGTTCTAAATGATTCTATTGTGATACAATAGAAGATATCCTATAGAAGACTAATCATAGAACAATCTAATGTGGGTCAGGAATCATTTATTTGGAATGATTCCCATGTTGTACCACTTTATTTGTAGGATGGTGAAATAATTCACACTACCTCTCCTGGTGAGGTGGTATAGGATGTTGGCCCATCAAAATATCATCAAAATAGATATTTTCAATAAGAACATGATATGATATATATAATTGAGGGTGTATTTCAATACATTAATATGACTTCGAATAATATGGCGATGTTGGAAACATTCATGATAAATGGACCCACCAAGAGGTGGTGGGGTGTATACGGCGTGCTGGAAAATGAGAGGGTGTCACTTTTAAGACATTAATTTAAATATTTTCAATGATATTTTTAATAAATATCTATATCTGTACAAGATAGGGAATTAATGGATCACTACAAATGGCATATGACGATATCTGTTAAATCATATCATTTAACTATGTTACATTATTGTTTCACTATCATGGATTAAAATAAAGAATAAAAGTCTAGGATGATGGAGATGTAACTTTTACCTGACATGTGACCATAAGTTCAGATTTTAGACCTATAGACATACCATAAGGTTCTATATTAGGACATAACTATTGATAGGGTCCTATATTATAGTCTTGTTTTTTGTCTTCGTCCACCATTTATTACTCATATAAGTGGTCCACATTCCGATGCAATGAGTTCATCTTATGATTGGAAGAAGAGGATGATGATAGATATGAAATAGGGCAGTGATATATAGGTGTAGAATAATTTATTTTTTTTAGATCATGTAGGATGAGATCCAAAATGATTCAACTATCTAAATACCATGTACTAATGAAAGTCTTACACAACACCTTAGATCAAATGTCAACAATGTCAGAAAATGACAAATCCCTAATGTTATTATGTAGAACTATGAGGAAATGATTTCATAGGGGATCAAAGTGTACATTTCTAGGAAATAAAATTTAATGATGATGTAATTATTAACATACCTAAAATATGATGATTCAAGAAATTCACCTTCCATAGGGATATTTTCATAGAGGTGAGTAAAACTGTTTATATATAGTAGATCTGACAACAGAAGATGGTGGTGAGGTAATTTCTACTACTAAATTTATGTTCATCACCACGTCTAATCAATCTATTACATTTTTTATACTTTTTGTTCCAATTACTTTATATATTCACATTTTATTACATAAATGTATGTACTATTGAACATTACTTCTGAGTAACATTCCATTGAAAAAATTGGGTGTAAATGTGGACTGTATTTAGTGATTACTTAGTATCCTATAGTCAATACTAGTTATAAGGATATGTTGGAAATCCTGATTCCCTAGATGATAAGATTTTATTGATTTGTTATATCGAATAATATAACAGTTACTAATCCCATATTTATTTCTATTAGACATGGGTATCATTTACCTTTTCCAACATAAAAATGTACATGATGAATGTTTATTAAGATTTAAGAGAATGTAAAGTGAGTCTTGAATTCATCTAGATTTGGAAAATGATAATGTATATTATATGCTTTTCATGAAGCATCAGGGGTATCCCCCATCTACATTTCACAAATTTTTTTATCTCTATCATTATGTCATTGAAAATTATTTCAATGGACTAACACCTGATAGAGGACTAAATATTGAGATACATATTATTCCAAGTGTTCAACCCATTTCAATATGTCACTATTGTATTGTGTTTAATGAGTTAAATAGAAAAAATAACTAGGGGCCTTATTGTTGAAATTATTTGAAAGTCTATGAACATCACCATCAGCTACACATGCTTTGTTCTCCCGAATGTTGGATGGTGGATTTCGACTATTAGTAGATTTATATAATCATAATTATGTGATGGGGAAGAATAAATATCATATTCCCAGGATCAACTATCTCTGTGATCAGATTTTGTGATTTTCGTGATCCTCTAGGATCTATATGTTATTAGTCTATCGCTATTTTTTATATATATATGAGGACATTCAGAAGATAACGTTTCAGATGAGGTATGGTCTATATGAGTACATTGTGATATTTTTAGGATTGATTAATTCACCATAAGTGCTCAATTATCTCATGAAAGAGATCTCCTACTTATATCATCACTTGTTTAAATTCATTTTATCATTTTTTTTATTTTAAACCACTCTATTGATCATTATTTATTTGTTATTTTCTTAAGGATTTTTAGGGTGACATTTTTGAAATTTTGAGTAGCTTTTGGTAGTGCACGGTTGGGTAATGGTTTCCCAAATGATGACATTACAAGTGAAAACCATGATAATCAAGATAGTTAGGGTTTGAAAAGTTGGAAATATATTTGTAATCCATGTGCCCATAATGGATAAAACATTATACCCTACAATTAGTGGAACATGATTATGGAATATGGTTTTTCTAACTATGTAACCATGCCCAGTGAACTTTGTGTATAATATTTAATTAATCAAAAAAATTATTTTAACCTCCCAAAAACCCTATATTTAAGTGTGTTATGGTCGTATAATACCAGAATACATATTATTCTTCCATAGAGGCTACCAAGATGTGATTCTTGCCCCTTTACACCACTCCCAATCAAATAAAAGCTAGGTAGAAAACATTCAATCACTTATCAGTATGTTTTCTCTTCTATTTATCATTATCCCACTCCCTCCACCCTATTACCCAATGTCTAATTGAACTATATGATGTGGGACGATATAATAAATTTTTTAGATCATTAATATAGTTTTGATTCATGGATATAAATTTATGACATTCTTTGATGAGGCAACCAGATTAGGGATTTCTGTTTTGTAATCCAGTTATCACAAGGAAGTGGACCTGATTTATGTTTTATAATTATTATAACAAAGAATTTATTATTTTTTTATTTTCTTTCATTTATATTTTTTAAACACCATTCTGTGTGGATTGGGGTTTCAAATTGATTTGGAATGGAATTGGGAGAAACACCCAATTCCTTTGTATATGGATGTGATTTGGATTTGATGAAATTGATGGAAAATTATGATATTTAAATTTTTTAATATAAATTGTGAAATAGAATATAAATAATTTATTTTTAGTTTTATTTAGAAATAATGGATCAAAATGGTTTGGATTGGAACCTAGAGGTTTTATCTTGAAAAAGTCACGATTTAATTAAATATTAGTGTATTGGTTTTTAAAGAGAACGTGTCACATTGAAAATGAAAAAATGGGTTGAATTTTATTTTAAAACTTTTTGAAATAAATTTATCATTATAGTTTATTTGAAGGTAAAATAAGATCCTACGTTGTTTTTGATTTTTTGGATAGAACACTTATGATGCTTTACAACTGAAATAAAACCTATTGTAGTACGTCACATCCCTTATGGGATGGTGATGATTCCCCTTTGACTAGTGTATATGTGGTGAGTGTATACACATGTTGTCTTAATTCATATTTTAGTGTGTGGGTATCGCACATCCTTGAAATTTGTTACCCATTTCTAGAGGATGATGTTTCACTTTTCATATTATGTTGATATATAGGACGTTGTTTATAAACAATTTTACACATGAAATGTGAATTCAAAAAAGATGTTTTGTATAAAATGTTTTCAATCCAATGTTTTAAATAATAATATAATTTTAATAATAAAGAATGATTTTTTTTAAATATTATCCATAAATTAAATTGATATTAATTTAATTATGTAATTATTTATTTGGTAAATTTGTAAGGAATTTAATTATGGATTCCTTAGAGAGTCCAAACTAGCCTTCTAAATCACATCCTACCAGTGTCTTTATAATTTTCTTTTTTCCTTCTGGAAGGATTGAAAATGGTTAAAAAACCACATTGAGGTGGTAATTGACGTTGATATTTTTGTATAAAGCTATTGTGTAAAATAAAATAAGGTTTTTTTATTTTGTTTTCTTGTACATTATTGTTAAACATTGTGATTTTATACCTATTTAATGTCTAGTACATTTCCATTTGTGGAGTTTTCTTTTGTGTATACTATCATATCTTTATTTCATAAATTGTTTTTGTTGAAAACTCATTCACAAAATCATATTATTTGAACTACGGCAACACACCATTTTGATTTAGTAGTTGTTATTGATAATTTGATTTTGTGTAACTATGTCTAGTGGGTATTATGTTTTTATTTTGTTCTGGGGTTAATTTTGTGTATACTTTGGTCTTATATACATATTTTACATACTGAATAATTCTTCATATGGATTTTCATTTTCCATAATGTCAGGTATCTTGTGCTTATGTGGTTTTTGAGGAAATTGTTTTTCACTATCACAATATTTGATTCCAGGATCTTTATCACCAACTCGTGGGGATCAGGAGTTAACTTAGGGCTATGATAGTGTCAGATCAAGTATCAATATACCTGGGAATCTAGGCTGGTTCAAGAAAAATTTTTCCCCATAGTGTTCATCGACAACATCTCAATCATCCCAGCAATCCTAGTGCACCATTCTTGATGTCTCGATGTAGACCTAAGTATGATTCACACATATTGGAGTAATTATGAACATTAAAATTGTATCTGTTGGATTTATGTGCTGAAATTATATTAACATGTTGTTTCTATGACAATAATATCTATGGACGTATAGAATGTGGTTGTGGTCATATCCTATAAATATCATTGGAACAAGTGAGATATAAGATATTTATTAATTTCAAGTGATAAATTCATATTTTAATTTATTAAACTTACAATTTATTTTCACCCATGAATATACTGATGGATGAAGGAGTGAAATTCTAGAGATCATATTATTGTTAAAATTAATTTTTTGAACTTGATAAGAGGTTAACTAAAACTCATGTGACGATACATCCAAAGATATGGTTTGGTGATTTTGTCTAATGTGATGCACCAAGAGTTGGTTTCATAATAATATTAATGCATAAGAATTAGGTAGTAGATTTTGGATCACATTAGTCCTGACTCCATGTGTTATAATACCATACCCATAACATAGATATGGATTACTTGGTCTATGATTTGAGGTGTTTGAGACACTATCTCTTCACTGAGAGGTGTATTTTTTATACATACCATATGATAATCCATTACATCATCACATAGAGGGTCTATAATTCGAGGAAGAGGCACTTAAGATAGTAAATAATGAGATTTTTTATTTATATTTATAATATAATAGGAAAGGGAAATATTGATGTTTATTATATTATTTATGAGACATATGTATCTTAATAGCATGGTTGTTGTCCTTCATTGGAATGTTTCCAACATATGATCCCAATGGACAACTGGAAAATGGATTTTATTGAGGACCACAGAATAATATCTTGTTCCCCATTAGTGATAAAATATTATCAAGTAGATATGGTGGTTTATGGTTAGGAATTCCTGTTATAAGGTATAAAATTATAGGAATGTGTATCAGTTTGGGACATGATACCATAGTTTCTATAGAAAGTTAATGATGGAACTATAAATTATTGGTGACTTATAGTCACTGCTTCTATTATGGATGATATGATGTGTGAAATATGTACCTATATCTAATTAGAACATCTATGTGAAAAGAATAACTTACATTTCTTCAAATGACTGTTCTGGTGGTCAGGTATGAAGTGGGATGTTTTTGGTTTTTTACACCATACATGAAAAAGGATTAATATTGAGCACCAATATCCTAGTGGTTTACTCCAACCACTTACTATATCCCAGTAGAAGTGGGTGGGCACCCTGATGGACTTTTTAGGGGGATTCCTAGGATATTAAAGATTCATTATGTTGTCGGGGTAATTGTTGATCTGTTAACACATGTATCTTAATTCCAATTTATATGTGACTATTTCATAATATACTAGTTTCAAATATGTATCATTATGAGATTTTAAATTTACATGGAGTTCCATTGATAAATTTTTCTAACCTTGATTCCAATTTTTCCGTGGTTTTGGAAGGGATTATGGAAATACTTACAGACTCAATTTATATTGATCAGAATTTTTCATCCATTAATAGATGGCTAGGTGGGTCATAAGATCGATATATTATAGGATATTATTTGATTTAATGAAATAAAATTTAGAGGTGTTTGTGATGATAAATTATCTATAGTTTAGTTATCATTCAACTATAGTTACCGAAAATCGAATCAGATAAACCATATAAGGATCCCAAAGGTAGGTAATGTCGCTCATTACTTTGTTTGAATGAGTCTGATGGGAAAGCAATTATAGATCCCAGATTGGTACAAAAGACCTGTGATAGAGGGAATTTGATTACAAAGATTTTTATCACCTATCATATTAGAAATTTTCTAATTCAAACAATAGTATGATAAATTTTCAGTTTTATATAATTGACTGGGTTTTTTTATGAGTGACATATCGGTTAGTCCACTGACATTTTGCGAATCAAGGAAAGCTATATCCATGTTTTTTAGAACCCTCACGTTCATAAATCAGGTTGGTTTTGTCAAATACCTTCAATATATTTATTAATATTGTCAGTGATTTCCTAATGTGTTTCATGAATATCCTCTCTAGAGGTACATGAAAAATCCCACACATTTCATTGATAGGAAATATGTTGAGGTAAATCCTATCTTATCTTATGTGGAGTGAGTGATGAAAATTGTATACTAGAGTGAGATAGTTTTGTGAGGGAACATTTTAACACTTCCCCAGAATATATGGAGGCATAGATAGATCCGGGGGGATTATTGGGATTATAAGGCTGAAGTTCAAGCACATTGGATTCAGTTGTTTGAGTATGAACACTAGGGATTCCTCTCAAGGATGATAATTATTTATATGGTTATATAATTAATACTCAAAAATTTTCTTCCTCCATATGAATCATTTATTCCATTCATATTTTTTTTTATTTTTTTCTCATCCATTATAATCTAGAACCATGTGATATTTTTCAATCATTAATAAAAATAAAAGTGGAGTCTATATTTTCATCTATAATTTGGTCAACAGCATGGCTAATATGATATCTCTTTGGCTCCCTGGTTTATCTCATTGAAAATATAATGGTTGGAACTTAATCCCCAAGAAGCGGTTCTCGAGTAAGGATGCTCACATACATTAAATGAGAAATAAAACCATTCCAATTTTGGAGGGAGTGGTGAGGTTAAAATGGTCAGATCCATAATACCATGAAATTGAGTTTTCGATTTAGAGATCTTTGATTAGGACCAGCATGTCCAATTCCATGTCGTGGTAGAACCCAATTTAGGGATAGAATTCATTTGAGAGTGTCGTTTTTATAAACAAACTTCATTAATATAGAAAAAATCCAATGGGAAATTTTTTTTCTCAGAATTTTTTTATTTTAAAATAAATTATTTATTGATTACAGCTCATATTAATTGAAACCTTCTTCATTCTGTTCATGATTATTTAGCCCATGAATATTATCAAATAACTTCAATTTGATTTGTAGGGATATAAATTGAAAAACCTCTTGAAAAATCTAATAATGTTGGAGTATATTATTATTTTTTATTCCTTTAATATCTTAACATAGACTTTCTATAATAAGAGTATTTGTTTTTATTTATTAGGAATCATAGATACATTTCTCTTCCATTATTTTACCATTATTTAAAATAAAATATTTTACTCATATTTTAATTGATGAAGAATTATATCATTATATGTGGTTTATAATGGGTATGTGTTTTCATAAAAATGTATTTTTATTCCTTCATATTAACATTCTATAATTCCTTCCAGTTTATATTGGGCATGGTTCTTGGAACTCCCACTAGTAGAAAAATGTATTTTTATGGCAGTTTTTTACATTTTGATGTTTATTTTTAAAAAACAAATCTATAAAGGCTATGTTAAAAATGGACGTCTAAACATGGGTCTTTACAAAAAAAAATGTCTAAAAATAATTTAAAACTATATTTATAGGAATTTTAATATTATTTTTTTATTAAAAAATATCCTAAACTCACTATCGACAGATATCAACATTAATTTTTACAAAAACAGACACTAAAACTTGGCCTCATGGGTCTTCAACATTGGTTTCACAAAAACTAATGTCTATGGAATATAAATGTGGGTCTTTGTCAAAATATTTTATAAAATAAATCCTTAAATGTGATCCCTTAGTGGTCTTGGATTTCATTTTTATATAAACCAATGCCAAAATATGGGATTCATCTAACATTAGTGTCTGTTTTACAAAAAAATTGACATCAAATCAAAAAATATAATTCTCATTATATATTTAGTAATAAAACAACGTCTAAACCTATAAAATATTAATATTGGAATTTATATGGTTTCCCAAGCTTTGATTTAACTATTCATTAAGCAATAATATACTTGCAGATCTAATGTTATGGTTGTCGTAAGTTATACCTCTTTAGTTTTCAACAGATACAAATAGCTTCAATAAATAGTGGTAAAAAATAACTATAATTTTTAAAAAAATATTAAAAATATATATAATAATATTAAATAATGTACATAATTCAAATTTTTTAATTTGTTTCCTATGAATTAATATATAATTTTCGTTAATTATCGTCTTTTTAAAGATCAACTCACACGATAATGGAATCACTAATAAATAAAATGCTGATATTTAATGAATTTTGAACCTCATTTTATGAACAACATGAGGAAATTTTATCTTTGTATCTCAATTGGAATAATTCATAATTATCATACGATATATTATCATGACTTTTAGTGATAATGAAAAAAACAATAATGAGAATAAATTCAATGTAGAAATCATCATTGAAGAAGTCATTAAATTTATATTAGATCAATGATGTAAAAAATGTAGAAAAAAAAATTGAACGGGGACCTATATATTTTAAAATCAAATATTTATGGTGGTTATGTATTAAATTATAGATGGAAATTTAAAAATTTAGAAGAATATTCTGGAACAATTGAAATACTAAATCCATGTATTTGGAATTTTACTTGTGACTTTCAGTGAATGAATAACCAAAGTTAATGAACCACTTCATTAAGGGGTATATCATTAGTCATTTATATAAACAATTTTATAATATCAGAATATCTTCATTTTCACCAAAAAAAATATTTCTAAATATAAAATTTTTTTTAACATCAATTTTTTTTAAAAAACCGTGTTAAAAATCCTAAAAAAACATCACATTGGTTATTTGTAAAAATGATATTAAAAGTGGTTTTATGGATAGATTTTACTAAAACATGATGTAATAAATTTATTCCTTGTTTTTTTTAATTTTAAATTATTTTTTTTAAATTTGTGGAACTCAAATAGAGTTATAGATTAAAAGTTATGGTCAATGGATATTGGAATTCTCTTAGACATGTTCAACATCTAATGATCATAAATTTTATTTCATAAACTCATTTTAGATCCATTAGTAGTAAAAACCAATATTGTTAAACTAATAACAACATGGAAACTATTTTATATATGAATTTTTAATACAAACAACATTAAAACCACTTTCTACATTGGTTTTCACAAAAAAAATGACATTAAATTCCTTTTAAGGTTCAAATTATGATGCCCAAAACAATTGATTCGTACTCCATTATTAGGCCCATTGATAATAAAATATAATCTTAATAAATTATATAAATCTTAGTGATGATTTTTGTGGTCATTTTTCTAAACACCTTCCTCAAAATAGATAGTAATTTTCGATTTAAAACAAGACTATTAGCCAATTGTCATTTAATATTAGACAGGAACTATCCATCACCATTGATCCTTATGATTGTTTTAGCTCCACAACCAGTAAAATTGATGAATAAAAAATTATCTAAAACATTTTAAACATTTTTTCTTTCATTTGTGTTAAAAACTGATGTGAAAAAAACTTTTAACATCAACTCTAGAAACAAACTGACGTTAAAAGTAATTTAATGTTTATCTTCCTATTTCTATAACTTTTTATCGGTATTTTCATTTTGGTTTCCTGACTAGAATAATCAATGAATATAAGAATATATAAATGTTGTTTAAAATATTTTACATCATTTTTTAATAAAATAAATGTCAAGTATTACGTTAACATAGGATTTAGATAAAACATGACTTTATAAGTCCTTCATTCAAACTTTTACAGTCATATTTTTTTTAAATAGTTTTTTTATAAAAGATTTTTTGAAATCGGTTAATGAATAAATAATGTTGAAATTCATATTGAAATGCATTTAACATTTTTCTATAAGAACTGAAGTTAAAATATCAATGTTAAAGATAATTTTTCTACTGGTGTCCTGATGTGTGAGTTCATTCTAGTCAGTTTGTAGATTTGGTTACAAAGAAAAAACCAATAAATTATTTCACTTTGTCATTGAAAACTAGATTTTAGGATGTTTCTTAACATGTTTCCCCTATATACCCTTTTATATTTGTTATAATTCTTGTATTGGAATACCTTGTATGACCATTCTTGATTATGATCACAAGTAGATGTGTGTGTAGCCCATGAGACCACATCATGTGCATGATTCCATGATTTTTCATGTATATTTTTTGAAAATTCATGTTGTTGATAATATTTTTTTGTATGATGGTACTATTTTAATCATGATAATATGATTTCATTCTATTATCTACCCTTTAATGTTTGTTACAGTTCCTTTGTATTAATGGTTCATGATCTTCAGGGAAGATGGAAAGTCATGAATTAATTACACATCATATTTGGAATGTTCCTCACTTGTGATTTTATAAATGAGCATAGACTAGGTTTATGATAATTCCTTAGTTATTTAATGTGGCATTTCACAATCAAATCCTAGTTGTTTCTATGTACCTTGTACACTAGATTCCTAATTGATTTTGAGTAGCACGATCAGTTGATGCCTTGTGGATATTGAGAAACATGATTCAAATGATGCCTTGTAGATTAAAAGTAGTATGTTTACATGATTCCTTAAGGATTCCAATATTCATTTTCACTAGAATTGTGACTAGTTTTCATTAATTTTTACATCACATCATTAATTATACTAGAATAAAGATGAAGCAGGTATGACATGGTGATTTTAGAGGCCAGGTCCTTGCATGAAAACTCTATATATGATTGTATTATGATTACTGATTTTTTAAAAATAATTTTTTCATAGAATATTCTTAATATACATTTTATAATATTTTAAGGATTCATTTGTGGTTTTGTACTAGGTTTTATTACTCACACCATGATTGTGAATTATGTTGTTCATGGAAACTTCATATTTAGGAATCATGGTAATGGAAATGGGACTATGTATTATAGTTGAGTAAAGGATCATGGATATGGTAGTAGACAAGAAATGAATCTAGAGGATCCCAAAAAATTTCTTTATTTTTTAACTTCATTCATTATACATTTGAATAGCTTAGGACTATAGGATCCATGTTTATTTATCTGTATGAATGGTGTACCGTCTACATAGTTTCCAAATGATTACTATAATTTTTATATTTAAGTATATTTTTTATTGTGTATAGTGATGACTTGATACTATGGATATAAGCTCTCCATTATTAGTGTTCATACCCTCCCTGGTAGTGTAAATCCTTTTGTGCTTGTAGAGATGAACCTGAGGAATTTTTTCCTTAAAATCCCAAACCCAATTTTCCATTTTAAGTTCTTACATCCACACCCATGTGATCATATTCGACATGGTATCATGGGATTCACAAACATCTATTTAGAATTTACCATGTTGTAATGAACATAAGAACACAACATTATAACATGCCCAGAAAAATTACATGGAATCTGCAGGGTACGAAATATCCATCCTCAATCACATTGATGTAAATACCATGATCATTAATGTTGTAATACCTAAATTACATTAGATCAGCAACAAGACCCATACCACATGCTAAATATCCTAGATTATTCATTATTATATCCTCTACCATTGTGGATAATGAAAAAAAACCCGGGTGATAGAAGAGCCCTTCAGAAATATCTAGATTCACCCTAGGTCTAAGAGGTATCGATTAAAGAAGTCTTGTCTCAAGGTTCCTTAAGAATATATAGATAGTTATAAAAATAAAGCCTCACTATGTATCCTATAACGGTACACCACAATACATCTCCAAACAAAAAAAATATCATTGAAGAGTTTTCTATACTGTAATGGTCTCTAATGAAAATCATATCCAGGATCTATTCCATGGCCTATAATGAGATCCTATAATATAGGATACAATAACCCTTTAATTAGTATAAATACACGAACTATCATATATATACTCCACACAAGATCTAAGGATCCTTGCCATAATAACATATAAATATCGTGAATCTGTAAAACTACATGTTCTAATGCAGTTCCCCAACCAAAACACAATAACACAATCCATTTTGAGAAATATATATAATGATATGTAATATGATTCAAAATGATAAATCATTTTATCTTCTTATAATTAATATTAATAAAAATTGTCCATCTAAAATAATACCATGGGTTTGTAATTATTTCATTCTATGGAATTAAAAACCTAATGCTGATTCTCTGGGATTAATTCTAACAAATTCCAGTCATTAGGCGTGAACATAATATTACAATTCTCATGCCTCTATTTGGATACATATTCAATTCCATAGGAATATAAAAATTGGTATATCATCCCTTCAAACACACTCTAGATGGTCTATAATCAATTTCTGGTTCTCTAAAAATAATTCATCTAGGTCCATTGATATAGTCTCACAAATTATCACATGGCTTGAATTGGTAATAAACCTCTGATGTTAAGATAAATTGAAAAAATAATATATACATTGAAAACATTTCTAGATATGTAAATTATATTCCACTTCCCTAATACAATCCAGAAAACAAAAATGGTCCAATTAATCTCATTTCAGCTATTTTTCTTATATAATTCACTTATCATTTTCATGGAGTCACACATAGGAAAAATTTGTATCAGGTAAAAAAATACAAATGTTTACTCATCCTAGAATCATTAAATTTTTTCTTATTCTTGGTAGTGACTAACCACTTCTAGATCAACTGCACTTGTGACAACCTAATTAGATATAAATAAAATCCGACTATTGATATAATTAAATTTACTATTAAATAATATTTCATAGAAAATACATTCACTTTTAATGTTTCATTATATTCAATTGGATTGAAAAGTCCATTAAGTTTCATTACAATGGAAAATATTATCATTGAATATAAATCATTTTAATTTTAAAAAATATAGGTGTAAAAAAACCAATTGATACTAATAAAGGATGATATAGACTTGATCAGTAGAATCATACCCTATGAAGCCTATTTAGTAGTGTATATGAGGCAGATATAATCACTAGGTTTTTTCATTTTCCAACCCAAAGATGAGAACAACAGCTTCGAAATGATTAAAATCTTTTATGGGAGTGTTTTGAGGTCATCGAAATCACAACCCACTAAATGTACCCCAAACCAAATGATGAATATTTCACCATCATGAACCACAATCTCCCTTAGTTTTCGGGTGTTTTAATGGGATATGTATCTATTACCAAGTGATATGATTATATCATTTATTTTTTATTTAATATTGGATATATTGTAATCCAATTATTGTTAAATTATAAATGATGTTTATATGGACACAATAAAACAAAAATAATATTATTGGGTAATATTCAAATTTGATTAAGGTATATATATATTGATCAATTAATTAATATTTAAATTAAATTTTATATTACTAAACTATTATTATTAAATAATGTTAATTAAATATAAATGATAAAATAATTTTTACGAAGTAAAAAATAATTTTTATAATGGTTCAAAAACTATTATTAGGAAACAAACGTGAATTTTATAATAAATATCATTTATTTTTTTTTTAAATAAACATTAAATATTTAAAAATTTATATATGTAAAATGATAACTATTTATTGAATCTAGAAATCGAAATTATCCGATTGTGAATTTTTCACAATTTTCTAAGATAACAATATTTAGGTAAAAATTAAGTATTGTATAAATAATCATTGGGTATTATGGAATCATAATATCCCAAAAGTGATGTAATAAATAATATTAACGGTATACGTGATAAAATATTTATTTAACATTAAAGTAAATTTATTTATTGTTTATTTTGTTGATATAATAAATCTATTATGAATCCTACAAAACCATTAATATATTTCATTCTTTTAAAATTGTTACAAAATGAGTGAGACTCATCTTCATGTAAGAGTGGATATTATTTTATTAAGTTCACACCTTGACCTTATAAAATAATTATAAATGCTCCCATTTAGATGAATTCATTGGAAAAATCATGGAATGGTTTTTGGTTTCAGTTATTTTGTTATGTATAGTCTGAACCCTTAATAACAAATAAATCCCCCACATTTTCTTTATAAACCCACCAAATCTTACTTTTCTGTTCACTAAAACTAATCGGAGCATGTTCATACTATTCCATCCACTCACTAGAGTGCTCCCAAAGTTCCCCTAAACTCTCCAGAATCCCCTACTGTGTATTTGGGGGCACACAATCATGGAATGGGTCTTTTCCTCTATTCTCTTTAATCAGGTATCTACTTTACCTTATTTCATTTTTCATAATTTTCATTCTATGGGGGATTTTATTAAATATCCTCATTACTATCCAATTGATGTTAAAATTATTAGTTACCCCCTTTTCACTCATCAAAACATTTTATTAATTCTTGGGTGTTGTCCTTATACTGCTGAAATTTCACTATGGATTTCGATTCCAGAAAAAATTTGTAGTGAGTTTTATACCCATTTATTATCAAGGGAATTCACATTAACATAGATATAAATATTTTACGTGGTACATACATTTATTTATTACACATTACATGATCTTATAATAAAATATGATGATTAATGAATCTAGTATTTATGATCTATGTGGCATACATTAGCACGAGAATGAAATGAAAGTGATGGGTGAACCCATAATTATAGAGTTATCCAATTCATTGGGTAATGTTTACTGTAACATGATAGAATTTTGGGATACAAAGTGACCCTATTAACTTTATGGGTGTTTTTACACCAAGATTTATTGACGGTTTAGCGCTGACCTATGTTTTCATCCAAAAATTAAAATTATTTCCACATTTTACATGTTATGATTATAATACTATATCATGTACCATTATTCATGTTTATGGTTTCTATTCAATTTTACTAGAAAGGTTAGGGAAGAACCCTTTCATTAAGAAAAAGAAAATACATAAGTAGAAGGCTAGGGTAATGCAATCATTCATGCCCTCATGCCAATTCAAAAATCATACTCATATTGATAGGAGTCAACATCACCATACCAATCAGAATCAAAATCAACAGGACCATGGGACCTGGTAACCATATTCGGCATCAGGTAGGAGTAATCATTTCTACGTCCCACTTTCCTTGGAGGAACCGGTTGAAAACCTCCATCATCTAAAACAACATTTTTGCTTTGGAAAATAACTGACTATAAGATGAATTTTTTGGAGAGTCATCCTCAATATCATCCCATTTTCCATGAATGCCCGGAGATTACCTTAACTTATTGATTTCCTCTTGTATCCTTGAATGATTCCCATCATCACTCAGATTTTGTTGGCTCTCAAATGCAGGGGCGGATCCTGATATGGGGTCACCCTCAGTCACTCCTAGCATTAACATATCGGCCATCTCCCCTGACCCATGGGTCTCTTGTGACAATCCCTTTACCTCATTGACATTGGGATGTTGTAAATCACAAGGGGAGACCACATTGGTTTGTGAGAGATGCATTATGGTGCCCTTTTAAAGAACAAAAGGTGAATAACACATTCCTATGACATTTATCTTTAACATGACCAATAGTTTGGCACTCCGCACAAAAATTAGTAAGACTATCATACTCCACTCTTAAAGGAATATAATAATCTAATGCCAATAAAACAAAATTATGGATCAAGCTAGAGCTGAAATAATCCTCCACTAGTAACCTAGCATAATGCGCAAATTTTGTAATCTATGAATTCCCGTCCATTTTGATCGGAATTACCACAAGAGATGTGATATCAAATAAGACATTAGGATTCCCCAAAATCCAATTAAGGAAAATAATTTTGATCCAGACTTGAACCCTACTATTATTTATTGTAAAGGTATTAAAACGAAAATCCCACTCTTGAAAAAAAAATCATACCTGGCTTCAAGGCAATTGAGCCGCACCCCCATGCCCTTCACTTTAGTTCCTTGGATGGGAAAATAATGTGAAAGAAAACACGACCCAAGGGAATACATCTCCAACCAGAAAACCCCCAAATAGAGACCAACTTAAGAAATAAATCATCAAGTTTACAAGACATACCTCTAATGGGAAGATCAATCCTAGAGATTATAGAGAATTCATAGATTTTAAATATGTGAAGAATCGCATATCGGTTAGCAGTAACATGCGTAGTGTCACCTTTCTTGACCATTTTCTCTGGAGCGACATCATTTACCTCTGAAAAATACCTCTAGTTTGTCACGACCCGACCTCGGGGCCCGTGCCATGACTACCCCAAGCCCGCCTTCCATAGGCCAGGCGCTGGCGACTAGCACTAAGGTGTAAATCCTAGTAAAAAGGGAAGGAATTTTCTTTGTAAAGTAAACCACAAACACCACAGAGCAAGAAAGCAGAAGTAAACACTAAGTAGAAACTGGTACAACAATAAGTGCGGAAAAGTAAGTGGGCCGGAATACAAACCCAAACTGAAAGTAAAGTACAAATGGAAAGGGGAAACAGAAACTGAAATCTAAATCCGCAACGTTGAGCTGTCCACTGGGAATCCCACCTGAAGGGTGGGTACAGATAACCTTCACTGCTCCTCAGGTCTGGCCGTCCGCTCCGAGTACGCCCCGTCCAGTGGTCCACCTCTAGGTACAGTCCTGCTCCGAAGCCTCAACCACTATCAGCGGTGTCCTTTGTCTGCAACCACCATAACATAGTGTGGGAATAGCCCGTGTAGGGGTGAGTATAATATACTAAGTAGGGACCCTGAGACCCCCGAAGGTCTCCCAGAATCCACAAATGATAAACCACAAAGGAAAGATACAATCACGAAGTAACATCCGACACAGCTTAGGTATATGCCCATACATATACCGAAGTCATCAAATATTGCTCGGCTCTACATCCGAGATCAAGTACAACCCAGTCCACACATGAAAGAAAAACGTAAATCCACACAGGATAGCACAACACAATCCACAAAGGAAAGAAAAAAATGATTCAGCTCACATAGGAATACTTCTTTGTAAGACGATGAAGATAACCAGATATTGCCATTGATTCATCTAAGCCGTCGGACCCACAAAGGATCGATAGGTACTAACCCCTATAATGAACCACAAAGAATCTGACCCATAAAGGATCGATAGGTAACTTACCCCCGAAAGGAGCCACAAAGGATCTGACCCACACATCATCAATAGATAACTAACCCCCGCAAAGACCCACACAGGATCAGACCCACATAGGATCTGTAGGCACTGGCCCACACAGGACCACTGAGCGCTGACCCACACCAGATCGAACCCACATAGGATCGGCAGCACTGACCCACAAAGGATCGCTGAGGGCTATAGTCGTCGCCGTCGAATCCACTGAGGATCTCTGTATAGTCGTCGTCGTCACAGTAGTAGTCGCAGCCAGCTCTAGGGTTCCCACACACAGCAAGCTCGTTCGGGAGGGTCCGCTCCACGATCCGAGAGGCTGGTACATCAACTCACACATAGTCGAAAGTTGATGTATCCAAAAGATCCGAATCTTTAACAGGAACTCAACGTCGTAGACGGCGCGTCAATCGGAAGCCCGGTCTGAGAGTTATTGGATTTTTCGTCCCAGGGGCCCTGTTGATTTTTAAGGAAATAACATCCCGATCGTAATCCACCTGCACCCAAACCTCGGGCCGAGTAAGCCAAAAGATCCGTCTCACTTAGAGGAAACCAACAAAGTCGACGGCACATCAATCGGACGTCCGAAGCTCAAGATATGAGTGTTTCCACTCCGAGGGCCCGGTTGGTTTCGTGTGCGAACCAAACCGGCCGAACCCAAAGTATTACAAAACCTTGTGTGTGATATACTGAAACGACCGTATCGATCAAAGGATCGCATCTCCACTGACGGCGCATCGTTCAGAGGCTCGTAGCTCATGTTATGATAAAAACACCAAAAATGTCTGGAAACGGGGGGTCTGGGCCCGGACCGACCCAGCCCAACCCCCCGGGTCCGCCCGAACCGGGTCTGACCCGGCCCGGACAGAGTGGCCCGGCCCGGCCTGGGCACGACCCGGCCCGAACCGGCGGGTTGACTCGGCTCAGCCGAGCGACTGAGCGAGGGAAACCGCGTCGGCGGCGCGCTGCCCCCGCGTGAAAGAAAGCTGCGGCCCCGCGTGTGGTTGCCCTCACCAGCGGACGCGGCCGGGCCGCCGCGTCCCGCTCCTCAGGTCTCGTGCATTCGCGGGACCGCGCTGTTGCCACCGCGGCTGAATCCGCGGCGGGTACATCTGGCGGCGCGCCGGGGAGCCGCTTTCTCCGGCCACCGGCACCGCCGATGGAGCCCGTGGGCCACTGGAGTTGCTCCGGTGGTCCGATTTCATTTCCGTCTGCGCCGTAGCTCATCCCGAGTCCTGTTCTTCACTGCAGAATCAACAAATCATGTCTGCAGCCCGTTTTATCATCGTCCTTTTTCCCGCACATCGAGAACAAAAGGGCGGTGGGTTCAGACTTGTTCGTTGGTCCGCACCCACCGCGTTAGCAGTTTGAACAAGACCATAAATCCTAGAAATTGATAAACCACGTCCCGTAATAATAATCTGTGGACCAACTTGTTAATTGGTTGGTCCGCGTTCTTGCCTTGGAGGAAAACAAGCATAGGTAAAATCATTTTCAAAACGACCCCAACCTCGTCGTAGTCATCGGACGAGTTCTTCGCGGAATCGACCGTCGCGGGAGAGGATGATCGTCGCGTCGCGGAAGAGCGTCGTGTCATCGCGGAATATGGAATCGCGTCGATGATCTCTGAGGGTCAAGAACATACAAATTTAATTATAAAAATTAAACCCATGTTGATGTTATAATCCACAAAGAATTAAAAGGACCGCAATCCCCTACCTCAAGATGCCGATCATAGATTGTCGTGGGGATGGATCGTCACGGAAGAAGCGTCGGTGTCGCGGTACTCAGTGTCGCGTCGTCGATCTCTGAGGGCTCGGTGTTCTTTGTTGCCCTTACTTCGGAGGCCAGTGTTTTTTGCATTCTTTGCGTTTTTTCGCGTTCTTCGCATTCTTCACGAATGAGGATGAAGATCTTTAGAGATTCTCAAAAGGATTAACACAACATCCAAGAAGAAGGTGTGTTGGCCTTATTTAATTAACATGCCAACAAATTGAAAAACGAACTAAGTAACGACCCATTAATTCATAGAATTAATTTCAACGAATAAACCGCCCAATTAATAGGGGCGATAAGAATTTAGAAACGTGTCAGTTTACTTTCATTAAAGACGAGTTTTCGCGGGAGCGTTACTTAGCAGAAATGAAACGGTGGGGCTCGTGTGGGCCCCACCCCACAAATATCCTACCTAGAGGGCATGATATTTTGAATTGCACCCTATCCACTTAAACTCAGCTTTTGCAGCTTTAAGTGGCATTTAAGTGGCTTTAAGTGAAATAAAAATAAAGTCGTCGCACACTTTATTTTATTTTTAACATAACCCCAAAAATTTAAAAACCACACCCGAGCAAACGCAACTCCGGAAGAGGCGTTTATAAGCAAATACCGGCGCTGCGATTCCATCGGTGCCCTTAGAATTTGATTCTGAGCACCGGTTGAAAAGTTAGAAAAACCCGCTCATTCGTTCACTAAACGTACCCGAGCCAAACTTCGGAAAAAGATTCCTGGCACACCGGGCCTCGGAATCAGGTGCCATCAGAAACTGTGCTCTTGTAAAATTCCAAAGAAAATTAAAAAACATTACTTGAAATTTACGGGTCTTTACATCACTCCCACAACAGGGCTTTACATACCCATAAAGATACATCATAAACTAGGGAAACAAATGTGGGTACGGAGCACGTATCTGAGCGTCCCGCTCCCAAGTGCTCTCTTGGAGGTTCCCGTGCTGCCATCTGATTCGCACTAGAGGAATCGACCGCCCACGTTGGACCCAATCCTGTCGATCCTTGATCTCCACCGGGACCTCTGCAAAATTCTCCCCATCATCAACATCTAGCTCCCCATGGTCAATGATATGCGATGGATCGTGCACGTATCGCCTCAGCTGGGATACGTGGAAGACGTCGTGCACCCGGTGCAACTGAGGTGGTAGAGCCCGGCGATAAGCCACCTAGCCTATCCTGATGAGGACCTGGAATGGTCCGATGATGCGTGGAGACAACTTTCCGCCACAGTCAAATCTATGTAAACCATGTCGAGGTGAGACCCGCAAGAAGAGGTGGTCGCCATCCTCGAACTCTAGTGGCCTCCGCCTCCTGTCAGCATAAGACTTCTGTCGGCTCTGAGCTGTCCTCATCCACTCCTGAATGACCTGGACCTTCTCTATCGTGGCTCGGACCATATCTGGTCCCACAAGTGGTGACTCCCTAGAGTATGTCCATCACAAAAGAGATCTGCATGGTCGGACGTACAATGCCTCGTATGGTGCCATCCCGATAGTGGAGTGGTAGCTGTTGTTGTACGCGAACTCCACCAAGGGTAGGTGGTCCTCCTAGCTGTGACCAAAGTCGAGGAAACATGCGCGGAGCATGTCCTCGAGAGTCTGAATGGTCCTCTCCGTCTGACCATCCATCTGAGGGTGAAAGGCGGTGCTCAGACGTAGTTGTGTCCCGAACGCCTCCTACAACCCCTTCCATAGCCGTGAAGTAAAGCGAGCATCTCGATCAGAGACGATAGATGATGGCACACTGTGAATCCTTATAATCTCCTGAACGTAGAGACATCTCAAGCTCTCCACTGAGCCCTGCTCTCTGATGGGTAAGAAGTGAGCCGACTTGGTGAGTTGGTCGACAATCACCCAGATGGAGTCATGACCTCTAGAAGTGCGTGGAAGTCCAGTCACGAATTCCTTAGATATCCCGTCCCACTTCCACTCCAGGACCTCCAAGGGTTGTACCAAGCCTGCTAGTTCTTGATGCTCTGCCTTCACCTGCTGGTAGGTGAGGCATCGAAAAATGAACTCTGCCACATCCTTCTTCATGCCTGATCACCAGTGCTGTCGTCTGAGATCCTGGTACATCTTTGCCACTCCATGATGTACTGATAAAGGAAAAGTGTAAAACTCACTTAGCACCTCCTCCCGTAAAGCAACTGGTACCAAGGTATGTCCTCTGAAAAGGATGACGCGCTCTACTCCAAAGGAGAAGCCATCAGGTTCCTGTTATGAGGATATCTGTGCACGCCGCGTCTCACAGTTAGCGTCCCCACACTATGCCTCTCTGACCCGCTGTATTATTGGAGGGGTGACTGTGAGAGACTAAAGGAAGGCTTCTCCATCTCTATACATGAAGGATATCTGCAAAGAGGCTAGCTAATCTGTCGCCTCCTCGAGTAGTTGAATGTCCGTCCTCCTACTAAGGGCATCAGCTACCACGTTCCCCTTCCCAGGAGTATCGACTATATCAAAGTCATAGTCCTGGAGGAACTCGAGCCATCGTCGCTATCTCAGGTTCAGGTCCTTCTGAGAGAATATGTACCTGAGACTCTGATGGTCAGAAAAGACTGTAATGCACTCGCCTATCAGATAGTGTCGCCATGTCTTCAGAGCGAAGACCACTGCTGCTAACTCGAGGTCATGGGTAGTGTAGTTCTTCTCATGTGGCCTCAACTGACATGATCCATAGGCGATCACTGCCCGCTCCTGCATCAGGACACATCCGAGTCCGGTCCGTGATGCATCGCAGTAGACTACATACCCGACTCCATCCTCAGGCAAACTCAAGATTGGTGCACTGGTCAATCTCTGTCTCAGCTCCTAGAATCCCTGGTGACATCTGTTTGACCACGCAAAGGGTTTCCCCTTCTTCGTCAAAGCTGAGAGTGGTGCAGAAACTCTAGAGAAGTCAGGCACAAATCTATGATAGTATCCAGCTATTCCCAAGAAGCTCCGCACCTCCGTCACGCTCTTGGGTGGCTCCCAAGCTAGCACTACCTCGATCATCGCAGGATCCACTACAACTCCCACCTCAGAGATGACGTGCCCTAAGAAGTGACCTCACATATCCAGAACTGACACTTCGAGAGATTTCCATAAATATGGTGCTCGCAGAGTGTGTCCAGTACAACTTGCAAGTGGTAGGTGTGGTCCTCCTCAGTCGTCGAGTATATCAAAATGTCTTCGATGAAGACCACGACAAATAGATCAAGGTATGGCTAAAAGATCTTGTTCATAAGGCCCATGAACACTGCTGGAGCATTGGTTATGCCGAATGGCATATCCAGGAACTCATAGTGGCCATACCGACATCTGAAGGTCGTCTTCTACACATCCTCGTCCCGAACTCTGAGCTGATGATAGCCTGACCGGAGGTCTATCTTTGAGAACCACCATGCTCCCTTGAGCTGATCAAAGAGGTCATCAATCCTTGGTAGAGGTTACTTGTTCCTCACCGTGACTTGGTTCAGGCGACGGTAGTCGACAAAAAGTTGCAAGCTCTCGTCCGCCTTCTTGGCGAACAATATCAGGGAAGCCCAGGGTGAAACACTAGGTCGGATGAATCCCTTTCCCTGGAAGTCCTCCAACTATACCCATAGCTCTCGAAGCTCAGCGGGGGCCATCCGATATGTTGGAGTTGATATTGGGGTTGTCCCATGGTATAGGTCAATATGGAAGTCTACCTCTCTGCGAGGAGGTAGTCCTGGAACGTCGTCGGGAAATACGTCCGCATACTGATCCACCACTGCAGGAATACTAGGACTCCCCTCATCAACTGCTCCAAGGATGAGGCTAGCCAACTAATGAGTGATGGGATGTCCTCTCCTCTGCGAGAGTCCATCCTGTGCTGCGAAGGCTCCCTTCTCGCCGGTGAAGGTGAACCTGCTCCCGTCAGTGCGTACACATCGCACCTTGCGCCTAATACAGTCAATCTATGCATGGACTGTAGATAACCATCCATGCCCAGGATGACGTCGTAAGGCCTCGATGCCGCTACAAGAAAATCTCAGCCGAATCTCTCTCCTCCTAGAGTAAGCTCACACTTCCAGCACCAATGCGTAATCGTCGAGTCTGCTCCCGTAGGAGTCTCTATCCGTAAGGATCGAGCCAACGGCTCTGTCGGAATCTCCGAGCTCCGAACAAGGGCAATGGATATGAAATAGTGACTCGCTCATATGTCTATAAGAACTGAAGCAATGGTGGAATAGACACAGATCGTACCTCGAATCATCTCGGGCGCGCCGTGGTCGTAGGCCTCCACTGCCTAGAGCTGTGCATGTCTCTACCCGCCAGCTCCCTGTGGTCGGGGTGGACCTCCTGGTGGTGGTGGTGGTAGAGCCTCAAATCGTTTCCCACCACCTACTGCTCGGGCAGCTCCTCTGCCTCGTCCGCCTCCTCCCTGCGGACTGCCACTGTCGACCCTCTGCCTCTGCCTGGGTGGCCCCTCAACCGTCAGCTGCTCCTCGGCATGGTGGGTCGGGCAGTCACGAGCCATGTGGTCCTGCTCTCCGCATGTGTAGCACTTATTGCCTCTCGAAATACTGGCTCCACACTGTGTGCCTCGCAATGCTGAGCCAGTGTCCTGAGGTCGTCTGCATGAGGGTCTGGTCTGCCTGGACCCCTGAGTCATCCGTCGACTGTCTGCCGCAGAAGACTCTGCTACGTGCCGCCCTGCGGTAGGTCTCGCTGCTGGTGAAGGCTCAGAAAGGAAGCTCTCGATCAAAAGGGCTTGCTCCAATACTTCTTCCGGAGTTAGAATGCTAAGAGAGATTAGCGATGCCCTGATCTCATGTCTCAATCCCTGATCAAAGGTCCGGGCCCGGAAGAATGGGTCCCATACCTTGTCTGTCGAGTATCGAGAGACATCGGTAAATCTTGCCGAGTACTGGGCGACTGTCAAGCTGCCCTGCCGCAGCTGAAGAACCTCCTGGATGCGCACCGCACGGAGGGTGGCTAGGACGAACTCTGAGCGGAAGAGGCTCTCAAAGTCCATCCAGAGAAGAGATGCCTTATCGTGCACCTGGAGGATCAAGCTACACCATCGGCCCACTGCTGCCTGTAGTAGGATCACTGCGTGGATCACCATGAGGTCTGCTGGTGTCCTCACTAACCGGAAAACTCGCACCACTGCCTCCAGCCAGTCCTCGGCTGCCTGGGGGTCCGTCTCCCCGCGGAACCTGGTCGGTCACTGGCGCTAGAACTCATACAGTGCACTGAGGCGACGTGCATCGTCAGCGGCTAGTGCTGGAAGCATCAGGGGCTCAGCGGGTAAAGGTACCGTCGGTGCCTCAACTGTCAATGTGCCCTCCACCGAGGCCTCGTTTCTCGGTGGGTTGTCGTCACGTATAACTCTCGGAACCCTATCTGGCTGCCGTCGTGGGGCCATCTTGAAAAAAAAACAAGTGCTCCACGGTCAGAACAGTATACCTGGTGAGATGACACAAAGTAATCACAAAGAAAACTTGAAACACACACACAAATAATGTTTTCGTGCATTAAGTTGTAAATCAGAAGTTAGGGTCCTGGTGTACGGATACGTCGGCCGCCGCACCAACACTGGACTCCATGGACTAATAACCACACCCAATATGCTTAGCACTATTGTCTCACATAGAAAATATCAGATTTCGCGGTAGAACCGAACTCCTTTGATGCCAATTTGTCATGACCCTTCCTCGGGTCTCGTGCCGTGACTTCCCTAAGCCCACCTTCCATAGGCTAGGGGCTGGCGACTAGCACCAAGGCGTAAATCCCGGTAAAAAGGGAAGGAATTGCCTTTGTAAAGTAAACCACAAACACCACAGAGCAAACAAGCAGAAGTAAACACTAAGTAGAAACTGGTACACCAGTAAGTGCGGAAAAGTAAGTGGGCCAGAATACAAACTCAAACTGAAAGTAAAGTACAACTGGAAAGGTGAAACAGAAACTGAAAAGTAAAGCCACAACGTCGAGCTATCCACTGGGAATCCCACCTGAAGGGTGTGTACAGATAGCCTTCACTGCTCCTCGGGTCCGGATGTCCGCTCCGAGTACGTCACGTCTAGTGGTCCACCTCCAGGTATCGTCCTGCTCCGCAAGCCTCAGCCACGATCAGCGTTGTCCGTCGTCTGCAACCAACACAACGTATTGCGGGCATAACCCGTGCAGGGAAGAGTATAAGCTACTCAGTAGGGACCCCGAGACCCCAGAAGGTCTCCCAGAATCCACAAAGGATAAACCACAAAGGAAAGATACAATCACGAAGTAACATCCGACATGACTTAGGTATATGCCCATACATATACCTAAGTCATCAAATCTCACTCGGATCCACATCCGAGCTCATGTACAACCCAGTCCACACAAGAAAGAAAAACGTAAATCGACACAGGATAACACAACACAATCCACAAAGGAACGAAAAATTGGATTCATCTCACACAGGAATACTTCTTTGTATGACGATGTAGATGGCCAGATATTGCCACTGATTCATCTATGCCATCAGACCCACAATGGATAGATAGGTATTAACCCCTGCAATGACCCACAAAGGATCTGACCCACAAAGGATCGATAGGTAACTACCCCCCGCAATGACCCACAAAGGATCTGACCCACACAAGATCGATAGGTAACTAACCCCCGCAAAGACCCACACAGGATCGGACCCACACAGGATCTGTAGGCGCTGGCCCATACAGGACCGCTGAGCGCTGACCCACACATGATCGGACCCACACAGGATCAGTATCACTGACCCACAAAGGATCGTTGAGTGCTGTAGTCATCGCCTTTGAATCCACTGAGGATCTCTGTACAGTCTTCGTCGTCACAGTAGCAGTCGCAGCCAGCTATAGGGTTCCTGCACACAACAAGCTCGTTCGGGAGGGTCCGCTCCACGAGCCGAGAGGCTGATATATCAACTGACACATAGTCCAGAGTTGATGTATCCAAAAGTTTCGTATCGTCCACAGGAACTCAACGTCGCAGACGGCGCGTCAATCGGACGCCCGGTCTGAGAGTTATTGGCTTTTTCGTCCTAGGGGCCGATTGGTTTTTAAGGCAAAACCAACCCGACCGTACTCCACCTGCGTCCAAACCTTGAGCAGAGTAAGCCAAAAGTTCCGTCTCACTTAGAGAAAACCAACAAAGTCGACGGCACGTCAATCGGACGTCCGAAGCTCAAGATATGAGTGTTTCTGCTCCGAGGGCCTGGTTGGTTTCGTGTGCGAACCAACCCAGCCGAACCCAAAGTATTCCAAAACCTTGAGTTTGATATACCAAAATAACCGTCTCGATCCAAGGATCGCATCTCCGCTGACGGCGCATCGTTCGAAGGCCCTTAGCTCATGTTATGAGCAAAGGACCATAAAGTTCTGGAAACGGGGGGTCTGGGCCCGGACCGACCCGGCCCCACCCCCATGGGTCGGCCCGAACTGGGCGACCCGACCCAGGTCCGACCCGGTCCGGCCCGGCCTGGGCGCGACCTGGCCCGGACCGGCGGGTCGGCTCGGCCGAGCGGCTGAGCGATAGAAACCGTGGCGGGGGCCTGCTGCCCCGGCGTGAAGGAAAGTCGCGGCCCCGCGTGGGGCTGCCCTCGCCAGGGGACGCGGCCGGGCCACCGTGTCCCGCTCTTCCAGCACCGCGCGGTCGCGGGACCATGCTGCTGCCGACGCGGCTTCAGCCGCGGCGGGTCCGTCCATCGGCGCGCCGGGGCGCCGCCCGTGGAGTCCGCAGGCCACCGGAGTTGCTCCGGTGGTCCGATTTCATTTCTGTCTATGTCGTAGCTCATCCCAGGTCCCGTTCTTCACTGTAGAATCAACAAATCGTCTCTGCGGCCCGTTTTGTTGTCGTCTATCGTCCCGCACACCAAGAACAAAAGGTTGGTGGGTTCGGACTTGTTCGTTGGTCCGCACCCACCGCATTAGCGGTTTGAACAAGACCATAAATCCCAGCAATTGATAAACCATGTCCTGCAATAATAATCCGCGGACCAACTTGTTAATTGGTTGGTCCGCGTTCTTGCCTTGGAGGAAAAAAAGCATAGGTAAAATCATTTTCAAAACGACCCCTACCTCGTCGTAGTCATCGGATGAGTTCTTCGCGGAATCGACCATCGCGGGAGAGGATGATAGTCACGTCGCGAAAGAGCGTCGTGTCGCCGCAGAATACGGCGTTGCGTCGACGATCTCCGAGGGTCAAGAACATACAAATTTAATTATAACAATTAAATCCATGTTGATGATATAATCCATAGAGAATTAAAAGGACCGTAATCCCCTTCCTCAAGATGCCGATCGTAGATTGTCGCGGGGATGGATCGTCACGGAAGAAGCGTCGGCGACGCAGTACTCAGCGTCGCGTCGTCGATCTCCGAGGGCTTGGTGTTCTTTGTTTCCCTTTCATCAGAGGCCGGCGTTCTTCGCGTTCTTCACATTATTCGCGTTCTTCGCGAAGGAGGATGAAGATCTTTAGAGATTCTCCAAAGGTTTAACACAACATCCAAGAAGAAGGTTTGCTGGCCTTATTTTATTAACATGCCAACAAATTGAAAAACAAACTAAGTAACGACCCATTAATTCATAGAATTAATTTCAACAAATAAACCGCCCAATTAATAGGGGCATTAAGAATTTAGAAAACACGTCAGTTTACTTTCATTAATGACGAGTTTTCACGGGTGCTTTACTTAGCGGAAAAGAAACGGTGGGGCTCGTGCGGGCCCCACGCCACAAATATCCTACCAAGAGGGTAGGATATTTTGATTTGCACCCTATCAACTTCAACTCAGCTTAATAAGCTTTAAGTGGATTTTAAGTGGCTTTAAGTGAAATAAAAATAATGTCGTCGCACACTTTATTTTATTTCTTAACTTAACCCCAAAAATTTAAAAACCGCACCTGAGAAAACGCAACTTCGGAAGAGGTGTTTCTAAACAAATACTGGCGCTGCCATTCCATCGGTGCCCTCGTAATTTGATTCCGAGCACCGGTTGAAAAGTTAGAAAAACCCGCTCGTTCGTTCACTGAATGTACCCGAGCCAAACTTCGAAAAATGATTACGGGCGCACCGGGTCTCGAAATCAGGAGCCTTCAAAAATTGCGCTCTTGTAAAATTCCAAATAAAATTTAAAAAAAATCCTTGAAATTTACGGGTCATTACATAGTTGATAGTGCTGGAATGGGACTTTCCAGTCCTTAAAAACATTCCAGGAACACCCTCATGTGGATGCGTGGATGTATCTCCGGCAATAACTCCAGGAGTGCAAACACCAGCCAAAACCGGTTTCCCAACCTCTGATTTCCCTGCAGTAGTAGCAATTAAATTACCATCCACTGTAGAAGGATGCTCTGCCTCATCCACCGTCCCAGCCACAACACATGTGCTGCCAGCATTAGTGACCAACAAAAGACCTTCTCCCTCCACGCCTCCAGCACCAGCCACCGACATGGATCTTTTCGTACGACTCACATAGCCATCTTCGGTCAGAGCCGTATGGCTCGCCACCACGACGATCGCCGCTATAACACCACCATAATCGATCAATGATGTTGTATTCACATATGGCACCAACATCATGGAACCTCTAGCCGCATTATTCTCATCTGCCATGAAACGACGATCCGCGGTTGATCTGAGCAACAACGCTTGAGGCGCCCTACTTGAATCAAGATCCCAGCCGCCCCTCTATCTGTATCCATCAAAACGACCAAGACGAAGATCACACACCATCAAACTCTAATCCGCACATGAAAAAAGGGAGATAAGGTCTCGCCCATCCCACCTCTCTCATACCATCATAAATTATATGTAAAGTCTTCTATTCTATTTTATGCATCATTAATATTCAAATTTTCTAACATGTATCACCTTATTATATGTTTATTCCCTTACTAGGGGATTTATAGCACATTCTATTCATAGGGTTTTCCAAAGTTTATTTCATCCAGTTTTAAAATCCATGTAATCTTATAAGCATGTCAAGGATTTTTCAATAATGTTTTGTGTACCATGTTTAAGATTTTAATCTATGTCCCTAAAAACCAATGACACTAGACATCATGATCTTATGGGTTTTATTATTTTTTACATTAATGTAATAAATTTTATAATAATTTGAAATAAATAAAAAAATTACCTATTTTGTATCAAAGGAATAGTTTAGATTTCTTAGGATTGGTATTGGAAAAATATAAACAAATCAATATAGATAAGCCAATATATAATAAAAATAACAGAATTTGGGGAAGTAATGGGTATATTATTTATCGAGAAAATAGATTCTTGTTTCGATAATACATTTGGATGTTGTTTTGGAATGTATGTACCTAGGGGTGAGAACTCTAACACGATGTTTCGGGCTTTACTCACTTTAACGTAGTACCAAAAAACAGTCCTTACTGTTCACTATGATTTAAAATTCTTAGGGATATTAGTTGGTAGATTCATAATCATATTACAAACCATTATTTATGGAACAAAAAAATTAATGAAAGTATATATGTTAGGAAATTAATCAACGATAACATATAATAATGCCTAGAAATTCATAATTTAACTAAGAAATGTAATTTTTAATTATCTTTTTATTTTATTTTGATTCCTATTTTTTATTAATAGTTTAAAATAATCACCCCTAATTTTTCATTTATTTTATCAAATGGGTGAATATATGTGGATTAGTGTGAATTTTCTATGTGATAGTATAATATGATGAAACACCCAATAATATTCTCAACCCATTGGAAGAAGGAATGATGAACTTTTTGATTATTCACTCTCAAGTAACCTTGATCTTGAGGTGCTTCAAAATCCCTATAAGAAATACAACGCTTTTATTGAGTTCTTTATGTGTTAAAGGTATCCATATTTTTCAAATTATCATCTTATAAATTAATCATACAACAATGGATAAACACCATTGAGATGATATTATCGATGCTTTAATGTTTCAAACAAGAAAAGGTTTTCATTATTGTTTATCATATGGATTGAGACTCTGATTAGTAGTGAATATTTTTCTAGAATAGGAAGCATAAAAAAGATATCAATGTGATGGGAAATAATGAATTCAATACAATAATTTATGAAAAATATTTTCCTCTCACTCTCCAACTTAAAACAGAACAACATTTACATTCCCTCAAATGATAAGATGAAAAATCTATTTGGGTGTATGAAAAAAATCCAAACAATTAAAAAAAACTCTGGATTTGTCATTTCCATATAATACAAGATTGACCACATATTTGGATGTCTGCTAACTAGTATACGAAAATAACATTTTATTCATGACATTGGGGGATATAAAGATATTATCTGATGTGACATCAATGTCAAAAATCGAGATCAACAAATATCAAGGGTATCATGGAGAGAAGAATCAGAATGCAATGTTTAATTCTTCTGACCAGATGGGAAAATATAATTGTTTCATGAAATTCGATCATCCCACTTATCAATGGTGTGGAAAGAAGAACTTAGGAAATTTCATAAGGGTGATAAGAAAATGATTTAGGTGTGGGAAGGATAGACACCTATCTAATGATTTCAAATATATAAAACTTGTTATTACGATGATGGAATGGAATATTATTGTCAAGAACCAAAGAATTTTTAATTTATTAAAATCTAAGGAACCATGGTGCATTTAAAATTAATGCACTTATCCATGGGTTTACAAATAAGTCCAAGAACCTAAATGGAATCATGGGATATATTTTTCCATCACAATTGATTAGGTCCATCCCGGCAATGAGGAGGTGACATGTACAAAAGTTATTCAATCATAAATAGTAGAAATAAATTTTAATTCTATTTTCACACAATCCATCATGTCACCAAATCTTAGAAGACCTATTAAAACTCCACCACTAATAATGGAATAATATTTGCAAATGAAAATAAGAAATGGGGACATTTTTTCATTCCATGTAGATAACTACTCCCCTATAATAATTTTTGTGATAAAAATTCCAGTGAAATATGTCATGCTTCCTTTGGAGGAATTTTATTTGGGTTTTGGTATGGATTGAAATTCTCTATATACAGTCAATATAAATTACTATGGGAAGAAAATAAATCCTTGTATTGTGAATAGATCCATGATTTTTTACAAGTTCAAGGAGGAGGATAAATTTTTATTAGAACCATAAAACAAAAGAATGAATATTATTTCCCTATGAGAATGTTTTTCCAGCACAAATGATTGAGTCTATAGAATGAGCCATCCTCGATGACATAAATGTTGTGAGGGAATACATTGATGTTTTTTCATATAAATTTCTATGTATTCCTACTTTTTGGGAGGTTTAATTATCAATCGATCATATACCCGTAGAGTTACCATTATCTAAGACTATATATATAATGTTATTTTGAATCTTGAAGAGATGAAGAAACCAATGCAATAGAATCTGGATAAATTGTTCATAGGCTCATGTGCTTTACCATGGGTGCACTGGTCCTTTTCGTCATGTAGAAGGATGGGTCAATTCACATTTCGATTTATTATCGTGATCTCAACAAGATCATGGTAAAGAACAAGTATTTTATTCCACATATTGATGAATTATTTGATCAGATATGTAGAGAACAAAGCATCTCAAATGTCGGACTTCCATTAGGATATTACCATTTTTGGATGAAGATGGAGGATATCTTTAATATTGATTTTCATAAAAGTAAAGAGCACTATGAGTTCATAGTGATGCATTTTATGCACAATAATGATCCAGAAATCATCATTAACATGATTAATAGTTTTCATAGTGATTTCCTTAAATAATTTATGTTGTTCTTTGAATATGTTGTTGTAATATATTTTAAACCAAGGAGAAGTATGATAATTATCTGAGCACTATGCCGATGAACATATGAAAAGAGTATAATTATGAAATTTATGTAAAATGTGATTTATGGTTGAAGGAATTATCATTATCGAGACATATCATCATTAGAAATGAGATATTTTTGACCAATCAAAGATTTATTCAATTAATGGATGGATTATTACAACGTACATGATAGATAATTGAAGTTTCCTTAGATTAACATGGTATTTTAGAGGATTTTGAGGAAGTTTCTAGAGATCTTCAAACCCTATTACTAAGATAACCCATAAGAGAATCATATTTTTTTGGAATGATTAATTTGACGAGAGATCCAATGAACTAAAATGATTATTATCACAATACATATTATAAGAATACGTTAAAGTGGATGGATTTTCCTGTATTCATTGATGGTTTGAAGAAGGTATAGGGTTGTGTGTTAATTAAAAATGAAAAATTCATGTCTTATTCCTAAGGGTCGCTGAATTTCCACAAACCTAAATTCCTAGAGGCTAATATAGATTTTTCTGTATTGATATTTTATTTGATAATATTTATGAATTATTTCATTGGGGAGAAGTTTACAATATATATGGATCACAAAAGCCTAATGTATATATTAAAAAAATTAATATGAACCAATGATTATTATTAGTGATTCTCAAGGACTATGAATACTCAATTCCCTATAATGAAATAATATTAATTAATGTGGGAGATGTTCTAAGTATAATGGATCCATCAATTCTATCATTAAATAGAATTGAGATGAATCATATCATCATAGATTTATAATGGATCGAAGATAAAAGATGATATGAGAATTTTGAAAAAATAAGAAACAATAAGAAAAGATAAATTCTCAAAGATCAGTGTTATTGAATTAGAAGTTGTGATACATAGGCCACGACAATGTGAAGCATTAAACTCTATGTTAATGAAAGAGTTTTTTGATGATTCACATAGTTTATCCTTTTCCATCTTCCTAAGAAGAAAATATATGTATTGATATATCTAAGAAAACTAATTCTCGGAAAATATGAAGAATGTGATCCTAGAATGTATACATCAATGTTCTAAATATGTCATCATGTGAAGGCTAAAAGTTAGAAGTCAAAAGGGATGACTCACCCATTACCTATACTAACAAGGAAATGGGAAAACATCACTATGTAATTTTTTATTGTAATTATGAAAAATATAGGGGAAACAATTATAAATCGTTTGTTGTGGATCATCTTACTATGTCAACTCACTTTGTTATGATTTGAGAGTGTTTATCAGTGGATCAACATTTATGGATATACATCATATTAGTGGTATGTATTCATATAGTACCACTATATATTATATCTAATCTATATCATTGTTTCATGTTTATGCTATGTATGAGTCTTCAACATGCTCTTAATATTGAGTTGAAATTATATATGATATATCACCCTTATACTATTTTCCAATCTGAGTGGACTCTTCAAGCACTTGAAGACATGTTGTGATCATTTTCTATGGAATTCAAAGAATATGGGACCATAATTTACCTATGGTCGAGGTCTCCTATTATTATTATTTTCAATCGAGCATCCAAATGGATACCGTATGATTCAATTTAGGAGATAAGGTGAAAAACACATACATGTTTAGATAAAGTTTGGGAACCAAAAATTATAGGTCTTTAGATGGTAAAGAAAATTGTGTAAAAGGATTATACCACTCAACTTATCATTAATTCTACTTAGTGTTAAAAGAAGATATATGCTGAAAATTGAGGATAAGACCTAGAGATTGATGTTTTAGACATTATATTACATCGCATATCCCCATAAAAACATTTATGGTGTTTGGAAAGAATGTAAATCTTATTCAAAGGTAAATGGGCCCCTTTGAGATCCTTTATCACATTTGAGAATTGGCCTACAAACATTCTCTCTCACCTAACCTATCTCAAGTACATGATGTATTCCATGTATTCCAATAAAGAAATTGTATACCAGACCCCTCACATTTACTCTATCCATGGTTGGTAATATTGTATAATGGAATTTTTAATGAAGAGTATCCATTAATGGTAATATATTATGGAGAAAATATGAAACAAAATAACACAATGTACCATGGAAAAGTGTGGTAGAGATGCCACATGTTTGAAGAAGTGACATCAGAATTGAATGAAGTGATGAAACAGAGTTACCCATACCAATTTTAGAGTGTGAAATG
The DNA here is from genome assembly GCA_963277665.1 of Viscum album. NCBI lineage: Eukaryota > Viridiplantae > Streptophyta > Magnoliopsida > Santalales > Viscaceae > Viscum > Viscum album. The sequence goes on along the minus strand of OY728165.1, from coordinate 322,782,431 downwards.
AAACATTCTAGGGGAAAATATCAAAAGTGGAAAAAAAAAATTGATGACTCAAATTTTCAAAAATAAAATTCCCATTTTGAGTTAATAAAATTTATTAATATGTAATATGGTTATAGAGAAGACATGGAATTCTTATGTCTTATTATATTGAAGTGGAATTAAAATACCATTATGAATTATTACCATTGATAATATTTCCCTTGAACCACAATCACTAGATTTGTATTTATATAGGGGTTTAACAAATCTAAATGACATAGAAAAAGGAATTTATAACCTCATAATGTAGAATCATACACCTTTAATACTATTAATTGGAGAATATGATTGTGATTAAAGCACTAGGATTTTTCCTTGATCAATCCCAATACGAATTCCAACAATATAAGCCTATTCGAAACTGTTTATGGTAGAATTTCAATCTCATCGAGGTCATGACCAAAACCTTGAATGTAAAACCACCCCAAAAATGAATTAACATCACACACTATACTTTTAGGGTGTTTGTGGGTTTATTAATGGATATGCATCGATACATTAGATATATGATTATGTTTATTATTTTCTATATAATAATGGATAAATTATCATCCTATTATTCTTACTTTATTAATGATTTTTATTTTAATTTAATAAATAATAAATAGTAATTATGGGTTAAACTAAAATTGAATTAAGAGTTTATTGTTATGAATTAATGGATTTTTAAAATAAATAACATTATAAATAAAATAAAGTTTTAAATAAATTTTATTATATATAAGTGATCATATAATTTATGAAAGGACCTGATCATCATTTCCAAGAGTTGGTTCCTTATTTGATTACATTGGCATATAATCAAGGAAAATGAATCTCCAAGGATATATTAGTTTAGTATTATTGTAATCATGATACATACAGAAGTTCAATATTACAACATGAAATGGAAAACAACATATAAACAATTTTGACAACATCCATACCTCCTAGGGTATTTCAACATGTCATTCATAATAAAACTCATCACGTCATCAGAAAATGAAAAATAAGAAAGAGGTGAGGTAAAATTTTTACTATGGGTAATCAATAAAGCATGAGATATATAAACATTAAGAATGTTGAATAACTAAAAACATATGCCTTTAACAATAACATGAACACATAATGGCATGAATAAAAGCTGTGTAATTAATGCCATATTAAAACAAAATCATGGGTATTTGACTAGTAAAATAACCAAATGAACAATTAATAATATTTTTATAATGAGGGAATGCATAATGTGAGAAAACATAACCATACCGTAAAGGCCTCGTTCCAAGTCATAATTAATCATTTTGTCAATGCCTTATGCCAAGACTGTAGTTTGTCTCATGAGACCTTCTAAGGCACCGATGTGATATAAGGGGTCCCACATAAAACATATGAAGTTCAATTAATTTATCATATTAATGGAGATAAAAATAAAAAATACACACTCATATTGAAATTAAAATATGAAATGTAAATAACTTTCCCTTAACATTAAGCATATACATTAACCATTTAGAGTAAAACGGGGAATGGTTTTAATATAGAACATACATAGTGAAACAAATAATAATCCATTAAAATAAATATCATAGATGATACCATGAAATATTTATCCCAATATTATATAAGAATCAACAATAGGGTTGAAATAGTTGAAGATACACTTAAATAATCTTCGAGTAATTATTGAGATAAATACAGTTTTATTTTGAAAATAATATTTCATTTGAGAAACAATTTTTATAAACCAAGAATGAAGTCAAAATCAAATTAAAAATAAAATGAGTTATTTCATAATGATAATGGTTTTGAAAAATAGATTATATAGTTCCTTTTAAAGTATGTATGAATTTGATAAAATTCCCTTGAAACAGGTATAGATTTCAGAAATAATTTTGAATGTTTTTTTGAATCATGTAACTCCCCCTAAAATAAGGAATGATTCTATTGGGTTGACATATATATGAAAATAACAAATAGTTAATAAGTAGTATAAAATAATAAATAATAATATCATTGAGGTCATTATAAAATGAATGTAACCTGAATGAAAATGGATTTCCCATTGGAAACCCCCTTACCTTAAGTCCGAATATGTTCTGATCATGAACATAAGGTCCTAGAATATGAAATTATAATTATTAATAACTTATTTCAGAACCTATTTGAAAATTATTTTGTTTATAATAAATTTTTAGTTCATTTATACCCTTATTGATAAGTTATTATATTTAATTCCTTTGTTCTAGATTGTTCGTTTTCTTGATGATCATAAATGGAACATTTGATTTTATGTAATAGAGTTCATGTTGAATGGATTTAAATCTATAGAATTGAAATTATATATTATATATAAAAATAAAGAATTGTTAAAATAAATTTATATAATTCGGTTACATTGAAATACGATGAATCATAAGATGATTTATTAATGGCTTTCATTTAGATTATTTTAGCCGTATTTTGATTATTTGGAAATATTTTGGTCATAGGATTTCATAATATGTATGTATAATATTTCTGGAATATTAATTAGGTTATAATAAAAATATTATAGTCTGGTCCAACTATCAAATTTTTTTCATGAATAGTAATAAAAGAGAAATTGAAGGGCGAAACGTTGTCGTGCACCAAGTTTATTAGTTTGAACATCCTATATGTCGATTTCATTTATAAAATAAAAGATAGAGAGGGTAAGGATATTGAAGATAGTACCTCTATTAAAATGATATAATTAAAGTATATAGATGATACTAGATCTATCATGGTCATTTGGACAGAGATGGTGAGGACTGGATAACCAACGGTGAGAAATTGAAATGAAAGTAAATTAAAAAGGAAGGTGCTTTACGTCTTGAAATAACCTCTTTGAAAACCTCATTAAGGGAGGGATTTTAGCCTTTTCAAAAGAGAAATAGCTTCTTGGATGTGGGGAGTGAGTAAGGACGGGTATATGGGCATAACGTTAAAGGGATTCAAGGCTTATAGGAGTAACGATAAGAGGGAGTGAGGGGGGGGGGGGTTATAGTGGAGGAGAGGAGGGTTTTCATAATTTTTTCACCATAAGTTTATTAATATCCCTCAGGACCAGAAATAGTACTGATTCCATGACCATGAAAAGAATAAATTCATTTCAGTTAGAACCATGTATTCATATATCACTTATTATTTCATAAATACTATATTTATCTAAAAAAATTTATATATTGTATTTTACCTTATTTTACTATTCATAAAAATTAGAGTATTTCAGAAAAATACCATAAATTCACCCTAAATTTTTTTCGACATGTAGAATCCCAAAATAAATTCCATTTTTTTTAAATAATTTTGTAATTATGATCAATTTAATATTTAATTAATATCATAATTTATTCCTAAAAAACTATTTTGATACATTTATTTTCTTATTCGAAAACATAGGCATTTCTTACTTCAACTTGAATATTATTTATATAATATCATAGGTAAGGTGACTATTCATTAGGGTATATCACTATTCATAATGTTATGTTACTAATCATAACGGTATTTTACTATTTAAAAAAATTACTTTTTTCTTATCAGACTCCAAATAACTTACCAACTGCAGCCGTATATGTTATATTTTCGAAATTCACATCACAGAGGTGCACTCTTATGACTAAAAGTCACATTGAACTTAGTATTTTATTATATTGTGAATTTATGTTATTATTACAGTTTTATATGAAAGTAATTTACATTAAAAAACATTGGGTCATTATATTCTCCCCTCATTACAAAGAATATAATCCTTGAAATTTACAAAATGTAACCTAAAAAGATTCTGATATGTCTTCAATATAAACTTCTTAGGCTCCCACGTTGCCTCCAACATATTATGGTTCCTCCACAAAACCTTTACCAAATGAGTCATCCTATTCCTATATACATGTTCTTTAGTATCAATAATCATGATAGGCTCTTCACAGTAAGACAGATCAAGATCTAGTTCGATTTCTTCATAGGTTATTACATGTGTTGGGGGCTGATATGTATTTCATTATCATTGATATGTGGAACACATTGTGAACATTGGATAGAATTCGCAAAATTTCAAAATAGTATGTTAGGGTTCCAATTTGATCCAGAATATCAAATGGTCTTACGTACCTGGGACATAATTTTCCCATCCCATCGAATTTTATAAAACCCTTCCATGGTGAGACATTTAATAAAACATGATGTCCTTCTTGAAATTCCAAATCATTACTTTTTTATTCTCATAGATCTTTTTCCTATATTGAGCTATTTTGTTATGGATTTGGATAATCTTCACCTTTTCTATTTTTTCCTCAATAAATTTTGGGCCTAGGAGATTTCTTTCACCGACATCATCCCATCAATTTGGTGTACGACATATCTTTCTATATACAATTTCAAATTGTGCCATCTGCATACATGAATGGGATATACTGTTTTAGGAAAATTCTACGAGAGTTAAATAATGATCCCAAATAACATGAAAGTCATGTGATCATGACCTCAACATGTCTTCCAATGTTTAAGTTGTCTGTTCGGATTTTCCATCAGTTTCTGGGTGGAAGGTAGTTCTCAAATAATGATTAGTATCTAAGGCCTTCTGAATATTTTTCCAGAATTGTGATGTGAAACGGGGAAGAAAATCATAAATAATTAATATGGTTACACTGTTAAGTCATACACATTCATTAATATATTGTATTTTTTAATATTAAAGTTGTAAATATTCTTTTAATGCCAGAAAATGTGATGATTTTGTCAAACGATCAACAATAACCCATATCACATCATTATTTCATGGAGTCTTTGGTATCCCTATGAAAATTATTATCGTAATATCATCCCATTTCGACATAGGAATATGAATGGGTTTCATGACTCCCCAAGGATTTTTTCTTCCATCCTTCACCTATTGACAAAAAAACTAGGCATTTAGATGGAAGTATCCCTCTTCATATTTTCCAACCAAAAATGTTCTTTTTGATCTCTATACATCATTGTTCCTCCATGGTTTATAGGAAAATTAGATCCATGAGAATAATACAATAGTTCCATATTTTCCTCAAGAATAGTAGGAACAAAATTCCTCTTTCTGAATTTCAAAATTATACCTTCTTATACGAAGTCAATCAACTTTACATCAGTTACAACATTAATTTTATTTCGAAACTCCCCATCATAATCCTGAGAAATTTTTATCCTTTCTAGTAAAGAAGAAATGTAATCCATTCAAAAAAATAGTGATGTGTTAACATCCTTGATAATTCCCATATCCATCATTACTAGATCCATGAACAAAGGATCCCTTTAAACTCTCTTCTTGTTCATAATTTCATAGTCCTTTCTAATCAAAGAATATTCCTCCTTATTTTCATTCCATGGGTGGTAGTGTATTATGTAATCATAATCATTGAGTATCTCAATCCATCTCATTTATCTCATGTTGAGTTCTTTCCAAGAGAAGATACATTTAAAACTCTTATGATCTGTATATATCTCACATTATTCTCCATATAGGTAATGTATCCAAATCTACAGAGAAATGATTAACGCTGCTAAATCTAGATCATGATTTTGATAGTTTTGATCATTAATTTTGAGCTACCTAAATGCATATTCAATCACTCTAGGATTCTATATAAGGACACAACCAAGTCCTTTATTTGATGAATCGCTAAAGATTAATATCCATCATTCCATAATTGTATATTTAATATTGGATCCTTCACTAACCATCTCTTAAAATCATTAAAACATTCTTAAAAGTACTTTTTCAATATGAAATTAATGCCTTTTTTGTATGATTTGTCATTGGGTTGTCGAAAAGGGTGAAGTTCTTAACGAAATTTAGATAATAACAAGCTAAACAAATAAAACTACCTACCTCACTTATGTTCATTTGAGTAGGCCATTCTAGCACAACCTTTCTCTTCAAAGGATCAACAAATATCCCATCAATAGAGACAAGGTGGCCTAGAATGGAATACGATTGGAGAAAAATATCACACTTTATAAACATACCATGTAATTCATTTTTTATAAGAGTATTAAGAATATTGTAGAAGTGAATTTCATGATATTCATTGCTTTTAGAGTTTACATGGATATCATCAATAAACACCACAAAAAAGTCATCAACATATTCCCAGAAAACTCTATTCAGTATATCTATGAAATCACAAGGTGTGTTAGTCCATCCATATAGAATTACGGTATACTTTTAATGCCCATACATTGTTTGAAATGCTATTTTTGGAATGTCTTCTTTTTCAGAAGAAACTAATGATATCCATATCTAAGGTCAATCATCAAAAAGTATTGAGATCCATGAATTTTATCAAATAAATCATCAATGTGAGGTAGGGGATACTTGTTCTTTATTGTTATAGCACTGATCTACATATAGTAATTGTGTAACCTTATAGACCTATGATTCTTATTTAAAAAAAGAACAAGGTATCTCCATCGAAAAAAACTAGGGAAAATAAATATTTATCACTCGATTTCTCTAGTTATTTCTTCAGTTTCACTAACTCCACAATGGCCATTATATAAGGGGTATTTTATATGGCACTTTAACTAGGAATTAGGTTAATGAAAAACTCAATTTGCCACTCTAGAGGACGTCTAGGTAAATAATTTAGAAAAACATCAATATATTCATGCCCAATATATACATCCTCTGTTTGAGCATTCTTCTCCTCACCAAAAGTTATTGCACTCCCTTCCTCCACAATAATTGAATTCCATCGTGCAACTGGTGATGTATCTAGATGATAATTATATGGTGACGTTTCTTCCCTAATGATATGGGATTCCACATCATCCATAAATATTTTAACCTATTCCTTAATGCAATAAATTTTATCATCATGGTTAGAGATCCAATCCATACCAAGGTTTAAATCATTGTAAATCATGTGTATGATAATAGAATCAGCAGATAAAGAACATTTGTATACCATAATGGGGACTTCCTGATGCAAATTCATTTTAATGATACTCTCATTATGGGTTGTCACTAACAACTCCCTTATTAAATCAAATGGGAAAATTATTATTTTCTTAGAAATATAGTACTATATAAAGGAATGTAATTATCCAACATAAAATAAATCATTGGATATGTTTGATGAAATTATTAAAGATCCTACCACCACTTAGTTAGGAACATCAATCTCTACAATTGTGACTGCATAAGCATGGCCATTCTCCCTTGGCCTTCATTGGGGAATGTTATTCCCTGAAACATAGTAAATTAATGTTCATAATGTACCATCCCCCTACAATAGTAACATTGAACATTGGAATCTTTTTTCTTCCCCATAAAGTATCATTATTGGTGTAATTTTTATCCACACATGTAATAGACTCACATTCCCTTCAGGGATGTGCCAAGGTGTTTATTCCCATGATTAATACAAGATGGATGTTCACCACTTCCATTCATTACCATTTCCATATTTCCAGAGTTTTCAGCATCCCTCTTCTTCTCTTTTTTCACTTAATTTCATAAGACGTAGAAATTTTGTTTTCTAACATGATAGGACATGTAACTATATATTCATATAATAAGAAACTCTTGAAGACTAGTGACCATCATAGGAATGACTCTAGGCCATCAATGAATCGATTTATTTTTACCCTTGGATTTTGTATGTTTTCCACATGACTCCTTGAAAGCCTTGTAATGTTGGATTCATACATGGAAAAAAAATTATCCTCCTTCTACTTCTGATTGAAGAATTTCCTTTCCAAATTTTATCATTGTTCATGAAGTAAATATTTCTATATTAAGATTTCATTAAAGTCCCTCTATTCCATATATTATACATCATCCACCTACTTTGGGTATTGGATTTATTACCACCATTGATCTTCATCACCTAATAGATGATTCACTACCATTACAAAATTCTTTATCTCCTTAGATCCCAAATTAAAAAATATCTTCTCTAGGGAACATATCCACAACTCTGATACAAACAGGTTTGTAGTTCTATTGAATTATGGATTTTGTTGCCGCATAAAGAGATCTAACATAGCTCCACCGCGTGGTGAAACCAGATGCTCTAAAAGTGTATGGATTTTTTCATAACCTATGTATGTTGTCCCGGTATAGTTATAAGTTTCTCAGCACCAGTTACATCACCAGAGGAAACATCATTATCTTGCATCAGAGGAAAATCTATACATGGGACACACACGTTCATGTGGTGTCCATTTATTCCACAAGGATCCATTTCCTTATAATGTATTACACTAGACTAGTTTTATGAATCATAATGTATCATCTCAATGTATAAAAATACTTAACATAAATTGACACGTCATACATATCTAATCTCTTAATCATAAACATGGATTCTTTGAGGAAAAAATAATTTAAATCCTTCATATTGTATTGTAATAAAAATGTGAATTATCCCAAACATATCCCCTAGGAGTGTCAATACCAAGAGTTCATTGAGGCCCATTGTCGTGTACGTGGATACACCAGGTCCTGCCCAAAACACTTTTTCGATGTTTTCACTTCTAGTTACATCTGTGCCAGAGTGACCTCTACCTATTAGTATCCATATAGGGATGTATTTTCTAGAAAGATCAATATAATATATTCCTTAACATGATTATAGGACATTCTTGTATATATTTCCTTAAATAATGCCTTAGGAATTTTTTCTATAATCTACATAATCTAATATAGTTTCTATGTATGCTACGGAACTTCCTCTGATACCAACCATTTGGACATGAAGCCAACTTCTAGAAGCTGGTTCCTTATTGGATTTCATTGGAATATAAATAACAAATATGAATCCCGAATAAATGATTAGTATTGTATTATTTGAAACATGATATATCCATAATTTCAACATTCCAACTTGAAAATAAAAACAACATAGGAACTCTTTTTAAGACATCTATATCTCCTAATTTATTTTAGAATTTTATTCATAATACAATTCCTCATTTAATGAGAAATTTAAACATAAGAATAGGGTGAGATCATATGATTAGTATTGGTAAGCAATAAAATTGAAGATATACAAACATAAGGCAAGTTGAATAACTAAAAACATATGCCTTTAACAAAAACGTGAAGACATTATAAAATGAATATGAGTTGAGTAACTAATTACATAATAAACCATAATCATGGGTATTATACTAGTATAAAAATCGTATAAACCATCAATAATATTTTAATAATGAAGGAATTCATAATTTGTGACATCATCACTATACTGTCAAGGCCTCGTTCTAAGACCATAAACAATCATTTTGTCAAATCCTTGTGCCAAGACTGTAGTTTTCCTCATGAGACCTACCGATGCTCCGACGGGAATTAATAGTCCCCAACTGACCCTTAATATGTCCAATGAATTCTTAATATGAATGGGTATAAACATAAACAAAATACATAATCATATTGAAATTAATATATTAAATGTAAATAACATTCCCTAAAGATTATCCATAAACTCAAACCATTTGGAGTAATATGGTAAATGAGTTTAAGATAGCAAATCTACAGTCAAACTAATCATAAAACATTAAAATAAATATGGTAGATGATACCATGAAATATTAATCACAATATTAAATAAGAATCAACAAGAGTGTTGAAATAGATAAAGATACTATTACGAAATCATTGACTAATTCTTGAGAGAAATACTCTTTTATATTGAAAAGAAGAGTTCGTCTAGAAAAGTACTAGTATAAAATTGAAAGTGATGTAAGATATTATATACAAAATTATATGAGTAATTTTATAAAGTTAATTGTTTCCAAAAATATATTATATATTTCCCTTGAAAATAAGTAAGGATTTGAGAAATTCTGTTGAACAAGCATGTATTACAGAAATAATTGTGCATGTTCCTTCTGAAACTTGTAATTACACCTAAAATAAGGAAATATTCTTTTGGGTGTACAAATATAGACCACACAAAAATTATTCATGAGGTGTACATAATAATACATAATAATTTTATTGATGTAATTATAAAATGAATGTTACACGAATGAAAATTGATGTTTGGTTGGAAAACCACTTAACATAAGTCCAAATGAGTTTCGATATTGAAAATAAGTTCCTAGAATAGTAAATTAGAATTATTAAAAAATAATTTCAGAAAATATTAAACATGTATTTATTTTATAATAATTCTATTTAGTTCATTTAATTCCTTATTGATATGTTATTATATTGAATTCAGTCATTCTGGAGTGTTCGTTTTCATGACAATCAGAATAGGTTCTCTTGTTTTTAACTGATGGAGATCGTGTTGAATGGTTGTAAATGTCCAAAATAAAAATTACATATTATTTATGAACATACATATGTGTTAATGGTCATTTCTATAATTTGGTTACATGGAAATAGGATGGATCATTAGATGAACTATTAATGACATTAACTTAAATTATTTTAGCAGTATTTTGATTATTATGACGTAATTTGGTCATATAATTTAATAATAAGTTAATATCCTGATTATAGAATATTAATTAGGTTTTAATAAATATTATATAGTATGGTTCAATCATAAAAATTGTTTCATGACTAGTAATGAAGGATAAATTCTAGAATGAAACTTTGTCCTCCATGAAGGATATAAATTGGATTCTCATGGACGTTGATTTCATTTATAAAATAAAAGAGAGAGATGGTAAGGATATTAATGATTTTTCTTCCATTAACATTATATAGTTTCATTATATAGATGATACATGATATATTATGGTAATTTTAACATAGGAGGTGTGGAGATGATATAAAAAGAAGATAAATTTAAATGAAACTAAATTAAAAAAAAGGTTCTTTACCTCTTGAAATAACCTATTTTAGAAACATATTAATGGAAGGGAATTTGGTGTTTTGGAATGAACAATATTTTCGATGATGTGGGGAGTGAGTAAGGAAGGTTATTTTGGTATAAATTTTAGATGCATCATGTTTTAATGGATTTAAGTGATGAGGGATTGGAGGGGTTATAGTGGTCGAGATGAGGGTTTTCATAATTTTTATTCATAAGTTTATTAACATACCTAAAAACTAGTAATAGGGATGATTCCATGACCAAGAATAGTAATAACACATATTAGTTCAGACTAAGGGGGCATACATCAATTATTCTATCATATATCGCGTTTTTAACTAATAATGTTCATATACAGTATTTTACCTTATTTCATTATTCATCAAAATTTTGAGTATTTCAAAAAAATGACCAAAAAACCACCCTAACCATTTTTCGATGTTTAGAATCCAAAATTGAATTCCATTTTTCAAAAATATGTTTTTAAATATGATTAGTTTAATATTTAATTAATATCATAATATATTTTGAAAAATAGTTTTAAAAAATTTATTTTCTTATTCTAAAATATAGTTATATCATGCATCAACTTTAATATTATTTATATAATATAATAGGTAAGATTACTATTCATTGGGGTATATAAATATTCATAGGGATATGTAACTATTCCTAATGGTAGGTTACTATTCACCAAAATTATGTTTTTCTTATCAGAATCCAAATAACTTACTGATTGCAACCGTATGTGTCATATTATTAAAAATCACATCACAGATGTGAAAAAATAATGTTTAAAGGTAACATTAAACATAGTAGTTCATTAGTTTGTGATTTAAGGTTATTATGAAAAAAATTATAAATTAATTTCTATTGAAATAAATTGGGTCGTTAAATTTTTTTTCAGTGATGCATAATTTTTATAAGGGTTTGAAAATTTTAATTTTAATAAAAACCATCATTTTTCAATTTATATAAGTTAATATTTTTATATCTAAAAATTTCATATATATAAATTATTTTACATAAAATGAATATTATTTTTGGAATTACAATTTTAAAATTATTCAATGTTGAAGTTTTCTTAATTTTCTAAAATAGACAAACTTTCAAGAAAAAAATACCATATAAATATAATTTTTGTATTATGACATAATAATGAAAAAAATGTGATGTATTGTAACACCCCGAGATTTTATGAAAAATATTATATTTAATTTCATTAATGTCTTTTTTTGTACGCTAAACCAAAAGGAGCTTTCACAACACGCATCCTTGACTTACCTTGCATTACATGCAATCACGACCTTCCTCGATAGCGTGTGTAGTACGCAATACCTAGTTTCACTAAACAACGATATGCTATTAAAATATTATTAAAACTAGCCGTTATGAATAGTAATAACCACTTTTTGAAATTTTATAAATTTTATTTTTCAAAATGGACTTCATTTCTGGATTCGGAATATCGAAATTAGCATAGGGTGAAATTTTGGTATTTTTCTGAAAACGTTCAATTTTTGATGAATATTTAAACCACTAAGTGGTAGCTAAAAACTGAATTTTTCATAAAACATAATTTTACCACTTCTTTGAGTGGAATTTCGAAAATTCGAGAGACACGGTTGATGTCACAATGTAAAATGTGGTTCAATGAAATAAAAATAATATTTTGGTGAATAGTAACTTTTTACTTTTATTTACCACGGTTAAAAGTAAATAGGGTAATTAAGGGTAAAAATGATATTATTATTACACTAACACATGTCCTAATTCTGTTGGATAAGTTTAATTCGACCAAAAAAATCCTTTGAATAAAATATGACCATTTAGGCCCACTTGGATTAGATTAGGACATTTATTATCAATTTACTTAAAGAAGGGTTAAAATAGTTAAAATCAAAGTTTAATAAGTAAATAATTTTTAATATGGGGTTATACATAAGATAAATTCTACTATAAATATTCATTAGATAGATAAAAATATTTCCAACATAATTATATTTTATTTATAATTTTTAGACAATAAATAATTTAATTTATTTATGACACAACGATGATGCAGTAATTATCTTATTAATGAAATATTGACATAATTGTTGTTATAAATACCCAAATAAATGTAATTGGGGACTTTTTATGAATTACAATAATTTTCTAGGTTAATATGTCATTTTATTATTGATTTAATTAACATTTTTCGAACTAATCATTCTGTTATAATTTTAACAAAAATCAATTACTAAATAGTGTCAAAATTGACATAAAATAGTTTTTAAAACATATATTATATTATTAATTTTTATTTTATTCCTAAAAATCTAAGGTTCAGCCAAATGACTTAGATAAGTTTATATATATTAATAATAAACAACTTGGGGTTCTTTTGGCTTGTTATAGTATGTTTATTAACATTATAGTGTAAGAACACAAGAAGACACGGTAAAAGTAAAATTATTTAACTAAATGTTAAATCTAAATGATAAGGTCAAAATAGGAACCTAAACTTGTCTAATTATATTAGATGAGCGGATTTTGATCCATACCCATCTTAGATTCTAAATAAATCAATTTGGAGCTATTTAAAACCGAATTTGGCTTTATAATAAAATAATATTTTTAGTTATTCCAAAGGTGCCCCTCTCCTCCCTTATAAAAGGGAAAATCCTCCCTCTCTTCCTTACACCACATTGAGCCTTCAAGATCGGCCAAACCCTACCAATTTCTTCTCTCCACTTCCCAAGAGACATCCTAGAGGTCTTGGTATTCTTCAAAGACCAATTTTAGTTCCCTAAAAAGATGTCTCAAAGAAGCGCTTCAAAGAAGAGGTAATGCCCGTTACCGATTGTACGTACGGAATACCGTCTCCACGCCGTGGTGTAATCTATTTTCCACCACCACCTCACTTGGATGGGTATAATGGTGCAAAGAATGAATATATATGATTATTTTAAATTTATATTGATTCTGAAATAGTATTCATACACTCAAATACAATTCCACAATCATGGGAACAATATCATCTCTCGTGCGTACGTACGGAATGCCGTCTCCCCGATGTGATGCGACTCGTTCTACATGATCTTCATTGCATAATGAGTATATAAATGAATTTAATGAATTAATATGATATATATTACACTAATATCATTCTGTAAATGAGGTATCTATAACCTGAAAATAAGAATAATAATTTATTCGACAAAACACGCATAAGAACAAAAAGTAATAAACACCCGAATAACATGTCGCAATGAAATATTACTAATAATAAGCTATGAATATGACCATATATGATATCATAACAATGATTATGATTCTGGAATAAGTCAATGACATTATTTAAATCATTATACAGGAGGTTCGGACACTTACGAAGCAAATCGGACCTAAGGTACGGGAAATATCACAATCTCATTTTTATCTGAGATTGTTTATACTTTGGAATTTACTAGGGTGTATTTTATCATCCACATCCATGTTTCCTCAATATGTAATATTTATATCCTTCTACAATAGTTTATATCCAATTTTACCCTTCTGTGAGTTTCTAGTAAACTATATGAAAAGAATCTTTTGGAGTTTTTCTTACAAGGTACTTTTTGACTTTTCCGACAAAATTACGAGAAGAATGTTTTCTTTTAAATTATAAGGCATGAATGGACTTTTAAAACATTATTTCCAAGAAGCTCCCCTTACAAGTTTTCATGTTTATTTTTAGTCAACTTCTTTTAGTGTATAATTGTATGACATGTTAAGAAAGGTAAAGTGTTTTTGAAGTAGAAAGGATATCTTCCTCAAGAATGGAGTTCAAGCGTTTTATCAAAATTATTTTCCATCTAAGATAATAAAGGGTTCTGTTTCTATCCCTTTTATTACATTGATTTGATTATGTTGTGATGGAATTATTTTTATGAATTCATTTATATTATATGAGTTGTTTTATGATGTCACGATGTTTAAGATTCCCATTTTTATTACATGGGTTATGCTATGATGTATAGTTTTTGATTTTGTGGCACACATAAGAATGGTATCATTGTGAGATGGGTGGGACCTATATCTCCCTCCAATGCATTGGGTAAAGATTTTATATCTCAGGAGATAGACATGACTGGAACGGTAGGTCAAACCGGTTCAGTGAAGCTGGACTGAAACGAGGAATGAACTCGATTCAGAAATGGACTTTGTCCACTAAGATAGTCCTGGCAATGAGTCTTGACTAATAAGAAATGATTCTATATGATTATGTGTGTACGCCACAGAACTTCATGTTTTCTGTTATGATTATTGGGATTACATTTCACTGCTATAATTTATCCCATGTTATGATATTATGATCACTTTTGCAGGTTAATATTTCCAAAATGTTATGTTCTTATGAATATGATGTGATTGATATTTCTTTTGTTTACCCTTACTGAGCATTTGACCTCACCCTTTTATTTTTTCTTTTCCCTAGGATATAAAGAAAGGTTTTAGGTAAGAAAAAAAAGGAAGATCTTTATGTGAGATATTGAAAATCTTTCACCATGATTAGAAGATTACGTTCTGAGTTTCCAAAGACACTAAACTATTACGATCCTTGTGTGTGTGTTTTTGTTATGCACTAAGTATTCCGCAAAAGTAATGTAATGTCCTTGTACGTCATGATTCGGGTCTCTACAGTTGGTATTAGAGGAATGGTTTAGTCAACCTTTGGAAACTAGGATGTGAGAACTTTAGTGAGATCCCTATAGAATTTTCTAAGGTATGTCTAGGTATGTCCCTAAGGTTAAGTATATGTATAGGTTATAGTACTAGAATAATCGTAACCCAAGATGTTAGATATTGAAGGCACTCCTTATTTATTGTGTTTTTTGCCTAGCATTATTTTTGCCTCTCACACTATTCTTTTTGGGTTTTAGACGATGGATGGAACCCGAAGGAACCGTGTTGATCAATGTAATGGACAATGCAATGATTGTCCTCCTGAAAAAACAAATTTTATGGGAGATGGAGTGCAAAATCTTATTTCTATACTTACACAAGCTATGAATCATTCTGGACTTCCAAATGAGTAGAGAAGGGAACAATATTCTATTGAGTCATTCATGAGGCAACGTCCACCTTCTTTCAGTGGGTCTTCTGATCCACTTGTTTCCGAACAATGGATCAGTACTACTGAAAATATATTTTCAGTTCTTCAATGTTCTGAACATGATAAAGTCATCTTAGCAGTGTATCGTTTGGAAGGTGATGCTGATCAATGGAGGAATCTTATCAAGAATAAGAATCCAAGAGATGAAATTGAGTCCATGGAATGGGACGAGTTCAAGAACTTATTTTTCAATAAGTACTTCCCTAGTATTCTTTGAACAAATATAGAGAATGAGTTTCTTGAACTAAAGAAAAAGGATGATGAATCTGTTGGTATATACGAAGCGAATTTTACAAGGCTTGCAAGGTATGAATCTGGATTTATCATCCAACCTGAAATTAAAGATGATCGATTCTTCAGTGGCTTAAAACCAAATCTTCGAAGGGCATCATCTATAAGAGACTTCAGTAGCTGTGAAGAAATTGTGCTTTGTGCTATCAAAGTAGAAATGGAACTTGGTGTTACTTATCCATATCATATTTTTGACAAGAAACGAAAGATGGAGATCCAGGAGAAATCTCAGAATAATGATGAAAAGAAGATGAATGTTTCCTTATGATCAAAGTGTAGAAAGAAGCATGGTGGAGATTGTCTTAAAGGGACAAGTAAATGTTTCAAATGTGGAAAGAAAGGTCATCGGGCATTTTAATGCCGCAATGATGGGAAGAAGATGTATAATGATGCAAACAACGGAAGGGATACACAGAATGAACCTACTACACTTCAATGCTTCAAGTTCAAGGAAATGGGGTATTATTCTATAAATGCCCTAATCCAAGGGTTAGTGATGATAGACATGAGAAACCACTTAAGGAAGAGGACAAAGGGAAGTCACGTACGATCACCATTGGCGATGTTGAATATGAAAACGATGTGGTGGAATGATTAAGTGTTTATGTGATGGGATTCAAAAATAATGTTTTATATAGTATCGTGGAATATTGGAATATTTATGTATTGGTCTATTGTGGTTTTCAATAATTTTATAGTACCGGTAACCATGGAAAGTGATTGAGATATTTTTGGAAAAAAAGATGATATGCGCATAATGAAGGGATAAGGAAAAAATGAAATGTTTGACAGTATTCATGATCTCATGATTGATATAAGGACTAAGTGATATCATGGATTGAGTATATAGAATTTTGAGGATTTTGGTATGTGGAAAGTGTTAACTTTTAACTGCATTACTGTTTTCACTAAGGTTCAATGGGTATTCATTCTTCGAGAGAATAAATGATTAAATTATTCACATTTTTTTAATTTGACCAACAAGATATATCCTACGGGGATAAATGATGGTAATCACGTGATTGTTATGTGACATTTCAAGTAATCATTTTCTTTATACTACGAGCTTGGACCGAAGTATTTTGGATAAGCCTAAAGATTGGAATGGATTATGTTGGACATAAGTTAGTATTATTTAAGGATAGAAGTTCTTTCGATATTATTTATGGGATGTAGTTTTAGAAAAAGGACAACCTGCAGGATGGGCGACAACCCATCACGTCGGACAAGGCTGCGGGAATCGAACCCACAACCGAACTGTGACTGAACTTTATCGCCTACCACTAGCCTACAGGATGTCCCTGTTTAGTAGAAACTAGTTTTATTATATTAATCAGTATGATATATGATGTATAAGTCCATTTTAGGAACCATATATGATTAATCCCACTATAGATGGACTTATGTATTTTTTTGATAACTTTTCTAACCATTTGTTTGAGACAGATGGAATGACCCATCATTCTATCACATGATCTTCTAACACATCACGAATGACAAATTCAACTTCATTTATTTAAGATATGAAGTGGAAATTTTCCAAATAATTACCAACGGTGAGACTATACCGATATCACGAAAGTATTTCTTCTAATTCCAATTTCATCAACTTTAGGGAAACGGTCTTGAAAACCAAAAATGTTGTCCTAGTGCTCTTATATCTGATGAATCAGATGGTTCCTTATATTGTCACAAATTTATGGCTTTGTGATTGTTGGATTTTCCATAGAAATGTTCTCTACCACTCTCCATCAGAACATGATGGTTAGATTTCTCTTACATATCCATATTTTCACCTATGTGGAAACCCAGTGATTAGTTTATTTGGGTAACCGTTATGTTTCATACTTTTTTTAAATATTGGTTTTGGTATTCCTTTTTATGATGTGGGTTTCAATCAAAGAAATCTTCGAATAGTAAACCATTTATAACCCCGACGAATTTCGAGGGCGAAATTCATTTTAAGGGGGGTAGAATGTAACACCCCGAGATTTTATGAAAAATATTCTTTTTAATTTCATTAATGTCTTGTGTTGTACGCTAAACCAAAATGAGCTTGCATAGCACGCATCCTTGACTTGCCTTGCATTACACGCAATAGCGACCTTCCTCGATTGCGTGTGTAGTATGCAATACCGAGTTTCACTAATCAACAATATGCTATTAAAATATTATTAAAACTAGCTGTTATGACCAGTAATAACCACTTTTTGAAATTTTATAAATTTTATTTTTCAAATTGGACTTCATTTTTGGATTTGGAATATCGAAATTAGCCTAGGGTGAAATTTTGGTATTTTTCTGAAAACATTCAATTTTGATGAATAGTGAAACCACTAAGTGGTAGTTAAAAAACTGAATTTTTAATCAAACTTAATTTTACCACTTCTGTGAGTGGAATTTCGAAAATCCGAGAGACAAAGTTGATGTCAGTAAGTAAAATGTGGTTCAATGAGATGAAAATAATTTTTTGGTGAATAGTAACTTTTTACTTTTATTTACCACGATGATGCAGTAATTATCTTATTAATGAAATATTGACATTATTGATGTTATAAATACCCAAATAACTGTAATTTGAGACTTTTTATGAATTAAACTAATTTTCTAGGTTAATATGACATGTTAGTATTGATTTAATTGACTTTTTTCGAACTAATAATTCTTTTATAATTTTAACAAAAATCAATTACTAAATAGTTTCAAAATTGACATAAAATAGTTTTTAAAACAAATATTATATTATTAATTGTTATTTTATTTATAAAAATCTATGGTTCGGCCAAATGACTTAGATAAGGTTATATATATTAATAATAAACAACTTGGGGTTCGCATGGCTTGTTATAGTAAGTTTATAAACCTTATAGTGTAAGAACACAAGAAGACACGGTAAAAGTAAAATTATTTAACTTAATGTTAAATCTAAATGATAAGGTTAAAATAGGAACCTAAACTTGTCTGAATTCTATTGGATGAGAGGATTGCGACCCATCCCCACCTTATCTTCTAAATAATTAAATTTGGAGCTATTTAAAACCGAATTTTTCTTTTAATAAAATAATATTTTTAGTTATTCCAAAGGTGCCCCTCTTCTCCCTTATAAAAGGGCACCTCCTCCCTCTCTTTCTCACACCACTTTGAGCCTTCAAGCTCGGACAACCCCTGCCAATTTCTTCTCTCCACTTCCCTAGAGACATCCTAGAGGTCCTGGTCTTATTCAAAGACCA
Organism: Viscum album; assembly: GCA_963277665.1. NCBI lineage: Eukaryota > Viridiplantae > Streptophyta > Magnoliopsida > Santalales > Viscaceae > Viscum > Viscum album. The sequence goes on along the minus strand of OY728165.1, from coordinate 322,762,923 downwards.
ATTTTAGTGCCCTAAAAGGAGGTCTCAAAGAAGTGCTTCAAAGAAGAGGTAATGCCTATTACCGATTCTTTCATCTTTATTTCTTCTTCCACATACTCTTCTTTAGTTGTTTCATTATGAAGAAATAAAATCAGTATCAATCATGTACTGATATGTTATTATAAGTATGAAACAACCATATTTCACCATCTATCCATCCTATGGAAAATGAAATCACCGTGTGTGCGTACGTACGGAATACCGTCTCCACGCCGTGGTGTATTCTATTTTCCACCACCACCTTACTTGGATAGGTATAATGGTGTAAATAATGAATATATATAATTATTTTAAATTGATATTGAATCTGAAATAGTATGCATACACTCCAATACAATTCCACGATCATTGGAACTATATCATCGCTCGTGCGTACGTACGGAATACCGTCTTCACGATGTGATGTGACTCGTTCTACATGATCTTCATTGTATAATGATTATATAAATGAATTTAATGAATGAATATGATATATATTACACTAATACCATTCTGGAAATGAGATATCGATAACCTAAAAAGAAGAATAAGAATTTATTCGTCAAAACACGCATAAGAACAAAAAGTAATAAACACCCGAATAACACGTAGCAATGAAATATAACTAATAATAAGCTAAAAATACGACCATATATGATATCATAACAATGATTATGATTCTAGAATAAGTCAATGACATTATTTAAATCATCATACAGGAGGATCATACACTTACGAAGCAAATCGGACATAAGGTAAGGGAAATATCACAATCTCATTTTTATCCGAGATTGTTTATACTTTGGAATTTACTGGGGTGTATTTTATCATCCACATCCATGTTTCCTCATTATGTAATATTTATATCCTTCTACAATATTTTATATCCAATTTTCCCCTTCGGTGAGTTTCTAGTAAAAGATATGAATGGAATCTTTTGGCGTCTTTCGTACGAGGTACTTTTTGACTTTTCCGAAAAAATTACGAGAAGAATGTTTTCTTTTAACTTATACGGCATGAATGGATTTTTAAAACATTATTTCCAAGAAGCTTCCCTTATAGGTTTTCAATTTTATTTTTAGTCAAATTCTTTTATTTTAGAATTATATGACATGTTAAGAAAGGAAAAGTGTTTTTGAAGTAGAAAGGATATTTTCCTCAAGAATGGAGTTCAAGCATTTTATCAAAATTATTTTCCATCTAAGAAAATAAAGGGTTATATTTCTATACCTATTATTACATTGATTTGATTATGTTGTGATGGAATTATTTTTATGAATTCCTTTATCTTATATGAGTTTTTTTATGATGTCATGATGTTTAAGATTCCCATTTTTATTGCATGGGTTATGCTATGATGTATAGTTTTTGATTTTGTGGCACACATAAGAATGGTATCATTATGAGATGGGTGGGACCTATATCTCCCTCCAATGCATTGGGTAAAGATTTTATATCTCATGAGATAGACATGGCTGCAACGGAAGGTGAAACTGGTTCAGTGAAGCAGGACTGAAACGAGGAATGAACTCGGTTCAGAAATGGACTTTGTCCACTAAGATAGTCTTGGAAATGAGTCTTGACTAATAAAAAATGATTCTTTATGATTATGTGTGTATGCAAAAAAGATTCATGTATTATGTTATGATTATTGGGATTACATTTCACTACTATGATTTATCCCATGTTATGATATTATGATCTCTTTTAAAGGTTAAGATTTCCAAAATGTTATGTTCTTATGAATATGATGTGATTGATATTTCTTTTGTTTACCCTTACTGAGCATTTGAGCTCACCTTTTTATGGTTTCCTTTCCCCAGGATATAAAGAAAGTCTTTAGGTAAGAAAAAAAGGAAGATCTTTATGGGAGATGTTGATGGTCTTTCACCATGATTAGAAGATTACGTTCCGAGTTTCCAAAGACACTAAACTATTATGGTCCTTGTGTGTGTGTTTTTATTATGCACTAAGTATTCCGCAAAAGTAATGTAATGTCCTTGTATGTCATGCTTCAGTTCTCTACATGTATTAAATATTATTAATTTTACCCAAGACCAAATATATTTTAAAATTTTCAAATAATTTAACTTTATTTATTCTGTTGATTTTATAAATCCATTACGAATCCTCCAAAACAATTATTATTTTTAATTTTAGAACCATTTCTATGCATGAATTACCTCCACATAACAAAATTATGTTATTTTATTATGTTATTACAATTAAAATATAAAATATTTTAAACCAGTATCATTTGTATGAAACCTTGTGATAAAACCTTGGTGTGGTTTGTGATTTTTGTTATTTTATTATTCAGAGCCCAAAATGTAAATAATAAAGAAAATATACCTCTTTTTGATTATAAACACCGCTATGATCCCATTTATCTTCTCAAAAACGCATTCTAGAATTTCCATAGTCCTGTATAAACTCTCTTGTCTACTCTCATGGATCCCCCATTATCTCAAAAATCTTATATCTTGCATTTGGAGTCACACTGAAGTAAGATATCATTTTCTTTCTCAAATTTATTCATGTATCTTCATTAACTTATTTATTTTATATTAATTTTCATATTATGGAATATGTTATTACATACACCAATTACTATCCAATTGATTCTCAAATAATGAGATACCCTATCCACTCACATCATCCCATTTTATTAATTTTTTTGGGATGTCATCCTACTTACGATATCGTACATTGATTTTCCATAAAAACTATTGTGTATTGAATACCATAACCACTAAGTATCTATGATTTTCAAAATTATATTATGATAATTTTTTTATTTGTACTTACTTGTAGATATTATAAACTCTATGATCCGTTAATAAAATATGAGGATGAAAGAAGCCAAGTTGTATGATCTATGTGCAACACTTACTCATGAGAATGAAATGTAATTAATGGGTGAGTGATTAATTATATAGTTCTATAATTCATTGGGTAATGTTTAGTCTCATGATTCATAATGTTGTGATTGGTAGTGAACCAGTTACTTTAATGGTACTTTTTCCAGCAAGATGTCCTAGAATTTTAACCTTTAACTATGTTAATTATTCAATTTTTTATGTTGTTTCCCAAGTTTTCAATGTTATGGTTACCATTATATATCGTGCCTCATTGTCCATGATTATGATTCATTATCTACATATGACTCATTAACATTCATACTGTCTTACATGTATCAACATATTCCATGTTTTTCCCTTATTATTCATTATATCTCATCTATTTCTTACCATTTTCCAAGGGTATCCCATTGAGTTTTAAAATCCATTTAATATTATAATAATTTTAAGGATGTTTTCAAAAATGTTGTTGTGGCTGATGTTCAATATGTTATTGTATATACCAAATTCCCAAACACACTAGACTTATCTATCTTCACTATTGTACTATTTGAATATTAAGGAAATAAATCATGAATTAATGTGAAATAAATAATAGGTTCGTTATAACACTCTCCCATATGTCTCCATTACCATGTTCATCACCACAGTTGTTGCCTCCCCCACCTAGTTTCAATTGAAGGGTGAGAGATAGTTCCAACCATTAATTGTGTCCTTATGTTTTATTGTTACCAAATCATTGAAGAAATTATTTTTCATGATTACATACTAGTAATGGTGGTCACATCAATCTTGACCATTGTCCAAAAAAATATTATTATAATAGATAAAACAAATTATGAATTATCCTTATCGACTGTCGATCAATTGTTTTATGATCGACAATATCTAGAGTCATATGGGAAGAAAGATACTAATATAATACCTTTAAAATAAATTTTTAAAAGTAATGAATCTATATAATATGATTCATAAAATTGGTCCTTAAATTAATAATAACTCTTAGACATACAGATTTTCTAACTCATCTAAAAATTTTATCTCTAAAATCATTAAGAAATATGACACTTCATTCATTTGATCCACTATCTACCAAATGGTATGAAAATACCTCATAATCGTGGTTATTCTCATCATGAGGTCCGTACTCATGTTATCTCATTTCCATATTTGAACCACAAGTGTATGAGGAAAACCAACGGAATGCAGATGATTAGAAATTTCCCTATGAATAGAAATTCATCATCGAATAAAACTTGGTATGATCTTCTTATTTACATGTTTCCAAAATATTCCATTGAATTTCAGGATAAATAATCATCGACAGTTGATAAAAATATAACATAAAAGAATTAGAGTCCCTAATCTTACCCTCCATGAATAAACCTTTCACAACTAACATCATAGAGATATATATAACATTTTCATCGATGATGTATCCCACAAGAATAGAATCATCCACCTAGCTTGCATTTTTTCATCACCACACTATCTATGTTTACCATATGGCGCACCATCACACAATCTACCAAATATGACTTGGTAAAAAATGTGTAAATGTCACCACACAATAATCCTATTATGTATCCCCAAGATACTCATTCATAAAAATTATCATATGTGAATCCCCATGAAAAGTTCATACTCTATTATCCGACATATTTTGCATTTTTCCTAATAAATGCATCAAAAAATAACTACCACTCCCTATAAAATATTACATATCTACGTAAAATATAGAAGCATTCAGCACCTAATTCCTCATCCTAAAGCTCAAATAATTCTATGAGAAGATATATTTGAGGTTCTTGTGGTCTGTGTAATCAAAATAGACTCTCAATGGAGAGATAAAACTGAAACATAAAAGAATGGACTATAGATAACAAATCAAATTCATGTGATTGGTATTTATATTGATTTGGTAATAGCTAAAATGACCTGTAATAGAATACCTAATAACTCTACATTCACAAAACACCCAAAAAATAACAAGAGGAATTATAAAAAATTACATACCCAATCCCGGGCTCATGAAATATCACATTCTAATCAACAATCAGCCTTCACTACATCCATTGTATTTACTCGTCATTATTTTAATTAAACACAATAACCACTCCTTTCTTTTTGAGCCTAGTAATTGGTTTTGATAAAATGGTAGAATTTTTTTATAAACCATTTTTTATCATCCACCAAAATAAATAATGAACATGACCACAAACACATTTATGGGATGAGGCCATTAAATTATCCCCACAACCTTATCTAGGTCCATAACAATTCCCACCACAGAGATAACTTTTCCAATGAACCATACATTATGAATCCAAAAGTGACACTTCAAAATATTGGGGTACAAATGGTCCACTTAAAGAGTGTTTCATATAATCTCCATACTTCCTTCATGAATACATGATGTATTTTAGAACATTAGGATATCATATATGAATAAAATGATTATAGTGTTATGATATAGAAGAAAAAAACTTTTCATGAGATCCATAAAAATGGGTGGTAAAATTTCCAACCCATAAAATAATAAAAAATTCACATATTTATATGCCAACTCCTAAATAATGGTGTTGGAAAATCAATTTTTTACTTGTAGCTGATGCTATCCTGGAATACAATCTATCTTAATGACCCACTGGGCTCCCCATAACTGATAATAGGGATCATAAATATTTGGTAAGATATATATTTTCTTCAAAATTACATAATTTACATTCCATTTTTATATACATAACCATATACTATAGACTATAGTCATGGAAAAAACACAACAGATCCCTAAATAGATATGTGTAGTCTTAAAGAGCATGATTCCTCCAAATCATCAAACTAAATCCTTAAATCACTCATATTTATTAGTTTCATGTGGTAACGAGGGATGATTATTGGTTTCCATAAATACACAAACTGAATTTAAAACTAAATTCCCATGCCTGGAGGAAGACATGTTATGTCACCTGGAAAGACATCCTAATATTTTCCCATCATTAAAGGAATTGAAGATGATATTACTGGATTTTCCATAATATTCATGACTAATACTTATTCAATTATATCTCTGATCTAACTTAGGGTTTTTTTCATACTACATTCTCCAATGTCACACTATTTTATCATCACAATAATCTCCCCCTCGGGGTTTTAATGGTTAAAAATATCCAATAAAATTATATGTGATCATGAATTTTTTTATCCACTCCATCATGATGATCACATGAAAATTGGCCATATTAATGATTATGAAGAATGATAAATAACCATATCAAGGAAATAAAACATGAAGATTAATACAATTATGAATATACAATACTTTCTTTTCTATGTTCATATCTAGTTATAGAATCTAGAATGATTAATTTTAATTTATTCCAATCTCAGTAACAATTTGAGTATATATAAATGAATGAAATGTACTAGTAACAAACAAATTAGTTGAATGAATATAGATTATTGAAAACATAAATCCAATGGTTTATTTTCCCTCTCTATTTTCCATCATATCCTGTTCTATCGAAACAATTTGTTTACCAATGTTCTATGGCCCTTCCTTTTTTTTATAAGAGAGCTGGTGCCTCAGTCAAAGACCAAGGAACAATTTATTGGATAAAAGTAAAGGAGTTACAAAATTCTGAAATATAGAGTCTTATTACAATCCTTATTAAATAAACGGAGCATATCATCAGGCAAAATATCCAACCAAGTAATGGCCTGATAATCCACTTTTGTTGGCGAGACTATCGGCAACCATGTTCGCTTCGCGAAACACATGAGTGGAAATGTAGTTGAGGTTCCTGAGCGATGTAAGACATTTCATCCATCGAGAAGTGAGCGGCCAAGCAAGGTGCACCACGCCCTTCCAGATAGCTTGAAAAACAGTGGTTGAATAACATTCAATCCACAAGTTGTTCCAACCCCTCTGCATGGCAAAGTCCACCGCATGAATGACTCCCAACATTTCCACTTCCAGAGCCGAGGATGTACCACAACCACCAAAGAAGTAGCCAAGTCATCTGCCATGCGAGTCTCTGAAAATGGCCCCACAGCCTGCCAGACCCGGATTACCTCTAGAAGCGCCGTCAACATTCACATTAATCCATCCTGGCAGCGGGGCTTGCCAGAAGAACTCAAAGGTACGGCGGGGTAGCCTATAAGAACCAGAAATTCTAAGCCGACGAAGGATCTCAAAATCACAAACAGATTTGTCACAATGATCCTTCTGAAGAGAGTCATCATCCTTTATAGAAATTAGAATACGCATTTTACCTACATTGACACTGAACGAGTAGAAATTATGAATAAAATTATTTCTGTCATACCAGATCACATGCAGGAGCTCAGCGACCGCAGCCAGAAAAATATTCCTGATTTTCTTAGAAGAATCCGAAGTCACACAAAGATGAATATGAGAGCTAATGGAATCAATGAGAGACCATATGCAACCAAAAATGTCAGAAATGTAATTCCAAAGAGCAGCAGCGGTAGCACAATATAAGAACAAATGGTTAGCATCTTCACGATGTTGGTTACAAATATGAAACCTAGAGCAAAGAATAATCCCAAAAGATTGGAGGCACACATCAGTGGGGATCCTATTATGAGCAAGACTCCAAATTATAGTAAATCTTGAGGGTTTGATCCAAGGTTTGTTAAAGGCTTTCAACCAGATACTGTTGGAATTAGAGTTACTAATGTTATTATTGTAGAAACTTTTTGAATCTAGGACATCGTTAAAGGCAGGTTCCCAAATAAATAAATCATTAGTATCAGAAAAATGATAATTGTCAATGATGTGACTAATGTGGTCTGGAAGGATGATTTCATGTGAGTTAACAACATCCTGAATAGTGGAAGTTGTGTTTTCAGAACTTGTGGTGGACGTAAGCATAGATATTAAAGGGGCACCAGTCCAATTGTCCAGCCAGAAGTTCAAAGAGGAATCAGTAGTAACCATCCATCTAGAATTGCTCATGATAGCAAGGAAAGAATGTCTAATGGAAGGCTAGATGTTAGAAGTAATGTAACCAAAGTTACCATTCCGAAGCTTATTAACAAATCTTTTCCTAAGAAAATCCAAGGAATCAGAGTTACTATGAATAATATTCCAGGTCATTCTAGCTTGAAGAGCTTCATTAAAAAGCTTAAGGTTCTTAATACCCAGACCACCCCTATCCAGGGGTTTACAACAAGTGACCCAAGGAATAGTGACAAGTTTTATTTCAATCATACTACCAGTCCAGACAAAATTTTTAATGCAAGTGTTGATTCTCTTCAGAAGGCTGGCGGGCCACTTGTAAACCATCATAGAGTAGACCAACTTGGAAATAATAGTAGACTTGACAAGACAAACCCTTCCAGCCATAGAAAGAGATTTACCTTTCCAAGAAGAGAGTTGTTTGAGAATTTGATCCACAATGTTGTGAAAATATCTTGATTTTGGATTACCCCAAAAGATAGGGACACCTAAATAAGTAAAAGGATAAGAGCCTTATTTTATTCCTAAGTAATCAGTGATGTGGTTTTTTCTGCTGGGGGAAAAATGTTTCCCCAAGAAGACCAAGGATTTGTTCCAACTAATCGTTTGACCCAAAATGTCTTCGTAATGTGCCAAGGAACTTTTGAGATTTTTAATGTTCCGAATATCTCCCTTAAGGAATAAAATGATATCATCAGCGTATAAGAGATGAGTAGGAACATTTAGATTTCTAGCATCTTGAATAGGGATGACTTTATTTTGATTCACAAGACTCGTGATGAGCCTACTTAAATAATCCTCGGCAATAGTGAAAAGAATGGAAGAGAGGGGATCACCTTGCCTAACCCCCTTGGTACATTTGAAAAAACCTTTAGGGGGACCATTGACCAGCACAGAGATAGAAGCTGAATTAAATAAGGTTCATATCATGGAAATAAAAGAGTCATTAAACCCAAAGTTCCTAAGAACCATAAAAATAAAATTCCAGTCCATAGTGTCAAAGGCTTTCCTAATGTCTAATTTAATGGCCACACTGCCTCCTCTAGTGACTTTATTTAGTATATTAGTGCATTCTGAGGCAAGGCAGATACAATCTTGAATATTCTTCCTTTAATAAAGCCAAATTGGTTCCAAGAAACAATTTTTTTCGTGATGGAGGTGAGACGATTACCAAGGAGTTTTGTAATAACCTTATAGAGAGTGTTGATGAGAGCAATGGGACAGAAAAGATGAATTTCATCAGCATTATCCACTTTAGGTATGAGAGCAAGGAATTGGGCATTTATCCCATGCGGAAGGACACCATTGGAGAAAAATGATTTAACCAGATTGCAAACATCCATATGAATAAGATCCCAGTATTTCTGAAAGAAACCATTGTTGAACCCATCTGGTCCCGGGGCACTGTCAGGGTTAAGGCTGAAAATAGTGTCCTTGATTTCATGGTCCATAGGAATGCTTAAAAGATGATCATTGTCCTTAGCAGTGACCATATTGGGAATGATTTCAGGGAGGAGATCCTTATTAACCTCCGTACCATTAAAAAGATTATGGAAATAATGAACAACATGATTAGAAATGCTATCTTCAGTGTCAAGAAGGGTATCATCAACTTTAAGAAGGGAAAGTGGCTTACTAATTTTCCTGATTCTTTGAAGAGCATTATAGACTTTTGTATTTCGGTCACCATCCGATTGCCATTTAGTTTTGAAGATTTGCTTGTGCATGTAATCTTTGTGCTTCAGAAGAGAGCTAAGCTTAGAAGTGATAGAAACCGCAGCTTGATGGTCTAGAGAAAAATCAGAATAGGTATTGGAGATTTGGATACGAATAAAATCATTCTATGGCCCTTCTATTATTATGCGTGAATTTCATGAATCATCTTCATCCGAGGGGACTGAAGAAACTACTGAGGAATCCTTATTTCACTATGATATTTTCTACACCAACATGGATATGTTTTATTAGAATAGCTTCACTGAATAATTCCTATATTTCCCAATCAATGACATTACTTATTTCACCTTTCATATAATTTATTAAATTTTCTCTTTCATCCTTATTTATAAAACATGGTCAAATCTCCTCCCATAAAGTGAGTAGAAGAATCCATTTTGTTATCCAACATTCATAAACCTTTTTATTAATTCTAATCCTTCCCCTTTAATAACATAATTATCCAAAATCTTTTTTTCCAGTAAGTCATCACATTTTCTCACTATGGATAGAATAAAACTTGGAAACCTATTCTTATCTACCCCTATCAAAATTTTAGACCTTTTGAAGGATATGAGGATATTGTAAAATCCACTAACATGTAATATCCGCACTGGATTATGGCTAATCATTACCATCCTAGATTATTTCAAATCAATCCGAGATAAAGGTGTTGAAAAATATAACAACTATGTTATGTGAACTGTGTACGTAGAAACTAAAAATTTCAATTACTAATTAAATATACACTCTTTATCTTAATATTGATTCAGTCTCCCGATTAAAGACTCCTTGAAGAATAGAACCTTGAATGTCTACCATGTAAGAAAATCATCCCCTCCTTCCTGACCCCTGACACCCCCACCAACTCCATCTAGGTCCCTAAATCATAATGGAAACAATCTTGACCTATCAATATATTTTATTGTCCACAATGTCAAAAATTCCCTATATGATATGAATTCAAATATCATAATTCTATGGAAAATTGGTTCACTAGAATTCTAGTGGATGCTATAGATCAAAATATAGTGCGTGGTTGGAAATTATCCTCTATATAACATTGGTATAATAAAGATTCATTGCCTCAACAACTAACACAAGGGAAGAAGAATGATCTAGTGAATCCTCCAAATATACTAATGTGGAATTAGTGCATCATACCGAGAATCATAAATAAAACATCAATGATGTGTGATTTTTTAAAATGTGCAAGGAATTTTAGTGTCCCATAAATAAACCTGGTTCTATAATTATAAGGCACACATGTGGGATTTTCATGAAACCTATCCAATGTTGATACCCATAAAAAAGGAACAAACCTCCTTGAGCTAATAAACACTCTTCATACAAAATTTTATAAAAAATAATATATATATATATATATATATATCTAGAGTATTCAATTAAAACTAACAAGTTATAGCCTCGAAGAATCAAAACTACGGATAGCAAAGATATAAATATATTAGAATAAATACATTTGTATGAAAAATATATAACACAAATCAGGGTTTTAAATAAAAAAACTCTAATACCACATACAAAAGGTTATCATATTTAATGTGATCCTATGTACCTACACATGATTTATCGATCCAATTAAATCCAACAAAATGACAACATCACTTAATAATGAAGGTCCCCATGAAATTATAAAAACTAAACTATAATAATAATCATATAAATGGTAAATCATACAGTGTTTGAACATGTGTTAGCGGAAAACACATGAAACTCCCCTTCCTGGGTCCCAACCTACATATATCCTTCATATTTCCCCCAAAAATATAGTTAATAATAAATAATGATGGAAACCCACCATTGATACCACTTTGTTACATCCCAACTATATTCATTGAATTCAATCTAGAATACAAAATGGCCCCATCTATGGATCCCTATACGCATAAGGTTTCTGAATATCAGTGATAGCCCAAATACATTCAATGGGGATACAATACCATTAGTATAATTAAATACAAGAATAAATAATATCACAACGTAAATGATAATAAATTCGATAATAATGACATGGATGCATCTAAAATCATATAATAATAAAATTTCCATGGTCCACAAATGTGGTTGGTCAAAGTATATTATAAATAATATATGTAACTAAATAAACATTGTGGTGTCAGTCACATTTCTGTCCTTTTGAAAACTCTGATAACCATGATCCATCTTCTAGCTTCTTGTCACTAAGGCCTCTCCCTTTATAACATCACTAATAATAAGTCCACACGTGCATTGAGATAACCGTTAATTTTATGGGTATAAACACTATTGGACCCAAAAAATGAGTACTTAACATGAGTTCAGATGAATAGAAGTGTATTACATGATAATAAATAAATGAAAAATAAATAACAAACAATCACATAGAAAACTATAGTCATCCAACCAAGCATCCAAAAAAACTGAACAACACCTCCTTCAACTACATATCATAAAAATACTATATATGTTGTAAATTTCCTGACATAGACCATAATATGTGATATCAATTTCCATTAATAATACAATATGGCTCCATGCAGAAACATTTCCATGTACCTTTGAGGAAAATAACATAAAAAATTAAAATAAAAACAATACATAATACATTTGAGTAAATGAAATTTTATTCTTAATTAAAAGCTCTAGGGAAACCCTCGTACCACATGTCAAACCAATTCACCACATTTGAGAATCCCATCACTACATACACTACCCCCTCTAAGGGGGTGACCAAATCTTTCAAGGACACATGTCTACCTAGAAAATAAAAATAGAGGATCCACTATCATATCACAAAACCAAATATAATGAATTACATTGAAATGTAAATTTTAGCATAAAAACATGAAATTAAAATCCATATACTCACATTGAAGTGGTCATATTTATCATGCACTCCTAGGATAGACATGAAAAAGCTAATGATTGATGTCAATAATTTATATAGTACATAAGAAGACAAACTCATATGATGAAAGATAGTATATACATAATCTCTACAAGTTAAGGGACTTCTTCAAGAACACAATTTCAATGTCAAAATTCCTCATGAAAAAAAAACCATATCACACCACCACATATATAGGATGCATCGCAAATTCCAAAGATCTTATAATAATTTATATTCAATTTTACATCATAGGGGAGGTAGGAAATAGAATGGGTGTTGGAAGATCCCTTGAATAATCCATAGTGTCACCATATGTTTGACAGGGAAACTAGAGAGAAGTCATGGATGAAGGGTCTTTCGGAATTTATTGAAATTATAAAAAAGGCCTCATGACACAACCTACCTGGATATGCCACAATACGTCCCATAATCAAGGGGGAGATGATGCAGTGATGTTATACATTCCATAGTGGTGTATCATCGAATGAATGTATAGATTCGATGTGATTGTAAACCAAGGGATCCAATCAACGAAATATGAAATCAAAATGAATATTTAATATCTAAAATTCATCCTATAAACCATCAGTGTGAATCTATGATGAAATAAAAAATTTATGTCTTCGTGACCTGAAATTTGAAGAACCACAAAAAATCCAACTTCAATCATCAATTCCATAGATAATACTCAACGCCATTTCCAACTCAAAAATCCTAATCATCCATAATTATCTGTTATACCACAGTTCTGCAAAAAATTTGGTCTTATAGACTCTGTAACCAAAAATATATACCATTCCATAAAATATAATTCACCCTAAAAATTTCTTTTAGATTATTCTATTTCAACCATAACCAAAACTAGGATATATCATTAAATATAAGGGTGATAAAATTAAAAAAAATCATTTGGGTGATTTTATAGAACAATTCACTTGGTACTATAATTATATTATGATTTATGGGAATTTTTATAAAAACAAATAAATTTTAGTAAAACATTATGTTTTTTAACAAAAATATAACATCATGAAATAATAATTTTTATGGTAAAGTTTTAAGATAAAATTATAAGTTTTATGGAAATATTATTTCCCTAATGAACAACCATAACATGAATTATAATAAATATATTTGTTTTTAGTATAACCATTTAAAAAATATCTACACATGTATACTATTTCATGGTTCAATGTTTTTCCTCTTCAGAAATCACCATTAAAAAACATCTTGGGAATATAAACAACATCATCATTCATGGTTTTGGATAAACAATATTTAACTAAAAGTCGTTTATAACCCTCATCAGGTTAATAACTTATGAAATTAAACCAAATAAAATGTATTTCTTTAACTATCTAATATTATTATATATCATGACAATTCATTCAATTGATTAATTATTTATTAAATAAAAATCAGTAACCTATTTAAATAAATTAATTATATTATGAATATTATTACTATATAGTTAAATTTGATTCCTATTATCATAATTCATTACATAAAAGGGTTATGTTCTTTGTTTTACATATATTTCTTAAATTCCATTGTACTATGATAGCGATTAATTAAATTATTTATGAATTCTTTAATAATAATTGGATTTGATTTATGTATACTGGATGTCACAAACCGTCCCCCGGGGCCCGTATCGTGACTACCCCAAGCCCACCTTCCATAGACTAGGGGATGGCGACAAGCACCAATGGAGTAAATCCATAAAATTGTAAGGCATTGCCTTTATAACTATAAACAAAGACATTAGAGTACACCACTAGAAGCAAAACACCATGTAAAAATGTATTCAAATAAAGTGATGGAAAGTAAATAGGGGCCGGAAATACAATCCCAATAAGAAAGTACAAGTACAACTTAAAGAATATACAACTAAAGAAAAGTAATGAAGCTACTATGTCATCCTCTAGGGTTCCAACCTGAAGGGTAGGTAAATATATCCTTCTCAGCACTCCCATATGTATGTCTCCTCTATGTACCGTCATGCTTTATAGTCTACCTCTGGGTACCATGTACTCCTGCTACTCTCTGCCTCAGTCCGTGCTATCCATCGTCTACAACCAACACAACATGGTGCGGGAATAACCTGTATAGGGTGAGTATAATGATACTCATTAGGGACCTCGAGACCCTCAAGGTCTCACAAAATCTAACAAGGATAAACCACATAGTATGAATTCAACGGATAACCATTACTTAGTTATATGCCCATACAAATACCAAAGATACCAAGTAATCCATCTCAATCACGAGGAAGACACAACAATACTGACTCAACTCAACTAGTATTTTATTCTATTGATGGTATCAATATGAACCCTCGGAAACTAGAGAACTCATTATTTGTCAAGTACAGTGGGTCTACCGTGTCACACAGAGATGCTTCCCACTAACTTGGACTGCTGAGGTACTCCTTTTATCGAGTACCGTGGGTTTGTCGTGCTCACACAGTGGCTCTCCCCACCGTGGGTCTGCTGCGCATACACAGAGGCGCTCTCCTAGTAGCCTGCTAAGGTACTCCTCGTGTCGTGTACCAAGGGTCTGCAGCATTCACATAGAGGAAATCCCTACTTTGGGTCAGTCATGCTTACATAGAGGCCCTCCCCACATGGCTAGTCGAATCACTCCATGTCTAATCGTTTAGTAGTTGTCAAGTCTCAGACCGCTACTAGGTTCCCGCACAAATTGCTGATCATCTCTGGAAGATCCGCCCACAAGATATTGGTTGATACTCTAACTGTCATGAAGTCCCATTTAGATGTATCTCAAAAGTCCACCCCGCCTAAGAGGTCTCAACACAACTGATGGCGTGTCAATCGGACTTCCGGTCTGTGAGTTATTAGCCTTTTAGTCTTGGGGGATCCATTGGGTTCGTGTACGATCCATCCTGATCGTAACTCAAAAATACCCCGAACGCCGATGGGGTATACTCAAAGAGACCGTTGATCTCCATGAATACCAGCACTATTGACAGTTTGATAAATGGTCGTCTGGTGCCAAAGTTATGGCCAATGTATGTAATGGGTCTGTAATGGGCTCGGGTCTGGTCCGACCCAGTCGGACCGACTTGACCCAACCAATTCTGGGCCGACTCGGTTCGGGTCAATCCAGTCAGACTCGTTGGGTCTGACCTAGCCCGGTGGGTGAGTATGCCTGCTATGTTTTGTCCTGGTTTGCTGGCCCCGGCCCAGCAGACTACGATGGCGGTTCGGCCCGGAGGTCGCCACATAGGAGACTCGGCCCAACGGTCAGGGCTAGTTTGGCCAGCGCTACGATGGGCGTGGCTCAGGTGACTTGACTCGAGAGGTCAGAAGCAGGCCGTGCATGTTGCGGGTAGGGCGCAGGGGCGCATGGGCAGCGCACGGGGGCCCCGAGCAGTTGCAAAAGTGGCCAGGCAGGCCGCGGCAAGGCGCAGGGGGCACCGGGAAGGGCGTCGCGGGGTGCCGGGGCGCCGGGCAGAGCGAAGAAGTGCGGTGGGGCACCGAGAAGAGCACAACCGGGCTCCGGGGGCACCGGGGAGGGCGTGGGGTGTAGGGAAGGGCGTATGGAGTAGGGCGGCGCGCAGGGCAGCGAGCGGGGGTGCGGGCAAGCACGCGGGGGCGTCGTGCAGGGCCCCAACAGGGCCTGGCAGGCTGTGGGTTAAACTGGGGCGCATGCCAGGCATTGTGGCAAGAGGCCTTGGGTAGGAGGCTCGAGAACAGGTCGGTCGACACTGTTCATCCGGGAGAAATGGTGCGCCGTGATGGCAGCACGATTCGCAGAGGCCGCGGGTAGCACAGACCTCGATGTTGACACCTTCGTCATCATCGCCTCATCACCATGCCGTAGAACATCACCATAAGAAATAAGACCGACAGAGGGTGTCAGGCCATGTATGGTTGGCCCACACCCTCCTCTTTTAGGGAGGTATGATTTTGCTCATCAACAAAATTATATGATCAATAACACATCCACAACAATCTTTTTTATCCAATGAAGAAGATAGTAATAGGTTATAATAATATCATGCAATAAACCCTTTACCTTTCTCGTAGTTGGTTGATGTTGGCGCAAAAAGGCAGACATCATTCATTGACGGAGTGGTGGAAGAAGACGTAAAGGATCGTGGTTCATCGCGTCTGCCACGCACTTCTGAACCCATGTTGTGTCGGCCCGTTGATGACGCTCCACGTCGGTAGGTGTCCAAGGTAGAAGTCGAAGTAGGTCGGTATTCTTCATTCATCGTTGGAGAGGCGTAATCTTCCATGTGTTGGGCGTCACGTCACTTTTCCAGCGTTTAATTTTTTGGTGAAGCCATCCCAAAACCTCCCCCAAAGATACCGTTAATTAGAAGAGGGAGGGAGGTAGGTGACGATCATTGAAATTTATGACGGATCATTTATTAGGAAACATCCTAAATTCCAACGATGTGGTTAACTAAAATTAAAAGGAGGAAGCCCATTAAGTTACGCTGGACCAATGTAAGAGGCGCATTGGCTTTAATTAATTTGAGGATTCCAAGATGCTCCCCCCTCATTAATGAGGGGAGTTGAGAGGTTTTCCTCTCCTCCCATTACTAGGGGAGTTAAGCCCCGTGTGGTCCCCACCTCATTTATCCTCACATGAGAGGGTGAGTTCGCGTGGGCCCCACCACCATAACCTTTAATGTGAGGTTAAGGTGCGGTGGCCCTACCTCCAACTTCCTTGAGGTGGTTTTAACCACTGAACCTTCACATGGTAGCTAAAAATAAAATAAAGTGTTATCTCACTTTATTTTATTAATTTTTTTTATAAAAACCCAAAATCAAACTTTTACTCTTGACCAACTGTCTTCGAGGTGAAAGTCTCCTTAAGTGTATATTGGTGCTACGAGTTCAACGGTGCCATCTGATTTCAATTCCGTGCATCGGATCAAATTTTACAGAACATCGCTCGTGCATTTACTAAACATACCTGAAATTGTTTCGTAAAACAATTATCAATCACCCTCGACCCGCACCGGTTGAGGTTAGGATTTTCTTCGGTGAAACACACCCCAAAAAACCCAACAGTACTCTCAGATTTTCAATCCAAGTAACCGTTTAGAAGTTATGAATTTTACAATAAAATAATTTTCACTTAACTATTTTATTTGCGGCCAAAAACTTAATTTCTCTTGTGGCACGTACCGTCCAAATTTAATATCTTCTTAAAGAAAGAATACAATCATGAGTTCAATGGTGGTCTCAATTTTTTAATTTGAATTACAGTTTGTGAGTTATAAGTATTTGAAAAATAAAAAAAAAATTATTTAATTATTTTATTTACGATTATGCCATTTTTGGGATTCCTCATAGGAGGCCCGCACCGACTAATCTTAAGTCACGCAAAGGGTAAACCCGCCATCTTGAGCGCAATGGTGCCCCCAGATTTATGATCTTTGATACCATTTATGAGTTATTAATCTTTTTCAGGAAAATTACTTAAGAGCATTAACTTAATATTAACAAAAACTTTGACGGATCATTCCGGGAACTCTGGGACTCAGAATCGTGCGCCGTCAAATTTTGCAGACAAGTAAAATTCCCATATAAATAAAATAAATTACATGGAAATTCTGGGTCTTTACATTCTCCCAACCTTAGGGCTCTACATCCCCGTAATCCACAACTCATAACTAATGGAACAAGTGGGGGTACTGAGCATGCATCTGAGCCTCCTGCTCCCCATGTGCTCTCTTGGATGTTCCCGTGCAACCATCTAATGAGAACCAGAGGTATCAATTGTCCACGAAGGACCCTCTCCTGTCAATCCTCCATATCTACTAGAACCTCCGTAAATTTCTCCCCATCATCAATGTTCATATCTCCATGGTCGATGATGTGGGAAGGGTTGTGCACGTATCCCCTCAGCTAGGACACATGGAAGACATCATGCACCCGGTGCAACTGAGGTGGAAGAGCTAAGTGGTATGCCACATCGCCAACTCTGTTGAGGACCTGAAAAGGTCTGAGGAAACTCAGAGATAACATGCCTCCTTGTCCAAATCTCCATACACCTCATCAAGGTGAGACCTATAAAAATACATGGTCTCCATCGTTGAACTCCAGAGGTCTCCGTCTCCTATAAGCATATGACTTCTGCCTGCTCTGTGCAGTCTTCATCTGCTCCTGGATGATCTGCACATTCTCTTTGGTACATCATACCATCTCTGGTCAGTAGGAGGTGGGCCGACATGGTGAGACGGTCGACGATCACCCAAATAGAGCCATGTCCCCCGAACGTATGTTGAAGAACCGTCACGAAGTCCTTGGTTATCTCATACATATTCCACTTTGGGACCTCTAAAGGCTGAACCAAGCTTGATGGTACCTGATGATTCCCCTTCACTTATAGAAAAGTGAGGCATCGAGAGACAAACTATGCTACTGCCTTCTTCATACCTGGCCACCAGTGCTGTCATCGAAGGTCCTAGAACATCATCACCACTCCTGGATGTACTGCTAGAGGGGATGTGTGAAACTCCCTCAACACTTACTCCTAAAGTGAAACTGGAACCATAGTACGTTCTCTGAAGAGGATGACGTGCTCCCCACCTTTAGAAAATACATCATGTGCCTATCCTGTGGATATTTGAGAATGTCATGTCTCACAGTCAGTGTCCCCATGCTACACCTCCTTGACTCACTTAAGAAGTGGGGGAGCGACCGTAAAAGATTGTAGGAAATGCTACTCCATCTATATCCACAAAGGATATCTGTAAAGTATCTAGCTGCTCTGTCGCCTCTCCTAGTAGTTGTATACCAGACCTCCTACTGATGCATCTGCAATAACATTCCCCTTCCCATGAGTATAGACTATCTCGAAGTCAAAGTCCTAGAGGAACTCATTCCACCACCACTATCCTAGGTTCAGTTCCTTGTGAGAGAAGATATACCGGTGACTCTTGTGATCAGAGTACACGGTAAACATTCACCCATCATATAGTGCTTCCACTTCTTCAAGAAGAAGACCACTACTGCTAACTCTAGGTCATGGGTAGTGTAGTTCTTCTCGTGTTGTATTAGCTACCGAGAACGATACACTGTCACTGCTTACTCCTGCATCAGGAAACACCTGAGTCCAGTCCATGATGTGTCGTAGTAGACTAAACTCCCTACGCCTTCCCCGAGAAGCCTCAAGATGGGGCACTAGTCATCCTCTGCCTCTGCTCCTGAAAGCTCTGTTGGCATCTCTCCGACCACATGAAGGGTTTCCCCTTCTTCTCCAAGGCTGATAGTGGTGTTGTAAATCTATAGAAATATGGAACAATATAATTTCTAGGTGACTCATGAGTGATCGGTTGCACCCTTTTATGCATGAGTCCATCATGTGCTGCCTGGGTTTTCCATTTTACTGACAAAGGAAAACCCTATCCCAATGTTGTAGATAAACCACAACCTTTTTCCCTAATATAGCCAATCTATGTATGAACAGTGGTTTCCCAGTCCATAACCAAACTAACGTTGTAAGTCCTCGATGCTTCCACCAAGTGGTTCCAATCAAAACTCTAGCCTCAAGGGTTAGATCACACTATCAGTATAAGTGTGATTATCAATTCACCTCCCAAAGGTATCTCCAGATGCGAGGTTCAAGTCAACGGTTTAACTGGAAAATCTAATTCTTTGACAAGATTCATGGATTGAAGGAATGATTGGTACCTATGTCTATTTTTATGGAAACTAGTAGTAGACATAGACTCAACCTCGAATCATTCCCCTTTCCATTGGGTCACACGCCTTGACCACATGCAGCTACTCTCTTTCAATATCCTCTAACTCCCTGAGAGTGGAGGGGTCCACCTAAGGGGGTGGTTCTAACATGTCGAAATGTAAAACACATTATGCTGCTCTCCTAGATCTCCTTCCACATCTGCTGCTCTGCAGATTCATCTGTCCTTAACACTTCTTCTTCCCAAAACATTTTTTCATGCTCAAGTCTCTGAGACTAGCGTTGGTTTCCTACTTTCCCACTGCTAACATTCACTGGTTGTATCCGCTCATCCAAAGAACATTCAACCAAAAAGGTCCTATCTAGCACCGTAACATAAGTAGGAATTCATAGATGAATTGTACTGGATCAGATTTCCTTTAAACACGCCTCGCTCGAAAGTTTGAGCCTTGAAACACTTCTCATACCATATTCATCGATTACAGGGAAAGATCAGTATCCATTGATGAATACTCAACTACTGACACAACGTCCTTCGGATGTTGTAGAATTTCTAGGGAACTCTCAACCACCTCCTCAGGAAATTCCTCAGCCGCTTGTGAGTTGGAATCTCTTCGGAACCTAAGGGGTATCTGATGCTGAAACACATGTAATCACTTAGACTACATGTGTCATCTACCGATACTGATGGTTGTAACTGCTGACCCAAAGGAAGTGATATAGCTGACACACTACCTTAAGGTACTATCTCAGGTAATGGTCCACGTAATAAAGTCTCATTACTGTGTAGACAAAACTCATGTTCACACACTGTAGAAAACTAGTAGCTAAGATCACCATATGCTCTAAAAGTGTCTCAACTAGGAGGTAAACTCTAGTAATCGCCTCCATCCAATCCTCTGCTACCTGAGAATCTGTCTCACCTAGAATCCTCAGAGGCCACTGCCGCTGGAACTCGTGCAACACGCTCAGTTGACATGCACCGTCCGCCAGTACGGCTGGTTTCATCTACTACCCAACGGGTGGTGGTTCTCCTAGTACACCACCCGATGGTGCCAACATAGTAAGAGGGCCCTACATCGAAGCATTGTCACTCAGTGGGACATCATCATTTACTCTCGTAGAACTCTAACTGGTTGTCTGCATGGAGGCTCCGTGAACAGATGTGACATGGTCAAAAGTTATACCTGGTGAGCTGAAGTAGTTGAGATGACTTAATGAAAAATTTTGACAACACGCATGCAACCGGTGTTTTCTTATATAGAGTCAGAAATCAAAATTCAGGGTCCTGGTGTATGGATATGTTGGCCACCACACCAACACTAGACTCCATGAACTGAAAACCACACTCAGTATGCTTAACACTATTGTTTCACAGAAAAGAAAGACCAGAGTCCTAATTTCTACGGTAGATCCGACTCCTCTGATACTAATTGTCACAACCCGTCCCCCGGGGCCTATATCGTGACTACCCCAAACCCACCATCCTTAGACCAGGGGCTGGTGACTAGCACCAAAGGCATAAATCCCTAAATTGGGAAGGAATTGCATTTATAACTATAGAAAACACATCAGAGTACACAACTGGATGAAAAAACCAAGTAAAATTGTATAAAAAAGAAGTGTTGGAAAGTAAAAAAGGGGCCAGAAATACAAGCCCAACTGGAAAGTACAAGTATAACTGAAATCAATTACAACTAAAGAAAAATAAATCTGATACTGGGTCATCTTCTAGGGTTCCTACCTAAAGGGTAGGTACAGATGTCCTCCTCATCACTCTCGTCCATCTGTCTCCTCCGTGTACCATCACGCCATATAGTCCACCTCTAGGTACCATCCAGTCCTGATACTCTCTGCCTCATTCAGCGATATCTGTGGTCTGCAACAAACACAACGAGGTTCGGGTGTAGCCCATGTAGGGGTGAGTATAACGATACTCAGTAGGGACCCTAAGACCCTCAAGGTCTCACAAAATCCAACAATGATAAACCACAAAGTATGAATACAACGGATAACCATTACTTATGTATATGAACATACATATACCTATCTTACCAAGTAATCCATCTCAATCACGAGGAAAACACAAATTTACTGACTCAACTCAACCAGGATTTTATTCTAGGGATAATATCAATCTGAACCCTCAGCTGCTGGAGAACTTTTTCTCTATTGAGTACAGTGGGCCTTCCATGACACACAAAGGTGATTCCCACTAACTTGGACTACTGAGGTACTCTTCCTATCGAGTACTGTGGGTTTACTGTGCTCTCCCAAAGGTGCTCCCCACAGTGGGTCTGCCGTGCTAACACAGAGGTGCTCCCAGAGTAGCCTACTATGGTACTCTACATATCGAGTACCATGGGTATGTTGCACTCAAAAAGAGTCTCTCCCCACTGTGGGTCTTCCACACTCACACAGAGGTGCTCCCCACTAGGCTAGTCGAATCACTACGAGTCGAATCGATCAGCAGTCATCAAGTCTCAGCCAGCTACTAGGTT
This sequence comes from Viscum album, assembly GCA_963277665.1. NCBI lineage: Eukaryota > Viridiplantae > Streptophyta > Magnoliopsida > Santalales > Viscaceae > Viscum > Viscum album. The sequence continues at coordinate 322,740,264 of OY728165.1, read as the reverse complement.
CCCGCACAAATGCCCGCTCGTCTCTGGAAGATCCACTCCATAAGATACTGTTTTATACTCCAACAATCACTAATTCCCATGTAGAAGTATTTTAAAGGTCCTCCACGTCGAAGAGGTCTCAACGCAACTGATGGCGCGTCAATCAGACGCCTGGTTTTTGAGTTATTAGCCATTTAGTCCTGGGGGCCCGGTTGGGTTCGTGTACGAACCAACATGACCGTAACTCAGAAATACCCCGAACTCTAGTGGTGTATACTCAAAGAGACCATCATTCTCCAAGAATACCAGCGCCACTGACAGTTTGTCAAACGGTCACCCGGTGCCAAATTTATGGCCAAAGTAAGTAATGGGTTAGTAATGGGGTCGGGTCCGGTCCGACCCGGTCGGACAGACGCGGACGAACTTACACTGGGCCGATCCGGTCTGGGTTGATCCAGTCAGAATCTCTAGGTTTGACCCAGCTCGTTGGGTGGGGATGCTAGCTATGTTTTGGCCCGGTCCATTGGGCCCAACCCAGCAGACTACGTGGGCGGTTCGACCTGGAGGTTGCCATGTAGGCGACTCGGCCCGATGTCAGGGGTCAGTTTTTTCAGCACCGCGAGGGGCGCGGCTTGGGTAACTCGTCCAGAGAGGTCAGCGGCATGACGCGCGGGTCATGGGCAGGCCGCGGGGGTGCCGGGCAGGGCAAAGTAGTGGTCAGGCAGGCCGTAGGGGCCTGCGGGCCGCGCTCCGGGACAACGTGCAGCACGTGGGGGCACCAGGAAGGTCGTGGAAAGGCACCGGGGGCGCCAGGAAGGGCACATCAAGGCGCTGGGCCTCCGGGGAGGCACATGAGGGTGCCAGGGGAGGTCGGGCAGGGTGTAAAAGGGAACCGGGCACTGGGCAGGGCACAGTTGGGAGCCGGGCGGGGCGCGCTGTGAGGGGCGGTGTGGGGGGAAGTGTGCAGGGGTGCGGCCAGTGTGCGGGGGTGCTGGGTAGTGCACTGGTGGGGTAGGGCAGGCCGTGAGTTCGGCCAGGGCGCACACTGTGATGGGCATCAGGAGGCTGCGGGTAGGCGGGTTAGGCACCACCTGGTCGGCGGTGTTTGGCCGGGAGCAACAGTGTTCCGCGGGGACAATGTGATTCGGGGAGGCCGCGGGTAGCGCGACCTTATTCGTTGTCGCCTTAATCGTCGTCGCCTCTTCGACTTGCCGTAGAACATCACCACAAGGAAGAAGACTGACAGAGGGTGTCGGTTCATGGTAGGTCGGCCCGCACCCTCTGCATTAAGGGAGGTATGATTTGGCCTGTCAAGAAACATAGATGATCTAAAACACATCCTCTATAATCTATTTTTATTAAATAAAGAAGATAAGAATAGGGTATAATAATATCAAGCAATAAACCCCCTACCTTGATCGTAGTTGGTGGATGTTGGTGCATAAAGGATGGCGTCGTTCATTGACGGAGTCACGGATGAAGACGTAGAGGATCATAGTTTGTCGTATCCACCAAACACTTCTAAACCCGAGTTGTGTCAGCCCATTGACGACGCTCTAAATTAGTAGGTGTCTAAGTAAGAAGTCGAGTAAGGTCGGAGTTCTTCATTCTTCGTTGGAGAAGGAATAATCTACCAAGTGTTGAGCGACACGTCACTTTGCTAGCGTTTCGTCTCTTGGTGAAGCCGTCCCAAAACCTCTCCCAAATCGTTCTTTAAATAGAAGAGGGAGGGAGGTAGGTAACGATCATTGGAATTTATGATGGTTCATTTATTAGGAACCTTACAAAATTCCAACAACATGGTTACTTAATATTAAATGGGGGAAGCCAATTAAGTTATGCTGGCACTATTAAAGAGTTGTGTTGGCTTTAATTAATGTGAGGATTCAAAGAGGATCCCCTACTCATTAATTAGGGGAGTTGAGAGGTTTTCCTCTCCACCCATTAATAGGGGAGTTCAGCCCCATGAGGTCCCCACCTCATTTATCCTTACATTGGAGGTTGAGTTCATGTGGGCCCCACCACCATAACCACTCATTGGAGGTTAAGATGGGGTGGCCCTATCACCAACTCCCTTTTTGATGTTTTAACCACCCAACCTCCACATGGATGATAAATGTAAAATAATGTTTTAACACACTTTATTTTATTAATTTTATTTTATAAAAACCCAAAAACTAACTTTTACTCTTGACTAACTATCGTTGAGATGAAAGTTTCCTTAAGCGGATAACGGCGCTGTGAGTTTAGAAGTGTGCTCATATTTCAATTCCAAGCACCGGTTTAAAAGTTACAAAATTCCACTCGCGCATTTACAAAACATAGCAGAAAAAAAGTTTGGAAAAATATTATGAGTCACCCTCGACCTGCGTCGGTCTAGTTTAGGCTCTGCCTAGGTGAAACACGCCCCAACGAACCCGACGGTACTCTCGGATTTTCAATCCGAGTTACCGTTTAGATGTTATGAATTTTACAATAAAATAATTTCCACTTAATTATTTTATTTGTGGCCAAAAACTAAATTTCCATGGTGGCCCGTGCCTGTAAAGACCCAACACACCCGTGGATTTTTTTAATACATGGGAATTTTACAAGTTCGTTGTTTCTGACGGTGTTTGATTCCGAGGCACGGAGTTATCAGAATCAAATTATGATATTTTGTTCAGGTACGTTCAGTAAACGCATGTGCATGATTTTATATATTTTGAATCGGTGCTCGAAATTGAAATTTTAGGGCACCGTTGAACTCGTAGTGCCATTATTCGCTTAAGGATACCATCACTGTAGTTGCATTTTATCGAGGTTGGAAGATAATTTTTGGGGTTTCTAAATAAATTAAATAAAAATATGTCTAGCATATTTTTATATGAGTGGCAGTTTAATCCTCCAAGGGGAGGTTAGTGGAGGGGCCCACCCACACATAACCTCCCTTGGAAGGATGATATAAGGTGGCGCCCACATGAGCATCAAACCCCCTTAACCCCCCTTTAATACATGGAACTCCCAATTTAATTTTAAACCTTCCTTCTTCCCTCATAATTTTTCTAACACACCTAAAGATTAATTAATGCATCAATTAGTTAATCTATTTGAAATCATTTGAAATTTTTTCAAACAATAAAATAATAGGAAAAGTGTAATATCTTATTTTGTTGTGTTGGCTACATTCATTTGGGTTGTTACTTTGAGAGTACTTGAGAGATTCATGGAGAACGACATCCTCTCCAACAATGAACAACATTCTCTCCGACGAAGAACGAGGACGACGCTCTATCTCGGGATCGGCGGCGTGTGACGGGCGCAACATACAACGATGACTTTGAATTCTTTTCCAGCACCATCAACAACGTTCATCGAAACAAGGTAGGGGGATTTGAATTATTTTTAAATATGAGAATAAACCTCTGTTCTTTGTCGTACAATTTTCTAGTTTTGTAAGCCAAATTATATCGCATAAGGAGGAGGGTTTGGACCGCACGAACATGGCCCAACCCTCCCCCCTTTGTTTTTTTCGTATGATGATGATGAAGGAAGAGATGGAAGGGCGCGGTGCCGATGCACCGCGCCGGAGAAGAGCCACAGCCAGGCAGGCCGCAGTGGATGGAAGAGGCACGACACTGCCATGTTGTGCCGGAGGAAGAGGGGATGTGGCCATCCGGGCCACGACGAACGAAGACGGAAAACCGCCATCGCGCCGTGCCACGAGAGCCTCTCGGCCCGACCGCCCCATAGTTGGGGCGCCCCTTGGCCGGACCCCCATGGCCGGGCCCCCACGGCCGAGAAGCCCATCGGTCGGGCTGCCACGGGTCGGGCCACGCTCAGGTCGGGCCGCGCCTTCGAGCCGGAGCGCGCCTTCGGGTCGGGCCGCGCCTTCAGGCTGGGCTGCGCCTTCGGGTTGGGCCCCACCTTCGGGCCTGACCGACCACTCGGGTCAGGATGCAACCCTAGACTGGGTCAGACCCCGGTTCGGACTGGGTCGGTCTGGGTCCTGCCCGACCCAGTCAGACCGGACTTGAACCCATTACGATCTAATAGACCTTTTAGCCTGCATTTTGGGCTACGGGTGTCCGAATGATGAACCATCGGCAGCGATGGAATTCATGGAGTAATAAGATTCTTTTGGAATACCCTGCTCATGGTTTGGACATAGTTGGGGTATGGTCGGGTTGGTTTGACCCTAAAAACCAACCGGGGCAATGTAACTCACAAACCATGCGTCCAATTGATGCACCGTCTCTCGCGTTGAGTTATTTATGATGAGACAGATCTATGAGATACATCAACTCAGGACATCATGATAGTTTATGTAATGACACTTGGCTCGAGGAGCGAACCCTCCTAGAATCGATCGTGATGTTTACGGGGACCTTAGGGCTGGCTGCGACTGTGATGACTTATGTACTGGAATCCTTCGTGGGTTTGAAAACAATGACTATTGTACTTGAATCATCCATGGGTTTTTAAAGTGATGAATAATGTACCAGGATCCTCCGTGGGTCCGACAGTTCTGACTTCTGTTCCTGGATCCTGTGTGGGTCCGACAGAATAGCTGGTCCTATATCCTGTGTGGGTCCGACAGCTTAGCTGGTCCAGTATCCTGTGTGGGTCCGATAACATAGATGAATAAGTGATTAAATCTGATCAGATATATCTCATTAAAAAAGATTTATACCTGTGTGATATGAGTCTTGACTATCAGTCAATATTATCAACATGATTGACTTTACTTCCTTTGTTGAATGGGTTGTGCTTGGTCTCAAGAGTTGGAGCCGGAATGTGTAACATAGGTATAGGTATAAGCATATACCTAAGTAGGGCTGGTAGATACATCATGATTGAATCTTTCATTTGTGGTTTATATATAGTGGATTGTAGGAGACCTTCAAGGGTCTTGGGGTCCCCAACTGAGTATTGTTATACTCACCCCTGCATGGGTTTCTCCCACACCTTGTTGTGTTATGTGTAGACGACAGACAACAGTGATCGAGGATGAGGGTGACGGATGGGAGGCTACACGGAGCTGGACTAGATGAATGTACCACATGGACAAGTTGTTCGAGTTTTGTACCTATCATTCATGTAGGAATCCCCGGTGGATGAACCAGGAGCATTGTTTCCCTTTTTTACTTGTACTTGTACTTGTTGTTCAATTGGGTTTGTATACTGTCCCACATACCTTCAGAACACCTTTCTTTTTCTATATAAGTACTTACTGCCCCTATTCCTTGTGTTCAGACTATGTGTGTTATAGTTTTGAAGGAAATTCATTCCCTTTTATTGGGATTGTGCTTTTGGTGCTAGTCGCCATCCCCTGGCCTATGGAAGGCGGGCTTGGGGTAGTCACGACAATGGCCCCGAGGACGGGTCGTGACAGCACCGACCAAAGTTAGTATCTGTTTAAAGAAAGCATACACTCACAAGTTCAATGGTGGTCTCAGATTTTTAATTCGAGTTACCATTTGTGAGTTATAAGCATTTGAAAAATAAAATAATTTATTTAATAATTTTATTTACGATTATTCCATTTTTGGTTTTCCTCACAGGAGGGCCGCACCGACTAATCTTATGTTACGCCATGGGTAAAATCACCATCCTGAGCACAACGGTGCCGTCAAATTTCTGATCTGAGTTACCTTTTTTGAGTTATTCAACTTTTTCAGGAAAACTACTTACGAGTGTTAACATAAACTTAACAAAATCATCGAAGGATCATTTCGGGCACTCCGGGCCTCGGAATCGCATGCTGTCAGATTTCGCAGACCTGTAAAATTCCCATTTTAAACAAATTTACATGGAAATTCTTGGTCTTCACATTAGATTATTGATTTATATAAGAGCTAGTTATCTCTTCTTTATTTATCTATGGATAGTAGGAACCTTGGTTATAAATTGCATTGGATTTGGAACATCAAATCTCAAAAGATGGTGGGGGATACCTGTAAAACAATCTTTACAATTTTAGCGATTTTAATTTCATATGATTATGATTAATCAAAAGAAATTATTTCACATACCAAAAATATGGGATGTAATTAGGAATTAATGGATAGAAATGGATTATAGTGTTTGGTATGCCATGAAAATATTGCATTTTGAAAGGTGTTAGTCAAAAAAATATCCGGAATATATTATATTTTTTTTGAAAATATATGATTCAAAAACTAAATTGATAAAAGGTTTCAGGAATATAGTAGTTTTATCTAAGGTTATGATTTCGTTGGATGAAATAGTTATGCATGATATGAATATGTTAAATATATAAATATTGAAACTATGAAAGACTCCATGAAATTCTAAATGAGATATCAATATTAAAGAAAATGATTTTTATAACGTTGATCATTTCGTATGTTTGACTGCAACCATCACGTGCCAATGAATTATCTTGTGTAATTAAATATGACTATAAAAAACCCATTCATTGGGTTCTAATATATGATATGTGATTTCAGTTACATTTATTTTAGTGATCATAACTATTAGGTGCCCAATAAAATAGATTAAAAATATTTTATATTATGAATTCAGTATGGATTTTCTAATATAAATATCTATAAGTCACATTTTATTTGATTTACATTATCATATAAAAGATGTATTTATAAATTATTTAAAAATATTAGTTGGGTTATTCCATAATGAAATTTTGATCATCCTCCAATAAATTGATATGATGTATGGGATCACCATTTTTGTGGGAGTACATTTAATAGATTATTTTAAGGATTTTTTATTAAATTTGATACATGAAATTATATATGGGTGATAACCCATGATTATATATTTTAATTTCCCTATTTAATATACTAAATAACATGTGGTGTATAAAACGCCGAGCATAAATGATTTGTGAAACACTAAAAAACTATTATAAATTAAATATGATTATTATGTCCAAGTCATTGGATTGGAATGTATGAATAATTATAATAATATTTTTATTTTATTTTTTTATTTTCCCCTTAAAATTAATAAAAAATCTTACATACATTAATATTATTTTTTAATTAATCCAATTTTATTTTTGGCTGACTGGGAAAATTATCATAATAAAATTTTATGGGATCAAATTGTTTATATCTTAACAGATATTTTAAGTGATGTTGATAAATGATTCAAATAAAATATTTATATTATAAATTAATTTTAATTAATTTACATTCATATAATTATGGATATTAAGAAATGAATGAGAATAATTCCATTACATGATTAAAAAAATTCTTCAAATATTATTTTTATATCAATTTTTGTGTGGTTATTATAATTAATTACAAACAACTTCAAAATTCGTACAAGAAAAAATTGACACCATTTTTGAATTTTTTAAACAATATTCATGAGATTATCTTTCATAATTTTTCTAAAAATCACGATTTATGGGTGAATGGTGAAAAAATATGATTCACGCATAGCTGTAATTTATTTTAAAAATTCAAATTATATATTGTATTTGGATTTAAATTTTTATATAATCCATATTATTGTAAATAATAATTTTATTTACATATGAATCATCATTATGTTGGATTTTATATATATTCATTTGGACACATAAGTCATGTAATTTTATAAAAACATGATTTTGTTGCGTTTTAAAAAATTATATTAATCATAATTTTAACTACTTATAAAAAGTATGTCATTTAAAATAAACATTAATATTTTTAATGTAATCTGAGAATTTGATTGAAAAATAATAATTTTTTTCACTGAAAAATGCAATTAGGTTAAAAAAGGAGTTATAAAAGTAAAAATAAAATAAGGGAAAAAAATAAAATTCAGCATGATTGGAAAAAATTCATCAAATTTTATATATTATTATATTTTATGAGAGTTTTATTTAACTATCATTTCTTATAAACTATTTTTAATAAATTATTCTGGAATCTTGGTTGGATTCTCATAGATGGAAGTGTGATATTTTATAAAATTTTATTTCCCATTTAATTATATCATAAATATGTTATCATGATTAAGATAATAGAAAACACACATTTAGGATGAATAAATATGACCATAAGGTTCTATAATAATGTAAATTCATGTTAAAATTTTAATTTCATATTTAATTATAGTCATATTATTTAAAAATAATATGCAATATCAATTAATATATTATACAAGAATAATAAAATTAAAATAAATGCTTTCAAGAATATAACGTGATTATTTTTAGAAGTTGTTTGTTATTAATATTATGTTTTCAATTATTATTATTTGTATGCTTTTGAATTCAAATTAAATAGCAATCTTAAATATTTTTAACTGAAAATATGGGAACACTATTGAATATGTAATAAAAAGTTATTTACTATTTAAAAATTATTAATATGTAATTATATGTTAATAAAAATAAAATAAGATATAAATTAAGTGGAAATTTAGTGTGATATCCTTAATTATTTATTTATATCTAGTATTTAATTTTAAAATTATATTAATGACCCTTATGTATTGATTTTATTATTTCTGGCTGACATTAAAACCCAGGATATAGGGGTTTTTGTGTCACCATTAGACTAAAATATAAAGATTAAGTTGTAATACAAGGGTGGTTTCTCAATGAAATAGTGTAACTTTTAATATTGTTTTTCATATTTAATTCATATTCCAAACCGTCTAAATCTTCTATAAACAAGATAATATAAAAAATTTATTTTATTACATAAATATAATTTTAATATATGTTTGGAAGAACACATTTTCATGTCCTTATCAATTATATTAAAAAGTAAGACATTACATGTGCATACGTGTGGACCACCACATCCACGTAGTGATGTGATCCATTTTTGATTATCAAATTATATGGATTTACATAAGGAAACATTAATGAGTCAAAAGTCATATTTATTTATTTTAAATTCATTTTTTATTTTTGAAATCACTAAAATTCTTTTCAAATAAATAATTATTTTGTACATACTTTATAGTTTTTTATTTTATATTCTATAATTATGATTTTATTTGTAGATACAATTATTATCATACCCATGATTATTATACCTATGATTTGTGTCATGACCCCAAATATGATTTACATCATACTCACTAAATATGATATTAATTGTACATGCCCTTAATAATTTCCATAATATAGTGCATTCAATATCATACTGACATGTTAAATCAAACTCAATGTCTTTTTGAAAATCGTCATAATAATTTACTATTCACATTTGTATTTTATTAGAAGAGATAAATTCTTTTTGGTCCCAATTTATCATATCCAAAAATAGTTTTTATATATTGGAAAACGTTTTAATCCAAATGGTGTCATGTATTCTATTTTTATATACATTATAAAATTATGTACTTGTTTCAGTTATGAGATGATCATAGGATTGTCTAGTGTCCATGTACCTCCACATTTTCAAGTCAAAATTCAACCATTGGGGATAATATGATGGTTAGGGACAATGATAATAAATCCCATTTCATTTTTATGAGCATATAACTTTCGGTACGAACTAATACTCTATGGGAGATCTAACAAAATATTATTTTTGTGAAATTCTTTAAGTGATGGTGTTGTGAAAAACATGTTCGACAGACTTCTATCCATACATATTTTTTTTATTCATGAAAAATTGATAATTGGTGATTATGATAGAGTTATTAGATGGATATAAATAATGATATTCTAATCAACTACTGATTGAGGTATTTCATGCATAGGAACACAATGGTGCTTCTTACCTTCTTAATCAAGGGCTTGCAAGGATTGCAAGACTAACATCAGTAATCGAATCGACGTATTACCCTACTATAGTTATGGTAAAAATTATTGAAATTATCAATCAAGGGACCCATATCCATGATAATGAGATACCCATATATTTAGTTTAAAATAATTGTATTCTTTTAAATTTCTGCATCATTTTAAGAGTCAGATAATTGTTTTCTTTATTCATTTTTCTATTATATACATTTTTTTCGTAACTAAATTAATTATTATATTTCTTTAATATATGATTATTAGTATTTTTTATTATTATTTTAATGATTACAATTTTTTAATTAATCAATACAATTCAATACACATTATGATTGAATCGTTCTATTTTTTACTCCGATCATTGTAACTATAGTGATTATGATATTTTACAACCATACTATTTTTAAATCATTTCCATCATGAGTAAAATTAATTTCAATCACAAACTATAGATTATATTATCCCAACATAATATGTAACGCCCCGACCCCAGCTACCCAGATTCGGTGCATTACTTCGTAACATTGGCATGATCACAAGAAAGATCAAATCTCGAAAGACCGATTGGTTTAGTAGCCTTGGAAACACTAGATATATTCATAAGTTTTACATTACATCATAAAATGAAAAACTACTACAAAAACATAATGTTTCCACAGTCCACACTATAATCCCCTCATAATATCCCTGCAGGTCATTCATAACTTACATCTTCACTTCCTGGGAAAAATAAAACATAGAAAAGGGGTGAGCTCAAATGCCCAGTAAGGATAACAATATAGCGGAAACTTTCATCAATAAGAATAAACATTTAAGGCAATGTATAACTAAAACAAAAGCCTTTTAAACATGAACTTTCAACATGGTATGGCATAAATAAAATGAAATAATGCCATTTAATTATTCACATGGATATTCTACTAATCGAATAATCACATGCAAAAATCAATAACCACTTTCATAATGTTGGAATGCATAATGCCAGACTATCATAACCACATAGCCAAGGCCTCGTGCCAAGACTACAAATAAGATTTTGTCAAGGCCTTGTTCCAAGACACTAGTTTGTCTCATGAGACCTACCGATGTAATATTTTTAGAAGATACTTATGTTTAAAATTGCTAAAAAGTACTCCAGTGTTTTTATGAAATCATTATGCAAGCTTCTGAAAACAAAATAACTAATTCTGAGACTGCTCGACTAATTATAGGCCATGATGGGTCCACTCCCAATCCCTTCCTATCTACCATACTCGAGAGTCGGGTTTTCTGAAAACATTTTGAAGCTTGCGTTAAATACGTATACATTTGCACTGGATTTTCATATTTTTAAGAGAAATATCTCTTTTTTTTGAAATCATTTAAAAGTCACATAATTATAAAAGAAAACATTTACTTTGAAAATATACTTATAAGCTTGTAAGGAAAACTTTGATGATTTTATAACGGTGTAAAATAACCGCACCCGCCGTATGAGTTAAAAAAACATTCTTACCTCAATTCTGTCGAAAAGGTTAAAAAGGACCTTGTTTTGAAAACGATGGAAAGATTCCTTTATAAACCTCTTATAAAAAGTCAAATAAGGGTATAAATGACTTTAACCCATATTCTTGTAAATAGTAAAAATGTCTTGAAATACATTTTTAAGAAACATGGATGTGGATGATAAAGAGATCCCAGTAGATTATTACATATAAACAACCTCGGATAATGAAGAGATTGTGAAATAACCCTTACCTTGTACTTTCCCTTGGTTGGGGTAGGTTAACCTCCTGTATAATGGTGAAATAATTGTTATTAAATTATACAAGAATCATATATATTAATATGATATCATATATGATCTTTTAACATTGATTTGTTAATAATATCTTAGAATTATCGTCGTTTCGGGTGTTAACTTACTTGTTTTCTTTTATATGTTTTGTTACGTAAGACATGTTTGTAAAGGATAGGATGTATATTATTCATATCCAGAATGATATCAAGTCCTTAAACATCATTTTTAAATCATCAAATGATAATTATACTTGAATGGATACGATGGAGAATGAATCTCATCGCGTTCGTGGAGACGGTAGTCCGTACGTACGCACGAGCGACAATATCATTCTTTTGATATTAAAATAATATATAAATGGATGGTATATCATATATACAGAATCATTAACATGTTATATTTATTATTTACATGAGTTACACATCATTATTATACCCATCCAAATAATAATATATTGAATAACAATTACACCACGACGTGGAGACGCTAAGCCGTACGTACGCACGTATGGTGACATGTTATTCAAAGGGTGGATAGAATACTGAATATGGTTGTACCATATTTATAATAACATCACAGTATATGTAAGATACTGGAGTTATTATTTTATAATGGTAATAACAAAGAAAGAGGAAGTGGAAGAAGAAAGGAACTTGGAAAAGGGTGGTGAAATCATTACCTCTTCTTCGGGTTCTTCCTTTTGATTTGATCAAAATGGATCCTTAGGTTGGCTTTCTGATCAAAATAAGGCCTCTAGGTTGTAGTGAGGGATGTTGGGAGAGTATTTGGGCAGAGTTTGGCCGAACCAAAAGGCTTTGAAGGTGTGAAGAAATGAGAAGGAGGAGTGCCCTTTTATAAGAGGGGTGAGGGGCACCTTTGGAAAAGCTAGAAATATTAATTTATAATAAATTCATATTCGGTTTCTAATGGCTCCAAAGTTGATTATTCAAAGGTTAAGGTGGGGATAGGTCGAAAACCACTCAACCAATAGAATTTAGACAGGTTTGGGTACTTATATTAACCTTATCTTTAAGTATTAACTCTAAGTTAATTAGTTTCACTTTTACAATGTCTCTTTGTATTTTTATATAATATGGTTAATAAACTTACTATATACATCCAAGAGACCCCCAAGTGCTCCATTAATGATGAAACTATCATGATATAAGTCTCTTGGCCGAACCTTAGATTTTTAGGAATTTAATATCAATTAATAATATAATATTTATTTTAAGAACTCTTTTATGTCAATTTTGACACTATTCAATAGTTGATTTTTGTGAAACTCATAACAGATTGATTACTTCGAACAATGTCAATTAAATAAATCCTAATATATCATATTATCCTATAAAATTAGTTTAATTCATTAAAAGTTTCATATTATATTTTTTTGGGTATTTATAATATCAATTATTTTAATTTTTCACTATTATAGTAATTACTGCATCATCATTGTGTCATAAATAAAATAAATTATTTAATGTCTAAAAATTATAAATAAAATATAATTATGTATGAAATCGTTTTAGCTTTATAATTAATATTTATAATCTAAAATACAGCTTATATAACCCTATGTAACAATTGTTTTTCTAAAAGATATATGCTTGTGTCATTTTTGTATTCATTTTGACTTAATTAAAATAAAGTGTCATTATCACTTACAAGTGGATCCATGGGGTCCCAAAATCGACCCAAAGATGCCCATGGTCGACCATGTATCAACCAATAGGGTTAAGACACGTTTTAGGGTAATTTAGTATTATTATAATATTATTTTTTAACCCTTATTTACCGGATTTACCCTTAACCATAGTAAATAAAATATTTACCGCAGTAATTATTCAAAATGTATAAAAATAAAAGTTACCTATTTACACAATTTGAACATCCTGATTCCAAATATGGAATCCATTTTTATAAATTCAAAACACATAAGTGGCAGAAATTAATTTAAAATTAATTCCCGCTGTCAAAACAAAAAGCGTGTTTTTAAGAGATAATAACTATCAAAAGATTGACACTTGTTTATCTTCGGTTTAATTGTAAAATTATGTCGAATGACCAACATTATATTAAATTGTAAAAATATATTCTAAATATACTTTAAAACCACTCAAATTCATAATTTATCACTATTAATTATTTTGATTAAAAAAGTTGTTTTTAATTAAAATTTAGTAATTTTCACTATTCATCAAAATATGAAAGTTATCCGAAAAGTACCAAAATTTCACCTTAGGCTAAATTCGATATTCCGAATCCAAAAATGAAGTCCATTTTGAAATATAAAATATATATATTTTCAAAAAGTAGGTATTACTATTTATAACGGCTAGTTTGATTGGTTATGGTGTGTTAGAACTCGGTGTTGCGTACAACACACGCTATCACATTATTCAAAGGGAAACGTACCGTGGAAGCTTGGGGTGTTTCATTTTAAATTTTTGATGTCACCATTTAGTCAAAAAGTTTAAAATATTGTATTTAAAAAGGTTTCACTATTAGAAGTTGATAAAAGTGAAATACTGAAAATGAATCTGTTCTTGCATTATGACTAAGAAACTCATAATAGGGATTCTAAAATTATAAGGATTATATAAAGTTCAAAATGTAGTTAATACTATTCATGACCTCTTTTAATGGTGTGATTGAACTCGGTGTTGCGTGTAGTGCAAGTTATTGAATTATTTTTAAGAAATAACACACTCTGAAATCCTAGGGTGTTACATTCTCCCCTCCTTCAATAAATTGCGTCCTCGCAATTTGAAATTGTTCTTCGAAAATAAAAGGTTGAAAGTAGAAAATATATTTGTGGGAAAACCCACATTGAAAATTGGGTTACTAAAATTTAGTCTTAATATGAGGAAAAGAGAAATTAAAGGGTCACCACCAAATTATGATCTCGATTAGGAGAACATTGGTGGCAATTAGAGACATATAATTGGAGGAAAAACGTAAATATTTATAGGCAGTGATTGAGGTCATCAATCACAAACAAGTATAAAATTGAGGTCCTTAAACTCATCAATCCATGATGATTTGAAGTACCATCGGTTCAACAAAATATATGGTATTGGGACAACACATTTTTGACATTTCAAAATATCTTAGTTGAAATCCCACATCGAAAAATGAATTAATGAGGCCTCTATTTAAAATAAAGAGTGGAAAGTATGAAGATTACCAAAATTAACACATACTAGGGTTCCATGTAGGAAAATATGGATATGGAAGAGAAATCTAACCATCAATTATCTGATGGATAGTGGTAGAGAACATGGCTATGAAAAGGCCAACAATCCCAAATCCATAAATTTGTGATGATTTAAGGTACCATCTAGGACAAAATTTTTGTTCTAAGTTTCTATTATTAATGTTGAGGAATTTATTTATGAGATTGGATAAGATAATAAGGAGATATACTTACTTTATAATTAGAATTTTACCCATTAATAAATTTCTACCACAAACTCATATTTCATTCTAAAAGATAATAGAACGTAATTTTGTTTTTCTATTTATACTATTCGTACAGGGTTCCAAAATAAATGAATTATAATTCATCTACCAGATCTTTTAAAAAAAACTACATTATTTAATTCAGGACATCTCGTGGGACAGTGGTAGGTGATACACCCTTGTCGCCCTTCGGTTGCGGGTTCAAGTCTCGCAGCCTTGCCGGACGCGACGGGTTGCCGCCCGACCTCCGGGTTGTCCTTTTATGGCAATCCAAAATAATCCAAACTAGAACTATCCAAAATACTTCTGTCTAAACTCACAGTCCAACATTTATAAGGAAGGTAAACATAATATAGATCCTTTTTACCCCGTAATAGAATATGAATACCTTCATCATGTATTACCATATTCCTTATTGATTACATTCATGCTCCCTTATTCCATATAGAATGCTGGATATACTTCATTAATCCAAAAATGTTTTAAACCCCAACAATGATGGAATATACAAATCATTAATCAGTTCCAAGGTAGTCAAGAATATCCAATATAATTTATCCAAAACAATCACATATTATTCCAAAATCACTACCTCAGTATCAGAACTATATTATGATTTATCATTCTCTCAACCATATATTTTCCAAAAATTTATCCTGCTATTGAGTCACTTTTCTTTGTTCCACACAATCTCAAGTCCTTAATGAAATAGTACTACAGTACAATCCTTATATACTCCATGATTATTGTAACAAGTACATTGTTGATACAACACTCAATTGACATAATCAACATAAGAACTCTAATCATCCCTCTTCATCTGTGGTAGTATCATAACATGATTATTATCCAATAACATCATTTGCGGCATAGTCTGATGACTGGGACATAGGTTCGCGTAGTGTCCAAACTCCTTGCAAATGAAGCATTGTACATTTGAAACCATTTTCTTACCCTTGCAGTCACGTACTTTGTGCCCTTTTCCTCCACACTTATAACAAACTCCCATTTCTTTCAGGCAAGTTCCAGGGTGTTTCTTTCCACAGTTACCACATATGGGAAAATTCTTCTTTTCCCTCTTCCCTTTATCCATCTTTCTCTCTTCCATCCTTTTCTTCTCTTGCTTCCCTTCAAAGCCATAGGACTCAGTAAACTCTTTACTTATCTTATCAACACATGATATTATTTCTTCATATGATGATAATACATGGGAGACTATTTCTCTTATAAATTCTAGCTTAAGACCATGAGAGATATGATCCTTCCTTCTCTTTGAATCATGTGCATTTCTGGAGTTATCATTCCTTCTACTGGGCGCCATTTCTAAACAATGGCATAAACTAGATTAGTTTATGAGTCAAAATACATAATCCCATACTTATAAAACACTTAACATAAATTGAACTATTTATGGATATAATCCATAATCATAAAAATGTTTTCTTTGAGGAAGTATATACTCATAAACCCTTCATAATGGTTTGTAAAGAAAATGAGAATTATCCTAAGCATATCCCCCGGGAGTGTCGTAACCAAGAGTGCAGCAAGGCCCGTTGTCGTGCACCAGTTCCCGTTCGAGTCTAGCTCAAACCGGTGTTTTCGGGTTTTACCCCTAGGTACATCTGTGACAGAGCCGCCTCTACCTTCTCGTATCCAGACAGGGATGTATTGCTCGGAAAACTCACAAAATCTCTACAATACCAAAATTCTAGGAAGTTCTTCTACACTAATCCTCAAAGCTCATCTTAGGTCTACGTGCTCTAATCAGAGTTTATCTAAATCTAGCTTCCAAGGTTTGTACTAAACTTCCTCTGATACCAACTGTAACGCCTTGACCCCAGCTACCCAGAGTCGGTGCATTACTTCGTAACATTGGCATGATCACAAGAAAGATCAAATCTCGAAAGACCGATTGGTTTAGTAGCCTTGGAAACACTAGATATATTCATAAGTTTTACATTACATCATAAAATGAAAAACTACTACAAAAACATAATGTTTCCACAGTCCACACTATAATCCCCTCATAATATCCCTGCAGGTCATTCATAACTTACATCTTCACTTCCTGGGAAAAATAAAACATAGAAAAGGGGTGAGCTCAAATGCCCAGTAAGGATAACAATATAGCGGAAACTTTCATCAATAAGAATAAACATTTAAGGCAATGTATAACTAAAACAAAAGCCTTTTAAACATGAAATTTCAACATGGTATGGCATAAATAAAATGAAATAATGCCATTTAATTATTCACATGGATATTCTACTAATCGAATAATCACATGCAAAAATCAATAACCACTTTCATAATGTTGGAATGCATAATGCCAGACTATCATAGCCACATAGCCAAGGCCTCGTGCCAAGACTACAAATAAGATTTTGTCAAGGCCTTGTGCCAAGACACTAGTTTGTCTCATGAGACCTACCGATGTAATATTTTTAGAAGATACTTATGTTTAAAATTGCTAAAAAGTACTCCAGTGTTTTTATGAAATTATTATGCAAGCTTCTGAAAACAAAATAACTAATTCTGAGACTGCTCGACTAATTATAGGCCATGATGGGTCCACTCCCAATCCCTTCCTATCTACCATACTCGAGAGTCGGGTTTTCTGAAAACATTTTGAAGCTTGCGTTAAATACGTATACATTTGCACTGGATTTTCATATTTTTGAGAGAAATATCTCTTATTTTTGAAATCATTTAAAAGTCACATAATTATAAAAGAAAACATTTACTTTGAAAATATCCTTATAAGCTTGTAAGGAAAACTTTGAAGATTTTATAACGGCGTAAAATAACCGCACCCGCCGTATAAGTTAAAAAAACATTCTTACCTCAATTCTGTCGAAAAGGTTAAAAAGGACCTTGTTTTGAAAACGACGGAAAGATTCCTTTATAAACCTCTTATAAAAAGTCAAATAAGGGTATACATGACTTTAACCCATATTCTTGTAAATAGTAAAAATGTCTTGAAATACATTTTTAAGAAACATGGATGTGGATGATAAAGAGATCCCAGTAGATTATTACATATAAACAACCTCGGATAATGAAGAGATTGTGAAATAACCCTTACCTTGTACTTTCCCTTGGTTGGGGTAGGTTAACCTCCTGTATAATGGTGAAATAATTGTTATTAAATTATACAAGAATCATATATATTAATATGATATCATATATTATCTTTTAACATTGATTTGTTAATAATATCTTAGAATTATCGTCGTTTCGGGTGTTAACTTACTTGTTTTCTTTTATATGTTTTGTTACGTAACACATGTTTGTAAAGGATAGGATGTATATTATTCATATACAGAATGATATCAAGTCCTTAAACATCATTTTTAAATCATCAAATGATAATTATACTTGAATGGATACGATGGAGAATGAATCTCATCGCGTTCGTGGAGACGGTAGTCCGTACGTACGCACGAGCGACAATATCATTCTTTTGATATTAAAATAATATATAAATGGATGGTATATCATATATACAGAATAATTAACATGTTATATTTATTATTTACATGAGTTACACATCATTATTATACCCATCCAAATAATAATATATTGAATAACAATTACACCACGACGTGGAGACGGTAAGCCGTACGTACGCACGTATGGTGACATGTTATTCAAAGGGTGGATAGAATACTGAATATGGTTGTAACATATTTATAATAACATCACAGTATATGTAAGATACTGGAGTTATTATTTTATAATGGTAAGAACAAAGAAAGAGGAAGTGGAAGAAGAAAGGAACTTGGAAAAGGGTGGTGAAATCATTACCTCTTCTTCGGGTTCTTCCTTTTGATTTGATCAAAATGGATCCTTAGGTTGGCTTTCTGATCAAACTAAGGCCTCTAGGTTGTAGTGAGGGATGTTGGGAGAGTATTTGGTCAGAGTTTGGCCGAACCAAAAGGCTTTGAAGGTGTGAAGATATGAGAAGGAGGAGTGCCCTTTTATAAGAGGGGTGAGGGGAACCTTTGGAAAAGCTAGAAATATTAATTTATAATAAATTCATATTCGGTTTATAATGGCTCCAAAGTTGATTATTCAAAGGTTAAGGTGGGGATAGGTCGAAAACCACTCAACCAATAGAATTTAGACAGGTTTGGGTACTTATATTAACCTTATCTTTAAGTATTAACTCTAAGTTAATTAGTTTCACTTTTACAATGTCTCTTTGTATTTTTATAAAATATGGTTAATAAACTTACTATATACATCCAAGCGACCCCCAAGTGCTCCATTAATAATGAAACTATCATGATATAAGTCTCTTGGCCGAACCTTAGATTTTTAGGAATTTAATATCAATTAATAATATAATATTTGTTTTAAGAACTCTTTTATGTCAATTTTGACACTATTCAATAGTTGATTTTTGTGAAACTCATAACAGATTGATTACTTCGAACAATGTCAATTAAATCAATCCTAATATATCATATTATCCTATAAAATTAGTTTAATTCATTAAAAGTTTAATATTATATTTTTTTGGGTATTTATAATATCAATTATTTTAATTTTTCACTATTATAGTAATTACTGCATCATCATTGTGTCATAAATAAAATAAATTATTTAATGTCTAAAAATTATAAATAAAATATCATTATGTATGAAATCTTTTTAGATTTATAATGAATATTTATAATCTAAAATCCAACTTATATAACCCTATGTAACAATTGTTTTTCTAAAAGATATATGCTTGTGTCATTTTTGTATTCATTTTGACTTAATTAAAATAAAGTGTCATTATCACTTACAAGTGGATCCATGGGGTCCCAAAATCGACCCAAAGATGCCCATGGTCAACCATGTATCAACCAATAGAATTAAGACACGTTTTGGGGTAATTTAGTATTATTATAATATTATTTTTTAACCCTTATTTACCGGATTTACCCTTAACCATAGTAAATAAAATATTTACCGCAGTAATTATTCAAAATGTATAAAAATAAAAGTTACCTATTTACACAATTTGAACATCCTGATTCCAAATATGGAATCCATTTTTCTAAATTCAAAACACAGAAGTGGCAGAAATTAATTTAAAATTAATTCCCGCTGTCAAAACAAAAAGCGTGTTTTTAAGAGATAATAACTATCAAAAGATTGACACTTGTTTATCTTCGGTTTAATTGTAAAATTATGTCTAATGACCAACATTATATTAAATTGTAAAAATATATTCTAAATATACTTTAAAACCACTCAAATTCATAATTTATCACTATTAATTATTTTGATTAAAAAAGTTGTTTTTAATTAAAATTTAGTAATTTTCACTATTCATCAAAATATGAAAGTTATCCGAAAAGTACCAAAATTTCACCTTAGGCTAAATTCGATATTCCGAATCCAAAAATGAATTCCATTTTTAAATATAAAATATATATATTTTCAAAAAGTAGGTATTACTATTTATAACGGCTAGTTTGATTGGTTATGGTGTGTTAGAACTCGGTGTTGCGTACAACACACGCTATCACATTATTCAAAGGGAAACGTACCGTGGAAGCTTGGGGTGTTTCATTTTAAATTTTTGATGTCCCCATTTAGTCAAAAAGTTTAAAATATTGTATTTAAAAAGGTTTCACTATTAGAAGTTGATAAAAGTGAAATACTGAAAATGAATCTGTTCTTGCATTATGACTAAGAAACTCATAATATGGATTCTAAAATTATAAGGATTATATAAAGTTCAAAATGTAGTTAATACTATTCATGACCTCTTTTAATGGTGTGATTGAACTCGGTGTTGCGTGTAGTGCAAGTTATTGAATTATTTTTAAGAAATAACACACTCTGAAATCCTAGGGTGCTACATAATATATTATGTTAATAATATAACTAGACCTGGTCCATATACCATTAATTGTTTACTACATTAAGTATTTTTCTGAAATGAATTAGTTCAAATCCCTTTAACTAAATCCTTTGTGGATAAAAAAGAAATGATTTATAACCTACAATCCACCATTATTGTTTTGTTCTATATTTATGTACATTATGATACAACATAAACAAATAAATATTAAATATATAACACGTTTATTGTTTTGAAAAAATAATATAAAAATAAATTTATTTCTTTTCAACTAGGTAGAAAATTAAAGACAATGTTAATGAATAAATATAAACAACCATCCCCATGAAATGATGTGATTAATTTCTTTGGTCTTCCATTAATGTATGGTATTAAAAATTTATTGAATAAATAATAATAATAATAATTTAATTATTAATATTATATGTATGATAAAACACTGAACCCATTTATCGTGTTCATCATACTGATGTTGTTTTGGGACTCTGAACTGAACATCCTCATTATTTATGACATGCACATAACTGAAATAATTACTAAATAATGAATTATAATTAATTTAACAAATATAATAATTATAGTTCATTGAAATTAAAATTTTCTCTAAATAAATTATAAAATTAATAAAAATTTATAATTTTGGGGATAAAGTATGTACAAAACGAGTCAAAAGTTGAGGTAATGGAATTTTCTTTAAAACATTGTTTCATGGTTATATTTTAATAACTTATTACTCCATGAAAATATTATTTTATAAAATTCATTAATTTTTTTATTTTGAAATATTTTACTTATAGAGTTAATTTTAAAATAATAGTTTCTTCAATTAAAATGGTTTCAAAATGATAATTTTAATTTCTTTCCATACATATCACTTAGGAATCATTTTACCAATATAAAAAATATATTTTTATATCATATAGAAAATGAGAATAATTTACCACCTTCCTGAATTTTATTTATTAAGATAATTCATCTTAAATATTTCTTGGTTCTTTGAAATAAATTTTTATTCCTTATTCCAGTAGAATTGTTTTTTGTTTTTACAATGATAAGTGATATTTGTTTGAAATATATACATGAATACCAAATTTAATTAGAAATATGTGTTCAAAATAATAATTTCATAGTTGCTACCATGAAAAAAAATTAATTTCATATATGAATTTTTTCGTCCCTTTAGATGTTTTATTATGATTGGTGACCATCATATATCTTTCCAATTTTTTCGAATATGGTTCTATTTTTTGGGGAATATATGACGGATTAACCGTGTGCATTCTTCAATTTGTTGGGTTCTTATAATATTTATATGATGATTATGTCCAAATATAGCTAAATTTTTTTTCAGTGATTTCATAGTAATTTTCAATGATTTAATTTAATTTAATATGGTAATATAATGAGATTATAATTAAAGGAATATTTATTCACCATTTAACGGATGAAACAATGCTTATCAACAAAACGTTTTCTTGAGTTCTCATGTTCTATAAGAAACCATCATATTTTGATATTTACCATTATGATTACTAATGAGATGTTTTATGAAAACAATGTAAAATGATGTTTTTTGGTTATTTAAATGATTAATTTAGTAGTGACATTATATTAAAAAATAAAAAATTATTCTGAATTTTCCAAAATAATAGACTGGCTAGTTTACATTAATTTTATATCCATTATAGTGATTTTTTTTATCATCCCAAATTTTAAAATATTTTTAATAGGTATTATGGATTACTAGAATCTTTTTTTATTCTATATCTATGATATATGAGTGATTTTTAAAATATGAAATCGTTTTTTATTGAAGCATGAGTTTATATTTAAGAATCATTTTAATATTAAAAATGGAAATTGAGTTTATGTTGACACTATTTATATTATGTGTTTGATATATTGGAGTATTGGTCACTAATTTTATTAAAAATAAATCCTATTAGATCATATGAATGTAAGAAAATTCAATAACAATAGTTAAAAAACATAATAATGTGTTTTTATGGTGCGAGAAATTATATTTAATACCATATAAGTTTTTTGATAACCTCATAGGTTAATAGGTTGTTTGATGGGAAATATTCAACGGTTAAATATAATGACAAATGATATTTTATTTAATTTATTATTATAAGGATTAGTATGATTTTATTTTATATAATCACACTATCCATTTTTTGCCTATAAAAATTGATTGATCTAACATGAACCATGATATCAATTGAATTGTAGTACAATGTAATTTTCTTTTGGAATTATAAACTAAAAAAAGAAATATGTTATGATTATAAATCATTTGGGAACGTTTAAACACCTCTATATGTATATGGTTCGCAAGTATAACTAGTTCATGTTTCATGACCCATCAAATAAGATATCATTGGAGATGAAAGGGAGGTCAAACGATAAAGATCATTGAAAAAAGGATTCAACTTATATCATGCCTGAAATGTGGGTATGAGTACCCAAGAAAATGTCTCAAAAAAATAAAGGATGTTTCAAACATTGCGAGTATGATAATTATTGAAATTTATTTCCAAGGAGGAAATATTAGGATATGTATTGACATAAGCATTCATATATTGCCTTTTGAAATTATGATTGCTATTAAATTTGAGGATGAAGAAAATGTTAATAACCGGTAACAAGTATCTCATTATAATATTTTTTCTCACCTTTAAATTCAGAAAAATAATTATATTTTGATTTATGAATCTTGGGTTATGATTTATATTTTTATTTCATTATAGAAATAATAGAGACTATAATGATAATTAATTTTTAAAGGATTGTAATCAATGTTAGATAAAGGACGTATTCACATATAGGGTATCAAGAGTCACAATTAGGTAATAATATATGCAATTGTTTTTAAATTTATGGATGATCATTTGTTTAATGGAATATAAAATCAATTTTCGGTGAGGAAATTAAAAGTGACTAATTAAAATTTGGAAGATATAATAGATTATTGTGTTATGTGTAACCCTTTTGTTAAATAGAATGGTTATTTGAAGATGATTTTAAATTTATTGTGTGGACATAATTTGGAAGTTTTTTAAATAATTCATTATTAATTTCAATTTTCTTATGAGTTAATAAATGTTTAAATAAATAATATGGTTATTTTGTTTTGGGAATAAATTTTTTATCTCAATGATAAAAATGTGATTTAAATGTTATTTAGTGAATAAGTGATTGATGTTATTTTTGACGATATTAAATATATTCATATCATTACATGATTATTGTAAATAGAAATATTATTTTTTAAATATTATATTTTACATGAGGAGGATGGTTCAAACTATAAATTGGATGAATATATGATTTATAATGTATTTATAGTGTTTTAGGATATTTCTATAGTTCATTATAATTTTTTTTAAATTATATGATTTGGGAATATACATTTCTGGTACATGACTTTCTAACTGATTAATTTTGTTTAGATATAAAATTTAAATTGATCATAGAAGAATATGTGATTAAATAATGATTAAATTTATCTTTTAAAAATTTATATGAATAAATTTATGATATTTAACGTTGGTTATTTATGTAATGATTTATGTTAGACATTGTGTCTTATTTTTGGGTTTTAAAGATAAATGTATTACATATTTATATGATTCTTTTATCAAAATGAATATTATGCTAACTTGTTATAACATTTTCTAGTTTTGAATAATCGAAATATTAAAAAAATTTATTATCATTTTCATGAAATATTACATGATTATTTGATTTTATTGAAACATGAATATTAATTTAAGATTTAAATTTTCAAAAAATAAGTCATTTTCTTGAAGCATCCACATTTTATTTTATGTATTTTACATGTAATAGTTTCTTTCCAAAATTATATAAAACTATGAACCTAAAAGATAATGGTAATATCAGGAAATTTAATTATATCTATTTAACCCATATATAGTGGATTTATGGTATAAGAATATCTAATTTTTCATGTTATATAATATTGAATTCATCATGAAAATATTTTTTTTAATCTTTTATAGAATGGACTAATTGTTTAAATGCTTATTTTTTATTGATATGTTTTATCTAGGAGAATTCTTATTATCAAAATGATATGAATTATAATGAAATTATTTTATCTAATTCTAAATCCGGTTTATTATATATCATGTTTGAATCATACCTTTTTATTGATGTGAATGAATAAAAAAATAATGGAGAATTTTTTATAGGAGATGTAGATCTATATATTGGAAATAGAAAAATAGATTCAACATTTAATTTCCAAAAATTTAATCTGTGTATACCTTTTAAATTGGCTATTTAACATGAAAAATGTTACTAATTTACATCCATATATCGATATATGATTTTAATGATTTTTTAAAATGAAGGTATTTTCATTTTGTGTTTAAGGAAAAGATGTGGTATAAAAAAGTGAATGACATGTTTTATGGAAATAAATATATCTTGAATTATTTATAATGTCAGGATATGAATAATATAGTGTATAAAATTTATGATAATATGTCTAAGGTTTAGTTAACACCACTGATCCTTTACATTGTTTTCATAGGCATATAAATTAAAAAACACATTTTATAAATTCATTGAGATGGATTATTGGCTTATTCGATTATGAATCATTTGAATATAGTAAATCTTATATTTTAGAAATATGACTAATGAATTGTTTATTATAAAAATTAAGAGGGGATATAGACTATTCAATTATTTTGATTATATAAAAATATAGTGATGGTTAATACTTAAGAAAATAATTTATTTATCATTTAATAGAATATGTAATTGATTCCAAAATCAATCATCTAGACAATACCAAAATTTAAGGGTCTATTTAATATAGGAAATTATACCTTGCTGGACTTGGATTGATCAAATATGTGTCAATTTGACTATGTTATATTAATGTAGTGATATTTTAAAGACCCGAAAACTTCAAGGAAATTTTTTTCATAAATACATTGAAATTTTACGAGTCAGCTGTTTCTGACGGCACATGATTCCGAGGCTCGGTGTGCCCGAAATCAATTTCTGAAGTTTTTTTCGGGTATATTCAGTAAACATACGTGTGGGATTTTCTATCTTTTGAACTGGTACTCAAAATTGAAATATGAGGACACTGATGAACTCGTAGCGCCGGTATTTGTGTAAAGGGACCTTTAACGCAGTTGCGTTTCATGCGGGTTGAAAGTTAATTTTTGGGGTTCAATCTTAAATTATATAAAATGGTGTGGTACACAATTTTATTTCGAGGGTTGGTTAATTCCTCCCATGGGGAAGTTATTGGTGGGTCCCACACCCAAATAACTTCCCATGTGCAGATAATTGTGATTTGGGGCCCACACGAGCCCCAACCATTCATCTCCCCATAACTCTCTTCAACCCCCTTAAACCCTTTGTTTAATTCTTGACAACCCCCATTTAATTTCTAAACTCTCCACCTTCTGCATGGTCATTAATATGACAACTCAGTGAATTAATTATTTTGTACACCACAAATTAATTATTTATTTTGGGTGGATTTGAATACTATTGAAATGGTATGGAAAGTTTATTAAAATAGGGGAAAGCCTCATTTTAATATTTTCTTGGAAAATATTTCGATGGAACCTTTGGAATTAGAAGAGAGCTTCTGCCTTCCACGAAGAATGACACCCTCTTTGACGAAGAACGCCGATTCCACGAAGAACGACAACATTCCTTCCTTCCTCTTCTCTCCACAAAAAGTGAGGAGATGTTGCTTCATCCTCAGACACACCCCGACGTCCACAGAATCGACGTCTGTTCTCCATGAAGTCGTTCTCCGTGACGCCATCTACCGCAACGTTCGTCTTCTGTGGCTTGATGGCGTGTGACATCAATTATCGAGGTAGTGGTTTTTTATATTCTTTGAGTGAATAAATTGTACCTCATTCTTTCTTAATTTTTGATATTGACATTGATCGATTGTTACGGCCTAAAGTGGTGGGTGCGGGCCGAACAAACACGGCCCGATGACCCTCCGACGTTTCTTGTTTTATTTGCAATCGGGAAGCGGCGGAGATCGAATGTGGCGGACGCAGGAGGAAGAACCGTGGCCCATAACTACTGTCTTCTCGGCCAATGAAGAACTGGTTCGCTAAAGCCGGTATGGCCGAAAGAGGAAGGAGACACCACAAGGGGAGCCGCGCTGCCAAAGACCGCGGCCCGCAAACTACGGGCCGCTTCGACGGCGAACAGGCTGGCTCGTCGGCCGACTGGGTGAAGAAGTCGTGGAACCTGAAGGTGTTGTACAGTTGGACCACGGCCCAATCGAGTGGGACTCTTGTGCCAAGAAGTCCGGTCGGCTTTGGCTGGCCGGTTTGGGAGGGCGGCGCCGCCAGGCACCGTTCGTTCGGGAAAGCGCGGGGCCGCCCCCGAACCACTCGTCCCCCTTGGGCCGAGCCGTGCTAGGCCGGCCCGCACCCTGCCGGGTTGGGCCGTGCGATTCACCATGCCTGTCTGACCCTCTTCCAGGTCGGACCCACCAAAACTGTGTTGACCCGACCCGCCAACCCACTGGGCTTAACGGGTCGGGCCCGTTTTCACTTAATGTGGAATAACTCGAAGACCTCATGTCTGATCAACGCGCCATCAATTTCAGTGGGACCCTCATGATGTGGTTGTCCTTTTGCAATACTCTTAGTGAGTTTTGGACGACTTTGGATAATGGCCGGATTTGGAAAGAGCGTATTTCCAACCGGGCCCATGGAACGGAAAAGACAATATCTCTTAGAGAGGCGCCATCTGTCGAGTTGGGTTCCTTTTGACGAGACAGAACTTTAGGATACATAAACTCTGGACTTCGTGACAGTTGATGTATCGACCCCCTTGGCTCGAGGACCAGACCCTCCTGGAATCGAGCGTGCTGTGTGTGGAAACCCTTGAGCTGGCTGTGACGGCAACGACTGCCGTACTAGAATCCACCGTGGGTTCAGCGACGACAACTATCGTACTGGAATCCTCCATGGGTTCGGTGACGATGACTATCATACTAGAATCCTTAATGGGTTCAACGATGATGTTTACTGTTCTTTTATCTTACGTGGGTTCGAGAGTTTGACTTCTATTCTAGTATCCTATGTGGGATCGACAGAGTAACTCGCCTAATATCCTACATGGGTCCTCCAGCTTAGATGAATTAGTGACTACATTTGATCATCTCAATCACTTTACGAAAGATGTATACCTATGTGAGTTGAGTCTTGACTTCCAATCATTACCATTCGTGTGATTGACTTATTTTTTGTGTAGACTGGGATTGGCTTAGGCTCGAGAGTTGAAGCCGAACTGGATTGATGACATAGGTATATGTATGGGCATATACCTAAGTGGAGTTGGTTGAAACATCATGATTGTAAATTTTCTTGTGGTTTATCCTTAATGTATTCTGGGAGACCTTCGGGGGTCTCGGGGTCCCTACTGAGTATTGTTATACTCACCCCTGCAGGGGCTATGCCCGCACTACGTTGTGTTGGATGCAGATGATGGACAACACTGATCGTGGTAGAGACTTGTGGAGCTGGAAGGTACCTGGAGGTGGACCACATGGCATGCCATATACGGAGTATACGGATGGTCCCGAGGTGCCAAGGAGACTATTTGTACCCACCTTTCTGGTGGTATTCCTAGAGGATGACTCGGTGGTTGCGGTTTTACTATACTGCAGTTGTACTAGATTTTCAGTTGTATTGTACATTCAGTTTGGTTTGTATTCTGGCCCATTTACCTTTCAGCACTTTCTTTGTATTCAGTATTACTTTGTGCTTACTTCATCTAGCATACTCTGTTGTGTTTTTTTACTATATAAAGGCAATTCCTTCCCTTTTATCGGCTTTATGCCTTAGGTGCTAGTCGCTATCCCCTAGCCTATGGAAGGCGGGCTTGGGGTAGTCACGACATGGGCCCTGAGGACGTGTTGTGACAAATTGGTATAAGAGGAATCAGTTCTTCCACATTACTTAGGACTCTAATTGTTCATTTCTGTGATGCAATAGTGTTAAGAGTATTGAGTGTGGTTTTCAGTCCAGGGAGTCCAGTGTTGGTGTGGCGGCCGACGTATCCGTACACCAGGACCCTAACCCCTGATTTCTGACTCATTGCATGAAAACATTGTTTTCTTGTCTGTTTCAAAATATTTCATTGTAATTACTTTGTGGCTGCTCACCAGGTATACTGTTTTGACCATGGCGCACCTTTTTTTTAGGATTGCCCCACGAAGACAGCCAGCTAGGGTCCTGAATCGTGTACGAGATGGCAGCCCACCGAACGACGAGGCCTCGGTGCATAACCCCATCACAGCGGAGGCACTAGCTATACCACAACATGCTGAGCCACCGATACTACCATCCCCAACAGCATAGAGTGCATTCTTCCTTAGTGTGATGCACGGGTTTCAACAATAGTGGCCGCCCAAGTTCCGTGGAGAGACGGACCCTTAGGCAGCTCAGGATTGGCTATAGGCTGTCCTCAGAGTCTTCAGATTGGTAGGGACACTAGCCGACCATTTGGTGTCCTTTTCCACGAGTCTCCTGCAAGAAAGAGCAGGTTGATGGTGGAGCTTGATGCTCTAGGTGCATGGCAAGGAATCTCTACTTTTGACAAACATCGAGACTCTCTTCCACTCAGAGTTTGTTCCCGACACCCTTCGTGCGGTGTGGATTCAAGAGTTACTTTACTTGCGGCATGGAAGCATGATAGTAGCTCAGCACTAAGTGAGGTTTATAGTCCTCTCATGCTACTCCACGGACAAGGTATGGAAAACATTCTTTATGGCCTGAACCTTTGATCAGGGACTGAGAAATGAGATCAAGGCTTCGATGATCTCCCTCATCATTCCGATGTAGGCGGGAGTGCTTGAGCGAGCCCTTCTTGTAGAGAGATTTCTCGCTGAGCCGACACCAGCTGCGAGACCCACTGTAGGGCTACATATAGCGGAATCTTCTGTAGCCAGTAGTAGAAAGTTGACCAAGGGGTCCAAGCAGACCAGGCCATCAAGAGAGCGACCTCCAGGATAGGGGTTCGGTTGTGCGGGGCACCCAAAACAGAGCTAGCTATACGAGGAGCAGGCAGTGCTATGAATGCGGCGTGCCGGGTCACATGGCTCGAGACTGCCCGACCCTCCATGAAGATGAGAAGTAGACAGTGGAGGGACCTTTCAGGTAGAGGCAGAGGTTCGACGATGGTGGTCCACAGGTAGCAGGCGAACGAGGAAGTGGATCTGATCGAGCAGTGGGTAATGGATGACATTTGGAGGCTTTACCACCATCACCACACGGAGGTCCACCCCGAAAACATGGAGCTGGCGGACAGAGGCAGGCTTACCTCCAGGCAGTGGAGGAATACGACCACGGTGAACCTGAGATGATTCAAGGTATTATCTCTATCTACTCCACCCTTGATACAGTACTTATAGACACAGGTGTAAGAAATTATTTATTTTTCTTTGCCCTTGTTTGGAGCTCAGAGACTCCAACAGAGCCGTTGGCATGATCCATACAGTTAGAGACTCCTACGAGAGCAGACACAGCAAACACACACTGGTGCCGGTAGTGCGATCTTACTCTAGGAGGTGAGAGCTTCGGTTGGGATCTTCTTGTAGTGGTGTTGAGGCCTTATGACGTCATCTTGGGTATGGACTGGTTGTCTACAGTCCATGATTAGATCGACAACATTAGGTGCAAAATGCGGTGTGTCCGCACAGATGGGACCGGGTTCACCTTCACCGGTGAGAAGGGAGAATTTGCAGCGTATGATGGACTTTAGCAGAGGAGATGGAAGCCGATCACACATCAGTTGGCTAGTCTCATCCTCGGAGCGGTTGATGTGTGGAGTCTGAGTTTTCATGTTGTGGTGGAACAGTATGCAGAGGTTTTTCCTGAAAACGTTCCAGGACAACCTCCTCATAGAGAGGTAGACTTCAATATTGACATGTACCCCATGAAAACCCTGATATCTACTCCATTATGTCAGATGGCTCCCACTGAGCTACGTGAGCTGCGGGTACAGCTGAGGACTTGTAGGAAACGGGATTCATCTGACCCAGTGTTTCACCCTGGGCTTCTCCAATATTGTTTCCCAAGAAGGCGGATGGGATCTTATGACTATATAAGGACCCGTCCTTAAAACATTACACAATCTTTAATTAAATGAATAATTCACGTTGAGCATCGTTCTCAGGTTTAGATTTTTAGAAAGTTAGAACATAACTATGACATTTCAATAAAAAATACCAAGTAGACACTTCTACCCAGTATCCATTTTTTTAAAAACATGAACTCTTGAAAAAAGATTCATGTCTAGTTCAATGTTTAAGACATCATTAATTTTCCATGATCCCTTCCATGACCCTATTCCATATTATGTCCTATGAAAACATTTCAAAAAAATGGGATGAGCATAAAAAGATCAGTAAAGGATACACAAAGAAGTAAAACAGTTAGTTTTTCAAAACAACAAGTATACCATGAATACATTAACATAAGTAATAATTTTCACTTTTATGAAGAAGTAAATACTCTTCATTGAATAAAAGAATATTAAATACCCTTTTGTATCCAAAATATTACCATAAAACCCATATATAGAACACATAACATGTATAGGTAACTAGGGACATAAATGTACATAAATGGAATAACCATGCGGTCGACTTCCACACATATCACTAAATGGAATAGCCATACGTCTGACTTCCATACCCAAAACATTGGAGGTTATAACGTAACCACCCGTCCGGGTATTCACGACACAATCTTTCAATTGGTTTATTGCGTAACCTCCCATCAAATTTCCAAGTACCATTATAAAATCATAAGACATAAAACAAATATAAAGGAAGGAAAAAATTTCCACATTTCAATCCCAATATATCAATTAAATATATTGACATAAAAAATATATTATAAAAACCTTTTTTAATACCAAAATACATAAAATAGTATATGGTATTTATTTTCTTTTAAAAACATTATGGATTGTTGAGGAAGTCAAAGATCAAATAATAATCACGGCGGTGGAAAAGGTCGTTGTCACCACTTACGTTAAAAAGGAACATTCTTTTTGTCATTTAGTAAAACTTTTAGTAGAAAAAAATTACCTTTGAAAATTCAATGGTTTTTATACAGTGTATAAAATAATGTCGTGTATTAAAACAAAATATGCCTCAATGAAGGGAGATTTATATAAATTCCCTTACCTCGTGTCCGACGTGACTTGATCATTCTTTAATCTCCTAAATAATAAACTAAAGTTAATATCTACTTGTTTAAGAAACTTTTTCAAGTTTAATATCCCTTTAATATCACTTATTACAATTTTATAAAAATTATTTCATCATTTAAGTTAATAATGTTCATTTTGTCAATATTTGGTACTTGAGTAAAAAATGAACACCTTATATTACTGGTTGTCCTTGTGTTCAATAATCAATTATATCCAGAATGATATTCATTATTTATATATCATATATATATAATCTATATCTAGTATATACATTTATTTATAATATTACATAACATATAGAGGTAAGAAATGAAATGCATCGTTCATGGAGATGGTAAGCCATACGTACGCATGAACACTACTTTCATTTCTATTTATTATTTTAATGGAAATAAAACAAAAAGATACATATTTATATTATAATTCCAGTATAAAATCATATATAATATCATTAACTACATCCTTATACATCCCACATAAGGCATTAATGAATCACATCAATTTGAGGAGGCGATAGTCCACACTTCCTCAAATGAGATTGTCGTATTTACCCACTATGGAACCCAAAAGGATTTATATAATTGGTAAGTAAAGATGCATAAAGAAATCATAAACATAATATATATCATATATAAATACAGTTCCATCATAATGGACACCATTAGAGGCGGTAGGATAAAATCGAACAATCATCATTTCATGAGTCGTTAGTTTTCCATCCACAGAAACATTATGTTCTTATCCATTAGATAGAGGTGCGTGTAAGTGTAGTTCGAATCATTCTCTTAAAAAAATCCTAGTATATTGAGGATACTAGTGTTGTTACCAAGGAAAGGAATAAAAAAGAGATATGGGGTAGGATAAGTAATACAAAAGAAAACAATTTAAGAGAAATCGTTACCTTTAATTTGGGTAACTTCGTTTGGTTTGAACCAAAAGGACTTCTTGAAGTTCCTTCTAACTAAGGTAAGGCTTATAGGGGGAGGAGAGGGAAATATGGATCTTAATTATCAAGAGTTTGGGCGAGTCAAAAGGCTTGATAAGAGTGCATAATTGGTTATAAGTGGTCTTCTTTTATAAGATAGAGGAGGGGCTCCTTAGGAATGTGTGAAAATCTTATTTTATTATATAATGTTATTCGATTTCAAAAGGTCCAAATATCATTAATGTATAAGATAACATGACTAATAATCGAAATAAAGTCATCCAATTAGAATTGGACATGTTTTGGATAATATTTTACTTATAAAAATCTTATTTATTTAAATC
The DNA here is from genome assembly GCA_963277665.1 of Viscum album. NCBI lineage: Eukaryota > Viridiplantae > Streptophyta > Magnoliopsida > Santalales > Viscaceae > Viscum > Viscum album. The sequence continues at coordinate 322,706,937 of OY728165.1, read as the reverse complement.
ATTTATTAATGAGGTAAATACTAAATCATTATTGTGTCATAAATAATTAAATTTATTTGATGTATAAAAATTATAGAAAAAATAAAATGATGTATTAAATCTTTTTATCTTTATAATTAATATTTATAGTCGAATATATTTTTTATATAACACTATATAAAAATTAATTACTAACATATTTTTGTTTATGTCATTTTGGCCATTACTTTAAATTAATAATCCTAAATTGTCATTATCACTCCCAAGTGGCTCAAATGGGCCCCAAAATCGATCCAAAGATGTGCATGGTAGTTAATGACTCAACCAATAAGGTTTGGACAAGTGTTAAGGTAATTTTTAATTATTATAATATTCTTTTTACCTAGAATTGACCTATTTACCTTTAACCGCGGTAAATAAAAGTCAAAAGTTACTATTCACCCAAAAACATTTCACCTTATTTAACCACATTTTACAACTTGATAACAACCTTGTATGTCAGATTTTTAAAATTCAATTCACCGATGTGGTAAATTTTCATTTAATTGAAAAACTCAGTTTTATAACTACCACTAAGTGGTTTCACTATTCCACAAAAATTGATGTTTTTCAGAAAAATACAAAAAATCATCCTAAGAAATAATTGATATTCTGAATTCAAAAATAATGTATATTTTACCAAATTCAAAATATATAAGTGGAATTAATTAATTTTAAAATTATTTACCGTTATAAAAAATTAGCGTGTTTTTAAAAAACAATAACTATCAAAATATTGATACTTGTTTATATCCAATTTCAAAGTGAAATTAATTACAATGACCATAATTGGATTTAATGGTAAAAATATATTTTACATTCAATTTAAAACAAACTAAAATGATAATCTAACCATTTAAATATATTAGATTAAATGACACTTTTTAATTAAAATACAATATTTTTCACTATTTAGTAAAAAATGAACTTTATCGGAAAATTCCACAAAAAAAATACCCAAAGTAAAATTTGATGTCCCCATTATAAAGAAGGATTTTATTTTTTCAATTAGGACATATAAAAATTACCAAAACTAGATTTAAAGAGAGTTCACCATTAAAAAGCATTAAATCTGCCTTTTAATGTAAATTATTCTTAAAATTAGATTCATTCATATTTTAAGCCTCTAACATTTTATTGGATAAATGTAAATACATTAAATAAAAATGTATAATCATATTTTAGTTAGTTTCATTCATTCCTTCCAATACAATGACAAGGAGTTAACTACCATTTATAATTATAATATTATATTATTAGTGTCCAACGTATGATTTCAAAGAAAACTTTTGTTGAATATCGCGTACGCTATCGAACATAGAAACCCCTTTAAAGTAAAATTAATATTTAATTCACAAATATTAATTAATATGAAATATGTTATATTCTTTATTTACCTGGGATGTTACAACCTTCCCCCACTTTTGGGAATCGCTTCCTCGCAATTTTTTTTTCACTTATCAAAATAAGTGGGGGTATTTATCCCTCATAGTATTTTCATATTCCCATATTGCTTCTTCAACCATCTTGTTTTTACAAAAAACCATTACCTGGTGAATTACCTTATTCTGCAATACGTATTCTCTAAGGTCAAGAAGCTGGACTGGTTGTTTTTCATAAGAGATATTATCTTCCAAATAAACGACCTTTAGGCTCAAAACATGAGATGGATCTGGTATATACTTTCTCAACATCGAATAATGAAAAACATTGTGTACCTGGGATAAACATGGAGGTGAAGCCACTCTATATGCAACTAATACAAATTTCACCAGAATTTCATAAGGTCCAATGAACCTCAGACTGAAATTTCCATTCTTACCAAAATGCTTCACAATTTTCCATGGAGAAACATTGAGAAAGACATGATCACCTACCTAAAAATAAATATCCTTCCTTCGGTTATCTGCATAACTTTTTTGTCTGCTCTGAGTTGTTCTCATGTTTTTTAGAATCAACTAAACTTTCTCTGCCATATATTCTACCAATTCTGGTCCCATTTGCTTCATTTCACCTAATTCACCCCAAAAAGCTGGAGTCCGACAATGGATTCCATATAAATCCTCCAATAGAGACATTTGTATACTAGAATGAAAACTGTTATTATAAGAAAATTCAACTAATGAAAGAATTTGGTCCCAACTTCCCAGATACTCTAGTGAACAAGCACATAGCATATCCTCTAAGGTCTGAATTTTCATTCTAACTACCCATCTGATCGAGGATGAAAAGTTGTAATAAAATTTAATTCAGTACCCAACAACTTCTAAAGGCCTTTCCAAAAGTTAGAAGTAAAACTGAGATCACGATCAGATACAATACAGAGGGGAACACCATGCAACCAGAATCTCTCTTTAACATACAACCGAGCAAGTTGATCTAGAGACAATGTATCTTTAATAGGAAGGAAATGATAAGATTTAGTAAACCAATCAACAATATAACTGATTGCATTTTTACCTCGAGATGTCTTCGGTAATCCCACAACAAAGTCCATGGATATATTTTCCCATTTCCACTCTAGCACTAGTTAAGGCTAAAGCACTCCCTTCAGTAAATGTCGGTATTCTTTAACCTACTAACAAGTCAAGCACTTCACAGTAAAATCAGCAATATCTCTTTTCATTACATCCCACCAGTAATACTTTCGATGATATCTGTACATTTTAGTACTAAAAGGATGAACTGAAAACGGAAAACTATGAGCTTCACATAATAAATCATTCTTCAAATCTGAATCACAAGGCACACATAATCCATTTCAAAATCTCAAAACACAATCATTATCAATGTTAAATCCCGACAACTTACCCATCTGAACCAAATCTACCTTTTTCTCTATATCATTTTCTTCTTTCTATGCTTGCTTTATTCTGTCTGATAGAGATGATATCACTGACACCTAAAACCAAATAGAAGAATTTCCTACACCAAAAAAATCTATGACAAAGTTTGTCAAATAAAAACCCAAAGGATCTCGTTCCAAACGTAACATGGTTAATGAAGCAATACTTTTTTTGACTTAAAGCATCAACCAGTTTATTTTTATTTCCCGGATTGTAATGGGTGGTGAAACCATAATCCTTGATTAATTCCAACCATCTCCTCTATCTCATGTTCAATTCATTCTGAGTGAATTTATAATTCAAACTTTTTTGATCAGTATATATTTCACTCATTACTCCATAAAAATGATGCCTCTAAATTTTTAAAGAAAAAATAACAACAGCTAATTCCAAATCATGTGTAGGGTAATTTAACTCATGTGGTTTCAACTGACGTGAATCATAACCAATTACCTGATCATTCTGCATTAAGACACAACCCAGTACTTTCAATGAAGCATCTCTATAGATAACAAAATCACCATTTCTGGATGGAAGTGCCAAAACTAGAACATTCACCTATCTTCTTTTAAATTCCTGAAAACAATCATCACTATCTATTGTCCAAATGTACTTAACACCTTTTCGAGTTATCTTAGTCATTGGACTAGATAACCATGCACGATTTTCAACAAAACTCCAGTAATAACTTTTCAAACAAATAAAACTATGAATATCGGTTGAATTTGGGGGTCTTGGAAATTCTTCAACAACTTTTGTTTTAACAGGATCAATAGTTATGCCATTTTCTGAAATAATATGACCAAGGAAAGATATTTGTTGTAACCAAATATCACACTTGCTGAATTTCCCAAATTGTTTATGTTCTTTTATGGTTTTCAAGAAAACCCTAAAATTACTTTCATGTTACTCTTTACTTTTGGAATAAACCAAAATAACATCAAAAACATAACCACAATTTATCACCTGAATCAACTGATCCATCACTGTAGTAAACTGTTCAATTCGGATTTCTCCATATCAGGATACTGGTATCGAAGGTCATATCCCTCTGTATGCCTTCCCAAAAAATCTGATATGTTTCCTTTATGAAAAACCATTCTAAACACAAAAATATCTTAGGCGAAGAAAAATGGTAATATGTAAATTCTATATCATTTCAAAATTAACATAAATTACTTTATGGATATTAATTTACCAATACCCTAACTCCTAATGTTGTCTTAACCTACCTTTGATACCAACAATAAGGACCCGGCCTTAAAACATTACATAATCGTGAATTAAATTAATAATTTACATTGAGGATCTTTTCAGGATTATTTTTTAAAGAGTTAGACAATAACTATTACATTACAAAAAAAATTACAAAGTATACACTTCTACCCAGTATACATTTTTTTACAAAACATGAACTCTTGAAAAAAAGAGTCATGCCTAGTTCCATGTTTATGACAACATTAATTTTCCATGATCCCATCCATGACCCTATTCTATATTATGTCCTTTGAAAAACATTTCAAAAATGTGGGATGCGCATAAAAAGCTCAGTAAGGGATACATAAAGAAGTAAAACTGTTAGTTTTTCAATACAACAAGTAAAACATGAATACTTTAACATATGTAATACTTTTCACCTTTATGAAGTAGTAAATACTCTACACTGAATAAAAAATCCTTAACTACCCTTTTTTTCCAAAATATTACCATAATACCCATATAAAGAACACATAACATGTAAAGGTAACTTGGGACATAAACATACATAAATGGACGAACCATACAGTCGACCTCCACACATATCACTAAATGGAATAGCCATACGAAGGAATTCCATACCTAATGCATTGGAGGTTATAACGTAACCACCTGTCCTAGTATTCATGGCACCACCCGTCATTTGTTTTATCACGTAACCACCCATCAAATGTCCAAGTACCATTATAAAATCATAAGACTAAAAACAAATATAAAGGAAAAAAACATTTTTACAATTCAATAAAAATATATCACTCTAATATATTGAAATAACAAATCTATTATAAAAACAATTTTCAATACCAAAATACATAAAAGAGTATATGGTATATATTTTTGTTTAAAAACACTACAGCTTGTTGAGGAATCCAAAGAACAATTAATACTCACGTTGGTGGAAAAGGTTGTTGTCACCGCTTACGATAAAAAAGAAAAATTCTTTTTTATCATTTAGTAAAACACTTTGTAGAAAAAGTTTCCCTTTGAATAGTCAATGATTTTTATATTTCGTATAAATGAAAGTCGTGTATTATAACAAAATATGCCTCAATGAAAGGATATTGAGACGATGTCCCTTACCTCATGCCTGACTTGACTCGATCGTTTTTTAATCTCTTGAATAATAAAAAAATTTAATTTCTACTTTATTAAGAACCTTTTTCAAGTTTAATATACCTTTTATATCACTTATTACCATTTTATAAACATTATGTAATCATTTATTTTAATAATGTTGGTTTTTTCAATATTTGGTACTTGAGTCAAAAATAAACACCTTATATTCAATGTTGTCCATGTGGTCAATACTCCATTATATCCAGAATTATATTCATTATTTAGATATCAAATATATCGTATATATCCAGAATATACATGTATTTATAATAGTATATAACATTTAGATGTAAGAAATGAAATGCACCTTTCATGGAGACACTAATCCTTACATATGCTTGAATGCTACTTTCATTTCTATTTATTATTTTAATGGAAATAAATCATAATGATAAATAGATATATTATAATTCTAGTATAATATCATAAATAATATCATTAACTCCATCTTTTATATATCCCATATAAGGCATTAATGAATCACATCACTTTGAGGGGGTTGTAGTCCGCACTTTTTTAAATGAGATTATCGTATTTACCCACTATGGAAACCATAAAGGCTTGATATAATTAGGATGTACAGAAGCATAAGGAAATAATAATCATAATATATCATATATAAATATAGTTCCATCATAATGTCCACCATGAGAGGTGGTAGGATAAAATCGAACAATCATCATTTTGTGAGGCGTTGGTTTGCCATCCACAGAACCATTATGTTCTTCATCCATTAGATGGAGGTGTGTGTAAGTGTAGTCTGAATCCTTCTCATAAAAAAATACTAGTATATTTAGGATACTTGTGTTGTTACAAATGAATGTAATAAAAAGAGTTTAAGGTTTGGAGAAGTAAAATAAAATAAAACAATTTAAGAGAAACTGTTACCTCTAAATTGGGTAACTTCTTTTGGTTTGAACCAAAAGGATTTCTTGAAGTGCCTTCTGCCTAAGGTAAGGCTTCTAGGGGGAGGAGAGGGATGTAGGGAGATTAAATGGTCAGATGTTTGACTAGGGATAAATAATTTAGAGGTATTAAGAATTGGTTTGAAGTGGTCTCCTTTTATAAGGGAGAGGAGGGGCGCTTTAGGAATGTGTGAAAATATTATTTTATTATATAATGATATTCAGTTTAAAAAGATCCAAAAATAATTAAGGTCGAAGATAAGGTGACTAATATTTGAAATAACATCATCCAATAAGAATTGGACATGTTTTTTATTATTTTTTAACCATTATATTATTATTTATTTAAATCATTTATTAATGAGGTAAATACTGCATCATTATTGTGTCATAAATAATTTTATATATTTGAGGTCTAAAAATTATATAAAAAATACCATGATGTATGAAATATTTTTATATTTCCAATTAATATTTATATTCAAAGAGATTTATTATATAACAGCACATAAAAATTAATTAATAAAAGATTTTTGTTTATGTCATTTTGTCCTTTTCTTTAAATTAAATAACCCAAATTGTCATTAGCACTACCAAGTGGCTCAAAGGGGAACCAAAATCAAACCAAATATTCCCATGGTCCTTATTGACTCAACCAATAAGGTTTGGACAAGTGTTAAGGTAATTTGAAATTATTATAATATTTTTTTTACCTTGAATTAACCTATTTAACTTTAACTGCGGTAAATAAAAGTCAAAAGTTACTATTCACTAAAAATAATTTTCACCTTATTGAAACACATTTTACTTCTTTATAAGAACCATGTAAGTTGGATTTTAAAAATTCAATTCACAGAATTGGTAAAATTTCATTTAAATGAAAAAGTTAGTTTTTTTTAACTACCACTTTGTGGTTTCACTGTTCATCAAAAATTGATGTTTTTCAGACAAAATACCAATAATTCAGCCTAAGATATATTTGATATTACAAATTCAAAAACAATGTCTATTTTCACAAATTCAAAATATAGAAGTGGCATTAATTAATTTTAAAATTAAATACTGTTATCAAAACAAATAGTGTGTTTTTAAGAAACAATAACAATCAAAAGATTGATACTTGTTTATGTCCAATTTCAAAGTAAAATTAATTCTACTGACCAAAATTGGATCAGATGGTAAAAATATATTTTAATTTCACTTTAAAACTAACTTAAAAGATAATCTAACCATATGAATAAATTATATTAAGAGGCACTTTTGAATTAAAATACAATATTTTTCACTATTCATTAAACAAATGAACTTTTTCGGAAAAATCCCAAAAAATTTACCCAAAGTAAAATTTTATGTCCCCATTATAAAGAAGGATTTTATTTTCTCAATTAGACCATATGAAAATGACCAAAACTATATTTACTGTGGGGTCGCCGTTAAAAGGTAGTAAATCCGCCTTTTAATGTAAATTATGATTAAAATTATATTTATTCATAATTTTATATTCTAACTTTTTATTGGATAAATGTTAATACATTTAACAGACATGTATCATCATATTGTAGTTAGTTTCATTCATTCCCACCAATACAATGGCTAGGAGTTAACTACCATCTAAAATAATAATATTATATTATTAGAGGGAAACTAATGATTTCAAAAAAACTTGTTGTTGCGTATCGGGTATGCTTTCGAACATAGCAACCCTTTTAAAGTAAAATTAATATTTAATTCACAAATATTAATAAATATGAAATATTTCATATTCTTTATTTACCTAGGATGTTATAGACTGTGTGTCGACTACCTTCGCCTGAATCAGGTGACTGTGAAGAATAAGTACCCACTATCGAGGATTGACGGCTTCTTTGATCTACTCAAGGGAGAACGTTGGTTCTCGAAGATAGAACTCAGGTCAGGCTATCACCAGCTAAGAGTTCGAGATGAGGATGTGCAGAATACAACCTTCAGGTGTTAGTATGGCCACTAAAAGTTCATGGTTATGCCTTTTGACAAAACCAATACTCTAGAAGTGTTCATGAGTCTCGTGAATAGGATCTTCCATCCTTACCTCGATTGTTTTGTCGTAGTCTTCATCGATGACATAATGATTCAGTAGACTACTAAGGAGGAGCACGCCTACCACATGCTGGTTGTATTGGATACACTCTGAGAGCACTAGCTTTATGGTTTCTCTCAAAGTGTCAGTTCTGGATACGAGAGGTACACTTTATGGGACACATCATCTCGGAGGCGGAAGTTGTAGTGGATCTAGCGAAGATCGAGGTATTGATTACTTGGGAGCCACCTAGGATCGTGACGGAGGTGTGGAGTTTCCTAGTTCTGGCTGGGTACTATCAGAGATTTGTTCCAGACTTCTCCAGATTTCCATCACCGCTTTCAGCTTTGATGAAGAAGGGAAAACCCTTCGTGTGGTCAGATAAATTTCAGTAGAGATTTTAGAAGCTGAGGCAGAGATTGACCATTGCGCCCATCTTGAGGCTACCGGAGGAGGGTGTTAGGTATGTAGTATACTGTGACGCATCAGGGACCAGACTCGGGTGTGTCCTGATGCAAGAGCGATCAGTCATTGCGTATGGTTCACGGCTGTTGATGAAGCACGAGCAGAACTACGCTACCCATGACCTGGAGTTAGAAACAGTGGTCTTCTCCTTGAAGATGTGGTGGAACTATCTTATGGGGGAGAGATTTACATACTACTCTGACCACCAAAGTCTCAGGTACATCTTTTCTCAGAAGAACCTGAACCAGATACCGCGGTGATGACTCGATTTCCTCCAGGACTCTGACTTTGATATAGTATATACTCGTGGGAAGGGGGACGTTGTAGATGATGCTCTCAGTAGAAGATCGGGCATTCAGCTGCTAGGAGATGTGACAGACCAGCTAGCCACATTGCAGATATCCTTTGTGGATAGAGATGGAGCAGTCTTTCTATAGTCACTCATTCACTCCTTCAGCGGGTCAGAGAGGCACAACATGGGGACATTGACTTTGAGATATGACGTGCTCAAATATCAACAGGGTAGGCGCCAGATGAATTTTTTGAAGGAGGAGAGAACGACATCCCCTTCTGGAATCATACCATGGTACCAGTTGCACTATAGGAGGAAGTGTTGAGGGAGTTTTACACTTCCCCTCTAGCAGTACATCTAGGAGTGGCAAAGATATACTATGTCCACAGACTCGAGCACTAGTGGCCGGGTATGAAGAAGGTTGTAGCAGAGTTAGTTTCACGATGCCTCACTTGTTAGCAAGTGAAGGCAGAGGACCAGGTACCAATAGGCTTGGTACATCCCTTAGAGGTCTTGAAGATGATGTGGGACGAGATATCCATGGATTTCATGATGGGGATTCCACATACATCCAGAGGGCACGACTCTATCTGGGTGATCGTTGAACGACTCACTATGTCGGCCCACTTCCTAACGATTAGAGAGCAGGGCTCAGTAGAGAGCTTGGGATGCCTCTAAATTCAGGAGATTGTACGACTTCATGGTGTGACATCGACTATCGTTTCCAATCGTGATGCTCGTTTCACTTCCCGGCTATGGAAGGGGTTACAGGAGGCTTTCGGGACACAACTTTGTTTGAGCACCACCTTTCATCCTCAGATGGAAGGCTAGACTGAGAGGACCATATAGACACTCGAGGATATGCTCTGTGCTTGTGTCCTTGACTTTGGTCACAGCTGGGATTATCACCTACCCTTGGAGGAGTTTGCGTACAACAACAGCTACCACTCCACCATCAGGATGGCACCATACGATACAATGTACAACCGACCTTGCAGATCACCTCTATACTGGAATGACCTAGGGGAGATAGTACTCGTAGGTCCAAAGATGGTTCAGGCTACGACAGAGAAGTAGAAGATCATCCATGAGCAGATGAAGACTGCAAAGAGTAGACAGAAGTCCTATAATGATAGTAGGTGGAGACCACTAGAGTTCGAGGATGGCGACCATGTCTTCTTACGGGTCTCACCTCGATGGAGTCTAAAATGATTTGGTCAGGGCGGCAAGTTATCTCCGCGTTTCATCGGACCATTCTAGGTCTTCAGCAGAGTAAGAGAGGTGGCTTACCGTCTGGCACTTGCACCTCAATTGCACCGGGTTCATGACGTCTTCCACGTATCACAGCTGAGGAGATACATGCACGACCCGACCCACATCATCAATCACAGGGTGCTAGACATCAGTGATGAGGAGACATTTGCAGAGGTCCTGGGTGGAGATCAAGGTTCCACGGGAGTAGGTCCTCCATGGAAGGTTTATTCCTATGGTTCACATTTACTGGTAGCACGGGAACCTCCAGAAGTGAACTTGGGAGCGGGAGGTTCAGATGCGAGCACAGTACCACTATTTGTTTTCCTAGTCTGTGTTGTAGCTTTATGGGGACATAAATCCCTAAGGTGTGAGTAATGTAAAGAACCGAAAATTTCAAGGAAATGTTTTTCATAAATACTTTCTAATTTTACGAGTCTGCGTTTTTTGACGACATTTGATTCTGATGCCTGGTGTGCCAGATATCAATTTCTGAAGATTTGTTTGGTTATGTTCAGTAAATGTATGAGAGGGTTTTTCTACCTTTTGAACTGGTACACGGAATTGAAATCTGATGACTGCGATGAACTCGCAGCGCCAGTATTCATTTAAGGAGACCATTACCGCAGTTGCATTTCATGCGGGTTGAAATTTAATTTTTGGGGTTTAATCTTAAATTATAAAATTTTTTGTGGTAGACATTTTTATTTTGAGAGTTGGTTAATTCCACCCATGGGGAAGTTATTGGTGGGGCTCATACCCAAATAACATCCCATGTGTGGATATTTGTGAGGTGGGGACCACACCAGACCCAACCTTTCATCTCCTCAATACTCTCTTCAACTCCCTTAAACCCTTTGTTTAATTCTTGACAACCCCCCTTTAATTTCTATACTCTCCACCTTCCACATGTTCATTAATTTGACAAATCAGTGAATTAATTATTTTGTACACCACAAATTAATTAATTATTTTTGGTGGATTTGAATATTTTCGAAATGGCAAGGAAAGTTGATTAAAATATGGGAAATCATCAATTTAATATTTTCTTTGCAAACATTTTGGTGGAACCTTTAGTATTAGAAGAGAGAATCATCGTTCGACGAAGAAAGATGCTCTCTTCGTCGATGAACGTTGATTCCACAAAGAACGACGACCTTCCTTCCTTCCTCTTCTCCGCAACAAGTGAGGAGCCGCCGCTTCCTCCTCGGACACAACCCGATGTCCACAGAATCAACGTCTGTTCACCGTGATTCCATTCTCCGTGACGCCATCTATCACGATGCTCATCTTCTGCGGCTCAACAACGTGTGACTTCAATTATCTAGGTAGGGGTTTGGTATATTCATTGAGTGAATAAATTTTACTTTATTCATTGTTAATTTTCAGAATTGACATTGATCGATTGTTACCGCCTAACGCGGAGGGTGCAGTGCAAACAAACATCATCCGACATTTGTTGTTTTATTTGAAATCGAGAAGCGGTGACGATTGAAGGTGGAGGTCGCGCGCTGGCCACGTGAGGAGGAACCATGGCCCGTAACCGCTGGCCACTTGGCCAACGAAGAACCGGCTGGCTAAAGCTGGCTGGGCCGAAGGAGGGCCATGGCACAATAAGGTGCGTCGTGCTATGGAAGACCATTGCTCACAAACCGGGGGTCGCTTTGGCGGTGAACCATTCATCTCGTCTTCCAGCCAGGTGAAGAAGCTGTGACACCCGAAGGTGCCCCGCAGCCTACTGCGGCCCGCCCGAGTGGGCCGATTGAGCCAGGAAGGCTGGCCAGCTATGCCCGGCCAGTATGGGAGAATGGAACCGCTGGCACCGCCGGTTCGGGAAAGCAAGCCCCCCTGGGGACCGCTCGACCCCCTCGGGGCGAGCTGCTCGGCTAGCCAGCCAAGCCACGACTAGCCAGGATGCACCGCGCCGGGCCAAGCCATGTGATTCACCGAGCTGGTCCAACCCTCTGTCGGGTCGTACTTGCCAAAACCGGGTTGACCCGACCTGCTCACCCACTGGGCTTAACGAGTCGGGCTCCTTTTCAATTAAAGGTGAATAACTTGAAGATCGCGCGTCCAATCGACGCGTCGTTTGCTGCTCCGAGACCCTCATGATTTGGTGCTCATTTTGGGATACTCTAATTGAGTTTTGGATGACTATGGATAACATCTAGGTTTCGAACGAGAGTAATTCCAACCGGGCCCATGAAACAGAAAAGCAAATATCTCTCAGACCGGGCGTCTGATTGATGCACCGTCTGTCATGTCAGGTTCCTTTTGACGAGGAGGAACTTCGGGATACATCAAATCTGTACTTTGTGACAGTTGATGTATCGACCCCCTTGGCTCGATGAGCGGACCCTCCCCGAATCGAGCGTGCTATGTGCCGAAACCCTAGATCAGGCTGCGACTGCAACGACTACCACACTGGAATCCTCTGTGGGTTCAGGGACGACGTCTACCGTACTGGAATCCTCCGTGGCTTCGGCGACGAAGACTACCGTACTGGAATCCTCCATGGGTTCAATGGAGATGGTTACTATTCTTGTATCCTACGTGGGTCCGATAGTTTGACTTCTGTTCTATTATCCTACGTGGTTCCGACAGAGTAGCTGGTTTTGTATCCTATGTGGGTCTTACAGCTTAGCTGGACTAGTATCCTACATGGGTCCGCCAGCTTAAATGAATCAGTGACTACATCTGATCTTCTCTATCACTTTACAAAAGATGTATACCTTTGTTAGATGAGTCTTGACTTTCAATCATTACCATCTGTTTGATTGACTTCTTTCCTGTGTGGACTAGGATGTTCATGGGCTCGAGAGTTAGGTCCGAACTGAATTGATGACTTAGGTATATATTTTTTAATATACCTAAGTGGAGTTGGTTGATACTTCCTGATTGTGTCTTTTCTTGTGGTTTATCATTTGTGGATTCTCGGAGACCTTTGGGGATCTCGGGGTCCCTACTAAGTAACATTATACTCACCCATGCACGGGCTATGCCCACACTATGTTGTGTTGGATGCAGATGAAAGACAACACTGATCGTGGTAAATAAATGTAAAGATGGACAGTACCCGGAGGTGGACCACTTGGCGTGATGTATACGTAGAAGAAAGACAGACCCGAGGTGCCAAGGAGACTAACTGTACTCACCATTCAGGTGGGATTCTTGGAGGATGACTTGGTGGTTTCTGTTTTACTATACTGCAGTTGTACTAGTTTTTTAGTTGTAATGTACTTTTTGTTGGGTTTGTATTCTGGCATATTTACCGTTCAACACTTACTTTCTATTTATTATTACTTTGTGCTTACTTAATCTTGAGTACTTTTTGTGTTTTTTTACTATATGAAGTCAATGCCATCCGTTTTATTGGGTTTTACGCCTTTGGTGCTAGTCTCCATCCCTTGGCCTTTGGAAGGAAGGCCTGGGGTAGTCACGCTATGGGCCCTGAGGATGGGTCGTGACAGATATTGTATAGAATTATAATCTATATAAATTAACCACCTTACATATATTGTGATCATAAATACATCTTTTTAGATATATAGATTTTTTATTGAATTTAAAATTTTTATGGATTTAATATCATCAATCATATATTTAAATTATGGATTCTATTAAATAAGGTCCTATATAAAATAAACTCTGATTTCATAGTTACCCTTTTGAAATTATGAAATATTTTTTCTATAATAATGATAAAAATGAATATGAGTTTTGATATGGTGTTTCCTTAATAAATATCACATTAATAAAGGAATTACTATGAATTAAATTGAATATAGAGAAATTAATTATCATTAAATGAGAATAGTGAATCAGATTGAAATTATTATAGTTAAATGAATATATTATTTTAGTATAACTAATATGGGATATACAATACCCTTAATAGAATGGTTTAATTTCTTATCATCTTGGGAATGATAAATATATTAAACCTTATAATGATGTAGTAAATTTTAGTGTTCAGGAATTTGAGTTCTGGGAAAATTCCATTAAGAATCTTTATTCAGGTAAATCGATTGAGGATATGAGTTAGGGGATTGACTCTATGTATACTATCAAATTTTTTATCCATGTAGATGAACCATACGGGGTGATACCCATTGCAGAAAAGTGCCATTTAATTTTGAAAATTAACATTGATGTTAATGTTTATACATATAACACTCTCTTAGTGAAAAATGGTTATGAATAACTCTTTATTGAACATGAAGATACTATTTTATAGTAGCGATGAAAGTGTAAATTGAAATACAAAATTCTATAATTAATAATTACGATTAGATGATATATAAAATGGATGTTAACACCATTTTCCATGTTAGAAGTATTTTTTGATGAAATTTTTGAAATACTAGATTAATGTGGAACTATAATTTTTGGAGATGTTCTCCTTGTTTTAAAACATGGATGAACATTTATATTTTATTTTAAAAAATGGATTTTGATTTTTCCCATGATGTTTGTATCATTAATACATAAACTGATCTATGCATAGGATTTTTCTGCAGTTCATAAGAGATTTAAAAAATGAGAATGAAATTTTACCTATATATAATATATTTTATGTACCTTAATATTAATTAACTACTCATATGGTATTTTTTTAGTTCCCCTGTATCATTTATTTACCCATATGACATTCATATTCGAATACATTTTTAGAAAGATATAAACATAATTAGTTTATTATATTTTTATTTTAGTATATTAAAAATATCCTATGATAACTCAACTAATATGATTAAAGACAATATTCTGTATGTTTTAATCAGTTGAATCATGACTGAAACTCAAGGATATATATAGTTTAACTATTCAAAATTATTCTTCATGGTTAATGTCATGTTTTTTATGTATAATTTTACTGAGTGTTTTTGTGTACCTGGAAACGAATTAGTTTCCAGAAAATATTTTTGAAAATATTATTCAATTCTATCATCCTAGAGTAATTTGAAGAAATAAAGTGGGGAAAGTGGTTCAATTATTCAAGAGAAGAATATGATACAATAAAAAATGGTTATAATAATGTTCACAGTATGAGAGAATCATGTAGATCAATATACATTGCATCTCTAATATATTGTAGATTTTGATGTAGGTTATCTATAAATATCTAGATTCTAGGGTTTCATAATGTGAGTTATATTGATGATTCCAAACTTTTGATTCTCTCATCCATAATAAGATCATCATAAAAAATTCTAATGAGATTCCAATGGGAATTCTGATATATTAATAACATCATGACGGTAAAATTTATCTTATAAGGATATCATGTTTATGATATTGATATAATTATAATATTTTCGATATATGATTGGAATTTAATAGTATAGAAGGTTTTAAAAGTGACCATTAATTTCTGTATAAATATCATTATACATTATCGTATTTAAAAATGGATGATACCATCCCATGAAGAGAATTGGATAATCCCCATCCAAACCATTATGTCCAATTTAAGTCATTTTCAATAACTATAATTTAATATAGATAATAAAATCTATGTACTAAAAAAAGGTCTAAATAGAATATGGAATATGCTATCACATTAAGGATGAAGCTTATAAAAAAAATGTTTATAACATATGTTTTTAAATTTTTACATAATGTTCAGGAATATATTATGAAGTGTAAACCAATAAATTTAATAGTAATAAGGGTTGGATTCATAAAAACGAATTTATAAAAAAAATAAGGATTACATATTCACCCCATACTGGTAGTAACATAACTGATCATGTGTCATTAAGATGTATCAGAGTGGGCCATCTCTATTATTATAATATTCAATAGTTCAAAATGTAGAATCAGTGTTATTTGAACAAAATACGTATAAATTATTAATATGGAAATAATTTTCATGGATATAAAATATAATACCAACATATCAACTATCACATTGTTTGATAGTTAGTGATAATTTAATTATTGGTTTTACCCCTATTTTTTTCAATGGATCTATGGATTTATTGACTAGAGGGGTGAGGATGAAACAATTGATGAATATTTCACTAGTTAATGAGAGAGACACTCACATTAGTAGTTTTTGAAATAAAAATTATAACTCTATAGTTTTAAAAAGAATAATGTGAATATTTTAAGGTATATTTTATTAAAATATTTGGGATATATAATAAAAGGAATATATTTTAATCTATAAGCTAATATAATGGTCTCTTGAATAAAGAAATAAGAAAATATCCAATTTTCAATAAAAGGGCTAATTGAGATATGAAACTCAATACTTTGAATAAGCTAAAGATCAATAAAAATGAAAAAAAAATATATCCCAACTGAATCTGTTGAATATGATGAGAGTGATGAGTAAAAAAATCATTTAATGTCAAAAAATAAAAAAAAATAGTAAAGGGTAATTTTTTGTAAATTTAATAGTTGAATGTATTAAATTTAGTAAGATATTCCATTTTATGATTGAGTTTAAAAATAGGAAGTAAGATTTCTAGTAAGATGATATAATAGAATAAGATGAAAAACAATTAAACACAAACATAATTTTTTATATGATATAGTACAAATAATGGAAATGACATAATAAATGAATAATAAAACCATACTAAGAAATTTTTAATAAAGTAAATCATCCATATAGTGGGATTTAGAGGATGATTAAGCAATAGAAAACATAAAATAATAAATCATGGTGATTGGAATGATGACAACACTAATAGTGGAGAGTAAGAATGAAATTTATTAGATTTAATTTTCATGGTGAATATTGAACATAATGTATATCCTAATAGAAACACTAGGCTCAATAAGGATGTTAAAATTTTAAACTTGGAAATTTTTAGCTTCATTGAATTTTAATCTGTGTTTCACATTAAAGATTATGTTTACATTGAGGAGATAATTCTTCCTAGGGTTAAAATAGAAAAGTCATAAAGAGTTTAAAATGAATCATATAAGAAGATATCTATTAAAATGTAGATGCGTGGAATAAAAAATAATGTTATCTTATGATTTTAAATAACCATTGAAAATAATTATGATTATGGAAAATATTTTGATGTAAAATATGATATATTTATGTATAAAAAAATATTTTGTATGTTTTGGCATTTAATTTTCATGCATATTAAATATGAAAATAATAAATATCTATAACATAAAAAT
The DNA here is from genome assembly GCA_963277665.1 of Viscum album. NCBI lineage: Eukaryota > Viridiplantae > Streptophyta > Magnoliopsida > Santalales > Viscaceae > Viscum > Viscum album. The sequence goes on along the minus strand of OY728165.1, from coordinate 322,689,582 downwards.
ATAGCATCCAAGAGAAACTAAAAGAAAAACTCGGTGAAGGAAATACTCATAGGATGTTATCAATAATTAATGTGGTTGAAAGTGACAAAATTATGCATGTAAATTCAAAACATATATTATAGAATAATTAATTTTCACAAATATGGTATGAATATGTTTGAAGGTAAGCATAGCATTTTAATAGATGATACATTTTCAAGGTTTAATGTATGTTTTTCACTCATAAACAGTAATATTATATTCCACGGTGTTACCATTAACTCCCATTGAATCAAATAATGAAACAAATTTGAGAGATGTTATTAGTTAATAAAAATACATGCTGGGAGAATAATTGGAAATTAAAACTCATATTTTATTCAAATCAAACATATTTTTGAATTGATATAGATTAATTTTTAATGGTGTGACTGGTAAGGTAACATAGTTGAAAGTGATTGAAAATGATACACTGTCAAAAAACAAAAAAAAATTCCTATGATTAAAATTTTTATGAGGGAATCAAAGATAAATGATCATTTATTATAGAGGTTGAATTGATGGATACCAAGACATGCATAACCATGATTCATTATAATCAATAATCGTTGCCTAAATTGGATGATTGAAAAATATTTAAAACTATTGACATGATTTATGATGGATTTATAACATTATTAATGATATTTCTTAAAAAATGGCTTATTAAGTGATGAAATTGATCCACACGACCTAAATTCTCAAATGGTTTTGTTTGTTAAAGCATATAATTATTACCAGTTATGTGTTAGCCATATTATTTATGATTTTAATGATAATATATTAAACATAATTCATAATTTAATTAATATAATTGAATATGGAAGATTAATTTGTCCCTAATAATGTACTTGTGGGGTTATTTTTTGTAACACCCCAGGTAAATAAGGAATATGACATTTTCATATTTATCCATATATGTGATTAAAATATTAATATGACTTTAAAGGGGACGCTATGCTCGATGGCGTACCCAACACGCAACAACGAGTTTCTTGGGAATCTTACGTTGCACTCTAATAATAAAATAATATTATTTTAAATGGTAGTTAAAATGCAGCCGTTGTAATGGAGGGAATGGATAGAAATAACTAAAATATGATTATATATGTTCTTAAATATTTTTACATTTATACAATAAAAGATAAAGGCTTAAAATATGGAAAGAATTCAATTTTAGGCATATATGCCCTAGTTTTCACTAAAGGTTCACTTATCACCATTTGATGGAGAACCGTCATTAAATATAGTTTTGTTCACTCTTAAACATTCTTTTGGACCAAATAAAACTCTTATTAAGAATCGGGACATCAAAATTTACTTTGTGTAAATTTTTGGTATCTTTCCGATAAAGTTCATTTTTTAATGAATACTGTAAAATGTTGTATTTTAATTCAAAACCACTTTTTAATCTAATTTATTTATATGATTAGATTATATTTTGAATTGGTTTTAAAGTGTATTTAGAAAATATTTTTACCATTAAATCCAATAGTGGTCGTTGGAATCAATTTCACTTTGAAATCAGACTTAAACTAGTGTCAATCTTTTGATACTTATTGTTTCATAAAACACGCTATTTGTCATGATAGCGGGAATTAATTATTAAATTAATTAATGTGACTTATAGGTTTTGAATTTTGTAAAATGGACTTCATTTTTGAATTCAGAATATCAAATATAGCTTAGGGTGAATTTTTGGGATTTTTCTGAAAAACTTCAATTTTTGATGAATAGTGAAACCACTAAGTGGTACTTATAAAAACTGATTTTCCATTTAATTGAAATTTTTTCCATAATTGTGTTTTTATTTTCAAAAATCCGACATACATGTTTGTCATTAAGAAGTAAAATGTTGTTCAATGAGATTAAAATAATTTTTTGGGTGAATAGTAACTTATTAAGTTTTTAATCGCGATTAGTGGTAATTAGTGTAGTTTAAGGTAAAAATAATGCTTTAATAAAATGAGATGAGCTTGACACATGTCTTACCCTCATTGGTTGTATCATGGCCGACCAAGAAAAGCCATGGGTCAACTTGGGGACCCCATGGATCCACTTTGGTTGGGAAATGACATAAATAACATTTTATTTAATGTAAAAGTAAAATTGACACAAACATGATATGTTTTACTAAAACAATTTTTAAGTGGGGTTATACAAGTCATCTTTTGATTATAAATATTAATTGGAAATATAAAAAGATTTCCTACATCATAGTATTTTTTTTTATAATTTTTATACATTAAATAAATTAAATTATTTATGACATAATAATGATGCAGCGATGACTTCATTATTTGACGATTTAAATAAAATGGAAAGATAATGTAAAATATATGAACTATACATGTCCAAAACTTATTGGATGAGTGGATTTAGAAGCCTTATCACATTATCCACGAATTATATCAATGTGGGACCTTTTTAAACCGAAACACATTTTCAAATAAAGTAATATTTCTTTACTTTCCAAAAGTACCCCTCCTCTCCTCTTATAAAAGGCCCCCACCTCTACCTCATTTAACACACTCCTCAAGCCTTTTTCTCGGCCAACCCCTGCCCATTTAATCTCTCCACATCCCTCTCCACATCCTAGAGGATTCCCTTTGGGCAGAATCCTTTCAAAGGAAGCCTTTAGGCTCAAATCAAAAGGAGTTACACTTTTAAAGGTAATTCATTCTCTCATGTTCATTTGTTTTATTTTGCTTCTCCAACCCCCTAAACTCTTTTTATTTACTTCTTTTGTAAAAAAAACAGTATCTTCAATATACTAGGATGTTGTTATAAGATTTATTCGAGCTACACACTCACACAACTACATCAAATGGTTAAAGAACATACGGTTTCCGTGGATGGTGAAATTCTGCCTCCTGAAACGATGATTGTTCAATACTCATTTAACACCTTCAAAGGTGGCCATTATGATGTCACTGTTTTTATATATGATATATAATATGTTTATGTTTTATTTATGCTTCTTTATTTTTCATTTGTGTCTTACCTTTATGGCTTCCATTATGGGTATACACGATATCTTCATTTAAGGAAGTGCGGACTACCGCCCCCTCAAAGTGATTTGATTCGTTAAATACCATATTTGGGATGTATAAAGGATGGAAATATGATATTATATATGATATTATACTGGAAATATAATATACCTTTATATAATCATTATTCCATTCTATAAAATACGAAATAGAAATGAAAGTAGTGTTCATGCGTACGTACGGCTTACCGTCTCCATGAACGGTGCATTTCATTTCTTACCTATAAATGATTATGTAATGTTATAAATGCATGCATGTACTGGATATATATGACATATATGATATCTACATAATTAATACAATTCTGGATATAATAAACATTTGGCCACACGAACAACATGTAATTGTAAGAAGTCCACTTTCGACTTAAGAACCAAATATCGTCAAAACAAATATTATTAACTTAAATGATTACATAATGTTTATGACATGGTAATAAGTGGTATAAAAGTAATAATGAACTTGAAAAAGGTTCTTAAGGAATTAGAAATTAACTCAAGTTTATTATTCAGGAGATTAAAGAACGATCGAGTCAAGTCGGACCCGAGGTAAGGGATCCTACAACTCTCTTTCTTTTTAAGTACTCTCCTTTATGTCACTTCTTTTAAACTCCTCCTTGCAATGTTGGGGGATTTTCTTTTATATTCCACTTTCTTTAAATTCTATTGTAATATGATGGGATACTCTATTTTATCTCATCAATCCATATTCGGATGTTTTATGTGGCGCCGTTAGGCTGCCGAGTTTTCGTAAAGGATTTTTCATCTCACTTTTATTCCCGTGAAATTTATGCTACATTCGCCACAAATTCCATTGAGTGGTGTATGTACTGACCATTATTCTAATCTTTGTGTAATATAATTTAGTTTATTAGTATTTACATCAATGACCTATTGTCTTTCTTTCATGGGGTGTATGTTTTGAAAGATACCCAAGTCGGTAAGGGAACCTTTCACCCTCCTCTTTTTTAAAAGACTTATTTTATTGGGTCTTTTAATTTACATATTTTTATGTTGGGTTACGTTCTCATACATCCTTATTGATGTAAATTTTATGTCCAAGTGATGAGATACACTTTTTATCTCTCATCAACTCATTTTGATGTGATGCCGTTAGGCTGTCAAGGGAACTTTTTAACCCAATTTCGATTTCCTTGGGTTCAACTTGTAGTCATTGAATATGTCATCCATTGAATATGTGTGAATGAACTTTTATTGTTTTACACTTAATATCCACTTATATTGGGTGTATATATATTTGTCACACATATTTTTGAGATTTATTTGTCCTTAATTTAAGGATACCTTCTTTATAAGGGATTTCATCACATTTGACATTTCTATTGAGGGTTCATTGTTGTTATGCACCAATTCACTCTTATATGGTGTATATACTGTCCTTTGGAGTATTATATCATGAATCCTTTTATTCTCATGATATTATAAAGTTCTAACTAAATTTTATTCCTCGATTATTGTATTCAAGTGTCTCTAATTTTGGTAAAACCCCTTTAACCAAAATATCGTTTTAAATGTTTTAATTATTTGTTCTTATTAATATCCATGTTTTCAAAATGGTTTTAAGGATTTATTTATATGGATATTAATGGTTTAAAATTTTAAAAGCTTCAAGGTGGTATGGGACACTTTGATTCAAAAATCTCTTTATTAAATGTTTTAAATGGTTTTGGAAATGGTTTCTTTTTGAATGGATTCATTATTTCAATATCCTAAAATGTTATATTGTGATTGAAATGTGGAAATGTTATGTTTCCTTTATTCATGATTTATGTGATACGATTATGTTATGGTTTTTGGGCATTTTTATAAAGAACGGGTGGTTCCGTGATAAACTAAGGGCGGGTGAGCCCGATATAGCTCTCCAATGCATTGGGTAACGCGAAGGAGTGAAACGTTAAGGTTTCTCCGAAGAGATTTAGGGAATATACTGTGATGGGTATTCCAAACATAACCAAGAGGGTTACTCCCTACGTAAGAATGTTATGAATGCCTCAAGTTACGTTTATGTCTTATGTTTTCTATGATTTATTCATGATTTGATATGCCTAGGTTTTATGGATAAAGTATGATTTCATTCTTATGTATATATGAACTCATGTTTCCTTTCCATATTTTTATAACCCTTACTGAGCTTTTTATGCTCATCCCAAGTTTTTGAAATGCTTTTCACAGGTCAAGGGAAAGGTACATGATGTGACGATAGTGTCAAGGATGTGTCAAGAAAGAATCAGTGTTTTATTTTAAATAGGTTTCCATTGATGGGAAGAATGAATATTGACATTTATGTAACCACTTTTTTTTAAATGTGGAATGTAATGCAAGTTTCATGATCTAATTCTCTAAAACTCTAATCCTGAAAAGATCCTCATTGTGTAATCTTGTAATAACTCAAGTTTAAGTAAGGTTTAAGGTTGGGGCCTTATAGTTGGTATCAAAGGTCGGTTTAGATAACTTTAGAGGTTAGGGTATTCTTTAATCATAATTGACAATTACCATAATGGTTAGGATTTCAGAAAGAGTCTTAGTTTTAGATAAAGTTAATGAGTAAGTATATCTTATTGTCTATCTTACTCATTAGTACATGATGGTTTTGTTGATATACTCACACTGACCTTTTTGGTTTTAGTAAATGGCTGGATCTAGCAGGCACCAAAGTAACAGTGGATGTGAAGGAAAATGTGACAGTTTTTTGAGCAAGAAACTGAATGATATGGGAGCTGCAATGAGAACTCTTTTGATTATCCTCAACCAACTATCTGGAGTCATGATTGACCACCTAAACCTTGGAGATTTCTCTAAGGCATCATATATGCAAGAAACAAATCCCTACGGAAGTACAGGTAATAATCATAAAGGTAAGTGTGTTCAAAAACCTATGTGTCAAAGATGTGGAAAGAAACACCTAGGAAAATGTTTCAAAGGGACAGAAATATTCTATAGATGTGGAAATGAAGGTCATAAAGCAAGAACCTGCCATGGAAAAAGGAAGCATCCAGTTGACTCGAGGAAAGGGAAAGAAGTTCTTTCTGAGGGATCAATTGAGTGTTTTAAATGTGGTGTGCATAGTCATTATGCAAACACATGTCCAATGAAGAAGTTTCGTGAATGGGGTCACCAAGAGCGTACCAATATTCATTTACCAATACCTAATTCCATTCCGATTGAGGATGAAGAAACTGACAATGACCAATCAAAGGTATGTACTATTTCATGACTATTGTTTTCTTATTTTGGAATCTTAGGATATGATTCATGATTTTGTTTGTTGGAAAGAGGTATTTCAGAATAAGTTGGAAAGGAATGGATAATGGATCATGAAGAATGTTGAATGAGTAAGATGTCAACATATAAGGGCTTCAAGAGTTAGGGTGAAATTCTTAAGAGTATTAATTCTCTTTTGATGATGGGGTTACATTAGAAGACTTCTTATATTATGTGTAACCCTGATGTTTAATATAGGCAAATTTTATTCATGTAATAGTTATCTTTTCATTTTTGGACATAGTTATAAAGAACCATTTGGGTTTATATGATCCTTACTTTTGAGGTAATTATGGGTTACCATATGTTATGATTGAAGTGAAAGGCATGAGATAAAATTGAGGATAAATTATGTTATGGTTATTTTTGATGATTTTATCCCTTTTTGGGTAATGATTTGAGAATTATATAGTTTTGGAAAAAGGACAACAAACAGACCGTGCGACAACCCGTCGCGTCGGACAATGCTGCGGGAATCGAACCCACAACCAAAGTGCGACTGGTATTTATCACCTACCACTGGACTACGTGAAGTACCTGGTTAGTTTGACTGATTCTTTTTAGTTATATGATTTTATGAATTAAGAGTAAGTTGATTTTGGAGGATATGTGATTAGGATAATTACTTTTCAATGTGAGACTTTAGGAGCAACTGATATTGTTTGGAGATAAATGTTACGATTTAACTTGGAAGACTATGTGACTAAATCCTTCAAATATTTGGGTTTCAATATTATATTGGTTTACATTGAAGAATTTTATGGACAAATTGTTTATCGGATGGTCCTCGTTGACCTTTGGGTTTTGTTGGACAAATTTTGGAGATTAAGAATAGATTTTCTTTTTATAAGGGGTTATCCTTTTCTGGATTATCTGATCTTGTACTAACCTTTTTGGTTTTGGTTTTGGTTAAAGCCTAAATACATGGGATGTATATAGTTCTCTTTTGGGGATTAGGTGATTCTCTAGAAGTTGATTATAGTACTCTTAATGCGAACAAGTCTCCCTAAATACTCGTCTTTTGGAAAAAATATGAGTATGACTAAGGAATCTAGTAAAAGTTGAAAGTCAACATGATAAGTGATTATACTTCCTTATGAATAAATTCCTCAATAAAAAGTAACTTAAAACAAAAATGATGTCTATTAACTTTTCCTATTGGGGAACCCAACACCGTTTAACCCATCACAAGATTGTGATTTTCTTATTGTTAACTTTCTCCTAAACATGTTTTCTATCACTCTCCATCGGAACATGACCCTATGTTTTCTCCTCCATGTCTATATTTTCATACTTAGAATCCTAGTATGGGTTAACTCGGGTGACCTCTGTGCTTATCTTTCTTTATTTTAAAGTGATTGTTTTACCGACTCTTGTTCCGATGTGGGACGTTCAAGGATGTTTCCAAGCGCAATTTTAAAATTGCGAGGATGCAATTCCCAAAAGGGGGGAAGGATGTAACACCCCAGGTAAATAAGGAATATGACATTTTCATATTTATCCATATTAATAAAATATTAATATGACTTTAAAGGGGACGCTATGCTCGATGGCGTACCCAACACGCAACAACGAGTTTCTTGGGAATCTTACGTTGCACTCTAATAATAAAATAATATTATTTTAAATGGTAGTTAACATGTAGCCGTTGTAATGGAGGGAATGTATAGAAATAACTAAAATATTATTATATATGTTCTTAAATATTTTTACATTTATACAATAAAAGATAAAGGCTTAAAATATGGAAAGAATTCAATTTTCGCCGTATATGCCCTGGTTTTCACTAAAGGTTCACTTATCACCATTTGATGGAGAACCGTCATTAAATATAGTTTTGTTCACCCTTAAACATTATTTTGGACCAAATAAAACTCTTATTAAGAATCGGGACATCAAAATTTACTTTGTGTAAATTTTTGGTATCTTTCCGATAAAGTTCATTTTTTTAATGAATAGTGTAAAATGTTGTATTTTAATTCAAAACCACTTTTTAGTCTAATTTATTTATATGATTAGATTATATTTTGAATTGGTTTTAAAGTGAAATTAGAAAATATTTTTACCATTAAATCCAATAGTGGTCATTGGAATCAATTTCACTCTGAAATCAGACTTAAACTAGTGTCAATCTTTTGATACTTATTGTTTCATAAAACACGCTATTTGTCATGACAGTGGGAATTAATTATTAAATTAATTAATGTGACTTATATGTTTTGAATTTTGTAAAACGGACTTCATTTTTGAATTCAGAATATCAAATATAGCTTAGGGTAAATTTTTGGGATTTTTCTGAAAAACATCAATTTTTGATGAATAGTGAAACCACTAAGTGGTACTTATAAAAACTGATTTTCCATTTAAATGAAATTTTTGCCATCATTGTGTTTTGATTTTCAAAAATCCGACATACATGGTTTTCATTAAGAAGTAAAATGTGGTTCAATGAGATTAAAATAATTTTTTTGGTGAATAGTAACTTATTAAGTTTTTAATCGCGATTAGTGGTAATTAGTGTAGTTTAAGGTAAAAATAATGCTTTAATAAAATGAGATGAGCTTGACACATGTATTACCCTCATTGGTTGTATCATGGCCGACCAAGACAAGCCATGGGTCAACTTGGGGACCCCATGGATCCACTTTGGTTGGGAAATGACATAAATAACATTTTATTTAATGTAAAAGTAAAATTGACACAAACATGATATGTTTTACTAAAACAATTTTTAAATGGGGTTATACAAGTCATATTTTTGATTATAAATATTCATTGGAAAGATAAAAAGATTTCCTACATCATAGTATTTTTTTTTATAATTTTTAGACATTAAATAAATTAAATTATTTATGACATAATAATGATGCAACGATGACATCATTATTTGATGATTTAAATAAAATGGAAAGATAATGTAAAATCTATGAACTACACATGTCAAAAACTTATTGGATGAGTGGATTTCGAAGCCTTATCACCTTATCCACGAATTATATCAATGTGGGACCTTTTGAAACCGAAACACATTTTCAAATAAAGTAATATTTCTTTACTTTCCAAAAGTACCCCTCCTCTCCTCTTATAAAAGGCCCCCACCTCTACCTCATTTAACACACGCCTCAAGCCTTTGGCTCGGCCAACCCCTACCCATTTACTCTCTAAACATCTCTCTCCTCATCCTAGAGGATTCCCTTTCGGCAGAATCCTTTCAAAGGAAGCCTTTAGGCTCAAATCAAAAGGTGTTACACTTTTAAAGGTAATTCATTCTCTCATGTTCATTTGTTTTATTTTGCTTCTCCAACCCCCTAAACTCTTTTTATTTACTTCTTTTGTAACAAAAACAGTATCTTCAATATACTAGGATGTTGTTATAAGATTTATTCGAGCTACACTCTCACACAACTACATCAAATGGTTAAAGAACATACGGTTTCCGTGGATGGTGAAATTCTGCCTCCCGAAACGAGGATTGTTCAATACTCATTTAACACCTTCAAAGGTGGCCATTATGATGTCACTGTTTTTATATATGATATATAATATGTTTATGTTTTATTTATGCTTCTGTATTTTTCATTTTTGTCTTACCTTTATGGCTTCCATTATGGGTATACGCGATATCTTCATTTAAGGAAGTTCGGACTACCGCCCCCTCAAAGTGATTTGATTCGTTAAATACCATATGTGGGATGTATAAAGGATGGAAATATGATATTATATATGATATTATACTGGAATTATAATATACCTTTATATCATTATTATTCCATTCTATAAAATACGAAATAGAAATGAAAGTAGCGTTCATGCGTACGTACGGCTTACCGTCTCCATGAACGGTGCATTTCATTTCTTACCTTTAAATGATTATGTAATGTTATAAATGCATGCATGTACTGGATATATATGAAATATATGATATCTACATAATGAATACAATTCTGGATATAATAAACATTTGTCCACACGAACAACATGTAATTGTAAGAAGTCCACTTTCGACTTAAGAACCAAATATCGGCAAAACAAATATTATTAACTTAAATGATTACATAATGTTTATAAAATGGTAATAAGTGGTATAAAAGTAATAATGAACTTGAAAAAGGTTCTTAAGGAATTAGAAATTAACTCAAGTTTATTATTCAGGAGATTAAAGAACGATCGAGTCAAGTCGGACCCGAGGTAAGGGATCCTACAACTCTCTTTCTTTTTAAGTACTCTCCTTTATGTCACTTCTTTTAAACTCCTCCTTGCAATGTTGGGGGATTTTCTTTTATATTCAACTTGCTTTAAATTCTATTGTAATATTATGGGATAATCTATTTGATCTCATCAATCCATATTCTTATGTTTTATGTGGCGTCGTTAGGCTGCCGAGTTTTCGTAAAGGATTTTTCATCTCACTTTTATTCCCGTGAGATTTATGCTACATTCGCCACAAATTCCATTGAGTGGTGTATGTACTGCCCATTATTCTAATCTTTGTGTAATATACTTTCGTTTATGAGTATTTACATCAATGACCTATTGTCTTTTTTTCATGGGGTGTATGTTTTGAAAGATACCCAAGTCGGTAAGGGAACCTTTCACCCTCCTCTTTTTTAAAAGACTTCTTTTATTGGGTCTTTTAATTTACATATTTTTATGTTGGGATATGTTCTCATACATCCTTATTGATGTTAAGTTTATGTCCAAGTGATGAGATACACTTTTTATCTCTCATCAACTCATTTTGATGTGATGCCGTTAGGCTGTCAAGGGAACTTTTTAACCCAATTTCGATTTCCTTGGGTTCAACTTGTAGTCATTGAATATGTCATCCATTGAATATGTGTGAATGAACTTTTATTGTTTTACACTTAATATCCACTTATATTGGGAGTATATATATTTTTCACACATATTTTTGAGATTTATTTGTCCTTAATTTAAGGATACCTTCTTTATAAGGGATTTCATCCCATTTGACATTTCTATTGAGGGTTCATTGTTGTTATGCACCAATTCACTCTTATATGGTGTATATACTGTCCTTTGGAGTATTATATCATGAATCCTTTTATTCTCATGATATTATAAAGTTCTAACTAAATGTTATTCCTCGATTATTGTATTCAAGTGTCTCTAATTTTGGTAAAACCCCTTTAACCAAAATATCGTTTTAAATGTTTTAATTATTTGTTCTTATTAATATCCATGTTTTCAAAATGGTTTTAAGGATTTATTTATATGGATATTAATGGTTTAAAATTTTAAAAGCTTCAAGGTGGTATGGGACACTTTGATTCAAAAATCTCTTTATTAAATGTTTTAAATGGTTTTGGAAATGGTTTCTTTTTGAATGGATTCATTATTTCAATATCCTAAAATGTTATATTGTGATTGAAATGTGGAAATGTTATGTTTACTTTATTCATGTTTTATGTGATACGATTATGTTATGGTTCTTGGGCATTGTTATGAAGAACGGGTGGTTCCGTGATAAACTAAGGGCGGGTGAGCCCGATATAGCTCTCCAATGCATTGGGTAACGCGAAGCAGTGAAACGTTAAGGTTTCTCCTAAGAGATTTAAGAAATATACTGTGATGGGTTTTCCAAACGTAACCAAGAGGGTTACTCCCTACGTAAGAATGTTATGAATGCCTCAAGTTACCTTTATGTCTTATGTTTTCTATGATTTATTCATGATTTGATATGCCTATGTTTTATGGGTAAAGTATGATTTCATTCTTATGTATATATGAACTCATGTTTCCTTTCCATATTTTTATAACCCTTACTGAGCTTTTTATGTTCATCCCATGTTTTTGAAATGCTTTTCACAGGTCAAGGGAATGGTACATGATGTGACGATAGTGTCAAGGATGTGTCAAGAAAGAATCCGTGTTTTATTTTAAATAGGTTTCCATTGATGGGAAGAATGAATATTGTCTTTTATGTAACCACTTTTTTTTAAATGTGGCATGTAATGCAAGTTTCATGATCTAATTCTATAAAACTCTAAACCTGAAAAGATCTTCAATGTGTAATCTTGTAATAACTCAAGTTTAAGTAAGGTTTAAGGCTGGGGCCTTATATTTTTCATTCTGCAGATCCATTAAATTATTATAACCATGGTTCCATGGATGAAAAATTATTTACACTAAAAAATTGGCCATATTAGAAAAATTAATGTGTAAAACATTTAAATAATTTTTAGTGATGTATTTTCCTCAATTAAGATAACATATAAATAAATTTTTTCTATGATGTAGAAATATCAAAATTTTAGTGGAAATTACAATAGTGGGGATACACAATATATAAGGCCACATAAATTATTTCCCTAATATTTAAATCGTCCAATGTGACTTCAATTTATAAAGGTAAGCTTAAATTTTGTCACAGTCATTGATTATTTCTGAATAATTATAAGAATGGGGTTTTATCATAGATTTTAAGTGGTAGATATGTTCATGATCAAAAGAAGAGAAGTAAATAGATATATTTGAATTCACATCCTAAAATTGATACCAAATAATGTAAATGAGTAAACATGATGTGATGTTGAATTTTACCATGAATATAATGGTACAATACATTAATTATGAACTTATTACACACCTTGATTAAAGTGGTTTTTATAAATAATGAATATAAATATTTTGGAAATAAGGAGAACAATGCTTGTTGAGTTTGGAAGAAAAGATTTTTAAGGAAGGAAGTTGCATGAAATTCTATTCACATTTTAATATAAGTATTTTTTTTATGATAAAATGAAAATATACTTCATATAGTTTTTGTTTCAATAAAAATTTGTAATGTGATTCATTATATTATATTTCATCTCTATCATCATAAGATTCAAGAACTAAAATCAGTTTCAATTTGTTATCAATGTTCGTATAATGTGAATTTTTAGAAATTTATATAAAATAAAAGGATAGTAATTATGGAATAATATATTTTATATGGTGTTTTAAAATTTTTATTTCATAATATATAAAATCTAACCCATAAATCATTATTATGTTGTAGTATATTTTGAATACTATCCTGAAAAAAACAATCATACTTCTATGAAATTATGTGAAAAATCATTTTAATGATGAACCCAATACATGAGGTGTTGAAAATGATTAGTTATATAATAAATAAGAGGTTGCTGAGACTAAAATAAATATAAATAAGTATATAATTTTGTGAATTTAGAGTGTATTATTATATGTAAACCACAAATAATTCACATAATAACAAGCCTATAAGTTAGTGATAATAAATCTTTAATATCTTTTGTTGATTCTCAATTCGGGGTTGAATAAATTTTGTATGACGAGAGGATTAATTTAATTAATGACTCGATTAATCAAATTGAAAATAATTCCACATGAATTTTTTTTCACGCTTTATTAACCAAAAATTTATTGCGTCTATAGTGGTATTTGTGAAAAATTTAAAGGATTATGTTAGAGTGGTCAGGAACAATGTGAGGCATTGGAAAAACGAACATTTTCTAGTATAAGGAGTAGATTTTGAAGAGGCAATGTCTCTAGGTTCATGATTATAATCTAGAAGAATGTATCTAGTTTTGGAACCATATTAAAATATTATTTTGAATAAAATTGATGTCATGTATTCATTTTCAAATGGAGAGATAGAAATGGAATTATATATAGAGGAACATGAGGATTTTATTATTCAAGAGTATGGAATAAGATTATTAAAAACAATGAAGGCAATATACAGATTCATACAATTCCCAAGGGACTTGTATTCCAATCTAGAAAAAATCTATAGCTAATAAAATTCATAATTTTTTTTTGAAAACCCCTTTTCACCTAATCCATATTATGGTATGCATATTCATTGTTATAATATAAATTAATAAAATAATGTTTTTTCAATATAAGAATAATTCTTGTTAAATTTTGTCCACAGAAATGGTAAATATTTTTTTGATGAAAAATCTAGGTTATATGAAATAATTATTGTGTTTAAAATTCATTCATAGAGAAAATGTTATTTTCATATTTCTAAATAAGTAATCTATAGAGTTATTGAATAAATTTCATAAATATGAGTTAACAGACAATATATACCCCCATTATATTTGCAATAAATTTTTTAATGATTATAATAGGGAGAGTGTAAGTCTATGAGAATTCATAAGAGTTATTGTCATTCAATGTTATATAACAACTTCTAGATTTGACACTAAAGGTTTTGTAACTTTGTGTTAGATATCCGAGTGACCTAATGTAGTCAAATCCTATGGGAAAAAAAGAAATTATCTGATATATCAAACAAACTATGATCTATGGCATACTCTAGAAGGTAAGAAATAAACCAAAACTATTTGGGATCATAGATGATGATTGTGAAAATGATTGTAGGGATTTATAATCTAATTATAGTGGAATTTTTTATTGGGTGACAATTGTGTTAGATGGAAATTTTAGAAAAAAATCGATATCATTAAGAACTATATATTTTATTTATATAGGTTCTAGTAGTGATCGTATTAAGATTATTTGGTAGAAATAACAGTTATGTTATTTCAGTGTGAAGTATATAGAATCATGTATAATTCATTATGATTATAAATTTTCTATAGACTTATTTAAATGTCACATAAAACAGTCAAGGACCTATCATATTTATATCAGATATCATTTTATAAAATTCAATATTGTAACTGGTGAAATTAATGTGTGAATTTTCCATATTAAAGACATTTTGTTTGTATTTTCACCATAGATATACCTAAGTGTAGATTAGATTTTCTATATTTGAATGTGAATGTTTATTTCTCCCCATATCATTTAAAAATATTGAGAGGACCCCCACTAAGCCTTATATTATTTTTTCATATGGCAAGAGGTATATGAAAAATTCAAGGGTGGATTTTTAGTTTTTTTACATTAATATAATTACAAATTTGTGGAGTTTTTCATTTTGATAATGTGGAGTTTTATTGTGATGACACGTTCATGGGTCGATCAAGAGAATCTTACCACAAGGAGAAAATATTATTTTTCATTAATAGATAAATCTCTAAAAAACAACACTGTAATATTTGTTTTAAATTTATTGGGATTTTTCATTCGAAAAAGAATTTTATTTGGTGTATTGTGAATGATAAGTTGATTTTTAAGATGATGTTTTGAAATAGTTTTATATTTTTAATGCAAATCTATTGGTAAAAATTTAAGTTCCTTTGAAAATTTTGGAGATGTTAAAATTGTTTTAAAAAATGGTTCGAATGTTTTATAAAAATTTTGACAAAATTTCCAGAGCATATTGGAATGGAGATAAATGATTTTCCAATGATTTTATTTTAGAAAAAAATATATAATTTTTCCCCAATGTCGGTATTCAAAATATAGATAATAAATTTATTCTATGAATAAGTTATTATATATATATATTTGATATTTTGGTTCACTAATAATTATTTTGATCAACATGATAATGATTTGTCAAATATTTTGATGAATCCAACTACAAATACGTGATTTGGGTTGTGAATAAGTATATGCATCCATGAATAATATATTTGAAGTGGGTAGGGGAGTATTGAGAAATGATTAATGAAATTTTTTCCACACATAAGATAATTTATATATAGAAATAAATTACCTACATAATGATTATTTTATGTTTCGAAATGTTATTTATCTACCTTTTAAATATTAACACTTTGGGAAATTTTTGAAATACAGAAGGTGCAGAATTAAGGATTATTTGATATTCATTAATTTCTTAAATATCATGGGATATCTCGAAAACATGATATATTTGGAAAATTATTTAGTTTAGATGAGATAGATCTTGTTTAATCCCCTAAATATTTCAAATTAATATATTCAAATATATAATTCTGGACAATTGCAGCTACTATTCAAGAAGACAAAGGCCATGTTTTTTTATGAATCAAAAAAGTTGTCTCTAAAAATATATGGGAAATATATATTAATTTTATTAATATATATACATAATGTAAAGGTATTGGATAATATGGTTTTATAATTATATTACCAGATTTGATACTACGAATCACTAATAATCATCTATATCAAGGTATAACTAATCCATAGAGATATACCTATATTATATATATGATAATTTCCATATTTTTGTGTTATCCATTTCTAAATATTAACATTTTGGGTCTTTTTGTTGAGGACTAACAGATAATTCTCATGCGTGCATTCTATCATACAAGATACAATCTTCCTCAAGAATTGTGAGGTGTAGTTGATGTCAATATTGTGGTACCTAGAACATCTGAGAAGTCAAAGTATTCAAAAATTTATATCATATTGAATATGAAGATGAATTTAGAAAATTTGGAATATATAATTATCATTCAATAGTACTGAGGATTTCATAAACAACATGTGTCACCATTATAAATAACAAAAAAAATTATTGTTCTGGGATGTGGATTATTTCTATCCATGATGAGTATTAGGTAATCCCCACTAAAACACTGTCTTCCAATTTTAGGCATTGGAAATAAGTATAATTTTATTGTTATAATATAATAATAGTACTAAGAAAAGATCAAACACTATAAAGAGTCTCCTCTCACATTTAGGTAAGACCTTCTTAAAATATATTTTGATGTACTTCATCTTATTATTATATATAGATAATCAAATGATTAATAATAGTAAATAGATATATCAATTTTTTGGATTTGATTTTTATTAAATAATTATTGAAAATATATATAGAAACTTGTGATTCACCACCTCTTAGTAGTGACCTAACTGATATGGTCTCTATAATGATCTAACCTTAAAAGATTAAATAATGTTGAGTTATGTAATGAATTTTAAATTCATTGACATTGGCGATATTTACACGTTTAGGGTATTAGATAAATAAATCATGACTCATAAATAAGAACTCTAATTTTAAAATATAGTCACTTCTACTAAATATCACAGAAAAAACAATTTGAAAAAATAATCAATTCATTTGATGTCAAATAGTCACAAATTTTCAGATGATCGAATAATCATCTATATTCTCTATTAAGTCACTTGAAAAACATCTTCAAACATGTTATCTGCATAAAAATATCTATAAATGATATATAAATAAGCAAAAATGTTAGTCTTGTGATAACATGAAAACTCATGAATACATTATCATAAAGTAATAATTTTAACCTTTAAGAAGTATTAATCACCTTCCTCTGAATATAATACAATTTATTTCAATTTATTAATTAAAATATTACAATAAAACCATAGAATTTACATATAACATATAATGATAACTTTGAATTTAATGATACTTAAATGGAAAAACCATACGGTAAACTTCCATACATATCACTCTTAAAAATGGAAAACCATATGTCAGACTTCCATACCCAATGGATTGGAGGTTATAACGTAACCAACCATCCCAGATTTATCAAAAAAGTAAATTTCTTTGGTTTATCACATATCCACATCTGATGTTTCCAAGCAGCATTATATAATCAGAACACATAAAAGATTTCAAATTTTAATATTTAACTCATAAAATACTATTATCAGTGACGATTAATAATTTGAAGGTATTGAAATAATCATTCAACAAAAAAAATTTCAATAAAAATTCCTCATAAATGGTGAATATGAGATTTTGTTTTCTTCTAAAACATTAAGGCTTGTAGAAAATTCTAAATGTTAAATAATGTTATTGATGACAGAGAATGTGTTGTCATCGTGTATGTTAATTAAATATTTATTTTTTCATTTCCAAAGAATATAAGACACTCCAAATAGAATAATTAATTTTTAAAACCATTTAATGAAATTTTAATTAAAATGGGGTTTTTATACACCTTATAAAAGTTAGAGTATAACATCAAAATATGTCTCAATAAAAGGAGATTGAGATGAAGTCCCTTACATTGACTTTAACTCATCATGTACCATAATTAAATTCCTTAGTAATTAACATGGGTTAATTATTTAGTTTCCCAATAAATATATTAAATTTATTTCTTAATTTTATATTACATATTGAAATTTTTTAACAATTACATAATTAGTTATGTTCATGTGATATTTTTTTTCAATATTTGGTACTTTGGTTCGATGATACATCGGAAAGTCGATTGTGGTCAATGTGAACATTTTTACATCATCACCATAATAATAACAATAAAATTATTATTAATTTTATATGAAAATTATACTTTTTAATGAAAACATTATGTATTGTTAGGAAAAATGATCAATATTATAATTATGGAGATGGTAGGCCGCACATACGAATGAGTAACATTTTCAAATTTTCAATGATCATTTTTGGAAATAAGGAAAGTATTATTTTATCATTTATTAAACATAATAATATAATTAATTTCTTGTTAATAATTAAAATATACTTATATGTACTATCCATGTAATGTGGTTAATAAAAATGAATCACATCGCTTCATGGAGGTGATAGTTCCCACGTTTGCACAAACGATGTTCTCATTTTTGTGTGCATGGAAAGGGATAACATAATAAATATATTATTATCTTATAATGAGTAATATGTCATAAATATAATATATACAAATTAATTACATAATTAGTACATTTCATGGGAGATGGTTATGAAAAAATAAATTATATCGTTTTGTGGAGGTGATAGTTCACACATACACACGAATGATTTATTAATTTCCCATTTTATTTATATGGAGATGGATTTAGGTGATGATATTAACATAATAAAATCTCATTACATTTTTTATACCTGTGTTATTATTTCATTATGGATTAATAATATTTTATGTAAGTGGAGGAATATATTATATAGGAACATATAAAATATGAACTAATTTCTTTGAATAGTATCCATTAATTACCACCACAACAGCACTATGGAAGGTTTTATGCCTAAACTAAGTCCTAAATAATGTGGGGGATTCTAGGTAGTTTTAGGGGCATAAGATATCTAAACCAAATAATTTATGATGTTTATGTAAATAAGAAGAATGGATTCCTTTTTATAGGAGAGGTGATGGGAACCCTTGGAATGACTTAAAATATTAATTCAATATAATTTAATTTTTAACTCAAAATGACTAAAAAATGAATTTTTTAAAATTTAATAAGAATATTGTTCTCAATCATATCATAAAATAAATTTTTTACACGTATTGACTATATTTTAATGATTATATTTCCATTTGACACATAATTAATTTATTTTAATTTTACATGTGGTAACAAAATATTAAAAATTACGAGGCTATATATTTTACTTATATGTTCTCAAAATCCCCTATATGGAAGCTTAATTAACATCTATACCAAATAATAATTACTTTTCCATATTTAATGGTTTTTATGATTTTTATATAATTTAATAATAAATCATTTTTATAAAATATCAATAGTGTCAATTTTAACACTATTAATTTATATAAATTTAAATAAACACCAATAGATAGATAATGAAGAAAAACCCATTTAGAATAATTAATAAATTTAATATTGACCTATAAAAATAATTGTGTACCCTAATTAATTAAAATTATATCTATTTTAATTGTTTGTATATAATTTATTTGTTGTGTCTCTAAATAAAATAATTAATGTATCACTATTGTGTCAACATTTATGCTAATTATTTAATCTTTATAAATTATAAAAAATTAAAATATTTTATATAATTTTATTATATTTTATAAGACTAGTTAGGATATATTTTATATCATTTTCAAGCTGATATTTATATTATTACACTTATAATACATAAAAGGGAAATATTTTTTAACTTTTTTTTATTTCAATAATATTTATCTCATTTTCATGGAAAAAAATCTATTAAATGAATCAAATATGATATTTTTGTGTTAAATATCGAATTTAATTAATCTCATAGTGTTTTTTAGGATTTAGGGTAATTTTATTTTCCATGTAATAATATTTGTTTACCCAAAATTACATGTTTTAAATTTAAATGTGTCATATAAAAATTACCAATGTTATAATTCATTATATCGAAAAATGGTACCCACTGATTCTAAATAAAGTATTCATTTTTAAAAATTTAAAAAGTATGTTGTATTAATTAGATGAAAAATAATCCTACTGTCAGATATATATTTTTTGAAATTAAAAACAACTAAAAGATTTAAATTTGTTTATATCCTTTTTTAATGACCAATTTATTGAAATTACCTACATTGAATTAAATGATAAAAACAGAATATAGTTATACTTTAAAACCAAATTAATTATAGTATATAAATAAAAATAAATTAGAGGATAAATAAATTTTCAAATAAAATGATGTATTTTTTATGTTAATTAAAATAGGAAATTTATCGAGAAAAAAAAATAAACAAATTTAGTTTTTATTTCCCATTTCCAAATTAGACTTTGATTTTTTCCAATAATTTTTATAAATGTATATTAAAAAAAATTTAACATCTAGGAGTTATCAATTGGTGAAAAATACCTTTTAAATAATATTGTAATGTTTTATACTTAAAATTTGATTTTAAGCATATATAATTTATTGGAAGAAATAAAAAAACATTTAATGAACTTGTGTAACCACAATATAGTTAATTCTATCAATTCTATCGGATTCATAGTTTAGGAGACAAATTACAAGAAAATAATAATATTAACATTGTAATATTTTCTTTATAATGCATTTATACATAAAACATTTTATTTTGGAGAACATGACGAATCATACTTTTTGTAAGGTATAATTTATTTTTTTAATAATTTTCTATCACCATCTCATATACGGTAAAAAATTTGAGTAGTCAAGAACAATTTTTTTATATAAATCAGTCCAAATAAACTCTTTGGGATCAAATAACTCTCAAACGTACAACAATATATTTCTCATGCCTTTAGGGATTAACCAGAACAAAAATGATTAGTAAAAGATAAGTTAATTGTATAAAATAATAAACCATTATATTGTAAAATAAACATTAATCATAATAATTTTAACATTAAAACCCAATGCCCATAATTTTCCATTTGATAAATAATTTTCATTACAATTCATTAATATAGTCCAAAGCAAGATTGGATCCCTGAATTCAAATGGATTTGAAAATATTTTGTTCCAGGAGAAATTTAAACATTTATCTACCAATAAAATAAATCAATCATAATGTCTAATGCCAATAAAAAATAACTTTTTTAATCCACATAATATGAATGATATGATAATTATTTCCACAAATATCGAACTCTATAAAATCACATAGTATTCTTGTAACCATGTTCATATAGGGACCCCAAAATAGTTCAAGTCTTCTCAAAAAACATTCATCACTTCATCCCCAAATCATTTTTAAATTCAATGGTTTTCTATTTTATAAAACATATGTTCCATAAATTATATTATTATTAATCCAGCTTATTGTTTCATTAAAAATAAAATGTTAAACTAACCATAATTTCATGTGGGATAGTGGTAAGTGATGCACCCTTATCATCCTTTGGTTTTGGGTTCAGTTCTCACGGCTTTGTCATATGTGAGGTGATATCACCCATCCTTCAGGATCCCTTTTTTGTAATACTATATATTTCTTATAAAATTAAAAAAAATTGATTAAGTACTATAAACTTTCAAAAATATGATTTATCCTTAATTTTTATCTCATAAATTTTATATTTAATCACAAAATGTCATAACCCACAGTTACCAATAAATAAAAGATCATATAAACCATAACGGTTATCCGTAACATTATAATTATTCCCACAAAATATAATTCTTCATTAAATAACAGTTAAACATAAAAAATGCATGGCTACATATAAAACAACTAATAATTTCATCCAACTTACCCCCATCATCAAATGAGTATTATTACATTAAATAATTAACCATCCTTATGTATACCATAACAATTAAATACATTATGTGTATACATCTTAATATTTCAACAGTCATCATAATCCATTAATAATGCATAAAAAATTATTTATTAATAAATTATTATTAAAATTTATTATATGAATTATATCCTCATGATTCATAAATATCAATCAGGTCATGTTTCATACATTATAGACTAGAAGAAAATTTATACATTGAATCCATATTTCATGATCTTCTTGATGTTCCTTTTCTATTTTTAAATGGCATCCTATATTAAAAAAGGAATCATTCACACAACATCTATTATTTCCCCTTTCTAATAATTTTAATGTGTTGATATCTTGAAATCATATGAAAATCATACCATGACCCATAAAATTATTCTATAAATGTGTAGGTGTTAAATAACATAAACAATTTACATCACATTATTTTAATACTCAAGAATATTTCAAAATCAATTGAACATGATTCTGAAATAATATGAATGATAGAATAAATTGGGGGATATAATAAAGTTTTTTATGTGTTATTTCCTTCCATACTGACAAATAATCCTCAATATACTGTGAAGAACATCTATTAAAAATGATGGAAATTATTCAAAGAACAACACTGTACAGGTAAATGATAAAAACATATTTTGTTTTATAATACTCTAATCCAACAACCTCTGTATGAGTTTTTTAGTTTATGTTTTTATCCAATATACTTATAATTTCAAAATACTTCCAAAATTTTCATTTGATAATAACCCTATTAGTTATAAAAGATCGTTACCCTACATCAAACATCTTATCCTCTAATGTTATATATAAACACTTACTATTATACTGACGATCAATACCCTACCTTAAAACATTACATAATTTTCAGTTGTGTTAAGAATTCTACTTATATTCAAATTGATGATCTTTTCAGGATATGAATTTTACTTAAATCTGTAATAATTGAATAAAAAAATAAAATATTACATTTAAGTCACTTTTACTCAATATATATACGATATAATTTTATAATGATATATTGTTTCTTTTCATGTTCTATAGTCACAAAATTTCCCATGATTCAATCTTGGTCTCAATTACCCTTAAAATCATGAAAAAAATATTTTAATAATTGGAATATGCATAAAAAATATTTTTAATGGATACATAGATAATCAAAACAATTATTATTGTGAAGACATGAAAAATCATGAATATTTTATCATAATGTAATACTTTTCACCTATAATAAATAGTAAACAATTCCCTCTGATTATAATCTCATTGATTACCCTTTTGTAATCAAAATATTACAATAAAACCATATAAATCACATGTAATATTTATAGTTAACACGGTGAAGAATTATACATTATTGGAATGACCATGCAGTTGACATGCATTAATGTGAATCTTAAAAATAAAATATCTATAAGACTGACTTCAGTACCCAATGCAACAGAAGATATAAAGTAACCATTCATCCCTATTTTATCATGGAACCACCCATCATGGTTTTATCATGTAACCACCTATCAAATTTCTATGTAGCATTATATAATAACAATACATAAAATATTTCAATTTTGAACATTTCACTCTAAAAATTACATTTTCATTTATAATAAATAATTTCACAATTATTGAGGATGAAATAATTTGTGACTATTTTATCTCTGTTAATGAAGATGTCAGTTTTATTAGAGGTTTCGGAGATAAATATGATGATTCTATGTTCTAAAAAAGATGTGGAAATGTCTAGTATGATTTTATATAATGATCTCTTCTATAGGATAAAAATAATACATTTCAATCAATGAGGTACATAACATACTCAAGAAGTATGAAATGAGAAATGATACAATTTTCAATAAAAATTCTAATGAAGATATGGAATTTAAATCACATAACAATCTAAAATATATAAAGGAAAACCAAATAATCTCCCAATTTACTCAGATAAAGATGACTATATTGAAGATAATAATAATAATATTATGTCCCCATAATCTTAAAATATTATTTTAGGAGAAGGTATATTTAAAAGAAGGATTTTAATCAATTTTCGTAAATTTTAAGGGTCCTTACATTTTTATGTAGAGATTCTTAATAAGAATAAAGATACGGGGTTAGGTGGAAGTAAAATGGAAAATATACTACCAAACAGGTAATTATTATCAAAATTCTATAGAATATTGATGAAATTAAAAATAAATAATCTTTATGGAATAATTGAACATTTCTATAAAATGTGGATGGATGAATATATTCCAAATGTGGATATGTAGAGGTTGAATTTTTTGTAATAGGTAAATAATTTGTGGTACATGTATAAAGATAATATTATATCTATAATAGTTTTTTAGGAGGATAAGGAGGTGAAGTCTATATGATTAAACTTTTTAGTATAAAACATGAAATCTATCTTGAAAGGTACAGTAGGCTCAATAAGGACATCAAAATATTCTATAAGGACATTGTTATTCATGAGAAAGTTATAGATTATTTTCATTGTGATGAAAATAGATGAATTTATGTTATATTATTTCTCTAGGTTAATGTGGTTAACAATGAAATGGATTTAAATAATAAAATATGAAAATGATTATTCAATAAAAATAAGCTATGAATTCTATAAAAGGGAACTATGTTTTTGGTAATAGTCATGCAAAAATGATGATGGATTATTTAAAATGTATTGAATTAAATTATGATTCATACTTAATTTGTTAGAAAAGATATATTGATAAACATGTAATTTTATAATTTTTTATATTTGAGAATATTAAATGTAAAGATCCTTATAGTGTAAATTCCATGAGTAATTACTGTGAAAATGGAGTGAGGAAATCATTTAGTGGAATTCAACTATAGTTAAGGTAGTATACAGTGAAATAAAAAATAAATGACATTTAAATCCTATGAAAAAATATTATTGATTTTATTAACAATAATTTAATGTATGTTTTTAATTATACATATAATATTTTTAATAAATATCCTTTTTAAGGGGTATTTTTTGGTGTTATTGATGTCATGAACTAGATCGAGATGCCATTCTGTCCCACACCAAATCCAAACATTGAAATTAGATTATTGGTGTTCTTAATCCCCATGGGTTGAAAAATATTACATAATCTTAAAATATCCCTTTTCGGAACAATTTTCCTGTAACAAAAATCAACATCGATATTAAAAAATAATAAAATTATATAATAAATGATATCATCAAGAAATATAAACATGTTTATGTTTACATACATAACCTAAATTCCAAAATAAACAAAATAAATGGGGATAAAAAATATACATAAAACCCTTCATGACATAAGGGATAACCAGGTTATATGTTATCTCCAAAACATTTCCCAAAAGTAGCCTCTAGCTAGAGTATCTACCACATCTATATAAATCATTTCCATTACATGAGACAAAAAATTTAAGACTACATACACCCATTGGCTATATGTAGGTCTTGAGCACACATTCCCTATAATTTTCCACCTTGTTTATTATCCATAGAAATTATAAGAAAAAGAAAATTTTCATTTTCGGAAACATGGAAAAAATTATACTTCTCAAACATGATTTTCACATGACAAGGAAAGTATAAAAAATTATGAAAAAAAAATAATTTAGGGAAACAAAAACATACTCACCATGGGAAATCACAATGTAACTGGGGTATGTGGGTTCCTAGAATCCTCATAATCTTGGTGATCATTCCATAGACACAATTTTCCACTCCCCTACTCAAGGGATCATCAGTAAAAACTGTCTTAAGTAATTTAGTTAGTTTCTTAGAATAATTCTTTATTATAGGGAAATCCATGACCAGTGTACCTATCATATCACCCCTCATATATACCCTTTATTCCAATGCACATTAACCTATTTTACAAAATCTAAAAATCTTTTATCGCCACAATCCAAATAAATTCATTCCCAAACACAGAACTTATAACAATTACATAGGGTTAATCTATGTCAAAACCACGTTACAACCACATAAAATCATTAAAATAACCAAGTTACACTAAAAACAATTTATCATCACAATGGGTTTTTAGGAAATAATAATTAAATTATAAATTAATAGAAAAACAAAAAATCAACAACATTTTTTGCTGAAATTACAATGTACCCATTAGAAATAATAGTCCTTGTGTAGAGGAGATCTGAGAGAAGGAATCAATAACCAAAAGAAATTAAAGCCATAATATTCAACATAGATCAACTCAAGATCATCACAAACACAAGGTAGAATTAAAATCAAAGAATAATTGAAGAGGTAACAATATGAATTTATAGAATACAATTTATGTAAATTTATTTAGGATCCTAGCCTAAGAGTCTCATAAAAAAAAATATTTTAGATTATTATAGAGTTGTCTTGTCTAAGGATGTTGAGGGAATAAATGTGAATCAATTATGGATTGGAGTGGAAAAATCAAGTACCAGTGGTGTATGAATTAACTCATTTTCTAGAATTAATTAGAAAATAATGTTTATCCATAAAATTTTCCAAACTATACTCAAACAGTGATGGTTCCATTCAAATAGGATGCATGGTTTGGTTCCCATGGTATCAAAAACAATATGCAAAACCATAACAACTCTCTCAATCCACTATCTCTTATTTCATGGTCTTCTAAGGATAGAACATGGTTTATTATAATCATGTTCCAAACATTTTTCTACCTTTATCTCCCCTAAAAATATATTAATACACTAAAATTCAGAAAACCCCAAAGATAAAATTATTAAAAAAATAAAATATAAATATCAAAAAATGGGACCTTGGTTGTAGAAATTATCCCAAATCTGACACGTTATTCCATTTTACAGTCATTATATTTTCAGATTAGAGAGTAAAAGGTGTCAATACACTCCCACCCAAGACTCATATTCGCACATTTTATTATCGTAATTGTAGTTTTTACATAGTACATGAACTAATGGAATTTATTTAAACTAAAAATCTGTATCACGTTAATTAGAAATATAAAATGGCCTCTCATCCATTAACATGTTTGGTTCGTGGTCAATATATTCTCATCTCAACACATATGATGGATCCAAATTATATAGTTTCATTTCAAATATATAGAAAACATCGTTAATTTAAATCAAATAATAATGTCACACCAGATGGTATCTGACCTAACTGATCCTATTTGTGATTCCAAAGTGTATGAAATACCATGGGGTAAGCGTCACCCACACTCAAATATGCCTATATCCAAAACAAGTATTTACTTATAGAAACACACTCTCACTCCCAATGAATTTCAAGGATACGTTTTTATGATTTGTATAAGTCTTGTATTAGCTCTAATAAATCATTAAATGCTTTTAGATCATTTAAATTTTACCAAATATCTCTTTCATAAAAATTGATCCCAATAATGTTGCCTCACACACTTCAATCCTGCATAAATGGTTCTAGCATGATTACCTATATAGGGAATAAATTTTATATATCTTAATAAAACATTGGTAACTATTATTTTTGGAACATTACACCAACCAAAATTGATAAATCAACAATCCAATGGAATTTAAAACATAGTCCTGATGTATATCATTTAATTTATAGTTGATCTCCTCTATCTAGAAAATTTTTTGTTGATGGGATTCCATGTTATGAATGAGATGTGACCTTATTTCCATTTGCTGTAATTACCAAAAATGTGTGGGGAAATGGGGGTACCTGTCAAAAATAATAGTTTATGGAAAAAAGATGAGGTATCACAATATCTTAGATGTCACGCCTACGCAACTCAACAACCTTAATGTATTAATTGATAATAATAAAGCAGAAATATGTGTTCAAACTATCAATAACCACCCAAATAGACTTCCAAACATAAGGCATACGAGGAAACCTAATTATGATATCCACGAAGATCTAATCAAACATATAGCACATAATAATAAGAGGATGAAATAATCATAAGGGCCATTTATCCTCTTCTTTGAATTATCGATACGTATAGAAAAGGGATAAAAGATAGTGATGTCATATATCATACCTAGTCACCAAAAAAATTATAAAAAAAATTAGAAAACATATTAGTGGAACCAAGAGAGATATCCCCCCTAGGACTGGTTATCGTCCAACATCAGTAGCTTCCTCAGAGACAATAGTAAAAAAATGACATCTGAAGCAATGAAGATCCTAAGAATAAAATGATCAATGAATTGGTACATACCAACACTATAGACATTTCCTGTAATGATTAACAGATTAATTTCCTAAAGTATCTTCTCAAATTATTTATACAAGTTAATGTATCAATTACATAAGATCCATAAACATAACCCTTTTCACATTCATTGAAGCTAGGTTCATCTATGAAAAAATATTTATATGGTTCAACTAATTTCTGGGCTCTATTAGAGTTTTGGTTTGAAACATCCTACCATAGGAATCAACCAATAGGTTAACATTACCATTATAGTATATGATTTATAATTGACCCTTGATGATAAACTATCTATTGTCTCTTTATAAACCTGAAATCATTGGGTAAAATGATAAATCTTGGTCTTTTCACCCAACAAAGTTAGTTCTTTAATTACATGAAGGAATGCATCACCATCGTGATATAAAAGTTGTTGTATGGGTGGTTCATATGATGAATCATGAATTCTAGATAAATTTATACCATTACCTGATCACCCTCCAATAGTAAACAACCCGAACACATGCCAGACTCATGAGAGTAGACCATGTAACCCAATCCACCCACAGGTATGATCAAAATATATCCATTGGTCAACCACTACTTTATCACCTTGAAAGATACTTGGCATTATTATTCCAATTAGTACCCTAATATTTCCCAATTTTTAGATTTTATAGGAGTGGATATCCAAGGGATGTATCTAACTTGCCACACATTTTAACACAACAGTTTTAAATAACATTTAATTAAAAAAATAATTCATGTCCCTTCACATTGCATCACCACACATTATTTTTGGGATCAACTAAATCCCCACATTTGATATAACATTTCCTAGACTCTTTACATCCTTTATTGAAAAAATAGTATAATGTCAATGGCCTTGTAAGTTTCCACAAATTACCCTCAAATGCAGTCCATTATATTATTTTGAATGTTAATAATCTAGAATATCATCTAAGTAAATCACAAATTTGTGGTTAACGGTTTATGTGGAACAACTAGTTTATAATTTCCTTAAAACATGCAAGAGAATTCATTAATCTAAAAGACATTACGTAGTATTTTTTGTGGTTATACCTTCATAAAAATTTTGTGTTTGGAATTTCATCTTATCTTAAACTCACATGGTGGTACCCGAAGTGGAGGTCTATATTCAAAAAATATATATCCCATTTGATCTGGTTAATGATATCACTAATGTGGGGATATGTGTATTTTTATTTATTGTGAAAGGACTCAATATACTTAAATCAGTATAAAAATGAATGGATACAACATTTTTGTTTTAAAAAAAATACACGAACTGCCCGTGGATATAGAAATGGATAGATTAAGACATTATACACCAAATCATCCATTTGAATTTCACAATCTATCAATTCATTGGGATTCATATGAAATTAAAGGAGGGATATTATGAGTTTCTGTAGATCTATTTTAATGGTGAACTCTTTATCCCTTTTATGAGAATGATATGGGAAATTTTATATAAAAACCATGATAAATTTGTTAATTATAGAAAGAAACCAATTCTTCAAACCATCGTCATTATCTTCCAACAAAATGGATTATACCTAACATGTAAACCTACAAAACTCTTGAAGTGGAGGGCCTTATATTCATTATCGTGAAAGAAATTTTTATTGGTCAACCTGGTTGATCCTAGAAGCAGACATAATGTTCCATTGTAGTTTATTAAAATAAATATGGGCCTTGAAAAGCATTATCTAATAAATTTTAAGGATCACATAAAAATATTCATAACTAGGATAATAAATCCCCTCTTTTTTTCATATTTAGATAAATATTCATTATTAGATGTGTATTTGAATCCCTACTTTTTCCTCCAACCACGATGAGTAACTAGCTCAATGGCACACAATATATTGATAAGTAAGAGTTTACAAAATTATACAATATTAATATATAATAAAAAGTATGAAGCACTGGTATCAATCAAGGATATCTAACTTTCTTTCTTTCAATACATCATGAAAATATAAACAATTTTCATTCATATATATGATTTACTGACACTAGGGATGTGATATTTCATTTCATGGCTCTAAATATTCTGGAATACTATAAAATATACATATACTGAACATATATGATATTTATATAATGTTTTAAATAATTTTTATCATGTGACTATGATAAAATTAAGAATATATATATATATACTGTATTTCAACATTTTCTTGAGATCATATAGTTTTTTATAGGCTGGATTTTAATTTATCATTTTTGTTCTTACATTGAATCTATTAATCTTTATGATACATTGTAGAAGTTTTTACCTTTTTTTCCTACTCAAGGATTGAAATGATTTCCCATTAATGGTGGGTCCTAATGTTCTGTTGCATGTTTTATGTCATGAAGAAAATATATTTTTGTTTTCACATAAAAATTTTAAAAAACCCATCCAAGTTGGTTCTTTATGATGCCTCACCAATCAGATAATTTTAATTGAGAGAACATGAATCCAATGTAATCATTGAGGACTCTCCATCTAGAATCCCTCTACCAATTTGATGATTATATATTAAATGTAAAACTACAAACTAAATTTTATAGTTCTGTGCGATATTTGATTCATTACTATAAGAGTTTAAAAAAATACATAGGTACAATACAGTACTCTGGGATAAGGACCTATATAAAAGGTTGTTCTCCTTTGAGATCAACATCATTCGAAATATTGGAATTCCCCTGAGGTCTGGAGGGCTGAAAAAGAACATATCTTCTAAGTTCCAAACATAATAACAACACTTTTCCACATCATGTTTTACTTTAAGACACTTCTTACTAATATATAAAACAATTCATAAACCCTTGATATACCAAGATGATCTTGAAAATAAAATGGGCTTGAAAAAGAGGAGATTTTTAACTAGTATCATAACATCTATTCTATGATTTACTAGGACTATATCAGTAACACCTTAACCATACTTATTTATTCAAATTCTATAATTAGAATGATAAATCTCACTAGTTTAGATAATAAAAGATATCTTTTCATGACCTAATTTATTATAAATAATGAAAATATTTGGTAATTTTTAATATATTACACAATACTAATAACTTCAATCTATGTGGAAAATATTACCATTATGGTTAAATTTAAACTCAAATAAACTTCCACAAGCACCGTATAAATGTAACAAAACTTTTCTCTCTTAGTTTTCAATCCATTTTTATTAGGAATCATATTATAATTGAAATATTATATATGATTTCTGGATGATAAATTATATCTTTCAATATAATGAACCTCATCCAAACATTCACTCATGTGATTGTTAAAATGAAGAGATTGAAATTGAGATTCCATTATTGGAGTAGGAAATATACTATATTCAATGAAATTGATCTTAAAAAATTATTAATTATTAAATTAGTATTTCCATAATAACCTAAAGTAAAATCCATACGAAACTAAAATACATTTCCAGTTAGAAAAAACACAAATTGATAATAGATTACTAACTATAGATTTCAGATTCAATGGTTTCAAACCATTTGGATTTCTGATTCATACAAAAATGGGATATCAACACAACTCCAGATGCTCAGAAATATCATCCTTTCTTGCATTGCCTTAGTTTGTACCTATTATTTTTTTAATTCTCACCTGAATCAGTATTAGGAAAACTTGAGAAAAGAATTCAATTCAGTTTAAATGATTTACATCAATATCACAATTCAATGTCACATCTCTAGAAGGAAATCTAAAATGTATTAAATATAAAGAATAATTCCCCATGGAAGCATATTCTTGGATTTCATGGAACCTACCCAATAAAATTTGAAACCCATGTTTCTTACTTGTGTCTCTATCTATGAAAATAATGGTTTTCAATAATCCTTGAAATCACGATCACGTTTCTATATGAAAAATTAAAAAACAACAAGACCCAATAAATGAGGAAAGCATTCCTCTAATATCATTTCCTCATAAACCATAACAATATGCAAACCAAATCATTACAAGGCCCACATTATAGTGTGGATATAAGACCATTCCCTATCCACATGGGATTTAAACTAAGGCCTAAGTATCAATGAACTCATTTTAGAATGATTTTCCAAAAATAACAATCAATATCCACAAATAATAATATGAAGAAAATCAATGACAAAATATATACTTAAGAATCAAACATAAGGAAATATTTACATTTAAACCCTTCATACCAAAATAAACAAATGGAAAAGCTACCAATAAAATGGTCACAAAATCCCCCATGATACGAGGACAAAAAAACCATTATGCCATCCCCAACACTTGTCCTAAAAAGAGTCCTCTAGACAGAGTATCCACCACCTCTATAAAAATATTTATTTGTACCTATGTTAAGAAAAAAACTAGTCTATATATAACAATTGGGTGTATATAGGGTGTGTGGTCACTATCCCATTATGATCCCACCATATGTTATATACATAACCAATGCAGGGAAAATAAATATTATATTTTTTAAATGATGGACAATATTTTAATTTTCAAGCCTACATTTTAATTAGTAGGAATGAAAATGAAATAGAGATATAAATTAATAAGGTAAAATTATGAAATATGAACCATTGGAAGCATCTATTTATATAAATTTTGTGGAGTCCAAATATCCTCAAACTATTTGTGATTAGGCTATCCATTGATAAGGGTTGTTACCATTTTTAATTCATTTCTTATCAATAACAACAACAATCGTATAGTTAGTGTTGTATTTTAATCATACTAGGTAAGGAATAGTATTAATAGAATATTTATATTGGTATTAAATCTTATTTATCCATGATTATAATGTACATTACCCAATTTTGAAAATAAATATCGCATTTCACCACAATATATATCTCCATAATCCATTACAAAAAATTTCCTAAAAATTTTAGAGGAAATGTATTTCAAAACCACTTCACTGATACAAAACACCTTCCATTCATCATATTGATATATATATACCAATTTATAAAACCATTGGGTTTAAAATAAATAAAAAATAAATTTTCAAATCATAGAACATTATGGTACCACTTATTTACGTGAAACCACCATGAACAAAATAGAAACTCTAATTAATGATGTGGGGAGACCTTACAGAAGTGATAAGAAACAGTAAACATCAAAATACATTCCAAAAAAACTTAATTATACTATCCATAGTTCATCACAACCATAAAGTAGAAAGAATTTAATGGAAGAACATAAGAGAGAGAAAAAAAGGGAAAAGACAAATGATAATTTTTTGAAGAAACCAAGGCCAAATATTAGTATAAAAATATATATTTGAGGATAGGAGGAGACGATTCATGTTCCTAGGGATAATGGGATCATGAATGATAAAAAAATAGGGGAAAGATGTGTTAAACCATGGAGGAGTTGTATAGAAATATCTATATTTGTATAAACCTATAAGACTATGTGGTTTTACAAATTATGTGTCAACCATTCGAGTGCTTATGGTTCTACTTGAAGTGGATTCATGGTTTTGGTCACATGGTCTAAAAACCATGCACCTAATCTTATAAGAAACCAAGTTCTTTTACCTCAACATTCATGGACTATTTGTGTTTAAAATGGTTTACTCTAACCACATTCTAAATGTTTGGCATCCTTTATCTCCCCAAAAAGAAATAAATTTCATAAGACAAGACCCATTAAATCAATAAATAAAATTCAATTAAAAAATATAAATGATAATTTACTGAAAATGTAACTATGGATGTGATATTTGAAATTATGGGTACAAATTATATTCTTTCTCATACGAAAGGCATCTACCATGTAATTGAAGAAGCAAAAAATTTAGGTGTATCTTCTTAGATTATTGGGGAAACAACATGTCAGGAGACAAATAGAAAATCAAATATCATATTATATTCCTTTCCAAAATATGTAATTAGGGATATATATTATTTTTGGATGGTTATAGAAATAGTTTAACCACGCACAGAAGTGTATTACAATGAATCCAGATGAATTGGTCAATATTTTGTGATTTACAAGATTCAATCAAGAAATAATGATATAAAGTATATGATTATGGAAATTAATTCAAATTATAGTAATAATATAATACCCAAGATTCATGATATCAGATACTCATCACATATGTGAGGAGTAAAAAAACCATCAATTATATAGAAAGGGATGATAGTGGAGTTTTGACTTTTATTAATGTTTTTGTTTTTTGATGGATCTATGTCAAAAGGTATTTTTATCACTATACGATTATTTTGATGAGATAAAATTCAATAAGTTCACTATCTCATTAAAAGAAAAAAATAATATAACTAAAATATAATATGGAGAATTCAATGGTGAGAATATTTTTCAGAATGGTGATCTAAAAAATTCGTAAAACATTATTACAAAGTAAAAAAATAATCCTAGAAAAGAATACATTTTCATATTGGATAAAGTAATAAAAATAAAACGTATCAATAATATTTTTGCAATATATTTTATTTTTGATATGATATATATATTGATATTTATAAGGTATTAATAGTCTAAAATAGTTAAAGGCAACAACAAGTGTGTATAAGATCATTCAAACCACCCCCTTCTATTAATTCTCTCAACTTTTTTTGAACAATAAGATATAAATATAAAAAGTTTAATTTTAATATACAACATAATTTTATCTTTTCAAAATAATAAAAATATTTTTATTGTTTAAGAATAACTCACTAGGGTTATATATGATTATCATTTATAATTTGAAGTTGAAATAGATATTGTTATACAAATCAAGAAATTTTAAACTGAAAATAGAAAGATGTGAAATTGAGGAGATTTTGAATTTTATTTTAAAAATAATGTAATGAGACATAAATATAAAACTCTATAAACACCACATCTTAATGGGATTAGAAGAATAATATATTTATGTATTTTCCAAATATGGACAAAAATACATTCTATGTTTGTATGATCAAAATTTATTTAGAGGGAAACATTATGTAATACAATTCATATCCCAATACAGTGAAAATTTTGGATCAATTCAAATTATACATTAATGAAATTTTGTTTATGAATAATTATATTGTGATCAACATTATTGTCTTTTTATTTCATGAGCCATTAATATAATGGACTGAATTTCGTAGAAATTTAGAATGAAATATGAGGAATGGGTCTTTCTTGGAATGATGACTTTTAAAAAATGATTCATATACTAAAATAAATTACATCACAATGACGTTGACTATTATGATTCCAAAATATTTACAAAAAAAATTATTATCCAAATATAGTATTATTTAAGGAATATTATGAGAACAATAAGAATATTACATATAAAATCAATAAAAAATTCCTAATGATGAACCAAATAGATATGGGGATGAATATAATCTAACCTATGTTTAATAGGAGGTTAATAAGAGTAAAATAATATATCCAAAGAAAAATAAACATACATAGGTATATAGTATAATTTTAAATCAATCATCACCAGTTTAGACCAGAATAAGGATTTAGGTTAGTGATCAAGCATCATTAATCACTCATAATGATCTGCATTCTTTTGAGAAATACATTTAGCATAAAATGTGGCTTAATTTTATTAATGAAGGGAAAATAATATTGAGAAGATTAGCACATGGTATAATTTTTTAATACTTTATGAAAAAAATTTCAATATAACCAAGTTGGTATCCATGAATTTATTTAATAATCAAGGGAGAGTGGCAACGAAAAAAGATAAAATTCTTTGAAAACTAATTTCTCAAGTGTATGGGGTTAATTTTGACGATAAAATTACTCCAACATTAATATTTGATGCAACAAAATATTTGTATTCTTTATGCAAATATAAATAATAAAAAATTTATAAACTGAATGTCAAGTATTAATTTTTAAGTAGATATATTGATGAATTAATATATATTGAGGAACCTAATAGTTTTATGCTTAATAAGGAGGTATAAGAGTATAAAAATTTGAATAAGGATCAATATGGATTTAAAAATATCCAGGGGATTTCTATTAAAATATAGATAATTTTCAATTTTTTATTAAATTAAAAAATATAATGTTCGGAAAAAATATCTACATTAAAGAGAATGAAATATTATAACTCATTTTTGTTATATAAATTCAGTAAATAATTTTTTCAGGAGATAATAAAAAATATTGGTAAGAGTTTACCACAAAAATTAATAATCATTTTTAGATTTCCAGGTTTGGTTATTTAACTTTTTTTTGGTTTAAGCTTTATACAAGATGGAAATATTATTCTTTTTTAATAAGATATGTAATCTAGATAATTGTTAATGGATTTTCTATATTGAGTATTCAGAGGAATTTTCTACAGTAATTAATATGGAACTTAAATATTATTAAAATGACAATGGTTAGAGTGTAAATCAATTAGAATTGAAAATATAGACCCAGAGTATATATTTTTAAATATATTCTAGATAAGACACTATATATATTGTGAGTCTCCAAGAAAAATGTAATAGTAACAAAAATGATTCAAATATTATATCTTTAAAAATAATTATCAAATAATTAAAAAGGAATATAACTATAGGATATTGTACAAGAGTGGTAATAATTTGAATATATATGGTTTTATATATGCTGATTTGGAAGGTTATAGTTATGATTGATGTTCCAATTTAGGATGAATTTTTTTCTTCAGTGATAGTTATGTTATTTATAACAATAAGAAATAATAAATAGTAAATGTTAGAAATGTAATAGATGATTATATAGATTCTGTTAATTCTCATTGTCAAATATTTTGGAAGAAAGAGTTGTTAAGTGATATGAGATTTGTTATGGAAAATACTATTTCAATTTATTTTAATTATTTTACCACAATATACCTATCTAAAATACTTATACATAAGTCAATGTTTGATAATATTGATATCAAATATCATTTCATCAAATAAAAGGATAATATTGGAGATATAAAGATAAATTTTATTCCAAATCAACACTTGTTGGAGGATTTTTTTACAAAGGCTCTTAAAAATCAAATATTTTTATTTATGAAACTAAACATGAATGTTTATAAACTACCATATCATTGGAAACACCTAGTCGAACTCCCACGCGTCCTTTTATTATGATTTCAAATGGGGAAAATATTTTGTAATTCACATTTCATGATTTAGTTGTTATGTGTACTTCTTTCCTTATAATAATATTTCAATGTTTATTATGAGAAGGGTGATTTTTTCTGGTTTTTTGAATATATGGATTTTCAGGGAGTATTTTTCACATGTAATAAATATTTATTTTCATCGATAAATGGAGTTGTATAATAAACACAAAACATGATTTGTTTTAAAGGTGTTTGTTTTTAGAAAAATGTAATGATTTTTTGTTTATTGAATGAAAATTTGAGTTTCAAGATTAAGTTCAGAAAATCATTTTTTTGGCTAAAAAAATGTAACTATTAAATTTACCTTCAAATTTTTGTAGATGTTTCATTTTATTACAACAATGATTAGTATTTTTAATAATAATTTTGAGTAATTTTATTAGTTGATTACAAGTGGTCAAAGAAGAGGTTCCTTAGGTTTTCAATATTGTAAAAGAAATTTGGAATTTTGGTTATGTGGTTGGAGTTCAGAAAATGAAAAATGGATTTATTCCATTGATAAGTAATTTATACTCTTTTTAGGATATTTTTTTCCAATTATGTGAAATTTAATCTATTTAATAGATACATAATCCCAATATATGACAATTTGGAAATGTGTAGGATATTTTTTCAATGCATAAATATATTAATCTATGTGTATGATATTTGGGATGGCCATGATAGATTTTAAAAATGGAAATTTCATTTTATCTACATGTAATATATATTTTAAGTCCAATGAGATAATTTACCTATGTGTTAGGGATTTGAGGTGACTATAAGATATTTTTATGCCTCTATTATATTCAGAAATAGAAAATTTCTGAGAATATTAAAAACATATATATTGAATGTTTTCTATTTAATTTCTTTATAAAATATATAGGAATATTTAAAATAATATTATTCTAGATATAATTTATGGAGATTAAATGAAAAAAATCATGACTAAATAACATAAAAATTTAAAATTCTTATATTCTAATTCATGAACCGCACTATTCGCTACCTTTTTCAGAAAACATTGAAAAATAGTTCTAGTTCATCTAGAAAATAAATGATTCCCAAAATTATCATGGACAATATTAGATTATTTTATTGTGTAGATATAAAAAGATTAATTTAAGATGATAATAATGAATTATAATTATATAGAAAATCTAATACTCTAATATTCTAATATTCACATATATTGGATTTGGAAAAAAATGCTGAGAAAGACCTGTATTGAGTTTTTTATTATTATAAGAGGTCTAGTAGAGACATATTTTATCTATATATTCAATATCATGATAATGAGGAGGAAGTAGATAATTCTCATGAATTCATCCAATCATTAATTAATTTTCATAGAAATGATGAGGTACTCTTGGTGAATTTTGAGGAAATTCAATGGGCATCTTGATATAACGATAACATCCTTGTAGTCAAAGTCTCTACAAAAGATAATAATATTATTTTCTTTGATATATTTGAATGAATTATAAATATATGACACACATTTAGTAGAGAAGATTATTTATTCATGGTCTTCTAGTAGCATAATAAAAATGACACCCACTATCATGGTGGGGAGTAAATTATACATACCACTTAAGATAAGTGGATATACCCAATAGAAACACCATGTGTCTGTTTTTTGAATTGTAAACACTAGAATATTGTTTTTAAACAAAAATATTTTTACTTGAAAAATGGTCAATGATAAAAATTGGTGGTCTCTCACAATGAGTACAAAATTTTGAAAAATATCATGTTTGATTCATGTCATTCATATTTTCAAATATGGGTGTGGAATAGATTATAATGTGCTAATCAAGACATTAACTGTTAATAGGGGTATAATTATAGTGAACTAATTTCTAAACAGAAAAATAGGTAGTACATATTCACCCCCACTACATTGTTGATCTGAACAGATATGGGATATAGAAGCATGAATGTTTTGATGTTTACAATTATACTGGTATGTTAGACAATTGGTAATAATATGTTTTGGGATTGAGAAAAATCCATGATTTTGAACATATAATTTTATTTTTCAATCACGGAGTTTGTATTCATTATGAACATGGATAATTCATATGCATAACATAAGGTAAGTGTGGGTCTTGTTTTATTTCATTAATTTTATATGGATGAAAAAATACTCATTAGAAATTAAATAATAATTCTACCTTATATAGTGGAATGGTTGTGAATGTGATTCTAAAAAAATTGGAGTGAAGCTTCATAAATACTTGGTGTGGTGATTGATAGAGATATTTCAAAATGGTAAATCAAAATATATTTTGACAAAGAGAATGGTAAATTTCTAATGAGGGTTGGTCTGGAGGTCTACAATAATGGGTTTTCAGAAGAAAAAAAATTATTAGTAATCTTCTTCCAATGAATTAATTCATTTCCAGAAATTTTAAATTGATAAATATGTATATGACTTCATACATATTTTCATCGTATTATTTGAAGGAATTTATTTTATTCATGTAGTTAATTACTACAGATGGATTATTTCATAATTGTTTTAAACATATGTTCAAATATTTGACAATAATATATTAATTTATCATGAAAAGTAATCCTATTATGAATAAATAATAAATAAGAAACCTTTAAAATACTGTCATATTTAATAATTCCATTATATGTGTGGTGTAGAGAATCATATAATGGATACATAGGATAATTTAGTTGGAAAATGGAAAATAACATTAACTAATAATAACCATAAGTTTATTTAAATTTCATTACAAATTAAGTACTTTTGATACATTATGTTATAATTTCATTCAATGAAAATGTATCATGCTTATATTGTAAGGAAAATATTTATTTATCATTCATTCAGGAGTTATTTATATAATATATAAAAAATTTAATAATAAAACCACCTGAATGAATGAATTCAAGTTCTCTTAATTTAATGAAAATCATGGTGAATTACTGGTAGTGAGGATATGTGGATAATGTAATGAGTTGATTCTTGTATATAAAATATAGTATAATCAAGAATATTTTTGAATGATTTTTTTGGATAAATCTTCCAAATTATATCACATGGAATTTTATATGGTCATTGATACAAATAGGGGTATATTCATCATATGAATCACTATAACCTATTATTGAAAATATACCAAGAATACACACCTTCCTAAATTGATACCTTTTATATGCTAGTCTTGAGGCCGAGATAATATGGGGATGGTTCGATATGTATATAACCATACCAGTAGTTAAGATTAATCAATATGATATTTGTTCTATTTTATTAAATGTATGATATCCATGCCATTGAATGTTTCCATGTCTAGTCGAACAAGTTATGTAATTATTCAATCTAGACTTTCAATTTTTGAAAATCATTGTTGTTTTATATGGATGAAACTATATTGAAAAGTTCCTTGTATAGTGGTCACATAATTTCAATGATAATGGTATTATAAGAGAGTAAATATAATCTATTTATATATATTTTAGAGTGGAAATACCAATAACAATGATTCCATAGATTTTTTTTCATTCTCTCCATCTGTTGTGGATTTTTTTGAAAAATTCACTCAAAACTAAGGAGATTTGAGTTCATATCATCCCAATATAACCATTATTTCCTTGTTTTTAACTCCTTTATATTTTTCATATTAGTGAAATAAATCCCTAGAAAAATACTAGATACATTTTAGTAAAATAAATTTAATGAAACTAGACCAAATTATATAACACATCAAAAATAATTTATTGTACCATATTAAATGTATTAGAATATGAGGATCATTAATGAAGATATTATTAAAATCTATATAACATGTAACATGGGTGTTTAATTCCCCCAATAAGATAATATAATTTTATAAAGGTCTGGGATATTGAACAGTGTACGGGTTTCTCCCAAATAGGGTGTCCTTTGTGTAAATATTTATGGGATTAAATGTACACATATTTTTATGTAATATTTAAAATAAATATAAAATGTTTATTTAACATGTCATTGGAAAATTAAAATTATAATTTAAAATGAAAAAAATAAAATAATTTTTTTATGATGTAAGATAATGACTTTCAATGTAGTTTGATAATATATGGTATGGATGTGATATCATGTATTTGTATGTCATGTTATTAAGAATAGTTTTGTTCCTATTTCATTATACCAAGACCAATGTTATTCATTTTTGGTTGTGAAACCATAACAATATTGTCTTAATGTTTAAATTCCTTTTAATAGCACCATTTGAAATAAAATTCATAGGGATCACATGTATGGGACTTAACTAGATGATGGAAGGACAATGGAAACTGAGTAAATAATTACTATGAGGTAAAAAAAGGATGGATACGTATTATATAAATCCTTCAAAAATAATGTTTATAATATAAATTAATGTCAATGGGATAGGTTTGAATGTTATCCGAAAGATAGTATTCTTTACATAAATAGTATTATTAGAATTCAAGGAGAACATGAAAATTATTGATTTTAATATATTAAAGATCCTTATAATGAATGTTTTTAATGATTGATAACATCTTGAGGGTTCATGTAAGGAATAATAATTTCATAGAGTATAAATTTTATAGTATGAAATAATACCATTTTCAAGGAGATACATGATCTCGTAAGACATGTACTAATAAAAATCATGGATTTAAATCTTATAAATAATTTGTATTAGTGAATCTATCATTCCCTTGGAAATACCTCAGAGAAATATTTTCATAATGGCCAGAAGGTCCACATGGGTGAAATACTAGGATTTCTGAAAGGATAGTGACCATTTAAAAGGTAAATGATTTTTAAAATCTTGGGTGGAAAAAATATCATTATATATAAGTTATGAAGATAATAAAACATTAACCCATAATTTATAAAC
Organism: Viscum album; assembly: GCA_963277665.1. Classification (NCBI taxonomy): domain Eukaryota; kingdom Viridiplantae; phylum Streptophyta; class Magnoliopsida; order Santalales; family Viscaceae; genus Viscum; species Viscum album. The sequence continues at coordinate 322,647,209 of OY728165.1, read as the reverse complement.
ATTTCACTTATAGGGTATCCGTCACCTAGGAATGAATTCAAGATATTGGTGATGTGTGATTTCATGAAGGAATCATGTATGAAACCAATGAATGAATACAATTAACCTATTAGCATTGATGCATCTGAAATTTGTTTTTAAATAATAATAGTGTCATCAAATTATAAATTTATATGAATATCAAACTACACTAAGTACAATTTAATAACGTAGTTAAAGCACAAGGTCGATCCCACAGAGACTAGAGAAAAAAGAGATAGAAACTCTTGATCCAAATTTGGGTCATCCTGATTTTAATTTTATTTTATTTCTACTACATATAAATGATTTTAATTCAGATAAATATAAATGTAAAATGAATAATTATAAGGTATCATAAAGGGATAATAAAAATATTACTTTGGATAGTCCTCTTAATAGGTTATAAACAGATAAAAAGCCACCAATTAATCTTTTTCCAACCAATTGGACCATCCTAATCCAAAAATTACACAATGGTCCAATATAATTTTCATCCATGGAGAAGGAATCTAGGATAATAGGGCGAAAGAAATAAAGTCTATTAGACCATTGATGGATCAAATCTAACTAGTTAATGGGCATTTGATTATAACGCTGATAATCTTGGTATGTGTAGTCAAATGATATTTTAAATTATTTAAAACATGGTTACTAGCCATAGGGTTTCCATTTTATATTATAGAGATTTATTGAGTCAAACACCCCTACTCCTGATCCCAATGGATATAGTCCATCATCATTAGGTGATCACCAATGATGATTGAGAAATAACCCACAGTAGATATATAACATGAAAAGGAATAAAATATAATGAAAGGAGGAAAAATAGAATCAAAATAATGAGAAAAACAACATTAAATCAATGTTAGAAGATGAAAATAACATTAAAATAGAGGCCTGTATATGATGAACTATTGTTAAGAACCTTGTGGTAGCCTACCAGTAGTCATTAATCCATACCATGAAAATGAATCTCAATTCATTTTCTTGGAATTGATATTTATTTTATTGGAATCCATTCTAGGGTTTAAATTTTTTAATGTTCTCATTAAAATGGTGATTTAGGTGAAACAACATATCTCTCAATGAAACATATGATAACATCACCATCTCTTTGGTTTTTCTAAATTTTTTATATTTTTTAATGTTTAGATGATATGTATTATGTGGGGATGAACTGTAGACTCATTTCATTCCTTCATATTTTGTAATTCTTACACACCTTATAAAATTTCAATTTACTGTAATATTTACAAGATGTGTAATGTCAATCTGTAGGTCCAGAAGCCTCTTGTTCTATAATTGTTAAATTTTATCCTTAAAAACATAATTGGATTATTAAACAGAATGTAAAATTTTCATATATTGAAATATATTTTCTATTTCAATCAGTTTCAATATTTATTTCATTTTCATTTTTTGGTGTTACACTATGACGCATCACGTCGCACTACCAAATGTCGTTATATACCTCTATTTCTGCCATTTCATATTATTGCACCAAATGATAATGCTAGATAAGAATAAATAAAAAATCAATATCATTCATAAAGAAAAACTGTATTCAATAAATATTCAATAAGAAAATATATATATATATATATATATATAATATAGATATTAAATAGAGATATTAAATAATCCAATAGCTAATCTTTTCTAATACATGATTGAAATATCAACATCAAAATTAAAAGAGAAACATAACAACACGGTAATATTCAAGTAATTATTCTCATAAAATAATACTATAACTAAATACAACATAAATAATAACTTTAACCAATAAAGAATAAAAAATCGTGCTTTTTTTTAATTTTCAATTAACTAAATTTTCCCCTTTTCACTCATAGATTTCAACATTTCATCAAAACCCTTGGAATTTATGATTTATCCCACCATTTATTTTTTTTCATCGATAATACAAGGTAAAAATATGATGGAGTAATTATCACAACTCAAGTAAATTTTTTTATTATTATGATTTCATTTAATATTCATTATCTTCCCTAAAAATAAAATATCACAAGTATTCATGAGGGATTCTCAATTAAGAAAAATTGTTTCCTAGGATGATAGTTTGCAGGTATAAATATTGAAAATCCAGTAAGTCACAAGGAGGTGGATAAACTCTAAAGTATAATAACTGATATTAAAAAAATAGGATCAGTTAAATTTTCTATACGAAAAATTAACTTCATCTCCCCCAATTGAAAATTTAAAGGCTTGGATATGTTGTACTCTTAATGAAAATTGAAATTCTCTTATTGTTCATGTTTTCGTTATTATTTCTATATTTTTTTTTCAAAATATTTTTTCAGGATATGTATCATTTCCACAACCATACAATGTATGATTTTGAGATCATTGTACTAGAAGTGGTGAAATTTGAACTACCCATGAAATAACCCATTTTTTTATTTTTATTTTTCTAATGTCAGGATTAAAATAAACCTCACATTCCCCACCTAATAAAATAAGATCAAAATCATCTTCCTGGACATGGTTATTTTTTGTTATCGTTAGCCATACCCTATTATAATTATATTTTTAATAATTATGTTATAAATATTTTGATAAAATGAGTTATAATGAATGTAAACCAGAACCTCAAACCCAAATCCCAATAAAATTACCTAGAACTTCCCCTCATAATAAAACATCTCATATCAACCATGAATAACCCTCCCGCACACTAACTCAACTAGACATCATGAAAAATTCAAATACTATGGTAGAATTGGAAAATAAGAGCTTGTAATGTGGCACAATCCTATCTTGTTCATCTAGGGATTCCATGGAATATTTATAAGGACCCATTCATAAATAATACATAATCTTGAGTTTAGTCAAGAATTTATATTTGGGATCTTTTGAGGTTTATATTTTTTAGAATTGGTTTATAACTTTTACATAAAAACCCATATAAAAACAATGTGGACTCTTCAACTCACTATAAATTACAACAATAACACTAATTGTTTTTTGAAAAAAAGATCTTATTATCATGATTAATCATCTTGAATTTTTATTTATTTCCATCCTTTATGTTATTCTCTCATAAATCCTTCGAAAAAATTTTAAATCACGGGATGAGAACAAAAAGATTAGTAAAAAGAATAAAAAGAAAGAAAACCATTTGTCTGGTAAAAACATAAAAACCATGATTATTGTTCTATAAGCTGATTGAACAAACAATTTCATAGGAATAACACTCATAATTAATTTCCCTATTAAAAACACCTAGAACAATAATGATAAACTAAAAATCCTTTACGTTCCTTAGAGATTCACATAAATAAAACCCTTTCATACAAATTTAAATTGAATTACCCATATGGATGGCATGCAATATTTTTATTACACAATGAATTATAGATCTATAATGGGGATCACACATCGTATAATCTTTATCGGGATCACCTATACGCCATAATTGGAAGCATTCCTTTGTATAAGCTATAATGGGCTCACTAATGAGTTATAATGGGGCTCAAACCTTCTTAATATATACGATAGGTTCTCCAATGAGAAATAATGTGGCTGAATTATTTTTATAAGAAAATTCTGGCTCACCTATTTCATATAGTTCCCATGTACCATTTGATGAATAAAATACGTTATTCAGAAAACCAATTTGAAAAACTCATCAAATCCCATATGAATTTTTTTATATAAATAATAAAAGTTTCATTTAAGAACCAATTCTCTATTTCCTGTTACTTAAAAATTCATAAGGTATTCCATTTCCATTTTGAAATACAATATGGATTATAGATGAATCCAATTATCAATTAATGGTTATAATGAAAAATAAGTTGTTGTCACCATATAAGTTAAAGTAAAAGACACATTCTTTTTTTGTATTATAAATAAAGTAAAAAGATTCGTATAAAAATAATAATTTGTAAAAAAACTATTTAAATTGAATATATAAATAAAATTTCCATTATATTCTTTTTATATCCAATTAAATAAATATGTAAATTAATATCATGAAGAAAAATATTTGATAATTTTATCATTAAACATTCAAGGTGTCCCATACCACATTGAACATTCAAATAATAAAATATAGGTATTAATAAATTTAATAAATCATAAATAACATTATTATATATTATTTATGGATATTTATTGTCATAGTGGAAATATATACACCTTATTAAATAATAAATTTGCATATTATCAAGAAATACCTCAACGAATAGAGATTGAGAAAAAATCTCATACATCAAGTATGAATCATCTAGTATATTCTTTATCTTTATGAATAATAAAAATTGGTTTATTTATACATTATTTTTAACCTTTTTAATTTTTATTATTTAATTTATAATACTTATAATCATTTTATAACAATTACATAATTATTTAGATACATATGAGATGTTTTGTTGATAATAGATACTTGAGTAGAAAATGAACCCGGTTTGATGTCAATAATCCATGTAGACATAATTCCATCATCTCAAGTATAACATTAATTACTTAATAATCCGTTTAATACATCAATTATACTTTTAAAATTACTTTTTTTTACAGTATGAAAAATTAACAAGAATATAATATTTGAGGTGGTAAGTCGTACGTACGCATGAGTTACCATTCCATTTTTCATTTATCATTATGGAAATAAATTAATTATAAATTTACACTTGATGATGATAATGATAATATTAAAATCATAATAATTATTTTAATATACTTTAATATAACACACAAATTATGTGTTGATTAAAAACGATTCACACCACTTCGTGGAGGTGATAGTTCACACATACGCACAAACAATATTATCATTTTTATGTTCATAGAATGAAAGAAAGTAATTGATATATTAATATATTATAATAATAAATATATCATTAAGATCATATAAAAACATTTAATCCATCATTATTACTTGTCTTGAGAGATTTTTGCTAAAAAAACTATATTGGTTTGTTAGTATCTAGTCCACCATACACACGAATGATATTTTTATTTCCCATTTGATGAAATTGGAGATGGATCTATGTAATTATATCAACATAATAACATCTCAGTATATTTAGGATACTATAGTTTTATATAATTATGTTTGGAGGTGATTTGATGGTTGTGGAAGAAGTAATAAAATAGTAACAAATAAATAAAAACATTACCTTCCCTTCAGACGATCACCTCTCTTAAAAACGTTACACCTTTAAGAAGGGTGTTATGCCAAATATAAAGAATCATGAATGTCGGTAGTTATTATATCAAGGGGTTTGGATTGTTCTCAGCTGATGAAAATTATTTTGGATGTGTGATTAATATAGAGGTGTGAGTCTCTTTTTATAGGAGAGGGGAGAGAAAACCTTATAATAAATAAATGTATTAAATTAATATAAATTAAATTTCAATTAAAAATATGTAAAACTAATTTATTTAGATGGTACTATATTTTTGGGTCGAATAAATATCATCCAATTAAAATTACAATGGTTTCTATTTTTTTCCTGATCTTTTTGTTTTATCCCCTTTAGACGCTTGTCATGTTATTATGTAATTTACATGTTAAGGGTTAAGATAGTATTCAAATCATTCCAAATGACAATTTTATGAGTAATTAATGGAATATGTAGACTTATATCAAGTTTTTGGTAGAATAATATATTTTAATAATTTTATTTCAATTAATTAAATGTTTCTATTTTAAAATATTAATAATGGTAATTTGGAAATTATTCATTACATAAATATTTTTAAAAATCATATCAACTTGATTTTTTATAAGAAAAAAAAATAAATCAATCCCAAATTGTCATAGTAATCTATAAAATTTATTATGAAATAAATTATTTAAACGTATTATATTTTTAATATGGTTAATTTAATTTTTTTCATTCTTTGTTTTGTAAATTTATTACTTCATCATCTTTTGTTAACTATTAAATTTAATTATTTAATTCATAAAAGTAATAAATAAATTACCATTATGTATTTAATAATTCTAGATTTATGAAGAATATTTATAGTATAAGATATCCAGAGTATAATTCTATATTGAAAATACACACTTTTCTTAAAATAAAAGAGTAACAAAATAGAATATTCTTTGAATATAATATTATAAATACATAAAAGTCATCCTAGTGGATCCAGTTAGTCTAAATTAAACGCAGGGATGATCTTGGTCTGTATAAACTCATCCAATTATATTAGTATGAAGTATATTGTAAGAACTCGGTTCTTATATTTGAGGTAAAGACTTCTTCTTTTCTCATTTCTATAAATGTTTTTAATAAAATATGGAAAATGGGGAAAAATCCTAAATTTTGGAAGTACTTGGCCTGTAATTTTTCCACACATTGTGTACTTCTTTCTGTGTAGGGATGAGTACATGGGCCGTGTAGCCATGTCGGTGACTAAGGGTGTAAAAACCGACTACACGCCGTGTTGTGGTCCTTTACACGTCGTGTAGTCAGTCAGTGGGCCCAAATAGTAAGGTGGTGAAGTAGCTGCCAACTGGGTGACAGTACACGCTGTGTACTCAAGAGTACATGCCATGTACTCATGTCGACGGGTGAACAGTATGGAGGTGCCACCAGAGGAACACTTAAATGAAGGAAGTACACATCGTGTACTCGGAAGTACATGCCGTGTACTTTGTTTTTTTTTTCTTAAATCGGGCAGTAGCCTCCCCTATTCATAGGGAAGGCTTAGAACCGGATGAAAGAGAAGGAGTGGACATCCGGACCTTTGGTGATCCACTGATCGAGTGTCTGGAATCTGATTTCGCCTCAGACGATCTCTTCGGAACCTCGTGGGTAAGCCCTCTCTTCTCCTAGCGTGTTGCTTAAGAATTCTTCTCCTAACAGAAGTTATTTGAGATTAAGCGGGTTTTGTCCTTCGTCAGATTTACGTCGTTATTGGGTGTTTCTGGAGTCGACGTTCGGGTATACCGCTCGTTGGCATATAAGGTATGTGGATTTGTGTTAATTTTTCTATCTTCCATGTTTTTTGTGCGTTTTTGTGCCATGAACCATGTTGGGGTGTCGTGTGGATGAGGTCGTTGCTATAATAAACACATAGAATTTATTAGGTATTTAATTTTTTTATTAAAATATTGGTTGGGATCATTGCTTTGATCCGGAACCACCCCGGGGGTGTGTTCCACTATTTAGCCGTTTGGCCAGGATACCTGAGGGTATGCCTTACAAGTTGTATCTGTAGAATTTCCTTGGGAGGATTTGCTTGTTTACTGCATTTTTACATGTTGGGCATGTCCCGATTACCTGTTAGCCTGAGGGTGTATTGTGATTAGCCTATGGGCGTTGTACTACCTAGCATGTGGACAATTTCTTCTATGCCTATGAAAATATGATTATGTGCATGTGGGTGACACTATTTAAGCATGTGGGCAATATCTGTGTGCCTGTGGGAAAATTCTTGTGTTGGATTCTCTTTACCCGAGGGTGGGAGTCTACGAGTCTGTGGACATTTGGCTGTTGACATAGAATGTTCACTATGGTGGTATTTTAAATTTAATGATTAATAATAATGGTAAAATGGAAATATAACTGGTTAAGTTAGTTACTTTTTGTACTGATCACTTTATTGCATTTTACTATTGCACACCGTTATAACATGCTTACATGATGTTGGGCACGGGCCTTTGGTGGGTGCCTACTGAGATATATTTCTCACACCCTCTTTGGGTCATGCTTTTCGGCCCAAATAGATTACATTTCTGCAGGTGTGGATAGGGGCAAGAGTCCCTATATAGGTACTTGAATGTTGCTGAGGAGTAAGAGGGCATGGGACTGAGCCATTGCTCGCGATTCCTCTACCACCTGTTTTTCTTGTTTTGTTGTACTCTGCTTTGGATGTACTATATTGATGTATAACATGTTCTGGATGTTTTCATAGAACATGAGACATGTAGAATCATTATTTATATACTGTTGGTTATATCCATTTTTGTTGTTTATTTCAGTTGTGTATGGTTTACTGCTTCTGCTGATTGATGTATGTTTTATTCTGTATTCCACTCCGCTATACTTTGACAACTGTGGGCATAGTTTCTCCACTATCAGAACTAGGCCCTCACAACTAGTCGGCAACCTCTGGCGTTTGGGGAAATGCGCTTGATGACACGTGGCGAACCGGGTTCGAGGCACCCATTGCATGGCACCCGGGTCTGGGACGTTACAAAGTGGTATTAGAGGCGTTCTTTTCTTTGACATACTATTTGGAGATGTAGTCAGGGATAGGATGAATGGTAGTTGGTAATAAGTTGTTCCTGGGCGTAGCTGACCTGTGTATAGGGAAAATCCAGATACCTCGTATTTTGCAACTCATCTGATTTTTCAATTTTTACAGTTGACTTGATTTCACCATTGGGAGACGCACATGTGATTGTGCTATGATATTTTATCCGTGGGTTCTATTTATTTGAAACCCAATGAGATGAGGGTATTCCATCTCATGCATCATATAAGAACATGTTAGATATCACATTCCATGCATAGTTTCCATTCGAAGTAGGTGCATTATAAATTTCATATTGTTGTGATAACTGTTGTGCTAGAAAATCATTCTATTGTGACAGTTGCTCTGATAAAATACAGTCCTTGTGATAGGGTAAATTTTGTGTGAGATGTTCATAGAATGGAGGCCAGAGAATGGTTTTTGGGGAGTATGGGCCCCCATTGATCGGAATTTGGTGGACCTCTGACAATTGATTAGTTATAACACAGATAAGATGTCAAAATTTGATTCGTGGAGAGTATGGGCCCTCACGGGTCGGAATTTGACACTTAGGTGTTGGTTTTTGATATTTTCTGGATTCCGTGGAAGTTTCTGAGGCATACTGTCTGGAAACCCAGTATACACGCCATGTAGTATTTTTAAACACGCCGTGTATGTCCTTCTGTTCAGGAATAAAAATGAACTTTTTAATTACATGTCATGTACTCTGAGTACATGCCGTATAGTCTCTTCCCATGTCACAAACCATGTGGGTGGCGACACGGGGTAGGGAAGATCTTGGGTAAAACACGCCGTGTATTATTGACCCGGAGTCCATCCGTGTAACTAACAACATGGGTTGGTGAACTCCTTTAAAGAACACGCCGTTTCAATGTTGAACACACTGTGTAGTGTGACCTGGGGACTCGGCCATGTAACTAACAACACGAGTCGATGTCACCGTTCCTTGAAAACGTTGTGTACCATTGGGACCCACCGTGCACCTTTGGGATAGGTAGTGTAGTCTTGTCCAAGGACCAACCATGTGGACTTATCTGTGTGGTTGGGAAACAGGGTGTTGTACACACCTTTTGCAGGTGTCACACGCCATTTAGTTTCAAGCCGAGTAGTTGGCCGTGTCACAAAAGACACGGGCAGTTGGAAAATAACACCATAAACGCCATGTAGATTATATACATGCCATGTCTTTTTGTTCAACGGTAGCCATGTGGCTTAGCCGTGTAGAAGGACCCGGGTAGGGTAAGGGGAAGTCAAGTACATGCTGTGTAGTCATTGTACATGCCGTGTAGTCTTGTTTTGAAAATCTTGAAATTACATCTTCCTCTTATTCCTTTTGTGGTTCCTTAGTTTTCGGTCTTTGATAAATCATGAATCTATGGTGTGTTTTGACCTTGTAGGGTCATGCCTCCTAGAAGTCCTCACGTTGTTCTCTAGGAAAGCATAGATGACTATACGTCGGAGATGGTGGGCCATGGGCTACCAGTTGATCCTCCAGCAGAGCCAGATGGGGCGCCAACTATTATACCCGTGTCACGACCACCTCCCACCAAATATTCCCCTCCCGAGCTGGCAATGGAGAAAGGGAGATAATGACCCCCGAGTCCCGCCTCCAGTAGGCCCCGGGGTGGCGACTAGCACTAAGGGTATGAATTTTCACAAATATGAGAGTCATTACCCTTTTTATTTATTTTAGGATCGGGAAATTGGACAAGTCAACCACTAAAAATGAAAAAGAACATGTGTATAGAAATAAACCCAAACCATGCCCACATGCATGTTTAAATAATTTTTATAACAAGGTTCAAGTAAAAGAAGCTCAAAGTACAATTCTAAAAGAAAACAAGGTATAGAAACAACAACAACTCCAACTGTCCAACTAGTAGGGTCCCGCACGGCCCTGGTAGTCCTCCTGGAAACCTGAAAGTAAAATTAGGGTGAGCATACAAGTATACTCAGTAGGGAAACCTAAAGCTCCCATGCACAAGTGGGGAGACATCCTAATGTCCCTTGAGAACAACATAAGAAACCTAGAAAGGAATTCTATCCACCCAACTTCACCAGCCACACTCACCAAAAACACAAGCACAATAGGTAGTAGTATATAAGAAACATGATTATTGGGTACCCCGCACCATTTCACTTTAGTTAGCTGCGCTTCCTAACGGTGAACATCCTGACGCTGCCACATTCTCCCCGCCCTCACACACCTGGGCCTCACAACCATGTATCCCGCCCGCACAGACCTGGTCCTCACAACCACGTATCCCGCCCGCACACACCTGGGCCTCATCCCGAAGATTCTTGGGAAACAGTAGAACCTTCTCGAAGAGTCTTTGGCTAAAGACACCCCAATCGAAACCTACCCGAAGAGTCTTAGGTGAAAGGCTGCCTCAATCCATCATAGCCTAGGGGAGAAGGAGCAGGAAGGAGCTAGTAACTAAGGGGAAAACACCATCTCCCATGAAATGGGAGTGTTCGACACTAAGTTCTCAACATGGGTGGGATGCGATAAAATGCAAAAGATACAGATATATATATATATATATATATATATATATATATATACCAAACACTCAGCCCAACCTATGGCTTCTAAACAGAGAAACTGAGCACGTGCCTCGGCACTGCTACCATGAAGCATGCATACAACAAACATCCCCAACCACATTTAGGTTTTCATGTTTCAGCAGAATTATATTATTTAGATCTTTAACTACTGTGCAACTATCCACAACCAACCACATCGATAGTTCGTAAAACATATCCCTGTCATCCACAAAACAAGTTAGGAAAACACAAGCAACACAACCATTCCCTTATTATCAACCAACCAGCCCCATTGATTATTAATCCTATTCCATTACCATCACCCACCATTCATTAACTCTTCCACTTTTTATTTATTTTTCACAACCCATAGTCCATTCACATTCAACCCATCCCTACTGCCCCGCTGCCAATTTCCATACCCACAACTGCATCATACATCAATATCCCTTTAATACCATTTATTGCAGCTCCGCTTCCCATCACCAACGTAGCATTTAATCCAACCCACAACCAAGTCGACAACAGCCCCGCTGCTCACCCGATCCACAACAACCAACAAAACACCCCCATCACATGTCACGTAACTAAGCCAAAACCCACATGTTCATTATTCCATTTTGTTCAACCGGGGTGATCACACAAGGGTTCCAGATTTTAAACAGCCAACTTTATGTGATTAACCAATTTCCATATTCCACAAGGTTCCCATACATAAGAAAATCCAGAAGGAGAGGGCAACATTTAATTGTGTAAGAAAAGGCCCCCAACGACTGTGATTTTTAGTAGGTGAAAGCTCATTCAATTCAGAACATAATATCTCAAGGTATAAAGTAATAGAAATTACAACTTCCAATCCCCGTTATATAATCCAGTTATTATATTTATTTAAAGGTTTAACTATTTCTCGTGACAAAAAGAGGATACCCACCCCGCATGATGCACAAATTAGAGAGACAAAGGTAAGATCCCTACCTCGATAGGTTCTGATCACAGTGCTCCCCCGAATCAACTTTAGAAGAAGTCTGTCGGTGTCCGTCACTTCTGTCCGGTCCCAGAAAATCCTCCTCGGGTGGAAGTCGGAAAGGAAAAGTCAAAGGAAGGACAACAGATCCAAGCTCAGAAGTTCCGACTTGTCGTTACGATCCCATGGCCGCTGACGGATCGTAAATCAGAGCTCGAACGAAGACGTTATGGAAGAAAAGGAGCCTTTGAGTCTCTTGGTAGAGCTCTGCTCAGAGGAAAGGGGAGGAGAGGGGGTGAGTTGAAAGGAGGATGAGACCCCACCTTTTATAGGCGAGAAAAGGAAAATTACAGGGCATGTACTTTAGGGTACACGACATGTACTTGGTTATTTTACACGGTCTCCACGCATCTTCCAACATGGCTCTACGGCCGTTGACTGGTCAACACACAGTTTAAGGGTAACGCATATGCGGGGAATGACTACACGGCGTGTAGTTTATACACACGACGTGTATCCATTTATTGCACACTACAAGGACACGTCTCTGACACGGTACGCGACCGTTGACTGGTAACGCGTACGTGGGGAAGGACTACATGGCATGTAGTTACACTACATGGAATGTACTCATTTACATAACACTACGAGGACACGGCCTGCAACATGGGGTATACCTGAAAAGGGGGTACACGGCATGTACTCAAACTAAACGGCATGTAGTTTCAAAATTCTGGAAATTGTGGGAAAAGTCCATTTTACCCTCCAGAACACTTCTTGAACTTCTTTTTGACAATGAAATGGGCCGGAGAGGTCTGGGCCATTACATCAAATAGCTCTTAAAACATTCTCGTCCCTGATAATTCAAAATAAAAAACAACCGAGAGGAACCCAACAAGATACCTCTTAGGGTTCTCGTTATAACAGGAACCCATACAACAACCCTAATCATATGTGTTATGAATTCCTTCTCCTATGTCAAGATATTATCCGCTTTAGGCGGCAATGACTCACCTGCACGGGTTCAATCACATCCTCGTTAATGCGTCTCGATTAAGAATTGGGTCTTCCCACTTTCATACATTAGGATTTTTTTTCAACTCGCATTACCCCCAACACCACACAATCAACACACTGCCCGAACAAGTGGGTTTGGGAAATTTCCTTCTCCTATGTCGAGATATTATCTGATTTAGGTAGCACTGACTCGCCCGCACTAGTTCAATTAAATCTGCATTAATGCGTCTCGATTAAGGGTCATGGTTTTTTCCTTTCCCCAAACATCCGGACATGTCATACATTACCAAGGAACAAGGAAACAAAAGTTCTCACAACTGACAAGCCAAGAATTCCATATATCAAAGGTATAGAGTAAAACATCAACACAAATCTCAGAAGAAAAAGGGAAAACACAAGTCAAAACAACTCCAGGTACTGAGCGTGTATTTGGGTCTCCCGCTCCCAAGTGCTCTCCTCGAGGCCGCCATGCCTCCAAAACACACGACCCAACGGAATGGTTCATCCACGGAGCACCTTCTCCTTACGATCCTCGATTCTGATTGGTCGTTACTCGAAGGTCGTGTCGTCTCCCATATCTAGCTCTCCCCAGTCGATAACGTGAGAGTCATCGTGTAAGTACCGACGAAGCTGGGAGATGTGGAAGACATCATGAACCTTCTCCAACTGAGGTGGCAGGGCCAGCTGATATGCCACCTCTCCGACTCGCCTCAGCACCTCAAAAGGTCCGATGAACCTAGGTGAGAGCTTGCTCCCTTTCCCAAACCTCTGCTGCCCCCGTCGAGGGGAAACCTTCAAGAACACATGATCTCCCACCTCATACCCATGATCCTCTGAAATCCAGAACGCATTCTCATAGCATGTCCTCCAATGTCTGGATAGTCTTCTCCGTCTTCCCATCGGTCTGGGGGAGTAAAGCAGTGCTAATGTGTAACTGGGTGCCAAAATAATGTTGTAACCCCCTCTAGACTCATGAGGTAAACCGAGTATCCCGATCTGAGAGGATAGTCTTTGGAACTCCATAAAAACATACCACCTCGTTTACGTACCTCTGTGTTAAGGTACTCACCGGGCCTGACTCCTTAATTGATATGAACAAGGCTGATTTCGTCAGCAGATCCACCACTACCCAGATAGCATCATAGCCACCATGAGCTCTGGGTAGTCCTGTGACGAAGTCCATTGAGATGTCATCCCACTTCCACTTGGGGACATCTAAAGGATGCAACAAACCACTGGGAACACAGTGTTCATCCTTCACTTTCGGACACAATTGGCATTTAGCCACAAACTCCCCCACTGCCTGTTTCACACCGGGCCACCAAAACTGTTCCCTCAGGCCTCGGTACATTTTCGAAACACCTGGATGTACTGCCAAGGCTGATCTATGGAACTCACAGAGAACTCCCTTATGCATTGCCTACGGAACAAACAACCTTCCAAGGAAAAACATCTGATGTAGGCTATCCTATGACCATCCCTCTGGAGAGTTCCCTGGATCGACACGATCCCGCATCACTTCTGCCTCGGAGTCCCCCCACTGAGATCTTCCACTTGCTGCAACAAGGAAGACTGCACCGTCATCTAAAACAAACAACCTCTAACACATTCTACGCTGGCATCCATGTGTAAGGTTGCCAACTCTCCCATCGCATTCCAAGAATCAGTGGACGCCCAAACCACCTCCTAATGCGACTTCCTGCTCAGGGATCATCCACAACATTGCCCTTACCTTCAGTTTAAGAGATCTCAAAGTCATAGTCTTAGAGAAACTCCACCCATCTCCGCTGCCGTAAGTTCAGGTCACGCTGGGAGAAGATATAACGCAGGCTCTTGTGATCTGAGAAGACCACAAAGCGCTCCCCAAAGAGGTAATGCCGCCACAACTTTAGTGAAAACACTACTGCTGCAAGCTCTAGGTCATGGGTGGAATAGATACGCTCGTGAGGGCGTAACTTCCTAGACCCATAGCAGATTACTCCATTCTTATGCATCAGCACGCACCCCAGACCAAGGCCAGAAGAATCACAAAAAACCTCATACAATAACCCTTCCTCTGGAAACCTGAGTACGGGAGCGCTGAACAACTTCTCCTTCAGGTAGTCGAAATATTTCTGGCACTGCTCGCTCCATAGGAAGACCTGGTTCTTCCTAGTCAAAGTTGTCAATAGAGAAGCAACTCGAGAGAAGTCTGAAATGAACCTTTGATAGTAACCAGCTAACCGCACGATACTAAGAAACTCTGCCATGCTCTTGGGTGCTGCCCAAGAAACAACTGCCTCCACCTTCGATGGGTCCACTAACACTCCATGCTGAGACACTACGTGCCCAAGGAAGTGTACTTCATGTGTCACGAACTTACACTTCGAAATTTTCCCGTAATGTTGGAGGTGTCAAAGGAATTCCAAGACTACCCTGAGATGATCAACATGCTCCTCCTCTGACCTTGAGTAGATCAGGATGACATTGATAAACACAACGACGAACCGGTCTAGAAACTATCGGACGGAAATGTTCATAAGTCCCATGAACACAGCCGGTGGATTCGTAACTCCAAACAGTATCACCACAAAATCGAAGTTCCCATACCTGAACCTGAAATCCATCTTCGAGATGTCACTATCCTTTACCCTCAGCTGATGATATCCAGATCGTAGATCAATCTTGGAAAACCAACCTGCTCCCTTCAGTTGGTCGAAGAGATCATCTATTCTTGGAAGGGGGTAACGGTTCTTGACCGTTACCTGGTCAACCTTCGGTAGTCTATGCATAGCCTGATAGCACCATCTTCCTTCTTCACGAACAAAACTGGAGAACCCCATGGAGATACGCTGGGTCAAACAAAACCCTTCTCCATCAGATCATCAATCTGAATCCGCAACTCCCGTAACTCTGAAGGTGTCATCCGATAAAGAGCCATCGAAATCGGACGGGCACTAGGCTGTAAGTCTATCCCGAACTCAATGTCACATCGGGAGGGGGGGTAGAGTCACAACCTCCTCAGGAAAAACATCAAGGAACTCCCCAAAAACCTCCGGGACATCCATCATCTCTGTATCAGCTGGAACCACTGATAGACCACCTAACAAGGAAAGGAGAGGCTCCACATGCCGACTTCCCAGCTGATAGCTTCTCTCGCCAACAAAAGCTACACGCTGCCCGTCCACATCGGAGAACAAGACTCTTCTACGGAAGCAGTCGATAACAGCACAAACAGAAAACAACCAGTCGATGCCTAAGATGACATCGTATGGCTACATCTGTAACAGAAGGAGGTCCCCACTAGATCGATGTGGTCCCAACGTCATCCCACATCCCCGGAAAACACAAGATACGCTAGTCTGGCGTCCAACTGGTGTACTCATCACCAGTGGTACAGAAAGTATCTCTACGTCTAGTCCCAAAGCATGGGAAAGACTAGGTTCAACAAAGGAGTTTGAAGCTCCCGAATCGAACAAAGCAGAAACAATAGTGCTGAACAAAAAAATTGTACCTCGCACCACCTCTGGTCCTGAAGGAGATGCCAACTCTGCTGCGTGCAACTATCCATGCCGAACTCTTCTGCCTCTTTGATTTCTTCCACTTCCCCGACCATGCCCTGGTCGGGGTCCCTAAGGAGCACCCAGAGGTTGGCTCCCTCCCGCAAAGTCCTCCCTCAGAGGAGCATGGTCCTGCTGCTGCTGGAAGGCCCTCGCTGGCAACTGGTGCTGCTGAGGTGGGTGCTGAACCTACCCAGCTCCACTGTACTGAGCTCGGGTCGGGCACCGACTCTAAACATGCCTGAAACCTCAACAAGAAAAACACATTGGTCCTGGGCTCGTGAAAAAGGGATGAGGAAACAAAGATCTGAACTGGTACTGCTGGGGCCTGCTCCCCACTGGCCTGAACTTGGAAGGTCCTGTCGGAGGAGACCTGCTGCTGACTGTCTTCCCCTTCGACGAACCAGGATGGATCCCCTCTCGGGGTGCACCTCCGAGCGAGTGAATCGTCTCTACAACCCTTGCCTTCTTCTGTACTCCCAAGTACGTCGGAAGGGTGAAGGGGGTGACAGCATACTGGAGCGAAGGACGGAGCGCCTCGTCCAAACGTCTCTCCCGAGACTCCTCATCTGGAAAGAGATCCGGAGCAAAGAGCAGGAGATCCTTGAACTTTATCCCCACCTCTCGTACCGAAATACTCCCCTACTGAAGGAAGAGTAACTCCTGCCGCTTCTCTGCCTTGATAATGGAATAAAAGAAATTCCTCTCGGAATTCCTTCTCAAAGTCATCCCATGGAACCTCTGCCTATATCCTCTCTCCGAGGTAGAGCGTCCACCACTGTTGCGCAGCACCTCTCAGGTGACTGACTGTTAGGGGAACCCAGTACTCCCTCGGAGCACGGATCAAGGTAAAAGCGATCCCTAGCTCTTCAAGCTACACCTCTATTTCCGTAACCAAAGTTCTACCCTCGTACATCATAAGGGTCTGCCGCTGGAATGAATGGAGACTCTTCTACCACTAGCTATCTTCCTCCTCTCGGTCATTCCTCAGCTAATAGACCACCTGAATCTACTAGGCCTCGACCGTCTGAGCCACCCGGGGACGAAGTCCAGGTGCTATAGCTGTATGGTAAACAAGGATCGCCTAAGCCCAAGTAATAAAGAATTGCTCACGGTTTTATTTTATCATTTTATTTCAATTTCTTTCCCAGAACACCCAAATCAAGTAAAACACAATCATGATGATGCATGTACCTTCCCTAAGGTCTCTACCCTGCAATCAATGTATTTTCACTTGGTCGTTCGGTAGGCTCATAGTCCTTGCATCGGATCACGGGGTGCCCTAAAATCTCTTGTCCTAGCATGTCTTCCCTGGACTATGTCATGCACCAAGATTGACTAACATTGTCACCCTACCATCCCATGCAATCCTCACTGTGCCTAACTCCAGACTTCATCCTATCTCTCAACCTGGCTCTGATACCATTTTGTCACGACCCCCCCCCCACTAATGATGCCCCTCCTGAGCTGTCAATGGTTAAAGGGAGATAATGACCCCCCGAGTCCCGCCTCCAGTAGGCCCTGGGGTGGTGACTAGAACCAAGGGTATGAATTTTCACAAATATGGGAGGCATTACCCTTTTTTAATTTTAGGATCGGGAAATAGAACAAGTCAACCACTAAATAGGAAAAAGAACAAGTTTATAGAAATAAACCCAAACCAAGCCCACATGCATGTTTAAACAATTTTTATAACAACGTGAAAGTACAAGAAGCTCAAAGTACAATACCAAAAGAAAAAAAGGTACAACAACAGAAAAAAGTCCAACTGTCCAACTAGTAGGGTCCCACACGGACCGGGTAGTCCTCCTGGAAACCTGAAAGTAAACGTAGGGTGAGCATACAAGTATACTTATTAGGGAAACCAAAATCTCTCATGCACAAGTGGGGAGATGTCCTAATGTCCCGTGAGAACAACAGAAGAAACCTAGAAAGGAATTTTATCCACCCAACCTCACCAACCACACTCACCAAAAACACAATCACAATAGGTAGTACAATATAAGAAACAAGAGTATTGGGAACCCCGCACCATTCCCCTTTAGTTAGCTGCTCTTCCAAACGGAGAACGTCCTGACGCTGTCACATTCTCCCCACCCGCACACACCTAGGCCTCACAACCATGTCTCCTGCCCGCACACACCTGGGCCTCAGAACCACGTATCCCGCTCGCACACACCTGGGCCTCACAACCACGTATCCCGCCCGCACACACCTGTGCCTCATCCTGATGATTCTTGGGAAACAGTAGAACCTTCCCGAAGAGTCTTAGTCTAAAGCCACACCAATCGAAACCTACCCGAATAGTCTTAGGTGTAAGGTTGCCTCAAACCATCACAGCCTAGGGGAGAAAGAGAAGGAATGAGCTAGTAACTAAGGAAAAAACACCCTTTCCCCTGAAATGGGAGTGTTCATCACTATGTGCTCAACATGGGTGGGGTGCGATAAAACACAAAAGATACATATATATATACCAAACACTCAGCCAAACCTATGGCTTCTAAACAGAGAAACTGAGCACGTGCCTTGGAACTTCTACCACGAAGCGTGCATACAGCAAACAACCCCAACCCCATTTAGGTTTTCACATTTCAGTAGAATTAGATTATTTATATCCTTAACTACTGGGAAACTATCCACAACCAACCACATCGATCATTCGTAAAACATATCCCTTTCATCCACAAAACAAGTTAGGAAAACACAAGAAACAAAACCAAGCCCTTCTTATCAACCAACCCACCCCATGTATTATTAATCCTGTTCCAGTACCATGACCAACCATTCATTAACTCTTCCACTTTTTATTTATTATTTACAACCCACAGTCCGTTCACATTCAACCCATCCCTGCAGCCCCGCTGCCAACTGCCATACCCACAACTGAACCGTACATCAATATCCCTTTAATACCATTTATTGCAGCCCCACTACCCATCACCAACGTACCATTTACACCAACCCACAACCAAGTCAACCACAACCCTGCTGCTCACCCGATCCACAACATCCCACAAAACCCCCCCTTCACATGTCACGTAACTAATCCAACACCCACATGTTCATTATTCCATTTTGTTCAACCGGGGTGGTCACACAAGGGTTCCAGATTTTAAACTGCCAACTTTACGGGATTAACCAATTTCCATATTACACAAGGTTTCCAACCATAAGAAAATCTAGAAGGATAGGTCAACATTTAATTGCATAAGCAAAGGCCCCCAACGACTGTGATTTTCAGTAGGTAAAAGCTCATTCAATTCACAACATAATATCACAGGGTATAAAGTAACAGCAATCACAACTTGACATCCCTGTTATATAATCCAGTTATTATCATTATTTAAAGGTTTAACTGTTTCTCATGACAACAAGTGGATACCCACCCTGCATGATGCACAAATTAGAGAGACGAAGGTAAGATCTCTACCTCGACAGGTTCTGATCACAACGCTCCCCCGGATCAACTTTAGAAGAAGTCCGTCGGCGTCCGTCACTTCTGTCGGGTCTCGGGAAAACCTCCTTGGGTGGAAGTCGGAAATGAATGTTCGAAGAAAAGACAACAGTTCTAGGCTCAGTTGTTCTACCTCGTCGTTACGATCCCGTGGCCGCTGACAGATCATAAATCGGAGCTCGGACGAAGAAGTTATGGAAGAAAAGGAGCCTTCGAGTCTCTTGGAAGAGCTCTGCTCAGAGGAAAGGGGAGGAGGGGGGTGAGATGAAAGGAGGAGGGGACCCCTCCTTTTATAGGCGAGAAAAGGAAAATTACACAGCGTGTACTTTATGGTACACGGCGTGTACTCAGTTATTTTACATGGTCTCCACGCGACTTCCAACACGGCTCCACGGCCGTTGACTGGTCAACACACGGTTTGAGGGTAACGCATACGCGGGTAAAGACTACACAGCGTGTAGTTTAGACACACTGTTTGTATCCATTTATTTCACACGGCAACGACATGACTCCAACAAGGTACACGACCATTGACTGGTAACGCGTATGCGGGGAAGGACTACACGGCGTGTAGTTACACTACATGGCGTGTAGTTACACTACATGGCGTGTACTCATTTAATTCACAGAAAGAGGACACGGCCTGCAACACGTGGTATACCCGAAAAGGGGGTACACGACGTGTACTCAAACTACACGGCGTGTAGTTTCAAAATTTTGGAAAGTGTGGGAAAAGACCATTTTACCCTCCAGAGCACTTCATGACCTTCTTTTTGACAAAGGAATGGGTCGGGGAGGTCCGGGCCATTACAACCGGTCACAGGGGTGGAGGAGCAGTTCGGTGAAGGCTTTATGTGGTTCATGAAGACCTTTCAGGGAGCACTACCGGCTACCACATCTATCGATGAGCTTACACGTATCTTCCAGCAGTAGCATCCACCTACGTTTTCAAGGGATCGCGGACCACAGGCTGTGGTGTCATGGATGGGGTTGATGCAGACTATTTTTGAGCATCATGAGATGTCTCCAGGGTGGAGGATCATGCTTGCGACTTACATGATGTGTGATTCGGCAAAGTGGTGGTGGGATGTTACCATCAAGTCAGAGCATCACAGGAAGATTCCATGGGAATAATTTCAGGCAGTCTTCTATAAATTTTTCTTCCCAGAGATTCTGAGAGCATATAGAGCTCAGAAGTTTATAAATCTGCAGAAGGGCGATATATCAGTGAGGGACTATTCTGCTCGTTTTACGGAGCTTCATCGATTTTCACCAGTGCTGGTGAGTGATGAGACGTTGAGAGCCAGACGTTTTGAGGATAGTCTTCGGTATGACATCTGAGTGCTCGTGAATGTCTTTAGGTTTCCTACTGTACACGCTATCGTGAACTAGGCACTGATCATAGAGAGGAACCTTCGAGAATCTAGTGGTGTGGGCCAGGGTGGTTCAGTACCAGTTACTGGTACTTTTTCTGTTGGCATGTGGAAGAGACAGCCGAACTTATCTCAGGGCGACAGTGCCAGTTAGAATAATGATTCTGGTGTCCTGGTTATGTGCTACCAATGTGGTAGAGAGGGGCACAAGAGGACACATTATCCACAAGACCCATTGGAGTGTCGAGCTTGCGGAAGGATGGGTCATTTGGAGTGATTCTGAAGGGCGTTTCTACCGATGGCTAGTGATAGGGGTTTTGTGCAGACTCCGTGAGCGGGAGCGGGACCAGCAGCTTCTTACCAGTCCAGAAACTGGAATACATCAGGGCATCTAGGCAGAGATGGTGGTCGTGGCTGAGGTAGACAGACACCGAGATCCCAGAAGAAGCAGGGTGGGACATCTCAGGGTAGCCAGGCTGTGTCGTAGGACCGCAGCACTAGGCAGGCATATGCAGTGCAACAGACCCAACATGAGCAAAATCCCAGACCTTCTACAGTCAGAGGTACTATTTTAGTAGCTTTTTTCTTATCTTCAGTAATTTTTGATACCGGTGATACACATAATTTTATATCTGTACCCGATGTGGAGAGCCTTAGGCTCTGGTTTTCTTCATCTTATGATATTATGACCCTAGACACTCCGTTGGGGACTAGAACGGCTAGTGTGCGTCAGTGCAAGGAGTGCCCCCTTGAGGTTAGTGGGTGTCACTTCCTTTGGGACCTCTATGTCCTAGAGATGATGAGCTATGATGTCAATATCGGGATGGACTGACTGGTTCCCTTCGAAGACGTTGTAGACTGCTATCATCGTTTGGTGAGTTTCACATCACTAGATGGTCGAGAGTTTTTATATGAGGGTGAGTGGGATGTTCAAGAAAGTCAAGCTGGACTAGAGCATCATGGGAGAGGTGGAGTCCCAACCCATATTGCGAGTTTGTATATGGATGATCAGGGGAATTGTCAGCCGGATTTCTCTCTAGTTGTTGATCGTTTCAGGGATGTCATCTCAGACGACATTTCGGGTCTACCTCCGGAGCGAGAGGAGGATTTATCCATTGAGCTTTTGCCAGGAGCAGCACCATTGACCATTCCTCCATATAGAATGGCTACACCTAAGTTGCAGGAGCTCAAGAGGCAGTTGGAGGAGTTGTAGGAAAAGGGAATTATCTGACCATGTACTTCTCCTTGGGGTTCTCCAGTCCTTTTTGCGAAGAAGGCGGACAATACCCTCTAACTTTGTGTGGATTATCAGAAGCTGAACCAGTTGACGGTTAAGAACCGATATCCGTTATTGGGGATAGATGATTTTTTTATCAGATTTGTGGATAAATAGTGTTCTTGAAGATTGACTTGAGATCATGATATCATCAACTTTGTGTGAGACCATCTTATATACCTCTCACAGCTTTCAAGAGTAGGTATGGTCTATATGAGTATACGGTTATGCCGTTCAAACTCACGAACGCGCCAGCAGTTTTCATGGATTTGATGAATCATGTGTTCCATTCTTATCATGATTCGTTTGTGGTAGTATTAGTGGACGACATCTTGGTGCACTCTCACACTCGACACGACCATGACACCCATCTTGAGATCGTATTGAGTACACTGAGGGAGCATCGACTATATGCTATGCTCTCAAAGTGCCACTTTTGGATTCAGCAGATTCACTTCCTGGGTCATATCATCTTTGAGGAAGGAGTTTCAGTAGACCCAGAGATGGTGAGACTAGTGTTTTCCTGGGAGAGCCTAAGAACGTGTTCTAGATACATAGTTTCTTAGGGTTTCCTGGTTACTAAAGACGTTTGATACAGGACTTCTCCCGCTAAGCAGTGCCATTGACGGGTCTAACTAAGAACGGTCTGAAGTTCTGTTGGACAGAATCTTGCAAGACAGCCTTTCAGGACCTGAAGGGAAGGTTGACATCAACACCGATCCTGATACTCCCAGAGTCGGGGAAGAGCTATACAGTTTATTGTGATGCATCTGGTATTGGGTTGGGAGCAGTGTTGATGCAGGATGACCGAGTTATTGCATATGGGTCTCGGAATTTGATGCCACATGAGAGTAATTAGCCTATTCATGATCTCAATTTACATAATGTTGTACATGTGTTCCACTGTTGGAGACATTATCTATTGGGAGATAATTTTGTGATTTTCACCGACCACAAAAGCCTCAAGTATATCTTTACTCAGCGTGACCTGAATCTGAGGCAGAGGAGGTGGGTCGAATACCTATAGTCCTTCTCTTTTGAGCTTGCCTATACACCTAGTAAAGGTAATGTAGTAGCTGATTCACTGAGCAGGAAGACTCAAATACAGGCAGTGTGGGAGGCCAGCGGTGAGTGGAAGCTCATGGCCTTGTTCTGTGAGATGCATCTGAAGGTGCATGAAAGTCAGGGGAAGACTTATATCTCATCTTTAGCTATGACTTCTACCCTCATGGATAGGGTATGGATGAGATAGAAATTTGATCCTGAAGGCCTAGTTTATGGGAGTTGGTGGCAGGTGAGGACCCTTCTCCCGGTTAGATGATAGGCAACGATGAAGTTTTTTGTTTCCGTGGGAGAGTATGGTTTCCGGGGAATATACGCAAAGAGTTGATGTGAGAGTTTCATGATTCAGCTTGGGAATTTCATCCCGGGGTTACCAAGATGTACTGCGACTTGTGATGTTAGTATTGGTGGAAAAGTATGAAGAGAGATGTAGCTAGTTTTGTTTCGAGGTTTTCCACCTGCTAGTAGGTGAAGGTTGAGCATCAGAGACCAGCTGGGCTATTACAGCAGTTACCCATTCCGGAGTGGATGTGGGATGATGTCGTGATGGATTTCGTGACTGGATTGTCGAGGTTAACTCATGTCATTGATGTCGTGTGGGTTTTTGTGGACAGACTCACGAAGGTAGCTCACTTCATGCCGATCAAGGAGACCTTAGATGTTGACGAGCTCAGAAGGCTATATATCAGAAAGATCGTACGTATTCATGGGGTCCCTCATTCTATCATTTCAGATAGGGACTCCCACTTCACATCTTGTTTCTGGAAGAGTTTTCAGAGTGCACTGGGTACACAGGTGCTTCTGAGCATAGCCTACCAACCTCAGACCAATGGCCAGTCAGAGCGTACGATACAGGTGCTAGAGGACATGTTGCGTGCATGCGTCCTAGACTTTGGGGGATCTTCTGAGAAGCATATACCTTTAGTCGATTTTGCCTATAACAATAGCTTCCAGGCGACTATTGAGATGGAACCATACGAGGCTTTATACGGTAGGCCATGTCGTTCACCCTTGTGCTGGATAGAGGCAGGTGAGGAAACTTTACTGGGGCCACAGCTCGTACATGATACTTCTGCGCAGGTCTAGTTGATTCAGAAGTGGATGGCTACCGCACAGTCCCATCAGATGTTTTATGCTAATCACCGTAGATTACCATTGGAGTTTGGGGTGGGGGATCAGGTTGTTCTACATGTTTCTCCGAGGCTGGGACACAAGCAGATCAGGAGATAGGGTAAATATTCACCGTAGTATGTGGGACCATTTTAGATTCTGGAGAAAATCGGGCTGGTTGCTTATTGGTTGTGGTTAATGTAGCGTTACCATTCCATGAATGTTGTCTTCTATGTATCTCAGTTGTGTCGCTATCATTCAGACCCGTCTCACGTCTTTCAGCCCGAGGAGGTTGAGCTAGAGGCAGATGTGTCCTTTTAAGAGCATCCAATTCATATCGTTGACAGGAGCATGAAGGTTCTCTGAGGCCGATCAGTTCCTCTCATACGGATGCTATGACAGCATGGCCGAGTGGAGAACGAGACCTGGGAGCAGGAGGCCGACGTACATGCTCAGTGGCCGGATTTGTTCGTGGTTATATCTTCTCCACCCTTTTAAGGACAATTCAGGGACGAATTGCTATAAGGGGGAAATTTTGTAAGAACTCAGTTATAATATTTTAGGTACGGGCTTATCCTTTTCTCTTTTCCTTAAGTGTTTTTAATAAAATATGTAAAATGGGGGAAAATCCTAAATTTTGGAAGTACACACCATGTACTTTGTGCACATGTCGTGTACTTCTGTCCGTGTAGGTATGAGTACATGGGGCGTGTAGCCATGTCAGCGACGAAGGGTGTTGAAATAGACTACACGTCGTGTAGTGGTACATTACACGCTGTGTAGTCAGTCAGCTGGCCCAAATAGTAAGGTGGCGGAGCAGCCGCCAGCTGGGCGATAGTACATGCCATGTACTCAGAAGTACATGCTGTGTACTCTTGTCGATGGGTGAACCGTATGGCGGTGCCTCCAGAGGAACAGTTAAATGATGGAAGTATATGCCGTGTATCAGAAGTACACGCAATGTACTTTGTTTTTTTCTTAAATCAGGCATTAGCCTCCCCTATTTATAGTGAAGGCTTAGAACCGGACGAAGGAGCGGCAGTGGACATCCGGACCTTCGGAGATCCACCGATCGAGCGTCAGGAATCCGATTCCGCATCGGAAGATCTCGTTGGAACCGCGCGGGTAAGCCCTCTCTTCTCCTAGCATTTTGCTTAACAATTCTTCTCCTAACGGAAGTTATTTGAGGTTAAGAGGGTTTTGTTCTTCGTCATATTTACATCGTTATTGGGTGTTTCTGGAGTCGACGTTCGGGTATACTGCTCGTTGGCGTATAAGGTAGGTGGCTTTGTGTTAATTTTTCCATCTACCATGTGTTTTGTGCGTTTTTGTGCCATAAACCTTGTTGGGGTGTTGTGTGGATGAGGTCGTTGCTATAATAAACACATAAAATTTATTAGGTATTTAATTTTGTTGTTAAAATGCTTGTTGGGATCATTGCTTTGATCCGGAACCACCCTGTGGGTGTGTTCCACTACTTAGCCTTTTGGCCAGGATACCCAAGGGTATGCCTTAAAAGTAGTAATTGTAGAATTTCCTCAAGAGGAATTTCTTTTTTACTGCATTTTTAGAAGTTGGGCATGGCCCGGTTACCTGTTAGCCTGAGGGCGTGTTGTGATTAGCCTGTGGGCATTGTACTACCTAGCATGTGGTCAATTTCTTCTGTGCCTATGGGAAGATGATTCTGTGCATGTGGGCAACAATATTTACACCTGTGGGCAATATTCGTATGCCTGTGGGAAAATTCCTGTGTCGGTTTCTCTTTACTCGAGGGTGAGAGTCTACGAGTCTGTGGACATTTGGCTGTTGACTTAGAATATTCACTATGATGGTATTTTAAATTAAATAATTAAAATGAATGTCAAAATGGCAATATAACTGGTTAAGATAGTTACTTTTCAGTACTGCTCACTTTATTGCATTTTACTATTGCACACTGTTGTTGCATGATTTCACGCTATTGGGCACGGGCCTTTGGTGGGTTCCTACTGAGATATATTTCTCACACCCTGTTTAGGTCATGCTATTCGGCCCAAACAGATTATGTTTCTGCAGGTGTAGATAGGGGCAGGAGTCCCTATACATGTACATGACTGTTGCTGAGGAGTAGGAAGGAATGGGACTGAGCCTAGGCTCGTGATGCCACTGCCAGCTGTTTTTCTTGTTTTGTTGTACTTTTCTTTGGATGTACTGTATTGATGTATAACATGTTCTGGCTGTTTTCTTATAACTTGAGACATTTAGCATCATCATTTATATACTGTTGGTTATATCCACTATTTTTGTTTATTTCAGTTGTGTATGGTTTACTACATCCGCTGTTTGATTTATGTTTTATAATGAATTCCACTGCGCTACACTTTGACAAATGAGGGCATAGTTTCCCCATTATCAGACCTAGGCCCTCGCTACTAGTCGACAGCCTCTGGCGTTTGGGGAAATGCTCTTGAGGTCACGTGGCGAACCGGGTTCGGGGCACCCATTGTGTGGCACCTGGGTCCAGGATGTTACATATATGGTAGTTTTAAATTATTATAACAGTATATTTACAATTAATTACTTGATTTACCTTTAATTGTGGTAATAGAATTTATTAAAAATGTACTATTCATAATGTACAAAAATAAAAAGCTACATATATAAATTATTTGGACCATATGATTCCAAATTTAGAATTAATTTTTCCATATTGAAAAGTAGAATTAGATGAAATTAAACAAAAATTAGTCTTCTTTATGGAATAAGAAAATGATTTTTAAAGTAAAATGTTCAAAAGTTCGCATAGTCATTATATCCATTTTAAAAAGCAAACATTATTATAGTGAAAAAATTATGATTAAATGATAAAAACATAATGTAAATATACATTAAACACAATTAATAGAAAATTATAACAATATTAAAAACATTCATGAAAAAATGGGTTTGAATTAAAATGCATTATTTTTTCCTATTCAATAACTAACAAATATTATCGAAAAATAACAAAAGAATTATCAAATGTAAGATTTTGTACCAATATTTTAATGATTAAATTTAATTTTTAAAATATAGCTTATTAAAGTATAAAAATAAATACTTGATATTTGATCTCTATCAAAAGGCAGTAAACCATCATTTTTAGAAAAACAGTCATTTTCTCCGACATATTGTATATATTCTTATATAATATTTGGAATACATAGAAGATGAATTTTAAAAATATTATTTAATTTTATTTCATTAATATAATACCACAAGGGTGAATATATTAAATTATGAACACAATTATTCATACTAATATAGGTTTTCATATGAAGGGATCATATATATTCAATTGGTTTTTATTTTCATTTATATCTAATTTTCAAACCAACATATCATTATATAAAAATGTGTAAACCCTATTTTCACAATAAATTTAATATCAATAATTATAGCCATTCTAATGGATATGATATAAATATAACATAAAATAATAATATTAATAGTTTATTTTGTTTTTGTATAACTTTTTCTACGTTATAATTAAAGATTTCAGAGAAACCAATTGTTGTGTGTTTGATACAATATCATACATGATGTCCCTTTTAATGTAAAATTACTCAATAATTCATAAATATTAATAAATAGAAAGAAGTAATATAAAATAAGTACCTATTATGTTACATCCTTCCACCGTTTTGTAAATTTTGTCCTCACAATTTAAAAATTCGGCTCTACAACTATGGTTTCACTTCCTAAAATTACATCATTGAAATCCCACAATGAAAAACGATTCAATTTAATCCACATTAAAAGAAATAAAGATAAGTAGAATGGTCACCCAAAATAACAAATACTAGGATTAAATATCAAAATGCATGGATACGGAATAAAAAAAATTCATCATGTTCTAAGGGAGAGTGATAGAAAACATGATAAGGAAAAAGTTAAATGTCAGAAAACCACAATATTATGATGGGTGAAATGGTATTTTATTACGGAGATGGAACATAAACATAATTTTTTATTAAGTTCCTTTTTATAAATATTAGGAATTAATTTTCCTTGTAGAATAATAAAACAAAAAATTATACATACTTAAAATGTATAATTCCATCCATTTATCGATTTCTACAACAAACTCCTCCATCTATCCAAATGAAGATTGTTGATGACGAATTTTTCACTTTTTGAAGAACTATAATCATATTTTAGAGAATAAAATATTCTAAAAAATATAAAATATATATTTATTATTACTTTATATATTATCGAGGTCCAATATGGTTAGGATAAGATAAAAGAATTCTCTAAAAGAATAATCTATTGGATGAAAAAATACATATTTTAATCTCAAAAATTCAAAAGTAATACCGAAAGATAAATATGGAATATTTTTTAAAACAATGTCCTTGAAATTAATCAAAATAATTCATACTATATTAAATCATGAAATTCAGAAATATTTGATCATATTGGCTTCCAATATATGATTTTAAATTAAAATCCCAAAAAAATAATTCACTTTTAATGTATCAGACCAAAATGTAACTTCTAAATCATAAATTCTCTTTAATAGGTTAATAATATCCATAAATAACATAATTCCCCAAATTTCCACAATTAAAACAACTACATTATTCCAAAATATAATTCAACCAATAATCCTCAAATATATTCCCAAATTATTTTATATATTTTAATTATATAATGTTCCCAAAATAGAGAATGTCTTCCAAAATGACATTTATCACATAATTCATAAATAATTTTCAAAAATCAATGATATCCATTTGATAAAACATAATTTAGAAAAATCAACTTATCAAATATTTTTACTAAAAATAATGAATTCATACTATTCAGCGTCTTCACGTAGGAAAATGGTATTTGAGGAACCCTTGTCACCCTTCAGTTATGGGTTCTATTCAAGCAGCCATGTCCAACGTGACTGGTTTTCACCCTTCCTATAGGATATCCTTTTTCTTAAACTATATAATTCATATATATCTTATAAAATTCCCAGAATGAGATAAAATCCCAAAATATATACATAAAATATTTTAACCTCAACGTTTATCTCATTCCTTTCATTTTGAATCTCATGATATAATACCATTTAATTTGGTCAAAAATTAAATTCTCCAACAATAACATTAATCCCAATAAAATTTTTGAACAATAAGCCTCAAAATGGGTTTCTAAGACATTGAAAAATTGATCAACAATAAAATTAAAACCCAATTTTTATATCCAAAAATCATAAGAAAAAATACATATCTGCATAGTTGTCTAAAACATCATCCTATACGAACTATATAGACCTGGCCTTAAACATTACAAAATATTGGGTTTAGTTAAGAATTAACATTGGGGATAATCTTATGATTACTGTTTTAGATAATTAATAAATAACTATTACATAAAAACCCCCATATAAAAAAATTGGACACTTCTATACACAATCCATTTATTTTATAATATTTTTAAAAAAGAAACATGTCTTATTTTCATGTTTAATAATCATGACTTTTCTTAAATTCCATTCAAAACTATATTATCCCTTAAATCCTGTGAAAAAATATTATAAGTTGTTTTGGGCTTACCTGTGAGCAATAATGGGGCTCAAACATGTATATAAGCTCTTTTGGGCTCACCCATTTCATATAATTCACAAGTACCATTTCATGAATAAAATACATTCATCAAAAACCACTTTGATGAACTATTTTAATCCCATTCAGAAAAAAATTTCATATTAGAAATAACATTTTCATTTAAGAATACATTTTCAATACCATGATTCCCAAAAAAATTATATGGGAATTACTTTCCTTTTTAAAATACAAGAAGTCATATAGTGGAATAAAGATATCAAATAAAATTTGTGGAGGTGGAAAAGTTGTGGTCGATGTATATGTTAAATTAAATGAAACATTAATTTTATCATTTTGTAATGAAAGTAAAACAAATTGTATAAAAAAGTTTATTTTGAAAAATAATGAATACAATTCAACATAGGCATAAAATTTCTTCTATAATCCATTCATATCCTTTTAAATAAATATATAAATTAATATCATCATGAAAATGATTTGATAATTAAATCTTTCATCATTCAAGGTGTCCCATACCACGTTGAACATCTAAATAATAATATCAATGAATTTCTAAAGTTACAAATAAATAAATAAAATTTCTATAAATAATATATTGATATTAAATTTCATAGAGGTTGTATATACACATTAGAAAAAAATAAAGGTTCATATTATCATGAAATGATTTAATGAAATTAGATTGAGATGAAATCTATTACCTCAAGTATGAATCATCTCACGCGTTATTTAAAATACTAACTAATATAATAAGGTTAATTTATAATTTAATTAGATCATTTTTCATGTATATTATTCCTTTTATGTCACTAATTACCATGTTATAAAAATTAAATAATTATTTATGTTCATATCGGATGTTTTGTCTATAATTGGTACTTTAATAAATAATGAACAAGGCATGATGTCAATAGTCAATGTGAACATAATTCCATAATCTCTAGAATGGAAATAAAGATATTATAATCACTTTGTATATGATTTATAATTATTAAATGAAACCATGTATTTATGTTATGGAAATTGAACAATATCACAATTTGGAGATGGTATGTAATATGTACGCATGAGTAACAATTACATTTTTCAATTAACATTATGGAAATATGGAATTTTTTATTTTTTATTTCTAGATTTACCCCAATTATATTAAACTTTTAATAATTATTTTAAAATACTTATATATATAATACTAGTTATTAGTGAATAAAAACAATTGACATCACTTTATGGAGGTGATAGTTCACACGTACACATGAATGACATTATAATTTTTTTGTTCATGGAAAGTAAGAACATAATTGAGATATTATTCTATAATAATTATAAAAATATAATGAAAATTATGTAAAAACAATAATCCTATATTTATGACCAGTTTGAGAAACGATTACGGGAAACAAACAATATCGGTTTTCGAGGCTGCAGTCTGCCATACACACGACTGAAATTTCTATTTTAAATTTGATGTAATTGGAGATGGATTTATGTTATGACATTAAAATAATAAAATTTTAGAATATCTATTGAAATTTAGTAATTATATAATCATGGATTGAGGATATTTTAAGGTAGTGGAATAAGAAATTAAATAGAAACACATAAATAATAACATTTCATTTCCTTCAGATGTTCACCATTATTAAAATTGTAACACCTTAAAAAAGGTGTTATTTATAATATATATCCTAAATAAATTCACTAGGGAGTCTAAGAATTTTTTTTTGGAATATAGAGGTTGAAATAAATTTTTTTGGTAGATTGATTAATAGAGAGGTGTGGGTGTTTTTTTACAGGAGAAGGGAGGGGCACCGCATGAAAAATTAAATGTAATAAATTAATATAAGTTAAATTTATTTTTAAAATGGTCCCAAACAAATTTATTTATATTTAATGATGTTTTTGGGTAAAATATAAATCATCTAATTAAAAATAGGAATTTTTTTAATATTTTTTAATCCTTGTCTTCTTGTTTTAAACGCTTTTAATACAAAACATTTTATTAAGTAATTTAAAATATGAGGGTTAAAATAATTATAAAATCATGAAAAATGACCAATGAATGATAAATTATTAAAATATTTAGTCATGTGTGATATTTTTTGTGAATATTTTATTTTTAGGAATTTTTTATCATTTAATTAACTATTTTATATTTTAAAATAATAATTATGTCAATTTTGACAATATTTATTATAAGACTTTTTTAAAATATCATTAAAACACGATTACCTAAAAAACAACAATGACACAGTCCAAAAAATGGAATTTACATCTATAAAATTATTGGATTAAATAAAATAATTGAAATTATATGTATTTTAATATTATTAATATCATTTATTTGATTGTTTAATAACTAAATATATTATTACATTTTCTTTGTGTCGTTATTTAATTTAAATATTTAATTCATTAAAAATATAAATAAAGTGATATTTTTTCGGTAATAAATTTTCCTTTTAAAACACATGTTATAGTTTAATATATCTTCTTTATAACTCTATATTAATGTACATTACTTTTTTAAAAATAGGTGTAACAGAAATCTAAATTCATTAAATATAATATTATAAACGCATTAATGTCCTCCAAGTGGCTACAAGTGCTCATAAAATTGAAGAAAGTTTTTATTGGTTGGAATAAACTCAAAATAATAAATTAGTACTAGTTTTAGGGTATTTTTATATTGTTATTATATTTTTTTCCATTTAATTACCAGATAAACCTTTACCTATAGAAATAAATATTTTTACTAATGTTATTATTCATAATATCCAAAAATTAATGTGACCTATTTAAATAATTTTTAAATTGTGATTACAAATATGGAATCCATTTGTTCAAATTAAAATTACATAATTTGAATTAATTAATTAAAAATTAATCTCGATGATGGAATATGAAAATGAGTTCTTAAAGTAAAACGTTCAAAAGTTCACATAGTTTTTATATCAAATTTCAATATGAACATGATTCTAATTAACAACATTGGATTAAATGATAAAAAATTATCTTAATATTCTAAAAAACTAATTAAAATTGAATTTTAGAGTACTTAAATGTGTTTTTTGTAAAAAAAACTTTAAATTAAAATGTAGTATTTTTCATGATTCTTTAGAAAATGAATATTATCAGAAAAATACTAAAAATCATTCCAAAGTAAAATTGTATTCCCCCTTACAAATAAGTAGTTTATTTTGTCAACTAATTATAATAAAATATTTAATATCCATATAAAAAATTGGTACACCAAAACAAGCAGGTAAAACTGATTTTTAAAAAAAATAGACTTCTTATTAGTAAAATTTTATTTATTCTTATATAATGCCAAGAAAACATATATGATGAATTTTAAACATAAAATTTTATTTATATTTCATTAATATTATGAGAAAATGGTGATTTTATTATTTTATAAACATAATTATTCGCACGTAAATAGTTATTCATAAAAAAAAATCCTTCATATTAGATTGGTTTTTATTTTTTTTCAATTTAATTTTCAATCCAATGAAGAGTTACATAAATAATTTTAAACCCTATATGCATAATTCAGTTAATATTATTCATTACAACTATTCTAACAAATAGTAAATAATTACATCTTAACATAATAATATTAATAATATATTTTTTTTGTATAACTCAGTCTATTATGAAATATATTATTTCAATGAAACATATTGTCGTGTGCTAGGTACACTATCAGAAAAAATGACCATTTAATTTAAAATTAAAATATAATTCATAATTATTAATACACATGAAAAAAGTATTTTTCTATAATTTACTAGGATACTATTATAAGAAGGATAAATGTGGAGGAGGGTATCAAAGAAGAAATGTGATCATCAATAAAAAGCCTAAATCATTTCCATATTTAATTATTTTTAGTCATATATGAACACGATATCATTTCATGTTCTAGTAGGTTTACATGCCCTATGTTTCACTCAAAAAATATTACCAAAAAAGACCCAAATCATTATTAAAGTATCTCCTCTAGAATCATATAATAAAATAAGCTAATAAGTTAATGGAATTAAATTAAAAAAATAGTATACTCAATGCAAGACTATCAAAATCATCATCAATAAAATAAATCATATTTACAATTATATTCAACATAATAAAAATATATGTCAATAATTTTATTTTTAAATGTCCATTTATATCTTTTTCAATTATGGTAATGATATTTCATATTTTACAAAATGTAATCATACTTTTTTCAAATGTTGATGATTCATAGATCAGTGAATATAAGAAATCAATTCAATATTTTAATTGTTAAATATAATTGAATATGTTTCATGCAATAATTCCATTTATTATTTGTCTTATAATATTTAATGGTGTTTGGTTGATAAAACTAGGGAAGGGAAAGTAAAACTTACTCCCCTTACATTGAAATATATTATTGAGTTTCATAGTTTCTTTCTTTGTAATGCCCATATATGGTTTTCATTATTATTAGAGAAATGTTATTAAATAATGACTTTATTCTTTATAATACTTCTATAATGTGAAGTGTATAATCAATTCTAATATTTTCATAAAATATCATTGATATAATATTTTTCTCTAGAATAAAAATATATTATCTTAAATATTTTATTAAAAAATATTATTGAAATTAATGAATCATAATATATGTGTATTAATTCTTTTATCTATTTTTTATACTAAAAGTCATCACAAAAAAAATTTCTTATCATATAAGATAAATAAGATGAAAATACACAACCTTTATTAAAAAACCTACTTGATAGAAATATTCCATTGTATTTCAAATAGTTATAGTGGAATATATTACCACTAAATTAAAATAGATACTATACTATATACCAATTATTTCAATATTTTTAAACAAAAATATTCCCAAAAAATATTAAATTATATATATTGTACCATATACAATTAAAAATAAATTAAATAATTCTATTACAATGATACCTAACATGAATTTTCTATTATTTTTCGCTAACCCATACAGGTATCTCAGAAAATTATATCTTATTGGATAATTACATATTTTTTTAAAAAAAACACCTTTAATTTTAAATAACTATGGGGGAATATTTGATGACATGTTTTTGGGATTTCAATCTTTTTTCAATTTTATTGAACTTTTATGAAGTTTTACAATCAACACAATAGAAGAACCAAAAAATCATATGTTCGATATCAACTACAACCACCAATTTTAGATAAATTGTTGACCCTAAGTGATTCATGAATAGGGCTCCTATAGTATGTTTTATTAATCGTTATATCTTTAATTCCATTGAAGGTTTTTTTGGATATGATTCATGGGTTGAATTTTTTTGTTATATCATAAATGATGTTTAAACTCACATGTAAATATATTGGGTGACTATTGATGATATATGTATTTATGGTTCCTGATTTTTAGGAATTAGAGTGAGATTATATAGAACATTTATGGAATATTTTGATGCTAATATTGTTATCTGGGTCCTGAATCATAAATTTAAAAAACTCTAACATTTTTCATATGAAATTTATCTCTTGATATAGCATCTATGTGTATGTATTATGACATATAATTTTTCATATGATTTCCCAATTGATTTTTAGGATGTATCAAAATTAAATAGTGCATCCAAATAGACTTCATAAAACATTAACAATTGTGTATGTCTTATATATATATTTATTATGACGGAAAATAATTATTATGAATTAATTACATAGTTATTATTATGGAATTAATTTTTTTGAAATTAATATTTATAAAATAATTATTCAAATTAATATATTAATTTAGATGATTATTATGATGATTTATTTCAATATATAATAATATGAAAATGGTGTTTGAGATTTATGAATACAGAAAATATTTTTTCACTTCATGAAACAAGTTGTTTTATATGAGAAAAAACTATTTACTGTTGAAATTTCTAAGTATTTGTTGTAGCACCTATTGTATCACTATAGTGACCTATAGATGAATTAAAAATTAATATAATAATGCAATAAAAAAGAAGATGTAATTTTTCATATTTATAAGAAGTTTCTCATTTGTTTTTGAAATTCCAATTAATATGAACACATGTAATGAAATTTTGTAGATGTGATAAATATAATGGAAGTGTCATGCATGAAAATGTATTGAATATTTTCAATAAGGTGTGTATAAAATATGAAAATAATATCAATCAAGTTAGTCTTCAAGTAAACCTAATGATGAATGATTATAGGAGGTGTTGTTTCCATATGTTTGAAAAACTATTTCAGGATAAATATAAATTCATCCACTAATGTTATTTCATGATGTTATTTGTATGTTAATTAATGGATATTCTAAATATAAATCTAGAAATGATATGGAATAAGATCTTATAAACCCCAATAATTTGATATCAATATTCTTGACAAAATATAATCATTTTTTACCAACAATCATATAATTATGAATTGTTAATATGATAGTATAAATATCCTTTGGTATAATGGTTTCATATTTGGAAACCCTATAGTTCATATTCAAGTTTAAATCCAACTCACATCCACCTGTATGATTATACTAGTGTGTACTGTGATCACAAATGAACCCATATCTCATAATGTACTATAAATCTCATGTTGATAGGAAGACCCCATAAATTAATATTATCCCTACATTGGTATGTGTTTTGGTAGTATGTGCTTATATAAAACAATGTTCATATTAATTGATGGGGAATCCTATTTCAAGTGACATCTGGATATATTAAAAGTCAACAAATCACCCCTACCCTCTTAGTGATCATTCATTGATATTATAGGTGGTTCTACATGAGGTATCAAATATAGGTTCCCTAATTAATTGATAAAAACATTGAGAATTTTTTGGGATTTAATAAAGATACATTTAATTTTATTATCTACAATTCATAATTTATATTTATTGGATACATCAGGGCTTCCCATTTTTAGTGGGAAGGGTTCTAAAATATGGAATTAATAGATGATCCATTATCTATTTTCTATTAGTTATAGTGTCCTCGATGTAAAAAATGACTGATTACATCCAAATACAGAAGGCTCTCCCAAATCATCGGTTGATAAGAGGGATTTTGAAAATGATGGTCATATAAATATGGTTATCTTGTCATCTCTTGTTGAGGTTTGAGTTTGTAAAGATAAATTACTCAAATAATATTAGATAAACATTAAATATATAAATATTTTAAACATATGTTATATAGCGAAATTTCTATTTTTCCTGATTATTTATGAATGTATCATAGTGTATGATAATGATGTTGTTGATAGATTCTATATATGAGTTAATAATGTTGTAATCAGTACTAGAGTGTGACACCCCTTATGTAAATTATGTGTATATGTATATTATAGGTATATTTTTCAATGGTGAAATTTTTAAATTTTATATATTTTTCAGGACCCCATGACATTGACCGTTCTTTTAAAACATGACAGTATAAGCTGTGAAAACCTTTATGTTTTTATCTACGGGGAAACACCCAGTTATTTCTTGGAGTTTTAAATTGTGTGAGTAAATAATCAAACCTAATCGGTTGTTTTCCTTATTAAAATATTTTTAATTTGGGCTTCCCACAATCACTTCTCACATTTGAAGGGTTGTACTGAGGTTTATTCCCACCTCTATTCCTTCTCTTACAATCCATTCCATGGTAGATATTTGAGGTTTTCATAGTGTATATTCTCATGGGATGATACGTAATAGATCATGTATTCTTCTCTACTAAATTTCATACATTCATTCATATTCAATCTAGAAAAAGTAGATGATTGAGTTTATTTTTAGATATAGGGTTTTTAAAAAATTGGGTTTTTTATTTCACTGTTTTGTGAGTATTTTCATGCGGCCGATTCTTACCATATTCATTGAAGGTGATATGGATCCATAAATTGATGTGGGTGTTTTCAAATAATTCCATTTTAGTTGAGAGTTAGTATGTTTCTCAGTGTTATAAATGTAATTTTGACCTTAAATATATTATGTAATGTCTTGGTTATGGAAGCCACCAAGAGGCGCCCTGTACCCAGTTAGTCACATGGCCTCAAGCGAATTTCCGCAATCACCAGAGGCTACCGACTAGCAGTGAGGGCCTTAGTGTGATAATGGAGAAACTATGCCCTCATTAGGAGAGTACACAACAGAAGTAAACAAAACATGCGACAGCGGAAGCAGTAAATGTCCCACAACAATGCACAAGTAAATAGCGGAATGCTAAAACAACAAACCACTAGACTACATATGTATATATGAAATGTTCCATGATACATATATTGGAAAACATCCAAACAAGTCACAATTCTGGAAATACAAATAGTACCAAAACAAGTACCAAAGAAAACATAAACAGCTCCCTAGCATCGCATGCCTATGCTTGGTCCCTTGCTCTCCTCCTCCAAGTAATCATGTACCAGAAGTCTAATGGCGCTTGCCCTTGTCTATACCTGCAACAAAATATTATTATTGGGCCCAAAATCATGACCCAAATAGGGTGTGAGACTAAATCCTAGTAGGCAACCACCCGAAGATCTATGCCTAATAGTTAGTGAGAATATGGAAGGTAATAGTACAGTAAGCAGTAAACAGTAACAGTAAACCACATGCAGTAATCATCAAATTGTAACATGATGATATACCATAGTAATCAAACTATAGAACAACAACCATAAGTGAAGAAAACAACTAACCACAAAAGGAACCCATCTGGAAAGTACTCGGAGCCAACCCCTCCTGTCCTATCCAAGAATTACCAACAACCCTCTGGGCAGCGCACTAAGCCTAACCCCTCTTGTTTGGTCATAAAAAAATATAAGAATCTATGGGTATGCTCGCTCGGTCAATTCCCCTTATAGTCTATGGTATTCAAGGAATCTATGAGGAAGACGACACAGTATAACCCTCTTATAGCCCCAAGGTCTAGAAACTTTCTGAGGAAGCTCACTCGATCAATTCCTCTTATAGTCTCAGGTCTATCACATCCATTCTACGGAAGCTCACTCAGTCAATTCTTTCTCTACCCTGGAATGCTTTTAAGGAAATTCAAACAAGTAAAGAATCACTGAGGAAGCTCACTCGGTCTACTTAGTGGTAGTCTATAATATCCAAGACTCTCTAGGAAGCTCACTCAGTCTATTCCCTATAGTCTATAATGTCCAAGACACCCTGAGGAAGCTCACTCGGTCTACCCTCCTGTAGTATATCATATCCAAGACTCTTGGGGAAGCTCACTCGGTCTATCCCATATAGTCTATAATGTCCACGACTCTGTGAGGAAGCTCACTTGGTCTACCATCAAATAGTCTATAATATCCAAGACTCTATGGGAAGCTCACTCATTATATGCCTTATAGTCAATAGAACCAGGTTCTCATGGTCCTCTACCAGTCACTACATAATATTTATATAAATCCAATGTACACCTATAGTGCTACATGGCTATGCATTCTACAGAACAACAAGCAAGTCAAGGATATCATTCCATCCTATGGTCACAAGGCCTGAAAAAAACAGGTATAATGACCAAAGGATAAACTAGACCCAAAGGTCACAAAAAGAAAAAAGGCATGAAAAAACATCCATGTATAGAAATTATCCACAACTATGATCAAATTACATCTACACAAGAATACAATAAAGGAATGAAAACAACATGGTCAAAAAGGTAAACACGCAATACCCTGTTCACGGTTATCAGTGGAATTTTCACATAAAACACAAAGACTTCAAAAGGTAAGGCGCAAACCACCTACCTTGGTACTAGGGGATCAATATACTTGATCCACGAGGCTTGATTCTTCTTATAATGGCGTAGATCTATGAGAACTTGCAAAAAATCAACCCATGATATCTCAAGATAGAGGGAAAATCATGGAATTAAACTCAAGAATAAATAAGAGCCCATCGCAATGGTTTCAATGCAATTTACGGAGGTCGATTCGGAGAATGGACAGAGGCTGAAGGGCTCGGAGGATACTTTTAGCCGTACAGATGCTCCCGGTCAAAGAACCTAAAGATGTAGGCATTTCTATCGGTCAGACGTGACCCCGAACCGTTTAATAAAAAAAATTACATGGCATGTAATTCTGGGTTACATGGAGTTTACTTAGCTTTTCTGTACTCTGATTTAAGAGGCCTCCCCACCACCCTTACACACTGTGTGTGTGGCCCAGAGTCGGCCAGCACACGGCATGGCGCAGCATCGAAGTACACGGCGTGTACTTATAAAGTACACAGCATGAACTTTGAAAATTAGCATATTTTCTTCTTTTTCTCAAAAAAGACTATAAAACGAAAAACATACCTAAAACAAAGATCCGGGTTCTTACAAAATTCCCCCCTTAAATAAATTCATCCATGAATTTCCCTAGCGAGGCGTAGAAGAAGAAACCCCAAACAGCTCCGGCCACTACGATCGTACATCAGCCTCCCTCTCCCAGGTCTCGTCCTCTACTCGCCTGTGCTGCCATAGCACCCGTACTAGAGGAACAAACCATCCATGGAGAAATTTCGTACAGTGATTGACAATCCGGATAAGATTCTCCTCAAATGAAGCATTCAATTTAAGCTCATCCTCCTCAGGTTGAAAGACATGAGACAGGTCTGAAAATTAACGTCAAAGCTGAGAAACGTGGAAGACGTCGTGCATAGCCCAGTACCTCTGAGGTAACTACAAAAGATAGGAAACCGTCCCTGCTCCCTCCACCATCTCAAATGGACCAACGTACCGTGGTGAAAGCTTACCCTATCTCTGAATCCTCTTGTGTCCCAACCTCAGTGCGACACACATGAAAACCTGATCCCCGACCTCGAACTCCAGAGGTCATCTCCACTGATCAGCATAAGTCTTCTGTCGAGACTGTGCTATAGCAATCCTCTTCCAAATCAACTCTATCTATTCTAAGGTCTCCAGAACAAGATGAGGTCCTTGAAATTCTTCCTCTCATACCTCCATCCAGCACAATGGAGCTCGACATGGACTACCGTATAAAGCCTCATAAGGTTCTATCGGAATAGTCTCCTAAAAACTGTTGTTATTGGAAAACTCCACAAAAGGAATATTCTTTTCCAAAGAACCGAAAATGTATAGAATACAGGCTAGGAGAATATCGTCAAGCACCTAGATCCTATGCTCGGAATTTCCATCTTTCTGGGGATGGTATGTTGTACTCAAAAGAACCTCTGTACCCAAGGCCTTCTGAAGCCCCTTCTAGAACCGATAAGTAAAATGTGCATCCCTGTATAAATCAATGGAGTGTGGAACTCCATGCAGATGTAAAATCTCTCGGACCTACAACCATCCCATATCATAAACACTGAAGGTCTCCTTGATCAGTGAGAAATGAACATCCTTCGTATGTCTGTCGATGACTACCCAAATAGCTTAATTCCCTCGAGGTGACCTCGATAAGCTCGTCATGAAGTCCATCGTGACATAGTTCCATTTCCACTCGATAATGGTAACTA
This sequence comes from Viscum album, assembly GCA_963277665.1. Taxonomy (NCBI): domain Eukaryota; kingdom Viridiplantae; phylum Streptophyta; class Magnoliopsida; order Santalales; family Viscaceae; genus Viscum; species Viscum album. The sequence goes on along the minus strand of OY728165.1, from coordinate 322,605,547 downwards.
CTGTAGATGACCTTCCGGTCGCTGATGTTCTGCTTTCACCTGCTGAAAAGTAGAACATCTCATAACGAATCCAACAACATCTCTCTTCATACCTGGCCACCAGTAATGGAGGTGTAGATCAAAATAAATCTTGGTGACACAAGGATGAACTGCCTGAACAGAGGAATGAAAGTCATGCATCAGCTCCTCGCGTATGTCTGTAGGCACCCATACGCATCCCTAGAAATGCATGATCTCATCCTCTCCCACTATCCATCAAGGAGGAGGGTCCTCTCCTGACACACTTTCCCACATGACTAGGCCTTCAGAGTCTGATAGATGCCTCATCCGTACCCGATCAGGAAGTACAAAGGTAAAAGAAACGGAAGAGAGGAAAGTCTATCCCTATCTGTTGGGCACCTCAAAATGTATCTCAAAGTACAGAGCCATAAGCTGCCACACCCTACTGGACTCTTTAATTTCTAGTATCTGAGTTCTCATGCTAAGTGTATCCTCAACTACATTGACCTTCCCCGGCGTATATGCAAGCTCAAAGTCGAAGGACTGAAGATACCCGACCCACCTGCGCTGTCTCAGATTTAAGTCCCACTGAGTGAAGATGTATTTGAGACTCTTGAAATCGATAAAAACCACAATGTTCTCTCCCAGAATATAGTGTCTCCAACAACGTAAGGCATGAACAACATCTACCAACTCCAGATCATGCATCAGGTAATTCCTCTAATGTGGCATCAACTGCTCAGACCTATATGCAACAACTTCGTCTCCCTGTATAAGCACAGATCCCAATCTGATACCTGAATCATCACATTAAACAGTGTAGCTCTTTCCTGGATCATTCAAGACAATTATCGGTGCTGATGTCAACCTCCCTTTCAACTCTTGAAAGGCTGACTCACAATAATCTAACCATAAGTACATTACCCCTCTCTTGGTCAGACCTGTCAACGGTACTGCGAGGTGTGAAAATTCTTGTATGAAATCCCTATAATATCCATCCAGCCCTATGAAACACCGCACCTCAAAGACATTCTTCGAATGCTCCCAGTAAACTAAAGCTCTCACTTTCTATAGGTCTACTGATACTCTTTTCTCTGATATGACACGACCCAAGAAGTGAATCTGGTCCATCCAAAAGTGGCACATCGACAGTTTAGCATAAATATGATGCTATGTTAGTGTACTCAAAATGATCTCAAGATATGTGTCATGGTCATGTCGAGTGTGAGAGTACACAAAGATATTGTCCACGAAGACCACAACGAAGGAATCCAAGTATGAATGTATCACTTGGTTAATCAGCGCCATGAAAACTGCTGGCGCGTTTGTGAGATCGAAAGGCATAACCTTATACTTGTATAGACCATACCATCTCTTGAAGGATGTCATAGGTATATCTGATGGTATAACGCGTAACTGATGATAGTCAGATCTCTAGTCAATCTTCGAGAACACTCGGGATCCTCAAATCTAATCAAAGAGGTCATTGATCCTCGACAATGGATATCAGTTCTTGACCGTCAACTGGTTCAACTTCCGATAATCCACACAAATCCAAGGGTACCTTCTTCCTTCTTTGAAAAAAGGATAGGCAAACCCAAAGGTGATGTAATAGGTCGGATGAAACCCTTTTCCTTCAACTCCTCCAATTGCTTTTTGAGCTCCTGCAACTCAGGTGTATCCATCCGATAACGAGGAATGGACACCTTTGTTTCACCTAGCATGAGATTAATAGAAAAGTATACCTCACATTCAGGAGGAAAACCTGAAAATTTTTCTGGAAAGACATCCCTGAAACAATCGACCACTAGAGGAAAGTCTAACTGTGAAGTCACCTGGTCATCCAGATAAAGACTGGCAATCTGGGCTGTATCTCCTCCTAGCCCATGATTCTCTGGTCCAGCTCTACCTACCTAGACATCGAACATGCCTCTATAAAGAAGAGATCCACCCTCTGGTGATACGAAAATCACCCTGCAGTGATAGAAATCGACGACTTCCTGGAAGGGAACAAACCAGTCCATACAGAGAATGACATCATAGCCTGTCATCTCGAGGACATACAGGTCCCATAAGAAGTGACACCATGCAACCTCAAGAGGGCACGTTTTACCCTGACGTACTCTAGACGTCCTCGTTCCAAATGGTGTATCAAGAGTCAACATGTCAGCTGGAAAAAAGATACAGAGCCTAAGGCTCTCCACAACAGTAACCGAGATAAAGCTATGTGATTCACCAATATCGAAAAGGGGTGCTAATAAAACTGAGGCTACTAAGATCCTACCTCAAACTGTAGAAGGGTCTTGCTCCTACTCCTGATGGGTCTGCTCCATGGTGAATGTCTGGCCCATACCGCAACCCTGCGCCCCTGGGTGACCACTCTGAGCTGATCCACTCTGATGTCGTTGGTAACCTGGTGACTGACCAACACGATTGCGACCACCACCTCGGCCCGAACATCCAGAAGAACTCTATTTCCCAAACTGGTGAGAAAATGGAAATACATATCATGTACGTAGGGTCATAGAAGAAGCCATACCACTAGCTGTAGGTGAGAAGATCTGACAAAAATGCTGAAGATGGCCCATCCTGCCGCAAGATCGGCACTCCATCGGGTCTCTCTAACACTGAGGCCTGGTATGCCCGCTCCTACCACACTGGTAGCATACAACCTGGCTACCCAAAGATACATTCAACTTACCCTGATCTCCTTGAGTAGACTCCCAGCAGCGCTTCCTCCTATCACATGGATGAACACTAACTCTATATGTCGAACCGCCCTGGATCACTGCTCCAGAATCTCTCAGATTGCGCTCAGTGATCAGCGCCTGGTTGCCGATTTAGGATATCGAATTCAACATTAAGATATTCACCTGGGAATGGATATCCTTCCCGAGACCATCATCAAAATTCTTAGAAAGGAACACCTCATCACCTGCTAGAATCAGCGTGAAGCGCTGCAGCTCGGTGAAACGAGACGAGTACTCGACAATAGAAAGAGTACTCTACTCGAGACCCATAAACTCCCAGGCTTGGTCGGCCCTCAAGATATCTGGATTGAAGTAATCATAGAAGATGTGCCAAAAATCATCCCATGTCATACTACGATGTCGCCCTAACTGTGAGATCACCTCCCACCATCTCATTGCGGTGTCTCGGAGAAAATAAGTAGCCAGCTTTACCCTTTTCTCTGGAGGTATCTCCAGATGCACTAATATCGTCAGCGTGGCCTCTAGCCAGGATTCTACAGCCTGGGGTCCTCCATCCCCTGGGAAATAAGGAGGATGTTGCTTTTGGAAGACCCGCGTCAACTCAACCATCGATGGGGCAGCAGGCAGTGCTCCCTAAAAGGTATGCATCATCCTTAGGAAGTCCTCCCTAAACTGCGCATCGACACCTGCAACGGGTATTTCTGCTGGTACCAAGGCTGGCACAGCAGGAGGATCTGCAGGAGGTCCATAATCGGCCATATCTGGTGTCTAATCACCGTATGGAAGCGGGCGTACAACCGGAAGACATCTCGGTGGCATATATCTGAAAGAAAAAAAAAATCAAACCTTAAGTAAGGAGTATCAAGGACAGAGAACACAAGAGTTCAAAATAGGAACATGAGAAAAGAACAAGAAATTTTTACAAAACCCGACTATACGGCGTGTATAAAACTACATGGTGTGGCCCCTTAAGCCAGACACAAGGGAATGTACATCTTCTATCTCTGGTTGTGTAACACCCCAGACTACACGGCATGTTGTCCCCACACACGTTGTGTACTTTAACTCCATTCCTGTAACTGAGACTCTTTACACGGCTAACTCACATGGTCCTCTTAACCCTAGACTACACAACATGTTCACTAAGGACACGACATGTACTAGAAAACGTTTCAGTGACCCGTGTTGTTAGTTACACGGTCAGCTACACGGCTGACCCATAAATGGAATGTTCTTAATAAACACGGTGTGTATAAGAGAGATTACACCGACATGTATTGTTTGTGACATGGTCGGGTACCTAGAACAAGGCTACATGGTGTGTTCTTACCAATCACTGTGTGTTCTGCATGAGCTTCCCTAACCCATGTAGTTAGTGACATGACTGGGTACACAGCTCACTACTACATAGCACGTACCTACTGTACACGGCGTGTTCCTGAAGACTTTTCACTACATTGTGTTCCTTCTCACACAGTAAGTGACACTGTTTAAGAACTACACGCCGTGTAGTCATACGGTACACGCTGTGTATTATGGGGTTTTTTGGGTATTAACCCATAAACTACCATTATGCTCAGAAAACAATAAAAAAAAGCATGAAGTTTCCAAATTCCATTCTGTGAGGGCCCATACACCTCGCAAATCAAATCGAGGAATCACCTACGTATCACATATAGGGGAAACAATTTAATGATCCACCATGTTCCGATTCAATATGGCTCATAACACCTCGAGAACCAAAATTTGGCATTCATTTAAACAAGTTACAGTATAAACAATTTTTCTATCAAACTGCAGAGATTCTATCAAAGCATCTATCACAACAGCATTCATAATCTACACAATGTCTATCACAACAACATGCAATCGCTAATGCACCAAGATGGAACGACAAGAATGCATGACATGTGATTTCAAAAAAGTTCCTTTATGATGCATGATATGGAATACCCTCATCTCATCAAGTTGTGATAGAAATAGAACCACAATAGCTCAACAATAACAACACAAGTCATGTGAATCAGTCTAGGTGAAATTATATCAATCGTAAAATCTCAAACCAGAAAACTGCAATAACAAGGTAGATTGAATTTTTCCTTTCCATGGGTTAGCTACTCCCAGGCACAGCTTATTACCAAGTACCGAATCTATCTTATCCCTTGCTAAAGGATCTAAATATTAAATCAAGATAAAAGAATCCTATGATTCCACTTTGTAACATCCCGGTTCCGAAAGCCACCCATAGGCGCCCCGTACCCGGTTGGTAACATGGCCTCAAGCGCATTTCCCCAAACACCATAGGTTGCCAACTAGTAGCGACGCCATGGGTGTGATAATGGGGAAACTATGCCCTCATTGGCAGAATACACAACTGAATTAAACAAAACATGCAATAATAGAAGCAGTAAATGACCAACGACAATGCACAAGTAAACAACAGAAGGATAAAACAATAAACCACTGGATCAAATATGTATATATGAAATGATGAATGATACATATCTAGGAAAACAGCCAAACATGTCACAATTCTAGAAATACAAACAGTACCAGATCAAGTACAAAAGAAAAGATAAATAGCTCCTCAGCATTGCAAGCCTAAGCTTGGTCTCATGCTCTCATGCTCAAAGCAATCATGTACCATAAGTCAAATGGTGCTTTCCCTTGTCTATACGTGCAACAACATAGTCTTCTTGGGCCCAAAAGCATGACCCAAACAGGGTGTGAGACTATATACCTGTTGGAAACCACCCGATTATCTGTGCCTGACAGTCAGTGAGCATATATGAGGTAATAGTACAGTAAGCAGTAAACAGTAACAGTAAACAACAGGCAGTAATCAGAAAACAGTAACAGGATGACATACCACAGTAATCAGACCACATAACAACAAGCAGTATCGAAGCAAACAACTAACCACAAAAAGAACCCCTCTGGGAAGTACTCACAGACAACCCCTCTGGTCGTATCCAAGAAGTACCTATAACCCTTTGGGCAGGGCACTCAGTCTATCCCCTCTGGTTTGGTCATATAAAATTTTAAGACTCTGTAGGGAAGCTTGCTCGGTCAAAACCCCTTATAGTCTAGGGTAGTTAAGGACTCTCTGAGGAATATCACACGGTCTAACTCTCTTATATCCCCAAGGACTTGAAACTCTCTGAGGAAGCTCACTCGGTCAATTCTTCCTATAGTCTCAGGTATATCCTAAAGCTCACTCAGTCAATTCATTCTCTTACCTGGAAAGTTTTTAAAGAAATTCTAACAAGTAAAGACTCTCTAAGGAATCTCACTCAGTCTACCCCCTTGTAGTATATAATATCCAAGAATCTTTGGGAAGCTCACTCAGTCAATTCACTGTAGTCTATAATGTCCAAGACTCTCTTAGGAAGCTCACCCAGTCTACCCTCATGTAGTCTATAATATCAAAGACTCTCGGGAAAGATTACTTAGTCTATCCCTTATATTCTAGAGTGTCCAAGACTCTCTGAGGATGCTCACTCAGTCTACCCTCATGTAGTCTATAATATCCAAGAATCTCTGGGAAGCTCACTCAGTCTATCCCGTATAGTCTATAACACCAGGTTCTCACAGTCCCGTGCCAGTTAGTGTATAATAATGCTATAAGGCCAAAGTACACTGATATAGCTACATGGATAGACATTTTATAGAACAAAAAGCATGTCAAGGATATCATTCTATCCTATAATCACAAGGCCTAGAAAAACAGGTCTAACGGCCAGAGGCTATACAATACCCAAAGGTCACAAAAAGAAAAAAGGAATGGGAAAACATCCAAGCATAGAAAATATCCATTACTATGATAAAATTACCTCTACACAAGCATACAAGTAAGGCAATAAAAACAACATGGTCAAAAAGGTAAACACGCAATACCCCGTTCATAGGTATCAGTGGAATTTGTACATGAAACTCATTGACTTAGAAAGGTAAGGCACAAACCACCTACCTTAGTACTAGGATATCAATATACTTGAACCACGAGGCTTGATTCTCCTTAGAAAGGAATAGATCTATGAAAACACACAAAATTTTCATCCCACGATATCTCAAGAAAGAGGGAAAATCATGGAATGAAACACAAGAAGAAGGAAGAGATCAACGTTGTAGTTTCAAAGCAATCGACAGTGGTCGATTCGGAGAACAGAAGGAGGCTTGGGGGTTCGGGGGCTCGGAGGATACTTGCAACTATACGGATTCTCCCGGCCAAAGTACCTGAAGAAGAAGGCATTTGTGTCTGTTAGATGCGACATCGGTCCATTTAATGAATAAAATAAAAATACACGGTGTGTAATTCTAGGGTACACAACGTGTACTTAACATTTCCATACTCCACTTTAAGCAGCCTCTACATCACCCTTAGACACCGTGTGTGTGGGCTAGACACGACCAACACACAGCCTAGCACAACATCGAAGTACACAATGTGTACTAATAAAGTACACAACGTGTACTTTGAAAATTTCATGATTTTCCTCTTTTTCTCAAAAACGACCAGAAAATGAATAAACATACATGAAACGATGATCCAGGTTCTTATAGATTATTTATAAATTATATAGGATGCATTATGAGTTATTTCCAGGGTTTTAATTTTTTGATTCGTTTCCAAATATTGGTGAATTTTTTGATTCAATAGATGTTTCAATTTTAATGATGTTTCATGAATTTCATTCATTTCATAAAATGATAATGAATGTTTTATTAAATAAAAGATATTTTTATGTTGTGTTGGGTCGATGATTTTTTAATGTGATGTTTTTCTTGGTTTAATGTTTGTGTGGGTTTAGGATGGTTTCTTTTTAATTATTGAATTATTCATAAATTTCATAAAATTGAATGTGATTTTTATTTGGTGTCACTTGTGCTTTCATTGAAATCGTCATTAGTTTCCATGAGGTTTTAAAAATATTTTTAGAAAACCCAATGATACAATGTATAATGAATATGGCCCAATTGAAACATTTCAATATTTAATTTGATTGGTTTTATTAACACAATTATTAATACTGTGTTATTACACATTGATTTTTGTGTATATTCATGTGATGTTTGATAAATGTATGATTGAGTTAATTATATTTTCAAAGCGGTGATCAATACTAATTGAGTTGTTTTAGATTTCTACTTTTTATAATTTTTGTGTTATCCTTAGGATCTATGATGGTCATGTGACAATGTTTCGTTGAAATATAAAGACACATCCTTTAGCCACAATATGTTGAAGCCTAGTAAAATATATTAGAATGAAATGGAATGATTTCAATATAATTGAGAGTTACTCATCAAAAAGTAAACATTAGTTTAATATTATAAAATTAATATGGAATGTGTAACTGATGATGCTAGCTAATTGAAATATAGGTGACATGTTATAGACAATAAAACTTTTTTGCAGTCAGTTTTTCTTTTATATGATGAGTATTAAACCATTTTACAATATAGATTTTCCTCATGGTATATATAATATTTTATTATTTACTTATTTATTATTAGTAAATTTAGATACTTATTTCTTATTTTTGTTCAACCTTGATGGATAGATTCCCCTTATGTTGAGTATTGATAATTTATTTTCTAGATTTCTTCATTAATTTTTTTGTTCTTTACAACACATAGACTAAATTCATTTTATGGTTTCACTTGTTATTTAGATTCAATTAAATTATTGGTAATGAGTTTTAAATAAATGGTAGAGGTTGTTTTTGAAAAAAAAAATCTTATATTAAATGAAAAAGTTTGATTTTGGGGTCTGAAAATTATTCAAGTGGAATAAGGGGTTTATTTAAAGGTAGTTTTATTTCAAACAGAAAAAATGAAATTAAATCCTAATTGATTGTATGTATTTTCAAACTATTGTATTTGGTTTAACTTATAAATAAAATGATTCAGAATAATTATGTTGTTTTACATTACATTATCTCACATCCATAATATTCATTGGAGTTTCTTTAGTCCTTATGCTACATTGAAGAAGTTTATTTATTAGATTCAGAGTTGTATTGTTTCTACTATCCTTTGGGAAGCAGGTGATGTTGTTATATGGATGTAAAATGTGTATCATGTTGGGATGGTGTCGATGATCTCTTATATTCATTATACTAGTTTTGTGTGAGTTTATTATCAGCCTTCAAAGAGTTACGATTTAATTGTTGATATATTTATCTATTTAAATGTTGTAAAAATAGTTTGAATTTTGTAAGTATTGTATTTGAAAGTGATTATCTTGTTTTCTTATATTTTTTTCTATGTTTGGTTGGATGATATTATAATATACGCCTATTTTTCTGACATGATAATCTAAATTATTGATCTATCATTACTAGATCATGGTTGGGACTCATGATGTAGTTTATTTGGTTTTTTGTTTTCAAATCATTCCCACAATTACATTTTTTATATGTGACATATATTATCCAGTCAATGGGGACCAATAAATCCATTAAATATTAGTGTAACATCTTTTTGAATAACAAATTGGTCCTAGTGACAGCACAGGCACCCTGCCTTGACATGGATGTTGGGTCCAGGCCCTCTAGGAACCACTAGTTTCCATGCATATACGTATTCCCCTCCTTGGGGTCCACCCATGTGCCTGAACGGGTCTTCTGAATAATGATTGTCCAAATAGGCCAACACATGTTCCTTCCAGTAATATTTTTCTCCACATGCACTCCCACTGGGAAACATCCTAGAATGTATCCCATCTTGATCACTACTCAAGGAAAAACATGGTTAAATGTGAAGTTATAATTAGATAGACTCCTGAAATGAAAGGTAGAACTTGTTGACAATAGTCATCGAATTTATTCATTTAACCATTTATTGTTATAGGATGTTATATTCACCCCCCCCCCCCCATTAGAGCACAATATCCTCATTGTGGGACATAAATCTAAACCCATGTAGTGCACCACCCAGAAGGCTGGGTACCACCTCTGATAACAAAGGTAATAACTTGGTCCTGGTGACAACACAATCACCCCACCATAACATGGATGTCGATTCCTGGCCCCCCAGGTACCACTAGTTTCCTTGTAGACACTTGGTCCCCACCCTGGGGCCCACCTATGTGCTTGAACAGGTCATCTGACTAATGAATGTTCCCACTTGCTAACGCATGGTCTTTCCAGCGTGCTTTTCCCTTAATATCACACACACTAGAAAGATTCCCAGAAGTTCAACCAACATGACCAATACTCCAGGCCGAGCATGCTAAACTATGTAGTTCTAATCAAGTTTACTCTCTAAAATAAAGGTGCAACTTTTTTACGCGAGTCATAAAATTTTGTCATTCGACCCTTTATCATTATAGGGTGCTACAGTTTGGGGATGATTTTGTCAGTATCATAGACCGGTTCATGGTAAATGATATAGGATCCATGTTTTATTAATCATTTCTAAGTTTATGAAAAAAATTATTATTTTAGTGTTGAAAATAGATTGGATGATGGACTACAAAAACATGAGTATGGGGTGTGGGGGAGTGCCTAGGTATCTCTTATTTGTGATTTTCCATGAGTTACCATGGGTAATTGGGAGTTTTATTTTGAATTTGGGTTCTATAATTGATAAAATTTATGATATTTTTATATTCTATACTGATACATTTATATTTATGGTGACAAAATGAGTAATTAATGAAGATTCGATGATTTTGGGGGAAATTAGAGGCAATCTATGTAGGACATGGTAAAGTATCAAGATCTGTTAAACCATGCACATGTCATGAAAGATTGTTTTGGGTAAAAAACTATAGAACTTGAATGGTAGGTTAAATGTCTAACATACCATAAAACCAAAACATATAGAGTGGTAAAATATTATATATTTTATAGGTTTCAATCCCTGGTTACACAAAAAATATCTTACAATTTTTATTTCATATTTATCTATATTTTAGTATGATTTAATATATTGAGTATTTTTTAATTAGGAAATTTAGATACATGTTTGGAGTTATTATTTGAATTTATTTCAAACCCAATTTTTTATTATTTTAGTATTTTTATTGGAGCAATTTTGTAATAAAAAAAGTGATTTTTGTAAATAATGTTACTTTTGTTCATGATAGTGTTCAATTCCAATGATTTTTTTATGGATATTTAAATGATATTTTCATGGAATTTTGGGGTTTTTTCAGGTTTTCAATTGGTAATTTATGACTTGTAATTTATTATTGTAATCCAATTTTTATTATTTGAAATAATCAAATTAAATGTTTTTAAATATCCCAAGAGTGACATTGGGGGTAGTTTTATTTATTTAATTGAAGTATTTATAATCATTTCCACATGAAAATGTTTTACAACAGTAAATTACATTAGTGTTAAATGATTATTTTTTCTTATATCATTTTGAAATGTTATGATGAATTTTCTTAATGATTTTAATTTTTTTGCTTTAAATAAATTATTTTATATGTGGAGGGTTTTTTGAAATTAAATACGGATTTTATTTGGTATTTTATAAATGTATATGTGAATTGAAAAATATGACGATTTTTATGATTTTAGATCCTATGGTTGTTAATTTATTATGTTATATTACTTAAAAAATATGACTCTGAAGGAATATTTAGTGCTTTGATACATTAGTTTTTGGTTTTGATTCCTATATATTGGGACCCAAAACGGTTTTATTTTTGTTTTGATTCCCATGCATTGGAATTTAAATTATATGTTGATTTGGTTATATTTTCTTATTATGTTTTATTATTTGACCCTCATATACGAATTGAAAAGTTATAGAGGGAAGGATTAGGGATTTAGGTCACATGGTAGTCCATCCAGTGGTAAATATTTGGTATTACACGTATCAATATCTACATAAAATTCAATAAAACCAATGGATAAGTTTTGTATCAACAATTGTATCATTCATGGGATATTATGAATTAATATATGTTAGAAATTTGATTTGATTAGGGATCCCATGAGGTGATTGGGTTGACATATATGGTTGAAGTGATCTCCGAATCACTATGAACTTTAGAAATAACTTTGGTGAGGAGAATAACCATCTTGTTTGAATGATTGGGTAGAGAATGGTGAAATACCACTATCCACACCCAACCATTGAATGTTTTTTCTGGAGATATTTTATGCCCACAATTATCCAATTGTATTATCCTGATGAGGTGGGAACTGATAAGTGGTTGGTTGTCTCAAACATTGATAAGGATGATTAATCAATGAAGGAGTACATTAGTGACTTTTTGAATTGGACTCCTTCACTCTTAATTTACCCACTATTGATTCACTGAAGTATTTTTTGTTTTATAGAGGCCTCCATGTAGATCATAAATTGGAGCTGTTTCAATTTTTGTGGACAAAATCTGGGGAAGTAGTGTGTGAGGCCATAATCACTGATGTAATTTTGTAATTGAAACCTATTAAAAGTTATTCTCATTTCCAATCAAGGGGTCTGGTGTAACACCTCATGCTTCCACAGTACGTTTCCCTTTGAATAATACAATGTCTTGTCTTGTACGCAATTTTGAGTTCAAACACACCACAACCAATAAAACTAGAGATTATGATTAGTAATACCCACTTTTTGAAATTTTATCAATTTTATCATTCAAAAAGGACTTCATTTTTGGGTTCAGAATATCAAAATTAATATAGGGTGAATTTTTGGTATTTTTCAGAAAATATTCAATTTTTTATGAATAGTGAAAAACAATGAGGTTTTTTCAAAACCGAATTTTTATTTAAATAAATAATTATTTATAAATTTATTTTAGGTCAATATAAATTCATTATTCTTATATAATTTCCATGTAATTCATTGGAGTCAGTTTATAATAATTTTATACATATAAAAATTTCATTGAACTTTTACCGTCTCTTACACACCTCCTTAGAGCATTTTCCAATTTGTATAAAACATAATTTTACCACTTATGTATGTTAAATTTAAATAATTTGAGAAACATGGTTGATATCAGTAAGTAAAATTTGGTCCAATAAGATGAAAATAATTTTTGGTGAATTGTAACTTTATTACTTTTATTTACCACGGTTAAAAGTAAATAGGGTAATTAAGGGTAAAAATAATATTATTAATATCCTAACACATGTCCTAATTCAATTGGATAAGAGTAATTAGACTAGAAACAACCTTAGGAATAAAATATGATTCTTTAGGTCCACTTGTATTAGATTAGGAGATTTTTTATTATTTAATTCAACGAAGAGTAAAAAGTGTTTAAATAAATGTTTAATAACTAATCCATTTTTAATATATGGTTATATATAAGAAATATTCGAATATAATTATTTACTAGAAATATAAAAATATTTTCGAGATAATGTTATTTTATTTATAATTTTTAGACATTAAATAATTTAATTTATTTATGTCAGAATGATGATGCAGTAATTACCTTATTAATACAATATTAAAATAAATGATATTATAAATATCCAAATAAATCAAATATGAAACTTTTTATGAATTAAACTAATTTTACATGTTAATATTACATGTTATGGTTGATTAAATGTGTTGTTTTTTATGTAATAATGATGTTATGAATTTAGAACAAACAAAATACCAAATAGTGTCAACATTGACATGAAAGAGTTTTTAAAACAAATATTATATTATTGATTGGTATTATATTCCTAAATATCTGAGGATCATCAAAAGGGATTAAATACTATTATATATTTCATTAATGAACCACTTGGGGTTATCTTGGATGTTTATTGTATGTTTATTAACTATATAAAATAAAAATACAAAGAGACATGGTAAATGTATAACTATTTATCTAAGAGATAAATCTAAAATATAAGGTTAATATAGTGACGCAAACCTATCTACAACCTATTGGTTGTGTGGGTTTTGACCCATCCCCACCTTATCATTTAAATAATTCATTTTAGAGCCATTAGAAACCGAACATGATTTTATTATAAAATAATATTTCAATCTTTTCCTAAGATGCCTCTCACCCCTCTTATAAAAGGGCACTTCCCCTTCTCTCAAATTACCACATTAAAATCCATTTGGATCGGCCAAAACCGGCGCAAATATCTTCTCCACTATCTTCCCTTCATCATAGTGGCTTTATTTTGATCATAAAGCCAACCTATGGGGCCCTTTTGATCAAATCAAAAGGAAGAACCCGAAGAAGAGGTAAATATCTCACTACCTCTTTCAAGTTATTTTCTTCTTCAACTTCCCCTTTCTTTGTTGTTTACATTATAAAATAATAACTCCAGTATCTTATATACACTTTGAAATTATTATAAATATGGTACAACCATATTCATTATGTTATCTATCCTATGAATAACATGTCACTATACGTGCGTACGTACAACTTACCGTCTCCACGTCGTGGTGTAGTTCTTATTCAATACATTATTATTTGGATGCGTATAATAATGATGTATAATTGATGTTAATAATATATATAACATGTAAATTATTCTTTATATATTATATATCGTCCATTTAATTATGATTTTATTTACAAAAGAATGATATTGTCGCTCGTGCGTACGTACAAATTTTCTTCTCCACGAACGCGATGAGATTCATTCCTCATCGTAATCATTCATTAATAATTTCAATGGGATGATTAAAAATAATATTTAAATAACTTAATATCATTCTGGATATGAATCAAATACACTCTATTAATAAAAATCATGGCTTACTTAACTAAGAATATAAAGTAAAACAAATCAGTTAACAACCAAAACGATGATACTACTAAAATATCTTTAAAAAATAAATTTTACAAGATCATATATGATATAATATTAATGTATATGGTTATTTTATAGTTTAATTACAATTATTTCACAATTATACCAGAGGTTAACCTACCCTCGACCATGGAAAATTACAAGTTAAGGGAATTTTTATCTTACTTTTAATTCTGTGAGATTTCCATTGTTCGCCACTTATTTATTGCATGTGGTGTATTGTGTACTTCTATTGGATATATATTATCATGATTTTCTTTATATTTATGGTATTCAATGAATGATTTAGTGGTAATTAACATTTGATCATATGGCTCGATTGATTACAACATGGTATGGGTATTTCATCTCACGTCTTATTCCCGTGAGATTCATGTTGTATTGCCACTATTTCCTTTTGTGTGGTGTATATACTGCCGTTATTGTATTCCATGTGTAATATAATTTAATCTATAGGTATTTACAACTTCATTGAATAGTCCTTCATTCATGGTTTGTATGTTTTGTGAGTTACCAAATCTGTAAGGGTTAATTTCTCAATCTCATTATTATCCAAGGTTGTTTTTATGTTAGTATATATTGAGACCTATTTATCATCCACATCCACATTTCAAAAAAATGTATTCCAAAACATTTGTACTATTTTCTATAGTATGGTTTATATTCATTTATACCATTTTTTTATTTTTTATAAATGGGATGAAAGGAATCGTTCCGCCGTTCTCCAAATGAGGTACCTTGTGACCTTTTCGACAAAATTAAGGTAAAAATCTTTTTTAAAACTTATACGGTAGGTGAGACTATTTTCCATCGTTATAACATCATCAAATCATCCCGTACAAGATTATATAAATATTTTTAAAATAATTTTTTTGTAATTTTCGGACTTTTATATGATTTCAAAATAAAGAGATATTTCTCTAAAAAAAGCTTTTGATTTTATCTATGTCATCATCATTGGATGTATTTTAAGTATATTGGAAGTTGATTTATTATGATACAAAACTTCCATATTTTATTGATGTTTTTGTGATATGATTGATTTTGGATGTGTTATTTTTATACCATTCATGGTTTATGGATAATGTATTGACATTTTGTATGATAGTTTTAATACAAATTATTATTTTATTTTTAAAAAAGTTCATATAAGTAATACTTTGGATGTAGTAAGTGAGTGGTGGAGCCCACTAAAGCTCCTCAATGCATCGGTAGTTCTAATGAGGCAAACTAGTGTCTTGCACAAGGCCTCGACAAAATCATATTTGTAGTCTTGGCACAAGGCCTTGACTATGTGGTTATGAAGACTGGCATTATGCATTCCATCATTATGAAAGTGGCTGTTGATATTGCATGTGATTATTCGACCAGTAGAATATCCATGTGAATAAGTAAATAATATTATTTGATTTTATCCTTTCTATATAATTATGATGTTCATCATTAAAAGGATTCTGTTCTAGTCTTACATTGCCTTAAATGTTTAGGCTTATTTATTAATGTTTCCTCTATACTGTTATCCGTACTGATCTTCTGAGATCACCCCTTTCTATGTTTTATTTTTCCCATGATGCAAAGAAGTATATTATGAGTGACCTGTAGGGATAATCTATGAAATATGAGTGTGGCCAATAGAGACTATGTTGTTGCAGTTCTTATTTTTATAATTTAATGTAAAACATATTAATGTATCTAGTATTTACAAGGCTACTAAACAAATTGGTCTTTCGATACTTGACCTTTTGTGATCATGGAAATGTTATGTAATAATGCACCGACTCTGGGTAACTAGGGTCGGGGCACTACAGTTGGTTTTAGAGGATGTTTTTTACAAACCTGGGAAACTATATTTGTAAAAAAAAAATTGATTAGAGTACATTATCCTAATATAGACATTGAGGATTAGTATAGAAGAACTTCATAGAATTTTGGTACTGTAAAGATTTTGTGAGTTTTACAAGAAATACATCCATGTCTGGATAAAAGTAGGTAGAGGTGGCTCTTGCAGAGATGTGCCTATGGGTAAAACCCAAAAACACTACTTTGAGCTAGACACGAACGAGAACTGTTGAACGACAACAGGCCGTGCTGCATGCTTGGTTATGACACTCCCGGGGGATATGCTTTAGATAATACACATTTTCATTACAAACCATAATGAAGGATTCATGAGTATATATCTCCTCAAAGAAAACATTTTTTTATGATAATTGATTATATCCATGAACTGTTTAATTTATGTAAAGTATGTTATAACTTTGTAATTATGTATTGCGATTCATAAACTAATCTAGTGTATGAAATTTTTTAGAAATGGAGCCTAATGGAAGGAATGGAATCTGTATCAACAAACGTACTCCATGTAGGTATTACCCTCATACTAATGATAATTATAGTGGATCTGGTGATACAACTGGTGTTGATCAGCTTATCACCATACTAGGACAACTAAAATTGGTTATGAATAATAAGATTACCGGTATGGAGAACCCTGATCCTCAATGTGGAGGATTAATGTTAGACTGCTTCATGAGGAAACAACCACCCAAATTAAATTTGTGTAAAAATCCATTAGTGGATGAGAGATGGTTAAATTCATTAGATAAAATATATCAAACATTGGGGAGTAGCGAAAGGGAAAAGGTTTTCATGGTAGTTTATCGCCTCACCGGAGATGCTGGTCAATAGTGGCCCTTGATTCAATAGAAAAACAAAGATGAAGAAGCGGCCAATATGGAATTGAGGGAGTTTATATAGCTTTTCATAGAAAAATATTTTCCTTGTGACCATTGACTGGATATGGAAATGCAATTTTTGAGTCTGAAAAAATGGGGGATGAGAATGTCGTAAAATATGAGGCTAACTTTACAAGGTTAACAAGGAATGCTATAGATTATATATGTAACCCAAGAAGTAAAATTGATCATTTCTTATATAGGTTAATACCATTTCATTGTCAAGAATTAGTCTCATAATCCTTCTCAACGTATGAAGATATTGTCCCATGGACTGTTAAGATAGAAAAGTAATTATTTAAGTCATACGAATTTAATGAAAAGAAATAGAAAACGAGATCTACTGAACAACACTAGAAATGGATATAAGGAAAAGAAGTGAAAATTTGAATGTCTATCCTACAATAAATGTGGGAAGAATCACCCCAGTTCTTGCCTGATGGGACTGGGAGTGTTTTACAAGTGTGGTGAAAAAGGCCACCAAGCACGTGATTGCAAGGGGAAGAAAGAGGCCACCAATGTTGAATGCTACAATTATAGAAAAAAGTGGAATTATGAAAATGATTGTCCTAAGCATCAGGGAAGAATACCTCAAAAAATGAAAATGGATCAAGGCCAAGATTATGCGATAATTATAATTGAGGTTGAATCTCGGAAAGACATGATGGAAGGTAATTTGAAGGTTTCTTCAAGTTTAGTCAATTCTTTATTTGATTCTAGATCATTGAATAGTTTTATATCTTCCCACATTTCTATGAAAATTAGTTATTTTATATTTGAAATAACATGGGAGTTGTTAGTCAAAACACCAAAGGGATGTATAATTTCCACAATGGTTTGTGAATTAGTTTTTGTTAGGGCATATAAATTTTGTTTATCTACTGATATCATCTCCATAACAATGATTGAATTTGAAATAATACTCGGAATTGATTGTCTTTCATAACATGATGCGTAATTTTATTGTACAAAGAATGAGTTTACAATTTTTGATGATGATAAGGAGTACCTTACCATTAGAGCAGAAACATCACCACTTCATTCTTATCTAGATCCACCTCCAGTAGCTCAACTAAATTCAATTATTTGGGATGAAGAGAAATAAATAAATATGGGTGAGGAAAGATATATTAAAATAGAGGATATATCTATTATACAAGAATATGTTGATATGATTCTAGAAGGTTTACCTAGACAATATACAGAATGAAAAATTGTGGCTTCTATTGATTTAATTATTGGTTGAAGTCCCATATCGAAGTCCCCTTATTGAATGGCCACTGTTGAATTAGTGGAACTAAAGAAACAACTAGAGGAATTGAGTAAAAAGGGATTTATTCACCCTAGTGTTTCTCCATGGGGATCCCGTATTCTTTTTTTAAGATGAAGTATTGATCTATGAGGTTGTGCATTGACTATAGGGACATCAATGATATAACAATAAAGAACATGTATCCACTACCTCACATTGATGATTTATTTAACCAACTTCATAGTGATAAATATTTTTCAATGATTGAACTTTGATCTAGATATCATCAGTGGTGTGTGAAAAAGGAAGACATTTCAAAAATAGTATTTTGAACCAAGTATGGACATTACGAGTTTACAGTAATGCCTTTTGGATACACTAATTTACCCTCTGTTTTCATGGATCTAATGAATAGAGTTTTTAAGGAATATCATTATGACTTGTTAGTGGCGTTTACTAATGATATCTCGGTATTCTCCAAATGATATGAAGATCATGAAAATCACTTCCTCATTATTCTAAAGACTCTGAGAAGAAATGAATTATATTGGAAATTTAATAAGTGTGAATTCTGGCATTAGGAGATTTCATTTCTTGGCCATATTGTCTCTAAGGATAGGATCCTTATTGACCCTTCAAAGACCAATTCAATCAAAGAATTTCTATCACTGATGAGTATAATTTAGGTACACAGTTTTATTGGTTTAGCAGGTTATTGTCAACGTTTCTTCTAGAATTTTTCCCGATTGGCTAACCCATTTACAAAGCTCACACGTAAAGGGGATAAATTTGTTTGGAAAAAAGAGTTTTGAGGAATGTTTTGAATAACTAAAGAGAATATTAGTTAATGAACTTACCTTGAACCTTCCATCAGGGAATGATGGGTTTTCTATTAATAGTAATTCTTTAATTAAAGGACTTCATTGTGTCCTTATGCAGAATGATAGAGTTATTTCTTATGCATCACTGCAACTAAAAATCCCCGAGAAAAACTATCCTACTCATGATCTTGGGTTAGCAGTTGTAATATTTTCTTTGATGATATGGATACATTATCTCTATGGTGGAAAATTGGAAATATATACCGATCACAAGAGTTTCACATATACTTTCTCATACAAAGAACTCAACATGAGGAAAAGGATATGGATTGAACTACTGAAGGATTAGGATCACATAATACACTACCACCCGGGGAAGGCAAATAATGTGGAAGATTCTTTGATCGGAAAGGATCATGGAGCTTTGAACAAGATGAGAGTTGAAAGGGATCCAATTTTCATGGATCTATTGAAAATGGATATGGGAATAATCATGGAATGTGAAACATCGTTAATTTTTTAAATGAGTTCCAAACCATCTTTACAAGAGAGGATACAAAGTTATTTGGATGATGATGATGAGTTTCAAAAGAAAAATAATTCTGTGAACAATGGGAGATTGAGTGACATCATATATGAAGATGGAATTTTGAAATTTGGGAAAAGACTTTGTGTTCTTAACATACCTGATCTAAAAAGGGAATTGTTGGATGATGCTCATAGCTCCAATTTCACAATACAGCCTAGTAGCACTACAATTTATAGAGACTTCACAGAAAATTTTTTATGGAAAAACATGAAGAGTGAGATTTCTGATTTTGTGTTATGATGTATGGAATATCAACATGTGAATTCTGGAAGGCAATATCTTTGAAGAGTCATGGAACCCTTTCTCAAAACTGAGTGGAAATGGGATAATATTACGATGGACTTTTTCATGGGGCTAACAAAGACACAAAGAAGGAATGATGCAATATGGGTCATTGTTGATCGTCAAACCAAGTTAGCAAATTTTCATGCTATAAGAGAAGATTTACCACTTGAACATTTACCAAGACTATATATTAATGTTTTTGTAAGACTCCATTGTGTACCCCTAGAGATTGTTTCTAATCGTGATCCCCGTTTTATATCTAGATTATGGAAAAGTCTACAGAAGCCCCAGGTAATGAACTTCATTTGAGAATTGCCTACCTCCCTCAAACTGTTGGAATATTAGAATGGACTATTAAAAACATAGAAGACGTGTTGATATCTTTCTCACATGACTTTCAAGGTATATTGGATCAATATTTACCTCTATTACAATTTTCTTATAATAATAGCTTCCATTCAATTATTCATACGACACCATATGAAGCGTTATATGGTAAGATATGTCACACACCAACTTGTTAAGATGATGTTGGTGAAAGAAAAATCATACGCCCATAGCTTGTTGAAGAAATGATGGAAAAGGTTAATGTTATATAAACCCACATCAAAACAACACAAATTAGGAAGAAAATATATGTCGATAACCAAATTATGTTTTTGGAATTTCAGGTAGGAGATCATGTTTTCATGTAGTAATCTCCATGAAAGGAAGTTATACGATTCGGTAAGAAGGGTAAACTATGTCCCAGGTACATCAGACATTTAGAAATTCTAGAACGAATTGGGGATGTAGCTTACCAGTTTTCAATGCCGCCATGTCTCTCAAAAGTCTATGATGTCTTCCACGTATCACTATTGATAAAATACAAGTCTGACCCAATGCATGTACTCACCAATGAGGAAATTGAATTGGAAACTGATCTATCTTATTGTGAAGAGCCTGTCAAAATTCTTGATACCATAAAAGAAGTGCTGAGAGACTAGACGACACATCTGGTAACAGTTTTATGAGAAACCATATGATCGTAGATACAACATGCGAACCCGAGGAACATATGATGCAGAACCACCCAAATCTTTTTATGCAGTAATATTCTAGAAATTTCGAGGACAAAATTAAATGAAGGATGGGAAAATGTAACACACCAATCTTCCATGGTATTTTTCCTTTTAAATAATATAATGGCTTGTGTTGTACACAACTTCGAGTTCAAACACCCCACAACCAATCAAACTGGCCGTTATGAATAGTAATACCCACTTTTTGAAATTTCATCAATTTTATCTTCCAAAATGGAAATCATTTTTTTGTTCCGAATATCAAAAATAGATTAGGTTTAGTTTTTGGTTTTTTTGAAAACATTCAATTTTTTATGAATAGTTAATAACACTGATTTATTGTTCAAAACTGACTTTTTATTTAAACTGTTATTTATTTTTAAATTTATTTAAGGTCAAAATAGATACAGAATACATATATAAGTAAAAATTTAATTCATTTGAGTCTGTTTATAATAATTTTAGATATATAAAAAATTTATTAAACTTTTTACCAGCCTTTTACCCACCTCTTAAGAGAATTTGACAATTTGTATAAAACATAATTTTACCTCTTCTATGAGTTGAATTTAAATAATTCAAGTGACACGGTTGATATCATTAATTAAAATTTGGTTCAATATGATGAAAATAATTTTTGGTGAATGGTAACTTTTTACTTTTATTTACCATGGTTAAAATTAAATAGGTTAATTAAGGGTAAAAATGACATTATTATTACCCTAACACATGTCCTAATTATATTAGATAAGTTTAATTCGACCAAAAAAACCTTAGGAATAAAATATGATGCTTTTGGTCCATTGGATGAGATTAGGACATTTATTAATATTTAATTCAAAGAAGAGTTAAAAGAGTTAAAATCGTAGTGTAATAACTAAACCATTTTTAATATATGGTTATACATATGATAAATTCGACTATAAATATTAATTATAAATATTAAAATATATCCTAAATAAAGGTATTTGATTTATAATTTTTAGAAATTAAATAATTTAATTTATTTATGATACAATGATGATGAAACAATTACCTTATTAAAGAAATATTAAAATAATTGATATTATAAATACCAAAATAAATGTAATATGAGTCTTTTTATGAATTCAGATAATTTTATAGGTTAATATTACATGTTAGGGTTGAATAAATAAATATTTTCCTAAGTAATAATGTTGTTTTGGATTTAACAAAAAACAAATACAAAATTGTGGAAAAATTGACATAAATGAGCTTTTAAAACAAATATTATAATATTAATTTGGTATTCTATTACTAAAAATATAATGTTTGGCCACAAGGATAAAATAATATTATATATGTCATTAACAAACCACTTCGGTTTCTCTTGGATTTTTATTGTATTTTTATTAACCATATAATATAAAAATACAAAGAGACATGGTAAAGGCCAAACTATTTAACTAAGAGTTAAATCTAAATGAAAAGGTTAGTATAGTGACCCTAACCTATCTAAAAACTATTTGTTGAGTGGTTTTCGACCCACCCCCTCAGAGAAATTAAATAATTCATTTTGGATCTATTAGAAACTGATGATGATTTTATTATAAAATAATATTTCAATCTTTTACTAATGTGCCCCTCACCCCTCTAATAAAATGGAACTTCAGCTTCTCTCAAATTCACACTTTGAAAGCCATTTGGATCACCCAAAACCTGCCCAAATATCCCTTCCATTGTCCTAATTTCATCATAGAGGCCTTAGTTTGATCATAAACCCTACCTATAGAGGCCTTTTGATCAAATCAAAAGGAAGAACTGGAAGAAAAGGTACATATATCACCACATCTTTCATGTTATTTTCATCTTCCACATCATATTTCATTGTAGTTTAATTATAAAATAATAAATCGAGTATCTTATATATAATTTGATGTTATTATAAAAATGGTACAACAATATTCAATACGTTTTCCATCCTATGAATAACATGTCACTATATGTGTGTACGTAAGGCTTACCTTCTCCACGTCATTGTGTAGTTATGATTCAATACATTATTATTTGGATGGGTATAATAATGATGTATAATTGATGTAAATAAAAGATATAGATTTTTAATGATTCTTTATATATTATATACCATCCATTTACTTATGATTTAAATTTCAAAAGTATGATATTGTCGCTCGTGCGTACGTACGGATTACCGTCTCCACGAACGCGATGAGATTCATTCCCCATCGTAATCAGTCAAGAATAATATTCATGTGATGATTAAAAAAATATTTAAAGAACTTAATATCATTCTGGATATGAATAAAATACACTCTATCCATAACAATCATTTCCTATATAACTAAGCATATAAAGGAAAACTAATCAGTTAACAACATAAATGATGATAATACTAAAATATCATTAAAAAATCAATATTGGAAGATCATATATGATATCATATTAATGTATATGGTTATTTTATAATTTAATAACAATTATTTCACCATTATACAAGAGTTTAACCTACCCTCTACCAAGGAAAAGTACAAGTTAAGGGGTTACTTATCTCACTTTTAATTCTGGGAGATTCCTAGTTTTCGCCAATTAATTATTGCATGTGGTGTATTGTGTACTTCCATTTGATATATATTATCATGATTCCATTTATATTAATTGTATTATATGAATAATTTTGTGGTTATAAAATTTTGTTCATAAGACTTGATTGATTACAACATGGTTAGGGGATTTCATCTCACTTCTTATTCCCGTGAGATTCATGATGTATTTCCACTATTTCCTTTTGTGTGGTGTATGTAATGGACAGGATTGTATTTATTGTGTAATATAATTTAATCTATGGGTATTTAAAACTCCATTGAATAATCATTCTTTCATGGGGTGTATGTTTCATGAGTTACCAAATCGGTAAGGTTTTATTTCACAATCTCTTCATTATACGATGTTGTTTTTACATAAGTATATACTGAGACATCTTTATCATCCACATCCATGATTCATAAATATTTATTCCAAAACATTTTTACTATTTACTAGAATATGGGTAAAATTCGTTTATACCCTGTTTTGAACTTTTATTAATGGGTGGAATATAATCTTTCCATCGTTTTCCAAATGAGGTACCTTATGACCTTTTCGACAAAATTAAGGTAAGAATGTTTTTTAACTTATACGACGGGTGGGGATATTTTCCGTTGTTATAACATCTTTGAAGAATCCCTTATAATCTTATATGAATATTTTCAAAATAAATGTCTTCTATTATAATTATATGACTTTTAAATGATTTCAAAATATAAAGAGATATTTCTCTAAAAAATGTTTTGATTTAATCTACGTCAACATCCATTGATGTATATTATGATTATTTGAAGTCGATTTATTGTGATAAAAAACTTCTACATTTTATTGAATGATTTGTGATATTTTTTACTATAGATGTGTTATTTTAATACCATTCATGGTTTATGGATAATGTATTGACATTTCATATTCTAGTATTAATAAGAATGTTTATGTTATGTTTATGCCTTTTCAAGTGAGGAATGCAGTGAACTTAGTAAGAGGCAGGTGGAGCCTACTATAGCTCCTCAATGCATCAGTAGGTCAAATTAGACAAACTAGTGCCTAGGCATAGGGCTGTGACCAGATATTATTTGTATTTTTTGCACAATGCCTTGAATATGTGGTTATGAAGTCTGGCATTATGCATTCCATCATTATTAAAGTGGATATTGATATTTCATGTGATTATTCGACTGGTAGAATATCCATGTGAATAAGTAAATGGAATTATTTGATTTTATAGTTTCCATAATATTCTAATGTTGATGATTAAAAGGCTTTTGTTCTAGTCTTACATTTTCTTACATTTTTATTCTTATTTATGAATTTTTTCGCTATATTGTTATCCTTAATGAGCATATGAGATCACACCATTATAGGTTTTATTTTTCCCAGGATTTGAAGAAGTATATTATGACTGACCTACAAGGATAGTCTAAGGGATATGAGTGTGGACTATGGATACAACGTTGTTGTTGTTTTTCATTTTATAATGTAATGTAAAACTTATGAATGTATATAGTATTTACAGGGATACTAAACAAATCACTCATTCGAGACTTGATCTTTTGTGATCATGCCAAGGTTATGTAATAATGCATTGACTCCGGGTAACTAGGTTCGGGGAGTTACATCTGGCTACTGATAAGTTAAATCAGTTAGATTATTATGAGGTGAACCTATCTTATCAACAAAATTTTCCAGTTTTACTAAATATGAGGCCATTAGTATGCTTTTAGTTTGAAAAAAAAAAGAAACCCTAAAACATATTTATTGGAAACATTGAAAACATATATTTAGTGTGGATACAAATTCTTCCTTCAAATGTTATATAGGTTTTCTATTTATTGAAAATAAATGTCTCATGGGAGTATTTTCTCTATGGTTTTTTTTTTCAGGTTTCTGTCATTATGACGTTGGCTGACGAGTTTTGTTCTTTGGAAAATTGACATATTTATTTTTATTCTATTGGGACTTATCCTCCTATAATATATTATTAGTTATTTGTATATATAATGCATTAATTTTTTTTAGTTTTCATTTCATTTTGATATGTTTATTATGTTTTTTTGGAGAGTTTCATTTTGGTATTAGATTTTGTAAAGTCTGATGGAGTTCCACCTTCTTTGTCTCTTTATGGTGCGAATTAATTGTGATATGGATATATATGATTCTATTGGACTGTAAAACATGTATTCTCCATTATTAAAAAAATTCAAAAATTTTGTGGATAAATTTTTGATGAATATATTTTTTTCCTTCTTGTCACTTTTTTTTCTTGTAGGATTCTATTGGTTGTGTTTTTCAGTTAATTCAGATTTTGAAGAGGATTTTTCATAAGTGTTGGTTAGTTATTTATTTTTATTATATAATTTTATCTTGGAGGTTACAATTAATGGTGAATTATATTTTTATGTTCATAAATTCCATAAATATCATATGAAGTGTTTTACTATTGTTTTTTTGTTAAACTCTTTTATTTTCAATCTGGAAGGACTCAAATTTTTTGTTAAATAGTTAATTTTTGGTTAGTGAGTCCTGAATTAAAAAAAAGTTGTTCTTCAAGGATTTGGATATTCATTTCTTGTGATAATGTATTTTTTTGGATGTTTTTTAGTATAACGTGGAATTTTATTTAATAAACATGTTTTAGGTCTTATATTATTCAATACTTTTTTAAGATTTTATAGGGAAAAATTAATATTGTAGATTGAATTATGACACCCCTGGTGTCACATATATATATATATATATATTACATGGTTAAGACCCTTCTGTTTTGAGTATTCCCATTGTGAATTTGTGAATTTTTTAATCCTGATTTATAGATCCATGGTTTGGTTCATTTTTTACATATCTTTTAGGGTAAACTAGGAAACCTATGTAACTTTTATCTATGGGGAATATCATGGTTACCCCAATGTGTATCAAACTTTTTTATTATACTATGAAACCTAAAAAAAATTGTTATTCTTTTTCATCACCTTATTTGTAATTGGGGATTCACTAAATCTTCCACCAATTTGAAGGCACTAATTGAGATTCCTCTACAACCTCTTCAAACACATCTAAGAACACCCATTATTGATCATTGACTACTTCTTGGTCATTCTTCACCTGGATTGGTATATACGATCACATAATTTATCAGCCTATTAGTTTTTCAATTTCTCCCCTAGATTATCATACCCAAGTGGCTATGTAGGATGATTTCGATGTAAGGGGTTATTCACAAATTTTGGGGTAATGTTTTTAGGGGCTATGAGATTCCTCTGATGACCTATTATTGCTAATATAATCAAAGATATAATGATTCTTTCACTTGTGGTTTGTGATTATTTATCATTACATATTTTTTTAGGTTCATATTTTTTAAAAATATTACTAAAATATTAACAATATTTAAATTTTATTTTGTTTTTTTGTAAAATTATTACAATTTTTAACAATTTTTTCCATTTAAAAAATATTTGTTCTTATTTTATTAATGATTTCTTTTATTTTAATGGATTATTATACATTATATGTGTTTGATAATATTTAACTCATTTATTTCCTCAAGAAAAAAGAATTATTAAGGTGTATTGTAAAGTGATGTGTTTCATGGTTTAAAGGGTTTTCTTCTGTAAAGTAGTGTATATGAATTATTGATTTTATCTTGGATTTTAAATAATTAGGTGTGATTTTTCTTTGGTTTTATTAGTTTTTCTACTTGGAATAATGATTTTTTTTGGAAAAGTCTTAAATAAGAATTTCTAAATCACATTGTTTAGAAGAATAATTTAATGGGACTAGTTGGAACTTTGTGAAATTTAATTTGATTGGTTATTGGTTAAACCCTTATTGAACGTGTGTCATTTGAAATTGACATGTTACTATATCCTTGTGATGGATTATGGAGTTTTGATTCAGAATTTCCATTTTTGGATGGGGCCATTATTGTGGGTGGGGGTGGGGTTTATTAGTGGTGGGATGATTATAAATATGATTTTCCCTAGGATTATTTGTTTTCACTTGATAATGTTTGGATTTATAGTGCTCCACCCTTTATAGGTTCTGGATGAGAATAACTAATCTTATATTTGGGAAATTGATTTATAGATACCTTTTTAATTAATAATCACACATATTTGAGTATTCTCTAATTTAATTTTATTACATGTCAAGGGGATTTGTCACCAATGACACTGGTAGAGATCCCTTTAGGTGAGGTTGTATATCATTGTAAAATCATATGGTGGTTAGTTCAACTTATTCACATGGATTATTTTCTTATTAGTCAACAGGTTGTTACCTCATGATAAATATAATGTTTTTTCATTTTAATTTACTATTTAGAATATGAAACCCTAATTTCATGGTTGATTCTACCTCTAATGATTTTCTTCCCCATACTATTTAAGATTGTTTTTATATGTAATAACATGATTAATTATTATAATAATTTTAGACATTTCATATCATCCATATATTTTATGGTTTTTATATATCCTTATTTTAATTTGAAAGATGTGTATGGAATATTAATGAAAATTGAAGGGTTTATTTATCAATATGTATATCTATGGAAAATTTTATGATAAATTTGGGGTTATTAAAATAAATCATTAGAAAAAGGAGAGAATTTAAATTTTTTAATTTTTGAAATTTGGAAAATAAAATAGAATCCTAATTTTTATATCAAATTTAAATGTAGTGTTCGTGTTTTTAATTGTAAAGTAAATGATATGAACTCATAGTGGTATTCATTTTTCAATTGGAGCACACACTACATACTGACATTAAATGTCATATAGTGTTTGTGTTTTATATACGTCATTTTATTCCTTGGATTATAGGTTGGATTGGAACTAAAATCCATCTAAAGGTTTGTGATTTTTTTATATATTTAGGTTGAGAGTTAATTAGTTATTGTGTGGTTGGTATCTATGGTATGTATGGTTCGTTGGTTCTTATTGAGTATTGGAATTATTTTCTTTCTTATATTATTTCCATTTTAGAATTTTATTGAATGTTTTTATAAAAAAATCGATGTTTTCGATGTAAGAAATTAACATTATTTCTTTTCATTAATTCATATTTGGTTGGATCTGGTTATAAAATAAGATTATTTTATCTTCCAGGATAATGTAATTTGTCAAGAAAATATAATTTTATTTTGATGGAACCAGTGATGTTGTTAGTGTATTCTAGGGGTTAAATCAATCACATAGATTCATATTTAATACCAATGAACTAGTTTTCATATAGTGGGGATTGGTAACACCATTTTGGTTCAGTGATAGATTAGTTCTAGTAGTGGTTCTGATATAAGCCTATTATAGTTCATTAAAAATAGTATTAGAGCCTAGATACCATAAGTTGTATTATGTTCATGAAATGCTCATTTTTTGGGGTGATGGTAGATGAGAGATTTTTTCATCAGAGTTCATGTGGTTGGTGTGGTGGGGTTTGTAGTCATCACTTCTTTAATGAAAACCCATGTGTTTTTATGGGGAGTGAGGAGTTTTATTTTGAATTTCATTTTGTAAATTTTATATTTATTAGATATTTTTATTCGGGTATTTTATAATTTGAGTTATTAGGAGTCCACAAGATTTATTTAATGAAATTTATAGATTTACATTGATATTAGATAAAATTAATGATTTAGAGTATCATGGTGTGATTTCATTAAAACAATACTAAAACCATGAAAAAATATACTAGGTAAATTATATTGGTACTCACACGGTCGTAGTATGGAAAGAAAACCCATTTGGTCAAATGATGAATAGTGCTAAATCCTTGAATATTTTGTTTCTTTAACTCGTTGGATAATACAAACATAAAATTATATATTTTTCCATTATTATGAGTAATTGAGTATAATTGTTTATATATTGATAGTTTTTTAATTTATTTTAAATAAATATTCTGTGATATCATATTTTTACTTTATCTAAAACACATGTTTTGAGATTCTTATATGGCCATTTGATTTTTTTTAGTCGGAATTTTTTTTTGAGTAATGGAATATATATTCAGTCATGATACATTTTAATAGAGAATTTGTATTTTTTTATTGAAATTTTATGTAAATATTATTGTAATTTATTGTTTTTTTTTAATTGATGTTTTGTTATTATATAATAGATGTAATTTTTGGAAACTGTGTTTTAGTATTTTAGATATCTTGAATGAATTGTTTTTTTATTTTACTACAAGATGGATTGGGGAGTTTTTTAACTCTTTTAAAAGTGTAATCTATTGTCTTGAGTATATGGGTTGACATTAGAAGAATAAAATCACATTTTTATTATATATTGTTTGTTTACATTGAACGATTTTTAATTTTTATAGTTATTCTATTCATGGTTTCCCTTCCTAGTTTTCAAAGAAGTCTCTTTTTATTCATGGTGATTTCAAATGGAAAAAGTATTTCATAAGTCTTCTATGAATGGAATTCTTTTATAAAATGATAAATAATTTTCAAGCACTGGGTTCCATTTTTATATTTATTTGGTATGTTATAATTTTTTTGATATATTAAATTAAATGAATATGTGTAGCGATGATACATTGGTTTTGGTTTTATTTCATTATATTTTGAACCAAAATGGGATTATTTTTTATTAGATTCTCTAGAATTATGATTGGAGTATCTATTCATTCAAGTTTTGTGTCTTCTAATTTTTTAGAATATAACGTAAAGTAATGATAGAATAGTATGAAATGGATGAATATGGAATGTAGTTCAAAAGGCAGTCCTTATTGTGGTCCTAGAGTGGTCTTATTAGCCGCTAACTCTAACCATAATCTATATATAGTGTAAATTTAATTTTAATCATGGATCATGGATTATTCATTAGTGTTTCTGAATCGGTATCCCTATGTATTTTTTAGTGACCAAGGATCCCATGTGGAAACAGATTTCCCAGCTAAGGTAAAATAGATCTTTTACTCAATAGGTACTCCATAATCCTCTAAGATGAGTTGAAAGAATCCTTTGTTCAAGGGACTCAATAGGAAATAGTGGAATATATCTATCCAAAGCAAACCACATGATGTTTTATCATGTTGATATTTCAAGTAAAAATTGATACATCTATTTATATCAATTTTGGGAGTGTTGAAAAGTTGATAGAGTTATTTAGTGTTTCTCAATGTCATTGTTCGATGAAATAGTACACTGATCAATTATCTTTATTATTGTACTCCTATCCCATGTTATTTATTGATGCTTCAGTTAATGACTGTTTCTATTAAATAAGCAGTCATCCAGATCATAGATCAATGTTATTTTAAACTATCTTAACCACCTATATAGAACTGCTCGATATGTCATCAATGTTGAGGGTATTTTTGGTAGGTAAACATATAAAAAGTGATTCATTGACCCCAAACGGTGTCTATCTGGGATATATATTTACTGTGAAGTATGATTAGTAAATTAATGATTACATGAATCCATATTACCAACTATTTGTTCATATTTTTGTACAACTTAATCCATTCATATGATTTTAATATGGAAAACTAAGTTACTTTATGCCTTATTTTACAATAAATCCTAGTTCATTTAATTAGTTTGTCTTCCTAACCTACCTCTAGGGGTTTTGTTTCTTTTTTTGGTTATTATAGGAATCATATTAATACCCAATGTCAATCTAAGAAGTATTATATATTTTTTCTCTGATTTGGGAGTTGGAATATGAGTGTTATTCCTGGGAAACCCCTCTTTTGTTTTTTTATTTAATTGGGACATTTTTCATAACTATTGAATACCATGTTCTTATCTATATATTAGACCAAAATGTTTCTTAATTTTTGTTCATGTATTTTTTAGGTCAATCTCATGATTTATTTTTTTCAGGAACATTTCATTATGGGGATTTGATTTGTTGATATCTAATAGAGTTTCCCTATTAAATTGTTATTTATGGTGTGATTGATTTTTTTCTAATGAAATATATGTTTATAGTATTAATAATATCATATATTATACAATATTAAGAGATTAGTAATTGGTTGTGTGACCATTTTAATGTCTCTATGGTTTTCTATATTTCTTTTGAAGTTGTGATTTAGTATAATTTTTGCTGTAATTAACTTTACAAATTGATATTGTGAACATTGATGTCAAAAAAGTGTATGTAATTTTTTTTACATTATTTTGGATTTAGAACCTAGAGGAAAAGTTTAGTAGATATGTATATATTGATGTTCTCTGTTTAAATAAAAATTAATCAAAGGTTCATCAAAAAAATTCTGCTTGCTTTTTTCCTTACATTCTATTATTTAAGAGATTGCCATTTCAATTTCATTGTGAATCATAGTTTTCTATGTTTTGTATCATTTTTAAGAGTTCCACCTAGTAGTGTTATGGATTACCTATGTTCATTTTTTTATGTTAGATAATATTGGTAGTTGATCAGGTCATTTATTATAGGTGATGTAGTTGTTAATTTTCCTTCATTTTATGTCTATGGAATTCTGGGGTTACAACATTGCAAAGGGGGGGGGGAATTATGACACCCCTAATGTAACTTATATGTTTATATTAATTTTATTTTTAATAACAATGAATCTTATGGTGTACAATGGTGAAATATTTATTAAATTGTTTGATTATCTAATTTAATGTACTCAATTTTCAGATTTTATTTCTTTTTTCTCCTTCATTTTATTTTGGATTTCCCACAATCCCATCCCATAATTGAATGTATTAATAATAGAACCTCATCATACATATTTCATCAGTTCCAATCAATTTTATGGTGTATATTTTTGGGTTTTCTGTTTTTCTCCAATAAAAGTTTTATGTAAGATATATTATATCCCACTTCTCTAATTATTATCCATTTTCCAAAATTATTTATTACCCTAAATTTCATGGTTCATAATCTCTATATATTGGGTTGTTCTCCAATTGGGGGTTTTGGATTATAGGGGTATTGTCATCCTATTACTACTTATTCTACATGAATTTTTTGAAGGAGAATATGATACATCACTTAAGGTAGTTGGTTTCATGTCCTTACATTAAATATTATAGTTCCTGGAGTGTTTAGTTTTTTTATAGTCTGGAAAAAATTCCTCAAGTTAATATTTTTTTTCTAAATTGATTATGTTTATTGATATCGATGTTTGGCTAGTTGTAGTGTTAAAATATTATTTTTGAACTGGTACATTGAGACTAATATAAGACATATATAGGGAAGCATTGTAATAATTTTTCTACACCTAATACTTCTTAGGAAATAAGGAAATCCCTAAAAGAGGTGGTTTATGTTGAAGGTGCATTGTAAATGACTATTTCATGGATTATTTCATATCATTAATGTAGAAATCCAAATGCCAATAATTTTTGTTGATGTTATTTGCATGTAACATTAGTCCAAAAAGCGGAATGGGCTCATGAAGGACTCACACTACATGGTTAAAATCTATTTGCGAATGGATTAACATAGTTTGTAAAGAAAAAAATTTCTTCATGAAATGTCTATCTACAAATAAAATTATATGTGGTAAAGAATATTTGATATATATAGTTAAAATATGTCTCTATTAAACACTAATATATGAAAGATGTAATTTTGATGTACTTTAAAAAAATAGATTATTCCGTTAAAGATGTAGAGAGCACACTGTAGTGGAGAGAGAAGTGATATTTCAAATTTTTATTGGTTGTAAAACTGAACAGTTAATGATTCTATACAAAACAATGTAAAAACAAATAAATTAATTGAATTTAATATATAGAAACATTTTCTTTATATGAATTTTATACATCACCAAGTACATTAGAACCTTGTAAAATAATTTTTTCTTGTTCATGATTTAATTTCTATTCATACATTTATATATGAAAGGGACCGAGTAATTTTTTGTTTAATGTTGAAATAAGATATGAAGGGGAATTCTTTGTAGTCATTAATACCTTTATTCACCACAAATCTCATCGTATTTGAAATATTTGGGATAACAATTGTAATTATAGAAAATATTAATATTTTAGGTTCTATATCAATATAATATATGGAGGTTGTCAATCACAAATGGATTCCTATCATTGATGGAAAAAAATAGTTTTGGATAAATAGAGTGAAATAATACTTCATGGAAAATAGGAATGGATGTTATTAAAATTGTGATTCATTGTATTTTTTCTACTCTGGATAGTGGGGATAATTAGAAAAAGGAAAAATGGAACGTGATGTTAATGCTATCAGAATCAGTGCATTAACATGAGCATTGTCCAATGAAATCTACAGAAAGGCGATGTAATGTAACTTATCAAATTACACATGGAATTTTTATTAAATATATTTTATGATGATTCAATATTCAAGAAATCTAGTTTACTGGTTTTGTGGAACAAAAATAAGGATTTAAGAAGTGTCGGTAAATGAGTCTATAAATCACATTTTAACTAGATGATTGTTTTTGTTGAAGAAATACATGGTCTTAGAGAAATTATTAAAGATGTAACGATTATTACAATAATATTCCACAACGGTTCAATCCAAAAGTACATGTAGTGGATGATAATATACTAATGGATATTATATAAGATAGAATTCACATTACGATTGATGCCTACATGATGAGAAATGAAGCTATTGAGTCTACAAAAAAATGGAATTCTAAAGATATCGAATTCATGTCCTTGAAGAAACTCACAATAGAATTGGAACATGAATATGAATCTATGGATGATGTAATGTCATTCCATTCCTCAAATCTATGAAGATAAAAAGTAAAATTCATATTGAAACTTCTAATAGCGTGATTTCCCTATGGAATTGTTGGACAAAATTCCCCATGATGCCCCATGAATCTTCAATATTATGATGATAATGATGATGTAATTTCCATGGATAAGTACACATTCTATGTGAAAGGAATTGAGAAATATATGAGAAATTTATTCAAGAAATAAAATTCATTTTTCATAAGAAAATGGATTTTTATAATAATATGATGTTGAAGAGATGAATAATTAGAAGGATAATAGGGAAAATTCTTGGTGGATGTTTTAGGTGGATCCCATGGAAGGGAAGAAATAAACAATGATGAAGAAGTAGTAGAAGATATAGTTAATGTTCAGGATGAATTAGATTTCATTATTGAAGAGGTAAAAGTTTTGAGATCCAAACAAAGTATGAAAAAATAGTTGTTCATGGGTACACACATTATATACAGTTACAATTGGATGATATGTCTAAATGGAGGACTAAATACAATATGTTATGTATTCAATGTAAGGGTACTTAGAAAAATATGCTAATAATAAGATCATTGTTATAGAATAGAAAATTGTTATTTATGATTTTAAAAACATTGAATAACATATAATCAATTGTGTACATGATTGCTAAGAGGAATTTTTTTACCTTTAAAAATATAGATGATAAGGAGATACTCTTGATAGTCAGTATGACATATGGAATGAAAATAAATTATGTGACAGAAAAGACGAAGTGAAGCATATCAGTCCAAAAATAATAAAATAATAAATTATTCTTAGATGAAAATGATGTTATTGGGTGAAAATTATAATACAAATATTCAAGAATGATTTAATACAATAGTTTGATAATCCATGGTTAAAAATTTATTTGGGTAAAAATGAGAATCTAAATAATCATTGAAACCTAATATAAAGTTTCATTTAATAATGAATCACTATAATTATCTTCATATTTGGTGTTATTACCATTGAAATATTGGAAAACCAAACAATTATTATTTTATAAGAAAAATGTATCTATGGAAAAAAATCTCAGTAAAGGAAACCAAAGTGGACATTAGAGGAAACCAAAATACTCATCTAATGATTAGAAAATGGAATATTTATTTTAAACCTTTAATGATGTAGTAAATGCATAATTATCTATGGGAGATCAAAAATATCAATCCAAAACATATATGAAGTCAATTACATGCATCAAAATGAAAATATAAGTACATATAGTTACGGTAGATATTTTCCTGAAATCATTATATTGTGCTACTGTATATATCTTTGATAGTGGATGAACATACCACATGATAGGAAATTAGGATCTTGTTACATCAATCAAATATTAAAATGTAGGTATTCTTAAATTATGAAATCATTAAGTAATAAATAATGTTGGCTCTTAAAAGACAAATTTTGGTGTAAAGATATTAGATGTGATAATGGCTTGGATTTTGAAGGACATATTCAAAAAATTCATTGTGTTAGTCAGTTTTGGGACTCCTATCATGATATAATATTTAATAAAAAAAATTGTGTCTAGTGATGGTAAAAGATTGTAAAATTGTATTACACAGAACAAACATGAAGTGGAATCTCTTCCTTGGGAGTTGAGAAGTAGATATGTTGTTTTTATCTAGGGATGAAGAAATAATTCTATAGAATAAACAATTTTGAAATATATTCAAACCATCCTTATAATATGTGGTAAAATTTGATGTATCTCAAGATCTCCTCATACTATCACATGATTATACTCACACATAAGATTATAAAAAATAAGGGATGTTTATAAAAAATATAGACAAGATTCAAAATCAAAATTTAATAGGGGTGCATGAAGATGTGTGTAGACCTATCTTGTTATGTTCCACTGATAGGGAGAGGTGTTATTTTATATTCAATGATGATATGTTCAGGATATCATCAATATTTGTCTTTTTAAACAAGTGCAATGTGTTCTGTTGCATCAAAAAATATTGGTGGGAAGTAAAAAAGGATTCTTGGGATACATATTTTTATGTTTTGAATCATTAATGTTAGAAAATAACTAATAATATATGTATACGAATATCATGAAAAACTCTAAATAATGAATCATGTTTCATAATGTGAGAAATCTTTAAAAAATTGAGTGGTTGGTAGGAGAAATTAGTTAATAAATATATTTGTTAGGATAATGCATATTGAAAAGGACCCTCTCAATACATTTTGAGGGTAATCAATATTGATATCATTGTATATATCAAATTGGTATTTTTATGTTCAAAAGAATAAATTACATCATATAATATTTATAATGGATATAATTAGACATTGAAATAAATTCAATTAATTTGAAGTAATTTATCATAAATAATGAGAAATATATAATTTTTGAGTACTATTGAGATTAGGGGAAATTTCATTTCTATTTAGGAAGAATGAAATAATATAAATTCATCAAAAATGGGCCATAAAATGTTTTGGAAATCAATAATGTCACTATAGTGGAGAAGGAAATGATTCATCAACACATAATGAACTATTTTATAATGATAGTGATGATGAGGAAAGAAAATTTGTGAGGAATTTGATGAAAATAATTATTCATAACAAGAATATGATTATGCTTAGGACGGACTAAAATTTGTATCTTCATGGAAGAGAATGATTAACGAATTAATTGATTGGTTTTACAAGTTTAAACATGAAGAATGATGTATTTACTATATGTATCCTTCCTATTTTTGGGAATGCATAATTTTTTTGAAGAAGAATATAGAGAGGGTAATATTTTTTAGGATATCATAAAATAGAGTGAACAAGATTTTAAGAATCAAATATAATAGATTTTATTAAGATTGGATGATAATAATGGTATCAGGAAAAAATTGTTCTTACAAAAGTATAAAAATAAAGACTTGTAATAAATTAAAAAAATCACAAATAATTTTTAAGGGATTATCTAAGATATAGAGAATAAATGTTAATTAGTTATTTCCACTAGTCATAATACTCGAGAGTATTCACCACTTCTTATCCATTTTAGTGTAATGCATGTTCAATGTATTCCATGTTGATGTCAAGTCAGATATTCTAAATGGGGTTCTAGAAGATGATGTTTATTGTAAGCAGGTCGATTGTTTTCTCTTTCATAAAGTTGAGAACACATTTTTTGGCCCAGGGAGGAACTATATGGGTCAAATAATTTAGTAATATCATGTTATTGAAGTCGTAATCATTTTTAAAGTAGATCAGTTATTATTATGGAGAAATTGATTACAATATATGTGTCATCAATGATAGAAATCAAGGGGCACTAGTGCTGGTTCATGTTGATTACAGAAAATTTGATGGATTAGTTAATTTTTAGTCAAAACAGTTATCATAATTACCAAAAATTAAGTTCAAAATATCAATTATTGGTGAACGGACACTTTTCCATGGTTTATAGGTAACACAATGAAGTAATTGCACAGTCATTTATCGATCTAAAAATTCCAAAAAGGGTATAAGAATATTTGAATGTTTAAATCAAAAGACATGATGATTCTATTGGTAGATGACTCAAATTATCATGAGATAATGATCTAAAATTGTTTAAATTCACCAAATATAGAAAGGTTATTAGTATTTTTTATAATTAATAATGACACCACCTGATATAGATTTTACCGCATACCAAGAAACATGGTATCAAGTAAATCCCAACAAAATCCACATAGTTACATAAAAATGAATAATCCATTATATCATGTCCCTTAAGGAATTTATGTTTCTGTAAAATGAAAAATCAAATCAAGACTTATCGGGATATAAAGACGAATATTTGGATGGTTTGACATATAATAGAAAATCAATGTTTTGTGTTTCATTGTATCTTTATAGATTGAGTATTTCATTGATATCAATGAAACAATCTTAATATTTTATGATTACCATAGTAGATTAATATATTCCAATCACTAAAGCTTACACCCAGTAATTGTTGATGAAGAAGAAGCTTTATGATATGGGACTTTAAGCGAAGTCTCTTATTAGAATCCATTATGATAATTCCAGTGCTAAATATTTTATGAAAAATTAAATTACATCATACACAGATGAAGGACATAGGAATCAAGTATAATTTTACCATAGATTAGGTAGATCATAAACTTGTTAAATTGGAGTATGTTCTTATAGAACTATAGTTTGGAGCTATTATGATGAAGGTCATACCCAAAAAAACCATTTGAATATTATCAACAAACACTTAGAGTACAACAACCACTCTACACTAGAACAATGTAGAAGTGGGACCCCCTACTAATGATTTTTGTTCTTTCTTAACTTATGTGTTGATATTAGTTTTTTGTGATGTTTTATTAAAATATTACTGACCATTTGGTTCATTGACAAAGAGGGATAAAATATCTTGATCATGACATGGGAGAATCTGATAGGGGATAATACATATAGGAAGATTATTTAAAATTAGAATATTATGGGAGAGTTTTGAATATGATGATACAAATGATTTTAAATAGTGGTCTATATATCAATAAATATGGGGTTTTTGGTGAAAAAAGTAGCCGGTTTTGGAAATGATTTGATTCATTGAGGATCCTTCGATGCTAATATTTTTTCTCATACCAATCATCGATCATGTGGTCAAATATTGTGTGATATATAAATATTTTATCTCTATCAATAATTTTATATATTTTATGATGATGTTGGAAGAATCTTAAATTGTAATTCATGTTTAGAGGGTTTTCAACAAAACAAAAAGATGAGATTGTTGGTAAAAAATATCTCAAGGTAAATTTGCAGTGATTTTGGGTTTATTGTCTTTGCTGAAAAATAATTTTGGTTTTTTTTAGAGTTCATATGTTATTAATGAATTTTTATATTGATGAAGTTATTATATTGTAGGTATTTATACTTTGTAAGTGGAATAGAAAATTTCATGCACTAGGTGAATCATTTCCCTGTGTTGGCTACATTTATAGGCCTCAAAATCATGAATTTTAATGGAAAAGAATGTAGTGTATTATAGAATATTAATGTACAACATTGAGTGTAAAATATTTTTTGGTAATATATAATGTTTATGAATTATTAAATCAAATTTATATTGGGTGTTTTTGAAACCAAACATCTAAATTCTAAAAGAATACTTTTTTGTGTTGTAGTAGCTCTATGTGAACAATATTATAGTGGAAGAGATCGTTGATTAATGAAATATGCTTTGAATTAATATATTTTGAAGTGGGATCATAATTATCTTGAAATGAAGGTAATTTTAAGAGAACCACTATGTATTTTTTGATAGATATGAAGGAAATGTTTCAAATTTTTTTAAAAAGGAATAATGTGTTACGTGAACCGCATAAAGAGGGAAGATTGTGGTGATTGATAATCCACAATGGTGTTTTAAGTAATTTTGATATTCAGGTTTTTATGGATTTATTATGCTATATAAAGGAACCATATTACCATCATTAGATAGATACATTTATTAGATAGTTTAATCACTAGAATAATTTAGATAATTTTGAATGTGGTTTATTGAGGAGGTAATCTATGAAGGGGCTAGTATGAGATGTATGTAGTCTGTAGAGAATCAATTCATGTTTAAGATTATCTCATGAAATAGAAAATCCACTATTCTGTATAATTTAATTTAAAGAATGTTTGAGGATCATTAGAAAACAATTGGGGAGGTTTTCATCATGGACCTGCGATTAAAAGTTCATGGTTCTTCATTAAGTGATTAAGGTAGTCCAAAAAGAATAAAAATCATTTCATGATATTTATATTCCTAAATAAAATTCTATGTGTTGAACTGTAATACATCTATTCGGTGAAAAATGGATTCACCAAAAACTCAAATATGTGTGAAACAATTTTGAAATGATTCAGAACATTAGATATTTTATATTAAGAAGTAGTGATCACACATTAGTGGAGAAATCTGCGAGGTTTCATATTGTGATTAGTTGTAAAGTAGGATGGAATGTGAGTTCACTCTGAGCATTGTAATAATAGGTCCATTTAGTGGATTTTAAAAATTGGAACATTTAATTTTTATTCAACTTGTATGTAGACCAATGTAGATGAACCAACTAAAATCGATGTGTTTAGTGCATGATTTCATTTATCATTATAAATTTTTATAGGAAAGTGATAGAATAGTGTTTTTTTTAATGATGAAACAATATATAAAGTGGTAGTAGTTTTAATCTATAAATCCTTTCTTGACCCACATCCTATTGGGTTATTTAACATAGTTGGGATAAAAATTTCTATTATAGAGAAATTTTTAAATTAGTGCTTCTCTCTATGTTAAACTTTATTGATTTTTAATCACAAAAAGATTATATTAAATATTTGAAACTAGTTTCAATTGAGGAAGGCTTGGATGAATCACTACATACGATCAATAAGTATGGATTTATTTACATCTAAAATTCATGGTGTTTTAGCTAGTCTGGATACTAGGGAATTATCAATAGAATGCTAATGGAATTTTTATTTCAATTCCAAATGAATCCATACATTATCAGGCGAATTTTCCAATAAAATTTAAGCAGAAGCGATTCCATGTAGTCCATCAAATTAAATGTGGGAAAATTTTATAAGTATGTATGAGGGTGACCCAAAATACATGGATTCTATGTTATAGGGTATATGAAACAAATATTAGGATTTTATAATTCCCCCCAATGATTTTATAGATACATTTTTTCATCAGGTTAATGTTGTTGTGCAAGACATACATGGTCTTAGAGAAACTCTTCAATATGTAATGATTTTTTTGTATCCTGGAAAGACTTATAGTACAGTTTAATCAATAGTTCTCTCTAATATAATAAAAATATCCAAAAGATCTGATACTAGATAACTTTTATAGTACCCTTATTGCATACAAAATCTGAAATGATGAAATTAAGTATATGGAAAATGTAATGTTCAAAGTGATTTCATTGAAGGCCATGATGAATATCACTATTTAATATATCCATGAATAATAAGACATTTTAGAGGTAATTTAATACATTTCCTCACATATACAATGAGTAGTATTAATTTTCAATGGGAAACATTCACTAGCATGTTTCTAATGTAGAAATGGTGGACATATTGCAGAAAGGCTCCCTATGAAATTCTTGATGATTATTAGGATGATGTCTCAATTACCATTAAAAATTATGTATCATTTGTTAAAATAAATAAAATTTTTAATGGATATTTAGTCAAAAAAAGTTCCTAATTTCACAAGAATATGATCGTTCTAAAAAACATGATGTTGTGAGATGGTTAAATATAATGATCGTGGAAAAATGTTATAGTGGAAGTTGTAGGTATCTCTTGTTCATGGGAATAATAAGAAAATGATAAAGATGATATTGAATTATGAGTTGATATTCATGAGGAATTATATGATTATATTGGAAGGATATATTTTTCTAGGGCCAGAAAAAGCTATAAAATTGAGTGGATCACGATTCAATAAATTATATGTAGGAGAATGAATAAGAAAAATATAATCTCTTGGATGAAATTCAAAAGATTAATTCTTCAATATCAGTGAACACTAATTAGGCCTTTTATTATAAGATGAAATATAATTAATAGAAAATTTTTATAGATGGTTTGAATAACATAAAAAATATCAAATCAAACATATTGTAGAACATAAAGAGGATTTTTTCATCATAGAATGAAATAAAAAGAGCATGATACACTCTTGAATCATGGAATGACATCAGGAATGTAGATCACTCATTTTATAGAAAAGAAGGAA
Source organism: Viscum album (assembly GCA_963277665.1). Taxonomy (NCBI): domain Eukaryota; kingdom Viridiplantae; phylum Streptophyta; class Magnoliopsida; order Santalales; family Viscaceae; genus Viscum; species Viscum album. The sequence continues at coordinate 322,563,296 of OY728165.1, read as the reverse complement.
AAGAATCTTAGAGGTACACAAAGACATAACCAATAATCAGTATTAAATAAAAAGGCTAGTATGAGGTATTATTTTAAAATGAAATCATTGATGATTTATTTTTGGTCATAAAAACCCACTCCAATTATGAAAATTTATTTTAGTACAAATAAAAATATGATGGTTTAGATATAACAAGAAACATGCTTTTTATAATAATTCATCATTGTAATTCACTTCATATTATGTTTTACTTCTTTTTAAATAAGGGAAATAAAAAATTTGTAAGTTTCATATCAAAAAGGTATCAAAGGAAAAATAGAATTAAATGCAACCACATTGAGTACAATATTTAATGATTGAGTTGGATAGTCATTATTTATGTTCTAGAGGAATTAAAAAATGGATAGATATTTATTATCAACAATGTAGAGTAATGTACTAAACTAGACCCAAACTGACTATATTCAGTATCCCAAAAAATCATATATTGAGATGAAAACTCAAAATCAATTTTCATCTCTATAATATGAATTTGGTCCATCAATCTTGGAGGATAATCGATAATATAAATCCACAATATATATTAAGTCAATGAGTTAGAACAAAAACAAAATAGATAATAATTTATTAGATTTAGTTGTTGACCTTATATAATTAGATCATCTTGGTGTATGGACCCTTGATAGTGGATGCACATCCCATATGATAAAAAATAATGATCTTATAATATGCATCAATTATTAGAAGTAATGATTTTTCAAATTCTGAAAGGATGATGGACTAAAAATTATTGTCTTGTGAAAAGAAATATATGCCTGAAAATATATGAGATGTGATGATGTATTGGTAGTTTAAGGACTCAGTGACAAATTTATAAGTGTCAGTCAATTGAGTGACTCAGACCATGATATAAGAATTACAAAGATGATGGGTATTTTAAAGACAAATTATGATAGAATTTTTATATAGGGAATGTGTGAAAAGTGTAATCTCAACATTTTTAGTGGAGAAGAAGATATCATCATTCATTCTATATATGAATAGAAAATGTTATGTCATAAAATCCTTGGTCATCTATTCTATCCATACCTTAAGGATCTACTATAATGTTATGAAAATTGAGATCAGCACTATATATCATGTCAATTAAGTGATACATGTTATCTTTTAAACAAGGGATGACTATTATAAAGGCATGCAAGGAAAGCGAAAAAATTTCAACCATATTACCTAAGTTGGTGCATGATTTTTTTTTTGAAACTATATCTCCATGTTCCATTGATGGAAGTAGGTATTGCATTATTTTCAAAGACAATTTCATAACAATGGAACTAATATTTTACATTTTCTCAAAACTCATTCATGTTTTGTTTCAAAGAAAGTATCATAGTAATGTTAAGAGGATTATTAGTGAAAAGATTTAGATTTTTTAAACTAACAATACTGAATAATTAAAGAATAGAAATATAGAGGATTATCTTGAGAAAAATGAAATAAAGAATCTAGTTGTGGTTGTGATAACCCCTAAAAATGGAATGGTTATGAGGAGAAATAATACCATAAAAATGTCTCAAATAACTCTTAATGAAAATGACATACCAGAATAATTATGGATAGAAGAAGTGTTGACATTAATCTATATATCTAATAGGGATCTATTTCTTTTTTAAAATAATAAAACACTTCACTTGAGTGTTGGTTGTGAAATAAGAAAAAATTGAAATTCATTCAAATCATTAGAAGATAGTGGTTTATTCAAAATAATTTGAACCATAATTGTTTGACTCTCACGGTGATGAGGGTATATTTCATATATACTCATGAAAAAAATATCATTTAAATGATTCAACAATTGGCTATGAATTTTTATTATGAATGAATTCAAATCATTGTTGTTAAAAATTAACATAATATTCAAAAAGCATTGAATAGTTTCCTAATTATCATGATGAAGAGGTAAGAATCTCTAAGAGAATTATTGTGGAAAATTTGGTTTTAGAAGAAGATAATTATTATGTGTCAAGATAAAACTAATTTGTATCTATATATAATTAAAATATTCGAGAAATAATTGATAATAAAAACATCATGGGTGATCAGTTAGTGCCACTAAAAATATAGATAATGATGTCCTTACAATAAGAAACCATCCAATCTAAGCATGGTCTTATTTTATTCATGAATAATATATAGAAGAAAACTATGTTCAGGTAATAAAGGTATAGAATGAAAAAATTTAGAAGAATCAGATATGGGATATTGGTTTGAAACTTTATGATAAGAATTTTATTGGAACCAAATGGGTATTTTATAACAATGTAAATGAAAATGGATTGGTAATTCAAAACAAATAACAACTCAGTTCCAAGGGATACTCATAGATCGAGGTAATTTTTCTGGTTATACATTTTTACATGTTACAAGGCTCTGTAAAATAAAACTATTCATAGACATAGTTTTTCAATGAATGTTTAATATTTTCCACATGGATGTCAAGTTAGTGTTTCATAATGGGGTTCAAGAAGAAGAAGTCTAAATCAAGTATCTATATGTGTTTCTCATTCATTAATATTATAATATATTTTCTTAGATTGATATACCATAATTTTTCTTGATGAAATAACTAAGAGAATGTTATTCAAGATTTGATAATTTTTCCAAGAATCATAGTTTTTAGCATGGTGGATTTTTTTATTGTCTACCTGAAAAAAATATCAATCATTGGAAAATTATTCTAGTGTATTTAAATTAAATAATACTCAGTGGAACTAATTATAGTTTTTAAAAATATTTTTTATAATTTTGGAATTACAATTTTGAAAATTTAATTGTTCTTATAATTAACTTCCTACTAATTTTAAAGGTAAAATAAGGAATGGAATTCACAATCATTTCTAAATCCATGTTTTTCAATTAGGTTCTACGATGATTATAATTGATAATTCCAATGATATTATGTATATTTTGTATAAAAATGTAAAATTTCCATGATAAAATGAAAGAAAAGTCATTAATGTCATAGAAAACATGAATATCCTCGAAAGTATATTGTACATAAAATTTAAATGAATTTATATTGATTTTTTATCATATAAAGTATTTTGGTATGAAGTAAGTATCAAATAAATCCAGTAAATATGTATATTATTGTAAATAACAGGAATGGTGGTTTTCAGTTTTCCTATAAATGAAAAATCCAATTAAGGGTTATTGGGATTTATATATCCATATTGGGCTAGTTATATGGATTATAGAAAAATAATATATATTGGTTAATTCATTCCAATAATATTTTGTATTTCTAGACTAACATGGAATATTGATTTCATTTTTTTGAGCACCACAAAATATGAATATATTAATCTCATTCAAACCTACACAATGTTATTGTTGATGATGAAACTTCTTGATGATATGGGTGTTGATGTGTAGACTCCATTCAGAATCTATTTTTTTAATTCAATCAAAATAAATCATTAAAAATAAGAATTTAAAACACTCATGGATAATGAAAATTGAAATCAATTATCATTCTATCAATTAGAACATGGAACATGAAAATTATAAATTGGAGTGTATACGTACATAACTATAGGTTATATATATTCTGATGAAGGAAATAGCCAAATAATCATTTGAACATCATCGAAAAGATATGTGTGTATATTAGCAACCAAAAAAATGAATAGTGGGGACATAAGACCCCCAATCCCCAAGGTGTGTTGACTTTTTCTTATTTTTGATGATATTTGTTTGTTTTATTGTTACTAAAACAACTGAGTGACATTTGGGTTCATTGAAAAAGAGGGAAAAATATCTTGTCCATGATAGGGGAGAAGATAATAGGGGGAGAAAAAAAGTCATTGGTGTTTTAAATAAATTAATAGAAGGGGTGTTTTAAATGTATGGATAATAATGATATTTGAGCGAAGCTCTTATTTCATTATATATGGTGTTCATTATGAAATGAGGTGGAAATATTGAGAATGAAGTGATTCATTGATTTACATTCCATGAAATCTTATGTCGCACACCTATAATTGATCATGTGGACATAGAGTGTGTGTTGATTAAATCATTCATTTCTATTTGGAATAACTAAAAGATAATTTCTTATTAAGACAAATTTATCATTAAATTTGTATCAAAATGTTAAGAGTTGTCAAAAAACCCAAAGGGGGATATTGTAAGGAAAACACCTCAAGGTAACATTCTAGAGTTTTTTGGTTGACTGTGTATGTTTGAAAATAATTTTTTTAGTTTTAATGTTTAGATAAGATTATTGAATGAGTATGTGGAAAATAATACAAGTCAAAGTAATAGAAGATTTGGAATTAGTAAAAAAAAGTTTTGTACATGGTTTTATTGTTTACTAGTGTTTTTCATATTTCTGTGTGACAAAATTGAGTATTTTTTTTGGTAATGGAAGGATTAAAAAATATAAAATGGGTGAACCTGATATCACCTAACGATGTTCACGGTGATATTGACCGCATATAAATTTTTCTATATCAACCATATAAGTATTTTTCAGAGCCAAAAAAGTAAATTTTAAAAGTTCATGACTTCTATATAGAGGCTCTTCTAGGATAACCTCATAATGGGGTGTGAGATCATCCATTAAAATCGTAGGTGATAAATTAATTTCCGATGCAATGGGATTATCATTTTTGGGAGAGTGCACTAATTTAAATGGAACCACAAAGGGAGTTTTCATTAGATTATAGAGATTATATTTTAGAGGATTCTGCAGTGAAATAATTAACTATGTGAACCACTTTAAATATATAGTTTTTAGTGATGGATAATTGTAAAAGGTTATTTCCATAATATTTATTAGATTTTTTGAGAATTGAATTTCCTATATAAATGAAAAAATCATCAAATCAATAGAAATATAAATTTACATGATGGGTTTATTGCTGAATGAATTTAGGAATGTTAGTAATTTGTTCTCGAATAAGTAATTCCATGAAGGAATTTTTTCGCAAAGAAGGTAGTCCAAAAAGCATTAGTTCGCAATGAATTTTATCTCATGAAATAAGAAATCCAAAAAGCAGGATCTATTTTAAAGATGTATTTTCAAGGAATTTTAGTATTAAAAAAGGGACCATGAAGGACTCAAACTATGAGGTGTGAGGCTTCCCATGAAGGGAATAACGTAGTTCGTGAAGAATCAAAATTTGATTATGAAATTTATATCTATAGAGAATATTATACATAGTGGATTATTTTTTACCCAGCGGAAGAAAAAAATACATTATGGAACACTGATATAGGTTTGAAATAATTATGAAGTATTTAAGAATAATAGAATATTCTTCTCAAGAGGTAGTGAGAAAGTTTCAGTGGGGAGATATGTGAGAGTTCAAAATATGTATCTTCTATTTCATTGTTTTCTTTTTATTAACAAAATTGGTGAAAATATTGGTTCAATATAACCATCTATTTTAATTGTGTTTTATGCATTATGTTTTTCCATTTATATTATTTTTTTCATTAAAAAATATAATTATGTTATTTTGGATCAATATTGATTTATAAAGTGAATGCTTCAGGATTTTAAGTTTTATCATTCTCAAAAAGGTTATTTTTTAATTATTATTTTTAATTTATAGACTTCCTGATTGGAATCTAATTTTTCATTGAAGATACTAGCGACTTACATTGTATTTATGGTATTTCCCCAAATGGTTTTAGAAAATAGTTTTATAAATAAAATTTTTTACTAATTATAATTACAAATTACATTTATATGTTTATAAAATGTTGTTTCATTGTTTTTTGTTAAAACCATATTGATAAATTGTTAATCATCATTTATATTTGTGTATATACCTGTGTTGGACGACTAAATATTGATTAATTTTATTCCAAATGGGAATGGGGATAATTATAAATGTGTATTGGAATTGGAGGTGGTATAGTTTCGATTATGGTATTTTATTTATAATTTCATGTAGTCGCAATATGACATTTTGTTCCACAACAATACACCTCATTTAGGTACACCAAGAGGAACCATAGGCAAATAAGTGGGAAATTGAGGGATTGAATCCTTTATAGTTTCGTGTTATAGACTATCAGTTATCCCATAATTGATGTTTAGGGAAAAACTATGGGATATATCAATGATGATTCCAATTGAGAGTAACTCATTTAAGGATTTATAGGACCATACAAATTATCTGAAGATTTTTCCACCTTTTCAGACTTAGTGTTATACAATTATATCTTTTTTTATACCACTTGATATATATCATATTTTATAAATTATTTATTTCTTATTTAACATTATAGATAATAATTGGTTAGTTGTGATTGGATTTGATTCATTTCTTCCCCTTATGGTTGACTATGATTTTTACAGGGATATCCTTACATTATTTTTTACTCTTTATTACATTCATTGTAATCCATTTTGTTTATTGTTTTCCTTGACCATAAGATTCACATGAAATATTTCTAAATTAATTTATTTAATAAGAATGAATGTTTCTCAAAAACTAATTCCAAAATTATGTAAATAGGTCAATTGTGTGATTCCAAAATGAATGATTTGAAAAAATTGGGGTATTTAAGTGTTTTTTATTTTCATATGATAAAAATGACGTGATATCCTAATTTATTATATATATTTTCAAACTACTGTTCATTTTTTTCTATTAATGGAATGATATACTGATAGTGGTATCCTACTATCTATTTAATATCACCCAACATAGATAATGTTGGTGGGTATATATTCATCATGTTTCAAGAAGTATTTCTAGGTTTTTTTCTTGGTTGGATTGAGACCACCATCCTATGGGAATTATGTGATTTTTATTTATGGGTCTTACATGAGGTTCACATAGTTATAGTTTGGTTGGTCTCATAGGTATGTTAGACTTGATGGTTTTTATTGAGTATCATTCTTCTCATATTTATACTTTTGATTTCATTTTAGTTGTGTATTTAATGATTATATAAAACAATTTGTTTTTTTTTGTTCTGTGTTTATAAATATATTTCATTTATTTTCACCATTATTCCATGTTTGGTTGTATTAAACTAATATATCTACTAAATTTACATATCATGATTATCCCATATATGGAACCTATATTTTGAGATTCCAATTGCATATTGTGATGTCGTGTATTAGTTATAGGGGTGATATAATTCAAAATAATAGGTTTATTACACATTAGATATAGTTTTTATGCAATAGGAATCAATAACATCCTTCAGGTTGAGTGGAGGGTCAGATCAGGTTCTCATTTGGGTGGCTCCCTATGTTTGATTGTTACACAGAGGTTCTATTAAAAAGTAGAATGACTATGATTTTTTTGAAATGATTTTACATATATTAACAAATATCTACTCTAGATGAAAATGATCTTGGATATATTAAACTTGATGATTTTAATATCATTTTCAAATATAATTAGAAGGTAAAAGACAACGTTGTTATAATTAAGATGAAGGGTGAAAAAGAAAATTATTTTAAAGAGAAATGTAAGAGTAGTGTAAGAAGATTAAAATTATTGAAAAAGTGTATTATTTTTAAGATTAAGATGAATATATGGATGACTGTTTTGATGAAGTAATGTCTCTAATATAATGAAAAACTAGAATTGTAAAAATAATATAGAGTGGAAGGCTTCTCATAAAGTGATTCTGGTGTATATCTATTATGTATTTTTGTTGAAAATCTCCCAAATTCGGAACTATATAATTACGTGAAGAGGAAGCGGTTAATAAAAAAAGATATTAAATAAATAACACTAAAAAAGATGTTTTATTCAAAAATAAGTGTAGTATGTAATCAAAATTTAGAAGGAGAAACTTCTTATTTGTAAGAAGTGAAGAGAGTGAAACTAAAAAAATATGAGTCAAATGGGGATGATGATGGTGAAAAACAACATATTAGTAAAATTATTAATAGATTTATTTCATTCCAGGAATGTAACAACCCTTTATTTTTTGATATATTTATCATTTATGGAATTTAATTTATTTGATAGCTGATGGTGTAGAAGACAAGATGTTGAAATTAACCCTGACATATTAATAAAATATTATTATTTCAAAATGACTCGCATGAAAAAGATATTTAAATAAGTTTCATTAGAAGAAACAATTTTTTTTTAATTATGTATAAATAATATCAATAATGGAGATATATTGATTGATATGTTCTCCTATTTTAGTAAAATCAATTTATACCACAAAAGTATATTTTCTTATAAAAATTAATTTTATACTGAGAAACTATTATAATTAATTTAAACAACTATAGATAAATTTATTTGATAAAATGAATATGATTTTTAAAATCATCATATCAAAATTATCCTAGGGTTATAATTTGAAATTCTTTTGAAAAGTTGACTTTCTTAATGAATGGTAGAAAATACTTATATTTATTAATAACTTTCATTTCATATGATGAATTTAAAAAGATTATTAAAAATATATGTAGATCAAAAAATATTTCATTTAAATTATCAATAATCTAATTTTACCGATTTGAATCAATTTTATGTCATATTTTTGTATAAAATCTTTTTATACATAAGAAAACAATGTCATATATGAAAACATTTCATCTTGTTTTGCATGTCAAATTTTAAGATAAATTCTACCGCTTATGTGTATTAAATTAAATAAAATTATTTTCATATTTTGAATCAAAATAATTAATGTATTTTATTTGGTTCAACATACAATTTTTCATTGTGAATAGTAAATATTCGTCACCTCTTTAAAAGAGATAATATTATGTTAAACTGTAAGGGTAAAAAAAATATTTTTAACAAATTACATTTCCCTACTGAGTTAGTTTTGTTTGAATAAATAAATTTTTTTGAGTAAAATTATTAAATTAATAATTATTTTTAATTTGGAAACCCAATCATCTCTTATGTAAAAGATAAGTTATATTTTATTAAATTAATAACTATTATTTATTCATTTCATTTAATTTCTTGGATAGTCGATTACATTATATTTAGGATATATAAAAAATACTAAAACTAATACATTATTGGTTATTTAACATAAATAAATATGAAACCAATTTATTAATATTTTTCAAGGTGAAATGACTTTGACCCTTAAATATTATAATTTTTTAAAAATAGTATTTTAAATATTTTAATTCTTATATTAAAATTAAATCCTTCTAGAAATTAGAATTTAAGTCTATGAAAATGGATTCAAAATTTGGAATCATTATATAAAAATTTATTAAAAGGACACTAATATTTATGGATAAATAATTAATTAGACATGGTTGATATTTTAATTATCAAGGTTATTGTTAAATGAGATTAATGTCATTTAACTAGATTTTTTGGTTAATATGTATCCAACACATTCCAAAATGAGATTGGAAGAGTTCGTATCAACCTTGTCACATATTATATTTCATATTTGTGTTCTTCGGATCCAGTTTACATTATTTTGATATATATATATATATATAATTAAATTAATTATAATAGTTCCCTTTATCTACTATATAAATGACAACCAACACACTTCTCTTATAAACACATAATGAGCCTTCTATATCATCTAATACCTAGAACAAATCTTTGCGAGATTTATTCCCCACATCCTACAGTTTTTGGTGTTACCAATAGACCACCCATTAAAGTCTCATGGTGTAATTTTATAAATGTTTTTTAGTGAAGAGGAACAACTCTTAACCATGTATGGTATATTTTACTGATTATTATATTTCATCAAAATCAATTGTACAAATCATAACATAATTAATTCATTTTCATAAATTTTTTTATATGTAATTATGATTATCATTAAACTGTTTTCCTATAATTTCACATCCAATTGAAATTGAAAATATCACAATGGTGTATGTATGGCTTAACAAATACATGTACTAGTGTAATTCACATTTCATCACAACATTATATGGAAGGTTATAAAGATTTAAATATTGAATACATATGATATATTTGATATAATAATAATTATTTAATGGTGAATTACAGTTTAACTTTTTTTTCATTCATTTGAAATGTACATTCAATGACAATGTTTACACATGACTTACCATATTTATGAATGACATATTTCATTTTCCTATTTATGATTATTATTGATAAAAATATATATATTCATATTATATTTATATTCAAATTAACATTATAGTTATTATGAAAACATAATAAATTTTCAAGGATTAGCAGTACCAAACTGAAAATTCATATTAAGAATGAAACAGGTAAAAGTGAAAAATTATGATTTAAATAAATAATTATTATTAATTTGGAGTTGATATGTTATTTATTGATCAGATATGTAATTATATTTATTTTTCATGATATTTAATATAATTACTATAAATATACATTTATAATAAATGAGTTCAAAATAACTTAAGTGGAATTTCATATTTATTTAAGGTATTTATTTTGTATTTCCACTCCATTAAGACATAATTGTTATTATTCACATATTTATTTTTATCTTGTGAATATATTTACACTTTTATGGAATCTATGAAAATATAATTTTTTAATGTATTTTCTTGTATATGATCCTCTCTTTGTATCATTATTCAAGAAAAAAATATTTTAAAATAAAATGCTATCAAATTTGTTTTGATTGAATATATTTCCTTACGATTCCCATAATTTTCAAATTAATATTAAATAAAGGCATTTTTAGTTAATTAAATGATTTAATATGGACCATAAATGTTATCATTGAATATTTTTAGTGTTTGAAAATAATATTCATAATTTTTTTACATGTGAAAATTTTTATCACTGAGTTCCAAATTCAAGAGTAATAATTTTTCAAAATATTAAACATTAACAGATTTTCCTTTAACCATAAATATTTTCCACTATATAACATTATAAAAATGTATTCGATGGTTTTACCAAGAAAAATAATTATTCAAAAATAATTTTTGTATATCAATTCCCATACCTTATTTATAAAATTTTATTAAAAAATATAAATTTAAAATAAATCATTGGTAATCTTTTATCTCTATTTAGTTTTATGGACATCAAAATTATCAAAAATAGTAATACTATTGGTATAAATATTCACTATAAATTTAATATAACATAAATAACCATATTATTTGTATCATGGATATGATTATTTTTTCTTTTTTATACCATTTCTAAAATTGGGTTCTTCCAATAATATTTATTTTATTTACAATGGAAATATTTATATTCTATAAACATTACTCATTATGAATTTTATTAAAAGGTGTACTCTATGTTAATTAAATTTATTATTCAATATATGAGTTATGAATTGGATATGTAGAGACAAAGGGGTCCTAATTACAAATATCCCCCTTTTCCCCTCGACCAATCTCTTGAGACCTACTATTTTTTCAAACATATTAAATGTTGATTTTGTGTATAACTACTAAAAATTATACTATATTAAAAAAATACCTTGATGGTTAGGATATCATAATTGAAAATGAATTATAATTTATCCTTACATATTTGCTTCATTGAATACATTTTTATTATTATATATGACATTGCCACAATGATAAAATACATGGATGTATTTTTTTCCAAGCTTACCAATTAAGTTGTATATGTTTTTTAGTCATTTATCATTAAATATTTATTATTCCTTATTTACTATTCATATATTCCATTGTACATAACCCATAATCAAATAATGAGGTCATACACTTTTTTATTCCATTACATGGGACATGAAGAAGGATATTGTGAATAATACAAAAGATATGATATTTTCTTTAATGAAATGTGTTAATTATTCCTTATTTAATATGGTAATAATATATATATCCCATTAATCAATACTATTGAACTCTCTAGTCCATCAAGACGAGATCACCTATATCTTATGTCAATATAATGTTATTGACATCAGCTCTAGGGTGTTGGAGTTGGGTATTATACAGTTTTTATTAGAGGTATGTTTAGTGAAATCCTTTGGAACTAGATTTTAAATCAACATTGAATATATAGGAATTAGGATAATCGATTATATTATTTCATTAAATTTACAAACATAGAGTTCATTAATTTATGGATCAATATTAAAGATGATTATTAGAAATCTATTTGTTAACCATTATTTAGTGATGGTTTCTAATGGAAGAAATATAATCAACACTTTTTTGTTATTGTTGGAATTTTTGTACTTTGAAATAAAATAATGTTGGTCCTAGTATACTAAATATCATTGCAATATTAGTTTATCTAACTCAGGTTATGATGAATAACACTTTTCATATGGTGAAACCTGTTGTCAAATAACATGACCCTCCAGTTTTGAATCACATCATATGAAATAAACCTACCCTATTTAGTAGAACTACATATAATATATTAGATTAGAAATTGATTATGTCTATAAAAAATATAATACTTGATTTGGGATGTGATGTACATGAAAATTATATTCTAAAAGTATAATGATTGATAAGAGATTTTTATATAGAATGGTCATTTATCCATATCACTAATGAGTTTTATGAAATATAAAATATGAAATGAAATTTTTTTAATTTATTATTCTTCATGAAAAAATTCTATCAAGAACATCTTGGTGAAATAGAGGAGAAGTTCCTCAATTTAATGTAGAATCATGAAGAAATTGTTGTAGAGTATAATGATAACTCTATATGATTAGAAATATTTATTTTGTTCAATATATATAATCTAGAATGAATTATTAACCACATAAATTATTGTATTAAGTGGAGTCTTCAAAGGGAACAATTTTCTCAAATACTTTTATTATATTAAGATATTGTATTATGTTCCATTATGGAAGAGAATGAATTATTTAGATATGAATTTTTGAAGAAAAATCCAGAGATGAAGATTTATGAAAAGTTCTAAAAACGGGAGTACATCATGGAAGAAAAACTGAATGAAGAAATTTCATCATTTAATTTTTACAGGAAGAAAATCCCTTGTAGATTCATAAAGGGAATTTGAGTTTGTTGTAACTAAAAAGATAAGGATCATCTGGCCAGAGACTGTATAGATATAAATGAAATGACTATTATCGATTTTTTTTACAAAATAGAGATGATACATTATTAAAACCAATTTTACATGAATCAAGAGAACATTCCATAGATTAATCAATGGGGGGAGAGGAAAAACATATGGTATTACTCTAAAAATACTATAATTTTATGGAATTGTCATAAAATAAATAATTATCATCTATTTTTTATGTGGAAATTTTTAATTTTATTTTCTGTAAAACAAAACTTTCATATATAAATATATAATATCTTAAAATAATCACAACACCATAATAAAAATAATATTATGATATATCATTAAAAACCTATAGTGGTATAATGGTAACATATAAAGTCCACAACCCTTCAATTTTATTAGGATTTTTCTTCCTAAAAATATTGTACATATTCTTTAAGTTTATTTTTATAAAATTGAATATATTTTATCTATTTTTTTCAAAAAAAATAAAATTTTATAGGATGAGAATTTATATATGATATTTTTTTAAAAAACTTATTATATTCATTCAATGCGAGGTTGGTCTTGATCTCCCAATAGAAATTATATCCATCATAAGGGTTTTACAACCTATTAATTAGGGGTATTTTTATTATATTTTATTAGTGACACAATGTATCTATATTTTTATATTGTACATGAGTTTTTTTATTTATTTATATAATATTTTCCTTCTCTACAACAAAATAGTGAAGTTGTGTTTCCAATAGAATACATATATAGTTCTACCAATATTTCAAATAATACATTTAAAATGTCCAAGATTGAGTTAATGAAGTTAAATAATAAAATCCAAGAGTTTCTAGAGAAGGTATTCACTCAAAATAGTGCTTCACTTTGGGATGAACAAGTTGTTTTTATTAATAATAATGGTTGTTAAATGGATCAATGTAATGGTAATAAAGAACATAAAAAATCTATTAATAATATTTATCATCTACACCATATTGATTATCTATTTGATTAATTATGAGGATATAAATATTTTTTAATTATTGATATTTAATATAGATATTATCAGATAAGTGTTAAAAATTAATGATATACCATATAAAACCATAGATATGAGGTATGGTAAATATTGATTTTTATTAATGTCAATTGGAATTACTAATTCTTTTAAAATATCTTTATATTTAATGAAAAGAACCTATAAATAATACCTTAACATTTTTTTGGTATTATTTATAGAAAATATTCGTATATATTTAAATATTATGATTGTGTATGATGATCATTTGAGTTTTTTTGGATTATTATAATTAAAGAGAATCTACATATCAAATTTAACAATTGTTAATTTTATCTTTAGAAATATTTATTCTTAGGTCGTATAATTTCAAAATTGGTCATATTGGGAAACACTTCAAAGGAAAATTGTATTAAACAATGTACTAGACAAACCACAATAACTTATATTTGCATATTTATTATATTTAATATATAAAAATGATAAATTGAGATATATATATCTGAACTATCAAATAAACTCACCAATTGACTCTAAAAGGGTTTAAATACTTTTGAAATGATGAATGATATAATAATTTAAAATAACTAAATGAAAGGAATCTTGGTGTAACTATACCTAAAATATATTTTAGTTCATAAGTTTTTGTGAATAAAATTTATGTATACCAAAACGTAACATGATGTATACACATACAAAATGATATGGTGATAACTTATACTTCTCAACAATTCAAAATTCTTGAGAAAAATTACATGACTCATTCTTTGGAGAGAGAATTGATATATTTTTCATTAATGATTTAGAAAAATTATTATTATTCTGAATGGTGTGATGTATATAGAAAATAAAATCGTAAATTATATATTTACATTGAAAGAGTTTAATATGTACTAAATAAGGTGGCTCAAGTTGACAAAATATTACGACTACTCAATACATTACTATTATATAATAGAAAAAATATGACTTATAGAAAACCACACATTTCATAAAAATATATTACATCAGAATATATTAATATACATTACATAGCATAATTACCAATGCCATAAAAAATTATTTCTAGTACCATTAAAATCATGGAAGCATAAAAAAAATTCATACGAGTTTTACATCATCTTCAAATAGAGTTCCTCAAAAGTAACCACCTAATTAGCATTAAAACATAAGGTACCATACTTCATAACATTGGGATGGGAAATAAAAAAAAGGGTGATCATAGATGACAATAAATGGTAAATTAGGGAGATAAATATGCATAAAATGATAATAAGTGTTTGATATAATGAGAATTAAATATGAAAACCAACCCCTACATTTCAATGATTATAATATTATGTAATGGTATAATGAATGGAAGTTCATATTTCATGATTCATAATGTAATCAAAGAACATGATCCATGAGATAATTACATTGAAATTATACATTGAATTTTGGTCTACATAGAGGAATTTTAAATAATTATCATAGTATACAAGTATCATTACCAGGACTATAATAGTGGATTTAGTTAACTCAAAAACAGTCATTGTAATGAAGGTTCTTTACCAATACTGTCATTGTGTATTGTTTTCACTCTGAAAACCAATATAGTAGTCATGGATCACTCATACAACTGTCATAATGGAAAAATTAAATTACTAAACAAGGGTAACTTTCAATTCCATCCCTCTTAATCTTATTATATATCACTCATTACCCAATTCATTAGAGGAAGATATAGTTTCCATCAATCACATAATCAAAATAATACAAACGTGTTTCACAATATCATAAAACACTAAAAATATCAGAATATATTAATATAATTATTCTATGTAACACATTTATCATATATCAAACCATGAAGAGAAATGGGTTCCCTAATCATATCATTATTGGACAACCCATTAAAATGAAAGTGGTTTCATAAAATAATTTTTTCATAAAAAAACCAATGAGAAAAATAATAATGATGGTTTCATCAGATCGTATCCCATTTAATGATTATGTAATGCCGAAATATATCATCTTATATGAAAAATGATTTTGAATGAAAAATATCTTGTAAATTTTCCTAAATAAAATAACCATTATTTGAAAATAATTTTTTAAAATTAAGAAATACAATAAATCTTTAATTAATAGTTTTTTATTAAAATTACCATGATATATTATAATATAATAATGTAATAAAATATTTTCCAGGATTGTGGTAAATTCGGTTCATTCCATACACATTGAAAGTAATATTCCTTTCAAATTTCCATTTAAATCCCAACATAATTTATTTAGAAAATAACCCAAATATTATTTTGAAAACAATTATATAGTCAAAATGGGAAAAAATTATTCAATTAATTATTTGGATAATTTTTTTTAAAAAAAATTCAATCATTTATAGATAACATTTATATTGTAGAAATAGGGTTTTTAACCAAAGAGATAAATAAATTCAATTATATTAAAAATATTTCTTTTTGTTTCAAGAGTATATGATGAGAGTAATATAAAAGTAAATTAGGTATTATCAAGAAATAGTCATACTATAAGAGCAGTAATGAATTTATTTAGATTTAGATTGAAATATTTCATCCTAAGAAGTATTAATATAATCAATCCCGATAAGAGAATAAATTATTTCATAAAACCCTCATAACATTTTAAACATTGGAATCAAAAGCCTCGTGAAAGAATAAAATTAAGGGAAAATTATAATATGTGAAAAATAAATTAATTAATTGTATAACATGTATGTGGGTATATATATACAACTTATAAAAGAAGATATTGTTTTAATATAACGTATGTCCCAAATTAAAAAATTTGAGACAAAAATACCTTACCTTTAGTATCAAAATCTTTTTTACACAATGAAATATCATTTATTAAATAGATATTTTTTTATAAATCCATTAAAAATTCATAGATACATATTTCAAACCATATATGATTTACAAATTTCATTTTATTACCATCTTATTAAAAATTTATTAATAAAATAATTTTTTGGTTATGAGCATTTTTTTATGTATGTCATGATTTTTTATTTTCAAGCCCTTTACCTTGATAAAAATATCCTATGTAGTCACTTAATATGTATGTATAACATTATAAATTATATAAATATCTTATATAATAATTTTAGAATTATATATAGTAATCTATTAAAATTAGAGATAGAAAATCATTTACATCATTTTCAAAGACAGTAGGTTGTTTGTACACCGGAATTCATTTTCTCTTTTAACTATTGATGAAACAAAATTAATGTAAATAATTTATTACCCTTATAAAATAATTTTTACAACATATTTATCACATATTTTCATTCAAACGTAACTTATTACTTTTGTTGTTGTGTGTATATAAATAATGAATCATGTCGCGTTGTTTGGCGGTAGTCAACCATAAAGACCCGCAATATTAGGATTTTACCAAGAAATAGACACTAAGATGAAATATTTAATTTCAATAATATATATGAATTATTATGTTAAAAATATAATATAAATATTGTATATACATCATTTAATCAATACATGAAAAGTGGCGATGAATAATTAATTACATCAATTCGCATAGTGGTAGTCCCTCATAAACACAATCAACAATTTCAGTTCCAATTTGATAGAAGAGTGTAAGGAAATATTTTTTGTAGTTAAGATAATAAAATATAATTAAATTTCATATATGTTTTATATTATAATAGTTTAATAATATTTTAAGGATGTGGAAGAATAAATAAAATGATAAGGCATGGTTATGAGGTATTCCTCTTCTTTAGATAACAACATTATGTTAATACCTAATGGTATCATATGATAATTTTTTAACCAAAATAATGACTCTAGGATATGGTAAGGGACATAAAAATGTTTTTGGGTAGGTATTGGATGAAAAAAAAATTATTAATTCAAGGACAAGATATGAGAGGACAGATAATCATTTATGTGGTGAATGGAACAAATTTAAAAACTACTTGAAAATTGACAAAAAATCCAAATTCATAAATTAATTACATGGAAAAAATTATATAATGATCATATATTCTAATATTGGAAGGATACTATTCAATTTTTTTTAGATATTGTTATTCATAATAATTTTATTTTAAATCATACCATTAGAAATTTATGTTAACCCTTAGAAAACTAGTTTTAACATTATACATGATAATGATTTTCTACGTTTTCCTATTAATTTTGACAACAATTGAGTTTAATAGATTATATAATATTAATTATTATTCATGATATTTAATCCATTCTCAAAAATAATTTGGAAAATTTAATTTAAAAATACTCCAAGAGAGGCGATGAAAAAAAAATTCAAAAGAATTAACATTCAACATTTAAAATATTTTAAAACTATAATTAAATTAAAATTGAATGAAAACACATGAATTTTATTCTTAATGATATAATTGAATTAATTTTACATTTAAACAAATATTTTGACAAAAAATATACATATAAAATTTCTATAGTAAATTTCACTTTTCAAGAAAACAATCATTTTTTACTATTCATCAAAAATTATTCTTTTCAGAAAAATAAAAACAATTAACTATATGAACATTTAGAAATTTTTATTAAAAAAATTTATTTAATTTTTTATAATAGAATTTATAAATTTTTCATAAATTAATTTTATTATTTCAAAAATAATAAATAAATAAATTTTTTTCTGAAAAATGTAATTTCAAAGCATATAAGGGCTTTAATAAAAATTATGTAATTACTTATAAATTTAATTTCTTTATCTAAAACCATTATATTTAATATAAAAAATATATTTATTATTATTAGGACTAGAATTTTTAAATTGTATATTATACAAATATTGTTCATATAATAGTATTAATTGATTGTAATGGTTGGTTGAAGCCCGGTGTTGCGTGAAATGAAATCTCCCAAGGAAATTAATTTCATAAAAAATATATTCCCTAAAATATTGGGGTGTTATATTCTACCTCCCTATCCCATTAAAATTATTCTCTGTATTTAAATTCATCACTTTGATATAATGAATGATTATTTGTTTTCCTCATTACATCCCGAGGTTACCACTAAGCTTCTAAAAGCTTATGGTTTCACCACAAAACATTGTACATGTGAGTGGTTATTTTTGTATAAATTTCTCTCTGAACAAAATTATATTCCCCATTTTCCTCATATAAAGTATAATCCTATTATAGAATAACTTTTGGTATTAGTACATGCGACATATTGGGAATTTACATCCTCGGGAGAGATACATAGAACACATCATGGATATAGGAGAGGATTGATGAGAGGACCAATCGATAAGCTACAATCCGAATATGACCAATAACTTCAGTGTGTATATATTAAAAAAAATTGTAGAACATGTTTTCTAAGAACATCATAGGTTCAAAATAATCCATTTCATGAATATTTAACCTTTAACAACCTCTATATATTGAAAAAAATTAAAATCCAAAAATTAAAAATATTTTCACTAAATTTTAAATATTAAATTTTTATTAATCCTCCCAAATAACTATAGCACCTTGTGTATCATTGAAAATATTTAAATACATTGATATAATATTCTCCTCAAACATTGTAATATCATATGTTTCCTATAAAATTTTAATGAAAAAATAAATCCTATAAAAAATTAACTCATTCACCATTCCTTAAAAAAATCACATATCACTTATTATATTCCATATATCCTTAAATATTTAAAACTCTAACAACGATAAAATAAAATGATATTTCAATTTCAAACCTCATCCCAAAGGGGCATGTGCCATATCTTCCCAGGCCCGACTTTAATAGGCCAAGGGATGGCAAGTAGCACAGAGTAGAAATATCACTAACATGGGATTCGTTATCATATCTACATAGACAGACAAAAATATTTAAGCATAATAAAAAGCAAAAATGTAAAAACATTGATCAACCATGTATGGATACATCAAAATCCCACAACTACCATACGATAGGAAGGAAATGAATGAAATCTTTTCCAAATAAAAACCTACATAAAGACAAAAAACAATCCTAACCTGAATGTTATACTGAGAAATAATGTAAAAAATACCCCAGAACAACCCTATATCAATCATTTCTTAATAAACACTATCTAGTCCTAATCCATCATTGAATATTACATATGGTCAATTATCTACGCAAGACAAAACATGTGTGGGAAAATCCCATACCACGGTGAGTATAACAATGCCCAATATAACACCCCGTAACAACAAGCCATTAAGAAAAATAATTAAAGTTACCTCTATATTGATATATATCTATAGAAAAAATAATAAGAATATCCAGATATATAGAAAAGAAAAATAGTCTAAAGGTAATTCGAAAGCATAATGAAAGATTCAAATTTTAAATTGTTGGTTCCACAATTCACTCATTTGGGAGAACACTCTCCTGGGAATTCTAACATTGACGATGTATGTCCAAGATCTAGTTCTCAATGGGTCTCTCTATTCGATGTATAAAAATGAATTATAAAGATGTATGATTCAAATAAGAGGATCACACCCAAGAAAATACGGTATACAAAAAACCCATCCAATATTAACACAATAAGTAGAGGATCTACACCTACATTGTATTGGTTATGATGATATGAAAAAATCACCCTAGGGCGTGAATATGAATATATGGTTTCACTACGAGCCTCACCGAAGTATTCCAACAACTATATATAATAATCCCTTATGTTTGGATCGATATCATACGAGTATGAGGTGATTCCTTAAAACCCCATTATAAATGTATATGGGAAACATACCCTAACAAAAAATATTGATGAAATAGTGTAAAATGTATTAAATCCATCTATTAATATGTGAACGATGTGTAGTATGGTTACTTGTTGTGTCTCTTTAACCCTAGTTCCCACCAATATAAATAGACAAAATCCCATGTCTATTTCCATTTAACTGTACAAAACATTGTGAATACTCATTTTCTCTTCCCATGTACCAATACACAAATAATCCCATGGACATTTTTCATGCCTAGGTCCATTTTGGAGTATACAAGGTGTCAGATTCTCAAGTACGTTAGCCTGTGTTTTCGTAAACTCTGTTGTACATGTCGAGCCATTGGGTAGAGACCACACACCATGTGATAGGTCCATCAACAATGTGATATTGGAAATTATATAAAACCATAATCACCACAATAAGTTTCCCACATTCCATGAAATCATGTATTACATGCCATGTGGTATAGGTTTTTTTAAAATGACAATTCCTCCTTCCATGCATGCCTGCATAGATTCTACCTTGAATTCCATCCTCACTCATGCTATAAATTAATGGTCTGTTTTGAATGAACCACACCATGTCGGTTTTTAGGATATATGACCTTAAGTCCATTGAGAGATCATCCTGACTCTTCATTAGTCATTATTTATAAAGGAACCTAAAATCTATCATCCAAAACCATCCAATTCATCACTTCTTCTATCATCACAGAATCATTTCATCATTATTAACCCAAATCTAAAATATCAGATCATTTTTAAATGAAATAGGTTCCAAATGATCAATTCATTTAGATATTTTGATTCATGGTCCCAATAATGAAACACTGTAATAAATGAATAATCTGAGAAGAATAGATTTAGAACAATCGGGTTGAATGAACCGCGGTAAATGTTCTTTCCAACCTATATGATTTTTCATTAGAAAAAAATTAATCTATATATATTAGTCACAAATAAATTCATCCAAATATCTGTTATTGTTACCCATCCCTAAAAAATCGCATTACATGAATCAGTAAATTTTTTATTGATCCATGTTCACCATATAAATGAATTTGGGGAAAGAAAACCAAATCAAAAAATTGTACTACATAGATTTGGATAGATCAATGATGATGAAAATAGAATATTCGGGATCATAGTTGATATGTTTTTAATTCCCTTTGTACTGGTCATCAATATCAAATCTAGTAATTTTCATACAATGGGATCTCCGCCTACATCTCTAATGGATCTCATCAATTCAGAGGTTTATTTGACTAACTCTATTCATTTTCCATAAGTGGATTTTTAATGAAGTAACTTATTCTGCTACATAAAAAAATTAAAATAGTTTAAACAGATGTTTTATTAATTTTATGTACATGATGAATTTTCCAAAAATTCCATGCACCGACCCAGATTATCTCATGCCAATGGCTAAAACCCATTCATTTAACCTAGTATTACCAAAGGATTTCTGATCTGATCCATTATTTATAATTTATGGAACATTTTTAGTTTAAATTTAATCATATTCTATTTATGAAATTTAATATATTTAAAAAAATTATCTAGGAACACAATGTCACAAAATCCCATACATTTCTAGTGTGTGGTATAAAAAATATCCATAAAATATTCAAACTTAATTCATGGAAAACATGATTCCATAAATTCTCTCCTCCTTGGGGCTTCACATCCTAAAAATCTATAAAATGGTTACAAAAAAATTGTGGGTACTGAGCATGAATACGAGCCTAGAACGCCCATGTTCTCTTTTGAATACTCTCGCGCTTCTAATAGACACGTAGTAAAGGAATCAATCACTCATATAGGATCTCATTATGTCAATCCTCAATCTCCTCTGAATACATAGCTAATGCAGACCCATCCATGATGGCGAGATCACCCCTGTTGAAAACATCGAATTTTTCATGAACATACATCATCTTCGGTGACACCTGTTATACATCATGCACCAAGTCTAAATGTGGATGTAGAGCTTATTGGTACACAACATCACCAACTAAACTCAGTATCACTAATGTCCCAATTAATCCTAAGGATAGATAGTCACCCCAATCAAATCATTGTAGTTAACGTCGAGGTGAGATCCGTAGTAACAGATGGTCTCTCTCCATGAATTCCAAAGGCCATAATCATCTATACTCATAAAACATTTGATAAATATTCATTTTCCTCATCACGTCATGGATGATCATTATGTTCTTAGTAGTTTCTCAAACCATATCTTGTCCCATAAGTAATGAATCTCGTAGGATGCTCCAACAAAGTGGTGATCTACATGGTTTTCCATACAAAGCCATAAAAGGTTCCAAACTGATGGTGTAATTATAGTTGTTGTTGCAACAAAACACTTCTAGTGATAGGTGATCCTACCAACTATAACCATAGAAAAAAATTCAAGATTTTAGCATTTCCTCTAGGACATTAGTGGAACACTTAGTTTAGTAATCAGATTGGGTGTGAAATGATGTCCTCAAGCATAACTGAGTCCCAACTGCCTCTATCATTTTCATCCACAACCGGGATATGATGAATGTATCACAATAATAAATGTTCACCGATGAAATTTTATAGAGCCATTTCATCTCTTATACATATAGATTTCATAATCCCTCTACTGAACTCCACTCCCAAATAGATAGGAAGTGGGCCGACAAGGTGAATTTTTTTATGATCACCCTGATGACATCATGTCTCCTAGATTAATGTGGTAATCCTGTCATTTTCCATGGATATCCCATCCCATTTCCATAATGAAACCTCATGTGGTTGAGTTAATCTAGCTAGAACATAGTTCTAGGCCTTCCCATTCTAAAAAGTGTGGCATGATGAGACAAAATCTACGACTCCCATATTAATCACTGGCCACCAAAACTAATGTTGGAGGTCCTGGAACATCTATGCCACACTGTAACATAATGAAAAAATTGATATATGAAACAATATCAGAACCTCTTCCCAAGAAAATCATAGGTATCATCACGTGCCCTATAAAAATAAACACATGCTACCACCTTCTGAAAATCCATCAGGTTCATGTTTAGTGGATATATAAGTACACATGGATTCATAGTTAGTATCCACAAGTTGTACATGCCAAACTCGTTACAATAGTTTAGAGATGAAAACTATTGAATGACGGTATGCTTCTCTATCTCCATATACAAAGGACAATTGTAAGAATTACATCTTCTCCAACACCTAATTCAATAACTGAAAACAACATCTCCTTCTAAAATTATTTACTACCACAATCCACATACCAGGAGAATAAACAATTTCGATGTCACAATCCTGGAGTATCTCTAAACATCACATATATTTCATGTATGTATCCTTCTAAGAGAATATTTATTTGGGAAACTTTTGATCATAATAGATGAATACTACCCAAAAATATGGAATTCTATCCACATCATTAGTGTGACGATGCCACTACTAAATCAATATCCTCAGTAGTGTAGTTTTTCTCAAGTGTTTTCAACTGATGTTAAAGATAAAAAGTTCCCACCATCCATTGTATCCAAAAAACCAAAACCATTTATTTATGTGTCCCTAAATAATACATACTCAACTCCATCCTCAATTTTGGGGCAATCAACAAACTCTTCCTCAACTTCTGAAAATACCAATGGAACCTCTCTATAAAAAAGAAAGGCTTCCCCTTTAAATTCAACACAGTCATGGTTTATGATATCCTAAATAAATCACCTCTGAATCTCTGATAATATCCTCCCAATCCATGGAATCTAATTACCTCCATCATGCTCTTGGGTAGAACCCATGCTAACACTAGCTCATCATTGGCTGGGTCCACTTCCACTCCGTCTGGTGAGATAACATGTTTTATAATGTTGATAGCCAGAATCTAGAACATACACATAGAAAGCAGTCCAATAATTTAGTTATCTCGATCTAAATTTACAACCATACTCTATTGTATCATGTTCTCCTCCTCATATTCCGAGTACATGAGTATATCATCAATGAGGACTACCATAAACCTATCAAATAAAAATTTAACATTTTAGTTAATGAGTAACACGGATAATATTTTGGAATTAGTCATGCCATATGGAATCACCATGTACTCAATTTGAACATAGAGGCATTTGAATGTCTTATTTATTATGTCCCCATCTCATACTCATAATTGGTGATAGCTTAACCTGAGGTCAAACATAGAGACTCGTAGAGCCTATCTCAATAGATAAAATAATAATTCCTTCTTTGGTAGTGGATTCTTGTTATTCATGAGAACTTATTTCAAGAGCTGGTATTACACATAGTACTTCAAGGTTCATTTATTATTTTTTGCGAATACAAATACGGTAGACCTGTGTGAAACACTGCGTCTATCAAATCCCTTAATCTAAAAGTCCTCCAACTTCACCCACATCTCACAAAACTCATGGGATCCATCTGATAAAATCGAAACAATATCAGTTACATCCCAATGTATTGATAAATTTATATGTCTATCCCAGTACAGGGAGGTAAACCTAGAACATCTTTAGAAAATACATCATCTTACTCCACCACAACCACATGGAACAGAAAACTCATTACATCTACTGCCCCAAGGGCTATTCATTCCAACTGATGAGTAATCTATTACACCCCCTTATGCATGAGTCTACCCTACACTATCTGGGATTTCTTTTCACCAACATCAGAAATAAAGTTTCCTTAATTGTGGGAACATAACATCCTCTACCTGAAACAATCAATCAATTCATAAACTATAGAAAACTAGTCCACAAATATGATGATGTTGTATTTTCTCATAAAAACAATACAATGAGATTCTGATAAAAACTCTTTCCACCATGAGTTAAGTCACACTATTAGCACAAGGGTCTGATCACTAAGTCATCTCTTATTTGAGTCTCCAAGCATAAGGGTCAAGCCAAGGGCTCAACATGAATATCTATTTCTGGAATCAAACTTGTGTAAAAATATTTATGAATATAACATGTGTTTATAATTAACAAATATAAATAGGGAAGAAATATATAATATTTAAAATCAGTCATGAATCATTGGGGTCGTAATCGTTGTCCACCTTTAGTTATCCTAACACTTATCCTTCATCTCTTTGATCCTGGTGTGGACCATCTAGGGTTGTGGTGGTAATTAAAAAAAATATCCCACCTCCTCCTGCAGCTCCTCCAACTCCTCTACCCTAATGTCCAACTTACAGTGATGTTTGTTCGAAAAACATCTTCTTCCCCAGTGGACCCTCAACTATCCATATAGAAAGAATAATTAGGGTTAAAAAATTTTTTGTTAGACGCCTCCTACCTTAACATGATTAGAAATGAATCTCTATATTATTACTAGACCCACCATGTGATCCATTAACCAAATATCCTCCATCCCTTGACTCATCTTGAAGCATCTCTCACGTTTAGGTCACCGATATTGACTTGGAATCCATTCTTTCATAGTTTCATGCCTGAATTTACTACTAATATAAACTTATGGATAAATATTCTCTACAATGAAAATATCATACAAATATCTCTCTCTATCACCCCAACATTGGTCGGAATGAACAGATGTACAAAATTATCTCAGATTTCCCTATGAATACTTAACTTTATTGACTGTACCCTAAAGAACATGTCACTAACCATATCCATCGTGCTCTAGGAGATGTTTGTAAACCTCACTTGATACTCAACTATTGTATTAATTCCGTTCTACTGGTACTAAGGCACCTAGATATGTATTGGATGCATCATAGCTCGAGAGATATCCTCTCTAAAAATGTACTCAAATTCTTACCACACTTAATTTTCCTCTTCATAAGATTGGGTTACTAACCCCTACCATCATCTTCTTGAACCATGGATAAGGCTCCCTATAATTATCGCCATATGATATTCTACTATCCTAATAATATATAAAACATAGTTCACTGCCATAAGAAACATCTCCTCCACCTATGGGTGGGGATCAACGTGGATCTTGAGGGCTCTATATCAGTGAAACTCATGAAGAGAGCATAGTTTCTACACCTCATCCACTAGTACTACATGTTCCACGTGCTTCTCTACATGTTTTGGTTCATTGGTGCACCATCAGGAGGTAGAATCTCAAGAATTAGTCTCTATTTCAATGTATCATCGCTCATTAGATCATTATCGTGATCCTGATGTTCAACCTTTGAAGGAATACATTACCGTTGCATCATGAAATTAATATTATTTATCATGGTCAATGAGTAGATCAAGAGATATTTCTCATGAAGTATATGTAAACAAAAAACAAATCATATATGATCCATGTACCATTGTTTTATCTTGAAAATTATTTTATCATGTACTTATTCTAAATGTAGGTGATCATAGTCCTATTGTATGGATACGTCAGCCACCAAACAAACACAAGAGTCCCTAGCTAGGAATCCAAATGCACAACAGTTAACTCTATTTCCACAAGCAAATCTCACATACATTTGTTTTATTTTATAACCTTTTTCTATTGTTACACTTTTTCATGACCAATCCCAATTCGTACCATGTTGCAACTCCCCAAGCCTTACTTCAATGAGCTAGGGGTTGGTGATGATTGTTTAGAGGGCATACCACTAATAAGGGAGGCCATAGATTATGTACATGTACACACAACCACATATCCAATCCATAAAGAATGATGTTATTTAAAAAAAATGAATATCCATGAATTCATACATCTATATCCCACATCCAGATTAAGATATAATGTAATGAAATGGGAATATGTACCAATACAATCCCACTATAATGAGTCTAAAAATAATACCAATAATAATGAATTATTAGGGACTTCAATCGAAAATATGTTTGGACATAATATTGTCTTTCTGGTCTCACTAAGCATCTTTTTTTCTTGGTTAATATATGACTCTATCAAAAGGAAAAAAAATTCACAATAAATGGAATGTGTGGGAAAATCCCATATATGGTGAGTATAGAAATAACCATAAAGAACCCTCTAAACCAAAAATCATGTAATAGAATATGTAAATTCATCTCCAAACAGACATATATCTTTAGAAAATATAACAACAATATCTAGATATAAACAAAAAGGAAAAATAGTTAAATGGTAATTTGGAATAGTAATGATAGGATCAAATCAATCTTGATGGATCCACAAAGCACTCAACTAGGTGCACACAATCCTGAGTCTTCTAAAACTGATGAAATACTTCTGATAGGTAGTGCTCATTAGATATCGCCATTAATATATACACTATAACATTGATGCCCATGTCGTGTCGGTTATGAAAATTCCAGGAATGTCACCTAAGGTATGAATACAAATAGATGATCTTAATTTGGGCCTCATGGAAAGATTACAAATACTCTATCAGTGAAGTCATATTGAAGGGATCACTGTCCTAGTCATAAGAGTCGATTCCATAATAACCCTCACTGAATAGATATGGGAAATTTTCCCTAATTAAAAACTAAATTTAATAGAGGAAAATAAATTTAAAACAAATTTTAACGATTAAAAAACTGGTAGTATTGTTACAAATCATGTTACTTCGACCCTAATCTATTCCTATATAAGTGGCCCATGTCTTATGCCTATGTTCATGTAATATTACATAAAATTCGGTGTTCCCTTGTACACATATAATTTACCAGTACATATCATATCCTGTGTAAATTTTCCATGTTCATATCTATGTGGGAGAACACATCATGTCAGATACATGTGTACTCTAGCTTGGGTTCATGTAACCCCTAGGTATATGACAAGACACCCAAGAGAAAACACACACTGTGTGATAGTGAGAAACACCATGTGATAATTATCGTTCATTGAAACCCTAGAAACCGCTAGGAGGGGCCCACACACTATGTAATCTAAATTATGCATCAGGTGATTTACATTTTTTAAAAGAAACTGGATCTTCCTTATATGCTTTCCCATGCTGTGGGAGCCTCGAAATCCATCCTTATTCATACTGAAAATCAAGGATATGTTCCGGAAGAACATAACCAAGGTTGTTTACTAGATATCATCCCATCAATCAATTTTTACATCTTCATAGTCCATCATTTTTTATTTTTCACCAATGAAAATGAAACCAGGTAAGAAAACCCATCTGATTTGTCTATGCTTCTATCATCACACCACCATCACAATGTGTCAATACTAGCTCTACAATAATGTACCATTGTACCATGAAATGTGTTAAAAATGATTGATTCATCATGATACACAATACCATATGAAAATATTATAATGGTTATGATGAATGATGAATCTGTAATGAAAAGTATGAGAAAAATCATGAGGAGAAAACCACATTCATTGGTCATGTCTGCCACAATTTCATACTATTGTAATAAAAAACAAAGAGATGTTAATTAATCATAATGAAATTATGAGAAATCATAATTAATGTAAGAAATACAAAAATATTCATGATGTGTGGATCAATCTATTTTTTTGATGGATTTTTTTCCTTATAGATACAAAAATGGATAAAGAAAACCAAATCCAATAAACATCCTTTCTTGATTTAGATCAATCAAAGATAAATAATAGTGTTGAACAATGATCATTGTGGAGATCCTTTAAATTTTCTTGAAATCGTTCATTGATCAATGATTCATTTTTATTTCTTAAAATAGATATCCTCCAACAGATCCAATGGCTCAATTCAATTTGTAGGGTAATGTGGAAAACCTTACAAATTATTCATAAGAATATTTTTAAAGGGGAAAATTTGTTCATTCCATCAATATAAAAATACAATAATTTACTTAATTGGTATGTTGATTTTTTTCCTACGATGAATTTTCCCCATATTCCATGTGTCGAACATGTTTATGTAGAAAATCGGGTAAAACCCATGATCTAAAAATAATGGTTCCCTATGATTTCTGTTTTCAGACCCAATTTAGGAGTTATACATCTTTTTCTAAAAAACTAAATAGATTTCATATTTAATACATTTAATATATTTCATATATTTACTCTAAGAACACTAGGCTTTGGAATCAAATTCCCTATCAACACCTGGTCAAAAACATAATATATACAATATCCAAAAATAATACATGGAACATCTAAGTCACTATAATGATCAAGTAATTACGAGGATCCAAGGTAGTCAATACTATCATATTTAATTTATCCACACCCATAATCTAATTTTCTGAGAATCAATATATGAATATTGTGATCAAATTAAAGGGTAATATTACCTTAATCATGTGATTTACATAAAAGATGAAAATTCCATTAAATAGCTTTTCTAGGTTATCAATAGCATTCATCATATTCTCATAAATCCATATTTGAAAATTTTACAATTAAAAAAATTATATATTTCCTGATTCATATAAAAAAAATTTGTATTTCCAATTCATAAAAACATAAATCATCCAACTTCATTCATAAACCATTTACATGAGTCTTCGTCTTATTCATTATTACCAAGTTCCATTCATATTCCATTCATAACATATACATTAACAAAATATAACCATTATACATTCAACCATGTTTATCCTATTTATGAAATTTCCCCCAAGAACATTAATTTTAATAATTTTCAGACATTCCACATTTAAAACATTCATCTATTGATAAAACATTAAGGACGACAATATCCCCATCCTATGCATTAACTGAAAATTTCACATTCCATGGGTAATTTATTAGTATGCTACCATATTAGCCACATATAAAATATCTTTTCAATCATTTGAGACATTAGATTGTTTGTTTCTTCCAAAATTATTGACATATAGAAAAAATAATCATATTTTTTCCATGGGATTAACCATCAATGCTCATAGAAAACTCTATCATTATCATATATGGTGTGTCTAGTGGTAGGTGTAACATCCTCGATCCAGGTGCGTCATAAAGGATCCCCGATCTGGGTTTTTTACATAAATATAAAGGCATTTCCCCAATTTTCGGTGGCTATTGACTACCAGTGAGGGCTAAGGTATGATAATGAGGAAACTATTCCCTCCTTGTAAGGGTATAAATTAGAGAAATAAAATATTAAACAATAGTTAAAGCAGTAATATCATAATAAATAATTAAAAAGAGGATGACTGGTAGTAATAAAACACTGGATTATATATAAATGATTCATGTCACATATGTCTAGGAATAAATCCAAACAAGTTAATATTATTGAGATACATTATAGAATCCAATATATAGAAAAAAGTAAACACCATCCGCATCGGAAGCCTCAACATGGCCCCTTTCTCTCTAGCCCAGTCATCAATCATGTACCTGATAAATAAGGGAGGTTTACCTTATCCATACCTACAAACATATAATTAGTTTCGGTAAAAAACATGAACCAATCATGTTGTGAGATGAATCCAAGTTGGAAACTTCCAAATTATCTATGCCAAACAATCCATGAAAACACATATAAAACATAATATGAAAAATGAAGAAACAAACTAGGAAGTACACATAAGTAAACAATAATATAGTTTTTCAATACATTCATTTAAATTTATTATTAACCCATTGGATCATGTAACCCTAAGATCTAGCCTAAGCTATGTATCCCCTATGTAATGTAATGAAACTGATTTCTAAGAAAAAAATCTTAACAATTAAGTAAAACTGATTCTAATCTTGTGATTTGGCTTGGCAGACTATTCACAATCATTTATCTATTCATAAATGATTCCATGGGAAAGTTCGAACATGCGGTTCTAACATAGAATCAATTCAATAAAGAATGATAACCATCTAGTAAATTTCCTTGAGTCTAACCCCATTGTTCCCACGTATTATAGATAATTAACAACCGAACTTCTTGGAAGAAATCACAGTCAATACCCATAGGTCAACATGAAACTAATATATTATAAATAACCACCTTTGTAGAATTCATAGTAAATACCCCTGGGTCAACATAACATAAGTTAATTATAAATGGCTTCTTAGGTATCATTCATGTTTAATACCCATAGGTCAACACAGCATAAAAATAATAATGATTAGCTAGGAAGCACTAAAGGTCAAACCCAAATAATTATACAATAACACTTTGGTAGATCTCACGGTCTATCCACTTTAGGATGATATCACAGTCCAATCCTATTTAGTCAACAATCTCAATGCATAACAGATGCATTTCATATAATCCAACAAACTCTATTCGAATCAAGCAAGGCTTGGAAAATAAAGAACGCCTCAAGGAAACATAGACTAAATGGACTCTACTATAAACTGAGAGAAACACACCCATGGGGTGTCCTGTAAAAAAGTTATCTAACCAAAAAAATAATAAAAATGCCTTTTTAAATCAATAAAACCATATAAGGTATTAATAATTGTTAAATTAAAAATATAGTAATACCCTATAGTTGGTATTCAGTAATTTTAGCATATATAATCCAACGACTATAAAAAAAGGTACATCTTACCTATTTCATTGTCGTACAATCGATATAATTGACCGTCGACCCTTAAATAGTTATAAAATGGCGTAGATCTTAAAAAAGCGAATATTTATCTTCCATAAATAAATCATGAGATATGAATAATTAAGAAGAAATTCTCTTCAGTTTTCAAGAGCTCACATGTGGTATTCAAAAGCACCTAAAGGTTTCTAAATTGGAGCTTATACAGAGAATCGAGAGATCAATCATTGTTATTCGTTCCCTTGCACTCAAGTACAAAACATGGGAAGAATATGTTTGTTCAGGACATGATATTTGACCCCTCTCTGATATATCAACTAAAAATAAAATTACATGACAAATTCATTTAAACTGAACATCGTGTATTAGCCTCAACTAGCCCCCAACCTACATAGTCTTCTTAGTCAGCACAAGGATATATACTCGGTCATCACAAGACCTGTATGCAACCATATGTGGTCACTTGGAACATTCTACGTATACATAAGTACATGGAGTGCACTTATTAAAAATAAAATTTCCTCTTTTTTCATCAAAAAAACCAAAAATCAAGATCTATACCTTATTTATATATCCATGTTCTTATAAAGTTCCCCCGATAAATCATTTTCCCCAAATTTTCCTTCCAAGGGTGGTGAAGAAGAATCAATGAACAACTCCATCCACTGTGATCGTATATTAGCCTCCCATTCACAGTTCATTTCCTATAATAATCTATGTCTCCATATCACCCGTACCAAAGAAACAGACTGGCCACAAACAACCATTCTGCAGAAATCCCGAATCATAATAAAGTTCTCCTAGAAGGATTCATCCACCTCTAACTCAAACTCATCATGTTAAAAAACATGATATGGGTCTAAAAACTAATGTTGTGGCAGATAAAAATGAAAGACATCGTATATAGACTGGTACATCTGAGATAACTGCAACTGATAGGAAACCCGCAAGACTCTATCCAGAACCTCAAACAACCAGACATATCTCGGTGAATGTTTTCTCTATCTCATAATCCTCTAGTTTCCTATACTTTATGTTACATGTAGGAAAAAGTTAACTCTAAACTCAAACTCATGAGGACATCTCCATTGATCAACAAAACATTTTTGGTGAGATTGTGCGATAGTGGCCCTCTTTTTAATCAACTCCACCTGTTAAGTGGTCTCCTGGACAGGATGATATCCTAGCATATCTCTATGTCTTGACTCCAAAAAACATATGGGAGATCTACATGGAATAACGTAAAAATAGTCATAAGTTTCTTTTTAAATTATTTCCTAAAAAAATTGTTTTATGAAAACTCTACTATGGGAACATGTAACCCCCATAAAACCACAAATTCTTGGATGGATGCTCGAGGAATATTTTCAAAATCTTGAATTGTTCACTCGTATTGGTAATCTCTATGGAGATAATATGTTTTACTCAGATGTACCTATTTAACTGAAGCCCTCAGTAATCCTTTCTAGACATGATAAGTAAATCGTGCACCCATCTCTAAAATATTTTTATTTGGGACCCCATACAAACCTCCAATATCATCAACAGATAAGGTTTCTGTAATTAGAGGGATATGTGAAACATTCGTGATCATGTTGATAACAACACAAACAACATCATTCACTAATGGAGGACACGGTGAACCGATCAAAAAATTCATCGCCACATCATTACATTTCCAATTGGGAATGGGTAACTATAGTAAAAGACATCTTAGTCATTGATGCTTCACCTACACTTTCTGATAGGTGAATCATATCATAAAAAATAGGGATACATCCTTCTTCATACTCATACACCAATACTAATGATGTTGATATCTATACACCTTGGTTCCACTAGGATGAACAACTGAAACCAAGGAATGAAAACCTCACAATATATCTTCATGTATTTCTACTGACACTCATTTTCACCCATGAAAACAAAAAATCATCCTCTATTACTAAATACCACAAAGGATTAGGGTTCCCACCTAACACACTCTCATGTAAGACTAGGTCTTCATAATATGTTAGCTACCTCATTCTCACTCGATCCATAAGATTAGAGGTAACAAATATAGAAAAAATAAATATCTTCCACTATCTGTCATGCTCCTCCAAATGCTTCTCTAAGAACATAGAAATAGTTTGGAACTCAATTCTAGCCACCTAAACTACCTCTATCTGAGTACATATACTCAAGACATCAGAAACTGTGTTTCCTTTTATAAGAACATAGGCATACTCAAATTCAAAAGGCTGGTGGTACTCAACACACCTTCACTATCTCAAATTTCGATCACACTGTGTAAAGATGTATTTGAGGTTTTTCCCATCTGTTAACACCAGAAAATTCCCTCCTAAAATATAATGTTTTCATCCACGCAATGCATGCACAACTGTAGGTAACTCGAGATCATGCATAATGTAGTTCCTCTCCTTTGGCCTTAACTATCTAGACTCGTACACAATGTCTCCTTCCCATTTCATTATCACTGCTCCCAGTCTAATACATATTGCAAAAAATAAATAGTTTAACTAATTCCAGACTCTCGAAAAATTATTATTGCTGATGAGGAAAATATCCCATTAAGCTCATGAAAGGCTTAATCATAGAATTTTGTCTATAAGTAATTAAGACCCTTCTTATTCAGGCCCTTTAGTTGCGCTTCTATTCAAGAAAAGTCTCGTATAAATCCTTTTTAGTAGTCATCCATCCATAAAAAACTCATACTTAAAATAAGTTCTTTAGATGCTCACAAGTAACTTATTCTCTCACTTTCATTGGGTCAACTGATACACATGTGTCTGAGATGGCATGACCCAATAAGGGAATCTGGTCCATCCAATAGTTGATCATTGTGATCCAAGCATATATCAGATTATCTCTTAGCTTACTCGATACAATCTCAGGATGGATGGCATGGTCATGTAGAGTTTAAGAGTATAACAAGATATATTCCATGAAGTCTACAACAAAAGATTCCAAGTAAGGATTGAACACTATGTTCCTAAGAGCCATGAAATTTTTTGGTGAATTTCTGAGACTGAATGGCATAACAATGTACTCGAATAGACCAAACATTCTATGAATTGAAGTAAGAGGTATATATTATGTTCTAACGTGACAAATATGATAAATTTTTCTCAAGTAAATCTTGGTGAACACCCAACCTACATGATGATGATCAAATATATCATTAGTCCTCGACATGGGATATCATTTGTTGATTACCAATAGGTTTAGCTTCATATATTCCAAACAATGTATGAGGTAACCATTTTCATTATTTTCAAAAAGGAACTATGAACCCCAGGGGGGAAATAATGGTTCAATTGAAACCATTTTCTTGCAACTCATTAAATTTCTTCTTGAGATCTTGTAATAATGGTGTAGCTATCCTATATAGATCAATGAACATTGGTTATTCTCCTCGAATATGATCAATAGATAAATCTACCTCAGGATCTGTAGGTAAAACTAAAAAACCATATATAAATACATCTCTGAAATGATGCGACCATGGTGTAATGTCCATTTGTGAATTCCCCATATCATCCAAATATAAACTAGAAATCCAAGAAGCAATTCCTCTCATCCTAAGATGCTCTGGTCTACCTTTGTTCTCTTAGGCATCCCATTTTCCCTTCTGTTTAAAAGATCCACAAACTAGTGAAATGAAACTCACCCTATAGAAATTGAATTCAAAAATATCCTAAATGAATACCAACTTGTCCATTCAGATAATGAAATCAATGCATTCCATATTTAAGACATAGGGGTCCCATAAAAAGTGTCAACCACTATCCTCAAGAGGGAACTCCTTGCACTAACGTAAACTAGATGTACTAAACAAAAAAATATTTTCTAGTGTCATAACATCATCATAAGTAAATATAAAGAGCATGAGGTTATCCACAATTGAAATAGATAAAATTTAATGGGAATCCCTTGTATCAAAAAGAGTGGAAGATAAAGTAGAGGAAACTATAATTGAACCTATAAACGCAGAGAGAATGATATCCTTCTCTATATAGGTCTATTCCATTCCAAAATTCTAACATGTACGAAAGCCTTGAAACCATTCATGACAACCCTGAGATGATCTACCTTGATGTCAATGTAAAACTGCACTCTGTTTACCACGACCATGACCACCTCCTCTACCTGAATGGCCTAATGTAGTCTGGTTCCCTAACTAATTGAAAACTAGTGGTCCTATTCCTAAACATGTTGTCAAAACATATCCCATCTCACTCAATACTTGTGATAACATACTTCAAAAATGATAATGATGACCCATAATTCCACAAGATCTACACTCAATTGGGTCAATCGAGTGTTGTGGTCTCGTGTGCCCACTCTTTTCGCACTGGTAGAACACCAATATAATATTTAGAAAAACATCCTTGTGACGCTTCCATCTATCATCTGATGGGGTGACAACCTAGGATTTTGAATTTCCCTAGCTCACTACACCATACACCCTCAGATTGTGCATGGTAATCAGCTCTTGGTTTACTATAGCTGTCTCTGATGTCAGCCTGAAAACATTCACATGTGATTAGATGTCCTACCTAAGACCATTCTCAAATCTCCTAGCCAGTGATTACTCTTCACCTCCCATAATTGGTGTGAAGTATTGAAGCACTATAAAAATTGAATAAAATCCATCACTAAAAGAACTCACTACTATAATTTGAATAACACATGGGCTAAGTCATGCCGCAACGTCTTAGGTTAGATGTAATCATATAAGGCCCTCTGAAACTATTCCCAAAAAATATCCCATGGATGTCGTTCCGGTGAGATAAAATACCACTATATCTGGGAAGAATCAAGTAACATGTATGTCATGAGAATTTGAATCCTCTTTGGAGTTGTTTATAGATGATCGAAGATAGATATCATGGACTCCAACCATGACTCTATATCACGTGGTTCTCCATCCCCTGAAAAATAGGGAGGATATTATTGATGTAACACCTACATCAATACTTCCATAGTTGGTGTAGAATGTGGTGCTCCCTGAAAATTATGTTTCTTCCTCAAAATCCAACACATAACATTGCATCAGCACCAGAATATGATATAATATCTACTACGATGATAGACATGATGGGAGGATCTGTTGGTAGTCTATGATCTACCATTTCTTGTGTCTGATCATCTCTATGTGCATGGTGTACTGTTGGAGGATGTATTTGGGGCATGACTATGTAGGGTCAAATCCACACCTTTTTTCAAGAATTTCAAGGACTACAAAAAAGATGTTCATGAATAGAAAAGAAGAAGGAAAGTATTCAGTTTATAGAAAATAGGGTTGCATGACAAGTATAAATACTACACAACATGTTCTCGTAATCTTTTAACATGGGTGTGTACCTCTGCCAACCATTTCATTTAAGACCTCAAAAAACGACGTATTCCTCATGAGACACGCCATGTACATAAATATTCCCTCTTTATCAAGTACATCAACATGTCTAGAACTAAATGGTTCTCCCCCTATGTAACATTGTATAGTGTGTTCACCCTAAACATGGTTTGTACACAAAAGTTTTATCCACCATTGTCTTTAGTCACATGACTAGATACACGATGGATTAATAAACTGCATGTATAAGCTAGAAACGATGTGTAAAACCCATGTTTCATCCACCCATTTCATTAGTCACATGGTTAGATACATGTCCTTTTAAATCACGATGTGTACTCCTATTACACAATGTGTTCTACCAATTGTTTATCAACCTCATGTCTCTATTCACACAGTTTGTCACAAGGTCAACAACTATATGTCATGTATATGTGGTAAACATCATATACATAAGAAAAGTTATTTCATTTAGAATAGAAGAACTCATGTTGTGTGTACATAACATCACACACAGTGTTGTTTGGTTTTCCAGATAGTATTTCTCTCAAACGTCTCAAGAACCCTAAAAATCCAAAAAATTTGTTCATAAAATTCCATGTTACTATCCGTGAGAGACCACACTCCATGAGAATAAAAGATTCAATTATTATTCATGTCATATATTTACAGAATTCATTTTAATAACAAACATGATCCACCAAATTCTAATCCATGTAGGCCCATAACTCACAAGTGGGAAGATCAAATCCTCCCCATGATATCCCTTTGTAATGTCTCAGATTTGGATTTCACCCAAAGGTGCCCCGAACCTAGTTGTTCATTTAACCTCAACGGAATTTCCCAAATGTACAAGAGTTTCCCAATAGTTACGGGGGCCACGTTGTGATAATGGGGATAAAATTCTCTCATTTTCAGACTACACACATTGAAAATAAAATAGTATACAATTGTGAAATAAGTAATACAAAAAATCAAATGCGATCATCAGAAGACGGATATTAATAAAAAACTAGAGCATATATAAATGATTCACGCCACATGTGTCTAGAAAAGAATCCAAACAATTCAAAATGCTTGAAATACAAAATACAAACAAATGTATAGAGAAACAATTAAACTCCAATAGAACTGTATGCACCATATTGGTCATTCTCTCTCTATCTCAAACTGCAATCAAGTGCAAGTTGAAAAAGGGTGATTTCCATTATCTAATTTTGTTGTCAATAATAATTTCCCCAATAGAGTGCGAGATGAATCCTAGTAGGAAACCACAAAATGAATTGTGAATAACTGCCAGTGAATTTACATATTGCAAATAATTTGAAAAATTAAGAAATAAACTAGGAATTACATAAGTGTATACAATCCTATAGTTTCCAGTTATATTTATTTAAAATTATCATTCAACAGTTGAATCATGTAACCCTGGGAACTAGGCAATTATCTATATTTCCGATGTAACATATCAAAATAGATTCCATATAAGACCAAATAAAACATAAAGTAAAAATGAGTCCAATATTGTACTTTGACTTGGTAGACTCGTCATAATCATTAATCTATTCAAAATCGACCCCATTAGAATGCTCTCCCTGTCTACCCCCTATGTTATTACATAACATGAATTAAATAAATAATGATGACCCTTAGGGAATTCTCTCACAGTATAACCCCATTGGGCCCACATCATATAGAACATTTAAAACTTTCCACCTAGGAATATATCATGGTCAATACCCCTAGGTAAACCTGGCATTAATAAATCATAAATGTCATCCTAGGTAGATCTCACAATCAATACAGCTTGAATAACATATTATAAGGTAATTATACACAACCTCTTGGGTAACTCTCATGATCAATACCCCTTGGTCACCATTTCATCAAAATAATAATGACCATATGGGAAACTCTCATAGTCTAACCCCTTTGGGAAGCACTCACAGTCCAATCCCCAATGGTCAAATAATTCAATGAACAACACATTATTTTTATATAATCAATCAATTTCTATCCTAATAAACCATGCTATGTAAAATAAGAAATGACTCAAGGTAACCTATACCAAATCACTATAACTATCAACCAAAGGAGACGCACCCATCGGGTGTCCCATTAACAGGGTATATAACCATACGCCTAAGGAACAACATATTTTTAATCAATAAATATATTGGATATATACTCCAAAAATGAACAAATAAAGGAAAAAACCACCTACCTCGATGTCGTACAATCATTATACATGAATGTCGGTCCTTGAATATGGCTAGAACAGTGTATATCTGCAAAAAAGATGAAAATAATCAACCTTAATAACTCATGAGAGAGGATATATCATGAATAAAGTCTCTAAAGGATTATGGAACACACAAGTGGGATTCCGACTCACCCAAAAGTGTCTCAATCAGTGCTCAGAAAATGAATTGGGGGTTCGATCTTCATTCATTGTTCCCGGGCACTACTGTAC
The DNA here is from genome assembly GCA_963277665.1 of Viscum album. Lineage (NCBI taxonomy): Eukaryota > Viridiplantae > Streptophyta > Magnoliopsida > Santalales > Viscaceae > Viscum > Viscum album. The sequence continues at coordinate 322,523,305 of OY728165.1, read as the reverse complement.
AAAACACTGGAAGAAGATGTAGGACCTAGAACTGAGATGTTACCACTCTCCAATATATAAATTAATTATGAAATTACAACGCATTTTTAATTAAACTACACATCATGTATTAGACTCAACCATCCCCCGACCTAAGTGGTCCTCTAGGTCACTACACAGTCATGTTCATGGCCATCACATGACCAGTATGCAGTTGTACATGACAACTTAGTACATGACATGTACACAAAAGAAAACGATTTGTACATAGAAAAAACCCATTTCATTCTTCTTCCTAAAAAACTACTTGAAATCAATATCCATTCCTAAAACAAATATCAATCTTCTTATAGTTGGTTAAGCTAAAACCATTTAATTATATACTATGATGGATGATTAGTAATTATCAAAATATCCCTCACACTTGTAATAATCCATTTTGATTTTTCATCAACTCCATTTCCATCACATTCAATGTTAACCTAGTTCCTCCTATATCCCTCAATTTTTTAAAACCAAAAAACATAGTGCATGGACAATAATCCTTTTGAAAAAAAAAATAATTAAAAATAAATTATATATATCTAAATCATGACACATTAATTTAAATTTAAGAATCCTTAGTCTTAACCATGGACTTTCATCGTATTTATTCAATCCCATCATGATAATTCTTATTGAATTTCTTAATTTTCCTATCATATCCCTTGGGAGGGTTAAACCCATTTTATAGTAAGGTTGATGATATTATTCTTGGTAATTATTAAGTCATGTTCATTGTTCATTTTTTTGGATTCATCGCCCCAATGTTCATATATGATATATTCATATCCATTTTTAGTATCAATGTAGGGATGTAATTTCATAGAATTTATTCACTCTATCCTTCTATAAAATTCTACAATGTTTTCCAATACTTAGACATATCCTATGGGTGCTTCACTAAAGATTACTAATCCTAGATTTTAGGTTGTAACTAAACTTTTATATGATAAAAACCAATACAACCAACACATTGTATACACAAATACTAAACCTTGATAGGAAAATATTAATTCAAAAAATAATGATCAATTCTATATTAATTTAGGTCATGTTTCATTAGAAACATGGAAACCTAAACTATTGTCTCATAAGTGTTCTAAATAATATCCCAAATAGTTCCTCATAACTATAACACTTATTAAATTAATCATGGATTTTACCATTCTTCATATCGCAGGGAATGAAAATATAAAAATGGTGATCTTAGATTCGTTGTAATTGTAAAAAAGGGAGATACATAAAAATAAAATCAGAATAAGTGTTTGAGAACATGAGCATGAGATTTGAAAACTATACCATTCATATCAAATTTCATAATATTGAGTCAGGGAATAAATATTAGTATTTCCTATGATTTGAATCATAATGTAATTAATGAACATTATCAGAGTGAATATATCATTTGATTAATACATGGAATTTTTCCATTCACATATGTATAGAAAATAATTTCCACATTAATCAAGGATGATTTATAAGATCATCATATTGGATTGGGTTCCACCCCAAAACTATAAAAGTAGTCAAGGATCAATCCCCAAACAATCATAGTGTATTTTTTTCACTCTTTAACCCATTTAAGATGTAATAGTTCACTCACTGGACTATAATAGTGGACAAAGTCCTTTAATGAAATTTTTTCACTCCTAATTATAGTAACATTTATATCAAAAGATATAAATATTTACACAATGTATTAGAGGTTGATATAGGTCCAACACATAAAATGTTGAAAATAATATATACAACTGAAAAAACATTACAAGAAATTCATCATATTAGAACCCATGAAAATTAATTGGATTCAAAACACATTTATTATATCATAAGCCCTGAAAAATTGATTTTTTAATAATTTAATCATATAAATACCCCTAGAATATATTTTTTTCATAAAATTATAATCATAAAGGTAAAAGGAAAATAAAAAGAAATAATAGTTATGATGGGGGGGAAACATTATTCATGAAATAAATAATAAAATGAATAATTATTTTATAATTTCAATAAAATAAAAATGAGTGTGACATGGAAAATGATAAGATTATTATTTTTATAAAAAATGAAAAATTAAAAAACAACTAAAAAAGCATTAATAAAATATTTGGGTGATTTTAAAAAAAAAATAGAATAATTATGGAAAAAATATATATGAAGGAAAATGGGGTTTTGACCAAAGAGAGAATAAAATTTTGTTTCTAATTAAAATACTATTTTTGAATATTAGGTATATAAGGAGTTGAAAATGAAAAAAAACTTCTTTTATTAGGATATAAGCTTTGGAGAAGAAAATTCATATTATTAATTTCAGGTAGTTGCTAATATTTCATCATAATAATAATTAACCTAAATAATTATAACAAAAAATGAGAATGTACTAGAAAACCCTTACCATAATGATAAATATTTAATACTAAGTCCCATAAAGTGTAATATTAAATGAAACATACAATATCTTGAGAATAAATAAATAAATTATATTACTTGTAAATTGGTATTTATATACATCTCATGAATGAATAAAATTGTTTAACATAACATATCTCCCAATAAAGACTAATGGAGAAAAAAATCTATTACATTATGTATTTAATTTCCTTGAACATGTTAGAAAAGAATGTATAAAAAAATTTGTTTATTATAAATATATCACAAAATCATATATATATATATATATATCATAAATTATATGAATTAATTATAATGATTTTTTTATTAAAAATTCTTTGTTAAAATTACATTTGGTTAAAAATTGTATTTTGCTTGTTTTTTTGGTATTTTCGGTCTTTTTAAATGGATCATGGGGAAATAATCCCATAAAAAATAAAAATTATATATCTATCATATATATATTTCTTAAATAGAAATTTATTTCAATTCATTAATGATAGATGTAGACAATCATTTACACTATTCATTTAAAGGGTAAGTCATACATAAGCATGGACGTTGATCAAATTTTAATGAAAATAAAATGTACTAAAAGAAAATCATATATTACCCACAAATAAGAATATTTACATAATTTTTATCATTTTTATTCATTAACACTATTATTATTACATTACATGTAATATTTTTGTGAAGAAAGTATCACATCACAACATGAGGTGGAATTATTCCATACACACAAGAGACATTAACATATCCCTAGAGAATAGAATTTGAGTAGGAATATGGAATATAATGATTAAATACACCTACTTATTTAAAATAATATATATATATATATATATATTACAGACATCATTAGAAAATTATATTATTAGTAGTGATGGAAATGAATTACAAAGTTTCTCGAGGTTGTAGATGATGATTTACATGATTTGTAGTTTCATTTCCCATTTGATAGAAGAGGATATTCATATAGTTTATTTAATATTCTCAATACAATATTAGTATATGGTAAATACTGGTATCATTAAATAATCATAATTATATATATTTTTATATATGTGGATTAAAACATTAAATGATAATGTATGGTTATGAATTATATATCTTTTTCGAAGATCCTTTTTTGGTTTAATACTAAAGACATTATCGGAGGATTTCTTAATAAACATATGGCCTCTATTAATTGGGTAGGTAAGTTAGGATGGGTTTTTTAAAGGTATTGGATTAAACCAATTAACATTTTATTGTGGATAAGAAATAATAATATAGGACATTTCATAAGTACGTAAAGGAACCTACTTAGAATCACTATACAAATATGTGAAACGAATCGAAATTGATAAAGGAATTCCCAATAAAAGATCTATAAAATTACCATATATTAGAACATGGTAAGGATAGATGTTAACTATGTCCATAAAATTTAATTTAAACATGTTTGGATGAAACTATTACCCTTTTGTTTTTTTATTAACCCATGATAAACTTGTTTTAACCATAACAACGATAATTAATTTATAATATTTTTACTATTAATTTTGACAAAAATATATGATGAAGTTATTATTTAATATTAATTTCTTTTATAAAAATTATGGATTCTATTTTTCAAATTTGAAATAATTGAATGGAGAATATTAAATTTGGAATGAAACTCATATATGTGATGAAAAAATGGTTTTCCAAAGAAATAACGTTCATAATATTTAACCAATTACATAAAGATTTAAAAAAAATATTTTTTTCTAGGTATTAAATTATACTAGAAAATATATAAAATAACTAATATTACTTTTTAAATTAATTTTAAAACACAATTTTACCAGATATTTTCTTTAATCAAAATGGTAGTTTTAAATAAAAACCTGAAATTTTTATTATTCATTAAAAAACTAATGATTTCAAAAAAATAAAAAAATTAAACCAATGAAAATTGTAAATTTTGATCTCAAAATTATTTTCATTTGTTAAAATAAATTTTTTTAATTTGATAAATATTAATATCATTATTTGATAAAAAATAAATATTTTTTGAGAAATATTTAATTTAAATAATATAAATAATTTACCGAAAATCAAGAAATTATTTATTAATAAATTTACATTATCTAAAACCATTATAAAAATTAAAAAAATATGGTTATTAATATTCATATCACTGATATTAACAACTATGTTATATAGGTAAAGTTAAAATAATAATACTAATTTTATATTGTGATTCGTTAAAACGTTATGTTACGAGTACCATAAGCTGTCAATGTAATTAAATTTATTCAAAAAATCATTTCATAAAAAATTGTGGTGTTACATGGATGATTATATGTGTTGGAAAGTCCATGATAATTTATCTATTATTTTTATTTATATTGATCTCATATTTATAGACTTGTACAACATAGAAAATTAAATCCTGATGAAAGGTGATAGTTCTTATCTTTCACATATATATGTTTAACCATCAATCGATGAATTGAATAATAAGAAATAAAATAGTAGTAGAGATTTATATAAGAATGTGAGTAATGTTCTTGATCCAAACAATTAACATTACAGAATGATTATGTCCTTGAACCGTGTCATTTTTTAAACATACCATATTTAATGTTTTTGTTATGTAAATATCATTTTCTATTATTCACTACTCAAAATAAAACTACAATGTTCAATAGTGATATGAAATCATATTTCATGGGGGATAACATGAGAGTTGATTTTAAAAAGTATCTTTGAAAATTTATTTTGTTTCATTTAGTTATTCCTTTGAGATATATTAAAAAGGATAATTTATAATCATTACATAATGTAGATTTGATATGGGAAAACATTAGCGCCATTGAAATCATGAAAACCATTAATGACCATATTACATTTTTAGGCATAGTAAATATCATTTAAAATACATTAAAATTATTTTTTATTAGTGAATATTTATCACTTGATTAGCTTAAAAAATTATAAATTTAGAATATCTTGATATTATATGGAGTTCCACACTAAATCGTATATGATCAGGATCTTCGGTTTACCACAATGTTTTGGATGATTATTTACCATTTTCTAGATATATAGTTGTGTTTCAGTATAGATATCTATCCATAAAATATTTTTAGTTAGGGAGCTACATTATAAATCAATAATACACATTGAGATTATTCTCTATGGATTTAAAATTAGGTTGGTATCATCTCTTTCCTTTAGTATAATTTTATTAAAATGGATTCTTTCACAGGACCATTAATATGTGTTCTTATGAGACCATATATAGAAGGATGTGAAAATTCTCAAAATTTTGGGATATTTTTTGTAGAAGAAATTTCTTAAGATCTAATATAATAGTGGATATAGAAGAGAAGGATTAATTTTTTAAAAAAAATTTAAGGATTACTCCATGTCGATAAAAACAAATAATGAAAATATTCAGAGAGATCAAGAGATAAAATATGTTGATAAGGTATTCCAATATATGTAGCACTAGATTAAGGTTAGGATATTTTTTAAAAAATATTTTTTGAGCCTTAGATGTATCGTTCCAATCATAATTATTGATCATATCATCATATAAGTTTATCTTTAGACACTTCCACCACATCACTCTCATGTTCCCATTGAGCTCCATGAATCACTCCAATGGAAGTAAACACCAAATTGTTGAAATGTGATAATATAAAATGTTATAAAAATATAAAAATATATATATTATGTGGAACAATTATTATATATTCTACATCATATATAAAATGAATTATTAAACAAAATGACTCACATAGTCATTGTTTTGAAGGAAAATTATAAAAGTTTGTAAGCTACCTGGGAACCTTAGGATATGATGAGGAAAAAGTATCCCCAGTTAATTGAATTTATGTGTCCTAATATCAATGGTGAATGATTTATAATGGGAGATTAATCTATCACCCTATGATTTTATGATATAATTCTCATTAAAAATAATTTTATCTGATAGCTTCCGATACACACAACACCGAGTTTAAAGGATCCATGATAAACCATTTTAATATTATTACATAAATGTTACCATTATAACGAATACATTAATTTTTTTTTGATAGTAATAACAAGATTTTATAATTATGTATTTTATTTTTATATAAATAAAATAAATTGATAAATATGGTCTTTATTTTCAATAAAATCATTTTATGCTTAAAAATATAAAATCTTCAAAATTATTTTTTATTTCGTTATTTGAAAAAAATATAATGATTAATTTATACAAATTTTTATAAATTTTATTTAATAATTTTACATTCATTTAGGAAATAACTTAAAAATTATGTGACGAGAAAATTATGATATTGTAATAAAAATATATAAATTTTAGTGTATTGTATAAAATACTTATTTTTATTCAAAATATTATTTCCATTTGATGTATTTAAAAAGATCCATTTTTTATTAAAGATATTTCAAATAAAAATAAGTAAATTTATTTTTATTAATATTATAATTAAATGTATTTCTATTTTTTATTTTGAATTTTCATATAAATGTTTTTTTACTAAAGGATAAATTTTTATCGAAAAGTTCTTTTGGTTGGGTTATGAGTACATATTTTTTTAAAAATTCCATCCAATTAAATGAATTGAATTTCGATAAAATTTATTAAAAATTTGATACATAATAATGTATACAATTTAATAGGGTCTTAATAATTATTGGTTACTAGGAAGATTAACCATTGTAAATATTTTTCATGTTAGAAAAGGATTTAAAATTAGATTGTAACAATATAGTAAAACAGTAAAATATATCTCATGAATGAATTTATGATATTATATTTGTGGTGTATTAATAAATATATTTTAAATGAGTTATATTATATATTTCAAGTCACTTTTTTCATTTCTGGAACCCAACCATGACATTTGTGAATGAAAAGATATATTTTATTCAATTGATAAAATATTTTTGAGTCATTTTTTTAATTGAATTGTTAGAAGATTACATAATTTTTTTCCACTCAAAAAGATATTAAAAAAATCCCTTTTTTATTATTCAACAAATAAAATTCTTGTAATATATTTATTCTTTTATATTTGAATTTATTTGTAATCATTAATTATTTACTTTACGAGGATTTTTTTTTTCAAGTTTTGTTTCTTATATGAAATTTAATTTTTTAAGAAACTGAATTTTTTTTAAAAAAATGATTCCAAAATTTAAATCATCAATTCTTAAAATTATCATAAGGAACGTATTGTTTTTTCTCATTTTAGTATGTTATCATTTCAAAATGTATATTTATTATAAATAAGGTAAAAACGAGGTTAAACTAATTTTACTAGAAGAAAAATATTTGAATGTTTCAAAAACATTACCAAATAAGATTGGTTGTTTTTTAAACCATATATGATATTTAAATTAAAATTGGGGTTCATTTATTCCACTTGAAAAGATTAAGATATATATATATATATATTATTTTATATTTTATGAATTTCAATGTTTGTCTGATCCATCCCCTATCGAAGTATACCACATATCCCCTCTTCTCCACACATAATGATACATGTATATCATCAAATATCTATAATAATGTCTTAGTGTATAAATTTCCACTTTTTTATATATATATTTCTAACACGAAATCGTCATCTAAAGCATTATGATTCAAGATAATGAGGTCTCTGAATCATGATGTATAAGTCCAAATCGAGTACTTTCAAATTTATTTATTCATATAAATTAACTATATCAATTATAACCATACTAGAATAATGATTACACTATAATATATATTTCAATATGTTATAATTATTTTTCAACATCTATTTTCAATGCCTTTTCCATCATATTTAATGTGAAAATAAAAATCATGCGTATATATGGATTACTATTGTCACATAGTAGTGTAATTTTTTCATCACCATTTTACATTAATGTTTATTTATATGTAACTATATAAAATATATGATATATTTGATATAATAATAATTCATTAATGTTTAATTTTTATTAACATTTCTTTTGTTCCATCATTCCAAAAGTGGAAACAATGTTCAAACATATGTATTGATTACTCTCTGTTTAAATGACATAAGTCATTTTTATATTTGTAACATTAATGTATTTATATGTATATATATATAATTTCTTATATTATTAACAGGATTAAAATTCATTATATGATGTAATTGTAATCAAGGTATGAGGACTAGGACCACTGCGTAGAAAATTCTCATGAAGAATAGTACAAGTAACACTCCAAAATGATGAATTTTATGAGGTGTTATTAATAAATGGATCATAGAAAGTAATAAATGAAAAACATACGTTATTATATTAATGAATATGGTTTTTTCATTAATTATAATCAATAAAAAAGTTTCATTCAAGCGCATAAAATTACCTAGGTGGCTAGTCTAACATGAGGGAAGGTATTTTGTCTAAATTGGCACACAATTCGGACATATTTTGTATTATGCACTTGCTTAATTTTTTATGGTATAAATATTTAACCATTAATTAATTTAACAAAAAATTATACTTACTAATAATGAAAAATTATTAAATTTGTGTTAAATATTTCAATGGGATACCATTTAAAAGTTATTAAATATTTATGGATGTATTTAGCAATATATATGTTTATGTATTGTCTATATATTTGTTGATGAAATATTATAATCTATCATTTATTAAATATATCTATTTCACTAAACTATTTGTATTAATTTAGTATCTTTGTTGTCTTTCCAACTTATCCTCTCTTTGGGTCTATATCCAAGAAAAGAAAAATTAAAAAAACAGCATATCTTATTTCATTTTTCCGTGTATATTTTTCCTCCATGGCCATATTTTTTAAAGTTTATTTATATAATCCCATGTTATTTACTAAAATTAGTTATCAAGGAAATTTTATTTTATCATTATTGTTTTACGTGGTTTTAAAATAGTAATTATTTTTTGAAAGGTTCATTTTTATCATTCTTTAAAAAAATAAAAAAGGAATATTTTTTAACATATATGGTGTTAATGGATTTTCATCATTCTATATTTGTTTAATGATATATTGATCATTATAAAATTATAATTTCTCAAAAAAAATTACTATTTATTGAATTAATATATAATGTTTCATTATAATATTTACTTAATTCTATAAAATAATTGATTTTATTTCAAAATCAAAATAGCTAATGAATTGATTGTCATCTTTTTTTCTCGATAGAATTTAATTTTCACTAACTATATCTTAAAAAATTCAATTTCTTGGGATAAATTTTTATTAGATATTAAATTCCACATAAATATAAATATTATTTTTACCATTTATATGATTATTTCATAAACTATATACTATTTTTTGATATGGTGTTTCACTTAAAAGTATATTTTATTGATTCTTGACATTTTGATATTCTATATATTTTAATCAATATGGATATTAATTATTATGTAATATTTTTAAAATATTAATTTCATCATTAAATATTTTAGGAATGAATTGAAAATGAATGGGAATGTAGGGCCTAGTTATTGACGGCCGCATGATTCATCAATATATCTCATGAGAATAACTATATGTCAAAACATAGTAATTGATTTTTTTTTGTGAATATACAACAAATGATTAAAAAATATTTCAATAAGTCTTTCACGGTAATGATAACATTATTCCTAAGATAATTATGTCAAACAATAATTATTTATCTAATTTTATTTTAGATAAATTTATCCATGTGATTACTTCATTCATATTAAAACTAATTTATTTCATTTTAATGTTAATGTCTAAATAGCATCTGTTTTCATTTAGTTTCCTTACTATATTTCATATGAATTATTTTATTATGATATCTTATTCTATATGTATCAGCTAATAAGAATATGAGATCACCGATTATTTATATTCCATTAACCATGATATGAAGAAGGATATTATAAATAATATCATGTCATGTTTACCTGAATGGTTCAGAAGTTATTTAATTAATATTTATAATAAATTTGTATAAATGTATTAGTATATTGTTCTTAATGAAAATTAAACTAATAAGTTCTTCAGTAGAAGATCACATATATCTTTTTTCAATAATTTAAGTTAGACACCATATCTCAGTTACTGGTGTAAATGATTCAAAAATTATAGTAGTTCTAAAATTGTAGAAGAAGTTACTAATATTGAGTTATTTCAGATAAATAATTGAGTAGTATAACTAATATATTTTAAAACATGAAAAATAAATCAACTGTACGACAATGGAAAATAATTCAACCAATATTAAGGAATATTTACCATTAAAAGAAAATATATAATATTGAAAGATATTTGAGACCATAATTGAATTATTTATATTGATATGACTCATAACATTAATAAGGAATGGCATGTGAAAGAAAAAAGAATGAGTTATATCATTTAGAAATGAAATTTATTAAAATAGTATAGCTATATAAGAAATTCTAATAGAGGTTTTAAAATTACAATTCCAAAAATCAAAAGATTTCAATGGTGAATGATTTCTAGGTAGAATAAAATAATTACCCTATAAGGGTGATATTCTTTTTGAAGAAAATGGTGAAAAGACTAATAATAATAACCAATATAGAATTCATTGTTTGTAGCTTAATATAATGGCACTCAGATATCAAGAATTTCATATGACACCAAATTAATGTAAAAAACTGGTACTATTGGTAAATATAGAATTAATGGGAATATTTCTAGTAAGAGTATGATTTCTTTATGATTAAAAATGTTTTGGTTTGAAGAAATTATCCAGGATTCCAAACACAATGATTGAAGGAAGAAAACCTATAAAGTATTGATTACATATTGATAACAACAGAATTTTTGTTTTCAATTGATTATGTTTTTATATAGAATGCTAAGGGGAAATGTAATTTTTTTTTATTTTCTAGCATCATAATATTTGAATTAGTCATGGGAATATAGGGTTTAGGGTTAGTCATCCCCTTTAAAAACAATTAATTCTAGAGAAAGTTTTAGAAATTATGTATAGTAATGTTAAAACAATAATGATATTCTATAATAACCTTATAGAATTTTTTAGAATCCTATTCACAATGAAAATTAATGTCTCATCCTTATACCATCACCATAAATATATCTTTCTACAAACTACAAATATTTAGGAGAAAAATCAAAAAGTTATAGAAAACATAATAGTTTTGGAAGAGGTACTTCAATCATCAAAAGGGTATAATAATTGTAATTTGGATTAGAAATTATCCGCTCACCTGAAATAGGATTTTTTACTTATAAAAGACATTTAAAATATCAAAGGAATGATCTTTTAACAAAAAATTCATTTTTATTTGACTTAGAAAACTTATTTATGGTTCAGAGGTTAACTCATTACATAAGGCGGGATACAATGTCATAGGATACCCTCTTCAAAATTAAAATTAAAAAACAATTGTACAGAGATGTTGAGGAGATCAAAATAAAGGATTCATTGTTTATGTCATGTTATGTCACCTTCCAGAATAACCACGAATCACCACTATCATTATCTCTATCCAATCCCCACTATCATAATATTTGACTAAACACTAAAACATATTTCAGAGGTCATCAAAATCCATAGTACTACCGTAGAACATCATAACCATATCATCATCATTGTATTGATCAAAAAATATTAAACTGTTCCTTCATCATAAATGAAAACACTACAATATTAATATATTTCACTAAAAGATACAAACAAAAGGCATCAATGTGGTATCTACTTGTATTACAGACCTCTTCATCTTCCTAAATACCACTATGAACAGAATTGACAATGTTGTTAAAAGAAACCTAAATCAAACAAAAATCTATAGATAAACGACACAAAACAAAACAAAATAGCTAAAAAACATCAGAATAATAGAAAACCAACTAATGAAAATTCAATACATCTTGAGAAAAAAACATGAATAAATCTGAAGAAATCAAGGGATCAATAAATAAGAAAACAAATGTCGTTAAAAAGGAACTATTTCCATCACCACTCCCTTCAACACCATCTTATGTGGTACCAAAGTGCACATCAGGCATGGTTGGTTTCCAAACAGGGGAATATGAGATCAATTACATAGATTGCCTCAAAATATTTAGACCAAATCTTATGAAACACACAGTTATAATCCCAAATTGGTTGTATTATTTACAATGAATTACAGAAGAGGGGTGGTTAGAGTCATACAAAATCCAACTAGTGGGTTGCATTTGGTTAGTAGATAATGAAAACAAAAAAATGTGAAGGAAAAAAAGTGAAGAGAAGTGAAAAGAGAAATATCCTACAAAATAAATTGCTATGAGGGAATCACAAGGGGAATATCTCATGGAGGAGAGTATACCATTACATAGAGAAAATAAGGAGACAAAAATTGAAGGATGAAAAATCAGATTCACCATTGACTCGCGATGAGTGGTTTAAAGAGGAAACCCTTAATGTAGTGGAGGGGGGGGGGGGGGGGGGGGTAGGGGATGATCCAAGAAATAAAGGTACAATCTAAATGGAGAGTCATTTAATTTTGGTAATTTTGCGTCACTTAAGGATCAATGTTTATTTTCCGTAGTGATTAATGTGATGTAAAAATAAAAAAAAATTATTTGAAAATAGAATTAAAAAAATATGTTTAATGATTCGATGATTTGTGATGAATGAAATGTACTAGTTTTTAGTAAAAATTAATACAGTGTTATGAAGAATCATAGTAAATGATTTTTTTATGAGGAAAATTTGAAAAAATATTTTATTATTTTTTGGTGATGAGATCTCATGTTATTCAAACATGGAAGAATAGAATGACTTTTGTAAAATGATTAATACATTTATCCAAAAGAAATACGAAATGTCTCATATATAGAGAAAATTTTTGAGGTATTTCTTCACATGTTTCATTTTCATGAGACAAAATTTTTTTTCCTAAAAAATGTTCAAATTTTCTAAATATGTTTAGAATTTTTTTATATTTATCTCAGTAATATCTGTGGATATGGTCAACCATCATGATTGGGACAATGGTTTAATTTCTATGAATAAGTGGAAATAATAAAAATGATGTCTATAAGATATAAAATTTGTAATATAAAACACCATTATATAAATTATAATGGATTTATCAGGTCTTTGGTGATTAATTTGGTTTGGATAATGTAGAATAAAAAAAGGAATAAAGAGAGGTGGGTTTAGAAAGATACCACTTGAATGTCACCACCTCAATGGACCACTTAAACACCATGGAATTTGTCTTTCGACGAGACAATAAAAAATTAGACAGGTTAAGAGTGACTAAAATATGCATTGGAAGAGATTTGATGAAATGAAATATGTTTTTGGAAAATTGGGGTATTGAAGAGTTGTATTTGTACGTGAGAAGGTATGGTTTTAATTGAAGAGGTTCTGATTTTTATATATATAAAGAAAACCACATTTGGAAGGAATTAATTAAAAAAACTAGATTTATAATTAATGGTAAAAAATAATTTTTTTGTCAATAACCACACTAAAAACTAATATAATTATTTAGTCTTATGTATTTTAAGCAATTACCTTGTCATTTTAACCCATTTTTTATTTTACGCAAACTGTGGTTAAATTGTTTTTTACAACTGAATCATTTTAGGCCTACATTTGAAAATTACCCTACAACTCAAATTGATTCTTCTAATTAAAAATTTGTAATACATAAAAAAATTGAAATAAAATATTTTCAACCTTATATTTTAATCAAAACCCAAATACATGATGATAAAGTGGGTATTAATGGATTCTATATTTCATGGAAAATTGATTTTTCATTTACTCCATGAATATTAATAATTATATGAAAATAAATTAATATTTTATCATATATAATATATAAATTAAATGTAAAATGATTACCCATTTGGTAATATTTTATTTAATTAAAAATTAGAAACATCGTTTTTTTAAATATGTTTTTAAAAAATTTCCATTATTAATTCATAAAATAAACTTATTCCACAATAGAATATTACTTAGATTCAAAATAATTTATATGGGTGAATTATAACTATGTAATAATTATCTAACATGAAATAAAATTCAACACATTATAGGGAATTAAAATAGTTTATTTATTTCAAAATAATTGGCATTTAAAAAATCTATATTTCATAATATTCAGTAAAAAATTAATCTGTTTATAAAATTCTCAAAATGAACTCTTTGAAAACTTTTAACATGATGAATCAGAATACAGAATTATTTTTATCAAATTATTTATCTGAAATATTAATGTTAATATTATAAATATATACTTATAAGGAATTAGATTAACAAAACTCTTTATAACTTAAAACTTTTATAATAGAATGAAAATTTAATGCTTTTATATTTATAAATAAGAAGATAAATTTTTAAATTTGTACCTAGGTTGTTACAATTGAGTCTATGTATTGAGAATCCAATTAGAAAACAAATTATTAAATGTGGATGATAAAAACATTATAGTATATTAATGTAAATGTGAATTTTACACTTATTTGGGTAGTGTGAACCAAGGTGCTCTTAATTCATCTAGGAATTATATCAGCATACAATATCAAATAACCTTATCATAAATTACATTCTAACCAATTATATTTGAGGCGTTAATGTGTTGAATTTGTATTTTTTCATCATATAATACAATATATGATGTGTTTACCAAACCATTGTCTAAAGATTCATTTTAGAAATTGAATTTGGTGTTAGGATTTCATCATCAACCTACTCATACTTATGGAATGGTTTTTCAGTCCCCTCTCGTAACATGACATTCAATTTTGTTTTCAAAGAGAAAAAAAATAACTAATATCATAAATTTTACATTATAGTTTTCACATTATAGTTTGTAGAAGAGGGATTATATATTTATATAGAGTGTCTATTGATATGTTTTACCATTCAAAGGTGTAATAAATTGAGTGGCATAACATATTTAGAGATATTTATTACATGTGGTACGAAGTGAAGTCAATTTTATATATGTGTTAACTATTTTAATATTTTATTGATGTACTTGTTTAAACTTATCTTTAATATATAATATAGAAATATTTTATGTATGATTTGATATGGTAATCTAGTATTTATTGAAGAACAAGTGATCTATTATCCAATCATAATATAATGATTTTTTATTGTATTTGTTCATGAATATTAATCAAGATGAATATTTCTAAAAATTTATTAGTATAATTTAATTTTAATGTAAAAAATTATATTTAAAGTCAACATTATTATTTCTTGAAACATGTTTTGTCATGTTATATAAGAATATATAAGTAATGATTCAATTCAAAGAGAATATTAACTGGAATGTTATTTATGTTCCTTGGTTTTAAAAAAATACAGTGGGTGGGATTATTGATCCCAATAGCTTCAAGAATATTATTTCTCTATTTTGTGTTATATATCTTGATTTTTGGGAGATTATTTTCATTGATGTGGTTATTGGGTTTTTATTTTTTTAATCATAACTAATATTCAAAAACAAATCATAATATTTGAGGAGAATCTTTCTTTTTTGTTAAATTAAATTTATTGGTCATTTAAAATTTTTTAGAATACATATGGAATAAGTCAATAATATTTTGGTGGAATTATCAAATTATCAAGCATGAAGATGAAATTTTAATAAATTTAAATCATTGGTATGAATTGAGTATTTTCATATGAATTATGAGAGGATTTCTTATGATTTATCATTTCCCTCTATGACATATACCCAGATTTTATATCGCTTATAATATTTTCATAGGGAATCCAAATTGATTCTAGAATACATAATAAAAATTTATGACATCCAAATCATTTTTTAAGACTTCAAATAATTTAAATTAATTAATGACCTATAGAGTTTTTATGAATTATGATATAAAATTATATATATTTTCTGATTTTTTACTCTCAGAAAATAATTAATTCAATTCCTTATTAAGGTATATATTCAAATTATGAACATAGAAAATAATTTTTTTTAATTAAAATTGAGATGTTACACTTAATAAAATATGTTTCTATAAATTAGAAAGGATAAATTGATAATGTGACAACATGGTACACACTATAGCGCTTTTGGTTTCTTTATAATGACATGAAGATAATTTCCAAAAATGATAAAATGTAACATGGAATTAAAAAAAAATTATAAATATTTGGAGGAATATGATAATTTTATTTAGATATTCGGATTCCAACTCATACTTTTCATGCTACAATTTATGCTAGATAATTAAAAATTTTTTGTCCTGCATAAAAAATTCATAGAGAATATTTAATTAGGTGCGTGAGAGCTATGAAAATAATATTAGGATAGTTGGGTGTGTTGTTCACACTATTAAGAGATATATAAGAATGTGTTGGTGACATGTTTTTTACTAAATATCCCAATATGGAGATGAAACAACATAATCATTATTCAATATTGGGCTGAAATTATAATTATTTACTAGAATACTAATAAAAAAGACGCAAAATTTTTAATGGGAGTCATCGATAAAACATGGTCAATTATTCCAATCTGATTATTCTTATGGGTAGTGAGATATTAAATTATTACACATTACAAAAAGGATATTTCTCCTAATTTTGAAATGAAACCCATATAATTATTTATATTCATTAAATTGTTACGTGTTTTGTAGGTATTTATTGTATTCAAAAAAACACTTATTAATTATTGTAAACAGTTTAAACATAAATTTTATAATATTAAGAACATTGTTTCACTCCTCTAGTATTAGTGATCTCGCATTAATCATAATTTTGTTTCCAAAATATAGGGTATACTTTAATAAAACTTATTAACATAGTTATAAAATTTCTAGTAATGGAAATAGAATTATTTCCATAACTATGATAAAAAATATATAAAACCACAATAATCATCAATTTGTTAACATAGTTAATCAAAATAATTATATGGGTGGAGTATGGAACCCCTTATTTTTCTTTCTTCCAAATTTATTTAAATCCTATGTGAATAATTCTATGATTTTTATAATCATCACAATTTCAATATTTTACAACTATAGAAATTTTCTTAGGAAGGGATTTCCGTAACATATAAAAATTTTCTCTCACCCTTTATAAGAATTATTTTTTTTATAAGTCAAATAAGTTCTATATATTAATGTTGTCTCTATCAATAATTTATAAAAAATTATGATTAAATTAAGTTGATGTATTAATATATAAAAACTGTATCTGATGAGAATCACTATTAAACTAATTAAATATGGAATTTAATTAAATGTGATCCCTCTAAAATGATGAGATATTTTAAATTAACAATATATATTTTTTGTTAAATGTTATATTTTTTCCTTAGGAAATGATAAAAAATTCTGATACATTCACCACATACCCATTAAGGTGGTTCATCATCTTACATAAATCATATATAAATCTTGGATGGTTGAGAATAAAGTACATCATTCAAACCATCATACAGATAAAATCAACATCATATCATTGGTATTCTTATAATGGGTTTCAAAAAATTGTGTAAACATAATCTCACAATGGGATTAAGGTACCAAACAGTTCGTTTTATCCATCTCATCCATGTCATACCCAATATATTCAATAATCAATTATAATCTTGATGAGCTTACCAGGTGGGATGATTGATGTCCTAACATGGATTTATATTTAATTTAATTTAACATTTATTATTTTATAGGTGAAAATTGTTGCATTATATATCTCTATATTACAATAAAATGTAATTATGCTTCTAATGATTCAGTTTACAATCATATTACTAACATACAATTAATATATTTAAACCATATTTTTAGGTTTCCTAATATATTACATTGATAATATATTTGAATTGAATTTATATAAATTATTATAATCAAATTAAATCATTAATACACATAGATGTTTTTTGGTAGTCAACGGTAGCAACTCTACACATATATAAACATTACATAAAAACCTAGGATAGTTAGTATTATGTCCCAATATCCATTTATGGATAAATACATTTGTAAATTTTGATTTTAATCCCATAATAATTCTAACAGCTAATATCCCTAAAACATTATCAATCATTAAATTTAATCACGTAACAAAAGAATATAAAAATTCATTGTATAATAAAATAGAAACTATTTATATACCAATCCAGAAACTTCTTAGATGGATTCATAGGCATTTAGAACTAGTTCACCTCTTTAATATAAATCATAAAAAATTTATATTATAACAGATTATATATATGAATAATATATACAATAAATAAAAAATTAGAAGATTATATATGTAAACAAGAGATAAAAAATTCAAAAATAATTCATATGTTAATTATAAAAAATATATATATCATTCATGGATAAACATGAAAAATTCAATTTTATCCATTACGAATATTTAATATAATAATTTTTATGGTAGTTATATAACCACCTTCACATTTCGATTATGATATTTTTTTATGAATAATTTTCATTTCAAATAATAACATGTTTTATTTTTTAAAAAATAATTTATATAAAATAAATATTTCAAATTTTATTTCTTTATGTAATTTTAATTATACTAATACCCATTTTGGATGTTTTAAATAAACATTCCATATAATTTCTTAACATAAACATTAAACTCCCATTTAGGAGTAATGAATAAATTAATATAAAAACTATCATATTTTTTTGTTCCATGTAAGGACAATTTATTATGACTATATTGGTTGTTGTTTTTTACCATCCATTATGGGAAGTATTTATTTTTGGGACAGAATTTGTAAGTCCAAAATAGCTTGGTTTATTCCATGAGTTTTCCTCATTTTTTAGTCTTCGATGACATAGATATCAGTTCACCACATCGTAGATCATTGCCCGAAAGTGTGCTTTTTCCTGGACATTTAATCAATGCCCAAATTTCTTATTTATTTTCCTATGTAACATAATGTTATATAATTTATAATCACAATTCCCATTTTTCATAAATTTAATATCTTGATACTTAATTTTGAAGAACTGAAATGTGTGTTTTGTTGAGGATATACCATGGTTACTATATAATCATATAATCTAGTTTCCTCACCCATTCATGTTCAACAACGTTATAATTGAAAAACATTTATACCACTAAATGGTTTTGGAGGGATGTCTAAAATAAAAAATATGGTATAAAAAATAATCCAAAAAATCTTTATCATATAATCTCTCTATATTTTTTAGATGAATATAAATAAATCATAATTATGTCTACTTTATATAATTCAATAAAATATGTCGAATAACATCATTAGAATATAATCAAGATCACTAAAAATTATTAATAAAACTCTTATATTATGTTTTATACATGAATAATTTTTATAAATAATTTTATAAAACTATCTCCCTTATCTAAGTGTCCTCTAGAACCATGGGTCTATTTCTGGGTGTTAAAATAGAGATTATAAAAAATTTGATAAATGCTTCATCATTTCATAACATGAATGAATAATTATCAACATATCCAAGGATTGATATAGTTTTTACGTTAATCTAATTTCCCAACAGGGATATTAAACATTCATCCATATTGTTGGAATGTTAAAAAACTGATCCAGTCATTAAAAATTGGATAAGTCATGATTCAATCATAATCATAGTCATTTAAAATTTTAACATTTATCTTTGTTATGTCATACTTATCTCATCATACATTTATATAATTAGTAAATATAGATGACAAACAAATTATTAATATTTATTATTACACTCCACATTCATATTCACTAAATCATAGTGTATCATTTTAAGCCAGACTACATATAAGGATAAACCTCCATGTGATCTAAACCACTACTCTATGGTATAAAATATACTAGTTGGTAAAATTAATACATTCCCTTTCAACCTCAACTTGGTGAAAAATTCCCTAAGGCTGCAATTTTCATGACTCTGTCCCCTCCATCGTCAACATAGGAGGGTGAGAGGGGGGTGATCTTCCTCTTTCATCTTCTAGATATATGCATCATCCCTTTCATCCACTATCTATCACTAATTCTATTTCACCTTTCCCTGTGATTTCAATTATCCCTATGGTTCTTATTCTATTTATGGGATAAGATTATGTTAAAGTTTTGTCTATGTGTTTTTCATAGGATCCTTAACAACTCAATCCAACATTTTTTGTCAAATTTCATAAACAATTGACATCATTTGTTTTCATCTAGAGGTTTATCATTGGGTCTGGGGTGTACTAGAATAGAATCTAGTGGGTCTTCTTGATAATCGTCATATGATGATATACTTTTCTTTGGTGGATTATTTCAATGTCACATAGTCTAGAGATTCTCAACCCATCAAAAGGATCTTATTTTACCTTTACTGATGGACCTATGAGTTTCATATTAACCATGATGTTATTTGTATGGACGTGTGGTTATAGTCTTATACCATCCTCAACCATCCCAAAAATCTTCTTCTATTTGTCTCTTAGGAAACATGTATAACTGCTTTCAATGTGGCTATAGTGGTACTTATATTGTTTTTTACCCGATTTCCCAAAATATATATATTTAGGATGATGTTCCAAGGACACTAAAGAAATGGATATTAATTTCAGTCAATGGATAATTACGATGGAAGAAATAGGTGGTATTTACTTATAGAATAATTATTCCTCGTCTTGAAAATATTTGGGGAATATTTAATCTGTATGTCAACATAATTGTATGGTTTGACACAATAATATCATTATCCCGAGTCTATAGGTCTGGAAAATGGTCATTCAAAGCCCCATAATGACTTACATTAGGTCACAAGAGGTTCTTGAATAGATTGGGTTAAGATATAGGATCCATGATTCAATGGTGGGGTATATATTGTTCCATACAAGACCTCATTTGGCAAATAATATGCCATTTGTGTAGAACACATCTGGATCAAGAGGATCTGAGTTGGTGGGTGAAAGTTTCTCTATATAAACTTATAGAAACATTAAATAGTATTTACTTTAGTAGGAGCCTATTAATAATGATATAAGACTCATCCATGTAGAATTTATCCAAGCATTCATTGAAGAAAACTCATTGGGCCGTAAGGTCCAGAAGAATGCCTTACATTTTTCATTATAATGGGTAATGAAGATTCCAGGTACACAAATATAGAGTAGTTTTAAAAAAAATATGGGAAACCATTGTGAAGGCATGTATGAAGAAGGTCGAGGGAGTGACCACCCAGGTTCTGATTGGGCATTGTCTACATGGGATGTTTGGGAATCAGAGTCTTAGGCTATGTTGGATGGACTTATTCATTCAATATAATAATATCAAATATATATATATATTGGAGTGAAAGTTGAGTTTGTGGTAGGAATTAGTTAATGCATGTTACTGTACTTGTCATGTATATATATATATATATATATATATTCTCTTATTCTATGACTAAATTAATTCTTAAACATAACTTAAGGGACTTCATCTCAATCTCCTTTCATTGAGGCATCCTTTTATTTGTAAACGGATTTCTTTTATATGGTGTATAAAACCCATTGTATTTTCATTTCAAGGGGAATCTTTTTCTTCGAATCATTTTACTAAATGACGAAAAATGAATGTTTTTAACATAAGCGGTGAAAATGACCTTTCTACCACTATGAGTTTTATTTGATTATTGGCTTCCTTAACATGCCAAAATGTTTATTTAAAAATGAAAATAAATATCATATACTCTTTTTATGTATTTTGGTATTTAAAATATTACCGATAATGGATTTGTTATGTCAATATATTTAAATGATATATTGTGATTGATAACCTCAATTACTTCCTATAAATATTTACGTTTTCCCTCTAATTATGTGTCTCTAATTTCCTCCAATGTTCTCCTAATCGAGATCATAATTTAGTGGTAACTTTTTCATTTCCCTTTCCCTCTTATTAAGGAAAAATTTTGTTAACCCAATTTTTGATGTGGGTTTTCCGCAATGTTATTTCTCTATTTTAAGAATTTTATATTCGAAGAACAATTTCAAATTGTGAGGATGAAATTTATTTAATTAGGGGAGAATGTAACCCCCAGGATCATATAGTACATCATCTCATAAAAGTAATTTAATAGCTTGTGCTACTCGCAACACCGAGTTCGAGCGCAACACTCCATATCGAAACTAGCCGTTCAAAAAGTGGTTGTAAATATTATTAACTGCATTTTGAATCTTATATAATCTATATAATTTTAACATCCATATTATGTGTTTCTTACACATAATATAAGAAAAAATTCAATTTTTTCAGATAAAAGAAGTATTTTAAAAAAATTGCATTTTTACCACCTTATAATGGAGAACTATTTTAATATCAAATATTTAACACTTTTATATATTAAATTTGAAAAAATAATCTTATTATTTAGATTCGGGAAATAAAATTTTAGTTTCGATAATTTTTTGTGTTTTTATGATAACTTTCATATTTGGGTGAATACTGAAAATTACTAAATTTTAATTGAAAACAACTTTTTTAATCCAAATAATTTATAGTGTTAAATTATACATTTGAATGGTTTTGCAGTATAATTAGATTATATTTTTATCACTTAATAAAAAAATTTCATTATAATTAATTTCACATTTAAATTTGACATAAACACATGTCAATCATTTGATAGTTCTTACTTTTTTATAAACATCTTTTTTTAGTTTTGACAACAAGAATTAATTTGAAATTAATAAATGAAACATTTATGTTTTGAATTTGGTGATATTGGCTTCATTTTTGAATTTATAATATTAATATTATCTTATGGTGATTTTTTGGTATTTTTCTAAAAAAATCAATTTTTAATGAATAGTGAAAAGGACTGAGTTATTATTTAAAATAGACTTTTTATTAAAAAAATAATTTATTTTATATAAATTTACATTATGAAAAAATAGATACATAATACCTATATATGTTAAATTTAATTCATTGGAGTAATTTTATAATAAGTTTAGATATATAATAATTTTATTGAACTTTTTACCATCTTTTACCCAACTCCTAGGAGCATTTGCAAACTAGCATAAAACATAATTTACAGATTATTCGAATTGAATTTCACAAATCCAAGAGAAACGGCTGATATCATTAACTAAATTTTTTATCAATAATATAAAAATCTTTTTTGGGGAATAATAACTTTTGTTTTTTATTTACCACGGTTAAAAATAAATAGGGTAATTAAAGGTAAAAATGATGTTATTATTACCCTAAAACATGGCCTAATTCTTTTGGATTAGTGTAATTTAACCAAAAGAAACCTTAGAAATAATATATGACCCTTTATTTACACTTCGATGATATTATGACATTTAATATTATTTAATTTAAATAATAGTTAAAAGTGTAAGATTCATGTTTTCATAACTAAAACATATTAATATTTGGTTATACATAATATAAATTATACTATAAATATTCATTAGAAATATAAAAAAATTCTTACATAATGGAATTTTATTAATAATTTTTAGAAATTGAATAATTAAATTTATTTATGACATAATGATGATGTAGTAATTACCTTATTAATGAAATATTAAAATAACTGATATTATAAATTTCCAAATAAATGTAATATGAGACTTTTGATGAATTCTAATAATTTAATAGGTTAATATGAAATTTCAGTGTTGATTAAATGAATTTTTTTTCGAAATTATAAGGTTTTTATGACATTCACAAAAACAAAAGACCAAATTGTGTCAAAATTGACATAAAATAATTTTTAAGACAAATACTATATTATTGGTTGATATAATATTTCTAAATATCTATGGTTTAGAAAAATGAATTAAATAATATTATATATGTCATTAATGAACCATTGGAGGTTCTCTTGGATGTTTACAGTAATTTTATTAACCATATATTGTAAGAATACAAGAAGCCATGGTAAATGTAAAATTATTTAACTTAGAGTTAAATCTAAAATATAAGGTTAAAATGATAACCTAAACTTGTCTAAAACCTATTTGTTGAAGGTATTTCGATTCATCCTCACATTATATTAGAAATAAATCAATTTTGAGCCATTATAAATCTAATATGAGCTTATTATAAAATAATATTTCAATCTTTTCCTGTGGTACCCCTCACCCCTCTTATAAAAAGGCACTCACCCATCTCTCAAATATAAACCTTCAAAGCAATTTTGTTGGACCAACCACTTCACAAATATCCTCTAAACTATGATCCTCTCATCTTAGAGGCCTTCCTTTGGTCATAATTCTAACCTATGAAGCCCTCTTGATCAAATCAAAAGGACGAACCCAAAGAGGAGATAAATATTTCATCACCTCTTTCAAGTTCTTTTCTTCTTCCACTTCTTCATTCATTGATTTTTTTATTGTAAAAAAATTACTCCAGTATCATCAATAAACTGTGATTTTAATATAAATATGGTACAAAAATATTCATTCTTCTATCCATCCTATTAATGACATGTCACCATACATGTATACATACGACTTCCATCTCCACGTCGTGGTGTAGTTGTTATTCAATAGATTATTATATTAGATGGGTATAATAACGATGTATAATTAATGTAAATAATAAATATAACATGTTAATTATTCTGAATATATGATATAACATCCAATTATATATGATTTTAATATCAAAATAATAATATTCTCGCTTGTGCGTACGTACAGGTTACCGTCTCCACGATGCGATGAGATTCATTTCCATATTCAACATTAAACGATGATTATAAAAATATATATTATTAATAACTATGTAAAATATGACATAATAATGATAATAAATATGTATGTATTTATGTATTTATGTATTTATGTATTTATGTATGAATGTACTTACATATATCTTATTCACTTACTTTCATTCAATATGATATGAAAACGGAAATAGCGTTTATGCGTACGTACGGCCTACCAAATCCATAAACGGTGCCTTAATTTTCAAATATAAATCTATTATAAATATATATATTCTAAATATATATGATATATAATCCATGGTTCATATTCTGTATTCATTTAAATCATGATCTAAATGATACGATCAAGAATGTCAACTTAAAACACATACGATGGAGAAAGCGATTGTTACCCAAAATGTTAATTTAACATAGAAATCATTATTAAATGGGTAGTATAAAGTCATAAATGGATCATGTATCATATAATAAATATGAATATGGTTCTAGTATAATTTAAGAACAAACTATGGTAATTATATACGATGTTAAACATACCCTCGGCCAATGGAAGGTGCAAGGTAAGGGTTAATTCTTCAATCTCATTATTTATCGAGATTGTTTATGGGTATGTTTTTACAAGGACATATTTATTATCCATTTCCATGTTTCATAAATGATTTTTCAATGGGATTATTTTAAGGGACTCTTATATAAATACATCACTTTAAATGTTTTAAATATTTATTATTGTAAATAATTATCATTAATGTCTATGTTTTCAAAATGGGTTTTTAAGGATTTATTTATATGGACATGAATGTTTTTAAAATGTCACTTCCATTCAAAAGTTTTAAAATGGTATCGTACACTATTATTCATAAATGTGTTTAAATTTCTTCCTTTCTGAATTATGTGACTTTTAATTTTTTTCACAAAAAGGGATATTTCTCTCAAAGAGTTTTACTAATCATTTTCATTTATGTCCACATCCTTTGATGGATTTTAATATTTTTCTATGTTGGTTTACTATGACACAAATCTTCCATATTGTATTGATGTTTTTGTGGTATGTATGATTGTGGATGTGTTATTATTATACCATTCATGGTTTATGGTAAAAGGATTGACATTTAGTATGCTGGTTCTATTACAGATGTTTATGTTATGTTTCAACCTTTTCATATGAGGAATTTTTTGTACATAGTAAGTGATGGGTGGAGACCGGTATAGATCCTCGATGCATTGGTTGGTCTCATGATACAATTAGACGTGGAATTGGATGAGGGAATTTCCCAATTTGATATATGGTTTTGGCTTATGCCTTAATAATTTCTAGACGTATTGGATGAGGCCTTGACAAAACGTTTTAGAATGATTGACATTATAAAATCCCTCATTATTAAAATATTATTGATGGTTCATGTAGTTATTCGACTATTAGAATATCCATGATGGTGTTTTATTATATAATTATTTACTCAGCTCATATTTCTACCATTAAGTGTTCATGTTTATTATTTGTAAAGGCATTTGTTTTCCATTATTCACTATCCCTATTTTTTATATTATCTTATTCTAAATTATTTACCCTTACTGAGCATCTGAGCTCTCCCCTTTCTTCTATTTTATACTCTTAGGATACCAAGAAGTGTTTTATGTTTGAGATGCAGGGTTAAGCTAAGGGAACAATTGCATTATCAAAGGTTTATTTTTTTGTTGTATGTTAGAATGTGTAATGAGACGTTCATGTATGTAATCTATTTTCCAAGACTGCTAAACTGATCAGTCTTTCAGAACACGATTCGTTGTAATCATGCCAATGTATTAAAATAATGCAAAAAATCTAGGAATCTATGTTCGAGGAGTTATATAATCAAAATACGAGGGTATTCTTTCTTGTTATGGAAATAAATCTTGATAGGAATATATGTATATTTTCAAGCCGATAGTAACAATATTGGACACTAACACCATGTTTATGATTGGTGGATAAATGTAACAATAATAGTAATATAGGAAGTGTGGGGAATATAAAGTGGGAAATAAATAGGCCATGAGTAGTGAACTTTAGAAAAAAGGTTAGGGTGGTATTGATGGAAATGTAGAAGAAGATAAAGTGGGAGGAAAACAAAAGAGGATGGGAAAACACATATATATTATTCATCATTATCATGTCGAAATGTAGACATATCCACACCATCATAAGGATTTAATGGGTGAGGTGGATAGAGTCCTAGAAAGAGAATCATTAGTCAATCTCAATGTGGAACGGAGGGCTTGAATCAATAATCATAACATGATTATAGCATCCGACTTCAAAAAAAAGGTATATTTATGGGGAGGAGTATATAGAAATGTCAGATAATACAACCAACCAAAATGAATACCTAGTCACAAAGGACCTAGAAATGAACTGACATGGCATTATTTTGGGGTTATAGAAGGTTGGATATTGCAATAATTTTAGTCATGTTTTTAAAGACTTTTTTTCTTTCTATGTTTAATGCATCTCCAAGTGAACTATAATGAATTCACCATTTTTCTCAAAAGTTCATTTGAAATATGAATTTTGTTTCCAGTCTGGATAGTCTAATATTCACAGTACATATCCTTTAAATATTATGTATTCAATAAATGATAATATAAAATTATTATAACATCAATACTTCTAATATTTGCTTCATTACATGGGTTGTATGAGGATGTTACTTCCAATGATTCAATAATCACGTTTTTTCATCCATATCATACAATCCAATGATTCAATATATTAAATAGATTCTAATTATGTTAATTCAAAAGTAAAATATATCAAGAAAAATGAAAAAAAATCCTTACCTATCTTGTAACATATATCAAATACCTATATTGCTTGTATAATAAACATGAAACCATGTAGGGTATATCATAACATGGATTTCATATAGCATGAAAACCTATAGATAACCAATAAAACATAAAACATAATAATATTATTATTAAATCATTTAGGGATCAGAGTTTGTTTTGTTTTGGTTAATGGGAATACATTTTTTATAATGTATATTTATAGAAAAAAAATTATCTATTTATCCATTCTCTTTCCAATATTGTTAATATCATAAAAAATATAATGATATGAGTGGGAAGGAGACTTCACATAAAAACTAATCGAACTATTCCAAACAACACACATATGTCAGAGAATAATCCAAAACATAATCAATTACTGATGTTTATAAATCAAACTGGTTGTGTTTATTATAACAATAATAAGTAGTGTGATCATAGGAAAAATATGATTTCCTAACTATGAAATTACCATTAATGGACTCTTGTTGTATCGTGATAAGGACTCATATTGTATATTGTAGGTGAGATCCAAGTTATATAAATAATAATAAAGGATATACAAAGAGTAACATGATCCAATTCATAATGTTCATAAAAATATTCTTTCCACCAAAATTATTATCCTTAAAGAACTTACAACTAGGATTTATATAGAAAATTGTAATCCATTTGTGGAAAATTATATCTTCAAATTCCCATATTTTACCTTGAATTTTATAATTGTTCCATCATACCTGCACCATTTTTTTAATCAATCCTCAAACTACTTTCATAGTCTAGTAAAAAATATAAGTGGACCATTCAATGAAGGATCCACTAGTGGGAAATTACATGTCATCAAGATAAATATAAATTATACGATCAAATATGTATTTACTTATAAATGAAAAATCGATGGAAATATACATTTCACCAACCCATGGAGGTTATTAAATGTTGTAATCTATCTCTATTATATTCACAGAATTGATAAATGGTCAAATGAATTGATGATTAATTCTCTAATAATTTCACAAAAATATAAGATATAAAAATTGAAATACTTATAGTAATAAAATCTCCCTAACATAAAAATCTAGTGACTAACACCTATAATTAATGTAATACTTTTGGATCAACAAAGTCATCATCAACCACAAATGGATCTATTTTTAAATCTAATATTTCATGTAAACCATAGTTTACCGATCATCAATCACTTGCTTATATTTATAAAAAATAATACATATTGGCACACCCTACAATAGTGTGAGTCAAATTGACCTATATAGATTGATTGTTGTATTTTTTGTACTTGAAAAGATACTTCTGTGATAAATTATCATCATAGAAAGAACTAAAATCTAGAATATAGACCTAGATAATTACATTCCTTATTAAAATGAACCACTCTATAGAAACATCCATTATAAATTGATATTTTTTACTTATTTTTCCTAAAATATATATATTTTTTCACAACCATTACCCAAATACTTGGTGGATAGTGGTACCCGCTTCAAAAAATTATAAATTCTTCTCAAAGAAGTGTTATGTTTTCTATAAATATGATCACCATATTTGCTGAAAATGTGTATTCTTGGATATGTGATTCATAAACTAAAAAAAATATCATTGATTATAAAATAAAGATGTAACCTCATCAGTAATTCCATCATGATCACATCCCATTTAAATATGGGAATCAAATGTGATTACAATTCACTAGTAGGGAACTAATGTTTTGACATGACCCATTATAACTAAATATAATCGTAAATAAATTCAATTATCTCTTAATTCGTTTTAGGAAATTGAAACTAACATTAAAAATAATGATAGATTTTATTGTTTCACATTTTTAAATTGTAATGAGATGAATGATATACTCTCATTACATTTACCCATATGATTATAAAAACCAATTGATTTCCTTGAATATAAAGGAAATAATATTGATCTTGTGACCATACCTCTGGGTTTTCCCCACCATTTATTATTTATTGAATAATGATTAAATAATGACTTAATTTAAGGTATTATTCTAACAATTAAATATTGTATGATTATATAGAAATAATATATAAACATATTTCATTCTAATGTATAGAGTTATGCATTTGAATCCTAGATCACCCTAATAATATATTTTCTCCTCTTTTACCTAGTACACCTTATAAGATTGATACTTATTATGGTCATTAATGAAAAAATTTCCATTTCGAGAAGAATAGAGATGTGTAATGTCAAAAAATTATAGGCTTTCTACCCACTAACATTTCTGAAAATACCGATGATTACTGGCATGTAGAATTTAACATTTCTCTAAGAACATTATTTTAAATATAGTTAGGTAATGAAAATGAAAATTTCATTCTGTAGAAATAAATATGAGTGGAATATATAATAAATTAATTTTCTATATTAATATTCAGTTCGTTTTATTCCTACATATTTATTACTTAAATATGTCATAAGTAGTTTTGTTATTATATTGAAAATTATTTTTTTTAATATTTAATTAAATTGTTTAGTTGTGAAATTTATTAAATTATAAAATATTAAAATGGGTATCTATAAATTTCGTATATTTTTTTATTCCTTTGAAGGAATGTATCCATCAGTTTAATTTTTATAGAGAAATATAGAAAACTGTCTCTAAGTATTAAGCATTTACAAGGCTGCATACAAGTCATTTTCGAGGAAAGGTCTTTGTTATTCCTCATTTTATGAGTCATTACTAATACTATATACTAGTAATATCTATACAAATGATTCATTTTCACTAATAGTTACGATTTATTCAACTATGTATGATTCATTATGGATCTATATGAAGTCATGCCTTTAATGATTCTAATAAAAAATGAAAGTTTCAAGGGAGTGTTTGTGTGGTTCATCAATGATGCAACTAAAAGTTATATGGAAAAATCAGACTGTTTGAAAAAAAATCATAGGGGCTATATGGTTTTTAAAATAATAAATATTAATATTTTATTGATAATCAAGTTAGTAAAGTTAATTACAATGTAATGAATTATTTTGAGGGTAGAATTGTGTATATTATGTAATATTGTGAGAGTAATATAAATAGAAAATTAATTTCAATGATGAATTTATTTTAGAAGATTGTACTAGAAAAATGGAAGATATTTTCATTTATTAATCATTAATTTGAGGCGTCAAAAACCAATATTAACCATTATTTGTACCTAAACACCACACACAAACCATAAAAAAAAACCCATCAATACTGGTGTTAACTATTGATTCACCGATGTTCAAAAACGTTAATAATATAGGATACAATAAATATCAGTATATTCCATCACGTTAAAAAAATAACACATTGTAATAGAATTTCATGTCCAACATTAAAAACCTCTAATATGTATAATAGGGTCAAAAATTTTGAACGAATTACTTGGAATGTTTGGAAATATATTTTAACATCTGATATATATTGTCATGCTCGATGTTCAGTTCCATTCAAAATCATATAAAAACAAGGATAATAACATAAACATAAAAAAATTAATATAAAACACAACAATGCCTTTTTAAAAATCCAGCATTTACCAATATCACAATAGACATTTGATACCAAAACATCGTAATTTGGAACCCTTTTCTCACAGATCAAGACACTATTTCAAATCTAATGGGAAAAGTACAGATCATACACAACCATTTTAGGAAATTACAGTACACCCTTAAATTATGTGTCATCATTTTAAACATTACAAATAGGAAAATGAGTTAATTTCTATTAAATCCATTAAACTATCCATCATGTTTTTCACCAATGGGGGACAATTTTTTAAATACATTTCAAAACTTTTTTTTAATAAACTTGAGGGAAAACCCCTCATAGTAAAAAAATAAACATTAAATAAAATCATTCACCCAATGAAAATAAAAATAATTTTAATTCCTTGTACACATTGCGAAAATTATTTTCTGATCCTTATAGGAATTCCAAAAAAGTCCAACACATATAAAAAATTAAAATTAATCCTTCAAAAATTCTATATGACATATATCACAAAGTTATAAAATATAAATGTCTACCATTTAATTATGAAAATAATAAATACTAATCTTATTAAGCTTATAACACACTCATTATACCCACTCTAACCCCATGATACAATTTCAAAAATAATGAGCATGCCATGAATGGTCATAAGGTTTTTATTATAAATACCAATTGAATAGACAAGATCCATAGAAGGTCTAAGGTATCAATTTAATGTCCAAACCACCCTTTTCTCGATAAAATAAAGAAAACACACCACCCATGAGATTCAAGGAACATACAAACTATAAATGTAAATAATCTAACATGAATATGGGTAAATATATTAGACTTCCAATCGTGTCTTCTAATTTTCCCATAAAATTGATAAAGTTTTATTGCCTTTCCAAAGCTTGTACAAGTCACAACCAAACTCACTAGAATTCAAATAAACTCATATTAACCACCCAAACTATAAAATCTCACAAATAAGCGTTAATTAATCAATTTCATCTAATAAGATTAATTGTTTAACCATGACCCACTTTTAAAGAAGACATAAAATCAATCAGGCACTCACCACATATCCAGACCTCAAAAAAGATCCATGGGAGATCCAAAATGGACTCCTAACATCGTTACAAGAATTATCTAAATGAGTATAAATAATTACAATAATTAATTAATTTACACTATAATGGAAAATCTAATAAAATTCACCATAATGAAATAATATCCCTAATCATCACACAACCTAATGTGGGAAAAAATCAACAGATCTTCTCTACATAAACCAACCCAAATACCTATGTGTATGGAATGATTACACCAGGATCTAGTGGTATTATAAAAAACCATAAATGGAGATCTCTATGATTTTAGTGAATGATATATACGAATCAAGGAATCCACTGGAGAAGAATATATATTCTAAAATTCCAAAGAATTTCCTTGAACACACCTCCAAAATAAAGAGGTGGAGAATGATTAATGGTTTGGTATAACCAATGTTCCATAAACAATTAATGTAGGTGGAAACAAGACGAGTTCACAAAAAACCCAACACCTAATATTGGTAAAATCCCTCATTTAATGAATTTATAGGGAGATGGATGGTTTTGTTACACTTTTATATAAACAAATCAACGACCATGGTAACCTACCACCCACAATTACATGAATCAAATAGTAGTGTAGAATTGTAATAAAAACCTTTCTATTACCATGCACCAACCCTAATTCAATATCATACCTCCCACATAGTTTTGGCCACATGATTTACTATCCTAGTGATAGACGTACAACACGCAACAAACCCCACTATAGTAAGGTGAGTAGTTAGTCTTAAATCTCGAGTAGGTCATTTGTTATCTTCTATACACTCTTTACATCAAATGTTTTACCTTTTGGAACACATGTTTTTTCCAAAACCATTATATAACTATTCAATGAAACTATTATCTGTTCAAAATAAATTGAAAAACTTCTAACCAATAAGGTAGTTTATTTTTTCTCCTGAATAATGAAAACCAAACTATACACCTTGTCTAGAAAACTCCAAAAAAAATTAAACAAAACCAAAATCTCATGAGGCTTACCAGGTCCCATGGCCTTCCTAATTATACAAAGTCATCATATAGAAAACACCATGTGTCTTTCCAAGTCTTTAAACTCTATTCTATGTTTTTATTCAAAATCTGACCCATCGTGTAATGAAAATTATAATTTCATATGTTATTCACAACATGTATGGGTGGTGGATCATTTACCATCCCCACCATAATACATCTCAACCCCAATAATTCAAAGTGTTCATCCATCCAAAACAACTAAAATAGATCATTAAGTTGTTATATATAAATCTCCAGTTCAGTTTCAGAATACCTATTATATAATAAAGATAAAAATAGAAACTCAATGCACTCAACCTACAAAGACTAAATACAACACCCACAAATCAAGAACAAAACAAAAATACGAAATTTATCTGATTCTATCCCCCCAAAACACTGATTATATCATAAAAAATTACTCATTGAATATATGGTTCAACCCACCTTACGATTCATCTTATTACATTAATATCTATATGTTTACACCCCATTCCATTATAAAATTCCAAAAAACATAACACTTGTTCTCATAATGAAACTCATGTTCCCTTAAGGCTCCCAGAATGGTTCCCAAATTTCCATGCCCCAAACTACCTTAAGGATGGAAATCTTCAACAGAAACCATAATATACATAAAAACCAATTGAAGCTGCTGCATACCTTTCATTCAAGCCCAAATGAAGAACAAATAGTATCTTCCTGAAAAGGATATCTTAAAACATGATCTTCACAAATGAATAAAAAATGACACATCAGATGTGATTTGTAACATCCATTCCTACTTCACATGTTGACTAATATTGAACAATCAAGGGATGGCTCATCTAAAAAATTCCCATCTCCGACATCCCACACATCCTCACCTCCCCTTGCCATAAATCCTTGATGGCCAGAGGCATGCCGTGATCATTTGAACAAAATGTCTATAGTCCATTCTAGACACTCAATGAGATACCATAGTAAGATATTCAATTGATAGAAGATATTTTCATTCCCTACACCCCCTCCAAATCAAATCCTACATAAGAACCACAAATTACATTTTTGGAACACAGATATACAAAATATGCACTCTTTGTGAAAATCGACCATGTGTTTTTTATTGAGATAATTCCAATTTTATTTCATGAACACACCTCACTAGTTTGTTACGATCATAATAGTAAAACAAAAAATTATTCATGTAATGTTTTATACACTTTATACCATTACATCAGAAGGTTCACATCATCATGGACAATGTATCACTCCATCACATTAGAGTGTCATTGTCATCATATAGCTCAAGAAAACTCAAATTTTCATGGTCCACATTCCATTCACTACAACCTGAGTATTAGAAAAGTTCATATTTATATCAACATAGTATCAAAAAAATTCAACTATCACTCATGTTTTGAATCCAAGAATGGTACCATCCATTTCTAAAGACATTTAATTCATCCCAATGACTCCACACATAAACAGATAACAGTGCTCCACCAAACTTACTGCCCCACATACACTACCCCCATGAGAACCACCTCTAATGAGGACCATTATAAAATAGGAAATGATACTTATCATGGTAGATATATATCTAATTTTCTTTTATAATACACATGACATCATCAAGATTTTATTATCATCAATCTAAAATACAATTATTCTAAGATGTCATCAACCTGTTCCACCACTACTTCATCTTTTTAGGAACATGAATATTCAATAATATGCTCCCACAATCACCATTCTCGCAAATATCTCATAAAAAATTATTTATCATAATAATAATAAAAATTTGATTTGCAATAATTGTACCTTGGCAATAATCTATTATATCCCCAATCAACAATCTATATGACATAGATCCTCACTTCATTCTCATCCATCAAACATGACATTAATAATAAACCATTATTTTCTATAGTGTAACCCAAATAAAAAACATGATTACATATTTAACAAGTCATATTTCAATAAATACATCCTCACAAACCTTATCGATGAGCCATTCCACGCATGAAATCTTATCTCACACAATGATGAGCACCATTGGTGCCTTCCAAACCCAATTAAAACTGACTAATCAAAAATATATTTCAAGACCACTCAAATCCCAGTGAACATTCATTTATTGAACTATTTTTATTTTCACTCTCACCATGTTTCAAATGACACATTCATATAAAATCCAGAAACAAAAATAATATTCCCTTCCCTTAGAAACCATTAACGCTACCAAATAATCATCTCCCCAACTTCTTCACCTCTCAAGGACTCTAGGAATCTCCATGTGCATTAATCTGTGAATATACAATGTCTACCTCAACTACATTGTTTACACCAACGGGAAACATGAACATCAAGAAAAAATACCCTTGATTTCCTCTTTTTCTCCTATTGAAGCTCATACACATCAGTAACATCCACCCTGCACACCCATCACCCAGTTTAGGCACCCTAACTAACCTTCCACTATCAAGAACAACCACAAGGAAGAAGGAAAAACACACAAGTTATTATATAAAAAGGAATCCAATGGAAAAAACCACAATACGATTCACCCTTCTGGATCAATGCTCAAATGTACCAAAACCTACATCTAATCATCACCAATAATACAAAAAACTAATTTGATTCCTCTCATAGGCAACCCTCAAAATAAATAAAAACTAAACAACTGAACTAGAATCTCATCAATAAGGGAACTAATATCTCCCAACAATGTCCACATGAAAGGTATCATGATAATTAACATGATTAAAAATGATAGGATTATTCATCTCTTAAAAGTTCACAACTCACAAGGCATCAATCATGATCTCATCACAATATCACAAAACCCCGACATGTTAAAAAAATCATCTATTGTGTCACACATACGAATTAAATTGTAATACCAACCAAATTACCTACATCTAACGCATTAGTCCTCTCTAAAAAAAATTTCATCAGACAAATCCATCGTGGACCAGAAATCATGACCATCCTTAATCAATACCCAACCACATGGGTCTGACAATCATGTAAATATAACACACATACCCACCATGGTATCATTTTCTCTATTGTATGTGGACCACATCAACATCCTCATCTGTAGGTGTCTCCAAACAAATCCATATAAACAACCATCATAAATATATCCATTTTAATTTCAAAAAAGCTACATAGAATACAACCAGGTACTTATATAATAGAACAAAATATGATAATTTTTTGACAATTTAGACATCTGGTCATATTCCCCTAAATATTATTATTATTATAGGTGTGTAGAATGTGAATCCTTTGGGATTACCATGATTTATTAAATGCATGTTTTATATATTTTACAACAACAAAACTCAAATCACTAAAATTTTTCCATCATGAAAAGATCCATAAATGAATAAAAACTCATAAAAGACAAACCATAAGTTCATTGAATAAGAAATATTCATATACAACTATATAATTGAGTAACAAAGAACATCAATCATACCCACTCATAAAATTAACATCCAAACAATATAGGTTTTCATGACACACTGACATGATATCCACAAAGAGAACTAATATATTTATTTATCTAATGTATACCAAATAAAAAATTGTAATACTATAGTGAAGTAATAGAACTAATACCACCATTTAACATCTCTATCCTAGAGACACTAAATTGGTACCTCAATCTGGTTCACCATATGACTCTTGGTGTACCTTCTCATAATTTAGAGACTCTAGATTAACAGCATGGTTCTAGGGTGGTACTATAAGGATATTATTATCTTGTATTGTAGTGTATAATAACAATACAAATAAAAATTATCATATACATCAGAGTACATATATATAACATATCAAATGAACATTCCATGATAAATAAAATAAAATAATTTTATAAAAATCTAAATCGTATATACAATTGAATACCCATTACGTGAGTTATATAGATTTTTGAAAAAAAATAATCCAACAAAATGGCCACAATATATCATAGAGACAAATACAATCTAGTCCCCAGATACTATCAATATATCCAGCATAATTATTCAAAACTCATCCTTGGGTTTTAATGAGATGTTTATTTGAGGAATAATTATTTAACATATTTTAGAGATATTTTAAATTTATTGATAAACTTTTAGATAAATATGATCAATGATGTTGTGTAAATAGTAATAAATTGTAATTATTTGATTTTATGGTAAATAATATGTTGTATAGAAAAGAATTGTGTTTATAAAGTGATTTAATGATTAATGATAATTTTTTTGAATCATCCACATATTTTTTTGAACTTTATAAATTTATAAAAATATAGTATTAGATAAAGTACAACCCTTTTTTTGGGTGATCATATGTTGCATCCACCATGGTTGTGTGGCATGAACCCACAACCATAAAGAGACAAGGCTACAGTGACAACCACTAGCCTGCGTGGTGCCTTCGTTAGTATGAATGTCTCACCCAGGTTTTCATGTTTTGGTTTATGTTCCTATTTAATGGAAATATCAGTCTTCTCTTCGTTTTTGTGTGTGATGGGTGATGGGTTTTGAAGTGGTTTCATTTCTAGTACTTCCATCTTGTTAAATCCATGTTCTTGTTTGTAGAATGTTGAAAGAGGGAGAGATTGTGACACCTATAGTGTCTCTATATTGTGTTTAAATCCTTAAACGATCATTGGGTGGGCTTCCCATAGTGTTTAGGGTGTCATTTGATTTTATTTTGACAATTTTTGGGGTCTCATGACATGAGCAGGGTTTTCCTATACCATGCATCCTAAACTTGCATGTTGCAAAAATTCTCCAGCTTCCATCGCACGGTTTGCACATGTTTGACAAAACCGTGAAGAAAAACCGAGCAACCACTTGTGAGCTTAATAAATTTTATCCTAAATGTTTAGTTATTTTAATTATGGAACCCATTTTTACAAATAACATTTGGATATCGACCATAGGTTCCACCCCCTTTGTTCTCCAAAATTTTGGTTAGTTTTTTTTTTGTCACCAATGGTTATGATTCTTCATCAAATCCTTCCTTTTCCTGTTATCCTCTCTTACGTTTTCCCTTTTCCATTATTTCTTTGATTTCCCTTATCCCATATTCATCCATTACCGAGGATATTGTTTTATCATGATTTATGTTGGAGGTTTTGTTTTTTTTAGTTCTGGTCTTC
This sequence comes from Viscum album, assembly GCA_963277665.1. NCBI lineage: Eukaryota > Viridiplantae > Streptophyta > Magnoliopsida > Santalales > Viscaceae > Viscum > Viscum album. The sequence goes on along the minus strand of OY728165.1, from coordinate 322,484,651 downwards.
ATAGATCTAGGGCTATGAAACTTGTAGGGGTTGATTTTGGGTGTGCGTTTCCATTTCACCATGGATTTTAGGTAGTTTTTTCATGCACTCACCCTTTTTAATTTAATAATAATTATATTAAATATTTTAAACCATTATATGTTAATAAATATCAATGTATGGCCCTTATTTTAAATTTATTAGTGTGAAAATGTTGTGTTATGCCTTGTTTTAGGAGAACTGGAATTGTTATGATAAATAATGCACACCAAGTGTTCGATAAAATTTTTAGTTGGATTTTTTTAGTAGATTATGGTGTGTAAAGTGTTTCCTGACTTTGTTGATAAATATTTTGAATGTGGAATGTTGATTTCGGGTTTCTTGAAAGACATTTTAAAGGATTTTATGTTAAATGAATTGTGCATTTGTGTTTTGAAATCAGTTTGATAGATTATTATGAATTGTGGCCCTGTTGGAATTTTCAAAGAAAATGGTTTTGGATTTAATGTTATATAGAAATGTTTTGAATGGGCTTTATATATTATTATTCATGGTAATGGTTAGATATATTCCTCTTTGAAATATGGGTTTTGTTTTTCATAAAGATTAGTTTTGCGACAAAAGTTTAAGGGCTCATTTGGATACTTTGAGAAATTGATGACAAGTGTTTGTTATAACAACCATCGTTGGATGTTTCTAATTCCTTGTTGACATGGAATTTTAGGGATGTTCATGTGTTGAGAATTCGTAGGTTCCTTTATAAGGTATCCTCAGTTGGATCCCATTGTGATCTATTAATCTTAAAGCATGAGACACTATGACAAAATGCATATTTAGTGGTGGCTTTTTTCCGTGTCACGACGGTTTAAACCGCCGCTAAATCGATTGGCGGCGGTTTTGAAAAATCGCAGCTAAATTGTGTGTCGGGAAACTATTCGCGGTGATTTTCAAAACCATCGTAGAACGTTGCGTGGTGGTTTTTTATCGGTTGTTTAAACCGCTACTAAATGATTTAGCTGTAGTTTGTTAAATTTTTTTTAATTTTTTTATTATTTTTAATTTTTTTATTTATTTTGTATTTATTTTTTTTTATAATTTTTTATTTATTTTATTTTATTTATTTTATTTATTTTATTTATTTATTTATTTAGTATTTATTTTATTTATTTCATATTTATTTTATTTATTTATTGCATAGTTATTTTATTTATTTCGTATTTATTTTATTTATTTATTTATTTTATTTTATTTTGTTTTGTTTATTTATTTTGTTTATTTATTTTATTTATTTCGTATTTTATTCATTTATTTCGTAATTATTTTATTTATTTCTTATTTATTTTATTTATTTCGTATTTATTTTATTTAATTCATATTTAATTTATTTTAGTCATATTTTTTTTATTTTATTCATATTTATTTTATTTTATTCATATTTATTTTATTTTATTCGTATTTATTTTATTTTATTCATATTACTTTTTTTACTTTATCCATGCATGCACATGCCCATGCCCATTCAATATAAAGAAATACTGTGTTTGGTGAGATTTGAACCCCTAACCTCTTGTATATTTTCCAAAGACTTTATAACTCCAGCAAATTATTCATGTGGTTAATAAACCAAATTTAATATACTTATATATACTAATTGAAAAAACTAATAATACATAACTAATAGATTTAAACTCAATAAAAATTAAACAATAAGAAATATTAATAATTAATAATTAATAATTAATAATTATTGATTTATTAGTTATTTATTGAGTTATTTATTTATTATTATTTACTTTTTATTATAATAAATAAAAAATAAATTATAATATTATTTACAGAAATTATAAAATTATGAAAATAAAATAATAAAATAATAAAATTACGAAATTAAAATAATAAAATAATAATACAATAATACAATAAATAATAAACAACAAATAGTAAACAATAAAAAATAAATAATAAATAATAAATAATAAATAATAAATAATAAATAACAAATAAAAACAATAAATAACAAATAATAAACAACAAGCAATAAACAATAAATAATAATAAATAATAATAAAATAATAATAAGTAATAAACAATAAATAATAAATAATAAATAATAATAAACAACAAATAATAAATAATAAACAATAAACAATAAATAATAATAAATAATAAATAATAATAAACAAATATTAAATATTAAATATTAAATATTAAATAATAAATAACAAATAACAAATAATAAACAATAAATAATAAATAATAAACAATAAACAATAAATAATAAACAATAAACAATAAACAATAAACAATAAACAATAAACAATAAACAATAAATAATAATAAACAAATAATAAATAATAAATAATAAATAATAAACAATAAACAATAAATAATAAATAATAATAAATAACAAATAATAAATAATACTAAATACTAAATACTAAATAAATATAAATACTAAATACTAAATAAACAAATATTAAATAATAAATAATAAATAATAAATAACACATAAGAAATAAACTGTAATGAATAAATATAAATAATAATTTATAATTAATAATTATTAATAAAAATAAATAACACATATTTAAAAATTATAAATAAATAAATGCTAAATAATAGATAATAAACTACAATTAATAATAGAAAATAATAAATATATAATAATAATAATAAATATTAATAATAAATATTAAATATTAAATATTAAATAATAAATAATAAATAATAAATAATAAATAATAAACAATAAGCAAAAAACAATATACAATAATAAATAAATAATAATATATTATATATTATATATTATATATTATATATTATATATAATATATAATATATTATTATTATTATTATTATTAATAAATATTAAATAATAAATAAATAAATAATAAATAATATATATAATAAATTATAAATTATAAATTATAAATAAATATAAATAATAAATAATAAATAACCAGTAACAAATATTATTATTATTGTTAATATTTTATTATTAATAAAAATATATAATAAATTATAAATAAATTATAATAAATAAATATAAATAATAAATAACCACTGAAAAAATAGATAATAAATAAATTAAAGTATATTATAAATAATAAATAATAAATGAAACACATGAAAAAGTATGAAAAGGCGTGATAAGGAATGAAAAATCATGAAAACGCATGAAAACGGATGGAGAAGCATGAAGAAGGAAGTATTAGAAAGCAAGAGAACGCATGAAAACTCATGATAACACTGGAAACCCCATTAAGAATTCAACAGAATCATTATAATAACCCACAAAAAACCATTGATAAAGATAACAAGTCATGGAAACCCAAATAAACAATAATAAACGGAGCAACCGTTAAAACCCGTCAAAACAGTCATAAAGTGAAAAAAAACATTGGACTCACATTAATGAAGATAACTTATGATCTGAGAGTTCGTCCCAAATCTACGACCAGTCAAATCAAAGATCCTGAAACAATCTACGACCTGATAGCTGAAAGTGACTGAATGGACCAGCGGATCAGAAGTTTCGAGCATTTAAAAAGAAGTTGACGTCGAATGGGTGCTAGAAACGAGGCATCAAAAAACATAACGACCTGGATACCCACTAAAAAGGCCATAAAATATGATCCCCGAGTCCATGTGGGTGTCGTGACTAGTCAAACATAAGCTCATGGAACAAACTATGATCTGGCAGGTGGAAGAGACCGAACTGACACGCAGATCGAATGTTAGGTCTGTTTGAAGACAAGTTCGACGGGATACCGTTGAAAGAAACAGGGTTTTGGAGGCCATCAGATGGGTTTTGGGGTTGAAAAAACACAACAAAAGATTGCTTCTCTCAAACCGCTGTGTATCTTTCTTCTCTGGCTTTGATTTGATATGATGTAGAGCCCAAACGGACACCCAGAGCGAATGTTATGGCCATTTGAAGTTGGAGAACTTTTTTGAACATTTTTTAGCTCTCATATCTTCTGCACCTTATACTGTATCATGGTTTTGATTGCACGTGCCACTAGATCTCTTCGCGAGCTTCAATTTGACTAGTCGTGGCACTCCAACGGATGCTCGGCTCTATACTTATGGATATTTTAGTAATTTTGGGGTTTTTCATGTTTTTTTTCATTTCATTTCACGGTAGTTTTTTAGAAAACCACCGTTAATCCTAGAAAAAATAAAAAAAATACTAAAAAAAATTACCATATTTCATGACAGTTTTTAAACCACTGCGAAAAAACCACCGCAAAATGCCCGTTTTCCTGTAGTGAGAGTAGTCCTTGGGGAGACTCAGGGTGATACATGTTGCGGATTATTATTACTATAAATGTAGTTATCGGATGCTTAGAAATAATCCTTTAGCTCACCCCCATTAAATAGATAAAACAATGGAACATGGTATATTTAGTGAATGGTATAACAATGATTTCTACAATACTAGGTTATCGTACTAACCAGTGGCCCATATAAGGAGTATATATTGAGTATATTGCTATGGGATTTTCTCTTAACCTGCAATGAGAAAAGAAGTCTGAGCATATTGATCATTTTTTTTCATCATGTATGAAATTCCAGTAAGGACAATGTCTCAGGTATAGGTGTCTTATGAATTATTCTTGAATACCTAGGTTCACCTAAGTATATGAGATTTTTTTTTCTTGTAGTATTGATTGATATGCTTGTAGTATATATAAATATCCATTATTTCAAGATCACTATTGTTCCCTATATTTTATTGTTTTTGATAGAATGTGATGGGATGATTTTGATATGGTTTATGAAAATGTTTTTTAAAGAAATGTTTTTTATTCCTTTTGTTAATGTTGAAAATGTAGACATCACATTCCTGTTTAAAATGCTAATTTCTCCCTAATGAAAATAATTATATTTAAGAAAAAAAATTAAGAAAATTTATTTTTATAATTCTTTTGATTAAACATGTATAAAACCATAATTTTATATAATATAGTTCAAACATGAAAATGGATTTTTCATTTATTTTAAATTATGAGCATTTGGAATTGATTATCAGTATAGACAATTGAGTTTTAATACTCACACCTATAGTTCATCTCTATTTTTACTCTTCTTTAGTTTATATCTTGAGTTTAATAACTAAGAGAAACATGTGATAGTTCTGTGGGAGAGTTATTAGAGGGGTCACATGGAGTTAATTGGTTGTCAGGTTTGGATGATTGAGTTGTTTGGGTCATTTGTATTTTTATTTTCTGGTATAAATTATGTTTAGTTCATGTTTATATAAATGTATATTGGGTTTTCCATTTCATTCTGTTGTATTTTTACATGATTATATTTGGGAAAAATTATACCCTCCTCTAATGTAATGATTCATGGAATGATTTTTCAGTATGTGGGGATCGGTAATTGTAACACCACAAGATTTTATGAAAAAATATTATTTTTAATGTCTTTTGTTGTACGCTACACCAAAAGAAGCTTGCACAACACACATCCTTGACTTGCCTTGCATTACACGCAATCGTAACCTTCCTCGATAGCGTGTGTAGTACGTAATACTGAGTTTCACAAAACAATGATATGCTATTAAAATATTATTAAAACTAGCCGTTATGAATAGTAATAACCTCTTTTTAAATTTTAGAAATTTTAGCTCTCAAAATGGACTTCATTTTTGGATTCGGAGTATCGAATTTAGCCTAAGGTGAAATTTTGGTACTTTTCGGATAACTTTCATATTCTGATGAATAGTGAAAATTACTAAATTATAATTAAAAACAAATTTTTTAATCGAAATAATTAATAGTGATAAATCATTAATTTGAGTGGTTTTAAAGTATATTTAGAATATATATTTTTACAATTTAATACAATGGTGGTCATTGGATGTAATTTCACATTTAAACCAGACATAATCAAGTGTCAATCTTTTGATAGATATTGTTTCTTAAAAACACGCTATTTGTTTTAACAGCGGGATTTAGTTATAAAATTAATTAATGCAACTTTTATGTTATGAATTTGGTAAAATAGACTTCATTTTTGAATTCGGAATATGAAATATAGCTTAGGATGAAATTTTGGCATTGTTCTGAAAAACATCAATTTTTGATGAATAGTGAAACTACTAAGTGGTAGTTAAAAAAATGAATTTTTCATAAAACTTAATTTTACCGCTTCTGTGAATGGAATTTCAAAAATCTGAGAAACACTGTTGAGCTCAGTAAGTAAAATGTGGTTCAATGAGATGAAAATAATTTTTGGTGAATAGTAACTTTTTACTTTTATTTACCACCGTTAAAAGTAAATAGGGTAATTAAGGGTAAGAATGATATTAATATTACCCTAACACATGTCCTAATTCTATTGGACAAGTGTATCTCGACCAAAAACAACCTTAAGTGTAAAATATTATCATTTAGGCCCACTTGGATTAGATTAGGACATTTATTATTATTTAATTCAAAGAAGAGTTAAAAGAGTTAAAATCAAAGTTTATTTACTAAAACATTTTTAATATAGGGTTATACATAAGATAAATTCGATTGTAAATATTCATTAGAAAGCTAAAAAGATTTCCTACATAATGGTATTTTATTTGTAATTTTTATACATGAAAAAATTTAATTTATTTATGACACAAAGATGATGCAATAATTATCTTATTAATGAAATATTGACATAATTGATGTTATAAACACAAAAATAAATGTAATTTTAGACTTTTTATGAATTCCACTAATTTTATAGGTTACTATGATATATTAGTGTTGATTTAATCAACTTGGTTAGAACATATAATTCTGTTATGACTTTCACAAAAATCATATATCAAATAGTGTCAAAATTGACACAAAATAGTTTTTAAATAAAATATTATATTATTAATTGTTATTTTATTCCTAAAAATCTAAGGTTCGGCCAAATGACTTAGATAAGGATATATATATTAATAATAAACAATTTGGGGTTCGTTTGACATGTTATAGTAAGTGTATTAACCATATAGTGAAAGAAAACAAAAAGACACGGTAAAAGTTAAATTATTTAACATAGAGTTAAATCTAATTGATAAGGTTAAAATAATACCCTAAACTTGTCTAAATCTTATTGGTTGATAGGATTTCGACCCAACCCCACTTTAGCTTCGAAATAAGACCCTTTGGAACCATTATAAACCGATTTTGACATTAATATAAAATAATATTTTGAGGTATTCCTAAGGTGCCCCTCTCCTCCCTTATAAAAGGACACCTCCTCCACCTCCTCCTCACACCAATTTGAGCACTCAAGCTCGGCCAAACCCTGCCAAAATATCTTCGCCACTTCCCTAGAAACATCCTAGAGGTTTTGGTCTTCCTCAAAGACCAATTTTAGTGCCCTAAGAGGAGGTCTCAAAGAGGCGCTTCAAAGAAGAGGTAATTACCGTTACCAATTCTTTCATCTTTATTTCTTCTTCCACTTCTTCTTCTTAGGTTGTTTCATTATGAAGTAATAACATCAGTATCACTCATATACTGATATGTTATTATAAGTATGAAACAACCCTATTTCACCATCTATCCATCCTACGGAAAAAGAAATCACCGCGCGTGCGTACGTACGGAATACCGTCTCCACGCCGTGGTGTAATCTATTTTCCACCACCACCTTACATGGATGGGTATAATGGTGTAAAGAATAACTATACATAGTTATTACAACATCATATTGATTCTGATATATTTTATAATCCACTTCAATTCAATTCAATATTTATAGAAATGATATCATCGCTCGTGCGTACGTACGGACTACCGTCTCCACGACGCGAGGAGATTCATTCTCCATGTTAACCATTTAAGAATGATTATAAAGTATTTATAAGAAATAATAATGAAATATATGACATTATAAAGCTACTGGATTTATGTATATATATATATATATGTATGTCATCTACTTACTTCCATTTCAAGACAATAAGGAAAGGAAAACAGCATTCATGCGTACGTACGGACTACCGTCTCCATGAATGGTGTTTTTCATTTTATTTATTTATCTATTATATATTTATATACTGAATATATATGATATATAAATCATTTTTTATATTCTGGAAGTAAGTAAATCATGATATAAGTAATAATGATGTCAAGAACAACAAGTCAAAACACCTACGATAAATGAAACGATTTTACCCAAAACGCTTCTTTAACATGGAATTTACAAAAGAACGGGTAATATAATGTCATAAGTGAACCATATATGATATCATAACAATGAATATGATTCTGTAATAAGTAAATGACATTATTTAAATCATTATACAGGAGGTTCGGACACATACGAAGCAAATCGGACCTAAGGTAAGGAAAATATCACAATCTCATTTTTATCCGAGATTGTTTATTCGTAAGTATTTACTGGGGCGTATTTTATCATCCACATCCATGTTCCCTCAATATTTAATATTGTTTCCATCCACTTTCAATAGTTAAAATCCAATTTTACCCATAGGTGAGTTTTTAGTAAAGAATATGAAAGGAATCTTTTGTCGTTTTTCCGTACGAGGTACTTTTTGACTTTTCCGACAAAAGTACGAAGAATGTTTTTTTTAACTTATACGACATGAATGGATTTTTAAAACATTACTTCAAATAAGATTCCTTTACAAGTATTCAAGTTTATTTTTAATCAACTTCTTTTATTTTAAAGTTGTATGACATGTTATGAAAGGAAAAATGTTTTTGAAGAAGAAAGGATATTTTCCTCAAGAATGGAGTTCAAGTGTTTTATCAAAATTATTTTCCAACTAAGATAATAAAGGGTTATATTTTTATCCCTATTATTACATTTATTTGATCATGTTGTGATGGAATTATTTTTATGAATTCCTTTATCTTATATGAATTGATTTATGATGTCATGATGTTTCAAGAATCCCATTTTTGTTACTTGTGTTATGCGATGATGTATGTTTTATGATTATGTGGCACACATAAGAAAAGATTCATTATAAGATGGGTGGGACCTATATCCCCCTCCAATGCATTGGGTAAAGATTTTATATCTCATGAGATAGACATGGCTGGAACGGAAGGTTATTTCGGTTCAGTGATACAGGACTGAAACGAGGAGTGAACTCGGTTCAGAAAGGGACTTTGTCCACTAAGATAGTCTTGGCAATGAGTCATGACTAGCAAGAAATGATTTTCCATGATTATGTGTTCATTCCACAAAGTTTCAAGTTTTATGTTATGATTATGGGGATCTCATTTTCACTTCTATGATTTATCCCATGATATGATATTATGATCTCTTTTGCAGGTTAAGATTTCCAAAAGCTATGTTCTTATGTATATGATGTGATTGATATTTCTTTTGTTTACCCTTACTGAGAATTTGAGCTCACCCTTTTATGTTTTCTTTTCCCCAGGATATAAAGAAATGTTTTAGGTATAAAAAAAGGGAAGATCTTTATGGGACATATTGAAGATCTTTCACCACGATTAGAAGATTACGTTCCGAGTTTCCAAAGACACTAAACTATTACGATCCTTGTGTGTGTATTTTTGTTATGTGCTAAGTATTCCGCAAATGTAATGTAATGTCCATGTACGTCAAGATACGGGTCTCTACAGTTGGTATCAAAGGAAAGGTTTAGTCAACCTTTGGAAACTAGGATGCGAAAACGTTAGTGAGATCCCTAGAGATATTTCTAAGGTATGTCTAGGGATTCCCCTAAGGATAAGTATACGTATAGGATATAGTCCTAGAACTATGGTAACGATATTAGATTAAACCAAAGATGATTGATATTTAAGTTACTCCCCCTTTATTATGATTTTTGCATCTAACACTATTCTGTTTGGGTTTTAGAAAATGGCTGGAAACAAGATGATTCACAATAATGGAGGATATGATGGACAATGGAATGATATTCTTCATGAGAATCCAAATGAAATGGGATTTGGATGTCCAAACATCATTATTATGCCAAATCAGCAATCTCACAATATGATCAATAAAGTAAAATTTGGTAAGTTTCTTGACTCGACTAATAAGAGAAAGATGGAGTTCCATGATGATCATAGAGGAAAGAAAGTTCAATTTCCCCTATGTAAATCATGTGGGAAGATGCATCAAGGAGAATGTTTCAAGGGAACTGGAAGATGCTTTGGGTGTGGAAAAGAAGGACACAAAGCAAGTAAGTGCAAAGGAAAAGGGTCGGTTAACACCATGGATGAGGATAATGGTATTGCTACGACATCAAAAATGGTTAAATGTTTTAAATGTGGAATGTATGGGCATTATGCAAACAAATTCCCTAAGGGAAAGACTCATGAAGAGAATCAGTATGGTCATATGGGTAGTATTTATGTGGATTATGATGAAGAGACTACAAATGATATGTGAGATGAAAGAATTTTTGAAGCTCGGTCAATGGTTTGAGAATGTAGTGGAATGATTACATGTTTATCATGTGTAATTTTGGAATAAAGAGACATATATGGATTGTTACACTGTTTTCTTTCCTTGTGTTTTGAAAGTGTATGATTAATGTTACCAGTATCCATGAAAGGTTATTTAGATATTTTTGGAATGTAGATGATATGCGCATAATGAAGGGATAAGGAGAAAATTAAATGTTTGATAGTATTCATGAGCTCATGATTGATATAAGGACTAAGTGATATCATGGTTTGAGTATATAGAATTTTGAGGATTTCGGTATGTGAAAAGTGTTAACTTTTAACTGCATTCAAGTTTTCACTAAGGTTCAATGGGTATTCAAGAGAGTACAAGATTAAGGCCTTTGAATGTTTGGAATGTGACCAACAAGATATATCTTATGATATATGGGGATCAACGATGGTATTAAATCTCTGGTAATCGTTTTCACTATGTTATGAGAATGGACTGTAGTATTATGGATAAGCCTAAAGATTGGAATGGATTATGTTGGACATAAGTTAGTATTGTTTAAGGATAGAAGTTTTTTCGATATTATTGATGGGATGTTATAGTAATATAGTTTTATAAAAAGGACAACCTGCAGGACGGGCGACAGCCCATCGCTTCGGACAAGGCTGTGGGAATCGAACCCACAACCGAAGTGCGACTGGCCTTTATCGCCTACCACTGGCCTACAGGAAGTCCCTGTTTAGTATAAACTAGTTTTATTATATTAAGCAGTATGATATATGAAGTATAAGTTCATTTTAGGAACCATATATGATTAATCTCACTATAGAATGACTTATGTATATTTAATAACTTTTGCTAACCTTTTGTTTGAGACAGATGGAATGAACAGTCATTCTATCACATGATCTGCTAACACTTCACGAATAACAAATTCAACTTCATTTATTTAAGAGATGAAGTGGAAATTGTTCAAGGCACGAACAACAGTGAGATTGTACCAAAATAAAGTAAGTATTTATTCTAATTCAAATTTTCAACTTTAGGGAAATGATCTTGAAAACCAAAAATGTTGTCCTAGTGATCTTATACCTGATGAATCAGATGGTACCTTATATCATCAAAAATCTATGGATTTGTGATTACTGTCTTTTCCATAGCCATGTTCTCTACCACTCTCCATCAGAACATGATGGTTAGATTTCTCTTTCATATCCATATTTTCACCTATGTGGAAACCCAGTGATTAGTTTATTTGGGTAATCGTTACATTTCATACTTTAGTTTTTAAAGCCAAGTTTTGGTATTCCTTTTTACGATGTGGGTTTCTATTAAAGAAACTTTCGAATAGTAAACCATTTATAACCCCGACGAATTTCGAGGGCGAAATTCATTTTAAGGGGGGTAGAATGTAACACCCCGAGATTTTATGAAAAAATATTATTTTTAATGTCTTGTGTTGTACGCTACACCAAAAGAAGCTTGCACAACACACATCCTTGACTTGCCTTGCATTACACGCAATCGTAACCTTTCTCGATAGCGTGTGTAGTACGTAATACTGAGTTTCACGAAACAATGATATGCTATTAAAATATTATTAAAACTAGCCGTTATGAATAGTAATAACCACTTTTTAAATTTTAGAAATTTTAGCTCTCAAAATGGACTTCATTTTTGGATTCGGAGTATCGAATTTAGCCTAAGGTGAAATTTTGGTACTTTTCGGATAACTTTCATATTCTGATGAATAGTGAAAATTACTAAATTATAATTAAAAACAACTTTTTTAATCGAAATAATTAATAGTGATAAATAATTAATTTGAGTGGTTTTAAAGTATATTTAAAATATATTTTTACAATTTAATACAATGTTGGTCATTGGATGTAATTTCACATTTAAACCAGACATAATCAAGTGTCTATCTTTTGATAGATATTGTTTCTTAAAAACACGCTATTTGTTTTAACAGCGGGATTTAATTATAAAATTAATTAATGCAACTTTTATGTTATGAATTTGGTAAAATAGACTTCATTTTTGAATTCGGAATATGAAATATAGCTTAGGATGAAATTTTGGCATTGTTCTGAAAAACATCAATTTTTGATGAATAGTGAAACTACTAAATGGTAGTTAAAAAACTGAATTTTTCATAAAACTTAATTTTACCACTTCTGTGAATGGAATTTCAAAAATCCAAGAGACACGGTTGATGTCCGTAAGTAAAATGTGGTTCAATGAGAAGAAAATAATTTTTGGTGAATAGTAACTTTTTACTTTTATTTACCACGGTTAAAAGTAAATAGGGTAATTAAGGGTAAGAATGATATTAATATTACCCTAACACATGTCCTAATTCTATTGGACAAGTTTATCTCGACCAAAAACAACCTTAAGTGTAAAATATTATCATTTAGGCCCACTTGGATTAGATTAGGACATTTATTATTATTTAATTCAAAGAAGAGTTAAAAGAGTTAAAATCAAAGTTTATTTACTAAAACATTTTTAATATAGGGTTATACATAAGATAAATTCGATTTTAAATATTCATTAAAAATATAAAAAGATTTCCTACATAATGGTATTTTATTTGTAATTTTTAGACATCAAATAATTTAATTTATTTATGACACAAAGATGATGCAGTAATTATCTTATTAATGAAATATTGACATAATTGATGTTATAAACACAATCCTAAATGTAATTTTAGACTTTTTATGAATTCCACTAATTTTCTAGGTTACTATGATATATTAGTGTTGATTTAATCAACTTGGTTCGAACATATAATTCTGTTATGACTTTCACAAAAATCATATATCAAATAGTGTCAAAATTGACACAAAATAGTTTTTAAATCAAATATTATATTATTAATTGTTATTTTATTCCTAAAAATATAAGGTTCGGCCAAATGACTTAGATATGGATATATATATTAATAATAAACAATTTGGGGTTCGTTTGGCATGTTATAGTAAGTGTATTAACCATATAGTGAAAGAAAACAAAAAGACACGGTAAAAGTTAAATTATTTAACTTAGAGTTAAATCTAATTGATAAGGTTAAAATAATACCCTAAACTTGTCTAAATCTTATTGGTTGATAGTCTTTCGACCCAAACCCACTTTAGCTTCGAAATAAGACCCTTTGGAACCATTATAAACCGATTTTGACATTAATATAAAATAATATTTTGAGGTATTCCTAAGGTGCCCCTCTCCTCCCTTATAAAAGGACACCTCCTCCCCCTCCTCCTCACACCAATTTGAGCACTCAAGCTCGGCCAACCCCTGACAAAATCTCTTCTCCACTTCCCTATAAACATCCTAGAGGTTCTGGTCTTCCTCAAAGACCAATTTTAGTTCCCTAAGAGGAGGTCTCAAAGAGGCGCTTCAAAGAAGAGGTAATTACCGTTACCAATTCTTTCATCTTTATTTCTTCTTCCACTTCTTCTTCTTAGGTTGTTTCATTATGAAGTAATAACATCAGTATCACTCATATACTGATATGTTATTATAAGTATGAAACAACCCTATTTCACCATCTATCCATCCTACGGAAAAAGAAATCACCGTGCGTGCGTACGTATGGAATACCGTCTCCACGCCATGGTGTAATCTATTTTCCACCACCACCTTACATGGATGGGTATAATGGTGTAACGAATAACTATACATAGTTATTACAAAATCATATTGATTCTGATATATTTTATAATCCACTCCAATTAAATTCAATATTTATAGAAATGATATCATCGCTCGTGCGTACGTACAGACTACCGTCTCCACGACGCGATGAGATTCATTCTCCATGTTAACCATTTAAGAATGATTATAAAGTATATATAAGAAATAATAATGAAATATATGACATTATAAAGCTACTGGATTTATGTATATATATATATATGTATTTAATCTACTTACTTCCATTTCAAGACAATAAGGAAAGGAAAACAGCGTTCATGCGTACGTACGGACTACCGTCTCCATGAACGGTGTTCTTCATTTTATTTATCTATCTATTATATATTTATATACTAAATATATATGATATATAAATCATGTTTTATATTCTGGAAGTACGTAAATCATGATATAAGTAATAATTATGTCAAGAACAACAAGTCAAAACACCTACGATAAATGAAACGATTTTACCCAAAACGCTTCTTTAACATGGAATTTACAAAAGAACGGGTAATATAATGTCATAAGTGAACCATATATGATATAATAACAATGAATATGATTCTGTAATAAGTCAATGACATTATTTAAATCATTATACAGGAGTTTTGGACACATACGAAGCAAATCGGACCTAAGGTAAGGAAAATATCACAATCTCATTTTTATCCGAGATTGTTTATTCGTAAGTATTTACTGGGGCGTATTTTATCATCCACATCCATGTTCCCTCAATATGTAATATTGTTTCCATCCACTTGCAATAGTTTAAATCCAATTTTACCCTTAGGTGAGTTTTTAGTAAAGAATATGAAAGGAATCTTTTGTCGTTTTTCCGTACGAGGTACTTTTTGACTTTTCCGACAAAAGTACGAAGAATGTTTTATTTAACTTATACGGCATGAATGGATTTTTAAAAAATTACTTCAAAGAAGATTCCTTTACAAGTATTCAAGTTTATTTTTAATCAACTTCTTTTATTTTAAAGTTGTATGACATGTTATGAAAGGAAAAATGTTTTTGAAGAAGAAAGGATATTTTCCTCAAGAATGGAGTTCAAGTGTTTTATCAAAATTATTTTCCATCTAAGATAATAAAGGGTTATATTTTTATCCCTATTATTACATTGATTTGATAATGTTGTGATGGAATTATTTTTATGAATTCCTTTATTTTATATGAATTGATTTATGATGTCATGATGTTTCAAGAATCCCATTTTTGTTACTTGTGTTATGCGATGATGTATGTTTTATGATTATGTGGCACACATAAGAAAGGATTCATTATAAGATGGGTGGGACCTATATCTCCCTCCAATTCATTGGGTAAAGATTTTATATCTCATGAGATAGACATGGCTGGAACGGAAGGTTATTTCGGTTCAGTGATACAGGACTGAAACGAGGAGTGAACTCGGTTCAGAAAGGGACTTTGTCCACTAAGATAGTCTTTGCAATGAGTCATGACTAACAAGAAATGATTTTCCATGATTATGTGTGCATGCCACAAAGTTTCAAGTTTTATGTTATGATTATGGGGATCTCATTTTCACTTCTATGATTTATCCCATGATATGATATTATGAGCTCTTTTGCAGGTTAAGATTTCCAAAAGCTATGTTCTTATGTATATGATGTGATTGATATTTCTTTTGTTTACCCTTACTGAGCATTTGAGCTCACCCTTTTATGTTTTCTTTTCCCCAGGATATAAAGAAAGGTTTTAGGTATAAAAAAAGGGAAGATCTTTATGGGAGATATTGAAGATCTTTCACCACGATTAGAAGATTACGTTCCGAGTTTCCAAAGACACTAAACTATTACGATCCTTGTGTGTGTATTTTTGTTATGTGATAAGTATTCCGCAAATGTAATGTAATGTCCATGTACGTCAAGATACGAGTCTCAACAGTAATGCCCTTCGGGCCATGCTTTGTATCGGCTTAGGTTCCCGGTTCGGGGTGGAAATTGGGATGGCTCATGACAAAATGGTATCAATGGAGGTCAGATCTTAGTGGAACTTGATTTTCTAAGCATCCATCATTATTTAGGGAATTCAAGATAGATGGAGTTGGATTTTCGAGAAATGATGGGTAAGTACAGGAAGAATTTCGGGAACTCTTTCTCATTTTGATCCTCAGGTTTCCATGGGACATATGGTTTTGTTGCTGTATTTTATTCTCGTAGATAATTTGGTGTTGGGATATGACATAGGGAGTTGGAAAAATTGTCTCCTTGATCTCACAGGGCCTAGAATTCCATGTAGAGTCAGTTCATGGACCTACAAATTATCAATGTTTTTGTGGTGTGTTTGACATATGGAGAACAACCATATTTTCATGTCACCCAACAACACTAGTTTCCTTTTGTGTGTCTCTTAGACCATTCATGAATACTGAAAATTATTTTTTTCGTACTTCTGTGAGAATTTTGATAATGTGTTTTAACGGAATCGTTGGATTTTGAAATGTGGGAAATGTGTTTAAAAAGATTAATATAAAAATGATTTTCCAATGATGGGTTTTGGGAAGCAAATCTTGGGGATAAAGTGGAGATGAATTAATGGAATTTGATTTCATTAATTTAAATTTATAGTTTATTGAAATGAAATGTTTGTAAGGAAAAAATTATTTTAAGGTGATTCTAAAACTATTTTTTAAATGGGGTATTTTGGGGTAATGAAACGTGTTTGAATCTGGTGAATTGGTTTTGGAAAACAGTTCTGATTGGTTGGTGTTTCAGTTAAAAATGTTTGTTATCTTTAGCCATCATATTATGAAAATATACCTTGACGAATTTTTGAGAATCAGAAAGGGTTGTTTGGAATATCATGATTATTTTGAATGTCACTAAGAATAAGAACGATTGGGTTTTTAAGAAAATTGTTCTTGATGAAGTGGGTTTTTTTGTGAAATATAAAAACGTTTTTCAACTTGGTGGTTGTTGTGACTTTGGAAGGTACATGATTTTTAGGATGATATTTTTTTGTTTTAGCCTTTGGTGTTTTCATGGTTTCTCACTTGAATTGTTTTATGGATATATGGATGGATGGCTGGTATGGAATAGTGGTTGGGTGTCCATGGTGGAATAGAAAATTGCAAGTGAGTGGGACTTAGTGAAAAACCATTGGTTAATTTTGAAATCCACCGAGTTAATTTTTTTAAATGTTTGTTGAGTTGAAAAAATTATTGTGTTTTTTTATAAACCAATGTGTTTGTGGATGGTTTTTATTATGGATTAGAAGTGTTTTTTATTCATTATGCTTCCTTTTGATCTAGAAGTCATACTCTTGTTGTGTCTCGATATGGGATCAGGTTGGTGGGTTGGTTTTGAGAGTTGTTCCGTGAGATTCTAAATATGTGGTGAATGTTGCAATGTGGCCATAGATGGTTCTCCATTGGCAAGATTTCTAGTCGGCCAGCCTAAGGATTCAATTCCAATGATAAATACACCTCTACGTATGATTCATAGACTTTTTTATTGGAATAGAGAGTTTTTTAGTCATGATTTAGAGTTATTATTGGTTGTGATAATTCTTTTGGATATAGAAGGTTTGTTTGCTGATTTTTATGTGTTTAAATGTATTCATTTTCCATTCTGCTCCTCGTTCAGAGTAAAAAAAAGAGTGGTGTTATGCATCTATGAGTTCTTTTTTTTCTACAGATCTGTTGTTGAGAAAGTGAGTTTTTTTGGGGTGTGGTGATCCTTATCTCTAGACTGTGGCACATCATATGCATCAAACATTAAGGCTCCAACCATAGGTATTAGAGTGAAGATTTTCAAGAAGTTAGGAAATCACTAGACTTGTGGGGAGTTTGAAAATGCTCATAAATCCACCATTTTTGTGGAGTACTATCTATATTTTTATTATGATTTTTCATCCCTGTAAATTTCCCATCATCGTAAAGAGTTTCATGGACTTTCCCCTAAAAAAATTCAATAGTTATGGCTTTGTGGAGGTGATTTTATTGTCAGTGTTCTTCTGTGAACCACCCAAGTGAATCAGGTGTGGTCATGGTTATTACCCATTTTTAGGTGAAGGGTAATGGTTATTTGTTAGTTTTTGTTTCATTATTTCTATTATTAGGACCATTCCCTCACCACCCCATGTAGTGGGGGGTTTTTTGATTCATGAAGAATTTGTTAGCCCTCTTCGTGTACCCTATGTTCGAGATTTGGTGGTTTAAATTATCATTTATTGTTACACATAGCTTGGGTTGGTAGGTTTTTATGGTTGATTTTTGGTTGGCGTGTGTTGACAAGGTCGGATATTGGCTCATAGGGAATTATCGCTTGGTCGATGTATGTGTTTTCTATTATTGGGGAGATCCATTGTGGGCCACATAGAGATTTATCTTAAGGATTTGTTATATGATAGTTGTGTTGCAATGGTGGGGAGTCCATTCTAGCCTCCCCTAAAATGCCATTATTTTTTTACTTCTCTTCAGTTTTGGTGAAAATTTATTTCATTGGTAGAATGACCAAGAATTAGGTTCTTTTCTAGGATGTGGATGCAATGGCTTGAACTTTTTTGTTGATCCATGGAATGTTGATTTGAATAGTTGTTTTATTTTGGGAATGAGGCATAACAAACATTTTTGTTATTTGAAGTGGTCATGGTTAATAGGATGGGTCATGTGGCTATGGAATCCTTATGGATTGATCAATTAGTTGGAATGTGTTATTTATTTCTTGGGGAAGAAATCATTAATGGTTAGGAGAATAGTCACGACCTGTTTTTCATGTTTTGGATTATTTCCCAGTTTGATGGGAATCCCGATCATTTCTCAGGTTTCGGATGTGATTGGTGTTGGGGTTTGAAATGTTTTCTTTGTCTAAACACTCCCAATTAATTTTACCTTTTTTCATGTTGACATAATGTTGAATGTGGGAGAGTTTTTGACACCTACTATGTCACTAGAATGCGTTTAAATCATTCATAGATCGTTGGGTGGGTTTCCCCTTGCATTTGGGGTGTCATTTTAGTGTTTTTGGCCAATTTTTTTGGTCGTGAGGTTCGATCATGGTTTTCCCAAACCATGAATCCTAAACCTACATGTTGAATGATTTTTCATGTATCATTCACAGGGTTTGAGCATAGTTTACAAAACTATGCATCCACTTAGGGGTTTAATAACATTTGACCTAAAATTTCAATTAAGGTGATTCCACCTCCCAAAAGAAGCCATACCAAATTTATATAGATGTTAGGCACCTCAACCTTTGTTCTCTATCATATTGGGTTAGTTTTTGGGTGATTTAATTTCAAAGGTCATTGATTCTTTTCCCCTCCTCCACTCTTCCCTCTTTCTTATTCTTCCATTATTTTGTTGTTTTCTATTATCCCTTGGTCTTGATCAACCTAGGATTCTATGTTCCCATGATTTTTTATTGGGGTATTGTTCTTTTAGGTATGGTCTTAATAAAACCAGGGTTTTGGATCATCAGAATAAGGTATTTCATAGGATTGCAATTACTTTAGTTCATGTAATGTGGTGGAATGGTGAGCTAGAGTTAAACACGTCAGAGTGGGATTTTTAGAAAAATATTTAATATACAGAGTTGTTCAATGTCATTTTTGAGATAGTGTATTTACCCTTATTGATTTATTAGCTGATTCAGGGTATCTAATGTTTTTATATATTGTTCTTCTAATATGTGGATTTTTTTATTCTTATAGTAAGATTCATGAGAGGAGTATAATGGGGTAGTTATTTATTTTCCTAGTTCTATTTTATTCTTGTGGTTTTAAATCAATTCAAATGTTCAAGAATTTTTTAAAATTTTATGAAGTAAGGGAATGGTTTTCATATGTACTTGTTTTTTGTGTTCTTGTTTTTGGAGGTTATAGAAAGGGAATTAACAAAGAAGTGTGGTTTTTGATATACAATTTTAGCTAATAGGGATAGTTTTCAATGTGGAAGTAGGTTTCATAGTGCAATTGGAAATTGAAAAAAATTATAGTGTATCAGTTTTATGAGTCATTTTGTGAAGGGTTTTTCATGGTGTTATGTGTTATAGTTAGTGGTGTTGTTTTACTTGTATTAGCATCATGTAATAGACATAAAAATCAAAAATCATTGTCAATAATCTATTTTATGGGTTTTTATATCTCAAGTATGTCGCAACATGATTGTATAGTAAACGGAAGGTCCATTCCTTGGTTTAATCGGATTTGAGAGTTTTATTGGGCATTGAATGAGTGATATTTGTTGGATTTGTGACATGAATTTTATTTCTTCAATGTAATAAGACTCATTCTAGCATACTGATAACTTTTTATTAGATGATTCAATGTTTTCTGAAATGGTCACTACATGGCGATTCTTGTCGCACAATGATTTAGAATTTTCTCAGCCATACATAAATATAGAATTCCACATGATTTCTATCAAATACAAACATTTTCTAATAAACACTAAATTCTAAAAGTTTTTTTTATTTTACTATTTCATCCCCTTTAATGACTATTAATCCATAGTATCTTGGGATAAAAATTATTGCATCTAAATTGATTTTTCCATTTTTCCTTATGGTTTATTTTCTATCTTCTCCTAAATAGGCTTGCGATTATGGGAGTAATTCATTTGGGTGATTTTGGGGTGAATAGTTTTTTGATATGGAAATGTTTGATATTTTTGAGGTTTAAATCATGTGATTTAGGCTTCAAAATAATCTATATTGTGTTGTGATTTCATTTAAAACATTGATGCTTCTAGATAAGGTGGGTTATTCATGAATTAGTCATATTTTTATATATTTATGTGAATGTATCATTCTTTATCTTTTCTATGTAACTATTTGATCATCCTAAATAATGAAAATAACTAAATATTATGAATGATTTGAAAAACAAATTGTTGCATGTGGTGAATATATATCAATTATGCATCATAATATTTACTAGATACTGTGATATCAAATTGATTTGATGTTTTGTGTTGTTCATCATGATTGAATGATTAAAATTAACTAAAAAATGTAAATCTAGTGATGTAAAAGTGATTAATGAAATATTCATTAGAATTTACCAATTATTCTTCCACATAAAATTTGTGAATAAGATAGTATTTAATTAATCAGGTTTAATACTAATTTGTAGCTATTGTTGGGTTTTAATTAAAGGATACATGTAACTAGTTCTGTGCATAATGAATAGGATAATTCAATATGGTAACAAAAATGGTTAATTTTTCAAAGAATAATGATTGGAATTGTGTGAACCCATGCTTGTGTGTTACAGGACAAAATGACGTAGATTTTTGGACTTGGTTTCTATAAAAGTTTATTATGTTGAAAATAATTTGTATCTATGTATGAATTGTGATTTTAATAAACCCTCAGTATGAATTATTATGAACTAAATATAGTTGGGATATTTGGAAATAAATGGATGAAACATGTTTGGAGAAGGGCATGCTTGATGCCAGTTATTGAGATGTGGTTGATGTTGGATTTAATGGAATGGTTTGATAGATAGTATTTCCTATTTTCTACATTCTTGTGTTGGGTTATTTTTTATTTTATTATTATGAATTTAGATCTAGGATTTACCTTTTTTCATGATGTTTTCTTTTGATGGATGGTTTCGTGGTTGATTTCCTTTTGTGATTTATCAATTTCTTATATCAGTTGTCTCATGCACCATGACTGTATCATGGCTTAATGTGTTTCAAGTTGAAACATTGGATACCAAATTTATGGAATAGAAAATGAAATAAAAAATATTCTCAGGGTATGGGTTTTGTTATTGGATGCAATGATTTATATGTTAAAGGGTAATAAAGGGATGGTAGGAATGGATGCCCTAAATTAGTGCGATAGAAATATAGAAATTGTAATGTGAATTATAATTCATGATGGAATGTAATAAAATAAAACTATTAACAAATAATATTTAAAGATGTTTAATGAATGATAGTAATATATTATTAATAAATAGATATAGTTAGTGATGTTGAATCTCTATGTCTTTTTGAATGTGTGAGATCTTGTTCTCTAGACCATAGAGGTGGATGTCGGGTTTAATGTTGTATAATAGTAATAGTTCGGTCTATGTCAATGAAATTATTTATAGGTTTGTTTTGTGTAATATATAACTTTTATTTTTCGATTTCATATTCATTAGCACTTCATTCATATAGGTATACATTACCTAAATATTTTATTGTAGGTATTTTGTTCAATATCGTTGTTTTTTAGTGGATGGATTGATGAATTCTCCCACTTCGATGATATCTATTCATAGGTGGAATGATTTTTCTGTGCATTTTGGTTATAATGTTTCAATTTATAGGCTACATATATACACTAGTTGTGATGGATCTTGGTTTTAACATAGTTATATGAATCGATATTCCTAGTTTAAGGTTATAGAACATATTTATATTTTTCCAATATTGACTATGGTTTCATACTAGTGTAACTACCTAGTATATGATGGCTTTAGGTATAATGCATGATGTGAAGTCCGTAGTATCTTTCAGACATACTACTTGGCTATTGATTTGATGGTATATGTGTGCACAATATGGCGGATGAAACGTTGTTGTCATATGCATGCCTATGGTTTATGATGAATTTTTGAAAGGATTATAGCATGGGATTTTTTGTATTGGGGAATGACTGTGACAAACTATTGGGGAAGTGTAAGTATATTACTATTCTTATATATATGTCTGGTAAGGGATATGCATATTTATATGCATTACTTTGTGAGTGTTCTATTGTGAGGGTGGGATATAGTTTTACCAATTTACGTAACAAGTTGGTTCCATTGTTTATTCACTCAATTTATTAGGAGTTATTCAAATTTGTATGAGAGTTAATGGTCATGATCCTATAATGTTTTCTTGTATGGTCACCCATATATATATAATATTTTTCATGTCCATGGATGATGGTTGGTGATCAGTTCTCATGCTACTTGATTAATGTGGTTATTTTGGAACTATCAATGTTGTTGGTCACTTCCAATTATTTGTTTTCATATTTTAAATTGTTTATATATTTTAAAATTTTATACTCATATATAGGGAATGATTCTTTATTTATTCTTTGGGTATTATTAGTGGATCTCATGTTACCTATTATCCTTAAATTTATATATAGAGGATAATACTTTCCATTTTTATACATTCTATAATAGTGTATATTCAACAGATTCACATACAAGTGTTTTTGAATGATTTATAAGATTCCATTACAATAATTTTTGTTCTATTGGGAATACATATTTTTTTAGTGAAGGATATATAGGGGTTGGCTCAGAGATTTTCTAGAAGTTCTACTAAAAACCCGAAGGACTAGTTGAGGTAGTAGATTTTTTTAACTATGAAAAGGGATAAACATAAATATGGGATCTAATTGAGAATAATCTCTCAGAGTATCATATGAAATCATTACATATTTCACTAACTGGGATCTACATTAAATAGTCGGGTGTTCACAATTGAGTTTTTTATTTTTCAAATTATAATCATTGTCTATTTCTTAAATAAAATTAATTAAATCAATCTCTGTGTGGATTAAGAATTAATTTTAAACTATATAAGTAATTTTATTATTATTTCTCTTTTATTCCAAAAAATAATTGTCATGGGGATGTTATTTTATGGGGTTTGTTATATGGTGTGCATTATTATGTTGTAACTTTAGAATGGATTATCTTTTATGTTTTACTACATCATTATTGTGTGTTTGTTCTTTTACTTAATTTTTTAATTGAATATTCTAGGGGAATTACAAATGAGTGTTCATAAGATTAATTGGACCCAACATTAACTCCATGATTCCACAAATTATTGGATTTTAAATAGTTTTAGGATTTTATGTTTTGATATTTTGAGAATGTCTCCCAAATGATTTGTGAGGTACATGTTTTTAGGCCAATAATCTCACTTTTAATGAAACTATAGAAAATATATACACCAATACCTTGTAAAATCATAACAATAAACATGAAAATAAATTGATAAAGGAATCATTAAATAGATAATAAAAAGAGGATTATACACTACATGAAGGTAATCAAAGTGGAAGTATTTCTTTTATACCTGATGATAATGTTTCTTTTGCGAAAGTTAGCAATGAGAAGAAATCCCTTATAATGAAGTTGGATAAAAATTTATTTCTAAAGAATGGGATAATAGAGAAGACCTTGTGGGAAAATCCACTAGAGAAAATTTTTACACCACATAAACATTAGTGGATTAAAAATGCATAAATGTGGAAGAGGTAAGTAGATATTCTTGAAAAATAATATCCTTCTGATGAACCTATTATTGGTGGGGATAATCATGCTAAAAATAGTTATATATGGATTCATGTGTATTTGAAAAGAAATTTAATAGACGTATATTAAAGAATTTGCTACTTTTATTTATGGTTCATTTAAATATATGTAAGAAATGATGACCCAACATTAATAATATGTTAAGGTAATGGGGGAATAACTTGATCAAAATACATTTTCATATATAAATCTCAATAAAAAAGTTGATTACAAAAGTTATAAAATGTAATGTTTGTATATTTATATTAAAATTATTAGAATTAATTTTTTAAATAAATCCAAGATAAATATAAACATTTTATAGAGATAGAGAATAAATTCCATGAATTAGTAGAAAATGTAAAAGATATCATTGAATTTAATAATTCTTAACTAACGATCAATGACAAGTATATAATAGAGCATGATAATTTATTACAACAGAAAAAATAATATATATGTAGAACATGATAATATGATAAGAATAAATTTATAAGAAATGGGGAGGTCTATTTAATATGAAATGAAAACACTTGATATGTTGTGTCTTGAACATGATGAGAAATTGGGAAACATTTAAATCGATCACGATGAGTCTTTACAAGAATATAAGAAAATATTTGGTTCCATATATTCTTCATATGATAAAAACTATTCTAATTATATATATCTAGTGGTAAAAAGAGAATAATGTAATCAAATTATAAATTTACTATAATCCCAATGACAATGGACTCCCTTAATCCAGAAATATATATTTTCACTAATGTTGTTTTCATGAAATTTATGAGTTTTAATCAATAGTATTAACAAATATGGGTTGGGAAAACACATTATTATCCAACCAATACACCAAGTATAGATGTTATAATGTCCATGAATGTTGGTTCCACAAATGTATCTCATGAAAATGGTTCTTTTTCATAAAATAGAAATGTGTTCATATTGGAAAAATTATTTGTAAAAGAAAGAGAATAAGATATTTCATAAACTACTAGTTGCATGATATATTCTATAATATGATTACCGAAAGATTTAATAATATGTTTATATATGTAAAATAAATAATTATTATGTCATAGGGAAAATATGATTTGATTCAAAGTATATGAAAGAAATGTAAATAATCTATCTAACTCAAATAAATTTAATATCTAAGAAATAACTATTTTATTTTCAATCAATGTTTTCACAAATAATATGTCTATTGGTTTAAATAAACTTAACATATTATTGATGAATTTAATGAAATAAATCCATGAGATATGAGTAAAAAATAAATGAAGAGGTATTTTGAGTTACCCTTACATACTGATCAAAAGAATCATGTTGAGTGAATCACACCCAATATGACCAAGATGTATGTTGTACAAAAATAGGATGGTTCTACATATACTGTTTAATATTATAAAATATCATGGATTATATTAAAAAATACATTTATATTGTTTTTAATAGAGTAAATATAAAGAAAAAATAATTGAATAAATATGTGGATGAAATAATAGTGTTTGTTTAGTGAATGATATCCATGAATAAGAATTTGAATATCATAATATGTTTTCAAAAATTGGGGATGTAATGATTCATGAGAGGCCATGTGGAAGATCCAATAAAGATAACCAAGTTCCGAAATAAATCATGTTTAAATATCTAACTCAATTTGAAATATAAAGAGGGTTGAAAGGTGAATAATAAAATTCAAGTGTTATGAAAAATAAGTTATTCCACATGAATAATAAATCAAATTTCATATGAATTGTTGTAAAAATTAGGTCGTAGAGTTTTTCAAGGGTTTTGTAGAATGGGTATGTTTTTTAATTACAATTTCAAATTTTTTTATCATATTTTTAACCCAATTGGGGATGTTAATGAAGATGAAGTAATCACTAATGACTCATGTTCTATGATTTTTACTCTAAAGAAGGGAATTCTACCCAATGAGATTGCTGAAAAGAATAAGAGGATCATAAATCCCATTGATTCTACTATCAAAGAATATATGAAAAAATATAGGAAGATTTATTAAATTAGCGAATCTAAAATGAAATGAGTATCCTGGATGAGAAGGAACTATCATTTTTATTTCATCACTATGGATTTATAGAGAACCTCTTTATTCATGTTGTATTTTTGGATATTATTAAGTTTCATTATAAAAATTTTACCCAAGTAAGTCGTCATAAAGAGGTGAACACTAGATGGTTTTACTATAGATAGGCTCAAGGTTTCACCAGATTGATTTAAATGATACCATGATAATCATATAGAGGATTTATGTTATGTGGCATTGATAATTAGATAGAGTCATTAGAATATTTTTTTCATAGATGGTGTAAATTTGGCTGATGTATTCGGATTTCTAATCCAATTTTTTCATAATAATTGGACATTGGTGGTTTTAATAAATGGATAAATAGTTAATTAGATATGACCTATGTCAAAAAGAGGTTGAGCATGAATCTTGAAGTTTGGATCAATAAGTTTATTGGACGAAGACCTCTATAAATTGGAGTAGTGGTCTATTTGTTCTGGTATAATTTTGAATAATTTTCATTTATAACTGAATATTTGGAGAATTTTTAAGGTTGATAAGGTGTAATAAAGTGTTTAATATTCAATTATTTCTCCTAAAATGAAAATTTTTATATTGCTTTACTATAGATGTAAAACGTTTTTCTAAAACAGAAAAATCTTTTTTTACATTGGTTTTAATTTTGTTTCCTTATGAATTATGTTTTTAATGTTTTTTTAATTATTTGTGATATTATACTAGTTTCATTGAAAATATATTAAATAGAAAGTTGTCAATAAAAGCCATGTCTGGTAGAATCATGGATTTTCCACTAAGAAGATTGAAGATCACATAAAAAAAGTGTCTAGTGTAAATGATTATTTTCATGACCATACATTGGTTCTAATGGATAAGGTTCTTCTCAAGATATCATTCTCAATCACCATATAAGTTGTATCAAAAGGGTTAGTTTTACTTTTCATTGAATTTATATTTCTGCACTTCATGTATTTCAAGTCATTTGATTTAATTTGTTTCTACTAATATATGGTATAATGTCTTCATATAAAGGGAATTCATGAATAAATATATTAAATGGGGATGAATTTTATTATTAGTGAATTAAATTGGTGGATGTTTGGATATAAAAATATTTTGATTCTCATTTTCTAGTTTATACCATAAAATAAAAAGATTAAATGGAATGAGAGTGGTTGGATGGGAAGAATTTATCCTTGTTCAGGTGGTATCATGTTTGGAATTTTTTTTTCAACAATGGAGTGAATAAAAATACTACATAGGGTATAAAAGTATTTTATGAAATGTATGATCATCCAAAAAATATTAATTTTTTCACGATGTGAATATTGTTTTTCTTATTTTTATAAAATAGGTGACCTAATTCTGATCACATTGATGACATCAATATGAAATGAGGGTAGATCATATCGATTAAGGTAACATTAAAAAAAATATTTTTGGGATTTTATTCTTCTTACATATCTCATAAAGATATTGGATGTCATGGGGAGAAAAAATAAAGTCCAATGGGAAAGAAGTTCTTGTATTTTATTATATTCCAAACCTGATCTAGAAGGAGAAATTAATGTTTAATGATGTTTAGACACCATCTTGATGTGATCATAATACTACTAGATGAGGATGATCACCACATAAAATGGACTATCAATTTAATAAATATTTACAACATATTTTGTGGAGAATAAAATGAGGGAAGTCCGCTATTTCTGGCCCTAAATGTTGGTTTTCTGGGAAGAAGGGACATATCATTGAATATTACGAGAATAAGAAGGGGTCCAAAAAATTGTAATGAGAAAATAAGTTAGTATAATTTACATAGGTTCTAATTTGATATTGAGTATTAATATTTTATTGGTTTCATGGATTATTGAATTAGGTTCATATTTTTCATTCAACTGGTATGTGTGGGTGCATGGATGATTATATACTAGGAATCATTTTAAGAGTACATCTAGTAGAATATAATGCTCTACATATAGTTAGTAAAGGTTTTGTGTACATTCAAATGAAAAATAATGGTTTCTTGAGATAGAATTATGTTAACCATATTCTAGATATATTATAGAACATCATATTGTTGGGATATCTTGATGGTGTAGGTTTTAGAATATCTTTTTTGAATGGTTTTTGTAAGATCAACAAAGGGAACATAGAGACTACTCACATAGTAAAACATTTATCCTTATACATGACCATATGATGAGATGAAGTCTAGTGATTGGAAGGACTTTATTCGGCGACATGAAAAAATGGAATTTTTTGATTGGTCATCTTAGTGATATTAATATAAAAATCTGTTATTGTGATGGGAATACTAAAAAATAATACCATGAACCCTATAATATGTGATAATAGTATGTTAGGAAAATAAATAAATGTTTCTATCAACATGGATTGTAGAAATCCAATAAATCAAATGTTAAAACATGTTCATTTTGATGTTTGTTAAAAATCCAATGTTCAATCAAATGGATGATCATTGTACTCTATGAGCTTCATTAATGATTATCATAAGAATTTATTTGTTTATTCTAAAATAATAAATCATATGTGTTTCAAGAATTTATTTAGTGGAAATTTTTGGTTGAGAATGAGTGTCAATGAATGTTAAAATTTATATAGAAAAGAAACAATGGGGAATTCACCAGACACAAATTTCATAACATCTAACAATATAAGGGATCCAGGCATGATAAAACACATCTTGTAAATATACAAAATAATTTATTATCTAATAGGATGAATCTAAACATGGCATAGAAATATCATTGTATGAGGATTGACTTTGGAATGCCCAAGGGGATTTAGGTAGAGATATCAAATATAACAGTGTATTTAGTGAATATAATTCAAACATTAGCTATTGGAAAACATATACCAGAATATGTTTTTCTAATAAGAGACTAAAAGTGAAAAATCATATAAATTTTTATGTATCACAGATGCTCATATCAATTTTAAATATATATAAATGTTTGGGGAAAATTAAAAGTTGTGTTTCCGTATTAATTATGGTGATGATAACATTGGATATTGTATGTGGGGTGATGAAAATAAACAAATCATCCAGTGTTAAGATTTTTTTTCAATGAATAACTTCTAGGTAATGGAAATATCATAGATGAGGTAGGATTTGATGTTATATAAACTATTAATTATCATTTTGGTTAGATAGAGGATACCAAATAGATGATCATTATAGAATGTTTAGGGGGAACACAATATGTTGATGCTCAGATAGTCCGGATAACAAAAAAATAAGGACTGGATAAACCATTACATGATGGTGAAAGATTACATATAAATTTATTATATGGATAACGATTGGACTCACCTATATAGTAAATATTACTATTGGATAGGATGATCAGAATGGATGAACTCAAGGTTGTGTTGAGGATGTCCACTCATATCATAAATCCAATTCATAGGTTTTTAGATAATATTATTTTTATACATATAATTGGTTTCATTAAAATTTATTGTTTGTAAAGGGTATATACTATTAGATAGTTGATATAGAGAGAGTCATCCATGGAAAAGGAAATGAATTCCTTAAATCATAGCAATAATTGGGATTTGGTAGAGTTACTGAATGAAAAGTGAGAATTGAAAAACAAATGGGTTTTTTGTTTAAAAGAAGAACATTATGGAAGTATGAGGTACAAAACAAATTTGGTTGTGAGTGGTTTTCATAAAAATAAAGGAATTTAATTTGGTGAAATTTTTTCACTGGTAGTAAATTGTAAAACCATTTGAATGGTGCATAGAATTCATATGTATGATTATTTTTAATTGTATAAGATGGTTATAGATATATATTTTCTTCATGGATATTTAATGAAATAAATTTACATGGTTCATCCCAATGGTTAAAAATTTAATGAGAAAGAGGATTTGGTTTTAAAATTGAAATGATGTCCCTATGGATTGAAATAATCTCCAAGGAAATGAAATCAAAAGTCCAAAACAATCATATTAGAGTAACATTATAGAAAATTTGATTTTTATCACTGTTGTTACAAATATAAATGGGATCATGGATTATATCTCAAAATAGTGTTCTATGTGAATGATATGTTAATTTTTAGTTTATAGTCCCATCAGATTGATGAATTCAAGAGGACTCTGTCAAGAAGGGATGAAATAAAATACTGTGGTCAATCAAAGTAGTTACGTGGATGAGAATTGAGAGGGATATGAAATCCAGATCTTCATTTTTATCCCAAAATGAATTCATTAAATAATGCATTAAATTATTTGTAACGACTTGTAGTAAACCTATCTCAACCCCCATCACCGGGCATGTCAAACAAGCCAAATAACATGAACCATCAATGAATAGAGAATTTTTGGACATGTTAAAGGTTCATTTGCCTTGGTGGTGGAATTTTTTATGTATCAAATGGTTTTTACTTGACCATATATTAATTCTTTTAGGGGGAATTATTTTTTAATTTCGTATAAAATTGTAGAAGAAAATATTGGGAAGATATTAAATGGATAATATAGTACAATAAGAGGTCATAGTATCCAACAATATTCTTTATAGATTATGATTAGTTGAATGGTTTTGTATATGTAGATTTTTTTGGAGATATATACACACATAAAAGTACTTAATGATTTATATTTTCATTCGGTGGTATAGAGTTTAGTTGGATGTCACGATTTCATCCAGTGTTTTATATTTTCTATAATGATAGAAGAGTATATTGTTACTACTAAAGCATGGAAATAGTTTTTATGGTTATGTTCTTGCTGAAGTAACATAGAAAGCGATTAAATAGAAGAATGTAATTTTATTATAGTGAAATTTTCATTCATCTTTCACAAAATATAGCATTTATGAAAGAACAAAATATATGGATTTTAAATACAAATTATATAAATTATATCATAATATTATGTGGTTATGATATAGTAGATTATTGGGTAGAATAATCATGAAAATTTGTTTACAAAGATGATATTCCAATAAATTATGAGTCAACATTGTACCTCAATTGGAATTTTCTAATTGGGTATATTGGAAAAAACTATATGCATCAAATAGAGGATTATCTTTGGTGGATCGATGAAGAAGGATGATATCCTAATGAAATTTCCATGTGGGATATTTTTTAGTTTTTTTAATGTCTTTACTCTCACCAGAATAAGTTTACTAGACTGAGTTATCAGAAAGAGATGAATTCTTAGGGTATTTTCATATAGAGAGGATCCAAGGATTCATCAGACTGACATCAATTAGAGAGTGTCATTAGACAATGATGATCAGATAGAGGATTTATATAGTGAGACTTCAATGATATGATAGAGTCATTATATAATGTTATTTACATATGGTGTTCATTGAGGTGATGAATTTTCATTGAATTGGCTATGAGTGCACAATGACATTCTATTGTAAGAATCATCAAATCGTTAAATATTGAATCAATGGTTACCTGGGTTAACAAGTGTTTTCCCTAGAATATCAGAGGTCGGTGCATTTAGTTGACCTGTTGGGGACCTCTATAAATAGATCTTTTTTCCATATCTATGGTACAATGATTCTTTTGATAAATAATGGTTGTTTCTGACTAAATAATATAAAAAATTGTAATATGGTGTGATCCAGGGTGTAATATTCACTAATTTATACTAAAATGGAAATGGTTTTATTATCCTTTCATGGATGATCAGAAATTTTGCATACCATGTAAATCTTTCTTTATCATTTTTTTATTGTTTTTATATATTAATGTATGTTTGTAATTTTTTTTGGAGATTAAGTGGCATCTAAAACTATTTCCAATGCACAAATCATAGCCATATGTATATTAAAAAATCTATGCCCAGTATTATTGTATATATTTAATTAATATTGGTTGAATAAATTGTATAAACCATTGTTTAGTGTGTGTAGTACTTTCTAGGCCTATCTGTTGGATCTAACAAATAAATTGATACATGCGACTATTTACTCAATTTCGCTACAAATTTCATATATATCTTGTCTATTTTATTTGTGAAAGGATTTAATGTTGATACATGTGAATGGATATAAAGTTCGATTCAAGATATGAAAGTGTTTGATAAAAGAATAATTATCTATATTAGAAGTTATAAAAAATGGTTTCTTGAAGATTATTTTAGGAATTTACCAATAAGGATAATGATTTTGTTGGATTGTACCATTATTGTTTTATAAAATAAGATAAATATGTTAGAACTTATCATTTTATATAAACCTATAATTTATAAAAATTGTTTAAAATATAATTAAAAATGTATGTTTATTTTATTCATTAATCCTAGTTTTGAAAGTACATATTATGAAATTAAGGGGGAAAATTGGTCTTCATAGTGATAATAAAACAGAAATGTTTTTGAGGAATACATGGTGTTGAATTTCAAGTGTTATGAATTTTATTAGTCACTCTGGTTTTCTACCCTGATCATTGAAAATTATACTAAGAGTTGAGTAATATATAACATAAATTTTTCTATCATCCTTTGAATTTATTTTTAATAAATGGAAAAAGTAAAATGATTTATAAATATAAGCATACATGTAATATATATTTATTGAAAAAAAAGTGGTGGATTATTAAAAAAAATTAGTGAATTGTTTTACTAATGATTAACAAGAATTAATGTCAATATGTCAAGAGAGTATAGTCTTAGAATAAGAGTGATGTTACATAGTATGTTTGTTTATTTTTTGAAGGTAAAAGTACCCAAGAAAGGTTTCCATATATATTTAATATAGGAAAATACCTTGATGTTTGTAGTTTTTAAGTACCCTTAAGAGAAGTATCCACTAGATATGTCATCAATGATATGTTCACATGTTGAAAGAGATGAAAATATATGACCTACATAGATTAAATTTTAATATATGTCATATTATGTCTTTATGAATACACATGAAAGTCGATTGATGAGTTGATGATTCATTTAGAATCATTATATTGGTATTTAATAAGAGAAAATGTTGTGAGAAACTATCCATTTGATTATCATGCATGAATGATTATAATTATTTGAATATATTTCATGGATAATAAAGTTCTAAATAATCTATGTTGAATATGAAATTGGTGTTATATTAATTTGAATGTGACAAATGTACCATAATTTGAAATAATTCATGTTACAAAGTTATTAAATTTTTTAAAAAGTTTTTTCTAATCCCTAGAATTCATTAAAACAAATTAATCATTTTTAAATTAATTAAGTTGGATAATGATGTTAGAAATGAATTTATATCATTGGAGAATAATTTTTGATAATATTTCAATTGATTTTTTGAAATTTCAAAAAGTATTTCATAATTATGTTTTTCCTTAACATGAGTTGGAAAATTATATAGAGTTTTTCACTGTGATACGTAATGTATCATAAAATGTATCTATGGTTTTCCTTATTAATGTTTAATATCTCATATATTACTAAGATATAGAAAAAAAGAAAAATATCATTATGATGTGTATGATTTGTCATGTGATATATATGACTTGAAAAGTATAACTATGTTTAAACTATAAGTTTACAAATATATGTCATAAGAATATAAGAACACATGTTATTAACTATAAGGATGTGAGTGATATAAAATACAATTTAGATGATATGTAAGATCTGTCCTAATGATATGGAATATCATCTTAGTTATTTGTGATGATATGCATGATACATAATATTTCGTCATGTGATTAAAATGAATATATTTGAGGATTATTTGATAGTTTGGAAAATAATAAATCTATTATTAACTGACTAAAATATCATGATTCATTTATTTATTTTTCATTCAAGCCTAAGTTTTTTCATTATGTGATGGTTTATATGTTTTCATATTTAGTGGTGCTTTAAATTGAAATAGTTATTTAAATGAGATAGTACACAGATGGAATAATAGAATAATGTTTTCCTAGAATCAGTTTATGAGTTTGGTCGAAATAATAAGGGGAATTTAACTTATGATTTTCAAAGATTTCAAAGGAAATTATCTGAGATAGTTAAAATGAATAAAAATACTAAAAAATATGTTGATATTAATGTAAAATTAAAGATATATATTTCAACTTAATGGAAGTGAACATTGATTATTATTCTATAACAATTATTAAATATTTAATGAACCAATGTTATAAGGAAAACATACTATAAAAATATTAAATATGTATTTCATTCATTTATAATTAAATAAAAATA
Organism: Viscum album; assembly: GCA_963277665.1. Taxonomy (NCBI): domain Eukaryota; kingdom Viridiplantae; phylum Streptophyta; class Magnoliopsida; order Santalales; family Viscaceae; genus Viscum; species Viscum album. The sequence goes on along the minus strand of OY728165.1, from coordinate 322,450,042 downwards.
TCCTTGATTATTAAGAATTTGAATTTAATATCATGTTTTATGGTGGATTGAATGAGAATATTTTACATTTAAAATAATTTATTTTCATGTTATTTATTCTGATATTATATAAAAAAATGGTGAGTTGAAGAAGATGTGTGTGGCGTGATACCAATTTTAATGTTATTGTGAGTATTATGAGTGTCAATTAAAAAAAATAATTGACACGTAATGTTGTTTTGAGAGGTTGTATTTTGTGTTGGATAATATGTAAATAAATTAGAGATAGAGATACTGACAAAGATTCAACCTCTTTAAGAGTATTAAATTCAAATAATAAGAAAATAATAATCCATATAGCCTTTGTGATTGTTGTATAGAATAAGAATAACTTATTATTTCTTCAAACTGAAGTAGAAATAAGATATTATATATTCTAAAAGAGAATTTTTCTTCATTGATAATCATTTTTAAATAGGATCTCATAAAATCATGTTATTATAGAGGAAGGATTGTTTGATATTGGAATCTGATGATAAAAAGTAGGTTATTTCTAAAGCTGGTTGGTTTCATACAGTGTGACCTAGTTGCATCCAAGAATACAAGTTTAACAATATAATCATGTTTTTATCCATATATACGATAAAATGGAATTACTTTCTATGTGGTATAACAAACAACATAAACTAGGGACATAGTCATCCACAATGGAGGTAAGCCTCATTAATAAGTTATAGGTTTCCTTATTTTATAATTTCCTACTTATATTCCATAAACCAAAATTAAAATTGATAAGACTGTGTTATATCCATTCACCCCCCCCCCCTTGAATTTATTCTGGTGAAAAAATGACCCCATGGTTCACTATGTATGAAATAATTATATAGGAAATGTTGAAGGGAGTCAATATAAATGTCGTCCACAAGTGAATCCCCAATTGACTAATTTAAAAATATACTCTGATGTAGAGCAAAAAAATAAATTTTAATCCTAGGATGATGATAGAAATGAAATATATGTGAATAAGGGAGAAAAAATTGCATGTTCAAGGAGTAAAAATAAGTAATCCTAGGATACAAACTCAAAGGCAGGTCTTGAAATGATGAATTCCCAAGAAGGGAGTCTTTGGGAAATTGGAGATAATATTTGAACTAATGATAGAAAATATGAATTTGGGGCCTCATAGGTTTTATGAGGTTATTATGATGAATTAAAAACTCAGGAGTGCCTCAGATAATGATGAATGGGATGAAGGAAAATTTTAATTAAAGGGATTATTCGGTGATTGTGGGGAATAAAATCGTATTTCATAAAAAATATTCCAGTTTACCTAAACCAATTATGAAATGATCAATGGGAATGGTATTTTACTATTAGAAGCATCTTAATAATATCAACCAATGGTAGGAGGAGATATAGGATCACATACATGGTTTTATGGATAGACCTGAATAATATCTAGTTAATGTGAATCCTTTATAACTAGAGTATCATGATATGGGATCTATGAGGGTAGATGCGGGCCGAGATGGCTAAAAAGAAAATGTAATAACCCAAACATTCAAAAATGAAAATTCACCTAGATCTAATGAAAGGTATTATTATGTGAAATGGTTATATAAAATATGAAATTATTTGGTTATTTGTTTTTATATTTTTAAAATACCATTAAGAGTTGTGAACATTTCCAATATAGCCTTTTAATAGTGATCACATGAGTTGTATAAATATAGGGCTTTAACAAATTCAATTTACTGAGACAATGAAAGTTATAGCCTCATCCAGTAGATTTTCCCCATACAAATTACATTTCTCAGAGCTCGTAACAGTTTTGGAATCATTGGGCTTCGCTCTTGACCAAGCCCAATCTGAGATTTAACATGTTACACTCAAACAGAACTGCCTATAAGAGAAGTGGAAGTTGATATAGATTATCACCCAGGCTATGTTATCTGAGCCACCCCAAGTGTCTATCACCATCACACACCATACCCTTCTATCTTATGTGGGGTTTATAAGGGGTTATGTAAAAAGACTTTAGCACAATCATTATCTTAATTATTTTTTGTATTTAATAAAGAATATACATTCATATTATTATTGTTACTTTAGAAATAGTTTTTTAAGAACAAATAGTATTTTTGGTTAATATTTAACTAAGGAATCTATTTTGATAAATTAATTGATTTATGAATTAAATAATATTTTAATAAAATATTATTATTATTAAAATACTTTTTATTAAGTATAAATGATCATATAATTTTTATGAATAAAATTATAATTTTTATAATGGTTTGAAATCAGTTTTTGTCCAAACCCATGATTTTTTTTATAAATATTAGTTTTTATATTAATATTTAAAATTCACATATTTATAAAATTATTTGGATAAAATTAATTTAATTTTTGGAATAAATATGTCAAAATTATCTAATGGTTAAATTTTCATAATTTTCTGATACAGTCAAATTTTTGGGTAAAAATTAAATAATGTTCAAATATATAATGTGTTTTATGACATCATAATGACCCAATAGTGATGTAATAAAAATCTATATACATTATTTTCGGCCAATATTTTTTTTACCATTAAAATAATGTGATTTTAATTTTTTTCATTTATTTTACAAAGCCTTTGTGGACCCTCCAAAACATATAAACATTTTAGCTTTTAAAATCGATTTCCTTGAGAGTGTGACGCACCTCCTCATAAGAAACCCTATTATATTAGGATATTTTGGAAATGGATTTATAAATTTTTTTCACTCCCTTTTTTCATAAATCATGATCAAAAACCATGGTCTGGATTATGGTTTTGATTAGTTTAATGTGTGGTGTCCCAAACTTAAATAATAGAGAATTCCCTCTAATTTTCAATATAAACCCACCCATGATTTCACTTCCACTTCACTAAAATCCTTTAGAGTATATTTTACATATTCCCTCCTCTCTCTAGAATCCCCCCTTTTTACCCCAACCTCCTAAGAATCCTCTCTAATTCCTCTCCCAAGCCTTTGGGATCATACTTCAATGTTAGGGATTCTTTCCATTCCCAATTTATCCAAGATTCTTAATGTTGTTATGCCCATTTATTTTCAATTATAAATGTTGAGTTATTTTTTATCACCTCCCCCATACTTCCCCCCGTTATGTTTTAATGAGGATAGTCTCATTTACCTCTCATTAATTCCTACCATGTACACTTGTTACCATGCTGAAATTCTATATGAAATTTCTCTCTCCTCATTTACATTAAGGAATTTATTTTGTATTATGAAACCAAATTCCATTACTTATGTTGGAACATGTATCTATATGACCCCCATAAATTCAATTTAATTTAAATATTATGAGACACCCCTTTATCTCTCATCACCCATTTTTATGAATTCTTATGTCATGATGCTGTCGAAATTGCATCGCATTTTTCCAAGACAAAGTCATCAGGTAGTGAATACCATTCCCATTTCTCTATCATGTGTATTAACCTTTATGGACATTAACTTATTTAATATATAGTTTCATTTATTAATTCTGAATTCCATTATCGTGGAATAAATGGCGATGAATCCATGTTTTATTATCTATGTGACACACTTATGCATGAAATGAAATGTTTAAGAAGGGTGCGCCCTGATAGCTCTCCATGGCGTTTGGTAAATATTAGTATCTTGTTACTTAAAGTGAAATGAGGATTTACTAATTCTAATTCATGTAAAATATTGATTTACTCATGATAATTCACATGAAATGAGGCTTTACTCATGCTCCATGTGCAATGAGCCATGGATCATGCTAATTCCATGTAATGTTTTGTTGCCACATTTCCATGTTATGATAATTAAACAACATCAAGATTTTATGTACATGTTTATTTAATAATACATTGATATTATTATTTCTTGACATGTATTATATTCTTCATGTTATTCCTTGTTTACTCCCTTACTAGGATTTATAGCTCACCCTTTTCTCATGTATGTGCTCAGGTTATCCCTTGCAATGCATTATACAAGGGAATGTTGTGATTATGTAAAGGGTGTTTTCAATATAGATGTTGTGTGTTTTATGTTTTATGTTGTTATATAATGTTCCTAATCCTAAAGACACTAGAACGTTCGATCTTACATGTTGTATCAAGTCAAGAGTTCATGTAATAAATCATTTTTATTGGTGTAATAAAAAGTTGGGTTGTTATAGTTGGTATCAGAGGGTGGGTTTAGTTATTTTTAAGACTAGGATTAAAAACCCTATAGAATCCCTAGACACAATACTATTTATAATAAAAACATCTCTACAATTTGTTGAGTATTGAGTTAGTGTTTTATCAAGAAAATATATCCCTATCTAGAAATGAGAAAGTAGAGGCAGATCTAGAATAGATGTACCTAGGAGTGAAAACTATGATAATTAGTTTCTAGATTGACCCATGGTATCATGGTACACAACAACGGGATATGCTTCCCTCTTGGTTACAACACTCTTGGGGGACATGCTTTGGTAAATTCACAAGATTAGTATGAACCATTATTAAGGGAATAAAAAAATTCCCCTAAGAATATATGTAAGAATGTAGGTCATGGATAAACTAGATTGAACCCTATTGATTCATAATATAAGGATAAAAAGTTATTTAGAAGTCATTTCTTTTTTCATTGAATTACCCTTTATGTGTTACCCCTAAATTTCCTTTTTTCCATCCAATTTTTGGTAATAGGAGGACTCGGTCTAACAACTGATGCGAAGACTAATGTGATGATTGTTCTAATGAGATTCCTAATATGATAGGAGAAAGAATTGTGAAAACGTTCACGATACCCTCTCAGTTAACTAAAGATTATAATAGAAACATGGGTCAAGAAGAATATTCAACCCCCCCCCCCAAGAAATAACAAGTTTCTATCGAGAGCTTCAAGTGACCAAGGCCTCTATGTTTTAATGAATCATCTGATACCTAAATCATCGAACAATGGATCAACTCCAGTGAAAAGATTTTATCCATTCTTCAATGCTTTGAAAAGAATAAGTTTCTTATATATTCTTATCATATAGAGGGTGAAGATGGTCAATGGTTGACATTGATCAAAAATACAAATCCTGAATGGAGATCGATGCATTGGAAATGATGGATTTCAAGAAAATGTTTTTCGATAAATATTTTCCATGCACCTTCTAGCTTAATATAGAAAGGGACTTTTTCCCTCAATAAAAAAGATGGCTAATCCATTGTAGCATATATAAAAAAAATCCCACGGATTGCACGATATTCCTCTTACCTTGTCATTACCCCCAAATCGAAGGTTGACTGCTTTTTTTTATGAATCCTAGCCTGCAGAATTACCTAGAGATCCATTACTTATATAGCTATGAGGAAATTGTTCGATATTTCTTCTAGGTTGAAGTGGAGATCAGAGAGTCTCAAGGTTATCCTGTGGATAAGAAGCATAAGGTGGAACTCAATTCTGGCAGCCCGATGGAAATATAAAATAGTGATAAGAAAATCCAGCACCTCACTTTCCAAATGTGTGGAAAGAAGCACCCTGTAAATGGGCTATATGGGATGAGGAAATGACTTAGGTGTGGAAGAGAAGGGCACCTAGCCGTTAACTGTCGACAAGAAAAACTCGCGACTGCAACAGAAGAGAGGAACACTTTATTCTATCCTAAACACATTGTTCATTACATCAACTACATTAAATCATGTCACCATGCAAATAAGTTCCCTAAGATGAGGGTTTTCGGGGGCATCCAAAAACCTCCACGAAAGAAATAGAGATCTTTTTTTATCACCACCTCCAATGTGAAACATGACAGTGATGTTGTGAAATGTATGTTAGTTATTTATTCAAAAATAGAGAACGTACTTTTTGATTCTGGTTCAATGCATTATTTTGTATCATAAATGTTTAGTAGAATAATACCAACCCCACCACAAATCATTGAAGTAAATATGTCGATGTGTATGAAAAATGGGGTAATCATTTCATCCTATGAATATAACTCCTCCCCTATCATAATAAATGGATTTACCTTCCCGGAGAACCACGTCATACTCCCTCTTTTAGAATTTGATGCTATTCTTAGAATAGATTTGATTTCCTTATATAGAGTCAACATAAATTGTCGTGAGAGGGAAATAAATCTTTATATAGAGAATCAACACTTGATTCTATGCAAGTTAAAGAAGGAAGAAGAATCTTATTTCATCACCATCATCTCAAGAATGGGTATTACTGACCTATGAGCACACGTATCAGGCTCAGATGATTTACTCTAAATGGAAAACATCCTTGAAGACATGCCTATTATGAGGGAATTCATTGAAGTGTTTCTTGAGGAATTTCCTGGTCTTCCTCCTAGAAGTGATATTGAATTCTCAGTGGACCTTATACCTATGGGTTTTTTAATATCCAAAACTCTATATAGAATGGCTATTGTGTTGTTTGGGGAGTTGAAGAAACAACTACATGAGAATTTTGATATAGGGTTTATACATCCAAGTGTTTCACCATGGGGTGCAGCAGTCCTCTTCATCAAGAATAAGGATGCATCAATGTGTCTTTGTATATATTATCATGAGCTTAAAAAATCAATATAAAGGACATGTATCCCCTCCCATGAATTGTTGACTTGTTTGATCAGCTATATGGAGCACAATAATTTTCAAATGTAGATTTTTCATCAATATATTATCATGTAATTGAAAATAAGGAAGATGTCCCCCAGACAGTTTTTTGTACAAGATACGTGCACTATGAATACATAACAATCCTTTTCCGACTAACTAATGATCCATCAATCTTCATGGAATTGATTAATATAGTCTTTATAGATTACCACAACACGTTTTTGGTAGTCCTTATAGATGATATTCTAATATAATCCAAAACAAAGAGGATCATGAGGAACATCTGACAACTACACTAGAGACCTTGGGAAAGGAGAATCATTATGCAAAGTATAGTAGGTGTGAGTTATTGTTGAAGAATGTATCATTATTGTGTCATATCATCACAAGAAATGGGATATTTATATATCCCACCAAGACAACTTCAATTGAGGGATGGACGAGGCCAACATTGGTAACATATATCTGTATCATCATTGAGTTAGTTGATATTCTCACCAAATTGTGAGAAATTCATCACTACTGTCTAACCCTCTTACCAAGATAACTCACAAGGAATTAATGATTTCATAGATTGATGAATGCAAAGAGTTCTTCAAAGAGTTAAAAATGAATCTTATCACTGCTCTCATGCTCAAATTAACCACAAGTGGAGAACATTATGTGTTATTTAGTGATAATTGAAAGAAGGGCATGGGTTTTGTGTTGATACCAAATGATAAAGTGATAGCCAAAGCCTCAAGGAAACTACAAATCCATGAGAAAAAACATTCCCACCCATGGTCTGAGACTAGTGGTTCTGATCATTGCGTTGAAAATCTGGTGGAATTATCTCTATGGGATGAAGTGTGTGATATATACTGATCATAAGAGCCTCAAATATATATTCACACAAAAAGATATTTATATGTGCAAACGAATATTGATAGAACTCATAAAGGGTTATGAATTCTCAATCCACTACCTTCCCGGAAAGGAAATCAAGGTGGTTTATTCTCTATGTATAAAGGATTATTCATCTTTATCAATGATGATAATTGAAAAAGATCCAATCTTATTATATTTCCATAGGATGGACATGGAAATCATTAAAGGAGAAACATCATCAATCTATTCTCAAATGATTTCTCAACCGTACCTCATGAAGAAAATAAAGGATGCTCAAAGAAAGGATGTGGAAATTATGATAACGGTGGAAGATGTGATAAATGGGAAATCCTTAGAGTTCATGGTTGATAAATAAGAAATTGTGAGATTTGGGTCATGATTATATATACCATCCAATCTAGAGATAAATATGGATATTCTGGATGACACACATATCTCAACCTTTTCTATTCACTGAGGGAGCACAAAGATGTATCAAGATCTCTGAGAATACATTTGTATTGACAATATTTAAAATTGGATATTGCTAAATATACATCAAAGTTCCAAGTATGCCAGCAAGTGAAGGTTGAGAGGAAAATTATAAGGGGATGATGCAACCACTACCCATACCAATAAGGAAGTGGGGAAACACTACCATGGACTTTATTACTATACTTCCAAGTACATCCATTGGAAACAAAGCTATATGGGTCGTTGGGGATTGTCTTACGAAGTCATCTCACTTTTTCACGATTCGATATGACTTCTCAGTACATAAACATGCGTTGATTTACATCAAAGAAGTGGTAAGGCTACATAAAGTACCACTATCTATTTATTACTCTCTTGATCCTAGATTCACCTAGATGTTCTGGAAATGTCTCCAATAGACTCTAAGAACTGAATTGAACTTCAGTACGTCCTATCATCCACAAACTGATTGCCAATCTAAGTGAACTATTCAAACATTAGAAGATATGTCAATATCAATTTATATGAACTTAAAAGGAGGATGGGACCAACATCTTTAATTTTTTGAATTATCCTACAATAACAGTTTCCACTCAATCATACGAATGGCACCATATAAATCCCTTCATGGGAGAAGGTTCAGAACACCAGTGTGTTGGGATGAAGTTGGTGATCTTATGCTACTAGGACCTGAAATGGTCGAAAAAATGGTGGAGAAGGTGAAAACCATTTAGCAGCATATCAAGGTCACCCAAAGTTGATAGATGAGTGATGAAAATAACCGTCGATGAGACCTTGAGTTCAAAGTTAGAGACAAGGTATTTATATGGATATCTCCTTGGAAGAAGTCCATGTGGTTTGGAAATAAACGGATGTTAATTCCAAGATATATCAGCCCCTTTGGGATTCTTGATCATGTTGTGATTGGGTCCTATCAACTAGAAATTCAACCCACCATGGCCAAAGTACCTGATGCCTTTCATGTATACCACTTATGGAAGTACATACTAGACCCATAAAATGTAATCAATTCAGAGGTAGTACTGTTAAATGAAAATATTTCAAACGAGGAGTAACCAGTGAAGATCTTAGATCTTAGTAAAAATGTTCTAAGAAATAAGAAAATTCATGTTCCCAATATGTTGTGGTGAAACCACAAGATTAAAGAAGTAATGTGGGAATCAGAGGATGTGATGAAGTAGAGTTACCCACATCTATTTTAATGTGGGAAATGGAAATTTCGAGGGATAAATTTCTTAATGAGGGAAAACTGTAATGACTCAAACATTTAATAATGGAAATTACACTTTATCTAATTAAATCAATTATTATGTGAAATTGTTATATTAAATATTATCTCTTTTAGATTTATGATTTTGGATTTTTAAAAAACCATTACAAATTGTGATTTTTGGTAATATAGTCCTCGAACAGCGATCACATGATTAGTATAAATACAGAACTTTAATAGATCCAATTTACTCAGAAAAAAGAAGTGATGGCCTCTTCTTGTTGACTTGACTCATATGAAGCCCATTTTTTGGAGCTCGGAAAGGTGGTGGTTTCATTTAGCTTCACTCTAGACTAAGCCCATGTTGAGCTTCAACATGTTAATCTCGAATGAAACTGCCTACAGAAGAAGTGGAAGTTGATAGAGATTACAACCCGAGCAATGTCATCTAAGCCACCTCAAGAGTCTATCACCATCGCACACCTTACCCTTTGGTCTTATGCAGGCATTATAAGGGGTAATGTAACAATACTTTTTCACTATGATTATGTTAATTATTTTCGTATAAAATAAAGAATAATCCATTATTTTATTATTTTTATTTTGTAAATATTTTATTAAGAACAAATAATATTTTAAGTTAATATTCAAATAAGGAATATATTTTGATAAATTAGTTAATTTTTGAATTAAATAATATTTTAGTAAAATATTATAATTATTTAATAAATTTATATTATGTTTAAATGATTGTTTAATTTTTATGAATACAATTGTAATTCTTCTTAAGGTTTGAAAGCTATTTTTGTCAAATCCCAAAAAATTTCAATAAATATTGTTATTATTTTATAAACTAAAAAATCTAATATATCAAAAAAATCGATAAAATTAATATTATTTTTAGAATAAGGATGTTGAAATTATCCAATGTTGAATTTTTCATAATTTTTTGAGACAGTTAAATTTTTGGGTTAAAATTCAATACTTTTTAAAAATATGATGTGTTATATGACATCATAATGACCCAATAGTGATTTAATAAAATATTATAAAAATTTCGTTTCACCAATATATGTTTTACCACTAAAATAATTTGATTTTATTTTAGGTTAATGTATTTTACATATCATTAGTGGACCCTCCAAGACATAGAAAACATTTTATCTTTTTAAATTGGTTTCTGAGTGTGACTCACCTCTACCTAAGAAACACTATTAGTTTAAGAAGATCGTACACTTTCCTTATAAAATATTTTTTTCCACTCCCATTTAGAATAATTCAAGGTCAAAAACTGTGTTCTGTTTTGTGATTTTGATTAGTTTAATGTGGGGTTCCCCAAACCTAAATAATAAAGAATTCCCTCTCCTTTCCTATATAAACCCACCCATAATCCCACTTTATCTTCACCCAAAGAATATTGAGTTCATCAAAACTCAACCCTTCCCGCCATAGAACCCTCTTAAGGTGCCCCAAGATTCCAATAAGTGTCTTTCAAGCCTCTCCCAAGCCATTGGGTTCACACTTCCAAATAAGAGATTCCATCCTTTCTAATTTTATCAATGTTTCTTAATATACCAATACCCCTTTATTTTCAATTATAAATGTTGGGGTATAATTTTCACATCCCCCAAACTACTATATTTAATTTTGAATGATTAGATACCCATTTATCTCTCATTAATTACTCCCAGGTACACCCATTACCATAACGAAATTCCGTATGAAATTTCTCTCTCTTCATTTACATTAATGCAATTCTTTTGTATTATGAATGCAAATTCCATTATGTGTTTTCGTACATGTATCTATATGACCCAATTATAGTCTATATAATCTACTTAACATGAGACAACCTTTTCTCTCTCATAAACCATTTTATGAATTCTTATGCCCTATCGTTATGCTGTTGAAATTCCACCGTGTTTTTTCAAGCCAAAGACATCGTCTAGTGAATACCATGCGCATTTCCCTATCAAGGGTATTCACGTTTATTCACAATAACTTATTGATTATTTAATTTCCAATATGAATTCCGCATTACTTTATTGTGTAATAAATGGTGATGAATCCATGTTTTATGATCTATGTGCAACACTTATGCATGAAATGAAATATTTAAGAAGGGTGTGTCCTGATAGCGCTCCAATGCATTGTGTAAAGATTAGTATCATGATATGTCCAGTTCAATGAGGATTTACACATTCTAATTCAAGTAAAATGAGGATATACTCATGATAATTCATGTTCAATGAGGGTTTACTCATTCTTCATCTGTAATGATCCTTGGCTCATGTTAATTCCTTGTTAAGTGTTATTACCACATTTCCATGTTATGATAATCATGCTACATAATGCCTTTATGTTCATGTTTGTTTTGTGATCCATTGATATGCCTATTTACTAAAATGTATTTTATTCTTCATGTTGTGCCTTTTTTACTCCCATATTAGGATTTACTGCTCAACCTTTTCAAATGTATGTCCTCAGGTTATCCCATGGAATGATATGTTTAAGGGAATGTCGTGGATAGGTAAAAGAAGTTTTCAATAAGCTTATTTTGTGTTTTATGTTTTAAGTTTTTATGTAATGTTCCTAATACCCAAATACAATATTCCTCTTAATCTTCCATGTTGTATCATGTGTTGTGTATATGTTATAAATCATGTTTACCTGTATAATAGAAATTAGGGTTGTTATAAACAAGGTTTTCTTATTCCCCCATAATTCTTAGAAATAATCGAAGATGTCTATGACATGTTTAGCTAGGAATCCATCATATAATGTAATAAAATTAAGAATATCAATACCAAGATGACAAAAAAATAATATTATACGATGAAGAGGGAAATATTCCCCTAGGTTATTTATAATGATCTTATGTAATGGTTGGCCTCATAGTTTGATGTTATTATTTGGGAATTAGAAAATAATATTTTCCCCCTTGGTGGCTACCTTATGATCTTAAATGTAATATCCTATAACATTGAATAACAACATCATCTTCATCATGGACTGGATATGAAGGGCATAACTTTCAAGTATTGGCCCAACAATTACTGATATAAAATCAGTAATGATTATTAATGGATTGGTGTATTTTTTTTAGATTAATGGTTTTTTTATTTTTGTTGGATTCTCACTCAACCCCTAAAAGTGAAAATTGATGAATCCCAAAAATAATGTGATTGTTTTGGATTATAATTCAATGGTTTTAATTATATTAAAAATAATAATATTAATTATATAAATTTATAATTATGTTTTCAATTATTATTATTTATATTTAGTTATAATTAAATTTATAATATATTTAAAATTAAATATTTAACAAAATTTATATCAAAAATATTTTAAAAACTATTATTAATTAATATTTATATAAACCTAATCATTTTTATTTTAAAAATTCTATTCATTAATTGAATAGTAAATCTATTAATAACTATATAATAAATATTATTATATATTTTTTTTAAATATCAATAATTAAAAAATATAGTTTTTATATATTTACACAGACACACACATACACAATTAATTATAATGCATAATTTATTATAAATTCTTAATTATAATTATATGATTAATTAATTTTTTTAATTGATAATTATTTATAAAAAAATATTTAATAATATTTGTGTAATATAATATAGTTATACATACATTAAATAGTATAAATGACTATATACATTTTTATAAACGTATATATTATTATTATATATTAAAAATAAATTATATTTAAAAAACATTAATAGTTAAATTATATACACAAATGAAATCATCTACAGGCACACATGCATGTGTGTGCACTTGTGTGTCAAAAATGAGCACTCTTAAAGATAACATTTTATGGGTCTTAAAATATGAATTGATAAGGATCACAAATATTATTATTTATCATTTATGAATTTTATAATTTCTTTATTAAAGAATACATCTCATTTCCCAAACCCATGAAAATGACTATGAATAATTGATTTTTTCACCATTTTGAATTCCAACACACACACACACACATATATATATATATATATATCTCTGTGTCTGTGAATAATATGATGGGAGATCACACTATTGGCGATATATATTGTATTATTTATTATCTTTTATTTAATTTATTATATTATCACTAAATTACCTTCACCACCACCATTTTTTATATTTAATGTTTCTTAACATTCACTATCACTTCACCTTTGATTGGTATTTTTATACCGATTATGATGTTTTTTGTTTTAATTGGTTCTCAATACATTTCACAACACAATAAAAACATGACTTTTCTATCTAGAAATAATGGTTAGTCAAATTGGTAAGAATTTTAATTCATAGTGAATAGTTCAAATCATGGTTTTGTCAATCGTGATATTTCTAGATAGAACTGCCTATCATAGATTTTGGATGTAGAGATATATCTTGACGTATAATCCATTATGAGATAATTAAGTCTACAAATCATAATACTGTTCAAGACAATTCCTCGTCACAAATATTCCTCCATCACTTCCTCCATGAAGATTTGATGAAAATATCTTTGAAGGTACAATATCCTATAGTGTTATGAAAAGTAATCAAGGAGTGGTATGATCACCATTGACTGGTGATCATGGAAATATCGTGGTACGAGTGGAATCATCTTCAATTCTAAGAAATTAAATTTGTTAGCAAATTTAACTCTACCATGTTTAACATGACATCGTAATTGAAATTATATTAAGATAATCTCACTAACATCAATATTCTAGAAAAAATATATTCTCTATTTTATATCTTGAATGAAATTAGACAACATCAATATCATAGTAATGGATCTACAAAAAATTTTGAGTTACTCCATTTCCTTTTTATTACGAAACAAAACAATGAACTCCTAAGGAGAAACCCTGCATCTAAACTAACTAAATTAGCATAATTCCCTAAATTTAATGTAAATTCATGTAATCATGGTCTAGGAAAGAATAAATGGAAAATAGGAAAACAAAAATCATCTGATTATGGTGTCCATACACTAAAATAAAAGTGGAAACGAAACGCCCTTGGTGGTAAATTAAAACATAACCATAGACAAATAAAACAATGAATGATGAAAATGAATGTTTTCAGTGTAGAGTGAATGGTAACTCATCACATACCTAATATACACCAAATGTTTTATATTTATTAGCAGTCGATCAATGAAAAATAAAAGTGTATTGAAGAGAATTTCTTCAACCAGTCTTTGAAACATAATGATAAAATTCTAAAATAAAATATCTTGGATTATTTTGTGGACACTAAAGGTGTCAATCATATTGATAATGTATAAAATATCATGATGTAGGTTTTTTCATAATATATTTTGATGAATGTTCTGGGTCTCATTTTATTTATTATAGGTGTGCCTTAATTATTTTCAATGTAAATACATTCTATTAAACCCTCCACATGGAATAATCCCCAAGATGAAGAAATTTTTCATGTATATAGTCAAAAAATGTATAAAATTTTTAAATATGATAATTATTTCATTATACTTAAAATGGGATGTTCTCATTTAATTATATTAATGAAAAGCGTGAAAATAATTGATGGCTCCATAAGAGAGAAAATATGCCTACCTTGTGGTGCACATATAATAATAAATATTTCATTGTTTTCTCTTGATTCATGTTGTAATTTGTTATTTTTTAATGATATTAATAAAAATGGATATCACATAGATAATATTTATGAACGATATGTTTAATACCTCTATATAACAATAAATAATAATGGGAAGAAGTTGATTTTTTGAGAACATACCAGGAATCCATCAAGAGTATACTATATTAATATTTTTATAGTTGAGACAAGTATTATGAACTGTACGTTTACCAGATATTATATATTTATTATATGGTATAGCATTTAGGAAATTTAGTATTAATATTGATGAGAAAATTCATTAAACATACTCACGTTGATACCTTGTTTGATAAAAGGGTTATTATACCTAATGATTTCTCATGCACTGTGTGCTCTCAAGGAAAATTGGTCATAATTTTATCATCCTCAAAAATCCAAAATTAATAACCTATGTTCATATAATTGATTCTTACTGACATATTTAGAATAATTAATCCACAATGTGGAATATTTGGATTTTTTATGATAATTATTATTGCATTAACTAGATGTTATAATGTGTTTTTATTATCAACTCAAAACCAAGAGTATTTGAAATTTCTTCCAAAATCAAGAATATCAACCTTAATAATACTGGTTAACATTTGTCACATGATTTTAATGATTATAACATGTCCCAAGGAATTAGTGTTGAACTTATTTTGGAACATGTTCACACTAAAAATGGTATAGAAAAATAACTTATTAAGTGGTTTTGGCTTATTAGTATGCCATTGATTATGAAATTTTTTTCTTGTTTGATACGGGGACATGAATTATTTCATGTAGTATAGCTCATTCAAACTAGTCCATCCAGATATCATTATTATTCAGATATAAAATTATCTTGTGTCCATGAACCAAATGTCTCTCATTTAAGAATATTTTTTAGTGTTGTGCATCTTCCTATAGCACCTGCACAACGAAAAAATATGGGACCCCAATGAGGAACAAAGATTTATGTTGGAATTTAATATCCCTAAATTATTAGGTATCTTGAGACAATTATAGGATATGTTTTCACAAGATGATTTTCATACTTCCATTTCAATGAAATCATTATAATAATATTAAAAGAGAAAAATTAATTGAAATTAAAAGATGTATCTTGGAAAACAACATCATTATTAAATATTTATACTCATACAAATTTGTGTGAATTAGAAGTTAAAAAGATTATGAATTATTAAAATTTAGTAAATTAGTTTCTAGAAGAAATCAATGAATCAAATTGTGTCACTGAATCATAAATACCAGCTATAAACGCTTCAATAAGAATAAATATCATTGAATGAAAATATGATGGTGTTTCTAAGAACACATTTAATCCACTCTTATAGCATGGGAGACCACACAGTTAAAAAGAAAAAAATTCTCATTAAATAAAAGGGAAACAACCCATGTTGTATGAATTAAGTGTACTAGAGAACAATATTAATTCACTTGATCATGAAATTCTTTATGATAAAATTGTACGAAAAGTATGTGGTCATGATCAAGAAAAAAATTAAACAAATCCTACTAACAATAGATGTGGTTGAAATAGGGAATAGACCATTGATGATGACACATTTTCATTTAATGTGTAACATGAATTTTTTCACAAAGATTAGAAATAAAAAAATGATTAATGAATGTCTCGATAGACCATATTATGATCAGTGGAAAGATGCCATCTAATATGATTTAGACCTACTTGTAAAACAAGATGTCTTTTTTTCAATTCTGAAAACCCCAAAATCGGATAAAACTATTGATTAAAAATGGATATTTAGGACAAATAAAAATGAAAATAATAATCTCATAAGATATAAAGTACAACTTTTTTCTCAAATAATCTCACAATGACTCTAGATTTATTATGAATAAATATACACTCCTATAATGTATGTGATAACCTTTGATAACTCATGATATTTTCTATACATGAGAAACATGAACTAAGCCTGATGGATTTTTTTACTATATATATTTATGTTAATATTGAGAATTATATTTATGAAAATCCTAGATGGGTTCAAATTACCATAAAAAATATCTCATATCTCAAGATTTTTATTTAGTTAAATTGTATAAATTTATATATTGATTAATGAAGTTAGTGTATATGTGGTATAAACATTTATGTGAATATTTTATGAAAGAAGGTTATAAAAATCATATAATATGACCAGTTCTATTAAAAAAGAGAAATTAATCAAAATTTATGATCATTTTAGTATATATTAATGATTTAACAGTTATTAGAACACATGATAAACTTTTTTGTGTAGTTGAGTATCTAAATATAGAATTTTAAATGAAATAATTTGGAAGGAAAATGTTTTTATTTAGATTATAAATTGATCATCTTCAAGATGGTATTTTTTATAAATCCTAATAGACAAAAAAATTTCTATAAATAATTAATATGAAAAAATTGAGACCATTAAGTACACTAGTGGTTATATTATCTCATGATAGAGATAAAGATCATTTAAAACCATGAGAATTTAATGAAGAACTTTTTGTTCCTAATTAATAATACCTAAGTGTCATTGCATCACTAATGTATGATGAAAATGATACAGTTATAGATATATCATTTTCTATAAATTTATTAGAAACGTATAGTTCTTATCATACTCATCGGCATTGGAATGGAATAAAAAGGATATTAAGACACCATCAATGATCTAATGATCAAGGAATATTTTATTCTAAAAGTTTAGGACCGAAATTAGTTTGTTATACTGATGATAGATACATGTATAATATACCTAATGTTGTATATCATAATGAATATTTATTTAAATAAAGTGATCTTCCATTTCTTGGTATTATACAACACGAACGATTTCTATAACTTTCTCCAATCATGTCTAGTTGATTGTGATTCATGAAACATGTCGAGAATGTGATTGTTTGAGAGGGGCTATTCATTATATAATAAATATTTGAGGAATAGATATATATGATAATATTACCACTCTTTTATTTGAATATATTTCTACACATATATAATATTTTATGATTCTTTATATTCAATGGGATAAAAGCAAATATATATAACCAATATTATTTTCCAATCATTGTCTTCAAAAGAATGGTCAGATTGATATATAGAAAATACGGTCTTGTGACAATCATGAAAATTTATTCATAAAGGAATTACCAACATCATCTAGTGATTAATTAATCTAAAAATTGGGATGAAAAACTAGAATTTCTATCATGTATTTATGAGTGGAATAAGTAGATTTTGTACTCTTTTTCCCTTAGTCATGTTTTCCCACTTGTTCTTATTGATAAGGTTTTTAGCAAGGAATCAATATGGGGAATTGATGTTGATTGAGGAATTTACACGAATGAGATTTCCCTGATGGTTTTTTTAACAACATCAACAACCATACATCATAATGGATATACGAGGAGGTTTTATACATTATTATGGTTATCTATAATTATTTTTAATAGTTTGCCTTCCCTATGAGATAATGATTTCAACAAAACACATCATTATGGAAAATTTCTTTCCTCCCATGTCTTAAATACATAGTTAAATAATTGTCATCCTGAAGAAACAATTGAATGCTCTAATCAGGGGGGAGTAGGGAATGTTTCACTCTTTTCCCCTTTATCATGGGTTTCACGATATATTTTCTTAAAAAGGATTCTAATGAGGCCACATTTCATGAAACTAATTTTGGCATTAATTTCACCCCCATTGGTTGTTTACTGAAGGTAATTTTAAATTTCATAAAATTATGACATATATGGGAGTGTTATGAATTATTATTTTTAAATGTCATATTATCTATATTTTTGAGAACAATTAATTTCCCAAACCCTTGATAAAGGAAATAATTATTTGGTTCCATCACTCTATAGAATTAAAAACTCTGTATACCTGGGAACAATATAATTTTACATCTCTATCTCGGTGATATACATAGTATTTTGTGCCTTATATTTCTTTTATTCTTTTTTTAGTAGATTAAACTTTTTAAAGTCATTCCGAATATTAAATGTTGTTTAACATTTTTCATCACATTGCCTTTAAATGACATTTCCATACAAATTATGAAAATCATTGTCATTTTAATTGATGCTCAATCCATTTTAGAACAACTGTTTATTTTCTATGATTTTGTAATAGTGATATCAATTGAGGTTTATAAGAGTGGAATTAAATTTTTTAATTAAATTTTACTATTGGTTAGTCACAATTCATCCTCATTTGAGTCATAATTTATGAAAACATCGTTTAGTGAAAGGATACACCGATGAGTTGTGTATGTCAAATATTTCACACATTAATCGTTTCCAATAGATAGTTAGTGTCTTATTATATGAATGAAACCATCATTAAATGTTTATAGATAATTAATATTAATAGTTAATAATAAGAAATTCTTAATTATCGATTACTGAGTAAATAGTTAATAATAATTATTTAATAATAAGTGGTAATATTGATTATTATTAATAATTAAGATTTATATATTAAAATTTTACTATTAATAATTTTTATTAATGATTACTTATTAACAATTATTAATTATTTATATTTAAATTTTCACTATTAATTTTTAATCATTATTAGTAAATATAAATGGATAAGTACTTAATATCAATTGATAATTATTAATTACCGGTTAAATATCATTGAAATTAATAATTAAATAGTGATTAATAATTAGTAATTATTTTTTGTTTATTTGAAAACGGTTCTTATGTTGGTTGTTGAGACAAGAAAATGTGTTTTCTGATAGACCATTGTTACAGAATGGAGGGAGAAATTATTTTTTCTACATTGGGTCATTTGATCATAGTGGTGACCGAGAGAAATATTCGTTATCAATGATTTTGGACTAGTGGAGGAAAATGGGTTGTGGTATCACAACTATTGGGTTGGGGGAATATTGGGGGTAGTGATGAAATAAAGTGGACCCTATTAAATACTGTATACATGTCAGTATTTATATTTATATACAATTAATTATAAATTATTAATTAATATATATACATTAAAAGTTTATTATTACTTATTATAAACAAATATCTATTAAATTGTAATTTTTAAATTATTAATTAGTAATAATTAATTTTAAACAATATTTATTAAATAATTATTATTTATTGTTCAAAAATATTACTAATAATTAATTAATTTGTATTAATTTATTATTGTCAATTATTCATTGCTATCATTTATATATTTCTTATTAATTCTTAATTATTAATGATTAGTCACTATGTACTATTAATTAATTACTAATTACTAATTATTAATTGGTAGTAACTTATTTTACTAGTAGATAATAATTATGAGATCACGATTAATAGTACAAATACATATTGTTAATATTAATTATTAAACAATAATTTATATTATTAAATATTAAATATTAATTAACTTTAATTTTAGTATTATGAACTATCATTAAAATTTAAATATAAAAATATCAGATTGAGATCACAATGTGAAGATTACTGATAGGGGGTGGCATGTTGTTTCACTGATGACATGACATGTTGCTGACTACTCACTCAGAGTCTTTATGACAATTTTTAACCATCCGGGTGACGGTAACTCAGACCATTTTGTTTTGGGCATTTGAACAGATGTTTTTTTGGGACTTATTGAGTTACCTTTCAAGCCTAATTAAATGAGACCATTATTTTTTTTAATAAAAAGGGGTCTCAGATCCATCCTATTGACAAAATATAAAACAACTTAACATTTCATGAAAAAGTTCTATTATGTTGTGAGTAACCTATCATATTCAAAAGATAATTAAATAAAAAGTTCTATAAATTTATTCATTTCAATTCATCAATTAGAGGATGAAATATATTTTTATAAAAAAATTATCTATAAAATATTAAAAATGTATGATTATATCTTCATATTCTTAATAATAATTATAGTTTATTCCAATAGTTTGAGTGAGAAAACATTGGTTTTGATTATAGTAAAAATTGATTTTTAGTAACCATATATATTTTCAGTCATCATTTTAATAATCATTACAAAAAAACATTTTAATTTTTTTGGTTTAAGTTATAGATTTTTTCTAACCAAGAATTGTTTTTCAATCTTCCACTATGGAAAGAAATTATCACCCTACATACATTGAACATGTTCATAATGGATCAATAAACTTTATAGAAAACGAATTCTTTCATCAAAATCCCTTTTTTAACATTATTTTTAGAAGATTATAATCAATCTCAAATATCTTTTAAAATCTAAAATTCATAATAATTTAAAAAAATTATTAATTTTTTCTCTGCTTTCAGTTATTAAATTTAATAATCAAATTCAATAAAAACATTTAACTTATTAATCAAAAATATTTTTAAATGGAAGATATAGTTTTTTAATTAATTTTTATTAAAAATACCAATAAAGATTTTAATTGGACATTTATCATAGAAATTTTTTTGAAAAATCAAATAAACACTAAGATTTACTCTCTTGTAATAAATAAAATAAAAAAAGAACCCCTACCCATTGGGAGGGTACATTACCCTTAAATGTAAATGTTGATCAACCCCAAGATGGTCATGTGCCATGCGGTAAAACGTCTTTCTCCCTACCAATGGTTGGTGACCTTATTTCCATCTTTATGGGGTACATTTTCAAATTTAATTTAAAACATGGTATCCTTTAAATGTAAATTTCATTAGAGTTATAATTAAAAAAATCATGGGAAAAGATTTTTTTATTTTTTCAATTTAAAATATTAGGTATATAGTTAAAATAATTTTATAATTATTTTTTCCATGATTATTTATTAAATTTAGTATTTTTAATATGAATTTATTTAAAAATTAAGTTATTTTTAGATATTTTTCATATTTAAATTCAGTAATATTTTATTTTTTATATATTCATTTTTCATGTGTTTTGATAATGTGATTAATTATTCAATTTTCATTATCATTATTTTGTTTTTATGTTCATTGAACCCAAAAAGTTGTTTAAAATATTATATATTAATTAGTGATATACAGAAGGAGGTAGATAATAAAGTATATTTCTTAAATACTTTTCCATAGTTAACATGAATCAGTATTGATGATTTTTTAGGATTATGATAAAAATGAAATAACTACCTGCTAAAATACAGGTTTAGAAACTCAATCCCATTTTTCATATTTATAACAGAATCTGAAACCAAACAAGTTTAATATTGAAAATTAATACTAAAATCTGAACCCAAATAATAAGTTTAATAATCATTTTTTAACCTTGATAAATTAATTGTACATCAATATTAATCGGTGCAGAGTGATTCCAGCTATATAATTAAAACTATCTAGAAACTGATAAAAATCATAAAAAATGATTAAATTAAAACACAAACATTACATAAACATAAAAAAAATTAAATTTACATTACACCATAATTTCAATACAAACATTACATTAAATAATTTAATTAAATTATGATTAAATTGATGTATACATAACTAGAAAAATAATCACATCTAATAAAAAACAACACTCATAGAAGACCTCTAATGATCAACCCAACCTTGTATAAAAGATGAATGTCTGTAATAAAAACAAATCATATTTTTGTAAAAGTATATAAATATTAAAGACAAATTATAATTGAAATGTAATATAAATAATGATAAATTAAATTTAGAATGAAATGTCGTTACTTCCTACAAGTCAAAAAAGAAAAATCAGTAATTCTCCAAAAATATCATCACAATTCAAGAACATTAGCATGATTTTGATTATGTGAAGCATATTATGAGCTAAAATGTTAATTTTATACCGATGACATGAATATTAAGTCATACCAGGCATGCTGTTTATTTTATGGACATGATTTTTATTCATACACCTCAAAAATTATGTATGATTCATTGTTATAATGTATCACGAAAATATAATTACATTTGATTGGTTTTAAATATATGATATCTATTTTGAACTAAAATGTTGATTTTAATTGATAAAATGAAGTTTCAGTCACACATGTCACTTTGTGTGTCAGAATTAAATACGGTTAATTCTTACACATTAAGATAAATTATCAATAATCAATATAAAAAATCAATAAAATCGCACTTCATTTTCCCGATTTTAAATATGGGACACAAGTTTTGAACTAAAATGTTATTTTAATTAAAAAAATATTTTTTCAATCATACCAGTCACACCGTGAATTAGATTGACTTAATGATAATTAATACATTACAAAAATTAATTACAGATAGTTTTTCTAAATTATCATGATGACTTATGCGCATGTACTCAGTTTTTGTGTATGTGATTCATGTTTTAGATTAAAATGTCACTTTTAAACTAACGACATGCACTTTTAGTGAATAAGGCCACACTGTGTTTCAGATTGATTTTCAATTAGTGTATTAATGTAAAAAATGAATCATTATTCCTAAATTAATAGAACAATTTTAGAAAATTTTCTCATGTATCACTATGTGATAAAAATTGTGAGCTAAAATTTTACTTTTATACTGAAAACAGGTACATTGTGTCATATCGACCACACTATGTGTGACATTGACATGAAATTGATTCCAACAAATCACCAATTAATTTAATATTGTTTTTTAATGTGTTATGATAATATGATAACTTTTTTCAACATTTATTATGTGATACACATTTTTAACTTGAATGACAATTTTAAATGAAAACACACTCGTTTAGTCATAATGGTCACACCATTTGTTAGAATGATATGAAATCAATTCCTAATCTTTCAAATATGAATTAAAGATCATTACCCTAATGCATCAAGAGAATATGAGATCATATTCTATGTTATTAATATATGATGTGAGTTGTGAACTAAATAGTCACATTTATTTGAAAACACACACATCTAGTCATAACAGTCATACTATATTTATGATTGACCTAGGTTTAATTATTTTATTTCATTAATGAATTAAAATTCATTTTCATAATGTAATGCATGTTTTGAAATAACATGTCCCATTGAAATTAAAACATGAACATTCTATCATACCAACCATACTGTATGTAAAATAGTTATTTTGATGTCTTGAACAGACTGTCTATATATACAGTAACTGAACCTTCTATCAATAAGGCCTCAAGAATTTCTCCTCATAAGTCATAGGCTGCTAACTAGAAGTGAGGGCCAATGATGTGATAGTCGGGAGGCTATTATCGCATATTAGAGAAAATAAACAAAAAAATAAACAAACATCGTTAATAACAAAAAATAATTAGAGTACAAAAGTGATAAATAATCAACAATCCAATAATAATACATGAAATGAAATAAATTCCCAAACAATAATGTAACACATAAAACACCAATCACCCACTCAACATATCATATAAAAAAGTGTACATAAATCAAATCAAATCAAAAGTACATGGTCCTATTACTAATTTCAAGATGAATCAAATACCCTATCTCCAGGACATTATAATGATGTTCCATATTGAACATAAGAATCCACATGTGTATCATTTCTTGAAAATTCACCAGGGGACTCATCCCTATCCATTATTCTTGCATGCTCAATTTGAAACATGATGTAAGGTTTTCATGCACATCATGGTTCATTCAGAGGGGGGTGAGAAATAAATATCAGTAGACCACCCCAATGGTGAACTTATAACTTTTTTTCATATGTTCATGCTCATGAAATATATTCATCTTAGTTGAGACATAACCAGAATAAATAAAATAACATATACCCAAAATCAATTCCTATTTTTTTGAACCTGATCATATGTGCATCAGGTTAATAAGGAATTGATTTGGATGTCATACCACTAAGGAATTGTAAAATCATGTGGATCAATGGGTCTGTAATTCCGATCATCCATACCTGCTTCGACCAATGATGAAAATATCCCTCAGAAAGCTATGTCACCACAGGGGGATACAAGTCATAGCCCCGGGAGAACCCATAACCACATCCAATGACTATTATGATGAATTCTAGGTAATATAGAGTCATCATGTAAATATGAAACTATGTTTTATTTCATACCAATAATTCCATGTAAATATTATTTGATTTATGATTCCTAGAAACGGATTTATAGGAAATCACAACACTATGACACCGATAATCAATAAGGTGGATGAATTGTAGGATACATATAAGAACTTCTGTCTATATCCGAGGTAATAACTCATAATTAATTCATGAAATTGTTCAAAATCCACACCCCATGATTTTTTTTGGAATTATATTAATAGTACATACACAAAATCATAGTGAGAATCTGAAGCACCACTATAGGAGATCATCAACAATCACTATGTGTATCTCAAAGAGTGGTTCTGAAACATCCTTAGAAAACACCACTGTAATACCTCAACACTGAAGAATTTCAGTGTTAAGTGGGGGTTTTTGTAATAGTAATAATCAATCACATAAGGCTCATTAGAAAAATCAAGGGAAGTATGTATATACATCCCAATAATGCGAATGTAAATCAAAACATCCCTACAGGTGGATCATATGATATATGTTTTGTCATCCCCAATAATGTGATAGTCAAAAATGTTGGCTCATAATCATGATTCGAGGAAGTACCTCTGGGTATCCTGATCATATAATCACATCATATCAAGCCCCATGGGGCTAGTACTAGGATATATGTCTAATAATCACAGCTTAATCATAGTAACAGAGTAAAATTATAAAAAGAGTGAGGGTGGATGAATGATAAAACACACTAATACTACCGCATCCTCATTTGATTATATTTTTGTTATGGGTTATAAGTAGACACTTTCTACCCTCTCTACCATAACTGAAAACCCACTATCTCTTGGTTAGTCAACCACTAGAGAAACCACTAAGGTTTCCTAGGTCAATACACATGATATTCAACTTTCTAAGAATCCTTGAAGACCACACATAGGTTATGTAATACCTATTGGGATCGTTTGAAATGAAATGATTTAGAGGAATTCTATAAGAGATTCTCTAAGTAAGATCATTAGTGGTGGCTTCCCAATCAATATCCTAAAAATGAGTAACTAGAATGAAATATTTGACATGGAATCCTCTGGGTTTTAAGCATAATGGTGGAATCTCTCATGGGAACCCCTATGTCAGGACATAAACGAAGGCACCCCTATTAGGATCCTCAATTCTAGTCTAGTCTCTCAAGACAATTCCCTTCTAGTTGTGTAAAAAGGACCCAAAACCCAGTCTTTAAAAAATAATGGCCTCCTAGGACAGACAGAACATCTCAAAAGGGAGATTTTATTAGTGGAAGATCTAAATAACTATCTGTTAAGGGATATGGATCAAGGCCTATCTCAATTCCATGTTTTCACTCTCTATTAGTATAAATACATGTCCTATATTATTTTTCATGTTTAAAATTACTCTAACTAACAAGGTATAGTCCAAAAAATACATCAGATGATTGCATTGAAACTCTCATTCCCTGTATACTAATAAAAAAACAAAACCCTATAATGGTCACATCCCATGTCCTACTCATAGGATACAAATAAATTCATTAACAAGAGGTAGAATATATCTATTATATATTTCTCACTATAAACAAGTTTTTGGGGTCCTTAAATCACACCAAGAATTCCGCCATCATGATCTATGCTGGAAAATCACTCAAAATGGACTCCTCTTAATTCAAATTCAGACTCAGGGGTGTAAAAACATGAAAAACCCTGAAATGTGTAGCTAGAGGGAAATATGACAACCCTACTCTTTTATTACAAAATTAAAGATAATTTATTACACAAACTTCACATGATACAACATAGAATATCTATAGGTCTAGTGTATTTGGGGATTATGATCATTACAAAACAACTTAAAACATGAAATACAACAACTTTATTGAAAACTACTTTGACATGACCACTACATTCCCTCACACTTAACATTGCATGGGACAAACTGAGGAAATTCATAAAAAGGGTGAGCTATAACGCCCAATAAGGGAATAATCATGGAATAACATGAGGAGTATAATACATGGTAGACAATAGGGATATCAATATAGAAAAACAGAAGCATAAACATAAATGCATGATAAAACATGAGAATAATAAAAAGGAAATGTGGCAACAACACTTAACATAGAATTAGCATGAGCCAAGGCTCATGGCACATAGAGCACGATTAAATCCTCATTTCACTTGAAGCACGAGTAAAACCTCATTGTAGTAGAATTATCATGAGTAAACACCCATTGCACATGATGTATCATGATACTATACTTTACCCAATGCACTAGAATTCTATAATGGTGCACCCTTCTTAAACAATTCATTTCATGCATAAGTATGCCACATGGATCATATAACATGGATTCATAAAACATCATCATTTCTTCCAAGATAATGGAATGTGAAATTCATACATGAAACATTATAATTTATATGTAAATTTTCATAAAGTTGAATACCCTAGATAGAGAAATGGGGATGGTATTGACTACACAATGGCATTGGCTTGGAAATATCGTTGCAATTTCGGCAGTCTAACGGTGTGATGTAAGAATTCATAAAAATGGTTGATGAGAGAGAAAGGGTTGTATAATGATATTTACATGACATGCAATGTAAGGGGGTCATATAGATACATGTCCCAACAAATGTAATGGAAATTCGATTCATGATACAAAAGAATTTCTTGAATGTAAATGAGGAGAGAGAAATTCCTTTCAGAATTTCATTATATTAACGGGTGTACATGGGAGGAATTTGATGAAAGAGAAAGGGTTCTCTCAGAATTTAAAAATAAATCTGGAAGTATGGGAGAGTTGTGACACCATACCCCAACATTTATAATCTAAATTAAAAGGGATTAAAAACATTTGGAAAATTGGACAAAAATGAGAAAAGAACAAAAACCCTTCCTTGGATGTATGATTCCAAAGGCTTGAGAGAGGCTTCTTGAGAGCTTGGGGAACCTTTGGAGGATTCTAGAGAAAGGAGGGAAGAGGTTGGATGAACTCCAATGTCTTTGAGTGGGGAGGATTTGGGAGCTTGGGTGAGATTATGTAGGAAAGGTTAGGGAATTCATTATTATTTAGATTTGGGACCCTCACATTAAACTAATCCAAACCACAAACCATATGATGGTTATTTCCCATGGTTTTTTTAAAAGGGAAGAGGAAAAAAGTATTTTATAAGTCCAAAGTCCTAACTGCTTAAAATAATGGGGTTGCTTATGTAAAGGTGAGTCACATTCCCAAGGAAAACTATTTAAAAAGACAAGATGTTTAATAAGTCTTGAAGGGTCCATTAATTCTTTGTAAAAAAATTCAAACAAACCCAAAATGTCATTATTTTAATGATAAAACATATATTGGTAGAAAATAAGTCTTATAGTATTTTATTACATCACTATTGGGTCATTATGATGTCATAGAACACATTATATATTTAAACGGTATTTAATTTTTACACAAAAAATGACAATCTCAAAAAATTATGAAAAATTCACCTTTGGATAATTTTGATGTATGGATTCCAAAAATAACATTTATTTTTATTTAAATAATTTTCTAAATATTCTAATTTTCACTTTCAAAATAAAAACCGGCATTTATCGAAAATTCATGGGTTTGGACAAAAATGGATTTCGAACCTTAATAAAAATTCCAATTGCATTCTTCAAATTATACGATCATTTATATTTAATAAAAATTAATTTCATTATTTTTATTATTATTATTATTATATTTTATTAAAATATTATTTAATTAAAAAGTCCATTAATTCATCAAAAATTTATTTCTTAGTTGAACATTAACTAAAAATACTATTTGTACTTTAACAACTATTTACAAGGTAACAATAATAAAATGAATGTATATTGATTATTATATACAAAAAGAATGTAAATATTAATAGTGCTAATTTCTTGTTACATAACACCTTATAACACCCGAATATGACTGAAGAGTAAGGTGTGTGATAGTGAATGACTCTTGGAGTGGCTCAGATAATATTTCCAGGGTGGTAATCTCTATCAACTTTCACTTCTCTCATAGGCGGTTCCACTCGAGCTTAACGTATTCAAGCTCGGCTTGGGTTTGGTCAAGAGTGAAGCCCAATGACTCCACCTACTTTCCGAGATCCTACAAATGGGATTCTTATGGGGAATGTCTACTGGATGAGTCCATCGCTTCATTTTTCTGAGTAAAATGGATTTGATAAAGCCCTATATTTATACTAATCATGTGATCACTGTTCAATAAATATATTAGCAATGGTCACAATTCTTAAAATAAAACAAAATCAGTTGACATTTTATATAAACATTTTACATAAAGGGGCATTTAATTATATTAAGATGGATTTCCATTAGTGAATGTTTGGGTCGTTACAATCTTCCCCCTTATGGAATTTCACCATCGAAATTTCCATTTCCCACAATAAAACAGGTGAGGGTAACTTTGCTTCATCATTTCCTTTGATTCCCACATCGCTTCTTCAAACTTGTGGTTTCGCCACAACACCCTGACGAGGGCACTGTTTATTTCATAGAACTTTTTCCCTAGGATCTATGATCTTCACTTGTTTCTCCACATAATAAAGATCATACTCTAATTGTACCACCTCTGAAGAGAGTACATGTGAAGGGTTTGGTATGTACTTCCTTAAGAGGGATAAATGAAATACATCATGTACTTTGTCCACAGCCGGTGGAAGTGCTGGTATATAGGCCACAAACCCAACACGATCAAGAATCTCGAAGGGGATGGTGTTCCTTGGACTTAACTTCCTTTTCTTTCCAAAACTCACGAACTTCTTCCACGGAGATATTCATAGAAATACCATCAATCCAACTTTAAACTCTAGGTCTCATTGATGGTTATCTTTATAACTCTTTTGTCTACTCTTGGATGCCTTGATATGCTGTTGAATGGTTTTCACCTTCTTCACCATTTCATCGACCATTTCTAGTCCAAGCATCTTATGCTCACTGACCTTATCACAACAAGCTGGTGTTCTGCACGTTTTCCCATAAACAGATTCATATGGTAACATTTGGATGCTCGAGTGGAAACTATTATTATAAGAGAAATCAACAAGAGGAAGATGTTGATCTCATCCTCCTTTAATGTCCATTGATCACCCTCTCAAAATTTCCTCCAGTTTTTGGATAGCTCGCTCAGATTTGATATATGTTTGAGGATGATAGGTCGTGCTGATGATTAGTTCAGTATTCAGAGAATGTTGAATACTCTACCGAAACATGGAGGTGAATCTTGGATCTCGATCAAACACAATAGATAGTGGTACTCCATGCAGCCTTACCACTTCCCTAATATATATCTGGTCCAGTTGATTCAATGTGAAATCCTCCGGAATACCAATGAAGTGTGAAGCCTTTGTAAGATTCTCCATAAAAACCCAGATTGCAGTGTTGCCTTTGGATTTCTTCGAAAGTCCAGTGAAAAAGTCCATGGTGATGTTCTCCCATTTCTATTCTAGTATGTGCAATGGTTTTATTATCCCCTTAGTCTTATGCCTCTCTGTCGTCACTTTCTGACACACCAGGCACATTGATGTATATTCTGGGATCTCCTTCTTCATATTATCCCACCAATAATGCTTTCAGAGATCTCGATACAACATTGTGTTTCATGGGTGAATAGAGAAATTAGAACTATGTGCATCAACCAAAAGTTATTTCTTCAGCTCCAGACATGATGGAACGCATAGCCTTTTCCCAAATCTCACAATATCTTCTTCATTAACATTAAACTCCTAGTATTTACCTTTTCTGATAGCTTCCACTTTTTCCTGAATTCCCACATCAACTTTTTGAGCATCCTTTAACCTTTCCAAAAGTGGCGTTTAAGAAATAATTTGTGAAAGGATTGATGATGTTCCCTTATTTATGATTCCAATGTCCATCTTTATCAAATCTAATAATATTTGATCCTTTTAAATTCTCATCAATTATAGAATCGTTGGGTTTTTTCTACATAGGGTATCAGCCACCTTGTTTTATTTCCCAAGGTGGTAATGGATTGAGTAGTCATAGTCTTTGATCATCTCTAACCATCTTCATTAGCGAATTTTCAACTCTTTCTATGTTAATATATATTTGAGGATTTTTTGGTACATATGTTTTTCACACTTCTCCCCAAAGAGATAATGCCGATAAATTTTCAAAGATAATATCATTGCCGCCAACTCAAGGTCATGTGTTGTATAGTTTTATTCATGAACATTCGATTTCCATTAAGCATAAGCGATGACTTTTTCATTTTCCATCAACACACATCCCATTCCCTTCATTGAAGCATCACGAAATTCCATAAAAAGATCTATACTTGTGGTTAAAGTGAGCACGAGCATAGTGATAAGCCTCCTTTTAAACTCCTTTATGCTTTCATTGTATTCATCACTCCATGAAAACTTTAATCCATTCAGAGTTA
The DNA here is from genome assembly GCA_963277665.1 of Viscum album. NCBI lineage: Eukaryota > Viridiplantae > Streptophyta > Magnoliopsida > Santalales > Viscaceae > Viscum > Viscum album. Next base: position 322,418,815 of record OY728165.1, on the reverse strand, counting down.
TCTTGGTAAGAGTGTTGGACAATCGTGAGAAATGTCTCACAAATAGTCGATAATATCAAGATAATCCCAAAAAGCTATGGATATAAATTACCGATGTTGGCCTCATCTATCCCTCAATTGCATCTGTTTTGGCGGGATCTAGAGATATCCCATTTCTTGTGATGATATCGCCTCAGAATGGTACCTCCTTCAAGCAAAACACACACTTGTTGTACTTTTCATAGAGATTATACTTCTACAAGGCCTCTAGTTTAGTTCTTAGATGCTCCTCATGCTTATCTTTGGTTTTGGAGTATATCAGATTATCATCTATAAAGACTACCACAAATTTGCCGAGGTAATCTCTAAAGACTCTATTCATCACGTCCATGAAGATTTATGGAGAATTAGTGAGTCCGAAAGGGATTACTATGAATTCATAGTGCCTTTATCTTGTACGAAATGTAGTCTTGGGGATATATTCCTTATTCACCCTTAGTTGATAATATACCGACTGAAAATCTATCTTGGATAAGTATTGTGCTCCAGAAAGATGATTGAAGAATTCATCAATTTGTGGGAGAGGATACTTGTTATTTATTGTGATTTTTTTAAGCTCGCGATAATCGATGCAAAGCCGCATGGACCCATCCTTCTTCTTGACGAAGATGACTGGTGAACCCCATGGTGAAGCACTAGGGTTTATAAACCCTTTATACAGATTCTCTTCTAGTTGTTTCTTCAGCTCCTCAAGATCCACAACAGCCATTCTATATGGAGTCTTCCATATTGGTAGTCCCCCAGGTATAAGGTCAATTTAGAATTAAACATCTCTTTTAGGAGGAAGACCAGGAAATTCCTCGGGAAATACTTCAGTAAATATCCTCACAATAGGAATGTCTTTAAAGATGGTTGCCTCCTTAGACTCAATCATCTGATACAGATACGCATGATCATTGGGCAGAAATATCCACGTTTGAGATGATGGAGCTAAAAAAGGTTCATCTTCCTCCATGCACTTGTAAATAATTGGGGGTCTATTCTCCACATGGAAAGTGATTTCCATCTCACGGAAATTTATGTTGGCTCTACATAAGGAAAGCCAATCCATGCTAAAGATTGCATCAAATTCTACCTGATGGAGTATAATGAGGTTCACCGGAAAGTTCAATCCATGGATTATGATAGGGGAGGAGTTATATTTATGGGACCCAATGATTTCCCCATTTGCTGTACTCACCGACATCTTCACTTCCATGATTTGTGGTGGTGCTGGGATTGTTCTACTAAAATTTTGAGGTATAAAAGAATTAATTGAATCTGAATCAAAAATTATGTTTACTATTTTTGAATAAATAACTAGATTACCTGTCACCACTTCATTTTCAAGGTTCACTTCGGTAGTAGTGATGGAAAAATCTCTCCCTTGCTTCCTTGGAGGTTGTTGGTTGCCTCCGAAAACCCTTTTCTTAGGACACTGATTTTCAAGATGCCTTGGTTCTTTGTAGCTATATCAATGAACCACGCATTGAGGTTCGAACGTAGCTTTCCTCTCCACTGTTGTAGCCACGGGTTTTTCTTTTCAGAAGTTAACATCTAGGTTTCCTTCTCTTCCAAACCTAAATCATTTCCTCTTCCCCTTCAATCAATTTCCAGGGTTCTTTTTTCCGCACCTTTGGAAAGTGGGGTGCTGGATCTTCTTAGTACCATTGGATTTTTACATTGGACTGCCAACATTGTAGTCCACCTTATGCTTCTTATCCCCATGATACCCCTGAGATTATATGATCTCCATATCGACCTTGAGGAAAAAAATTTCATAGTTGTTGAAGTCACGGATCGCCAGTGCTTTCTGCAAGAGAGGTTTCAGCCCACCAAAGAAGCGATCAACCTTGAATTAGGTGGTAACAACAAAACCGGAAGAGTATCGTGAAATCCTTGTGAAGATTTCCTCGTATGCTTCAACATATTCATCGTCTTTTTTCTTGAGGGCAAGGAAGTCCCTTTCCTTCTTAAGCAAGAGGGTGCATGGAAAATATTTATCGAAAAACATCTTCTGGAAATCCTTCCATTCCAATGCCTAGATCTCCTCCTCATGCTTCGTATTTTTGATCAACGTCCTCCATTGACCAGCTTCACCCTTTATACTATATGCCTCCACGAGAACCTTCTCTTGTTTATAAAATTGAATGATGGAGAATACATTTTCAATGGAGTTGATCCATTGTTCAGCTATTTAGGGATCATATGATCCATTAAAAGTAGGAGGCCTTTGTCTCATGAAGCTCTTGATAACGACTTGTTCTTTCTTGGGGGTGGGGGGGGGGGGGGTTGAATGTTCTTCATGACCCATGTTTCTATTAAAATATTGAGTTTGAAGATAGAGAAGAGTGACAAAGATCACGATTCCTGCTCCCATTGGATTGGATATCTCATTAGTACATCCATCACATTGATCTTCACATCGGTTGTTAGCCTGAGTCCTCCTATTACTGGCCATTAGCTGGAATAAAAGGAAAGTTAGGGGTAACACATAAAGGGTAATATAAATAAAAAATTGATTAAATATACAAAACTTTTATTTCCTTAACTTATGAATCCATAGGCTTCAATATATTCTATCCATGATCTAAATTCTAACATATATTCTTAGGGGAATTTTTTTAATTCCCTTAATAAGGGTTCATACTAAGCTTATGAATTTACCAAAGAATATCCCCTTGGAGTTTCTTAACTAAGAGTGCAGTAAGTCCTATTTTCATAAACCAGTTCTCATTCGAGTCTTGCTCAAAGTAGTGTTTTCGGGTTTTACCCCTAGGATACATATGTGCTAGAGCCGCATATACCTGCTCGTATCCAGACAGGGATGTATTTTCTTGATAAACCACTTACTCAATACTCACCAAAACATAGGGTTGTTTTTATTAAACTTAGTCTTGTCTATAATTATTTACTAGGGTTTTCTAATCCTAATCCCAAAAATAACTAAACTTTTTCTCTGATACCATCTATGACAATCCACCTCTTTTATTACAAAATTAAACATAATTTATTACATAAACTTAGCTTGATACAACATAAAATATTGAGAGGTATAGTGTCTTTGGGGATTAGGATAATTACATAACAACTTAAAATATTTAATACAAAATCTTTATTGAAAACTTCCTTAACATGACCACTACATTCCCACGTACTTAGTATTGCATGGGATAACCTGAGGACGTGCATAAGAAAAGGGTGAGCTATAAATCCCAAAAAGGGAATAGTAATGGAATAACATGAGGATTAGAATACATGTTAGACAATAGGAATATCAATAGAGCACAAGATAAGTATAAACATAATGGCATGATAAAGCATGATAATCACAACATGGAAATCTAGCAGCAACACTTATCATGGATTTATCATGATCCAAGGCTCCTTGCACATGGAGCATGAGTAAATCCTAATTGCACATGAGCACGAGTAAAACCACATTGCACTTGAATTAGCATGATTCAAAACTCATTGCACATAATGTATTATGATATTATACATTACCCAATTCATTAGAGAACTATATGGGTGCACCCTTCTTAAACATTTCATTTCATTCAATAGGTTTCCAATGGATCATATAACAAGGATTAATAAAACATCATCATTTATTCAACGATAAATTAATGTGTAATTTTTAAATGAAACATTATAATAAACAAGTAAATGTACATAAAGGTGAATACCCTTGATATAGAAATGGGCATGGTATTCACTACATAATGGCATTGGCTTGGAAAAATCGGTGCAATTTCGGCAGTGTAACAGTGTGACGTAAGAATTCATAAAAATGGTTGATGAGAGATAAAGGGGTGTCTCGTCATATTTTAATGAAAAATCAATGACATCATTTTGTGTGACAAATAAGAATACCCCCAGTATAAGTTGATATTAAGTGTAAAAAAATCACAGGTCATTAAAACATATTCATATCATGATATAACCAAGAAGTATAAGTTTAACCCAAATAATTGAAATTGGGTAATGAAGTTCCCTTACAAAAATTTGACAGCCTAACGACATCACATTAAAATTCAAAAAATGTGTTGATGGGAGAAAAAAGATTTTCTCATCACTTGGAAAGAAAATTCACATCAATGAGGATATATAATAACATATCCCAACATAAGAATACATAAATTAAAAGACATAATAAAAAATAAGTATTTGACTAAAAGAGTATGGTGAAAGGTTCCCTTACCGGTTTGGTAACTTATGAAAGATAAACCCCATGATGGAAGGATCATACAATTAAGATGTAAATACTCATAAATTAAAATATTTATTACACAAATAATACAATAATGAGTATTATATACACCACACAAAAGGAAATAATAGCCAATATGTCATGAATCTCACAGGAATAAAAAGTGACATTAAAACCCCTTACCACATTGTAATCAATTGAGTCGTATGACCAAAAGTTAATAACCACCAACTGAATCACATAATAAAATAAATATAATTATAATTATGATAATATATATCAAATTACAGAACACAATACATGGCATGAAACAAATAAGTGGAGAACAATGGAAATCTCACAGAATTAAAAGTGAGATAAGAAACTCCTTACTTCGTGTCTGACTTGACTCGTTTCTTCCATGTTCTTCCAAAATAATAAACATATGGTAATTTATGATTTATTAATAAACATTTTCAGGTTTATTATTCCTTTTATATCACTTATTATGTTTCTATAACAATTATTTAATTATTAGAGTTCATTTTGGGCATTTTGTCGATGTTCAGAACGTGATTCAAAAATGAATTTGTTATAATTAGAAATTGTCGATGTCGTAAAAATTAAAGTATCACCAGAATAATATTCATGATTTAGATATCATATCTTTCATATATATCTAGTATATAATTATTTATAACAATACATAATAGTTGGAGAAAATAAATGAAATGCATCGTTCATGGAGACAGTAAGTCGTACGTACGCATGAACGCTACTTTCATTTCTATTTCATATTTAATTGAATTAAAACATAATGATAAATAGGAATATTATATTTCCAGAATAATATAATATATAATTTAATTATATCTATCTTTTATACATTCCACTTATGGTATAAATGAGTTATATAATTTTGTGGAGATGGTAGTCCGCACTTTCTCAAATGAAATTATCATGTTTACCCAATTTGGAAACCATAAAGGTAAGATATAAATGGAAATTACCAAAGAATATAAAGAATATAAATATAATATGTATCACATATACATATATTTACATCATAATTTACTCCATTAGAGGAAATATAAGATAATTGAACAATCATTGTTTCGTGAGGTGGATGTTTACCGTCCACAGAAATAGTATGTTCTTTTAACCATTAGATGAATGTGTGTGTAAGTGTAGTTTGAATAATTACCATAAAAATAACATATTATTATGAGGATTATGGTTTTATTATAAATTAATGGAATAAAAAGAGTTTATGGGGTTGGATAAGTAAAATAAAATAAGATAATTTAAGAGAAGAGGTTACATTTAATTCAGGTATCTTTCTTTGGTTTGAACCAAAAGGTTTTATTGAATTTTATTCTTCCTAGGTAAATGCCTCTAGGATGATGAGAGTGTTGTAGGGTGCTTAACTGGGTAGATCATGGACCATACAAGGGTATATATAAGGGTGAGGAATGATTTATAAGTGAGATATTTTTATAATGGGAGGAGGGTCTCTTTAGGAATGTTTAAAACATATTATTTTATTTTATAATGATTTTCTCTATTAAAAGTCGAAAACACATTAAAGTATAAGATAAGATTACTCATATTCGAAATAAAATCATCCAATAATAATTTTTAAGCTTTTGTATAGTGGTTTAATTTTTATAATCTTATTTATTTAAATCATTCATCAATGATTTAAACACTACATTTTTTTTGTGTCACAAATAATTCTATTTATGTGATGTCTAATTTTTTTTTAAAAATATCAGGATGTCTGAATTAATTTTATATTTATAATTAATATTTATAGTCTATGAGATATCTTATATAACACCTTGTAAGAATTTACTTACTAAAAGATATATTTTTAAGTCATTTTTTCACTACTTTAATTTAATTAATATAATGTGTCATTATTACTCTTTAGTGGATCCATGGGGTCCCAAAATTGACCTAAAGGATGCCCATGGTAGGTTATGTATCATCCAATAGTATTATGACATATTTTATGGTAATTTAATATTATTATAATATTGTTTGTTTACTCTTATTTTACCTGATTTACCCTTTAATCATGGTTAATAGAATATTTTATGAGGTAAATATTTAAATTTTCTATAAATAAACGTTACTGATTTACACAATTTGCAACTCAAGATGTCAAATATGGAATTAATTTTTCAAAATATAGGAAAAAATTATAAGAAATTAATATGATATTAATTACCACTAGGAAAACAGAAATCATGTTTTTAAGAAATAATAACAATAAAAATATTGGCACATGGTTATGTCCAATTTCAAAATAAAAATACTTCCACTGACCAACGTTGAATTAAATGTTAAATATATAATCTAATTAAACTTTAAAACCTTTTAAAAAGCAAATATAACCATAAAAATAAATTATATTAAAAAGCATCTTTGAAATAAAATACTGTATTTTCACTATTCATAAAAATGAACTTTATCAGAAAAATACCAAAATTTTATCCAAAGTAAATTTTGATGTCCCAATTTTAAAAAAAATTATTATTTTGTCAAATATAACATATAAAAGTGACCAAAACTAGATTTAATGAGGTTTCTCTATCAAAAAGCGGTAAATTGACCTTTTAATGAATATTAGAGTATTTAAGCATAAAATCAGATTCGTTCTTATTTTAAGTCTCTAAAATTTATTGGTTAAATGTAAAAACATTTAATAAACATGTATATTAATTTTTTAGTTAGCTTTGTCCATTACCAAAAATTAAACTTCTAGGAATTAACTACCATTTAAAATAATATTATATGTTTTCAGTAAGACTCAACGTTGTGTGCAACATATGTTTTCAAAAAAAACTCATTGTTGCGTAACAGGTACGATATTTACCATAGCATCCCTAGAAAAGTAAATTTTTAATTCAAAAATTTTAATAAATATGAATGTTTTAAATTATTTATTTATCAGGGATGTTACAATTAATAAATATAGGATAAGAAAGTTTATGAGTGTTTTTGAAATATGGCTCATAAGGTTTCATCAATGTAAGAATAATCATAAAAATTACAGATAAATGATAAGATTATTTCAAAAAATATTACTACTAGGTAACTTTGAATAATAATATCCATGTAATTAAATGACATCAAATGAAGCATAAAATATCATGGAAATTGAGATATTCATGGGTTGACATATCAATGGAAAATTTATACACCACATAGAAGAATATAGGTTCACAACAAGGAATGTGTCTCAGAAGAAAATTGAGAAAAAACTCCATTACAGATTCATATAAATTTGAAAAATGAACCCCGTCAAAAAAATATCATCAAATAGAGATGTAAGTACTCAAAAATGTAAGTATATGAATAATATAATATATATATGGCCAATATATAGACCACATATAAAAAATAAGAGGTGAACACAGCTTGGGTCTCATAGAAAATAATAGTGATATGAGAAAACCCTTTCTTTATGTATTAAATTTCATTATACAAATTAAAAAATAATGTATAATAAATATATGTTTATTATAAATATACCACAAAACAAAATTAATATAATTATTTAAAAATATTATTTTATTATGACTTTATATTACCCATTTATTAACAATTAAATGTTGATGTTACATTGTGGGTAATATCTGTTTTGTTTTTCATAAATGTTTTGACATTTTATTCTCGATCCTATTACAAAAGAATAAATAAATCGTAATAATCATATATATATATATATAATATTAAAATATAGTTTCCATCATAATTACCAGCCATAAGTGGTGGTAATATAATGATAAAATACATTGTTTTGTGAGGTAGTATTTCACCATAAACAAGAATGATATGTTTGTTACCCATTTGAGGGATGTTTGTGTAGGTGAAGGTAAAATGCTAATAATAACAACATATTTGAAAATTATTTATACTTAGATTTTTATTTAATATTTTAATAATAAAATATTATGGTTTCGAGAATGAAAATAAATCAATAGATCGTGAGTAAGGATGTCACATATTCATTGATTGACTTATTTTGGTTTGCAGCCAAGAGATTTCAGGGATAGATTTATATACAAAGTGAGAATTATAGGATTGAGATACTAATTTTGGGATATTATTTCATAAAAATAATGGAATTACAATGGGCTTGATAGGCATGATTATGTGGTAGGGTTGAGTGCCTTTTTATAATGGAGGAGTGGTATTCTTATAAATATTTGAGAAGGGAATGTTACCTATATTTTTCCCATGTAGATTGTCTCAAATAATGATCCAAATTTTATAAAATGTGGGATATTTTCTAAATATGTTCAGAAAATACCTTTTATAATGGTATCTAGGAAATTTTTTCCCTTAAGATTAAGGTTTAGTCCTTTATTACGGTAAATATTCCTTTAATTATTGTAACTAATTTTAATCACTTTGGATAATATTTATGTAATATACTAATTTCACCTTTTTATAAATTATAATTTATTTTTATTCAAAATATGGAATCTATTAGGGAAAATTAAAATCACAACATTATAAGAAATTAATTTACAAATAATTATGTAGACGTGTCATGATAATGGGTTTTTATGCAAAAATGATTGAAATATTGAAATGTTTTTATAACCTATTCCATTTTTAAATTGGTTATAATGACATAAATTGGATTATGTAATTTATATACGATATAATTATACATACAAAATTAAAACATAATTTCACTATGTATATAAATTAGAATAAAATTTAGTTTCAATTAATATTCGGTGATTTTCATTATTCATCGAAAAATGTATTTTCCTGAAAAAAATATCCAAAATTAACCCAAATTAGATTTTAATATTATTATTGGAAAAATTACTTTTATTTTAAAAAAAACAAATAAAAAATGTTTCAAAAATCATAATGGTTTCTCTATTAAAATATTGTAAATTATCTTTCCGAAAAATAGATCTTTTTATTCATATAATTGGATTTATACATATCAAATATATTATATGAGTATAATAAATATTGATTGAATATACAAAGTATTATTATTATTTAAAACATTAATCAAAAGTGGTGTTTTTTTAATTTAGTGAGCTAGAATTGTGTTTCTACATAGAAAAAATAGTTTTCTTTGAAAAGTAATTTCTTTTTTTTCAAATATTATTTTCGATAATTTATACTATGTGGTAAAAAAAATTATTTTATATACCTGTTTAAAAAATATTTTTACAATTTAGTTATTATTATTCAAAACATCAATTCCAATGGATAGGTGGTATTTATAAAAATATTTTAATAATATTATTAATTTTATATTATTTGTTTAGAAAAACTCAACCTTTCATGTAACAGAATATATAGATGATACTTCATATTGTGAGTAGAAAATTTAAAACAATTAATTATGTATACCACAATATAATCCAAGTGTTGTGTGAATTTCATGATTAACTTGGTGTTATGTATAACACAATCCAAACAAAAAGAATTTGTTTTACAAATGACATATTCAATATTGTGTGAAATTCAAAATGTGAAAAAGATTGAATTAATTAGGGAAAAATAATTACAAAATCTTTTTATTTTAAATTATACTGCATTAAAATTAATTTCACCCTCAAAATTATTCTAGTTTATCAATAGTTTAATACATAATTTTTTTATTCATAGAAAACCACGTTATAAAAATGAATACAAAATCATCCTTTAAAAAGTAATGTTTGAACCATAACGGTTACCCAAAGTAAATCATATCTATGTTTCCAAATTAGATAACATAGGTGAAAAGTTAAAACATTGACAGAGAAGTGAAATATAACTATTATGTTATGATGGATAGTGACAGAGAACATTTTTAATATAAATCTATCAATCACAAACCCATAACCCAAAGAGGCCTGAAAAGGTCATTGATATCATAAAAATAATGATAGTTAGATAACAATTTATTTCACGACCCTTTTTCCTAAAGTAAAATAATTTTCATGAAATGATATACTTACATTATTTAAGGAAAAACTTTCCCTTTCCGTTCCTTGATCAATAATCACTTCATCTCTTATTCAAATAAATAATGGGGACTTTTGAATTCAAAAGAATTAAAAGATCATGAGATCTATAATTAAAATGATAGGAAATTCAATCTCTATTTATCGTCAAAACAGTTAAAACAGGATATAAATTATTAATAAATCCTTATATGGTGAGATATTACTTTAATCTAAAAATATCACATCCAATGTTTTAATGTAAACACTTATATAAAAGGTTAACCTTATAACCAATCAAAAAGATGGAATTCAAAAATAATTGAAATAAGGATAATAAATTTATCAAAATAGATTTTCATTGATAACCCATATATGATATATCATATAATTGTAGTCTCATACCAAACACATTAAAACCTTCAACTTTTTTTCTCATAAAAAATGGTAATAACATAAATTATCATAAATCCTTATTTAAAACATGCATGCTTATTTACTACAATGATTATTGAATATATCAATTTTATTGAAAAATGCTATAAAGTTAATCAAATATGTCATAAGACACTATTTCATAAATCTATTTATTAGATATTAGGTAGTCATTACCATTAAATTTACTTATTCGTATCCAATATATCATTATTCAAACAACATTATCTCAATAATATGAACATATTAAGTGTTTCCTTCCTGTAATCAAAATGTAACCTTTCCATGAAATGACTTTTCTACCTCACCTGAACCATTCAACATATCATTTATAATTTATAATTAAATTATTATACTAAAAATTATTATATATTTCATGATTTAAATAGAACTGTCTTTGAATTCAAAAAAAATAGTTCATTCATCCAAAATTCTTTTAAAACAATTTACTAAGCATCGTAATGTTAATCCTTAATACCCCTTTCATAAAATATGAAACATGAATCCTGATTTAACATTTAACAAACCCATCTTAATAATTATTATACACAATACTGTTAGATTAACACATACCTTTCATATGTTGTTCTTGGTCTCCTTATCATTCATAGAAAACCCATTACTTGTACCACCTTGCTAATTCTCATCATGAATAAACCACTTAGAAAATAGATTTTAATAATTATAAAACACTCAACATTAAATGTAGTCATAAATTTGATATAACATAAAAATTCTATGAATCTCAACCATTTTGTTAAACAACCCTTTATTTTTTTATTTGTAGTTCCATATTTTTTTCCCTTTTAACAGTCAAAACATCTTATTCTTCCTTTAATACATTATCTTAGGTAATTCATTCCACATTCTCAGAATAATGGAAACCAAGTATTCTTTCCTCCATGGCCCCCATTACCTAAAATCTCATTGAACTTCTTCATTATATTCATTTGTGAGTATTATAATTGGTTAAGGTACACATTATTAATCATGTTCCATGAAAAACTGATTAGCCATGATCACAACATCCTTCAATCTAGTGATCATCCAATTTGACTTCTCATCAGAAAATTTCCCATCACATCAATCCTTAACCATGTTAATTTATGTTCCCGCTATTTACTACAACAAAAAATTGTAGTGTGTGAATCACTTATTATTGTGGAAACCACATAATCATGAAAAATCACTTCTATGATATCAAAATTACAACACCATCCTATAACCCCATTGGATTATCGTTATAGACATCCATAAACATATCCTTATAAATATAACTAGGGATATAACTATGGTTTTCTAATCCTAGTTTCCAAAGGTTGACTAAACCTTTCCTTTGATACAAAATAGAGCCACAAAGGATTAATATACATGTATACTACATAATTTGAGATTAATACTCAGAATATTTTAAAAAAATATTCTTGTGGACCATAATACATTAGTTTACATGGAAAATTGAAAATATAATCTTATAACATGGGGAATGATGTTAAAAATATACCATAAATATCTTACCATTTATTACAACTACTTAAAACCATTCATTATAACCAGGGTAAAAGAATCATAAGAAAGAGGTGAGATCTTATGATCAATTATGGTAAACAAGGGTGATATGTAAGAATAACATGAGCATAATGGTATGATAACATAATAATAACAGTAGAATATCATAAAATTCATATCAAATATCATAAAAATAATTCATGGAATAAATATTGGTAATTCATACAACATTAATCATAAGAAAATAAATATCATAATCAATGATATCATAACAAAAACATAATACATGTATTTGTGGAAGACACATAAACGGATAAAACTATTTCCATAGTCATCAAGGCCAAATTTCATCGCCATCTTAGTGGAATGGGTTCACTCCCCAAACCATATTAGTATCCAATGATCACTCTCAAGACCATATTTTTTGAGAAATTACTATAATTAATCAGGTATACTCTGCATTCCAGCCCCATATTACTAAACCGAGTTCATTTTCCATTTCAGATTAATATTATTGAAATGATTTCACTACACATTCTAGCCCTATATTATTTAACTAAAATAAGTATTCATTCCAACCCAATATTATAGAATCGAGTTAACATCATCTGACAACACTATCACACTAAATAGAGTTCACTCCTAATTCCAACTTTGTATTACTTAACCTGATTCATTTCTTATTCTAAAAATCTCATAACTATGAGATATAAATCATTACCCAATGAATTTTAGGGAGAAATATGACCCAAAAATCACATAATTAAATAATACATTCATGTCCGAAAAAATATCAAAAAATTCATCATATCATGACCCATGAAATGAAATGTGTAACGTTAACAATTCTTCATATCCTATCATATAGAAAAGATATAAGTTTTATAATAATTTCCTCAAATCCAAACCTTTAAAAAGAAGTGGGTTTCAAAATCATATAACAATTTCAAGTGAAATATGTGTCATAAACATCATTTAAAACAATCCTAAACCAATAAAGAAAGAAGATGAATGGTTTTCGTGGATAATACACCCAATAAAGCATAAACTATAACAATGTATGTCATCTTATACAAAGAATGATTTTTAAAGTCCACCTAAAATATTTCTTAAGAATTATATAAATAGTTTTAAAAAATATTTATAAAATCATTTCAAAAAACATTCTTTATAAATAATACTTTATAATTTTATTTCAAACATTTCATGAAGAAAATATATTTTATTCCTTGAAAAAACACATTTTTAAGCATAAATATTGATAAAAATGTTTTTTCATTGAAAATAATTTGAAAACATAAGATTATATATTGAAATAATTTTAAAAAACATTTTATAGAGATTAGATTAGAAAAATTATAACGAAATCCTGATATCATTGAAATCATTTTCATTGAAAATAAAATTTTTAAAACATATAATGTAATATTATAAAATCATTTAAAAAAAATTTGAATCATATTTTTTAAAAAACATTTTTCATTTAAAAACACATAGAAAACTTATTAAGAATAAATTTATAAAATTTCGAAAACCTTTTTCTTTGAAAATAATTATAGAACATATAAATAAAGCATGGAAACATATTGAGAACATTTATATTTGAAAATAATTTTAAAACTCAAAATGAAATATTTAATGAGTTTTGAAAATCATTATCTTTATCAATAATTTGGAAACAAATAAAGAAATTAGAAAAACATTTTCAAAAATATTTTTCATTGAAAAGAGTCATAAAACATATAATGATACATTTAAAACATTTTGAATTTTATTTACATTACCTATTATAAGATATTATTAAAAACATTTTAAACGAAATTTTAATCATAAACTATTTCTGAGAACTTTTTTACAAAATCGTTTTTTGAAAGAAAACATATTTCTAACTAATGAGGGAGATAAAATTAGATTTTCATAAAATAAATTTCTTAGTTACCTTAAGATACAATGAGTTTAAAATGGTAATAATACATTATTATATCATGACAAACCATATGATATTAAAATTCATGACTATTCTTGAAATAGTGATCACGAGGTTTCATCAATTAAAGTATAATAAAAAACAATCATGTTAAATGATACGATTGTTGCAATAAACTCTTACAACATGTTAACATTCAATCATAATTACCTTGTAATAAAATTTAATCACATTAAGATTAAAATATCATGTAAAAAGGGATATTCATGTTATAAAAAGTCAATGGTTAGCATATACACCTCGTATAAGAGTATAGGTGAATAACAAGGCATGTGTCTTGATGAAGGAAAATTTAGACAAAATTAATTACTAATTTGACATATAAACCCCATGAAATAATGATAATAAAATTAAAATTAAAATTAAAATATATTTAATTATATTAATCATATAATACATACATGGTGACTATACACATGACATATAAGAAATAGGAGGTGAAAATTGATTGTGTCTCACAAAACAAAGTGAGATGAGAAATCCCTTACCTTAAGTCTAGACATTTATTTTAGATGTCCAAAAAAACTGTATAATATGTTTATTATATGAATACCTATGGAAAATATTATTATAATTTATATCATTTATTATGTTATTATGAAATTATATTACTCATTTATTAAAAAAATTGTTTTAATATTATATTACAGGTAATATCTGCTTTGTTTTTCTTATACATTTTGGCATGTTATTCTTGATCTTCTTATATAGATCATGATTTAATTATTTAAAAAATGAAAAACATTATATAAATATCATATATATTCAGTATATAAATATTTATAATAATATATAAAATATGGGAGTATTAAATGAAATACATCGCCCATGGATATGGTAGGTCATGCGTATGCATGAACGATATTTCCGTTTTTTATCCTATTGAAATAAAAAAAGTTAATGAAACATAAAAACTAAAAAATATATATATATTATAATTAAATTATAATTATTTATTCATTTATATAAAATAATTTCACTAAAATCCTTCTAAATTCATTCTATGTGATGTGTGAACGAATCACATTGCTTTGAAGAGGCAGTAGTCCACACATCCACCAACGATGTTATGAAATTTAACCAAATGGGAAGCATAAAGATATTTTATTATATAATAATTACATAATAATAAATAAATAATAAATATCATATATATCATATAAATTTATATTTTCCATCATTTTCCAAACCATGAGGTCGAAAAGGAAAAAGAAACACCATCATTTCGTGAGGCGGTAGTTTACTAAAAACATGAAAGATAAGTTTATTACACATTTGATGGAAGTGTGTGTTGGTGTAGATAGAAAACATGGAATTAAAAAAATATATTTATTTTTATGTTACTTGTTTTATTATATAATTTTTGAATGAGAGTAGTTTTGGTATGGATAATGAAAATAAAATAAAAGACCTTGATAAAGGATATTACCTCTTCTTCAGGTAACTCATTTTGGTTTGCACCAAATACCTTAAATTGATGGATTTATTCCTAAATTAAGGCTTATAGTACTAATTTATAGATTTTGGGAAATTATTTTATCAGTTTTTTTCTGATATAAAATTATTGAGATCTGTGAATAAATGGAATGGGTGAGTTCTTTTTTATAGTGGAGGAGGGGTGACATTCTAGTAAACATTTGATAATGGATTTCATCCATGTTTTTACCACTTAATGGGTATCCAATAATGAAAAAAAATATATAAAAGAGTGATTAGGGTCTAAATATGGTCATCCACTATCTCTTGGAAAAGTTTTTTGGTCATTTTGTGCCTTAAGATTATGGTTTAGTCCATTATTAAACTAATTTTTCACTTATTTGAAATAATTAATTATAACCACTTTCACTAATTTTTTTGTCAAAAAATAAGTTCAAATAAGTAAAGATTATAAATTATTCTTATAAAAAATATGATATCCATTTAAAAAATTCATATCATAGATGTGGAATAAATTAATTTAAAATATATCTCATAGACATTTCATGAGAGTGGGTTTTTTTATCAAAAATGGAAATAATTTTGAAATGTGTTTATATCCAATTTCATTTTTAAATTAGTTACAATGACATAAACTGTATTAACATATATATAAATTATATAATAATATATTACAAACCAAATGAAAAATATTTTTTTTATATAAATTAATTATATGAAACATGTTTTGAGTCAAACTTTAGTGTTTTTCTGTATTCATGAAAAATTGAAATTTCTTAGAAAAACACCAAAAATTAACCCAATGTAAATTTTTGTATACATATTTTCAAAATGATGTTTATTTTATCAATTTATAATTATATAATTGTCAAATATAAAATTTGAAATTGTTTCACTTTTAAAAGGTGATCAAATTACCAATTATCAAAATACATCTTTTTTCCATAAATTTTGAATTATCTCTATAAATTATATTGGATGAGTATCAAGAATATTGATTGAATATATGAAATATTAATTTATGACATTAATATAAGTGGTTTTTTTAATTTATTGGGATAAAATTGTTTTTGTACATAGAAAAATACCTTTAATAGAAAAGCAATTCATTTGTCCTCAAATACATCATTAATTCACTTCTACTAAGTAATGACCAAAGGATTTCATTGGAATATAAGTGTAAAAAATCTTTTCCCAATTTGATTAGTGTTTTC
Source organism: Viscum album (assembly GCA_963277665.1). Classification (NCBI taxonomy): domain Eukaryota; kingdom Viridiplantae; phylum Streptophyta; class Magnoliopsida; order Santalales; family Viscaceae; genus Viscum; species Viscum album. Next base: position 322,402,054 of record OY728165.1, on the reverse strand, counting down.
ACTATATCCATTCCAATGGCTAGATGATATCTATATTAATATTTTAATAAAATTATTTGTATTATATTGTTTGTTTGGAAAAACTCTTCCTTGTGTTTTACACAAGCTATCAAAGGGAATCTGTGTTGTGTATAAAATAAGTAAAACATAGCATTGTGTGTATCATATAATAATATAAGTGTTTTATGTGGTGAAATATTATCTTGGTGGTGTGTATAATGCTATAAAAACTTTGTTTCTTCATATAACCAAAGATATATTATGTGTTGTGTTAAATTTTAAAAATAAATAACCTTTAATTAATTTGATACAAATAATTCACAAAATCTTCTTATGTCACACCCAATCACTAGATATTATGGATTCTTTTCTATCTTGTTTCTTTACTCATGTGCCTGAGGTCACATTATTCTATAATGCTGAATTCTATGTTACATTGGAAATAATACCCTCATGGATAATTCCATACTAAATATCATAATTATATTGTAATTTTATGTACCTTGACATAGGTAACGTATTCCATTAAATGTATCAAGATGGATCTTGATCCCAATAGTATATCATTCCTTTCCCAAATCCTTCATAGATAAGTATTCATTGAACAATTTCTTTAACAGACTCTATGATAGGTATTTCTTTTTGAATGACTAATATTTCATCAACATTTACATTTAAGAAATTTAATTTACTCCCAAAATAAGCATTTGTACTCACAAGGATCATACTCATTCATTATTAAAGAAAATTCCATTATGTATTAATCAAAAAAATGTTCCATGACCAATATTCATTCTTTAATCAATAATTTTTTTTAATTTTCATATATTATTGGAATTTATTGGGGTCACGAACTCTTCAAGTTATTTCACATAAAAATATTCTTGAAGTTTCATATTAAAGAATGAAATTTTTACATCCATATTCTAAATATCATATTTATGGTATGTCATAATGAATAGTATAATTATGACTGATTTTACCATTGCAACTGGTCATAGTTAATGAATTTACACTGTATAAACCCTTTTACAACTTTTCGTGACTTATAGGCACTATCTTTTCCATCCATGTGTTATTTTATCTTCTTTACCCACATGTATCTTATTGGATTTACATTAACTATAAGATCTACCTAAACCTATAGTTGGTTTTGGTGTATGGAATCCATTTCACAATTCAAGGCTTCTTTCCACTCAGTAACATCTGTTACATTGAATACTTTATGGTAGGTTAGAGGTTAATTATTATCAACTAATAAGTATTCCAAAACCTTAGTAAATAGATGAACATAACATTCATTTTCCCTAAACAATCATATACTCTTATATAGTACTTCTGTCTCAAGAATAGATTCTTCTTGTATAAGGATTTTTGAAATATTTTCCTATACCAAATATTTTCTACATTAAGCCTCGATGTCATTGAATTCTACCAAACTCCTACTATTTATCTAATTGATGTCATCCATATCAAGGAATATATCTTGTATTTCTACTATAACCTTTTTCATGAAGGATTATATCAGTACTATCTAATTATTTAATTGGGATATCCTATTGCGGTATAATTTCTGCCTCAAGATGAACGCATTTTTTTACTTAAAATGGCCTTAAATCATGCTTCTCAACCTCACAAATGTATCTATGAAAACACTGGTTTATTTACATTCAATAACTGGTAAGGTATACCATCTTCCACTTTAGTTTTTGATTGGTTTTATATTTGAGATATTTTTTATAACGGGTGTCCCAAAAAGGATAATGTAAGACTCGCATGACTCGTCATTGATATAACTTTGTCCAGCAAGGTGCGGTAATTCCATTCTATTACACTACTATATTATGTTGTATAAGTTTAATTTAGTTGAGATAGAATACAAAAATATAATAAAAAATGATTTCTGGATCAATATATTCTCCACCATGGTTTAAGAAGAGTTTCTTAATCATCATACCATGATAGTTCTAATATTCATTCTTATATTCCATGAGTTTATCAAAAGAATATGACTTATACCAATTTAAGTAGATATATCCATATATAATAAAATCAACTTTAAAATTTTGGATGTATGAGTACCCACACATTGCTTCAATAGGAAATGGGTTACATGCATCGGTATAAACCAAATCAAGAAACTCATTATACCTTTCACCTTCCCCAATAAATGGGGATGTGGTTATTTTACCTTGTAATCTACAAGACATACACAGTGTGGTTTATTTCTTGATTTAGTTTAGTCATTCACTTTTTGATTACATGATCTATCTAAGAATTCCTATGTTGGGTGTGGTACAAGACATGTGATCTTGGGTAATTATCGATTTTCATTACTTTGTTTGTGTAGTCTATCACATAATGGATATTATATAATTGTATCTTACCGTAGAATTATTGTCATTATTAAATAAGAAACATTTATTTCTCGATTTTAAAATTAAACCATCTTTATCAAGTATAGATACTAATATAATGTTTTTGGTAACTAGAGGCACAAAATAACAACCCTTTAAAACCAATATCATCTTAATTAGAAATGTGAGGTGGTAGTCACGGATAGCTACAAAATAATTGTTAACTCCATTTGTTGTTAATAGATATAATCCCCCTTGGTTAATATTTATAACTCGAATTTGTTTATTTATTTTAATAAATATGTGAGTACCCCATGATCTATCAAATAAAAAATTTATAAAAAAATATAAACTTGACATGATAAAAAACACTGCTAAAAAATTTTCATGCTTCTCTTTCTTAGTGTAGGCCTTCTTCTAGTGGACCTTCTCACCACATGCAAGACAAAAAAAATTATATTCCCAATGTCTTCCCATTGATCATATTTTACCTGGATGGGCGTGAATAATATTTGTGCTTAAATATCATCTTATTCTTTTTGTGTGGTTCACCATAAGGACATAAGATTTTTCAAACTTCGTATTTGCATGTATGTTGAGTAAGACATTAAAAATATATGGAATAGACTTATTATTTTTATTTAAATTAAAATTTAAATCAATTCTGTAGAAGCATAGAGGTAGTGATAGTAGAATGATATCAATACCTAGTTCTTCCTGGAGTTTACACACTTGATCCTCTAGGAGATCAATGTATACAATAACCTTGACTACATGAGGCCTATATATGGGGAAAACTATTAATTATTTCACTGAAAGTTATACTTTCATATCTCAATTTGTTCTTATATAGATATCTCATGGTAAAGACCAAGAAGATTCTCAATAATTCAATACACTCCCATGTTTTCAGTAGGCTTTATGATTTCACTAGACATAGACTAAACCATAAAACATTAAAAATAAACCATTCCACTCAAATATTTTTTTTGATCAGGAACCTTTCATCGCTCACCTATTTAGTATGAGGATCATGCTTTGTGGATTCTAGCATGTAATATTTATGTTAATTTCATAGAACAACCTGAATATATCTAAACTATTAAAAATTGATACTACCTATGAGGTGGTTGTCTTTATCCAATGTTGATTGTCAGGATAATGTGGTTGATGCTCTTTTCATTTTATTCTACAATTATAAGATAATGGTATTAGTACATTTTTTGATTAAAAAATGTGAGAAATAATAAATTTGTTTATTTTGTTAAATTTTATTTAATATCCCACTATTTAATCATGCCATAATATCCCACATCTTTGAAGAAAGAATATTTTCATCCTATTAAATTCTAGAGGAAATGGTCCATATTCCCTTTTTATAACCCCGATGAGGGTTGTTCAAGCTACTTGAAGGTATTATGGTATGAAGATATTTTCCATCTACGGGTTATCAGCTCCATGATTCATTTAGTGGACACCCATATCCTAAAATCAGGACTCTTTTTCCCTCAAAACAACACCAATGACTTGGATGTTGGACTCAATGAATAGAAATTGAGTTAAAATTACTCTTATCAAGTTCATATCGATGACTTGAGAATTTATAAATGGAGTGATTATGTGTTTCAAAAGTATATCCACACCAAGGAGAGTGGAAATTACAACATAAATAAATAAATAGTGATTCCACACTTAAACATAGCATAACAAAATTAATAATTAGAAGATTAACCCAAGGAGTGGAAATTGGGTTAAAAAGTTCCCTTATCGATTTGGTAACTTACAAAACATACACCACATAAAAGAAGGATCATAAAATTAATATGTAAATACAAATAATTTAAAGTATATTATACAAAGAATATAGTCATGGGAAGTATATACAACACCCAAATGGAAATAGTGTCAATCATTGCATGAATCTCACGATAATAAAAAGTGAGATGAAAACCCCTTATTACGTTGTAATCAATCGGGTTGTATGACCACAAGTCAATAACCACCAAATTAATCAAAAAATACCAAGAATATAATGAAAATCATGATATTATATATCAAATATTAGTATAAAGTAAACCGCATACATGAAATAAGTGGAAAACAATGGAGATCTCATGGAATTAAAACTGATATAAGAAACCCCTTACCTCAAGTATGAATAGTCTTGTATGTTCTGTGTCCTTAAATAATAATAAACATAATTTAATCTATAAATTATAAATAAAAATATTCATGTTTATTATTCCATTTATATCACTTATTACCTTGATATAACTATTAGTTAATTATTTGAGTTCATATCGGACATTTTTTTATGTTCGGAACTTGAGTAAAAAATGAACATATTTTAATTACCACTTGTCCATGTGGTAAAAATTTCATTTTCTCCAAAATGATATTCATGATTTAGATATCATTTATATCATATATATATATATTTATTTATTTATAAGATTACATGTCAAGACCCGCCTTCACCAAAAGGAGGGAAGGAATAGCAGATTGCCAGACCCTTCCTTCTTTATGTTGAAGGAGAGATAATGACCCCCGAGACCCGCCTTCAATAGGTCCCGGAGTGGCGACTAGAACCAAGGGTATTAGAATGTCACACAAAATGTAAGTCCTTACCCTTTTTATTTTTTTCATATGATTGAGAGATAAGACAGCAACCCCAAAAATACCAATGCATAAAGTAAAGGTAAATCCAAAAGTCAACAATTCCCATATGCATGTTCAAAAGTAAAAGATACAACCCACAAGACTCCAAAGGTAAAGTACCAAGAAAGAGAAAATAACAACAACAAATTTGACAAGGTCCATGCTAGTATGGTCCCACACAATCCCTAAAGTCCTCCTGGAAACCTGAAAGTAGTTTTATATACGTAGGGTGAGCATACAAGTACACTCAGTAGGGAAAACCAAAGACTCTCATGCACAAGTGAGGAGACATTCTAATGCCCATGGACAAAGAGATAACCAAACACCCAACAAGGAAAATCTATCCACCCAAACCTCACCACGTAACATTGTCCTAATAACACAAGTCAAGTAACATATAGTAATAGCACATCAATATTTGGGTACCCCACTTCCCACGGGTTATTGAAGACATCCTACGCATTGAACCAATCCCACCATTCTCACCGAAGTCCCCCTCCCACACCCGCCTGCACACACCTGGGCCATAACCTCACCTCAGTCCCACTGCCAAACCCTTCCCTTGGACACCTGGGCCACAACCACCTCAAGTAACCATGCCTGCAAACTCTTATTCCAGAACAACCACTGCCACGCCTGAAGACGCCTGGGCCAGAAAGCTATCGTCACGCTCGAAAACACCTGGGCCTCATCCCGAAGATACCTAGGAAACAACATGCCCGTAAACACCAGGGCCAACCACCACAACTACCCTTCTTGGAGATTCATGGGATAATAATGGACTTCAGGCCATCATTGCCTGCCCGAAAAGTCTTGGGTTATTCTGGAAAGGGAGCAGAAAAGGAGCTAATAACCAGCCACTCATAGGAGTGTTGGGAAAAACACCCTCCCCATGAAATAGGGTGTTCGGCACTAAGTTCTCAACGTGGGTGGGCCATGAATAATAAACATATAAGATACAAGTATATATATAGGTTAGAAACACTCATCCCAACCTAGGGGTTCCAAAACCTAAGCACAAACACCCTTGTTACTATTCATTTTCCAAAGAAGTCACGGCACTCGCGGCCAAGTCACAACTCATTCCCAAAATCAATTTCCCAACTTAAACATTCATGTTTTCATGTTCATGTGATCCCATTAGGGTGAATTCATCACTACCGGGAAACTAACATGCATAACCACAGGACAAAAAGGAAAGATACAGCCAAATAGTAATTTAAGAATTCTCACATGGTTTTCTTTCAAGTGACAACAACAAAAGGATATGTCAGATCCCTCGAAGTACTACAACCAAGGAAAACCCCAAGACACAGCCCCATCTCACTAAAATCCAGGAGACAATGGTTTCTCAACAACAGGGGATTCCACCCCAATTCATGATATAAGCAGAGTATCCACACAGCCTCAAATTCACAACCAGCGGAAGTACCACAACAGGGGATCCCATCCCTACCTGTATCACCCCATCAAACGGCTCATGAAATAAACAACCAAACCGCTACCAAAAACACAAGGCAGGCCCATATAGGTATTTTCAGATTTAAAAGATTTAGCACACTCCATGGTTTCAATTCCACTATGCTTTAATCGGGGTTATCACAAAAAGGGGTTGATCCTAGTGCTTTCAATTTATTTAACAGAGTATAAGTAATTAACCAATTCAATGTTACGGTTATTTAAACATCCAGTATCACTGAGGTTCATTAGTGCACAGAGAAAGACCACCAACAGCGATGATTTTCAATGAGCATAGGCCCATGCAATTCACAACACATAACAAAATAAAGAGTACAGCAAAACATCGATCGCACCCACCCCGTCGTTCTTTAAAAGTCTGTTCATTATCTTCGTTAAGTTCAGATTTATCAATTTCCATAGAATCAAAAACATGCCCACCCTTCTTGATACACAGAAAGGAGAGACGAAGGAGAAAATCCTTACTTGGTTGATCAAAGATCGATGTTTTTCTCTACGCGCCAAAACATGGGAAACGCCACTCATAGGGCTCCCGCACAGGTGCACCACTTGCATCGAGAAATAAGGGACTTCAAATGCACAAGGAAAAGGAGGAGACTATCCAATAGGGAGAAGAAGAATTTCTATTGTGATAAGTAGATGAGACCCCAAAATTACGGGATAAGAAATTTGAATGCCTTGGAAGTCAGATCGTGGTTCTACCACGCGGTTGGGTGGTTACACACGACTAAATTATTTGTTATTTAATAGGGAGGTTTCTTTGGATTTTTATATATTAATTATGGGTTAAAATGGGCTTGAAACACCTTGAAAGGTCCAAAATTCCTAAAAGAGGCGTTACGGGAAAACTGTAGAAGTAAAACCCAACAAGGATGTATAACATTGATCGGTCAAACTGATCGGTCGTGTCGATCAGTCGATCCGATAGGTCTCACCGAACGAGGTGCGACCCCTTAGGATCCTAGAATTTGACAAAGGGATGGATCATTAGGGTCATGTCCATTACATCAGATACGTCTCAAAATATTCTCACCCTCGAGAATCTCGAACCAGACCCGAAGGAAAGAGGGGGGGTCCGAACAACAACCCGAGAAGATACCTCTCAAGAGTGAACCTCTCTAACACAAGAACACCTTATCTCCTGCACAACCACGGATTCCATACCGCTCCTTTCCCCTTGAAACCATGAAAAACAAAAGACTAAACTGTCCGTCTAGGTGGGAGAGGGGTTTCCCTTCCTCCATGTTAAGATACTATCCACTTTGGGCGGCACTGACTCGCCCACACAGGTTAAGGAGCATCCACTTTAATGCGTCCTAACTAGGAATTAGGTCCTCTACTCCCCATCCTTTAGAACACTTCACATACATTCACAGAAAAGGAAACTTCACATCCCATAGTCAACAAGGTAAAGCATTACATAGAAAACAAGTACTGACAAAACAAGATAAAACTCAAAACAACTCTGGGTACTGGGCACGAATCTGCGTTTCACTTTCCCAGTTACTCTCCTCAAGCCCACCATGGCTCCATAACACATGAAACAATGGGATGGTTCTCCACGAAGCACCTTCTATTCAAGACCCTCGGTCATCACTGGATATTACACAAAGGTTTCATCGTCTTCGATATCTAGCTCTCCCCAGTCAAGTACGTGCGAATCGTCGTACAGATACTGATGAAGCTAGGACACATGGAAGACATCGTGCACCGTTGGTAGTTGTGGTGGAAATGCTAGCTGATAATCCACCTCGCTGACCCGGTGCAACACCTCAAAGGGTCCAATGAACCTGGGAGGGAGCTTACTTCCCCTACCAAACCTCTGCTGCCCATGCCAAGGGGAGACCTTAAAGAACATGTGGTCCCCGACCTCAAACTCTAAGGGCCATCTCCTATCATCCGCATATGACTTCTACCAGTCCTGAGCCGCCTTCATCCTCTCTCGTGTAATCTGCACCTTCTCTGCCATGCTTTGTACCACCTCCGGGCGAAGAACACTTGCATCCCCGACTTCTGTCCAGCACACAGGTGAGCGACGCGGCCTCCCGTACAAGGATTCGAACGGAGCCATGCCAATGGTATAGTGGTCGCAATTGTTGTAGGAGAACTCTACCAGAGGCAATTCTCGCGCCCATGATCCCCCAAAGTCTAGGATCCATGCTCCTATCATATCTTCCAAGGTCTGGATGGTGCACTCTCTCTTCCCATATTTTTGGGGGTAGAAGGTAGTGTTAAGGCGCATCATGGTGCCCAAAGCATACTAAAACCCCCTCCAGACACGTGAGGTAAGTCGTTCATCCCTATCTGAGACTATGGACCTTGGAACCCCATGCAACCGCACCACCTCGTCCATATACCTCTATTCTAGAGCATCTACTGCACTCGACTCCTTGATTTCTAGAAAGTGAGCCGATTTCATCAACCGGTCCACTACTACCCAGATGGCGTCGTACCCTCCTTGAACCTTGGGTAGCTTTGTGAAGAAATCCATCGAGATTTCATCCCACTTACACTTGATGACATCTAAATGTTTCAACAAACCACCTGGAACATAGTGTTCAGCCTTCACCTGCTGACACACTAGGCACTTTCCCACAAACTCTACCACCGCCCGCTTTACCTTGGGCCACCAAAAATGTCCCCTCAGACCCTTGTACATCTTGGAAACTCCTGGATGCACCACCAGGGGTGAGATGTGGAACTCGCCAAGGACCCTCTCACGCATCGCCTCTGGAGCAAACAGTATCCCCCAAAAAAGCATCTAGTTCTGACCATCTTATGTCCACCCTTCCGGAGCACTACCTTAGCTAACCCAGTCATGTATCACTTCACACTTTGGGTCTCCCCACTGAGACTCCTCCACATGACGTAACAGAGAATAATTTACTGTCATATGATACAGGAAACCCTTACTGCCATCCATCCTCACATCCAGGTGCAGGGCATCCAACTCTTCCATCACCCTCCAAGCATCCGCCGACTCTCAGACCGCATCCCTCTGCGACTTCCTGCTCAAGGCATCAACCACCACGTTTCCTTTCCTTGTGGTGTAAGAAATCTTGAAATCGTAGTCCTGGAGGAACTCCATCCAACTTCGCTTCCTTAAGTTCAGGTCCTGCTGGGAGAAGATATACTTCAAGCTCTGGTGATCGGTGAAGACCACGATGATCCCCCCGACAAGGTAGTGCCGCCACAACTTTAGTGCGAACACGACTACCGCAAGCTCCAGATCGTGGGTGGCATAATTATTCTCATGGGGCCATAAATTTCTAGACCCATAGGAGATCACTCCTTGCTTATGCATCAACACACAACTGATGCCCTGTCTTTAAGCATCACAGAACACCTCATATGCCTCCCCTTCTTCTAGAAACCTCAAAACTGGGGCACTAACCAACTTCTCCTTCCTATAACTGATGGTCGCCCAACACTTCTCGTCCCACACGAAAGCCTAGTCCTTTTTTCTCAATGATATCAAGGGTGTCGCAACTCGAGAGAAGTTGGGCACGAATCTCTAGTAGTAACCTTCCATCCCAAGGAAACTATGAACTTCTACCACGTTCTTGGATGCGGCCCAAGAAACAACTTCCTCGACCTTCGATGGGTCCACCGCTACTCCCTACCCAGACACCACGTGCCCAAGGAAATGCACTTCGCGTGTCCAAAACATGCACTTCGACAACTTCCCAAAGAGTTGGTGCAGTCGGAGGACCTCCAAAACCGTCCTTAGGTGTTCAGCGTGATCCTTCTATGATCTTTAATAGATCAGGACGTCATCGATAAACACTACTACGAACCGATCCAAATACTCCCGGAAGACGGAGTTCATAAGCCCCATGAATATAGCTGGAGCATTTGTAACACCGAACAGCATGACCACAAACTCGAAGTGCCCATATCTTCACCTGAAGGCCGTTTTCAGGATGTCGCCCACCTTCGCCCTCAACTTGTGATATCTAGACCACTAGTCGATCTTCATGAACCATCCTGCCCCTTTAAAATGGTCAAAGGGATCGTCTATCCCTGGAAGAGGGTAGCGATTATTGAACTTTACCTGATTCAGCATCCTGTATTCTATTAAAAGCCTTAGACCACCATCTGCCTTCTTTTCGTACTAGACTGGAGCACCCCACGGTGACGCACTTGGTCGAACGTAGCCCCTCTTCGTCAGATCGTCAATCTAAATCTGCAACTCATGTAGCTCTAAAGGTGCCATCCGGTAGGGATCCATTTAAATCGGACGAGCACCAGGCTGCATGTCTATCCCAAAATCGACATCAAGTCGAGGGGGTAGAGTCGTCACCTCCTCAGGGAAGATGTCCATAAATTCACTGACAATCCCCTGGTACTTCCACCATCTCTGCATCCGCTGACTCCGCTGATAGCTCAGATAAAAAGGAGAGGAGGGGTTCCTCTCTCCTACTGCATTTCTAGCAACCCTGTTCACCGATGAAGGTCACAAGTCAGCCACCCAAGTCTGAAAACATGACCCCTCCTCAGAAGCAGTCAATGACAGAACATATAGAGAACAGCCAGTCAATGCCTAGGCTGACATCGTATGGTTATATCTGCAACAGTAAAAGATCCCTGACTGACTGATGTGGCCCTATCATCAGTCTGTATCCTCGAAAAACATATATCAAGTCGTTCTGACCTCCGACTGGTGTACTCAGCACCAGGGGTACTGGAAGTCTCTCAGAATCTAGACCCAAAGCACGGGCCAGACTAGGTGTAACAAAGGAGTGTGAAGCTCCTGTATCAACCCAGACGTAAGGAAGGGTACTGAACAAACTGATTGTACCTCGAACGACCTACGGTCCTGCTAGAACTGATGCCTTCGTGGCGTGAAACTGTCCGCGTGCAGATCCTCTACCTCTCGGCTTTCGGCCACCTCCCCGACCATGCCCAGGTCGAGGTCCCTAAGGAGTGCCATGAGGTCGGCCTCCTCCTGCAACGTCTTCCCTCGGAGGATAGAGAGCCTGCTTCCCCATGCTGCTACTGCAGAAAGGGCCTAGCTGGAAGCTACTGCTGCTGAGGTGGGTGACGGGCCTTCCCACTGCCGCCGTACTACACTCTATCCGGACACTGATTCTGAAGGTGGCCATGGCTCCCATAGACGATGCATATCGTCCATGGGCCCAAAGGGAAAGGGTGAGGGCCAAGCGATCGGATCTACAACTATTGTGGCCTACTCCCTGCTGGTCGGAACCTAGAGGGTCCTGATGTTGGAGGCTTGCTACTGACTGCCTTTCCCTTTGACGGGCCTAGCTGAATCCCCTCTCATGATACACCTCCCAGCGTGTGCATCCTCTCCACCACCTCAGTCTTCTTCTGCACCTCTAGGTATGTCGGTAGGGTGAAGGGGGTAACAACGTACTGGAGGGAAAGTCAGAGCGCCTCCTCCAAACGTCTCACCTGGGACTCCTCATCGGGAAAGAGGTCCGGAGAAAAGAGGAGGAGATCCTTACACTTGATCCCCAACTCTCTCACTGACATACTCCCCTACTGGAGGGAGAGTAGCTCCTTCCTCTTCTCACCTTTCGTCATAGAAGAGAGGAATTCCACCCGAAAATCCCTCTCAAAGTCAGCCCATGTCACCTCAGCCTCCCTCTTCTCCCCCAGATAGAGCTTCCACAATTGAAGTTCCACTCCCCACATCTGGATGATGGCCAGAGGAACCCAATACTCAGCCGGAGCTTAGATCAAGTTGAAAGCTATCACTAGATCCTCTAGCCAGCTCTTTGTCTCCATGTCTTAGGTGCTGCCCTCATACTTCCTGAGAGTCTGCCGCTGGAAAGCATGAAGCATCTTCTGCCACTGATCATCCTCCTCCTCTCAGTCATCCCTTCATCAGTCAGCCGAATCAACCTCCTAGGCCTCAATCGCCCGCACTCCCCATGGTCGCCTCCCAGGTGTCATAGCTGCAAGTAAACAAGGAATGCCTAAGCCCGGGTAGTGTAGAATATTGTTCTTACATTTTATTTGACTTCATTATTTATTTTTGAATCTCAAAAACACCCATAAACACGAGAACACAAGTCATTAGGATTCATTTACCTTTCTTAGATTCTTTACCCTACAATCAGTGTAGCCTCACTTGGTCGTTCGGTAGGCCAGAGTCCTTTCATCGGATCACGGGGGGCCTAAAATCATGTGTCCTAGCCGGTCTTCCATGTCCTATTTCACGAACCAATATCACCCAACACTGTTTCCCTACTATCCCATTCAATCCACACTATGCCTAACTCCACACTCCATCCTTTCTCACAAACCTCCCTCTGATAGCAATTTGTCACGACTCGCCTTCACCAAAAGGAGGTAAGGGATAGCATATTGACAGGCCCTTCCTTAATTAAGTTGAAGGATAGATAATTACCCCCCGAGACCCACCTTCAATAGGTCCCAGAGTTGCGACTGGAACCAAGGGTATTAGAATCTCACACAAAATGGAAGGCATTACCCTTTTTATTTTTTTCATAGTATCGAGAGATAAGACAGCAACCCCAAGAATACCGAAGCTGAAAGTAATGGTAAATCCAAAAGTAAACCATTCCCATATGCATGTTCAAAATTAAAAGATACAAGCCACAAGACTCCAAAGGTAAAGTACCAAGAAAGAGAAAATGACAAGAGCAACTGCCCCATGTTCCGTGCTAGTACGGTCCCGTACGATCCCTGAAGTCCTCCTAGAAACCTGAAAACAATTTTATATATGTAGGGTGAGCATACAAGTACACTCAGTATGGAAAACAAAAGAATCTCCTGCACAAGTGAGGAGACATTCTAATGCCCAAGGAAAAAGAGATAACCAAACACCCAACAAGGAAAAGCTATCAACCCAAATCTCACCAAGGCACGCTCTGAAAATAACGCAAGTCAAGTAACATATAGTAATAGCACATCGATATTTGGTTACCCCGCCCCGCTTTCCCACTGGTTATTGAATACATCCTATGCATCGAACCAATCCTTCCATTCTCACCACAGTCCCACTACCACACCCGCCCACACACACCTAGGCCAAAACCTCACCAGAGTCCCACTACCAAACCCCGACCAAAGACACCTGGGCCACAACCACCTCACGTAACCATGCCCGCAAACACCTGGTCCAGAACAACCACTGCCACACCCTAAGTCACCTAGGCCAGAAAGCTACCGTCATGCCCGAAGACACCTAGGCCTCATCCCAAAGATGCTTGGGAAACAACCTGCCCATAAACACATGGTACAACCACTACAACTACCCTACCTGAATATTCTTGGGATAATAATGGACTTCAGGCCATCACCGCCTTCCTGAAGAGTCGTGGGCTATTCGTGAAAGGAAGAAGAAAAGGAGCTAATAACCATCCACTCATAGGAGTGTTGGGAAAAACACTCTCCCCATGAAATGGGGTGTTCGGCACTAAGTGCTCAACGTGGGTGGGGCGCGAATAAGAAACATAGAAGATACAGATATATGTATAGGTTTACAAACACTCATCCCAACCTAGGGGTTCCAAATCCTAAGCACAAACACCCTTGTTACTATTCATTTGAAAAAGAAGTCACGACACTCGCGGCCAAGTCACAACTCATTCCCAGAATCAATTTCCCAACTCAACCATTCTTGTTTTCATGTTCAATTGATCCCATTAGGGTGATTTAATCACAACCGGGAAACTAACAGGAATAACCACAAGCCAAAAAGGAAAGACATAGCCAAACAGTAATTTAAGCATTCACACCCTGTTCTCTTTCAAGTCACAACAAAAAAGGGATAAGTGAGATCCCTCGAAGTACTGGAACCAAAGAAAACCCCAATGCATGGTCCCATGTCCCCAAAATCCAAGAGCCAACGGTTTCTTAACAACAGTGGATTCCACCCCAATTCGTGATATAAGCAGAGTACCCACACAGCCTCAAATTCACAACCAGCAGAAGTACCACAACAGGGGATCCCATCCCCAGCTGTATCACCACATCAAATGGCATGTGAAAGAAACAACCAGACCGCTACCACTAACATAAGTCAGGACCATGTAGTTATTTTCATATTTTAAAGATTTAACACACTCCATGGATTCAATTCCACTATGATTTAACCGGGGTTATCACAAAAATGGGTTGATACTGGTGATTTCAATTTATTTAACCATGTATATGTATTTAACCAATTCCATGTTACAGTTATTTAAAAATCCAGGAGAACGGAGGTTCATTAGTGTACAGAGAAAGACCACCAACGGAAATGATTTTCAATGAGCATAGGCCTGTACAATTCACAACACATAACAACATAAAGAGTACATTAAAACATCGATCTCACCCACCCCCAGTCATTCTTTAAAAGTCTGTTCATTATCTACGTTAAGTTCGGTTCCATCAATTTTCATAGAATCAAAATCATTCCCACCTCGCATGATACACAGAAAGGAGAGACGAAGGAGAAAATCACTACTTGGTTGATCAAAGATCGAAGTTTTTCTCCATCTTCCAAAACAGGGTAAGCGCGACTAGAAGGGCTCCCACACAGGTGCACCAGTTGCCTCGAGAAATAAGGGACGTCAAATGCACAAGGAAAAGGGGGATACTAGACAAGATGGAGAATAATATTTTCAATTGTGATAAGTAGATGAGATCCCAAAGTTACATGATAAGAAATTTGAACACATTAGAAGTCGGATCATGGTTCTACCACGCAGTTGGGTGGTTACACATGACTGAATTAATTTTTATTTAATAGGGAGGTTTCTCAGGATTTTTATATATTAATTATGGGTTAAAAACGGCCTTAAAACGCCTTCAAAGGTCAAAGAGGCCTAAAAGAGGCGTTACGGGAAAAACTGTAGAAGGAAAACCAGACATGGCTGGATAACACCGATCAGCCGCACCGATCGGTCGGTCGCGCCTATAGGTCACGCCTATCGGTCGCACTGATCAGTCTTGCCAATCGATCACACTGATAGGTCACGACGATCGGTTGCACCAATCAGTCTCGTCAAACGAGGTGCGACCCCTTAGGATCCTATAATTTGGAAAAGGGATGGATCTTGAGGGTCTAGGATATTACATTACATAACATTTGGGCATAAGAAATGAAATGCACTGTTCAGTGAGGCGGTAAGTCATACGTACGCATGAACACTGCTTTTATTTCTATTTAATATTTTAATGTAGTTAAAACATAATGATAAATATTTATTTTATAATTCCAGTATAATATAATATATAATTTTAGTAACTCCATCTTTTATACATTCCACATATTGCATGAACCAGTCATATCACTTTGAGGGAGTGGTAGTCTGCACTTCCTCAAATGAAATTATCACATTTACCCATAAAGAAAACCATATAGGTATGATATAAATGAAAAAAATTAAAGAGACAAAAATAATATAATATCTATCACATATAAATATAGTTCCGTCATAATGGTCACCATAAGAGGTGGTAGGAAAAGATTGAACAATCATCGTTTTGTAAGGAAATAGTTCTTCGTCCATAGAAACAATATTTTCTTAACACATTATATAGAGGTTTGTGTAAATATAGTTAGAATAATTCACATTAAAAACCTACTATGTTGAGGATACTAGTGTTTTTATAAATGAATAGAATAAGATGTGTTTAGAGGGTTGGAGATGTAAAATAAAAGAAAATAACATAAGAAAATACATTACCATAATATTGGGTATCTCCCTTTGGAGTGAAGGAAAAGGTTTAATTAAAATGCCTTATACTAAGGGGAATGCTTCTAGGAGGAGTATAGGGATGTAGTGATCTTAATTGGACAGAGTTTTGATGAGCCAAGGTTCTTGATAAGTGTGAGAAATGTGTTAGAAGTTAGGGATTTTTATAAGTGGTAGGAGGGGATCTTTAGGTATGTTTAAAAAAATTAATTTATTATATAATGATTTACTATTTAAAAAGGTCCAAAACTTATTACAGTAGAAGATAAAATAGATCATGTTTTAAATAAAGTCATATAATAATAATTGGACTGGTTTTGGATATTTTTTTAATTTTTTTAATCTTATTTATTTAAACCATTCATTTATGAGGTAAACATTTGCATCATTATTGTGTCATTAATATTTTTATTTATTTGATGCCTGAAAATTATATAAAAATATCCAGATTGTGGAAATATTTTTATCTTTAAAATGAATATTTATAGTCGAAGTGATATCTTATATAACCCCATGTAATATTTAATTTACTAAAAGATATATGTTTGTTTCATTTTGTCTTTACTTTAAATTAATTAATATAAAGTGTCATTATCACTCCCAAGTGGCTTCATGGGGTCCCAAAATCGACCCAAAGACACCCATGGTTATAAATGTATCATCAATTAGATTAGGAAACATTTTAGATTAATTTAATATTTTTATAATAATATTTTGTTACCCTTATTTACCAGATTTACCCTTTAAACATGATAAATAAATTTTTTACTAAAGTAAGTATTCATAATGTTTAAAAATAACTATTACCAATTTACAAAATTTGGCCCTCCAGATTCCAAATATGTATTCTATTTTTCCAAATTTAAATCATATAAGTGGAATAAATTAATTTAAAATTAATTCCGGCTGTCAAAACAAAACACGTGTTTTAATAAATTATAACTTTCAAAAGATTCACACATATTTATGTCCAATTTCAATGTGAAATTACATCCTATGACCAGCATTAGATTAGATGGTAAAAACAAAATATAATTGGACTTTAAAACTAGTTAAAAAGATAATATATTCGTATAAGTAATTATATTAAAAGGAAGTATTGAATTGAAATGCATTATTTTTTACTGTTCATTAAAAAATTAATTTTATTAGAAAAATAACAAGAATTTACCAATACTATATTTTTATATCTCAATTCTAAAGAATAATTTTATTTTGTCTAATAGAACATTTAAAAGTGAGCAAAACAATATTTAGAGAGGTTTCACCCTCAAAAGGCCATAAATCGACCTTTTAATGAATATCATAGTATTTATGCTTAAAATCATATTCATTTTTATTTTATGCCTCTAAAAATTTTTGGTTAAAGGTAAAAACCTTTAACAAACATATATAATCATATTTTAGTTTGTTCTGACCATTCCCACTAATACAACAACTAGGAATTATCTAACATTTAAAATAATATTATATTATTATTTTTCAGTATGACTCATCATTGTGTGAAACATAAGATTTCACAAAAAATATATTTTTTTATCAGGTATTCTATCAAACTTATCATACCATTTAAAGTATAATTAATATTTTATTCACAAATTTAATTAAATATAAAATTTTTATATTCTTTATTTACCTAGGATGTTACATAATACAAGTGGATATGGTCCCACCTCGTCCTATACATGGTCATCTCCTCCATCCTAGAGTACGAAATAAGGTCATCATGGACGAATGATTCTACAATTCCAAATTCAAACTTCATAGAATAATTTAGTAGTTGAAGTGATTATTGATACATAATTTTGTTGGTTAACAAATTTATTATGGAAAATGTCACACCTCTCTTCATGCACGCAAGGATAGGTCTAAGAGATAATGGGAATCCATTACAGGACATAAGAGTCACAAAAGACACCCCACACTACCCACTAATAAGGCGGGTATTGGGTCTAGGTCTCATATCAAATAGGAAATGTTATAATATATGGATTTTCTTTTTCATGGTATAAAGTAAAAACCCAATTACATTGAAACTTGAATCCCAGTTTCATTGTAACCATTGTTAAATTTAATTTCATTTATTTCCATAATATTTTATAATTATTTGTATCATAGTCTAGTTAAATAAGTCTTTATTCCTAATTTATGGTATCCTTGCTCTTATAAATTGAAATTAGAATATCTTGTAAATGTGAGATGGAATTTACATCCAGTGTGAGGATAAAATAGGACATATGAAATGATTTTATTACATGAATCACCATAAAATATATATATAAGTACCTTTTCATAAATTAAAATTTCTCTTTAAGTTATCCAATCAACTAAAATTTATTCATTCCATGGAACGAATAGGTCTGAAACCCAAAAAATGTTATAATTGGACAATTAAGGTGGAATCTTAAATATATTAGGGGAAGCAAAATTATAATAATGTATAACTTTAATTAATCCAAATATGTTATCACTATAATAAATGTTATAAAATTTTCATATATAATAATATACGAATTGATTGTATGTAGTAGGAAATTCATGCAGTAAATACACATGGAATGGAATATAAGTCCTAATTTTTTGGAGGATTCATGGGATGATAACTTCTTTCCATATATTTTGATGGTAAAATGTTAATATAAAAATAATTTCAAAAATAATAACATTATAAAATATGGTCATCACCCAATAGTGTAATTGTATCAACTGTAACATGCACAATTCAGAAATGCAACATCCCATCCTTGGTAATCTAGATTATCCCATGTAAATGGGTTAGTTACTCCTTGGAATAAACTCATAACCAAATATCATTACCTTCCTAGTACCTTGAATAATATTCTGAAATATAATACAAAATAAAGTAAACTCCTTTTATATTTCTAGGAATCATCCTAACCTAGGAGACAATAAAATGATTCCCTGAGCTGGTGACTCACATTACCTTATACACCCCTCCCCATATAAAAAAGTCTACTGAATATCAGTGCGGGGTCAAGGAGGTATAGTGGGGAGAATATACACTCAAATTAGCATAGCTTAGTATATGTAAACAAAATTAATAAAGAGAAGAGTCATAAGAGATGACCACCAACACAATAGTAACATGCACTATAAATAAAGACAATGGAATAAGAAACATCCATACAATATTAATAATAATAAAAACCCATAGGCTGATTCAATTACAAAATTATTTCATGAAATGGTAATATTAAAAGGTAGAAACATGGATTAAAGAGCATAAACATTTACAAATTCTATACGAAAATACAAATAGACGAGAAGACATCTCCACCAGTATCATGATCGTACACTCAGTCCTCCACTCACATTCTCCATGCTATAAGTAAAACTTGTCACACATCAATGACATGGTGCCTTACCTTATCCATAACTATAGTAATGTATTCTACTCATGTGCCAAGGGTGACTTGATTAGGGTGTTAGATTAAATCATTATTGCAACACCAATGACTTCTAGATTAATACAATCAGTGATTATAGAATACATGTGTACAAGATAGTGAATAAAAAACAATGATTGAAAAAAATCGTGGATGAAGATATGGTAGGACACATGGAAGACTCTACCTGCATCTGAGCCGAACACTGCAACCATGTTGAAATTTCCATATATCAAATATAATATGTATACAGTTATATACACTCTATATGTGAGGGTATCTAGAGGAATATACAAGGATACTAAGTTATAGATATACCCAGGTCGCAACTTAGTATATATGGCCAGTTAAATGAGACAAGGGATCTAGTAAGGGTACAAGACCTAAATGTTCATGTAAGGAGTGACATCATTCTCGACACTCAAGATAGTGGGGTGACTCATCATGACCATCACCTAATTCAAGGTAATAAAAAACGTCATGACCATATTATAAATAAAGATAAATAGTGAGAGACATTATGCCAATTACCCAATATATGGGATCATGAAATTTTATCCTTAATAAGTATCATAACTATTATCCAATGACAAATATCAATGGTTTAATCATAATAACCGTGAGAAATTACCCCTTAATAATTCATAAACATATAACCATGTGAGTCACAATTATATATCCCATATAAATATAAGTATGATACACATGGCATGTTATTTCCTCCTATTATCATTTAGTTTAATTTATCCATTAGATTTGAAATAATGATAAATCTATTTTTAGAGTTGATAAAAACACATACATGATGTTTTGGTCATTTAAAAATTTGTATCAATGAGGTAAATTCATTCTACACACATGAAGGGAATATATCCAATAGGTAGTAAAGCTCTAATAATTTGACTTGAGTTTATGGGAGTATCAAAATAATCTTAAATTAATCTATTAATGGAATTCACATTTTAATATATCATTCATAAATGTACACCATGTAGAAAAAAACAATACTAAAAGAAACCTAAACCTGTTGGTAAAATTTATATACTACCTATCTTATGCTAGTATCACTCTTCTCATCCAGTTCCATCCCTTGATTCATGTTATAATGGGAGGATTAAAAAGAAAAAACGAACTCCCAATAATAGGGATTATGAGATCACACCCTAATAGTGTATAAAATGGAAATGTAATCTATGAATGGAAGCATGGGGATTAGAGAGCTTACCAATATAGATCTAATAATTCTTATTATGATGAGAATGGAGATCAGATGAGGAAGTTATCAAAATCCATATCAATAGTGGTGGAGGAGTTTCCAATGAGGTTGAGGTGAGAGTGTTTTGTCCACTTTAGGAAAATTAAGAGAGGGTGATTGTTTATAAACATTAAATGTAAAAATGATAAAATACCCATAATTTTATGGGTCACATGGTTTGGATAGATGGTTATCCAAACCGTGCACCGACATGTTCCCAACATTTTCTACCCCCCCCCCCCAAACATGGTATAGGCACACATTGTGACGATCCATGCACAACCCATTACAAAAAGGATTTGTAATTTTTCTCAAAAAAATTGCACTGTTGTCCATCCTGGATCACAGGGTTAGAGAAAATAGTGTCACCTCCTTCTTATGTATAGGGTTCATCACATGTTGAGTTGCACAATTAGAACTAAATGTGCACTAACATTGTGTATTAGTCTGTCTCTCCAATTTATAGAGCATTGTGTTTTGAAAAAGCTAGGGATACTCCTGAGACATCCCTAGGGATGTATGACACCCTCAATATAATATAACAAGTAATTAAAAATGAAAAAAACAATGATCTTTACCTTGATAAAAATATGGGTAATTACAAACACATCTTATGTAATGAATAAAACCTTTACATCTCATACTCAAAATTTAAATCTATATAAAAATTAAAATAATGTTGAAAATATGACCAATGAATATTTATTTTAATATTACGGCATATTAGAAAAAACTTTTATTTAATTTAATGATATGTATAAAAAATTTTAAAAAAATTTAATGCTTTATCTATTCATGTAAAATTTGATCTTGTTGTAGAATTGGAGAAATAATTTAAATTTAAAAAAATTAACTAACATAAAATTTAAAATGAGAAAAATAAAATGGATCTAGAAGGGTTTTATAATGGTAAAGAATGCTTTATTGGGATTATTGGTTAATTGAACACACCCAATGGACCAAATGGGATTTGATACAAGCCCGATAAATAAATAATTTATAAGAATAGTTTTATTTATAGTTCAAACACTTTAAAATATGAAAATATATATATTATTATAGACCTATTTTTTTTAAATATTATGAAGGTTTATGGTTAATGTGTTAAACATATTAGGATTTCAAAATATTTTATTTTTGACATTTCAGGACCTAATATTCTGTGGGTTTCAAATTAATTTCCAATTTATATGCCAGTAGGAATCTTGGTTAAATAGTACCAGTAAACATTTATGGTTTTGTGATAGGTAATATTACAAACACATTATTGGAGACTAATAATTCTATAAAAGCATTATAAATATAGATAGTCTTCATGTCGCAGTTGGTTACAACTCTAAAAGAAAAATTATCGGACATATTCAAATAAGTAAATGTAACTCTATTTTAATTTATAAATTCTTATTATTAATGTGTTAATGTGTAATCTATTTAGAATCTCACAATAATGGGAACATACCTATAATAATAAATTTGAAAAAAAAATCATGGAATATTTACAATTCTAAACATACTTTAGACTTTATTGATTTACGTAATGAAAATTGTAATGTAGTTTATTGAGATTATTAATTTTTCCCAAAAAAATCATTAGTGATTTTCACAAAGATTACAGGCTATGGAATAGTATACTATGACATTAAAACATTTAATCTCTTAGAATGATAATTGGAAATGGTTATGTTAGGGATCTTCTTAAACAATAATTCATAAAATCCAGTGATTGCAACCCATGTAAAAAAGTATATAGAATAATATTTATTTCAAACCAATGAAATAAGCATCAAATTATGAAACAATATAGTTAGTTCAAATGGAATTTTTTCGTTCATATAGAGGTTTTATCCTCAATGGGATGTATTATTCTTATGTTCTTTTATATGACCCTTCTAGATACACATGGGCATCCTTTTTATCACACA
Organism: Viscum album; assembly: GCA_963277665.1. Taxonomy (NCBI): domain Eukaryota; kingdom Viridiplantae; phylum Streptophyta; class Magnoliopsida; order Santalales; family Viscaceae; genus Viscum; species Viscum album. Next base: position 322,379,299 of record OY728165.1, on the reverse strand, counting down.
AATTTGAAGCATAATATTATTTCAAAAAATACTAAAAATATAAGAAAAGTAATAGTGGACAAACTATTAAGGCCTTATGGAATGATCCTGGATATGATTTTCAAAATTAAGTATTTAAATATTTATGATAACAACATGGGTATAATAATAGATTTTTTTTCCAAGGAATCTCCCACAAAATTTTCTTATAGAAATAAGTAATACAAATATTTGAGAAAATTACTAAACTATGCTTAATATGATTGAATACCTTATATATTAGTTAGTTTTGGATATCAATAAAACATAATGTTTTATCAATGGGGTTCTTATTAGAACACTTTTTAAGAATACACCATATCAGTAAAGTAATTGAAGAAACCCAAAGGTAAATTACATTAGATTTTTTTTGTTTCAAGGTCTTTATTCTAAAAAAATTTATAGTTTATATAAATTTTCATCCAAATGTGATGAAATAATCTTTAATGGTTATTTATCATCAAATAAATCATACAAAATGTTTTGTAAAAAAATTGTGGATGAACTTGTATATGTCAAATTTAATGAAATAGATCCACATGAGCCTAATACATATTTAGAAACATTGATCATGATATTTCTAACATTAATATTAAAAAATAAACAGATTTTGAGGATAGTTCTATATAATTGTATAAATAAAAATCATCAAATATAGAGGAACTATTTGAACCAAACTATAAAAAACAAAATGAGGTACTAATTACACCTATACCTAGAGTTGTTAGAACTCATAAAGAACATCATTTATATGATTTTATGAGTATATATATAGGTACTACAATTAGATATCATATTATAAACTTGGTTGAATATCAACCCATCATATCGGAACATGTTCTTAAAAACACCATTGAAGGTACTTGTGATGAATTCTGGGTAATAAACATGTAAGAAGAGATGAATCAGTTTGAATTAAAAATTGTTCATGAATTAACAGAAAAACGTAATGATGCAGAACCATTGGATCTAAATGGGTGTCTAGAAAATGTATGATGACTCTGTAACAATAATTAAAAATTAATTTTTACTAGTTTCAAAGGTATATAATCTAGAAAAATTTATTGAAAATGTAGAAACATTTTCACTAGTAAAAAATATTAATCCATTAGGATTCTTCGTGTTTTTGAAACATATTTGAATTTAAAATTCTATAATTTTTATGTCAAAAGTGATTTCTTAAATTATTAAATTATTGAATATGTTTTTTAACAACCCCATGGATTTCAAAACCCCACCTCGAATGACATGATGTCCTTCTATGTTTAATCATTTTGAAAACACCCATTTTAATGAATGAAGGGGAACCATTACATAGACCATAGGCTTTGATACATTACATGAACCAAATATCATTGAGGAATTCATCTAGACAATTACTACTTGGAACTATCTGCCCCTAGCATCCACATCATGATGTTATCTCTCCACCTTCGTATGGATATTCAGCTAGAAATCATGTGCAGATATGTAAAGGCTGGCCTCGATGGAAATTTCCATAACCTTTCATTCTTCAAAATTCAGTTAGCATTACTATTATGAATGCACCTGCTCTGAATCCACATCTAGATACTGGTCCATTTAGAGTATTCTTGGTTCCATTTTTTCATAATATATAGCTCGATGTCCTTGAGGTGGCCCAAAGGCCTTGAGGTGTCCCAAAGGCCTTATTGTGGAATGAAGTCTTTGAGGTAGCCCAAAGGCCTTAATAACCCTAAGGCATTGGTGAACTAAAGGACTTAAAGGACTCGGGGACCAAACTAGTGTCCTAAAGGGTGAAACAGAAGAATAGTTTTGGCTCCTATAGTACCAAATAGTACCTACAACACTGAATGCTACAGTACTTTCTAGAATAATACTATAGTAACCTAGAATTATTCCTTTTCTAATATTTAATCCTGGGTCTTATGGATGAACATGGATATTCCTCACCAACTTGGCTGAGGTTCATGTGTGATTGATTTAAAAACCATCATTTTCCAAAGCATGTTTATAAATTGACAAAATATTTGTATGGATTAAAACAAGATCCTAGAGCTCGGTATGATAGGTTCAACTCATTTATTTTTTCTAATGGTTTTTAAAATGGTAGATCTAATTGAGAATTATTTTTCCTATACCTCATTAATACAATAAAAAAGTAATTTAGTATCTTATTACCCCATTATTTTTTCATTCCATTCTTAATAATGAAAAGAATCTACATCAACATGTCCATGTATGTATTGATACGTATGTTAGAGCTCTGTAATCCTTATTCTAGATTCAATTTCATGCATTACCAACATTTTCTATCATCCTTCTTGGATTATAAGGGATTAGTTCCTTAATGAGAGTAAAGAAAACTTACTTTTGTGGTATATGCATATATCAAAATATATTTACATGAATGGACGTAAATTGATACCCCTAGAGTAAATAATGGGTTTTTATTAGTAAGAGGATTTATAAAACATTTATTCCTGTGAAGGATTCAATTAGACCTGTGGATCAAGTTGATCTAGGTATTGGGCCCGATAAAGTATATGTATCAACTTTTGATGATCAATTCCATGTTGTTGAAATGAAAAAAGAGGAAACTAAGGTGGAAGACCTTAGTGAGGAATCCTAGGAAGCATATAATAATAATGGGGAATCCTATATTATAGGTACCTTTATACCTTTTTAATCTTATTTACCAATAATATCTCATATGCATGTATTTTAAGAGGAATATTTTATTGATACTTCTCTGTCAGTAAGAGTATTTGTAGAAGAACCCAAATGGAATGGCTTATGTGAGTATGAAAAAGATGAAGAACAGTATTATAAGTATCTTGTAATTCATATTATATTCAAACCAATTTCAACAGAGGCACCTTTTAAGGACGAGACTTCCCTAGTTTCAGTAATACTAGTCCTGATTAAATTTGATTCTATTTATTATTGTGATTATGGGTCCATCCCACATATGCATAGTGAAAATTATATTCCTCTAACTCATAGATTGTAGGGAGGATATATGAATGTTGACATTGACTATCAAAAAACATTTCTGGTATCCTCACTCTCACATTTAGTTTATGAATATTTAGATAATTTTTTCTACTATTATTATTTAATTTAATGAACATATGAAAGGAAATAAAATTTACCTTATTGGATCTCTCAAAATAGTTACTCGTGAAGTAAAATAAGAAACATATAATGAATATGTTGTTATGTCGTTGAGACCCAAATCATTAGAGTTTTAAGATGAGTTAGATGGTATTTAGAAGAATTAATAAGCATCTACTTCTTTACCAATATCTACCACTTCCACATATAATATAACAAAAGATGATTTTAATGAATTAATATCAGATCATATGAGTGTGTCAAAAGATATATTTATTGGTTTTGGTAATGATGTGAAAGAATATAGAGATGAGGATATATCTAGGATAATATTTTGATTATTTATCATCTTGAACCAACAATAAATTTAAAAATAGAATATATGATGTATGATATTTATGATTTGATATCCCAAGTGGGTAATGTTCATGATGATCTTCATGATATAATGTTTAAGTTAGATTAGTGTTGTCTAAATGGAATGTTTCATTATTCTTTTTCAGATGATCTCCCTTTATCTTCCACATTACCACCTCATACTCATGTTCCATCAACATTTAATGAATAAAGAACTTGATAACTCATAATGTATGTGTTGGTATTTGTTTTTTATGAGATTCAAAAGTCAAAAGAATTGGTTTTTTTGGGTTTCAAACCCATATTCGATGTATTTAGAGTTTGTCAGAAAGGATTTAAAATTGGATGATAGAGATAAAGATACTATTAGAAGGGAAATTGTCTTCTAATTCCATTGGATATTCAAAAAGTCATACCTGAATAATGTATTCAAATATCATTTTTTTTATTTGATGATTCCTCCCATGAATGAATAATTAAAGGCTTATATTTAGAAGTAAATTTTACTAATAATTGTTTCAAATTAGTTTATATGAAATAAGGAGGGTTATTGATAGGAAATGGAACATGGATCAAGAGGTATAAAGTATTTCATCAGATTTCTAGAGAGCTTCATTTACATTTCCAAAATTGAAAATTTTTACCCTTTGTCCTCAGCCATTACATCAACTCATCCCACATCTACAAACTCTTTTGTTATTCAATTTTCATTGCCTCATTGACAAATAGTTAAGAAAATTCAACCAGTTTTTAGGTGAGTTATTATCCAAAACCCATTTTACACATCTACCCCAATACCACAACCTACCCAACCAACCTCATCCACTACTAAAAAAGTAAATTTTCCCAAAAATTATAATGGAATCAAAGACTAATTCTGATTCTGATTATATTTCATAATTTTAACTTTTTTAAATCATTATTTGTAATCTTTTTTTACTATTAATGGAATAATTTTTTCATATATATTTCTTACCTATTCTATAAATTTTTTAAATCCATAGTTATTTTTTATATTTATATTTTATCATTCCATAATTTTTTATAATTCCAAAAGGGGGAGAATGGCTTCATAAATCAACAAATAGAGAAAAAACGGTGTATTAAATTCATTTCATTTTATCTATCAGAATTTTTGATAATCAAAAGAGGGTTATTTTTTCTTAGTATAATAAATCCTTATTTTAATGATCCCAAATCATATTTAATAATTTATAAATTATGTTTCTATTTTATGATAGTCATTTTTTCTCTCCACATTGATAAAAATAACCAACTCTTGTCGTTACCATGCCAAACTAATGTGTTATGATGTTCATGTAAATGTGAAGGTCATGTGACCATATAGGAGTAACCTCGCATTGAAATATAAGTAACCACATATACAATCATGTGACCATGTCAGTTGACATAATTTTTCCATGTTCTAAAATAACCAAACATTAACATTCAATTGATCTCATAAAGGATTCAAACTACCACTTGAACAATCATGTTATTATGTGTCAGGTGTGAAATTTATTTCCCATATCTTGAAATTACTTTTTGAGTAGTGTAGTGTACTTAAGAGGAAATAAACCTACTAGAATAATAGGATAAGTGACCAATATAATAATATAAGTGATATTAATAAGTAATTATCATATAATAAGATGAAATTAAGTTACCAAAATCACTAGTGAAGTGACTATAATAATAAGTCACATGAAAAATTAAAAAATAAATCCTACACTTGAATAAATGAATCCACCATGTGAAGAAACGATGCTACCACATGAATAAATAAATATAAATTTTTACGAAAATAAGTTACCACATGAAAAAATTGAGTTACTATTCCAAATAACCAAGCCATGTGACTATGACCAAATGTAACCATGCTTTTGCAAAGATTAAGTGACCGCATAAAGTGTACGAAGTGTGGTATTTTAACTTCCATAATAACTATATTTTAGTTAATTTAGTATAGGTCCAATCATTTATGACTGATAATTATTATGAGGATTTAATTATAAATATCAACTAATAGATAATTAGAGAAGTAATATATATAATAAGAATATCCAGTAATGAAAAACTGACCTCATGGATGTGTGTGAGTAAAAGAGACATGCTGATATTACATGCTACAACATTGAAAACTCCAACAACATTTTGTATTTCTAAACACTTGGTTAAAAGATCAATTGATTATTTTTATGGTAATATTTAAAGAAATTTTATTATCCAAATTTGATCACATTGACCTAGCTTTGACATGAAAAGAATTAAATCCATGAACTTTTCATTATTACCCATGATATTATCCTAACATAGACAATACATGTCGAGATTGGGCAGAAATCTATCTCCATATTAGAATAAAAAGTAGATTGGATTTCCACGATTCGCAAAAAATATCACACTATAGAGGAGGAAGATTACCCCATAAACAATACCTATTTCAATGGTTTGGTTGTGAGACCGTACCATTAGGATTAGGCTGTGTATTTTGAAAAATGCTAATAAACTAGTTTCAATGACTAAATACACAATTTTAAGGGTCTTCCAGACAATTTCTAACATCAGAACCCATCCGAACTGGTTGAATAAACCATATCCTAGGCATGTAGATTACTTTTCAGCCTTCAATTAAACAACTCACAAAGCCCAAATGGACATAAAGATCAAAATTTATGGAAATTCTATGTTGGGATTCATTTTAGCTGAATTTATTTTTGATAAATTATAAAATATGTAATTTTCATAGCTTGGACCGCTTAGGACATCAATTTCTACCAAAATACACTATCATTTTTATCTTTTAGGTGGTGATTTTGTCTAATGTATAACACATTTCTCTTACATCATAAAAAAAATTAGTTCAATGATCCAGTTTTTTTTTTCAGCTCGGTGGTAGAGATTTTATCTGTGGCATAGTTATTTAATCATACCTCATAGGACTAAGAATTTTTTTCAAAATACTCATCCCACAAAATGAATTCCATTATAGTCTAAGGTAGTAAATTTTGTCTTCCCATATAGAGAAACAAAATTTTATGTGGATTCCTATTTCTAAGTGACCTCTTGTTGATATTTTTCTATTTCAATGTGGCCAGATATTTTGGGATATTAGTTATTCAACACTACCTATAAATATAAACACACTTTTTGGGACTAAATTGAGGGGCACAATGGACTAAAGGAGGCTTAGACTTGTCTAAATACCCTAGAACCGATGAGGTAAATTTCAAAAGTTCCATATTGGGGAATTCCTTTGTGACATAATCCTGTGAATGGACCTGGAATTTAAACAAATTTGAAAGGTAATCTATCCACAAGGAAACATCATGAAAATATATGCAAACAACATTATATGGATCTCCCTTATAGAATGTTAGGTGTCCAACCCTATGCGAACCCATCCTATATAGATGTTCCCATCAACCTTCCTATGAAACTGTCCTTCATGAAGAGTTATGTGTCCATCCATAAACAAATTTTTATGAGACCAATCATATGTTAGATTATTTTGTGAGGAACCAATATTAGTGCCATTTTTCAGCAATTTACATGTAGTTATCCTTATATGTAGCTACAATACAGACTCCATTTTTAAAAATATCATATGCGGATGACTCTATACAGACACCCTTTTGTGAGGATCCTATGGGAGAACTATTATACGAGGTTGAGACCCTTTATGAACTTATATGTGGGGCCTCCTACTAGTTGTATGACCCAACTACACTCTATAAGAATCCTTATACCTATGTGTTCAACAAAATATTCAATAACATTGAGTTGAAATATTTCTCATGGTCATTATTAATCACATCAAGTTGATATACTCATATTGGTTGCATATACATTGTCATTATTTTATAATAACTCCTTAATTGTAATTTATGTGAATTTTATTAGGAGTTTTCCCCAAACAAAATCATAAATTACCATTATGTAAAAATACTCCTCATAGTTATCATTATTCTCATTCAGTCGATATACTCATCATGGTTCTACAAACATTCGAACCCCCCTATGTGTATTCTCTAAAACGTACCCCCACCTAACCAACATACTAGGTCTGGTATCTCAGGTGGAAACATGCATAATACCCTCATTATGGTATATTTTCACCTCATTCTTGACACATGATTTTTCAATGGGAAACCTATATTCCTAATCTCCCCTTTTATATCTAGTTGTATGCTCTTAGTAAAGTTTATTGATGTTATACTTCCTATTGTATCCCATGCTAGGAATGAATCACATGGGATTATATATCTAGTATGATCATCTAATCATTAAAATGAAATTGTCTCTATTTCAGTCCTCCTATTGATGTGTAAGCCCCAACCATTACCTCAAACTGCATATGTTTTGATTTCTATTTTCACAAGTTATGTTGGATGCCTCTTTGAGTATCTATTCTGACTCCAAAAAACTACCATATTTTGGATTATAATAAACCCTAGAGATCCCGACTAGTCATATTTAATCCAAAGTGACAAGAATAAATACAATAAATATGGGTAATAACTCATACATATATAGTCTTACATAAAACACATGGTCCCGATGAGTTGATTGTAATAAGGTTAACCAATCATGTAATGGGATTTGGGAAGGATTTATGAATACATCTTAAATCTACAATTGATTCCCTAGGTAGGCAATAATTACCCCCTAAAAATAGTGTTATTATTCTGAACTCCCATCCAATCAACCAATGTGAGTTCTAAAGCATCATGGGAAAAATTATCAATTATTACCAGCCTTTAAAATGTTGATCCATAGTCAACCATGGATGAATTTACCATTGTATGTGTTTAGTTCCACGAATAAAAACTATTTATAACCTTCCAAATAGAAAAGGCCATATATAAAAAATATATACCCACACCAAAATTGATACAAAAAAACTGCATCAAATAATCTCACATTCTATCCATTTATCACTATTTTATATTAATTTTGAGTTTGGTTTTCAATACACTATTTATTCTAAACCAAAGGCTCATATATTTTATTAATGAGTGGTAGAGACTTTTTATTTTACACTTTTACATTTTTTATCCCACATAGAACTATGTAAGTGGTTGTATATGACCATGAACCCTTATGTGATGTTGATTTATATAAAAAAAATCCAGTTTGGGGATCAATTTGTTTAATAATATTCACAATAGTGGTTGATTTATAACTGCTGAGGACTAGGTATTTAATTTACCTCAAACTCAAGACATTTTATATTTTGAAATTTTTTATAATTTTTATGTTATATCACTCTATATTTTAATTATTTATTTGTCTATTCAATCTATATTCATGAATATTATACATATATTTTAACGATTTTTCATGATTCATTACACTGTTACCATTGAATTCAATCTAGGTGTTTTTGAAATCAATGAGTGTTTTATGTGTTCCTTCCAATTCATGGATTAGTTTGTTAAATATTATCTAAATAAAAATTTATCATGGTATATTATTTAAAATTATTCCACAATCAATGAAAACATTTAAATTCAATGTGATATGAATTTTTCCTTACATTCAACAAGTTTAGTGACATTAAATTGTTTATGTCAATTTTTATCTAAATAAATCACGATTTCATTGGATACCTGTTATATGCGACATTTAACATCATTTAATCCCATTATAAATGAAAATATATGAGTTAAAACATTAATAGGAACATTCTCTAAATAATCCTTTCCTTTAGAGAAGAATTATTCAATAAATTTAACAAACATATAATCACCATAAGTGGAACTTTTCTAACAAAAAGTATAATGGTAAATAGATAATACTAAGCACATACCACATTGATTAACATCAACTATTTATTGATTGTATTTCTCCGCTAATTTCTTCTTTAATGTCATCAACTCTATTTTGTTATTATTCCTCAAATATCTATATGAAACATCATTTTTTGTATCAATATGGATGGATGCAGATCATATATAATATCATTAAATGTTCAATTTAAATTCATCATGTAAAAATAAATTGAACAAAAAAATAGATCCACCATAGGAAACATGGGTTTTTATTATATTATATAATATTCATTGGAATTAGTGCAATCACATGAGATGGGGTTAAAGAAGGGTGACACTATTTTCAAAATTCTTTTTTAGATTTTTACTTTTGATTTTTAAAATCATTATAAATTTTTTAAACTATTTTTATAGTTACAAAATTCATATCTAATTATAATAAACCCAATATAAATATACCATATGAATATGAGCGATTAAAGTAAAGAGATATACACAATATTTCTACAATTTTTTGTCCTAATGTGGGTACCAAAATCATGAAATGAGTGTGTTCAATTCAATTAATAGATGATTCCCTATTAAAAAAACTTTTAAATTGTATTTTGAATGATTCTATTCCCAAGGAATGGTATCATACCTCACATATAGATATCAGTTAATAAACCCTTTTGTCTCTCGACATGGATTAAAATATTATACCAGCTCTTGTCAATTTGAAAACACACCTCCTACTCTTAAATTGAAGGATCGAACTTGAAATATTATTCATTAGTATAGTTTATAATAATGGGGTTCATTGGATTGTTTATATAAATCTATTTAATTTGATGATGTAAGCCCTGTTAAAATAAATTATAAGATCATTTAAAATATAATTTGTAATTAATTTATATTGACAATCATTTGTTTTTTGGAATTATATAATAACTTCGTAATTGATTGACCTTTACTTATTATACCATCATCGTGATAATGGATAAAAGGATAGAGTCGCTTCATAAGTATCCACGTATACTCCATGAATCATGAAACACCACTGATGGGAATGTGAGGTCTACTATGGATGATCCAAACCCCTTGTTTTATTCACCATTGAGCACAATAAGAATCTTTCACAACTTCAAACACTCTCTATAGTACTATTGGTATCTTGAGAGGGTGGAGGAGGATATATTCTCTCCATATGTGATATTTTTTCCGATAAGTTCCCTGTCAGGTTTATGAGAATTATCAGGAGATAAATTTTTCACCTAACTAATTATTTCTCATACTTAAAAAAATGATTTAATTTGATTAATATACTTATCTTGGATAATAAGTTATTACACAAATATCCTTATCCAGTATCTTAATTCTATTCAATCCCAAAGTTAAATAATAATAATATTATTATTATAATTTCCTCGATGTGTGATAAAATTTTGGATTATATAAATATCATTTCAACTGGTCCACTAACTTATCTTGATAATCCATCTTCTCATTTATCAAAATTTAAATAATAACTATTTCCTAAAATTAATAAATTCCATGGTATAATTAATTTTTAAAAAAATTATATTCTCTATCTCAAATATAAATATGTATCTAATTTTCATGTTTCTATATTAGTTATTAATTTTTACCTTTTGAATAAATAAGAGCTAAAAACATATTATATATTCATAAAATTATTAGTTAACTTCAAAATAAATATTTATTTATTATTGAATCCACATATATATTATATTAAAAAAACATGATTTAGTTAATGTGGTCATAATATATTGGATAATTATTTAACAATAATATGGTAAAAATATTTATCCAAACAATCAAATTCAAATATAATTTTAATGAGTTTCTAGATACACTTATTGTGTGATCCTTTACTCCTATTTTTTAGTTCCATTGGCAAAAATATGTTAATTTCCAAGATCAACATCTGACAACATATCAAGAAATCCATGTATAATGATGTTAATTTTTTAATAAAAAATGATCATGTAGATAAATACTGTGAAATATAATCAATTATTCTTAATATCTCATCAATCAATTTGCATACATGCTTTCATCAAACAATATAATCAATTTATCTTTCTTTCACAATTTGTAATGAAAACATAGATATTTTACCATGTCCTTGGATTTATCATATAATTTCATTTCTATCAATGTGTTCAGGATATATAATTCCATTAATGTTTAATAAAATAATACATTTTTTCATATTCATTAATGTTATATAACTTGTGAAACCACGAACACATCCTACCTCTTTTTGAGCATGTGTCATCATGATTTTTATAAATACAACAAAGTACATAACTCATGAAATATAATAAATAATACTCTCAAGTAAAAAAATATATAAAAACATAAAAAAAATTAATATTTAATGACACATCTAATTTTTGGAATGCCTATTGGTTGGTATGTTCCTATAACATCTTATATTGAAGATTTTCATGTGAAAATTCCACGAAAAAAGTTACCATGTCTATGAGACTCCAATACCCAATAGATTATATAATATATCTCATGAAATATAGATGTCATCCAACCATAGAATATATATTTAATTTTTTCTTGAAATATCTCTTCAAGGTTGTCAACATATCGGGTAACTACTACGACCTTTGTTGTGATAGATACTCTACAGAAATTATTGCAATGATGTTATATATAAGAAAAATCATTATGTAATTAGATATTTATTGACATTAAATTTCATGAATATATAAGTATTCATAAATATAATGTAGTTGGTTCTAGAGCATCAAATCCATAAAAATAACAATTCCACTAGATCCAACTGTTAACGTAACTGGTTTTCCTCAAATGATAAACATGATTCTACTAAGGTATGGTTATATCTACGGTGCCTACAATATTCTAATGGTTATTCAATTTATTATGAGTTTATCTCTTAATAAAAATAGCACAAGAGGTTATATAATAAAGTATTAAATATTTATTGATTTCTAAATATTTTAAATTTTGATTAACCATAAATAATATCAATGTATTGATAGAATCACTTCTTAAGATGCATTAAAATCTTCACTGAATATAGGAATTGTATATTTGGAAGCCACTGGCTGTTATATGTTTTCCCCCTTACATGTTAACCACATAAAACTACTATACTAGAATAAATTTATCAAATGTAAGACCAAATAAATACCCTCAGGGTAATTACTATTCATATCTATCTAATAAAATATAACACATCAAGTTTCACTTCTTAATGTATTTTTTAATAGTTCTTATTGAAAACCTTTTTATTTATTCTTGTTATTTTATATTCACCTTCTATTCATTACATAAAATAAATATCAAACAACCTTACATATCACGATAGGTTACATATATTTTCATAGTATTTTTATTTATATATAGTATATTTATAAGAGGAATCTCCTCATATGATTTCCTATATAATATGGGAGGGATTTCATTTCACGTGACACTAGAAAATTTTAATAATAATTTTATCCATATTATATTTTTTTATAAAATTTTATCATATATATTTTTTATTGATTTAAGAAACCCAAAATATATATCCCTATAGATCATTTCCTCTAATATTGAAATACAACATAATTTATTCTCAAATAAATTATACTTAGTAATAATTAACAGTAAAACTTATAATCTATTTATATATGTTATAAAAAATATATTTCAATAAAAAAATATCACTCCCTATAACCTCTTATAGACACATGTATTCCACTTACTTTAAATGAATATTCTATAGTGGCAGAAGGTGGCTCTAGTAAGTATAATTACAAGATACACTATCATAAAAACATGTTTTATGGTTTTGTTATATACAGTATCTAGATATATATTGGACAATAATTAACAAATCAAAACTCATTCGTATTAACCTGTTTAAAAACTGAATTTTTTTTATTGAATACCAACCATTTACATTACATCAACTAGTGAAACTACCAAAAATATATAATTGGAGTTTATTCGATGCAATCCATCTTGTAATTTGTTTGAACAATACAATCATGGGGTTTTTCAATTTATTTCTTCTTTTTAGGATAAATTAATCTTTTTTAGTAATATATCACTTATTTTAATTAATATGAAACTATATGTATGGTTATAAATTTATAACATCATACATCTATCTATAACAATTCCTCACACTAAGACATTTATTATTTATTGTTCATATTTCAACTCACATGAATATGAATTCTAAATATAATTTAATTCTCTTCTGACCCCACTATCTATAGAGAGTGTTATTTCTTCATAAGTATAGTTGGTTGTTGTTGATTCCTTTCTAATGTTATGATCTTAATATACCAAGGTTCTATAGGATAATTATTCGAGATTAACTTTTGTGTTTCCATTGATGTACACTTCTATCTGTAACCATAATCAAAAAATGGTTCCCCTTAAAAAGATGAGGCAATGATATAATGAAGTCCAATTATATTATAACATAGATGTCACACATTAGTAAATATAGTTGGAATATGGTGATATGTTACATTGATATTTTTTTATACATGTCTTAAAGGAATTATGGAAGACCCTTAATATATATATGACTCCTCATTAATCTTCATTGTACTACCATAATTTAGTTGTTCTGTATAAGGAATCAATAGTTTAAAAACCCTTTAATATATATTTAAATGATTGATGAATACCTGGTTAAGATATACTCTCACAAACTCACCCAATGGATCTAATTTCTTTTAACATGTGTATTCATTTCTGCATTGGTAATTCATAAAATATCTTAATAGAATGCAATGAAGTATATAAATTTAACTCTTGATTAACCTTTGAATAGTTCACAATGTCATGATAAAATATATCTAGAATCCATGTGAATTACATTTATTTGAAAATGTTTTTTCCCTAAAACATTATTACTAAGTATATTGATAATACTTATATATTTTATATTCAATTAGTTTAAACCCCTTAAAGAAATATCATTGAAATTGATAATAAATTACCTAGGAACAACTGGTTTGAGTCTCATATGTCATGTTTGTCATTAATTATCAATGATTCAAGTATAATTGTAATATTGGTTAAGTATGAATTATCATTAGAATATGGATTCCAATCATGAAATAATGTCTTTTGTGTCTAAATGAACACAGAGATAAACTTTTTGGTAATACTCAATAAAAAATGATTGTTTAACTAGAATTAATCAACTAGTCAGTTTTATGTTCTTAATTCCCAACATTTACATTATCTTCACCATTTCCCAGCAACTAAACTAATTCAAATTACTTTATTAAATTATTAAAAACATCCTTGGATCCTATATTTGAATACATCTATAAAATTTGAATAATTTATTGGATACTAAATATTTAAAAAATAATAATTATATAAAGTGATGAATATAGTTGAGGTAGAAGCTTCTATTATATTCATCTTAAATTAATTGATGTTACACATGTAGTTACATTTTAGGATACATGAGATTAATACATCCTTGTGTTCTCATACCTTCATCAAAATATTTTTTTCACCTCTTTGGATGATGTGAATACACCATTTTATTTTTATTGGTAATGGGATTTTCAAACTAGTATTTTAATTTTTAGACTATATGGTATGAGGAACCATATTCTCAATAGTCATAATCTTTTTGAAAAAAAAATGTAAAAAATATACTTGAGTAGTTTACCCATATTATTAATCTTATAATCCTTTATGAATCTAGAAAACCTAAGAGATATGGACTATAATATGAATTTAATGAATGATTTATTATTTATGAAGAAGCCCGATTTCACAATCTAATCAATATAATCTAGTAATTCGAAGACATATTCACTATTTGGGTCCACATATTCATGTTTAAACTGGTATATTGAAGTTAAAATCAAGATTATCTTAAGCATCCTCCTCTCATTTACATGTTTATGGAGATGACTTTTATGGTGTAAGCATCCATTTACATATGTTTCATCATTTGTTCTCCATTAATAACTGATATCATGATTTAAATTACATAAAAATAATCATATATAAATCACTAGTAGGCTTTCTTTTCACCATCAATCACTCATGATGGTGACAGAATAATTATAGGAGTCTCCCCCACAATGTAGATATTTTCCTTTAGTAGTGCAGTGTATAAATTATTGCAACTCCAGAATATAATAATAATATTACATTTACGGTGGAAATTAATGTATTATTATTTATTATGGTTATAGAAAACACATAAATGTCTTAATTTTATTATATCCTGCTAGATTTAAAATACCTTAAATAATCTAAACTTTTGATAATATAGTCATTGAATGGCGATAATATTATTAACATAAATATTGGGTTTTGAAAAATATAATTGCAACAGAAAAATGAATTGATTGACTCAATAAGTAGGGTAATACCCTATAATGCCCATTTATTAGAGCATCCATGGGATATATCCTCAATGGGGTTTTCCATTGACCAATACCATCTTGATATCCATCATGTAAAGCATAATAGAAATCATTTATGGGAGAATTTCAAGCTTATTTTGATCACAACACTAATCGTATAAGTCAAACCTCCACATTAAAGTCTCACCATAAAAAACGTAACCCTTATGTTATTTTCTAGTGTGAAAAAGTGACATTTATCAAGACCATAATAATATGGATATGTATATTTTTTTAGAATATTGAATATATTTTATTCTTTTTGTTACATTAGAAATGTTTTTTCCAAAAAAATTAAAATTGAAATTGTATTTTGGGGTAATATATAAATTCATCTGAAAATTTTATTTTGATGAATTAATATATTTTTTGGAATAAATATTATTTAAATAAAATATAATTTTAAATAATTTCTATTAAATATAAATGATCATATAATTTTCATGATTATAAATGTTTGAAAAAATTTATTATCAAAAAAGCAATCACTTCTCAATAAAAGTGAATTATTATTTTAAATGTGAATATTCACATATATATAAAATTATTTGGAAAAAATAAATATTATTTTTTGAATTATAATGTAAATATTATCCAATAGTGAAATTTTCATAATTTACTGAGACAATCGATTTTTTTTTGTAAAAATTAATTACACTATAAATATATAGTGAGTATTATGACATCATAATGAACCAAAATTGATATAATTTATTCAATTAATGGTTTCCGTGACAAAATATTTTTTTCATTTAAAATAATTTTATATTATGTTCATTTTATTAATTTTATAATGCCTTTATGAATACTCCAAATCCTATAATATGTATTAAGGTTTCAAAATATTTTCTTTAAGTTCATGACATTCTCCCACATCACCAAGGGTGATATTTTAATAATTTGGACCTTTTACATATAAAATAATGAAATACACCCCGATTTTTCAGAAACCATTGGTAGAAATAATGGCAAGGATTTTGGGTTTTTTTATTTTGTTTTATAGAGTCGAAATCAAAAGATTGAGAATTAATAAAGTACTCACATCTCTTTTCTGATATATACCCACCCAATTATCAATTTATCATCACTAAAAATCCTTTTAAAAACATTTAACTACTCAAAATTCTCTATAATCCACCAATTGTGACCCAATCTCTCAAGAATCTCCTCCCATGTGTTTAGAATCGCCCTTTCAAAGTAACAGATCCTTTCCATCTCCTCTTTTCTCAATAATTGTCTTAATTGTATTCCATTTGTTTCCAATTCATATTGTTGAGATATGATTATCCATATCAATATTAATATCTTTTTTATTAAAAATAATTAGATACCCATTTTTACCTCATTAAACAATTTTTTTAATCATTTGTTACTACTGTTATACTAATGAAATTTCAACATAATTTTCCATTCCAAATAAATGTGTAGTTAATATCCATTCATGTTTCTTATCATAAGCAATCCCTTTGAATCACCTATAAATATTTTATTTGGGATTTAAAAATATTTATTCCATACTCCTTCTTCATGCTATAATATGATATGTTAAATGAATCCATGTTTTTTTATCTATATGGCAATCATATTATTGTGAATGAATTGAAACTGAAGAGTTTACTCAGAAATAAATAGTGCTCTAATGATTTGGATTATGTATGAGTCTCATGAGATATCATAAAAGGTGTTAGGGAGTGAAAATAATCTATCATGTTACTTTTATTCCTCGTGATATCTTGGAGGTTATCTGTGGTGTATGTTAACGATTTCATGTTTAATTTTGATTCACATTTCCATGTTGAGTATATATTATCGTGATTTATCATGCCTCTTTTCATATGTTTTTTATTCTGGCCAATTTTATGTTTCATTAAAATCCATATTCTATAACATGTAATATTTTCATCATTATATGCCATTTTTATTCCCTTTCTGGTCTTTATATCTCACCCCTTCCTTATGTATATCCCCAAGATATCTCAAACAATTTTATGTACGAATAAATATTATTACCATGATAAATTAGTTTTCAATATTGGAGATGTTCCCCCTATTTTATGTTTTAATGAAATGTACCTAATTACCAAAATACACTAGAAGAATTGATATTCTAGGTAATATTATGTGTAATGTTATATAATATATCATGAATTATCTTGTAATAAAGATATGGGTTTTCATAGTTTTTATGAGATGAAATTATAGTTATTTTTGGATATATGATTAGAAATATATAGAGAAAGGCATGGGGATAATACTAAACAAAATAATACAACCATAAATTTTGATGATTTTTATAGTAAGTGGTTTGAATGAAAATACAATCCATGTCTTCATACTACTAGATGATGTTGATCTTTCATAGATGTACCTAGTTGTAAAACCTGAAAACAACACATTGAGTGAGACGTGATCCGAAACTGGTGAATGAAAATAGTCCTCGATGAATAACTAGTTTGAATCTCCTTTGGGATATGAATTGGTAACATCACAATCTCATTATAAACAATAATTAATGGAACAATATTTCATATAAGCACATATGATATCAAATAGATCATTCATATCAAATATTGAGTTCTATGAATTCAGATGTCAAGGAATAAATTTCATTTATAATTTATCCCTTTAATTCCATTAGATTCCCATTTGTGCATTTTATTATTTATAAATACACATCCATAACATTCCCATTTATTTATCTAATGGTTGTAAATAGGAGGAACCATGTAAACAACCAATGTGAAGGAAAACGTGATGACTGCCCAAATGATATGACCAACCTGATGGGATTAGAAATAATGAAGATTATAAAGATACTGTCTTAGTAGAATCATGTTCTAAATTGGATCCTAAATTATAAAGAACTAATAAAAACCCTTGATAAATAAAAATATTATATTATTAACTTTATGAAAATAGGAATCTAAAATTAAATCGATCATTTGATACCTTAATAACGGAATAAATAATCAACTTCATTGAGATGATATTTTCAATCCTTCAATATTTTGATCAAGATGAGGTTATAGTACCAGTTTATCATATTGGGATAGAATCAAATCAGTGGTGGACATTGATCAAGAATCCAAATTATGAGGAGTAGATCAAAGTAATGAGGTAGAATTAATTTCAAAAAAAATTCAAAAAATACTTTCCTTGAAATCACTGACATAAAATGTAAAGATATTTCTTTGATCTCGAGCTTAATGATGAAAATTCCATTAGGGATATATAAGAAAATAATCAAAATACCTACATGATACACCTACAAATTTTTATTTACCTGTGAATGAAAAGTTGACCACTTCATTAGTGGGATAAAACCTATTATATTAAAATACCTAGAGATCTATGACATTGATATATAAGAGTAAATTTTTTGGTGTTCTCTAAAAGTTGAAATTGAGATCGATGAATCTTAAGGTTTCTATGGGGATAAGAAGTGAGAAGTGGGGTTTAGTTCTGGAAATGTGATAAAAAATATAGTGGTAGTAATAAATTCTAACCTCCCACTTGTCAAAATTGAAGATGGAGGAACCTTGAAATTTTACTAAGGGGGGGAGTAAATTGGTTAGGTATGGGAAAGAAGGGAACCTCACCAGCCATTACCTCTGGTAGAAAACCCCCAATGTAATCAAATAACAGAATTATCTTGTAATATATTATCATAACCTTCATTATTTCAATTTTCATGGAACAAGAGATATTTTAAAAACATTGTATGAGGCCAGAAGTGGTAAAATACAATCTGTGCTAACAACCTCCATGGCAATAAGGGTGGAATTTTTACAAGAAAAAGGATGATGTGGATTCTGACATTGATATGGTGATAGGTATGATAGTTATTTATTCTAGAATAATTTATATTTTTTATATTTTTGTAATAATCCTTCAATGATATCATGAATTCTTCTTAGGACTATTCAAACACCACCAAAAATCATGTAAGTATTGTTTTAGGTGAAATGAAAAATGAATAAATTATTGCATCCCAAGTATACAACATACCCTATTAAAATTTATGGGTTGAATGTCCCATTGATCCTAATGATACTTAATCTAGTGGATTTTGATATAATTAAGGGTATTGATTGGTCATCATTATATAGAGACTAATTAAATTTCCATTAGAATTAAATCATTATCTTTATTGTGAATCATCCCCCATTTATATATCATAAAAGAGGAGGATCAATAAATATTATCACAAATATACCAAGCATTTTTATTATTTCAATATGAGAAATTTTATCTATGTAAAATTATTGAGTATAAGTAAACGATTATCCTATTATTCAATCCCATTGTGAGTGAATTCACTAATGTTTTTCCCAAAAAATTCACGTGCCTTCCTCTTAGCTGAGAGGATGAATTCTCAATCATTCTTATATCCGGGGTGTTACCATTATCCAAAAAACAATATAGAATGGATATTATAGAAAATTAAGTGATAAAGTAAAAACTATTAGAGAATATAGATAATGGGTTCATGCACCAAATTTCTTCACCGTGGGGTGCACTAGTCCTCTTCATCAATAGGATGGATGGGTCAATGCGCCTTTTAATTGATTATCATGATCCCAACCATATCATGATAAAGAAAAATTATCCACTTACATGGATTTATGAATTATTTGATCATCTACATGGATTCAAATACTTCCCTATGGTGGATCTTTGGCTGGGGTATTATCATGCAATGATGAATAAGGATATCCATAAAGCTTATTTTCAAACAAGGTATGGGCACTATGAGTTCATCGTAATGCCATTAAGACTAACAAAATATTTAAAGATGATATTCTTTAAAGATGATATTCTATATATATTCCAAAATCAAGGGGGGCGTGAGGAAAATATGAACATTGTGCTAAAAACATATGAATGGAGAGACTTTATGAAAAGTAAAAAAATAGTAGTTTTGGTCAAAGTAAGTATCATTTATGGGGAATATTATCACAAGTAATGATATATCTATGTTCCCACAAATAAAATTAGTTATTTAATAATGGATGAGGCAATCTTATATGATAGAAATACGCTATGATAAGTTGGGTACTATCATCAATTATTGAATAATTTATCATGATTTCTAAATACTATAACCAAGATAACGTGGATTAGAGTTATGTTTATTTAAAAAAATAAATGTGGAGATAGCATCATAGAGTTAAAAATAGGCTTATTTCATAATTTTTACATACACTACCCATAACTGGAGAACATTTCATGGTACAAAAAATTTATTTAAAAAAGGGATTGGAATATGTGTTGATGAATAATGGAAATGTTATGGCCTATGATTCAATGAAATTGAATGATCACAAATAGAGATACCCAATGCATTATAACGACCCATACATTACATACATTTTTATTAATTCAGAATTGAATCACACTTATTACAACATATAAAAAAACCAGGAAAAGACCGTATAGGTATAGTGTCTTTAGAAACTGGGAAACATAAACAACTGTTTCATAAATCATCTTCACTGTCTCCCTTTTATTTTATAATATCTAGGGTCCCTTTTTGAATATCTTACTTAATATCCATCATCCTGGCCTGGGGAAAAGAAAACATTCAAAAGGGTGGGCTCAAATTCTCAGTAAGGGTAAACAAAAGAAATATCAATCACATCATATTCATAATAACATATCATTTTGGAAATCTTAACCTGCAAAAGAGATTATAATTTCATAACATGAGATAAATCATAGTAGTGAAATGTAATCTCAATAATCATAACTTAAAACATGAAACTTTGTGTCATACACACATAATCATAGAGAATCATTTCTTAGTAGTCAAGACTCATTTCCAAGACTATCTTAGTGGACAAAGTCCATTTCTGAACCGAGTTCACTCCTCGTTTCAGTCCTGTTTCACTAAACCGGATTAACCTGCCATTCCATCCATGTCTATATCATGAGATATAAATCTTTACCCAATTAATTGGAGGGTGCTATAGGTCCCACCCATCTCATAATGATACCATTCTTATGTTTTCCACAAAATCAAAAATCATACATAATTACATAACCCATGTAATAAAAATGGGATTCTTAAACATCGTGACATCATAAAACAATTCCTATAAGATAAAGGAATTCATAAAAATAATTCCATAAAATCAATGTAATAATAAGGATAGAAACAGAACCCTATATTATCTTAGATGTAAAATAATATTGATAAAACACTTGAACTCCATTCTTGAGGAAAATATTCTTTCTACTTCAAAAACATTTTTCCTTTCTTAACATGTCATACAATTTTAAACTAAAAGAATTTGATTAAAAATAAACTTGAAAACTTGTAAAGGAAGCTTCTTGTAAATAATGTTTTAAAAATCCACTCATGCTATATAAGTTAAAAAAACATTCTTCTCGTACTTATGTCAGAAAAGTCAAAAAGTACCTCGTACGAATAACGACAAAGGATTCCTTTCATATCTTTTACTAAAAACTCATCGAAGGGTAAAATTGGATTTAAAAAATTGTAGGTGGATGGAAATAATATTAAATATTGAGGAAACATGGATGTGGATGATAAATATTCCCCAGTAAATTCTGAGGTATAAACAATCTCCGATAAAAATGAGATTGTGAGATTTTCCCTTACCTTGCGTCTGATTTTCTTCGTAAGTGTTCGAACCTCCTGTATAATGATTTAAATAATGTCATTGACTTATTCAAGAATCATAATCATTGTTATGATATCATATATGATCATATACTTAGCTTCTTATTAGTAATATTTCATTGCTGCTTGTTATTCTGGTGTTTATTACTTTTTGTTCTTATGCGTGTTTTGTCGAATAAATTCTTATTCTTCTCTTTTGGTTATAGATACCTCATTTCCAGAATGTTATTAGTGTACTATATATCATTTTTATTCATTCAATTAATTTATATAATCATTATTCAATTAAGATCATGTAGAACGAGTCGCATCACATCGTGGAGACGGTATTCCGTACGTACGCACGAGCGATGATATCGTTCCCATGATCGTGGAATTGTATTAGAGTGTATGTATACTACTTAATAATCAATACGAATTTACAATAATCATATATAGTTATTTATTTTCACCATTATGCCCATTTAAGTAAGGTGGTGGTGGAAAATACATTACACCACGGTGTGGAGACAGTATTCCGTACGTACGCACGCACGATGATTTCATTTTCCGTAGGATGGATAGATGGTGAAATAGGGTTGTTTCATACTTATAATAACATATAAGTATATTAGTGATACTTATTTTATTACTTAAAAATGAAACAACTAAATAAGAAGGAGTGGAAGAAGAAATAAATTTGAAAGAATCGGTAACGGACATTACCTCTTCTTTGAAGCGCCTCTTTGAGACCACCTCTTAGGAAACTAAAATTGGTCTTTGAAGAATACCAGGACCTCTATGATGTTTCTAGGGAAGTGTAGAAGAGAATTTTTCAGGGTTTGTCCGAGATTTAAGGCTCAAAGTGGTGTGAGTAAGATAGGGAGGATGTGCCCTTTTCTAAGGGAGGAGAGGGGCACCTTTGGAAAAACCAAAAATATTATTTTATTATAAAGTCATATTTGGTATTTAATATATCCAAATTGATTTATTTAGAAGCTAAGGTGGGGATGGGTCTAAATACTCTAATCCAATAGAATTTAGAAAAGTTTAGGTATCTATTTTAACCTTATCATTTAGATTTAACTTTAAGTTAAATAATTTTACTTTCACCATGTCTTCTTGTTTTCTTACACTATAAGTTTAATAAACTTACTATAACAAGACAAACGAACCCCAAGTTGTATATTATTAATATATATGACCTTATCTAATTCATTTGACCAAACCTTAGATTTTTAGGAATAAAATATAATTTATTAATATAATATTTGTTTTAAAAACTATTTTATGTCAATTTTCACCCTATTTGGTAATTGATTTTTGTGAAAATTATAACAGAAATATTAGTTCTAAAAAAGTGAATTAAATCAATAATAACATGTCATATTAACCTAGAAAATTATTTTAATTCATAAAAAGTCTCAAATTACATTTATTTGGGTATTTATAACATCACTTATTTCAATATTTCATTAATAAGATAATTACTGCATCATCGTTGTGTCATAAATAAATAAAATTATATAACGTCAAAAAATTAAAAATAAAATATAATTATGTAGGAAATATTTTTAAATTTCTAATTAATATTTATAGTCGAATTTATCTTATTAATAACCCTATATTAAAAATGATTTAGTTATTAAACTGTGATTTTAACTATTTTAACCCTTCTTTAAATAAATAAATAATAAATGTCCTAATCTAATCCTTGTGGGCCTAAATGGTCATATTTTATTCCTAAGGTTGTTTTTGGTCGAATTTCACTTATCCAATAGAATTAGTACATGTGTTAGGGAAATAATAATATCATTTTTACCCTTAATTACCCTATTTACTTTTAACCGTGGTAAAAAAAAGTAAAACATTACTATTCACCAAAAAATATTTTCATCTCATTTAACCACATTTTAGTCTTTGATATTAACCATGTATCTCAGATTTTCGAAATTCCACTCAAAGAAGCGGTAAAATTACGTTTTATGTGAATTTGGAAATTCACCTAGGAGGTGGGTAAAAGACGGTGAAAAGTTCAATAAAAATTTTATATATATAAAATTATTATAAAATGACTCCAATGAATTCCATTAAACATATATAGGTATTATGTATCAATTTTGACCTAAAATAAATTTAAATAAAATAAATAATAATTTAAATAAAAAAGTCGGTTTTTAAATATTAACCCAGTGTTTTCACTATTCATCAAAAATTGAAAGTTTTTCGAAAAATACCAAAATTTCACCATAGGCTAATCTCGATATTCTGAATCCAAAAATGAAGTCCATTTTTGATAAATAAAATTTTCAAAATTTCAAAAAGTGGGTATTACAATTCATAATGGCTAGTTTTAATACTATTTTAATAGCATATCGTTGTTTAGTTAAACTCTGTATTGCGTACGACACAAGCTATCGAGGATGGTCGGGATTGCGTGTAAAGAAAGCCAAGCTAGTGTTGTGTGTAGTGAAAGATTCCTTTGATGATTTATATAACATAAAAACAAAATATTTCTCATAAAAGTCTCGGGTGTTACATTCTACCCCCCTTAAAATGAATTTCTCCCTCGAAATTTTTCACTTTGTAACAAACTGATTAGGATACCTCACCCTCATCATATCCTCAAGCTCCCATGTAGCATATTCTAATTGGTGGTTCCTCCATAAAACTTTCACTAATCGAGTGGTCTTGTTCCATAGGACATTTTCGCTACGATCTAGAATCTCTATCGACTGTTCTTCATAAGAAAGATCTTGCTCCAGCGGTACAACTTCTGAGTTGAGTACATGTGAAGGATCATGTATGTAATTTCTCAGGAGAGATACATGGAACACATTGTGAACTTGGGAGAGATTCGGTGGAATCACCAATCGGTAAGCTACCTTCCCAACATAATCCTGTATTTCGAAAGAACCGATATACCTAGGGCTCAGCTTTCCCTTCTTTCCAAATCTCATTACTCTCTTCCAAGGATATATTCGTAAGAACACTTTATCACCCAATTCAAACTCTAGGTCTTTTCTTTGGTTATCTTCATAACATTTTTGTCGACTCTGTGTAGCTCTAATGTGTTTTTGAATAGATCTGACATTTTCTGCCATCTCATCAACAAGACTAGGTCCTAATAGCTTTCTTTCCCCAACATCATCCCAGCAAGTTGGAGTCCTGCATTTCTTTCCATAGAGACATTCATAATGAGCCATCTGAATACTATAGTGAATGCTATTATTATAAGAAAATTCCACCAAAGGTAGGTGTTGATCCCAACCACCTTTGAAATCCATAGAGCAAGCTCTCAACATATCTTCTAGATTTTGAATTTTCCTCTTAGACTGGTTGTCTGTCTGAGGATGGTTAGTAGTGATGAAACTCAACTTTGTATCTAGAGTATGCTGAAGACTTCACCAGAACATCGAGGTAAATCTCGGCTCACGATCATATATAATGGAAAGTGGTAATCCATGCAATCTTACCACTTCCTTTACATATATCCTAGCAAGCTGATCTAGAGAGAAATCCTCTCAAATATAAATGAAGTGTGCAGACTTTGTAAGATGATCAACTATGACCCAGATAGCATTATTGCCTTTGGATGTTTTAGGAAGTCCAGTGACAGAGTCCATAGTGATGTTTTCCCATTTCCATTCTGGTATGGGTAATGGTTGTAACTTCCCCTTAGACTTCTGTCTCTCAGCTTTAACTTGCTGACAAACCAAGCATCGAGAGACATATTCAGCAACATTTCTTTTCATGTCTTCCCACCAGAAGTACTCTTTCAGGTCCCTATACATCATCGTGCTTCCAGGATGAATAGAGAATGAAGAACTATGAGCCTCATCCAGCAGCTCCTTCTTTAATTCTGGTATGGGAGGAACACAATCCTGATTCTTGAACTTTATTATCCCATCACAATCATGGTTTAATTCAAGAACATTTCTCACCTTCTTTTGTAACTCTACATCTTCTTTTTGTGCCTCTTTAATCTTCACATGTACAGATGTTTGAACATTCATTTGATAAAGATACGATTTTCCCCTTTCATTATAATTCCAAGATCCATCCTTTGAAAACCCATAAATATTGGATCTTTTTTTATCCTCATAATGGATAAGCTAGCATGGTCTTGTCGAATTAATGCATCTGTCACCTTGTTTTCTTTCCCAGGGTGGTAATGAATCGAGAAGTCTTAATCCTTAATAAGATCCAACCATCTTCTTTGGTGCATATTCATCTCATTTTCTTTTAAAATATAAATTTAAACTTCTATGATCAGTATAAATATCACACCTTTCTCCATAAAGATAATGCCTCCAAATATTTAATGCAAACATTACCGCAGCTAACGCCAAATCATGAGTTGGGTAATTTTGCTCATTCATTTTCAACTGTCGTGAGGCATAAGCTATCACCATATCGTTTTTCATGAGAACACACCCCAACCCCTTCTTGGATGCATCACTATAGATCACAAACCTTTCTCTACTACAAGGCAGTGTGAGCACAGGTGCACTGGATAACCTTCTTTTCAACTCCTTGAAATTCTCTTCACATTCCTCTGTCCAAAAAAACTTGACTCCTTTCCGAGTCAACTTGGTGAGTGGATTAGATAATCATGAGAAATCATTCATAAAACAACTATAATATCCAGCCAAACCAAGAAAAATTTGAATCTCGGTTACTTTTGTTGGTCTCGACCATCTTTTGATAACCTTTGTTTTTGCTGGATCCACAGATATCCCCTCTTTTGAAATTATGTGACCCAAAAATCCAACTTTTTGAATCCAAAATTCACACTTGGTAAATTTGGCATAAATCTTCTCTTTTCTCAGGGTCTTCAATACAATTCTCAAGTGATCTTCATGTTCTTACTTGCTCTTTTAATAGACAAAAATATAATCTATAAAGACTACCAAAAACTAATCAAGATAGTCTCTAAAGACTCTATTCATCAGATCCATGAAGATAGCATGGGTATTAGTAAGACCAAATGGCATCACTATAAATTCATAGTGTCCATACCTTGTACAGAAAGTTGTCTTTGGTATATCCTCCCTTTTGACCCTTAATTGATGATACCCTGAACGAAGATCAATCTTAGAAAAGTATTGAGCTCTAAGTAGTTGGTCAAATAATTCATCAATGCATGGGAGAGTATATTTGTTCTTGATAGTGATCTTGTTATGTTCTCGATAATAAATGCAGAGTCTCATTGATCCATCTTTCTTCTTAACAAACAGAACTGGTGCTCCCCAAGGTGACGCACTAGGGAATATGAACCCTTTATCAAGATTCTCTTGGAGTTTCTTCTTTAATTCCTGCAACTCAATTGTGGATATTCTATAAGGTGTCTTTGAAATAGGCAAAGTACCCGGTACGAGTTCTATTAAAAACTCAACTTCATGATTTGGTGGAAGACCCGAAAGCTCCTCTGGAAAGACATCATCAAACTCCCGTACAATAGGCATATTCTTAATCGTGAGTTTCTCACCAACCATTTTAGATAAATAACCTTCATTTAGTGGAATTGAGACCCATAAGATGGAAGAAATTTCCACTGGAAGGTTATGTTCATCCTTGCTTCGATAGACGATCATAGATTGATCTGGAATATGAAATGTGACTTCCCTTCTTTGGAAATTGATATAAGCTCTATATAGAGAAATAAAATCCATGCCAGGAATCACATCAAATTCCACTATAGGAAGGATCAAAAGATTTGCAGGAAGCACTTTCCCACAAACTTCAATCGGAGAAGAATTATAAACTTTTGATGTGACTGTTGTGCCATTAGGGGTTGTCACAGCTAACTCAACATCTAATTGTTGAGGTAATACGGAGATAGCCTTATAAAATTATTTAGAAATAAAAGAGTGGGTGGATCCAAAATCAAATAAAACATTTTCTACTTTAGAGTGGATGGTAAGTGTACCTTTCACCACTTCATTATCATACTCCACATTGCTGATAGAAATTGCATGTGACTTTCCTTTTTCTTTAGCCTTAAGAGTCTGTTGATGTTGATAATCATCAACAACCCTTGGATTAGGGCATTGATTGGAATAATGCCCCATTTCCTTTCACTTGTATCATTGAAGTGTAGGAGGTGCACTCTGTGTAGCCTTTTCATTGTTGGAATCATTAGACATCTTCTTCCCATCATTGTGGCATTCAAATGCCCAATGACCTTCTTTTCCACATTTGAATCATTTACCTATCCCTTTAAGAAAACTCCATCCATGTTTCTTTCCACACATTGAGCATAAGGTAAAACTCATCTTCTTTTCAATGTTCTCTTTAGATTTACCTTTGAATTCCATTTTCCTCCTCTTATCAAACCCATATGACTGATGGGTTACTTCAATCTCCATCTCAACTTTGAGAGCACATCGAATGATTTCCTCGTAGCTATTGAAGTCCCTTATGGCTAACGCCCTCCGAAGACTTGGTTTTAAGACACTAAAGAATCGATCAATCTTACTCTCAGGTTGGATAATAATACCAGAAGCATACCTTGCAAGTCTTGTAAAATTTTCTTCATAGGTACCAACAGATTCATCATCCTTTTTCTTTAGTTCAAGAAACTCCTTCTCCATCTTTGTTCGAAGAATACGAGGGAAGTACTTATTGAAAAATAAGTTCTTGAACTCTTCCCATTCCATGGACTAAGTTTCATCTCTTTGCCTCGTATTCTAGATAAGATTCAACCATTGATCAGCATGTCCTTCCAAATGATACACTGCTAAGATGACTTTATCATGTTCGTAACATTGAAGAACTGAAAATATCTTTTTAGTAGTACGAATCCACTATTCAGCAACTAATGGATCAGTAGACCCGCTGAATGAAGGTGGATGCCGCCTCATGAAGGATTCAATAGAATGTTGCTCCTTCCTTTGCTCGTTTGGAAGTCCTGCATGATTCATAGCTTGAGAAAGTTGTGTGAGCATGGCTACAAGATCTTGCATTCCAGCTCCCATAACGTTTGGTCGCTTAGGGGGACAATCATTGCATTTCCCGTCGCATTCCGCATTAACACGGTTCCTTCGGGTTCCAGCCATTGACTGAAACCAATAAGAATAGTGTGAGTAACACTAATTATAATAGGAATACCACATAATCAAGAATAAAATTTCACACTTAAGGCCTTATCATAGGTTATTCATGGCCATTTCTAAAACACTAAGATTGTGTTCTATGATTAGACTTATCCTTAGGGTTCTTTCTAAGGCTTTCACATCCTAGTTTCCAATGGTTGACTATACCTTTTCTCTGATACCAACTATAACGACCCATACGTTACATACATTGATATTACTTCATAATTGAAGCACACTTATTACAACATATAACAAAACCAGGAAAGGACCGTATAGGTATAGTGTCTTTAGAAACTGGGAAACATAAACAACTGGTTCATAAATAATCTACACTGTCTCCCTTTTATTTAATCATATCTAGAGTCCCTTTGGGCATATCTTACTTAATATCCTTCTTCCTGGTCTGGGGAAAAGAAAACATACAAAAGGGTGAGCTCAAATGCTCATTAAGGGTAAACAAAAGAAATATCAATCACATCATATTCATAAGAACATATCATTTTGGAAATATTAACCTGTAAAAGAGATCATAATTTCATAACATGGGATAAATCATAGTAGTGAAATGTAATCCCAATAATCATAACTTAAAACATGAAACTTTTTGGCATACACACATAATCATATAGAATCATTTCTTAGTTGTCAAGACTCATTTCCAAGACTATTTTAGCGGACAAAGTCCATTTCTGAATCAAGTTCACTCCTCGTTTCAGTCATGTTTCACTGAACCAGATTAACCTGTCGTTCCGGCCATGTCTATATCATGAGATATAAATCTTTACCCAATGCATTGGAGGGAGATATAGGTCCCACCCATCTCATAATGATACCATTCTTATGTGTGCCACAAAATTAAAAATCATACATCATTGCATAACCCATGTAATAAAAATGGGATTCTTAAACATCATGACATCATAAAACAATTCATATAAGATAAAAAATTCATAAAAATAATTACATCAAATCAATGTAATAGTAGGGATAGAAAGAGAACCCTATATGATCTTACATGGAAAATAATTTTGATAAAACACTTGAACTCCATTCTTGAGGAAAATAACCTTTCTACTTCAAAAACATTTTTCTTTTATTAACATGTCATACAATTTTAAACTAAATTAATTTGATTAAAAATAAACTTGAAAACTTGTAAAGGAAGCTTATTGGAAATAATGTTTTAAAAATACATTCATTCTGTATAAGTTAAAAAACATTCTTCTCATACTTATGTCGGAAAAGTGAAAAAGTTCCTCGTACGAATAACGACAGAAGATTCCTTTCATATCTTTTACTAAAAACTCACCGAAGGGTAAAATTGGATTTAAAAATTTTTAGTTGGATGGAAATAATATTTCATATTGAGAAAACATGGATGTGGATGATAAATATTCCCCAATAAATTCTGAAGTATAAACAATCTCAGATAAAAATGAGATTGTGAGATTTTCCCTTACCTTAGGTCTGATTTGCTTCTTAAGTGTCCGAATCTCCGGTATAATTATTTAAATAATGTCACTGACTTATTCCTGAGTCATAATCATTGTTATGATATCATATATGGTCATATACTTAGCTTCTTATTAGTAATATTTCATTGCTACTTGTTATTCGGGTGTTTATTACTTTTTTTTCTTATGCGTGGTTTGTCGAATAAATTCATATTCTTCTCTTTAGGTTATAGATACCTCATTTCCATAATGTTATTAGTGTACTATATATAATTTTTATTCATTAAATTTATTTATATAATCATTAAGCAATGAAGTTCATGTAGAACAAGTCGCATCACATCGTGGAGACGGTTTTTCGTACGTACGAACGAGCGATGATATCGTTCCCATGATCGTGGAATTGTATTGGAGTGTATGTATACTATTTCAGAATCAATACCACTTTACAATAATCATATATAGTTATTTATTTTCACCATTATACCCATCCAAGTATGGTGGTGGTGGAAAATAGATTACACCACGGCGTGGAGACGGTATTTCGTACCTACGCATGCGCGGTGATTTCATTTTCTGTACGATGGATAGATGGTGAAATAGAGTTGTTTCATACTTATAATAACATATCAGTATATTATTGATACTGATGTTATTACTTCATAATGAAAAAACTAAAGAAGAAGAAGAAGTGGAAGAAGAAATAATGTTGAAATAATCGGTAGTGGACATTACCTCTTCTTTGAAGCGCCTCTTTGAGACCACCTCTTAGTGCACTAAAATTGGTCTTTCAAGAAGACCAGGACATCTAGGATGTTTATAGGGAAGTAGAGAAAATAATAAGTCAGGGTTTGGCCGAGATTGGAGGCTCAAAGTGGTGTCAGTAAGAGAGGGAGGAGGTGCCCTTTTATAAGGGAGGAGAGATGCACCTCTGGAAAAACTAAAAATATTATTTTATTATAAAGTCATATTCGGTTTTTAATAGCTCCAAACTGATTTATTTCAAAACTAAGGTGGGGATGGGTCGAAATACTCTCATCCAATAGAATTTAGACAAGTTTAGGTATCCATTTTAACCTTATCATTTATATTTAACTTTAAGTTAAATAATTTTACTTTTACCGTTTCTTCTTGTTTTCTTACACTATAAGGTTAATAAACATACTATAACAATCCAAACGAACCCCAAGTTGTTTATTATTAATGTATATAACCTTATATAAGTCATGTGGCCGAACCGTAGCTTATTAGGAATAAAATAACAATTAATAATATAATATTTGTTTTAAAAACTATTTTATGTCAATTTTGACACTATTTGGTAATTGATTTTTGTGAAAATCATAACAGAAATATTAGTTCTAAAAAAGTTAATTAAATCAATAATAACATGTCATATTAACCTATAAAATTATTTTAATTCATAAAAAGCCTCAAATTACATTTATTTGGTTATTTATAACATCAATTATGTCAATATTTCATTAAGAAAATAATTACTGCATCATCATTGTGTCATAAATAAATTATATTATTTAATGTCTAAACATTAAAAATAAAATATAATTATGTAGGAAATATGTTTAGCTTTATAATTAATATTTACAGTCGAATTTATCTTATGTATAACCATATATTAAAAATTATTTAGTTATTAAACTTTGATTTTATCTATTTTAACCCTTCTTTAAATAAATTAATAATAAATGTCCTAATCTAATCCATGTGAGACTAAATGGTCATATTTTATTCCTAAGGTTGTTTTTGGTCGAACTACACTTATATAATAGAATTAGGACATGTTTTAGGGTAATAATAATATCATTTTTACCCTTAATTACCCAATTTACTTTTAACTGTGGTAAAAAAAAGTAAAAAGTTACTACTCACCAAAAATTATTTTCATCTCATTGAACCACATTTTAGTCCTTGATATTAACCGTATCTCTCGGATTTTCGAAATTCCACTCACAGAAGCGGTAAAATTAAGTTTTATGTGAATTTGGAAATTCTCCTAGGAGGTGGGTAAAAGACGGTGAAAAGTTCAATAAAATTTTTATATATCTAAAATTATTATAAAAAGACTCCAATGAATTTCATTGAACTTATATAGGTATTATGTATCAATTTTGACCTAAAATAAATTTAAATAAAATAAATAATTATTTAAATAAAGGTCGGTGTTTAAATAGTAACCCAGTGTTTTCACTATTCATCAAAAATTGAATGTTTTCAGAAAAATATCAAAATTTCACCCTAGGCTAATTTCGATATTCCGAATCCAAAAAAGAAGTCCATTTTTGAAAAATAAAATTTACAAAATTTCAAAAAGTGGGTATTACTATTCATAACGGTTAGTTTTAATAATATTTTAATAGCATATCGTTGTTTAGTGAAACTCAGTATTGCGTATGACGCAAGCTATCGAGGAAGGTCGTGATTGCATGTAAAGAAAGCCAAGCCAGTGTTGTGTGTAGTGAAATATTTCTTTGATGATTTATATAACATAAAAACAAAATATTTCTCATAAAAGTTTCGGGTGTTACATGCATGATCTGGATTTCAATACAGTGATATTCATGTTGGAAATCTGGAAACATTATCTCTTTGGGGAGATGTGTGTAATATATATAGATCATAAGAGCCTCATGTATATATTCACACAAAAAGAGATGAATATGAACAAATAAATATTATTAGTGCAGATTAAGGACAATCATATCTCAATCTATTATTATTATAGAAATGTAAATATTAAGGAAGATCCTCTATGTATAAACAATTAAACAATTTTACCATTGATGAGAATCAAGATGGATCACATGACATTAGACATGAAAAGGATGGTCATTGAAATCCTAAATGAAGGAACATAATAAATCCTATCACAAATTATTTTTCAACAATCCTTTATAGAATAGAGAAAGTGTGATCAAAAATATTACGTGGGAATTCAAAATAATGTGGAATATATAAGAAAAGGGAAATCCATGGAGTTCAATGTTAATGATGAATGGGTTGTGAGCTTTGAGTCTTGACTATGTGTACTATCAAATCTGGAGTTAATGAAGCAGATATTGGATGATTCAAATAGTTTAACCATCTCTATACATCTTGGAATCCAACAGATCTCTCTGGATCTCCATGATAACTATTGGTGGGAAAATATTAACAAAAATATCAAATAATATTCTATGATAAGTCTTGCATTTCTATAAGTGAAATAATAAATAAAATTGTTTAAGGGGTTGATGAAACCGTTACCCATTCCTATATTGATATGGGAAAACATATCCATGGAATTTTTTACTGGTCATCGAAAAATATCAAGATTAAATAATGCTATATGGGTTGTAGAATATCATCTTACAAAGACTGCTCATTTAATTTCAATTCAAGAGGACTTTTTACAAAATAAACATGCAAGGATATACATTTGATATGTGGGGAGGATGCACGGAACAACACTCTTGATTGTATCTGATTTTGAACCAAGATTTATGTCAATGTTTTGGAAGAGCCTCCAACATGATCTAAATACTAAAGTAAAATTTAGAATTACTTATCACCCTCAAAGTGATAGCTGATTTGAGTAGAATATCTAGACACTATAGGACATGTTGATATCATGGTCTATTGACTACAAAGTAATATGGGATCAATATCTTTATATGGTCATGATCTCATACAAAAATATTTTCCAATAATGCATCTAAATTGATCTTGATGAATCCCATTATAGGAAGAGGTTTAGGAAACCTGCTTTCTTTTCTGAATTTGGGGAAGAAATTGATAGGACCTGAAATGTTCAAGGAAATGATGGAGAAGGTCTGGACTGTTCAGTAGCACATCAAGGATGATGAGTTTCAAATAAATAGAAATGATGATAATTGTAAATAAGCTCAAGAGTTTGAGGTTGGAGATAAGGTATTTCTATACATATCACCATGTAATAATTTCATGATATTTGGAAATAAGGGTAAACTTATTCCAAGATACATTAGTCTATTTGTGATCCTTGATCAAATCAGAGTGGTGGCCAATAAACTAGAACTTCCACCTAACATGACATATGTTCATAATGTGTTCTATCTATCAATCTTGCTGAAATACATACGAGACCCCTCACTTGCACTAAATCAAGTAGTGGGACAATTGGATAATGATATTATATACGAAGAGTAGCAAATGATGATCTTAGATCATATAGACATGGTTCTATGAAATAATAAAATGAACCTGTTCAAAGTAATATAGAGAAACCAAATGTTTGAAGAAGATACATGGGAACCAGAGGAGGTGATGAAATAGAGTTTCCATTATATGTTTTATAGTGTAAAAATGGTACTTTTTGGAAGATATTTATGAATACAGGAATATTCTAATAACATAAGAATTTCTATATAAAATTCTACATGTGGTTGAATTAAATATCTTATTATTTTTATGGTTATTTAAATAACATGCACTTCATAGTTTTATTATTTCCTATCAAATTTAAAATTACGTTAAGAATCATAATTTGTGATAATATTTTCATTAAACAGTGATCATATTATTAATAAAAATATTGGGTTCTGGCAAGTCCAATTGGGATAGACAAAGAAAATGATGGCCTCAACCAATAGCATTCTACCCCATGAAACCTATTTATCAAATCTACAATGGAAGATAGCATCACGAATATTTTCCCTTAACCAACCCCAATCTAATATCCAACTACTAAAGTATGATTGAAAATATTTACAGGAGAATTTCTTGATCATGGATATCATGGACCAAATGATGTACACCGAACAACTCAATGAATGTCTCACTAGCATGAACCTTACCCTTAAGATGTTTTCTAGTGTAATAATGGTATATGAATCAAGACACTAATAATATGAATATTTATATATTATATAATAATGAATATAATTTCATCTTATTGTTACTTTATAAATGATTTTATTTTTGATATAATAAAAAAAATTATATTTCTGGGTAATATTCAAATTCAATTATGGAATTTATTTTGATGAATTAATTTATTTTTGCAATAGATAATATTTTAATATAATATTATTATTAAATAATTTCTATTAAATATATATTATCATATAATTTATATGAATTCAAATGTAATCTTTATAAGGGTTCAAAAAAATTTATTCTCAAAAAACACATCGATTATCAACAAATATTAATTATTATATTAAAATTGAAAATACAAATTTTTAGAAAATTATTTGGATCAAATAAATATTAATTTTGGAATAATATTGTTAAAATTTTCAAATGGTGATTTTATCATAATATTATAAGATAGTCTAATTTTAGGGTAAAAATGAAATATAACATTAATTTATTATGAGTATTATGAAATCAAAATGATAAAAAAAATGAGTTAATAAATAACAAATACGATATCCAACACTAGATCTTTGTTTCCCCTTTAAATTGATGTGATTTAATGTTTATTTTATTAATTTTATAAAGCCTTTATGAACCCTCCAAATCCTATAATATATTTCATGTTTTAAAAATAATTTCCTTAAGAACTTGACTCACTTACTCATCACTAACGGTAATATTTTAATAATTTCATCCCTTGAAAATATAAAATAGTTAAATCCACCAAATATAGGTATAACCCCTCGTAAAAAATGATGATAATGTTTTTTATGTTATTGAGTCTGAAACATATGTTTGAGAAATAATAAAGAACTCCCCTCTATTTTCTAGTATATATCCACCCAATATCAAGTTTCTATTCGATCAGAATCATTAGAGAACGTCCTTAATATTCCCTCCTCTCTCTAGATTTCTCCCAAGGCTCCCAAACCTCAAAAGAATCCACTATCGTTCTTTTGGAATCACCCTCTCAAGGTAATAGATCTTTTCCATCTATTCTATATTATAGTATCTTTATCATTTATTGTCTTTTATTTCCAAAACCGAAGGTTGGGATATTATTTTTTAGATGAAAATTATTTTCAATTTTGTTCTCAATAATTATAGACTAATTTATCTCTCAGTAGTCATTTTTTATTAATAATTGTTTACTCCTGTTATACAATCTATATTTCACCATGATTATCTATGCCAAACAATTATTTTGTGTATACCCTTTCCCATTTCCTATCAAGCGTGTTCAAATTAATGATGTTAGACTTTTTATATTAGGGGAAGAAATGTATTTATTTCACATTATGTGATCATGTAATGGAGTGTGATGATAAATTATTCCATGTTGTAGGATCTATGTGGAACAATTATGCATGTGAATGAAATGAAAAGTGATGGTTGTTCCTATAATTATACATCACTCTAACTCACTTGGTATTGTTTTAGTCTCGTGGGATTTCAAACAATGTATTAGGTAGTGAACCTAATTCATCATAGGGATTTTTTCATCATGATGTCCTGGTGTTTATCCATGACCTATGATTATGATTTCTTGCTTATATTTCATACCACATATCTATATAGTATTTATGTTATCATGATTTTCCAGGCCTCATTGGTCATGTTCATGATTCTCACCCATTTTATGTTCCATTGAAATTCCTATTATCTAATAGGTATTACATTTTTCATGATATGAGTTTTTTATTCACATAACAGGCATTAAATATCACCTTTTTCTTATTTATGTCCCTAAGATATCCCATAAAATTTTTTGTACTATGGAATATTATGATCCTTTTAAAAACATTTTTAGTAATGCGGAATTACCCCTTGTATTGAGTTGTTGTGTAATGTACCTAATTACCAAAATATTGTAGACTAATCAATATTAGGGGTTGTGTTATGTGTAATCTTAAATAATAAATCATATCTTAGTGTGTAATAAAGACACAAGTTTCATATAATTGACTATACAACTATGGGAAATTTTTTCTAGATAGGGCATGTTCTTTTTTTAAAAATGATCATTGTGATACCATGAATTTTATTTCCATTTTATACGATATATATAATAATTTTTTTAATTTATATTGATTAAAAAATGAGATGTAATAATGTTTTATTTATTAACCTCATTCTATTTTATAAAATTCTAAAACAACATACCATATAATTTGGAATATCCTCTTGAATGGATATTCTAGTGGTAAGGATTTATATTTTATATCTTATAACATATAATATGTCCAAAAATATTACTAAAAATTATTTTTCTAGGAGGTCATGAAAACTATATTAACACGAAATACGTTGATTTGTTGAGTGGACTCCCCAATCCTAAAATACTGATAATATATTTCTTCAACACATTCCTATTAGTTGAACCATGTCTTGTGGAGGTATTAAATTAGTTAGTCTAACTAGTTTATTTCAACTTATTTCTTGAAACACCCCGTCAATTGAAATGACCCTAATAAAGGCTATACAATTACTTTGATCTATAGTTTAATTTTAAATCATGTAATTGGAAGACTTTATAGCATAATATATACTTGAGGTGTTTTTTTATATACATAAATATTATTAATTATCCCTTTTACATATTAGTTAATATTATATGGTTTTTACAAAATTAATTAACCATGATCCTATAGATTAATTTACACATGATCTATTTAGTTTATCCAATCATGAATACTTATTAATTAATTTACTTTATATGAACACCAATATTCATACATGTCATTAATAATAAATTTACCATACAAAATTAAAAATAAATAAATATATTTCATGATTAAGAGCATTGTTGTTGGAAGGATTGTTAAGAATATGATAACAGAACCCATGATCCTAGGTGAATAACTCCTTGAACCAGGCATGGTTAGAGTTTCATCAATTCACATATTGTCCAATAAATCATTTTGGATGGTTTAACATTGAATAAGGTTCTTAAAAACCCCCTCTATTTGGAGTCGCATCATTTACATGTTTGTAATCACATGTATATAGGGGAACCAGGGTTATAGGGTATAAAAATGAAATAATGGGCATACATGCCTATACATAATAAACTGGGAAGGATGACTCATATTCCATCATATTAAATTTAGTATAACTATATAATATAATAAAACAATTAAATAATACCTAAAATAAATATAAACTCAACCTATACATAGGTTAGTGATGATTTCAATTATCTATTAATGAAACCACTACAAATTTATTAAACGTGGATAACATTCATTCAAATTTTTTAATTATAAAGATAATATTTATAAATTAATAAATTAATTATCATATTTATAAATTATTTATATTATCATAATTTTTAATCAACAAGCCTTGGAGATAACCATTAAGTATAATTTTAAATAAATCATATAACTTATTTTAATTTCAAAATTAATACAAACATGACATTTACAGAGAATGAAGATGATGTGTACCCTTTTAGTTGTTATTATTTTCTATCATGGATTTAACACAAAATTTACTAGAGGTAATATAACATTTAACCTTCTTCTCAACATGGAATGTAATGTCACTGACATGGTGTGTGACATCACACTATATGGTCTTTTTTGTATTGTGAACTTACATAACATATAATATAAACTTAATGTTGTGATATTATATTATTTGTAGTTAGTTGTGTCATTCCTTGCATTTTTCATGATGTCTATGACTACATAATGATCCATTAATACATTATCATGAAATCATAGTAATTTTGACGAAGTAGATATCATGTATGACAACTGTAATAACAATTTAGTTCTGTAATATTACATCAAAAATAATTAATTAATCATTTAGTGTCTTAAATAAAAATTTGAAATCAGTCAGAGTGTATTCTATCTTATAAAGCCTATCAAACAATGATTACACCAAGTACACATTCTGGGGTTTAGTTTTAATACTATAATTAAAAAAAATTATTTTAAATTCACATAGTATGACAAGACCCAGGGTGTACACCACATTAATGTGTATGAATCACATGGAATCTTCAACCTTTTATTTTCTATGTACTTCATTCTATATTTGTCCATACAAAACACCTATGAATTCAACATGTTCTCTATGTGAACATTTATGCTTTACACGAAACATATTCCAACTATATGAAATTTAATCACAGTTTTCCCATTTTTCTATAATGTCAATATATACATGGTGTGTAATAAAAACATGCTCAAGAATATGACAATAAAATTTCCATGATTCTTGTGGGGCCCAACTATGCGGAGTTATGTTGTGTGTACACCGTATATATGTTGTGTAACCCTATAAAGGCGTGTTCCATCCACATATTCAATACATATAATGTAATGATGTTTCTTATTTTTCTCCCACACAACATACCATATTTTCCTCATCTATTCATGGTGTAGTGAACATGGGTAAATTCCATTTTCTTTTCAATTACAAACTGTGTAGCCCTGAATTCCAAAAAAAATCTCCATCACCTATAAATTAAATCATTAAGTATTCTACATCTGTTACTGGCCTTCTCTTGAACATATAAATGCGAATAATTATAATATCTCAAATTTAATATTAAAATGATAAACTAGAAATGAAAATCTAAACATAAAATTTGTAATCCAATTTCATATTAATAAATATTTATAAATATTTATGTTAATGTTTTTATTCAAAATAATGGATATTGGGCATTATAATTAGTTTTTTTCATACCTAATAATATATTTAATTGATTTATTTCCAAAAACCCCTATAAACCAGATGATAGAAAACCATTAAAATTTAAAGAGAGGATTATCTAGAATATAATCTATAATTAATTTATATAGATATGAATTACCTCTACAATGAATTAATTCTTTATTATCAAATCTATAGACCATTTCTTCCCATAGTGTCGTTATGATTAAATATACAAGGATAGAATCCCACTTGTATCCTATGAATGTGTTCCAATAATCATTGATCATCATCATTGAAAACTAGGGTGCTAGAATGGAGGATCCAAAATACTATCATCATTTAACATTTTTTAAAATGATAATCATTCACAAATTGAAAACTATATGTTTTCTATCATAATATTGAGTGGGAAATAGAGTAATGATATTCCCTAAAATTGATAATCCCTCTATAGGGCATGATAAAATTTTCTAAAGAGACATTTTGTACACAAATAATAATTTCACACACTCCAAAAATGATATAATATGTTTTATATTCTTATGTTATAGAATAATTTATTATAAAAAATCTCATTACCAATCCTTTATTTTAATGTGAATCCTAATCGGAATAATAATATTATTATTATAATTATTTCCTTGATGTGAAATAAAACCACATATTATATAAACATCATTTCAACTAGACTCCAAATTTTTTCCATCATTCATTCATTATATTTATCAAACCTTGAATAAAAATATTTTATTAAATAAAAATTGACATACTATTATCTATGAAATAAATAAATAAATATTATATTCAAAAAATTAAAAATAAATATTAATTTTATATTCCTGAACCCAAATAATTAATTATTTTCTACCTTATATTAGAGTCCATGTAGGTCGGTACAACTAGGGGTTTTGAATTAGTGGTTCACTCTTTTTTTGAAATTATTTTCAATTATACCTCTTGGATTATTTAAAGTCTCATTCCTCTCAAATTTTAATTAACTAAAACTCACATCATATAAAATATAAATTGAGAAATAATAACAAAAAATTATTTACAGGGTTTGACCATAAAAACGATTTATACTAGACGTAAATGTGGATACACTAATGAGCTTCCTAGTCCTATTAGTATATAGTCCCACTATTCTTATACTCAAGTTTCCCACTATAGAAATAAATATTACCACTACCCACTACCAATAGGTATCTATTATATAATATAAAATATCAACACCTTTTTGTGGTTTCATTAACTCCACATGAAATGTATCATCCTCCTAAATCCCACTAGATTAGAAGTTCAACACATCCTCGTTCCTCATGAAAATTAGTATCCAATGATCATGATACTGATTTAAAATTTTACTCACCTTCTATAGATCACCGGTCATATTAATCTTCATATGATACAAAAATACTCATAACATATATGTCTCACATTCCTTGAATGGATCCAGGATTTATTCTTCTTCTCACCATGATAAAACAACGTATCAGGTTCACATGTACTCAATTCTCAAACAAACAATATTTATTATATTTTTAAATATATATTAACTACGTAATTTTTGAATATTAGTTTCAAAAATTATAATTTTTGAATATCTAAAATCCCCAGAAACCAAAAATATCATCTCTTTAATTTGGTTAACAAAAATATAATTTTGTTATATTATCTAAACATTTTTGAATTATCAATTACCAACCCCATTTAATTCTATATAACTATGGATATTTCTATATTCAAAACTGGACAAGATCCAAATTATTTATATTCAATTTTAATTTAGCACACATGTGAATATTCCAAGTTGATCATCCACATAGAACTCATCTCAGCAATCCATCGTGAATCATCATGGGTCACAAAATATGTTTTGATATTATCTCCATGAAAATTTTTCCAACAACATAACCTAGTTTATCCACAAAATATAAGAATATTAATTATCTTTATTGATAGTGTCTCACTCTAATCAAGATACTCTCTTTCTAAAATCCATTAACGGTCTTCTTAGGTATCACTCAATTTTTCTTATATATGGGCATGATCAACAGAACCTTGTTATTGAAGGTAACTATGAGATATTTTCCTTATACTATCCATGAAAAAGGCATGAACTAAGTTATGTAATCCGGGAGAATTACAAAATAGAGGGGATGGATATTTGGGTGAAGATGAATGTGAAAACCTCAAGATGTGGGGTTATCATGATGAATGGATGTAGGCTACTGGAGATTAGGCTATTAGTAATTGACATCAATATCAGGTGATTCTGTTTTGAAAAAAATATATGGGATGATCTGGATAGATGGAAAAATATTCTCGCAGATTAAAGGACTTTTGGACTTCAATGGGAGTGAGGAAGTTGTGGAACATATGTTCTATTGGAAAAGACATTCTGAATCGGCTGATGATAGTTTTTAATGACCCTATTTCATTGACATAGAGATTAGGTGACCATACAACATGGGTTATGACCTCAGGATGGATTGGTGAACTTTGGATTATTCATCACTGAAAAGAAATGAATTGGGATTGGGACCTTAGTGGCAATGACTAGGGCTAGTGATTGAAAATAAAGGGGGTGATAGTGGTGATCCACAAAAATACGAAGCCCGATCCAATAGAGTGAATGAATAAGTTTTTGACGACTAGTTTCTTGGTTTTTTGGACTAATTCACTGATGACCTTGGGTAAATGTGAAAAATTCTTTGTGGTTTGATTATAAGAAGAGGAATAAAAACACCAACATCAAAATTTGGGGTATCAACAATGATCATAGCATATGAGTGGGTGGTGATATTAGTAACTGGATGACTTTAAAAAATTTGTTTTTTCAATAGGCTATAGTCTAGTAGGGATTAGTTTGGCTGAAGAAATCATATTTTTGAAAAGGTATGATCATAGGACATGTTGCAAGATATAGAATGGAATGATCAGGATGCGACCTTTTATTGTGCAGTGGGATTTTGATTTCTATCAATAAGATGGTTAGGAAATCAGGAAACATATTATGGGAATTCAATGAGTCATTTTTATGTGGTATATTCTTATCTGGGGTAGATGGGACATGATCTTTTTGAGTATTCATGTCCCATTTTTTATTTTTTCGGGGGTTTTTCAATGGTACTCTTTTGGGTGGTTCTATCTGAAAATTTTTTGTTTGGTGGTGCTCAAATGCCAAATTATTTGTGCTGTTATGCAACAATTCTTATTTTATTGATACATTTTTGGACAGAGAAGCCGTGCAGATTCAAAAACATCTTAATTATTGGAATATTAATTCTAAATTGTTTTTGATTTTTTTCATTATATTAAATATATATTTTTTCATTATCGATTTTTTCATTTGTACCCAACTATATCTAACTTCACTATTTTCATAGGGTATAATGATTTCTGAAATTTTTTATGGAGTTCATTTATACCTTATAGAATTTTACCCTATGGTAGTAACCTATGAAGATCTTGTGGCCTTATAAATCTTATTTGTACCATATGAAAATTTTATCAACCATAAGATTTCAATTGTAGGGTTAATTCCTTTTCTATTTCAATTATTTTGTATAAGATATAACTTATGGAGTCATATAGATATAACCTATTAAGATCGCCATTTTACCTTATAAAGTAATTATGGTTCCTTCCATTCCATTATCAATTTAGGTACAGAAAATATGGAATTCAATAAAATATTCTCAATACCTTTTTAACTAATTCTAATACCTTTTTATCCAGTTCAACTCATCTCAAATTATTCATGAAAGAAAATTATTCTCCATATTTAATGAAATATCAATTATTTATGAAATATAAAAACTCTATATAGTTTCCATTATTTGAAATAATAATATATAGAAAATGATTCACACTAAGAGTTTTCCTTCAAACTATATTCTTATTGTATTAGATAATGTATCCTTTATTAGTAAATATATTTATCTTTATCTATATATCAATAATCCTCATATTTAAATGCTTTAATTTTATTATTTCCATCCATGTTCATCCAGAAAAGAAACACATTTCTTTTTTTCTTTTTTATTATAAGACATTCATCCTGAATAATAGATTTTGACTTTCCATATTTACATCCTTTTTTATAAAAAATATATTTTATTCATTTATGAACAGAAATTACAAACTATATATTTGTTAATATACT
Organism: Viscum album; assembly: GCA_963277665.1. NCBI lineage: Eukaryota > Viridiplantae > Streptophyta > Magnoliopsida > Santalales > Viscaceae > Viscum > Viscum album. The sequence continues at coordinate 322,334,715 of OY728165.1, read as the reverse complement.
CATCATTTCATCACTAATTCCAATTAGTTCATATCCCCTTATTGAAAGTAAATGAAAAGAGAATACCGGTATTATATTATATCATCTTATTCATATTATTTCTAGACATCTTCATCTCCCCATTTTATTCAAAATCATAGCCTGATGCAAATTTGAGAGAAGGATTATACCACAAGAATTATTAAAAATTATACTTTTTTTAGCAAACTTTATATCAATGTAGGCCGACCTAGTGTATAAAACAATAGTGATATAACTATACCAATCAATTTTATCAATAAAAAAATAGTTGTTGATACCATTTTCAAATTATTTCAAATTTCTATTCTTAGGGATTTTTATAAGCAGACTCTTCGGGATGTGTATACCATACAATATTCTTCACAAAGACTTCAAAAATATCAAATAATGGATATATTTACTACCCCATTTTCTCATTTTTCATAAACCAACACTTCTAATTCATGGACTTGTTTTATATAATCATAAATAATGTATTAATGTCAGATTTTGTACCTCATTTTTTATTTTATGAGGTTATCTAGAAATTAAAATTTTAAATAGTTTGTGATATTTTGACAGATCTGCCTCATTTTTTCTCCCATTAAAGAGATGAACTCATATCCCAATCCTTATGGAATATAGAACTATAAATAGAGATCTACTTCTTTTCTATCCAATAATGACAGTGTCATCCACCACCTCTAATTCCCTGTATATTTGCATAAAATAAGAAAAATAATTTAATTAGTAGGGACCACTTAATTCAATAACTGTTACTACATTGCTTAAGATTTAAACTCAATCATGATTTATTGTTACCATAGTCTAAAAATTTGAATATTTATCCATTTATTCCTTCCTATCATGAGAGTTACCAGATTACATGCCCTTTTGCTTCCCTTTAACTACTTCATAATGTGAAATAACAAGGCTGAGAGATTCAATTAAACCATGAATTATTTGTCCTCGTAATCTCCACATTGAAATATATCCTTATTTCTCCTTTCCGATCATGATTCTAACTAGATTTCATGCCCATTTTCATCCATTGAACTACCTATTTTGTGAGGTATTTGTTTTTACATTAGTCAAAAAATAAAATTCATTTCCTAATGCTTTCACTAGATTTCTCATCAACTCTTATTGAGCTAAAATGATGCTTATATGGTCTATCATAGCGTGTATATCATGTTCACATATTACACATAGTTTATATTTAAATATACAGTAACAACCTATAGATAACATCCCACATTCCTCTATATTCCTAAGTGAAATCACTTCATTTCAATTGGAAGTATTTCTAGTTTTTACTCTTTCCATTTGATTATCTATTTCGATCTTATCTATAGAAGATTCTAGGAAATTTTTCTTATTATTTTCTCCTTCTTTAGATTTATCATATTCATTAATTTAGTCATAGTTTAATATTACTTTACACCTTTTTTCATTTTAATATAATTCCCATTTATACAATTAGAAACCAATCTGTGTTTGATAATCATGAATTCCTCATACCTATGGCATTATCCTCTAAATTTTCCAACATGTTATTTTATAGGACCAAATATATTTTCGGTTAATATTATTGTGAAAAAATCATTTTACACATATTATTAAATAAGTTTTAATATAAAAATAAATTAATTACAATCTAAAGATATTTATTTCTAGAGTCATTGGAATAATATGTTTATAATAAATCAAAGTGATACTATAATAAACAGCCACTATTTTATTCTCCATGAGGATCACAAAAATAATTTTGATCTGTTAAAAATAAATTAGATAACTGAGGATAGACATAGATATAGTGGGAGATCTAAAAATAATAATAAGGAATTAAACATGATAAGGAAACATGACATGTGAGTCAAAGGAATAACATTATATCATAAAAATGATCAAGGGTAATCACATGGGAGAATAATATAAATATCAATGTATCAAAAGATAATAGAATAAGAGTAAATGTTGCAGAATTATATGGCATGACATAAACATGTGTCAATGATAAATTTCTAGTCAATATCACAAGGTGGGAAAGGTCCTATAATAGATTAGGTTTACTGCCTAATCCCATAAATGACGCCTCATGAGGCAAAATCATTACCTAAAAAATTTCAATTATATATACTCACACACATCATAAAATTTTATTGATTATATATTCCCTCAAAATTAATCCAATCATTAGATATAAACATAATTAATACTCATGTAAGGAAATGGGATGCATAATCCTGTCTCATATCAAATTCAATGGAAATTTTTTAATGATGGAATTTTAAAGATGAACATGAGGCATGAATTTTCCATAAAATTAAGGGATAATAATATAGGTATATATGTGAAGGCATATATACATAATTTATAATCATTCGATAAACTTAAAAATTATCTTCGTTGATGAATATATTTTTAAATGGTTACATGGAATATTTCCGGTGGTAGATAACCTTTTCACTTTGAAATTAAATCTTTAAAATCTAGAAATTTTAAACATATTATAGAAACAACTTTACATAAAAAATATAAAAGGGAAAATATAAATAAATAATTAAATAATTGAGTGGTCTTGATGATTTTTAATTCCATATATGTCATATAAGATAAAAATCATTCCTTTTACAATGTTGTAAAAACTTTGAAAATTATATTATTCTAAAAAATGTAGATTACATTAAAACTATTTTAAATTTTTTAAAAAAATAGTAAAAATTTATTTAATAAATCATTTTGATAATGTAAAAATTATACCAAATAGTATTATTAGAAAACATAGATATAGAATAAAAAAATTTACTAATGAGAGAAATTAAGTAAACTTTAATTAGAATCATTTTATAAATAATAATTATTAGAAATGATATTAAAATAATTATATTACTTGAAAAATAAAAGAATAAACAAAATGTAATAAAATAAAATTGTTTCATCCTACAATGATCATATACTTTTATACATTTTAAATTCAAGCATAAACAATCCTGATAAAAAAGTGATCAAAACATAAACCCTTACAACTTAGGTATCTTTTGAATCATAACTCCAATACGTAAGGTAAATAAATTTTAACTAAAACTATCATGATTTTTTTTATTATTTATGTTATATATAATTTTGAATTATATACACCATTATAAAAAATTATGTTTATAATTGATCTTGGGTCTCAAAGAATGATGTTTTCAGAATGTACCCTTACCTCGGCTATAGACATTATCATATCAGTATTTTATCTCTAGTATACTACAAATATATATACTATTTTTATCATAATATATTTATATTTTTTAAATAAATTATACTTAATCCAATTAATTAATTTATAAAATGAAATAGTTAATTACTTATTCAGTTATGTCCACATCCTATGTTTTGAGGATCCTAAGTTAATAATTTCAAAACTGCATCTGTGTGTTTACCATGGTCAAAGGGGTCATTATTCCATATTCTATATAATAATAAATAAATAAATTATTATTATTATTTTTATACATTAATTTTAATTTTAATACCAACCATGGAAAATGGATCTGAAAAATGAACTATATTACAATCGGGGGTATGGTACGCCGTACGTGAAAATGAGTAACGTTTCCATTTCTGAACGATCGTGATGGAAAGAATATAATTGTTATTTGATCAGTAAGATTTTGATAATTATATAATAAATAAAAAATTATTTATTTATAAATACTTACATCATGTACCATCCATGAGACACATTAATAAAAAACGAATCACATCACTTCGTGAGGCGGTAGTCCGCTATACACATGCACAACATTGTCATTTTCTCAGGGATTCTATGTTATGAAAGATTATTTTTTAATAATTTTAAATAATTATTTATATCTCATTAATATAATATATTAATGTTTAATCCACCATTACAAACATCTGTGAGATGAAATTATGGAAAAAAAGAAAAGGTTCATGAGGCGATAGTCCACCATACAAACGAAAGACAGTTTCATTTCCAAATTAAAGTATGAGGGGGTGTATATAGATTATTAATTTAACATAATGTAAAATAAGTATTTTTTATATACTAATGTTGTCATATAATCTTTAATGAATTATTTTTCATGGATGTGGAAGAATAAATAAAACAATAATTCACTGTTCAAAACAACACCTCTTTTTTAGACCACCTTTTTAAGATTCTACCTAATGCCTCTATAGAATGGATTTATGGTACAAAAAATGACTCTAGAAAGTGGATATACACATAAAGAAGATATTTGGGTTGGTATCCTCTAAATTACATGGCTTTATAAGTGTAAATATTAGAAGGAATTGTGTGCCCTTATATAAGTAGGGGAGGGGAAGCACATGAAATTTTTGAAAAGAAAAAGTTAAACATGTATTTAACACATCAAAAAGACTAATAAATTTTACATTATTGAACATTAGAATTTTTAAAGGCCAAATATGTTCATAAAATAGGATTTGGAGATGCTTTTATTCCATTTTAACCATTATATTTTTATTTTAGTGCCTAGTAAACCCATTTTAACCTGAACCGCGATAATTATTTTTTATTATTTTTAATATTAATTATTAATATAATTTAAAATTGTTATATAATATCAATTTTTATGATTCTCCATACGGAATCCATTTTTATGAATTTTATTCATTTAATTTTCACAATTTAATTTAAAATGAATTCTATAGATGTGATGAAAGACATTTTTCCAAAAAAAATGTTTTCTTAAGTATATATTGTTTTTATATCTATATTAAATATTAAATTGATTTCAATTCCATAAATTTTTTTATTAATAATACAAATTAAATTATTTTACATTGAAAAAAATTGTATAAAATATAACATTTTAAATTGGTTATTCGAAATAGTAGTTAAAAACACAATATTTGTCATTATTACATAAAAAATTAAACATTTTAAAAAAGTCAAAAAAATTAATCCTAAGAAAATTTTTGAATATATATTCCAAAATTTTTGTTAATTTCATCAAATAAATTTTATAATAGTGGGAAAAATTAATGTTATTATTTTTTCCAAAAAGAAACAAAAATGAATATTTTGAGAAAAGAGTATTATAAAATCCTTCAGAGACTTAAAGAAAATTAAGTTCTTATTTAACAATATATTTTATATATTTTATAATTAATTTATTAAATTTTGTTATTAATATTCATATAACCATGTTTGGTAGCTATGTTATGAAGATCATCTTTATATAATAATAAATTAATAGTATATCATGATTTATTTAAACTCAGAGTTGTATATTGTATTATCTATCAAACATAGTACTATTATTGAAAAGAAACGGTGTTAAAATATAACCCTATTAAATTAATTTCCTTATCATAATTTTTATCTTCTTCTCAGTAAATAGGGTTTTTAAATTCCAAAATTCATTTTTGAAAATAACCACATCATAAAAATGGTGAGTAAAAATTCCTCTAAAAAATATGGACAGAGGAAAAGACATGAAATCTTAAATAACATAAATCTAGGTTTACTCAAACGGATATCATTGGTGGGAAGTGAAAACATGGATTTTGAAAGAATGTACATTTATGATATAACATTATTCCATTTTAAAAATATAGGAGACCATGAATTAATCAAAAATTAATAAAATATTGATTTAAGATCATTTATCTAATGTGGAGTTATCCTTTTACCATCAAGATTAAAAACATAAGGTAATATACTTACATGAAAAATATAATTGAATACATTAGTAAAACTTCCTTACAATATCATATGTAGCTCTAAATAATGAGTGTTAATGATTAATTTTTTTTCATGAAGCACTAAAATTAACTTCTAATAGATCAAATGATTTAAAAAATGATAATAATATATTAAGATTTTATTTAGACATTAACCCAAAAAAATAATGGTTAGCACATTGTATGATAATTCCAAAAATGAATACATGTTCATATTAATCTACAAATCCAATGATCTAAATAAATCATTCCATAACAAAATAACATTAAATCCTACATAACCTAAACATTTAAGGATTTAATTTTATTATTCCCAAATAATATTCCATGTTAAATCAAAAATTAGACCCAAGGGTTACATAAACTTGAACCAAGTGAAGTATTACCATAAATACCATTAATAACCTTCAAACCTTAAAAAAATTTCAATGATTTGATCCTAAAATATGATTCCAAAAAAATATTTTTTATCAATAAAATAATTTATTTAAAAAATCATATTAATTATTACATATTGTAGGCAATGGTAGGAGTTCAAACCATAGAACCCTTAATTTATGGGTTCAATCCACATGGCATTTTAGATATAATAGGTTTTCACCTCACATGCAAGGTGACATTTTTATAAAAAAATTATTTGATTCCTTTAACATTTTAAAAAAATTTATGAACATCCTTAATATAAAATTAATAAAAAAATCATTTTTAATAACCAATGTCTTCTATAAAGCATAATTTTTCCCATAAAATCAAATTATCTCAATTGACTCTAATTAACAAAAAATAATGTATATATCAAATATTATATCTTACTATATACATGTTTTTTCCTAAAATATCAAATTTAAAAAATATATATATAGGTTATTAGTTCCATTAAACATATTCGTACAAATAGTTAATGAAAAACTACGGCATAATAATCCTTATAAGTTTCACAATTCCTATAACCAGCATACCATTAATAGAATTACATCAAGAAAACGATTTTGGAGTTTTGACATCTAAAAACATAAATCATTATACTTAATTTATTTTCATAACATAGGACCACAGGAATTAATCCTTATATTAGAGAATTGAATTATATAATTTCAATGTTTTCTAAATTAATTAAATTTTACTACTTTTGGTGTCGTATGTTGAGGTTTATTTATTGACATCTTTTTTACCATAATCATCAATTTTCATTGGAAAATAAGTTCGGTGTGCAATATGTTTCTACATGTAAGTCATCTTCTGGTAACATTAAGGAATTTTACATGGTTTTTCTTCCGTCATTTTTTACATGTATAAAATTTCTCCTTATTTTCATTCTCTTTTTTAACACTTGAACTTCAATGTGATTCCATCCTTATCTTCTTTGATGTGTTTAGAACTTCAACTATTTTCAGAATTTTAATTGTAATTTTAAATAGATCAATTTTAATGATCATAAGATATTAACTTCGATTCCCATTTTATTAGGCATATCATTAGGAAAATCATTAAATTTTCCATTACATTATATGTTGGCATGATTTCAACTATTTACCGTCATTATGTGAAAATAATAAAAGAGAAAAGATGATGATACATTAACAATAAAAAGGGGAAACTTTTATACCAATAATTGATAACTTATAAATGATAAGAATAACCTCACATATGAGTCTCTAGGTTTCAATATAGGTTATCCATGGTATTGTTTCCTAATTATTATTCTAACAAAATAATTTGTTCGAGACCTTTTTCATTATTAATAATGTGTTTAGTATTTTCCAAATAATATCATTCAGAAGTGTTAAACTAGGTGTACAGATGTAACATCCCATGGTTTTCTAAAAATAAATTGAAAATGCTTGAAATTTTGTTTAAGGTATATATTTATAAGTATACTTTAAACATAATTTTATTTCTTCTATGTTTTGAATTTCAAGAAACTGTCATCTACAATTGTGTTCAGTATGTTATTTAGAGTCTGATGAAACAAACTTGTTTTTTTGGTGAATAGTAACATGCCCTTATGAATAGTAATATGAATAGTAATATGACCTCATGAATAGTAAATAATATTATTATTTTATTTCCCCAAGGAAATAGGATAATGAGATCTTAATTAATTTTCCAATGTCACATAAAACTAATTTCACTTCAATATTGTTATTTTTCAAATTAACTGTGACCTTATTTAAAAATTAAATTAATAATATTTAGGAAGTTATTTTTGAAAACTGTAGTTCATTTTTGAATTCTACATGTCGAAAAATGGTTGGGGTAAATTTTAGGTATTTTTCTAAAACTCTTGAATTTTCGGTGAATAGTGAAATATGATAAAATACCGTATAATCAATTTATTAGTAAAATGCACTATTTATGACATAATAAGTGATGAAAGGCCACTTTATTAGAACTCACATGATATTTTCACTATTTAGGGACACTTGATTTGAGATTATTCATAGTCTTGATAAAAAATATTATAATAATAATTAAAATAATCTAAAATACCTCCCCCCCCCTCCACTATAAATATCACCCTCACTCCCCTCTTCCTCCCACACCTCTCAATCCTTGAGAATTGTCTAATTTATGCCAAATTCCCTCCCCAATCTTCTTCCCCACGTCCTAGAGCTTCTGTTCTCACCAAAAGACCAAAATCAAATCCCTTAAGAAGGATCTCAAGGAGAGGAGATCAAGAGGTAAACAACCTCTTTTATTTTCTTTCGTTTCTTTCATTTTTTGTTATTCTCTTCCATTCCCATTGTCTTGTGTTGGGGTATTTCATTAAATATTCCCCCTTACTGTCCATATCTTGTATTAATGATGATATATTCCATTACTCTCATCAATCTTTTTTTATGAAATTTTAAGAGACGTCGTTAGGCTGCCGAATTTTCGTGAGAAATTTCTCAAGATTTCCTTTTATTTCATGATTCGTTTTTCTTCTTTCCTCACTCCCTCTTATCCAAGAGACATGAAATCTCCAGAATCATGTATATTCATTGTGTTCTCATGATTATGGAAAATTCTTCATCATTATTCTTCTCCTCTTCCACTTATTTAAAGAATAAAAAAACATTGTCCATTTGTGTCGAATTACCGATATCGTGGACGATGTATTTTCAATTTCCATTAATTCTTTCAAGTCTGGTCATGAAACCATTTATATGGTTGAACCAGGTTATTATATATGTTTTATGAATCATATAATGTTCTGTAATTATTTTGTACTCATGGTTCTAATTTAAAAGTCAAAATGACATTGTTATTATCAAAGAACCACTTAAATGATCTAAATGAACATCATTAATGTTTTATCTAATGAATCATCCTCATATAAAGAAATAAAAGTGATAAATGGTGTAATTTATGGTACTGGAAATATGTAAATACTAATACATTCCAATTCTAGAGTTTCACTTCCAATCAACAAGAACGATTCATCATGAACCGATCGTGAAAATCACAAAAGAACTCACCCAAAATAATGCAAGGAACAAAATACTAACAATTAAGGGGTGAAATGAGGTTATGAAATGACCATATAATATGTTATAACCATTAACATATTTCTGTAAAATACTAATTACACTCTTTTAACTTTTATACAGGAGGTTTAAACAATTTTGAAGTAAGACAAGCCTAAGGTAAGGGAATTCTTAACCCGATTTCCATTCTTTGTGTTAACCTTCTACTTTATAATTTATGTGCTATTTAAATTGTTTTTGTGATGGGTTATGTTTATATTATGTTTCATTATGTTTATTTATAGAGTATATACATATTCCATCCACTCTATTAAGTCTCACTTCAATTATATTATTTTTATAAGGGACTTTTCTTCTAAAATCCTTCTTTAAAATTCTATTTTATAAGATTCAAAAGCAATGTTTTTATGCTATTTTTTATGTTGTATGATTATGTATTGGTTATTGGGAATTGTTTATGATGAAGGGTGGGACCTATATTTACCTCCAATGCATTGGTTATGAGTAATTTGGAGGTTAGTCGTATGGTTACTCCAAGTGTAACTGTGATGGTTACACAAAGTAAGGTAGTTGTGAGGGTTACAAATTATAAGGTAGCCAAGGTGGTTACAAGATTATGTAAGTAATGCACCAAGATACCTATATGATTATATTTATGTTTGTGTGGATCTTGTGTAAATCTCATGTTACACAAAGTATGTATTTATGGGTGGAAATCATGTCTTTTGAAAATGTTTTCATACGTCATGAGTATTCATGGACTAATGTGATTTTTTCTTCCTTTTCATACCGTACTGAGATTTTGTGCTCATCCCAAGTTTTTAAATGATTTTTCACAGGTTAATGGATGAGTAATACAAGGAAGGAAGACATTTTAAATGTTGAAGAATTGTCAAGGAGTCTTGTTTTAAGTATTAATGTTTTATATTCTGAGGAAAATGGAAACTGATTTTATGGTATCCACTATATAACAATGTGTAATGTTATGAATGTTTTGTCTTAATTATCGGAAGCTCTAAACTTAAAAAGATCCTCAATGTAAAAGGAAGTGTTTTCTTGAATAAATTCAAGATTATATATGTAATAAGTGCGGGTCTTTATAGTTGGTATCAGAGGATGGTAGAGATAACTTTAGGGGTTAAGGTGATGATAATAGAATACCATAAATAATTTTCACTCTATGTTTAATATGTTATAGAATTTAAAGATTACCATGTTGCTTCATCTAAGAAATTTTTGTTCAGAATGGTTGTCCACAGAAGGAACAGGGATGCTGAAGAGGAGAGGCACCGACAGAATGACATCCTTCCTGGTCTACAGCCCAGAATGGTAGGGATTCGAACCGAGAAGTCTGTGAAAGTAATGGCTCAGCTAACGTAGGCTATAAATGGTGGTGGCATCCATGCAAGAGAACCAATAGTGGTACCCCAACAGAACATGACAGTGGTGGAACATTTTATGAGACAACATCCTCCTGCATTCAATGGATCTTCTGACCTAGTAGCAGCAGAATGATGGATGAAAGCCCTTTAAAAGATATTTTATGTTATGGGATGTTCGGACAATCAAAAGGTAAGTCTTTACATTTATCGTTTTGAAGGGGAAGCTGGTCAGTGGTGGTCAATGGTATGGAATATCAGGGGTAGAGAGTATTTTGATGCCTTAGTGTGGGATGAATTTAAAAGTCTTTTTCTTGAAAAATATTTTCCTAAGGTTGTGCGACCTAGAAAGGAGAAGCAATTCCTTGAATTGAAACAAAAGGAGAAAGATTCAGTGGCTGTGTATGAAGAAAACTTCACCCAACTGGCGAGGTATGCTCCAAATCTTATTCTGGATCTCGATAGCAAAATCAACTGCTTTTAATCCGGATTGAAGCCAAGGTATCGAAGGGCGTTGGCCTCCCGTGAATTCAAATGTTATGAGAAACTTGTATGATGTGCTGAGAGGATAGAGATGGAATTTACTGACGATCACATGCATTTTGGAAACAAAGAGAAGAAGAGGTCATGTTGTCAAGAAATGGGTAAGAATCAACCAAAGAAATATGATGGTAAGAAAATCCAGTTTCCAGTTTGTGAAAAGTGTGGCAAAAAGCACCCTAGGGAATGTCTTATCAAAACTGGTAAGTGTTTTAAATGTGGTAAGTTTGGACATATGGCCCAAGATTGCAATGAAAATAATCCAAAGACTAATCCTGGTAGATAAACTGTAAAGTGTTTTAAATGTGGTGAGATGGGTCACTATGCAAATGCCTGTCCAAAGAGGGATCCAACTGATGAAAAGAATCCAGACTAAAAGCAGAAAGGTGTAGTTAGATCCATTGTGACTACGTCAGCAGGTGTTGGGCCATCCAATGAAGTTGTATCAGGTACTTTGTTTGTTCACTCAGATTTTTCTAATGTTTTGTTTGATACGGGGTCTACACATTCATTCATCTCTGAGAAATTTTCTAGTAGATTGGAAGTATCACCACAACAAATGAGACCTGAACTTATTGTTAAAACACCAGGGGGAAATGTTATATCAAAGAGGAATTATAAGAATATTTCTATTCTGTTATGTTGAAAGACTTTACCTGCAAACCTTTTTGTATTACCCTTATTCGAGTTTGAGGTTATTCTGGGGATGGACTGGCTTTCTGATTATCATGCTAAGATTGACTATAGAGCTAAAGAAGTTGTTTTTCAGAAAGAGTTTCAGTTTGTATACAAGAATGAACCCATAAAATTGATAACATATCAAGAAGCTGAGAAACCACTGAAAGATGGAAGTGAAAGTTATCTTGCTCATATTATTGAAAACAAGGGAACTATTCAAATTAATGATATACCAGTGGTAAATGAATACCTTGATGTTTTTCCTGAGGAGTTACCCAGTGTCATACCTGAATGAGAAGTCGAATTCACAATTTATTTAGTTCCTGATGCTAATCCAATTTCAAAACCCCCATATCGTATGGCTCCAATAGAACTTCTTGTATTGAAAAATCAGTTGCCAGATTTGCTTATCAAGGGCTTCATTCGTCCCAGCACTTCACCATGGGGAGCCCCTGTTTTGTTCATTAAAAAGAAAGATGGTTCCATGAGACTTTGCATTGATTATAGAGATTTGAATAATATCACTGTTAAAAACAAGTATCCTTTTCCTCATATTGATGACTTGTTTGATCAGCTCCAGGGAGCTCAGTACTTTTCCAAGATTGACTTTGGATCCGGATACCATCAGCAGAAGGTGAAGGAGGATGACATCCCAAAAACAGCCTTTCGTACTAGATATGGGCATTATGAATTTGTTGTTATGCCATTTGGGTTAACTAATGAACCTGCTGTATTCATGAATCTTATGAATAGATTATTTCATGAGTTATTGGATAAGTTTGTGGTTGTATTTATTGATGACATTCTAGTTTTTTCTAAAAATAAAGAGGAGCATGAAAAACATCTAAGGGTTGTTTTACAAACTTTAAAATAAAAGAAACTATATGGAAAATTAAGCAAGTGTGATTTTTGGTTGCAACAAATTTCTTTTCTTGTGAACATTGTTAAGAAGGATGGAATAATAGTTGATCCTGCCAAAACACAAGTAGTTGATGAATGGCCAAGACCCACAAATGTTATAGAGATTCATAGTTTTCTGGGCTTAGCAAGTTATTACCGACGGGTTGTTAAGAACATTGCACGGTTATCTTGCCCAATAACTAAGTTAACATGGAAAGAGGTTAAATTTGTTTGGACAAAGGAATGTGATGTTTCTTTTCAGGAACTAAAGAAGAGATTGGTGAATGATCTAGTTTTGGCCTTACCTTCCCAGAATGGTGAGTTTATCATCTATAGTGATGCTTCTTTGAATGGTCTTGGTTGTGTTTTGATGCAGAATGATTAGGTAATTGCCTATGCTTCGAGACAACTTAAACCTCATGAGCTAAATTATCCCACACATGATTTGGAATTGGCAGGTGTGGTTTTTTCTTTCAAAATTGGGAGTCATCATCTATACAGAACAAAATGCCCAATATATACTGACCATAAAATTCTTAAGTATATATTCACTCAGAAGGAATTAAACATGAGGAAGAGAAGATGGATAGAACTGATAAAGGATTATGACTGTGTGATCAATTACCATCCTGGAAAATCAAACAATGTAGCGGATTCCTTAAGTCAGAAAAATCATGCATCATTAACCATGCTATGTTTGGAACATGATCCCTTGATTAATTATTTGATGAATTTTGTCTTATAATTTGTTAGTGCAGGGAATATATCTGTTTTGTTTCAGCTTTCAGTGCAGTCTTCATTGTCAGACAGAATTATGAAAGCACGGAGGGAAGACCGTGAGCTACAGGAAAATGTAGAATTGGTTAAAATGGGTATGTTTCCAGAATTTAATCTTGATAAAGATTGTGTTTTAAGATTTTTAAAAAGGTTGTGTGTGCCTTGTGATTCCCAAATGGAAGAAAGAATTGTTGTTTGAAGCTCATAGTTCTCCATTTTTTGTTCATCCTGGAAGTACTAAGATGTACAGAGACCTTCGAGAGTATTATTGGTGGAATGGGATGAAAAGAGATATTGCTGATTTTACAATGAAATGTTTGACATGTCAGCAGGTTAAAGCAGAGCGGTAGTTATCGAAGGGGATGCTTCAGCCTTTTCCAGTTCCAGAATGGAAATGAGAGAATATATCCATGCATTTTGTGGTGGTACTACCAAAGACTTCTCGAGGTAACAATGCGATATGGGTTATTGTTCATCGGCTAACAAAGTCTGCTCATTTTCTTTCTATTCGAGATACAATGACATTAGATCAGCTTTCTCGATTGTACCTCAAGGAGATTGTACGGTTACATGGAGTTCCTCTTTCCATTGTGTCTGACCGAGATCCAAGGTTCACTTCTAAATTTTGGAAGGGACTTCAGAAGTCTTTGGGCACATAGTTGAATTTTAGTACGGCTTTTCATCCTCAATCAGATGGGATGTCAGAACGAACGATTCAAACTTTAGAGGAAATTATTCGAACTTGTTCAATGGACTACCAGGGAAGTTGGGACCAGCATCTTTCATTAGTTGAGTTTTCTTATAATAACAATTTCCATTGCAGTATTCAGATGGCACCTTTTGAGGCCTTATATGGAAAGCGGTGTCGGACTCCTGCGTTGTGGGATGAAGTCGGTGAAATAAAGTTGATGGGGCCAGAATTAGTAGAAGAAGTGGCTAAGAAAGTGAGGAGGATCCAGCAACACATGAGGATAGCTCAGAGCAGGCAGAAAAGTTATGCAGATAACAGAAGGAAAGACTTCTCTTTCGAGGTATGTGACAATGTTTTCCTTAAAATCTCTCCTTGGAAAACTATGATGCGTTTCGGTAAGAAAGGGAAACTAAGTCCATGGTTCATCGGTCCTTTTGAAATCATGGATAATGTTGGAACAGTTGCATACTGCGTAGCATTGCCTCCGAGCTTATTTCAGGTACACAATGTTTTTCATGTTTCGATGTTGAGAATGTATGTTCTAGATTCATCACATGTCTTGAGGCCGGAAGTAGTTCAGCTGGCAGAGAACCTTTCTTATGAAGAAAAACCGGTTCAAATTCTTAATTGAAGAGAATAGGTATTGTAGAATAAGTTAATCCACCAGGTAATGGTTTTGTGGAGAAACCAGATGGTTGAAGAAGCAACATGGGAGTCTGAAAATGCTATGAGGGAAAAATACCCTCAGTTGTTTAATAAGTAAATAAAATTGCGAGGACGCAATTTTAAGAAGGTGGGGAAAATGTAACATCCCAAGGTTTTCTAAAAATAAATTGAAAATGCTTGAAATTTTGTTTAAGGTATATATTTATAAGTATCCTTTAAACATAATTTTATTTCTTCTATGTTTTGAATTTCAAGAAACTGTCATCTACAATTGTGTTCAGTATGTTATTTAGAGTCTGATGAAACAAACTTGTTTTTTTGGTGAATAGTAACATGCCCTTATGAATAGTAATATGAATAGTAATATGACCTCATGAGTAGTAAATAATATTATTATTTTATTTTCCCAAGGAAATAGGATAATCAGATCTTAATTAATTTTCCAATGTCACATAAAACTAATTGCACTTCAATATTGTTATTTTTTAAATTAATTGTGACCTTATTTAAAAATTAAATTAATAATATTTAGAAAATTATTTTTGGAAAATGGAGTTCATTTTTGAATTCTACACGTTGAAAAATGGTTGGGGCAAATTTTTGGTATTTTTCTGAAACACTTGAATTTTCGGTGAATAGTGAAATACGATAAAATACTGTATAATCAATTTATCAGTAAAATGCACTATTTGTGACATCATAAGTGATGAAAGGACACTTGCTTCTAACTCACATGATATTTTCACTATTTAGGGACACTTGATTTGATAATATTCATAGTCTTGATAAACATATTATAATAATAATTAAAATAATTTAAAATACTTCCCCTCCTCCACTATAAATATCACCCACACTCCCCTCTTCCTTTCACACCTCTCAAGCTTTGAGAATTGACTAATTTCTTCCACATTTCCTCCCCAATCTTCTTCCCCACTTCCTAGATCTTCTGGTCTCACCAAAAGACCAAAATCAAAGCCCTTAAGAAGGATCTCAAGGAGAGGAGATCAAGAGGTAAACAACCTCTTTTATTTTCATTCTTTTCTTTCATTTTTTGTTATTCTCTTCCATTCCCTTTGTATTGTGTTAGGATATTTCATTAAATATTCCCCCCTTAATGTACATATATTTTATGAAAGATAATATAATCAATTCCTCTCATCAATCTTGTTTTTATGAAGTTTTAAGAGACGTCGTTAGGCTGCAGAATTTTCGTGAGAAATTTCTCAAGATTTTCTTTTATTTCAGGATTCGTTTTTCTTCTTTCCTCAATCCCTCTTATCCAAGAGGAATTAAATCTCCAGAATAATGTATATTCATTATGTTCTCATGATTATGGAAAATTCTTCATCAGTATTCTTCTCCTCTTCCACTTATTTAAAGAATAAAAAAACATTGTCCATTTGTGTCGAATTACCGATATCGTGGACGATGTATTTTCAATTTCCATTAATTCGTTCAAGGATGGTAATGAAACAATTTATATGGTTGAAACAGGTTATAATATATGTTTTATGACTCATATAAAGTTCTGGAATTCTTTTCTACTCATGGTTCTAATTTAAAAGACAAAATGATGTTGTTATTATCAAAGAACCACTTAAATGATCTAGACGAACTTCATTAATGTTTTATCTAATGAATCATCCTCGTATAAAGAAATCAAAGTGATAAATGGTGTAATTTATGGTAATGGAAATATGTAAATACTAATCCATTCCAATTTTGGAGTTTCACTTCCAATCAACAAGAATGATTCATCATGAACCGATCGTGAAAATCACAAAAGAACTCACCCAAAATAATGCAAGGAACAAAATACTAACAATTCAGGGGTGAAATGAGGATATGAAATGACCATATAAGATTTTATAAACATTAACATGTGTCTTCAAAATAGTAATAACACTATTTTAACATTTATACAGGATGTTTGAAAAATTTTGAAGTAAGACAAGCCTAAGGTAAGGGAATTCTTAACCCGATTTCCATTCTTTGGGTTAACCTTCTACTTTATAATTTATGTGTTGTTTAAATTGTTTGTGTGATGGGTTATCTTTATATTATGTTTCTTTATTTTTATTTACAGATTATATACATATTACATCCACTCTATTAATACTCACTTCATGTATATGAATTTTATAAGGGACTTTTCTTCTAAAATCCTCTTTTAAAATTCTGTTTTATAAGATTCAAAAGCAATGTTTTTATGCTATTGTTTATGTTGTATGATTATGTTTTGGTTATTGGGCATTGTTTATGATGAATATTGGGACCTATATTTCCCTCCAATGCATTGGGTATGAGTAAGTTGGAGGTCGGCCGTATGGTTACTCCAAGTGTAACTGTGATGGTTACACAAAGTAAGGTAGTTGTGAGGGTTATAAATTTTAAGGTAGCCAAGGTGGTTACAAGATTATGTAAGTAATTTCCCAAGATACCTCTATGATTATATTTATGAATGTGTGGATCTTGTGTAAATCTCATGTTACACAAACTAAGTATTTATGGGTGGAAACCATGTCTTTTGAAAATGTTTTCATATGTCATGAGTATTCATGGACTAATGTGATTTTTCCTTCCTTTTCATACCTTACTGAGCTTTTGTGCTCATCCCAAGTTTTTAAATGATTTTTCACAGGTTAATGGGTGATTAATACAAGGAATGAAGACATGTTAATCGTTGAAGAATTGTCAAGGAGTCTTTTTTTATGTTTAATGTTTTATATTCTGAGGAAAATGGAAACTGATTTTATGGTATCCAATATGTAACAAAGTGTAATGTTATGAATGTTTTGTCTTAATTCTCTAAAGCTCTGAACATTAAAAGATCCTCAATGTAAAAGGAAGTGTTTTCTTGAATAAATTCAAGATTATATATGTAATAAGTGCGGGTCTTTAAAACATAAAGGCCAATCGTCATGCACCTGGTGATTCAAAATTCAAGACCAATCTATACTTTTTAGTGTTGTTACCCCTAGATACAAATATTCTACATAAAAAACCACTAGTATTATATAAACATGGATGTAATTTCTTGGAACCCATTTACCCTACACTTCACAAAAAATCCCGGATATTTCCTATTCTTATTATTATCTTTATACACATCATTAGGTTATCTCTAAATTATTCTAGAAAATAATCCACAAAATTAAATATTCATTTCCATAATACCAACTAAATGGAAACAGGTTTTTCAATCATATTGGTATATATTTTTTAACATAAACATCTTTTAATTACAAGCTGATGATCACAAGTTTTAGTGTATTTAGAAGTCTAGGATTGTAATCCATAAATGTGGGACTAAAATAAAACATATTTATTTTATTCTCTATAATGACATCCTAAATCATCTCAATACACTATAACTAAATTATATAAGCTGGGATATACATAAAACAATTTAGTGAGCAAAAAATATCAGTATGTGAATAAACATGACAAAAACATAATTTGAGAGTTAAGGGTACAAAATGATATCATTATAATTGGTCTCAAGGGTAATAACATGAGAAAAATACCTAAATAACAGGATATTATATGATCATGTCATCATAGTTAATGTGTAATTAATATATAACATGTTATAAACATGAGTAAAGGCTATTTACCTAAACAATATCACATGGGAGAAAAGGTCCATATAATGGATTAGGTTTACGCCCTAATCTCAAACATGACACCTCATGCGATTAAACCATTACCTCAGGAATCAAAGGGATATTAGATGATCCAATTATAAAATGTTCATTATTATGTGTTCCACAATAATGAAATGAATCAAATGGAATAAACCTAATAATTACCCATGGAATGGAATGGGTTTCATAATCGTGTCTCATATCATAATAAACGAAATTTTTATAATATAGTAATTTGAGAGATGAGTATAAGGTACACATTACCACCTACAATTAAGGGAGAATAATATATATATATATATATTATATATATATATACATAATTTATAATTATTCCATAACCTCCAAGGTTTTAATCATTAATGAATATATCTTTAAAATATCACATGGAATATTTCATATGAAAAAACCCCTATCTTATTTTAAATCAATGAATTAAAATAATAAATTATCCAAAATATTATAGAAAACATTTTATTTAAAAAAAAACATGAAAAAATATAAATTAAATTTCAATGAATTTGATTTTCATGAGGTAGGGGAATTCTATTCATCTTGTACAAGTTAAAAAACATCACTTTCAAACGATTCTAAAAGACTAAAAAGTATCTCCTTCTAAAAATAAAAAGAATATTACTTTCAAAAAATTATAAAAATTAATCAATGGGTAATAATTACATTAATAAACTATTTATGTAACTCTAAAAATTTTCATGAAAATATATCTTGAAAAATTTTATGTGGACGAAAAACCATTTTCGATCAGAGAGAGAAATGATGTCTTCTTTTCTTTAAAAAATTCTGAATAATTTTAAGTTCTAAATAGAGGAAAATGGTAGAATAATTTTAAAATTAAATTAATAACCTTATTAGAAGTAGATTAAATGGTTTTATTATATGAATATCAAATAATTTTCTATAATGTAAATTCAAAAATAAAAAATTCAACTTAAATTAAATTAAAACATAAACCCTAAATGCATTAAAAAAATTTGAACCATAAATACCATGAATGAATTAAATGAATAATAAATTAGGATATAATGATGTTTTATGGATTAATTTTATAATATTTAATGTTGAACTATTTACACCCATAAAATAAATTTGGTTCATTATAAAACATGTGTCTCAATGAAAGAGAAATTGAGATGAAACCCTTACCTGGAGTCCAGAATTTTTCATATATAGATATTATATAAATTATAATAATCTTATATAAAATATATTTTTTCTTAAGAAATATTTTCATGTTTAATATTATATACATAAACCATTTACATTATTTATTTTAATGACAAATTTAATTACATGTTTAGTAATGTCTACATTAGGTGTTTTGAGGGTGCTCAATTCATTATTTCCAAACCGAACTAATGTATTTAACAAAGCCAAAGTGGTAATTGTTCCGTCATATCCAAAATAATGATAATGACCTAAATATTATGTCAATACATAAATATGTATTTTAAAAATAAATAGTAAATATGTTATTGTAAAATGAACTATATTACAATAATAGAGGTGGTAGGTTGTATGTACGCATGAGTAACATTTCCGTTTTTCAACAATAAATATAGAAATAATGTAAGTATTATTTTATGATTAGGGGATTATAATTATATAATTATATAATATTTTTTGAAATATAATTTCATATACAATCCTGGTTATGTGGTCAAAAAATGAATCACATCACTTTGTGAAGGGGTAGTCCACCGTACACATGAATTCCATTATCATTTTCAAATGTATGGCATGAAAAAAAGTATATGATATTAATGAAGTGGTATTATTTTTTACACAGGAACAATGGTTTTTGTCCTATTTGGTGGAAGATAATATGGATTTATGTTATTACATAAGTATAACAACATCTTAATATGAGTGATAAACATGTATTATTATATCATTCTAATTTAATAATATTTCAAGGATTTGGAAGATAAAAAGAGTAATATGCTCGCCTATGAACAATAACTCTTATTTGGGTGACCTTTTTAGGATTATAACCATAACCTACGTATATTGGATTTCTTATCAAACCATGGACTATAGGATGTGTAGAGGGAATTGTGGATGTTATTTTTGTAGGCATTGGAAGATCCAAGTGGATTTATATATAAAATTATTAGAGGATAGGTTGTGAAATTTTATAACTGGGGGAGAGGACATGCTTTGATTTTTTGAAAAGATAATATTATAAACATGATTTACGTAACACCACATGTTTTTAAGGGACTTTCATTATGAATGAAATAAATAATATTTTGTGTCTTATGATAAATTAGGTCAAATATTCCATTCACACGGAACCAAATCATAGTATCTCACACGCAACACCGAATTAGAGAAAATTACATGCAACACTGATTTTGTGCACATTACATGAAACATAGAATTGTCGTACAATACACGCAATGCCAAATTAATGTACATCACACACAACACCGAGTTTCTACGAAACATAATTTTAATGATATAATTACTGATAAGAGAAAATTATATCATAACAGTTAAACATAGTAATATGAATATTAATAAATAGTATTTAAATATTTTATATAATCTTTTAATTTAAATTAAACACATCAATAATATAAGATTTAATTTTTCATAAAGTCATTTTTATATTTAAAAAAACTAATTTATAAACTGAACCAAATTTATTAACAATATTTATTTTAGACACACTTTGAAATTTAATATGATAACATAAACATAACTTTTAATTTTTAATTTTTAATTTATTTATGGGTGAATTATTTTGATTTTTCGAAGAAACATCATTTTTTTATGAATAGTGAAAAATACTGCCCTTTACTTAAAAACAAGATTTTTTATTAATTAATTATTAATGTTAAATGAGATAATAATTTTTTAAGGTAAAATAATATTATTTTTCTGCATATTAATAAAATTTAATTCCATAGAATAAATTTTACATTTAAATTGAATATAAAGTCATAACAAACATTGAACATTTTTCTACTTTAAAAGCATGTTATTTTGACTGGTCCGTGGTATTAGCATTAATACCAAATTATCCACTTTTGTTTTTTGATTTATGAAAAAAATACACAATTTTATTAAGTTTAATATTTATATTCTAATAAAATTAATTTAACTTTTTACCAAAATGATTTGTAAAAGTGATTAAAATTGTTCACAATGTTTAAGGACAAATTAACCATAATATGGACCTCAACCATAAAATTAAGGGCCCAAATGGAATGTAAACATGTCCAAACCCCATTTTATTTCCATAGTTCGGACATATAACATACATTACTGTTTTTTTAAGACATTTATTTACGCAATAACTTGTGTACACCTAACTTGTTTATGAAAATTTTAAGTGAGTCATTTCCCTTCCCTATAATAACCCACCACCATTCCCACTTCCTTGCACATCTAAAACCTATTATGATATGCCAATAAATTCACAATATAATTATATAAATAAATATATTCATCTTATAATTCATCCATTGTTAGAAGAAAAACTATAGAAGCCTTTTGGAACAAACCAAAAAGAGTTACCCGAATAAGAGGCAACATATTCTCTCAAGATCCTTTATTTTATTTTCCTTCCACACCCCCTACACACTATTCATTTCATTAATTTATTAAAAACTCAATATACATAATATACTAGTATATTATTATGATAATTTTTATACCTACACTTGTAAACACCTCCATTAAAAGGGTAACAAACAAACAGTTTCTGTGTACAGTGAACTACTGCCTCAACAAATAATGATTATTCATTTTCCTTTGCCACCTATCGTGGTAGACATTATGATGTATAATATAGTTATATATATTAAATGTGATATTTTTTATGTCTCTAATATTATTTATTCCTTTTTAATACATATACCATTTTACTTTACATTTTGTGTTAATACCAAAATCTCATTTGAGAAAGTGTGGACTACTGCCCCCTCAAAGCGATGTGATTCATCCACACACCACATAGAATGTATTAGTGATGGGTTTAGTGAAATTATATAATATATATGATATAATAATTATAATATAATATTATTATATAGATTATCATATATGTACACTTGTCATTTACATTCATAATTAAATTACGATAATAAAAGCGGAAGCATCATTCAGGCGTACATACGAATAACCGTCTCCATGAATGATGTATTCCATTTCATAATAATATATATTCTATATATTATTATGAAATATATTTACTGAATATTAATGATATTTATATCAATTTTTTCATTATGTAATCATTATATAAGTATAATGACAAACAATATAACAAATTAAGATACATGTGAAGAATAAACGAACATTACTCGAAGTGAATCCTTAATAAAGGATTATTAATAAGCAGGTAATATAATTTCATAATAAAAACATGTAATATATTAGATATAATTATATGGTTCTATAAAATATTTATATTAAATTTATATTTATTATATATGTGGTTCAAGTGAGTATGAAAAGAGTCCAGACACAAGGTAAGTGTATTTCTTCCCACATTGTATTTTTTTGAGATACACGCTATGTTCACCACTCATTCCATTTATGTGATTTATGTAATGAACATGATTTTATTATATTTATATTTTTCATAAATTTATGGATATTAACATATCCATTTTATTTACATTATTTCATGGGTTTTAACTTTCAAAAGTTACAAATTGTTAAATAATGTTTTCTATCAAATTTCATGCATTGAGACTCATCTACTGTGATACACAAAAAATAATTTTCATGGTCTATATACATCAATGTTATATCATGATTATCCTTACATCCTGGATTTTTTAAGAATCATATACATTCCATTTACTACATGAACATAATGGTCCCAGGTAAATGATTTGTATGAATTAATTGAAATAATAAAATTGTTTTTTGAGATTATTAATTCCAATGAATCTTTGATGAAATATTGTGATCCATATCTTAATAACATTCAAAAGATTCCTCCTCAAATATTTATTTCAGATATCCACTTATGTTATAACCATTATTTATACTCTTTGGTACTTAACATAATATTTTATGTAATATCGAACTGTCTCTCTCTTCGGTTGGAAATCAATTGTATTCAAAAAATGTATTTTCAAAGAAGATTTAAGCATTTTTTTATGATAATTTTAAGGAAAAAGGAGTATACAAAATATTGTATTGTTTTAAAATCATTCTTTATATGTTATTAAAGTTAATTTAAAAAAATTATTTTAAAGAGGTTTTATGTTACAAAAATAATTTTTTCAAAGAAGAAAGTATATTTCCCTCAGGAAATTTTGTTTAAATGATATTTCAAAATTTTGTCCCTTATAATATAACATACATTAGTGTTAATAATTGTTTTATGGGAAATTTATTCAATGTTTCCATTCGTATTCAACCACTTAAAGAAATATGTTTTTATGTCACAATACTTATGGAACTCATTCCACATTCACAGTTTATATGCTTTTGAAACCCGCTTCTTTTCATGGGTTATGTTTATGATGAAATTATTATGAAATATATATTTTTTCATATGTTATGATAAGATTAATGTTTTTTAATACCCATATCATTTCATGTATTGTGATATTATTATTTATGTTTTTTTGGAACATGTATATATGATTTCATTCTGGGATGGGTGGGACATATATATCCATCTAATACACTACGTAAATATTTATAAATTAGAAAATAGACTAAGATGGTTTTGGGAATGAACCATTAATACTAAGTTGTCCATGGGAGAGAACCATCACTACATCAATTTTATGAGTATTGAACCGATGCAATTGATATGACCATGGGTGTGATCCATGATTACCATGGTGGTATGGGAAGTGAACCCATTCTACTATTTTATCCTTGGCAGCAATTCCTTGGCTACTGTGGAAATGATAATATATTCTTATGTTTCTTTCCCAATTCCATACATCATTACAAACATAATATTTCATGGATTATGATCATTATTTTATTTTTTAATGTCTTATGAACTTCCAAATGTTAGGCCATGATCCATGTACATGATATTTGATATGAAAGGTATGATATTTTTATTTTAATGATAATGTTCTCAAACCCTTATACTCATGATTATTCTTAAGTGTCTCCCTTGTTTAACCTTAATGAGAATTTGAGCTCACCCCAATTTATGTTTCCTTCTCTAGGTTATGATGATATGTATTATATTTTATGTGTCTAATAAGGTTTCTAGTCAATAATAACTTATTAAGAGATAATATATCACATTTTTATACCAGTGTTCATGTTTCCATGTTCCTAGTGGTACTAGACAAGTACTAACTTTATGCATATATTTGTGTATTTTTTAATGTATTCTACAAAATTAATGTGACATTAATGATTGATAATATGGGGTCTTTATAGTTAGTATCATCAGATATGTTTAATTAAACGTTGTATTCTTGGATAAGAAAACCTTAGTGGGGACCCTAAGGACATTTCTATGGATTAGTATAATCATTTGATGACATTTAGAAAAATTTCTAAAAATTTGGTAAAGGATAGAGTGAGTAGTTAACTAGAAATACATTCATGTCCGATTACTAAAATTTTTTGTTTCATTGGAAGATATTTACCGAGGGGTAACAACTAAAAAAAGTTGTTCGAGGCCTCAATTTTTGTAATATGTTACACGATAATATGCCTTTCTACAAACCTAGTTTGACACTCTTGGGGGATATTCTTTGGAAATTTAAAAACTCTTCACAAACAATTGTGAATAATTTAAATAGATTTTTTCTAATAATAAAATAGGATAAACCTAAGGTGTCATAGTTTAAATAATATTTCATCATTTAGTCATCATATAAGTGAATGTTTATGATTATGGTGTTCCTCACAGTTATAAGTGTTTCTTACTCTTTGTTTTTTCATTTACATAATGCCTAGAACATAAAAGAACCTTGTTAATTGTAAAGAGGATGGAAAATGCATTGAAATTCTTCCTGATCAACCGAATTCCATGGAAGATTGAATGAAAAACATAATTAGTTTCCGCACACATCTTTCTCAAGCTAGGAATCATAGTGGACTACCAACTGAGAAAAGGTAGGAAAAACATTTGGTTGAGTATTCCATGAGGAAACACCCAACTTATTTTAGATGGAATTATGATCTAATTGTTATTGGATAATGGATATGTACTATAAAAATTATATTATTAGTTTCCATGGTTCAGATCATGATAATGTCATTATGGGTGTCTACCTGTTGGAAGGTGAAGCTGACCAGTGGTGGATACTTACAAGAATATGAGGTAGTATGATGGGTTTGAATCTATGGAATTGGATGAATTCTAGAAATTATTTTTAAAAAATTAAATTCCTCATAATATCAATACCAATATGGAGAAATATTTCATTTATTTAAAGAAGAGGGATTAAAAATCTCTTGGTTCCGATAAGGATAATTTCATGAGACATGGGAGGAAAACAATATGAATAATCATCCAACCTGAATGTAAAGTTGATATTTAATTCAGTGGATCAATTCCAAGTATCATAATGGAATTATCCATAATATACTTTTGTAGATACAATGATATTGTGCCTTTTGAAATCAAGGTTGAAAAAGAGGTTGCAGTCATGTATCAATCTCATTGTTTTGACAAGAAGAGGAGGATAATGTTTAAATGAAATTATAAAAACCATGAAGAAAAAAGGATAAGCTTGGTATTATAATCTAAGTGTTGGATGAAGCATGGAAGAAATTTACATAAGGTTACCAATAAATGTTTTATGTGTGGATGGGAAACACATTGAGAATTTGATTTAAAAAGTTATGGGAAGAAGTTAGCTAACGTTATGAATGGGGAAAAAGTGGCACATAATGAATCTATAATGATTTAGTGTAACTAGTGTATATATAGTGGGAATTATTATAACCCCTACCCCAATCCAAGGTCTAGTGCTGATGATCAATGTCAAAAACCTCTTAAGCCGAAGGAAAATGGAAATCTAATGTGATCACTATTTTTTATGAGCGGTGCAATAATGACATAATGAAAGGTATGATTACCATCTAGTCTTGACCTACAATTTCATATTTCACTCTTGATCTAAAAAATATTTCATATCTAAAGAAATTAAAAAAATGTGTTATGATTCCACAAAAACAATTAGAAGTGAAAACCCCTAATGATATGATGATCACCTTTATATCGATGTTTCTTCACTAGTTGAAGTGTGTGGGAATATGTTTCCTCAAAAATATATTCATTCTTACTTTGGATGAATTTGACGTCTACAAAGGCATGGATTATATTTACTTTCATAAAGTCTACATCAATAATGAATGAATGGATTTTACATTGTTTATTTCAAACCCTCTTATGATCATCCATCCAGGTGATGATAAGAATGAACATTATATGGAGATTGAAACTACTATATGTGTCTTAATTCAAATTCAAAAGGTTTTTATCTTAACTGGTTGGGGTGACAATCGACATCGATGGCAAGCCTATTGTTCAAGATTTTTGGGATGTATTCCCAAAAGAGTTTCCTATTTTTCCTACAAAACGCAAAGATGATTTCTCAATAGGACTCATACCTAGTTCCATACCAATTTAAAAAACACCTTATATAATGGATCCAATTCTATTGCAGGAATTGAAGAAGAACTCCAATAATTTATTGATAATGGATTTATTCAGAAAATTATATCACTTTGGGGTGCATCAATTATTTATTGAAAAAATATTGAAGGATCAATGTGACTCTAAAATGATTATCTAGAGATGAATAAGATCACAATCAAGAACAAGTATCATCATCCCTGTATTGATGACTTGTTTAGTCAACTACCTGGAGGTCAGTTCTTTTCCATGATTAAAATTTGTTTTGGATATAAAACATTGATTGTCATGATGGATGATATGCCCATGATAGAATTATGTAAAAGGTTTGTTAACTATGAATATATAGTGATTCCTTTTGGTCTTATTAATTCCCCTATTATCTTCATGGATATAATGAATAGAGTCTTTTGGGATTACCTTGATTAATTTTTGGTATTCTTTTGATATGATATTATTTTCTATTCCACGAGTAAGGAATATCATAAATATCACTTGTGAATTTTACTTAAGACCCTATGAAAGGATGATCTATATAAAAAATAAACAAATGATGAATTTGGGATGATTTTTTTCATTTTTGGGTCACGTATTCTCAATAGATGATATAAGAGTATAAGTATCAAAGATGGAGGCTATTGAATACTGGTCTAGACCAACCACAGTGACTGAGATCCATAGTTTTCGTGGTTCAGCTGGACATTATTAATAGATTGTGGAGAATTTATCTTGACTATCTAATACTATGAACAAGTTAACTTGGGAGGGTTTCATGTTCTTATAGGCATATGACTATGAGGAAAATTTAAAGGAACTGAAGAGATGGTTGGTCGATGATGCTAGGCTTACATTTCCTTATGGTGGAGAAGGATATCTATTCTAAATAGATGCATCCAAGAAGTTATTGAGATGTTTACTTTTGCATAATTACATGGTTATAGATTATTCCTTCTGGAAGATGAAGATCCATTATATATATTACCAACATCATGATTTGGAGTTAGTTGTGGCAATTTTTTCATTAAATACATGGAGGAATTATCTTTATAGAAATATTGTGATATATATACCGATCATAAAATCCTAAAATATATTTTCACAGAGATGGATATGAACATGTTCCAAATAATATGGTTAGAGTTGATAAAAGTATTATCACTGATCAATACATTACCACCCTAGGTAGGTGAATAAGGCGACCAATGCTTTGAGTTAGACGGATTGTGCAAGAATATCCAGGATGAGGATCAAAAAAGATCCAATATTCATATATTTGAAAAGGTTAGATATATAAATCCTAAAATAATAGTCAATTCATATATAATTCAAACGAATTTTCAATCCACTATATATATGACGATTAAAGAGGTGTAGAAGTAATATTTAGTGATGAAAAATAAATTCATAATTTTTCCTGGGTTTAACAGTGATTGGGATGGAATGATAAGGTTCAGGAATCATCTATGTGTTCCTTATATACAATATTTGAAGGATCTATTATAGTATTTTCATATTTCTTCTTTGTCTGTTCATTTTGGATGTATGAAATAGTTTAGGGACATGAATGAATACATATGGTATGATGGAATTAATAGAGTTGTCATAGATTTTTATCTCAATGGATTGTCAACCAACATGTTAAATCTAAAAGAAAAAAATCATAGGGAATGTTGAATCAGTTACCCATACAAAAATAGAAATGGGAGAACAATAATTTCTATTTTTTCATTGGACTACCCAAAATCTAAAATGTTTTGAATGTTATATGGGTGGTAGTCGAGAACATTACAAAATCAATACACTTCATTACTATAACATATTATTCCTCTTACAATCTTCTTGAAAGGATATACATTATTTATGTGGTAAGGTTGATTAGAGTACCATATTCTGTTTTTTGTATCTGGATCTAAGGTCCACCTCAATGTTCTGGAAATGTCTTCATCAATCACATGACACATAATTTAGTTTCACCACTTATTATCATCCCCATATAGATGGCATGTTTGAATGAGTAATTCAAACTCTAGAGGATATGTTGAAATCATTTTCCTAGGATTTCAAAGGTTGTTGGGATCAATACCTTCCTCTAGTTGAGTTTTCTTACAACAATAGCATTAACACAAGAATTATGATTCCACCTTATAAAGCACTTAATGGTAATATGTTTTGATCTCCAACTTTCTTAGATGAATATTGAGAAACAAAGATATTGTAACATAAGATTAATAAATAAATGGCTGAGAATGTTAGAACTATTCATTATTGTATCAAGACAGATCAATTTTCGGAGAAACATTACAGTGATTACCATTGGCATGATCTGGAATTTGAATTTGGTGAAATGCTTTTTCTAAAAATCTTACCTTCAAAGAAATTAGTGTGATTTGGGAATAAAGGGAAACTAATCCCTAGGTATATTGGTCCCTTTGAGATTCATGACCGTATCCGGATAATAGGTTATCGCATGAAACATCTTCTAAATCTCCCTCAAATCATTGATGTGTTCCATGCAACTCTTTTGAGTAAGTACAAACCTAACCATTAAAATATAGTAATATTAGAATTCATACCACAAGACTATGATATGAATAAGGAAAAATAATAAGTTAAAATTCGGGACAGATCATAGAATGTTCAATAAAATAAGACCACTCACCTAGTTAATGTTTTTTGGTAAAATAAAAAGTTAAAGTAAGATACATTGGAACATGAGGATATGATAAAGATGAAGTATCCTAATTTTTTACTTAAGTGATAAATTTTTTGGGTGAAATTCAATTTAGGTGGTATAATGTAACACCTCATGTTTTTAAGGACCCTTTTTTGAATAAATTAAATATTGATTTTTTTATTGTAATGCATTAAGTAAAACCTTCATTTCACATGGAACAGAATCAAAATATGTCAAATTTAACACTGAATTAACACAGGAAACACGCAATACAAACTTTTCATATGTCACATGTGACACCATCTTGGCATATGTCATAAGAAAAAATAACTTAGCATATATCACATGCAACACAGAGAATCTACAAAACATCATTTAAATGATATAAATATTTAAATGAGATAATCATAACCTATAAATTAAACTTAGTAATATTAATATTATTATCTAATTTTCATATATTTTTTATAATTTTTTAATATAAATAAAACATATTTATAATGAATGATATTTTTTTGTAATGTCCTTTTTATGTTTAAAAATTCAGTTTTCTTGAATGAATCAAAAGTAATAATAAAAATAATATTACAAAAATTTTGAAATTTAATTTTATAAAACAATAATTTATTTTTTAATTTACAATTTTGAAATTATATTAGGGTGAATTTTTAATATTATTATAAGAAACATCATTTGTAGTGGAATAGTTAAAAATAATGTTTTTAGTTAACAACTGACTTTTATTAATTAATTATTAATGATAATTGATATTATAATTTTATTTAAGGCATAATTAGATAAATATTAAACCTATTTATAAAATTTAATTCACTAGAATAAATTTCACCTTTATATTGAATATTAAATCTTAACAAATTTTTGATCATTTTTCAATATTTAAACCCCTTATTTCATCTGGTCTACCGGATTAGCATTAACCATAATTTTTTTTCTTCAATGATTTGAATTTATAAACACAAACATACAAAATTTTATTCAGTAAAATATTTTTATTCTAATAACAAAAAGTTAATTTTTTTACCAAAATGGTTATAAGAATCTATTGATATTAATTACATTGATTAGGGAAAAATATGCTTAATTAGGGAGTAGATCTTAAAATTAAGTTCCCATATTACCAATAAAAATGTCCAAGATATATTGGATGTCCATATATAGACCATACACCATACATGCTTATTTTTTTTGTTCATGTGACTTTTAATGGGTAATAACATGTGTACACATAACTTGTTTCAAATAATTCCAAGTATATCATTTTTATTCCTTATAAAAAGCCACCTACTCTCCCACATACTCACACCTCTCTAACCTATTATGTTTAGAAAATAAATTATGAATAAAATCCCAAAATCCATATATTACACATATAATACTTCCATTGTGCATAAATAATCCCAAGGAAGACTTTTGGCACAATCCAGAAGAAGTAACCCGGCTAAGAAGTGACCTATTCTCTCAAGCTCTGTTATTTTATTTTCATTCTCCACCAATTAGAATGTCATTATTTCATTGTTTTATTGAAAAAAAGTTTCTTAAATATACATGGATGTTGTAGTTATATGGGTTCTAACTACACTTACACACACCTCCATCTAATGGAAATAGATATATTGTTTCTGTGTATGTAGAACTACTTCCTCCCAAAATGATGATTGTTGATTTTTCCTTTACCACCTATAATGGTGGAAGTTATGATGAAAAGTGAGTTTATATATGTTATATATGATATTTATAATGTCGTTATGATTATTTATTCCTTTTTAAATAACATACTTTTTTCATTCCATTCGGTGTTTATACTGTAATCTCGTTTTAGGATATATAGACTACCTCCCCCTCAAGGTGATGTGATTCATTCACAAACGACGTGGAATGTATTAAAAATGGTTTTAGTGAAGGTATAATATATATATGATATAATAATTCAACTAGAATATTTATATATATAAATACATAAATATACATATTCCATTTATATACTCTAATTCAATACTGAAAAATTGAAATATAGTTCATTTTACGTACAACTTACCATCTTTATGAATGGTGTAATCTATTTCATACATATATATTATATATATTATTATTGTCATGACCCCCTCCCACCAAATATGCCCCTCCTAAGCTGGAAATGGTGAAAGGGAGATAATGACCCCCGAGTCCCGCCTCCAGTAGGCCCCAGAGTGGCGACTAGCACCAAGGGTATGAGTTTTCACAATATGGGAGGCATTACCATTTTATTATTTAAGATCATAAAATAGGATGATCCAAACACCACAAGAAAAAGGAAAAGTAAATAAACCCAAACCAATCCCCCATGCATGTTTAAACAGTTCTGAAACAAGTACAAGAACACACAAAAGTATAATACCAAAAGAAACAAGAGTATAGAAACTGCAACAAATCCAACTGTCCCGACTAGTAGGGTCCCGCACGGCCCTGGTAGTCCTCCTGGAAACTTGAAAGTAAACATTGGGTGAGCGTACAAGTATACTCAGTAGGGAAATCTAAAGCTATCGTGCACAAGTGGGGAGATATCATAATGCCCCGTGAGAACAACAGAAGATACCAAAATCTAGCAGGGAAAATATCCACCCAACCTCACCAGCCACGCTCACCAAAAACAGAAAACAATAGGTATTAGTATATAAGAGCAAGATTAGTGGGTACCCCACACCATTTCCCACTAGTTAGTTTTTCTTCTTAATGGCGAACATTTTGATGCTACCACACCCTTCCAGCCTGTACACACCTGGGCCTCACAACCACATATCCCACCCGCACACACCTGGGCCTCACAACCACGTATCCCACCCGCACACACCTGGCCCTCATCCCGAAGATTCTTGGGAAAGTAGTAAACTTTCCCGAAGCGTATTAGGCTAAAACCCCCCCAATTGAAACCTACCCAAAGATTCTTGGGTGTAAGGTCGCCTCAAGCCATCACATCCTATGGAAGAAGGA
The DNA here is from genome assembly GCA_963277665.1 of Viscum album. Classification (NCBI taxonomy): domain Eukaryota; kingdom Viridiplantae; phylum Streptophyta; class Magnoliopsida; order Santalales; family Viscaceae; genus Viscum; species Viscum album. Next base: position 322,301,970 of record OY728165.1, on the reverse strand, counting down.
GAATGAAGGAGCTAGTAACTAAGGGGAAAACACCCTCTCCCATGAAATGGGAGTTTTCGACACTAAGTGCTCAACATGGGTGGGGTGTGACAAAACACAAGGATATAGATATGTATATATATATAACAAACACACAGCCCAACATATGGCTTCTAAACAGAGAACTGAGCACGTGCCTCGGCACTGCTATTTTGAAGCATGCATACAACAAACAACCCCGACCCCATTTAGGTTTTCATGTTTAGACAGAATTAGTTTATTAGTTCCTTAACTACAGGGAAATTAACTGCAACCAACCATATCAATCGTTCGTAAAACATATCCCTTCATTCCGCAAATCAAGTTAGGAAAACACAAGCAACACAAAAAAGTCCCTTCTTATTAACAAACCAACCCCATTGATTATGATTCCAATTCCATTACCATCCCCCACCATTCATTATCTCTTCCACTTTTATTTATTATTCACAACCCATAGTTTGTTCACATTCAAACCCATCCCTGCAGCCTCGCTTCCAACCACCAATATAGAATTCACACCAACCCACAACCAATCCAACCGCAGCCCCACTACTCACCTGATCCACAAAAACCTACAAAAACACCCCCTTCACATAAATAAACCCAACCAGCACCCACATGTTAATTATTTCAGTTTTGTTCAACCGGGGTGATCGCACAAGGGTCCCAGGTATTTAATTAGGCAACCTTACATGATTAACCAATTTCCAAATTTAACAAAGTTTCCATCCATAAACGATCTAGAATGATAGGGCTGCATTTAATTGCACAAGAAAAGGCCCCCAACGACCGTGATTTTCAGCAGGTATAAGCCTATTCAATTCACAACATAATATCGTAGGATATTAATAATGTAACTGCATTCAAAAACATCTCATCCCCATTATATAAGCTAGTTATTATCTTTATTAAACTGGTTAAAATGGTTTTTAATGTAAACAAGAGGACGCCCACACCGCATGATGCACAATTTAGAGAGACGAAGGTACAATCCCTACCTCAACATGTTCTGATCACAAAACTCCCCCTAGATCAACATTAGAAGATGCATGTCAGTGTCCATCGCTTCTTGGAAAAACTCAAAAAAACTTCCTCGGTTGGAAGCTGGGAAGGAAAGGCCAAGGGGAAGCAACAGATCCAAGCACAGAAGTTTTGCCTTGTTGTTACGATCCCGTGTCCACTGATGGATCCTAAATAGGAGCTCGGACGAAGAATTTATGGAAGAAAAGTGCTTCAGAGTCTCTTGGGAGAGCTCTGGACGAATGAGAGAGGAGGAGAGGAATGCTTTGAAAAGTAGTAGAGGTCCCCTCCTTTTATAGGCGAGAAAAAATGAAGTACACGGTGTGAAATTTATAGTACACGGCGTGTACTCGGCCATTTCACACGGTTGCCACGCGGATTCCAACATGGACTTCAACGCAGCACACAGTCGTTGACTGGTTAACACACAACTTGAGAGTAACACTTACGCAGGGAGACACTACACAACGTGTAGTATGGTCTACACGTCGTGTAATCATATATTTTACACGGCAAGGACACGACATCAACATGGAACACGGTCGTTGACTGGTCAACACACAGTTTGAGGGTAACGCATACGCGGGGAGACACTACACGGAGTATAGTATGGGCTACACGGCATGTACTCATTTATTTCACACGGCAAGGACACGGCTTCAACACGGAACACGGTCGTTGACTGGTCAACACACGGTTTGATGGTAAAGCATACGCGGGGAGACACTACATGGCATGTAGTATGGGCTACACGGCTTATAATCATTTATTTCACACGGCAAGGAAACGACTTCAACACGGGGTATACCCGACGAAGTGGTATACGGCGTGTACTCACACTACATGGCATGTAGTTACAAAATTCTGAAAATTGTGGGAATAGTCCATTCTACCCTCTAGAACACTTCATGACCTTCTTTTCGACAAAGGAATGGGCCGGAGAGGTCCGGTCCATTAAATCAGATACCTCTTAAAACATTCTCATCCCCAAGAATTCAAAACCAACCCAGAGGAACCCAACAAGATACCTATTAGGGCTCTCGTTATAATAGGAACCCAACCAAAAACCCTAATCGTAAGTTTTAGGAATTCCTTCTCCTATGTCAAGATATTATCCGCTTTAGGCGGCACTGACTCACCTGCACGAGTTTAATCGCATCTGCATTACTACATCTCGATTAAGGATTGGGTCTTCCCACTTCCATATATTAGGATTTTCCAACTTATATTGCCCCCAACACTATACAACCAACACATTCCCCGAACACATGGCTTGGGGAATTCCTTCTCCCATGTCGAGATATTATCCGCTTTAGGCGTCACTGACTCACCCGCACTGGTTCAATTGCATCCTCATTAATATGTCTCGATTAAGGATCAGGTTTTTCTCTTTCCCCACACATCAGGACATGTTACGCACTTCAGAAAACAAGGAAAAAAATGTCTCACAACCGACAAGCCAAGTATTCCATATATTAGAGTATAACATCAAAACAAAGTTCTGACGAACAAGAAAAACAAGAGTCAAAACTACTCCAGGTACTGAGTGTGAATTTGGGCCTCCCGCTCCCAAGTGCTCTCCTCGAGGCCGCCATGCCTCCACAACACACAAACCAAGGCGATAGTTCATCGACAGAGCACCTTCTCTTTACGATCCTTGATTCTGACTGGTCATTCCTCGATGGTCACGTTGTCTCCCATATCTAATTATCGCCAGTCGATAACGTGAGAGTCATTGTGTAAGTACCGATGAAGCTAGGACACGTGGAAGATGTCATGAACCTTTTACAACTGAGGTGGCAGGCCCAGCTGATATGCCACCTCGCTGACTCGCCTCAACACCTCGAAAGGTCCGATGAACCTAGGTGAGAGCTTACTCCATTTTCCAAACCTCTGCTGCTCCCGTCGAGGGGAAACCTTCAAGAACACATGATCTCCCACCTCAAACTCCAAGGGCCTCCTCCAACGATCAGCAAAAGACTTCTGTCGGTCCTGAGTCACTTTCATCCTCTCACGCACAAGCTGGAATTTCTCTGTGGTGCTCTGTACTACCTCTGGCCCAAGAGCACCTGTCTCACCAACCTCTGCCCAGCAAATGGGTGAACGACATGGTCTTCCATACAAGGTCTCAAACGGTGCCATGCCAATAGTATAGTAGAAGTTTTTGTTGTAGGAAAACTCTACTAAAGGAATTTGTTGCACCCATGATCCTCTGAAATCCAGAATGCATGCCTGTAGCATGTCCTCCAATGTCTGGATTGTCTGCTATGTCTGCCCATCGGTCTGGGGGTGGAAAGTAGTGCTAAGGCGTAGTTAGGTGCCAAAAGCATGATGTAACCCCCTCCAGACTCGTGAGATAAACCGAGTATCCCGATCTGAGATGATAGTCTTTAGAAATCCATGAAAATGCACCACCTCTTCTACGCACCTCTATGTTAAGGTATTCACCAGGCCCGACTCCTTAACTGCTAAGAAGTGAGCTGATTTCATCAGTCGATCCACCACTACCCAGATAGCATCATAACTGCCCTGATCTCTGGGTAGTCCTGTGATGATGTCCATTGAGATGTCATCCCACTTCCACTTGGGGATATCTAAAGGATGCAACAAACCACTGGGAACACAGTGTTCATCCTTTACTTGCTGACACACTAGGCACTTAACCACAAACACTACCACTGCCCGTTTCACCCCGGGCCACCAAAACTATTCCCTCAAGCCTCGGTACATTTTTGAAACTCCTAGATGTACCGCCAAGGCTGAGCTATGGAACTCATGGATAACTCCCTCAAGAATCTCCTCCAGAACAAACAACCTTCCATGGAAAATCATCCGATGTCGGCTGTCATCTGACCATCCTTCTGGAGCGTTTCCCTGATCGACACGATCCCGCATTAATTCTACCTCGGATTCTCCCCACTGAGACTCTTCCACCTGCTACAACAATGAGGATTTCACCCTCATCTGAAACAACCAGCCTCCAACACCCTCTACCCTTGTATCCAAGTTCAAGGCAGGCAACTCTCTCATCGCTCTCCAAGCATCAGTGGATTCCCAAACCACTTCCTTATGTGACATCCTGCTCATGGCGTTAGCCACAACATTGCCCTTACCTTCAGTGTAAGAGATCTCGAAGTCATAGACTTGGAGAAACTCAACCCATCTCTGCTGTCGTAAGTTTGGGTCTTGCTGGGATAAGATATAACGTAATCTCTTGTGATCTGAGAAGACCACAAAGCACTCCCCAAAGAGGTAATGTCGCCACAACTTTAGAGAGAGAACCACAACTGCATGCTCTAGGTCATGGGTGGCATTGTTACGCTTGTGGGGGTGGAACTACCTAGACCCATAAAATATTACACCCTTCTTCTGCATCAGTACGCACCCCAAAACAAGGCCAAAAGAATCACAAAACACCTCATACAACAACCCTTCCTCTGGAAACCTGAGTACGGGAGCACTGACCAACTTCTCCTTTAGGTATTTGAAAGCTTTCTGGCACTACTCAATCCATAGGAAGACCTGGTTCTTCCTAGTCAAAGTTTTCAATGGAGCGGAAACTCGAGAGAAGTCTGAAAAGAACCTCCGATAATAACCTGCCAACCCCAGGAAACTAAGAACATCTGACATGCTCTTGGATTCCACCCAAGAAACAAATGCTTCCACCATTGACTGGTCCAATGACACTCCATGCTGAGACACTATGTACCCAAGGAAGTTCACTTCTTGTGTCAAGAATTTACACTTCGACAATTTCCCATAAAGCTGGTGGTGTCGAAGGATTTCCAAGACAACCCTAAGATTCTCAATGTGATATTCCTCTGATCTTGAGTAGATCAGGATGTCATCGATAAACACAATGACGAACCAGTCGAAAAACTCTCAGAAGAAAAAGTTTATAAGTCCCACGACCACAGCTGGTGCATTCGTCACTCCAAACGGCATCACAAAAAACTCGAAGTGCCCATACCTGCACCTGAAGGCCATATTCGAGATGTCACTGTCTTTTACCCTCAGATGATGATATCCAGATCATAGATCAATATTAGAAAACTAACCTACTCCACTCAGCTCGTCGAAGAGATCATATATCCTTGGATGGGGGTAACGGTTCTTGACCGTTACCTGATTCAGCCTTCGGTAGTCTATGAATATCCTGAGACCACCATCTTCCTTCTTCACGAACAAAACTGGAGCACCCCATGGTGATACACTGGGTCGAACAAAACATGTCTCCATCAGATCGTCAATCTGAATCCGCAACTCCCGCAACTCCGAAGATGCCATCTGATAAGGGGCCATAGATATCATATGGGCACCAGGGTGTAAGTCTATCCTGAACTCAATGTCACGTCGGAGGGGGGGGGGGGGTAGAGTCACAACCTCCTCTGGAAAAACATCGATGAACTCCCCAACCACTTCTGGGACATCCATCATCTATGTATCATCTGAAATCACTGACAACCCACCTAACAAGGAAAGGAGAGGCATCAAATGCCAGTTTACTACCTGATAGCTCCTCTCGCCAACTAAAGATACACGCTGCCCATACACGTCGGATATCACGACTCTTCTTCGGAAGGAGTCGATAACGGCACTAACGGAAAACAACCAGTCGATGCCCAGGATGACATCATATGGCTGCATATGTAGCAAAAGAAGGTCCCCACTAGATGGATGTGGTCCCAACGTCAGCCCACATCCCTGGAAAACACAATATATGGTGGTCTGGCCTCCAACTGGTGTACTCAACACCAGGGGTACGGAAAGTCTCTCTATGTCTAGTCCCAAAGCATGGGCTAAACCTGGTTCAACAATGGAGTGTGAAGCTCCCGAATCGAACAAGGAAGAAACGAGAGTGTTGAACAAACATATCTTACCTCACACCACCTCTGGTCCTGCCGAAGCTGCCAACTCTGCTGCATGCAACTGTCCACGCCCAGCTCCTCTACCTCTCTGATGTCGTCCACCTCCCCGACCATGCCCTGGTCGAGGTCCCTAAGGAGCACCCTGAGGTCGGCCTCCTCCTGCAAAGTCTACCCTCAGAGGAGCATGGTCATCCTACTACTAGAAGGGCCTCGTCCGCAACTGGTGCTGCTGATGCGGGCGCTGAACCTGCCCACTTCCACCGTATTGAGCTCGGTTCGGGCACCATCTCTGAACGTTCCTGAAACATCCACAAGGGAAAAACTTCGGTTCTGGGCTCATGAAAAAGGGATGAGGATCTAAAGATCTAAACTGTAACTGCTGGGGCCTGCTCCCTACTGGCCTGAATCTGGAAGGTCCCATCGTAGGAGACCTCCTTCTGACTGCCTTCCCCTTCTACGAACCCGGCTGGATCCCCTCACATGTTATACCTCCCCACGAGTGCATCATCTCTACAACTGCTGCCTTCTTCTGTACTGCCAAGTACGTCGGAAGGGTGAAGGGGGTGACAGCATACTGGAGCGAAGGAAAAATTGCCTCCTCCAAATGTCTCGCCCGAGAATCCTCATCTTGAAAGAGATCCAGAGAAAATCTTTGGAAATCCATGAACTTGATCCCCAAATCTCGTATTGATATACTCCCTTTCTATAGGGAGAGTACCTCTTACCTCTTCTCCACCTTTATTATGGAAGAAAGGAATTCCTCTCGGAATTCCTTCTCAAATTCATCCCATGGAACCTCGGCCTATGTCCTCTCTCCGAGGTAGAGTGTCCACCACTGACGTGCCACACCTCTTAGCTGACTGACTGCTAGGGGAACCAATTACTACCTTGGAGCTTGGATCAAAGTAAAAGTGATCCCTAGATCCTCAATCCACCCCTCTGTCTCTATATCCGAAGTACTACCCTCATACTTCTTGAGGGTTAGTCGCTAGAAGGAACAGAGAGTCTTCTTCCACTAGCTATCTTCCTCCTCTCGGTCAAACCACAACTGATCGACTGCCTGAATCTGCTAGGCCTCAGCTAGCTGACCCACCTGGGGATGACATCCAGGTGCCATAGCTGTATGGTAAACAAAGATCACCTAACCCCAAGTAGTAAGGAAATTTCTCAAGGTTTCATTTTATCACATTACTTCAATTTCTTTCTCAGAACACCCAAATCAAGTAAAACACAATCATGATGATGCATTTACCTTCCCTAGGGCCTCTACCCTACAATCAATGTAGTCTCACTTGGTTGTTCGGTAGGCTCAGAGTCCTTTCATCAGATCACGGGGGGCTCTAAAATCCCATGTCCTAGCCGGTCTTCACTGGACTATGTCACGCGCCAAGATCAGCCAAAACTGTTTCCCTACCATCCCATGCAATCCTCACTATACCTAACTCCAAACTCCATCCTCTCTCTCAACCATTACCTCTGATACCATTATATCATGACCCCCTCCCACCAAAGATGTCCTTCCTGAGATGGAAATGGTGAAAGGGAGATAATGACCCTCAAGTCCCGCCTCCAGTAGGCCCCGTAGTGGGGACCAGCACCAAGGGTATGAGTTTTCACAATATGGGAGGCATTGCCCTTTTTATTATTTAAGATCGAGAAATAGGATGATTCAAACACCAAAAGAAAAATGACAAGTAAATAAACCCAAACCAATCCCACATGAATGTTTAAATAGTTCTGAAACAAGTACAAGAAAACTCAAAAGTACAGTACCAAAAGAAACAAGAGTACAGCAACTACAGCAACTACAACAACTCCAATTGTCCCGACTAGTAGGGTCCTGCATGGCACTGGTAGTCCTCCTGGAAACCTAAAAGTAAACGTAGGGTAAGCATACAAGTATACTCAGTAGGGAAACCTAAATATCTTTTGTACAAGTGGGGAGACATCCTAATGCCCTGTGAGAACAACAGAAGAAACCTAAATCGAGAAAGGAAAACTATCCACCCAACTTCACCAGCCACACTCACCAAAAACACAAACTAATAGGTATTAGTATATAATAACAAGATTATTGGGTACCCCGCATCATTCTCCACTAGTTAGATACTCTTCCTAATGGCGAATGTCCTAACGCTGCCACACTCTTCCCGCCCGTACACACCTGGGCCTCACAACCACATATCCCGCCCGCGCACACCTGGGCCTCACAACCACGTATCTCGCCCGCACACACCTGGGCCTCATCCCGAAGAATATTGGGAAAGTATTAAACATTCCCAAAGAATCATAGGCTAAAACCACCCCAATCGAAACCTACCTGAAGATTATTGGTTGTAAGGTTGCCTCAAGCCATCACAACCTATGGAAGGAGCAGGAAGTAGCTAGTAACTTAGGGGAAAACAGCCTCTCCCATGAAATGGGAGTGTTCGGCACTAAGTGCTCAACATGGGTGGGGTGCGACAAAACACAAAGATACAGATATGTATATATATATATACCAAACACAGAGCCCAGACTATGGATTCTAAATAGAGAACTGAGCATGTGCCTCGGCACTGCTGTTTCAAAGCATGAATACAAAAAACAACCCCAACCCCATTTAGGCTTTCATCTTTCAACAGAATTAGTTTATTAGTTCCTTAACTACTGGGAAATTAACCGCAACCAACCATATCAATCGTTCGTAAAACATATCCCTGCCATCCAAAAATCATGTTTGGAAAACACAAGAAACACAAACAAGTCCCTTCTTATTAACCAACCAACCCCATTGATTATGATTCTCATTCCATTACCATGCCCCACCATTCATTAACTCTTCCACATTTAATTATTATTCACAACCCATAGTTCATTCACATTAAAACTCATCCCTGTAGCTTCGCTTCCAACCACTAACATAGCATTCACACCAACCCAAAACCAAGGCATCCACAGCCCCGCTGCTCACCCGATCCCCAACAACCCACAAAAACACCCCCTTCACATAAATAAACCCAACTAGCACCCACATGTTAATTATTTCATTTTTGTTCAACTGGGGTGACCACACAAGGTTTCTAGGTATTTAATCATCCAACTTTATATGATTAACCAATTTCTACATTCAACAAAGTTTCCATCCATAAACGGTCTAGCATGATAGGGAAGCATTTAATTGTGCAAGAAAAGTCCCCCAACGACTGTGATTTTCAGCAGGCATAAGCCTATTCAATTCACCACATAATATCACATGATATAAATAATGTAATTGCATTCACAAACTTCCCATCCACATTATATAATATAGTTATTATCTTTATTAAACTGGTTCAAGTGGTTTTTCACATAAACAAGAGGACACTCACACCGCATGATTGAAAATTTAGAGAGATGAAGGTAAGATCCCTACCTCAATAGGTTCTGATCACAAAACTCCCCCCGGATCAACTTTAGAAGACGTCCATCGGCATCCGTCGCTTCTTGGAAAAACTTGGAAAAACCTCCTCGGGTTGAAGCTGGGAAGGAAAGGTAGAAGGGAAGCAACATATCCAAGCTCAGAAGTTCTGCCTCGTCGTTAGGATCTCGTGGCCACTGACGGATTATAAATCAGAGCTTGGACGAAGAAGTTATGGAAGAAAAGATCTTCGGAGTCTCTTGGAAGAGCTATTCTTGAAGGAGAGGGGAGGAGAGGGATGATTTGAAAAGGAGGAGAGGTACCCTCCTTTTATAGGCGAGAAAAACTAAAGTACACAACGTGTACTTTATAGTACACGGTGTGTAGTCGGCCATTTCACACGGTCGCCACGCGGATTCCAACACGGCCTTCAATGCGGCACATGGTCATTGACTGGTCAACACATGGTTTGAGGGTACTACATACACAGGGAGACACTACACGGCATATAGTATGGGCTACACAGCGTGTACTCATATATTTCACACTGTAAGGACACGGCTTCAACATGGAACACTATCATTGACTGGTCAACACAAGGTTTGTGGGCAATGCATATGTGGGGAGACACTACACGGCATTTAGTATAGGCTACACGGCGTGTACTCATTTATTTCACACAGCAAGGACACGACTTCAACACGGCACACGGTCGTTGACTGGCCAACACACGGTTTGAGGGTAACGCATACGCGGGGAGACACTACACGCCATGTAGTATGGGATACACAGCGTGTACTCATTTATTTCACATAGAAAGGACACGGCTTCAACACGGGGTATACCCGGAAAGGTGGTACACGGCATGTACTCACACTACACGGCGTTTAGTTACAAAATTCTGAAAAGTGTTGGAAAAGTCCATTCTACCCTCTAGAACACTTCATGACCTTCTTTTCAACAAACGAATGGGCCGGAGAGGTCTGATCCATTACAATTATAATATATAAATAATGAATATAAATGATATTTATAACATGGTTAAAATTTTGGATTCATTACATAATTATAAGGACCCTGATAAAACTAATTAATACACATAAAAATAAAAATGAAAATATTATCCGAAGTGAAAAAATTACATAGGAATGTTGATAAGAATGTAATATAAGGCCATAATAAAAAACATATATAGTATAATATTTAATTAAATGATTAAATAAAATATTTTTAATAAGTTCATATTTATTTTAAATCTTTTTTGATGGTGTACGACGAGAGTCAAGACACAGGGTAAAGGGATTCTTCTGACTTTTTATTTTCAGGATGTACATGATGTTCACCAATATTTTATTTTATATTGTGTATATAAATAAAATGATTGTATTATATGTATCTTGTACTTAAATTTATAAGTATTAACATATCTATTTCAAGAAATTTATTTAATGTGGTTTATGTTTCAATATATACCATATTGGTAAAAATTGTTTTCTCTCGAATTGCCTTTATTGAGAATCATCTATTATTATGCACCTAAACTTCTTTTCTAGATGTATATTCTTCAATGTTATATCAATAATCTCATCATTTTCATGGTATTTTATGATTCATGTACGTTATATCCACTAGATGAATATTATGGTCTTATGGAACCTAGTGGAACGATTTCCTTGAAATAATATCATTATTTTTCAAGATTGTGAATGACTATGAATATTGGATAAAATAATATGATACACCTATAAACAACACCAATGAATTTCCTTATCCTATATTTATTATGTGTATCATTATGTTTTAGTACCATTTTTTTACTATTTGGTATAAAATATAATATTTTTTAAGTAAAATATGATTTTTTATCTATTTAGTCTAAAATCTATTGTATTCAAAAACCATGTTTTCGAAAATGTTTCTAGAAATTATTTCAAAATATACATGAAGAAAATTTTTAAGGAAAAATTTATTTAGTTTTGTTTATTATTTTCAATTCTTTATTTCAATTTTTTCAAATGTATTTTCAAATAAAAAGGCTTCAAATCGTTTTTATGTTATAAAAATAATTTTTTCAATGAAGATATGATATTTTACTCAAGGTATATATTTTAAAAGATATTTAATAATTATTTTCCATCTAAGATTATATCTATTGTTATTACTAATTCCATTATGGGTAATTTATTCAATGTTCCCATTCATATTCTTTCTCTAAATGGATTATGTTCTAATGGAATTATGTTTATGGAACCCATTTCATATTCACAGGTTATATGCTTTTGAAACCCTATTCATTTCATGGGTAATGTTTACGATGATATTATTATTAAACCAATTGTTTTCCTCATGTTATGAAATGATTACATGTTTATAAAACCCCTTTCATTTTATGGGATATGATAAGATTATTTATGACCGTGTGGAACAAGTATATATGATTTTATTATGATATGGGTTGGACCTTTATCTCATTCTAATTCATTGGGTAAATATTTATATCTAATGAGATAGAATAATATGTTCTTGGGAATGAAACATAACTACTAATATGGATATTGTAGTGAACAGTTACTACCATGATTCTATGAGATGTGAACTCATGCTACTAATATGGCCATGGGAGTGAACCATGAATACCAAGATTGTATGGGAAGTGAAGCCATAATACAAATATGGTCGCTAAATCAATGCATTGGATACTATGAAAATTATATCATATGAATATGTGTCTGTCACAATTCCATGATTTATTCCTAGCTTTTTCTTTCAAGGACTATGTTCTTTATTTTATTTATTACTCATTTCATATGAACTACATTGAATTATCCCATGATTCAAAAATATGATCTTTCATATAAATGGTATGAATTTCTCTTTTAATGATAATATTATCCTAACCTTAATATCATGATTATTATAACCCATATCCCTTGTTTACCCCTAATTATAATTTGATCTCACCCCTTTTTATGTTTCCATATATTGGATAAGAGGATATGTATAATTTCTGATGTGTCTAAGAAGGGTACAAGTCAAGATGATCCTAGTGGGAGATAATTTAGATTATTTATGTACTAGTGTTTACATTTCCATGTTTCCAAAGGCACTAGACTAGTATGGTGTTCATGATTATATTTTAGTAATGTTTTATGTATTATATAACTGTTATGTAATGTTAATGTATTTCAAGAAGGGATCATTAAAATTGGTTTCAGAGGAAAATTTTAGTTATCTTTATAAACTAGGATGAGAAAACCATTGTGATAACTCTATTTACTTGTCAAAGGATAATTATATGGATGAGTGGATGTTTAGGAGAATTTATGGTGATTTTGGTAAAGGATGGAGTGAGAATATTCCTAGAAAGGCATCCTTGTCAAGATACTACTAGTGCATGTGTATCTGTCACCAATGTACATAGTGGTAAAAACTTTGAAATGATGTTTTGTGTCTGAATCAAAGTAATATGGAACATGACAATGTGCCTTGTCGCACACCTGGTTTGACACTCCTATGGATATGCTTTTGAAATTCAAAAAATCATCATGAACCATAATAAATTATTTAAATAGGTTTTTTCTATAAATAAACTAGGATATACCTAATGTGTTTTAGATTTATGAATGTGTCATGATTTAGACATAATATAAGAGAAATCTTCATGGTTATTGGGTTCCTCACTATGATAGTTGTTTCTTAGTCTATGATTTTGGTTTTAGTAAATGTCAGGAACTCGAAGGAAACACATTATTTGTTAGGGATCCCCAAGGGGCAGTGATTCTGGCCTTTAGTGATGGCTTTTGAGCAGGAGATTACCTCATGGTGGAAGCTTCCGCGACGCTGAAAGGTATTGAGCTTTGTCACTCGCACAACATTAAGTTAGAATCGATCGAGACCGATTTGGCTATCCTCCATGGTTCGCTGCAGGGGAAGTTCCAAATCCCTTGGACCATTGTCTACATCATTCGTAAGTGAAAACGTCTATTGGATATACAGGTGATTATTAGTCACACATGGCGTGAGGGGAACATGGTGGCTGACTTCCTCACCTCAGGAATTACTAATGGTGATCGTAAATTTTTGTTTTCCAGGCTGGGGTCTCTTACACATGCATGTGGTAACTTTGTTAGGGCAGATGCATTGGGTCTCCAATACTTTAGACCTCCTTAGGGTTATTCTGTGTAGGGGTTTTCCCATCTTGAAATAATAATAAAAAGTTACTATTGGAGTAAAATGATTGTACTCCTAAGAAACCAAAAACTATTGGTGTTATAATGAAAAACTGCATTTCTATTATCACACAGCCCTCTGAAGATATAAATAATGGTGGACTCCCAAATGAGAAAAGGAGGGAACAACATTATATTGATTCATTAATGATTTGACAACCACATTCTTTTAGAGGGTATTTTGATCCAATTATTATTGAAAAATGGATCAGTACTTCTGAAAAGTTATTCTCCATTCTCCGGTGTTCAAAGAATGAGAATGTCATTATGGTTTTCTATTAGTTGAATAGAGAAGAAAACCATTGGTGGACTATAATCATGAATACGAGGTATGAAGATTATATTGAATCTATGGAATGGGATGATTTCAAGAACATACTTTTCAATATGTACATTCCTCATATTTTTTGTACCGTGATTGATAAATAGTTCCTTGACTAGAAGAAACAAGATGATGAAACTATTAGTACAAAGGAGGATAATTTCATTAGACTTGTGACATATGATTAAGAAATTATCCTCCAACTCGAATGTAAAGTTGATATTTTGTTTAGTGACATAAAGACAAGCTTCAAAAGGGTGTCGGACAGAAGAAAATTTCGTATCTATGAAGATATTATGCACTGTGCAATGAAGGATGAAATGGAGGTTGGAGTAACATATCAATCTCACGATTTTGAAAAGAAGAGTAAGATGATGTTTAAATTAAAATATAAATACCTTGAAGAAAAGATGATGGGATTTCTTTTATTCTCTAAATTTGGAAAGAAGAGTAGAGGAAAATTCCTTATGAGGGCCAATAAATGTTTTATGTGTGGAATTGAAGTTCATTACGAATTTTATAACTCTGGTGATTGGAATAAGTTAGCTATCATTATGAAGGAGGAAAAATCATTATAAAATGCACCTCCCATAATTCAATGCTACCTGTGTAAGGATAATGGGAATTATTCTAACCACTATCCAAACCCAGGGGCTGGTGAAGATGATTGGCGTCAAAAAATTCTTAAGATGAGGGATAAGCGAAAACATCATGCAATCATTATTTATGATGCATTGTGTGATAAATACATGATAAATTGTACACATACTATCCAATCAATAACTGGTAATGTCATATTTGATTTTGTATCTACACCCTATGCCATATCTAAATAATCTTATAAGGGTTCTAAGATTCCACCAAACCAATTAGTTATCGAATTTGTAGTGCATACCATTAATGGTATGAGAATTACATATAAAGTCTATGATTACTCTACAGTTGAATGTTGTGGGAATGCGCATCCTATAAATCATTTCATCCTTCATTTGGTTCAAATTGATGTCGTCTTAGTAATTTATTCACTTTCTAGGCATAAATCCCACCTCAATTGTCTAGAAAGGGATGTTACGCTATATATTTAAAACCTTCCTATGATCATCCATCCATGTGATGATAAGTATAAAGATGTTGTGGAGATTACATTCAGTCGGTGGGTCTTCATTCCCATTCAAAAAAAATTGTTTATCTAAAATGGTTGTGGACATAATCAACATCGATGATATGCCTATTGTTCAATATTTTTTGGATGTCTTCCCAGATGTGTTTTACAGTCTTCCACCAAAACTGGAAGTCGATTTATAAAAATAAATCATACCTGGTTCAACAAAAATTTCAAAGACTCTTTATATAATTTCTATGATTGAGTAGTAGTAATTGAATATGAAACTCTAATAATGCCTTGAAAAGGGATTTATTCCGCCATGTGTGCCACCTTGGGGTGCACCATTTCATTTTTGTGAAAAAATAAATAAATATCAATAAAACCCTGTATTGATTATAAGAAGTTTTATAAGATGTCAGTCAAAGAAAATGTGTCATCTTCCCCATATTGATGAATTATTTGAAAAACTGTATAGAGATCAATACTTTTCCAATATTGACCATCATTCTTGATATCATTAATTAATGGTCAAGGAGGAGGATATACCCATGAATAAATTATGTACTAGGTATGGTCACTATGAAAATATATTGTGTTTTTTTCATAGTAATTATCTTTCTATCTTCATGGATTTTATGGTTAGAGTCTTTATAGATTACCTTGATCAATTTTTCGTAGTCTTTACAGATGATATTATTATTTATTTATAAAAAATGTAAGAGAATAAATATCAATTGGGAATTTTACTGAACACTATTGTAAAGACCAAGAAATCCCATGGAATTTTTTTTAATACATGGGAATTTTTCGAGTCCGTGAAAATTTAGGGCACATGATTCTGAGGCCCGATGTGCCCGGAATCATTTTCTAAAGTTTCTGATTGTGTAGGTTCAGTAAACGTATGAGCGAGATTTTATAACTTTTGAATGGGTGCTCAGAACTAAAATCTGAGGGCACTTTTGAACTTTCTGCATCAGTATTCACTTAAAAAGACTTTCACCTCGATGATAGTTGGTCGAGAATAAAGGTTAGTTTTTTTCATTTTATAAAAAAAAAGTAAAACAAAGTGTACAACACTTTATTTTATTTTTAAGCTACCATTTGAGTGATATTGGTTAAAACTGTTGGATATGAATCTACGGATTATACACAAGAGGGGGGTGAATTGTGTCTTTTTCAAATTATTACAATCTCTTCAATTTGGACAAATTCTGTTCACTATGCTTTTGCACGATTAAATATGCAGCGGAAAAAGTAAAAGCATGAACACACGGATGTATAGTGGTTCGGGGAACAGAAGGCCCCTAGTCCACTCCACCAACGCTCAAATCCACGAGCTTGGCGATTTTCACTATCTGGTCCTCGTTTCCACAGACCCGTCCACAACTGAGTACAGGCAGTTGACACCTTTACAAGATTCAGGCACACACAGCCTTCCTGGTTCAAACACGAACCCACACAGCTTAGAACGAGAAGCTGATCACTCAAAAAAAAGGTTTCGATAAAGAAACACTTCTCCAGTTGTTCTTCACAATTGCAACAGAATGCAATTGACAGTAGATAGATCGTCGTCTTCAGAAAATAAAGATCCGTAATCAAAACAGTTCTGAGTCGATCCAGTTGCAATAGATATTACCAGAAACTTCACAACTTCAGCAGCAGTAGATTCACAACAGGTAGTCGATGTAGAATACGTGAATCTGCTATCAAAATCTTCCTTCGGTAAAAAGGATTTTACAATTCTTCTTGATCACAGAAAAGAACGCCTTTTCACAGTCTCTGTTTTCTTGCTCGTCAAAAGATTAATAATTCTATATTTCACACACTTTCCCGTGTATATATATATCTCCGAAGTTTCCAAGATAGAACATATATTCAAATCTGAGAAAATCTTCCGCATAAATAGATCCATGAAAATCTCCTTTAGATTCGCGATATTAAATGAAATAACAGAGCCGTTGTAACTCCCCTGAAGAATCGGCATAAAAAGCTCCGTTTAAATCAATCATTAATCTGTTGTAAACCGTCTCTGATTCAGTCAAAGTCGTATTTAAGAATCAGCTCGAAATCCGCCTAATAATCCGCTTGATTGACTAATTCAAAAGGAAATATTGTCTGTCAAAAATATCCCGACGCCAAACGTAGGGTTGATGACGTGGCTCCAAACGTAGGGTTCACAAACGTAAGGTTCAGAACGTAAGGTTGAACATACATACTTTCTCTTCAGCATTCAAACGTAGGGTTGATCATCCATACTTTGTCTTGCTTCAACTCTCCAAAGAACGTACGGTTGATTATAAAAGTAAGGTTGATGATCCATACTTTTGAGAAACAAACTCAACACTGAAAACTAACGTACGGTTTCTCTTCCATACTTTTCAACAACGAAAACGTAAGGTTCCTTCCAAACGTAATGTTCTTCTTCCATACTTTTCAACAACGTAAGGTTCATTAACCATACGTTTCAAAATAACATAAAAAGTAAACTTTTCATCCATACGTTACGTTCATCAACGTAGGGTATGAACAGTGATTCTAGTACGCGCTAAAATTGATCTCGCGCTACAGTGATTCCAGAACGCGCTAAAATTGATCTCGCGCTACAGTGATTCCAGAATACGCTAAAATTGATCTCGGAATAAATGAAGTATAAAATCTCGTTATATAAAATAAATTCCTGCAAAATACTCAACGAAATAATTAGTAAATAATTAAGGGTATTTGTGAGCATCAAAATCATCATAAAGAGACAGAGTATTATTTAAAATAATCTCCCCCTTTAAAAAACATTATTTTGATTTGTTTAAAAACAATACATTGCTCAACAATCTCCCCCTTTTTGATGATCACAAAACCCATAAAATAATAGAACTAATTTAATTGCAATCTTGATTGAAAAAAAAGTTTTATAAAATTTTAGAATTTTGAAAGGATTAAAACAATATTTAACTATAAAATTTCTCCCCCATAACTCTCACATAAAAATAAATTTTCAAATAGATAAAAGATAAATGTCGTATATATCCAAATGCTCCTATATATCCAAATTTCTTCATAGGAAACGAATGAATTTAAATGTTGTGTTTATCCAAATTCTCCCCCTTTTTGTGATATCAAAAAGAATGAAAAATTACGGATTTGAACACATTCAATATTGCACTGAACTATAAGTAAATGCTATAATTAACTGGGTATGAATAAGTGAATTTCTTATACTGGCTAACTTAATCATAAATCAATAAATAATAAAACAAAAAAAGATAAGAAAAGAATTTTTATTCACAAGCGACGACAGTGATATACAGAGGAATCAAGGTTTAGGGATAAGACAGGGAAAAAGGTGTCTATCTCCTTTGAATTGCGATCTTGATCTCTGTAAACTGTTCTCGAAGCCTCTTCATCATCCCATCTCCTAACTTGATGATAAGATCCCTATTCTCCTGAGTCATATGAATATCTTCAATCAAATTAACTCTGAAAAACTCATGCATTCTTTCTTCTTTTTCAACAAAAAGAGCCAGCTTTTCTGATAACTGATTCAAAAGAATCCTAATCGGTTGCTCTCCAGATGTCAACTGATCTACCAAAAATTTCTGATTATCTAGCAAAACTGACAAAGGGGCACTATTACACTGAAGATCGTGTAATCTGTCACTCATATTGCTCAGTGCTCCAGTAATTGCTTGAAATCTTCGAATCAAATCAGGTGAAGAACGTGATCCACTCACAGCACTATTTGCAACAGATTCAAATTTATTCTCCATGTAAATTTTCATCTCAGACAAATCATCTTTCGTTACCATCTCTGATTTCAACTGATCAACAGCATGCAACATATCAGTTTTAAACAAATCTACTTCCTGTCTTGAAACAGTACATTCTTTCAGCTTCTGAAACTTCAACTGCTCTAAGTTCAGAGAATTTCTGAGACTATCATTCTCAGATTCCAACTGAGAGATACGCTTGTACAACTCAACAACTTTTTCTTTTCTCAAATCAGGGGCACCCTGTGCTCTATTCTCATGTTCAGAAATAGGTTGATGAGGCAAGGCAAGTGGTAAAGAATCTGCATCTGATTGTTCTTTGTCCTTGTCCTGACAAGGTTGATCCACTGAACTAGCTTTTGAAGCCTGAAATTCTTCCACTGAAAATTCTTCCTGAAGTACTTCTGTATTAGCTTCAGAAGTATGTTCATCACGAACAGTAGTCTCTCTGACTTCTACTGAATGATCAAGAACAATATTTTCATGAACTTCTTGAGGTCGGGCCACTTCTTCACCAGGCACTGCCTCCATAAGTTGTTCTTGTGGAATTGCTTCTTCAACAGCCACAGCAGCAGTTTGAGGTTCTAGCTGAATTTCCGGTTGAGCTACTGGTTCCTCTATCGGTGCAGTCCTCTCCACAACAGCTTCTCTCACAAATGAGTAAGAAATTACAGGTTCAGAAGATTTCAAGACAGGAGAGATAATTTCTTCATCAATTGACCTCTTCCTTCTAGATTGAAGTCCTTCCTGACTTCTCTCTTCCTCAACTTCCTCCATCTCAAAGCGAATTCTCCTTGCCACTGTACTAATCCTTGATTCTGCTTGTCCCTCTTTGGACTTAGCCGGTTGAGCCTGAGCACTCTCCGAGTCTTCCTCAGCTCCAACAGGTAAGAGTTTTCCTTTAATTGTGCTCCAGAAATATCCCACTTTCCTCAAAGTTCCAGCATTAAAAACATTACTGTGGTGACATTTCACCCCAGCACTTACCAATCTGATCATTCCTCTTTTAAATAAAAACAAAGAAATGAACCTTCCATATGGGAAAAAGGTCATTCTTGCTTCACTCTGACAGCAGTATCTCAGATATCTTATCATAAATCGAGAAAAATTAAACTTAATATCACTCATCAAAAGATACATTATATACATGTCAGGGTACAGAATTTTCTCCATCTCAGCCATCCTTGGTGCTAAACCAGTCTGAACAAACTTTACTAAGATTTTCTGATCAGGCTCCAAATCTTTAATAAACATCTTCTTTATCACTTTGGTTCCAAACAGAAAAGACATAATGTCTTCAGACTTATGTACAGAATCTCCAATATTCCGTAAATCGAAATGAAAAACTCCTTCATGAGGGCAGTTAAGAATTTGACTTATCTCTACAGATGATATGGAAAAGTCCTTATCCTCTATTTGAGCCAACAAACTGTCCTCCGTATCTCCAAGGCTAAACTGAACAGTTCTAAAGAAATGTCTCATTTCTGCCTCATAAAGAAACTCAGAATTTTCACTATTAAAAGCTTGCTCAAGGCTTTGAAACGATAGCGCTTTCTTCAACAGTAAATTAGTTTCAAACAGCCATTCTAAATCGATGACTTTACCTTGCAGTATTTTCCGACCAACTACTTTAGATTTCTTTGCAGCACTGCTCTCGGCTTCATCTGGACGCTTAGTCTTTGCCATTTCAACAACGATTTCTGAAGGTTCGTAAGTTTAGGGTTTGAAGATTCAGAAAAGGGTTTTGGAGCAGATGTGCGGTTTTAGGTTTTCGAAAGGGTTTCCGAAAAAGGTGAAAACAATTTAGAAGGTGAAACGGTTCTGACAGCCTTGATTCCCGTGTAATCACTAATCATTACTTTTATTTAAAACAAAATAAAATTACTTATAGAGGGAAACAAAAATTAAACAGAATTCGAAAACAGAATAAGAAAAAGAGAGAAAAAAAAACTATTTAAAATTAAATAAACCTAACTCCCCCTTAATAAATTCAAACCTTGCCGTGGGAAGTGGTTTAGTAAAAATATCTGCTAATTGATTTTCTGTATTTATGAATTCTAAAAATATATCCTTTTTTAACACATGATCTCTTAAAAAGTGATGTCTTATATCAATGTGCTTAGTTCTAGAATGACTAATAGGATTTTTTTGAAATATTAATTACACTAGTATTATCACATAAAATAGGTGTATTATTGAAATTTAATCCAAAGTCCATAAGAGTGTTTTTCATCCACAACACCTGTGCACAGCAACTACCTGCAGACACATATTCTGCCTCGGCTGTTGACAGGGCAACTGAGTGTTGTTTCTTACTAGACCATGATACTAAAGACTTTCCTAAAAAGTGACATGTTCCTGAAGTACTCTTCCTATCTAATCTACAGCTTCCAAAGTCAGCATCTGAATATGAAATTAAATTAAAATCAGAGGTTTTTGGATAAATCAGAGATTGATAAATAGTACCTTTTAAATATCTAAAAATTCGTTTAACAGCAGTTAAATGAGATTCTTTGGGATTTGATTGAAATCGAGCACAAAGACATACTGAATACATTATATCTGGTCTACTAGCAGTAAGATATAACAAACTACCAATCATACCTCTATATAACTTGTTGTCCACTGATTTTCCAGTTTCATCCAAATCAAGTTTTATATTAGTACACATAGGAGTTGTAAATGTCTTGCTGTTTTCAAGTCCAAATTTCTTAAGTAAATCAGTAATGTATTTGCATTGATTTAAAACATTTCCAAAATCTTTTTGAAATATTTGAAGACCCAAAAAGAAATTTAATTCTCCCATCATACTCATTTCAAATTCTTTTTGCATTAATTCTGAAAATTCATGACAAAGAATTTTATTGGTCGATCCAAAAATTACATCATCAACATAAATTTGAACCAACAAAACATTATTTTTCACAGTTTTCTTAAAGAGTGTTGGATCTGCTAGTCCAACAGTAAAATCATTTTTCAAAAGAAAAGAACTTAGTCTTTCATACCAAGCTCTTGGTGCTTGTTTAAGGCCATAAAGAGCTTTAGTAAGTTTGAAAACAGAATCTGGTTTTTGAGAATTTTCAAAACCAGGAGGTTGCTCAACATAAACTTCCTCCATTAAATAACCATTTAAAAAGGCAGATTTAACATCCATCTGAAATAATTTAAAATTCATATAAGATGCATAGGCTAAAAGGATTCTAATGGCTTCTAACCTGGCTACAGGTGCAAAGGTCTCATCATAATCTATTCCTTCTTCTTGATTATATCCTTTAGCTACTAATCTTGCTTTATTTCTAGTTATTATCCCTTGATCATCCTGTTTATTCCTAAAGACCCATTTAGTTCCTATTACTGGATAATCATGTGGTCTTTCAACTAATTCCCAAACCTTATTTCTCTTGAACTGGTTCAATTCATCTTGCATTGCTATTACCCAGCTCTCATCATCTAAGGCTTCTTCTATGGTCTTAGGTTCTTGTTGGGATAGGAAAGCAGAGAATTCAACTATGTTTCCAAAGTTTCTTCTAGTTTGAATACCAGTCTCTAAGTCACCTATCACAGATTCTAAAGGGTGATTTTTTGAGGTTCTAGACTGTCTAGGCATTACATTCAAAGGCTCTTCAGTATCATGTTCTTCTGAACTGGACTGAATTTCTTTTATATCATTTTCAAAATCATTCTTTAAATTCTCAGGTCTCATGTTTTCATTAGAATCAGGTTCATCTATTTGTTCTATCCTTTTCTCAAAAGGATCAGATTCATCAAATTTCACATGAACTGATTCTTCAACAATCCTTGACTTTTTATTATAGACTCTATAAGCTTTGGAGGTTGCAGAATATCCTAAGAAAATCCCTTTATCAGATTTTGGATCAAATTTACCAAGATTATCTTTGGTATTCAGGATGTACACCTTGCATCCAAAAACTTTAAAGTAATTTACTTTAGGTTTTCTGTTATTCCATAGTTCATAGGGTGTCTTTTTCAAAATAGATCTTATTAAAATTCTATTCATTATATAACAAGCTGTATTAACAGCTTCTGCCCAGAAATATATAGGTAGGCTATATTCATTTAACATAGTTCTAGCCATTTCTTGAATAGTTCTATTTCTTCTTTCTACAATCCCATTTTGTTGAGGTGTTCTTGGAGCAGAGAAGGTGTGTTTAATACCCATGTTTGAGCAAAAGGAACTAAATTCCTGGTTCTCAAATTCTCCACCATGATCA
Organism: Viscum album; assembly: GCA_963277665.1. Taxonomy (NCBI): domain Eukaryota; kingdom Viridiplantae; phylum Streptophyta; class Magnoliopsida; order Santalales; family Viscaceae; genus Viscum; species Viscum album. The sequence goes on along the minus strand of OY728165.1, from coordinate 322,279,030 downwards.
CTTCTCAATGAGATTATATTAAAACCTTTTTCATTTTGAATAGATTTACAAAAACCTTCAAATAAACTAAAAGCTTCACTTTTAAATTTCAAAAAGAAAATCCAAGTAAATCTAGAATAATCATCAACTAATACATAAACATATAATTTACCAGCTAAACTTGCTACTCTTGAAGGTCCAAACAAATCCATATGGATAAGTTCTAGAGGTTTAGTTGTAGCAACTTTATTAACAGATTTGAATGATGATTTGTGTTGCTTGCCAAGCTGACATGCATCACAGAATCTGTCATTTTCAAATTTGAGACTGGGCAAATCAGAAACTAAATGTTTCTTAGATAATTTATGTAAAGCATATATATTGCAATGACCAAGTCTTCTATGCCAGATCCAGGATTCACTTATATTAGCAGTTAAGCAGTTTACTTGTTGTTTACACAAGGAATACAAATCCAAAGTATAAACATTATCAGTTCTGGGTGCTCTGAACTTAAACAGTTTATCTTTAGAAACAGTACAACTATTGTTAGTAAAATCAACAGTGTATCCATCATCACAGAGTTGAGAGATACTTATCAGATTGTGTTTTAACCCTTGTACATAAAGTACTTTGTTGATTGAGACTGTCTCTGGATCTCCAACTGTTCCAATACCAATAATCTTTCCTTTGGCATTGTCACCAAAGGTGACAAGTCCTCCTTCCTTTCGAGTAAGAGAAGAGAAATTAGCTGAAGTTCCACTCATGTGTCTTGAGCAGCCACTGTCCATATACCATATTTCTTTCTTTCTTTGGTGACCTGCTACCTGCAAAGACATTCAAACAAATTGCTTTGGTACCCATATTTTGTTGGGTCCAGGAGTGTTAGCAAGCAGTGATCTGGGTATCCAGATTTGCTTTGTTTTCTTAAAATTGATTGAATCATATAGATCGTTGGAAATATAAGCTTTCTTAATTCCACATATCTGAGGTTGTCTTAGAAAACAGTTTTTAGCTATATGACCTCTTGTTCCACAGTAGTTACAAATAACCTGTTTAGTGCTAGGAACAAAATAATTTTTGTATAACTTAGGTTTTTCTCCTTTACTTCCAATTCCAAACCTTTCCTTTTTAATTACAGTTTTTCCAAGTATCTCATTTAAGGTGTTTTCTCCTTTTGTAAAAATTAATGCAGCCGTTTTATAAGATTCTACTTCATCCTGTAGAGTTTTTATTTTTGATTCAAAATTAATTTTATTTGATTCAGCAGAATTGTATTTGTCAATTAATTCCTTATGTTGTTTTAGCAAAGTATTTCTCTCATCTGAAATAGCTTTGTACAAGTTCTTTATAGATTTATATTTATTAAATAATGAGTCATACCTTTCTTCAAGCATATTGCAGTAAGCTGCAAGTTTTTTATTTGAGAGGCTTGTTTCAGAGTTTGATTCATTATTTGAGTCAGAGGAATAGTATGAGTGTACCTCATCAGTTTCAGCCATGAAACACATATTTGCTTTTAAATTGGCTTCCTCCTTCTCTGAGCATGATTCAGAAGAATTACTTGAGTCTTCAGAAACACTCCAAGTAGCTTTCATAGCTTTCTTGTCTTTCTGCTCATAATCATCTCTTTTGAAGAATTTCTTCTTCTTTGCATCTTTCAATTTTGGGCAATCTGGTCTGATATGTCCCATCTTTTTGCATTCATAACATCTCACTTCCTTGCTATCCTTTTTAAAGGATTTCTTGAAGTCTTTCTTCTTACTATAAAACTTTCTGAATTTTCTGGCTAGCTGTGCCAGTTCTTCATCCGAATTTGAAGAATCAGAGCTTTCTGATTTAGCACTCACTTCTTTGTTCTTAATCTTTCTATCCTTTTGTTGAGAAGTCACTTTCAAAGAAGTATTTTCCCTTTTTATGTAGACTTTATGCTCATTTACCTCATCTTGCATTTCAGCTTCGTACATCATCAGTGTACCAATCAGTTCTCTCATAGTTAGATCTTTAACAGAAGTTGATTGTCTGATTGCTGCAGAGATTCCATTCCATCGAGTAGGAAGTACTCTCAGTACCTTCAACGCTTGATCAGCCTGCTTGATTGGTTCTCCTAAAGCTGTTATATTATTGACAATTTCTGTCAATCTTCCATTCATCTGAGTGATGCTCTCTCCTTCAATCATTCTGAAAGTATCGAATTTTAACTTAGCAGTTGCATATCTCATCTGTCTTACATTATCTGTTCCTTCATAAGCAACAGCTATTGTTTGCCACATTTCATATGCAGTCGGGCATTGAGATACTCTGTTAAATTCGTCTGGTCCTAGACCACAGATGATTGCATTCATAGCTTTTGAATTTATGTCATACTCAGCCTCTGTAGCAGCACTCCATGTATCGGGATTTTCAGGAATTTCATAGGGAGTCAGAATCTTTGAATAGACTCTGTAACCAAGATTTTTCAGATAAATAATCATACGTGATTTCCAGCAGCCATAATTATCTCCATTAAAGTAAGGTGCTCTGACCATTGACATTCCCTCTCTCATATCAGCCATGATACACTATGTATAATCTTTAAATACTTCTAGCTTGATAGGACTTTAGAAATAAGAAGCTCCTCCTTTGATACCAATTGTTGGATCTGAATCTACGGATTATACACAAGAGGGGGGTGAATTGTGTCTTTTTCAAATTATTACAATCTCTTCAATTTGGACAAATTCTGTTCACTATGCTTTTGCACGATTAAATATGCAGCGGAAAAAGTAAAAGCATGAACACACGGATGTATAGTGGTTCGGGGAACAGAAGGCCCCTAGTCCACTCCACCAACGCTCAAATCCACGAGCTTGGTGATTTTCACTATCTGGTCCTCGTTTCCACAGACCCGTCCACAACTGAGTACAGGCAGTTGACACCTTTACAAGATTCAGGCACACACAGCCTTCCTGGTTCAAACACGAACCCACACAGCTTAGAACGAGAAGCTGATCACTCAAAAAAAAGGTTTCGATAAAGAAACACTTCTCCAGTTGTTCTTCACAATTGCAACAGAATGCAATTGACAGTAGATAGATCGTCGTCTTCAGAAAATAAAGATCCGTAATCAAAACAGTTCTGAGTCGATCCAGTTGCAATAGATATTACCAGAAACTTCACAACTTCAGCAGCAGTAGATTCACAACAGGTAGTCGATGTAGAATACGTGAATCTGCTATCAAAATCATCCTTCGGTAAAAAGGATTTTACAATTCTTCTTGATCACAGAAAAGAACGCCTTTTCACAGTCTCTGTTTTCTTGCTCGTCAAAAGATTAATAATTCTATATTTCACACACTTTCCCGTGTATATATATATCTCCGAAGTTTCCAAGATAGAACATATATTCAAATCTGAGAAAATCTTCCGCATAAATAGATCCATGAAAATCTCCTTTAGATTCGCGATATTAAATGAAATAACAGAGCCGTTGTAACTCCCCTGAAGAATCGGCATAAAAAGCTCCGTTTAAATCAATCATTAATCTGTTGTAAACCGTCTCTGATTCAGTCAAAGTCGTATTTAAGAATCAGCTCGAAATCCGCCTAATAATCCGCTTGATTGACTAATTCAAAAGGAAATATCGTCTGTCAAAAATATCCCGACGCCAAACGTAGGGTTGATGACGTGGCTCCAAACGTAGGGTTCACAAACGTAAGGTTCAGAACGTAAGGTTGAACATACATACTTTCTCTTCAGCATTCAAACGTAGGGTTGATCATCCATACTTTGTCTTGCTTCAACTCTCCAAAGAACGTACGGTTGATTATAAAAGTAAGGTTGATGATCCATACTTTTGAGAAACAAACTCAACACTGAAAACTAACGTACGGTTTCTCTTCCATACTTTTCAACAACGAAAACGTAAGGTTCCTTCCAAACGTAATGTTCTTCTTCCATACTTTTCAACAACGTAAGGTTCATTAACCATACGTTTCAAAATAACATAAAAAGTAAACTTTTCATCCATACGTTACGTTCATCAACGTAGGGTATGAACAGTGATTCCAGTACGCGCTAAAATTGATCTCGCGCTACAGTGATTCCAGAACGCGCTAAAATTGATCTCGCGCTACAGTGATTCCAGAATACGCTAAAATTGATCTCGGAATAAATGAAGTATAAAATCTCGTTATATAAAATAAATTCCTGCAAAATACTCAACGAAATAATTAGTAAATAATTAAGGGTATTTGTGAGCATCAAAATCATCATAAAGAGACAGAGTATTATTTAAAATAATCTCCCCCTTTAAAAAACATTATTTTGATTTGTTTAAAAACAATACATTGCTCAACAAAAACCTCTACCTCGGATTTGGAGGTGAGACCGCCACACCCTAACATCTCATGAGAGGTTATGGTGGTGGGGCCCACCTGAGAATAACCTCTATTTTAAATAATAGGGGTGGGGGAGAACCTCTATGTGAGCAAAGAAGATCCACGGTGGGGAGAGCCTCTTTGTGAGTGCAGCAGATCCACGGTACTCGATAGGAGGAGTACCTCAGTAGTCAAAGTTAGTGGGAAGCGCCTCTATGTGACTTGGCAGGCCCACTGTACTCGATAGAGGAGGAGTTCTCCAGCAGCCAAGGGTTTAGACTGATACTTTCCCTATAATTAAATCCTGGTTGAGCTGAGTTAGTAATTTTTGTGTTTACCTCATGATTGAGATGGATTGCTTGATAACTTAGGTGTATGAATGGGCATATACCTATGTGGGGTTATCTATTGTTTTCATACTTTATGTTTTATCCTTGTTTGATTTTGTGATACCTTGAGGGTCTCGGGATCCCTATTGAGTGTTTTTATACTCACCCCTATGCAGGATATGCTCGCACCTCATTTTGTTGGATGCAGATGATGGACAACACGGACTGAGGATCAGAGTAGTAGAATTGGACGGTACCCGGAGGTGGACCTTACGACGAGTCTGCACACAGAGGAGACTGATGGATGTAGAGTGTTGAGGAGGCAATCTGTACCTACCCTTTAGGTAGGAACAACATATGATGACCCATTAGATGCATTACTTTTCTTCAGTTGTACTTGTCCTTCATTTGTACTTGTACTTTCATGTTGGACTTGTATTTCTGGCCCATTTACTTTTCAACACTCCTTTTTTATATAGTTTTACTTATTGTTTTTCTTTCAGTTGTACTTTGATTGTGTGTGTTTAAATTTATAAAGGCAATGCCTTCCCAGCTTAGGGATTTATGCCTTTGGTTCTAGTCGCCAGCCCTTGGTCTATGGAAGGCGGGCTTGGGGAAGTCATGGCACGGGTCCCGAGGACGGGTTGTGACAAATTGGTATCAGAGGAGTCGGTTCTACCGCAGAACATAGGAATCTAATCTTTGTTTTTTGTGAAGCAATAGTGTTAAGTGTAATGAGTGTGGCTTTTAGTTCTGGGAGTCCAGTGTTTGTGCGGCGGCTGACGTATCCATACACTAGGACCCTGACTAGTGATTTCTGACTCAGTACACGAACACACTGATTGCGTGTGTGTTTTCAAAAGTTTTTTTTATGTCATCTCAACCAGGTAAGCTCATCAGGTATAATATTTGATTGTTTCGCATTTGTTTCTTTCAAGATTCCTCTCCATGGATGACCAGCTAGATTCTCGATATTTGTACGCACAGATAGCCCACCGAGCGACGAGGCCTCAGTGCAGTGCCCACTTCTAAAATAGGTACCAACGGTACCACTACCCATTGGGCCACTGATGCCACTATCCCCATCAGTAGATGATGCATGCTGCTTCAGTTCATTGCATGAGTTCCAGCACTAGAGGCCATCCAGGTTCAGGGGAGAGACGGACCCACAGGCGGCTGAGGATTGGATGGAGGCTGTGGTGAGAGTCTTCAGACTGGTAGGGACACCAGCATACCATATGGTGATCATTGTCGTGAGTCTCCTTTAGGTAGAAGTAGGAAGATGGTGGATTCTGATGCTCTAGGTGCATGACGAGATGAATCTACTATGGACAGACTTTGAGAGCCTATCCCAGGTAGATTTTGTCCCAACCACCCTTCGTGCGGTGCATATACAGGAGATACTGCGTCTACTGAAGGGTAGCATGACGGTAGCTCAGTACTTAGTGAGGTTCACCGACCTCTCGCGCTACTCCACAGATATGGTGCGGCACCCATTCTTCAGGACCCAGACCTTCGAGCAGGGACTCAGGTGCAGGTGGGGGTGTTGGAGCGAGCACTCTTCGTGGAGAGTTTCCTTGTTGAGCAGCCTCCATTAGCAAGACCCACCACTAGTCGACATGTAGCGGAGTCTTCTATAGCTGACAGTAGATAGATGACACAGAGGTCCAAGAGGACTAGACCCATGGGTGGACGATCGCATGACTCAAGATTGGTTGTACGGGGCACCCATGGCAAAGGCACACATGTAATGAGCAGGCAGTGTTACTCATGTGGCGGGCATGGTCGCATGGCTCATGACTGTACGACCCACTATTCGGATGATCAGAATATGGTCGAAGGACTACCTAGGTAGAGAAAACAATTCGATCTAGGTGGTCCGTAGGGAGAAAACAGACATGGCAGAGGATCTGGTCGTGTAGCAAGCAGTGGGCGACGATTTGAGGTGTTACCCCCACCACCGCCTAGAGGTCCACCCCGACCGCAGGGAGCAGGTGGATAGGGAATAGCTCAACTCCAGGAAGTTGAGGCTTAAGATCATAGCACTCCGGATATGATTCGAGATACGATATGTTTCTACTCCTCCATAGTTGCAGTTCTTATAGACACATGTTCTAATCACTCTTTTATTGCTACTACCCTTGTTCGGAGCTCTAGAGATTCCGACAGAGCCTTTGGCTCGATCCTTAAAGCTAGAGACTCCTACAAGAGTAGACTCGACGATCACGCACTGGTGTCGGCAGTGTGAGCTTACTCTAGAAGGCAAGAGCTTCGGCTCAGATATTCTCGCAGCGGCGTCGAGGCCTTACGGCGTCATCTTGGGTATGGACGGGTTATCTACATTCCATGCTCATATCGACTGTATTAGGTGAAAAGTGCGGTGTGTCCGCACGGATTGGACAAGGTTCACATTCACCGGCGAAAAGGGAGAATTTGCAGCACATGACAGACTTAAATGGAGGATAGTGCATCCAATCACTCATCTGTTTGCTTGCCTTACCCTCAGAGCATTTGATGTGGAGAGTCCGAGCTATCCTATAGTGGTGGACCAATATGCTGATGTTTTCCCTGATTATATTCCAGAACTACCTCCTCATAGAGAGGTGGAATTATACATTGACTTGTACCCCAGCAGGGCACTGATATCTACACCAGCATATTGGATGGCTCTCACGGAGCTTCGCGAGCTGTGGGTATAGTTAGAGGACTTGCAGGGAAAGGGATTCATCCGGACTAGTGTTTTTCCCTGGGCATCCCCGATTCTATTCTCCAAGAAGGAGGATGGGAGCTTTAGGATTTGTGTCAACTATCGTCGCCTTGAACCACGTGACTGTGAAGAATAGGTACCCACTCTCGAGAATTGACGACCTCTTTGATTAGCTGAAGTGAGCACAGTGGTTCTTAAAGATAGACCTTAGGTCAGGCTATCACTAGCGCAGAGTTCGAGATGAGGATGTGCATGAGATGGACTTCCGGTGTCGGTACGGCCATTACAGGTTCTTGGTTATGCCTTTTGGCGTAACCAACACTCCAGCGGTGTTCATGGAACTCATGAACATTATATTCTAGAAATACCTCGATCGCTTTATCGTATTCTTCATCGATGACATTCTGATCTACTCAACTACTAAGGAGAAGCATGCCTACCATTTTTGGGTCGTACTGGACACACTCTAAGAGAACCAGTTTATGGTAAGCTCCCGAGGTGCCATTTTTGGATCTGAGAGGTTCACTTTTTGGGATATGTCATCTCGGAGGATGGATTTGCAGTGGATCCAGTGAAGATCGAGGCGGTACATTCTTGGGAGCCACCCAAGAGTGTGACACAGGTACGGAGTTTCCTGGGTTTTGCTTGTTACTACCGGAGATTCATACTAGACTTCTCCAGAGTTGCAGCACCACTATAAACATTGACAAAGAAGGGGAAACCCTTCATGTGGTCGGAGAGATACCAGCAGAGCTTTCACGAGGTGAGGCAGAGGATGACTAGTGCCCCCATCTTGAGGATTCCAGAGGAAGGAGTAGGGTACGTAGTTTACTACGACGCAGCAGGGACCAGACTCGGGTGTGTGCTGATGCACGAGCGAGCAGTGATCAAATATGGTTCTCAGTAGCTGATACAACATGATCAGAACTACGCTACCCATGACCTAGAGTTAGCAACAGTGGTCTTCGCCTATAATATATGTCGACACTATCTTATGGGTGAAGGTTTTACCGTATACTTTGATCACAAGAGTCTTAGGTATATCTTCTCACAGAAGGACCTGAACCTAAGACAGTGACATCACCTTGAGTTCCTCGAGGACTATGACTTCGAGATAGTCTATACTCTTGGGAAGGGGTACATTGTAGCGGATTCTCTCAACAAGAGATCAGTTATACAGCTGCTAGGAGGGGTGATAGAGCAGCTGGCTTCTTTACAGATTTATTATGTGGACTGATATGGAGCATTTATCCTTCAGTATCTTATAGTCACTCCTCTACTTCTTCAGTGATTCAGGGTGACAAAGCATGGGGACGCTGACTGTGAGACATGACATGCTCAGATATCCCTAGGGGAGGCACATGATGGATTTTTTGAAGGTGGAGAGCACATTATACTCTTTAGAGGACGTAACTTGGTACCAGTGGCACGTCATGAAAAATTGTTGAGGGAGTTCCACACATCCCCTCTAGAGGTACATCTAGGAGTGGCGAATATGTACTAGGACCTTCTACGACATCACTGGTTTCCAAGAATGAAGAAAGCGGTAGAATAGTTTGTCTCTCGATGCCTCACTTGTCAGCAAGTAAAGGCAGAGCACCAGGTACCAGCAGGCTTGGTCTAACCTTTAGAGGTCCCAGAGTGGAAGTGGAATTGGATATCCATGGACTTCGTGATAGGTCTTCCATGTACATCCAGGGGTAGCGACTCGATTTGGGTGATCATTGACCAACTCACCATGTCGGCCCACTTCCTACCGATCAAAGATCAGGGTTCAATAGAGAGCTTGGGATGCCTCTATGTGTAGGAAATTGTGCATTTTCATGGTATACCTTCAACGATTGTCTCTGATCGTGACACACGCTTTACTTCCCGGTTATGGAAGGGGTTGTAGGAGTCTTTAGAGACATAGCTACATCTGAGAACTACCTTCCATCCTCAGATAGATGGTCAGACTGATAGAACCATTTAGACCCTCGAGGACATGAAACGTTCTTGGGTCCTCGCCTTTGGTCATAGCTGGGAGGATCCCTTACCTTTGGTGGATCTTTCCTACAACAAAAACTATCACTCCACGATAGGAATGGCACCATTTGAGGTGTTATACGGGCGACCTTGTAGATCACCCTTGTGCTGGACAAACCCAAGGGAGTCAGCACTGGTGGGACCAGAGATGGTATGAGCTACCACAGAGAAGGTGCAGATCATCCAAGAGTGGATGAAGACTGCACAGAACATGAAAAATTCGTATGCTCGCAAGAGATGGAGGCCTATGGAGTTCAAGGATGGCGACCACGTCTTTCTACGGGTCTCACCTAGATGAGGTCTAAGGATATTTGGTCGAGGCGGCAAGTTATCTCTGAGATTCATCAGACCATTTCAGGTCCTCAGCAGAGTAGGTGAGGTGGCTTACCGCCTGGATCTTTCACCTCAGTTGCACCGAGTGCAAGACTTCTTCCATGTATCTCAGCTGAGGAGATACGTGCATGACCCTTCCCACATCATCGACCATGGAGATCTAGACGTCAATGATGGGGAGAATTTAACGAAGGTTCCAGTGGAGATTGAATATCAACAGGAGAGGGTCCTACGTGGATGGTCGATACCTCTGGTGCGCGTTCGCTGGCAGCATGGGAACCTCCAGGAGAGAACATGGGAGCGGGAGGCTCAGATGCGTGCTCAGTACCCCCCAATTGTTTCTATAGTTTGAGTTGTATCTTATGGGGATAGAAATCCCTGAGGTGGGGAGAATGTATTGAACTGAAAATCCCAAGGAATTTTTTTTAATACATGGGAATTTTACGAGTCCGCAAAAATTTACGGCCCATGATTCCAAGTCCCGGTGTGCCCGAAATCATTTTTTGAAATTTTTGATCTAGTAAGTTTAGTAAACGTATGAGAGAGATTTTATAACTTTTGATCGGGTGCTCGGAACTAAAACATGAGGCCACCGTTGAACCTATAGTGCTAGTATTCACTTAAAAAGACATTCACCTCGACGAATTTTGGTTGAGAATAAAGTTAGTTTTGTGATTTTTATAAAAACAAAGTGTACAACACATTATTTTATTTTTAAGCATCCATGTGAGTGAAGTTGGTTAAAACCTCCACTTGGGAGTTGGAGGTGGGACCGCCACACCCTAACCTCCCATGAAAGGTTATAGTGGTGCGGCCCACCTGAGCATAACCTCTCTTTTAAAAAATAGGGGTGGGGGCCACCCGAACCCTATTGATGGAGGAGGATAAAACCTCTCAACTCTACCTCATTAATGAGTGAGAGCCTCTTGAATTACTCAACCCCATTAAATGGGGTGAAACCCTCTTGACCCCCCCTAATTAATCCATGAAAAGTCTCATGCATTAATTAGGGGGAGACACTTGTTTAATTAATTCCTTTTGAAATTGTTTTTCCAACAAAAATAATAGACAAACCATTCCTCTATTATTTTCTTTTGGGAAGTTGGTGGAGCTTGGGAGGAGGAAAGCTAGGGAGAAAATCTTCCAACGAATAATGAAGAATGCTCCACTGATGAAGAATGATGACCCGCTTCAACTCCTTCCCTAGAAATATACTGACGTGGAACCACATCCACGACCATCGTGCGAATAAGGGAGTGGAAGAGTGCTTGGCGTACGCGACGAAGAAAGAACTTCCTCATCTTCTTCTGCAACACCGTCAACGAATGACGGATGACCAATAATCAAAACGTAGGGGGTTTATTACAGGTTGAAATTATACCTTTTTTCTTACCTTCTGCAAAGGATAATAAGGGATTGTTGCAGACGTATTATTCATCTTCTTCTCATGATGAGAAAAATGATAAACCCCTAATCGCAGAGGGTGAAGGCTAACCTAACATGGCCCAACATCCTCTGTCGATCTCACTCTTCTTGTGACATTCTACGGCATGGTGACATATCAATGAAGAGGTGGAGGAGGAGGCATCGACAAAGGTTGCGCTACCCGCGGCCTCTGCGAATCGCGCCACCGGCCCGCGCCGGCCCGAACTCTGCCGAACCGGCCTGCCCACAGCCTCCAGGCATGCTGCTCGACACCCAGGCTGTCTACTCGTGGCCCCCACGGCGCCCTGCCCCGCGCCCCGCCGCCTGCCTGCGGCCGCCCGGAACCCTGCCTGGCGCCCCACCGCCTCCCCGTGGTAGCCCGGCGCACTGCCTGGTGCCCCGGCCACCTGTCTGCGGCCCCGGCTCTGGGCCACCTACGTGCGGCCTTCCGGCGCACTGCCCGGCACCCAGGCCTCCTACCTGCGGCCCCCAGGTGCCCTACCCGATGCCCGACCTCTTGCCGGCGGCACACCCGGCATGCTTCACGGCACCCTGTCCACCTACCCGCGGCCCCCCCGGTGCCCTATCACGGCCTTTCTGGCCGCCCCAAGCCGGCCTTCATGTGCGCCACCCTAAACTGGCCACCCCCGAGCTGGACTCTGTGTGACCCGCAGCCAGCCCGCAGCCCGCGTGGCCTCCCATATTGAGTCACTTGAACTGTGGCCCTCGCGGCACTGGCCGAACCAGCCTCGGCATTTGGGCCGAGTTGCATATATGGTGAAATCTATGCCAAACCACCCTCGCAGTCCGCTGGGCCAGGCCCAGCGGACCGGGCCGAACTTAACAGGCTGACCAGCCCAATGGGCTGGGTCAGACCCAAAGAGTCTGACCGGGTCGACCCAGACTAGATTGGCCCAGACATGGTTTTTCCGAGTCGGTCCGACCGAGTCAGACCGGACTCGGGCCCACTACTGACCCATTAATTACTTTTTCCATAACATTGGCACCAGACGACCGTTTGAAGAACCTTCAGCGGAGCTGGTATTCTTGGAGCGAAGCCGTCCCATTGATAATACCCCACTAGAGTTTGGGGTATAGTTGAGATATGGTCAAGTTGGATCGTACACAAATTCAACCGGGTCCTCGGAACTAAAAGGATAATAACTAACAGATCGGGCTTCCGATCGACGCTCTGTCTGTTGCGTTGAGACCCCTATTACTTGACGGACCGTTGAGATACTTCTTCGTGACACATTGTGACAGTTGGAGTATCAACCAGTAGCTTGTGGAGAAGATCTTCCTGATATGAGAAGGAATTTGTGCGGGAACCAAGTAGCTGGCTGAGACTTGACGACTGCTGACCGATTCGACTCAAAGTGATTTGACTAGCCCAGTAGGGAGTACCTCTGTGTGAGTGCATCAGACCCATGATGGGGAGCGCCTCTGTGTGAACGTGATAGAACCATGGTACTCGACACGTGGATAAACTCATAATGCTATGAGGGGGAGAACCTCTATGTGAGCGCTGCAGACCCACGGTAGGGAGCGCCTATGTGTGAGCGTGGAATATCCACGGTACTCGATAGGTGGAGTACCTCAGCAGTCCAAGTTAGTGGGAAGTGCCTCTATGTGACATATCAAGCACACTATATTCGATATAGGAGGATTTCTCTAGCAGACAAGGGTTTCGATTGATAATATCTGGAGAATAAAATCCCATTTGAGCATATTCAATGACCATTTGTGTTTTCCTCATGATTGAGATGGGTTACTACATAACTTAGGTATATGTATGGGAATATACCTAAGTAATGTTTATTCATTAATTTCATACTTTTTGGTTTATCCTTGTTGGATTTTGTGAGACCTTGAGGGTCTCGGGGTCCCTACTGAGTATCGTTATACTCACCCCTGCACGGGCCATGCCAGCACCCTATTGTGTTGGTTACAGAAGATGGATAGCGCTGACTGAGGTAGAGAGTAGTAGGACTGGATGGTACCTGGAGGTGGACCACTCAGTGTGATGGTACATGGAGGATATGGATGTACAAGAGTGATGAGGATGCCATATGTACATACCCTTTATGTAGGAACCCCGGAGGACAACCCAGTAGCTGATTTACTTTTCTTCTGTTGTACTTGCTTTCAGTTGTACTTGTACTTTCCTGTTGGGCTTGAATTTTCGGCCCCTTTTACTTTCCGGCACTTCTTTTTTATATAGTTTTACATAGTGTTTTTCTTCCACTTGTATACTCTGATGTGTTCTTTTATATTTATAAAGGCAATGTCTTCCCAGTTTAGGGATTTACGCCTTTCGTCCTAGTCGTTAGCCCCTGTCCTATGGAAGGCGGGATTGGGGTAGTCACGATACGGGCCCCGGGGGACGGGTCATGAAAAATTGGTATCAGAGGTGGTACCTAGCCTTAAGTGTGGTGAACTACCTGGGTTGAGATTTGAGGCCCACAATAAGGACGTTCTTCTCAAAAGGGGGGTGATTGTAACACCCCCAAATGATAGAGGGTTAAATGACTAAATGATATGACTCATGTCAATAAGGTGCACCTTCCTTTTCGGGAGCCAGTCTGATTAGAACTCCATAGTTAAGCGTGTTTGGCCTGTAGTAGTGATCAGCATGGGTGACCTTCTGGGAAGTTTCCCAGGGTGTGTGTGATTGAGGAAAAAGCACACTGGAAAGGACATGGTTTGGCCTGTTGGGACTTTAATTAGTTAAATGACCCGTTCAAGCACATGGGTAGGCCCCAGGGTGTGGACCATGTGTCTGCGGGGAAACTGGTGGTACCTGGTGGGCCAGGACCCAATGGACATATTAAGGAAGTGTGTATATGCTGTCACTGGGGCCTAGTTGTAAATTAAATAAAGGGGATCTGAAGAGTTTCTCCACCTTAAATAGGGGGTTCCAAGGGGTTACAAGCCTGGGTGGTCCCCAAAAAAAATTATCTTCCAAAGGGAGGTTATGTTCAGGTGGGCCCCACCACCATAACCTCTCCTGGGAGGTTAATGTGTGGTGGCCTCACCTCCAACCTCCACTTGGAGGTTTTAATGAACAAGAAATAAAAATAAAGCCTCCACTTTATTTTTATTTAATTTAATCATAAAAACCAAAAAACTAACATATAATCTCGACCCACAGCCATCGAACTGAAAGTCTTATTAAGATAATACCAGCACTGGGAGTTCAACGGTGCCCATGGATTTTAGTTCCAAGAACCAGTTCAAAAGTTATAAAATCTCTCTTGTGCGTTTACCGAACGTACCTAAACAAAACTTCTGAAACTGATTCCGGACACATCGGGCCTCGGAATCCGGCGCCGTAAATTTTTGCGGACTCGTAAAAATCCCATGTATTTAGGAAAAAACTTTCCATGAAAATTGTGAGTCTTTACATTCTCCCCAGCTCAGGGATTTATGACCCTGTAAGCTACACCTCGATCTTTGGGAACAAATGGGGGTACTGAGCACGCATGTGAGCTTCCTGCTCCCATGTTCTCTCCTAGATGTTCTTGTGCTTCCAGTGAATGCGCATTAGAGGTATCGACCGTCCATGAAGGACCTACTCTGGTCGATCCTCAATCTCCAATGGAACCTCCGTGAAAGTCGCCCCATCATCGACGTCCATCTCTCCATGGTCGATGATGTGAGAAGGGTCATGCACGTATCTCCTCAGCTGAGATACATGGATGATGTCCTGCACCCGATGCAACTGAGGTAGAAGAGCTAATAGGTAAGCCACCTCACCTACTCTGTTGAGGACCGGGAATGTTCCGATGAATATCGGTGATAACTTATCGCCTCGGCCAAATCTCTATAGACCTCATTGAGTTGAGACCCGTAGAAAGACGTGGTCTCCATCCTCAAACTCTAGAGGCCTCCATATCCTATCAGTATATGACTTATGCCTTCCTTGCATAGTCTTCATCCGCTCCTGGATGATCTGTACCTTCTCGGTGGTATCACACACCATCTTTAGTCCCACTAGTGCTGACTCCCCAGGGTCATTCTAGCACAAGGGTGATCGGCAAGGTCGCTCGTACAACGCCTTGAAAGGTTACATCACTTTGTTGGAGTGATAGTTTTTGTTGTAGGAAAACTCTACCAAAGGTAAGTGATCCTACCAGCTGTGACTGAAGTCGAGGAAAAATGCACGGAGCATGTCCTTGAGGGTCTGAATGGTCTGCTTGGTCTGACCATCCATTTGAGGTTGGATGGTGGTGCTCAAGCGATGATGTGTCCCAAAAGCTTTCTGCAACCCCTTCCATAACTGGAAAGTAAATTGTGTGTCACTGTCATAGACAATCAAATAACGTACTCCATGTAAACGCACTATCTCCTGCACGTAGAGGTGTACCAAGCACTCTACTGAATCATGCTATCTGATCGGTAGGAAGTGGGCTGACTTAGTGAGTCGGTCGATGATCTCACAAATCGATTCGTGACCCCTAGAAGTATGTTGAATAACTGAAATGAAGTCCATGGATATCCCATCTCACTTCCACTCTGGGACCCCTAAAGGTTGTACCAAGCCTGCTGGTACCTGGTGCTCCACCTTCACTTGCTGACAAGTGAGGCATCGAAAGACAAAATCTCCTACCACCTTCTTCATAACTGGAAACCAGTTTTGGGGTCTGAGGTCCTGATACATCTTCGCCACACATGGATGTAACACTAGAGGTGATGTGTGTAACTCCCTCAACACTTCCTTCTGAAGTGACACTGGTACCAATGTGCATCCTCTAAAGAGGATGACGTGCTCCCCACCTTTAAAAAATCCATCAAGTGCATGCCCTGTGGATATCTGAGCACATCATATCTTGTAGTCAGTGTCCCCATGTTAAGCCTTCATGACTCACTGAAGAAGTAGAGGAGTGACCGTAAGAGACTGTAGGAATCCTGCTCCATCTCTATCCACAAAGGATATCTGTAAGGAAGAAAAATGCTATGTTGCCTCTCCTAGAAGTTGTATAACAGACCTCCTACTAAGTGCATCTGCAACAACATCCCCCTTCCCAGGAGTATAGACTATCTCTAAGTCATAGTCCTTGAGTAACTCAAGCCATCACCGTTGTCTCAGGTTCAGGACCTTCTGAGAGAAGATATACTTGAGACTCTTCTGATCAGAGTACATAGTAAAACATTCACCCATCAGATAGTGCCGCCATTCTTCAAGGAGAATACCACTACTGATAACTCTTGGTAATGGGTAGCGTAGTTCTACTCATGTTGTCTCAGCTGCCGAGAACTATATGTGATCACTGCTCACTCCTGCATCAGGACACTCCCAAGTCTGGTCCTTGATGCGTCTAAGTAAACTATGTACCCTACACCTTCCTCTGGAAGCCTCAATATGGGGGCACTAGTCAGCCTCTTCCTCATCTCATAAAAGCTCAGTTGGAATCTCTCCGACCACATGAAGGTTTTCCCCTTCTTCCTCAAGGCTGATAGTGTTGTTGAAACTCTGCAGAAGTCTGGAACTAACCTCCAGTAGTATCCGGCAAAACCCAAGAAACATCATACCTCCGTCACACTCCTGGGTGGCTTCCAAGAAAGTACCGCCTCAGTCTTCACTGGATCCACTACAACTCCAGGCTCTGAGATGATGTGTCCCAAGAATTGAACCTTTTGAATCCAAAACTGGCACTTCGAGATCTTAACATAAAGCTGGTGCTCTCAGAGTGTGTCTGGTACTACCCGCAAAAGGTAGGCATGTTCCTCCTCAGTAGTCGTGTAGATCAGAATTTCATCAATGAAGACTACAAAAAATCGATCGAGGTAAGGTTGGAAAATCCTATTCATGAGTCCCATGAGTACTGCTAGAGCTTTGGTCATGCCGAAATGCAATACCAAGAACTCGTAGTGTCCGTAATAACACCTGAAGGCCTTCTTCTGCACATCCTCATCTCAAACTCTGAGCTGGTGATAGCCTAATCTGAGTTCTATCTTCATGAACCATCGAGCTCCCTTTAGCTGATCAAAGAGGTCGTCAATCCTCAAGATGTAGAGACCCTAATCCTGACGTACATAGACTTTACATAACTTTTGTGGAATACTTAGTACATAACAAAAAAACACACACACAAGGATCGTAATAGTTTAGTGTCTTTGGAAACTCGGACTATAATCTTCTAATCGTGGTGAAAGATCTTCAAAATCTCCCATTAAGATCTTCTTTTTTTTTACCTAAAACCTTTCTTTATATCCTGGGGAAAAGAAAACATAAAAGGGTGAGCTCAAATGCTCAGTAAGGGTAAACAAAAGAGAAATCAATCACATCATATTCATAAGAACATAGCTTTTGGAAATCTTAACCTGCAAAAGAGCTCATAATATCATAACATGGGATAAATCATAGAAGTGAAATGTAATCCCAATAATCATAACATAAAACATGAAACTTTGTGTCATACACACATAATCATAGAGAATCATTTCTTGTTAGTCAAGACTCATTGCCAAGACTATCTTAGTGGACAAAGTCCCTTTCTGAATCGAGTAACCCTCGTTTCAGTCCTGTTTCACTGAACCGGTATAACCTACCGTTCCAGCCCTGTCTATCTCATGAGATATAAAATCTTTACCCAATGCATTGAAGGGAGATATAGGTCCCATCCATCTTATAATGAATCCTTTCTTATGTGTGCCACATAATCATAAACCATACATCATAGCGTAACCCATGTAATAAAAATGGGATTCTTAAACAACATGACATCATAAAACCATTCATATAAGATAAAGGAATTCATAAACATAATTCCATCACAACATAGTCAAATCAATGTAAAAATATGGATAGAAACAGAACCCTTTATTATCTTAGATGGAAAATAATTTTGATAAAACACTTGAATTGAATTCTTGAGGAACATATCCTTTCTTCTTCAAAATCAATTTCTTTTCATAAAACATCATGCAATTTTAAAAGAAAGAGATTTTATTGAAAATAGTCATGAAATCTTTTAGAGGAATCTTCATGAAAATAAGGCTTTATAAAACAGTAAAAATCCGTTCGTGCCGTATAAGTTTAAAAAAACATTCTTCGTACTTTTGTCGAAAAAGTCAAAAAGTACCTCGTACGAAAAACGACAAAAGATTCCTTTCATATCTTTTACTAAAAACTCACCAAAGGGTAAAATTGGATTTAAACAATTGTAGATGGATGGAAATAACATTACATATTGAGGAAACATAGATTTGGATGATAAAATACACCCCAGTAAATACCAACGTATAAACAATCTCGGATAAAAATGAGATTGTGATATTTCCCTTACCTTAGGTCCAATTTTCTTTGTACGTGTCCGAAGCTCATGTATAATGGTTTAAATAATGTTATTGACTTATTCCAGAATCATACATATTGATATGATATCATATATGGTCATATTCTTAGCTTCTTGATAGTAATATTTCATTGTTACTTGTTACTCGGGTCTTTATTGCCTTTTGTTCTTATGCGTGTTTTGCCAAATACATTCTTATTCTTCTTTTAAGGTTATAGATACATTATATCCAGAATGGTATTAGTGTAACATATATCATATTTATTCATTCAATTTATATAATTACTATGTAATGATGATCATGTAGAACAAGTCGCATCACATCGTGGAGACGATATTCCGTACGTACGCACGAGTGATGATATCGTTCCTATGATCGTGGAACTGTATTGGAGTATATATATATTATTTCAGTATCAATATTACTTAATAATAATCATAAATAGTTACTCATTACACCATTATACCCATCCTTTTAAAGTGATGGTGGAAAATAGATTACACCACGGCGTGGAGACGGTATTCCGTACGTACGCACGCGCGGTGATTTCATTTTTCCATAGGTTGGATAGAAGGTGAATTAGGTTTGTTTCATATTTATAATAACATATCAGTATGTAAGTAATACTGATGTTATTACTTTATCATGAAACAACTAAAGAAGAATAAGTTAAAGAAGAAAGAAATTGAAAAGATCGGTAATGGATATTACCTCTTCTTTGGAACGCTTCTTTGAATCCTTCACTTAGGGAACTAAGATTGGCCTTTGAAGAAGACCAAGACCTCTAGGACTATTCTAGGGAAGTGGAGAAGGTATTTTTGCAGGGGTTGGCCGAGCTTGAGTGCTCAATTTGGTGTGAGGGGGAGGGGGAGGAGGTGCCCTTTTATAAGGGAGGAGAGGGGCACCTTAGGAATTCTTAAAAATATTAATTTATAATAAATCTAACCCCACATAAAAACCTCCAAAAATGACTCATATTCGAATATTAGATGAGATAGGGTTGTAATCCCATCAACCAATAAAATTTAGACATGTTTGGATCTTATTTAAACCTTATCATTTTGATTTATCCTTATTTAATCTATTTAAGTTTATTTGTGGTAATAAAATTCTAAATTTTAAATTATAACAAATAATTACTTATTTGTTGTGAATTTTCCATAATTGTTTACTTTATAACATTATAGACCATATAAATATAAATTTATAATTTTTAAATATTTTTGTGATTTTTAAACAATTTTATAATATGTTATTTTTGTAAAATAACAATAGTGTCAATTTTGACACTATTCATTTATTTGAATTTAAATAAAATATATACAGAAGATATGTTTGAACTAAAAGCTTTAATATATTAATAAAAGGTCATATGTATCTATAAAATAATTTTATCACATTAAATAGTTCATATAATATTTATTTTATTATTTTTAAAACCATTTATTTGGTTTATCTCTTAATAAAATAATTACTACATCATTTTTGTATAATTATTTAATATACTTATTTGTTGTATAAAATTTAAAATAAAATTCTATGATGAAGATAAATATATTAACTTTCACAATAATACTTTTACTCGAATTTATCATCTTAAAATCACAATATTTAAATTGTTATATTTATTAAATTATGAAGGTGACAACTTTGGCATCATTTAAAATAAAATAATATAAGTGTCATAATCGCTTTTATAAGGCTCCAAATGGTCAAATATTCGACCATTGGATGCTTATGGTTTACATTTACATGTCCAATAAGTTTTGGTTAGGTATTTGTGCATTTTATGGTCACTATTAGTTTAAAAAAACATTATTCTTGATTTTTCACTAGATAAACAATTTCTGCATCACTATTGTGTCATAATTAATGATAATTATTTAATCCCTAAAAATTATAAATAAATTTATATGATGTAGATAATTTCATTATATTTCTGTAGACTATTCATGTTCGAAGTTTCATGAAGTTTATCACTAAATTAAAATTAATATACTTATAAAATTTAAGAGAGTGACATGTTGTCACTTTCTTTGGTTTTAATAATAATTAAGTTATTTTCATGGACAAATGTTCATTAAATGATTCTAATCTGACCCTTAGGTGATATGGGTCGACTTTTAGTCATCCAATAGGATTTTGACATTTTTTAGGGTAATTTTAAAATATTATATTTACCCTTAATTACCCGATTTACCCTTTACTATGGTAAATAAAATTTACCGTAGTTACTATTCATAATTCCCAAAAATAAAAAGTAGCTTATTAACATAATTTGGACCCACTGATTCCAAATATGGAATCCATTTTTTAAAATTCCATACACAGAAGTTGCAGAAATTAAATTAAAATTAATCCCGTTGTCGAATAAAAACGGGTTTTTGTTTAAAACATTGCAAAAGATTGAATTGATTTAACCTACGAATTCAAGGTAAAATCAATGCTAATGACATACATTATATTAAATGGTAAAAATATATTCTATTTATACTTTAAAACCATTCAATATTATAATTTAACCACATAAGATATTACGATGAAAAAAGTTGTTTTTAATTAAAATATAGCGTGTTTTTACTATTCATTTAAATGTGAAAGTTACCAGAATAATATGAAAAATTTATCCAAAGTAAATTTTTATTTCTTGATTCCAAAGAAGAATTTTATTTTGTCAAATTGAACTTATAAACATGTCAAAAAATAGATTTAAAGTGGGTGCGCCATCAAAAGGCGGCAAAACTGCATTTTTTTTGAAAAATACTTATTTTACCCGAAAAATTTATTTTGTTCTTATACCATGTTCTAGAAATGTGTAAGATGAATAATAATGTTATAAAATTCAAAATTTAGTTAATACTATTCATAACGGCTAGTTCATGACAATATTATAATAATATAACATTGTTTATTAAAACCCGGTATTGTGTACAACACACGCTATCGAGGAAGGTCGCGATTGCGTGTAATGCAAGCCAAGTCAGGGTTGCGTGTTGTGAAAGAATCCTTCATTGTTTCGTATAACAGAATCCAACCATATTTCATTTATACATTTAATATATATATATATATATATATACTCAATGTTGCGTAGAATAACTATTATCAAAATTGTGTGTAACACGGTCCAAGAATAGTGTTGCGTATACTGCAAGCTAATACGGTGTTGCGTATAGCGCAAGGTAATCTTGGTGTAGAATACAACATAAGACGTTAATGAAATTAAAATAATATTTTTCTTAAAATCTCGGGGTGTTACATTCTACCCCCCTTAAAATGAATTTCGCCCTCGAAATTCGTCGGGGTTATAAATGGTTTACTATTTGAAAGTTTCTTTAATAGAAACCCACATCGTAAAAAGGAATATCAAAACCAATCTTTAAAAACAAAAGTATGAAACGTAACGGTTACCCAAATAAACTAATCATTGGGTTTCCACATAGGTGAAAATATGGATATGGAAGAGAAATCTAACCATCATGTTCTGATGGAGAGTGGTAGAGAACATGGCTATGGAAAAGCCAATAATCACAAATCCATAAATTTGTGACGATCTAAGGTACCATCTGATTCATCACGTATAATATCACTAGGACAACATTTTTGGTTTTCAAGATCATTTCCCTAAAGTTGAAAATTTGAATTAGAATAAATACTTACTTTATTTTGGTACAATCTCACTGTTGTTCGTGCCTTGAACAATTTCCACTTCATCTCTTAAATAAATGAAGTTGAATTTGTTATTCATGAAGTGTTAGCAGATCATGTGATAGAATGACGGGTCATTCCATCTGTCTCAAACAAAAGGTTAGCAAAAATTATATGCATAAGTCGATCTTATAGTGATATTAATCATATATGGTTCCTAAAATGGACTTATACTTCATATATCATACTGCTTAATATAATAAAACTAGTTTCTACTAAACAGGGACTTCCTGTAGGCCAGTGGTAGGCGATAAAGGCCAGTCGCACTTCGGTTGTGGGTTCGATTCCCACAGCCTTGTCCGAAGCGATGGGCTGTCGCCCGTCCTGCAGGTTGTCCTTTTTCCAAAACTATATAACATCCCATCAATAATATCAAAAAAACAAACAATACTAACTTATTTCCAACATAATCCATTCCAATCTTTTAGGCTTATCCATAATACTGCAGTCGACTCTCATAATATAGTGAAAATGATTACCAGAGATTTAACACCATCATCGATCCCCATATATCATAAGATATGTTTTGTTGGTCACATTCCAAACATTCAAAGTCCTTAATCGTGTATTCTCTTGAATACCTTAGTGAAAACATGAATGCAGTTAAAAGTTAACACTTTCCACATACCAAAATCCTCAAAATTCTATATACTCAAACTTAGTCCTTATATCAATCATGAGCTCATGAATACTATCAAACATTTAATTTTCTCCTTATCCCTTCATTATGCGCATATCATCTACATTCCAAAAATATCTGAATAACCTTTCATGGATACTGGTAACATTAATCAGACAACAGTGTAACAATCCTTACATGTCTCTTTATTCTATAGTACCATGAGATTACTTATACAACATTACACATGATAAACATGTAATCATTCCACTACATTATTAAACCATTGACCGAGCTTCAACAATTCTTTCATCTCACATATCATTTGTAGTCTCTTCATCATCATCCACATAAATACTTCCCATACGACCATACTGATTATCTTCATGAGACTTTCCCTTAGGGAATTGGTTTGCATAATGCCCGTACATTCCACATTTAAAACATTTAACCATTGTTGATGTCGTAGCAATACCATTATCCTCATCCATGGTGTAAACTGAACCTTTTCCTTTGCACTTACTTGCTTTGTGTCCTTCTTTTCCACACCCAAATCATCTTCCAGTTCCTTTGAAACATTCTCCTTGATGCCTCTTCCCACATGATTTACATAGGGGAAATTGAACTTTCTTTCCTCTATGATCATCATGAAACTCCATCTTTCTCTTATTAGCCGAGTCAGGAAACTTACCAAATTTTACTTTATTGATCATATTATGAGATTGCTGATTCGGCATAATAATGATGTTTGGACTTCCAAATCCCATTTCATTATGAAGAATATCATTCCATTGTCCATCATATCCTCCATTATCGTGAATCATCTTGATTCCAGCCGTTTTCTAAAACCCAAACGAATAGTGTGAGAGGCAAAAATCATAATAAAGGGGGAGTAACTTCAATATCTAACATCGTAGGTTTAATTCTATGATCGTTAGCGTAATTCTAGTACTATAACCTATACGCATACTTAACCTTAGAGACATCCCTAGACATACCTTAGAAATATCTCTAGGGATCTCACTAAAGTTCTCGCATCCTAGTTTCCAAAGGTTGACTAAACCTTTCCTCTGATACCAACTGTAGAGACCCTAAGCCTGACGTACATAGACTTTACATAACTTTTGCGGAATACTTAGTACATAACAAAAAAACACACACACAAGGATCGTAATAGTTTAGTGTCTTTGGAAACTCGGACTATAATCTTCTAATCGTGGTGAAAGATCTTCAAAATCTCCCATAAAGATCTTCTTTTTTTTACCTAAAACCTTTCTTTATATCCTGGGGAAAAGAAAACATAAAAGGGTGAGCTCAAATGCTCAGTAAGGGTAAACAAAAGAGAAATCAATCACATCATATTCATAAGAACATAGCTTTTGGAAATCTTAACCTGCAAAAGAGCTCATAATATCATAACATGGGATAAATCATAGAAGTGAAATGTAATCCCAATAATCATAACATAAAACATGAAACTTTGTGGCATACACACATAATCATAGAGAATCATTTCTTGTTAGTCAAGACTCATTGCCAAGACTATCTTAGTGGACAAAGTCCCTTTTTGAATCGAGTAACCCTCGTTTCAGTCCTGTTTCACTGAACCGGTATAACCTACCGTTCCAGCCCTGTCTATCTCATGAGATATAAAATCTTTACCCAATGCATTGGAGGGAGATATAGGTCCCACCCATCTTATAATGAATCATTTCTTATGTGTGCCACATAATCATAAACCATACATCATAGCGTAACCCATGTAATAAAAATGGGATTCTTAAACAACATGACATCATAAAACCATTCATATAAGATAAAGGAATTCATAAACATAATTCCATCACAACATAGTCAAATCAATGTAAAAATATGGATAGAAACAGAACCCTTTATTATCTTAGATGGAAAATAATTTTGATAAAACACTTGAATTGAATTCTTGAGGAACATATCCTTTCTTCTTCAAAATCAATTACTTTTCATAAAACATCATGCAATTTTAAAAGAAAGAGATTTTATTGAAAATAGTCATGAAATCTTTTAGAGGAAGCTTCATGAAAATAAGGCTTTATAAAACAGTAAAAATCCGTTCGTGCCGTATAAGTTAAAAAAAACATTCTTCGTACTTTTGTCGAAAAAGTCAAAAAGTACCTCGTACGAAAAACGACAAAAGATTCCTTTCATATCTTTTACTAAAAACTCACCAAAGGGTAAAATTGGATTTAAACAATTGTAGATGGATGGAAATAACATTACATATTGAGGAAACATAGATTTGGATGATAAAATACACCCCAGTAAATACCAACGTATAAACAATCTCGGATAAAAATGAGATTGTGATATTTCCCTTACCTTAGGTCCAATTTGCTTTGTACGTGTCCGAAGCTCCTGTATAATGGTTTAAATAATGTTATTGACTTATTCCAGAATCATACATATTGATATGATATCATATATGGTCATATTCTTAGCTTCTTGATAGTAATATTTCATTGTTACTTGTTACTCGGGTCTTTATTGCCTTTTGTTCTTATGCGTGTTTTGCCGAATACATTCTTATTCTTCTTTTAAGGTTATAGATACCTTATATCCAGAATGGTATTAGTGTAACATATATCATATTTATTCATTCAATTTATATAATTACTATGTAATGATGATCATGTAGAACAAGTCGCATCACATCGTGGAGACGGTATTCCGTACGTACGCACGAGTGATGATATCGTTCCTATGATCGTGGAACTGTATTGGAGTATATATATATTATTTCAGTATCAATATTACTTTATAATAATCATAAATAGTTACTCATTACACCATTATACCCATCCTTTTAAAGTGATGGTGGAAAATAGATTACACCACGGCGTGGAGACGGTATTCCATACGTACGCACGCGCGGTGATTTCATTTTTCCGTAGGTTGGATAGAAGGTGAATTAGGGTTGTTTCATATTTATAATAACATATCAGTATGTAAGTAATACTGATGTTATTACTTTATCATGAAACAACTAAAGAAGAAGAAGTTGAAGAAGAAAGAAATTGAAAAGATCGGTAATGTCACGACCCGTCCTCGGGGCCCGTGCCGTGACTACCCCAAGCCCGCCTTCCATAGGCCAGGGGCTGGCTACTAGCACCAAGGCGTAAAATCCCAGTTAACAGGGAAGGCATTGCCTTTATAAGTAACAACCACACAGAGTCAGCAAGCGGAAAGTAACTACAGTGCAGAAAAGTAAAGGGGGCCGGAAATACAAGCCCAACTGTAAAGTACAACTGAAAAGTAAAGTACAGCAACTGAAGAAAAGACGGCGGCCTCGTGTCATCCACTGGCAATCCCACCTGAAGGGTGGGTACAGATAGCCTCCAGGCTCCTCGGGTCCCACGTCCGCTCCGAGCACGTCCCGCCCAGTGGTCCACCTCCAGGTACCGTCCTGCTCCACGCCCCAACTGTGATCAGCGTTGTCCGTCGTCTGCAACCAACACAACAAGGTGCGGGCATAGCCCGTGCAGGGGTGAGTACAAGCTACTCAGTAAGGACCCCGAGACCCCCGAAGGTCTCCCGAAATCCACAAAGGATATAGCACAAAAGAAAGATGCAATCACGAAGTAACATCTGACTCGACTTAGGTATATGCCCATACATATACCTAAGTCCCCAATTCTAGCTCTGCTCACGAGCTCAAGAACAACTCAATCCACAAAGGAAAGCAAGACTCAAATCCACAAGGAGAGTAAATAGTAAATCCACATAGGATAGTTCAACACAATCCACAAAGGAGAGTAACATAAGATTCAGCTCAACCAGGTATACTTTTTCAGATGACGTCAAAGATGATCACTGATCCATCTAAGTCGTCGGACCCACGAAGGATCGATAGGTACTAACCCCCGCAAAAGACCCACACAGGATCGGGCTCACACAGAACCTGTAGGCAGTGGCTCACACAGAACCGGTGGGCAGTGGCTCACACAGAACCAGTAGTAGGACCCACACAGGATCGGGCACTGATCCACGTAGGATCGCTGAGTGCAGTAGTCGACGCAGTCCACTGAGGATCTCTGCACAGTCGTCGCCGCAGTCCACGGAGGATCTCTGCTCTGCCGTCGACGTAGTCCACTGAGGATCTCTGCTCTGCCGTCGTCGCAGTCCACGGAGGATCTCTGCTCTGCCGTCGTCGCAGTCCACGGAGGATCTCTGCTCTGCCGTCGAAGTCACAGCCAGCGCTAGGGTTCCCGCACACAGCGAGATCGTTTAGGAGGGTCCGCTCCACGAGCCGAGAGGCTGATACATCAACTGACACGTAGTCCGAAGTTGATGTATCCAAAAGTTCCGTATCGACAACAGGATCTCAACGCAACAGACGGCGTGTCAATCGGACGCCCGGTCTGAGAGTTATTGGCATTTTCGTCCCAGGGGCCCGGTTGGTTTTTAGGGCAAAACCAACCCGACCATACTCCGCCTGTATCCGATCCTCGGGCGGAGTATGCCAAAAGTTCCGTCTCACTTAGAGGAAACTACCACAGCTGACGGTACGTCGTTCGGACGTCCGTAGCTCAAGTTATGAGCGTTTCCGCTCCGAGGGCCCGGTTGGTTTCGTGTACGAACCAACCCGGCCGAACCCAAAGTCTTCCGAAACCTTGAGTATAATATAACGAAACGACCGTCTCGATCCAAGGATTGCGTAGCCGCTGACGGTTCGTCAATCGGAGGTCACAGGCCCAAGATATGGGCGAAAGACCGAAGAGGGCCCGAAACGGGGGTTCTGGGCCCGGGGCGACCCGGCCCGAACCCCCCCTGGGTCGGCCCGAACCGGGTCGGCCCGACCCGGCCCGGCCGACCGGACCGGCCGGCTCGGCTTCGGCCGCGCGGCCGAACAAACTGCCGCGGGTTTGACCCGCGGCTTGGAGAGAAACGCGGCCCCGCGGGGGGCCGCCTGTCACGCGGACGCGGCCGGGCCGCCGCGTCCGTTCCCGGTTCCGCGCGGCCGCGGAACCGGCCGCCGCCGCCGCGGCTTCAGCCGCGGCGGAAGTTCTCCACGGCGGCACGCCGGGCGCCGCCGCCTTCCGCGGGCCGCCGGAGTTGCTCCGGTGGCCCGTTTTACCTCCCGTCTGCGCCGTTGCTCCTCCCGGGGGCCGACCTTCACTGCGGAAACAACAGATCGCCCCTGCCGCGCGGTTCGTCGTCGTCCGCCATATCCGCACAACAAAAGAGATCGGTGGAGGGTTGTCGGGTCTTGTTCGTTAGACCCGCACCCTCCGCGTTAGTCATAAACAACGGGAGGAAAAAGATAATAATCAACAACAATTTTAAATAAATTAAAATTGTCGGTGATCATCTTCCTTACTTTAAAAGAAATAAAATCACGGGAAAGGAAAAATATTTCAAATCAACCCTTACCTTGTCGTCGTCGTCGGACGAGGGGTCGTCGCGGAATCGCTCGTCGCGGATGAAGGAGATCGTCGCGTCGTCGCGGTATCTGGCGTCGCGTCGCCAATCTCCGGATCAAGATCAAACGGATTAATTAATTTAAATCCGTTGATATCGATTTAAAAAAAAGGGGATAATTTAGAAGATTCGATTCTCACCTTTAACCGTCGAACGAGGATCGGCCGCGGAAGAAGTGGCGTCACCGAAGAACGTCGCGGGTAAAGCTCGTCGACGTCGCAGATCTCGGTGTGCGTCGTCGAATTCCGGTCGCCGGCGTTCTTCGCATTCTTCGCGTTCTTCGCGTTCTTCGCGCTCTTCGCGGGGATAGTGGAGAAACAAGATCCTCTCAAATCCTTTCAAGGATTTTTAGGTTGGTCTTATTTTATAAACATGCCAACAAACGCAAAAGCGTAAGTAACGACCCATTAGTTCGTTGAATTAATTCAACGAGCGAAACAGCCCATTTAATTCACGAAAGAAACAGCCCATTTAATTCACGAAATAAACCGCCCAATTAAATGGTCTGTTAAGAATTAAAGAAAACGCGTCGGTTGACTTTTCAGTTACTTTGACGGGTTTTCGCGGGTGCGTTACTTAGCGAAAGAAACGGCGGGGCTCGTGCGGGCCCCACCGCACAAATATCCTACCAAGGGGGTAGGATATTTTCTGGATAGCATCCTATCCAGTTCAACTCAGTTCAAGCCGCCCTTAAGTGGCTTCAAGTTGCTTCCAAGCAGCTTAAGTGAAATAAAATAAAGTTGTCACACAAACTTTATTTTATTTCTGACTTAAAGCCGCAAAATTTAAAAACCACGTCTGAGCAAACGCAACTCCGGAAGAGGCGTTTCTAAGCAAATACCGGCGCTGCGATTTCATCGGTGCCCTCAGAATTCGATTCCGGGCACCGGTTCAAAAGATAGAAAAACCCACTCGTCCGTTCACTGAACGTACCCGAGCCAAACTTCGGAAATTGATTCCGGGCACACCGGGCCTCGGAATCAGGTGCCGTCTGAAGCTGCGCTCTTGTAAAATTCCAAAGAAAATTAAGAAAAAAAATTCCTTGAAATTTGAGGGTCTTTACATTACTCCCACCTCAGGGCTTTACGTCCCCGTAAAGATACATCAAAAACTAGGGAAACAAATGGGGGTACTGAGCACGCATCTGAGCCTCCCGCTCCCAAGTGCTCTCCTGGAGGTTCCCGTGCTGCCATCTGACGCGCACAAGAGGAATCGACCGCTCACGTAGGACCCGCTCCTGTCGATCCTCGATCTCCACTGGGACCTCCGCAAAAGTCGCCCCATCGTCCACGTCCAGCTCCCCAAAGTCGATGATGTGCGTCGGGTCGTGCACGTATCTCCTCAGCTGAGACACGTGAAAGACGTCGTGCACCCGGTGCAACTGAGGTGGTAGAGCCAGGCGATAAGCCACCTCTCCTATCCTGCTGAGGACCTGGAAAGGCCCGATGAAGCGTGGAGACAACTTGCCGCCTCGGCCAAATCTCCGTAAACCACGTCGAGGTGAGACACGCAAAAAGACGTGGTCGCCATCCTCGAACTCTAGTGGCCTCCGCCTCCTGTCAGCATATGACTTCTGCCGGCTCTGAGCTGTCCTCATCCTCTCCTGGATGATCTGGACCTTCTCTGTCGTGGCTCGGACCATCTCTGGTCCCACGAGTGCTGACTCCCCAGGGTCTGTCCAGCACAATGGTGATCTGCAGGGTCTGCCGTACAACGCCTCGTATGGTGCCATCCCGATGGTGGAGTGGTAGCTGTTGTTGTACGCGAACTCCACCAAGGGTAGGTGGTCCTCCCAGCTGCGACCAAAGTCGAGAACACATGCACGGAGCATGTCCTCGAGTGTCTGTATGGTCCTCTCCGTCTGACCATCCGTCTGAGGGTGGAAGGCTGTGCTCAGATGGAGCCGCGTCCCGAACGCCTCCTGCAACCCCTTCCAAAGCCGGGAAGTGAAACGAGCATCTCGATCGGAGACGATAGACGATGGCACACCGTGAAGCCGTACGATCTCCTGGACGTAAAGACGTCCCAAGCTCTCCACTGATCCCTGCTCTCTGATGGGTAAGAAGTGTGCCGACTTGGTGAGTCGGTCGACAATCACCCAAATGGAGTCGTGACCTCTGGAAGTGCGTGGAAGTCCAGTCACGAAGTCCATAGATATGCCGTCCCACTTCCACTCTGGGACCTCCAAGGGCTGTACCAAGCCTGCTGGTACCTGATGCTCTGCCTTCACCTGCTGGCAGGTGAGGCATCGTGAAACGAACTCCGCCACAGCTTTCTTCATGCCCGGCCACCAGTGCTGTCGTCTGAGATCCTGGTACATCTTCGCCACTCCGGGATGTACCGCCAAGGGAGAAGTGTGAAACTCTCTCAGCACCTCCTCTCGTAAAGCGACTGGTACGAAGGTACGTCCTCTAAAAAGGATGTCGTTCTCTGCTCCAAGGGAGAAGCCATCAGGCGCCTGACCTGAGGATATCAGTGCACGCCGGGTCTCACAGTCAGCGTCCCTACGCTGAGCCTCTCTGACCCGCTGTAGAAGTGGAGGAGAGACTGTGAGAGACTGAAGAAAGGCTGCTCCGTCTCTATCCACGAAGGATATCTGTAAGGAGGCTAGCTGCTCCGTCGCCTCCTCAAGTAGCTGAATGCCCGTCCTCCTGCTGAGGGCATCGGCTACCACGTTCCCCTTCCCAGGAGTATAGACTATCTCAAAGTCATAGTCCTGGAGGAACTCAAGCCATCTCCGCTGTCTCAGGTTCAGGTCCTTCTGAGAGAAGATATACCTGAGACTCTGGTGGTCAGAAAAGACTGTGAAGCGCTCGCCCATCAGATAGTGCCGCCAAGTCTTCAGAGCGAAGACCACTGCTGCTAACTCCAGGTCATGAGTGGCGTAGTTCTGCTCATGCGGCCTCAACTGACGTGATCCCTAGGCGATCACGGCCCGCTCCTGCATCAGGACGCACTCGAGTCCAGTCCCTGATGCATCGCAGTAAACTACGTACCCAACTCCCTCCTCAGGCAACCTCAAGATAGGTGCGCTGGTCAATCTCTGTCTCAGCTCCTGGAAGCTCTGCTGACATCTGTCGGACCACACGAAGGGTTTCCCCTTCTTCGTCAAAGCTGAGAGTGGTGCCGCAACTCTGGAGAAGTCCGGCACAAATCTCCGATAGTATCCGGCTAGGCCCAAGAAGCTCCGCACCTCTGTCACGCTCCTGGGTGGCTCCCAAGCTAGCACTGCCTCGATCTTCGCGGGATCCACTGCAACTCCCGCCTCAGAAATGACGTGCCCCAAGAAATGGACCTCACGTAACCAGAACTGGCATTTTGAGAGCTTTCCATAAAGCTGGTGCTCTCGGAGTGTGTCTAGCACAACTCGCAGGTGGTAGGCATGCTCCTCCTCAGTCGTCGAGTATATCAAAATGTCGTCAATGAAGACCACGACAAATCGGTCGAGGTATGGCCGGAAGATCCTGTTCATGAGGCTCATGAACACTGCTGGAGCATTGGTTACACTGAACGGCATAACCAAGAACTCATAATGGCCATACCGACACCTGAAGGCCGTCTTCTGCACGTCCTCGTCTCGAACTCTGAGCTGATGATAGCCTGACCGGAGGTCTATCTTCGAGAACCACCGCGCTCCCTTGAGCTGATCGAAGAGGTCATCAATCCGTGGCAGCGGATACTTGTTCCTCACTGTCACCTGGTTCAGGCGATGATAGTCGACACACAGTCGCAAGCTCCCGTCCGCCTTCTTGGCGAACAACATCGGGGAAGCCCAGGGTGAAACACTGGGTCGGATAAACCCCTTGCTCTGCAAGTCCTCCAACTGTACCCGCAGCTCTCGAAGCTCGGCGGGGGCCATCCGATATGCTGGAGAAGATATCGGGGTTGTCCCCGGGTACAAGTCGATGTAAAAGTCTACCTCTCTACGAGGAGGTCGCCCTGGAACGTCGTTGGGAAAGACGTCCACGTACTGGTCCACCACTGCAGGAAAAGCTGGACTCCGCACGTCCACTGCTCCTAGGATGAGGCTAGCCAACTGATGAGAGATGGGCTGCACTCTCCTCCGCGGAAGTCCATCTTGTGCTGCAAAGGTTCCCTTCTCGCCGGTGAAGGTAAACCTGCTCCCGTCGGTGCGAACACATCGCACCTTGAGCCTAAAACAGTCGATCTGGGCATGAACCGTGGATAGCCAATCCATGCCCAAGATGACGTCGTAAGGCCTCGACGCCGCTACAAGGAGATCCCAGCCGAAGCTCTCGCCTCCTAGAGTAAGCTCACACTGCCGGCACTAGTGCGTAATCGTCGAGTCTGCTCCCGTAGGAGTCTCTAGCCGTAAGGATCGAGCCAACGGCTCAGTCGGAATCTCCGAGCTCCGAACAAGGGCAGAGGCTATGAAAGAGTGACTCGCTCCTGTGTCTATAAGTACTGCAGCAAGGGTGGAATAGACACAGATCGTACCTCGAATCATCTCTGGCATGTCGGGGTCGTAGGCCTCCACTGCCTGGAGCTGGGCCTGTCTCTGCCCGCCAGCTCCCTGTGGTCGAGGTGGCCCTCCTGGTGGTGGTGGGGGTAGAGCCTGGAAGCGTCGCCCACCACCCGCTGCTCGGCCAGCTCCTCTGCCTCGTCCGCCTCCTCCCTGCGGACCGCCACGGTCGACCCTCTGCCTCTGCCTGGGTGGCCCCTCCACCGTCTGCTGCTCCTCTGATCGGCGAGTCAGGCAATCACGAGCCATGTGACCCTGCCCGCCGTAGGAGTAGCACAGCCTGCCTCTCGGAAGGCTGGCACTCCGCTGTGTGCCCTGCACTGCTGAGCCGGTGTCCTGAGGCCGTCTGCGTGGGGGTCTGGTCTGCCTGGACCCGAGAGTCATCCGTCGGCTACCTGCTGCCGAAGACTCAGCTACCTGCCGCCCTGCGCTAGGTCTCGCCGCTGAAGAAGGCTCTGCCAGGAAGCTCTCGATCAGGAGGGCTCGCTCCAACACTACCGCTTGGGTCGGAATGCTGAGGGAGATCAGCGACGCCCGAATCTCCTGTCGCAAGCCCTGCTCGAAGGTTCGGGCCCGGAAGAAGGGGTCCCGTACCATGTCGGTCGAGTAGCGAGATAGGTCAG
Source organism: Viscum album (assembly GCA_963277665.1). NCBI lineage: Eukaryota > Viridiplantae > Streptophyta > Magnoliopsida > Santalales > Viscaceae > Viscum > Viscum album. The sequence continues at coordinate 322,245,688 of OY728165.1, read as the reverse complement.
TGAACCTCGCCGCGTACTGAGCGACCGTCATGCTGCCCTGGCGCAGCTGGAGAAGCTCCTGGATGCGCACCGCTCGGAGGGTGGCCGGGACGAACTCAGAGCGGAAGAGGCTCTCGAAGTCCGTCCAGAGCAAGGATGCCTCATCGTGAACCTAGAGCATCAGGCTCCACCATCGTCCTGTCGCCGCCTGCAGGAGGCTCGCTGCGAGAATCGCGATGAGATCCGCTGGTGTCCTCACTAGCCTAAAGGTCCGTACCACCGCCTCTAGCCAGTCCTCGGCGGCCTGGGGGTCCGCCTCACCGCAAAACCTGGGCGGTCGCTGGCTCTGAAACTCATGCAGTGCCCTGAGGCGACGTGCATCGTCAGCGTCTGGTACTGGCAGCATCGGTGGCTCGGCGGGTAAAGCTACCGCTGGTGCCACTGCTGGCAAAGGGCCCTGCACCGAGGCCTCGTCGCTCGGTGGGCTGCCGTCGCGCCCTACACTCGGAACCCTAGCTGGCTGTCGTCGCGGGGCCATCCTGAAAAGGAGAACAAGAGCACCACAGTCAGAACAGTATACCTGGTGAGCTGGCAGAAGTAATCACAAGGAAAACTTGAGACTTTCATGAAGCAGATCAGTATACCCGGTGAGATGACACAAGTAATCACAAGGAAAACTTGAAACACACACGCAATCAATGTTTTCATGCATTAAGTCGGAAATCAGGAGTCAGGGTCCTGGTGTATGGATACGTCGGCCGCCGCACCAACACTGGGCTCCCTGAACTGATAACCACACTCAATACACTAAACACTATTGCTTCATATAGAAAGAAAGGACGATCAGAGTCTGCGGTAGAACCGACCACCTCTGATACCAATTTGTCACAACCCGTCCTCGGGGCCCGTGCCGTGACTACCCCAAGCCCGCCTTCCATAGTCCAGGGGCTAGCTACTAGCACCAAGGCGTAAAATCCCAGTTAACAGGGAAGGCATTGCCTTTATAAGTAACAACCACACAGAGTCAGCAAGCGGAAAGTAACTACAGTGCAGAAAAGTAAAGGGGGCCGGAAATACAAGCCCAACTGTAAAGTACAACTGAAAAGTAAAGTACAGCAACTGAAGAAAAGACGGCGGCCTCGTGTCGTCCACTGGCAATCCCACCTGAAGGGTGGGTACAGATAGCCTCTAGGCTCCTCGGGTCCCACGTCCGCTCCGAGCACGTCCCGCCCAGTGGTCCACCTCCAGGTACCGTCCTGCTCCACGCCCCAACCGTGATCAGCGCTGTCCGTCGTCTGCAACCAACACAACAAGGTGCGGGCATAGCCCGTGCAGGGGTGAGTACAAGCTACTCAGTAAGGACCCCGAGACCCCCGAAGGTCTCCCGAAATCCACAAAGGATATAGCACAAAAGAAAGATGCAATCACGAAGTAACATCTGACTCGACTTAGGTATATGCCCATACATATACCTAAGTCCCCAATTCTAGCTCTGCTCACGAGCTCAAGAACAACTCAATCCACAAAGGAAAGCAAGACTCAAATCCACAAGGAGAGTAAATAGTAAATCCACATAGGATAGTTCAACACAATCCACAAAGGAGAGTAACATAAGATTCAGCTCAACCAGGTATACTTTTTCAGATGACGTCAAAGATGATCACTGATCCATCTAAGTCGTCGGACCCACGAAGGATCGATAGGTACTAACCCCCGCAAAAGACCCACACAGGATCGGGCTCACACAGAACCTGTAGGCAGTGGCTCACACAGAACCGGTGGGCAGTGGCTCACACAGAACCGGTAGTAGGACCCACACAGGATCGGGCACTGATCCACGTAGGATCGCTGAGTGCAGTAGTCGACGCAGTCCACTGAGGATCTCTGCACAGTCGTCGCCGCAGTCCACGGAGGATCTCTGCTCTGCCGTCGTCGTAGTCCACTGAGGATCTCTGCTCTGCCGTCGTCGCAGTCCACGGAGGATCTCTGCTCTGCCGTCGTCGCAGTCCACGAAGGATCTCTGCTCTGCCGTCGAAGTCACAGCCAGCGCTAGGGTTCCCGCACACAGCGAGCTCGTTTAGGAGGGTCCGCTCCACGAGCCGAGAGGCTGATACATCAACTGACACGTAGTCCGAAGTTGATGTATCCAAAAGTTCCGTATCGACAACAGGATCTCAACGCAACAGACGGCGCGTCAATCGGACGCCCGGTCTGAGAGGTATTGGCATTTTCGTCCCAGGGGCCCGGTTGGTTTTTAGGGAAAAACCAACCCGACCATACTACGCCTGTATCCGATCCTCGGGCGGAGTATGCCAAAAGTTCCGTCTCACTTAGAGGAAACTACCACAGCTGACGGTACGTCGTTCGGACGTCCGTAGCTCAAGTTATGAGCGTTTCCGCTCCGAGGGCCCGGTTGGTTTCGTGTACGAACCAACCCGGCCGAACCCAAAGTCTTCCGAAACCTTGAGTATAATATACCGAAACGACCGTCTCGATCCAAGGATCGCGTAGCCGCTGACGGTTCGTCAATCGGAGGTCCCAGGCCCAAGATATGGGCGAAATACCGAAGAGGGCCCGAAACGGGGGTTCTGGGCCCGGGGCGACCCGGCCCGAACCCCCCCTGGGTCGGCCGAACCGGGTCGGCCCGACCCGGCCCGACCCGGCTAGGCCGGGTCCGGACCGGCCGGCTCGGCTTCGGCCGAGCGGCCAAACAAACTGCCGCGGGTTTGACCCGCGGCTTGGAGAGAAACGCGGCCCCGCAGGGGGCCGCCTGTCACGCGGACGCGGCCGGGCCGCCGCGTCCGTTCCCGGTTCCGCACGGCCGCGGAACCGGCCGCCGCCGCCGCGGCTTCAGCCGCAGCGGAAGTTCTCCACGGCGGCACGCCGGGCGCCGCCGCCTCCGGCCGCCGGCGACCCGCGCCGCCGCCGCCTTCCGCGGGCCGCCGGAGTTGCTCCGGTGGCCCGTTTTACCTCCCGTCTGCGCCGTTGCTCCTCCCGGGGGCCGACCTTCACTGCGGAAACAACAGATCGCCCCTGCCGCGTGGTTCGTCGTCGTCCGCCATATCCGCACAACAAAAGAGATCGGCGGAGGGTTGTCGGGTCTTGTTCGTTAGACCCGCACCCTCCGCGTTAGTCATAAACAACGGGAGGAAAAAGATAATAATCAACAACAATTTTAAATAAATTAAAATTGTCGGTGATCATGTTCCTTACTTTAAAATAAATAAAATCACGGGAAAGGAAAAATATTTCAAATCAACCCTTACCTTGTCGTCGTCGTCGGACGAGGGGTCGTCGCGTAATCGCTCGTCGCGGATGAAGGAGATCGTCGCGTCGTCGCGGTATCCGGCGTCGCGTCGCTAATCTCCGGATCAAGATCAAACGGATTAATTAATTTAAATCCTTTGATATCGATTTAAAAAAAAGGGGAGAATTTAGAATATTCGATTCTCACCTTTAACCGTCGAACGAGGATCGGCCGCGGAAGAAGTGGCGTCGCCGAAGAACGTCGCGGGTAAAGCTCGTCGACGTCGCAGATCTCGGTGTGCGTCGTCGAATTCCGGTCGCCGGCGTTCTTCGCGTTCTTCGCGTTCTTCGCGTTCTTCGCGTTCTTCGCGGGGAGAGTGGAGAAACAAGATCCTCTCAAATCCTTTCAAGGATTTTTAGGTTGGTCTTATTTTATAAACATGCCAACAAACGCAAAAGCGTAAGTAACGACCCATTAGTTCGTTGAATTAATTCAACGAGCGAAACAGCCCATTTAATTCACGAAAGAAACAGCCCATTTAATTCACGAAATAAACCGCCCAATTAAATGGTCTGTTAAGAATTAAAGAAAACGCGTCGGTTGACTTTTCAGTTACTTTGACGGGTTTTCGCGGGTGCGTTACTTAGCGAAAGAAACGGCGGGGCTCGTGCGGGCCCCACCGCACAAATATCCTACCAAGGGGGTAGGATATTTTCTGGATAGCATCCTATCCAGTTCAACTCAGTTCAAGCCGCCCTTAAGTGGCTTCAAGTGGCTTCCAAGCAGCTTAAGTGAAATAAAATAAAGTTGTCGCACAAACTTTATTTTATTTCTGACTTAAAGCTGCAAAATTTAAAAACCACGTCTGAGCAAACGCAACTCCGGAAGAGGCGTTTCTAAGCAAATACCGGCGCTGCGATTTAATCGGTGCCCTCAGAATTCGATTCCGGGCACCGGTTCAAAAGATAGAAAAACCCGCTCGTCCGTTCACTGAACGTACCCGAGCCAAACTTCGGAAATTGATTCCGGGCACACCGGGCCTCGGAATCAGGTGCCGTCTGAAGCTGCGCTCTTGTAAAATTCCAAAGAAAATTAAGAAAAAAATTTCCTTGAAATTTGCGGGTCTTTACAGGTAATGGATATTACCTCTTCTTTGGAACGCTTCTTTGAATCCTTCACTTAGGGAACTAAGATTGGCCTTTGAAGAAGACCAAGACCTCTAGGACTATTCTAGGGAAGTGGAGAAGGGATTTTTGCAGGGGTTGGCCGAGCTTGAGTGCTCAATTTGGTGTGAGGAGGAGGGGGAGGAGGTGCCCTTTTATAAGGGAGGAGAGGGGCACCTTAGGAATTCTTAAAAATATTAATTTATAATAAATCTAACCCCACATAAAAACCTCAAAAAATGACTCATATTTGAATATTAGATGAGATAGGGTTGTAATCTCATTAACCAATCAAATTTAGACATGTTTGGATCTTATTTTAAACCTTATCATTTTGATTTATCCTTATTTAATCTATTTATGTTTATTTGTGGTAATAAAATTATAAATTTTAAATTATAACAAATAATTACTTATTTGTTGTGAATTTTCCATAATTGTTTACTTTATAATATTATAGACCATATAAATATAAATTTATAATTTTTAAATATTTTTGTGATTTTTAAACAATTTTATAATATGTTATTTTTGTAAAATAACAATAGTGTCAATTTTGACACTATTCATTTATTTGAATTTAAATAAAATATATACAGAAGATATATTCGAACTAAAAGCTTTAATATATTAATAAAAGGTCATATGTATCTATAAAATAAGTTTATCACATTAAATAGTTCATATAATATTTATTTTATTATTTTTAAAACCATTTATTTGGTTTATCTCTTAATAAAATAATTACTACATCATTTTTGTATAATTATTTAATATACTTATTTGTTGTATAAAATTTAAAATAAAATTCTATGATGACGATAAATATATTACCTTTCACAATAATACTTTTACTCGAATTTATCATCTTAAAATCACAATATTTAAATTGTTATATTTATTAAATTATGAAGGTGACAACTTTGGCATCATTTAAAATAAAATAATATAAGTGTCATAATCGCTTTTATAAGGCTCCAAATGGTCAAATATTCGACCATTGGATGCTTATGGTTTACATTTACATGTCCAATAAGTTTTTGGTTAGGTATTTGTGCATTTTATGGTCACTATTAGTTTAAAAAAACATTATTCTTGATTTTTCACTAGATAAACAATTTCTGCATCACTATTGTGTCATAATTTATGATAATTATTTAATCCCTAAAAATTATAAATAAATTTATATGATGTAGCTAATTTCATTAGATTTCTGTAGACTATTCATGTTCGAAGTTTCATGAAGTTTATCACTAAATTAAAATTAATATACTTATAAAATTTAAGAGAGTGACATGTTGTCACTTTCTTTGGTTTTAATAATAATTAAGTTATTTTCATGGACAAATGTTCATTAAATGATTCTAATCTGACCCTTAGGTGATATGGGTCGACTTTTAGTCATCCAATAGGATTTTGACATTTGTTAGGGTAATTTTAAAATATTATATTTACCCTTAATTACCCGATTTACCTTTAACTATGGTAAATAAAATTTACCGTAGTTACTATTCATAATTCCCAAAAATAAAAATTAGCTTATTAACATAATTTGGACCCACTGATTCCAAATATGGAATCCATTTTTTAAAATTCAATACACAGAAGTTGCAGAAATTAAATTAAAATTAATCCCGTTGTCGAATAAAAACGGGTTTTTGTTTAAAACATTGCAAAAGATTGAATTGATTTAACCTACGAATTCAAGGTAAAATCAATGCTAATGACATACATTATATTAAATGGTAAAAATATATTCTATTTATACTTTAAAACCATTCAATATTATAATTTAACCACATAAGATATTACGATGAAAAAAGTTGTTTTTAATTAAAATATAGCGTGTTTTTACTATTCATTTAAATGTGAAAGTTACCAGAATAATATGAAAAATTTATCCAAAGTAAATTTTTATTTCTTGATTCCAAAGAAGAATTTTATTTTGTCAAATTTAACTTATAAAAATGTCAAAAAATAGATTTAAAGTGGGTGCGCCATCAAAAGGCGGCAAAACTGCATTTTTTTGAAAAATACTTATTTTACCCGAAAGATTTATTTTGTTCTTATACCATGTTCTAGAATTGTGTAAGATGAATAATAATGTTATAAAATTCAAAATTTAGTTAATACTATTCATAACGGCTAGTTCATGACAATATTATAATAATATAACATTGTTTATTAAAACCCGGTATTGTGTACAACACACGCTATCGAGGAAGGTCGTGATTGCGTGTAATGCAAGCCAAGTCAGGGTTGCGTGTTTTGAAAGAATCCTTCATTGTTTCGTATAACAGAATCCAACCATATTTCATTTATACATTTAATATATATATATATATACTCAATGTTGCGTAGAATAACTATTATCAAAATTGTGTGTAACACGGTCCAAGAATAGTGTTGCGTATACTGCAAGCTAATACGGTGTTGCGTATAGCGCAAGGTAATCTTGGTGTAGAATACAACATAAGACGTTAATGAAATTAAAATAATATTTTTCTTAAAATCTCGGGGTGTTACACAAGAGTGGGTACTTTTTCATCATAATCACCTGGTTCTGGTGACGGTAGTCAACACAGATCCTCAAGATACCATCCGCCTTCTTGGTGAACAGAATCGGGGCTGCCCAGGGAGAAACACTGGGTCGGATGAATCCCTTCCCTTGAAAGTCCTCCTGTTAGACCCATAGCTCATGAAGCTCAGCAGGAGCCATATGATATGATGGAGTAGATATCAGTGTCATCCCGGGGTACAAAGTTTCCCTTCTCACTGGTGATGGTAAACATAGTCCCATCTGTATGGACACACCACACTTTTCGCCTAATACAATCAATCTGAGAACATATTGTTGATTACCAGTCCATACCCAAGATAACGTCAGAAGGCATCGATGCCACTACTAAAAGATCCTAACTGAAGCTCTCGCCTCCTAGATTAATATCACACTTCTGAAACCAGTGTGTAATCGTCGAGTCTGCTCCCGTAGGATTCTATAGTCATAAGGATCGAGCCAATGGCTCCGTCTGAATCTCCGAGATCCGAACGAGGGTAGTGGCAATGAATGAGTGACTGGAACCTGTGTCTATAAGAACTGCAGCTAAGGTGGAGTAGACACGGATCGTACCACAAATAATCTCTAGAGCACCATGATCATAGGTCTCATCTTCCTAAAGATAAACTCTCCCATGTCCTCTCGCTCCCTGTAGTTAGGGTGGACCTCCTGGTGGTGGTGGTGGTAACACCTCGTAATGTCATCCACTTCCAGCTGCACATCCATCTACTCTACCACGTCTTCCTCCTAACTGTGGACAACCTCATTCGAACCACTTCCTCTGCCTAGGAGGTCCCTCAACTATTTTGTGATCATCTGAATGGTGGTTCGGACAGTCACAAGCCATGTGACCATGCCTGTCGCATCAGTAACACTGTCTACTACTATCATGTGTGTCTCTGCTCCGTGTACCCCACGCAACAAATCCTGATTCATGCAGTCGACCACCGATAGGTCTGGTCCTCTTGGTCCTCTGTGACATTTGTCTACTTCCAGCTACAGAAGACTCCGCTGTGTGTCGACTAGTGGTGGATCTCACTACCGGTGACTGGTCAGCAAGGAAACTCTCCACCAAGAGGGCTCTCTCTGGCACCCCCATCTACGTCGGGATTCTAAGTATTATCATTGACGCTCTGATCTCCCATCTGAGCCCCTGCTCGAAGATCTGGGCCCTGAAGAATGGGTCCCACACCATATCTATAGCGCAACATGAGAGGTCGGTGAACCTCATTGAGTATTGCGCCACCATCATGTTACCCTTCTGCAGATGCAGTAACTCTTGTATATTCACTACGCGGAGAGAGGTTGGGACAAACTCTACCCGAAACAGGATCTTGAAGTCTGCCCAGAGTAACGTCACTTCGTCATGCACCTGGAGCATCAGGCTCCACCATCAGCCTACATTTGGCTGATGGAGACTCGCTGCATGGATCACCATGAAGTCTTATGGGGTCCCTACTAGCCTGAAGACTCTCACCACAGCCTCTAGCCAATCCTCATTCGCCTGTGGGTCCGTCTCCCCCATGAATCTAGGTGGCCTATGGCCCTAGAATTCGTGCAACACGCTCAAGCGGCGTTTATCATCTACTGCAGGGGTTGGTGGCATCGGTGGCCCAACGGGAAGTAGTACCACTGGTGCCTCTGTTGGTAAAGGGCCATGAAACGAGGCCTCATTACTCGGTGGGTTATCAGTATGTATGACTCTCGGGGCTCTAACTGGTCATCCACGGGGTGTCATCCTAAAACAAAAAGATGCAACACAGTCAAAATATTATACCTGGTGAGCTGGCCTTGTTGAGAAGACTCAAAGAATACTTTTGGAAACACGCACGCAATCATTGTTTTCATGCACTGAGTCAGAAATCAGAAGTCAGGGTCCTGGTGTATGGATATGTCGGCCGCCCGCAAAAACACTGGACTCCCTGAACTGAAAACCACACTTAGTACCCTTAACACTATTGCTTCACAGAAAAGAAAGATCAGAGTTCTATGTTCTGCGGTATAATTGACTCCTCTAATACCGATTTGATTACAGTTATAAAGGAAATACCTTCCTAGTTTAGGGATTTACGCCTTTGGTGCTATTTTCCATCTCCTGGCATATGGAAGGCGGGTTTTGGGTAGTCACGATACGGGCCCCGGCGGACAGGTCGTGAAAAATTAGTATCAAAGGTCAGGGGATTATTACTTGTTGATGTTGTACCCTTTTATTACCTTCTTAAAAGGATAAATTTCGATTGATGTGGATTTATTAATGATCATATTCTTCTCATGATGAGACAAATGATACCTTCCAAAACACGGAGGGTGCGGTCCCACATAACATGGCCTGATATCCTCCGTCATCTTCTCTCTTCTTGTGGTGTTCTATGGCATGGTGATGAGGTGATGATGACGAAGGAGACAATGATGAAGGATGTGCTACCCGCGGCCTCCGCGAATCGCGCCGACCCCCACGACGCACTGATGCTCCCCGATGAACACCACTGGCCCGAGAAGCGCCCACCCCGTCTACCCGTGGCCTCCCGGCGCCCTGCCCGACGCCCCCACGGCCCGCCTGAAACCCTTATGGCAACCCTGCGGCATGATCGTCCACTGACGTGCCCTGCCCGGTGCCCTTTCGGCACCCCCGCAGATAGCCCAGCACCCTGTCTGTGCCCCCGCGGCCTACCCGTCCCCTACCGCGCCCTACCCGGCACACCTGCGGCCTGCCCGGTGTCCAGCCGACCTGCCCGCGCCCCGCGCGCTCTGTCTGCGGCTAACCCGCTCCTTGGGAGGCCTGCCCGTTGGCCTCCCGAGCCATGTCTCCCTAGCCGCGCCACTCAAAGCATTGGCTAAACCGGCCCCGACCTTCGGGGCGATCCACCTACGTGGCGACATCCGGGATGAACCGCCCTTGCAGTCTTCTGGGCCGGGCCTAGTGGATCGGGCCCAACATAACTGGCTGACCCACCCAACGGGTTGGGTCAGACCCAGTGAGTCTGACCTGGTCGACCCAGACTAGTTTGGCCCAGACTGGGTTGGGCCGAGTTGGTCTGACTGGGTCGGACCGGACCCGGGCGCACTACTGACCCATTACGTACTTTGGCGATAACTTTGGCACCAGACGACTGTTTGACGAACCGTCAACAGTGCCGGTATTCTTGGAGAGAAGCCATCCCTTTGAGAATACCAAAATAGTGTTCGGGGTATAGTTGAGATACGGTCAGGTTGGATCGTACACAAATCCAACTGGGCCCCCGGGACTAAAAGGCTAATAACTACCCGACCAGGCATCCGATGGATGTGCCATCTATTACGTTGAGACCCTTATGACATGGTAGACCTTTGAGATAATTTTTCATGGAACATTGTGATAGTTGCAGTATCGACCCGTAGATTTTGGATCTGATCTTCCAATGATGAGCAGGCATTTTGTGGGAACCTAGTAGTTGGCTGAGACTTGACAACTGTTGACCGATTCGACTCGAAGTGATTCGACTAGCCCAGTGGGGAGCGCCTCTGTGTGAGCACAGCAGACCCATAGTGTGGAGAACCTCTGTGTGAGCATGGCAGACCCATGTTACTCAACACGTGAAGTACCTCATCAGGCTACGAGGTGGAGCGCCTCTCTGTGAGCACAGCATACCCACGGTGGGGAGCGCCTCTATGTGAGCATGGTAGATCCACGGTACTCGATAGGATGAGTTTTCCAGCAGCCCAGGGTTCATATTGATACTATCCCTTGAATAAAATCATGGTTGAGCTGAGTCAATAACTTTTGTGTTTTATTCATGATTGAGATGGGTTACTAGATAACTTAGGTATATGTATGGGCATATACCTTAGTAATGGTTATCTCTTGATTTCATACTTTGTGGTTTATCCTTGTTGGATTTTGTGAGACATTGAGGGTCTCAGGGTCCCTACTGAGTATTGTTATACTCACACATGCATGGGTTATGCCCACACCTCGTTCTGTTGGTTACAGACAACGGACAACGCTGACTATGGCAGAGAGTAGCAGGATTGGACAGTACCAGGAGGTGGACCACTCGGTGTGACAGTACACAAAGGAGACGGATGGAGGGCAGTGTTGAGGAGGCCATCTATACCTACCCTTTAGGTAGGTACCCCAGAGGATAACCTAGTAGCTACTTTACTTTTCGTCTGTTGTACTTGCTTTCAGTTGTACCTATACTTTCCTGTTGGGCTTGTATTTCCGGACCCTTTTACTTTCCATCACTTCCTTTGTATACATTTTTTCTTAGTGTTTTTCTTCTAGTTGTGTACTCTAATGTGTTTGTCTATAGTTATAAAGGCATTGCCTTCCCAGTTTAGGGATTTACACCTTCGGTGCAAGTAGCCAGCGCTTGGCTTATAGAAGGAAGGCTTGGGGTAGTCACGATAAGGGCCCTGGTGGATGGGTTGTGACAAATAGATTCATTTTCTTAATTTTTTGATCGGGTATATTCAGTAAACGTATGAGAAAGATTTTATAACTTTTGAACTGATGCTCAGAACCGAAATTAGAGGGTACCGTTGAACACACAGCGTCGGTATTCGCTTAAAAAGAATTTCACCTCGACGGTAGTTGGTCGAGAATAAAACTTAGTATTTGTCTTTTTATAAAAAAAAGTAAAATAAATTGTACAACACTTTATTTTATTTTTATGCTTCCATGTGAGTGATGTTGGTTAAAACCTCCACCTGGGAGGTAAAGGTGGGACCACCACACCCTAACCTCCCATGAGAGGTTATGGTGGTGGGGCCCACCCGAGCATAACCTCTCTTTCAAATAAAAGTGGTGGGGACCACCCGACCCCTATTTATGGATAAGGATAAAACCTCTCGACTCTCCATCATTAATGAGAGAGAACCTCTTGAATTCCTCGACCCCCATTAAATGGGGAGAAACCCCCTTTACCTCCCCTAATTAATCCATGACAACTCTCATGCATTAATTAGGTGGAGCCACTTGTTTAATTAATTAATTTTGAAATTGTTGTGCCCACAAAAATAAAGGACAAACCATTCCTCTATTATTTTCATTTGGGAATTTGGTAGAGCTTGGGAGGAGGAAAGATAGGGAGAAAAGATCCCAAAGAAGAACGAATAATGCTCCACCGACGAAGAATGTTGATCCTCTTTGACTTTTTACCTGGACATCTACCAACATAGAACCACTTACACGACCGTCATACGAATACGGGAGTGGAATAGTGTTTTTCATACACAAGGAATGAAGACCTTCCTCGTCTTCTTCTTCAACTCCATCAACAAACAACGAATGAAAAATAATCAAAAGGTATTGGATTTATTACTTGTTGAAGTTGAACCTTTTTTCTTACCTTCTTAAAAAGATAATAAGGGATTTTTGTGGATGTATTATTAATCTTGTTCTCATGATGAACCAAACGATACATCCCTAAACGCGTAGTGTGCCGACCAACCTAACCTGGCCCGAATTCCTCCAGCAATATCTCTCTTCTTGTGATGTTCTACGGCGTGGAAACATATCAATGATGATGCGACGGAGGCCGCAACGACAAAGGTCGTGCTACCTGCGGCCTTTTCAAATCGTGATGTCGTCTTGTGCCGACCTGAGCTCTGCAGAACCAGCCTACCCATGGCCTCCCGGCGTGCTGCCCGGTGCCCAGGCCGCCTACCCGCGGCCCCCCTGCACCCTGCCCGGCGCCTTGCCGCCTGCCCGCGGCCACCCGCTCCGCTGCCCGGAACCCTGGTCATCTATCCACGGCCCCCCCAGTGCCCTACCAGATGCTCAGCCGCCTGCCTGCGGCCTCCTGGAGCACTGCCCGTCGCCCAGGCCGGCTGCCCGCGGCCCCACAGTGCCCTCCCTGGCACCCAGCCGCCTACCCGCGGCCCTCCCAGCACGCTTCCCAGCGCCCAAGCCACCTCCCCCCCCCTTGGTGCCCTGTCATGGACTTCCTGGCCGCCACCAATCTGGCCTTCACGTGCGCCACCATAAACCGGCCGCCCCCATGCTGGTCTCCGCGTGCCCCGTGCGTTTCCGGCTAAGCCAGTGTCTCAGATCCCTCGTGACCTCTGGGCCAAGCCGCGCCCTCGCAACTCTCTAGGCCGACCGGTCTGGGTCTACCCAGTCAGATCACTGGGTCGGACTGGACTCGGGCCAACTACTGACCCATTTATTACTTTTTCCATAACTTTGGCACCAAACGACCATTTGACAAACTTTCAGCGGAACTGGTTTTCTTGGAACGTGATGGTCCCTCTGAGAATACCCCACTAGAGTTCGGGGTATATTTTAGTTATGGTCAGGATGGATCGTACACAAATCTAATCGGGCCCCAAGACTAAAAAGCTAATAACTCATAGGTCGGGCCTCTGATCGACGCGCCGTCTGATGCGTTGAGACCTATATGACAAGGCATACCTTTGAGATACTTCTACGTGATATTTGGTGACATTTGGAGTATCACCCAATATCTTGTGGAACGGATCTTCCAGTGATGAGCATGAATTTGTGCGGGAACCTAGTTTTGGCTAAGACTTGACGACTGATGACCGATTCGACTCTGAGTGATTCGACTATCCCAGTGGGGAGTGCCTCTGTGTGAGCGTGGCAGACCCATGGTGGGGAGTTCCTCTGTGTGAGCATAGCAGACCCACGGTACTTGAAACGTGGAGTACCTTAGTAGGCTACGAGGGGGAGCGCCTCTGTGTGAGTGTAGTAGACCCACGGTGGGGAGCGCCTCTGTGTGGGCACAACAGATCCACGATACTCGATAGGAGGAGTACCTCAGCAGTCCAAGTTAGTGGGAAGTGCCTTTGTGTGACGCAGAAGGCCCACTGTACTCGATCAAGAAGGATTTCTCCAGCAGCCAAGGGTTCAGATTGATACTATCCCAAGAATAAAATCTCGAATGATCTGAGTTAGTAATTTTTGTGTTTACCTCATGATTGAGATGGATTACTTGATAACTTAGGTATTTGTATGGGCATATACGCAAGTGGGGTTACTTATTTTTTTCATACTTTGTGGTGTATACTTGTTGGATTTTGTGAGACCTAGAGGTTCTCGGGGTCCCTACTAAGTATCGTTATACTCACCCCTACACGGGCTATACCCGCACCTCATTGTGTTGGATGCAGATGATGGACAGTGCTGACTAAGGATCAGAGTGGCAGGACTGGACAGTACCTAGTGGTGGACCTTATGAAGAGTTTTTTAATGGAGGAGACTGACGGACATGGAGTGCTGAGGAGGCCATCTGTATCTACCCTTTAGGTAGGAACAATGAAGGATGACCAGTAGTTGCTTTACTTTTCATCTATTGTACAACTTTCAGTTGTACTTGTACTTTCCTGTTGGGCTTGTATTTCTGGACCCATTACTTTTCAGCACTCTTTTTTGTGTACAGTTTTACTTTGTGTTTTTCTTTTAGTTTTACTCGGATTATGTGTGCTTACAATTTATAAAGAAATGCATTTACAGCTTAGAGATTTATGTATTTGGTGCTAGTCGCCACCCCCTGGACTTTGGAAGGCGGGCTTGGGGTAGTCCCGGAATGGTTCCTGAGGACGGGTAGTGACAACTATTAAGAACTAAAAGATAGATCCAAAATTAACAAAGTGTAATTTTTGGAAACAAACAGTTTCATTTTTGGGTCACATAATTTGAAGAGATGGTATAACAGTAGATCCATCAAAGACTGAGGCTATTGAATGTTGTCCAAGACCAATGACGGTGACTGATATTTGTAGATTTCTTCGATTAGTTGACATTTTCGATTGTTTGTGGAGAATTTCTCATGGAAATCTAATCTTATTACCAAGTTAACTCGAATGGGTGTCAAGTTTCTTTGGGTAGTTTAATGTGAGGAAAATATTAAGGAAATGAAGAGATGGTTGGTCAATTCACATGTTCATATATTTCCCAATATTAGAGAAGGGATTGTAATCTACATAAATATATCCATGATGGAATTGGGATGTGTTCTTATGCAGAATAAAATGGTTATTACTTATGCCTTACGGTAGTTTAGGATCCATGAGAAAAAATACCCATCTCATGATTTTGTGTTACTCATGGTAATGTTTGCATTGAAGATATGTAGGAATAATCATTATAGAGATGAGTGTGATATATATCCATCTATAAAACATAATTTTTTATTAATTTAGTAAAAGTGAAAGAGGGAAAAATAACCAAACCTAGGCTTGGGGGGGCCTAAACTAATAGAGACTGAGGGCATCCACTCTGATTAGATTAACGCCCTCATGGTTAAATTGATGAAAATTTGGAAGGCATGTTATATGTGAACCCAATCCATCCATGGAATAAAGATGATCTCCAACCCTATTTTCCTCTCGGGGGAATACCATCCTAACGTTTACTATGTGATATGGTAATGGAAACCCCGTGTAGGTTGTGGCCAGAGAAATGCTAACTGGGATATTCTTATGCAATTAGGAGAACCTTGATATCACCCAAGTATAGATGGACCCTTTGATCCTTCAAGACACATTATAAGTGTGACATATATAACGATCATAAAAGTCTAAAATATATATTCACACAAAAGTAGATGAACATACTCCATTGAAGATGTTTAGATTTTTTAAGGGATTATAACTACTCAACACATTACCACTATGGGAAAGAGAACATGGGGGCTGATTCATTAAGTCAAATGGACCATGCTAGATTATCCATGATGAAAATCACAAAATATTCAATATATATATATTTTCAAAGGATAGATCTAGAAATATATAAGTAAGGGGAAATTTTTATCTTTATCAATTTAATTTTCAACCCTTTATCCAATTGGAGATTAAGACTGTCTAGAAGGAAGATGTAGAGATGAAAAATAATTCTATTAATCTTCCTAAATTTTACTTTGATCATGATGGAATGATATGGTTCATGAACCATGTATGTGACACTAGTGGGAAAAATGTTTTTTACGGTGTTGTTTTCATCTCGATTATTTATAACTGATTTTAAAATTTAGGCATATTATTTTTCAACATATGTTTTATGAAAACCGGTGTGAAAAAATAAGTATTTTGAGATCATTTACATCAGTTCTATAATTTAACTAACTTGAAAAAACATATTTTGAAATCAGTAATATTATAAACAATGTGAAAGACCTATGACTACCAATTTTTCACAATGGTTAAAATATAACTGAGGTAAAAAACCATTGAAAAGTTTATGTATCGATCAAGGGTTTCATTCCACGGTGTGAAATTTTTTTAACAGTGATCTTGTTTCCCTCTCGCTAGCCCCAACTATCTGTTTTTTCAATATAGTTGTCCAAATATAGCATTATGATCTAAATCAAAACACATGATTTTATCATCCTTAGGTTATGTATCTGAATTAAGCCACAAACATTTTTATTTCCCCTTACCATTCATTCTTTGTTTTCAAATCACTAATTGAAAATTGTGAAATGAGTTGTTCTTCATTATCACATTACCATATTTATAAATTCCAGTTTTTTCATCTTCATCATTGTGCATTTGATTATAGATCTTCTCATCTACAACTATCTCTCTTTATGGATTGAATATATTTTATAGTTTGTTAATTAGTTGTTCTATAAGTTCCTATTAATTTTTATTGGTATTGAGAAATATTTATTTAGAACGATATTCTAGTTTTAAAGTAATGTGATCAATGGATTTCTTTACCTGTCACTGGGTGATAATTTCAAAGTGTTATAAGTGGATGGTTGTACTATTTCATGATTGAAGCGCGTTGTGGAATCCATAATTATTCAATTTTTGTTCCAATCAATTATAAATTACTAATATTATATTTAATTTAATGTTTTTTCAAATTTAGCCAACTCTTACATCTATTAACTATGAAACCTTCACAACCATCCACATGAATGTTAAATTTTGTATAAATAACGAGTTTTTCACATGATAATGCTTTTTTTGAATTATGTTGAAAACTATGATGGTATTTTTGGTTTAATATTTTATAAAATTCATTTTTTTGGCTTGTGAACCAACTATTACATGGAACATTATTTTTTTAAATCTTACTGTTTCGTAAATGAGTTAATACTTATGACATGAGGTCACTATTTAATTATTATTTTTTGATATTCTATTTTATGAATAAAAATAAAAACAATTTTCCATTTGTGTTCATATGGAATTGTTATAATATATGTACACTTTAATTTGGTGAATAAAACATGATAATGAATTATAAATAAATATAAGTCACAAATTCTTATCCTGGTTTCATATGAGAAGATTTTTATTTCTGAGGGATTTATTGCTTAAATAATTTACTATATACCCTAAATCGATGATATTGGAATATAAATTATATTTAAATTATAATTCCCTTTTTTTTCATTCCTAATTGATTTATTCTATTATAATAAAGTGACATAAAAAATTAAAAAAATTAGCTATTTTTTAGCTATGGAGCTTGTTGAAATTATTTAAATTCAAATTCTCAATGCATGCCTCATAGGATTGAGAATTTATATTCTACTTCTGATTTTAAAATGTTTAAATTAGTCCATTATTTTATTTTAAGTAATGTTTTTAAACTAAGACTCAATTTCTTATTACATTATATTGTATATTAGAATATAAAATAAATAAACTATTTTTATAAATAATAAAATATAAATTTTTTGTTCTCGTTAAATATATTTTTTATGGATATTGTTATTTAGATATCATTGTACATATTTTTTAATAATTTCATAATGTTACATTCATTTATTTCTACCTAAGACAATTTTTAAAAGAATCCATTTTATATTTACTTCCACAGGAAATAATTTTCTCATTAAATTATGTTATTTTAATTCTAATGGTTTCATTCATGATTTTCTATATTTTTTGATGTCATTTCTAATTTCAATATTTGATAAATTTCAATCTTTGTTTTTTATATTTTTTATGGATATTTTTTATAGATAATGAATCAACTTTGGATTAATGTACATCCAATAGGTGTTGAATATGTTCAAGATGTTTATGATTTTTTGGATTTTTCTAGATGAAAAGTTCCAAAAAATGACTTTTTTCTACCATTTCCCGAAATGTTTAAATTTGAAGATTTTGAAAAGAAGAGAGATCATAGATCATTTAATTTTTCATGGGTTTACTTTTAGCTACAACCCTTTGATTTGTCCGGTGAAGACCGGGTAGAATTCTGTATCTATTAATTACTGTGATTTTCAAGATGATTAATCTGATAAAATTAATGAAATTATTTTTGATATTAAAGTATAGGATATTGAGAGACATTGGTAAATTAAGAATATATATGGTGATGTTGAAAAACCATTGTATCCAGGTTGTATGAAATATATGGTATTATTGACAGTGTGAAGATTGATAAACCGGAAGTAGAAACATGGATAGAGTGATAAGAGTTTTACAGAGCATCTACAATTGTTGAAGGATATTCTTCCTAAAGAAAATGATCTTCTAGATTCACATTATATAGATAATAAAGTATAATTCCTGGTGGTATTGGGGTACAAGAAAATATATGCATGGTCAAATGACAATATTCTATATAGGAAAGAATACAAATTTTTGTAGAGTGTCCTAAATGTGGGAAATCATTGTATAAGTTGAAAGAAAAATTACAAGATGATTCTAAATTTTTAGAGACCCGATATAAATAATTTCTGTATCTTCATATAATCCCTCATTTGAGATGTTTATTTTCTAATTCACATGATATGAAAAGGTTAATATGGCATGATTATGAGATTATATTTGATGGAAAAATACTTCATCCAACTGAATTTCTGTAGTGGAAGAACATTGATAGCTAGCTTCTTAAATTTGGAAATGAACTTATAATTCTCATACATAGACTATGCTTAGATAGAGTGAATCCATATCTAAGACTTATTAGTGAACATAGTTCATGTCTTGTTTTATTGTAAATTTAAAACATATCTCCTTATTTTTTTATGAAGAGTAAATATTTCATTTTGTGTTTAATGAGCAGTGGACCAAAACAACTTGGAAATGATATTGACGTATTTTTGTCACCATTAATTGAGGATTTTTAAACTCTTGTGGGAGATAGGTATATGTGTGTATGATTATTATAAATTAAATATTTTCAACTTCATGAGATGATTGTGTTTAGTATAAATGACTTCCCAACATATGGAAAAAATTTCTAGATACAATGTGAAGGGTAAAATTATTGTCCAATTTATGAACAACATTATTTATATTATTAACTAAATCATGGAATAAAAATAGTATACATGGATCTTAAACAATTTTTAACTATGGATCACACATCTAGAATAATCAAAAGGTCTTTCAACATCTCATAATAATTTGATATTTCTCCAAACCCTTTATCCACTAATTAGAAATTTTAGAGTGTGAATAAAATTGATGAAATATTAAAAAAACAAATAAATATAGTATGTATTGATATATTTGGAAGAAAAAATCAATTTTTTTTGAGCTACCATATAGGATATATCATGAGGTGAAACATAGCGTCGATTTCATGCATGTGGTGAATAATATCTGTGAATTATTGATTAGAAAATTTTTATATATTAAAAGGATGAAAAGAATATGGGTTTAATGCTAAAATGGTTTTACAATCAATGGGAATGTGTTTGGAGTTGGATCCCACTTCCCATGGAAGGCGAACATTCCTACACCTAGCTTGTCGTACCTTATCCAAGAGTTTGAAAACTAGCTTTGGAGAATTTCTTCATGATATCAAAGTGACACATGGTTATTCATTAAATATATAAATTTTTATGAATATAAAGTATTTGAAGTTGATAGGTATGAAATCTCATGATTGTCACATCATGATGCAAAAAACTCCTTCTAGTTTCATTTCATAGAATATTGACCACCTGTGTCTGAATGAATATCATAATGGTGTGTTGTTTTTAAAATTCAATTTGTAATAAGCTAAATTATTTGAATTATTTGAAATTTTTTTAGTATTAAGTGGTTTCTATACTTTTTCAATTGGAAATGTATTTTCCTTCATATTTTTTTAATATCATGGTGCTTTTAATGGTTTATTTGGTGAGAGAAATTAATAATTTCAGACCTGTATATTTATGTTGGATGTATATTTCGTAATTTTATATGAAGAAATTGAAGTGGTATGTTAAGAATCCATATTGAACTTAAGAATAAATTTTTGATAATTGTGTTTATAACTTGGTTGAAATGTTATGTACAATATATTTTTTCTGATGTGGAGAACATCATATTACCAACATTTTTCCATAAGTGAGTTGATTTTGTGGAAAAGGGGATTCATAGCTTGAAAGTCAAATTGTTGACATCTGAATAGATAAATAAATTACATTTATACATCTTAAATAACATATATTATTCTCAACCATATAAAAAATTGAGTATTATTGAGTTGGAACAATATTATCCAATGAAGAATGATATGTTCATTTTGATCAAGAATAACATGATTTTTTCCATGTTTTAGAGAGACCGTGAAACCAGATGCATCTAAAACACTGATATGATTAGTGGGTGGTCCAAGATTAAATTTTAATACATGGACTATGTTTAAAATTAATGGATATACATTTCATACACAATATCAAGACTACAAAATTGAATTTTAGAGAAGTAGTGTGTCAGTGTTCACAAAAGTAATGCATTTCTCAAGTACCAATGAAAAAAAACCAATATCCACATCAAATTCATATTATAGAGTCATTGATGAAATATGGATGGTTTATTACATTAAATTTCAAGATCCCTTGTGTATGTTTAAATGAATTATCTATAAAAATACTTTTCAATAAGATGATTTGGAATGACACTAGTTAATGTGAATAAATTGGATTACACAAATAATACGTTTATCATGGAAACACATGAACAAAAAAATTATATTATCTTGATCAATATAATCTGCAAGGGACTGTTATTTATCTTGAAAAAAAACAATATGTTTGTGGTGATAAATTTGGAGAAGATGATGATTTATATATTATCCATACAACTATTTCATTATTCACAAATAATATTGATGAACACATCGAAGACAAGTTATGTTCTATAAAGAATGATCGTGATTAATGAATTTGCGAAAACAATATTGAGTACAATTTAAATATTATAGGTAACATATGTTTAATTTTGGTTTAAATTTTTAAATTTCATAAGTTAGATATTTTAATATGATTTTTTATTTAAACTCGTATTATAACTAATATGTTATATTTTATGTTTATATTAGTTTATTTCCATCTATTTTTTCATGTTTAACTTTATGTAACATATATATTAATTGTTTTATTCAAAATCATTTATTTTAAATTTAATAGTTTAAATAAAAATATATTATATTTTATTAGAATATATTATAAAATAATTTTTTATATAAATACTTTATCATGATGGTGAATTTATACTATGTATTTTAATATCTCGTTATTATTTTCAGTTTTCATTCATTTTTGTCATTTAATATATCATTAATATTGCTATCAATTTATTTGTTTATATAAAATATCAATAACAATGTATTACATTTAATTTTCTTTCCTTTTTTTGATAATTTTTTTATTTACATTTTTAGGTAATTGTAGGATTTGTATATTTTTGTACTAATTGATGTTAGTTTGATTTATATGATAATGATATATCAATCCTATGATCCAACACATATTTTTGGATACTATCATACTCATACCTATGGAGAGGAACTTAAAAATTGTCTTATTGATGACGGACCTCATACTTCTTTACATGAGGCATCTACTTCCATGGGGGGGAATTGTTTGAGGGTTGGTAAATGTGGCACTACAAATTTACCAAAATTACCAGTTGCCAATACCCAAGAACAAAGGATTACATTAGAAAATAATGATAATGATAATCTAATAGGTGAATAGGGAATGAAATTCAATACATTTGTATCTGTATAGGATAAAACCAAAGTTATTATTATGTATGATGATTGGCGATGTGGTAAAAAAGTTACATTATAATTATTGTAGGAGACCATTTCAGTAATCATGTTTGTTATTATTTTACATGTTAGGAAATGTTTATATTAATATATATTTTATTCCCCTTATTATTATTTAACATAATATATACCCAACACTAGTAGAGTTAGGAATAAATGTATATCATTTTCCGCTATGAGATAGTGGAATTTTAAATCATACCTCACATCACATTTCATTTTAGGGAATAAACATCATGAAAATCCATGTGATATATATTCACTTATATTTAAAGATACATGAATACAATTTTTTGATTCTGTATTTTGAGAAGCGTTTTTAGTAAGTGTAATGTTACATTTTTAAATGAATTTTTATATCAATGACCATTTTGATGGTTTATTTTTTTATAATTGTTACTTTACATCAATAAAGAAGATCTCATCAGGATCTTCAAGAAGAAATGTATACACTCGTACTTTAACTCAGGGAGGGTATATGTCAATGGATGGAAACATGATTGATGAAAAATGTCTAATGTTTATATTATAGACATCAGGATATAGAGAGGTTTCCCCTCTGCCCCCCCCCCCTTCCTAGACAAAGAAAATGGAAGAGCCCTCAAATATGAACAATGGAAAATATATTATAGAAGTGTAAATATTTATAGCTTCTAATATTGAAATATTTTTATTTTTTATTAATGTTAAATATATTATGTATTTATTGTGATTCATAATATATTTTTTTCATAAATTCCATATAATATTCTCTTAGGGTGAGAAGAACCCAAGGGATATTTATTGCTTAGGGTGGACATGATATTTTAGCTTCAACAATGGGAAAGCCTGAACACCCAAGTCATGTAAGAGGATTCCTAATAGGTGTATCAGTATGAAAACTGTTTCCACATACAGATGATTCTTCAAAATATCATTTTTGTAAATAATTTAGAATATCTAGAAACCAATGTTCAGGATATTCAATTGACGATGGAGGATAAGATCATTGCTTTTGTACATGTAATGTTCGTAGAAATATAAGGATAGATTTATCATACCGATCTGCCTCTCCCACCTCAGATTACATATTCCACTCCTCCTTATCCCACTCACTCATATGTGCTTCCATAATCGACTCATAATCTGACCCCAACACCCCCTCCTCCACAGTTTCCAAGTTACTATGATTTTTTATGATACTCATAATATTGTTTCATATGGGATGATATATTATATCAATAATACCATTAATCCTTGTCATATTGTGATAGATCAACATAGATTCATTGAATAGGATATTATAGACAGATCATCAAAAATACTATGTCATATAGATGAAGTGAGTATAGATGGAAAAATTATTAGTAATTTTTTTGTTTGTCCACTTAGACTACTTCAAAATATTACCATATTTCTATGCATATATGTTATATTTTATTTCATTATATTAGTAAATTGGTTTAATCGTTTTAAAGTTGATATATTTATCTCAATTTTTAAGAATAATTTAATTGTTAATAAATATTGTATAGTAAAAAAAATCAATGTGCCATGACTTTAGATACCGATTATACTGGTCTTGATCAATTGTTAACACACTCAAATTTGATATTGGGAGTATATAAAATTCCATTATATGCAACTATTTATTGGAATGAAATGATATTTATACTTTTTAAAAATGATATCATGGTTTTTTTAGATGTATATCAATTGGGAATTAACATGAAGAATGTTTTTTCTTTGTATATCAGTTAACAAATTTTTTCGTATCATTAATTTTCATAAATTTATAATTATGTCTAATTTATATTAGTTATATGTAATAAACTTTTATAGAGAATGAAAAAAATATCTATATGGATTTTTGGAACCTCAATTGTTTTCTCCTACAAACAGAAAAATAACTAATGCTCAAAGAACAGTTTATATAGCTGAAAGATTTCAGAATTATGTCATCATTCAGTGTTGGGTGTTTCCATATCATGAATGGTGTGGACAATTTTTTCTCAAAAAGGGTTATATATCACATAATATATTAAAATTTATATTAAATATTCTTTTATATCAGTGGTCATTGGATGTTGGTGTTTTTTCTATGAGATAATTCATTGTAATGGTTATGATCTATGCGTAGTGATGTGAGATAAAATTTTAAGAATGTATTGAACTCATATGTTTTCTTATTTTAATAAATTATTATATTATAATGAATAATTTTTTTATTATAATATTATTTTCGAATAGGTTAAGACATTTATTTATAGAGATGATAAAAAAGAAGATCACCAAGACCGCCAAGATCAAATTCGTAATAGCTAAGGTGATTTATCACATAAAATTATTAAACCTAAATATATTAATTAAAAATGTTATTTCAGAATAAAATATCTCTGAAAAAGTGTTATAAACAATAGGGTGGATGTAAATTGGGATATTATGTTTTAACATACATGTATATAATGATTTCTACGATGACAATTACAAAGTTTCTTCTGGATATACTTCTTTATATACCTTTATGTAATATTTACTATGTTTTATTGAAAATTCAAGCCAAAAAATTTCTATATTTTTTTTAAATTTCTTTATGATGAAGGGTCATATAGTGTAGATGAGTGTAGGCATTTAAAAATTAAATAGAATTATCATTTTATAGGTTTGATTGGTTTTTAGTTTATTTAAATGTTCAACGACATGTGTATTTTTCTGGATTTTGGGCTGCCAATTCTGATGCTTCTCGTGTAGTTTTGTTGGATGTTTTTTGGCGGAGGAGATGAATCAATGTACATTGTTTTAAAGTTTATTACTATTTTATTGGTATGTCTATTTTTTCATATTTTTTCTGCACATTCTCTTTTCTTCCTGTTGTGTTATTTTTTATCTGATGATGGATGGATTTTCTATTTTCTGGCAGTTGTTGGTGGAGTAGGTGAATCATTGTAGTTTTTTAACAAAATATCTTATTTTCACATCGATTATTGTATAACCGACAATAAAAATATATTTTCACTAATTTTAACATTGGTTATCCAAAAAATGATGTGATATGGATCCAAAATTGGTTTTTCATGTTGGTTATCCAATTAAATATATGAAAAACTAAAAAGAGAAACATATTTATAATGTATGTTTTAAGAAACTGATGTGAAAAAAACTAAATTTAAGGTATCCCAATAACCATGTCACCTAAAAACCAATGTGAAAAAACATAAAAACCCAATATAAAAAATCCTTTATGCACTAGTGTGTTCCTTACATACAATATTTGAAGAAGGAGTTGTTAGAGGAAGATCATTGTTCATAATTCTCTATTCATATTAGATAAATAAATATGTATAGATTCTTGAATGAATACATCTGGTGGGATGAAATGAAGATAGATATCACAGAGATAGTCTCTCGGTTCTTGGTATTCCAACAATTTAAGGCTGAAAGAAAAAAGTTAATTGGGATGTTTTATCAATTTCCCATACTAAAATGGAAATTCAAGAACATCACTATG
Organism: Viscum album; assembly: GCA_963277665.1. Taxonomy (NCBI): domain Eukaryota; kingdom Viridiplantae; phylum Streptophyta; class Magnoliopsida; order Santalales; family Viscaceae; genus Viscum; species Viscum album. Next base: position 322,220,293 of record OY728165.1, on the reverse strand, counting down.
GATTTTTTCGTGGTAATAACAAAAACATCTAAAGGGTTTAATGATAGTTGGGTGGTATTTGAGCACCCAACTCTGTATGCACACATCATTACTATTAGAAAATATTTTTCTTTGTATTATCTTTCCACGATATACATAAAGAAAGTTGTAATTTTTCATGGAGTACCACATTTTGTTTTATAAAATCGAGATATGGGGTTTTCCTCTAAGCTCTAGAGAAGTATTCTGCAAACACTTGATTCATAATAGTGTTTCCGCACTTCTTATCATCATTAAATAGATTACCATTCTCAATGAACCATTCAACCCAGAGAGGATTTGTCAATATTTTGTTCTCTAGATGTCAAATTGGGTTGGGATCAAAACCTTCTTATAGTTGAGTTTTCTTAAAACATAAGCATTAAATCATGAATTAATATGGAACCTTATGAATGAATAAATGGGAATAAGTTTATATATCTAATGTTATATGATGATTTTGGATAAATAATGCTATTGTAATTTTTGATTGATGAAGAAATGGTCCATATGGTTAGAAAAATTCAACATCATATTAAGGTGTCTCAATGTCAGATGAAACAACACGCTGATAGCAGTCAGCATGACCTGGAATATGATGTTTTTGAAATGGTGTTTCTAATAATATCATCGTGGAATAACATATGAGATTCAGGAAGAAAGGGAAAAAAATCCACAGGTATATTTTTCCCTTTGGGATGCTTGATCATATTGGGAAGGTAGAATATAACATGGGACATCCTCCAAATCTCTCCCAAGTATATTTTGTGTTCAAGGTATCTATTTTAAAGAATTATATACCAGAACCTTCACATTCACTAAAGTTATAGGTCATACTGCTAGATTAGGATCATACTTATGGAGAAAAACTAATTAAAATTCTTGGCTGATAATAGAAAGTTCAACGAAACAAGACAATGAACAAGGTCAGTGTTTGTGGAAAAATCACTAGCTAGAGGAAGCTACATGAGAACTTGAGGATATGATGAATAAAATTAAACTCATTTTTTTACCCAAGTGACAATCTTTGGGGGTGAAATTCATTTTTAGGGGTGTACAATCTAACAAACCGAGTTTTTATGGACTTTTTTCAAATAAATAAAATATTTATTTGTGTTTTTCAATGTATTAAGTCAAAAATTTATTCGACAAGACACCAAATCATTGTTTGTGAAATGAAACAATGAATTGAAATACATTATACACAACACTAGTTTTGTATACATTACACACAACCCCAATATAGCATACATCACATACAATACTGAGTTTCTATGAAACATCACTTGAATGATATAATTATTTAAATGATATATTTATAACCTATACATTAAACATAATAATATGAATATTAATAAATTCTTTTCAAAAGAAATTAGAATTTCTTAATATAAATAAAACATATATATAATGAATGAAATGTTTTTTCTAAAGTCCTTTTAGATATAAAAATATCGTTTTCTCAAACTAAAATAATTTTAATTTCCTTCTATAAAAATTAATAAGATTCATTTTAGACACATTTAGAAATTTAATTTGATAAAAAACTTCATTTTTTAATTTATAATTTCAAAATAAGATTCGTATTTTTTTTTTGATTTTTTAGAGAAACATCAATTTTTGATGAATGGTGAAAAATAATGTTTTTTAGTTAAAAACTACATTTTTTTATAAATAAAAATTTTAAATGATATTATAAATTATTTTAATGTATAATTAGATAAATTATAAATCTATTAATATCATTTAATTGAAAATAGTCAATTTTCCTTTCAAATTGAATATAAAAACTTGACAGTCTTTTCAACATTTTTTTACTTTAAAAACCCTGTTATTTCTCAAATCCAGAAGATTAAAATAAATATTAATTATTCCACTTCTATTGTATGAATTTCCAAAAAAACTGGCATAAAAAATTTTATTTCGTATAACATTTCGATTCAAATATTATTTAGTTAATTTTTGACCAAAATAATTAATAAAATTGATTCAAACTAATTATAGCGATTAAGGCCAAATTATGCTTAATTGAGGATTAAAAATAAAATTAAGGGCCCAAATGAATAATACACCTAAAAACTATTTTATATCCATGTTTATTCCCAAAAATTTCATTCTGGAGTCTTTTGGTTCTGTATGTATTTTTTTGGTAAGTACATGTGTACACCTAACTTGTTTCAAAATATTCCAAGTGAGTCCTTTTCCATCACTATAAAAAGCCACCATCTCTCCCACTTCCTCACATATATAAAACCATTTATGGTCAGCCAATACCTACCAAATAAACTTCAAAAAATACATCTATCATTATTATAATATTTCTCTTTGGATGAAGGTAACCTAAGAAACACTTTTGGCACAAACCAAAAGGAGTTACCCAATTAAGAGGCAACATCTTCACTCAAGATACATTATTTAATTTTCCTTCTCCACCCCCGCACCTATAATAATTTCATTATTGTAGGAACACAAAATCATCCTAAATAATCTTGGGTTTTTTGTTATGAGGGTTTAACCTACACTTACACTCACCTCCATATAATGGGTAAAATTGTACTTTTTCTCTATACATCGAACTACTACCTTGTGAAAAAATGATTGTTCATTTGTCCTTTACCACCTATCATGGTGGACATTATGATGGAATCCCTAAATTTGTATGTTATATATCATATTTATTATGTCTTTAATCTTATGTATTCTTTTTTATAACCCATGCCTATTTACATTCCACTATTTTTTAATATGATAATATAATTTGTGGAAGTGTGAACTACCACCCCCTCAAAGTGATGTGATTCATTCACACACCACATATAATTTATTTAGGATTTTTTTAGTTAATTTTAATGATATATATATATATAGTAATACTAATAGAATAAATATATATATAAATCCATATATATACCCATATCATTTTCAGAATTTATCTCAATACGACAACAAAAATGGAAACAATATTCACGCATATATCACTCTTACCATCTCCATGAATGGTGTATTCCTTTTCATAATTTTGTATTGTAATGACCCAAAATTTTGTTAATGAAAATTTATCTTGATCTAATTAAAGGTATCATTATGTAAAATGGTTATATAAAATATTCACTTCCTTGGTTTCTTGTTTTTTGGATTTAAAAATACCATTAAAAATTGTTACCATTTTTAATATATCCTTTGAATAGTGATCACATGATTAGTATAAATATAGGGCTTTAAAAAATCAAATATACTCTGATAAAGGAAATTATGGCCTCATTCAGTAGAATTTCCATGTAAGAAGCCCATTTTTTATATCACTGAAAGGAGGTGGTATCATTGGGCTTTGGTCTAGTCCAAGGCCAAGATGAGCTTCAACATGTTAAGCTCGGGCGGAACCGCCTATGGGAGATGTGAACGTTGATAGAGGTTACCACCCGAGCGATGTTATCTGAGTCACCCCAAGAGTATGTCACCATCACACACCATACCTTTTGGTCCAATAATGGTGTTACAAGGTGTTATGTAATAGGTTCTTAACACTATGATTATGTGAATTGTTTTATATTTAATAAATAATATACATTAATTTTATTATTGTTATGTTGTAAATAGTTTTTAAAGCACAAATAGTACTTTTAATTATTATTAAATCATCAAATCTATTTTTATAAATTAATGGATTTTTGAATTAAATAATATATTAATGAAATATTATTACTAAATGAATTTTTAATTAAATATAAATGGTTGTATAATTTTTAGGTATATAATTCAAATTTTTATTAAGGTTTGAAAGATGCTTTTGTAAAAACCTATGAATTTTCGATAAATGAGAGTTATTATTTTAAAAGTAAAAATTCACATTTTTTTAAATTGGTTAGGTAAAATTAATATTATTATTTGAATCAGGACATCGAAATTATCCAACTATGATTTTTTTATAATTTTCTAGGACAATCAAATATTTGGGTAAAAATTAAATACCATTTAAATAAATAATATGTTTTATGAAATCATAATGACCCAATAGTGATGTAATAAATTAATATAAATATTATGTTTATACAATATATGTTTTACCATTAAAATTATGTGATTTTAGGTTTGTTTGATTTATTTTACAACACTTTAGTGGACCCTTCAAGACTTATAAAACATTTTATCTTTTTAAATTGATTTCCCTGAGAGTGTGACTCAAATCCTCATAAAAAACTAAAATTTTAATAATTTCAGCCATTGGGCTTATAAAATATTTTTTTTCAATCCCCTTTTGAAAAAACAATGGGATGGTTTTTGGTTTTTATTGGTAGAATGTGTAGGGTCCAAAACCTAAATATTAAAGAATTCCCACTCTTTTCTTATATAAACCCACTCAAGCTCCAACTTCCTATTCACTCAATGCCTTTGGATCTAGACTATCCTATGAAATATTCTCTCTAGAATCCTCAAAAGGCACCCCAGACTCCCAATAAGCCTCTCTCAAGCCTCTCCCAAGCCTTTGGGATCACACATCCTTGTAAGGGATTTCTTCCTTTCTCATTTTATCCATGTTTCTAAATATTGTTATTCCATTTTATATTCAATTAATAATGTTTGGTTTGATTTGGAAACTCCCCAAAACATTCCTATTTATGATTTAATTATGAGATACCACTTTATCTCTCGTTAATTCCTCCCATGTACACCCATTACCATGCCAAAGATACGTAAGAGATTTCCCTCTCCTCATTTACATTCAAGAAATTATTTTGTATTATGAATCTAAAATTCCATTACTCAAATTGGCAAATATGTCTATATGACCCCATTACTTTCCATTTCATGAAAATAGGATGAGACACCCCTTTCTCTTTCAACGTCCATTTTTATTAATTATTAGGTCACGTCGTTCTACTGCCAAAATTGCACAACGATTTTTCCAAGTGAAAGTCTTTAGGTCATGAATACCATTCCCATTTCACTATCAAGAGTATTCACCTTTATGAATGGTTACTTATTAATTATATATTTCATGTATGAATTCCACATTTTGTTATTGTGTAATAAATGATGATCATTATTGATTCCATGTTGTATGATCCATGTGCCACACTTATGCGTGAAATGAAATGATTAAGAATGGTGCACCATAAAAGCGATCAAATACATTGGGTAATGATTAGTATCAGAATAAATCAAGTTCAATGAGGTATTAATTATTCTAATTCAAGTGAAATGAGGGTTTACTCCTGATAATTTAGGTGAAATGAGGGTTTAATCATTCTCTATGTTCAATGAGACTTGGCTTATACTAATACTATTTAAATGGTTATTGCTACATTTCCATGTTATGATAGTAATGCTATATCATTCCATAATGTTCATTTTTCTCTTATTCTCATTTTAAATTACTATTTCCTAAAATGTTCTTTACTATTTATATTAGGCCTTCTTTAATCCCTTACTGGTCTTTATCACTCACCCTTTTCTTATGCATATCCTCAGGATATCACATGAAATTCTAAGTACACGAGAATATAGTGGTCATGTAAATGAATTTTTCAATTAAGATGTTGTGTTTATTATTTTATGTCATTATGTAACGTTCCTAATCCTAAAAGACACTATAACTCTCTATCTTCCATGTTTTATCAAGTGAATAGTTTATGAAATAAATCATGATTAAGTATATAATAAAGAGGAGGTTTTTTATAGTTGGTATCAAAGGACAGGTTTAGTTATTTTTTGGGATTAGGATTAGAAAACCCAAGTGAAATCCTTAGAAATGAGTCTAATTATAATTAAAACATCCCTAAATTTTTTTGAGTATTGAGTAAGAGGTTTATCAAGCAATTATATCCATGTCTAGATATGAGCAGCTAGAGGTGGATCTGGCACATATGTATCTCGAAGTGATAACTCCGACATGGAGTTTTGGGCTTGACCTAGAGTATCCTAGTACACAACAATGATCCTTACTACAATATTGGTTACGACACTCATGGGAGATATTCTTTGGTAAACTCACAAGCATAGTATGAACCATTGTTAAGGAAATAAAAAAATTCCCCTAAAATTATATATTGGGATGTAGATCATGGATAACATATATTGAAGCCTACATAATCATAATTTAAGGAAATAAAAGTTATTTGTAAGTCATCCATTTTTTCCTTGGATTACCCTTTATGTGTTACCCCAAAATTTATTTTTATTCCAGTCAATGGCCGATAATAGGTGGACTCGGAATGACAACCGTTGTGAAGATCAATGTGATTATTGTTTTAATAAGATACCCAATCCAATTGGAGCGGGAATTGAGAATATTGTCATGATTCTATCATAGTTAAATAACGCATTGAATAGAAACATTGGTCATGATGAACATTTAACCCTCCTATGAATGAACAAGTCCCAATAGAGAGCTTAATGAGAAAAAGGTCGTATACTATTAATGGATAATATAATCCAACAATCACCTAAATATGCATCAAATCCATTGAAAAAAATATTCTTCATCCATCAATGTTCCAAACAAGAGATTGTAATGGTAGATACTAATCATGTGGAGGGTGAATATGATCAATGCTATAGATTGATAAAAAATATGAAGCCTGGAGATGAGATATATGAGTTGGAATAGAATGGTTTTTGGAAACAAATTTGATATATATATTCCTCGCACCCTCCGACATTTGATGGGAAGGGATTTATTTTCCCTCAAGAAAAAAGATAATTAATCCACCAGAGCGTATGAGGAAAACTTCACAAGTCTTACTTGATATGGATACGGCTTTGTCGTTACCCTATAATGCAGAGTTGACCACTTCTATGGTGGGATGAAACCTGGCCTGAAGAAAGATCTAGAGATCCATGACATCGAGAGCTATGAGAAAATTGTCCAATGTGCCCTCAAAGTCGAATTGGAGATTAAAAAATCTCAGGGGTATCAAGGAGATATAAATCATATGGTGGACATCAATTTTGGTTGTCTGATTGATAAATCCAATAGTGCTAAGAAAATACAGCACCCCACATGCCAAAGGTACATAATGAAGCACATTAGAAATTGACTAAAGGGGACAACAAAATGATTTAGGTGTGGAAGAGAAGGGCATCTAGACATTCACTGCTGACAAGAGAAACCTGTGGCTGCGATAGAGGAGAGGAATGAATTGTTCAAACCTCAATGTGTTCTCTATTCCTTCAATTGAAAAGAACCACGACACCATTCTAATCAGTGACCAAATAAAAGGGTTTTCAGAGGAAACCAAAAAACTCTAAGGTAGTAAGGAGAGATTTTTATATCACTACCACCGAAGTGAACCTTGAAAAATAAGTGGTGATAGGTACTCTAGTTATTAATTAAATAATATTGAACTTACAATTTGATTCTAGTCAACTCATTGTTTTATATCTAAAAAGTTTAGTATAACAGTCCAAACACTATTAAAACCCATCGAAGTAAATATGTTGATGAGTACGGAAAATGGGGAAATCATTGCATCACATGAATATAACTTGTACCCACTCAAAATATATGTAATGAAATTTCTTTAAAACCTCATCATACTCCTTCTAGTAAAATATAATGAAATTTTTTTCATGGATTAGATTTCCTTATATAGAGCCAACAAAAAAATGTCGTCAGTGGAATATCACTCTCCGTATTGAGAATCAGCCCCTGATTTTTTACAAGTGAAAGGAGGGGGATGAATCTTCCATAACACCATCATCTCTAGCATGGATATTAATCCACTATGAGCATGCATATCTGGATCAGATGATTGAGTCCATGGAAGAAACCATCCTTAAATACATGCCTATTGTGAGGGAATACACTAAAGTGTTTTCTGAGTAATTTATTATTCTTCCTCTTACAAGAGATGTTGAATTCTCAATTGACCATATACCTATAGAGTTTCCAGTATCCAAGACTCCATATAGAATTTCTATAGTAGAGATTGAGTATATGAATAAACAACTATAGGATAATCTAGATAAATGGTTTATACACCCATGTGCTTTAGTATGGGGTGCACCAGTACTCTACGTCATAAAAAAAGATGGTTCAATGCACCTTTGCATTGATTATCGTGAGATAAACAAAATCAAGATAAATATTATGTATCAGCATCCCCTAATTGATGACTTGTCCAATAAACTACATGGATCACAATACTTAACCATGGTAGATTTACGGTCGGGATATTACCAAGTAAGGGTGGAGAAAGAGAATATCTCCATGACTACTTTTCGTAAAAGGTACAGGCACTATGAATTCATAGCAATGACTTTCAGACTCACTAATTATCCATAAATATTCAGGGATCTGATGAATAGAGTCTTTAAATATTACCTTGAAAAAAATTTGCAGTCATTATAGAATATATTCTAATATACACTAAAACCAAGGAGGATCATGAGGAACATCTAAGAACTTTACTAGGGACCTTGCAAAATGAGAATATCAATGTAAAGTTCAACAAGTGAGAGTTCTGGTTGAAGGAGGTCTCATTATTTGAAAATATCATCACAAGAAATGGGATATCCATGGATCCCTCCAAGATAACAACAATTGAGGGATGTACGAGTCCAACATTATTAATGGATATTGGTAGCTTCCTTGGGTTAGTGGGATATCATCGCTGATTTGTGAGAAATTTCTCACGATTTTCAAACCCTCTTACCGTGATAACTTGGAAGGAAGTCAAGTATTCATGGAGTGATGAATGTGAAGAGAGTAGAAAGGAGTTGAAAATAAGGCTTATCACTGTTCTTGTGCTGACATTACCCATAATTGGAAAGATTTTTGGGATATTTATTGATGCTTCGATGAATAGGCCAGGTTGTGTATTGATGCAGAATGACAATGTCATTGTATATGCTTCAAGACAATTGAAAGTTAGTTTGAAAAACTGCCCAACACATGATCTGGAGTTAGCTATAATGATCTTATCTTTAATTATTTGGCGGAATTACCTCTTTTTAGAGTTGTGTGAAATATATATGGACAACAAAATCATCACGTTAAAATTCACACAGAAAGAGTTGAACAGGAGTCAATGAATATAGTTTCAGCATATCAAACATTATGACTCTTCAATCCATTACCACCCTAGGAGAGCGAACAAGGTGGTATATTCTCTAAGTAGAATGGACCTTGAAAATATTTCATTGATAATAAATGAAAAGTATCCAATCTTCTTTAACTTGATGAAGATGGAAATGGGAATCATAAAGAAGGGAAAATCATACATCCATTCACAAATGATTTCTCAACCATCTCTTTTGGAATGGTTACTGGATGCTCAAAATGATCTTGTGGGAATTCAGAACAAGGTGGAATCTATAATAAATAGAAAATCCACAGAGTTCAATGTCAATGAAGTATGAATTGTGAGATTTGGTTCAAGACTATGTGTTCTATTGTATCCTGAGTTAAAAAGGAACATTTGGATGATGGAAATAGTTCAAATTTTACCATTCACCTAGGAAACACATAGATGTATAGATATCTCTAAGATCTTTATTGGTGGTATAACATGAAGAAGGAGATCGCAGATTATACATCAAAGAGAATGGTATGTCATCATGTGAAGGCTGAGAGGAATATGACTAAGGGGATGATGCAACCATTACCCATACCATTATGTAAATTAGAGAACAATACCATGTACTTTGTTACCAATCATCCATGCTCATCCAAAGGAAAAAATGATATCTAGGTTATTGTGTATCATTCTACAAAGACTGCACACTTTATTGCAATTCGGGGGGGGGGGGTTCTTAGTGGATCAACTAGTAGAGATATACATCAGAGACATGGTAGGGATGCATGGAGTACCACTATATATTTTATTCGATTGAGATCCAATATTCACCACTATTTTTTGGAAGAGTCTTCAACATTAATTGGATACAGAGATGAACTTTAGTACTTCTTATCATCCTCATACTAATGGAAAATATGAGAGGACTATCAAAACACTTGAGGAAAAATTGATAGCATACTCAAAGGACATTAAAGAATGATAGAATCAATATCTCCCTCTTGTTGAGTTCTCATACAACAATAGTTTCCACTCAAGAATACAAATGTCTCCTTATGAATCCATTTGTTTGAAGAGGTATAGAACAATGGAATGTTGGGATGATGTGGGGGAAAGAAAATTTTTAGGTCTGGAGATGGTCTAAGAAATGATGGAGAAGGTTAAGACCATCGAATAACATGTTAAATTTTCTTAGAGTCGACAAAATACTTTTGCAAATAATCCTCTATGAGACCTAGGGTTTGATGTTAGAGACATGGTATTCTTACACATATCATTGTGGAATAGATTTATGATATTAGGGAATAAGGGAAACCATAGTCCAAGGTATATCAGTCCTTTTGAGATCCTTGATCGCATTGGAGTAGTGTCCTATTGATAGAACTCCCACTAAACCTATCTCAAGTACATGAGGTATTCCATGTATCACTCTTAAGGAATTACATACCTAACCCATCACATGTACTCAATCCAAATGTGGTACCATTTTAGAATGTCATATCATATAAATAGAATCTGGTGATGACCATAGATCTTAGATAGAAATTTATACGAAATAAGACAATTCCCTCATCACGTTGTTGTTGCGAAACAAAAATTTTGAAGAAAAAATGTGGGAATCAGAGAAAGTGATGAAGAAAAGCTACTCGCATTAGTTTTATTGTGGGAAAAAATAAATGGAGAAATATCTTAAGGGGGGAAGATTATAATGACCAAAACTTTTGTTAATGAAAAATTCTTCTTGATCTAATTAAATGTCTAATTATGTAAAATTGTTATATAAAATAATCACATCCTTGGTTTTATGTTTTTTGGATTTGAAAATACCATTATGAATTTTTACTATTGATAATATAGTCATTGAACAATGATCATGTGATTAGTACAAATATAGGGATTTAACAAATCCAATTTACTAAGCCAAAGGAAGCGATTGTTTCATTATGTAGACTTTCCCCATACGAATCCCATTTTTCGGAGCACAGAAATGTGGTTGTGTCATTAGGATTCACTCTTGACCATTCCTAAGCTGAGATTCAAAACGTTATGCTCAAATGGATCCACCTACGAGAGAATTGAAGTTTATAGGGATTACCACCCGAGAGATGTTATATGAGCCAGCCCAAGAGTCTGCCATCATTGCACACCTAACCCTTCAGTCCTATATAGGTGTTTTAAGGGGTTATGTAAAAATACCATATCACTATGATTATATCATTATTTTTTATATAATAAATAATATACATTCATTTAACTATTTTTATGTTGAAAATAGTTTTTAAAGAACAACTAGTATTTTTAGTTAATATTCAATCATGAAATATATTTTGATGAATTAATATATTTTTTAATTAAATAAAATTTTATTGAAATGTTATTAATAAACTACTTTTTTTGTTAAATATAATTGAGCATATAATTTTTATGAATACAATTTTAATTTTTATTAGGGTTTGAAAGCTGTTATTGTCACAAACTAAGAATTTTCAATAAATGTCAGTTATTATTTTCAAAGTACAAATTAAAATATTTATCAAATTTTTTATATAAAATTAATATTATTTTTGGAATCCAGACATCGAAATTATCCAATGGTGAATTTTTCATAATTTTCGGAGATAGCCAAATTTTTGAGTAAAAATTAAATATCGTTTAAATATATAATGTGTTTTATGACATCATAATGACCCAATAGAGATGTTTTAAAAAATATAAACATTATTTTTAGGCTATTTTAAATATAAATTATTTTTTCCACTAAACTATGTAAAAAATATGGGCAAAAACAATTGTATGGTTTTTGGTTTTGATTGTTTTAATGTGTAGGGTCCAAAACCGAAATAATAAACAATTACCTCTCTTTTCCTATATAAACCAACCCAATCTCCAACTTCTCTTCACTCAATTCCCATGAAAAACATACATAACCTGACCTCCTCTTTCTAAAATCCTCCCATGCCTCCCCATGCTCCAATTAAGCCTCTCTCAAACCTTTCCCAAGCTTTTCCGGTCACTTTTCCATGTAGCGGATTACTTTCTTTACCCCTTTATCCATGTATCTTAATATTTTTATTCCACTTTATAATCAATTATATATGTTGAGGTATGATTTATAACCTTTCTCATACTTACCTTTTTATTTTTTAATGATGTGATACCACTTTCACTCTCATTAATGCCTCCCATGTACAGCTATTACCATATCAAAATTCTGTAAGGAATTTCTCTCTCCTCATTTACATTCTATCAATTATATTCTATTAGGAATCTAAAATTACACTACATATGTTGGAACATGTATAAATAAGATCCCATTACTTTCCATTTCATGTACATATGATGAGATGCCATTTCTCTCTCATCGTCCATTTTTATGAATTCTTATGTCACGGTGTTAGGCTGCCAAAATTGCACCGTGATATTTCCAAGCCAAAGTCATTGTTTCATTAATTCAATGATCATTTCTCTATCAAGTTTTTTCACCATTATTCACATTTACTTATTGATTATAGAGTTCATGTAAGAATTTCACATTCCATTATCATTGAATAAATGAGGGTCTTTAATGATTCCATTTTGTATGATCCACGTGGCACACTTATGCATGAAATTAAATGTTTAAGAAGGGTGCGCCCTGATAGAACTCCAATGCATTGGGTAAGGATTATTATCATGATACATCAACTATAATTAGGTTTTAATAATACTAATTTTAGTGAAATTATGGTTTAATCATGTTAATACATGTGCAATGATGGTTTTCTCATTCTCTAAGTGAAATGATCCTTGCTCATGCTAATACCATGTTTAGTGTTGTTTCCACATTTCCATGTTATCATAATAATGATATACCATCCCTTTATTTTAATGTTTATATTGTTTACATTTGATATTCCAATTTCATAACACATTTTTTACTCTTCATTTTATTCCTTTTTTACTCCCTTACCAGGCTTTATTGCTCACCACTTTCTTATGCATGTCCCCAGGTTATCCCATGCAATGCTATGTACGATGGAATGTAGTGATCATGTAAAGGAAGTTTTGAATTAATATGTTGTGTTTCAATTTTTCAATTTTTATTTAATGTTACTAAACCCCAAATACACTAGACATATTGATTTTCCATGATGTATGAAGTGAAGAGTTTATGTAATAAATCATGTTTAAGTGGGTCATAGATAGCAGGGTTTTTAAATGTATTCTATATATTATTATAATATAAAAACACTAAATATACCTGATTTTTATATCATGGTTCAAATTGTGGAATCATGATATATGTATAAGAACCATCAATATAAAAAATTAAGACACGTGGAAAGAACAAAGATAATGTTACCCAAAGTGAAACCATAACACGGGATTGTTAACAAGACGATAATATATGGTCATAATCAAAACATATATGGGGTTTGATATAATTATTTGGTTATTTAAAATAATTATTGTAAATTTAAAGTTAGTATAATGGTGTTTTTAGTGAGTATAAAGAGATTAAAGACACTATGTAAGGGGATTTTTTATCACTTTTCTTTCATGATATACATATTATGTTCACCACTCTTTCCTTTTGTGTGGTGTATGTATTGATGATGATTTTATTATTTATATATTATTACTAAACATATGGGTATTATAATAAACATTTTATAAACTTTCATCCTTGGGGTTTATGTTTCAAAAGATAACAAATTTGTAGAAATTATTTTGTCTCAAATTTCCATCTTTGAGACCCATGTATTGTTATGAACCTGAAATCATAGTCAAGGAGTAAATAATTACATGTTATATAATGAATCTCATTATACAAATTATATTTTTAGAATCATGTAATTTCCCTTTATTACAGTAATAGTATGGTCCCAAGTAACCAACCGGTAATAGTTTATTGAACCAGTCTCATTGTTTTTTGAGATTGTTAATGACTATGCATCTTTGATGAAATACTATGACCCATCTCTCAATATCATTTAGGAGTTTCCATATTCAATTTTTATTCTGTATATCCTTAGTTTTTAGTAACATGTTTTCATTCATTGGCACTTAATATGATATATTTATGTAAAATCTAAATATCTCTCTCTTTGGTTGGAAATCTATTTTATTCAGAAACAATGTTTTTGAAAGTGTTTTCAAAAGATCATTACGTAAATTTTCAAGGAAAAATGATTTAAAAAATGTTTTATTGTTTGTAAAGATTCTATTTTTTGTTTTCAAATATATTCTCAAAAAAAATTCAAGAGGTCTTATATTATAAAAATAATTCTTTCAAAAATGAAATGTTATTTTACTCAACAAATGTTATTTAAACAGTATTTAAAAATCATTTATTATATAAGATAACATAAATTGGTGTCACTCATCATTTTATGGGAAATTTATTCAATGTTTCTAATCAAATTATTTCCCTGGATGTATTATGTTTTTATTTTATTATGTTTATGGAACACATTTCACATTCACATGTTGTATTCTTTTGAAACCACATTCTTTTCATGGGTTATGTTTTTAAGGAAACAATTGTGAAACTTTCCTATTTCCATAGGTTATGATATGATTCCAAATTTATAATACCAACTTTATTTCATGGGTTATTATTTGACTATTTATGATATTGTGGATCATGTATGTATTTATTCATTATGATAGGGGTGGGACCTATATCTCTCTTCAATACATTGGTTAACAATTTATATCCCATGAAATAGACTAAGGGTATCATAAAAATGAACATTGACTACTATGATGTCCATGTGAGTGCACCATGACTACCAAGATAGTATAAGGGGTGAACTCATTCTACTAAGATGTCCCTAGGAGTGAAGAATGATTACCACGATGGTATAGGGAGTGAACCCATAATTCTAATATCATCTTCATAGAGATGCCTTGGATACTATGTAAATCATTATATCATTATCTATCTTCCATAATTCCATGTTTCATTCCTATATTATGCTTTAATTGGTTATGTTATTTATTTCATTATTGTTAATGTCTTATGTACTTCCATTCTTTATTTCATCTTTCATGTATAAAATATTTGATATGTAGTGTATGATCTTCTCTTTTCATGATCATGTTCTCATACCCTTATGATCATGATTATGCTTACATGAGTCCCTTGTTTACATTTTCTAAGCATTTTATCTCACCCATTTTTATGTTTCCTTCCCTAGGTTATGATGATATTTATTATATTTTAGGTGTCTAAGAATTTTTCTAGTCAATGAGAACATAGTGGGAGATAATGTATCTCAATTATATAACAGTGTGTATGTTTCCTTGTCTTTAAAGGTAATATACTAGTACTGTCTCCATGTGTCTATTTGTGTAATGATTTCTGTATTTTGAAAAAGTAATGTAATTTTAATGGATGTCATGATGGGATCACTAAAATTTACACAAGAAAATGGTTAAAAAATTGATTATTATTTAACCATAGAGTATATTAAGCCTATATATGGGAATAAAAGTATAATTTGAAAATTTTATTTCTTATTACCCCTTATCAATTTAGTTTAAAAACTTAAAAACCTATTTTAACCATACTTATGGTAATAAATTTTGACTTCTTTTTCAATTAATCAGGAAAATAATTATGTGGAAATTATTATATACAACAAATTATTCATATTCCAAATAGAGAATCATTTTTTCAAAATTCAATTCAGTTAATTGGAATAATTTAATTTAAATTTAAACTCACACATGTGACAGAAAAAAAATTATTTTCTAATCCTATAAAGACATTAACAAAATTAAGTAATTGTTTTCAATACATTTTTATTATCATTCACAATATATTCTCAAATTTTGATTATTAATATTACTAACATGATTTTTAATGGATAGATTATAATGATTATGTTTATATATAAAAATATTAATAGAATATGAGATTTTTTAAACACAATGTTTTATATTGTATACTCTATCAGATAGAATGTTATTTTGAAATCTCTAGGTGTTACAAATAGATTTTTTAATATCTTGGTCACAAATTTCATTTTCAATAAATATGTCCTCATGTTTTCACCATAAAACCCCTTGGTTCAAGCCTCTTCATAGGAAAATACATTTTATACCAATAAGTAGGATTTGTGTCTATACCTTACATTGAACTAGAAAAAATATGTGAACTATTATAATCCATATTAATAATTAATATACCTAGAAATATTTTCTGAAAATAATTCTTTAAAATTTTATTATTTTTCCTTAGTAAACATATTATTTTAAAATATTTATATCTTATTGTGATTTGTAAGAGTGCCTCTCACTAGATTTACTAGTCTAAAGAGCTTTATAATTATTTCAAATCCCTACAATGTCAAACATATCATTCTTATTTTTAGAAAATTTATGAATTGATTTATATTTTTGATTAGAACCCTTAGTGTTAAACTTCTTTATATGATTTTCATATAAACTCAATAACCATTTATAATTATATATTATATTATGTTAGTTATTTTTAACTATAAGAAAAATAGATTGTGACTTAGATAGCTCATCTTCCTCTACAACTATATTTTCTTCAAGATCCTTTGACTTATTTAACATCTGTTAGCTTGTAATTCTTGATCTCATAAACATATGTTTCTTATTTTTTTCCAAATATTCTTTTTATTTAGCGAAATTATTATTATCATTCATCAACATTCATTTCTCCTTCACGATCATTGTGTTTTTTATAATGGATCTTTCAAACTCATATTTACGAATATATTCTATTTCTGTTATTTATTCTCTATCATAACTACCTAACGTATCAAAACCTCTCTCAATTTTATCCAAAATAGTTTTCTTTATATTCTGATTAATCAATTTTGTAATATTATTCATTCTTTCTCATAAAAATTATTCACTTGATGCATGGATATTTTATCATTATTGTACACAATATTTATGGATTCTCATCTTTCTCTTCTTATTCAAGTTCTAAATCCTTCTAAAATGTATAACTCCATTGAAATTATAATACCATTTTAGTTACTATCCCTTTCATTCCCTTTTCCCTTTATAAAAATATTTAATAAAAGAATAAAAAAATATTTATGTCTTTACCATCTCCCTCATTTTAAAAATCACATTCATTTATAACTTTTTAGTCTTTGGATTTTTGGTGCTTCCCAAATGCATCATTCAATTCAAATGGGCTATGGTCAAATTAGATTTTATTTCTTCCCAAAACTAAAATTCTATTGAGACATTTTATAAAGATATTTAGTGGTCATTCCCATGTAGAATTATGATGGAATGTGTTACCACTGACATTGTAACACTTTTATGTAAGAGTCCTTATGAGTTCTTTCAGTTTGAGAAAACTATTTCCTGAGATTTAAGGGTTTAATTCAGGAAAAATAAAGGCATCGGGATAAATTTAGATGATATGTATAAAATATAGTCTTAATTATAACATGGTAGGATCATAATCCTTAGTCTACGATGTAGTCAAAGGTCACTAGTTGACTATTGTTAAATCAACAAGTTCTACCTATGATGTAACTATTCCTTGATCTATATATAGTGATAACCTAGATTCATTAAACATTTCTTCTAAGGTAGAAATTATTTTAGGCTATTGGTCATATCCTAATATACTATAACAAATATATGGTCCTTTATTCGAATTTCTTGTGGTCATGGAAGTTCAAATGAATTATATTAAAAAAATATTATTTATCCTGATTAATAACCCTTAAGGTCACCAATGTGTGAATTGAGGATTTATTGACTTCAGATTCCCCTAATCTAAATTCCAACACTAGGTGGAATTTCCAGTCATTGAAGGATTTAATGTAGGTAATTGAGTAATTGAACTAATACTTAAAATTCCAGAAAAATGATGAGATTAAATGATTGATAAACATCCAATGATTCAGATTAACCAAATTTGATGATCATGTAACTAAGCACAAACAATATAGATATAGAATCACTCCATTTAATTAAATACATATATGAAATATGATAATAAATTAGGGAAACAAAATATCGTTGACAATCATTGATCAAAACAATGATGAATGAAGGTGATGATGAAAAAGTGAATGAAGACGACACTAAAAACAACTCAAAATGCATGTATTTAATCAAAACAATAAAAAAATAAAAATTTTGATTTTAGTGTATCCGGAGTTGAAGGAATTGAGAGTGGAATAAAAGAACAAAATATTCCTACTCTAGAACCTTATAATTCTAATTCCCCACAGCATTATATAAAGAAAAAATATTACACGGCATGTAATGGGGATTCCCATAGTGTAATGTTGATATGTAGTTTTCAATGTGGATTTTGAATCTACGCATATCTCATCTAGGATTTTATGATTCGACTCCTTTTAAGTGTATCTTGGATTTACGACATGTATCTTCCTTCAATCAATATCTCCAGAAGGAAAATTTCTTTTATAGGGTTTATGACATGTATCTACAACTCATGTCATGTAATGAATTATCCACTTTTATTTTTCAGGACTTCCATCATGGATTTCTTTAAGAGTTGAAGGACACATTGAAACTATAATACATGTTGTGTTATTATGTTTCAAAACATGAAATAGGAAAATTTAATATTTTTTACATTTTATCATTCAAAACACCGAAAGCCTCATTCCTACAATAAATATCACACATGAAGTTCATTATCAAATAAATCATTGAAAATCCTTAACTAAATGATAGAAAAAAATATATATTATTTTAGATTTTAAAATTCCCCCACACATGAAAAATTTATTGTCCTCAGGTAATAATATCTCAATAGTGATTTGAAAAATGATATGAAATTTTATAAATAGGAAACATTCATTATATCCATGAAAATAAAACTAAGTAAAAGTAGAAAAAGTCAGTCATCTGAATTAACCCTAAATAGAAAATTAATCATATATCATAGCACAGTTCCTTTAAGAAAATAAGAAGATTTTAATTTCAATCTTTTAACTATTCCTTGAAAGCTATACCAAATATCATTTTAACTATTAATGAATTTTATCTTATCACTCAGGGTGAAATGAAATTAGAGTTATACTCATACTTTGAGTAAATTATTCTTACCAAAAATTAAAATTGGTTCAATCCTCTATACTTTGTAATTAATAATTTAAAATCAATCATGAGGGCTACATCAATATGGTTTTAATGACTTCTAGGATATGGGTAGGTAGGTAAATAGTGAAAAAATTTCAAAGAGGATTATCAGATCAGAATTATAATGTATGAATGTTGTGATAAGTATAATGACATGACTTCTCGATATCTTAACAAAATCCATGATTCCTATAACTCAAGTTGGATTCATGAATATGTCATGTATGTTTAAAAAGGGAATGATGTTCATTCTTTTTTGTCTTCATTTTTAATTTTCTAAAGTCTTGTCTAGTCCGTATCTCACAGTCATCCCCTAACCACATATGATCCATCAAGGAATTCATCCATCTAGAAATGGTGATTTTTTAACTTCCTAGTACACAACCAATGTCACTATTCTTTTTTGTATTGTATTTTGAAAAATAAAAGGATAGATGTAAAATTCTATAATGCATACATGGATAAAAATCAAAGTCATTGATGAGACACACAATACATTTCCAAAATAAAATCATATTTTTCTGAATCAAATCTTCTCCCACACTTGTTCAATTTAAAGCCATAAATCAAGCAATGAGTAGGGTATGAAGGGGTAATCTACTTAGAATACATGTATCCCATAAGTTAATTCATGGAAACAATGAGCTAAATGAGGTAAAGAAGAATGATTGGTTTCTATAAAACTCATCTCAACAATTATTTCTTTAATCATTATAAAATTGTATTCATTCCATCATAGAAATAATAAAATCTTAGTATCAGTTATAATATGTTTACATGTCCCATGAGTCAATCAAAAAATATGCCGAAAAAATAATATGAAATTTTAGGTTTATAATGCTTTCGAAAATGATAATAAATATAGAAACTAAAAATCACTTAAAAAATTAAAATATGTATTAATTAAATTAACTGTACATTAAGAAAATATTGATTTTTAATTAAACTACTCAGCTCAGCCATCATTAAAAAATCTAAATAGAGATAAAACATGGATTTCCAACAATTTCCTACTTTAAATTGTTTTTTATTAAAAAATTCAAAATGATTTTTAAGTTTACTTCATGCTTCCAATTTGAAAAAACATTCATTGACAGATGAGAGTAGGAAACAATTCTTCTGTATCAAAAGTGAAACTCATGAAAACTCCCACATACTTAAAATGTGGAAATTTTTACACTGTCAATCGAAGTTTTGTGGCAGTTTTATGAAAAAATGAAGCTCAAATAAATGAAATTGTAGTGAAAAAATGAATAATGATGTACACAAGGGATCGATATATGTTGTTACATTACATGAGGAGAACATGGTATTCTTGAGTTTGACTTGGGGGATACCTGTATAATGGAATATAAATTCAGTTCTCTCAATCAACAAAACATTAGACCACATGATTAAAACATTTTTAAATATTACAATAGGAAGTTGCACAATATTATGAGAAAGGGTAACCAATTTTATTCAATTGTAGGTAGATTTGAACAATACAGAAAAAGGAGACTCATAATGAATTGAAAATAAATCTAGAAAAATAATCAGAATAAATAATAAAATAAGAAAACGGTTGAATTACGGGTCACCTCACGTAAAGTAATAACAAATAATGTCATCATCTAGACAGATGGATCAAAGTATCAGGATGTGGGGTCCATGTGCTCAGTGTATCATCGGGTATCTGTATCTATCTGTGGTAGTTTCCTCCAGCTCGTTAGGTCTTTTGAGAAGATTGATGACTTCAAGTGCATTATTAGAATGGATCAGGTCTGGATATAATGATAGTTTTGATCATGGAAGTTATTTTAGTGCATGAATATTTAGTGATAGCTTTTGAAGTTGACTTTCTATTTCAGCCATGCACTGGGTCACTCATTGAACCAGAGAAAATGGTTGTAAAAGTCCATGAACAAAAATAGATGAATCAGAGAAGCTAAACATGTCTATTATAAAATGATAAATATTTATATTTTTAATCCATATATGGTAGAGTAATAATTGGTTCCCCTAAATATATAAGTGGTGTATTAAAATATGATGTCATAGACTGATTAAGATATTAAAAAACACAGCACTGATATAAAAGTCTACAAATATTTGAGAAAACATACCAAATAATATAAGAAGGATGAATATAAAATCTATACATATGTCCACTCTCGGTTAGGTTGTGTTTCTAGTTATACAGTTTAATTAGTGGTATTGATGGTAGTAGAGTCTGCTAGATTAGATGTGTAGGGTAGAGTCATGGTGTTGGAAATATGGGAATGGGTACGTGGTGGAGATGCGACCATATTATGTGGGGATATAGGTATGTTACGTGGATCAACAAACAACACTTCAGTTGATGAGATAGTGGCCAGAACCTTTCCCTGTTGGGCTTGCTCGGTGAGGTACTCCTACTGCACAGTAGTGTTTCAGAGCTCTAAGTGTGGAACGACATGGGCTATTGGTTAGGCTGGTGGGATAAAAGAAAAGGGGATGGAAGGTAATTGATGTGGTTGAGAGTCTTTTGGAGAAGTGGTGGTGGTGGGGTGGTCAAATGGGAATGCTCAGAATTGGGTTCCCAATTGGTGATGCATGATGTACTCCTGGTGCCTAGTCATATGTTCTATTATCCCTATCCAAGAGATGAATCATGTGAGTCTTCATAAAATCAATTCCCTCCATAGGTCCAGGTATTTAAGGGAAAAATTACCATCAAATACTCTAAGATTTCTGGTGAGGTGGGTGATGAATGAACTGCCCATTAATATCCCAATGTTCTACTAAGTTGGAGCCCAACAGTAGTAGGAGAATTGAGCAACCATGTTGACAGATGGGACACCCATGGCTGTTTGAAAAATGTGGATGCTGACCACGCTCACACTCCCATGAGATTTTTCCTAGGTAAAATATGTGTGGTTTAGGGATCTAAGGATTATACATATATCTAGGATACATAGTTGAATGGATGTGGTTATCTAGGGTCCATGTACTAACTAAGCATCTCATACAATCATCTTTCATAGTCACCTAAAATTATATTGGGGAGGCTCGAGATGAATCATAGAATAAATCATAGATATATAAATCTCATTTATATAGATACCTAGGCTAATGCTGAATTTGGAAAATGAGATCTCATGTGTTTGACCGCCCAGACAGAAGCACATTCCTTCTACTCCTACTTCAAACATGGAAAGGAACTCCAGGAGCATCTCTCTATTTGTCTCCTCACCTACCTCAATAATTCAATATAATTTTTGTATGTCAAGGAGCTTTAGTATATCATCTATGATGTTCAGGTGGGCATGAATTTCCATTTTGAGAGTCTTGTCAGTACTCATTGGATTTACTTATAGCCGATTGGAGTTTATGTGGTGCTTTTTTATTGAGAAGCATAGAATAAGGTGTAAATGGAGGTTTTCATTCTCATATGAGTCATTGAAGCTAGTTTGGGATTCAGTATAACTAGTGGGTGTGGAATGGGATACAACGGAAGGTGGTAGATATGCTTCTTGTGGTGGTGAGGGTGTGGAAGGCATGGAACCTAATGGAAATTTCAATGGTTTATAATTATCATGATCTGATGACGGCTCTAATGGTTCAAGGTGAAATGAATTTTTCTTTCCATCACATAATTAATATGGAGGGGATAGGATGAGGGGTATGATGATGGGGGGTGCAGCCGTGAAGGAGAGGAATGAGAGAGTGGTGTGGTTTGTGTGGTTGTAAATTAGATGGTTTCATATATTTCGAGCATCGGGTCATGAAATATAGGTTCATGAATTGTTTTAAAAAACTGTCTTGAGGGGGTACACGATACGTAATTATGGTTCCCATTGTGTAATACTGGGTTGTATAGAGTTCTTGACATAGAAGGTACACATTGTGTAATAGGTATACAAGATGTGTGATTGGAATGTTTGGATATACTTTTGAAAAAACATGGTCTTTAGATTCTAGAGTATCCAAATATTTCCCAAGGTAATTCTAATCTACTCTTGTCAATAATGACCTACCATGGGTTTTCTCCCAGACAGTGCTTCCTATAATTTCGATATCTTGACTCGTTTATGTATCATATGACCTTTAGGATGATGACACGACCTTCATAGAAGGGTTATTGAATGATCCTCAACCATTAACCATTGACATTGAAAGGTGGTCCACCTTCCATCTAAATTTCAATGATCCCAAAGGGGAAAAGTTGAATGACTTCTAAAGGGTCATAACATCAATATTTTAGTTTCCCAGGAACCAATTTCAATAACAAATTGAATAAGAGAACCATGTTTCCTAGGAAAAATATGCATCTTATAATTAATTGAGCATATGATTTCATTATTTTCTCTTTGTATATCATGGAATTTTCATATTCATATTTCTTGATTAAAATCAATTCATCCAGTTGCATCATTTGAGCTTTTCTAGATTTCTATGAATCCAAATTTAACTTCTTAATTTCCCAGTAAGATCGATGATCGATTTTAACTATAAAATGACATGGTTTATCAGAAACCCTTATGATCAATGTATACAAATTAGTGTTTTACAAAGTGATGTGTGTCGATACTGTATTATCCATTTTGAAACTCTAGTCACACTAACACGTGTTCACTGTCATTTCCATGATATTTGTGAGTACCCGATTTGACAATTCATGTTTACCACTTCTCACGGAGTGATAGGGAGTTCTTTTTTCTTTTAAGGGATTTCATAATTTTCTATCATTCATTTTACAACTTGATTGGTAAAATTTATTCCTTGATCACTAATGATTAATCTACAATATCCAAATTAGTAGAATAAAATTTAGGGACATTCATGACAACTTTTGTTGTGTCATGTGATGTGGAATCAAATTCAACCCATATTGAGATGTATTCAATTCCAAAAATAATATAGGACAATCCATGTTAATTTTGAATTTATCCTCTTAATTATATTCCCCATATATCAAATATTTCGACTTAAATGATTGGGATTTGGGTCATTTCATTATTTTTACCAGTGGCCCCAGTTCGCTGGCACCATTCATAGCCTTGAAAAAATCCCTTTGCATCATAGTGTACTATGGGCCCAAAATTTACACTTTATAGAATCATTCCAATAGTGAAATCTAGTCCATTATGTCCTCTAGTTAGTGATTTATGAAAAATTTCTATTGCATTTTTTATTTCACTACCATGAATACAATGCCACAACAACCACTAATACAAAAAGGTATTTTAAAAGTTATAAAAACCGCCTTTAACAATGTATGAAAAGTGATGTTAATATTGTCAATGATAAAGGGTTTCCCCTTTATCAAGACTAAAAATATTTGATAAAGTGATCCCTTTTCCCTCACTAAAAAAAGAGTTGATTAAAGTGCCTCTTTATCAGCGAGTTTTTAGTGCAGATAAAGGAATCTTTTATCCGTGCTTTTTTAGTGTTGATAAAGGCCTCTTTATCAGCGTTATTTTGAGCGCTGATATAGGAAAGCTTTATCAGATCTATTTTGAGTGCTAATAAAGGTCCCCTTTAGCAGTGATCAATTAGTGTTGATAAAGGCTGGGTTTCATGAGAAAAACCAGCACCTGCATTGAACCTGCACACCTGAGACAACACCTGGACACACATCACAAAATAGCACATGCACACAAAATAGTTTCCCAAAACAACACCTACACACAAAAAAAGTAATTAAGAACAAAACAAAACACACAAGTGTTTAACAAAAAATACTATATACATTTACTTGAAACCATGAATACAAAAAACGCATTGTTATATTCATTTACAACAATGTTTCATATGGTTAAAATTACAATTATCCACAAATAATTTAAAAACATTAATGATTAATCCTTTTTGTATCCTTGATCCACTCCCAAAACTGTTTTCCATGGTATTAGTTTCCAGAAAAAACATCTGAACTCAAGAAAAATATTGCACCTATATAAGATAGGGAAAGTGGTGATCCAAGAAGAGATCCAAAAGTGATGGAAGAAGATGTAGGGGAGTTTTTGAACCTCATATTCCACTCAAATGAAGAAATTATTTAAAAATTCCTTCAGCCCAATGCCTCAAATAAAGATATTTAAAGAATTTATGAAATAAGGTTGCATGTTGAGGCCACTGGGGAGAGGTAGGCATGGATCGATAAGAAAGACTTAATAATAGATTAGGGTTTCAATCAAGGTAAAATAACCCTGGTGGAATTCATTCATAAAATGTAATGGATGGTTACCCACCTTGAATAACTTCTCAAGGAGGAACTAAACATACATGTTAGTACTTTACCCTAAGAATTATATAGATTTGTTGATTCGAATTATCTTAGTCTGGTGTTTAATAACATTGTGAGCACTTTCGGCATGTAGTGAATTTTGTTTTGTGAATGATGGTTTATCACTTTTTTTAAAGTGTATTAATAAAAAAAATATTTGGTGGTAATACAAAAGAAACATCAACGTAGTCCTAAGAATATCAAATAATATATTAAATGTATGATAAAACTTATCTTACCGCTTCACTAGAGCCATCCTAGTTTTCCTTATCTTCACTAGTTACCATTGTTCTTGGAATTATCGTACTCTATGATAGGGTTTTGTGATGGTATTGGACTTTTAATGAATGAATCACCACACTAACATCTTGGAGATGTGATATGACTTCAATGGGATGTTTTTTATAGAAGATTTCTTTGGGAGCAATTACAGTTCCAAATCCCTCTAACTCTATTTTCACTTGAAAAAACACTCTCCAGACCTCTATGTTCAATGTATTTCTCCTCTAGTTGTCCCATTTTTGTATTGATATGGGAAACACCACAATAATTAGTGAATATCCCCCATCGACTACAATAGATAACCCAGATTCATCCCAAAGATTCCACCAGATGGAATAACCCAGCCAAATAACCACCCAAACTTCTAATTTGATATATAATTATACATTTTTGATATGTAAATATGGGATTTAAGCTCCAAATCATGTTAGAACCCCTTAAAATCAATCCACATAGGCATAAAAATTAAGTGAAAGACTTGTTCAATGTCATCTGATCACATGACTATAATCGGATCACATGATCAAATGAACCTAGGATATTTATAAGATTACACGACCCTTAAAGCTTTATGTGATCAGGTAAATAAGACAAGAATACACGAATCATGGTTCAAGTTAATTACTTTGATTATGGGATTTTTTTGTGATTTTATCAGGTAATGAGATAACATGATCCGTTCACATGAATCATTCATACAAAAGAGCAAAAAAATCATATGAAGAGGCTTGTGTGAAGTTGAGAAAAAACCTAAGTCTTCTTGTAGAGCTATGAAATATTGAGACATTAGTGAAATATATTTCCCATTACTCTCCTATCTATAATAAATTTCAAAGAATACAAATATTATTTTAGAATACTAAAATAAAAATAGAAGCCCATGGGAATCTATTTAGTATTTACTACCTTATGTCAAAGTCATTTTTTATTCTTCTAGAATTTTTATGTGAGGTGTGTATGCATCTGGGCATTACTGTGATGTAGGTTCTATATGTGGTTCTTAGTCACAAATATTTTGATGGGCATGCATATGTATATATGATGTGGCTTTATTTGATCAATTTTTGAGATGAAAGATCTATGGAAAATGGTTTTACATTGTAAAAATCAAGATTACCTCTATTATTGAGTAGACACAATGTCGTTGCGCTTCCTGCAAAGGCATGTCACATCGACATAAATCTTCTAAAATAAACTAACCCTCCATGGAATAATGAAAATAAAATCAACATTTCATTATATAAATTTTCATTAAAATAGACATATTAAATCTAGAACTACCTTTACATCTTTATAAAAGGTTTATTTGGTCCAAATATAAGCTAATATAAAAACTAATGATTCTTTGTACACTTTACTATTGTTGGTTAACTACCGCATATCAAAAAATATGATCTGAACTTCCGATCCGGAATCCTCTTGATGCTCTTATCCGACAACATTTCTATGATATCATAATTCATAATTCACTTATTATTTTCTTCTTCCACCCATTTACTAGGTAAATGGGTGCAGAAAGAGATGGTAAAGTGAAGGAAGATTGATGTTATCAAACAGATGGTGTCAAATGAGAGCATCAGGGGGACGTTGAATCAGATGTTCAGATCTGATTCTATGATAGAAATGGTAAACCATACCCTTACCTCTCAATGCATTACTCAGGACCAATGTGGATCACACCCATCTTCTCAACCACCTATTAAATAGAACTAGCTAAGATAATCCCTTGCACTAGAATTTTTTAGTATCCCACATGTGATCTGTATGAATTTTTGTAAACCAGTTTTTTTAGTGTTTCCCTAGAATAATAATGTCTCAATTCAAGAACTATGGTACTCAACTAATTGATTATATGATTTTTAATAGAGTTCTTGTGGGTGAAAATATTCATTACATGTGTTGTTATGTTTATTTGACTAAGGTGCCCATAAAGTGTCTGATAGAGTCATCTAGTGGAGTGGTTTTCTAAGATTCAGTTGAATTTCCCTTGTAATAAAGGTGTGGTTCCATTGAAATGGGTTATGTTATGATGGATATTAAATAGTGGAAGAACTAAAACATGGAAAACAAATGGAATACCAATCATGTAAAAAACCACAACATCATACATATACACAATCGTGCTCACAATCGGAACACCATACAAACCTAACAATCACAATTTCAGATTATACAAGGTCCCATTATTCAATTCTATTTATTAATTAAGGGTTTATCACAGGATTATTATCATCCTGAAGAATTCATTCATTAGTTAGTATACATAAATTACTGATTTTAATATTCAAATGTTCAACAGGAACCATCCAACATGAAATTCATTTATTTCACAAACAAGGACCACCAACAGCCACAATTTCTAGGGGTGTTTAGTCTGTACATTTCACAACAAAAACATCAATATCAAACAGTAATAACATTTGAACAAGAATAAAAAAATGAGTAAGATGATAAAACTCCCAGCGAAGGTGTCGTTCTGTGTGCTGCAGATGTTCATTCACGGCATGGGAGAGGGATGTGACAGAGGAGCTTTCAAACATAGAAAAAAACATAACATGAGAACTCACATGTTAAAAAAATTCAATGGCCAATAGTGGGATTTTATATTCCATTTATGATATATAATTCTTTTTATTTATTTTTTTCTTATCTACTATTTTCATTGATGTTCATCTTATGAATGAGACATGTCTTTTTTTAGGACAAAGATCATTTTTTATTTACTCTAATTTAGGGGTAAAATATTACACATTAATTATATTTTTTCCCAATGTATTTTTGTTATCCTGTAGGGATCATGAATGCCTATTAGGTTAGAGGAAAGTTAGCTCAATCGTTTTTTATGATACCATTATGTGATGTATCATTATATTTCCAATTATAATTCACCCATTTCCATTTAAATATAGGATTGGGGGGTCAGACACTAATATAGTAAAATAATATGAGAAAATTATCCTAGACTCTCTAATACATATGATTAAAGATGAAAAATACACTGAGTGAGGGAGAACCACCCCAGAGGAGAGAAGGGGTTTGGTGTAGCGTGGAGTGATTATAAACTTAGATTTTTTCTCTATTACTAAGTTTATTATTTTCTATCATATATCATGACTTATTATTGATGATTTCTTTCTATTGTTAATATATTCCTTTTTAGTCATAATGATTTATTCCATGACTCATGTTTTGGGTTCTATGAAATATTTCCTATAACCAGGATAATTTATGTTTTCAATACCATACCCTTATTAATAAACTATTATCATGATTTATAATTGATTGATATCTCCCATGTTTACCCTTATTTATCATTTTATCTCTCCCTTTATTATGTTTTCCTTCCTCAGGTTAAGAAGAATGGTTTTATGTAGGGTATACCTAAGAACTGTTGTCTTTGGGAAATATTAAATAACTTTCATGAAAAAAAGTATTATTTATCATGTATTTATAGAGATTAAACTATTGTGATTATGGTTTGGATCATAATGCTTTATATTCAATATTCATCTAATTTTTTTTAGTATTTAGGCATGAAGTGTATGGGTCACTATATGGTACAGGAAAGATCATGAGTTCCACCCAATGTTATTAACTTCATAGCATGCATCTGAACATTCCTAGGTCATTTACCTCACTAATCCTAATGAAAACTACTTACATGGATACATGTAGCTTAATTTATCTAAGGGTGGATATCCTTTACCAACTCCATATTATTTCTACCTCCCAAAAAATGATCACCTTGTTAAAAATCATAGTTCATTAGATTAAACTATTTCGATTGATTGACATGAATTGGGTGGGATGATCTATGATAGCCACTTTGGATGATTTTCATTGGAAGAGATAATGAATATGATGTTCACAAGGGGAAAAATAATTATAAAGGTATAGGTTGAGGCCCGATAACTTTTATCTCTAGGGAAATAAGAAAAAAAAGGAGTTGAGACCAACTCCCTACTATCCAACACTTGATCTACATTGTCAAGTGAATAATTTCATCCATATACTTTCCCTATGATAATTTTTTATGGATTCACTATTTAGATGACTCATTTTACACAAGAATAATATCAATTACATTATACTTTAAAAAAATATTGGAAAAGTAAATGGGTTGAGTCAATTTTTTGTCTCTATTTGTGTCTCCTAATAAAAATACCACACCCTAGAATACTTTTAAATAATAATTTTATAAGAATGGAAAAGAATAATGTTAAAATAAATTCTAAAATATCATATATTGGATCTCCCCTATTAGATAGAAAACAAAACATGTCATTTTTTCTCCTTCAATTATAAATAAATGAAATTATCCAATTATTATCTACAAAAAATCTCCCATGGTATCTTGGGATCCCCATAATCATAAAGAAACAAGATCCTTCCCAAATGAATAGCTACCAGAAACAGGATAATAAACAATGGAATACAATGTTACATTATAAAAATAATCAAAATAAAACAAATCTAAAATCCTCTAACCATATCTCTATCTTCTAATTAGAGATATTCCCCTCATAATTAAATTTGAACTAATGCAATACTCCAAAAATGAATTCCTCATATAGTTATCCTAGTTAGGGATCACCCTTATACAGTCAATTGTAGCATCCTGAATCATCCCACCCAACTCAACCATAAGTATAATTATATTACAATAAAAATACATATCACAATGCATAAAACAATAAATTAACCATTGTTAATGGTTTAAACCACCAACCTCAATGTGGATGAGGATTATTGAGAGGCTAGAGGAGGTGGTGGAGGGGGAGGAGGCAGCGGCGGCGATGGAGGGTGGGGAGAAGCAGAGCCGTGGTGGTGGAGGAATCGCGGAAGAGGAGGAGGAGAAGGAAGTGGTGGTGGATAAGGGATCCCAGATGGGGATGAGGAGAGGGCAGCGACGGTGGGGGAGGGATACCTGAGGAGGAGGAGGAGAAGGTAGCGACTAAAGAGGAGGAGGAGGATAGTTGCGGAGGAGGAGGATGATGATGATGATGATGACGTGTCGTGGTGTAGCGTTCATCTTCCACGAAGGCTTGAACTGGGGTAACATAGGAGGCACCTATAAGGGTTATTTTAAAAAATATACTAGATCCTTTATCATTGCAATTTAAAAGCATTGATAATGGTATGTTTTATCATTGCTAAAGTAAAATTGCTAATAAAACATACATTTATCTGGGATTTTTTAGCGCTGATAATGATCATCCTTTATCAGTGCTAAAAAAGGGCTGATAATGGACCTATTTATCAGTGCTAACTTGTTACCACTGATAAATAGGGTTTTTATCAATGCAAAAATTATAGGGAAGATAAATACTTATTTCAGATGTCCTTTTTTAATTATATATATATATTAAAAAGTAATATATATATATACATATAATAAGTATAATATATATATATATTAAATATAATAAATATAATAAATACAATGAATTAATATAATAAATCTAATAAATATATAATAAAAATAAAAATATAATAAATATATTTATCATTTAATGTAATTTATTATAATCATATAATTATATTTATTAATATTTATTTAATTATAATCTTCAAAATACGTTTTCAATTAAAAAATTATATATATATATTTGAAATATTAAAAACAATATTAATTATAAACATTTGTTTTTTATTAAATGTATTCAAATAATCATTTTTTTAATGTAAATATAATAATTTTATGTAAATTAATAATATAAACAATTATCAATGCTAAAAAAAGCATTGATAAAGGGTAAGCCTTTATTACATCTAGTTTTAGAGCTGATAAAGTGTACATTTATCAGATCTTTTAGCTAGTGGTGATAAAGGCCCAACCCTTTCTCAATTCTTTCTTATTAGCGCTGATAAAGGGAAACACTTCCCATGCCATGTTTTGTGGTAGTGAACCTATTATCGTAGTGTCTGAAAATGAGTGGTTCAACTTTGTAGTAATGTTTTTCTTCAAATAAAAACCTTCTTTTTTGTTGGTAGAAGAGCTATTGGGGAAAAATATATTCATGAGATAATTATAAATTTAAAAAAATCAAGGTTGTACCTTGATGATGAAAATGGATTCATTAAAAAAATCTACTTCAATGTCAATATAATCATTGACACTGTTGATTGATAGAGGGGGATGGGATAGATGATCAGCGGTCAAATTTTTCCTTTATTTATAATCTTTGAGGGAAATATCAAATTAACAGAGTATGAGGATCCACCTTATCAGCATTGGATCAGCATTGTTTTTTTCGTTAAATACCTGAGGGCATCATGATCTTGGTGCTTGATCACAACAAACAAGACTAAATTTGTGAGGAATTTTTCAAAAGCATATAAAATAGTTTAGAGTTATTTCAATGTAGTTTTCTAATTGACATTATATTAAATAAATGTTTGGATGACATAGTAGATAGGACATAAGATGTGACTAACTAGTATTCTTAAAACATTTCAAATATCATATTAACCAGCATCACATAACAATTCAAATTCTTTTTCACAATCATGTGAAATGGTTACATTGCCTGCTATTAGGAACTTTTCCAATGTATTGAAGGCCTAATTAAATTCTCCAGTGAACAAAAATTGAACCACCATTGACAACAGTCATATCATAAGGTGGGAGGCTTTTTCAAAATAGATTTCAAATCACTTGTAGAATCCTATATGGCCTAGAATGATCTTTATAGCCTTAAATTTTGAAGGGTTAGGTAAATATTTTATGACCTTTATTTTATCTGTATTGAATTATATTTTTTATTTAGAAACACAATACCTGATAAATATTCCTATTTGAACCATAATATGATATTTTCCCAAATAAAATACAAGATGTTTCTCTTCACAATGTCATTTGACTAACCCAAGAGTGTTTAGGAAGACTTTGAAAGATCATTCATAAAAAGAGAAGTTTCCCTTGAATATTTCTTATAATTCCCCCACTATATCATTAAAAATATGTTTCATTCAAATTTGATATTTTTTTTGAGCATTACACATACCGAATAACACACACTTATAGGAGAATGTGCCAAAAGTACATGTGGATGTGAAAAATGTGGTTATTGAGTAATCTATTGCATCGACTATAATATGATTTTATCCTGATTATTCATCTAGGAAACAATAAAATTCATTTTTATCTAGTATTTACAACATTTGATCCAAAAAGAGAAAAAGAAATTGATATTTTTTTATTTTTTTATTTTAACATCTATGATTTATGCAAACTCACCATACAGTGATAGTGCGTGTGGATATCAATTCATTTTCATCATTTTATTCCACTGTTATCCCACCATTTTTGGTATCTACTTGTAGTGGGCTAACCCATTGACTATTAGAGATTGAAATGATTGTTCTAGCATCTAGATGTTCTAGTACTTCATTTTTCACATTTTCATTCATTAGTGGTGTGAGCCACCATTAAGATTGGTGTTTCGCTTTTTCATCTTCATCGAGAAGAATTTTGTGGGGGCA
This sequence comes from Viscum album, assembly GCA_963277665.1. Lineage (NCBI taxonomy): Eukaryota > Viridiplantae > Streptophyta > Magnoliopsida > Santalales > Viscaceae > Viscum > Viscum album. The sequence goes on along the minus strand of OY728165.1, from coordinate 322,187,140 downwards.
CACAGTAAAAATAATTTGTTTAATTTCATCCTCTCCATAAGAAATTGATTGCTCATTTATTTTCAATACATAAATTAGTTTTTTCTCTTGTGGATAAGATAGTTCTGTGTTGATGATTATTGGAAGAGGGGTCGAAGCTCTTAAGTATGAATACTTATTTGTACTAGGTAGAGGCTCAAATCCACCATCAGTGGTTGAATAATTGAGGCAGTGAATGATGGGAAATTATTGCTTGTGATATTTTCATTAAATCTAACTTCCTTAAAATCATACTCTTCTTCCTCAATATGGAGTGAGAGGTCACTATCTTCATATATATCCATGTATTCATTTCCTTCATAGGTAAGAGAGATAGTATTGTAATCACTGGAATCATTTTATTGTTTAGTGTCCTTGGTGAAGTTGAATATAATATGTTATTCTCTACCTCTAATGATTATATTCCTATTATTTACGTATATCTGAGCCTTTCCTATGGCTATGAATGATCTTCAAAAAATAAAGGGGACATCACCTTCTTCATCATGTAGAAATCCAAGAAGTATACATGAAATATTAATTTTCTAACACTGACTAACACATCCTTGAGAATAACTCTAGGGTACATTACTGATTTGTATACTAGTTATAGAATTACTCGGTCTGGTTTGAGATCTTAATGTACCAACTTGTTAAATAAACTCATTGGAATGAGGTTAATACATTCTCCAATAGCACACATAGATCATCCAAATTTACATTCACCAATTGAACATGGGATCAAAAAACTTCCATAGTCTCTCATATTTGGTGGGATTTTCTACTCATCAATATTAGTGAACTTTTCATTCAAGGAGATGACATTAGGATCTTACATTTTTCTTTTTTTAAAAATAAGATCCTTTAGGAATATGGAATAAACTGAGAAATATCCATTTAAAAGGGTATATTGATATACAATTTCATGAATATTTCCATGAACTTATTGTATTGTGCCTTATGTTTGTATTGTCTTTATCATTTAGGAAAATAAATAGTTTATATTTATAGTGGTGGTGAAATATAGAATGGATCATTTGGTTTCTCATGGGTTAGGGTATTTATGGTTGTTGATACTTCATAGGGTATTACATGGGTGGCCTTATCAGTATTTTCTTCTTCTACTAGGGGCTTATTCATAGGTTCCTTAGTTTTTCTTTCATATATTCCACTTGGTTATTGGAAATCTAAAATATTTCCACTTCTAAGAACTACAAACTTATCTTCTTTCCTTGGGTATATCAAGGTATTACAATGTAGTATACCAGGTAATTTGTTTGATTGAGTTTTTGAGATCTGACACATTTGAATTTTTATATTTCATTGGGAATCTAGTTGGTTCTTTATCTCTATCTGTTGAGTAGTAATTTAATGGTCTTCGTTTTGAACTAAAGTATCTAGGAGGTTATCTTTTTTATTCCAGAGAGGGGTAGTTATTTTCGGAGGTTTTTTTTGATCTGGATGAGACTGGTTTTGTTATCACTGAGGGAATGGTTGCTATTGTTTTTATTATTGTGGTTTTGGAATAGGCTTCATAGGTGGTTACCCTAGTGGTCCATGGATAAAAAATGTTTCTGGATGAATTCATTGTAGAAAATGTCCCTAGTGGTTTTGAGGTGTCTATTAAGCTGAACCTTGCTAATAGTACTATTTCTACTATTTGAATGGTGGGTTATACTAATTATAATTGTTTTAATTATAATCATGATCTTTAGATTCGTCAAATCATGCTTCACGGAGTTATTATTAGTGTGGTAAACCACACATTTCACAATAGTGTATCTCCATTACAGGAACTGGAGGGGGAGATGTAGTAGAAAGCTATAAAGTCATTGTCTTCTTTGTGATGTTTCGACTTTGACAACTTGTCATGTTTTTCTTCCACATGGTGAATGTCACACCTAGGTATTCCATGATCAATCTTCCATAATCTATATTTTAGAGAAAATGCATCCAAAATGGATCTTATAGCTTCATGTGTCTTGAACATAAGTCCTCCCTCAATAGCAACATCGAAGAATGTGCGTGCGACTGGATGGAGTCCTTTATAAAATGTCTCGAGTTGGATATACATGTATATTCCATGGTACAGACACTTCATCGTCAACTCCTCAAATATATACTAAGCATCCAATGCAGATTATCTATCAATATGAGAAAGTTTTTTAATTTTATTCTGCAGCCTCCATATATGAATGTGTGGGAAGTATTTTTCTAGAAACATTTTGGCTATGTCATCCCATCTAATGATTTACTCTGGTGCATGATTGGTGATCCAATCCATGGCTCTATCGTTTAGGGATAAGGGAAATACATGAAGATTAATTACATCAAATGATATTTCATAGTTTCAGAAGGTATCACATACTTCCAAGAAGATGGAGATATTTTCATGATGATATACCCTTTGAAGCCCACTGAACTAGACCATGTTTAGGATCATGTGAATGATTCCTTGTGTTATTTAAAAGTTATGTAACTAAATAGGAGGAAACGTGATTCTTTGTGTAGCACCATGGATTGATGGAAATACATTATCCAAAATGGTTTTCTATATTTTTAGCAGGTGCTCTCCCTGAACTAACTATTGCGTGTTTGGATGGTAAGGTGGGTTGGATCCTCCTGGATTGGTTTGGTTATCCATGTGTGACCAAAATCATGAAAAGATATATAATTTTATTTATGAAATGAGGGATAAATTTTATTGTGCTTCAAGGCTCTTTGAATGAGTCTATGTTCCCTAATGCATGCTCTATGCAACAAGAGATGGGATTTAGTGGTGTCTGAATGAAATGAATAGGGGGATTGAGGAATGGGAGAGGTAATTCCAGGTCTATTCCAAATATGTTTCCAATGTGAGGCAAATCCATAAATTCCCTATTAATGAGGCCAACATTTGACGATGCCTGCATGAATTATACAATCCACGGGGGCTAGATTCAGATTAGATTTTATTATTTCCCAATATTTACTTTCTACTGAGATGAAGTATAGAAATCGTATGGGGTCAATACCATAGGTATGTAAGCTAGAAATAGTAACCTTTTACTTTGGAACCCCTTTGTGTTGGAGTCCCCACATGTTGATTAAATTTGGGAAAACTATTTCCAGAGAGTTGAGGGTTGAATTTATGAATAAGGAAGGGATTAAGATCAATTTCAGGGATATTTTTCAAATATGAACTTAATTATTACTTGGTAGCATCCTATGATTTAAGCTATTAAGAAATAATAGGTCGTTATTTATCTATGTTCAAATAATATTGTTCTACCTAGGAGGTAACAATTCCTTAATCTAGAGATAGTGGAATCTTAAATTCAATAATCATTGATTCTATGGAAAAAAAGTATTGTTGGTTATTGGTCGTTTCCTAATCTACTCTAACTAGGATAAGTTTCTTAATTAGAATGTCTCATTTTCATGGACGTTTGAGTGAATTGGACTTAAAATTATTATTTATCTTGATTAATATCCCTTGTGGTTACCAAGTTGATAATTATAGATTTATTGAGTTCAGATACCCCTACTCATGATACCTACCGTGGGTGATTTAGCCACTCATGGTAGGATTGAATTCCGATAAATGATGAATTGAAATAATTCATAAAATTTTGGAAAAAGTTGTGATTAAATGATTAATGAATATGAAATGATTCATATTAACAAAAATTGTTGAACATTTAGAAAAGATGAAGAATTATAGATCTCGAATTGCACATTTCAATTAACTAGTTACATTAAATATAAACAGAAATGGGTGACAATTGGTTCTTGTAACAATGATGAATGAAGGTGATGATGAAAAAAGGAAGAAATACAACACTGAAAAAAAACTCATAAAGATTATATTAAGACCAAACAAGAAATGTTTATAATAAATTTTAAGTTTAGCGTCGAGGGATTTGTTGGAATCGAGATAGAAATCAAATTATAAAAGTTTTCTGCTCTAGAACCTCTAAAATATGATACCCTACAGTTACATAAAATGGAAAAATATTACACGACGTGTAATGGGGAATCATGTTGTGTAATTTTGATCCATGTTTTTCTCTATATAATTTGAATATATGAATATCTTGTGCATATCACATCTATGATTTGATTATTTTAATCCTTTCACGACATGTATCCTGGCATAATGATTTGTATCTTACTTCAAGCTATATCTTGAGAGTATGAATTTCATTCAAAGGGTTTACAATGTGTATCTAAAACTCACATTGTTTAATGGGTTATCTACATGTAGTTTTTAGGAATTCCTTAATGACTTTAATCACAACTTGTAGTGTACTGTGAATCTCAACTACAAATCATGTAATTCGGTTTCACAACGTGTAATAGGGAAATTTTCCCATTTCATTGTTTTCTCAATAAAAACATCTAAAGTCTCAGTTATGTAATAAATAAATCATATTGAGTTCATTATAATATAAATAATTAATACTCCTTAACTAAATGATATAAAAAGTTACATATAATATTCTCTTATCAAATTTTACTTTCAAATGGCACAACATCCATCTATTCTTTTTCATTCTTATTGAAAACTATAATTTTCATAATTTCATATGCAATGTGAAGATTATATGTTTCAATGGAGGAATGATCCAATATATTCTATAAATAATATTCCCTTGGATCAAATCTATCAAAATATCCTCTCATCTACCATTTAAAAAAAGTAGAATAATCGTTCTTATCAACAAACACTCAATTATTGTTGTAAATATCATTTCCAATTTGTAATGTAGTCAAAAATAAAAACATCATCATAAAAATTTATATGCTAAAACCCACTTATCCAAAATATCGATTTGGATTATGTATCATTAATATTATATTAATACGTACAATTAAATTTTTCTAAAAATTCATTAACAGTTTTGTGTCCCATGAACATTATATTAATATTTTTTAAAAGAAAAATTAAAATATGATTTTTTTTTATTTTCCATTTACTTATGGATTTATATTATTATTATTATAAATGGTAATGTGATCATTAAATTGAGTAAATCCCATTTTTTTAACATCTCATATATAATACATCCTTTTTAGATGGGTTTTAAAATATATGATTAATTAAAAAAATATTTTTTGGATTGTTTGTAATGAGATATGGTTCATGGAATTGGGTTTTGAGGGTTTTGAAAACCAGAAACCAGATTTTTGGATCAAGTTTGAGTTTTTCTAGGAAACAAGGATTTTATATTGAATTTCAGATAATAGACGGGTATCCATGGATGCTGAAAATAATATCAGTAACCATTTTATTAAATGAAATAGGATTCAAGCTGTAATTGTGTTTTGTAGAGTGTTTTCATTGTGTAAAAGTGTGTTGCACGATGGGGAATGGTTACTACCTAAAAATTTGTATAATGAAAACTATATAAAAACCATGGTTTTTTCCATGTCTATTTTTTTAAAATAGTGGGAATCCCATATATTATAAGGGATTTTATCCAATAATTTAGGTGAATAGGGGAGTTGGGAGGTTCCTTTTCAAAACATCCACTACACCCCACTTCCTCCCATTAAGTCACTATAGAGGGTGATGTTTTCATGAATCATTTTTAAGAAATTTATGGTACATTCCCTTATTTCCTTCTCTATCACTCTTTTGAATTCATTGTGTCTGATTTATATGCAATTTTATGATAGATTTTATTAATGATTATACAAAATCATGGTTGAGTCGATAAATTTTTTTATGGGGTTATTGTGCATCCTATCTATAGGAGATTCGGAGGAAACATCTTCTATTTTTGCATGTAGTTTTAGTATATGTATAGTTTTTCATGGTTTTATTTATGGTTTTATTGAGTTTAGGTTAAATAGGCCATCTAAATTTAAATACAAATTCATAATTTTTTTTATTAGGATCAGGGGTGAGTTATGAGGGAACTTTATCTAGTGATTTTCGTCATTTTAGCGATGATATTGACCCATGATATTTTAATCCTTTATTCATATTTAATTAATTTTTTAATTAGTTTTGAATGTTTAATTTTTATAATTTATTTATCATTAATTTTTTTTATTATTCATGAGTAAGGGAATCACAACAAAAAGTGATGGCCAGTTGAGCTTAGATGGGTCTCGATAAGGTTGATTGAGATAATTTAAAAAGGAATGTCTTCTTGTTGAGGTTGGTGTCCCTTTATACATACTACATGATGTTTACATTTATTTATTTTTTCTCATCATGATATGTGTGTTCAAAAAACAGAGGGTGACTAAACCTTTTAATTTAAGTAAATTCTATATTTAAAATAAAATGCTCGGATAAACTAATCAATGTTCCTAGGGCCACATTGGACCCTTTTCCACAAGCTAGTTTGCCTCAACCTCTAATGGAAAACAATCTGTTATATATGAGTACCCTAAAATTCATATACACATTGAGGGTTGAAATTGGTATATTTAAGAACATTAGGACTTATTATAGGTGTCCTGATGACCTCTGTGTAGTTGTATGAGATAAGATGATAATGAGTGCACCAAGTAGTCCTTAGAGGACCCATGAGATTCCTTAGAACCATTTGGATAGTGAGATGTAATTGGGGAAAGTGTTCCTCCCCCACATAGATGTGATTAAATGAGATGGTATAGTTTGGGTAGTTTGATGATATGTTGAATGTTCAGTATATCCTTAAGATGATATGGGTATTGGGAAGGGCTTCAGGCCATCTATCTAGTTCGATTTTATTTGAATGTTAGTGATGCCTAAATAAGAATCTAATGTTTCCTAGGGATGATCTAATCTACAATTTGTGAGTGTTGATACAATAGATTCATTTGAGTTAAAAATACTATTATTAGGTGTCCAAGATATGATGAGAACGTATGAACCTCGGTGGATGCCTGACGATATATTGTCCTCAGAAATGGTGGGTATGGGAAATGGGAAGTGATGACCATGGGTGTCACCAATGAATATTAATTAATTGTTGGATCTTTTTATGGATATTATTAAGAGTACTATTCCTGAACTAGTGTGGATAAAACTATGAGTTGGATGGGTCCATCCATATGGATAACACCATCAAGATGATTTACATGGGAAAATTAGGATTCGATACAATTACCACTGAGATGTACTGAGATAATTGGGATACCAAGGACATCAACCTATTATTTCTCCTTGAGACTGATACTAACAAATGGTTTGGGATTCCTTCAACATGATCCCTAGATCTATATAGTGGGATAAATAGTCCATCAAGACACGTAGTTTGTGATTCTTTCGAAATTGTCCTTGGATCCCTACAATGGGATGCACAATCCACTAATGTGTATATTCTGATAGTGGGAACCAAACTCAGAAACATGGACGTGGTTATTTCTAGTTTGGAGAGACAAAACCCACACATACATGATGTGATTTGTGGAAGTTATAACTTCACCCTATGCATTAGATAAGATAAAACCTGTTAGGGAGATCAATACACTAGACTCAGATGATGTGATGTACGATATAGGTAACAACACCCCTATAATCAGATAAGGTGATATCTGAGAGGGGGAGCCACATCTATGACTCAGATGATGTGATGTTCATCTGGTAGATCCATTCCCATTGAAAAATATGTGGAGATATTCTATAAGGAATCTCAAAAAACTAGACTCAAATGAGGTGATACCCAGTAAGGACAGTCACACCCCTGGAATCAGATGACTTCTTCTTCTTAGTAGGGTATTACTTCTTTCCAAGTGATGGGTCACCTATGAGGATGATTTGTATCTACAAGGTCATGAACGTAGAAATTACCCATATGGAATTCCATTAGAAAAAAAAATTATTTGACGAGCTCAAAGATACCCTGATATTTTTTGATTTATTTTTTCGTAGATCCTTATATCAATGAAAGAAAACATAGATCAATAGTGGTTCTTTATTTACACATAAATATCAATGTATTGGTTATTTTATCATATCACAGTTATAAATTTATTTTACATGATATATATGTGATGAAATTGAAGTTTCTAAACTATGTTGAACTTTATCCTTCACATAGGGGAATGGCCCTTGGGTACCTGAGAATTCATCACTTTCTTTAGGTTCAGGTTGGGTAGAGTCTTGAAGTAGTTTTACCATATAGCTATATAGTATTGGTGGTATTTAAGAGATCGATGATGTATTACTTAATGATGTGTATGAGACGTGAAATTTTATTTTCTATCATATTTATTTTTTATATGTGGTTACCCTGGAAGAAATCTATTGAGTCTGTATGAGTGTATTATTTTATTAGTGATTGATATGTTTATTTATTTTATGTAATTTTATAATTATTATTGATGAACATGCTTTGTTTATTTTTTATATTATTGTGTTCTATTTTATAAAGGTATTTTCTCCCCATTAAAATACACTAGACCCTCCCTATTATTCAGAAGACTTTGGCATATGTTAAGGTTCCCCTAATCCATAGTGATTACCCATGTAGTCCCAAAACTATCTGTTGTCCATGACCTAATGGAGGATGTTACAAAGTGGTATTTTAGGTTAGAGTAATCATGGATATATGATATTAACATTTTTTGATAATTTTTAGTGATTTAGGTGAATGATCCTAGGTTTGATGATGAATAACTCATGGGAGAATGAGTGAGGTTATGTGATTGGGGTTGTACTAGATAATACAATAATTGTTTTGTATAAAAATGAAACATGACAATATGGTTATGTATGGTACCATTTGAGATATAAATTGGGGAGTGATCATGTATAATATGATGACTGATGGATCTGATGATACATTTTTTAGAATATCTTTCTAAATCCTTGAAATGAAATGGGAAATTCCCCCTTAATGAGAGAGGTCACATTGAAATAGATTGGTTGTCATGGAATGGTTTATCAAGGGTTTTTTATAGAATGGTGTTTCCCTGGATGATATGAGTGTGGCTTCAGTGGATTATGACTGTCGTGATCATTTACATTGTTGAGGTTATGGTCGAGGGGTGGTATAAGTAAATCCACGTAGTGGGGTGTATAACATTGTTCATTTGATCATGTGAACTTTTTATCGATTATAAATTTCATTATAAGTCGAGGATGGAATTATTGTGATTTAGGAATGGGTAAGAGTTGATTTTTACATTAGTGGTCGGTTATGAGTGTGGAAATTACATCCATTCATCATATATTGTAATGGATGAAGTGTGTTCCATATTGTATAGGCCCTCATTTAGGTAGTGTTATGGGTATGATTTGACCAGTTATTGGATAATTAAGGGGGTTTTTTGGTTCTAGTAAAAAAATGAATCCTAATGAATCGGAATTTGTGTAAATACTATATTTTAGATTCAGATGTTAATTTGGATGGTGTGCATGAATTGGCCTTAGGAACAAGATGTTCGTGTGGTGATTCGATGAAAATCTATGTGGTGAACAATGATTCATGATATGATTCATGGGGTTAATTGGGAATAATATAATCTTTTAGGGGGTAAAACCCACCTTTTTACATGGTTAAAGGGGTTAACCCCAGTTTTTGACTTGTTTTAGGGTGTGAACCATGATCCAAGGCATGATTCAAGGGGTGAATCATGTGATAAAAATTTTTAATGTGTTATGTTAAGGCATCAACACTTAGGGACTAAAAAGGTCCTAGTAACATGGTTTTGTGTATGTCATATATGGTATTATAGGGGTGTTATGTGGTTTTTTTGGGAAATATAAGGGAATGGTTAGTGTATGTGGGCCTTATGAATGGGTTATGGATACTCTTAGGATTTAGATTGTGATATGAGGTGAGAGGAATAACCAAAATTTGACTGGTATTTTTAGGTGTATTAAGGTTCATTTAGATGAAAAATGTACCAAGTGGCTTGTTATAATTGATAGAATGTGGTATTGGTTGTTGATTCAAATAGTGTGGATCACCATGGATTGATATCATCCATTTTGAATTGAAGTTTTTTTACAAAGCTCTATAATGTGGATGATGATTTGGTTGATGAAATCATGGTTTATACAGATTTATTGGAATGATCATAAATTTTCTTGATATTCCAATATAGATGAAATGTGGTGTCATGCTTTTTGATGAAATTAACCACTTGTGTTGGGATTTTTGAAATGGGATATAATTCAATTATTAGAAATAGAATGTGATGATTTGACCATGAATTGGTAACCTGAGTATTTTGAGAAAGATGTTTTAATTTTTTATGGGCCTTATTAGTTATGGGATGTTCTTTAGTGGGTGGATTATAATACATAGTGTTTGGATAGGTTATCAAATTCAATATGAATTTATAATTTTTATTTGGTAAATGGTTCTTATTGAGAACCAGGACTCAGAATGTGTTTTCAAGGGTTTGAATATCCTGAAATGAGATATTTACTTGGTGAATGAGGTCTGGTGTACACTCTTGTGTTAGAGTTGAGGATGGAGAAGGGATGAGTGCATAAGGCTACAAAAAATAGTATTAGATTCTTTTTCATTGAGTGAAAGAGGGTTCACATCATGAATGTGTTTCATAGAGAGTCTTTATGGAATAAAAGATGGTTGGTAGTGGGGGAAGGGTTTGTGCCAAAATTTATATAGTAGACATTATGTTCAGGTAATAATGTTGTTTGTGTGTATTTTTTAAAAAATAGATAGAAACGTTACTTAATATTGATGTTCTACCCTATCATTTTAGGAGATAAGGGAAGTAAAGAGGCACCCATTTTGGCTTCATCCTACTTTCTTTTTCATCCCTTAAAATCCCCATGGATATGTATGGTTTTTCGTTTCACTACTATAGTGATTTAAAGTTACTTCCTCTATTCCTATCCATGTTATTATTTTTTCATATATATTAGTATGAGTTTAGGTTAGGGTTTTGCATTGATTCCACATAGAATGGTGGAATCAAAGTGTTCTTCAGTGAACCGGAAGCTGTCACAATTCACACAGAACTCATGAAAAATCAATAAAAATTTTCCACACATTATCATTATTATTATTTTCAAGATTATAGTTGGAGTTGGAGCTCATCCCTATGTAATAACTATGGTACATCTTTGAATTTATCCAATACCACTGAGCCCTTCCATCGAAATCATATGAAAGACCATGTATCGCTCGAGGCATGGCTTTATAATGAGACAGTCCTGGTGTCACTCATAAGGGGTTATGTATCACTTGAGGCATGGAGTATTTACTTTGCCAATCGGTTTTCCCTTGAATGTCCCATTGGGAACCAGAATCACTCGTGAGAATTTGGAATCCCTAGGAAATCCTCTTCTTGAAAATCCCACGAAATCAACCTGCTAGCATAAAATGTAATTAGTCAGGAATAGAGAGTCCTTGTGTAGTCCTTCATATAAGATCCATGTTGTCCCACAACCCTTAATTTATTTAGTTTTTAATGATGTAGATATAACAGTTCATGCATTTATAATTGCAACAAAATAATATAATTAAGTCAGATCCCCATATTATTAATCATTCAAGTCAAGCACTCACTGTTAAATAAATATATCATTGAATGCCTAAAAATTGAACATATCAATTTTATAATGGCACAAAATGATAATAACATGATAAGGATGATTATTATTATGCACAATTTAACCCACAACACCCAAGGTTCATGGTTCACAGTTATCCTAAATAATTTATTTTAATTAAAACTCAACCACAGGGTTCACATACAATATACAATTAATAAATTTAATTAATTTAGGGATAATAAAAGAATAGTCGAAGAATTTCATCATGCCTAAATAGGAATCCAAGGATGTTGAAACAATATTAATATTTTAGATTATCTCAAATAGGGGTATAATGATCATGAAAGTAGTTTATTTAATTTATAACGTGTCAAACTAATCTTAATCGGTAGGCATCGACGATCTGCACAATGTGAGATTTAAAATATTCCAAAAAATTATTGGAAAGAGAGTAAACACCCTCCCTTGTACTCATATAGGATGTTTCGATCTGTTGTGATCTTTTTATTGATCTAAACCGAATGAAACCAGACGATTTTTGAAAAACCAAAAACTTGGTTAAAATCCTTCTATGACATTTTTCACGATGGATTTATAATGAGATCAAACAATTCTTGGTACATGAGGTTATCCATACCAAGATATTCATATAGAACCAGACAACGTCGAAATCAGATTAGAAACAAGACTATAGTAGGCATCCAAATGAGAGGGAAGGGAGGAGCCACACCACCTAGGGACGTTGATTTAGGGGCGACACATATAGAGATAGAGGAGGGTAGTATAAAAACAAAATAATATAAAGAAAAGTAAAAAAATTAATAAAAAAAGAAATAAATAAATAGAATAATAATAATAAATAGTTGAATAATTGAAAAAAATTAATTAAAATGGGTTTACCCCATTTCAATTATTTATTGTTTTCTCTAACCATTTATATTTTATTATTTATTTTTATCCCCTTATAAATTCCATTAATTTTCTTTAAATTATATTTATTCTGTTTTTAAATCATTTCAATTTTTTATCATGAATGCATCTATAGTGCGCGACATAAAATTTTTACAAAAAACCCAAATGATTATATAATTAATTTTTATAGTTGTTGGGGACCTACAACAGGGTGCGCGTGTGCACGGCATGGGTCTCATTAATTATTTTGACAAGAAACATAAAACGTATGTAACTTTTATTAGCTAGGATGTTCCAAGAATTTATGTGGTGTATTCATAATATTTTATCTAACCCTAAAATAAATATCCACTCATTTATGTATATATGTGTGTGTGTGTGAGAGAGAGAGAGTGTGTGTGTGTGTAAGTGATATATATTTATAGACACACACATACACATATTTATAATGATAAATATACCCCCACACATTTATACATACCTATATATATATATAATCCCACATACATATATATACATCATATACTTATACATCATTGTTTTTTCTAAATATAAAAATATTAACAATAATTAAAATAATTATAATTCAATACAACCCATCAATGACATCATTAGTATTTTAAGGACATTAAGCATTAAAAATATATAACACCTAATAAATTAAAATTCATTTCACATTTAAATTTAATTTTTAAAATAATATCATAATTATTACATTTTCCACTTACTAATTACACCACAACACAATTTATTAATTTTTGAAGTACATATTCCTTTTTTCAATAATGAAAATAATAATAGTAATAATAAAATTATTATTTTAATTTCTAAATATCCAAAAGAATATTTATAAACAATATAAATTATCTTCACATGAAATCTGACAAAACATCCAACGCACGCAAAAGTTATACCCTACCTTGGGTAAACCTTACACCCCAGAACTATTCCTGGACTTTGATTTCCCATATGAGACACAGTTTGTGTGAAAATAATTTTTTATTATATAAAAAATAATAAAATAAGTTAAAATAATTTAGGTATTATCAGATTCAAGGTTTCCAAACCCATTACACGTATCAATGTTATATATTACATAGTGTAAAACTGGTGTTCCTGACCTAACAGAGCTATCTGGTTTCTCATACAATGCGCCATTTGAGATTTATTTCATTTTTCTGAAAATAAACAATCACGAGTGTGAATAAATATATTTATTATTTTTATTCTATCAATATTGAGGGTTTATTAGTCTCTAGATCCCATACTAACTCAACACCTATCTTTGAAAATATATCATTGAATATTTTAAAATGATAAAAAAGTTTTTTACCCTTCGTTTAACTTATTTTTATCTTAATTTTAATCAAATTATTTTAAATAAACCTATTTAAAAGATGTATTACAGTGTCTACTATCATAAATATAATGTTTCTATGTGTGGTTTTAAAATCGGCCTACCAAGCCGATGGAAAATTTTAATTTCCTCTATTTTTTGATTCGGTTCGAATCACAAGATGGTACAACATTTCCACCATATAAACTCTCATACACATGAATCCTTTGGAAAAAAACGTAACCCTCACCTGAACTACAATAGTAGTGAAGTCTCATACCAAAGTTCATGTCTCCTCTCAAAAAATTCTAATTCATGTTCATACATTGGTTAGGCAGGTGGAATCTACTCAATTATGATATTATCCAATGATCATTTTCAAACTGAAAAACTGAGGCAGTACTTATCCAAACTCATTTAGATAGAAACATGACCATGTATTTGTGTCATTCAACATCTGGTCAAAGTTACTTTCCAACTATGTCTTTAATGTTAGAATGGGGAAAATTTTGTAATTACCAAAACATTTGAATAATATTTGTTTCCTGAATTTGTTTGTTATTTAATTTTATGCCCAACAAAACAATATCCTTTTATTAATTATGTGAGTGTAATTAAAAAGAAATCTTATTTTTTGACTATTATATAATCATTGTCTAATATAACTATTAGATTATATAGTCATGACATTATGATTATTGTTTATATATACAAATGTTCATGGTTAATTAAAAATTAAAGAATATTTGATAGCTTCATATAGTATACTCGGGTTGTATCAAGCCCATTTGTAGGATCTTGGGAAGGAGGTGGCATCATTAGGCTATGCTCTAGACGAATCCCAATATTAACTTCAACACATTAAGTTTAAACAGAATCACTAATGGGAAAAGTTCAAGTTGATATAAATCACCACTCGAGCAATGTTGTCTGAGCCACCCCATGATTCTATCAACATTGTAGACCATACTCTTAAGTCATATGTGAGCATTATAAAGGGTTATGTAATGAGGCCTTAGTTAAGTGTTATCCCTTAGTATAAATAAAATTTTTATTTCATCATTCATATTTTAAGAATAGCTTCTCTTAATAAAGTATATGTTCAAATAAGACAAATTTGATAAATTGATTTTAAAAGTAAAAATTTGCACTTTTCAGATATTTTTCATTCATAGAGAATTATTATGGTAAAATAAACATCATTTTTGGAATTTGAAATGTCATAATTATCCTAGGCTTACTTTTTAGAAGTTTTCTATGAAGTTTCAATTTGTTGAATAGTTTTTTATGAATAGTGTTTATTGATGAATAGTATTTAACGAATAGTGATTTATATAAATAGTAGCAATATTTTATTATTAAATAACATTTTCTATTAAATTATTTTCAAAAATTTGAAATACAAGGTTATAATCAAGGTAAACAATATGGTTCAATAAAAACAAAATAATTTTTTTGGAGAATAGTAACATTACCCTTTGGAGTAGTGATTATACCCTTATGGATAGAAATTTTACCACAGGAATAATAACATCACAAAAAGAGGTATAAATATGTTTTTTTCATCTTAAGTGGTAATGTGATATAATTATATCCTAGAATAAGTAAATAATTGTTTTAGAAATTATTAGTCAAGTATTTGTATTTTATTTATTTAATATAATTTAAAATGAAATTAATTATTATAAATTAGAGTTCACATTTGTATTCATCATGTGGAATAATTTTTTGGGGGAATATTTGGGATTTTTCGGAAACAATTGAATTTTCGTTGAATAGTAAAAATTCAGTTTTTAGTTTTGGTGTGTTTAATGAGATCATTAATGATGTAATCATGATGTAATGATTCTGATAAGATTTTTTACAGAAAGATATATTTTGTGGCTTTCCAAGTGGCCAATACCATGCAAAAATACCACGGTAACACCCATGGTTTTTCAAATACCACAAATGTGGTGTCCCTTAAAAATTAATAAAAAATTCCATCACTTTTTCAATATATACAAACCCATTCCTTCATTACATTCATTACAAATTCCACATAAATAAAGCTCATATTTTTTATACTTCCCAAGGAGTCCTACCAAAGGTCCATCAATCCACTCAAGGTATCAACCATTTAGTTTTTTAGGTTACTCTTCAAGGTAACAAAAACTTTCAACCTCCTCTTTTAGTAAAGGAATTCTCTTGTGTTAAGTCATTTAAATTTGATTTTCTTATATTTGGGTATTTTATTTTTTATCTTTATTACTCTCCATTTTATGCCCAAGTGATGAGATACCATTTTTTCTCTCATTAATTCGTTTTCTAGATTTTTATGTGAGGTCGTTATGCTGCTAAATTTTTGAAAAAGAAATCACACCTTCTTTTTCATGTTTTTTTCATGTGGTATGTCAATAAAATATCCACATCCTGATCTTATTTATATTATGTACCTATACTGTAAAATAAGTCATTTATGGATTAGATACCCTTTTTCCATCACTTTTTAATGTTTTCAAAACCATGTTGTATAGCCGTTATGGTGCAGAATTTTCATATTAAATTATCTCTCTATTTCTCCATAATTCCTTTATTTTATTTACGTGAATACCCAAACATATATAATTTATAGAGGTATTAAAAAATACATAAAAATGATATATTTTATTCTAGAATTTATATATATATAACCCTTATTCTATTTTCATGGGTTATAAATGACATAATGAACGTCTTTTTAAGCACTTTTTAAAACATCACGATTTTGATATGAAACCCATTTATTTTATTATCTTTGGGTTATTTATGAAATTTATGATTATGATCCACTTTTCTCACCTAAATATAAATACATATTAATGGATCACCCTAATAGTACTCCAATTCATTGGGTAAGGAATTTAATCTTTAGAGATGACAAGTTTTACAATACCTTGGTGAATAACCATGCTAATTTTTATGTCACCTTGGGGATGGGCCATGATGATATGTTCATGAATGTCTGAATTAAATGTTGTAGAAGAATTTTTATGTTATGTTTCATGTAAGTATTATTATGATATACTTATTTTCTATATGTTCTTATCAATATCGCTCAAATTCACATGTAAACAGTTTTACTAGCTTTATTTACTAGGCCTTCTGCTCACCCATTCCTTTGATTTATGTCTCTAGGTGATGAGATGTTTTAATTAAACATTGGATGAACATTTCAAAAATATTTTAAATGGTATTAAAATAATGTTTTATTTTTTCACATTTTATGTTCCTGATTTCTAAGACATTAGACTTTAAATATCCTCTATTTGTAAAATGTAATGAGTAGTTATGTAATAATAAAGTGGGATACCATAGTTGGTATAAAATTACATTTTAGTTATTTGTTAAAATTTTGCTATGAAAACTATTGGAATAACCCTATAGAAAGGATTAAAGATTGGAAAACTTCTTGGTATTTTGGTGAAATATTATGTAAGTTGTTTCCGAACAAATAAATCTATGTTTGGATACGACCAAATGAATTTGTCTCTGGAACAGATTAAACTAGGAGGGAAAACTCTAATAATGAGTTTCGGGCTTGACATATGGAATTTACGTTTACAACAATAGACCTTTCAACACTCCTAGTTTGACACTCCCAGGTTATATGTTTTGGTAAATAAAAATATTTTTATGAATCATTATGAAGTATTTTTAATAAATTATAATTGTTGTTAAATAATAATATGTTTATGAATAATGTCTTAAGACAAAAAAATCTTTTATAGTTAAAATATTCATTACGTAAATAAACTTCTGAATAAGTATTTATTATTTTAGAAAATGGCAGAAAAAAGTAGGAATCATAAAAATTGTGGCCACAATGGACCATGTAATGACGGCCCTCTGATGGAAGATGCAATAGAAACATTCATGAGAATGATGAACCAACAGACTCAAGTTATTGGAAATAACATGAATCAATCTGATAGAACATTCACCATGAAGGGAAAAACATTCTGTTGAGTCTTTTATGCTTCAAGAACCACCAACCTTCAATGGATATACTAACCCATTCATTGATGAATAGTGGATCAGCTCTATCAAGAAGATCGTTTATGTGATCCTTTGTTCAGAATAAGAAAATGACACCTAGGTTGTCTACATCTTAGTGGGAGATTCTAATCAGTTGTGGGAACTTATTAAAAACACAAGACCAAGAGTGGAGTTTGAAGATATGGAGTGGTAAGAGTATATAAGGATATTCGTCAATAAGTATTTCCCACATTCAATGAGAACAAAAATGGAGGAGTTTCTCAAGTTGATGTGGAAGGAGAATAAATCGGTTGGAAGCTAGAAGATGAACCTCACAAGACTTTACTGTTATGCCTCATGTATTTTCATGAATCTTAATGGGAAGGTTGGTAGATTATTTGGTGTACCAAGACCTCATATATGGAAGAATATATCCAACCCAGACTATGATAGCTGTGATGGGATTGTCTGCAGTGTGATGAAAGTTGAACGAGTGTTTAGTGAGACATTGTGGTCTCATAAATACAGTGATAAAAAAGATCTTTGGATCCCAACATAGATAGGACCTTTAATCATGGAAGATTGGGAAAGAAATATCTATGTCCCACGTGTAATAATTGTGGGGTGAAGTATTTGGGGAACATTCTATATGGGAGCGTGAAGTGCTAAATATGACGACGAGATGGGAATATTGCATATAATTGTCGTAGTGAGGTGAAGCCTAAACAAACCAATACAAAAGACATGGGGAAGATGGTGTAGGCTCTACCTAATGTCCAATGATATATGTGTGAACCACTTGGAAACTTTTCCAATCACATTCCAAATATGATGGCAGTGAAGGGGGACCACCACCAACCTCAACAAAGGACAAGGGTGCAAGGTCTTTCTTTTCATATCACAACTATTGATGCTGATGCTCCAGATGATGTTGTGGAAGGTAATCTTTTTGTTCTCTCAAAGCTATCATGTACATTGTTTGATTATGGTTCTATGCATTTCTTTATTTCCTCCATGTTTGTGAGGAATTTGGAATCAACCTCTGAATAGATAAAAGTAGTGTTATCATTCCAGAATCCTGGTGGGATTATCCAAGAGTCGTTAGGGTTTTGAAACACTAATATTTCGCAATATTATCACAAATCTAGTAGTCATTCCCTTTCTAGAATTCGACATTATAGTATGGTTGGACTGGATCTCAATATATAATGCTAATATCAAATTCATAAAAAGGAAATAATATTATTCTTAAATGGAAAACCTAAAATTATCTTCCAAGGATTGATATCTCAACCTGATCTTTGTTTATATTAACCTCAGATATCCTTTTTACGGATTTGATCAGTGAAGATAAAGAAGGAAGTGAAATTACAGGGATAAAAAATGTATCCCTCGTCTATGAATACATTGATATATTTTCTGAAGAGTTACCAAGACCTCCCCCTTAAAACGAGGTAGAGTTAACCATTGAACATGTATCGGGACCTCATCCATTATCAAAGACAACATATAGGATAGAATATGTGTAGATGGAGGAATTAAAAAAACAACTCCAATATCATTTGGACATGGGGTTTTTCCGACTGAGTGTGTCCTCATAGGGAGTATATGTCCTCTTTGGGAAAAAGATATTTGGATCAATGCGAATATGCATTGATTATAAACAATTGAACATGATCACAATGAAGAACAAATACCCTCTTCCAAGAATGAAAGACTTATTTGACCAACTAGGTGGGGGATCAGTTATTCTCCAAGATTGATCATAGATCTAGTTATCATCATTGGAGGGTATAGAAAGAGGATATTCTAAACAAATGGTCTTCCAATCGAGATATGGGTTTTATGAGTTTGTTTTTATTCCCATCAGACTGACTAATTCACCTCCTATTTTTATGGATTATATAAATAGAGTTTTTAAGGAATACATTGATAACATTATGGTACTTTTATTGATGATATTTTGATATATTCCAAAGGTCTCTAGGAGAATAAAGATCATCTAAGGGTTATTTGGCAAACTCTTTGGAAGGATAATATTTTTGGAATGTTTAGAAAATTTGAATTTTGGTTTTAAAAATATTTTTTCATTGGGAAAATTGTAACCAATGATGGAATCACTATTGACCCTACAAATACAAAGGTTGTAGAAGAGTGTCCTCATCCAACAAAAATAACTAATATTTGTAGTATTTGTAGATTTGAACGATATTATAGGAGGTTTTTGAAGAACATTTCATGTCTTTCTAATCTAGTAACCATGTTAACACGAAAAGGGAAAAAATTCATCTGGATAAAGGAGATTGAGGAATGTTTCGATGTTCTGAAGAAGAGATTGGTTACCACACCAATGTTAACTCATCCCTCATGTGGAGAAGGATTTGTTATTTTCAGCAATGAATCATTTAATGGTCATGGGTGAATCCTAATGAACAATGGCATAGTCATTGCATATTCATCTTGACGGTTGAAGACTCAGGAGAAGAACTGTTCTACGCATGATATTGTGTTATATAGAGTCATTGTTTCTCTAAATATAGGGAGGAATTATCTATATGGGGAGAAATGTTACATATACACAGACCATCAAGGTTTGAAGTATATTTTAACAAAGAAGGAATTGAACATGAGACATAGTAGATGGTTAGAACTTCTTAAATACTATGATTTTTCAATTCATTATCATAGAGTATGAGAAAACAATGTTACTGATGCATTAAGTATGGATGACCCAGTTGTTATGTCCATAATGAGGATTCAAAGAGATCCTTTGATCAATGACAAAGAAAATATGGGCATGGAAATTATAATGGAAGGGAAATCATCAAACCTATTCCAAATTATTTATCAACAGCCATTAATAGAGAAGATCAAAAAAGATCATAAAAACTATCCTTTATTACAAAAGATGTTTAGGGATACATAGAGTCAAAAAAAGATCTATACTGACAACCATCTAAGGGAATTGGATTTTTATGTTGGTGAAAAGGTCATTTTTGAATTTTATCTTGGATTATAGTAATGTGGTTTGAGAAGAAAGTAATTTCCATCCCCCAGTACATTGGCCCCTATGAAATCCTTGATCGTGTATGTGCACTGTCCAATCGTCTCACACATCCTCTTAATATAGCACAAGTTTTTGATGTCTTCCACGTATCCCTCTTGAGTAAGTACATACCTACCCATTCACATGTAGTGAATAAAAAGATTGTACAATAGAATCATTACCTTTCTTATGAGGAGCATCCAGTAGAGATATTGGATCGTATAGACTAGGTTCTATGCAATAAGTCTACCCTATTTGTTAGGGTGTTATGGAGAAAAAAAATGTGAAGAATTGATGTGGGAAATAGAGGAATCTATGAGGTATTAGTATGCACACCTTTTCCCTTATGAGGGCATGAGTTGAAATTTCAGGGATTAAATTTCTTAATGGGGGAAAATGTAACGACCTGAAATTTTGTATAATATTTTTTTCCTAAATTTGTGCGTTATTTTATTTTATACTCAATAATAATATATCATTTTATTAAAGAAGTATGTAAATTAAAATTAGGCCTTTGGGTTTTGACTGTTACATGATTGTTGTTCAATACAATGGTTGGAAACTATACTCTTAAGTTTATAATTAATGTTTATAAATAAAAAATATCATGTTTAATTAATACATAAGAAGAGTCGATGACCTCATCTAGAGGTCTCAGGTCATACGAAGCCCATTTTATAGATCTCGGGTAGGAGGTGGCATCAGAGTGATTCACTTTGGACCAAGCCCATGCTGAAAAACAACACATTAAGCTCGAATTGAATCACTTATAAGAGATGTCTAAGTTGATAGAAATCAACACTCGAGCAATGTTGTATGAGACACTAAAATATTCTATCTCTATTGCGCACCTTACTCATAGGTCCTATGTGGGCATTATAAGGGGTTATGCAACGACGCCTTAGTTACTTTTTGTAATCCCTTGGTATAAAAAAATATATTTCATCATTCCTATTTTAGGAATAAGTTTTCTTAATAGAGTATATGTTTAATTAAAAAAAATTTGATACATTGATTTTAGAAGTAATAGTTGTATTTTTCAGTCATTTTTCATACATAGGGATTTAATATTGTAAAATAAACATCTTTTTTTTGAATTTCAAATGTCAAATTTAACCTTGGATAAATTTTTAGAAGTCTTCTAAGATGTTTCAATTTTATGAAAAGTATATAATGAATAGTGTTTTATTAATGAATAGTTTTTTTATGAATATTAATAAATATTTTATTATTAAATATCTTTTTGTGTTAAATGATTTTCAAAAATCTGGCATATATGGTTGTAATCAGGGTGGAAAATGTTGTTCAATATGATTAAATTTTTTGGTGAATAGTAACATTAGCCATTATAATAGTAATTATAACCTTGTAAATGGTAATTTTACCATAGGAATTGTAACATCACCTAAGGAGAAATAAATATGTTTTTTCATCTTAAGTGGTAATGTGATATAATTATATCATAGTATAAATAAATAGATGTTTTGGAAATTATTAATCAAGTATTAGTATTTTGTTTAGTTAATATAATTTAAAATGAAATTAATATTTATAAAATAGAGTTAACATTTTAATTTTACACGTAGAAAAATGGTTAGGGTGATTTTTTGGGTATTTTTCTGAAACAATTAGATTTTTGGTGAATGATAAAAATTTTGTATTCAGTTTCCGTGAGTTTAATTACATGATTAAAGATGTAATCATGATGTAATAATTTTGACAGAATTTAGTATAGTAATATATTTTATTAGGTGTCATAATTTTCTAATACAATGGGAAAAAACTATGGTAAACACCATGGTTTTTAAAATACCATTAATGAGGTCTCCCTTAGAAATTAATAAAATATTCCCTCACGTTTTCTATAAATACCATCCCATTCCTTCATTAGATTCCTTCCAATTTCCTCCTCAAAGATGTTCTATTATTTTTACCTCCCAAGAAGTCCTACCAAGGTACCCCCAGGCCCCCATTCTATCATCCTTTGAGTTTTTGGATTTTACTCTTCAAGGTAAGGGAACCCTTCACCCTCCACTTTTAGTCAAGGACTTCTCATATGTTTTTTATTTTAAATTATATATTATTTTGTTGGGGGATGTTGTTATATATACTTATTTATGACCATTTTATGTCCATGTGATGAGAGACCATTTTTTTATATCATCAATTTGTTTTCTGAATTTTTATGTCACATCATTAGGCTTCCAACCTTTCATAAAGGAAATAACATCCTTTTTTCACTTTGATTTTCATGGGGTATTTCTTTCAAATATTCACACCATGATCTTATTTATATTATTTACATCTATTTTGAAATGAGTTATTTATGGAATGGAGACCCTTTTCACATTTATTTTTAATGTTTCTTAAATCCTTGATGCATAGTCGTCATGCTATAGAATATTCGTCTCAAAATCTCTCTATTTTTTGAAAGAAATTATCTTATATTATTTATGTGAATACCAAAATGTATTCTATTTCCAAGGGAATTCACGAAGATAAAAAATGGTATATTTTATTCTACAACTAACATAAATAAAACCCTTATTCCATTTTAATGGGATAAAAATGACATAATGATATTATTTTTATGAATTTTAAAATAAGTCGTAATTTTGAGATTAAACCCATTTCATTTATTCACTTTGGGATATTTATTAAATATATTTTTATGATATATTTTTATCAAATAACAATAAATAAAAACTATGGGTGTTCCCTGATAACCCTCTAATGCATTGGGTAATGAATTTAATCTCAAGTGATGACAAGTTTTGTGATACCTTGGTGAATGACCATGGTAATTTTTATGATAACTTAGGGGGTGGACATTGGTGATATGATCCTAAATTTTTAACTTAAATGATGTGGAGAAAATTTAAAGTTATATTTCTTATTATTATTATTATTATTATAGAACTCTTTATCTCCATGTTCTTGTTGATATCACTCAAGTTCACATGTAAACAGTTTCACTTTCTTTCCTTACTGGGCCTTCTGCTTACCCTTTCCTTTGATGTATATCTCCAGGTTATGAGATCTTGTAATTGTACATATAATGAACATTTCAACAATATTTTCAAGGGTATTAAAATAATTTTTTATGTTTTCATGTTTTATGTTCATGATTTCCAAGACACTAGACATTGATGATTCTCTATTTCTAATATGTAATGATGAGTAATGTAACAAGAAATCAGGAAACTATAAATTCTATCTCACAACACCTTCCACTATTAGAATTTACTAATATAAAATCCCTTAAGAATTATTTTAATGATTGTTGCTTTATTTTTAATATGAAAAAATTGTATATTATCCATTGAACTCATGTCTGAAGTTGATTCATCTTTTCATGAAAAGCCTTGGCCGAGACAAACCGCACTTATCTTATATGAGGAAGTGCTATAGATGGTCCTTCAATGATCTATCCATTGAATAAGAGAGACAACTAGTCGAGCCACTCCAACTGACTATTCAATAAGGTTCTCTTCCTAGAAATATAACATTTTAATAAACTAAAATGTGATGTCTTTTTTTAGTTATCTTATATTCACCATGTTCATGTCCACCAAAATGAGACCTTGGTACAAAGACAAAATGTCCACAAGAAATAATTAACTAATCCCTAAGTTTCATTATCCTGGCAGTCATGTTAGATTAAATTGGTTGGGATAAATATTTTTTCCAATGAATTTATACATAAGAATCTGATGGTCACTCATGAAAAACCATGCTTTTATGAGAAACACACATTTAGCATGGAACACATGGAGACCACTAAATCCTTCCAATAAATTTTAATGCTTTATCATGGAATAAGATTGACCCTCTCATATTTCATCAAGTAATAAGGCTAGATAGGGGAAATTCTTGACACATTAGGAGGATTATACTAAGAGGATTATAATATTACCAGAAGGATAATGTTTTAACAATTGGCATGAAAACCCAACCAAACTAACCAGTGTGTCAAAACACTTCAGTACTTGGAATTAATTCTAAGCATTAGGATGAACTTGATTCATTTAACACACAACTCACTCTACTATAGATATGATCCAATATGTATTTGACATCACATGTCTTAATGATTACACTGGACTCGTCTAGTTCGTAACAACATTACGCACTCAATGACAATGAGTAGGTGAAAACATACTACCCAGTTGTGATAAAGGAGAAATATGACTTTTAACACAGAGGAAAATGTACAAAGTCATCTATGAAAATGGATAAGAGATGGTTGAATGACCTACGAAGTGGTTGACCATGCCAAAGACATGTATAACTTGCTGACAATGACTATTACCCGATGCTCAAGTCTGAAACAAGTGTCAAGGAAAAGATGACCACATGTCTGAATAATGGAGTTATTTTAAGAAAGGGAATCCCAATAGAGACAAAGTCATGTGAATGGCACAAAAATGCGGAAAACTCACGGAATTATCAAGGAATTTAAGTCATAAGGGTGATACCTACCATGTTATATCCCCTAATGAAGAACAAACATTGACCATTACATTGGGTCATTCTAAAATATGTCACTAAGTTCAAAAGATGATCATTAAATGAATTGTTAAAAGAATGATCTCCTAAAGAAAATAAACACAATTTCGTTCCATGAAAACTCTTGGAATCATTATCTACCCTTACACGAAGGTCTCAAATATAGGACACCCCATAAATCCCCCCATACACATTAAAGGTGGAATTTGGATCCTATTATTTTGAAACCAATACATTTTAGAAAAATAAACGAATCACATATCAAAAAATCATGCATGTCACTATAAAAATTAACAGAGAGAAACATGCTAAAATCATAGAAGTGTGACATCTTAATCACATAGACTTACTTATAAGAACAAAATAATGATACAAGGAATACATTTTAGTAAAAAGGAAGAATGAAAACATTATAGAATTCTATATATATCACTGAAACATGTTTTCTAAATATGAATTGTCAATAAATCAAAGACAGGGCATACATTCAAGGAACACTATTTTATTCAGTAGGAAAATCACTAATACGACTACTTCTCCTGACACTATGCATGTAATGTGAATAACTATGTGCCTATTATAATTCAGGAAATGATTCATCCTAATTGAAGATGGCCAAGGTTAAATTTCTATAACATCCATAAATCATAAGAAATAATAATTACACTTATCAATTGAGGTGAAATCATTTGAACAGTAATATTGAAAAGCATAAATATCAATTACTATCCCTGGCCACTTGGCCATTTCCCATACATGGGGAAATCAGTCCTAAACATGGATATTAACCATGAACTGGCACATTCCTTTTATTCTATATACCTACACAAAATATTAATACAATGTGATATAAACCACCTATGATACCAATTTGTAATGTCCCGACCTGGCTAGGTTGGTCACAAGTCCTCAAGCACATCTCCCAAAATTCTAGAGGTATCCAACTAGCAGTTAGGTCCTTTTTAATGTGCATGTGGCAGAGACTATGACCTCATATATAATAGGTAATACACATTATAAGAATTAAAAATATATATAAAATAGAGGATGAATATTAATATGTAAACCATAGTAGATGCATATAAATAACCCCAATGGAATGCATAATATGTGTGGAAGCTGATAAACAAAATGAGATACAAAATTATACTAGGATATGATGTTTGTGCTAATGTAAGAGTATGAATGCAAGAAAACAAGAATGAAATTAAAGAAGTAATGAAAAAACACAAGTGAAACCACTCTATATTGAACAAAGACTCGGTCCTCTTTCCCCAAGCTCCATTATAGAAGTAAACAAGACTATAGCATCAGATGCAATATGCATCCACTTATCTATACCTATGAGAATAAATTATACTTTGGTACCAAACGTCGCCTGAAAGGTGGGTGAGATAAAATCCTAGTAGGCCATCACCTACAATGTCTAAACTTATCTATTTTTTACTATAAACAAGATAATTGTTCCAACACATGATAAAGGTAAGAAGATAAATAAACATAAATAAATAAATATATAATGTTTTGGGGTCTCAACGGCACATGTCCCATATCACCTACATCATCCTAGGTCGGTAATCAGAATAAGTTACCAATAATATGTAGAATGAATATATATATATATGTCTACAAAAACAAAAGGAAGGCAAATGATCAGACCCAAAGCATTTTATTTATCTTGGATATATTTTATAAGAAAAAACTATGATTCAAATAACATGAAGATACCACAATCCACCCAGAAAACATTTATTATCAATAATAACATTTCACACATTATCACTGTTATAATGTTCAAGTTAAGAGTTGGAGTCTGAGCTGATCTTGAAGGTATCATTATAGTACATCCTTCAATTTTTTTAATACCAATGAGACCATCCAAGACAATCTTCTAAAAGGCCAGGTATTTCCAAAGGTATGGATTTATCATGATTTTTTCCTAGTATCGCACATAAGGGGTGAAGTATCACCCAAGGCACGGTGCATAAACATTTCTAATTGGCCCATCTATAATTTTCCCTTTGGGAGCTAGTGTCACTCATGAGTATTATGAAACCTAGGGAAACCCTCATATGGAAAATCCTAAGACATATCCTCCCTGGAGTAATGTGTAACGTGTCATTAATGGAGATTTCTTTTGTAGTATTTAATATGGATCCCATGTTGTCTCACCACTCAGAATTTAATTAGTTATCAAGGAAGCATAAATCATTGGGCAGGCATTTATAATTGCAAATAAATAATATATGTAACTCAAAGACACATATTATTGATCATTCTAGTCAATCATTTGTAGCCACAAAATTCTATCAGTGAATGAAGAAAAATGTACATATCACTTTAATAAGTCCACAACCAAATAATAACTTGAAAAAGAAGATAATCATAAGGCACAATATAAACAATAGGACCCAAGATTCATAGTTCCCAATTATCCGTAATAATTTATTTTAATAAAAAATAAAAAATAGGGTTCACACATCATACGCAATCAATTATTTTAATTAAATTGATGATAACATAAGAATAACCCTAGAACATTGCCATACACAATGGGGAATCCAATGATGTTGCAACTATTTTAGTAGGTTAGATTATCTCAAACAAGGGTCGAACAATCAAGAAAATAATATATTTCATTTAAAACATGTAAAATTAAACATCACTAGTAGGCACTGATGAGCGGTACAATGTGTGATTTAAAAGATGCACAAAAATATTTCAATTATAGTATATTCCCTACCTTGTATTCATAGAGGATCATATGCTTCACGGAAATATTTTATTTGACCTAAAATGGGGGAAACCAGAAAATTTAAAAAAAACCCAAATTTTGGGTAACTTCATTCTGTGACATATTTCATGAAAAATTTAGAACGTGATAGAATTATTCTTGGTCTGTGAGGTTATCCTTACCAAGTGCTTTTCAGTGCACCAAACGATGTCAAAATCAAGGGAGAAAGGAGACTATAGCGGGATTCTGAAGGAGAGGTAAGGGATGAGGTGCAACTCCTTGGAGGCACTACAAGAACTATTCACAAGAGTGGGAAGAGAAGAGATGAAAAAAATAAAGAAAAAAATAATAGAAAAAAGGAAAAAATTATTAGAAAATAAATAACTAATTTAAATAATAAAAATAAAATGATGGATGTAATGAAATAATTAATTAAAATGGATTTACGCTATTTTAATTCTTATTAATTTATATCCAAATATTTATATTTTATTATTTTTTTAACCATATATAAAATCCATTGTATTCTGTCAAATTATTTTTATTCCCTTTTTTAATCTTTTGAATAAGTATTTTCCTAAAAAAATTTCTAGAGCACGATGTAAATTTTTTTAAAAAAAAAATTGAGAAATTATTAAATTAAAATTAATAGATACTTGTGACTTGCAACAGGGTTAGAAGGCGTGCTCCCATGGTCTCTTTAATTATTTTAATGAAAAACTAAAATGGTCCATACCATGGTTTAAGCCAAGACATTACATGAATTTATGTGGGAAATTAATAATATTGTATCTAACCGAACCATAAATATGAACCCATATATGTATCTGTGTGTGTTATATATATATAGACACACACATATTTTTACAAGAATAAATATACACCCACACATTTATAAGTACCTATATATATATATTTAATCTCATATATATATACATCATGTACATTTACATAATTTTTTTGTCCCAATATAATAATATTAACTATAATTAAAATAATTATCATTTAATAAACCCATCAATGAAATCATTAAAATTTTAAGGAAAAAACCATTAATAATATATAAAAACTAATAAATTAATATTGATTACTCATATGCATTTAATTTTCATAATTTATAATATCAATTGTATTACATTATCTATTAATTAATTACACCCCAACAAAATTTTTCATTATGGAATTTCATTTTCATTTTTTTGTCTTCAAAAAAAATAATAATATTAATAATAAAACAATTTACATTATTTCTAACTACCAAAAAAATACTAATATCCCAAATAAATTAGTTTAGGTTGGATTTGACACAATGTATGATGCTCGAAAAATTTATACCCTACCTAGGGTAAACCTCACAACCTTGAACTATTGGTGGTCTCGTATTTCTCATACAACGCACTGTTTGTGAGAAAATAATTACTTATTATTAAAATAATGGAATAATAAATTAATTTAAAATAAAGAGGGTATTATCACATGAGATTTTTCCAAACACCTGACTTGCATCAATTTTATTCCCAATATAGTGTAAACTAGGAGTTCCAGACCTAACTACGGTCTCATATTTCTCATACAATGCATTGTTTGAGAGTTATTTAATTTTTATGAAATTAAAAAGACACATGTATGAATAAAACCCTTTAATATCTTTATTCTATCAAAGTCGTGGGTCTATTGTTCTCGGAATCCTATGAAGACTCAGAGACTAACTTTGAAATTGTTTCATAGAATATATCAAATACTAAATAATCATTAGAACCTGAATTTAATTTAATTTATTTTAATTTTATTCTAATTAATTTATTTCAATTTATTTAAAAGACATGTTGTGGTGTCAACTATAATAAATAATCAGTTTTGACACTCAGTTTTAAAAGCATCGTGCATAACTAATGGAAAAATTAAATTCCCTTCTCATTTTATTCAGTTCAAAACACAGGATATTACATATCTCATAACTATAATAGGTGAAGAAAAACTACTTGGGTAAACCAATGAAAAGGGGGCCCCAGAATCCAATTTATTTAAATTTCAAATTTAACATCTTTTATATTTATAAAATCGTATCAAGGAATATTTAGGTTATATATGATTTTTCAATTACATGGGTTACCATATCACAATTTATAGAGTGACAATACACATTATAGATTGAAAATTTTCTCCCATATAATTGTAAATAGTATTTTTCATCCAATGTAACCAATGGTGAATGGCCCAAATAAATAAATATTTGTTAGTTAAGGTGCCACCATAAATCGATATTGGAAAACACCATTTAGGTTAATGTTAATATTTTAATTACCAATTGTATATCAAAAGTGTAAGCTTTATTTCTATTTCAATTAGTAACATATAGGAAAAAATGCCAAACATAATACTATAATAATATAATCATGTTATTCCATAAAACATGTTAATAAGATATAATTTATGTTATATAAAAAACCATGATAAATAAATAAAATAAGGTATATCTATTACTGAAATTACATGGAAATTATTATGCATGTAATGTTAATCTCTATGTGACTATATTTATGCATGTAATTATACTTCCATTCCATATTTTTCAAAGTTTTAGATTTTAAAAATCTCATGAATCATTTATATTGTAAGGTATAAAAAATAACTTATGATACAATAATAATAAACAATAACAAAAAAAATATCCAAAATACCATCACACTCTTATTCACATTGTCTTTTACTCATGTGTGGGTTGATCACTCCCACACACAAGTATTTACCATGACATGAAAAATTCTATGTCTACTATCTACCTATTCAAAATACTACCAAAAAAGGAAAATAAACCCTTATTATACAACATTGTAACATACCGACCTAGAAGACACAAAAACGGTGCCCCGATCTGGTAGGTCACATGTCCTCAAGTGTGCCTCCCCATATACTAAAGGATTCTGACTGGTAGTGAGGGATTAATGATAGGATGGTTGGAAGATTATACACTCAAGATAATTTAGCATATAAATTTAATAATAAATACATTAACAAACTACATAATGTAAAAAAAGGTAAAACAGTTGTAGACAATAATAATTGGTAATATCACCAATGTCGAATATACAACTATCCGTGAATGTTTATATGAGACTACATAATGTAATGTAGAAAACAAATACAAGGTTATATAATATATTATAATAGAAATAAACAAAATCCCCAAGAATTAGTCCATGAGAATATTGAGCCACAAATATGTCCTATTCTCTAAAGCTCTAATGTACATGGTTTGTAGAATGAGAATACTTCTAAAGACATGACCTGCAATCACGAGGACTATTCGAGTACCCCTGTGTAATGGAAGACCAAACAGGGTGTCAGATATACATAGTATGACCCTAAATATAGATTTTATGTTATCCATTCTACTAATATAAAATAAATTAGTTTGTCAATATGACATTTTAATATTAAAGAAATAAATTTAATCATGTTTATTCGGGTTCCTCAGAACCACCTGACTGAACATTCCTTCTTTTTCATAGGCTAATAGTATCTCGAACCACTTTCAACCAATATAGATATCATATATATGAAAATATATATCTCTGTGTGTGTGTGTGTCCTAGTGTATGCACATGGGAACATAATGGGGATATCATATGGGTCGAATACAAACATGGACCAAGACAAATTATCTTCTCTGGATTGGGGGAAATATCCTTAAATCTTATAGACAATCAATGTGTTGGTCATTAAACAAGTCGCACAAAGTTTCATAAGGAAAATGAATCCCCAACCAATCCATGGAAATCCAAAAATAAAAATCCCAAGTATCTAACCTAGAGAACAACAATTACCTATCACCATAAGAGTCCGCCCAAGGAAATTATTAAATTGGAATCCCAAATATGACTCTCTGTATGGTATAAAGAAAGTCACACTATGTCCACCCATGATTCACTATATAGGGTACCATGCATTGATTTTGGAATGGTATAACAATATTTCCCACGGAGTCTATCCAATGTAAACTACTATGGGATCATGTATCGCTAATGGGAATAACAATATCAAACATCCTACGAGACTATCCATGGAATTCCAAAAATGAAGTATGAGTATCAATCATGATAAATAAAAAAACAACCATATGCATATTTATCATGAATTCCTAAAAGAAAATACTAGTATGACTATATGTGTAATACAAATCATGAATCATATGAGCATGTCCTTAGAATTATTTATAAAGGAAACCCAAGTATTAATAATGGAATTCATAACTAATTTATTCATTTAAATTTAAATAAATGGAACGTAAATGTTTATAACATGCCACATAACTTGTTGTGTATACATTAAAAGGGCCACACCCATGTACCATTACAAATAAGGGATAACAAAGACTATATTCAAAAATATTCCATCACAAATAAAATATAAAAAGATATTTATCCCTATTTATCATTATAATCATTAAAATATAATTGAAATGTACCTAATCATTCAATATAACCATTCAAAAATCCAATTCATTTCCCCATTTTATTAATGAATAAAAAAAATACTCATATAAGGTATTATTATGAATCCCATTTGAGATCATTATATATATTCATATGGTTCATGTAATTATCGCTAATGTGAGCTATTATATATCACACCTCAAAATGTGTCCATGATTAAACTATGCATTATAAAAACGGTCATGTGAAACCCCACCAATAAAGATAATATAATTAATATGAAGAGGCATAGGTCATAAGAACATATTCATTTCACCAAATGGGGTGGTTTTGGTTGAGGAGAGAATTCTCTCCTAGTGAAATTTAATTCTCAATGAAAACTAAAATTTATTATGGTTGGGTCTATGTAATTAATTCCTTAATTTAATGGAAATTCACAGGAAATCCACCTTGGAATACAAGGATATTTTTTAAAAATGGGATATACCTTAATGAGAGAGATATATATATACAACCCAACTCATACTCAGGATGGTAAAATCATCAAATATCAATATTTAATATGATTCAGTGCAAGATAAAATGAAGAAACAAATGAACAATATGAAAGTATGATGAATTAGTTCTTCCCATGATAACACTTAATATATTGACTGAAACTGAGATGGGAGGAAGCAAGAGTCATAGACTCACAGACACGCTTCCAATGTGATGAACGGTGATCGAATTGGTTTTCATACGAGGGAGATACCATCATGCCCAGGAGGATGAAGAGACCTCCCATGAAGTTTATACTATGATGTGTGGATGGGAGGAGAAGAAAAGGAAAAACCCCATAAAATAAAATAAGGGAAAATATGTAAAGGATCCCTTAATATTTTTCTTATGCTTTGGCTGCACAGTTTTCTAAACCATGCTCCAAATATGAATGGGATACTGTATAGGCATGGGGATTGTGATGTTCATGCCCAGTGTTTTTTAAATAAGGCACAAACAATTCCATCCTCCTCTTTCAAGGATATAAAATAATATTCATGGTCTTAAATCTTGGTATGTATAGTTAGAAAAAACTATGCTACACCTAAACCCTAATAGACTAGCCTCATGGTTTCTCTTGGAGGGTTGAATGGTCTCAGTCAAACTGTAACATCTTCTAATTCATTGAAAGATTATTTTTTCAAAGATCGAGGCACCTAAAACACGAAAAAACACATGATGAACCTCATAGACCTTTTACCATGTTTAATAAAAACAAATCTAAGTGTATCATGGATCATATTTACATTGTGATTCTAATTTCAATTTTTTCTTCATCCACCAAACTGAAAATTCATTTTTCTTAAGAAAATTTCATCGAGTCCAGAAATTGTAGAATTCTACATCATCTCAACATAAAAAATATATTTATGAAAATTTTCATAGAACATAAAAGTCCTCATTATGTAAGGGAACTTATATGAGCCTTCGATATGATCGATACATTAATTCAAATATCACATTAATGTTACACAAAAGAAAAACAATTATGTGATCTGATATTTAACACTAAAGACAACAAATATTAGTGTAATAAAAAGTATAATGTCGTCGGTTCTAGGGAACCAAATACAACATGAAAAAGACATCCAATATACCCTTGATGTTGTTTCACCAAATTTTTTGTAACAAATTTTTTAACTTTTATTCTTGAAATTTATGTAGATATTATTTTACTTGTGCATAAAGATTTGTCTCTATAAATTACCATTGAACTCGACCTTATTCCTGATCTAGATTGCAGAACAGTATTAATATTGTATCCTGCTATTATATTCAAATTCCAGTAGCTCTATAATTTTGAAGTATCAACAAGGTAGATAAACAACAACACTATCTGTAGATATATACTTGGACTCCAATTCATATTTATTACTCTTGCCTCTCTTAGACTTCTATAATATTAGGTATAATAAGGTAGGCCTCAAAATTCATTTTTTCCATTTTTATGTTCTTTCAAAATTGATGCACAAGATAAATTATTCTAAATCACATCTCCTTTATTTAATTTTACATATAAATATATTCTTCATCAACAATGTTTTATTATTCATTTTGTCGTTCCTTCAATACTCTTTGATATTATTCTCAAAATTAGTATCTTTATATTTTTTATCATTATCTCTAAATATATTATGAATTATATTAAATAGAATATATTTTTTATATTTTTAATATTTAAAATTTTTCTTAATGTTATCATTTACTTCCCCATGATTTCATTAAATTAATTTCATATTATTTTTTTGGGAAATCCTGAATAATTTTTTTCAAGTTGAAAACCCTGTATTCTTGGAAGAAAATCAGAAAATATATCATGGAATGGATAAAATACTCACTGTGTGACTTCCATTAATATGATTAAGAACCACATCAAAAAAATAAAACTATATCCCACTAGAGACTTCATTCCCAGAAAAGATTTGTATTGTGTTATTCTTATATATGACATGGATACTTATAAATTTTCAACACATTGAGATAATCATAATCACTATTAATTATGGTTATCTATATTTCTAAAAATAATATCACCATCATTGATATATTTTATTTCCAAAATTATGTCAATTATTTATGCCATTTTTGGAAACTAATATTTTAAAAATAATTGATGTATCATTTCAATTCCATAAATGAAATCATACATTTTATATAATTATCTCTTATGATTCCATACTTTTATGAATTCTTATATAGTAGATCCTTGTTACTATTATGTAAAAAAGTGGTTACTATTAATTTTAAAATCTAATTTTTATTATTTCAGACTACTAGATGAATATTATAAATAGATAAAATGACTCATATATTAGGTCCTATGTACCTATACGATTCTCTATAGACCATTTCCCTTAGCTATTTTTTTTGCCACTACTTGTAAGGAATCTTATAAAATAGCTAAGATGAATATTAAACAATGAGAGTGTCTTCAACACATAAGGGAAAATATTTCCTCGCACAACAAAAATTACTCTTATGAATCCCCTGAATTTCATAACAAATTTGTGGTAAATCACTTAAATATTTAAATGCACATATTTATCCACTCTATATCAACTCATTTATGTTTAAACAAATTTTAATGTTATCATAATAATTATAAAATCAATATATTTAATTGAAAATCCTTTTTTTATAAATAAGCGCCCATTTTTCAGTTTTTCCATGTTGCTTCACTACCTCACTGAAACATTCAAAAACATTATCTTCCCACAAAATTTATCGAATCATTGATTAATATTATTGAATTATAATTAAAGAAAAATAATAATTAGATGATTTACCTATATTCAATCTAGTATTTTTATTTTTTTAATAGAATCTTTTTAAGATGTGCATTATCATCTCTATATATACCCATTTGAAACAATTGTAGACAATGATTATAATTACCATAAATTGTTAGGTTCATTATATAAAACCCAGCTCAAAAAGCATCACACATATAAGGGTTCCTTCCTTGAATCTATCTTCCCAAGACAAAAAAAATGTATAATAATAAAAGAAAAATATCAAATCCCTTTTCCAAAATATAATTGGATCTTCAAACCACATGCCAGGATATATTCTAACTTATGTTCATTATGAAATTCCTATATCACCTGACACTCATTTTTGCATGAATAATGACAAAAATACGTCCCAAATTAATTGTGATCTTCAATTATATTGTATCTATATGTAATTAATGGATCATAATTGTATAAATGAAAGAATAAATTGTACTGAATACACAAATTGTATTGATGAATTTTTATAATATATAAAATGAAATCTCAAAAATAGAGAAATAATTTTCCATCCATATGTGATGTTTTTTAAAATGGGAAAATTAAATCCCATACAAATAAATGTCCATCTAATTTACTTTGTTTTTGTCATTTTTATAAATACTGGATAAATCATAGTGATATAACAAATAATTAAATACCTAACATTTATTGAGTTGTTCAATATGAAACAAGTGTTTATATTTATAGATTAATTTTTTTTGTTAGTATTTAAACCATTGAAAATAATATTTTTTTGAATTATTTTATGGAGATACTCAAAACCTCTATTCCTAGGTTGTACTAAATTTATA
Source organism: Viscum album (assembly GCA_963277665.1). Lineage (NCBI taxonomy): Eukaryota > Viridiplantae > Streptophyta > Magnoliopsida > Santalales > Viscaceae > Viscum > Viscum album. Next base: position 322,150,575 of record OY728165.1, on the reverse strand, counting down.
GTGTTAACTATAGGGATGATATATGTTGACATAACTGAAATAAATTGTTGAAATTATTAAATTATTTCTTAATTTATTAAACATTTGAAAGATTTACATCCATAAGTAAACAATATCCAAGCATCCAATTACAAAATATAAAAATATTATATCTAATGGGGATTGGGTATAAAAAAAAATATGTTATCAATATCACACTCAGTTTTTTTTATATTATGACTGAGTTCATTCAGAATCCCTATCTTTTCTTGGGTTTTTGTTGTGAGAAGTGTTCTGTTTTGATGTGTTTTTTTTCTAATAATTCCATCATGGTTGGTCATTTTTTTATTTGGATGTTTTTTGGAGAAAACATAGAATTTGGGCTTAAAAAGTCTATACACATAGTTTAGCGCACAGTTTGGTAAACTGTACGACCAAACCTAGGTAACTGTGTGAATGTTATAAAACCTATAACATAGGTGGTGCATGTATGTGTGGTTAATTGGGGGGGACTGTGCGGTCGAACCATGTGGTTGCCTCACAGTTACCCCAAAATTTAATAAACTATGTGTCTTATATATACAACACTGCATTGAATTAAAATAAATTGATTTTTGATTTTCCACCTCAAGATTTTTGGATCCAAATCATTCAAAATCACCCCCACATGGTTTTTCTAGACATAGGTATCCATCTCACTATCCTCCCAATCTATTCCTCCTCATCATATGGTGTAGATATATGAAATATTCATTTCGGTGATATTATCTTCAATTTATTTTCCTATCCATTACCAAACTCTTTATTTTTATTTATTTTTCACTCATTTACTCTTCTAACCAGGTCATGATCAAGTTAAGGTATTATTTTAACCTATTTTCTAATGGGGTTTTTGTTCATTGAAGGTTTTCATTCACAGACCAAGGGGTATAAACCCTCATTGTGTAACTTTAGGTGTGCATTTCCTTTACACCTCATTATGAAAATTGTATTCTGTATCATTGATAAATGTAGGTTTTGTAAAATTCTTAATGTCTTGTTTGGAATCTTTTTAAAAATGATGAAATTTATATTTAAGAAAACTTCTATGGGATTTTTATCATTCCTTATCTGCGTATAATGGATGGGAAATACTTACTATGGAATTCGTGGGATCCATTTTTATATTTCCTTGGTTTGGCCCCTTTGTGTTATATTTATTCTATGGAATAAGATCGTTCCATGGGGTGACTTGGGGTGATGCATGTTATTGATTTATTATTATTATTATTAGTATTATATAAAATTGATTGGATGCTCGGCTAGCATCAGTTGACTCACCACCATTATATAATGAGACATGGGAACCTGACATATTGAGATAATTATCAAGGAATGATTTCATCATTGGCTAGTTCACGCACTATCTGGTAGCCCATAATAGGCTGATATATTTGGGTTAATTGTAATGATATTTTTTTCTCGGCATGTCCCGAGTTTGGGAGGCCGAGACTGTTAGGGAATTTTTGATTTCATCGTGTCTAGCATACTACTTGGGATGGGGTCACATGTGTTAGTATGTTCTAGATTATTCTTCATTTATTATGTTCACATATTTTTATTGTCTCTTAGTTTCTATTAGTGATAAATGTGATAATTATATTATTATATCCATTTTCATTTTTATGTGATTACAATGGTTCCTTATGGGGTAATTTTTTTCTGGGAATTTTATGTGTTTACTTTAATATGGTTTATGAAAATTGTTTTAAAAAATTTTGTTATCCCATTTTTATAATCTAAATAAATTATTCATCACATTCCCCATGAAAAGTTTTTAGTGTCCCTAATAGAACGAACATGGATTTGTGAAATTAATAAGGGTAATGGGTTGTACTTTTTATAAGTTAAATGTGTATAAAATCCTAAATTTATATATTTTAGATCAAAAATGATTTTTATTTTTCTTTAATTTTATAGTATGTGAATTGGTAATATATTATTGGGCTAGCATTCTTTGTTTAATACACACACATATAGTTCTTTTCTATTTTTAGTCTTTGGTGCATGTCTCGGCTTGAGTTCAGTCACATCAGGTATCAAGTTTTCTTTTTTGTTTGAGAGTGACCTATGGGGTCACATTTAGATCATTCGGTCATCATTTTAGTTGGTCTTTCAATTCGGATTAGTTTTTTATTCATATCCTTTTATAAATTCTGTTTAGTTTTTTTCATTTATATATATTGTGACTCATGTGAATCTTACGTTGTATAGTTCCTTTGAAACTTTATTGGGTGAAAACATTCCCTTGTTGAACTCTATGGATACCCGACACTAGCTTCTTGTAAGCGGTGATCAGGAATGCCCTTCGGGCCAAGCCATGATCGGCTCGGGTGACCAGTTCGGGGTCGAACAAGGGTAGTTCATGTAAAAATGTTATCAGATGAGGTCATCTCTTTGAGGACCTTTATTTTTTTAGCACACTATGTTTGTGGGTTTTCAGGGAAAATTGATTAGGATTCACGGGACTAGAGAGGTAGGTGTGGGAAGAGTGTCGTGAAATCTTCCTCGTTCTGATCCTAAAGTCTACTTTTGATAGTTTCTAGCTCTTTATGGTTATTTTGTTGATTAGGATACAATAAAAGTGAGTTGGGATGGTGGTCTCCATGAGCTCATAGGGTCCAGAAATCCATGTGGGGTTGTAGACAAGGCCCTAGAAGCCTCTCCATGTTGTTGGAGTGTTTTTCTTATAGCCTCCAACAATATGGACAATTCCCCTACTTATGGAAGATACCCTTGTGAGTCTCTTATTTTCTCCATTGAATTCTATAAATTGTTTAAAAAAAACAATTGTTTTGGAATTTTGTAAATGGTTTATTCATAATTAACCTTGTGAAAGACATGATAAATATGAGTTTTTATAAACTAACCTCATGGGGGTAAAATTTTAATTTTTTAACAGAATTGGGATCTATTATTTAAAATAGGGTGTTTATGGAAATTAGACGTTCATTTTTGACGTAGTTTTAAATGAAAAGGATTTGGTTTTTAATTAAATGTTTTTGATGAAATAATATCTACTGAGATGTTAGAAAAATACTTTGAATTAAATAAAAAGGATTTTGATTGAAATTAATTGGATTTTATTTTCAATTATCTAAAAATTGTCTGATGCGTGAATCAGAAAATGCTTTTGACATGGTGGTTAGTGACCCTTTGGATGGTTCATGATTTTTGAATAGGGTTGATTGATTTGTTTTTTTAAAATTTGGATGTTTTATTTTAGACTTTAGTGTTGATGTGGGTTCTCAAAAGTGGTGTGGTATATGGGAATTTGAATGGATTCTCGATATGGTATGGTGGATGGGTTCCTGAGGTGACATGGAAACATGCATGTGAGTGAGAATCTAAGTAATTCTAAGGGTGAGTGTTCAATCCACCAAGGTTTGTTTAAATTAAATATGTTTTAAAAAATGAATGTTTTTGTTATTATAATGGAAAATTTTACTACCTTCAAATATTTTCACTTATGGGGAGTTTGTTCTTCTTTTAGTATTTATTGAGATAGCCGTGATTATGTTCTTGGTTTTTCCTTGTCTATCATTTGTACCAATAGAGAATTGATGGGTAATCATGGTGTCGCTACAGGTGATTCCCCATTAACATGATTTCTATTTGATCAACATAAGGATTTTTTTTGTTTTGGAAGCTATATCCACCACTCTTTTATCATCATGTTGATCCTCTTATAGTGGAATAGTGGATGAGAAAGATTGAAATTAACTTTAACCTTGCTGAGTTGCCTTAGTCATTGAAGGTTATGTTTGAAACCTTCATGCTTGAAGGTTCACCATTTAAGTGGGGGAAGTCAGTGTCTTGGAACAAGCCCCATGAAGATCTTTCTTAAATTTCTTCAAGTATTTATTCATTCGTCGGTATTTCTCTCATAAAGAATGGGTGAAAAGGGGGATAATGATGGGTTGTTTGTAGTAGATTTATAGATAAGTGTTAGAGTATTTATATTTTTTTGTAGATGTAATACCCTATTATATAGGGAATTCTACAAATTAGTTCATGATGTCTCAACATTTCGAGGATATGCTTCACTCCAACCTGTTGTCGAATGTGTCAGAATTCAACATCATTTAGTTTGCCGATGTGGTGAGGAAAGAATTTCATTTTGTAGTGAGGATGATGGGTGTTCCTATGGTGCCCCCCCCCCCCTCTCCTCCATTAATTCGTATGAGTAGTGGTTTGAATTATGGTACGGAGATGAGAAATCGGTTAAATGTTGATGGAGCGGGTCACAGAATCAAAATCTATCTGAATATTTCATTAACCCCCTTAGGTAAATAGATCTTTGTGTGTCACCAGTGTGTCCAGTCGGGTCACAAGAATCCATCATGTTCAAATTCTCTTATGTCCTCCAAGGCTTTGGAATCCGGAGTCACCAGTAGTGGTATTGTCAGCGTGTCTCTCAAAAGCATCATGGGTGAAATATTCAATAGTGTTATGTTGTTTAAAATCTAATTAAAGTACCTCTTTTTAATATTCCTTCCATTGTAGGAGAGCTTTTGACCTAATGGTTCTACTGATGGTGTTCCAGTTTTTTGAATGTAATGGATATTGTGAATGTCATTATGAACTCCTATTTTTAGTGTATGTTTGGATTTTATTTCTAGGCTTACATTATTTTTAATTTAATCAAATTGGGTGGGATTATCAACTATTGATTGTGAAATATTATATTTTTATTCTAGCTGGTCTCTAGCCATCGGTATTATAGTGAAGTTGGTGCATTGTCAGGAATCTTTGTAGTGTCGACCAGCCATGTGAATCAGTTGTGTTCTTGCTTTTTATTAATCCCTTGATGTAGAAGGGTGGTTGGTTTTTGGGATTGGTTATAGTGATCCAATCATTGGGCCCCCTTTCTCCCCTCCCATTGTAGTGGGGGTATTTTTGGTTTGTGAGGGTTATTATGGATCATATTTTTACCCTCCATTCTCATGTGGGTAGTTTCAATGTTATTTTTTCATTTTTATTGGGATGGGATGATAGGTCAAAATAAGGGAGCCATGGTTGGCCTGTGTTGAAGGCCTGATCTATAGTTCATGTTAAATTCTCATTTGGTCATTTCTTGTGGGTTATTAATTGTGTGGAGACCCACCACATGCCTCAATATGCATTTCTCTAAGAAGTTTTTTAGTGGTTGTTTTTTTCACAACGGGGATTCCATTCCAACCTCCCTTAAAATTATTAGGATTTCATAAATTTTTTTGGTTTGGGTTGTCATTTGTATCTTTGGGAGAATTCCCAATAATATTGTTCTTGGTTTGGTTGTATATGTAATGGCTAGATCCTTCCATTTATTCCCATGATGTAGTTATAGGTTATTGTTTTGTTTCAAGAAAAAGGATTATGTTCTATTTTTAGTTATTGAAATATTAATGGTTTGAGATGATTGATCATGTTAATATGGAATCCTTACACATTGATCAATCAACTATAATATGGTATGGATTTCTGGGGGCTGAAATCATTAAGGGTGGGGAGAATTGTCACACCCTATTTTTCTATTCCTACCTCATGTTCTAATTCATTGGAAATACTAGAATTTTATATGGTTATTGGTGTAAATATTGTTGAGTTTTTAAGTGTTTTCGGTGTCTATTATTTCTCTCATGGTTGATCCTTGGTTCTTTTGGGATATTTGGGATAACAATTGCATTTTTTTAAAAGGACCATGTGCATGGTTTGACACATGGTGGGATAAACCATGAGGCCATACACAGATAACCATGCAGCTGATATAAAACCTACCACATGGTTGGGTAATGTCCATTCATTTGATGAGGGTGACAATACGGTCGTTCCCCATGTCTTCTACATGGTTACCTCATGGTTTTATGAACAGTCTGGAACTACCTAGAATTAAAAAAATGGTATTTTATAAGTTTTCCACTTCATGATTTTGGGATCCAAATCATCCTAAATCTCCCCCACCTATTTTATCCACACCTGAGGATCCCTCTCCCTTGCCTCCAAATCCACTCCTCCTACTACTTTGGTATAGATCTAAGAGAAATACATGGTGTGGCTAGTTTCTTTATGTTAATTTCTTCTCCATTCTCCCCCCTCTTCATTTTTTTCTTTTTTCATATATTTCCTCTTCACCCATGGTCATTATTTACCAAATACACTATTTTAACATGTATTATTAGGGGGTTTTTTTTTCAATGTTTTCTTCGTAGACCTAATTTTTTGCAACCATCATGGAGTTATTTTGGATGTGTTTTTTCATTTAGCCATGGATTTAACGTAGGTTATCCCATACACATGCCTTTTTAAATTTAAGTTTCATATTATTCTTTTAGTTTTTACCTTATATATATTATAAGTGTTTTTATTCAACCATTGGCTTAATTAATCAGTGTGAAAAAGGTAGTTCATACCTTATTTTCAAAAAAATATCCTTATTTTGTTAAAAATGTGCACACCACTTGTTTGATAAAATGACCTGTTATATTTTTCATGTGTTTTTAATTATTTATAAAATTTTTTGGCATCTTGAAACAATTTATGGCATGAAATTTGTGTTTTATGCCTTATTGGTCATTAAATTGAAATTATATTGTTAAATATTGCATGCCTTAAGTTCAGTAAATTGCACGGTTGGATTTTATGGGTTGATTGTGATATAAAATGGTTCTTTTGGATTAATAAATATATTCTAAAAATGAAAAATAATATTTGGGGTGCATTTTATAGTTTCTCATGTGGGTTTTGTTTTTATAATGAAATGAGATTTGGTTTTTAAGGTGTTTTGGCAAGTGTTGTCGATGAACGGCCCATTTAGAATTTTTATATAAATGGGTTTTCATTGAATGAGTAATATGATTATTTCAATGGAGTTTAAAAATGTTTATATATGTAATATGGTATACATTTTTTTATTAAAAGTGGATTTTTTATCATTGAGAAATTTTAGTTTGGTAAAATGCCTAAAATACCATTTCAAAAATTTGTTAAAATGAGGAAAGTGTTCATTATGAAAATCATCATGGGATGTTTCTCATGCCTTGTCAGTGTATAATGGATGGTATTTCCTAGATTTGTATTCCTTATGATCCATTAACAATGTTTCTAAATTTAGACACTTTTTTGTTCTATTTATTCTATGGCATAAGATCAGTCCTTAGGTTGGCTCAACTTGATGCATGTTGTTAGTTTATTATTATTATATATACTTGTGATTTTATGCTCGGCTATCATTGGTGGGATCACCCCCTTTTTATACATGAAACATGGGAAACTTGAATATTGAGATAATTTTTTAATAATGATTATGACACTGGGTAGTTTAGATACTAGACAATGGCCCATATTAGGTTGAAATATTTGGGTTTATTACTATGCAATTTTCCCCTTGGCATATCCTGAGTTTGGGAAGACGAGAGTGTTAGGACGTTTTTTATATAATCATATGTTTCATGCTACCACGTATGGGGTCTATTGTATTATTTTGTTCTATATTATTCATTATCTCCTAGGTTCGCATATGTCTATTGGATCGTAGTTTCTTATAGTGATGACTACAATAATTATTTGATTATTTCCATTTCCCTAGTGATACGATTACTGTAAAACCTTATTGTGTAATGATCTTCATAGAAAGTGTTGTTTTGATTTTATTAAGGCATTTAATTTTTTTAATTTTTTTTAACCACTTCATTTATTATGGGAAATTTAGACAACACTCTCTCCATGAACATGCTTTGGTATCAAAATTGGAATGAACTTCATTTTTTGAAACAAACAAGGGAAATGGGTTGAACTTGTTTTATTAAAATTTGAAGAAAATCATATTTTTATATTTTTTAGTTCAAATTTTGAATTGATGTTTCTTTTGTTTTAAATTTAGTAAATTGGGAATAGAAAATCCGGCTAGCCTAATGGTTTTAATTATAATTCCTATAGTTTTTTCAATTTTTAGCCTTTGGTTCATGTTTAATCTTTAGTTCGGTCTCTTCAGGAAAAAGTTGATCTTTGTGTTGGAGAGTGGCCCTTATGGTCACATGTAGATCATGTGGAAATCTTTTCAGTTGGTATTTCTATTTGTATTGGTTCTATTTTCATATCCCTATATAAATTATGTTCTTTTTAGTTCATTTATGTATATATTGGGATGCATGTTCCCCTTTCAATGTCAAGTTACATTGTATATTTATTGTCTTAAATTGTTCTCTTTTTGTACTCTATTGGTGGTCGAAACTAGTTTATAACCTGTGAAGGATGGGTTTTCCCTTAAGGCATTGCTACAGATCGACTCGGGTGACAGGTTTAGGGTCATCCTGGGTTGGTTAATGATAATCATTAATGAATATGTGATGTAAGGAAAGAATATAAAATAATATTTCAATTTATTTAATGTGAGACATAACAATATAAAATTAATGGGATGTCTTCATATGATTCATTCTCAAGGTTATAAACCAATACTCTTAATAAGTAAATTTGGTATCCTTTAACAATTCCTTATATAAAGAATTTATTTGAAAATTTCAATGATGAAAAAATATTTAGATGGTATAATGATGAGTGAGTATGTAATGGAAACCAATGTAACAATAGTAATATACCATAATGGATGATATTAGGTAAATAATTTTTTAATTTTGGAAATGAATTTAGAAATCACATTGTGGGATAATGTTTAGATTGAAAAAATCAATATCATAGTCTTATTTGTTAATTAAATTCATTTTTTATTATGTTATTAGTTTGTTATGTGTCCTCATATATATACATGAATAAAATATATTCTAGGATGATTTTTATTTTTATTAGATCAAAATATTTTATAAATAACATTTATGTTTATGTGTCACCACTGATTGATGATTTTAAATTTTTAAAGGAGGAACATGTTAATGTTTTTATTCATAAATTAATGTGAATTTTATTTTCTATGATCTGGTAATTATCAATATAAATGGATTTCCTCTATAAAAAATTTATCTAAATACATTGATAAGTATCAAAATATTATTCAATTAGTGATGAAGTCACTTTATATCATAAATTTCAGAAAGGTAGAATGATAATGTACATGGGTCATGAAATATTGATTGTATCACCCTTATCGATGATTAAAATAGACATTCAATGGTTTAAGAAAGAATTATATTCCCCCAAATGTTTTTCAACTGAGTAATATTATTACCAGGTTAAAAAAATTAATTTCAAATTTTCGAAGACATAAATATATCTTCATCAAAAATATAAATGGAAGAATTAATCTATAATATTCAATCAAAATTATTGTATATTTTTAACAGTTAAAACATAACATTGATGTTATGCTTGTTGAGATAAATATATATGAAAATTGATTGGGACATTGATAGATATATAAGAAAATTAGAAAAATAATGCATGATTGGAATTAATATTTTCTAGAATAATTTTGTTGTTAGGTCCCAATATGAAAGGGAAAAAACACAATTAGCACTATAATATCACATGTAAACCAAGGGTGAAAAATTAATTTAGATGACTTTATAAATGGTATTAAAGAACCAATTGAGAAATTTTTAAAATGTAAAAATATTTAAGTAATTGAATTATTTTTAGTTAATAGGGATGAAATCTCATGGATGTGATGTACTGATGAAATAACTATTACTTATTACACTATTTTTAATATTTCTGATGCCTTTTAGATAGCATGTCATCAAGTGGAATTATTTTCTATTTCCATTTATAGAAATTTCATTGATCCAAATTTGATGAATATATTTGATAATAAAAAAAATTATACCTTTTCAATTATTGATGTATTTCCGACCATCATTTTTGGATTTAATAGTAAAATGATGATTTCCTTGGTGTGAGTGACAATAATATATACCTTTTATATTTATATTTGATGTATTTTTTTCAGTGACATATTATAATTCTAAAAGTAATTTTAAAAAATATTAATCAATTAAAACAATCAATTGTTCATAAATAAATATCGGAGGAGGTTTCTGTGTTTTGTACTATCTAATTTTATGATGTAGATAATGTTGGAATCCCAATTTATCTAGTAGTCAAGAGTGATGTATGAGGATTTTTGGATTAAAAATAAATTTATTTACACATGATGTGTTGATATAGATTCATATATACATTATAACAAACACAGGTGAGGTTAAACCATATATATCATCAAATAATGTTGGGTAAAAGGTATACTATTTATAAAAAATGAATATCAGTAGATTAATATGCCTAAAAATACTTTTTTTCAATCTTTTAGATGAATGTAGACATTAACTCACATAAATCATAAACTGTTAATTGTTAATATGGGTATCATGTATTAATGGGATATTATAGTCATGGTTTTACATTAATGGTTACATATTTTACAAATAAATATATAAACAAGAGTATAATTATGGATAAAAAAGTAACATTTGTTCATAAAAAATTAATTTTTCACATTGAAAATATAAAAACTCAATTTTTATTTTAACAGTATATTTTACAATTGTTGAAGATAGATGGAAAATTGATTATTCTATTTTTTGAGTAGTATCATTTAACTTTTATTAGGATAATAGTAACATTTCTATAAAATATACTTTTAATATATTTACTCTTATTTATCTGAAATGATTTGGTTTCCAAGAGGAACCATTTGTCATTGAGATACATGTGATGTAGATATTTTATGTTATTCACCAATTTAATGACCAGTGGTATATCATTTATAGGGAAAATAATCCATTTGTGTGATGAGGATTTTGATGATATTTTGGTTTCATATGATATTTGTTCATGTATAGCATGATTACTTAAGGATAAAAATGATTGAAATGTGTGTATATTTTGTGTTTTACAAAATGATCACATTTAAGGGATATGGGATACCACACTATTACTTTCCTAAATATTAAGGATAATTTTTTTTGAAACATACCAATGTAAAAAATGATTTTTTTACATGGATATTTACTTTATTATAAATTGACCATTTGCAATTTTTTTAATTTTAAAATTCAATTATTTCAACTTCATATTTTGTGGCTAAAATGCCTTAAATTTTTTTGTTGTTGGGACTATTTCTTTACCTATGTATTTTTTAGGTATTCATTTTTCTTCTTCTATATTATTATCAATATATATAATTTTCTTTATATTATAAATATTCAAAAAATTTACACATAACAATTATTTATTTTTAATAAAATATGAGTACATAGAAATAAAAAAAAAATTAGATGTTGTTATTTTTTATCTCCTTTTTTATAAATTATTAAATTAATTTTTATAATCAATACATTTTTCAAGTTGATGAAACCTGATATCATTTTTTTCATGACCATTTCAGTGATTTCATTATTTTTTGGTAGGGTAATTTCTTTAACTATATTAGTTAATAGAATAGATATAATTTTGATTCTATTATATCTAACTAAATAATCATCCAATTATGAAAAATTGTATATGTAAATATAATTACACATTCATATATATTGATCTTTTTTATTTTTTTTATTTTAATATTAATCGGTTTTATTTACACATTTTTTCTTGAATAAGCCCAACATCAATTTTTTATCCAACTATTTATTCATATTCATCATGTTCAGGTATCGTGTTTTCTTCAACACTGTTAATTAATAAAATAGATATCATTTTCGTTATATTATGAAATATATAGTTTCATATGGTAATAATAATATAAATCAAATCAAATAATGGTACATAAAATGTCATTAAAGTATATTATATCTATTTAAATGATATAAATACAAGTAGAGGAAGATTTAATGAGTTATGTGTATTTTTCTACATATAATTATTTAAAATATAATTAAATTACTTAATGAAATTAAAATAATGTTTTTTATAGTTATTTTTCCTCTATTATTATTCTTTAGAGGAGAAGATACACAATGCCAGTAGTCATGAAATTACTCCATTATTAAAACCAACACTATTTATTTGGGAGAAGTTGGTCCTAATTAAATTTTATGATAAAAATAACATTGTAAAACTATATGTGATGTGTTTTATGGTTTTTATGTAATGCCTCTAACCTATATTCCCAGAGTTGGTTTATTATTTTAATAAATTGTCATGATTACAAGGAATAAAGCTCCAAAAGACCAACTAGTTTATCAGTCTTGGAATATAGATTACATACATGGAAGTTACATTACACTTTCTAACATACAACAAAAAATAATCCTTTGATAACTCCATTGTTCCCTTAGCTTAACCCTATATCTCAAACATAAAACACTTCTTGGGATCCTAGGAAAATAAAACATAAGAAAGGGGTGAGCTCAGATTCTTGGTAAGGGTAAATAATTTAGCGTAAGATAACATAAACTATAGGCATTATGAATAATTGAAAACACATGCCTTTACAAATAATAAACATGAACACGTTATGGAAGAAATATGAGCTGATTAAATAATACCATAATAAAACATATTCATGGGTATTCTACTAGTCGAATAACCACATGAACCATCAATATTATTTTCATATTGAGGGAATGTATAATTACATACATTCTAAAACATTTTTTCCAGGCCTCGGCCAAGATGTATTAAAATGATTAAGGCCTCAGCCAAAACCATATATCAAATTGAGAAAGGCCTTGGCCAATTCCATGTACAATAGTTTCCTAATACTAATCGATTCATCGAAGAGCTATAGCGGGCTCCACCCGTCACAAACTAGGTCTAATAAATTCCTCATATGAAAAGGATTAAACATAACATAAATATTCGTATTAGAACTAGCATAAGAAATGTCAATAACTTAACCATAAACAATGAATGGTATAAAAATAACACATCCACATTCAAACATATCATAAAAACTTCAAAAACATAATGAAGATTTGTATCATAATAAATCAAATTCAAACAAGTTTAAATCCATCAAAGGATGTTGACATAGATGAAAATTATTGGTAATACTCTAAAAGAAATATACCTTTTCATGAAAACATTTAAAAGTCACAAAATTTAAAAAGGAAAACGTATAAATACATTTTTGATTTATAGTGTCCCATACCACTTTGAATCTTTTGAATGGAATTAACATTTTGAAAACATACATGTCTGTGTAAAAAATCCTTAAAAATCCATTTTTAAAAACATGGACATTAATGAGAATGATTTTGAAGAATAAATATTTAAAAATTTTAAAATTAAGTTTTAATAAATGATTCTCTTAAAAAAGTCCCTTTTAAAACTCTTTTATGAAAAATGGTCATGGATAATAAATATGTCCTAGTAAAAACTTACCCACGAATAATCTCGAATAACATTGAGATTGGGAAGTTAACCATTACCTTGCACTTTCCTTTGGTTGAGGGTACGTTTAACCTCTTTTATAATGACCATAGTATATTATTAAATTATAACAAAACCATATTCATATTTATTATATCATAAATGATTCATTTATGACAATATAATTCCCATTTCATAATTATTTCCATGTTAAATTAATATTTTGGGTAATAATCACTTTCTTTACCATATGTGTTTTAACCAGTTATTCTTGATCGTATCGTTTAGATCATGATTTAAATGATTCCAGAATATAATATTTGATTTATATATCTTATATATTTATAATATAAATATTTATAATATATGTATATATGAAATGGAAGGCACTGTTTATTGAGACAGTAGGTTGTACGTGTGCATAAACGTTCTTTCCGTTTTCACATTGTATTGAACAGAAGTAAGTGAATTAGATATATGTAAGTACATACATACATACATACATACATAAATATATATATATATATCTTCAGTAGCATTATTATGTCATATATTTCATACTTATTAATAATATATATTTTTATAATCATCGTTGAACGGTGAACATGGAAATTAATCTTATCGCGTCGTGGAGACGGTAATCCATACGTACGCACGAGCGACAATATCATTATTTTGATATTAAAATCATCTATAATTGGATGGTATATCATATATACAGAATCATTAACATATTATATTTATTATTTAGATCAATTATAAATCATTATTATACCCATCCAATATAATAACTTATTGAATAACAACTACACCACGACGTAGAGACTGTAAGTCGTACATACGCACTTATTGTGACTTTTCATTCATATGATTGATAGAATAATGAATATGGTTGTAACATATTTATAATAACATCACAGTATATAAAAGATACTGGATTTATTGTTTTACAATGGAAACAACAGGGAATGAAGAAGTGGAAGAAGAAAAGAACTTGAAAGAGGTGATGAAATATTTACCTATTCTTCAGATTCTTTCCTTTTGATTTGATCAAAAAGGATCCATAGGTTACCTTTCTGACCAAAGGAAGGCCTTTAGTATTAAGTGAGGATATTTTAGAGGATATTTGGGTAGGGTTTGGCCAAGCCAAATGACTTTTGAGGTGTTATTTTGAGAGAAGGGGAAGTTCCCTTTTATAAGAGGGGTGAGGGTCACTTTAGGAAAAGAGTAAAGTATTAATTTATTATACAATAATATTTTGTTTATAATGGCTCCAAATGAAATTATTTATAGTATTAGTTGGTTATGAGTCGAAATAATCTCAACTAATAGGTTTTAGGCAATTTTAGGTTACCATTTTAACCATATATTTTAGATTTAACTCTTTGTTAAATATTTTAACTTTTACCGTGTCTTCTTGTATTCTTACACTATATGGTTAATAAACATATTTTAGACATCAAATAGAACCTAAATTGGTCCATTAATAACATATATAACATTATTTAATCCCTTTGGAAGAACTATAAATTTATAGGAATATTATATCCACCAATAATATAGTATTTGTTTTAAAAATTAATTTATGTCAATTTTGATACTAGTTGGTATTTTGTTTCTGTGAAAGTCATAAAAACCTTATCACTTAGAAAAAAAATTATCTAATCAACCCTAACATTTAATATTAAGATATAAAATTAGTGTAATTTATAAGAAGTCTAATATTACATTTATTTTTATTTTTATAATATCAATTATTTTAATCTTTCATTAACAAGGTAATCACTACATCATCATTGTGTCATACATAAATTGAATTATTTAATGTCTCAAAATTATAAATAAAATACAATTATTTATGAAATATCTTTATCTTTCTAATAAATATTTATATTTGAATTTCTATTATGTAAAACCCTATATTAAAATGTTTTAGTCAAGAAAACATGAATTTAACACTTTTCACTCTTCCTCAAATTAAATAATAATAAATGTCATAATATAATCCAAGTGGACCTAAAGGGTCATATTTTATTCATAAGGTGGTTTTTGGCCAAATTAAACTTATCCCGTAGAATTAGGACATGTGTTAGGGTAATAATAATATCATTTTTACCTTTAATTACCCTATTTACTTTTAACTATGGTAATAAAAGTCAAAATTTACTATTCAACAAAAATTATTTTTATGTTATTGAACCAAATTTTAATTATTGATATCATTTGTGTCTCGCAAATTTCTGAAATTAAATTCACAAAAGCGGTAAAATTATGTTTTATGAAAATTTGCAAATGCTCCTAAGAGGTGGATAAAAGATGCTAAAAAGTTCAATAAAGTTTTTATATATCTAAAATTATTTTAAAATGACTCCAATGAATGACATTAAACTTATATAGGTATTATGTATATATTTTTACCTAAAATAATTTTAAATAAAGTAAATAATTATTTAAATAAAAATTCGGTTTTAAAAAATAACATAGTGTTTTTCACAATACATCAAAAATAGAAAGTTTTCATAAAAATACCAAAAATTCACCCTAAGATAATTTTGATATTATAAAATCAAAAATGAAGTCTATTTTACCAAATTCAAAATATATAAGTTTCATTTATTAATATAAAATTAATTCCCATTATCAAAACCAAAAAAAAATGTGTTTTTAAAAAAGTAAAAACTATCAGAAGATTGAAATGTGTTTATGTCAAATTTAAATGTGAAATTACTTATAATGGCCAAAATTTTATTAAATGATAAAAATATAATCTAATTATATGTCCAAATCATTCAAATGTATAATTGAACACTATAAATTATTTTGATTAAAAGAGTTGTTTTCAGTTAAAATTTAGTAATTTTCACTATTCACCCAAATATGAAAGTTATTAGAAAAACACCAAAAGATTTATCAAAACTAAATTTTTATGTCTCAATTATAAATAAAAATTTTATTTTTTCAACTTTAATATATAAAAATGTAATATTTTGGATTTAAAAAGTTTTTCCATTAAAAGGTCTTAATATTGCATCATGTGAAAAATCCTTCTTTTATCTGAAAAAAATGAATTTGTTCTTATATTATGTCTAAGAAACACATAATATATATTATAAAATTATATAGAGTTTATATGATTCAAAATGTAGTTAATACTATTTATAATCACTTTTTTTTAATGGCTAGTTTGGTAATGTTGTGGTGCGCTCGAACTTAGTGTTGCGTGTAGTGAAATCTATTAAATTAATTTAAATAGATAACGTACTATGAGATCTTGGGGTGTTACATTCTCCCCTCCTACAATAAATTTCATCCTCGTAATTTGAACTTATTCTTCAAAAATAAAAGTTAAAATAGATAAATACCTTTGTGGAAAACCCACATCGTAAATTGGGTTAATAAACTTTACTCTTAATAAGAGGGAAAGGGAAATGAAAAAGTCACCACAAAATTATGATCTACATTAAGATAACATTAGTGGAAATTACAGAAACATAATAGGAGGAAAGCGTAAATATTTATAGGGATTGAATGATGTCATCAATCATAAACAAATGTAAAATTGAGGGCCTCAAATCCATCAATCTATGATGATTTAAAATATCATTAGTTCAACAAAACATAAGGTATTAGGATAACAAATTTTTGGTTTTAATATCCCTTACCTAATGTTTATGAATTAATTTATTCATATAATAAGAGGAAAAAAATATATTTGAAAAGTAGAGTTTCATCCTTCAAATAATTCCTACCAGAAACTCATCTTTCCCTCAAAAGATAATAGAATTCAAAAATATTATTTTTATCCTAATCGTATAGGGTTCCAAAAATATTGAAATTATAATTCCTTTGTAAAACTATTTAAAAAACTACATTATACAAACCAGGACATTATGTATGCGAGTGGTAGGTGATCCACCTTTTTTTCCCTTTGGTTGCGGGTTCAAATCTCGCGGCCTTGCCGGACGTGACAGGTTGTCGCCCGACCTCCGGGTTGTCCTTTTTATGACTATCCAAAAATAATCTCAAGAAATTATTTATCCTTAACTATAGTATCCAATGTCAAACTTAATCTATTCCAACCTTTAGACTTATCAAAAATACTTCTGTCTAAACTCAAAGTCCAAAATTTATAAGGTAAACACAATGAAGATTATTTTTTCCGCGTAATAACATGTGAATAACTTCATCATGTATTCTTTTAAAACACGGTAACACTCTGAATTACCATAAAACCATATTGATTACATTCATGCTCCTATATTCTTTATAGAATACTAGATATATTTCTTATATCCAAAAAATTTGGATATTCCAATAATTATGGAATAAACAAACTATTAATTAGTTCCATGTAAGGCAATAATATCCAATATATTTTATCCAAATCAACCATCTATTAATCCAAAATCACTACCTCATTATCAGGACCATATTAAGGATTACCTTTCCTTCAACCATGTATTTTCAAAAATGTGTATCTTACTATTAATTCACTTTTCTTATAACCATATAATCTCAAATCCTCAATAAAATAGTACTAAAGTACAATCCTTTCTTATCTCTATAATTCATATAATGAGTATATTGTTGATACAACACTCAGATGAAATAATTCTATAATAAAAACATAACAACACTAGTCATTCCTCTTCATCTGAGGTAGTATCATTACTAGATTATTATCCAATAGCATCATTTGTGGTATACTCTAATGACTGGGACATTGATTCGTGTAGTGTCACAATGCCTTGTATATAAATCATTTTACATTTGATGAATTTTTCTTACCCTTGCAATCACATACTTGGTGTCATTTTTCTCCGCACTTATAACAAACTCTCATTCCCTTCAAGCATTTACCAAGCTGATTCTTTCCCCAGTTATCACATTAGGAAAAATTATTCTTTCCATTATTCCCTTTATATATTTTTTCTCTGCCATCCTTTTCGTCTTTTACTTCCCTTCAAAGCCATAAGACTCAAATTATTCTTTACTTGTCTTATTAAAACATGATATTATTTCTTCATATGTTGAGAATACATGTGAGACTATTTCCCTTCTAAATTTTGGCTTAATACCCTGAATGATATGGTCTTTCTTACTCTTTGGATCAAATGTATTGTTTGAGTTCTGATTCCTTCTACTGGGCACCATTTCTATAATATTTCATACACTTGGTCAGTTAATAAATCACAATGAATAATTTCAAACATGTAAAATACCTAACGTAAATTGAATAGTTTATAGATATAATCTGTAATCATAAAAATATTTTTTTGAGGAGATATATACTCATAAATAATTCATAATGATTTGTAAAGAAAATGATAATTATCCTAAGCATATACCCCAGGAGTGTTGTAACCAAGAGTGCTGCAATGCTCATTGTCATGCACCAGTTCTTGTTCGAGTTTAGCTCAAAGTGGTGTTTTCGTGTTTTAACCCAAGGTATATATGTGCCAGAGCCACCTCTACCTGCTCATATCGAGACAGGGATGTATTTTCTTAGAAAACTTACAAAATCTCTACATTACCAAAATTCTAGTAAGTTCTTCTATACTAATCATCTATGTCTATCTTAGGGTAAAGTGCTCTAATTAGAGTTTGTCTAAATCTAGTTAACAAGCTTATTGCTAAAATCCTCTGATACCAACTGTAACGCCCCGACCCAAGATTCCTAGAGTCAGGGCATTATTTTAATACATTGGCCTGATTACAAGGAATCAAGTCCCAAAAGACCAATTAGTTATGCAATCTTGGAAAATAGATTACATACATGAATGATACATTACAATTTCTAACATACAAAAAAAAATAATCCTTTGAGAACGCCATTCTTTCCTTAGCTTAACCATGCATCTCAAACATAAAACACTTCTTCGGATCATGGGAAAATAAAACATAAGAAAGTGGTGAGCTCCAATTCTTAGTAAGGGTAACAAATTTAGACGAATATAACGTAAACAATAGGCATGGTGGATAATTGAAAACACATGCCTTTAAAAATAATAAAGAAGAACACTTTATGGAAGAAATATGATCTGATTAAATAATTCCATAATGAAACATAGTCATGGGTATTCTACTAGCTGAATAACCACATAAACCATTAATATTATTTTCATAATGAGGGATTGTATAATTCTAGACATTCTGAAACATTTTGTCAAGGCCTTGACCAAGATGTCTAAAAATGATTAAGGCCTCATCCAAACCAATATATCAAATTGGGAAAGGCCTCGGTCAATTCCTCGTCTAATTGTCTCATGAGACCTACTGATGCATCGAGGAGCTATAGCAGGCTCCACCCATCACTTACTATGTCTAATACATTCCTCATATGAAAAGGATGAAACATAACATAAACATTTGTATTAGAACTAGCATACTCAAAGACAATACTTTATACATAAACCATGAATAGTATCAAAATAACACATCCACATTCAAACATATCACAAAACCTTCAATAAAATATGGAATATTTGTATCATAACAAATCAAATTCAAACAAGTTTAAAATCCATCAAAATAAGTTGACATATATGAAAATTATTTGTAAAACTCTTTGAGAGAAATATCCCTTTTTCATTAAAACATTTAAAAGTCACAAAATTTAAAATGGAAGACATTTAAAGAAAATTTTGAATCAAATTTTCCCATTCAACATTGATACTTTTTAATGGAATTAAAATTCTAAAAACATCTATGTCCATATAAATAAATCTCTAAAAAGCCATTTTGAGAACATGGTCATAAATGAGAATGATTTAGAAGAATAAATATTTAAAACATCTAAAATTATGTTTTAATAAAATATTTATTTAAAAGAATCACATTGAAAACTCTATTATGAAACATGGACATGGATAATAAAAATGTCCCAGTAAAAACTTACCCATAAACAATCTCGAATAATAATGAGATTGAGGAATTAACCCTTACCTTAAACTTTCCATTAGTCGAGGGTACATTTAACGTCTTGTATAATGACTATAGTATGTTATTAAATTATACCAGAACCATATTCATATTTATTATATCATACGTGATTCATTTATGACTTTATAATACTCATTTAATAATGATTTCCATGTTAAATAAACATTTTGGGTAATAATTTCTTTCTTTGTCGTATGTGTTTGAACTTGTTATTCTTGATCGTATCATTTAGATCATGATTTAAATTATTACATAATATAAAACTTGATTTATATATCATATATATTTAAATATAAATATTTATAATAGATGTATATATGAAATGGAAGGCACCGTTTATGGAGATGGTTGGCCGAACGTACGCATAAACGTTGTTTCCGTTTTCACATCGTATTGAACGGAAGTAAGTGAATAAGATATATGTAAGTAAATACATACATACATACATACATATATATATATATATTCAGTAGAATTATTATTTCATATATTTTATCCTTATTAATAATATATATTTTTATAATCATCGTTGAATGGTGAACATGGAAATGAATCTTATCGCGCCGGGGAGACGGTAATCCGTACGTACGAATGAGCGACAATATCATTCTTTTGATATTAAAATCATATATAATTGGATGTTATATCATATATAAAGAATCATTAACATGCTATATTTATTATTTTCATCAATTATACATCATTATTATACCTATCCAATATAATAATGAATTGAATAACAACTACACCACGACGTGGAGACAGTATGTCATACGTACGTACATATGGTGACATGTCATTAATAGGATGGATAGAATAATGAATATGGTTGTACCATATTTATAATAACATCACAGTATATAGAACATGTAGGATTTATTGTTTTACAATGGAAACAAAAAGGAAATAAGAAGTGGAAGAGGAAAAGAACTTGAAATAGGTGATGAAATATTTACCTCTTCTTCAGGTTCTTCCTTTTGATTTGATCAAAATGGGCCTTTAGGTTACCTTTATGACCAAATTAATGCCTCTAGGATGAAGGTAGGATAGTTTAGAATAAAATTGGTCAGGTTTTGGCCGAGTAAAATGGCTTTAGAGATGTGATTTTGAGAGAAGGAGAAGTTCCTTTTTATAAGAAGGGTGAGGGTCACTTTAGGAAAAGATTAAAGTATTAATTTATTATACAATCATATTCAGTTTATAATGGATAAAAATGAATTTATTTATAGCCTTAGGTGGTTATGGGGCGAAATAATCTCCACAAATAGGTTTTAGACAGGTTTAGGTTACCATTTTAACCTTATCTTTTAGATTTAACTCTTAGTTAAATAGTTTAACATTTACTGTCTCTTCTTGTATTCTTACACTACATGGTTAATTAACTTACAATAAATATCAAAGAGAATGTAAAGTGGTTCATTAATGTCATATATAATATTATTTAAGATCTTTTTTCAAACCTTAGATTTTTAGGAATATTATATCAACAAATAATATAGTATTTGTTTTGAAAATTAATTTACGTCAATTTTGACACTATTTGGTATTTTGTTTTTTTGAAAGTTATAACAACATTATAACTTTGAAAACAAATCATCTAATCAACCCTAACATGTCATATTAACATTTAAATTTGTGGAATTCATCAAAAGTCTCAAATTACATTTATTTTGATATTTATAATATCAATTATTTTAATATTTCATTAATAAGGTAATTACTGCATTATCATTGTGTTATAAATAAATTAATTTATATAATGTCTAAAAATTATAAATAAAATATCATTATGTATAAAATATTTTTATATTTCTAATTAATATTTATAGTCTAATTTATATTATGTATCACCCTATATTAAAATATTTTAGTTATGAAAACATGAATTTAACACTTTTAACTCTTCTTTAAATTAAATAATAATAAATGAATGAATCTAATACAAGTGGACCTAAAGGGTCATATTTTATTCTTAAGGTTTTTTTCGGTCGAATTACACTTATCCAATAGAATTATGACATGTGTTCGGGTAATAATAATACCATTTTTCCTTTAATTACCCTATTTTCTTTTAAACATGGTAAATAAAAGTCAAAAATTACAATTCACAAAAAATTATTTCTTATCTTATTGAACCAAATATTACTTACTAATATCAATCATTTCTCTTAGATTTTTGAAATTTAATTCACAGAAGCGGTAAAATTATGTTTTATGCAAATTTGCAAATGCTCCTAAGAGGTGGGTAAAAGACGGTAATAAGTTCAATAAACTTTTTATATATCTAAACTTATTATAAAATGAATCCAATGAATAAAATTGAACTTATATAGGTATTATTTATCTATATTGACCTTAAGAAAACTAAATAAAATAAATAAATATTTAAATAAAAAGTCTATTTCAAATAATAACTCAGTGTTTTTCAATATTCCTCATAAATTGATAGTCTTCCAGAAAAATACCAAAAATTCACCCTAAGATAATTTTGATATTTTGAATTAAAAAATGATGTATATTTTACCAAATTCAAAACATAGAAGTTGAATTTATTAATTGAACATTACTTCCCATGGTGAAAACAAAAAAAGGTTTTAAAAAAGTAAAAACTATCAAAAGATTCACATGTGTTAATGTGAAATTTAAATGTGAAATTACTTATAATGGCCAAAATTGTATTAAATGATAAAAATATATCTATTTATTCTTCTAAACCATTAAAATGTATAATTTAACACTATAAATCATTTTGATTTAAAAAATTTTGTTCAGTTAAAATTTAGTAATTTTCACTATTCACCCAAATATGAAAGTTATCAGAAAAACACCAAAAATTTAACGAAACTAAATTTTTATGTTCTAATTCTATATAAGAAGCATATTTTGTCAACTTGAATATATAAAATAGTCAAATATTGGATTTAAAAAATGTTCTCCATTAAAAGGCGGTAATATTTTATTTCTTGAAAAATAATTATTTTATCTAAAAAAATGAATTTGTTCTTTTATTATGTCTAAGAAACACATAATATGGATGTTAAAATTATATAGAGTATATATGATTCAAAATTTAGTTAATACTATTTAAAACTGGTTTTTTTATGGCTAGTTTTTTAATGTTTTGGTGCGCTCGAACTCAGTGTTGTGTGTAGCGCAAGGTATTAAATTACTTTAAAGGGATAAATTACTATGATATCTTGGGGTGTTAAATTTTATTTCTATTAGAGACATTGTAAAATTAACATATTAAATTTAAATTGTTGAATCACTGAAAAGAAAAATAATGGCTAGTTATGGGAGTGTGTAATGGTAAGATATCTCAATCGATTGTTTTTCCAATTGATAAAATAATTTATATGTATGTTATCGATGAAATTTTATTCTTGAAATGAAAGTAATTAAGAATATGTAGATGCCATTTTATGTACATAAATAGAGACATTTTAAATCAAAGATGACTTTATTTTATATTTTTTAAAATAAAAAATGATAATACACACCTCAAATATTGGTTTTTAGGTGTAGAATCATGAGAGAATATTTTCATTATCTAGGAAGAGTAATCATTTCTTGTATTCTATTTTTTTTATAAAAAAAATTAATTACATAATTAATTTTTCATTTATATTTATGTAACATAAAATACATGAGATCTCACCAAGTGTACCAATAAAAAAATGTATTCCTTGATAATGTTTCCTGAGAGGGTGTCCAATAAAAGATGAGAAAATGGTTTCTAAATTTTTATACGATGTATTTATCATGAATACAATATTAATAATTTTTTTAATTACCTAGGAATACAATAAATATAACACTTATGGTCGATCTCTAGTAAGGAATTTAAGAACCATTAAATTATTATTATCACTACTTTTAAAACAAATAATATAATAATAAATTATATACTAATATAATGGTGGAATAGGTAAAATGCATGAGATATATATATTTTAAACAAAATTAAAAAATGGGAAACATAGAGAAATAAAATAACAATGATATTATTAAGAGAAATATTATCATTCAATGGAGTTCAAAATGATGTTATCGCTGATCTAAAAAAATATTTATATTTTTCTACACATTTTTGTGATAAAAACTCACACTCAACATCCTTATATTTTAATTTTTATTTATCCTCTCTGGACCTCTACATATATGACAATATCACTCACATCAGCACCACAATTTAACACTACTCCAATATAAGTAGCATTGTGATAAAAAAAGAAGGAAATATTGATGTATGAGAAAAAGAAAAAAATAGTAGAGAAACATTCCAAAATATTAAATCAGAATAATTAATATTTAAATTATCAAAATATAATAAAAATAAATATTAAAATTAACTAACACAATCATAACCTCTCCCACCTTGAATAATAGTGAGATTTTTTCTCCATTTACATGGAGTTAAGAAGGAGAACAGTGGGTGAAACGCAATAGTGAAACAGAATAGAGAATTTGAAATTATATAAGAATAAAATATAAAAATTATATAAATATATTATTGGAAAAAAATATCCTAATATATAATAAATTTATTACTAAAATTGTAAATTAAAATTCTAACCCCATGAGTAGGAGTGGAGGAACAAAATTATAGGATTGATAAGTGGAAAATGAGGGATCAAATTATATCATCCTAATGTAAAAAAAATTATATTATAAAAGGTAGAATATAATAATGGATTATTATTAAATTTTTTTAATTTATGACATTTTCATTCTCCGGAAAAATTATAGTACCTTTGGACATTTTTAGATAAATTTAAAAATATATCATTAATGTAATGTTTTCTTGACTGGAAGTTTGTTTGTCTTATAATGTGTAGGTATCCAAGGAATATATGCCATAGAAAAATATATATTACCAAGTTGAAATGATTTAATTAATTTTTTCATGGAATTATTTACATCTTCATGTGAAGTTTCAACTCATTTCATTTATCAATTTTTTATATGTGTTCCTTTTTTAAAAATTCATTCAATTCTAGCATAGATTCCAATGCCTAACTTGTAGGGATTATTTTTGGTCTCAAATATTTGGAATCTAATAATTATAATATTGGATGAAATATATCCCATAAATATTATAATTATATAATATATCATTTTAATAATTTTAGTTTCTACAGATTTTGTTTAGCCAAATTACATAATTGTTATAAAAATTCACAAAATTTCAAAATATGCCATTTTTATAATTGAGTCCACAATATTAATTGAACAAAAAAATTAACAATTACCCATATAATTATAAATTAGAGATATTATAAAATTAAATTACATAATTAAATGTATAAATTATTAGATTCATCTGTCCTCAAAAGTTAAACATTTCACTCTTGGGTGATACAATGAAAATTACGAACCACAAGAAGTATCCATCCAAGTTTCCAATACACATGAGAGAATAGATTAAATTAAAAAATTAAAACTGTTTTTGATATTTTCATTCACACTATATAAATTTCACACACTACATCATTTAAATAACTGTTCTTTTTCTAGATCTAGTTCTAGTATAAATTGATCTATATGGATTTAAAATTTTATAAATAGCACTTTTCAATTATATTTCTTCCATATGTTCTTTATACCCATGTTCGATTATCCACTTCCTTAATAAAATCCTAATGAAATTCTTATAATTCAATATCCAACATCTTCATTTGATGTTTAATAATATACTCACCTAAATTAAATATTTTTTTACAATTAGAGGCTTATTGAATTTTTCCTCTCTATTCCATGTGAAAAGCACTTACTAGATTGTATAATGACACATATTTACCAACAAACATAGTTAAAAATATCTCAAAAATTCATTGTAGGATCCCAATTTTAATTTTCACTATATATTTAAAGGAATTATATGACTATAATTTTATTTGGATCTTTGAGATGTTTTTTCACAAATAAAATGTTAGTTTTGTTTGAGTTAAATAATTTACTTTCTATATGGAAAAATTCTAGTTCCATTGAGATATTTTAAATCACACTCTATTTCATTTTTTTAAAATTATTATTTTTAAATCTAATTCGTGATATTGATAAGAAAATACATCGTTAATAAATAGAATTAGAGACAAGATATTAAAGGTATTTGGCCTCTTGGGGATTCTACGCCCATGAAAAACTTGTTTAATATGATGAAACGGTAGAAATAGAGTTCTATAAGATCAATGTACTTTAAATTCAAGAATAATAAAAGGTCCATATTGCATGTAATGGGTAAGAATCATACAATGAAATCAGAAGGAATGAATATCTGGTTTACTGTTTGTAAGAGATGTGAAAAAAACACTTTGTATAATGCCTAAACAAAACCGGAAAAAAAAAATTGATGTGGTATGTTTGGACATATGTCCCTAGATTGAAATTAAGTTGATACTATGATTAAT
This sequence comes from Viscum album, assembly GCA_963277665.1. Lineage (NCBI taxonomy): Eukaryota > Viridiplantae > Streptophyta > Magnoliopsida > Santalales > Viscaceae > Viscum > Viscum album. Next base: position 322,123,960 of record OY728165.1, on the reverse strand, counting down.
TTTGATATGAAAACTATAAAGTGTTTAAAATGTGGTGAAATGGAAAATTATGGAAATACCTTCCCAAAGAACAATCTGAATGATGGGTAGCATATGGACTATAATAATAAAGGTGTATTGAAATCTGTTGAAAATACTTTAGAATATGCTGTTCTATCCTATGAAGTGGTTTAAAGTAATTTTTTTGTTTACATATATTATTTGATTTTTTTATTTGATATGAGTTCTACAGATTCCTGTAGGTCACACATTTTTTGGTAAATTGAAAATTTCACCTCAAGAAATGAGACTTCAACTTTTGGTTAAAACACCAAGGTAAATTATACCGTAAAAATTCATTATAATCTCTACTAAAAATATGCCTTTTATCAGCGCTAAAAATTGCTTTTAACAGTGATAGAAAAGCGTTGTTAATGACGGAGAAGATAAAGGGGGGTTCCCTTTATCTGTGCTCCAAAAAGAACTGATAAAGTCCCCTTTTATCAGCGCTATAAAAAAGTGCTGATAAAAGGGGTATTTTATCAGCGCTAAAACCAAGTGCTGATAAAAGGGTCCTTTATCAGCGCTTTGTTTTAGCGTTGATAAAAGACCCCTTTATTAGTTCTTCCTTTATCAGCACTTTCATTTTAGCGCTGATAAAGGACTCCTTTTATCAGTGCTTTTAAAGAAGCACTAATAAAAGGTAAAAAAATTAAAAAAAAATAAAAAAATACTACCAATCAAGGTGTATTTTATAGAGCTTGATCCCCCCCCTAAAGCACTTTTCCACCACCCTACAGTGCCCCATGCACCCCCTCCACCCTTTATCAGCACTTTATCCCATATTCCCCCAAGCGCGCGCCCCCCTACTGCCACCAGGATTTGAACTTGAGACCTCCCCCTTGCGCGCCTAAGCCCTTACCACTCCTCTATTTTGATTTGCTTTCCATTTCATGATATCTATATATATATATTTATATATAGTTATATTTATTCATATGGTAATATATATTGATATTAATATATATATAGTTATATTAATATATCTATATAGTTATATTAATATAAATCTCTATTTATATATATACATATATATATATATATATATATATATTTAGTTATATTAATATATATATAGTTATATTAATATATATCTCTATTTATATATATATAGTTATATTTATTCATATAGTAACATATATTTATATTAATATATATATATATATAGTTATATTAATATATATATATATATTTATATTAATATATATATATAGTTATATTAATATATAGTTATATAGTTATATTAATTTATATATTTATAGTGATATTAATATATATATTTATAGTGATATTAATATATATAATTATAGTAATATTAATAAATATATATGTAGTTATGTTAATATATATATATATAGTTAGATTAATATATATATATATATTGTTAGATTAATATATAGGTATATAAATATTCATATACTTGTATTTTAAATAAAATGGATAATAGTTATTATTTAGATAAATCTAATATATTTTATATGTAAATATATTTTATTATTTATATTTATAATTAAATTTTTAGGTGTGAATATATGAAAAATATGTATATATTGTTATATATTTGATTATAAATAGCAGTGCATTATAAAAAACGATGAAATTTCAAAGACATAATATCAATATGAATGTAATACCTTGGAATAAATTCATTTACCACAAAAAAATCCAATAATACTCCCTTAAACGAGGCTGAAAATCCACAAAATGTTAAAAATTCGGGGTGCCCAGACTAAAAACTCAGTTTTGGAGTCATTTTGTGCCTCTTTTTACCTCAACAAAACCTTGACCAGGGTCCCCTCCAATCATAGAGACATACATTTCATCGTAGGCTTTGATTTGATATGTGGTACAGGTCAAACGGACACCCGAATCAAAAGTTATGGTTGTTTGAAGTTCGAGCTGTGTTTTCAACATATTTTGGTTGTTTTTTTAATTTTTTTATTTTTTACTCTTCAAATTGTTATTAAATGACTATTACTCCATGATAATTAGAAAATTTTTATTTAAAAATATTTTTTTAATTTTATGATAATCCATTTTTACTAAATATTATATATATTAAGTATATTAAGTGTAAATGAATATTTATAATTATCTAAAATATATTTAAAAATTATATATTATATTTATATCAATATAACTATATTTATATATTATTATATTGTTTTCAATTTTTTTTGAAGTCAACCCTTTATCAGCGCTTTTAAAAGCGCTGAAAAAGTCCCCCCTTTATCAGCGCTAATGAAAAGCACTCGTGAAGGGGGTCCCTTTATCAGCACTAAAAAAAAGCACTGATAAAGGGGTGCTTTTTTTAGTGCTTTTTTTAGCGGTGATAAAGGTACCCTCCTTTATCAGTGCTTTTTCGTTAGCGCTAATAAATGTGAGCGCTGGGAAAAACTATTTTTGTGGTAGTGAATAATCTTCATTTTATATTCTAGGGAAATAAATTACATAAAAAACTTTTTGTTTTCCATTAGATGTGTTTGAAGTCATTCTAGGTGTGGATTTTTTTTCTATTTATCCTTACATGATTGAATGTAGAGATAAATAGGTTGTTTATTTAAAATATTTTCATTTTGTATACAATAATGAAACCATACAATTTATAACGTATTAGGATTCTAAGAAACTATTAAACGATACAAATGAAATTTTTTATGATCATATTGTTGAAAACAATGGAATTGTTCATATTAATGATGTGATAGTGGCAAATGAATACATGGATATTTATACTGATGAGTTACCTAGTGTTACACCTAATCAAGAAGATGAATTTATTATTGAATTGGTTCTCAATGATAATCCAATTTCAAAACTCCCATATTGAATAACTGATGTAGAACTTCTTGAATTGAAAAACTAGTTGCAAGATTTTCTTGATAAATGCTCCATTCGTCCCAGCACTTCACCATGGGGTGCTCTTATTTTGTTCATTAAAAATAAATATGGTTCCATAAGAATTTTCGTTGTTTATAGATATTGAATAACATTAATATAAAGAATAAGTATCATATTCCTTATATCGATGACTTGTTTGATCTGATCTTGGGAGCTCGGTGTTTTATAAATATTGAATTGTGATCTAAGTACCATCAACTAAAGGTAAATGTGGATATCATCCTCAAAAGAGATTTTCGTAGTAGATATGGTCATTATGAGATTTTTCATATTAATTTTGGTTTGAAAAACATTCTAGTTGTATTCATGTATTATATGAATATATTCTTCTGTTATTATTTAGATAATCTTTTGTTATTGATGATATTTTGGTGTTTTCCAAAATAAATGGGGATTCTGAAAAAATTTAAGGATTGTCTGACAAACTATCAATGAAAATAATTTACACGGGAAATTTATCAAATGAGATTTTTAGTTGCAATCATTTTATTTTATTGATCATTATTTAAATAATGATGGAATAATAGTTGATCCTACAAAAAAGTGGTTGATAAATTGAAAAGGTATACAAATGATTCAAAGATACATCGTTTTCTTCGATTAAAAGGCTATTATCTAATTTTTGTTTCAAAAATCACGGCTATCTATCCTTATAACTAATTTAACATGAAAAGGGGTTAAATTTATTAGGATAGAATATTATGATGTTATTTTTCAGAACTAAAAATAAAATTGATGTATGCACTAATTTGGAATCTTCCTACTAGAAATGGTGAATTTTGTATATAAATTAATGCTTAATTAAAGAAAATTTTATGTGTTATGATGTAGAATGGTCAGGTAATTTCTTTTGATTCAAGGAAATTGAAACCTCATGGGTTAAATTATCCCACACATTATTTAGAATTATTATTTGTGTTTTCTTCTTTGAAAATTTGGTGGAAAATTTTATACAGTCCCAAATATGTAATATATATTAATCCCTAATTTTCTGAAGTATAAATTCTGTCAAGAGTAATTAATCAAGAAGAGAAGATAATGGATTGAACAGATAAATTATTTTTATAGAATGATCAATTTCAGTCATGGAATAGAAAACCAGGTGTTTAATGCCATGAGTCAAAAAATCATGCATTATTAACAATGTTCCTCTTATAACATGACCCCTTGATAAATTATTTGATGTATTTTGGCTTAGAAGTGGTTGGTATAACAAATTCCACTTTTTTGTGTAATGTGTCAATTTATTCATCCTTATCAGACAGAATTATGAATATAATGAGTGACAGACCTGTGTTATAGAAAAATGTTGAATTGGATAAAATAGGCAAGATTACAGTATTTAATGTTGATAAATATTGTTTTTTACAATTTGGGAGGATATCATGTGTGCCTTTTGATTTCTACATGAAGATGAAATTTTTTTGAGAAGCTCATATTTCTCTGTTTTTAGTTCATTCGAGAATCACAAAGTTGTATACATATATTTAAGAGTATTACTAGTGGAATGAAATAAAAAGTGAAATTACATATTTTTTTAGGAAATGTTTGACTTGTCAATAGATTACTGTATAGAGATAATTACCAAATGAAATTATTCATTTGTTTCCAGTGCTATAGTGGAAATGGGAAACTATAACCATGGACCTCACAGTGGGTCTACCAATGGCTTCTCTAGGTAACAATGTGTTTTGGGTTATTGTTGAATGATTGACAAAATCTCCACATTTCAATTCAATTCGATATATTATGTCTGTAGATAAGATTTATCAACTATACCTGAAGGATATTGTTAGCTTACAAGGAGTTCCTCGATCTATTATATCTGACTGATATCACGGGATCACTACTATATTTTGGAAAGGATTTAATAATTGATTGGGCACAGATTTAAATTTCATCACTACATTTAATCCTCAATATGATGAATATACCGAGTGAATAATTCTAATGTTAGATTATATGCATCGAGATTGTTCAATAGATTACCAGGGAAGTTGGGAAAAAATTATTCTTTATATGAGATTACATATAATAATATTCTTCATTCAAGTATATATATGCAACCTTTTGAGCTATTATATGGAAGGCGGTGTCGAACTCTAGCATTTTAGGATGAATTTATGCAAAGGATGTTCATGTCACCAATGTTAGTAGAGGAATTAGTTGAGAAAGTAAATATTATCTATAAACACAAGTGGAAAGATCATTTTATGATGAATAATTACATAAACAAAAGGAGGAAATAAATTTCTTTTGAGGTAAGTGATCATGTTTCTCATTGAATCTCACCATGGAAAAGTGTTATACGTTTTGGTAAGAATAGAAATTTAGGTCCATGGTTCATTGGACCTTATTAAATCATGCATGAAGTTGGACCAATTTCCTAGAGAATATATTTTCTTATGAGTTTATATTAGGTACACAATGTTTTTCATGTTTTGATGTTTATAAATTATGTGCCAGATTCATATCATGTATTGAGCCCAGATGTAATTCAGCTAGAAGAGAACATTTATTAGGAAGAGAAACCTATTCAAAATCGTGATCCTAGAGACCATGTATTGAAGATTATGTTAATTCACTAGGATATAGTTTTGTGGAATAACAAAATGGTTGAAGAAGAATCCTAAGAATATGAAAATTCTATGAGGTAAAAGTACTCACACTTATTTAATATGTAAATAAAAAAATTATGAGGAGGCAATTTCTCGAAGGGGAGAGGATGTAACAACCTAGGTACTAATAAAATATATTTTTTCATTATAGAAATAAATATTTAAATATACTATAAATTTATAATTAAATAAATCGTATTTATTGAAATTAAGGAATTTATATTGATGGAATAGTAACTTGACCATAGGAATAGTAATTTTGGCCAATAGAGTAGTAACATCATCTAAAAGAATATAAATAAAATTAATATATCTTAAACATATAATCATGGTGTATTTATATCAATTAATATGTTAATAAGTATTTTGATTTTGATAAATTAATTATTATTATTTTAAAGTCATATATGTGTATTTATAATTTTATCATTAATTTAATGATTTAAAAGAATTTTTTTCCCTAAAATATATTATTTAAATTAATATTTACTTTTATTATGGTTATAAGATAATTTTATGAGACATAGATTAAATTTTCAGGGTGTTATAAAATCAGTTTTATGTTAAAAATGTTAAATTTTTTAGAATAAATTATGATTTTATATAATAATTAAATTTTACATATTTAGAAAATTATTTACAAAAATAGAGACCATTTTTTATTATACACATCAAAAAATTGTAGGGGTGATTTTTTGTGTTTTTTTTAAATTACTTTAATTTTGGATGAATAATGAAATATTGTAATTGATGATATAACCTAAATACATGATTAATTGAGTCATAGATGATGTAAGGCTGATGTAATCTCAAAATAACGAACTATCCTTCAATATATAAATATATTTTATGATAATTCTCAAACTCTTGATAGTTTTGAGCCTAAATAATAAAAAATGATTAAAATTATGGAACCCCCTCTTCTACACCATAAATACCACCCTAACCTCATCTTCTCATCACACCTCTCAAGGATTTAGAATTGTCTAAATTCTTAACAATACAAATCAAAAGCCTCTTCCCTATTTCCAAGAAAATCGTGTATCACCAAAATTCCAAAACCAAATTCCTTAAGGATGTTCTCAAGGAAGAGAAATCAAGAGGTAAAAATCATAATTCATGTTCTTTTACTTTATTTTCTTTTTTTAAATTTTCTTATACAATATTCACCTACTCTTATCCAAGAGGCATGAAAAATCCATTATACTATATATACTTTAATTTATCATTTTTATGGAAATATTCATCATCATACTTCTTCTCTTCTCCCTCTTATTGTAAAAAAACATAGTTCGTTATGTGTAAATTTTCTAACATCATGGATGATGGGTTTTCAATTTCTATTTAATTGTTCATGGATAGTAATAAAACCATTTTAATGGATAAAATAGATTTTAAATTTTAATTTATAACCTATATTTTGTAATATAATTAGTATATATGAATAAAATTAAAATATATATGGAAACTATTTTGTAATTATCGAAGAATTTCAAAAGTGATCAAAATGAATATCATTAATGTTTAATCTAAGGATTCATCATAATATATGGGGAAAAAATTTAATGGAATCATTTAATATTATATAAAAATATTATTACTATTTAATTCCACTTCATGAGCTTCTCCCCCATTATAAAATAAAATCATTTATGAACTGACCATACAAACCATGTTTGAATGCACCTGAAACAATGGAGTTAACAAAATATTATTAATCAATGGGTGTAATGTTGTTATTAAATGATAATATAAGGTCTTATAAAAATTAATATTTTCTGTAAAATATTAATAACACTATATTAACCATTATACAGGAGTTTTAATCACATTTTAAGTAAGAAAATCCTATGGAATTGGAATTCTTAACCCAATTCTCACTCTTTTGGACAACATATACTTTATTGATCATGTGCTTCTAAGCTTACTTGTGTAATGAACTTGTGATATATTATGTTTTATTATGTGTATTTATAGTGTATACAACTATTCCATTATTTTTATCATTTCTAACTTCCAATTTAAGATATTTTTAATGGTATTTTCATTAAAAAAATATACCTTTAATTTTTTTTATTTTTAAAGGGAATGATATATATGATGTACATGATCTCTTTTTATGATTATGTTTTGCTTCATGGGAGATTTTTATGATGTAGGTTGTGAACTATACCTCCCTCTAATTAATTTATTATGTTTATATAGGATATAGGTTGTATGGTTACTCTAAGATTCACTATAATGGTTAGATCATAAGGTATGTGTGAGGGTTACATATTAAGGTTGTCAAGATGTTTGCATTGTAAGGTAGATGTGATAGCTTCCAATCATATGGTATCTTCAATGGTTATAATATTAAGTAACTATTTTCCAAGTTGCCTATATTATTTATTTATGTTTTTTAATGATTATGGTATTTTCATGTTTTCACATAGTAAATATAAGATACTTATTGGGAGATAAGTATTTATTTGGGAGAATAATTTCTTATATTTTTAATTATTCTTGTACTAACTATTTCTATCCGACTATTTATATCCCTTGCTGAGCTTTTTTTTCCCATCCCATGTTATAAAATGTATTTCATAGGTTTTATGGATGGTTTAGAGAAAAGGAGATGCCAAGATGAATGTTGTAAAAAAATTTAATGAAACTTTTCATGTTTTTATTAAAAACATTTATAAATTTATAAAAAATGGATATTTTTTAGTAGTATCCACATTGTATGCTTATGGGTTGATATATATACATCATTTCCAAATTTATTAAATCCATTAACATGAAAATATCCTCAATGTAAAAGAAAGTAAATTCTTGATTAAAACTCATGTTTATGTAATGTTTAAGGGCAATTCCTTATAATCTCCAAAAAATAATCATGATAATAAAATTAAAAAAATGGTAAAAAGTAATGTTTCTTAAAAATACAACAAAATATGTAGTTTAATATTTGAAGAAATTAATTATTATATTTCTTGAATGTATGTATTTTCTATGTTTATAGTAATAATATAACATTTAAATATATCATTTTTATATGACATTTATTGTAAGCGATGAAGGGGGACATTATCCTAATGGGTAGGTTGAACATTCTGAAGATTTCTTTAGGAATGTAAGAACACTCAGGCCATGTAAGAGGATATGGCATTGGTGCATGTATTATAATTTTTTTAAAAAGTCTTAATATGGTATAAAGGGAGGTAAAATACATCCATGAAATCAAATCCTTAAATATTGAACATTTATAGATGAATTAATTAATATGAGAGATAATTGAATCGCATATATATGTTATGATTTCATAAATGGCGGGTTCAATGTAAGTTTTATATAATACCTTTCATGATTTTTTATATCCTTATTAAAACCACACACTATACTGTGATCACGTTTATGGGGGTTATAACACCCTAGTATTTCATGGTCTGTATTTGTTTATATTTAATTTTTTTGAAAACATTGGATTCATGTAACACTAATCTTAAATGAAAAATGATATACCATTAAATATCATTATTCTCAATCAACCATTATAACCATGCCATCAATTTTGCGAGAATGAGTATTATTAACTAAACTATGGAAATTTTATATAATATATTTAATCAAAAAAATTTACATTAATTAAAACGACTTTATAGTCATAAGATAATAATTAATCCAATTTTACACATTACAATAGTTATATTTTTATAAAGACAGTTTTATTTCCCTTCAATGTCATAGTTGTTTTACCAAAATATGGGCACTATTATATATTCTTTTGATCCTAGTAAACATAATTTTTAAATTTGTAATGTTAAATTTATCTTAGGGTAAATTTTTTTATTTTTCTTAAAATATTTATTTATAAATAAAGAGTAGAAAATTACCGATATTTTTAAGTGTCATTTTCATGATATTAATAGTCAATTTATGATTGTAATATTGAAATAACCTATGAAATTATAAATATAATGTTGGAATCTTAAAAATTGAAATTTGATATATTTATATCATCGTTTAAGTATATAAATGATTTTAAAAAGGTAAATTAATCGTTTGAATTTTTATGGAACATAAATGTTTATTTAAAATTTTATAATTAATATATTTATTTAAAAAAATAATTATTTTCAAAAATATATATTCATAAATTAATATTATGTTGTCTGGTGATTATAATATTATTTTATGAGAACTTAATAAATTTTCCTATGTGTTACAAAGTGAGTTATAGTTTTAAAATTAGTATTTTTGGAATAAATGATGATTTAAACTAGAAAGAAAATTTTTCATATTTAGAAAATTATTTTCATAAAATGGAATTAAATTTTGAATTATATATTTTTAATAATGGGTTGGTAAATTTTTTGGAATTTTTCTAATGTTTTTTAATTATTAGTGAATAATGAAATATGGTAATTTGCAGTATAATCTAAATACAAGAATTATTAATCCATAGATGATGTATGGATGACATAAGCCCATAAAATATCAATATAGGTAATTATTTTAAAATATTTGGTGATAAGGATAGTACTATTCGTAGTCTTCAGTTAGAATAATAAACAAATGAATGAAAAAATAAAAAACACCCATCTCATACAGTATAAATATGACCCCTCACCACATCTTATCTTCACAAATACAAAGCCTTGAATCTTGTTTAGTTTTTTAATAATACCCTTATAAATTATCATACCATCATCCAGTAGCCTTTGGTGTTTTTTAAATGCCAAAAAATAGTTCCTTAAAAAAGTTCTTAATGAGAAGAATTCAAGAGGTAAAACCCCTAATCATTTTATTTCAATTTTATTCAATATCATTTCTTTTCTTTTCCATTACACACTTCCTATATTAAAGCATGCATGATAACTAAATTATTTTATTTATACATTATTTTTGTTATTTTAATGTGAAATACATCATTATACCCATTATCCACTCCCTTTTATTCTAAAAATGAAAATATCATCTCTGATGTGTCGATTTACCGCCATCATGGATGATGAATTTTTATTTTCAATTACAATATTCAAATATGCTAAAAAACAATTATAATGGTTGATAAATAATTTTAAATTTCTGTTAAAACATATTTGGATATCTATAGCCCATAAATATACAACATATTTTTTAATAAAACAAATCTAGTACATAATGATCAAAAAATGACAAAATAATATAAATGGTTATCATTAATAGTTTATCTAATGAATCATCGTAATTAAATAGAAAAAATGATGTATAAGACCATTTAATATTATATAAGATTATTAAATCAAAATAATATCACTTCTAGATTATTTCTTTCTTTTTATCGGAACTGTAATAATTATACGCAAGGGAGCCAATCATGAAAATCTATGAAACAAACACTTTCGAACAAAAAATTGAGTCATTTAACTCATCAAAAGGCCATAAATGATCGTAATAAAATTATGAAAAATCTAATCCATGTTTAATATGTTATTAATTAAATTATTAATCAATATAATTTCATTATCTATGAAATTATGTACAGGTCCATAACACTTTTAGACATAAGGTAAGTAACTCTCCATGAATCTCCATTTTTCATTAGGATTATGCTTTATATCTATTTACCACAGTGTAATTAATAATTATTATTATGTTAACCTCCTAAATTATTTGTTTATGTTCCAAAAACATAAAGATAGCTCCATTAATCATTCATTTATTAGTAAATACATGTTTAAAAATGACATCTCTTCAATTCTTTCCAATAAGGAATCCCCATTGAAGGGAATTCCCAATTATTTTACCAATTTTGGAGTACAATCCATAATATATTTTACGATACAAATATTTTCTAAAAATCACTAATTTTATCCTGAAAAACAATCTTTTCTCATTACTAATTTTATAAAAACAATTACTTATTTTTCTTTTTTAAAGGCTCTTTAATATTTTCCATAAACTGCACTAAAGAGGTTCATTTCAAAAGATTCTTAACCACTCATTTTACATGTTTTCAATTAAACTAGACATCATTTATCATGATATATGCCTTTTTCCATTATTAATGCCCAAATAATATTTAAATCTAATCATTCATAGACTCCTTTAAGATATTCCCATTAGTTATGCCTTATTCACAACATATTCCTTGTATATGGGGTATGTATACATTTCTTTCATTTATGATCATCATTCATTGAATATTTCATTAAATTTAAATATTTCATGTATGAAAGATATTATTATTTCCCTATACAAGTACCATTTTTACATACGGTGTTTTCCTTGAATGATTTTTTAATTGGAGATATATTTATGAATATGTATCCTCTAATACATACTGTTATTTTGATAAGTTGTATTATTATTAAATTGAATCTATTTATGAATAATAATTTTGAAATATAGTGATGGGTGGGTCTTGCTTATAGATATCCTCTAAAATCATCGACAAGCATAATTAGACAAAAAATATGGTGACATACCCTTTATGTTAGTTTAAAAGAAGAATAAAATGGGTTTTACCCACATATTTAAACAGTCATTACCATATAATGTTTCATGTTCCAGATAAAAGTCTTCTAATAAATAATTGTTTTCTTTATTTAGTAACCAGTTATTTCATTCCATGTGGTTTTCATTATGAAAAAATATTTGGATACATTTACATTATCAGTTTGTTGATGGTATGTTTTTTTCTTCAGATTATTTACACATCTATAATGTATATACCTTGTTGACATTGATTAAATTATTTTTGTTTCATATAACCCTTATTTAGCATTTGAGCTCAGATTTTTATTTTTTTCTCTTCCCAATGATATGAAGATGAAATATTTCAATAATTGATAAGTAGTGGTTCATTTTATTTTTATGTGATTATTGTATAATTAATCATGGAAAAAAGGGAACCATGTATGTATCAAGTTTTTTCAAGACTACTAAACTAATAGATCATTGATGATGTGATCGCTTATATCTATTTCATTGTAATAAAACAACCACCGACCCTATGATATTGGGGTTGGGGTTGCTACAAGGATCATGATTTACATATTATAGAGTAAAAAATCCTTCTAAATATGAATGATCATACACATAATTTTCTTATGTTGTTAGATCATGTATGAGTGGTAGTACCTGATATTATTGATTTGATTATTCTAGTGTTATTTCCAACCATGGTGGGGTCCACAACTGGAGAAAGTTTGGGTGAATTTTTTACTCTGGTCAAATACACTTGTTCATCTATTAAAACAATAGGTGTCTATTGTTTTTTATTTTTTAGATACATTAAATATTAAATTACATGTAATTTTCTCATAAATTCAGTTTATATAAGTGAATATGGAATATAGTGATTCATTACTTGATAAAAAATGCTTCATAAACTAGAACATCTACATACTCATCTAGTTTCTAAATGTATAACAAAATTAATAGTGAATAATTTTAAGATCAAAAATTATTATGAGATTTTTAAGTCTATTGACATATATGGGGGATACTATCCATTCATAATATTTTTAAAATAAAAATTGGATGTTATTATTTCAGATGAGATCTCATTATCCATGTTGTGATCATTTTTCATGTGATTAAATATTAATTTCACAATGTAAATATAACATATTGTGAATTAATTTAATAATTTTGTAATTTGGTATATCCACACTCTATTCATACAAAATTTTAGATCATACGTTTACAGTTTTTTTGGATCAATAATACATTTTAATGATTGTTCAATACCTACAAAAATCGTAGAGTGAAATATATATATGAAAGATTATAAAAAATTATTTAGTGTTTATTTCTTCTATTATTGATAGGTAATTATTATTAGATATTATTCATTATAATTACATTCAAACTAATATTTTTTGTTTTAGTGGACATTGGATGTTATTCTTATTCTTCCCACATGAAACAATAAAAAGTTTCTTTTTTATCTTTACTATGTAATGTTTGTGACAATTTTCAAGATTTTTTTTAATTCATAAGATTTGTGAAATTTATTTTGTCCTTTATTCTTTTATTTTTCAGGTTATATATGTTTTGTTAATTAATATATGGGAATATAACAGGTTATGGAAGGTTTTTAACTAGGTTCCAAATAAATTAATTATATATATTATTATTATTATTTAATACATATTTTTTATTACATTTATTATTTATCTTCTTTCAATGTTTTTGTGAACCACACTTTCATCATCAAAGATGAATTTGTAAATGTGGTTATTATAATTTATGATTCATTTTTGATATTATCATGATCAGAATGATGAAATTATTTTACAAGGTTATTTATATTACAACTTATATTCTTTTAACCAATATTATTATTTTTTTAATTTAGTAATATTTTTTATTTTTAGAGGTTATTGATGTAGTTTCATCATATTTAGACAATTAATGAATAAACTTTTGAAGAATATTTTTAGACTAAATTTTCAACTTGAATAATTTGTAGAATTATTTCTAAAAGATTCATGTTTGTGTATTATATTGGTAAACGATGTTACCGTAATGTTTAAAATGGTTTTTTACTACTATATGATAATATTTGATATCTAGTTTTTTTATATAGTTTATTTTATTTTATTACTTTCTAAAAATTGAATTAGGATTCAGTGATGGTTAGTTCAAAGACTGAAATTAAATGTATCTTTCGAAATGAATTTTTATTAGAAATGATGTTGATAGTCATTTTTCAGGTTAGTTTTTTTATTAAAACTCACCTTGACGATGAATCTATAATAGTTTTTATTTAGGATTTCATCATTAATTTTTTACCAGAAAAAATATCATTGTCAATATATATCTATTATTTTTATAAACATTAATGTTTTTTATCATAATAACAGATATAGAATCTACCTCTATATATATATATTTTGTTGGGATTTTAACGTCAATTTTTCTAATAATCAACATTTAAAATAAAGTTCAACCTATGTTTTCAAAAAAAATATTAAAACTATAATTTCAATTTTGAATTTATTCACATCACTCTTTAAACAATGTTAAAAAAATAAAAAATGTTATAACATGGAATAAACCAAAATTTTATAAAAGAAATTCTCTTTTTAAATGAGTAAATCCCTTTTTATGTAATCTATTTATAGAAAACACATGCACTACAATGGTTACTTTGGATTATTTTATGGTAAGTAAAATTTTAAAATACCACTTTGCATCATAAAAATAAATATTATACCCTTTGTATGGTGACCATTAAGATTTGTATATTAAGGGTTATGATAAAGTACATTTACCATAAAAAAGTGTGTGATGACCACGACCAGTACGATTAGACCCTATAATGCCAATTTATTAGATATTCTAATAGAGGTAGCATCACTAAGATTTTCCATAGATCAAGACTAATATGAGATTTAATAACTAATGTATGAATAAAGAATCTTATAGTAGAAGTCCAATCATATTGATATCATAAACAAAACCGTGTTTATCAATCAATCCCATTGAAGTCCCTTCACCACACACCATACTGTTAGGTTGTTCGCTGGTGTAATATAGGGCTATGTATGTAGACCCTAATAATATGTTTTCAATATATTTTTTTGTTATTTATCCATATTTATTAAAACTATTTATATAATTAAATATTGAATTTGATTAAAATTAGGTTTTGATGTGATGGAATATACATTTTTCTTTTGAGAAATATATAGTTTCTATAATGAACATATTTTTCATGAAATTAATTTTTTTTGAAATAAAATATATTTTATTAAAATTATTTTATAAATAATATTTATTAAATATAAATTATAATATAATTTTATAAGGAGAAATTTATTTAATAAAAGGATCATAAAAATATTATTGTAAAAAATCGATATTTTTTCCATAAATTTTTAATTTGATTTGAATGTGTAAATTATAATACTTAGATAATTATTTTGATAACATTAATATTATTTTTTAAAAAATTAATGTTGAAGTTATCCATAGGTGATGCCAATATAATTTCTAGTCATTGTACAATTTTCAGGTATAAATTTAAAATAGTATAAATATATGGTATTTATTATGACATCATAATGAATTAAAAGTTTTGTAATATAGGAAAAAAATGTTATAAAAGACCAAATATATATTTATCTGTTAAAATAATGTGTTCTTTATGTTATCTAATTTATTTTTGAAACCCTTAATAAATCCTTCATATCCTATATTATATTTTAAGGCTATAAAATCAATTATTGGTAAACCTGACTCATATTCATATCACCAAGGGAGTTATTTTAATGAGATAAATTCATAAAATTGTGAAATTTTAAAACTACTCCACATTGGCAGAATAAATGGGAAAATACCAGGGGATTGTTTTCGGTTTTCATTACTTTATCGTATAGAGTCCAAAACCTATGTTTGTAAATTAATAAATAGGTCTCCCTTATTTGGATATATAAAACCAAAAAAAATCCAATTTATATTTATTAGAAACATTTATAGAATGAATTTACTCCAATTATCCCTCTATATATTCGTCTCAAGGTTCCCCTATGTTCTTAAGAATCCCATCCAATCATTTTAAAAGCCTCCTCTTAATATAATGGATCACATCTTTCTCTTATTTATTCAAGCACCTTCATTAAATTATTTTCTTTTTCTTACAATTTTTTATGTTGGTCTATATTTAAAACATATATCTTAAATTAAATGTTATTTAATGGTTATGAGACACCCCTTTCATTATCATTTAATCCATTTATGAATATTTATGCATACTCATTATGCTGTCAAAATCATCCTGCAAATTTTCATACCAAACATTTTTATTATTAATGTTGATTCCCAGACCCACTCAAAGGTATTCAACTAGTTGTATATATCTATCATTTATTGGTTATTACCATGTATGTAACCAAAATTCCTTAATAATTTTGTTAAAAGTGAGGAAACACATTCTTATGTTGTATGATATATGAGGCACACTTATGCATGAAATTCTGTATATGTGGCATGGGAGGTTATACTAAAATTTCAATGTTATGTTGTCTTGGAAGTTATACATGAATTATGTTTATAGAGTCATGTTTTATGTTTTTTCTATATTCCCATGAAACCTTTATTCTATTAGGTTATATCCTACCACATTGTTCAAGATTATTATTCTCTCTCCTATAATTATACATTGATATGAATCTTATATCCCATATACTACTTTACCTTATGAAATAATTTGTATATCACTTTAATATCCTTTTTATATATCCCATTTCTTAGATATATCCCAGGTTATCCTGTTGAATTTTATAATACTGATGTAATTTTAGGATCATGTTAAGTAATCATTCAATAATGTTATTGTACTTATTTTTCATTTTATTATGACATGCACGTAATTTACCAAATTCACCAAGAATCATGGTCATCTAGGGTGGTATTATGTGTATAATTTTGTAATAAATCAATAATTAATGAGTATATAGATAAGAATTTTCATATTTATTGTCCAATAAAAGTTTAGTAATTTTTGGAATTATAATTAGAAAACTCTAGTAAAAGCCATTGGGATAAGAATAAATAGAGTAAAACATCCCAAAATTTTGGTAGATTATAGTGTAATTAGATTCTATGAAAATAAATTCATTTGTGAATACTGTAAGTGGATAAGGATTTGTAAGAAATGTATCTATGGGAAATAACCCCCAAATGGTCACATTGAGATAGACTCAATAATCATTTAGTGTATGAATGTTGGCCTTACTACATACCATGTTTGACAGTCCTAGTGTATATGATTTATTAAATTAACAAGAATTATATGAACCATTATGATTGAAACAAAATTCCAATAATATTTTATTATAGTAAATAGATCATGAAAAAACATATATTGAAACCTAAAAATTCATAAATTAATCAATATATGTCTTTTTTGTGTTATCCATTTAATATTCATGTGTTTATATTTAAGTGTTTCATAGTTTACAAATATTCATCCATAATTTCCTATGTTTTCCATTTAATGGTTAGAAATTGGAAAACTTTATTAATTAACTTATGTGAGGGACAATGGGATGACTTCCCAAATGATATTCCCAACCTGATGAGAGAAGGAATCCATAACATTGAAAAAATATATTCTAAATTAACTCAATATATGAACAAATACCTGAATAAAGAGAAACTCGCAAATCTACCTAATAATGAGAATATTTTAATTGAGAAGATTATGAGGAAAATAACTTATACTTTTAGTGTATCTTATAATCCCAAACTCATATAGAAATAGATCAAATCCATTTAAAAGTTCTCCCCTATCTTTCAATGATTTGGTAAAGAGACGGATGGGTAGGTTGTTTACTGTATAGAGGGATAATCTGATCAATGGTAGATATTGGTAAAAAAATATAAATTGTTAGGTGGATATAGAAAATAAATTGTGGAATGAATTCGAGAAATGGTTTTTCAAAAAATACATTCATCACACTATTTAAATAAAAATGGAGATTGATTTACTCCGACTTAAGAAAATGGATGACAAATCCATCAGGTTTTTTGAGGAAAACATGAAATGATTTTCACAATATTTCTCCAACATTTTCATTTCCCCTAAATGTAAAGTGGACTCCTTCTTTGGTTGGATAAATATTAATCTTCAAAAAATTTATGATATTTTAATATCTAATAGCTAAAATTAAATTTTATAATGTGTTGTCAACGATAAAATGGAGATTAGTGAATCTTATTGGTCTCTTAGGAATGGAGTAAAAATGATGAGAATGAATTTTAATTTTATTCTCATAATGGAAAAATATAATGGTGGTTAAAAATTCCACCATTCCATATGAAAAAAACAATGGGAATAAGAATCCTAGAAAATTCCTAAAGGGGACATGAAAATGATCTTGGTGTGGGAAGGAGGGGAACCTTTGTAGAAATTGTCGATAAGAGAGACCAACCAACATGATGGAAGAAAGGAATGATTCTATCATACACCATGATATTTTTCTATTTTTCAACTAGAAGAATAATGACACTATGTGCATCAATTCCCAATGATAGGGGTTTTCAATGACAACCGACGACAAAAACAACAATGTCTTATAAAGAAATGGAGAGATAATGTAATAAGAACTACTGATGTGGATCCTGATAATGAAGTGGTGGTAGGTAGACTTTTTATTCATTTAATAATTGTGAAAGTAATTTTTGATTCTGGTTCGACATATTCTTTTATATCACACATATTTAGAAGAACTATTTAAAAACCACAACAAAACATGGGATTTTAGTTAAAAAAAAGATAATGAATTAGTCAATTGTTGAATCCCAATCTTAGAACTCGTCCCATTTCTATATATTTTTTTGAAAATCCCAAGAAACCTTGTGATACATATTTTAAATTATTTTTATGTAATTCCATATATGTATTGGATTTACATTTATATAACCAACATTAATTTATGAGAGAAATAAATCACTCTCCATATTGTTAATCACCCTCATATTATATAGAAGTGAATGGAGGAGAAGAAAATTTTGTACCAGTTTCAAAACCATTGATATTAATACCTTATGATAATGTATTTCTAGATCAAATAATTGATACTAAGGAAATGACCATCCTTGATGACATTCCCATTTTAAAGGAATTCACTAATGTGGTTACAAAACAATTGCATGGTCTTACTCATAGTTGTGGTGTTGATTTCTAAAATAAGATAATATCTAAAGATTTTTAAATATGAAATACTCCATTTAGAATCTCCATTGTTAAACAAGAATATTTGAAGAAAAAAGAATAGGATAATTTGTATAAAGGGTTTATATTCCTAGCTGATTCACTATGGGGTGCACTAATCCTCTTCTTCAAGATGAAGGATGTGTAAATGCACCACTATATAGATTATCATGAGATCAACAAGATCATGATAAAGAAAAAGTATTCACATCAAAATATTGATGAACAGTTCTATTGGATACATTAAGCACAATACTTTTCTATGGTTTATTTTTATTTTATAGCATAACAAATCATGGTAAAAGAGGATATCCCGAAGAAAGTTTTTTCCATATAAGGTAAAAGAAATATAAGTTCATAGTGATTCCATTTGGACTCCCTAGTGATTAAAAAATCATTATAGAAAAGATGAATAGAGACTTTAGGGATTCACTCAAGAAATTTTTTTTATTCATTATAGAAGACATTTTTATCTACTTAAAATGCAATGAATAACATGGGATGTATTTGAATTCGATACTAAATAGTTTATAAAAGGAAAAATTATTCATGGTGAATATTAAATGTTATTTTTTGTACCATGAAAATTTATTGGGATATGTTATCACATTAAATGGATATGTATGGATCCCTTAGAAAAATAGGAAATTGAAGAATGCACAGGGAAAAAATTTATGACAGAATTTTGTATATCCCTAATATTAATTGGGTTCTATAATTAATTTTTGAGAAACATACCATGATTTATAGACCAATAAACAAGATTAATCAGAAAATATTTATGTTTTTCTATTATTGTGAAGGATAATAAAGAATTAAAGTGTAGTAAAAAGGATAATTATTACACGTTTGATCAAATTACCCACTAGAGGGGAAGTATTTTTTATCTGGAATGATGAATCTAAGAATTTGTTGGGTTTTGTACCCTTTTAGGATGAAAATTTGATAGACTAGGCCTCTCAATAGTTACTTATCCATGATCTGAACTACATAATTCATTATCTATAATTAGTTTTATTTATCTTCTCATTGAATATTCTGAAACATTAATTCTATAGAGAAAATCGTGACATATATAGCGGTCATATAAATCACAAGTATTTATTCAAAAAAACTGAGATTAATATGTGATGAAAAAGGTGGTTAATTATAATCATGTATTATTATTGTTTAGTACATTACCATCCTAGAAGTCAAAAAATGTAGAAGACGGTCTATATAGAAAACAACCTAATCAATATCCATGATGATAATTGAAAGGGATCTAATCATCTTATATATTTAAAGGATAGAAATGAGATTAATAGAATAATATTAATCATAACATAATTAGATAACCTCTCAACCATATATTCTTGAGAGGATTAATAAGTCTAGAAAAGATAAAGTGTTAATTAAGAATAAGGCATTGAATATTTTAGATTTCATCTTTTTTTGAGTAGGGATATATATCATCTATATTCTAATATATATCTAATCAAGAAACTAATTGAATAAGGAACGTTTGGAAGATGCACATAGATCATATATCTCTATTGAATATGGGATTAGTAAAATGTGTATACATTTGAATAAAATATTACGGTTGGGTGACACGAAGTGGGATATTTAAGAGTTGTTATCTCAATGCATGGTATACCAACAAGTAATTGTGTAATGAATGTCTAAGGGTGTGATGAAAACTTTTCCAATTCCAATATTTGACAGGGAAAACATAACCAATGATTTTTTCTTAGAACTCTCAATGAACCCTAAAGGAATTAATTCCATAAAGGTTGTAGTTGATCACCTTATCAAGGTAGAATATTTAATTGATATCAAGGATTACATCAATCTTAACCAACCCTCCATGATATACATAATGGATGTGGTATGGTTAAATTGATTTCCACTCTCAATTATTTAAAATCTATATTTAAGGTTTACCATGTTGTTATAGAGAATCCCTTATCATTAATTTGATAATCAACTAAGATTTAACACTCTTTATCACTGTTAGATTGATTTTAAATCTAAAAGTACCATTCAAACTCTGGAGGATATACTGATATCATTTTCAATTTATTTTCTAGGATTCTAGGATAAGATAATTCCCATAGAGGATTTATCATATAAGAATTGTTTTGATTCTAGAATTCAAATGGTACCTTATGAGTCTCTACATGCAAAGAGTTATCACACTCTGACATGCTATAAAGAATTTGGATAGATGAAGCTGATGGGACATGATATTATCTAAGATATAATATACAATGTTCAAACCATTCATTATAATATGAATAAATATCAAATTATATTGAAAATAATTGCATACAATCATTGATGAGACCACAAATTTCATTTTGGAAATAAATTTCTCCTTCATATATTGCCATGGGAAATTTTAATTAGGATTGAGAAGAAGGTAATGATTAGGCCTAGAAATATCGACCCATTTGTGATCATTGATCATATAATATTTGTTTCTTACCAACTAAAACTCCAACATAACCTATTTAATGTACATCATATGTTCCATGTATTCCTCTAGAGGATGTATATTCCAAACCTATCACGTGTATTGAATCCATTGGCGGTGCAGTTGGTGGATGATCTTTTAGACGAGGTGTTTTTTTTGATGATCCAAAATCATAGAGATATATTTCAATGAAACAGAACAAAATCACATGGTCAATGTGTGGTAGAAGTTGTAAATTTTTTAGGGAGTTCTATTGGAACTAACAGGGGTCATGAAATAGATGAACAATAATTTTTTAGTGAATGAAAATTATAATTCAATGTGAAATTTTGGAAGGAGTAATAATGTAATGACCCAAACATTTATAAATGATAAACCTTTTTTAAATTAATAAATTCTTTATTTATTAATATAGTTATAAAAACTACATGCATTAATTTGGTTCTTTTGGACAATTTTATGGTCTATTAGATCGAAAATATCGTTAAGCGTCAAACCCAATGATGATACATACATTGTAAAATGACCATTAATATTAGTATAATAAGGGTTATGATAAGGTCCATTTCATACAGACAAAGGATGTTATGGCCTTGATTAGTAGTATCATACCATATTAATCCCATTCCCTAGTGTTTCTGAGGGAGAAATAACCACTCTGATTTTTTCCTAACCAAGACAAAACTCATATTAATCAACTTATGAATGAGTGATACCATTTATGCGATAAGTTCAATCTTTTAAATATTATGGCACAAACCATTTTTTCTAAACCACCCAATTAAAATTTCACCATCACATACCTTTCCCTTATATAATTCTTTGGTGTAATAAGGGTTTATATACCTAAAAACTAATAGTATAATTTTTTATTTTATTTATGATGATATTTATCACTTTATTATATTACTTTTTAAATGATTAATTAATGAGTTTGATAAATAATTATTTGTATATGATGAATCATAAATTATATTTTTATAAAATATATAATTTATAAAAGGAAGTTTTTTTTTATGAATTTGTGAATTTTAAAAAAAAATTGCATTTTAATAAAATTATATTATTTAATAACATTTATTAAATATTAATTAAAATATATTTTTTAAAGTCAAATGTAATTATTGAAAGTCTCTAATAACCATTATGGTCAAAAAAGTATCTTTCAATAAATTGGTATTTTGATATAAATGTGTAAGTTATCATATTTAGAGAATATTTTTATAAAATAGATATTATTTTTTATAGCAGCATTACAATGTTTCCAATGGTACTTTTTTCATAATTTTTTATGACAAATGAATATTCAGGTAAAAATTTAATATGGTATAAATATACAGTAATTATTATGACCTCATAATGACAAAAAGTGATGTAATATATTCCATAAAATGTATCCATAACCACATATATATTTATCCTTTAAAATTATCTATTTTTTATTTTATTTTGTTAATTTTTTAATCCCTTTATGAATCATCAATAAAAAATATGTTATTTTATTTTTTTTTAAAATATTCATTGTAAACATGAATATGTTCCACATCACCATGGGAATTATTTTAATGATATATGTTCCTAAACCTGTAAAATAATGAAAAATCACAAAATTTAAAGAAAAAAGGAAAAAACAATAGTATTTTTTGCGATTACTTTATCATATAGAGTCTAAAACCTATTTTTGGAAATTAATAAAGAATCTATACCTCTTTTACTACATAAGGACACCCATAATCCTTTTTTCCTTCCCAATAAATCATTATGGAATGACATTAATACTAAATTCCTTCTCTATAATCCTTCGAAGGATCCCACAAGCTCTTAATAAGATTATACCCTTGTTTTAGAAGTGTCCTATCAAGGTAAGTGTTCCTCTCATTATCTTATTTATTCAATAACATTATTTAAATTAAACAGTTTGTTTTTTTATTTTTTCATGTTGGTATATATTTTCAAATATACCTATAACTATCCTTCTTATTTCTAAGTCATTATATACCCCTTTAATCTTCCTTTAACACTTACATGATTCTTGATGTACCACTGTTATACTACTGAAATCATCAGATGATTTTCTTCCAAACATTTTCAAATTGAATACCCATTCCCATTTCCACTCATAGTTATCCATATAGTTTTAACTATTCTCCACTGATTGAGGATTTCCATTTATGTAACCCTCACAACATAATTGTGGGGGTCAAAATTTATTTAAGGCATCATTATTTTTTATGATATATGTGGCACAATTATACATGTATAAAATATGAAAGCGATGATTGGTACCAAAATTAAATCCCCCCTAATGAATAGGGTAATTTTTTTATCTAAATAGATTACATGTGTGGTGAATGGGATGTTATCTTAATCACACTATATTATTTTATTTTATTGGATAACATTGAAATATTTTTTTGATATCTAATTTTATGTTGTTTCCACATTCCCATGTTCCCTTTATATTATTATATTTCATCATACCTCATCGTTCAAGATTATAATTCTTTACCCACTTATGATACCATGATATGAATCATGGATCCCATTTACTACATTACCTTATTAGATGATAATTTTATTCCCAAACTAGTATTTATAGATGACACCTTTTTTATACATGTCCCTATGTTATCCCATGATGATTTAGAAGAATGATGAAATATTATGATCATATTAAAGAAGTTTTATATAATGTCTTTGTATTTATGTAGCATGTTGTTATGATTTTTACCATACTTACCAAAGATACTATGAATCACAATCTTATAGAATTTTATTAACTATATCTTTGTTTATTAAATCATAAATTATGGTGTATAAAATATAATCGGTTTCATAAAACTACATATTATTCTAGTGAGAAATGGAAACAATATAATCAAATGGATAACAATAAAAAATAACATAATTATGGAATAAACAATTTTTGACATAACTAATATTTTCTCCAAGATTTTTCTATGATATAATATATAAAGGGGATGGATACGACCATTATCCAATGTTGGTTTGTCCCATTAGACCTACAAATTCATTGAGAAAAAATATAATTTCAGGCTCGACCCACTACATAGTAAGAAAAATTAATTTATTTTGTAAAATCAAGGAATAAAAATATATTATTTAATATTATATAAGATAACTTTTACTTTTACATGGATATCTAATCAATAAAAATTTATATTGAAATAATAGGTCGACGAATCGTTAATATTTCACCATTTTAATAAATGGAATAATTCATTGGGTAAAAAATTGAAATCTATATTGTGATATAGAGGGTTCTCCCACTATATAAAATAAAGGGTATAAAATCCTATTGATATTATAGATTCTATAGAACTGGTGAATCATTTTTAGAATATTTCCATGACATAAAGGACATGGTCATGAAAATAAAGATTGTGTTAAGAGATAGAAATAGAGTGTGATTGGGAACATAATACCAATAAAATAAAATGAGGTGGTAGTGATCCCTTACAAACAATGTACAATATGATATATAAATTAATAAGATATCAAATGAGAAAAATATAACTTGAAAATATATATAAATAAGTATTACATACTTAAAAATATTTTTATAAATGATATAGGATCGATGATAAACTATATCGAAACATTATATAAATATGGAATTTTTGGAAGATAAATCCTTACCTTGAGTTTTGAATCACGTAATATGTCCATTAAATCCTTTAATAAAATAATATTATTACTTATTTAAACATTTTATAATATTTTCAAGTTTATTTTGTTATTATTTATCATTTTTATTAATTAAAGATAGTCTATTATTGAATTATTGAATTTTATTCTCCAATAATATAATAACCTTAAAATTCATCATTATGTATTAAGTTCACTTAGGAGTGTAATATTTGGGTAATTATAAATTTTGGAAGATTAAGGTGAGTATTTTTTAATTGGATTTTTTTAAAATTTTAATTCTAAGGGTGAATTGATTGTAATAAAGGATTATAGGGGACATATAAATGATATCAGAAAATTTAGTGTGGTCTTAGACATATATCTACATTATAAAATATAGTTATAGTCTACTATAAGTTTTATAGTAGACCAATTTCAACAATACAGCTAGAGGGACACTAGAAATATGATGGGGTTCCATTGGAAATCTTGTGGACTTCAGGGTTGTTTTATTTAATACCTTTATTAATGAAAATCTTTTAATTTTTCATTTGAACAATTCAACACATGAACCTGACCCCCCCCCCCTTCATTTTAACTCAACTAAACTCCCCTTTAGTGATCATACTTTTTTATTTTTTAGTTATTTCTATAACTCGTGAATTTTTATTTTAGTGTTTTTTGATTTTGTCAAGCATTGGGATATAAAATATCATTATTAATTTTTCCTATCTTCTTCTCTGTTTAACTAAATTTTTCAATTACATTAGATAAACTATTTGATTTGGCGATTTCAATAATGTAATGGATAATTTTTTTTATAATTTAACTTCATTATTATTGGGTTTGAGAAGACCAAATCTAGTTTTTTCAATATTTATTATAATTATTCTGATATATTTAATTTTTATGTGAATTTATTATGGTTTTATTAAATTTCGGGATATTATTTAGGGATATATAAAGTTATGTATATCATATATTTATTCTAATTATTAATTAATGTCATATTGGTTTCTATCAACCTTTTTTAGGCTTGGTTTAACATGTATTTCAATATGATCATTTGGGGAATAGTTTGTATTTTCTTGTAAATGATTATAGATTTTGTTTGGGTGGTTTTAGAGACATAGATGATTTTGATGGAGTGAGAGTGAAGAATCATCAAGAATATTTAATTTTTAGATGGTTATATCCCATATGAAATTTTTTAAGAGATGATTTAGAATTGTTTACCAGTATTTTATGAAACTATTAAGTAATAAAAAAATTATAAATGTTTTAATCGGATATTTTTAAAGAATATGTTGGATGGAAATTAAACTGACATTTCTATTAAAATATCATTTAATGTTTGGAATAAATTGAAAATCATCCTCCATAGTATTAAAATTTGGTTTAATATTTTGTTAAACATCTGTAATTTATTTTTTACATGATCATGACATCTAATATTGATATACTTATATTTTATTTTATTGAAAATTAAAATTTATGTAATTAATATGATTAGTAATATAATTTAATACATGTTCTTGAATTATTAAAATAATTTTTTTTTGAAATAGTACATTTAATATAGGTATGTAATAAATTTATTTTAAGTATATTTTTGGTAGTAGTAACATTCAATTAAAATTAATTGTGATTTGGAATGTAAAACGTACACTCCCAGGATTGTGAAGAATTCATATATTCTATAATATTAAATAATTATTTTGTGAGAGGTATTTAATTTTCTATAAAAAATATTGTTGTTCTCTTGAAAAACTTTTAACCATTAATGATTATGTGAATAACCTACATGGTGGATTAAATTATGAAACATGGATTGTGTGAACAATATTTGAGTAGAAACATCCACTCTTTTTAGTTTAATTTAAAATAATAATAATATATTTTTTTCTAAATAAAATCATTATGAATTATTATTCAATGTTACAATATTTACCATGTTGAATAGTTTCATTAGTGATGTAAGTATGAATAAGTTATCATCATGTGTAATGTTATTATGTTATTTTAAAATTTAATTTGTTTTTTAATTGGGTTCCAATGAAATCTAGATTCCTTACTTTGGAAACCATCACATGTCACTTATTCTTAAAATCCTAGGGATGTTTTTCTTTTCATATATAACCATTTCTCAATCAATTGTATTTTATAAAACCATTTTCCATTATCATATTATTTCCATAAAATTGTAGCATTATAAAGTAAATTTGTGATATATTTTAAACCACTATTTCTATTTTACTTAATGTAGATTCAAAATGCAGAACCTATTATTAAAATTGTATTACATTAAAATGGGAGTCATAAATTTATCACACATAATATATTTATCATTTTATTTTAGAATCATTATGTATTTATTACTATAGACCATGATTTAATATGTTTATCACTTAAAAAGATTCTCATGCACACAAGTGGTAACCATGTTGTACATAGTGACATTTTTGTCAAGGAAATTATGATACATGAATTAATGGAATCCATAGATTTTTTTTAATGTCATGTTTATGTAGCTCATTATTTTTTATGATGTAGTTCTCATGGACTCACATACACATTATATCATGTTATGTGAAAATTACAAGATAATCATGTATTTAATTAGTATATCAAGAATATTTTCAAATATTATATAGAATATGTAAATATTTTTATGTAATAACCATTATAGTTTTTATGATGAATTTTTTATTTTACATTGAATACTTTTTCTTATGATGAATATTTATCTTTATATGTTACATGACATGTTATATTAAATTTATAATTTATGTTTGATAATAATAAAATATTTTGAAAATGTTTCCTTATATAATTTTATAGAAAAGTTTCCAATGTATGCCTATTGTTGGTAAATTGGTTGATGGAATGGGATGAGATCACAATTACAAGACTCTTTTATAATTATTCCATAATCCCCAAAAAGGTAAGGTTCTCTCATATGACCTAACTCTATAATACATTATTTCTTTTCCCCCAAAATGGGATAGTTGGTTCACCTTGAATTAATTAATAGAATAGGAGACATGGAAACATTGGCATGTGTGTCTTAGAACCCATGATCTAGGCTTGATGTAGGTATATTGACTGTGGATCCTCTTGATATAAGGGTTATTCTGTATTATCCTTTTACTTATCTCTCTACTATTTTCATTTATATATGTCATATTTTCTTGATAGGTTTCTATAAATTTGTATTGAAATATAATTATATAAATGAGTATATCGACCCATGGGAAACATATGAGGTTATTTCTTAAAAGATAGAACCATGGTGATTGCCTATTGAGTATGTTATGCTCAAACCCTTCATGTTGACTCTAGTGGGTATGTGGCTTCATGGTCAATTTTATTGGTACCTCAAGGGACTATTAAAAATTGGATGATTGGTTTTGAAATGAATTCTCATTTTGTGTATGAGAGGAGTTATACACAATGTTGGAGCTAGATACTAATGGATATGTTATATCATATTCACATTTATTTGAGATAAATTACATTTATCAAATGTTAATGAGATGTAAAATTTTGTTGCATGAAAAGTATTATATTCATACAATTTTGGATTACATTATTTATATTTTTTTATCATTAGAAGATAAATATGTCTTAAACTATAAATTGAGACCTAAAACTCTATTATCTATCCCTTTTTGTTCATGGAGTTCTCCTAGAGCCAATTAGAATCTTGATGTTAGTATCGTTGAGGTTAGCCAGGTCATAATCATTATAGAGTGGTATCAAAGAAGGGAATATGATATAATTACACTTATATATCTATTAGAATGGTCAATATTTATAATATAATGGACATAGGTTAGTTTTTACAGGGTAATTATGCTATGGAAATGCAAACATGGAGGAAGCTCAAGTTTCTATGGATGTCTGGGTATATTGTTATCCACCACCAGTTCTAATAAGGTATCAATTTGAATACCTTGGTTTTAAAAATCTAAGAATACATAAATATGGGTGGGATCAGTTCATTACTATCTAATGTACTATTTCATATATTATGACTAGATATTTTAGGCATTATTATTGAGACAGCATAACTAATTTGATGTGATTGTATTTTTGGTTTAAACAATAAAAATAAATCAATTTGGTGTTTGTTTTAAGTAAAAAATAAAAAATATATATTGTGTTATTCAATGTGCATATTTTAGGGAATAATTTGTTAATATGAATCTCTGTTTAGTTATTTTTTACTTTTATTGTTTGAATTGTTTCTTTTAATAGGTAATCATTTGATAAATATCTCACTTAAAAAATTCTTATGTTATATTTTTTTATTAGTATTGTTAAAAAAATGTTTCTTATTACCTCTCTCACATTCTGTGATTTTCAATCAACAATCATACCACTTTTTTAATGTTGATATGTTACTATCCTCTTAGTATCCACTATTTATCTAAGAATTATCCAATCATTTTCCTGGTTTAAGACTTACTTTTTAGTGATTATAATTGGGTATAGAATATATTTAATGCTTTTTATATACAAATATGTTATTTCTATATGAAGTAATATTATTAAACAAATCATGCTTGATTTATTTTCCTAATAAGAATTATTTTTTAAATCCCATATTATTATTTCTATACTTTGTACTATTGTTTATTTGTGTGTGATACAACATGGAAGCATATCTTTAATGATATGGGCTTATATTTTTTACGATGATAAAAATATGGATTTCACTAAACTAAAATTTATGAAACTATTTTTCAAAGCTAATAAGTGTAATCCGTTATCTAATAAATTAATTTATACAAATAATAAAATGTTTATTTATAGTAAAATTCAAAAAATATATTTTTTATTGATGAACATGTAATATTTATTATTTCTTCCTTGTGCATGATTTGAAAAAAAAATGTTTAAAATGAGGTTTTGGAATTAAAAATTTTTTTGGATAAATATTCAGTTTTGATAAACTGGAGTCAATGGAAGGTAATCTATATAAATTAATTGTTATGTCCTGTGGTGGGATGAACCATAATATATAGGGTATTTAATGTATAATTATTATTTTGATACAATTATGGACATAATATTATTTTATTTTAGACTAAGAGTATTATATATTATAGTTTATATTTTTATTTTTGTGGAACTATAAGGTAATGTGTAATGTATTTCCTCCAAATAATATTTCTCCATTCTTATAAAATACAATTTATGTTTTAGTGGTAACCATACATTCAAAAATAAAAAATAACAGACCCCAAATTTCACATTACAAGTTCAAAATTCAAAACGGTGCACAAAAATAGTAGATTTAAACCCAATCATAAGTCGATTCCTTGAATCCAAAATAATTAATTTTTTAAAAGGCCATGACATGATTCATTTAACCCAACACAATCACCTGAAAATTACTTCTGAAAACCTCAAGCTACCAGCCAACAGTATGACAATCAAAATTTGGAATCCATCACCATTTTCACCTTCAGAAGAGAGAAACATCTCCAATATAAAAATAATCCAATTGAAACCAAAAAAATATAACCATTCAAAAGAATATAAAATCCAAAGTCAGCAGAATTTAAAATGTTATAAGAAACCTCAAAAACCCATATCCCAATAAATAATGACTTCCATGGAATTGTAATCACCGTTGTGGGTGAAACATAGTGTGATGTAACCAAACAAGACAATCATCATGAACATATATGGAAGCAAGAAAAGACAACATAAACAACCATTATGACCTCCTGGAATGTTTTCGAGCACCTATATAATCCTCTGAAGATACCTTAAAACAAACATGTAAATCCTACTTCGATACGAATAGTGGGATCTTAGAGAAATAATATAGTATGAGAAGATGCGGTTAAAATGAAACAATATCTCCAAAAACATATATTTTCGGTAAGGAAAAAAATGATTTAGAGACTCATGAGGGGTCTAATAGATTTTTTTTACTTTTTTAGTGGAGAAAAATGAAATGGTAGAAATTTTTTTAAGACCCCGAACATGGTCATTACATTCTTAATGATATTTCACTATGGAATTTTAGTGGAATTTTAATTTTTGGTTTAGGTTGTGTATTTTCTATGTTTTATAGTTTTTACGTTCTTAAAATTGTATATTTAGGATAAATTGACTCTTACAAATGATTAATGGGGGATGGTGGAGGATGGGAGAATAAAGTGGTGTGGGGTAGACATCTCCATTCTAACAGAACCATAAAGAGAGACCATTGGAATTTTTTTGTAATACCAGTAGCATCATAGCTAATGAAGGACACTGAAATAGTAGTGGGGTGACAACAAAACATCAGTGGCCTCTTTGGTCATTTTATTTAACACCATAAATAATAGAAATTTTAAATTCTCTCATTTAACTCATTTGACCCTCGACCCTAACCACCCTAAACATCATTCTCACTCAAAAAACACCCCTCATGGGATATTCTATGCTTCCTATAAAATTATATCTTATAAACATGAATATATATATTTATGTAGGTGTATTTCGTAAAGAATTAGGATTGTAAATCCCTCTATAACTATGTACACGTGTATTCCCTTATTTTCCCTCATGTTTTATTACTATAGTAAAATTATTTTATTTTGGATCTCGCAAAAATCAAGGTGAAATCGTTTTTAATCCTTTTCCTTCATTGTGTTGGGGATAGGGAAGCCATATATGAGTGTTTTCCAAATTATTTCTCAAAATTTTTGTATATTTCCTTTATTAAAAATTTTATAAGCATTTTATTGATTATGGGAATTGATTAAGGGATATTTATAGTGTTTAAATTATGTATTTATTATAATTATTAGTTAGTATTATTTTAGTGGTTATATTTCCAATTTTTAAATGGGTATCATAAAGATTCCAGTATTATGGTTTTGGAAGATATGGGTATTTTATATTGAATAATTATGGATTTTGTTTTGATGATTTTTACGGGATGTTATAATTTAGATGAATGTGGGTGATAACCTATTGTGACTATTTCATTTGTAGGTGGTTATGACCCATGTGGAATTATTTAAGGTCTTCTTTGGAATATTTTCCACTATTTTCTTAAATTGTTAAAAAGAAAATGTACTTATTTCCCTAATATAAAAAAAATATTTTGAAAGAATATTTTTGTTCGAAATTAAAAATAAGTTTATATTCCAAATTCTATTAACGTTTTAGAATAAATTTTTTAAATTCTACATTACTATTTTACACGTTTTTTAATGATTTGTGAAAAAACCATTATTACTTCGTTAAAATTTTATGATTTCAAATATTGAAACACTTCACATTGTTTTTTGCTAAAATATATAATCTAATTAATGATCATTTTCATCAATATAGTGTATTACTTATTCAACAATTATAAATGGGTATCTAATTTAAAATAGTAGTAGTAATGTGTATATATTTTACTTTAAAATGAAATGTATTATAGTTTGTATTAACCTAAAATATCCATTAATGTGGCATTGTAAAACCTCACATATACACATACGAGTGTGAACAATCCTCTTATTCTGGATTCTTAGGTGAAAATTTGTGAGGGGTATCAAAATTTCCATTAAACATAATGTGATTATATTAAAATAATAAAATCTAGTAATTGTTTTGGGAAAATCCTTATTAGTGTATTATAACAAGAAACAAGGATAGTTTGATTACTCACTACATACAAGAATCCATTATTGTAGATTTAACTTATATTAATAAAGAAATCATTTCATCCAACTAAAACCATAATGAGTAAAATTTAATGATCCATCCTTAACTATGATTATGAGTGGAAATAGTTATGTAGTGATGTCTGGGATGACATCAAGAGGAAATTAATGATGTCATACCTAAACATGATTTGCCTAATAAATTGGGTTCTAACTAAATATAGATAACATGTTTCAAAAACCCTATCATCTCTCTTATTAATAACTTCTTTTGGTCATTTTGTATTTTATATTGATCCATTTCATCACTTATCATATTTCAAAAAATAATTTTCCATTTTGATTTTTATATCATATTATAAATAATTATATGGTTTCTGAGTAAAATGTTGATGATTTTGGAAGATAAATTTTTATTTAACATAAATTATATTCTACAAAATGAAACCAATTTCGAAAAGAATTGTACTAGTAAATGGATATACATAATTTTATTCTTACACAACAATGTAATTTTTATATGAGTTGATTCTGGTGTATATCAACTATGTATCATACTATATGAAGACTATGAACAGCCCACACATCATTTTTTGTTATGTGTGGGAATTAATTAGATTATGATTTATATTTCCCATACTATACACACCAGAAAAGGTGTAGCATAGTGGATTTTTGGGGTTGATCCCCTAAATAAATCTTATAGGAAAGAATCCTAGCTATAAGAACAATTTGGGATTGATTTCTCATGATGAATACTTTGGTTGGGTTTTCTAGGAATTATATAGCTTGCGATTAATTCAAATTTTAGTAAGTGTTTTGGGTAAATTTAAGGGTATAAATATTAGATAATCCTCAATATGGTATCGGATATACCTATGTATTAGGCATTAAAGGGGTAAAAAGTCACAAATAGATCTTTTTCTGGCCAATTGGTTCTACCTAACCTATCAAATATTCCATGGTTTGAATATAGTTAAGAAATTAGTTATATTATATTTATCATCTATGGTAGAAAGTGATACAGGGTAATGGTAATAGGCTTATCAACTCCTATTAGGTTAGTTTTATTCCATTACACCCCATGGTCTGGGTTTCACAAATGATGAGATATTATTTTTAACCTAATTACTAGCCACAATTTTACCATGGTTCTATTTATAGATATATTGTGTTTAGAATCATTTTTACCCTTAACACCTAACCCTATGTGGATTAGACTTTTATAATGGTGTTAAATAAATGTGATAAAATGAGAAACATGATTTGAATAATAATAAAACAATTTAGAGATGAACAATCCACACTTGAAATAATATAAAATCAATAAAAAACACTCTTGGATTAATAAATAGTGAATGAATAAGAAATTATTTACACCAAAAGACAAATAGTACCATAAACAATGGTTAAATTGTGAACAGAATGATCGTGAGGAATCTATAGTAATAGAACAATTTGTAACAGTAGTGTAATTGTTATATAATGGTATATAATGGATTATAACTAAGTTAAAAAGGAATATAGGGAATCAATTGGAATGAAAATGAGAGAAAAATCACTGCTCCCAGAATGATAAATGCATTGGAGGATGCTCACATATTTATAGCCTTAAAATTATATGATTGGTAATGTCTTCAAATCATGTATTGGATTTTTGTGTCTTATTACTTGACTTTTATAGGATGTGTAATGGTATTTCATGTTTTTTGCATCATCTCAGAAATATTCATAGAAAATATTGTATATTTTTAAATCCTTATCTTGCATCACTAGTGATATAGGATTTTGAATATTTCACATCATGTAAATTCTACACATCGTGAAGATTATTTACATCTTTTAATTTTAGTGGAATTAAAATTTTTGAGATCTAATGACATGTAATGTATGTACAAATCATGTAATAGATTCACATTATTTAAAAATTCATGGTCTGGCCATTGGCTCAACATGTATGATGTTAATGAGGAAAACACATCATTAACACATTTCAAGACATTTAAAATCCATTTTTTCATATATTTGCAATATTTATTTTGATCCATGAATTCTAAATTCATTAGAGAAAAAACCTGAACCCAATGAATTATCAAATAAAGATTGATTAAACATAAAATAAGTGTATCATTCTGGAAAAGGCCTTCAAACAATTCTAGAATATGCCTTCTTCATCACTAAAAAAGTGCTAATAATCAGAGAGTGGTAAAAAGTATAAAACTTTTAGCATCACTTTTTTAGCACTGATAAAAGTAGAGAAATTAAATGGGGTACTATTTTTATTTCAGATGTCCATGAGAACATGATCCCTCTATATGTTCTTCCATAACACCTTTATCAATTCTTCCCCCTATCTGCACTTTTCACCCCATAACCCCTTCTATCAGTGATTTGTAAATTTCCAGCCTCATGTGTGCCACCTAGATTCGAAACATGCACCTTTTCTTCAAATATGGAACTGCTTCACCAATAAACCATGTTGTTTTTCTATCAGTTTAATAATAATTTTGTTTATTTACATGTATATTTACATATATTTATATAATGATTTTAAATATGTTTATACAATATATATGTGTTATATATATATATATTTATTTATTTATTTAAAAATATTATATATTATATTCATTTACATATACTACAATATTATATAAATATATATATGTTCTTTAATACACACACATATATATAAACATTATAAATATATTTTGATAATGTAAAAATGGGTAGATATTGTTTAAAATACATTATTAGAATGCTTTTTTATTTAGATATATTAGAATATACATTTCTATATAAACATGTGAATATATGTATTTATATAAGTGATTTATTATATGAAAACATAAGAAAACATGGATATATTAAATAAAAAATAAAATTACATAGTGGAAATGATAAAATTTAAAAACCCTAATATCAACATAAATGAAATACTTGACAATAAATTCAGTCCCCACAAAAAGGGAAAATAAACCCCCTTAAAAGAGACAGAAAATCCAATGAATTCTAAAAAATAGGGGTACCATGACTAAATACTCAATTTTTAGGCCTTATAGGACATTTTTGGCCTTATAAAATGTGACATATGTTTACCTGTGTGACTAATGGCACAGGTCACTTTGTAAGATTTAATTTGATATGTGGTAGAGCCTAAATAGACACCCGGATCAAAAGTTAATATCATTTGATGTTCGAGTTACATTTTCAACTTATTTTAGATCTTTTATTAAGTTTTTTATTTATTTTATCCTCAAATTGGTATTAAATTACAATTACATAGTAATAATAAAAAATTTATTAATTGAAAAAATTATTAATTTTATAATCCATTTTTTATAAATATCTTATATATTTAGTATAAATGTCTATTAAGCTTATCTAAAACATATTTATAAAATTTTATATTAAATATATATAAATTTTGATATATTTATATATTAATATAATATTTTTTAAAAAAATATTTTTTTTTAAGTAATCATTCATTAATTCTTGTAAAAAAGAATTGATAAAGGGGGTTCATAAACAACATTTCTAAAAAACTACTGATAAAACCCACCACTATATAAATGATTTTTTGACAATCACGGATAAAAGACCTCATTTATATGTGATATATTAAAAGCACTCATAAATATCGGGCCATTATTATCACTTGTAAAAGAACATTGTTAATTGTCCCCATTTAATAGTGCTTTTTTAGCACTTAAAAATTGGGTCACTAACAGTATTTTTAGCAAGTGTTGTTAAATACCTAACACTGGATAAACCTAGTTTTGAAGTCTTGTATCTAGAACTTATAAATAAACTATGCATATCAAATTCCCCAACACTTGAAAAATTTTTTTGTTTTCTAGAAAAAATCATCTCAACAAGATTCCATATAAAAGAATTATTTAATAGGAAACACACTTGAAAACTAGTAAAATAAAAATAATCTAAAGAAGAAAAAACAACATCTATAATCAATTATATAGATAAAAACAATCATTCCTCATACTCATGTTCATTATTCATATATCTTGATACTTTAATTACAATTTCACAACTATTCCATAGACATTATACCCATTTTTCAATTTAACTGACATTGAATTTTTACTCATCATGCAAGGTAAAATGTAACTGGATTTATTCTCATAGCCTAATACATGTTCCCAATAATATGCATCAATTAGTTATAAATCTACACATTAAAATTTAAATACAAAATTAATCCTCAAGACTTGAAAAATAAGTTTCATATGAATATGAGGTTGGGTGTAGGTAGATATATATTAATAAGCATGATCAAAAGGTGGGAAATATCAATAGTATAATGCATTAAAATCCTTTACAGTGCATTTAAGTCACTCTACCTAGAAAAAATGATATCCCCTTGCTCCCAATAGCTTATAGAGAGTCCATGAATTTTTCAAGAATGTATAAAAAATGATCCCTATTCCATTGTATATTCATTTTTTTTGTTAGAAAGTCATGTCTAAGACATATCTCTTATCCATCATATAACCACATATGATCTCTCATATAATTCACCAGTCTACTAATGATTTATTTTTTACCTTCTTAATTCAAAAAACATTGTTTTTACATATTATATTTTTTCAAGGAATTGGGTATGCATAGAAAATTGTAAAGGTAACCATTAACCATTCCATATTAATCTTATGAAAATTTAATAGTATGCCTCCTTAGCGATAACATTTTTTCTCTATCGATAGTAAAAAAACCCCATATTTGTTCAAAATATAATCATAAATCATACCAAGAATAGGTTTGTAAGGGATAATAGGATTGGAACACATCCATACTAACAAGGTTATTCATGGCTATTACGGGCTATATGAGGATAGATTCATAGGTGGGTCTCATGAAAGCTGGATCATCAAAGATTTCATCAATCATTTTAAAAGGATATTTTTTTCATTCATAGCCTATGTAATATTGTTGAATATATCTTAATAGGTTTACATTCTCCACATATCTCTCTATTAATATTCTCAAAAATGTGTATCAAAATTTTGGTATACAATCCTCTCAATAATAGGAATAAAAAATTAATTTCAATTAATTAGGGAATAATATCTAGTAATAATTCAATGCAAATAAAATTTCAAGAATCAAGAATTATAATTAAATTAATTAACTCATAAATCCTGATAAATATATAAATAGGTATAAAATCGGATTTATAATATCTCCAACCAAAAAAATTAGTTTATTTAAATGGTTTCAATGATATTTAATTTTAATTAAGGTTTTAATGAAAAACATATCCTAGACTAGTAAAAATAAGAAATAATACAAGTGTATTGATAATAAATATCAATAAATACTCTACCAAACATAAAATGAAACCGCGTGCACACTTCTCTTGAATGAGACATGGGATATATTGAATGTATATCATAGACATAAATGAAATTGAATTTATGAATTGAAAATAGTGAATCAAGATCTCCTTGTAATGAAATTCATGGGATGAGGAAATGTTTTGGTTGTTGATTTGAAATAGTGAGGCCAAAAAAATTAGAATATAAATACCTTTACAATAAAAAAAATTAATACATAGGGTTTAATAAATATATAAGTAGGGAAATTGGTGGGTGCATATAGAAATTATCAAGATAATGTGGTTCAGATAGATTCATGGAGTATAATGATGTTCAGGATGACCTATAAGAAAAAAGTGATAGAATAGAAAAAATGATGGTCTTAATAACAGAATGAAAATATAGAGATAAAAATTATGGATTTTCACTGATAAAGAACTAAAAATTTCATCGTTATCTAGATGAATGAAAAAAAGAATCATCAATTACCATTCATCAGAGCATATTTCCTCTAAATCATAAAGGAACGGGTGGTGGTATCATCAAGATCTCAAGGGCGCTTTGTAGGATTAACCACCTTAGAAATGTGTCACCCAGAATTCTCTTGTGGAAGTAATATATTTCATGAAAATGGTATTGGAGTCATGTTCTGAGTATGGATCTGGATATGGAATATAAGGATAATACATAAAAAGTTTCAAAAAACAACGTACAACCAAGGAGGGGGATTGGATAAGACTAAATAGTATTGTAATGTTCACCATATCTACATCAGAATTCCCCTCTTGAATAGTGGGGGTCTAAATTAGCTTTGAAAAATCTATCTCATATATAGAGGTATGGGATGGAGGATTGACTATCTTAATAGTTTTTGTTTTTATTGATGTAGTTCTAGTCAAGGATGGATAGGGTGAGGTTATGATCTATACGTTTCCATAAAATTTGTATTAAAAATAATCATAGGAACCTTAGAGGTAGAAAGAAGGTTGGGGACCATTTCCCATTTGAAATACTTCAATACTATTTCCTACTAGGTAGTACGATTCGTAAGCTCTGTAAGATAGAAAACGAAGGAGGGATATGGTATGGGGATAGATGATGAATTGGTGTTAGCATATGAGGGTGTGTGGGTAGAATATGGTATTGGTGGGTGGGGAGGTGTGGTGAAGTGAGATGGGTAAATGAATGGGATGTCGAGAAGATGATATACATGTCTCTAATTATACAAAAGGGACTATAGAATCATCTATATATTAGAGGTAAGTAGGGGGACGGTGTAGATGTCGTAGAAGATGGTGGTGAAATAATAGTAGAAGATATAGGTATAGTAGTGGTAGCATGGGAATGGGATTGGGTGGAGGTATAGGGATTTATCATTAAGGTATTGGTTGGTGATGATTTGGATGGGTCTCGATGGTTGGGTACCTCATCCACATCAACATGGTATTCCATCACCACTGATAATGACCCTCAATCTTTTATAGCATAATAAAATTATGAATCATGAGAATATTGATGTGCTTCATCTAACTAATAGAAGAATGAGTCTATGTGTCATCAAAGGTGTAAAAATGATAAGAGACATGGGTAATGAATCTTCTATCCATGAGATATCCCTGATCCCACCATACCTGAGTCTTGTAGTTAAGAGAAAACTAGAGGGATATATTGATGGTATGGACACCCATGGTAGAGGAGAAGCTGGTCAAATCTATTTGGATGATTCTATTAAGATAATATTTTTAGGCCTTATAGGAACTGTTTAGAGCCCGATGCAAGATACATGTGACAGTACCCCCTAGATGGTTTCTATTCATCATGAGTGTATAAAAAAACTCAAAAGAACTCATTAAGTCAATGATCTTCTCTTGGAATCTCCTTTAATTTCCAGATAAAACCGAATGTTTATATAGGTAGGGGAAATAAGTATGTTTGATATGTAGATAATGAGACTAATGTCAAAATCTCCTAAGGTGGTCTCCCATGTCATTCCATCCCAGTCTAAATATAATATTAATAATGTCTATCTTTATGGTAGAAATAAACATGAGGAAGAGATTGTAGTAATTCTCCTCACTCAAATTGCTGATATTGGAGAGGTTCATGTGGCCAATGAGTTCACATTACTATTCATTAACCAAGATATTTTTATGCATGGTGAGGTATAGGATCATTCTGATCTTTTTAAGATTATCCTGTAGATGGTCTATACTAACCTCATGCATAGGTGATGATAAATGTAAGCACAAGTGCTAGTGAGGTTATTGGGAAGCTCGATACGACCCACTAAATGAGGCCTATGAGATCTTATATCATGATGAAGGTAAAGTGGATGAAGTGCAGTCTGATGTGGTTTGATCAACAACTAGTGGAGGATGAGATGGTGAATAGAAAATGGGTGGAGTTGGATCATTATTCTTGGGCACGCCTATAGTGGGCCAAGAATGGGTGGTTTTGGCTTTGGATATGGAAGAATGTAGTGATGGATAGGAAAGTGAAAGAAATAGTATATAGATGAGTGGATAAGGATGATAGTGGAAGAGATAGATGGACCTATTTCAATTAGGAAGGAGGAGGGGACCAATTAGAGGGGGGTCACATCTATGTGAATAAAAGAGGGGGGGTAATGTACCTAGTGTTCAAGGAAATTTAAAACGTCCAGAATGTTCACTTTGTGTTATAATACATGAAATGAATATTTTGGATTAAAATATTTTTCCCTAGTCTCATACATTTATACATTGTAAAAATTTAACATTGTATTTAAATGAAATTTTTCCCCTTTCTCTCAGGGGACCATTATATTGTGAATCCAACACAACTAAACATACCAAAACTATTATTTAACCTATTAGAAGTATCCTAGGTTTCCTCCCAATTTTTGATTAATTGTACACTGAGAGCTAGAAACACATTAATTCAGAATAATTTTAAAGGAATGACTGACACCAGATGGAATGGCTAATGTAAACTTTATAACATTTGTCCATTTACCATAATGGGTTATTCTATTCCTTTTTACATTTCAACGGCCCCATATGGGAACATTTTGATGACTTCAAAATGAATTGACAATCAATATTTCATCATTCCAATGGATAATTTAAATTAATAATTAATTGAAGAATATTATCTATTAGTGTGATGATTAGGTGTGTAATTTATTATTCATTCCATTTCTATGTCTTTTCTTCATATATTCTGGAATTTTTATAGTCATCCTTTCTAATATATTCCATTTCATCAACCTATAAAATTCTAACATACCCAAATTTTTGAGGGTCCATGCTCAATTTTTTATGAACCTGTAAGATCGATTCTAAAATTCCATTGGTAGGATAAATTTCTTTCTATATACATGGTGAGACAATGTAAAATTGATGGCAGATTTATATATTTTGTGATACACCCAAATTGCATCATCCAATTTAATAGTTTAGTCAATTATACTTATTTTCACTTTCTTCTCTATATTTTTTTAACCTCTCCATTTGACAGTCCAACCTTCATGCATGTTTTGTGGTGGTATGGAGTTCCAATACTATAGTAGATTCCATATTTTATGAGGAATCATTTCACAAAATTACTGAATAATTCAGTTCATTGATTATTGCTGAATAATAAAAGGAATCCAAATCTGTAAAAGATATTATCACTTAAAAAATAATGAATTATTTTTCTGATATAGGAGTGGTAGCCTCAACATCTTTACACATCGATATTTTTTCCATGCTAACCAGGATATAAAAATTTCAAGGAGAATTTGGGAATGGGCCAAAAAATTTGATTCCCCAAACATAGATGATTTTGACATAAAGGGTGGGATTTTGGGGAATTCCATTTC
The DNA here is from genome assembly GCA_963277665.1 of Viscum album. Classification (NCBI taxonomy): domain Eukaryota; kingdom Viridiplantae; phylum Streptophyta; class Magnoliopsida; order Santalales; family Viscaceae; genus Viscum; species Viscum album. The sequence goes on along the minus strand of OY728165.1, from coordinate 322,081,756 downwards.
CTTTCCTAAGGGTTTATATTCATTGGAACAGATGATATATTTGAATGATTTTCCTTACATCCTGGTGGTTTGGAGGATAAAATAATCTAGTATAAAGTATTTTTTCCATGTTGCCTTCAGGTCCTCGATTCCATCCAGTTAGGAACATGTGTCACATGGGAATCACACTTTCTCTTTCATCTTTTGAGATGTAGTATCACATTAGGACATCTTAAAAATGAATTAATAGTAGTGTGTCATCACAGATTTGATATAAATAATCTACTATAAATTTCATACCTATTTATAGGATATGTGTGGGTATAGAAATCCCATCTAAATCCACATGTCTATATCTGAAAACCATGGGTGTGCCTGCATATTTATTCTAAACAACGTTTCATTAGGTATGTTATCCTTGAATCGTAGTTTTAAATTATATCCAATTTTGGGTATCTGGATCATGGAAAAGTCATCGATAATGATTTTATTTATTCCTATTGTTTCCTTTTTGACTATTTCAAACTCTTTTTGTAGTGGGGTACATTGTATCAGTTCTGGTTTGAAATCATTTTTACTTAGTATATATTTTATTACTTTATGATATGTAAAGTCCATTACATTTGATATTATGTGGTATGAATGAATATTTTCAAAGGATGAGACTACAAATAATAGTTCATTTTTAGCTGTCATGTAATTTACTTTTGCTTAATTATGTGTATGAATTGAATAATAAATGGTAAAGAAGATGATTTAGATCTATTTTCTTAAAATGACACCTGCAACAAAATAATTGGTGTTACACCTCAACTCGAATTCCATGTCCATGTCCTGTGAAATAATGATTGGAGTGGAAATCATACTATTCTTAGTGTTTAATTCATGAAAATACTCTTCAGTGAAATTCCAATGAATTTCCTTCAAAAATAGTTGGGATAATTGGTGGGATATTTTAAAAAATTATGATATGAAGAGGTGATATAATCCTCCAGGTACTAGAAAAATAATTTTTACTTTTAGGATTGTAGTCTCAAATAATTATTTAATGAATTTAATTTTTTATGGATAAACATTGTTTCATTGATTTTATATTTTGTGTTTAAGTAATATTCCACCTCAGACCATAATGTAACATTTCTCATAGTATATAACTATGAAATTTTCTTCACATCATTGCAAGACTAGATCAAAATTAGAAAGATAGAGTTCAAATAATCTTACATAAAACAAGAACTCTTCCATAAAGATCTCTATGAATTTCTCAACCATATAATGAAATATATGTTTCATGCATCATTTATAATATGCGGGTACGTTAAATATTCCAAATTCAATTCATCAATAGATGAAGGTTCCAAATGTACATTGAAAAGTAGATTTTGAGTAATCTCATGGGTTGAAAGAGATTTGAATGTAATCAGAATATCTATTGAGGAAAGAATAGAATTTGTACCCAGCTATAATTCCTTACATTTTAACCATGAAAAGAAATATGAAGTTATTGTTTTAGGTTAACATGTTGAGGTATATATAGTAAATTTATACGTAACATCCAGTAATGGTTTGAATTGAAATTAACAACTCTTAATTGTTTTTAAACATTGTGATGAAATATTTATTTGGGATGAATTATAGCAGACTCATCCATTCACTTCCATATATTGAAAAAAAATTATCCACATGAATTTTAAATACATCCTTTTGAATAATTCTTCCATTAGAGCATTGAGTGTCCTCTATGGATGATGTTTTTTCTTATCATCTTCATCCAAAGAAATCTTATGGGAGGATATAATGGGTCAAATCCCATTAATATTAGACACTCCCCGTGAAATTTATTTTCTATCACTTTTCTAAAAACTAATGAGTTTTTCTTCTTCTAATTGAGTCCTTTATAAGCCAATAATGAATGGAATTTCAGTTTTAGTCTCCAGTAATTAGTACCATATGTTGCTCGACATAGGTTTCAGTTCAAATGTCAACAGTTGGATGACTGAGGTTGTAAATAGGGGGTTAATGCCTATTTCCATAGGTTCGTTGTTATTTATATTCCCATTATTCAATACTTTCATCTTAATATAGAGACATGATCTCTTTATAAACAAGTATGGTCAGAAAATCATCTCTCTTATCATTAATATAGATTAATTCTTAGTCGAATGTGTCATTTTTTTCTTAGGGGAATTCTCAATATTTAACACAAATTATTCGTCTCTATTACTATGAATATTAGTCTCCCTTTTATTATTTCAATTAGTTCATTACCAATGGAAAGAAATGAAATTCATATAATAATATAACATTCTCTATCTTCTTCCAAATATACGATGAGATAATCCATAAGAAATATGAATTGTAAACATTATATTATACATCCTCAAGGAATACTCTATGAAAAATCAATGAACGGTCATCTAGTTTCATTTACATTCTCGTTGGTTTTATTTTATTGAGACCTAGTTTTCAGAACTTTCTCATCAGCATGAGATTTATTCTTGTGCCATGATTGCAAAACGCACTACCAAATTTTCACACCCTACAATGAAGAGAATCAATAAACTACTAGTGACTCATATCGTAGGTGGATGTTTCAATTAGAAAATAGTATTACAATATTCATTATAGATATTAATATAAGGTCTACCATTTCCTCTTATTAGAAAGAAATAATTTTATGAATTCTTATAGGAAATCACATGATAGATGGTTTCATTAAAGTGTTTGTCGATACATAATTTCTAAAATATCACTATAATATTCTTCATTTTTCCCCTCGATCATTCCCTTAATCATCCTTTTTGGGAATGGTATACGGGGTTTATAAGATGTGGGTTCGACATAGATGTATTCTTTTTTGGGTTTCTCTTTTATTAGAGTTTTTTATATTATCTTAGATTGCAAGTTTTTTTATTATCAGCCACCCTTGTGCTATAATTTTAATCCATAATGATGAATGTTTCATGCTTCACTAGTTCTTCAATATTCCTTTCGTCACCATTGAAGGGAGGATGAAATTATAGCTCTTTTTAATTTCAAAGAACTGTATCCTTTTTATCCCCTATAGAGTGTGTCTTGGTATTACTGGGTAATGCACTAGGAAATATGTTGGATAAGGGCTTGGATATCTTTCCCACTTTGTGATCAAGGATTTCAAGGGTGGAAATTTGGTTTTTTTGTTTCAATGTCATGTAAATTATTCCTTTGATATTATTTGGAACAAATTTATTGAGAATGTTTTTAATATTATACAATAGAGGTGGATCTTTTTTGGTGGTCTTTACTGAGCTTCTTGGAATTTTTGATGATCTATAGGGGTAAAGGTCTATTGAGGTATTTGATGTTATAATCGAGGAGATTCGGTTTTTGGAAGGTAAACCATTGGTCCTTGATTCTGTGGTGGTAATTGAAAACTCTTATATTGATAATACTAATGAGTATGTTTTTTGGATATTAAGATAACCTATGTTGATAATATTGTGGCTGGTATTACTGAGGCTATAGAGGCAATTGGTTTGTTTATTGTAATTAAAATAATAACAATGATGACTTTGAGTATCCTACAACCCTGGTCAAAAATCCTAGTATAAGTGCAGACCTTCACACATTTCATAAGATTGGATATCCAGTAAATGGGTGGGTGTGGTCGTGTTGGTATAGGTAGATAAAACAAAATTATTTTCATTGTAAGATCCTACACATGGGATATGAGGTTGGAATTCTATTCCACGTGATATATTCTTCATTGAGGTGGTAATAAATCTCTTTTCTAGGGAATGGAATTATAATAAATCATGTCTAAGGGTTATTATATTACATTGGGCATATTAAGCATGAACCCACCATCAGTTGCAACATCAAAAACTATGCATGGAACTGGTTTGAGTCACTAATAAAAGGCGTGTAATTATAGAAACACGTCAAGAATGTGATGTGGTAAATTATAGGATAGATACATAAAATGATCCTAGGCTTCCCAACATGACTCCCTATTCACCTAGGTGAATTATGAGATCACATTCCAGTGTTTCTATATTCATCATTGTGAAATTTATTTTTCTGGGAACATCTTGGTTAAGTCATCCCATGTTGTGATGGACATAAGATCAGGTCATTTAATACAATCCTTGGATTAAGAATGTGTATAGATGGAGAAAATGTGATGTATAATTACATCTGACAATATAGTTTGATTGTGAAAGGAGTTGTAATACGATATAAATTTATAGATATAAGAATAGAGATATTCACTTTTCAGTAAACTAAACTACCTCATGTTTTGGATCATATGGAGGAGTTAGGGTTTTATCTTAAATGTGTGCAACTAAATAAGAGGTAACATAATAATTGTTGAAACACCATTAATGGATGACAAACGGTTATCCAGGATTGTGCAATCATGCATCATTGTTCTCTTTCCATGATTCTCAATGGGTGGATATTGGAAAATTTTCTTGGGAGGTAACACAATATCATTGTGTTCATACATTGTTAATCATCTGCATGAAGTAATAGATCAATTGATATTGATCTCAAAAGGATGATTTTATTATGTGTATAAGATCTTATAATGATCTATGGGACCCTGGAGCATGAACTAAGCTAGAGAAAAGTGGATGTAGGATCTACTCAATGAGAGAATATTATAAGATGAAAAGGTGAAGAAAAAGGGTGTGGGGGTAATAATATGTTTGTACTATTGGTAATTGTGCCTAAGCACAACTATACTAGAAAATAGTGAAATAATTTATCAAGAACACATTATTTCATTGATTACATGCAAGCATTAATTAGATTATAATTTAAATTTCTCTAACTATACTCAGCTATAAATGTGAAAAACAGTGGTTGTCTGGGGTCAACCCCATATAAGTGACTTATAGAAAAGAAACCTAATTTAAAATAATTTCATATTTGATTCATCCATATCACTCCTTGGGATAGGTTTTCTATGAACTAGGTATCATGGGATATCATCAATTAACAGATTTGATCAAGGTCAATTTCAGGGTATTGGAATAATATAATCATAAATCTTTATTTGGATAGACCTATTTCATAGACTGAAATGTTGTGTAAAAGTCACCAATTTATCTTGGTCCAGTGAATAGGATTTACATATGCTGGTAAATAATATTTCTTACATATAGTGTTGAATTACTAGATGTAGTACACATAACTACTATAGAAGAATGTTTCCTAGGATAACGTTCAAATCCTTCTACCACTCTAATTAGGTTAAGTTCATTCAATTACACGCCCATTGTAAAGATTTCACAATGTAATGAGATAACAAATTATTTTTAAACTAATTACTAGACACATGATTACCAAGGTTCAATTTATTGATTCATTATATTTTGAAAAAATATTACTCCCAACCCTTAACCCAAAAAAGGAATTTCGGAACATGATTATGCTAAAAAAAGGATGACATTTGGGAAACCTGATTTTCATTGTATTTAAACGATTTAGTGTTATAAATTACATACTTGAAACAATAGAAAAACAATCAAAAATAGACTTAGAATATTAAAAAATGAATGAATGATCAAGAATTGAGGTCGAATGGAAAACGATTTAATACATTATGGTTAAAATGTAAACATAACGATGATGAAAAATCCAAAAAAATATATAATGGGAAGTAAAAATAGTGGAATTGATAAAATCAATAAGGGAATGTATTACAACTGATTTTGAAAGAGAAAAAAAGATGAACTGGAAATAAAACGAGAGACTATTTTGTGATAAAAGCTATTTTTATGTGGAGGAAGTCCCTCACATATTTATAGAATCAAAAATTACACAATATCTAATGTACTCACATAATGTATTAGCTTTACGTGTCATTTTTTTCAACATGTACATCAAATGTAAGTGGATTTCAAGACATGTAATTCAAATCCACAATATTCTAATAAAATTTTATATTTATAGAATTCTTGGACCTATATCATTTGTGACATGATATCCTAAACATTTCACATCATGTAAATAATATACATTTTGTATTTCATAAGTATATTTAAATATTATTAGAATTATAATATAGATGATTTCATAACAAGTAATGTATGTACACATCATGTAATAGATTCAGATCATGTTAAAATTCATGGGTGGGTTTTTGGATCTGAATGTATTCTATTAGTGGGGAATACATTTTTTAAACACGTTTCACAATGTTTTATACCCATTTTATTAATTTTTTCAAAGAATTTTCTTTTGAGTCTTAAATACATAATTCCTACAAAAAACACATTTTATGATAAAATAAAGTATAATTAAACAATGAATAATTCTATCCAATATGTTTATATAAATTATCATTATCACCCTATCACATAAAAAGATAATCATTCAAACTAGTGGATACCATGTTATTTTTAATAATTTGTTTGGATTCGAAATAATTAACACTGAATTGATTCCTACTTTTTCTATAATCAACTTTATTATTGTAATAATGAAATATTTATCTATTCATGAATACTAATGATAATGATTAACATGTCATATTTAATTTGATTATTTTTGTGGTATTAATAGTCAAATTTTTGTATAATATTTTTGTTTTGATGAAGCTTTAGATTAGACCATAAGATGTAACGCCTTCAAAACCTCTATGGATGAATAATGTTCTAAAATGAACCCTTGAACTTAGGTCACTATAGAATAGAAGAAAACCTCACCCAAATCACCAAATAAAATCACTAACCTTCAATGAACATAGATAATAACATCAAAACTAAAACAATTTAATGAAATAAATAAAAAACAACAACACAAGAAATTTACATGGTTCGTACAAGATTCATAATCAACTAGTGAAATACTATAAACTCTTTTATTAAGGATCCATGAAATATTAAAATACAATGTTTTAATACAAAACAACATGTGATTAAAAAAATATAATATAGTAGGTTCATAATTTTGAAACTGGTCACTACCACTTTCTGATCTTCCATGGGACTAAATCCACCTCATTCAGATCATCATGGGTATCCCTCTCCATGGATAATTGGAACACCCTAAGATTTGGAAAAAAATTTGAATTTATTTATCTTTTCAATATTTTTCATTTCACATGAAACATAAAATGGTTAGTTATATATATATATATATATATATATTAAAATAGAAATTCAAACATTCCTTTCACACATAATACCATCTAGGCTTGTGCTACATGCAATACCAATATGGTTTGCGCTACCAGCAACACAGACTTGGTGTACCATGCATGCAACACTGAGATTCTACAAAACATATCTTCTTATTATGTTATTATAAAAATAATATAATTAAAACCATTACATTAATCATAGTAATAACTAATTTTAATATATTGTTGTTTTATATAAATAAAACATATTGATATTGAAATATATTATTGTTGGTAAAGTCCTTTTATGTTAAAAATATTGTTTCCATGAATGAATAATTTTTAATAATAAATTTTATTTGAGACACATTTAGAAATTTAATTGTATAAAATAAAATTTATTTATTAATTTATAACATTGAACTTTTCCTAGGCATAATTTTTTGGGTTTTTCTCAGAAAATCTATTTTTGATGAATAGTGACAAAATACTTGTTTTTAGTTATAAAATACCTTTTATTATAATTAATTATAAATTATAAATTATATTATAAATTAGTTTTAATTTAAAATTATAAAAATACTATATTTAATAATACAAATAAATTCATTAGAATTTATTCTAACTTAATTATGAATATAAAATTTTAAAAAACTTTTAATCTTTGTTCTACCTTAAGACCCTGTTATTTCGTCCTGTATGCAGGATTGACACTAATCTTAATTTTTCTAATTCAATGATTGGATATTAAAAAATAATAATTATAACATTGTATTCAGTCTATTTCATAGATTCTAATAAGTATATGTTAATTTTTTTCCAAAATGATTTGTGAAAGTGATTAAAATTAATTAAAGCCATTAAGGAAAAAATTAAGATTAATTAGGAACTAAACCTTAAAATGATGGTCCCAAATGACCTATAAAATTTTCGAAAAATCATTTTATTTCCATTATACAGATGTAAAATATCCATTATTTTTTTTGGTTTGGTAAGACTTGTTTTATTTTTGAACATGTGCACACCTAATTAGTTTCTAAAGATTCCACGTGAGTCCTTTTCCGTCCCTATAAAAGTACACCACATTTACCGATTACTAAAACCTATAAAGAATCAAAATATTAGACAATAACAGAAAAAAGTTCCTCCAAACAATATTACCATCGACCATTAAGCCTATATTTGGACATAAACCCTATCAAGGAATCCTTTTGGCACAAAGAAAAAGAAGTTACCTGATTAAGAGGTAACGTCTTCCCTCGAGCTCCATTGCATTATTTTTCTTCTCAACCCCAACACTATATTTATTTTTTTATTTTGTGAAAAAAAAAATTCCTCCATATACTAGGATGTTGTTATGAAGTGTTTCTGACCTATACATACACACACCTTTATTTAACGGATGTTGAATATATTATTTCTATGTATGGTGAACTACTACCTCACGAAATGAATATTGTTCATTTATCCTTTACCACCAATCATGGTGGCCATTATGATGGAAAAAATATTTATATATATAATATATAGAATGTATTATGTCTTTGTGGTTCTTTATTCATTTTAAAAATCACACATTTTTACATTCAATTTGATGTTAATATGATAATCTCGTTTGAGGAAATGTGGACTACCTCCCCCTCAAAGCTATGTGATTCTTTCACACACAACATAAAATTTATTAAAGATGGGATTAATGATCTTATATGATATATATGATATATTAATTATAATATAATAAATATATATATATATTTAATTTACTTACATTCTTTCAATAAAATAATAAAAACAGAAAACAATGTTCATACATACCTATGGAATTCCATCTCTATGAACGATGTATACCATTACGTACATAATTTTGATATATATTATTATAATAAAAATATAATTTATATAATTGATAATTATACCATTTTATAAATTATGGAATCAAGATATAATCATAAGGATCAATGATTTAATAAATTAAGACACATGCGATGAACAAAGAGAATATTTCCCGTAGTGAAACATTAATGTAAGATCATTAACAAGTGGGTAATATAATGTTATAATAAAAAAATATATGTTAATAGTTATAAAATTATTCTTATATAAAATATGTATAATAAACATATATTTATTATAAATTAACCTTGTATGATTACAGAGATAATCAAGACACAAGGTAAGGGGATTTCATCTCACTTTAAATGTTTGTGTGATACAAGCTATGTTTTCTACTCATTCTGTCTGTGTGGTGCATATACATACTATGATTTAATTAAATGTATCATGTAAAAAATATTTTGTGTATTTATATTACCAATTTATGATACTTCATTCATGGATTATAGCTTTCAAAAGTTAACAAATCTATAAAACAATTGTTTCTCAACTTTCCCTCATTGAAATTAGTGTTTTGTTGTGAACCTAAAGTCTTGTTCTAGTTTTATATTATTAAATTTTACATGTTATACCCTGAATATATTTACTTACATGATATATTAATCTTTCTTTAATTTATTTTTGTTACATGGATAGCACGATACCTTGTTACTGAGTTATAAGAGTTTATTGAGACAATCAAATTTCTTTCCATGACTCTTTATATTGTTTCTTCCCTTGATGAAATATTATTAACCATATATCGATATTATTTATGACTGTATATATCCTATGTTATTTCAGGGTATTATCATGTATTATTACCATATTATAATCTTTGGGACATAATATATATAAGAATGTGTTTTTATGAAAGACCAAATTTACCATTTCTTCGATCAGAAATTAATGTTTTCTAAAAAGGGATTCCAAGAATATTATACCATTATCCAATAATATTTTAACAAAAATTTTACACTTTTTTTCTTTTACCTATCTCTTCATGTCAATATTCATTTCCATTTCTGAACAATCTATTCCTATTAAACATTTTACCAAGATAAATGAATGTTTCTTTTTTTACATCGTATGACATGTATGGATTTACCCACCATGATTTCATTGAAGATTAATTTTAATTTTCAAGAGGATAATCATTAGGAAATTGTTTTAAAAATAAATTTCACGAAATAATATTTTTAATATGGTTTTAATTATTCTTTATATGTTTTTAATCTATTTTCTGAGAAAATAATTTTTAAATGGTTGTAAGTATTGACATGCCTTTTTAAAATAAGAAATGATATTTTAATCCAGAAACATTTTTAAAAGATACTTTAAAAATATATTCCGTCTAAGATGATATCCATTGATGTTACTAATTATCTTTTTTGAAATATCTAATGGTTCCATTGATATCCTTTCTATGAATAGGTCACACATAATGACATGGTCTTTATGAAACTTGTTTCTCTTTCCAAGGTCATATATTTATGAAATCTGATTCCCTTTCATGGGTCATTATTTGACTAAATGGTTGTGAATCATATCTCCTTTCCATAATTTAGTATATGATGAACATTTAAGGATACACATTTAATTATTTGGGTCATGATTCAATATTTATAAGACATCTATCATTTTTAGGGTCATGATTTATTTTTTACAAGACCTATATATTTTTATGGGTCACGATAAGATGAATGTCTTATTATTTTATGGAACATGTAGGGATGATTTTACTATGAGATAGGTGGGACAAATATCTCTATACAATTCATTGGGTAATGATATGTTTTATATGTTATCAACAAGTATATAGTTTGTAGCTAATGTCCGAATAGAAAGAGGAAGTTTGGGTTATATCCCTAGCCTGAATAGAAAGAGGTTGAATGGGTTATAACCCAAAAAAAAAATTAAATATGCTACATCAGTAGTATCCCAAGCCTGAAAACATTAGGGTACATTGGTTATATCCCAAGAATACAAGAATTTGGGTACATGAGTTTCTAGCCCAAAAACAATGTATGTACACAGTTTGTAGCCAAAGCATGTCATGTTATAAAGGTATTGGTAGGAATCACTAGACTAAAAGTATCTATTCTTATATGTATTCCACAAATTGTATGTCTTATTCTTCAGTAATAATTTCATGGCTCATGATTTTTATATCCTTATGATTCAAGTATTATGAACTACTATTCATTATCACATATCTCATGTTCATGATCTTTGATAAGGTGGGTATGATATCATAATGTTACGATTGGGTTATCATACTACTATCACTACCACAAAACTGGGTTTCTGCAGCACCACCCTTTATCAGCGCTAAAAAAGCACTGATAAAGGGGGGCCTTTATCAGTGCTACAAAAGAGCTGATAAAGGGGAACCTTTAACAGTGCTAAAAAAAGAACTGTTAAAGGTGACCCTTTATCAGTGCTTTTTCTAGTGCTGATAAAGCCCCCCCCCCCATCCACACTTTTTTTAGCGCTGATAAAGGCCCCCCTTTAACATCACTTTTTTTAGTAGCACTAATAAAGAGGGGATTTATCAGCACTTTTTCCAAGCATTGATAAATTTTATGTTTTTAAAAAATCATGAAAAAAATATATTGTTATATGAGAATATTTATATTGATTTAAATATAATATATATTTTTTAAATATGTTTTAGATAAGTATAAATAGACTATTAAATTTAATATATAATAAATTTAGTGAAAATAGAATTAAAATATTTTAATAAATATTATTAATTAATAATTTTCTAATTATCATCGATTAATAATCATTTAATAACATTTGTAAGACACAAAAATCAAAAAACATTAAAAAAAGATCTAAAATAAGTTTAAAATGTAACTTGAAATTCAAACAGCCATAACTTTTGATCCGCGTGTCCGTTTGACCTCTACATCATATCAAATCAAAGCTTGCGATGTGATATACATGGTATTGACCCAAGGAATCCTTATGTTACATTTTTTGAGGCCAAAAAAATCCTAGAATTCCTCCCAAACTGAGTTTTTAGTCGGGAACCCCGATTTGTTAACATTCAAATAGTTATAACTTCTGATATGGATGTATGTTAGGTCTGTACCATATATCATATCAAATATTTTTTCACTTTCTTCGATTTGACTGGTTATGGAGTTGAAACGGGCTTCTGGATTAGAAGTTATGGTCATTTTACCATTCTATAGCTTTTTAAATACACACATATATATATATATGTATTTATTTGTAAATATATATGTGTGTGAGTGTGTGTGTGTGTCTCTGTGTGTGTGTGTGTTATATATATGTATATATGAAGTTATTTATTTATTTATAAACACACATAAAAACATATTTCATACATGTATTTAAAATTAATATTATAAATATATATTAATATATAAATAAATATATGGATAAAAAATTATAACTAAATATATATATATAAATATATATAAATATATATTAATATATGAATGAATATATATATATACTAATATATGAATAAATATATATGTAGTAATATAACTAAATATATTTATATTAATATGAATCTATATTAATATACGAATAAATATAACTATATATATATCATTAAATAGAAAACAAATGAAATGGATTAGTAGTAAAGGTGCAAGCACACAAGGGGGGTCATGGATTTGAGTTTGGGAGGAAGTAAGGAGGTGCCCCACGTGTGGGGGATACGTGGGAAGGGCAGCGCAGGAGAGTGTTAGGTTGGGGGTCCACCTAGCGCTGATAAAGGGGGGCGGTGTCTAGCGCTGTTAAAAGCTCCCCCCCCCCCACATTATATAATTATTTTATTTATTTATTTATTTATTGACTTTTCTCAGTGCTTTTTAAAAGTGCTGATAAAATTACCCTTTTATCAGCGCTAAAAAATGCACTGATAAAGGACCCCTTTTATCGGGGCTTTTTTTAGTACTGATAAAAGGGGTCGTTTATCAGCCCTTTTTTAGCACTAATAAAAGGTGTCTTTTTCAGTTTTTTTCTGAGCACTGATAAGAGGGACCCCCTATCTTCACCACGATTAACAGTTCTTTTTTAGCACTGTTAATGCACTTTTCTAGCGCTGATAAAGGACATATTTTTAGTAGTGATACTTAATATAAATGTATTGACAAATTCTTAATAAATAAGTACTCGCCTTCTAATAAATATATTTTATTCTATAAAAACTATGTTTCCTTTAAAAATTATTTATTTTGGGGAGAAAATATAATATTTAATTTATAGAACTTTAGAAATTTTATTTTTTATAATTAACGTAATTTTTTAAATCAACATATCAAAAATTAATTATGGTGAAATGTTTTGTATTTTTCTAAAATATTTTTTTCAATGAATTCTAAAAAATGATGATTTTCATAATTATATAATTTATATTAATAAATTAAGTAATTTAAATGTCACATTATTCTTTCAAAATGATTTCAAATTAAAATATTTATTATTTATTAAAATTAATTAAATTTAAATCATCTTTATACTGAATTTTTGCATATGTTTATTCTTAGATTAAAAAACACATTTTTCTAAAAACTTTTTTAAAGTGCAATGTTTATCCATTTAAATAAATTGAAAAAAAACCCTAATGATTAATTATTTAAATTAAATTTATAGAATAAATTTCTATAATGTTCAATTAAAATTTATATAATGATGATTTCTATTCATAGAGTTAATATAAGATCATCTTTTCCAAGAAAAATACATTTTTGGGATAATTGGTTTTTCATTGAGCTTGTGAGTTTTATTTTAAATTAATTCTACAAGTTATTTGAATTGAATTTGATAAAATGGATTCAATATTTTTATTTAGGATAATTTAAATTATATAATAATGTTCACTAAATTTTTTTTCATAATGAATGGTAACAATAGTATGAAAAATAGTTACCGTGAGAAAAATAGTAAAAATGAGTAAACTTATAGGTAAATAGGAATAAATATTTAAAATATGTTTAATTTGGATGGTAGAGAAATTTATTAGGATTATATATACTCCACTTTTTTAATTTTAATTTTTTGAGGAACTTGTGTTGAGAGTGACTTCCCATTATTAAATAGTTTTTTGTATTTACAAGAATTTCTTTCCTCCTCCATTATAAAAGGGTACCCCCTCTCCTCAACTATAAACAGTTAAAAAACAATTTTTTTAGAAAATATCTAGAAAACTATCTTCCTTAATTACCTCCCAAAATCATAGAGGAATTATATTTATCAAAAATTCAATCCAGGTAGGCTTTATGTATAATCCTAAAGAGGTGGTCCAGAGAAGAGCTAACATTATTAATCGTGCATCATTTTTGTATTTCTTATTCCACCTCCTTAGAATATTAATGAATAATAATAATTTAATATAATTAGTATTTAAAATACACTATGATGTTATTATTTTAATTGTGTACCCAAAATCTATCTCCACTTCCATCAAATGGGAAATTAAACCCTCAGTTATGTGTTTGAAAATTACCACCTCCTGAACTGGTGTAATTCATTTCCATCGTCACATTTCAAGAATATTGATGATGATAGATTTAATATTTATATATTATATTCATCAAAAATTAATAATTCTAAAAAAATAATATATCATATATTGTCCTACCATACCATCTATTGAAAATGATAACTTTTTTCGTGCGTACGGCAGACTCCCACCTCACAAAGCAATGTAATTTGTTTTAATTACCACATCACATGGATGGAATATACAAGTTAATTTATCTAAATAATATTATATTTATGATATAATTATCATTTTTAAATACAAAATAACACTTACCTTCTTTCCATCATGATATTTAAAAAATGTAAATGTTACACATGTTTATTCACAACCTACCGTCTTCTTGATCGTAACGTAATTAATTTTTCGAAACCATAATTCATGGTTATTTTTAAAAGTATAATTTATTTTCAAGATTATTATAATGGTAATTATTTAATAATGATCACTTTTACCATGGCCTACACACCGATTACATTTTGAAATTATAAACCAAGCATCCTCAAAACATACGTCGTAGAAAAAACTGATTAAGTGGTTAAATATGTAAACAAAATAAATGAAGTAAATAGTTTAATTATAATTTATTAAACCTGGAATAGGTTTTTATGAAAAAAATAATTTATATAAGTTTATTAAACATGAGATAAAATACATGCATGTCAAAGTCTGGACTCGAGGTAAGGGTTTTATCACCAGACGTCTACCTTTGAGGCCCATGTTCTTTTATGCACCTAATTTATTTTATATATTGAATAAAATTATAATTTAAATATTATATCCTGAATAATTCATACATAATTGTATTTTAAGTTACAATTCACTTACTTATTTCTTTGTTTTTATCATTCAAAAGTTAACAAGCTGGTAAGGGTTTATACTTCAATCTCATTTTAATCAGGATTTTTTATGCTTAAATTTATATTTAAAAAAATTATTTTATAATTACCTAATAAAACCATTTAATTTTTCTATAATATGTTAATTAATTAAATTTTTATGTTATATTCCCATTTTTCTTATAATTGGTGCTTAAAATGATTAAGAAGTTTTTTTAAATAAAATCAGACTTTATCTCTCTTTGGTCAAAAATCTTTTTTCTTCCAAAGTAATATTTTCTAAAAATGTTTTAAATAATTTTTTATAGTTTTATAATGATTTATTATATAAATTTTGACCCATTTTCTACTTTTACTGAATGGTTTAAAATGAATCTACCCATAATTTTCTAAATGAGATACTTTTTGACTTTTCTTACAAAAATGTGAAAAGAATCATTATTTTAACATGCACAGAAAGAATGGAATTTCCCACTATCATGAAAATCATTGATTTGAAGAGTAATTTTCAAATTTACAAGATTAATTTCAAAGAAATTTTTTTCCTAATATAGTATGAATTTTAAGTTTTAAACAAGTAGTTTTTCAAAGTGAAATGTGTTTTTTCTCAAGAAATATCCCACATAATATTTCAAAGACATTTTCATTAACAACAAAAAAATTTGATTATATATATTACTTATAAAATATGTACATTTATCTCACTGGATTATTTTATAGTATCATGTGATTTAATGGGATTCTAAAGTAAATGTAATCCATTATGGGATATTTTCCACCATGTGATTTTTTCTAGGAAATTAACCTTCACTCATGTTTATGTCATGTTATATGTAACCGCCACATTTCCTATGTTACCATGATATTATGATACAATGTTAATTATATTATGATTCCATTTGATTACTCAATTGCCTTCTTCTTTATTATATAATTTCAAACCTTTAAATCATATATTAGTTTTCCTTATCATGTTTCTTACCCTATTGGATTTTTATCTCACCTCTTGGGTCTTTGTATTCCCCAAGATATCCCATGATGTTTTAGGAGCTCTAAAAAATTACGATATAGATATGGATAATAAAATAAATATGGTTTTTAATCATCACTTTGATGTACTATGAACCTATTCTTCCAAAGACACCAGACCTCATGATATTTGGGTTGTAATTGGTGTATATTTATGTTAAAAATCATGTGACAATATGTTTAAATGGATTGGGTCTCCACTAAAATCATTTCTATCTATATTTTTTCATTCTTCCTTCACTATTGTTTCAATATTAACACATATGAACAGTACTTCCATGTTTTCCTAAAAGATATAATATCCAATATGCATCCTCTAGAATCCAAAATCAATTCCAAATAATTTATCGATATGGATCATCAATTATTTTGATTTCATACATGATTTTCTACTAGTTTTAATCTTTACATTAATATTGGTTATTGGGAAACATGGGAAACTATAATCACTTGAGTTACTAATAAAACCACAAGAAGTTTGGCTTGTTAATAGAAAAGAAGTTCACTTCCCTTCAGTTGGGTATACCATAAGTGGGAAGTTAAGTAACCCGACCCACCACAAGAAATGTTCTTGCACACACCTCAGTATAAACTTACAAGAATACTAGATAATGTAATTTCAATAAATTGTAAAACATAAAATGGAAGTGTATAAAGAAATAAATGAACATAAGGGATTGATGTTCTATATAAGGTTTATCCTAAGTGCATGGGAATAACAACCATGAAATTATTATAATATTTAAAGTATAAATATTGATACAACTAAAAACCCATGAGTTATAACTCATTAAAAAATGATTAACACATGGTAATTATCGGATTCACCGTGAACTTTTTATGTTCACTGTTTGTGATCAGGATTCATTATACATTAATTTTCATTTTTTAACAATTTCTTTTTATAGGAAACTGGGCTATTTGATCCGATCACACCACCTTCTAATATTTATTGAGATCTTGTATATGGAATGTTATAGTTAATCTCTAATAAAATTTATGATCGTTTCCTCTTATATTGGTAAACACTTCTAGCGCATTCATTCAAGAGAGTTCCTTCTATATACTTATCCAGCATTTTTTATCTATAAGAATCCATCATAATTTTCCAACTTCATATGGTCCTATTTTCCATAATTAAATTTTCTATGTTCTCAAACTAATCTATTCTACCTAGAACTGACCAAAATTTTAATGAACGTGTTTGTAGTGCATGAACTTCTGGTGACCTAAAATGAGGCTTTATATACCATTATACTTCTCAAGTTGGGGGGATATTAGATTATCATGTTTATTAATGGATAATCCCATAAGGACAAGAATTAAATTCTTAAATGAAATTTTTATTCTTTTTAGACTTTCAATTACTAGAAATAATTGGTATAAAATTAATTTGGTAAGAAACAAAAGGCTCTTATAACTGATAAGCGTCTGGAATATTAGTCTAATGGATTTTAAAAAAAATTATAAAGGTATTTATATACACTATAATATTATGGAGGCCCAATAGTATAATGGATAAGTTGAGATAATGAATATGGAAATATTGGAAAGTGTGATATTCATGATATCCCATTCCAGTTTACCTAGGCCATTCTACAATAAGGCTACCACAATTCTCATGTACTTGCTTAATTATTTCGCATTCTTGACTAATGCCTTTATAACCCCAAAAGAACATTGTTTAGGAATTCTCGTAGTCTATCACAACATAGAGTGTGTGGATCCACATCATATGCACATATCAAAAATGGTAATCTATAACTTGAGGTTGTGAGAAGTGTCTTTGTTGGATATCGTGGATGTGTTCAGGGTTATAAATTGTGAGTATATAAACCTAGATATTATAAATGAATAACTAGTTGTAATATATTATTACAAGGTATAATTTTACAAAATTTAAGAATATAAAGTCTATTGATATGGTTACACCCCAACCTTTAGAAGTTTTGGTTAATTTTAATTCTCAAGGAAATTCTAAACCTATTTTCACCACCACTAACCCTTCACCACATACTCAAAGGGAGTCTATGTCTAGTTCTGTTTTTTAATCAGAGGTAAGGATGGAGATGATCTTAGATATTACCAATTGAATCAAGATAGATTAAGTATATCTATTAGACCTACTACTTAGTACACCTACACTTATATAGATATATATTAATTTAATATTTATCACTATATAAACATTTATAAACTAAAAACTTTAAGCATGATTCGAAATCTAAAGAACCCCAGTTGCGGTTAGTATCCATAATGATGAAATAAATTTTATTATTTAGTATAATACCTCTATTATTGTGACCAATAATCTGAATGAAAAGATAATTAGTTACAAATGTATCTTTAATAATAATGGGGATACCATTTGGGAGGTAAATATAAATCTAAATCTAGGTTAGTTTCTAAGGGGTTCCTTCAATGTGAGGGAACTTTCTAATGTGATATTTTTTATATTTATGTTATGAATTAATATACTAAGAATAATTTCCTTGATGAATAGTTAGATATTAAAAAAATTCAATGGGAAATCAGATAAAAATATTTATATGAATCCTCCCAAAGTATTTATAACAAAATTAAAACAAATAAATCTTGTATTTTATAAATGTCCTTGTATATTCTTAAGAAATATTCAAGGTAATGCTATAAATATTTTCCTTATTTTATAATTGAAATCAGTTTTAATAAAATTAAATTTCTTTCATGTATTTATTTCAAGTGTGTTAGTAATGATATGATTTACTTGTTTTTGTATATTGATAGAATTCTAGTAATATGTAAAAACACAAGGCTAATTAATAATATAATAGCTAAATTCAATTCTATTTTTGAAATGGAACATTTGGGTAATGAAAAAGAAATTTAGGGAATGGAAATGATTAGGCACAGAGAGGATATAACCTTTTATTTATCATAGCATGATTCTATTAATAAATTTTTTAAATGGTATTTTTTTAAAACATCAATCTTGTCAGTATAACCCTAGGAAATCACTTAAAATTGTCCCTAGTTCAATGAATGGTTAGATAATCTAAGGTATATTTCATGATTAATATTACCTATGTTTGTATATTATGGAGTATTATGTATTGAATGGTTTGTTTATGACTAGATATTGCTTTTTTCTTATGTACTCTGAGAAAGTTTATTGGAAATATGGGAAACCACACTGGAATGATCTAAAATGGATCTTCATGTATGTTTTAATATCTTCTAATTTTTGAATTTTATATAGTAAAAATTATAATTATTTTAATGACATTGTTGGATTTGATTATTATAATTATTATTATAATATAGACACATGCAAATCTACTATTATTTTTCTATTTATTACCATTGGTTGACCTATTTCATGAAAATGAAATATGCAGTCATTATTTGCACTATCCATCGCTAACGTTATACAAATTTCAATAAAAAATATATAAAAGAATATATTTGGTCAAAAAAATTTATTAATGAGGTTTCCTTATCTATTGTTAGTGTTATTGTACACTGTGATAGTCAATCTTCCCTAAATTTTTCTAAAAAATATGTTTTCTATTGTAGATCAAAGAAAATATAAATTATCCTTATCTTTTTTATGGATGTTATTGAATTTTTTATATTGAATTTTATAGAGATATACACTAGGGATAACAAAGATGATATTCTAACTAAATTTGTTCCCCTATCTAATTCTATGCATTGTTTAAGTATTTTGAACCTAGTATAGATTCAATTGTGTAGTTTTTGATAACATCATCAATAATATGTTAATTTTAATAGAAAGGTGGAGATTTTGTAGAAATAATTCCATATCTATTCAATTATTCATTTAAATTTATTGGTTTAATCACCCTTCATGGTTTGTTTTTTATTGTTTACATTACATACATAAATCTGGCCTCATTGTTTTTTGTTTTCAATTTACCTTTATGTGTGGCTCTATTTACCTTTATATGAGGAAGTTTACCATTATGTCCTCTCCTTTACAAGTGGGTTTATTTATTTAGTATTATGTGTGGAATTCTCTATTACCTTTACATGAAATTTATTCATACTGCAATTTATATTCTTTCCCTACTTTTTTATTCTTTATTATGGATGGTTGATTGGGACCACTGATCACTATGATCCAATAGTCCCTTGTGTATACACATATATTTTTTTGATGTATTTTTTACCAATATCATATTGAGGTGATCTGTGATTTCCATTCATGAACTATTAATTTTTTTTTATACCCCAACCATCTACCCGTATTTTGTTACTAAAATGGCTAGATTGATGTGTGTTTTTTGAGATACACTCATCTCACACTTCCCTCACCTATCATGCATATCACTTAGCATGGTTTTATGATGGATCTATAGCTTTATCCATCAACATTATATTGATAATAATTCATTCAATTTATTTTTTTATTGGTGAAAGAGGAGGAAACAGCCTTATTTTTTTGGTGAGATCTTAAGAGTAAGAAGTGAAACTAAGGTTCTCGGTTTCCCAGTTTCACCCTAGTGCTCAAAGTTATGATCAATTTTATCTTGGTCAGAATGCTTAGATATATTCACTATTATTATTTATTTTTTGAGTCTTGTATCTTTCTGATTATTTATTTTAGTAATACATGTCTTCCAAGGGTGGCGCTCTTATCATTCATATAGGATCAAAGAATATTGTATAGTTCTTACAGATAATCACATTAATGTTACCCTATATAAATGTTATCAAATCATGTTATTCCATTCAATATAGGGTCTATAAAGTTTGTTAAAGAAATTTTTTAAATATAAAATGATTTAAATTCATAGATAATTAATATAATCACTCTATTGGATCATAAAAAAATTTAGGATGCTTTAAGTGGTCTAGAAACAAAAGGATACCACCCTATCCTCTGATGGGTAGCTTTTTGTCACATATATTTATATCTTTAATGATGTTCTTAGGAAAACCCATGGTCTTATTTTATTGTCTTTTGGAGATAATGTTTTTAAGGATGTATCCATTTATTCCTCAAATATTGGTATCTAGTGTAAACTAGAATCCATATACATGAATAAATCTTTAATCAGGTGATTATATAAGAAAATGATTATTTTTACCATCAAGATTTGTCTTGGAACTTCAGTGAGGTATCATATTATTCATCTAAATAAAACATTATGATGTATTTCAAATATATTTGTTGAAATAGAGGATAATGACCAATTTATGATTATATTTACAAAATTAGATGAGTCTTTTAACTCTATTAAATACACGATGTTTTATGGTAGGGATAATTTGAATCTTGAAATTTTTAAGTTGATTTAGTTATCTAATGAAAAATAATAAAAAGACACCATTAAGAGTGAAGATGAGAGTTTGATCACAGGAGGTAAGAGTGAGTATAAGGATAGACTGTGAGTGGGGAGTCAGTCTAGGAAGCATAGATCTAAATTTAATGATGGGGAATCCAAAAATAAGGTTTTTACATGATTCTATGGTAATAAACATAATAATATGAAAAAAAATCACTAATTATATGAATGCATATAATGAAAATAAAAATGATTATTTCCTACTAGTAGAATAGGATTTTGATACAATTTATGTGTTGAATGTTTGTGATCATACTATCTGTGGGGAGTGGATCTTAGACTCAAGATTCTCCTTTCATATAAGTCCAAATAGAGAGTACTTATATGAATTGATGTATAGTGGATTTAGTGATGTCTACCTAGGAAATAATAAGACTTATCACATTATAGGGATATGATTTTGGTCTATATAACTTTATGATGGGAAGATCAAGACTCTAGAAGAGGTTAGGTGGGTACAAAATCATTAAAGAAAACTTATTTCCTTAGGAATTCTAGATCAGTATGCATATACTTTCAGTTCTAGTTTTTTTAGTCCTAAAATCACTTATTTCTCCTTCACTTTGATGAAGGGGACTCTCCTAAATTTATTTTTTTGTGTTAATAGGTTATACCCTCATGTAACAACATAACATTTCTCATCTTATAGTATAATATAATATCACCCTAAGGAAAATAAGACTGGGGAATGTCCGTGTTAGGTGTATTAATGATCTTTTAAAGCAAGGTTTGTTGTTTGATTTGAAACCTAGTAGTCTTTTATTAACTGAGGATATTGTTCATGGTAATTGTGGAAGGGTGAGTTTTAGTGGGTCATTATACAAGGTTAGAAAACATATTGAGTGTGTTTATTTGTATATTTTGTCCCCTATCTAACTAATTCTCTTGTAGGATGCTCAAATTTATTGATGATTACTCCTAAAAATTCTGTATTTACATTTAGAAACACAGGTAAGATACCTTTCAGAATTTCCATAATCATAAATCTATTAAAGAGAACGAATATTTTAAGAAATTAATGGCTCTTAAAACTGATAATGGTTAGTAATATATATCTAATGAATTCATTGAATTTTTTATATCTGAAGTTATCCATAGATATCATATGGATATGGAAACCCTACAGTATAATGGGTTGGTTTAGAGAATAAGTAAGACCATTTTAGAAAGTACGGGATGCAATTTTTCCTAATCTATTTTATGTAGTTCATCCTGGTCTATGGATTCAACTACATTGGAGTACATGATTAAAGGTTTCCCATCCCCATATAATTCCATTAAAACATAAAAATAACTCTAGGTAGTAAATCCACCTAGTCTTTCACACTTAATAGTTTTTGGATCCATAGATTATGCATATACTAATAATGATAAGGTGGAACCTAGGGCTATGAAATGTGTCTTAATTGGTTATCTAGAGGGTATTAAGGGTACTATTATCTTGTATCCAACACTACTGATCCTTACCCCATAGATTCAAAGTGATTTTAAGTTTGAATCTAGTTCAAAATTATAGGAAAGAGAGGGTGATGATCTTATAAAGTACCAATTGACTCGAGATGGATTAATGAGGACTATAAGACCTCCTACTCAATTCAACCACACTAATTGGGTTGTGTACACATTTAATATTTCTTAAAATATAATTAGGGATAAAGAATAAACATTCAATCAAGTTTTGACATGTAATGAATCCTGATAATGGTGAACTACCATGAATGATGAAATTATTTCTCTTCTTAAAACCTAGTTTTTTGTGACCAACCCATTTAATGGAAATATAATTATATGTAAATTTAACATTAATAAGACATAGTTGACACTAAAGAGGTAAAAATAAAATATAAACCCACATTAGTTTATAAGGGGTTTCTTTAATGTGATGTAGTCGAATATGCTGATATATTTTACCCTATTGTTAAAATTCATCTATTTGGTATCTTATTTCTTCTGAAAATAAGAATGATTTCAATATTTAATAGTTAAATGTTAAAACATTATTTTTCATAGAATATTGGATGAATGAATTTATATGAATCTTCCTTAATTAGTTTCAAAATATTTTAAATGGAATCTATTTTTTCTTTTACAAAATTCCTTGTATAGTCTTAAAACATATTTAAGGAAATGGTATAAGCATTTTGATTCTTTAATAGTTGAAAAAAAAAATTGTAGAAATAAATTTAATGCATGTTTTTATTTTAATAATGTTAATCATGATATGATTTATTTTCATTTATATTTTGATGACATGCTTGTTATCTATAAAAATATGATATATATTAATCATATAAATTTCCAACTCAATTATATTTTTAAAATAAAAGATTTGGTTAAAGAAAAAAATCATGGAATGGAAATAATTAGGGATATAGAGGATAGAAATGTGTACCTATAATGGAATGATTCTGTTAAGAATATTTTAAGATTGTATTTTTTTAATCACATTAAACCAGTTATCATACCCCTAGGGTATCACTCCATGATATCCTAGAGTCAATTCCCTTTTAGTGAAGCCAAAGTAGATTTTATGAGTAAGATTATATATCCTAGTATAGTAGGGAGTCTAATGTATTAAATGGTATATTCAAAAATAGATATTTCTTTTTTACATGTGTAATTAGAGAATGTTTATAGAAACCTCTAGGAAACCACATAGGCATTCTTCAAAATGGATCCTCAATTATGTTTCAATATCTTCATATTTTTGCACTCGATATTTTAAAAATGATAGTTTTAGTAATGACATTGTTGAATTTGTTTATTTTTATTTTTCTAATAATATAGATATTTATAAATCAACTATTGGTTTTTTTTCTTTCTTTTGATGGCCAGGTTTCATGGTAATGCAATATGCTTCCAGCAGTTTCATTATCCATCATTGAGTATGAATATATTTCATTGTTAAAATCCATTAAAGGAGTGATTTATTTATTTAATTGTTTAAGGAGTTTTAATTATATTCTACTAGGGTTTTTATACACAATGATAGTCAATATTCCCTATATTTGTCTAAAAAATGTTTTCCATGGTAAATTGAAGCATGTAGACATTTTGATTTATATTTTTGGGAAATGTTTTAATTTTGGATGATTATATCATAAAGATAAAAATTGGGGATGATTCAGTTGATAGTATAACTAAATTCATACACTGATCTATGTTTAAGAATTCCTTGACTATTATGAACCTAGTCCCGGTTCAATAGTGTTTTTATAAGAAAATCCTCATTAATATTTTCATATTAATTATAAGGTGGACATTGTTTTTGAAATTTTTTGCATCTATTAAGTGTTAAATTTAAGTTTATTTGTTTAATCATCCTATATGGATTTTTTTTATATTTTTAACAACCTAATATTTTATCATACATTTATCTTGAAATAAATTTTATGTGTTTAGTAACTTTCATTACACACAAAAATAAGCTTAAATAATAGTTTATATAAAACTAAAATATTAATATTAAATTTCTAACATCCCAACCCAGGTACCACATATTGGTTCCCCAAGATGGTTCGATACATGATCTCACGTGCTCCTCCGCATACACTAGATGCTACTGATTAGTAGATATCATCTAATATGTAGCGTGGGGAGACTATAACCTATTTATAAAAGTATAACAATGGTAGAAATCAATATTAAAAATAAACAAGATACTAAAATAATAAATAATCAATAATCAACCAAAAAAATGAATAATTCCAAAACAGGGAAAATATACATAAACAAAAGAAGTAAATATGTCATTCCATAAGTGTCAAGTGTTTAAAGAAAACCCAAAATAAGGGAACACTTACATCTCCCAAGTGGGCCCCGACAACATTTATGGTTCCCTCATCCATGATCCATCCTGAATCCCCACTCATTCATCTAACTTGGGGATATTTCCTTTATCCTATTGTACAAAAAATTAAGTCTATCCTGGCACCAATCTGGTATCCCTCATAAGGTGTGAGTAAAATTTAGTAGTCCGCCACTAACAGTGTCTAAAGAAATATTTAGTCTATAATAGTGTATGTAGTTGTATAAATAATAAAGATAAAATGACAAAAGTTGATATGCTTCACATTTATTATTCTTTATTCAACCACAACATACTTTCTTCCATCCATATCAGAGTCTGAACTATAGGATTTCATTATTAATTTAATTCCAATTTCATTTTTTGTACCTTAAAGCATCCGTCCAGGTTCCAATTTCTCAGCCACATGAAACATTAGTCCAATTCTAATATATTGGGGGCCTAGAGAATTAGTATGTCACCACATGGGTATTTGGAACAACAGTCCCTGACCCGGTCTTCATTGTTCACATGTATTCATTGGGGGCCTAGAGCATCAGTTTGGAACCCCATGGGCATTTGAAGCATCATTCCCTAATGTAACGCCATGACCCTAGATTCCTAGAGTCGGTGCATTATTTTAATACATTGTTATGATTAAAAGGAATCAATTCCTGAAAGACTAATCAGTTTATCAGTCTTGGAAAATAGATTACATACATGAAAGTTACATTACACTTTCTAACATACAACAAAAAAATAATCCTTTGAGAACACCATTGTTCTCTTAGATAAACCCTACATCTCAAACATAAAACAATTCTTGGGATCCTGGGATAATAAAACATAAGAAATGGGTGAGCTCATATTCTCATTAAGGGTAAATAATTTAGCGAAATATAACATAAACAATAGGCATGGTGAATAATTGTAAACACGTGCTTTTACAAATAATAAACATGAACACTTTATGGTAGAAATATGAGCTGAGTAAATAATTCCATAATAAAATATAGTCATGGGTTTTCTACTAGTCTAATAACCACATGAACCATCAATATTATTTTCATAATGATGGAATGTATAATGCCAGACATTCTGAAACATTTGGTCAAGGCCTCGGCCAAGATGTCTAAAAATGATTAAGGTCATAGCCAATATCATATATCAAATTGGGAAAGGCCTCGGCCAATTCCACGTCTAATTATCTCATGAGACCTACCGATGCATCTAGGAGCTAAAGTGGGCTCCACCTATCACTTACTATGTCCAATATATTTCTCATATGAAAAGGATGAAAAATAACATAAACATACGTATTACAACTAGAATATGAAATGTCAATACTTTAACAATAAAGCATGAATGGTAAAAAAATAAAACATCCACAGTCAAACATATCACAAAACCTTCAATACAATATGGAATATTTTTATCATAATAAATCAACTTAAAACAAGTTTAAAATCCATCAAATAATGTTGACATAGATGAAAATGATTTGTAAAACTCTTTGAGATAAATATGACTTTTTCATGAAAACATTTAAAAGTCACACAATTTATTAAGGAAGAAATTTAAATACATTTTTGAATCAAAGTGTCCAATACCACTTTGAAACTTTTTAATAGAATTAACATTTTAAATACATTCATGTTCATATAAATAAATCCTTAAAAACCCATTTTGAAAACATGGACATTAATGAGAATGATTTAGAAGAATAAATATTTAAAAATTTTAAAATGATGTTTTAATAAAAGTATCCCTTAAAATAATCCCACTGAAAAATATTTTCTGAAACATGTACATGGATAATAAACATGTCCCAGTAAAAACTTACCCATAAACAATCTCAAATAATAATGAGATTGAGGATTTAACCCTTACCTTGCACTTTCCTTTGGTTGAGGGTACATTTAAACTTCTTTATAATGACCATAGTATGTTATTAAATTATACCAGAACCATATTAATATTTATTATATCATACATGATTCGTTTATGACTCTATAATACCCATTTAATAATGATTTCCATGTTAGATTAACAATATGGGTAATAATCACTTTCTTTATCGTATGTGTTTTAACTTGTTATTCTTGATCATATCATTTAGATCATGATTTAAATGATTCTAGAATCTAAACCTTGATTTATGTATCATATATATTTAGAATATAAATATTTATAATAGATGTATTTATGAAATGGAAGGCACCATTTATAGAGACGGTAGGTCGTACGTACGCATAAACATTGTTTCCGTTTTCACGTCATATTGAATGGAAGTAAGTGAATAAGATATATGTAAGTACATACATATATATATATATAGTATCATTATTATTTCATATATTACATACTTATTAATAATATATATTTTTATAATCATCATTGAATGGTGAGAAAGGAAATGAATCTCATCATGTCGTGGAGACAGTAATCCATACGTATGAACAAGAGACAATATCATTATTTTGATATTAAAATCGTATATAATTAGATGTTATATCATATATACAGAATCATTAAAATGTAATATTGATTATTTAAATCAATTATACATAATTATTATACCCATCCAATATAATAATGTATTAAATTAAAACTACACCACGACGTGGAGACGGTAAGCCGTACGTACGCACGTATGGTGACATGTCATTCATAGGATGGACAGAATAATGAATATGGTTGTACAATATTTATAATAACATAATATTATATAGAAGATATTGGAGTTATTTTTTTACAATGGAAACAACAAGGAAATAATAAGTCGAATATGAAAATAACTTTAAAGAGGTGATGAAATATTTACCTCTTCTTCGGATTATTCCTTTTGATTTGATCAAAACGACTCCTTAGGATAGCTTTATGACCAAAGTAAGGCCTTTAGGATTAAGATAGGATATTTCATAGGATATTTTGGTAGGTTTTGTCTAAGCCAAATAGCTCTGACCGTGTTAATTTGAGAGAAGGGGGGGTTCTCCTTTATAAGAGGGGGGAGGGGTACCTTAGGAAAAGATTGAAATATTATTTTATAACAAAATAAATTCGGTTTATAATGGCTCAAAATTTATTCATTTAAGAGATAAAGTGGGTATGTTTCAAAATCGTCTCAACCAATAGGTTTTATACAAGTTTATGTTACCATTATAACATTATCTTTCAGATTTAACTCTAAGTTAAACAATTTAACTTTTACCGTGTCTTCTTGTATTCTTAAACTATATGGTTAATAAACATACTCTAAACATCAAAGAGAACCTAAAGTGTTTCATTAATGACATATATAATATTAATTATACCCTTTGGCTGAACATTACATTTTTAAGAATATTATATCTACAAATAATATAGTATTTGTTTTAAAAAATTAATTTATGTCAATTTTGACACTATTTGGTATTTTTATTTGGTGAAAGTCATAAAAACCTTATCACTTAGAAAAAAAATCATATAATCAACCCTAACATGTCATATAAACCTAAAAAATTATTGGAATTCATCAAAAGACTAAAATTACATTTATTTAGATATTTATAATATCAATTATTTTAATCTTTCATTAATAAGGTAATTATTGAATCATCATTGTGTCATAAATAAGATAAATTATTTAATGTCTAAAAATTATAAATAAAATACCATTATGTAGAAAATATTTTTATATTTCTAATGAATATTAATAGTCGAATTTATCTTATGTATAACCCTATATTAAAATGTTTTAGTTATGAAAACTCGAATTTAACACTTTTAACTCTTCTACAAATTAAATAACAATAAATGACCTAATCTCATCCAAGTGGACCTAAAGGTTCATATTTTATTTGTAAGGTTTTTTTGTTGAATTACACTTATCCAGTAGAATTAGGATAGGTTTTAGTGTAATAATAATTTCATTTTTACCTTTAATTGCCCTATTTACTTTTAACTCTGGTAAACAAAAGTCAAAAGTTACTATTGAAAAAAAATTATTTTTATCTTATTGAACAAAATTTTACTTACTAATATCAACCATTTCTCTCATATTTTTTAAATCCAATTCACAGAAGTGGTAAAATTATGTTTTATGCAAATTTGCAAATGCTCCTAGGAGGTGGATAAATGACGGTAAAAAGTTCAATAAAATTTTTATATATCTAAACTTATTATAAAGTAACTCCAATTAATTAAACTGAAATTATATAGGTATTATGTATCTATTGTGACCTAAAATAAATTTAAATAAAAATTTGGTTTTAAACAATAACTCAGTGTTTATCACTATTCATCAAAAATTGAAAGTTTTCATAATAATACCAAAAAATAACCCTATTTTAATTTTGATATTCCAAATTCAAAAATTAAGTTTATTTTACCAAATTAAAAACATATAAGTTGCATTTATTAATTTAAAATTAATTCTCGTTGTCAAAACAAAAAAAAACAGGTTTTTAATAAAGTAAAAACTATAAAAAGATTGACATGTGTTTATGTCAAATTTAAATGTTAAATTACTTATAATGACTAAAATTGTATTAAATGATAAAAATATAATATAATTATACTTACAACCCATTAAAATGTATAAATTAACACAATAAATTATTTTTATTTAAAAAGTTGTTTTCTGTTAAAATTTAGTAATTTTCACTATTCAACCAAATATGAAAGTTATCAGAAAAACACCCAAAAATTATTAAAACTAAAATTTTATGTCCCTATTCTAACGAAGAAGTTTATTTTTTCAAATTTAATATATAAAAGTGGAAAATATTGGATTTAAAAAAGTTTCACCATTAAAAGGCGGTAAAATTGATTTTTTGAAAAATACTTCTTTTATCTAAAAAATGAATTTGTTCTTATATTATGTCTAAGAAACCCATAATATGGATGTTAAAATTATATAGAGTATATAAGATTCGAAATTCAGTTAATAATATTTATAACAGCTTTTTGAAGGGCTAGTTTGGAAATGTTGTGGTGCGCTCGAACTCGGTGTTGCGTGTAGCGCAAGCAATTAAATTACTTTAATGAGATAACGTACTATGAGATCTTGGGGTGTTACATTCTATACTCCTTAAATAAATTGCGTCCACGCAATTTGAAATTGTTATTCAAAAATAAAAGGTTAGAAATATATAAATACCTTTGTGGAAAACCCACATCGTAAATTGGGTTAATAAAATTTAGTCTTAATAAGAGGGAAAGGGAAATGAAAAAGTTACCCCCAAATTATGACCTCGATTAGGAGAACATTGGTGGAAATTATAGACACATAATTAGATGGAAAACGTAAATATTTATAGGGATTTATTGAGGTCATCAATCACAATATATCATTTAAATATATTGACATAAAATATCCATTAACAGAACCAATTTCAATACCAAAATAAGTAAAAAGGGTATATGGTATTTATTTTATTTTAAAAAAAACATATTGGATTGTTAAGGAAGCAAAAGATCAAATAAAACTCTCAGATTTGGAAAGGTCGTTGTCACCACTTACATTAAAAACATTCATTTTCTGTCGTTTAGTAAAACGCTTCATAGAATAAGATTCCCCATGAAATGAAAAGTCAAAGGGTTTTCTACACCGTATAAAAAAAAGTCGTTTATAAATAAAAGGATGCCTCAATGAAAGGAGATTGAGATGAAGTCCTTTAACTAAAGTTTAAGAATTAATTTAGTCATATAATAAGAGGGAATATATATATATATATATATATATATATACTTGACAAGTAGAGTTACATCCTTTAACTAATTCCTACCACAAACTCATCTTTCACACCAAAAGATTTCAAAAAAATATTTTATTTATCCTAATCTTATAGGGTTCCAAAAATAATGAATTTATAATTCCCATATCATACATTTTAAAAATAAACTACATTATACAATCTAGGACATCACATAGGCCAGTGATAGGTGATGCACCATTGTCGCCCTTCGGTAGCGGTTTCATGTCTCACATCCTTGTCGGACACGACTAGTTGTCGCCCGACCTCTAGGTTGTCCTTTTTATGAAAATCCAAAAATAACCATAACAATTGTATCCAATTTCAAACTTAATCCATTCCAACATTTAGACTTATCCAAAATACTTTTATCCAAACTCACAGTCCAAAATTTATAAGGAAGTTAAACACAATGAAGATCCTTTTTTCTACGTAATAACATGTGAACACCATCATCATATATTCTTTTAAAACATGGTAACACCCTAAATTACCATAAAACCTTATTGATTACATTCATGATCTCTTATTTTTTATAGAATACTGGATATATTCCTTATATCCAAAAATTTTGAATATTCCAACAATGATGAAATAAACCAACTATTAATCAGTTCCAAGGAAGTCAAGAATATCCAATATAATTTATCCAAATCAACCATTTCTTATACCAAAATCACTAACTCATTATCAGTACCATATTAAGGATTACCTTTCCTTCAACCATGTATTTTCTAAAAAGTGTATCTTACTATTAAGTCACTTTTCTTAGAACCATATAATCTCAATTCCCCAATAAAATAGTATTGTAGTACAATCCTTATTTATCTTCATAATTCATATAACCAGTATATTGTTGATACAACACTTAAATGAAATAATTCTATAATAAAAACATATTAAAACTAGTCATTCATCTTCATCTGAGGTAGTATCATAACATGATTATTATCTAATATAATCATTTGTGGTATACTCTGATGATTGAGACATTGATTCATGTAGTGTCCCAATGCCTTTTAGATGAATCATTTTACATTTGAAAACTTTTTTTACCCTTGAAATCATGTACTTGTTGTCCTTTTTCTCCACACTTATAACAAACTCCCATTCCCTTCAATCATTTACCAAGTTGATTCCTTCCACATTTATGACATATAGGAAAATCCTTCTTTCCACTCTTCTCTTTATACATCTTTCTCTCTACCATACTTTTCTTCTCTTGATTCCCTACAAAGCCATAGGACTGAAAAAATTCATTTCTTATCTTATTAATACATGATATTATTTCTTCATATGTTGAGAATACATGGGAGACTATTTCCCTTCTAAATGCTGGCTTAATACCATGAAAGATATGACCCTTCTTACCCTTTGGATCATACATATTCCCGGAGTTCTCATTCCTTCTACCAGGAGAAATCTCTAAACAATGTCATACATAAGGTCATTTTATGAATCACAATGAATAATTCGAAACTTGTAAAATACCTAACATAAATTTAACAGTTTATGGATATCATCCATAATAATAAAAAAGTTTTCCTTTAGGAATTATTTACTCCTAAATCCTTCATAATGGCTTGTAATGAAAATGTGAATTAACCTAAGAATATCCCCCAAGAGTGTCGTAACCAAGAGTGCAGCAAGGCCCTTTGTCGTGCACCAGTTCTCGTTTGAGTCTAGCTCAAAGCGGTGTTTTCGGGTTTTACCACTAGGTACATTTATCCCAGAGCCGTCTATACCTTCTCATATCCAAACAGGGATTTATTTTTTGGAAAACACACAAAATCTATAAATTACCAAAATTCTAGGAAGTTCTTCTATACTAATCCTAAAAATCTATCTTATGTTAATGTTATCTAATTATAGTTTATCTAAATCTATTTCCCGGGTTGTTTCTAAAGTTCCTCTGATACCAACTATAACTCTCCGACCCTAGATTTCCAGAGTCGGTGCATTATTTTAATAAATTGGCTTGATTACAAGGAATCAAGTCCTAAAAGGCCAATCAGTTTATTAGTCTTTCAAATAGATTGCAAACATGAACATTGCATTACACTTTATAACATACAACAAAAAATAATCCTTTGAGAACTCCATTGTTCCCTTATCTTAGCCCTGAATCTAAAACATAAAACACTTCTTAGGATCCTGGGAAAATAAAACATAAGAAAGGGGTGATCTCAGATGCTCAGTAAGGGTAAATAATTTAGTGGAAGATAACATAAACAATAGGATTGGTGAATAATTTAAAACATATGCCTTTACAAATAATAAACATGAACACTTTATGGAAGAAATATGAGATGAGTAAATAATTCAATAATAAACCATAGTCATGGGTATTCTATTAGTCGAATAACCACAAGAACCATCAATATTATTTTCATAATGAGGGAATATATAATGTCGGACATTCTGAAACATTTTTTCAAGGCCTTGGCCAAAATGTCTAAAAATGATTAAGGCCTCGGCCAAAACCATATATCAAATTGGGAAAGGCCTCAGCCAATTCTAAATCTAATTGTCTCATGAGACCTACTGATACATCGAGGATCTATAGTGGGCTCCACCCATCACTTACTATTTCGAATACATTCCTCATATGAAAATTTTGAAACATAACAAAAACATTCGTATTAAAACTAGCATATGAAATGTCAATACTTTAACCATAGACCATGAATGGTATAAAAATAACACATCCATAGTCAAACGTATAAAAAAACCTTAAAAACAATATGGAATTTTTGTATCATAATAAATCAACTTAAAACAAGTTTAAAATCCATCAAAGGATGTTGACATAGATGAAAATTATTTGTAAAACTCTTTGAGATAAATAACCTTTTTTCATAAAAACATTTAAAAGTCACACAATTTAGAAAGGAAGAAATTTAAAGACATTTTTTAATCAATTTGTATCATACCAATTTGAAACTTTTGAATGGAATTAACATTTTAAAAACATTCATGTCCATATAAATAAATCCTTAAAACCCCATTTTGAAAACCTGGATATTAATGAGAATGATTTAGAAGAATAAATATTTAAAATATTTAAAATGATGTTTTAATAAAATAGTCACTTAAAATAATCCCATTTAAAACTCTTTCATGAAACTTTTACATTGATAATAAATATGTCCCATAAGAAACATACCCATAAACAATCTCGAATAATAATGAGATTGAGGAATTAATACTTAGCTTGCAATTTCCCTTGGTCGAGGGTACATTTAACCTCCGATATAATGACCATAGTTTGTTATTAAATTATACCAGAACTATATTAATGTTTATTATATCATCCATGATTCCTTTATGACTTTATACTACATATTTAGTAATGATTTCCTTGTTAGATTAACATTTTGTGTAATAATCTATTTCTTTATCGTATGTGTTTTAACTTGTTATTCTTGATCGTATCA
The DNA here is from genome assembly GCA_963277665.1 of Viscum album. NCBI lineage: Eukaryota > Viridiplantae > Streptophyta > Magnoliopsida > Santalales > Viscaceae > Viscum > Viscum album. The sequence continues at coordinate 322,047,086 of OY728165.1, read as the reverse complement.
TTTAGATCATGATTTAAATGAATCCAGAATATAAACCTTGATTTATATATCATATATATTTAGAATATAAATATTTATGATATATGTATATCTGAAATGGAAGGCACCGTTTATGGAGACGGTAGGCCGTACGTACGCATAAACATTGTTTCCGTTTTCACATTGTATTGAACAGAAGTGAGTGAATAAGATATATGTATGTACATACATACATACATACATACATATATATATATATCCAGTAGAATTGTTATGTCATATATTATATACTTATTAATAATATATATTTTTATAATCATCGTTGAATGGTGAACATGGAAATGAATCTCATCGCGTTGTGGAGACGGTAATCTGTACGTACGCATGAGCGACAATATAATTATTTTGATATTAAAATCATATATAATTCGATGTTATAACATATATAAAGAATAATTAACATGTTATATTTATTATTTACATCAATTATACATCATTATTATACCTATACAATATAATAATGTATTGAATAACAACTACACCACGACGTGGAGACGGTAAGTCGTACGTACGCATGTATGGTGACATGTCATTCATAGGATGGGTAGAATAATTAATATGGTTGTACCATATTTATAATAACATCAAATTATATAAAAGATATAGGAGTTATTGTTTTACAGTGGAAATAACAAGGAAAGAAGAAGTATAAGAAGAAAAGAACTTGAAAGAGGTGATGAAATATTTACCTCTTCTTTGGGTTCTTCCTTTTGATTTGATCAAAATGGATCCTTAGGTTAGATTTATGAACAAAGTAAGGCCTCTAGGATTAAGGGGGATATTTGAGAGGATATTTGGGCAGGGTTTGGCCGATCCAAATGGCTTTGAATGTGTGAATTTTATAGAAGGTGAGTTCCCTTTTCTAAGAGGGGTGAGGGGCACCTTGGGAAAAGATTGAAATATTATTTCATAATAAAAATCATATTCGGTTTATAATGGCTCAAAATTAATTTATTTCGAATATAAAGTTGTTATGGGTCGAAATACTCTCAACCAATAGGTTTTATACAAGTTTAAGTTACCATTTTACCCTTATCATTTAGATTTAACTCCAAGTTAAATAATTTAACTTTTACTACGTCTTCTTGTATTCTAACAATATATGGTTAATAAACTTACTATAAACAACAAATATAACCTAAAGTGGTTCATTAATGAAATATATAATATTATTTAAGCCCTTTAAACAAACCTTATATTTTTAGGAATATTTTATCAACCAATAATATAGTATTTGTTTTAAAAATTAATTTATGTCAATTTTGACACTATTTGGTATTTTGTTTTTGTGAAAGTCATAAAAACCTTATCACATAGAAAAAAATTCATATAATCAACTATAATATGTCATATTAACCTATAAAATTATTTTAATTCATCAAAAGTCTCAAATTACATTTATTTGGATATTTATAATATCAATTATTTTAATCTTTCATTAAAAAGGTAATTACTGCATCATCATTGTGTCTTAAATAAATTAAATTATTTAATATCTAAAAATTAAAAATAAAATACCATTATGTAGGAAATATTTTTATCTTTCTAATTAATATTTATAGTCAAATTTATCTTGTGTATAATCCTATATTAAAATGTTTTAGTTATGAAAACTTGAATTTAACACTTTTAACTCTTCTTTAAATTAAAAAATAATAAATGTCCTAATCTAATCCAAGTGGACCTAAAGGGTCATCTTTTATTCCTGAGACATTGGTTTTTATAATTAAACTAATCCAATAGAATTAGTACATGTGTTAGGGTAATAATAATATCATTTTTACCTTTAATTATCATATTTACTTTTAATCGTGGTAAATAAAAGTCAAAAGTTACGATTCACCAAAAATAAATTTCACCTTATTAAACAACATTTTACATACTTTTATTGACCATGTCTCTCAGATTTTTGAAATTTAATTTGAAAAAGTGGTAAAATTAATTTTTATGCAAATTTGCAAATTCTCCTAGGATGTGGGTAAAAGATGGTAAAAAGTTCAATAAAATTTTTATATATCTAAACTTATTTTAAAATGACTCCAATGAATTAAATTGAAATTATATAGGTATTGTGTATCTATTTTTACCTAAAATAAATTTAAATAAATTAAATAAATATTTAAATAAAATGTCAGTTTTAAAAAGTAACTCACTGTTTTTCATTATTTATCAAAAATTGAAAGTTTTCATAAAAATACAAAAATTCACCCTAAGAATATTTGGATATTATGAATTCCAAAATAAAGTTTATTTTACCAAATTCAAAACATAGAAGTTGCATTTATTAATTTAAAATTAATTACCATTGTCAAAACTAAAAAACGGTTTTTTAAAAAAGTAAAAACTATCAAAAATATGGATATGTGATTATGTCAAATTTAAATATGAAATTACTTATAATGACCAACATTGTATTAAATGATAATAATATAATCTAATTATACTTCCAAACCATTCAAATGTATAATTTAACACTATAAATTATTTTTATTAAAAAAGTTGTTTTCAGTTAAAATTTAGTAATTTTCACTCTCACCCAAATATGAAAGTTATCAAAAAAACACCAAAAAATTATCGGAACTAAAATTTTATGTCTTTATTCTAAATAAGAAGTTTATTATGTAAAATTTAATATATAAAAGTGTCAAATATTGGATTTAAAAAGGGTTATCCACTAAAAGGCAGTAAAATAGCATTTTTTGAAAAAATACTTCGTTTATCTGGAAAAAAAATGAATTTTTCTTATATTCTGTCTAAGAAACACATAATATCGATGTTAAAATTATATAGAGTATATAAGATTCAAAACTCAGTTAATACTATTTATAACTGCTTTTTGAATGGCTTGTTTGGTAATGTTGTGGTGCGCTCGAACTCGGTGTTGTGTGTAGCGCAAGATATTAAATTACTTTAATGAGATAACATACTATGAGATCTTGGGGTGTTACATTCTACCCTCATTCAATAAATTGAGTCCTCAAAATTTGAATTTTTTCTTCAAAAATAAAAGGTTAAAGATAGGGAAATACCTTTTTGGAAAACACACATTAGAAATTGGGTTAATAAAATTTAGTATTAATAAGAGGGAAAGGGAAATGAAAATGTTACCACCAAATTATGATCTCAATTAGGAGAACATTGGTGGTAATTAGAGACACATAATTGTAGAGAAAACATAAATATTTATAGGGAGTGATTGAGGAAATCAATCAAAATATATCATTTAAATATATTGACATAACAAATCCATTATCAGAACCATTTTCAATACCAAAATACGTAAAAAGAGTATATGGTTTTTCTTTTCTTTTTTAAAAAAACATTTTGACTTGTTAAGGAAGCCAAAGATGAAATAAAACTTGCGGCAGTGGAAAGGTCATTTTTACCCCTTACATTAAAAACATTCCTTTTTTGTCATTTAGTAAAATGCTTCATATAAAAAGATTCCCCTTGAAATAAAAAGTCAAATGGTTTTATACACCGTATAAAAGAAAGTCGTTTAGAAATGAAAGGATGCCTCAATGAAAGGAGATTGAGACGAAGTCCCTTATCTAAAGTTTAAGAATTAATTTAGTCATAGAATAAGATGTAAAATATATATATATATATACTTGACAAGTAGAGTTACATCCTTTAACTAATTCATACCACAAACTCATCTTTCACTCCAAAAGATTTCAAAAAAATATTCCATTTATCCTAATCATATAGGGTTACAAAAATAATGATTTTATAATTCACCTATTAGAACTTTTAAAAAAGGAACAACATTATACAATCTAGGAAATCACATAGGCTAGTGGTAGGTGATGCACCCTTGTCTCCCTTCGGTTGTGGTTTCAAATCTCGCGTCCTTGTCGGACGCGACTGGTTGTCACCCAACCTCTGGTTTGTCCTTTTTATGACAATCCAAAAATAACCTTAACAATTGTATCCAATTTCAAACATCATCTATTCCAACCTTTATACATATCCAAAATACTTCTATCTAAACTCATAGTCCAAAATTTATAAGAAATTTAAACACAATGAAGATCCTTTTTGTCATGTAATAATAGGTGAACACCTTCATCGTGTATTATTTTAAAACATGGTAACATCATAAATTACCATAAAACTTTATTGATTACATTCATTCTCCCTTATTATTTATAGAATTTTGGATATATTCCTTATATCCAAGAATTTTGAATATTCCAACAATAATGAAATAAACCAACTATTAATCAGTTCCAAGGAAGTCAAGAATATCTAATATAATTTATCCAAATCAACCATCTCTTATTGCAAAATCTCTACCTTGTTATCAAGACCATATTAATGATTAACTATCCTTCAACCATGTATTTTCCAAAAATTGTAGCTTACTATTAAGTCACTTTTCATAGAACCATATAATCTTAGATCCTCAATAAAGTAGTACTGCAGTACAATCTTTATTTATCTCCATAATTCATATAACCAATATATTGTTGATACAACAGTCAAATGAAATAATTCTATAATAACAACATAAGGACACTGGTCATTCCTTTTCATCTGAGGTAGTATCTAAACTTTATTATTATCTAATATCATCATTTTCAGTATACTCTGATGACTGTGACATTGATTCGCGTAGTGTCTCAATGCCTTGTAGATAAAGCATTTTACATTTGAAACCTTTTTCTTACTCGTGAAATCACGTACTTGGTGTCCTTTTCTCCAAACTTATAACAAAATCGCATTCCCTTTAAGCATTTACCAAGGTGATTCTTTCCAAATTTATCGCATATGGTAAAATCCTTCTTTCTCCTCTTCTCTTTATCCATCTTTCTCTCTACCATCATTTTCTTCTCTTGTTTCCCTTCAAATCCATAGGACTCAGAGAATTATTTACTTATCTTATTAACACATGATATTATTTCTTTATATTTTGAGAATACCTGGGAGACTATTTTCCTTCTAAATGTTGGCTTAATAACATGAAAGATATTATCCTTATTACTCTTTGGATCATACGTATTTCTGGAGTTCTCATTCCTTCTACAGTGCGCCATTTCTAAACAATGGCATACACTAGGTCAGTTTATGAATCGCAATGAATAATTCCAAAATTGTAAAATGCCTAATGTAAATTGAACAGTTTATGGATATAATCTATAATAATAATAAAATCTTTTAGGAAGTATTTACTACTAAATCATTCATAATGGATTGTAATGAAAATGTGAATTATCCTAAACATATCCTCTCAGAGTGTCGTTACCAAGAGTGCAGTAAGTCTCACTGTCCTAACCAGTTATCGTTCAAGTCAAGCTCAAAGAGGTGTTTTTGTGTTTTATCCCTAGGTACATCTATTCCAGAGACACCTCTACCTACTCGTATCTAGACAGGGATGTGTTACTTGGAAAACTCACAAAATCTCTAAATTACCAAAATTATAGGACGTTCTTCTATACTAATACTCAAAGTTTATCTTAGGGTAATTTTATATAATCAGAGTTTATCTAAATCTATTTCCAAGGTTGTTTCTAAACTTCTTCTGATACCAACTGTAATTCCCTGATCCTAGATTCCCAGAGTCGGTGCATTATTTTAATACATTGGCATGATTACAAGAAATCAAGTCCTGAAATATCGATCAATTTAGAAGTCTTGTAAAAAAGATTACATATATAAACGTTACATTACACTTTCTAACATACAATAAAAAAAATCCTTTGAGAAAATCAGTGTTATCTTTCCTTAACCCTGAATCTCAAACATAAAACACTTCTTGGGATCCTGGGAAAATAAAACATAAGAAAGGGGTTATCCCAGATTCTCAGTAAGGGTAAATAATTTAGCAGAAGATAACATAAACAATAGGCATGGTGAATAATTGAATACACATGCCTTTACAAATAATAAACAAGAAAACTTTATGGAAGAAATATAATCCGAGTAATAATTCTATAATAAAACATATTTATGGGTATTCTACAAGTTGAATAACCACATAAACCATCAATATTATTTTCATAATGGGGAATTTATAATTCCAAACATTATGAAATATTTTGTCAAGGCCTCAGCCAAGATGTCTAAAAATTATTAAGTCCTTGGACAAAACCATATATCAAATTCGGAAAGGCCTCAGCCAATTCCACGTCAAATTGTCTCATGAGACCTACTGATGCATTGAGATCTATAGAGAGATCCACCCATCACTTTCTATATCCAATACATTCCTCATATGAAAATATTGAAACATAACATAAACATTCGTATTAGAACTAGCATACGAAATGTCAATAATTTAACCATAAACCATGAATGGTATAAAAATAACACATCCACAGTCAAACATATCACCAAACATTCAATACAAAATGGAATATTTTTATCATAATAAATCAAATTCAAACAAGTTTAAAATCCATCAAAGGATGTTAACATAGATGAAAATGATTTTTAAATCTCTTTGAGAGAAATATCCCTTTTTCATGAAAACATTTAAAAGTGTAACGCCCCGACCCCAGCTACCCAGAGTCGGTGCATTACTTCGTAACATTGGCATGATCACAAGAAAGATCAAATCTCGAAAGACCGATTAGTTTAGTAGCCTTGGAAACACTAGATACAATCATAAAGTTTTACATTACATTTCAAAGTGAAAAACTACAACAACAACAAAGTCTTCATATCCACACTATTAACCCCTCATAAAACCCCTGCAGGTCATTCATAACTTACTTCTTCACATCCTGGGAAAAATAAAACATAGAAAAGGGGTGAGCTCAAATGCCCAGTAAGGATAACAATATAGCGGAAACTTTCATAAATAAGAATAAACATTTAAGGAAATGTATAACTAAAACAAAAGCCTTTTAAATATGAACTTTCAATATGGTATGGCATAAATAAAATGAAATAATGCCATTTACTTATTCACATGGATATTCTACTAATCGAATAATCACATGAAAAAATCAATAACCACTTTCATAATGTTGGAATGCATAATGTCAGACTATCATAACCACATAGCCAAGGCCTCGTGCCAAGACTACAAATAATATTTTGTCAAGGCCTTGTGCCAAGACACTAGTTTGTCTCATGAGACCTACCGATGTAATATTTTTAGAAGATACTTATGTTTAAAATTGCTAAAAAGTACTCCAGTGTTTTTATGAAATCATTATGCAAGATTCTGAAAACAAAATAACTAATTCTGAGACTGCTCGACTAATTATAGGCCATGATGGGTCCACTCCCAATCCCTTCCTATCTACCATACTCGAGAGTCGGGTTTTCTGAAAACATTTTGAAGCTTGCGTTAAATACGTATACATTTGCACTGGATTTTCATATTTTTGAGAGAAATATCTCTTTTTTTGAAATCATTTAAAAGTCACATAATTATAAAAGAAAACATTTACTTTGAAAATATCCTTATAATCTTGTAAGGAAAACTTTGAAGATTTTATAACGGCGTAAAATAACCGCACCCGCCGTATAAGTTAAAAAAACATTCTTACCTCAATTCTGTCGAAAAGGTTAAAAAGGACCTTGTTTTGAAAACGACGGAAAGATTCCTTTATAAACCTCTTATAAAAAGTCAAATAAGGGTATAAATGACTTTAACCCATATTCTTGTAAATAGTAAAAATGTCTTGAAATACATTTTTAAGAAACATGGATGTGGATGATAAAGAGATCCCAGTAGATTATTACATATAAACAACCTCGGATAATGAAGAGATTGTGAAATAACCCTTACCTTGTACTTTTCCTTGGTTGGGGTAGGTTAACCTCCTGTATAATGGTGAAATAATTGTTATTAAATTATACAAGAATCATATATATTAATATGATATCATATATGATCTTTTAACATTGATTTGTTAATAATATCTTAGAATTATCGTCGTTTCGGGTGTTAACTTACTTGTTTTCTTTTATATGTTTTGTTACGTAAGACATGTTTGTAAAGGATAGGATGTATATTATTCATATCCATAATGATATCAAGTCCTTAAACATCATTTTTAAATCATCAAATGATAATTATACTTGAATGGATACGATGGAGAATGAATCTCATCGCGTTCGTGGAGACGGTAGTCCGTACGTACGCACGAGCGACAATATCATTCTTTTGATATTAAAATAATATATAAATGGATGGTATATCATATATACAGAATCATTAACATGTTATATTTATTATTTACATGAGTTACACATCATTATTATACCCATCCAAATAATAATATATTGAATAACAATTACACCACGACGTGGAGACGGTAAGCCGTACGTACGCACGTATGGTGACATGTTATTCAAAGGGTGGATAGAATACTGAATATGGTTGTACCATATTTATAATAACATCACATTATATGTAAGAAACTGGAGTTATTATTTTATAATGGTAAGAACAAAGAAAGAAGAAGTGGAAGAAGAAAGGAACTTGGAAAAGGGTGGTGAAATCATTACCTCTTCTTCGGGTTCTTCCTTTTGATTTGATCAAAATGGATCCTTAGGTTGGCTTTCTGATCAAACTAAGGCCTCTAGGTTGTAGTGAGGGATGTTGGGAGAGTATTTGGGCAGAGTTTGGCCGAACCAAAAGGCTTTGAAGGTGTGAAGAAATGAGAAGGAGGAGTGCCCTTTTATAAGAGGGGTGAGGGGCACCTTTGGAAAAGCTAGAAATATTAATTTATAATAAATTCATATTCGGTTTCTAATGGCTCCAAAGTTGATTATTCAAAGGTTAAGGTGGGGATAGGTCGAAAACCACTCAACAAATAGAATTTAGACTGGTTTGGGTACTTATATTAACCTTATCTTTAAGTATTAACTCTAAGTTAATTAGTTTCACTTTTACAATGTCTCTTTGTATTTTTATATAATATGGTTAATAAACTTACTATATACATCCAAGAGACCCCAAAGTGCTCCATTAATGATGAAACTATCATTATATAAGTCTCTTGGCCGAACCTTAGATTTTTAGGAATTTAATATCAATTAATAATATAATATTTGTTTTAAGAACTCTTTTATGTCAATTTTGACACTATTCAATAGTTGATTTTTGTGAAACTCATAACAGATTTATTACTTCGAACAATGTCAATTAAATCAATCCTAATATATCATATTATCCTATAAAATTAGTTTAATTCATTAAAAGTTTCATATTATATTTTTTTGGGTATTTATAATATCAATTAGTTTAATTTTTCACTATTATAGTAATTACTGCATCATCATTGTGTCATAAATAAAATAAATTATTTAATGTCTAAAAATTATAAATAAAATATCATTATGTAGGAAATCATTTTAGCTTTCTAATTAATATTTATAATCTAAAATCCAACTTATATAACCCTATGTAACAATTGTTTTTCTAAAAGATATATGCTTGTGTCATTTTTGTATTCATTTTGACTTAATTAAAATAAAGTGTCATTATCACTTACAAGTGGATCCATGGGGTCCCAAAATCGACCCAAAGATGCCCATGGTCGACCATGTATCAACCAATAGTGTTAGGACACGTTTTAGGGTAATTTAGTATTATTATAATATTATTTTTTTAACCCTTATTTACCGGATTTACCCTTAACCATGGTAAATAAAATATTTACCGCAGTAATTATTCAAAATGTCTAAAAATAAAAGTTACCTATTTACACAATTTTAACATCCTGATTCCAAATATGGAATCCATTTTCCTAAATTCTAAACACAGAAGTGGCAGAAATTAATTTAAAATTAATTCCCGCTGTCAAAACAAAAAGCGTGTTTTTAAGAGATAATAACTATCAAAAGATTGACACTCGTTTATGTTCGGTTTAATTGTAAAATTATGTCCAATGAACAAAATTATATTAAATGGTAAAAATATATTCTAAATATACTTTAAAAACACTCAAATTCATAATTTATCACTATTAATTATTTTGATTAAAAAAGTTGTTTTTAATTAAAACTTAGTAATTTTCACTATTCATCAAAATATGAAAGTTATCCGAAATGTACCAAAATTTCACCTTAGGCTAAATTCAATATTACGAATCCAAAAATGAAGTCCATTTTCAAATATAAAATATATATAATTTCAAAAAGTAGGTATTACTATTCATAACGGCTAGTTTGATTAGTTATGGTGTGTTAGAACTCGGTGTTGCGTACAACACACGCTATCACATTATTCAAAGAAAGTGTACCGTGGAAGCTTGGGATGTTTCATTTTAAATTTTTGATGTCCCCATTTAGTCAAAAAGTTTAAAATATTGTATTTAAAAAGGGTTCACTATTAAAAGTTGATAAAAGTGCAATACTGAAAATGAATTTGTTCTTGCATTATATCTAAGAAACTCATAATATGGATTCTAAAATTATAAGGATTATATAAAGTTTAAAATTTAGATAATACTATTCATAACCTCTTTTGAATGGATTTTTTTTGTAAGTCATGGTGTGATTGAACTCAGTGTTGCGTGTAGTGCAAGTTATTGAATTATTTTGAAGAAATAACACACTATGAAATCTTGGGGTGTTACATTCTCCCATCCTTCAATAAATTGCGTCCTCGCAATTTGAAATTGTTCTTCGAAAATAAAAGGTTGAAAATAGAAAATATATTTGTGGGAAAACCCACATCGGAAAATGAATTAATGAGGCCTCTATTTAAAATAAAGAGTGGAAAGTATGAAGATTACCCAAAATAACACATACTAGGGTTCCATGTAGGAAAATATGGATATGGAGGAGAAATCTAACCATCAATTATCTGATGGAGAGTTGTAGAGAACATGGCTATGAAAAGGACAACAATCCCAAAGCCATAAATTAGTGATGATTTAAGGTACCATCTAGGGAAACATTTTTGTTCTAAGTTCCTTTTATTAATGTTGAGGAATTTATTTATGAGATTGTCTAAGATAATAAGGAGATATACTTACTTTATAATTAGAATTTTACCCATTAATAAATTTCTACCACAAACTCATCTTTCATTCTAAAAGATAATAGAACGTAATTTTTTTTTTCTATTTATACTATTCGTACAGGGTTCCAAAATAAATGAATTATAATTCATCTACCAGATCTTTTAAAAAAACTACATTATTTAATTCAGGACATCTCGTGGGACAGTGGTAGGTGATACACCCTTGTCGCCCTTCGGTTGCGGGTTCAAGTCTCGCAGCCTTGCCGGACGCGACGGGTTGCCGCCCGACCTCCGGGTTGTCCTTTTATGGCAATCCAAAATAATCCAAACTAGAACTATCCAAAATACTTCTATCTAAACTCACAGTCCAACATTTATAAGGAAGGTAAACATAATATAGATCCTTTTTACCCCGTAATAGAATATGAATACCTTCATCATGTATTACCATATTCCTTATTGATTACATTCATGCTCCCTTATTCCATATAGAATGGTGGATATACTTCATTAATCCAAAAATGTTTTAAACCCCAACAATGATGGAATATACAAATCATTAATCAGTTCCAAGGTAGTCAAGAATATCCAATATAATTTATCCAAAACAATCACATATTATTCCAAAATCACTACCTCAGTATCAGAACTATATTATGATTTATCATTCTCTCAACCATATATTTTCCAAAAATTTATCCTGCTATTGAGTCACTTTTCTTTGTTCCACACAATCTCAAGTCCTTAATGAAATAGTACTACAGTACAATCCTTATATACTCCATGATTATTGTAACAAGTACATTGTTGATACAACACTCAATTGACATAATCAACATAAGAACTCTAATCATCCCTCTTCATCTGTGGTAGTATCATAACATGATTATTATCCAATAACATCATTTGCGGCATAGTCTGATGACTGGGACATAGGTTCGCGTAGTGTCCAAACTCCTTGCAAATGAAGTATTGTACATTTGAAACCATTTTCTTACCCTTGCAGTCACGTACTTTGTGCCCTTTTCCTCCACACTTATAACAAACTCCCATTCCTTTCAGGCAAGTTCCAGGGTGTTTCTTTCCACAGTTACCACATATGGGAAAATTCTTCTTTTCCCTCTTCCCTTTATCCATCTTTCTCTCTTCCATCCTTTTCTTCTCTTGCTTCCCTTCAAAGCCATAGGACTCAGTGAACTCTTTACTTATCTTATCAACACATGATATTATTTCTTCATATGATGATAATACATGGGAGACTATTTCTCTTATAAATTCTAGCTTAAGACCATGAGAGATATGATCCTTCCTTCTCTTTGAATCATGTGCATTTCTGGAGTTATCATTCCTTCTACTGGGCACCATTTCTAAACAATGGCATAAACTAGATTAGTTTATGAGTCAAAATACATAATCTCATACTTATAAAACACTTAACATAAATTGAACTATTTATGGATATAATCCATAATCATAAAAATGTTTTCTTTGAGGAAGTATATACTCATAAACCCTTCATAATGGTTTGTAAAGAAAATGAGAATTATCCTAAGCATATCCCCCGGGAGTGTCGTAACCAAGAGTGCAGCAAGGCCCGTTGTCGTGCACCAGTTCCCGTTCGAGTCTAGCTCAAAGCGGTGTTTTCGGGTTTTACCCCTAGGTACATCTGTGCCAGAGCCGCCTCTACCTGCTCGTATCCAGACAGGGATGTATTGCTCGGAAAACTCACAAAATCTCTACAATACCAAAATTCTAGGAAGTTCTTCTACACTAATCCTCAAATCTCATCTTAGGTCTACGTGCTCTAATCAGAGTTTATCTAAATCTAGCTTCCAAGGTTTGTACTAAACTTCCTCTGATACCAACTGTAACGCCCCGACCCCAACTACCCAGAGTCGGTGCATTACTTCGTAACATTGGCATGATCACAAGAAAGATCAAATCTCGAAAGACCGATTAGTGTAGTAGCCTTGGAAACACTAGATACAATCATAAAGTTTTACATTACATTTCAAAGTGAAAAACTACAACAACAACAAAGTCTTCATATCCACACTATTAACCCCTCATAAAATCCCTGCAGGTCATTCATAACTTACTTCTTCACATCCTGGGAAAAATAAAACATAGAAAAGGGGTGAGCTCAAATGCCCAGTAAGGATAACAATATAGCGGAAACTTTCATAAATAAGAATAAACATTTAAGGCAATGTATAACTAAAACAAAAGCCTTTTAAATATGAACTTTCAACATGGTATGGCATAAATAAAATGAAATAATGCCATTTACTTATTCACATGGATATTCTACTAATCGAATAATCACATGCAAAAATCAATAACCACTTTCATAATGTTGGAATGCATAATGCCAGACTATCATAACCACATAGCCAAGGCCTCGTGCCAAGACTACAAATAAGATTTTGTCAAGGCCTTGTGCCAAGACACTAGTTTGTCTCATGAGACCTACCGATGTAATATTTTTAGAAGATACTTATGTTTAAAATTGCTAAAAAGTACTCCAGTGTTTTTATGAAATCATTATGCAAGCTTCTGAAAACAAAATAACTAATTCTGAGACTGCTCGACTAATTATAGGCCATGATGGGTCCACTCCCAATCCCTTCCTATCTACCATACTCGAGAGTCGGGTTTTCTGAAAACATTTTGAAGCTTGCGTTAAATACGTATACATTTGCATTGGATTTTCATATTTTTGAGAGAAATATCTCTTTTTTTGAAATCATTTAAAAGTCACATAATTTTAAAAGAAAACATTTACTTTGAAAATATCCTTATAATCTTGTAAGGAAAACTTTGAAGATTTTATAACGGCGTAAAATAACCGCACCCGCCGTATAAGTTAAAAAAACATTCTTACCTCAATTCTGTCGAAAAGGTTAAAAAGGACCTTGTTTTGAAAACGACGGAAAGATTCCTTTATAAACCTCTTATAAAAATTCAAATAAGGGTATAAATGACTTTAACCCATATTCTTGTAAATATTAAAAATGTCTTGAAATACATTTTTAAGAAACATGGATGTGGATGATAAAGAGATCCCAGTAGATTATTACATATAAACAACCTCGGATAATGAAGAGATTGTGAAATAACCCTTACCTTGTACTTTTCCTTGGTTGGGGTAGGTTAACCTCCTGTATAATGGTGAAATAATTGTTATTAAATTATACAAGAATCATATATATTAATATGATATCATATATGATCTTTTAACATTGATTTGTTAATAATATCTTAGAATTATCGTCGTTTCGGGTGTTAACTTACTTGTTTTCTTTTATATGTTTTGTTACGTAAGACATGTTTGTAAAGGATAGGATGTATATTATTCATATCCAGAATGATATCAAGTCCTTAAACATCATTTTTAAATCATCAAATGATAATTATACTTGAATGGATACGATGGAGAATGAATCTCATCGCGTTCGTGGAGACGGTAGTCCGTACGTACGCACGAGCGACAATATCATTCTTTTGATATTAAAATAATATATAAATGGATGGTATATCATATATACAGAATCATTAACATGTTATATTTATTATTTAAATGAGTTACACATCATTATTATACCCATCCAAATAATAATATATTGAATAACAATTACACCACGACGTGGAGACGGTAAGCCGTACGTATGCACGTATGGTGACATGTTATTCAAAGGGTGGATAGAATACTGAATATGGTTGTACCATATTTATAATAACATCACAGTATTTGTAAGATACTGGAGTTATTATTTTATAATGGTAAGAACAAAGAAACAGGAAGTGGAAGAAGAAAGGAACTTGGAAAAGGGTGGTGAAATCATTACCTCTTCTTCGGGTTCTTCCTTTTGATTTGATCAAAATGGATCCTTAGGTTGGCTTTCTGATCAAACTAAGGCCTCTAGGTTGTAGTGAGGGATGTTGGGAGAGTATTTGGGCAGAGTTTGGCCGAACCAAAAGGCTTTGAAGGTGTGAAGAAATGAGAATGAGGAGTGCCCTTTTATAAGAGGGGTGAGGGGCACCTTTGGAAAAGCTAGAAATATTAATTTATAATAAATTCATATTCGGTTTCTAATGGCTCCAAAGTTTATTATTCAAAGGTTAAGGTGGGTATAGGTCGAAAACCACTCAACCAATAGAATTTAGACAGGTTTGGGTACTTATATTAACCTTATCTTTAAGTATTAACTCTAAGTTAATTAGTTTCACTTTTACAATGTCTCTTTGTATTTTTATATAATATGGTTAATAAACTTACTATATACATCCAAGAGACCCCCAAGTGCTCCATTAATGATGAAACTATCATGATATAAGTCTCTTGGCCGAACCTTAGATTTTTAGGAATTTAATATCAATTAATAATATAATATTTGTTTTAAGAACTCTTTTATGTCAATTTTGACACTATTCAATAGTTGATTTTTGTGAAACTCATAACAGATTGATTACTTCGAACAATGTCAATTAAATCAATCCTAATATATCATATTATTCTATAAAATTAGTTTAATTCATTAAAAGTTTCATATTATATTTTTTTGGGTATTTATAATATCAATTAGTTTAATTTTTCACTATTATAGTAATTACTGCATCATCATTGTGTCATAAATAAAATAAATTATTTAATGTCTAAAAATTATAAATAAAATATCATTATGTAGGAAATCTTTTTAGCTTTCTAATTAATATTTATAATCTAAAATCCAACTTATATAACCCTATGTAACAATTGTTTTTCTAAAAGATATATGCTTGTGTCATTTTTGTATTCATTTTGACTTAATTAAAATAAAGTGTCATTATCACTTACAAGTGGATCCATGGGGTCCCAAAATCGACCCAAAGATGCCCATGGTCGACCATGTATCAACCAATATGGTTAAGACACGTTTTAGGGTAATTTAGTATTATTATAATATTATTTTTTTAACCCTTATTTACCGGATTTACCCTTAACCATGGTAAATAAAATATTTACCGCAGTAATTATTCAAAATGTCTAAAAATAAAAGTTACCTATTTACACAATTTTAACATCCTGATTCCAAATATGGAATCCATTTTCCTAAATTCTAAACACAGAAGTGGCAGAAATTAATTTAAAATTAATTCCCACTGTCAAAACAAAAAGCGTGTTTTTAAGAGATAATAACTATCAAAAGATTGACACTCGTTTATGTTCGGTTTAATTGTAAAATTATGTCCAATGAACAAAATTATATAAAATGGTAAAAATATATTCTAAATATACTTTAAAAACACTCAAATTCATAATTTATCACTATTAATTATTTTGATTAAAAAAGTTGTTTTTAATTAAAACTTAGTAATTTTCACTATTCATCAAAATATGAAAGTTATCCGAAATGTACCAAAATTTCACCTTAGGCTAAATTCAATATTCCAAATCCAAAAATGAAGTCCATTTTCAAATATAAAATATATATAATTTCAAAAAGTAGGTATTACTATTCATAACGGCTAGTTTGATTAGTTATGGTGTGTTAGAACTCGGTGTTGCGTACAACACACGCTATCACATTATTCAAAGAAAGTGTACCGTGGAAGCTTGGGATGTTTCATTTTAAATTTTTGATGTCCCCATTTAGTCAAAAAGTTTAAAATATTGTATTTAAAAAGGTTTCACTATTAAAAGTTGATAAAAGTGCAATACTGAAAATGAATTTGTTCTTGCATTATATCTAAGAAACTCATAATATAGATTCTAAAATTATAAGGATTATATAAAGTTTAAAATTTAGATAATACTATTCATAACCTCTTTTGAATGGATTTTTTTTTGTAAGTCATGGTGTGATTGAACTCAGTGTTGCGTGTAGTGAAAGTTATTGAATTATTTTGAAGAAATAACACACTATGAAATCTTGGGGTGTTACAAAAAGTCTCACAATTTAGAAAGGGAGACATTTAAATACATTTTTTAATCAAAGTTTCACATACCACATTGAAACTTTTGAATGGAATTAACATTTTAAAAAAATTTATGTCCATATTAATAAATCCTAAAAAACCATTTTGAAAATCGGGACATTAATGAGAATGATTTAGAAGAATAAATATTTAAAACATTTTAAATGATGTTTTAATAAAATATTACCTTAAAATAATTTCATTGAAAACATTTTTATGAAACATGGACATGGATAATAAATATGTCCCAGTAAAAACATACCCATAAACAATCTCGAATAATAATGAGATTGAGGAATTAACCCTTACCTTGCACTTTCCTTTGGTCGAGGGTACATTTAACCTCTTGTATAATGACCATAGTATGTTATTAAATTATACCAGAACCATATTAATGTTAATTATATCATACATGATTCCTCTATCAATTTATACTACCCATTTAATTATGATTTACATGTTAAATTAACATTTTGGGTAATAATCGCTTTCTTTTTCGTATGTGTTTTAACTTGTTATTCATTGTCGTATCAATTAGATCATGATTTAAATGATTCTAGAATATAAACCCAGATTTATATATCATATATA
The DNA here is from genome assembly GCA_963277665.1 of Viscum album. Classification (NCBI taxonomy): domain Eukaryota; kingdom Viridiplantae; phylum Streptophyta; class Magnoliopsida; order Santalales; family Viscaceae; genus Viscum; species Viscum album. The sequence continues at coordinate 322,029,568 of OY728165.1, read as the reverse complement.
TTTAGAATATAAATATTTATAATAGATATATATATATATATATATATATATATATATATGAAATGGAAGGCACTATTTATAGAGACAGTAGGTCGTACGTACGCATAAACGTTGTTTCCGTTTTCACATCATATTGAATGGAAGTAAGTGAATAAGATATATTTAAGTAAATACATACATATATATATATATATATCCAGTAGAATTATTATGTCATATATTACATACTTATTAATAATATATATTTTTATAATCATTGTTGAGTGGTGAACATGGAAATGAATCTCATCGCGCCGCAGAGACAGTAATCTGTACGTACGCAAGAGAGACAATATCATTATATTGATATTAAAATTGTATATAATTTGATGTTATATCATATAAAAATAATCATTAAAATGATATATTTATTATTTACATCAATAATACATCATTATTATACCCATCCAATATAATAATGTATTGAATAAGAACTACACCACGACGTGAAGACAATAAGTCGTACGTACGCACATATGGTGACATGTCATTCACAGTATGGATAGAATAATGAATATGGTTTTACCGTATTTATAATAACATCATATTATATAGAAGATACTGGAGTTATTTTTTTACAATGTAAACAACTGGGCAAGAAGAAGTGGAAGAAGAATAAAACATGAAAGAGGTGATGAAATATTTACCTCTTCTTCGGGTTCTTCCTTTTGATTTGATCAAAATGGCTCCTTAGGTTAGATTTATGACTAAAATAAGGCCACTACGATGAAGGGAGGATAGTTTAGACGATATTTGGGTAGGTTTTTTCCGATCCAAATGACTTTGAGGGTTTTAATTTGAGATAAGGGGGAGTGCCCTTTTATAAGAGGGGTGATGGGCACCTTAGGAAATGATTGAAATATTATTTGATAATAAAATCATATTCGGTTTATAATGTCTCCAAATATATTTATTTCAAATATAAAGAGGGTATTTCACGAAATCCTCTCAACCAATAGGTTTTATACAAGTTTAGGTAACCATTTTAACCTTATCTTTTAGATTTAACTCTAAGTTAAATAATTTAACTTTTACCTTGTCTTCTTGTATTCTTACACTACATGGTTAATAAACTTACTGTAAACATCCAAGATAACCTAAAGTGGTTCATTAGTGACATATATAATATTATTTAATCCCTTTGGATGAACCTTAGATTTTTTGAAATATTATATCCACCAATAATATAGTATTTGTTTTAAAAATTAATTTATGTCAATTTTGACACTATATGGTATTTTGTTTTTGTGAAAGTCATAACAACCTTATCACTTCGAAGAAAATTTATCTAATTAACTGTACCATGTCATATTAACCTATAAAATTATTTTAATTCATCAAAAGTTTCAAATTTCATTTATTTGTATATTTGTAATATCAATTATTTTAATCTTTCATTAATAAGATTATTAGTGCATCATCATTATGCCATAAATAAATTAAATTATTTATTGTCTAAAATTTATAAATAAAATACCATTATGTATGAAATATTTTTATATTTATAATTAATATGTATATTCGAATTTATCTTATTTATAACCCGATATTAAAATGTTCTAGTTATGAAAACTGGAATTTAACACTTTTAACTCTTCTTTAAATTAAATAATAATAAATATCATAATCTCATTAAAGTGGACCTAACAGGTCATATTTTATTCCTAAGGTTGTTTTTGGTTGAATTACACATATCCAATAGAATTAGGACATGTGTTAGGGTAATAATAATATCATTTTGACCTTTAAGTATCCTATTTACTTTTAACCGTGGTAAATAAAAGTCAAAAGTTACTATTCTCCAAAAATTATTTTTATCTTATTGAACCAAATTTTACACAATTATATCAACCATGTCTCTCAGATTTTTTAAATTCAATTTGCAAAAGCGGTAAAATTATGTTTTAGGCAAATTTGCAAATGCTCCTTAGAGATGGGTAAAAGACGGTAAAAATTTCAATAAAATTTTTATATATCTAAACTTATTTTAAAATGACTCCAATGAATTAAATTGAACTTATATAAGTATTATGTATCCATTTTTACCTAAAATAAATAATTATTTAAATGAAAAGTTAGTTTTAAATAATAACTCAGTGTTTTCACTATTCATCAAAATTTGAAAGTTTTCAGAAAAATACCAAAACATCACCCTAAGATAATTTTGATATTCTGAATTCAAAAATGAATTCTATTTTACCAAATTCAAAACATATAAGATATATTTATTAATTTAAAATTAAATATTGTTGTCAATACTAAAAATATGGTTTTTCAAAAAAGTAAAAACTATCAAAATATTGACATGTGTTTATGCCAAATTTAAATGTGAAATTACTTATAATGACAAACATTTTATTAAATGATAAAAATATAATCTAATTGTACTTCCAAACTATTCAAATTTATAATTGAACAATATATAAATTATTTAGATTAAAAAAGTTGTTTTTAGTTAAAATTTAGTAATTTTCACTATTCACCGAAATATGAAAGTTATCAGAAAAACACAATAAATTTATCAAAACTAAATTTTTATGTCCCGATTCTAAATAAGAAGTTTATTTTGTAAAATTGAATATATAAAAGTGTCAAATATTTTATTTAAAAAGGGTTCTCCATTAAAAGGTTGTAAAATTGCATTTTTTGAAAAATACTTCTTTTATCTGAAAAAAATGAATTTGTTCTTATATTATGTATAAGAAACACATAATATGGATGTAAAAATTATATACAGTATATATGATTCAAAATGAAGTTAATACTATTTATAACTACTTTTTGAACGGCTAGTTTGGTAATGTTATGGTGTGCTCGAACTTGTTGCTGCGTGTAGCACAAGCTATTAAATTACTTTAATGAGATAATGTACTATGAGATCTTGGGATGTTACCCCTAACCCACAACATATTGATCAATCACATATATCACAATATATAAATCAAGTTTCAGCATAATTATTATTCTTATCAGTCATTCACATCATACTTTCCCATTTCATTTATCAATCACAACTGTGGTTCTTTACTTTAATCATAAGTTATAACATGAAAAATTCATTGTTAATCCATTTATCATCAATTATTCACATCTCATTAACCAATCAATATTAATTCAATAAACCCTTTAAATACCATTATGGAATGAGAAATAAGTATTTATTTCAATTTCAAAAACCCATAATTTCCCTTATATATTTCATTCATCATCATTTTAATGATATTCTCACACCCCATGGGTTTCCATCATACCTGGTCTCATAATCACCAATGGGTCTAATGGGATCCATGAAGGGTCACATAAGTTTTAAGGAATTTAATTAACCTTTTCAATTTTAATTGAATTTTCAAAAAATTGCAATGAAATGGCATAATTAAATGCATAAGATCATAATCAATACTATAGGAAATATAAATTATTCAACCTACCTCAAGATCATTAATGAATTCTCACCAAACAGTAATCCACAATTTGATGTAGAATGATAAAAATCACAACATCAAGGAAAATATAGTATAAAAGCATAGGATCAAGAACGAATGAAACAAGATCCATCATAACCAAGATCTAAAAAAATTTAAAATGGATTAAATCAATACTCGCAAGGAGTAAATAATTATGTGAGAGAGATGAATCAAAATGAGGTAGAGATTAAATTTTGTAAGGGTTTGATCTAATTCAATGGATCTTTGATTCTCATTGGAAGAGGTTTAAGGAGCCTTATAATCCTCTTGGGAGCCTCCAAGAGAAATTAAATTCATGTTAGTTCGATTGTAGGTGATTAGAGGTATAAATTGTTAGTTTCCTGAGCTGGGCCACATGGTTTGGAAATCTGTGCACCATAATCATATGCCCTCACTACATGAGGTACATGATTTTGAAACCATTCACCAAATGTGGAAACACCCTCTATTTGAGGGTGCGCATTTTGGGGAGGGAGGCCACACAGTTTACTCAAACTATGCTCTGCCTCCTATGGCTCAAAAAGGGGCACATGGTTTTCTGGGAAAAAAATCATGGTTTTCTTTATATGTTCTCTTACCATGCACAGCCCCATGGGCTTCCAAAATAATCCAAATTTACCTGAATCAACCCCAAATCAAAACCCAACCAAGGAATGATAAAAAAAGTAATAAAATAAATTAAAGTGAGTATTATACGTCTCCAAAATGTTCAAGATATTACAATCTACCAACCTTATAATAGATCATCCTCAAATTGAACTTCCAAACATCATTAAGACTCCAAGTTAAAATTTTCAGGCCACTGATCATGAATATCTTCTTCTTTCTCCCATTTTTCCTCTTTAACATGTCCCTGCTACCAAAGAACTCGGACCAACAACACATTATTTCCCTAAAACACATTCTTACTATGATTTACAATATGAATTGGATACTCCTCAAAGGATACAAGAGTCTCAATATCAAAATCATCAACTTTGATCACATGAGAGGGGTCAGGGTGACACTTATATAGTTGTGACATATGAAAAACATCGTTTATACCACTATACCTTTGTGAAAGAGTCAATTTATATTCAATAAGCTTGATCCTCTCTACAATCAAAAATGATCTAATAAACCTAGGTTCCAACTTTCCCTACTTACAAATCTAATGGTGACCCAATATCAGTGACACCCGAAGGAATAAATAATCACACAAGGTAAATTAAAGAGGTTTAATATTTTGATCAATTTAAGACTTATGTCAAATCTAGGTTGTAGCCATATTTTTTTGGATCAACTAAACCTTCTCTTACGCATCATTCACAATACTTTCTCCCAAAAACATAGACTCACCTTATTCCATCTAATATAGAGTTTACCTGCATGTCCTACCAAAAATATCCTCATATGGTTTTATTTAAATAATATTCTTATAAATTTTGTTATATGTAAACCAATAAGTTCCAAGTTCTTATCCAAAGATTACCCAAATTCTAGGACGCATGATCATAGAATCTCCTAGATCACCTATGTGTTATGCTCTGATTTCTCATCCATTTGTGGATGAAAAGAAGTACTCAAAAATACCTAGTTTCCCAACACCTTATGTAAGAATTTCAAGAATTGAAAAGTAATGTGAAATCATGATTAGAAACTACGCTCCATGGAACCCCATGAAAATGGAATATCTATCACACATACAGGTCACCCAACTGATTGACTATAAAGGTCTCTCGTTTTGGTAAGAAATGTGATACCTTCATCAACATATCAAAAATCACACATATATATTCATTCTTCTGAGGTTTCCTCAAAATACCCACCACAATTCCTTGGTTACTACATCCCATTTCCATTCTATAATGGGTAAGGTCTGTAAGAAACCACCCGGTCATTGATACTTATCCTTATCCTACTGATAGATACAGCATCATGTCACAAAACCTACAATTTTATTTTTCATGCTTGGACACCAATATTTTATATGAATGTCATGGTAAATTTTTCTAAAATTTGGATTCACTTCCCACTTCGAGACATGAAATTGTGCATCATATCCTCATGCATACACATATCCACAATAACATGGTTCCAAACATAGATTACATCATCCTCATTTGTATTCTAATCAGAAGGTGACTCCCCACCTTCAAGGTGTTTTCTCAAGTCCAAGAACTCCATATCCTCATAATAACTCTCCTTTATCTTGATAAGAAGTTTGGAATCCCATAAAAATGATAGGAGGTCCATCTTCCCCTAGCCCTCATGAACCTATATATGCATCTCAGCTAATAAATCCATCATATTCCACTCAAAACTAGACTCTCAAACTGCCTCAATCTATGTCTTTAGGATCAATGCATCATCAACACTATTTTCATTCCCTAGTGTATAAGATATATCAAAGTCAAATGACTATATATACTCAAATCATCTCCACTACCAATGATTCATGTCTCACTATGAAAAGATATAATTTATTTTTTTTATCGGCATTTACAGTAAACTTTTCACCAAATGTGTAATTCCACCATCAATTTAAGGCATAAACCACCATAGATTACACAAGATCATGTGTAGGTTAATTTATTTTATATTTATTCAACTATCATAATCTATATATCATTAATTGATCACTCTGCATTAACACTTATCCAATTTTGATCTTGGATGCATCAAAAAACAAGGTATACTCTTCAGCCGACTCGAGTAGGATCAAAATTAGTGCGATAGTAAAATTCTTCTTCAACTCCTAGAAATCATTCTCACATGATCTAGAATATTCAAATTGATCCCAATATTTTTCAATCCCAAAACTGATGCTTCTATGTTATAAAATTCTTGGATGAACCTCCGATAATAGCCCACTAAGCCCTAAAAACTTCGAATATCAAAAACATTATTGGGTTTCTCCCTAGAAACAAATACATTTACTTTATCTAGATCCACTAACACACCTTCCTCAGAGATTATGTGACCATATAAATGTACTTGGTTGATCTAGAAACTACACATAGATAGCTTTCCATATAATTGATGCTCACTCAGTGTACTCTGGGTGATGTTAATATGTTGGTCATGATAGCCATGAGTCTTGGAGTACACCAATATTTCATCAAACAAATCACAAAATGATCTAGTTACAGGTGAAATATATAGTTTACCAATTCTGTAAACATAGTAATATATTTCTTCAGCTCGAACGACATCTTGAAAAAATCATATAGGGAATACCTTCTTCTCAAAGAAATATGTGGTATTTTAAAAGGTATAACTCTCAACTGATTATACCTTAAACTCAATTCAATATTAGAGAAAAGAAATACCCTCTCAACTAGTCAAACATATCATCGATACATGGAAGATTATACCATTTCATAACTATCATCCAATTTAACTTTTGGTAGTTAACACGCAAACATCATGTCCCGTAAGCCTTCTTAGAAAAAAACTAAATATCCCAAAGGTGATGTACTCATATGGATATATCTCTCATATTTAAACTCTTCCAAATTATACATGAGATCTTGAATCTTTATTGGTTTCATTTGGTATGTTGGAATAGAAATTGGTTTCTCTCCCATCATGAGATCAATTTTTAAATCAACATCTCTCTTAGATGGTAGCCTTGAGAAGCCCTCAGGAAACACATCCTAAAACCATTCCACCATGGGTGGAAAGACATCATTCTTAACACCCCTTCCATCCAAAAAATACTAGAAACAAGGGTAGTGGGATCCCCCAGTTTCTTATGAACTATCCCTATAAGGTTTTCCAAGATATCCCTTTCCCCATGATGAATATAACTATTACCCACACAAGACATAAAGGTTACTCTCCTATGGTAACAATTGATGTGGGATCTGTATGATACCATCCATTCCATACCAAAAATCTATTAAAAACCTAACATATTAGGTAAGTAAATATCCCAAATGAAACGATACTCACAAACCTTGAGAGAACATCCCTTTCATAAATTGATGTCACTTAACCACACTCCCAATGATGTATCGATCATCATAACCCGACTTATAAAATCCACCATCAGACTCAAAACATTCACAATTTGATCAGATATAAAAGATTGTGAGGCCCCTATATCAAATAAAATTCTATTAATTGTAGAAGCTACAGGAATATTACCTCTTATTATCGATGATATATCCTCCCTATCCATAATTACAGTCTAAAATACATGAAATTGTCTTTCCCCTATACTCTATTCTATATTCTATGTATTCTACATCACACTACTCTTCTAATATGGTCACTCTTTCCCTAAAGTAACACATCCAATTCCTTAACCATCATTGCCAATAGTACTCAAATTTCTAGACTAGTATGGTGTAAAATACCCCCTTTGCGAAATCTAGTTTGGTCTAGCTATTCAATCACTACCCTTATATTGTGGTTTATAACAAAATGATTATAGATTCTACATATTTATATAATATTTTCACTCTATCAGTGTTTGGCGACACTGACTATGAATGTGACCCAGCCCACCACACTGATGGAAAAGCACTCAAGTATTTCCCTACGTAACTGATCCTTCTCCCTGACAACTCTGCTTTCCCCTACCCTAGATGATGTTCTCATAGCGACGCTTCCTAACCTCAAAATATGTACCTCCTAGAAATCTAGTTAAAACCAAATGTCCTATACTGTAATCCGGATTTGGGTTCCCCTTATAAATGAGTGCCTAATTCACAACCATAGAAAACTTATTTAACCTAGGACTTAATATCACATTTAAGATTGTCCTAAAAACATCTCACCGTAGTTGAATCATCCCCTACCATTATTGGGAAAAAACTTTTCAAATCAGTGAAGTGGCCATCATAGTCCATCACAAACATAATCCCTGAAGTCAACTGTATAAACTCTTCCACCTTCTTCTATATTAGTGTCTCTGGGTAGAATTTCCTCAGGAAATTCTCCTAGAATTCGTTCCATACCATGATTTCCAACTACTCATCCTGGTCCAGAATATTCCACCAGTACTTTGATGATTCTCACAACATATAAGTATCCAACATGACTATCCTCTCCATGGGAGTCTCTAAATGGTCAAGAATTTTATATAGAGACTCAATCCAGAACTCAGTTACCTCAGGTCCACCCTCTCTAGTGAACATTGGAAGGTGTTGAAATGGGAACTCCCATGTCAGATCAGACATATTCCACACAACCTTATCTAGTTATCTATCTATAAACAGTATAAAGTGAGTGAATTTCCCATCGATCTTCCCTCCCACTCCTTCACCTAGACGAATCGTGGCCCCTAGTTCCACTTTTGGAGGCACATTTCAAGCCATGCCATCTAGTTATCCAACTAAATAACATCATCATGGAGTCATATCTCTACAATTATAAGAACACAACTTAGGGCACATAAAACATAATTAAAACATTTTAACAAGATGTATTCATGTAAACCATAAAATCTCATCCCTCATACACCGCTATACAATCATGGCCAAATCAATGTCACTACCCTCAACCGTATCTCACCTAGGTCATCGCTAACATGGCGTAAAACACTCCCATATTTTAAATTTTCCCATTATACACCCATTTTATCCCTTTTACATTACCACATTTATAATAATTTATAATTGTCAATTTCTTATTAATCCCTAATTGATATTAAAATACTCAAATAAAAAAGGTAATTTTCATTTTCCTCAACCTATTCATAATTTTCTTCTTTGTTCATGCCTAAAATGATTAATGTCACATGAAATCATGAGTTCCTAGAATGATTCATGTATAATAAACTCTCATAACAGACATGGACATGATTAAAATCTAAAAAATCATTAATGCCACCCAAAAAGTGTATCACCTAAGTTGAAATAACATTCAACTATAACAATAAACATCAAGAACATAAATCCAACCCTTGGTATTCTTTGTTTGTCCCCCCACACATGGGTTAGCTACTACCATTCCTGACCTAATGACCAAGGAAAAACTCATCCTAGTATCCTATCTACCTTTCCCAAATAATAAGACAACTAAAAATAAAAAAAATCACCATTTAATACCACTTTGTAATGTCCCAACTTGGGTGCCACATATAGGATCCCTGGGTAGGTTCTTTAAATGACATTAGGTGTGCTTCCACATATTTCAGAGGATTCCTACTAGTAAATAGGGTTTAATATATAATGTGGGGAGACTATACCCTCTTTATAAAAGTAGCACAATATAGGAAATCAATATAAAAAATAACCAAGATGCTACAATAATAAATAATCAACAAAACAACACATAAATAAATCCAAAATAAGGAAAATGACCATAAACAAAAGCAGTAAATATATCATTACACACAAGTTTCAAGTGTTTAAATAAAATATAGAAATGATGACATGTAGACATTACCCAAGAAGGTCCCAACAAAATTCTTGGTTCCCTCATCCATGTTCTATCCCAAACCCCAACTCAATCATTCAACATAGGAATCTTACCCTTATCTTATCCACCAAACATGGAGTCTATTCGGGTACTAATCTAGTATCATAAGTAGGGTGTGACTACAACTCAGTAATACACCACCATCAATGTTTAAATAAATATCTAGTCTATAACAGTATATGTGGCTGTATAAATAATAATGATAAAATGAAAAAAAAAAGTAAATATGTTTCCCATTTATTATTATTTATTTGACTACATCATATCTACTTTGGCCCGTGTCAGAGTCTGAACCATATACCAGAAAGGCTCATCCAGAGGCAAACCTTTGACCATTTATTAATAAAAGAAAAGCATAGAAGGTACAAGAAGTCCAGAACAACTACATATCATAGATATCATACTCATCACCACCCCTTTTAGAGACTAAATCATCTGCGTTATTAGTTTCCCACTCTGAGCTTTCGTAGTGTTTAATAACCTTGGCATATTTCCTTCTAAGATTCATCTTCTCCAAGGGAATAAATTCCTTTGAGGATTGCATAACCCAGCTTTCCCTCCCAACAGAAGATCTAGTGGAAACTGGCCTTGGAAGATAAGAATAGTATTTCTTCACTCTACGTCGTGGTGGGGCGGTCTGAGCACCTTCCTCCCCTTGCTCCTTCAACCTTGCACCTTGAACAACATTACTGTAAGATGGTCGTACCACACCACTATCCATTTCCCTGTCACTATCCGAGATATCAACCCACTCTCCCAATATTTTCACATCTTGATAACCATCCTCCAACAAAGAGTCAGTCACCAACTCTGGCTGCAAGGAATTGCTAGCCACCTCCTGCAATTTGGTTCCATGGCCAGTATACCCCACATAATCAACCACAGATTGTCCAGAACTCACCATAATAGCAGCGGCACAGCTCACTCCCTGCAAAAGAACTAGATCATGCTACTCCCCCACTACTGCAATGCCAATACCATCCTCCTACTAGACCTGACTATTATGATCCACTACAGCAAGACATTGTGGCTAATCCAGAAGGTTCTGCACATCGTCCTCAGCTGTAGCAACCAATGGAGAAATAGAAAGCTATATGAGGCCATCTTCCTCCCTTGCATCATTCTCCTTTTCATGTTGTTCTTCCTCATTTTCATGTTCAAGGAATCTATTTCCAGTAGAGACCATGATTACCCTTCCTCCAGCATCAACTTCCTGCCCATCCACTGTATCTACATTTGAAATGCCAATATCACACTTCAAATGATCAATGACCTTCTTAACCATCGGATTCTGAGGCCTATGATCCACTGTCTTCATGAAGTTACCCTGCACTGTGTTCTCAGGACTAGACTCGGTAGCCTGAGTGGCAGTAGTAACAAGTTCTCCCCCCTGGATGACTAGCAATTCTTCAGAAGGGAAAACATGAGCCCCCTCGACACCATTTCGGGTCATCCCCTGCATCAGGACTATTGATGTTGGCTCATCTACCACCGCATTACCATCCACAATCTCTCGGACCACCCCCTTCATGAGAGTTGATTCCACTATCTCCTCCATTTTTGCGCTGCCATTTGTAGGTTCTCCCATACCAGCAGCCTTCTCAACAAGAAATTCACGCCTGACACACCCCACGCCCTCCTCAACAGTCAGCTTACCTCCTACTTCACCCCTTCTTGTTGTCAAACCATCACCAAAGTGACCCACTCTCAAGTCCTTATCCATACCAGTAGCAGCACACCCTCCTCTGTGACTCATCCCCATCACTTTTTAGTAACCATTCACCCTCCCACTACAACAGTTCAGTGCTAGGTGACCACACCGATTATAAGACACACAATAATGCATCTACGACTCAAAAACCACCTATTGCTTCCAGCAAAATTACTTCTCATCTGTAATCCAAACGCATTGGACCGGAAACCGTGTAGCATCAACTTCTATGCAAATTCTCGGGCAGATAGGATAAAAAACAGACTTAGTATTCCAATCAGAGCAAAGATACCTACCAATCATGTTCCCAATTGCACACAAGATAGAAGGATTATGAAACGATAGAGGCAACCTTGGAAGACTTACCGGGGCCACGAAAGTCAAAGGTTCACGCCACATGTGAAATTCAAAACTCCAATGGAATAGGTATAAAGACGCTTCATTGCACCTTAGAGGGGCCTTGGACCAGGCATAGATTAAATCCTCCTCCAATCCAAAACGAATCATGAAATGCTTTCAGTCAAACAAACCGACGACCGTGCTCCCCTGTGGCTTCTAAGACTTAGAGATGAATCGATAAAAAGATTTGATCGAAGGCTGCTGGAGATGGAAGAGGGCCACCATTGTAAGTTTGCAAAGATCAGAGGCACTATAAAGCTCTTCTAGAAACAACGAAAGATGGGGAGCCTCTTGGAACCCCATGGGTATTTTGAGAATTAGTCCCTAGCCCACAAATTATTGGTCAATCATATATATCACAATATATAAATCAAGTTCTAGTATCATAAACCTTCTTATAAATCATTAGAACAATAGTGTACCATTTTATTTATCAATAAAAACTACGGTTTCTTACTTTAATTAAAATGGATAATAATAATAATTCACCATTAATCCATTTATCATCAATTATTCACACCTCATTAACGCATAAAGGTTAATCCAATCAACCCTTTAAATCTCACTATCAAACATGCAATATGGATTTAGTTCAATTTCAAAAACCCATAATTTACTTTATACATTACATTTATCATCATTTCATGTTAATTGGAACACCCTATGGGTTTCCATTATGTCTAGTCTCAAAATCTTCAACAGGTCTAACATGATCCATAAAGGGTCACATAATTTTTATGGAATTAAATTCCCCTTTAAAATTTTAAATTAATTTTACCAACATGGAAAATAAATGGAACAATTATATACACAATATAATTATCAAGTCCATGGGAAATATAATATTACCACATAGCTGAATATCATTGATGACCACTCTTCAAATTGTAATCCTCAATTCGATATAGAAAGATCAAAATCACAACAGAACGGAGGAACTATGATCAAAACCTAGGATGAAGATCTAATTAAATGAGATCAATAAAACTATGATATAAAGAAACTTACAATAGATGAAATCATCTCGGGTTCGAACGCATTCACTAGATCTTTAATTTTCATTGGAAGAGGTTTGAGGATACTTGGAATCCTCTCAAGAGCCTCTAAGAGTAAAAAAAATTAGATTGATCTTAGGTTATTTGGAGTATAAAATGGTTGTTTATAAGTTTTTTATAAAAAATTTTGGGATTTAAATTTCTATGAACAAGGTTTCTATAGTGCGGTCAAATGGTTTGACAAACCGTGAACCCTAATTGTGTACCCCTAAAATCTGGGGTGTATTGTTTCTTCTAGTTGGTTGTACACTTTTTTAAACCATGAACCAACTATTAATACCCCTCTATTTGAGGGTTCACTATTTAGGGAGGTATGTTTCATGGTTTGGTCAAACCATGAGCCACATCCATTTGCTCAAAAAGGGGCACAAAATTTTTTGGGAAAAACCACATGGTTTTCCCTAACTATTTTACAACTATGCACAGTCTCATGGGATTTTTAAATTCTCAAAATTTACCCAAAAAAACAAATCAAAACCTAGCCAAGGTATAATAAAAACATGGTTAAAAGAATACCTAAAAACGAGTACTAGGCATCTCTAAAATGGTCGAGATATTACAAAATGCCACTCCTATCGCATAATCATTCGATTCATGGGTAATAATGAAACTAATTATATTATGAAAAGTGTGTATAAAATTATTCCTTGATAAAAAGTATTTATTAATTCATAATAAATAAGTACTTAATTTTAAATTCTAAAAATAATATTATTTTATGTTAAAAATCAATTTTTTAAATTAAAGTGTTTTATTATATATTATGTGTCTTAATCACTAATTAAGTTTTATTTCAATGAAATTTAATGTTAAAAATGATTAATCATTCATAAATTCATTTTCAACATGTTATAAATGAGCATAAAATCATTTTATGGAAAAATGAGTTGTTTTTTTAGAAAAATATTTTTGTTGTGTATAATATATTTTATTTTAAATTGAATTAATTGGTATTGATGAATATTTTTAATAAAATTCATATATAATATATTGAATAAAATATATTAATATTTATCTAATGTTTATTACTAGGAAAATAATAATAATAAATTTAGTTTTATTCTTAAAAATGCATTTCTCTAAAAATGGTTTTCATTTCATTTTTCAATAATATTTTTTTAAAAAAAATTACACTTATAGAAATTGAATCTTATAAATTGGTTTAAATATTTTAATCATCATTTATAAATTTATTAATTAGATAAATTTCATTTTTGGCCTTTACTAATGCTAACTAAGGTAAAAATTTATTACTACGGTAAAGGTTGAAAGGGTTGATGAGGGGTTAAACTAAAGAGACAATAGTTAAAATAAACAAAAAAAATTAAATACTATTGGATAAATAAATTTTTATTCTATATAATCCCATATATTAAATTGAGATAATTTAGATCCACAATACTATGACTGTGACTTTATTATATTTTATTCTGTTTTATAATTAAAAGTGTGTCGCTCCCCTCATTTATTAAAGGGAACCTCCTATCTACTTTTATACACACACTTAAGACATTTTTCTCAATCAATATCTACCCAAATACTATCACAACATCCTTATACATGACCTAGATGTGTTGTTATTCCTAAAATACCCATCCAAAAATCATTAAGGTTCCTTTTAAAGAAGGATACACTAATTAGAGGTATATTTTCTTATTGATTTTTTTCATGATTAATTTTTCTAAAACCATGTTAAATTTATGGAAAAAAATATATTTACTATAATTATATGTTATATTTTTAATTTTATGTAAATTTTATGTCTCCTTCCAATCCATTGGGAAATGATAACGTCGCTCGTGCATATGTTTAGACTACCACCTCCATAAAGCAATGTAATTCATTTTTCATTTCCTATCTACATGAATGGTAGTAAGGATATATTTAATTAATATATCTGATATTTATTATATAGTTATGATTATATAAATTTAATTTATTATGTACCTTTATTTTTTTTATCCATTAGAAAATGAAACATCACATGTGTGTACGTACAGACTACCATCTCCATGAAGTGATATACATAATTTTTTATCATCAATTTATATGAATGGTTATAAAAGTGTATTTAATGAATAAATATTGTACTTATTAAATTATTAATATTATATATTTTATGAAACCATGAAAAAAATATGAACCAGAACTATAGAATCGAGTAATGCTGGGAAAACATAAAAGTTTTCAACCAAATATTCATCTTAATGAGGTATTGTTAATAAAAGGGTATTTTGATATTATAAGGTATTGATATATAATAATATATATATGAATATGG
This sequence comes from Viscum album, assembly GCA_963277665.1. Taxonomy (NCBI): domain Eukaryota; kingdom Viridiplantae; phylum Streptophyta; class Magnoliopsida; order Santalales; family Viscaceae; genus Viscum; species Viscum album. Next base: position 322,014,208 of record OY728165.1, on the reverse strand, counting down.
TTTAAAAATAAATTTATAATAAATATATATTTATTATATATAGGTTTTTACTCATACAAATAAATAAAGTACTTGAGGTAAGGGTCTAGGTTATAATCTCATTCCTTTTTATGATTGTAAATGTTAAATCTACATTTAGGGAAATTATATGATCCTTATCCTTTAAACACCATTTATTTTCTTCTTATTTGGTAATTATAATAATTTTCAAGTATTATTACCATTTTATCTATTTTTTACTTAATATGGTTAATAATTTTTTTAGAAAAACAAACAATATATTATTTTTGATCATTGAACTTTTTCTTCTATAACCATGTTCATTAAATAGTTTAATGAAAGTTTTTATCTATAAATAAATGTTAAAAATTTGTTATTGTTAATAATTTTGACTTTATTTAAAAATTATTAATAGGAATATTTTTTAGTGTTCTACGAACAACTCACTTTTGATGTTTTTAAAAATGATTGAAAATTATTTTTTCCTTTAACAAATATGACATGAAAAAAAATTATATACCTCGAGATAATTCTTTTATTTGAAGACTCCATTATAAAATTACATTGTTATTCCCAAAGGAAATATTTTTTCCAACATTTTTGAAATTTTTTATCATTTATAGATATTTAGTGAAAATCATATTTATATTTTTTTTCAAAGAAATGCTTAACTGCACTTCTAAAGGTATTATTCATCTATATCAACATCCTTTAAAGATTTTTATGATTTCCTAGTGATATGGACTTATGATACCATCTATGTTATATCTTTATATGTCTTATTATGATGATTTTTTAAGGATTATTCTATAAAACATATTTCTTTCCCTATGGGTTAATTAATTTATGATAAGATCATTATAAACCCATTTCATTTCCACTTGTTACGTTATGATGAATTGATTAATGTTTTTATAATATTTTGGAATACATATGTATGGTTTTAATTATGTGATGGGTGGGTTGGAAATTATATAGCCCTCCAATTCATTAGTTAACTATTTATATCTCACGAGATAACTATTTTATGTGTGAACCATATTTCATGTTCACAACATTAAGCAGGGGTCGATTCATGTTATTAAATTTTCACAATATTATGTATAGATGTGGTTTCATGTCCATAATTTTATATAGGGACCTAATTAAATGTCCTTAATATTATGATTTGACAAGTTTATTTTCATACATGTTCCCAATTGTACGGTTTCCTAAGTTTATTCTTATGCCACATTCTTATGTTATATGCTCATGTTATGCTTCATGGATCGTGATTCAAGATTCATGATTATACGCCTGTGTTATTTAGAGATAAAAGCCTAATTATATTATTCATTATTTATAATATTGACTAATTGGGTATTATTTTTGTATGTTATGATCATGTTCTCATACCCTTATGATTATATTATGATTACTTATATCGTTGACTGATATATCCCAAGTTTTCCCTTACTGGGAATCTAAGCTCACCCCATCTTATGTTTACACTTTCTCTAAGTTATGAAAATGTATATAAAGTATAATAAGAATATAATTGTACTATATGTGAATACCTTTTTGTGATATGTTGAAAATATTCCATGAAAATAAGTTTTTTATCAATATAGTTTCTCAATAAACTAAAACTCTAAAATACTTGGGAATGTATTATTATGATATATATTGAATATTCATCTAAAAATATGTAATATTTATGTAAGAATTTATTAGGTCACTTTTTTGGTATCATAATAAGGTTTAGTTATTTTGGGCATTAGGATTACAAAACATTAGATAAAACCCAAGGTATTAACCTTAATACTAATGGTTTTATAATAAGGAGACATAATTTAGGATATCCCTTGATTTATTTTTTTATTATATGATCCCTCACTCAAATTATTGTTTCTTAAACACTTATGCTATCTATTTTTTTTTAATAAATTATTTTAAATAGGAGGAATCATTTTAACAATTAATATGAAGGACAATGCAATAAATATCCTTTTGAGAAACCAAAATTAATGGTATATGGAATGAAAAAACCTTATGGGAATACTTGGATAACTCTTTCTAGAAATGAATAATTATATGATTCATTTTTAATTCCTAATCACACCAAAAAAACAAGAAACATGCCATTGATACTTTTTCAGGCAATGTCAACCTTCCTTTTGTGGGTCTTCTATTATAATAATTATCAAAAAATGGATCAATTCAATGGAGATATATTTTTCATTATCTAGTGATTAGACCATGAGAAAGTTTTTTTTAGAATTTTATCACTTATAATGTGAAGTTGATCAATAGTGTAATCTTATCAATAAAACTATTTAAGAGGAACAAATATATTCCAAGAAATTATAGGAGTTTTAGATGGAATTTATCAATAAGTACCTTCAATGAAATCTTAATATTAAAATAGAGACTAAATTTCTAGAATTTATGTAGATGGATGATGAATTCAATGGTACCTATGAAGAAAATTTTATAAGACTTGTAAGGTGAACTTCCAATTTTATCATCGATCCAAAAAATAAGATTAATCACTTATTTAGTGTCTTGAAACTAATTCAACAAAAGACATTATACATAATAAAAATTTTAGGATAAAAAATATTATTAGATGTGAACTCAAGTTGTAAATGGAATCTAGAAATTCTCATTCTAATAAATCTATTGATAAAAAATATGGAGTTTAATGGGAAATAAAATGGTATGTCATATGGAGGTAATAAATTTAAACCAATAACATTATAAAATTTTGGGAAGATGGACTCAAGTAATTTTTTGAAATTAATAAGAGGTTTTTTCAAGTTTGTGAGGCTTGGTAAATTGGATATCAATTTTCAATTGAAGAATAGGTGTTTAGTCCATGAAATATAGGGTAATAAGATTCAAAAAATAACCCACCCGCACTTTGGTGATTCAAATTTAACAAGTTTAAGAATTATTAAAATGAAACTTCTAATACAAGGGATAATTAGGATAATAATTTTTGGAGACCCCCAAAGTCAAAATAAAAAAAATGGAATTCATATACAATCACAACTGTTGAAGTGGGTCATGAGAAAGAAGTGGTGAAAGGTACACTTATCATTGACTTTAGAGATAAAAATGTTTTATTTTATTCAATTTCCACCTACTCTTTTATATATAAATATTTTTATAATAGTATCAAATCACCACCAAAATGGTTATATTTTGAGTTAGGAGTGAAATCTCTTAATTGTATTATGATTTCATCTCAAGTCTAAAACTACTCTCTGATAAAATTTTATGAAAATATGCTTCTTGGATAACATGTTATTCTCTATATAGTTTAATTTTATGTGATATTTTTCATGTATTGAATCTCTTTATATATACCTCATATTAATTTATAAGAAAGGTAAGTCTAATTTTATATTCCAAATCATCTTTAGATGATATATAGGTACGAGGATGAATATGAACTTCCAATGGAAATTACTTACATTATATTGGTATTACTATCTATTCAGGATGGGTATTTATCTCAAATGGTTTGAGAGAGACTAAAAATTAAATATATTCATGTTGTTCATAAATATGATGTTGTATTTTCTAAATACTTAGATAGTATTCCCGTGAATATTAAAATAGGTTTTTTAATATATTTAATAATTGGTGCTATTACTATTTAAAATATTCTATAAAGAATTTCCCCAATTGAGCTCCATGAATTGAAGAAAAAACTCTTGGAGCATCTAAAAAAGGGATTTATATTCCCTATCACATTACCTTAGTTTGAAACTATTCTTTTTATTAAGAATAAATATGGTTCAATGCATATTTTCATTGATTATCAAGAAACTAGAAATATCACTATCAAACATAAGTATCATCTACCCCATATTAATGACCAGTTTGATCAACTGCACAAAGCTCAGTAATCTTCCAATATTTACCTTCATTTATAATATCATCAATTGAGGGTCAAAAATTAAGATATACCTAAGACATCCATCCATGTGAGGTATGGACATTGAGAATTTATAGTGATGAAATTTAGACTTACGAATTCCCATTACATCTTCATTGATCTAATTAATAGAGACTTTTGATATTACCTTGATCAATTTGTGGTAGTCTCTACAAATTACATTATTATATATTCTATGATTAAGGAATATAATTAATATCATTTTAGTATTGTGTTGAAAACATTGAGGAAAGATAATTTGTATGCTAAATTTACCAAGTTTGAATATTGTCTACAAAAAGTTTCATTCTTGGGTAATGTGATCAAAATTTAGGGTATATATTTGGATACTTTAATAATAAAATATATTAAATAGTGGATCAAACCATCCATAATGATATAAATACATAGTTTTCTTGGGTTTTATAGATACCACCGATGCTTTTTGAGAGATTTCTCATGGATATAAAATATAATAACTAAGTTTACAAGGAAAGGATCCAAGTTTATTCGGATAGATAGATGTGATGAATCTTTCAAGGAGGTGAAAACAATGTTGGTAAGGGCACATATTCTCACACTACCTTGTATTGGATAAGGGTTTGTGATCCATAGTGATGTGTTGAAGAGGGTATTGGGATGAATATTCATTTAGAATGATATTTTGATAGCTCATGACTCATGAAAATAGAAGGTTCATGCAAAAAACTACCCAACTCATTATTTGGATCTCATAGTAGTAATTTTTGTATCAAATATATGGAGTAATTATATATATAGTGAGAGGTTTTGTATATATATTTATCATGAAATATTTAATTAAATATTCACATATAAAGAGTTGGATATATTCCATAGAATATGGTTAAAGATGATCAATGATTATGCTTGATCATTGCATTACAACCATGGGAAGATGAACATAGTGGCTGATATTCTTGTATAAAGGAAAATTTTAGTTTTTCCGTGATTTAGTTTTAAATAGATAAAATACTTTTAATTTTTAGAGGTTGAATCTTGAGATATTTATGGAAGGGTAGAAATCATAACTTAGCAAAATGAGTGTTTAACCATCTATCTGTGTAATGATTAAAGAGGAAAATAATGGGGATGTATAACTGCTAAAGAAGGTAAGAAATTTCCTTGATCATGAACATGGTTATAATGGAATGATAAAGTACTGTAATTGATTATGTGTCCTGTAAATTTCATATTTAATGGATTTGTTTTAAGAATCCCATAGTTTATCATTATCTATTAATATAAGTAGTACTATGATGTATAGGGATATCAAAGAGTATTTATTGAAGGAAAACAAGAAAATGGATATTATAGGGTATCTATCTCAAAACCTGGTATGTCATAGATATAAGGCTAAGAGATAAAAGTAAAAGGATATGTTATAACCATTAACATAACAATAATGGAAATAGGAAAACACCCCAATGTATTTACTAATTATACTCCCCATAACATATAAATACTATAACTATATTTTGGATTTAGAAAATATAATTATGAATTTATCACATTTCATTCCTATCAGATAATATTTGTCCCTTGATCTATAGAACCCCTAGAAAAGTGAGACTTAAAATACTAAATGTTACTACCCATGTAAAAAATGTGAACCTTTATTTTCAAAATAATACCTGATTAAAACTCTATAGTTAAGTGAGATTGTCCTAGAGTAGTGTCATGATGGGTGAACTCCTAGGAAGTCTCTAAGGGTGTGTGTGATTGAGGAAAAAGCACATTTAAAGAACATATATTAGCCTATGGGGACAATCATTATCCCGATAAGTGAACCCCATGGGAAATAGCCTATAGTGTGCTAGGAAGGAAATTCGGTTATTACATGAGATATAAGGGTTTAAATTACTAGGTTTATGGTATGGGTATGTTGGGTCAGGTAAAATGACATCATAGCCAATACACCAGCAGAATTATAGACGCATAGCCTGGGTTTGAGACGTGGGATCCACAATGATGGTGTTGTGCATTAAATGGGGTAGAGTACAATACCCCTAGAAATGTGAGACATAAAATGATAAATGATACTACCCATGTCAAAAATGTGCACCTTTATTTTAGAAACCCTACCTGATTAGAAGTCCAAAATTATGTGAGCTTGGCTAGGAGTAGTGTTAGTATGGATGACCACCTAGAAAAGTTTCCCACGGTGCATGTGAGTGTGGAAAAAGAACACTGAAATAATAGGTGTTGTCATATTAGTAAAATCATTAGTCTGATAGGTGACCCTAGTGTGTAATATCTTTTGTTATGCCCAGAAGAAAACCGGGGTATTATAGGAGACTCGTGGGGTTAGATGTCCAAGTTCATGGATTGAAGAGGTTGGTGTTGGAAAATGGTATCAAATCATATACCCATCCAGAATAACATAGGTATTACCTAGAATTTGAGTAGTGGGGTCCACAATGAGGGAGTTGTTTTCTAAAGTAAGTTATATTGTAATACCATTGTAAATGTGAGACTCAAAATAATAAATGTTATTACCCATGTCAACTAGGTGAACCGTTCTTTCCAGGAGTCCACTTGATTAGAACTCCATAGTTAAGTGATCTTAGACAGATGTAGTTTTAGGATGGGTGACCTTCTTGGAAGTTTTCCTAGGTTCTATTTGAGTGAGAAAATTTTACACTGAAATAATATGTTTCAACATATGGAGATATTCATTAGTATGAAATGTAACCCCCGAGGATAATAGCATGTGGTGTGTTGAGAAGGCAACCAAGGTATTACAAGATACCCATCGGGTTAAATGTATAGGTTCATGATCTATGGATGTTATTTCATGATATGATCATCTTTCTAGGATCTAATTAAGGGTGTGATAAGGTTACATGTAGTACCACTCTCAATCATATTTGATTGATATTTTAAGTTTACCTTAAATTATTAGACAAGTCTTCATAAATATTTGAATATGAATTTGTGATTTAGCACTATATATCAACCTTATATGTATGGTTATTCTAATAGGACCATTCAAACACTAGAAGATATGTTGAGATCTTTTACTATGTATTTCAAAGGATGTTGTGATCAATTCCTTTCTTTGGTCAAATTTTCTTACAACAATAGTTTTCACTCATACATTCATAGGGATCCTTATTAATCCCTATAAGGAAATAAGTGAAAGAATTAATTATACTATGATGAAATTGAAAAAAATAAATTTGTTTTTATATAAACTAATTTATGAAACATTAGATAATTTTAGATCCATTCAGTATCACATCAGGTTAGTTTAAAGTCAACAGAAAAGTTTTACAAATAATCTTCAGTGAGATATAGAGTTCAAAGTTGGTGAAACGGTATATCTATGAATATCTCATTAAAATAACATTATAACATTTAAAAATAAGGTTAATATGAGCCCAATATATATCAGTCCCTTTTATATTCTTGATCCTATTGGGATGTTATCTTATCGTTTGGCACTTCCACCAAACGAATCTCATGTTCATGATGTGATTCATGTATCTCTTTTGAGAAATTAAATATGAAGACCTTCACATGTACTAAACTAATGGGTTATAACATTGGATAGTGATATTTATTATGATGATAAATCAATATAAATCTTGGATCATAGGGATAAGGTGCTATAGAACAAGATAACACACATGTTTAAGGTTCTCCTGAGGAATCTGAAATTCAAGATAGAAATATGGGAACCTGAGGATGTGATGAGGAAAAAATATCCTCTATTGTTTATATTAGAGTGATAGGATTTAATGGGAATAATTATTATAAGAGTTTAAAATGTAACACCCCAATATTTTGTGATATATTTTTATTTACAAATAATTGATGTGTTTGGTAACGTTGTTTGCTCGAAACATTGAGCTTAAAAAAAAGATTATACTATGGAAATATTAGAATTAAAAGTAATTTTTATCATATATATATTGGATTTTATATTATGAATAGGAATAAATAAAAAATTAAAATAATTTATAAATGTTTTCTTTAATAAAAATTATTGATGAAATCCTAGTTAATATGTAAACAATTTTAAATATAAAAAATAGTATTATTTTATGTTAAAAGATGAATTTTTCAATGTATTGTATTATTTTATATATTATATTTATTGATCACTAATGAAATATAATTTTAATTAAATTTAATTTAAATAAATGAATTATATTTACTAGATTGTTTACCAGCTAGTTAGAAATAAATATAAAATCATTTGAAAGTAAAAAGTGTTATTTTTTCTTAAAATTATTTTTATTTTGTGAAATGTATTTTTATATAAATTGAAAAAATAAATATTTATGTATTATTTCATTAAATATTTTATAAAATATATTAAATTAATGTATTTACATTCATCAAATGGTTTTTAATTGGAAAAGAGAAATAATAAATTTTGTTTTATGTTTAAAATGCATTTTTTCTAAAAATGGATTCCATTGTGTTTTGTGTGATTATTTTTAAATTAAATTCTTCAGGTTGAAAAAAATTAATCTAATAAAATTATTTTCATATTTTCAATTATCATTTTTCAAATTTAGTGATTATTTTAATTTAATTTTTGGTCATTATGAATAGTAACTTAGGTAAAAAAATCATTAATACAGTAATGGTTTAAAGGGTTAATGAGAAGTTGAACTAGAGAGATAAAGGTTAAAAAGGCATAAAAATTATAAATAAAATTTTATGAATTTGTTTTTATTATATATCTTCCCATATCCAAAATTGATCTAATTTCGATCCACTTTCCAATAAGAGTGACTTTATTATATTTTAATATTCTTAATAATTACAAGTCTTCCACTCCCCTCACTTATAAAAGGGAACCTATTATCCTCTATTATACACACCACTAAAGACCATTATCTCAAAAAATATCTACCCAATTACTCTCCCAACATCCTTTTCCATGAACTTGATGTTCTTTTCTTTCAAAAATACCCATCCAGGAAGCCTTGAGATGCTTTTCAAAGGAGGATACCCGAAGAAGAGGTATATGTTCATACCGATCATTTTAATGTTTCATTCTTATTATACCATCTTAACATGATGGAATAAATATATTTTATATTATTATACATCTTATGTTAATTATATATCCATTTTTTCTCTTTCCCAACCATTATAAAATGATAACATTGCATGTGTGTACGTGTGGACCACCACCTCCATGCAACAGTGTGATTCGTTTTTAATTTTTTGTTTACATGGATGTTTATAAGGATATATTTAATGATTGTATTTTATATTAATTTTATAATTATGATTCTTTAAAGGTGAATTATTATGTTCTTAACTGTATTTCCATTTATTGAAAAGTGAAAACATCACATGTGAGTACGTACGAACTATCATCCCCATGGAGTGATGAAATTCGTTTTTCATTTCCGATTTATATTAATGATTATAGAATTATATTTAATGAATAAATATGATAAATATAAAATTATTAATATTATATATATAATACCATCACATGGTACAAACTATCAAACTGAAATATTCATGGAAAACAAACTAGTTTTAACCAGAATGTTCATTTAAATAAGTATTATTAATAAAAGGGTAATTGAAAATTATAAGGGAATGATATATATTAATATTTATATAGATATGGTTTTGTAATAGATATGTAATAAATATATATTTATTATATAATAATTATTAACGTGTACATAACAAGAAGTAACTTGAGGTAAGGGTTTATGTTACAATCTCATTCTTTTTTGGGATTGTCTATATAAAATTTACATTGAGGGAAATTATGGGATCATTATCCTTTAAAAACCATATATTTTTCTTCTCCAATGATTATTCATATAATTTTCAATTATTATTACCGTTTTTATCACTTTGGAACTTAAAATTATTGATAATTTTTGTATGAAAAAACAGTTGTATATCTTTTTTAGTTGATGAACTTTTTCTTCCATGAACATGTTTTTAAAAATGTTTTATAAAAGTTTGTATCAATATATATATTTTTAAAAAATATTATTTTTAATACCTTTTAATTTATTTAAAAATTATTATAATTAATCATTTCAAATTCTCTATATATTAATCACTTTTGACTTTTTATAAAAGTGTGAAAAGAATTATTTAGATAACGTATAGACAAAAATTGATTTTTCTAAAATCATGGAAATTATTTGATTTAATGATTAATTTAAAATTTTACATTATTATTTTTAAATAAAATAATTTTATAAATATTCTATAAATTTTTATTTTTAAAATATTCCAATTTAAAGGGATACTTTTACTATTTTCAATGAAATGTTCAAATTCACATTTAAATATATTTTTCATCTATGTGAATATCCTTTAAGGATTTATATGCTTAACTATAGATATTATATTATAATAACATACATGTTCATTATATGAATGAATTATCAGGAATATATATTAATCATGAATATAGAAAATTCATTTCTATCCCATGGTTCAATTAAGTTATGATGAAATATTTATAAAACCTTTTTATTTTCAATGATTTATACTATGAAGAATTAATGAATGTTTTCATGATCTTGAGGAACAATTATATATGGTTCCAATTATGTGATGGGTGGGTCCAGAATTATATATTCCTCCAATTATTTTTCTAAATATTTATATATCATGAGATAAATATGTTATGTGTGAACCTAATTTCATGTTCACAACATTAAGCGTGGACCTTTTCATATTATGAAATGTTCACAATTTTATGCATAGACCTGGTTTAATGTCTATAATTATATATAGGGAACCAAATACATGTACTTAATATAATGGTTATACCGATTAGTGTTTACACATGTTCACAATTTTATGATTTTCTAAGTTTATTCTTGTTCTAAAATCGTTGGTTATATATTCATTTTATGGTCCAAGGATTATGATTTTGAAATCATGATTATACACATGTATTAGGTTGGGATAAAAACCTTATTCAATGATTCATGATATATGATCCTGGTTGATTGGGAATGATTTTTGTAAGTTATGATCATGTTTTCATACCCTTTTTCTTATCTTATGCTCACTTAAGATCATTAAATATATCTCCAAATTTTACCCTTACTATGCATATAAGATCACCCTTTCTAATTTATCAACGTTCCTTGGGTTATGAAGAAGGATATTAAGTATGATAATCCAAGAAGGGTATTATATGTGAAGAATTTTATATGAGATGTTGAATATATTTTATGAAAAAAAGTTGTATATGCATCTAGTTTCAAAATAAGCTAAACCATTAAAGTCCTTAGGTATGTATTTTTGTGATATTTATTTAATATTAATTTATAAGATATGACATGTATACAATAATTGGTTGTGTCTCTTTATATTTCATGAATGAAGTAGGCTTCACTATTTTATTCTTGAAATATACCTTTTATTATGGATTTTTTCCCTTTAAAAAAGTTAGTTTATTATTACATTATTATTATTATGTGTGGGTTTCTTTATTTACCATTATCTAGGGAACTATCACTTAAAATTATATGTGGTTTATTTATAATATAATGTATATTTGATACCTCCTTTTTTATTCATTATTTTAGTAGTTTGATCAATACCATTGATCAGTATGATCCAATAGTCCCCTATGTGAACCTTTGTGTTTTTTTGGTGTGATTGTTACCTATCTTGGATTGATTTGATCCATGGCTCACCTCAATGATATTTATAGTTGTGTCACATTCCCCTTAGACATTCCCCATTGTTTTTACATGAATATAAAGATTGGTCCGAGTAATTCTTGTGTCTATCATCTCATGTTTCCCTTGATGGTTATTCCTATCACATTTCCTAGGATCGTGATGGATATTTGGATCCATACTTAGGAATTTGATTGATAATAATTCATTATATATAGTTTTAACAAGGAAAGAGATGAGTAAAAATCTTGGTTTTCTTGTGAAATATTGAAAGGAATAAGTGTAACTAATGTTCCCAACTTGCTAGTTTCTCCTTGATGCTCAAAGTTATAATATCATGTAACATAACCCCTCATATAGTATATATTTTGTGGAGACTACAATATAGTATTGGATTAGGATGATCATAACCCTATGATTTGTGTTTTCTAACTCATCTTTCCATTCATAGCTATATTTTGGTATAAAAATTCAGTTACGTAAGATATTTCATCTCTTTTATTGATGGATGATGATTTATACTTTATGTTGGGTACATGAATAAGTTTTTCTAGGATTTGATAGTATTAAATAATCATTAATAAGTTGATCACCATCACTAGGAATATCTTATCCATCCTCCTCTGATAGTTTCATTGGTATTCATTCTTGTTTTCAGTCTTATATTTTCTTACTTGATTATTTTATTATTATAAGTCTTCTTGGGGTGTTGTCACTCTATATATAGGATAAAAATAATATTAAGAACATTATATCTTAGTATTCATTATTTCCTTCCTTTACTATTTTCTAAATATCTTTCATCTAATAATTATATTCATAATTTTTAGAATAAAATGAATTTTCTAATAACCTCTTAATCTATTGAAATACATCAGTGGATCTTGGTTGGTTCTTGAGAATAGTCACATAAATGCTATCCCCAACACCCTCCTTACACTTATATAAAGTATTCATTCTTACCATACATATAGAACTTTATATATACATTTAGTTTTAATTTCCTATGAAATTTAAGACAAATTAGGCATCTTTATCTCTTAATATTAGGTTATAGGATTTCATCAGAATCCTTGATCTTGGCCGATCCAATTGATACAATATTTCATTGATGTGTTTTTTATCTTATAGTTTTGGAATCAGTCTTTATATCACCCTTATGGCCTATCGAGAAGTGTTACATACCCTACTAATTGTTTGAAAATATGTTACATGGATATCTAAATTCATCATCGTCATCTATGTTATTTCATCCTTTGTTCCTCACATGCCTCACCATTTATTTCACCTGGATGTAATGATGTCTATGTATCTCCATCCTTTGGCATTCTATTTGAATCACACATTAATTCAAATTGTATTCTGTGAAAATATGAGAGTAAACTCTAGGTTCACAAAAAAATACCAAAGAAGATGAAAGGGTAATTGAGGTTTACAACCAACTTTATAACCCTAAATCCTTGGAATAATAATGCCCTATAATTGGACTTTAGCTCTGATGCATATTTGGTGGAGACAAATAGTTCTTAGGAATTGGACAATGATACAACAATCCTGGATGCTCCAGATTTGATTCGTTCCATTATCAAAAGGTTTCAATGTAAAATCCTAACACTATACGCAATTATGTTTCTTATTTATCATGTTTTTTGTTGTATACTTTTTCTTATTTTCATGTGTGAAACTGCCAAGAAGTGGATGGTACAAAATCCTTGTGATGGAGTTGAGTAGTGTAAACACATTTAGCTTGACCTAAATCCATAGATAATTTATCAAATTCTTTATTTGTTTTTTGATTCATTAATATTTCTTGTTTTTCTATAGTAATAACTTATCACTTGGGATATGGTTTTCACCATTCACATAGGATAATCATGATCCAAATAATGTTTTATATTTTCCGCTTATTTATATTTTATTCGTTTCATTTTTCATCTTAGAATAAATCTCATATAATTATGAAGAATTAATTATTATATTTTTAATAGAAACAAATTAACAAATCATTTCATAACCCATCACATACGAATCAGTGGATCTTGACTAATTTGGAGGATAGATGTATTAATGATACCCACAATAACTGGTATCAAATCCATCTGAATTATAAATATATGGTCTATAAAAATCAGTAGATATATTTTTTATGATGTAAATGATTTAAAATTTTGGATAATAAATATGAATGCTCTATTAGGCCATAAATACTATTTAATACTCCTAGTGGTCCTAAAATTAAGGTTATCACCAAGTCTCATGATGGAAATAATACCACTACTTTTGTTGATATTTCTGAAGATATGCTTAGGAAATACCATAGCATAATCATTTTGTATTTAAGAAATAATCATTCAAGAAGTTGCATTTTATTCTTATTTCATTAGTATTTCATTAAATTGGAATCCTTATATATGAATAAGTATATAGTTGGAAAACTTTATAAGATAATGAGTTTATATACACTCAAAATGCACCTTAGAACTATATTCTGGGCTAACATTGTTGATTTTAACAAAAAATTGTTATATATTTCCAACATAGATAATCAAATGAGAGAGGAGGTATAATAAATAATATTTATTACATCATTATATGAATATTTTAGTTCTATTAAATATATAATGATGTATGGTAGTGAAACACTAGCTCTCAAAGAAATTAATTCTACTTGGTTATATGAATATCTTAAAAATAATGTAAATTCCAAAAATAAGGTTGAGGGTTTGAACGTTAGAGGTAGGTGTGACTCTAGGGGAAGAGTAAAATATAATATCCAATCTATAAAGTATTAGTCTAAATCCAATATAAATTTATTAAATGTTTACAGTGTAAACATCCTAGGAACACAGAGAGGAACTTTTCTATCAAAATTAATAATTATAATATAAATATGATCATTCTAAATTATTTGATCTATATTTTAAGACTAATTATGTGGTGAATGTTTCTCATCATGCCATCTCAAATTAGTGGATCCTAGATTATTGGTGATCCTTCTACATGTACCTTGAAGGAGAATACCTCAATGAATTAAGGGATGTTCAATCAAGTAAGGTATTCCTGGGAAACATACGTTGTTTTTATATTAGGGGAATATGTTCTATTTCATTATTACTTTAATATAGGTCTACCAAAACTCTTGATGGGGTTATATGGGTACCTAAGTTGAAAAGAAACCTCTTTTCCCAAGGTGTTCTTGATTAAAAGGGTTACACCTTTCAATAAATCTCTACATGTACTTAATATAATGATTATTCCTATTAGTTTTCTTGAGGAAATGATTTAATGTTCACAACATTAATAATGGACCTTTTCAAATTATGACATGTTCACAATTTTATGCATTGACCTTGTTTCATGTCTATAATTCTATATAGGGAACCAACTACATGTACTTAATATAATGACTATACCTATTAGTGTTTATACATGTTCACAATTTTATGATTTTATAAGTTTATTCTTATTCTAAATTCATTGGTTATATGTTCATTTTATGGTCCATGGATTATGATTTTAAACTCATGATTATACAAATGAATTGTGTTGGGATAAAAACCTTATTCAATGATTCATGATTTATGATCTGGATCGATTGGGTATGATTTTGGTAAGTTATGATCAGGTTTTCATACCCTTTTCCTTATCTTATGCTCACTTAAGATCATTAACTATATCTCCAAAGTTTACCCTTACTGTGCATATAAGATCACCCTTTATAATTTTTAAACTTTTCTTGAGTTATGAAGAAGTATATTAAGTATGATAATCCAAGAAGGGTATTATATGTGAAGAATTTTATAGGAGATATTGAAGATATTTCATGAAAATAAGTTGTATATGCATCTAGTTTCAAAATAATCTAATCCATTAAAGTCCTCAGGTATGTATTTTTGTGATATTTATTTAATTTAATTTAAAATTTATGACATTTATACAATAACTGGTCGTTTCTCTTTACATTTCCTGAATGAAGTTAGATTCAATATTTTATTCTTGAAATTTACCTTTTATTATGGATTTTTTTACCTTTACATAAGTTAGTTTACCCTTACATTCTTATTATTATGTGTGGGTTTATTTATTTACCCTTATCCATGGAATTATCACTTAAACTTATATGTGGTTTATTTTTTATATAATGTATATTTGATACCTCCTTTTTTATTCATTATTTTAGCAGGTTGATCAAGAACGTTGATCACTATGATATAATAGTCCCCTATGTTCACCTTTGTGTTTTTTTGGTGTGATTGTTAACTCTCTTGGATTGATTTGATCTATGCTTCACCTTAGTGACCTTTCTAGTTGTGTCACATTCCCCTTAGAGATTCCCCGTGGTTTGTTACTTGAATATAAAGATTGGTCTGGGTCACTTGTGTGTCTATCATGCCAAGTTTCCCTTTATGGTTATTCCTATCACATTTCCTAGGTTCTTGATGGATATTTGGATTCATACATAGGAATTTTATTGATAATAATTCATTACATATAGTTTTTAAAAGGAAAGAGATGAGTAAAAATCTCGGTTTTCCTGGGAAATTTTGAAAGTAATGGGAGTAACTAATGTTCCTAACTTGATGGTTTCTCCCTGATGCTCAAAGTTTTAATATCATGTAATCAGACCCCTCATCTAGTATATATGTTTTGGAGACTACAATATAGTATTGGATCATGATGATCATAACACTATGATTGGAGTTTTCAAACTCATTTTTCAAATCATATATATATTTTGGTATAGAAATTCAGTTATGTAAGAGATTTTATCTCTTTTATTGATGTCTGGTGATGTTTCCTTTATGTTTGGTACATGATTTAGTTTTTCTAGGATTTAATAGTTTTAAATACTCATGAATAATTTGATCACCACCACTAGTATTAGCTTATCCATCCTCCTCTAATAGTTTCTTTGGTATTCATTCTTGTTTTGAGTCTTATATTTTCTTACTTGATTATTTTAGTATTGTAATTCTTCTTGAGGTGTTGTCACTCTATATATAGGATAAAAATAATATTAAGAAAATTATATCTTAGTATTCATTATTTCATTCCTTCACTATTTTTTAAATATATTTCATCTAATAATTATATTCATAATTTTCAAAATAAAATGAATTTTCTAATATCCTCGTAATCCATTGAAATACATTTGTGGATCTTGGTTGGTTCTTGAGAATAGTCGCATCAATGCTATACCCAACACCCTCCTTACACTTACATAAAGAATTAATTCTTAACATACATATAGAATTTATATATACATTTAGTTTTAATTTCCTATGAAATTTAAGACAAATTATGCGTCTTTATTTCTTAATATTAGGTTATAGTATTTCACCAGGATCCCTGATATTGGTCGATACAATCGATACAATATGTCGTTGATGTGTTTTTTTATCTTATAGTTTTGGAATCAGTCCTTATATCACCCTCATGGCCTATAGAGAAGTGTTTTATGCCCTACTAATTGTTTAAAAATATGTTACATGGATATCCAAATTGATCATGGTCATCTATGTGTATTTCATCCTTTGTGTCTCACATGCCTCACCATTTATTTCACCTGGATGTAATGATGTCTATGTAGCTCCATCCTTTGGCATTCCATTATAATCACACATTCATTCCAATTATATTCTATGAAAATGTGAGAGTAAACTTTAGGTTCACAAAAATATATCAAAGAAG
This sequence comes from Viscum album, assembly GCA_963277665.1. NCBI lineage: Eukaryota > Viridiplantae > Streptophyta > Magnoliopsida > Santalales > Viscaceae > Viscum > Viscum album. The sequence goes on along the minus strand of OY728165.1, from coordinate 321,996,934 downwards.
AAGAAAGGGTAATTGAGTTTTCCAACCAACTCTATAACCCTCAATCCTTGGAATACTAATTCCCTATAATTGGACTTTATCTCTGATGCATATTTGGTGGAGACAAATATTTCTTAGTAATTGGACAATGATAAAACAATCATGGAAGCTCTATATTTGATTCATTCAATTATCAAAAGGTTTCAATGAAAACTCCTAATACTATATGCAATTATGTTTCTTATTTATCATGTTTTTTGTTGTATCTTTTTTATTATGTTCATATGTGAAACTCCGTAGAAGTGTATGGTACAAACTCATTGTGACGGAGTTGAGCATTGTAACCACATTTATCATGACCTAAATCCATAGATAATTTCTCAGATTATTTATTTTTTTCTGATTCATTAATATTTCTTATTTTTCTATAGTAATAACTTATCACCTGGGATAGTGTTTTCACCATTCACATAGGATAATCATGGTCCAAATAATTTTTTATATTTTCCACCTTTTTATATTTTATGCTTTTTATTTTTAATCTTAGAATAAATCTCATATAATTATGAAGAATTAATTATTGTATTTTTAATATAAACAAATTAACAAATCATTTCATAACCTATCACATACTAATCAGTGGATCTTGGTTAATTTGGAGGATATCCACATTAATTAAACCCTCAATAACTGGTATCAGATCCATCTGAATTATAAATTTGTGGTCTATAAAAATCAACATAGATACTTTTTATGGTGGAAATGATTAAAATTTTGGATAATAAATATGAATTCCATATTGGACCATAAATACTCTTTAATACTTCTAGTGGTCCTAAAATTAAGTTTATCATGCAGTCCCATGATAGAAACAATACCACTACTTTTGTTGATATTTCTGAAGACAGGCTTAGGAAATCCAATAGCATAATCATTTTTTATTTAAGAAGTAAATTCATTAAAGAGGATACATTTTATTCTTATTTCACTAGTATTTCATTAAATTGGAATCTTTATATATGAATAAGTCTATAGTTGGAAAACTTTATAAGATAATGAGATTATATACACTCAAAATGCACCTTATAACTATATTCAGGGCTGACATTTTTTATTTTAATAAAATATTGTTGTATATTTATAACATAGATAATCAAATAAGAGATGAGGTCTAATAAATAATAATTATTACATAACTATATGACTCTTTTAATTCTATTAAATATTTGATGATGTATGGTAGTGAAACACTATCTCTCAATGAAATTAAATCGACTTAGTCAGCTAAATATCTTAAAAATAATGTAAATTTCAAAAATGAGGTTTAGGGTTTGAACGTTAGAGGTAGGTGTGACTCTAGGGGAAGAATAAAATATAAGAACTAGTCTATAAAGTATTAGTCTAAATCCAATATAAATTTATTAAATTTTTACAGTGTAAACATCCTAGGAATATAGAGAGGAACTTTTCTATCAAAAGTAATAATTATAATATAAAGATAATCATTCTACATTATTTGATCAATATTTTAACACTAATTATGTGTTGAATGTTTCTCATCATGCCATATCAGATGAGTGGATCCTAGATTATCGGTTATCCTTCAACATGTACCTTGAAAGAGAATACCTCAATAAATTAAGGGATTTTGAATCAAGTAAGGTTTTCTTGGGAAACATAAGTTGTTTTTATATTATGGGAATAGGTTTTAATTCATTATTAATTTAATATAGGTCTACCAAAACTCTTTATAAGGTTATATGGGTACTCAATTTGAAAAGAAACCTCTTTTACCAAGGTGTTCTTAATTAAAAGGGTTGCACCTTTCAATAAATTTCTACAAGATTTAGTATTTCTCACAAAAACCTAATTCAGATAAAGAGATATGACCTTATTTATTAGTGTATGTTAAATGGTAAAATTCATAGGAAATAGATCGATGCCTCTTGTGTATTTATGCTAGATAATACCACACTTTGGAATTAGAGGCTTGGTCATGTGAGTTTTAAAGGCCTTTATGAACTTATAAAGTTGGGTATATTAAATGATGTTACTCCCAGTAGCCTTCCATTTTGTGAGGATTATTTTTATTTGAAATTAAAATAATTAATCTTTCGTTTTTCTATATAAAAAGATAGAAACCCCTTATAGTGTTTCTATTCTGGTCTTTAGGGTCTCCATGGAATTTATTACCCTATTAGAGGATACAAGTTTATCAAATTTATTGATAAATACGCTTGAAAGTTAGGAATTATGTTTTAAAACACATGTTTGATATATTTCATACTTTTAAGAATTGGAATTATAGCCTAGAAAAAAAATCTGATAAGAAAATAATGGCTCTTAGGACTGATAATGTTTGGTAATATCTTTCTAACATGTTTTTTGACCTTGAAACATTAAATATATCAAGATATTCCGAGCTATTATGGAAACTCCACACTATAATGTATTATTGGATAGTATGAATTGGATTGTATTAGAGTGTGTGATATGCAGGATTTTACAATAACATCTTTATTGGTCATTATGGGTTGAAGATACCACAATTGAAGTCAACCTGGTTAATCGATTTCCATTTATAGTTAATTTTAACACCCCAATCTTCCATGGTATGCTTCTTTTTAAATAATTTAAATATCTTTCACTACAGAAAACATCGAGTTAGAGAGAACCACAAATAGCTTCTTAAAGTGATGTTATGAATAGTATTAACCACTTTTTTAATTTTATATATTATATATAATTTCAATATTCATCTCATGTGTTTCTTATATATAATATAATAACAAATTCAATTTTTAGAATAAAAAAATTATTTTTCAAAAAAATGCAGTTTTACCACCTATTAATTAAAAACCATTTTTAAATATAATATCTTAAACTTTTATATATTAAATTTGACAGAATAAACTTTTTATTTATAAGTGGTACATAAAAATTTAGTTTGGATAATTTTTTTGTGTTTTTCTAATAATATTCATATTTTAATGAATAGTAAAAAATACTGCATTTTAATTCAAAACTAATTTTTCATCTAATTTACTTAAATTTTTAGATTATCCTTTTAATTAGTTTTCAATTATAATTATATTTTGTTTTTATTATTTAATATATTTCATGTCATTGGAATTATTTTCACATAAAAATTGGACATAAACACAGGTCAATCTTTCAATGCTTTTTACTTTTAAAAACAAGTTTTCTCAAATTGTCAATGAGAATTAATTTTAAATTAATTATTATAACTTATGTGTTCTAAATATTTAAAATTTATTCCACATTTTGAATCAGTGGTTCTAAATTATGTTAATAGGATAATTTTTTTTTTGAGAATTATAAATAGTAATTTTAGTAATTATTTTCATTACCATGGTTAATGGTAAATCAGGTAATTAAAGATGAAAATAATATTATAAAATTAATTTAAAATCTATCAAAATTATATTGGATGACTAAATTAGACCCTTATAATCTATGGTTAGAAATAAAATCACTTAATAACCACTTTCCTAAGAATATGACATTAATATTATTAAAATCATTGAATGTGAAAAAATGTCACACTCTCATTTAATATAAGTATATTAATTTTAATATATGGATAACCAAAAGATAAACTCTAATATATTTATTATATAGAAATATAAAATAATTACCTACATTATAAAAAATTATTTATATTTTTTATAGATGAAGTAATCACCATTAATGATAATATAATAGTGATGCCGAAATTATTTTATTAATAGAAATATCAAAAAATGGTTTGAAAAATATTAAAATAAGTATAATTTTAATTAATTAAGGTGATCTAAAAAATTCATAGGTGAATATGACATGTGATTAGTATATTAAAAGCTTTTTTCGAATTTATATTTTTTTTTATTTAAAGTCAAATAAAAGAATAGTTTCAATATTGACACTATTGATATTTTATAAAAAAACATTTTATTAAATTATTTAAAAATCATAAAAATATTTAAATATTAAAAAAAATTATAAGGTCTAAAATTTTATTAAGTTTCTAATAATTGATAATTTACACCACATAAAAAATATTTATAACCATTTAATATTTAAAATATCATTACCAGAGTTAAAATTAAATAGATTAAATAAGGATAAATAAAAATGATATGGTTTAAAATGAAATCAAAACATGTCTAAATTTTATTTTTTGAGATGGTTTCAACCAATCCTCATATTATCTTTGAAATAATACACTTTTTATCCACTTTTATATATAAATTAATTTATATTAATTTAATAGTTTTAGTGTTTCCAAGGGTGCACTTCCCCTCTCATATAAAAGGGAACTTCTTCTTATCTTTAATTAACATCTCTAAAGCCTTTTGGTTCAGAAAAACCCTACCCATTTTCTCTCCCAACATCCCTCACTTCATCCTAGAGGTAACACTGTGGGCATAAAGGCATCATAAAGAGTCATTTTTTACAAACCAAAAGAAGATACCAGAAAAAAAAGAGGTTAACACACCCTCGACTAATGGAAAGTACAAGGTAAGGGTTAATTTCACGATCTCATTATTATCAGAAGTTTTTATACATAAGTATTTACTAGGGAATATTTTTCATCCTTGTCTATGTTTCTAAAAAATGATTTCAAATGGAATATTTTTAAGGTTTCATGTATGGGACTCTTTAACTGAAACATATTTTTAAATGTTTTAAAGATTTATTCCTCTAAATATTTCTCATCAATGTTCATGTTTTCAAAATGTTTTTAAGGATTTAATATATAGTCATTAATGTTTTAAAATTTCAATTACTTCCAAAATTTTCAAATTGGTATGGGATACTTTGATTCAAAAATCTCTTTTAAATGTCTTCTTTTATAAATTGTGCGACTTTTAATGTTTTCAAAGTAAAAAAATAGATATTTCTATCAAATATATTTAATGATTTTATTAGATTATTTTAATTTATGTCAATATCATTTATTAGATAAATGATTAATTGATATTAATTTATTATGATACAATATTCCATATTGTATTGAATGTTTTGTGATATGTTTGATTGGGGATGTGATATTTTAATACTACTCATGGATTATGGATAAAGTATTAACATTTCGTATACTATTTTTAATACGAATGTTTATGTTATGTTTCACCCTTTTTATATGAGTAATGTATTTGACTTAGTACATGATGGCTTGGGCCTTTTTATAGCCTCTCATTGCATCAGTATGTCCCATTAGATGAATTTATTTGGCGACAAACCCTTCACGTTTGTTTTCCAAAAAGTTTTAGATTGTGATGAGGATAGATATTGACACAAATCATAAGAGTTTCTACCCACAAACTTAAACTTTCCTGATGATAGATCATAACACTAGATATCTTGAGGATATATCTTGATCATACAGATGTCCGTAATTATGCATTCCTTCATTGTGATATTAGTTATGAATATTCCATGTGATTATTTTACTAGTATAATATCCATGGTTATGCTTATTTGATATGGTATTATTTATTATATCCATATTTTGACCATTATTATGTTTAAATGTCTTGTGGTTCAGTTAGGTTTATGATTATTTAATTCATAATAGCTTCTATTGTATGCTTACCCTTACTATGAATCTGAGCTCACCCCTCTCTTATGTTTTATTTTCTGGGGATTCTATGAAGTGTATTCGGACTGATATGTTGAGTTAAGCTAAGAGAATAATAGAGTTATCAATGGATTGTCTATGTTTTATTTAATCTTTTGAATTGTAACGTAAGATAAATATAATCTATTTTCAACGACTTCTAAACTGATAGGTCCTTAGGGATTTAATTTTTCACAATCATGAAAATGTATTAAAATAATGCACCAACTCTTAGCTCCTGGGGTCAGGGTGTTACAATTGGAATCATAGAAAGTTTAGGAAAATCCTTGTAAATAGATTTATAAAACATAAATTTGGGATCATCACCCTAATATAGACTTTGAGGATAAGTATAGAGTAAAATCCTAAAATTTTGGTAATGTAGATATTATGTAGGTATTCCAAGAAAATACATCCTGGTTTGGATACTACAAGTAGATGTGGTTCTGGAACAGATGTACCTTGGAAAAATAACTCTGACAAGGTGTTCTGATCTTGACTCATAGTAACTAGTTACATGATAATGAGCCTGATAATTCACATTTACTTTACAAACCATTATAAAGGATTTAAAAGAAAATATTTCCCCAAAGAAACCATTTTTATGATTATGATATTAGATATGTATAAATTTTTCAATTTATTTTATGTATTTTACTAGTTTGGAATTATGAATTATGATTCATAACCTAATCTAGTGTATGTCGTTTTTTAGAAACGGTGCCTAACGGAAGAAATTAAAATCATATCAGCGCATATAATCTATGAAAGGATATCTTTCCTGTATAATATAATGATGTTAGAACAGGATTTGTAACTGGTTCTAAACAACTTATAACCATATTGGGACAACTAAATAAGGTTATTGACAATAAAATTACCCATATTGATCATCTTGATCCACAATGTGCAGAATTAATGTTATACTATTTCATGAGACAACAACCTCTGACATTAAATGGGACTAAAAATCCATTTGTAGTAAAGAAATGGACAAGCTTCTTTAGATAAAATATTTCTTACTCTAAAAAGTAATTAGAGGGAGAAAGTTGTCATGGAATTTTATCTTCTCTCATGATATTTGGATCAATGGTGATAATTAATTCAAAACACAAAAGAAGAAGAATAAGTATAAAATATGGGATGGAAGAAGTTTAAAGAACCTTTAATAGAAAAATACTTTCCTCGTGATCTGCGAGCGGATATGGAGATTAAATTTCCAAGTCTTAGGCATAAGTAGGATGATAAAATTTCAATGTATGAATTTAACTTCATAAGGTTAGGAATTCATGTTATAGACCACATACGTAACCCAAGAAGTAATATTGATCAATTCATTGATGGGTTAAAACCATTCCTCTGATGGGCACTGGTCTGAAAATCATTCTAATCATACGAAGATATAGTATCATGTGAGACAAAAAATGAATTTTCTAAGTCCTATGACCTTAAGGTAAAGAAATAGAATAATAGGAAGGTGGAGAAAGAGGTGGATAAAGAAAATAAGGGAAAGATAGATTTTCCAAATTGTGATAATTGTGGAAAGAATCTCCCTAGGAATTTCTTGAAAGGATTGGTTATTTTTTATAAGTGTGGAGAAAAGGGTCACTAAGAAAAAGAATTAAAATATAAGAAATAAAAGACCGGTATTTAGTATTCATTTTTTCAACTATAGTGAAATGGGGCACTATGAAAATAATTATCCTAAGCATCACAAAAATATATCTCAGAATCATCAAAGGGATCAAGGTCAAGATTATGATGTTACTACAGTCAAAACCGAATAACAAATGTAATTTTCATTTTGGGACTCAAGGGTTATGTAATTTGAATATTTTATTAGTAGTATACCGGTTATAATAATTATGGAGTATATATGGATTGTACTATAGTACTATTTCATTATGTATTTGAGATTGTATAGTACCATGTAAAGTGACACAATTTCATATTAAACTTTTTGGAAATTATATGGTTGAAGTAAATATAACCCTGAATATGTTTTGGATACTGAGATAATGATGTTGGGAAAAAAGAGAAGATTTATTTTGATAAAGTATATTGGATATTATTGACTACCTTGGAACTGGTTAATGGTCTATTTATTTCATCATTTTTGGAGTTTACAACATTTTTTGTTTAAGGAGTATATCCAATATTCTGTGTTTTACATAAGGAATAAGGAAGAATGAAAATACTAAATAAGGTTTTATGGTCATTCAGGTTATTACTATATTTTAATAGAATACATTTTGAAGGTATTGGCATGATTGGTATGTGACAAAAAGGGATCTGCATTATGTTATGTTGAAATTAGTGACCAACCTTATAAATTTTTGGACTGTGAGTTTGGATAGAAGTATTTTGGATAAGTATAAAGGTTAGAATGGATTAATTTGAAAATTGTGTAGTATGTTTTGAGGTTAAAACATTTCTTCTAGGATGTTATAATAATATATTTTTAAGAAAATGACAACCCACAAGTCGGGCGACAACCCATCGTGTTTGGCAAGGCCGCGAGACTTGAACACGCAACTGAAGGGTGACAAGGTTTTGTTACCTACCACTAGCCTATGTGATGTCCTAGTTTTTATAAAATAGTTTTTTATTTAAATTGTATTTCAGATAAAGTATAAGTTCATTTTTGGAACCCTATACAATGAAGATAACTAGAATATTTTTTAATTTAATTATCTTTTGGAGAGAAAGATGATTTTTTTGTATAAATTAGTTAAATAATGAAACTATATATTTCAATTAATTATTCTTATTTGTGTTCTTATTCTATGAAGTAAATTAATTCTTCAACACTACGGAAAGGATCATAAAACCAAAAAAATCCTAGTAATTTCTTTTATAATGAATCTAATGGTTCCTTTGATCATCACAAATTTATAGCATTCTAGTTGTTACCTTTATCCTGAAAATATTATCTATCATTCTATATCAGAACTTGATGATTACATTTTCTTTGAGGCCCATGTTTTTCTACATGGAACACTAGTATGAGTTATCTAGCTTGACCTTTTTACTTACATTTATTTTAAAATGATGGTCTCATTAATACATTTTTTGATGTGGGATTTAAACAAAGATATTTTGAAATATAAAACCCTTAGTATTAAATTAAAAGTATAAATTGAGAGGACGTAATTTATTGAAGTAGGGGATAATTTAACACCCCAATCTTCCATAACATTCTTCTTTTTAATTAATTCAAATGGCTTGCACTACATGAAACATCGAGTTCGAGCGCACCATGAATAGTAATTTAAAGAGAGGATGTAAATAGTATTAAACACATTTTTAATTTTATATATTACATATAATTTTAATATTCATCTCATATGTTTCTTATATATGATATAATAACAAATTAAATTTCTATAATAAAAGAAGTATTTTTTTTTAAATGCATATTTACCACCTATTAGTGGGAAACCATTTTTAAATCCAATATTTGAAACTTTTATATAATATATTTGACAAAATAAATTTCTTATTTGGAAGTGGGACCTAAAAATTTAGTTAGGATAAATTTTTCGTGCTTTTCTGATATATTTCATATTAAAATGAATAGTTAAAAATACTGCATTTTATTTCAAAACTGTTTTTTCATCTAATTTATTTATATTTTTAGATTATCATTTTAATTTGTTTTCAAGTATAATTAGATTATGTTTTAATAATTTAATATAATTCAGGTAATTGGAATTATTTTAACCTTAAAATTGGATATAAACACATGTCAATATTTTTATGTTTTTTACTTTTAAAAACCTCATTTTCTCATTTTTTCAATGAGAATTAATTTTGAATTAATTACAGAATCTTATATGTTTTTAATATTGAAAAATAGATTCAATATTTGTAATCATTGTGTCCAAATTTTGTTAATAATCTACTTTTATTTTTGGGCACTATGAATAGTAACTAGTAATTATTTTAATTACCATGGTTAAAGGTAAATTGGGTGATTAAAGTTAAAAATAATATAATAAAATTACCTTAACACCTATAAAAAACCTATTAGATTACTAAATTCTACCCTTATCATCTATGTTTCTAAATGGAATATCTTAATGACCACTTTCCCAGGAATATGACATTAATATTATTAAAATCAATGAATGTGAAAAAATGTCACACTCTCATTTTATATAAGTATATTAATTTTAATATATGGATAACCAAAATATAAACTCAACTATAGGTAGTATAGAGAAATATAAAACAATTACCTTAATCATAGAAATTTATTTATAATTTTTAGATATTAAATAATTACCAATAATGATGACATAATAGTGATGTTGAAATTATTTTATTAATTCAAATATAAAATAAATGGTTTTAAAAATAGTAAAATATATATAATTTTAATTAATGATATCCACAAATTTTATAGGTGAATATGACATGTTAGTAGTATATTAAAAAAAATTCAAAGTTATATTTTGTGTAGTTTTTATTTAAATTCAAATAAATGAATAGTGTCAAAATTGACACTGTTGATATTTTATAAAAATAATATTTTATTAAATTATTTAAAAATCATAAAAATACTTTGAATTTACAAAGTAAAAAATTATAAGATCTAAAATGTCATAAATCTTTCAATTATGGAAAATTTACACCAGATAAGTAAATATTTATAATGATTTAATATTTAAAATATTATTACCATAGTTAAAATTAAAAAGATTAAATAAGCATAAATCAAAATGATAAGGTTTAAAATAAAATCAAAACATGTTTGTATTTTATTGGTTGAGAGTATTTATACCCATACTCATATTATATTCGAAATAATTCACTTTCTATCTATTTGTATTTAGAAATTAATTTATATTAATTTAATAGTTTTATTGTTTCCAAGGGTGACACTCCCCTCTCTTATAAAAGGAAACTTCTCCTTCTCTTTAATTCACACCTCTAATGCCTTTTGGTTCAGAAAAACCCTACCCATTTTTTCTCCCAACATCTCCCACTTCATTCTATAGGCCACACTTTGAGTAGAATTCCATCCTAAAGATTCCTTTTGTAAAAACCAAAAGGAGATTCTCGAAAAAGAGGAGGTTAACACACCCTCGACTAACAAAAAGTACAAGATAAGGGTTAATTTCGTGATCTCATTATTATTAGTGGTTGTTTATATGTAAGTATTTACTAGGGAATATTTATCATCCATTTCCATGTTTTTTAAAAAATTCAAAAGGAATATTTCTAAGGTTTTATGTAAGGTACTCTTTAACGAAAACATATTTTTAAATATTTGAAATATTTATTCTTATATTTATTTCTCATTAATGTCCATGTTTTAAAAATGGTTTTAAGGATTTATTAATATGGACATGAATGATTTAAAATTTTAATTCCTTTAAAACATTTCAAAGTGTTAAGGAACACTTTGATTTAAAAATATCTTTTAAATGTCTTCTTTTATAAATTGTGCGACTTTAATGTTTTCAAATTAAAAAAGGGATAGTTCTCACAAATAGTTTTAATGATTTTATTAGATTATTTTCATCTATGTCAATATCCTTTTTTGGATATATTCTTAATTGAGATTGATTTATTGAGATAAAATATTCTATATTGTATTGAATGTTTTATAATATGTTTGATTGTGGATGTTATCTTTTAATACCATTCATGGTTTATGGTTAGAGTATTAATATTTAACACGCTAGTTTTAATACGAATGTCTATGTTATGTTTCACCCTTTTATGTAAGGAATTTATTGGACTTAGTAAATGATAGAAGGGTCCTTCTATAGCCCCTAGATGCATCGGTAAGTCTCATGGGATGAAATTACTTGGTGATAAACCCTTTATGTCTGTTTTTAAAGTAGTTTTAGATTATCAGGAGGATAGATCTTGACACAAATCAGATGAGTTTCTACCCAAAGACTTAAACTATCATGAGTATATATCATGATAGTAGATATCTTGAAGATATATCTTGATAGTGATGATGTCCATAATTATGCATTCTCTCATTATGATATTAGTTATGAATGTTCCATATAATTATTTGACTAGTAGAATATCCATGGTTATGCTTATTTGATATTGTATAATTTATTCTTTCAATATTTTGATTAATATTATGTTTAAAGGTATTGTGTTTAAGTTATACATCTTTCCTTAAGTTTTATGATTTTTTAATTAATTATGTATTTTTTTGTTTTCTTATCTTTACATAGAATCTGAGCTCACCATACTCTTATGTTTTATTCTCCTAGGATTCCATGAAGTGTAATGTGACTGATATACATGGTTAATCTAAGATAATAATAGAGTTATCAAAGTATTAAAATAATGCACCGACTCCAGACTCCTGGGGTTGGGGCATTACATTAATGGTTTTAAGACACGGGAAAAAGTATGAAAATGTAAACCTCCTAATCTTTCACACCTAATAGTGTATAAATCCATTGTCTATTCATATACAAAGAACTATAAGATAGAACCTTGGGCTTTCCAGTGTTTCTTTTTGGGTTATCTGGAGGTTGTTAAAGGTTATAAATTATGAATAGATAACCCTGGGTATCATAAATGCATCATCAGTCATGATGTTGAATTCTAAAACTCTAGTATGTATAAGGAGAACCCAATTGAGCCCAGTTTTTCTATAGATATTCTTTTTGAGTTGAGTAAGTTATTTTATCATCCTTTTGGTGTTTAAGTTCCTTTAGATTATAAAAATAAGCTTAAACCCGAGGCTCTCTCCACCAAACCTTCTCCTTAAACTTCACGAGATTCTAATTCAAATTTTTATTTGGAACCTATGGAAGTTGAAGGTGATAGTCTAAGAGATTAAAAATTAAGCAATAATAGATAAATTCAGATCATTAATCCCCTACCCAGTTTGTAAATGATAATATGGTTGGTTATGAGTTTAATATAGCTCAATAATTGAACAAAGAGGAACTAAAAACCTATAAGAAAGATATAAAATCTAAATAATCCATGTAGGGGTTAAATACCATGAAAGATGAGATGAATTCCCTTCTTAATAATAAAATCTTGGTTGTTGTAACTAAAACTGATAATAAAAATATAATTGGTTGCAAATGGATATGCTCAATAATATAGGTAATACTGAGCAATCTAAAATTAAATTGAAATACAAGTTAGTTGAAAAATGGTTCCTTTAACATGAAGGGATCAATTGTAGTGAAATTTTTTCCCCTATTGTGAAAAATTCATAACTTATGATTTTTTTTTCTTTTGTTACTAATTTTTATTTTTATTTTTTATAGTTTGATATTAATAATTATTTTTTATATTGAAATATTGATGAATGAATTTATATGATTCCTTTTAAAGGATTTTAAATTGAATTTAAATCAAAATAAATATTTATTATAAATGATTTCATGTTTGTGCTTATACAGTATTCAAGTAAACAGTATAAGTTGTTAGATTCATTCATGATTAAAAATAGTTTTAATAGATGACAGTTTTATTCATGTGTTTAATTTTAGAATGTTAATAATAAATTTATTTATATGATTTTATATGTTAATGAAAAACTCTAAATATTTAAAGACATGAGTCTTGTAAACCATTCTAAGGACCAACATAATTCATTCTTTGAGAAGACGAATTTGGGAAATGAAAAAAAAAATACATTGTATGAAAATAATTAGGGATAGTATTATTAAAACCTTTTATCTATCACAAAATTATTATGTAAAAATAGTTTTAAAATGGTGCCTCTTTGATTATATCAAATGATTTAACATTTCCTTTTGAAAACATTTTAAACTATCCTTGAATAAATCCCCTAGTAATAAATCATTCGTTTCATTTATGAGTAACACACCTTATGAAAGTTTAGTATGAATTCATATATATGAAATAGACTTTCCAAGGCTGGATATTCCTTTTTCTATGTGTACTTTGAGCAGGTTCATAGGGAAGCCTGGTAAACCACATTTTCATTCTTTGAAATGGATCTCCATGTGTGTTTTGATGTAAAGAAACAAGTGAATTTGATATGGTAAAAATGATATCATAGGTAATTACATTATTGAGTCTTTGGATTATAGTTATACTAAAAACACTACTAAAATGGGTGTATCTAATGCTAGGTTTTTAACAACACTCTCTAAAAGTGTTGTTAAAAACCCCCTTTCTTGACGCTTGAAAATTCATTGTTAAAGGTGGTCTCTAACATTGATTTTTTAAAAATTGGTAAAGGGTGTCTTTAATAGTGATAAAAAGTGATTATAATGGGTAACCTTTATCAGAACTTGTAAAAAAACATGGATAACCCCCCCCCCCCCTCCCCCATTATCAATGCTGTTAAAAAATCACAAATAAAACAGCCATTTATCTATGCTTATAAAAAAACATTGATAAAGGGGGGGTCTTTATCCACACTTCTAAAGAAGTGCTCATAAAAGGGGGGTCTTTATCAATGATTTTTTAGAAGTGCAAATAAATACCACCCATTATCAACACTAATGAAGGGTATATTTCAATATATATATATATATATCATTAACAAACACCCATAGAAAAATTTATAGTCATTTGGAGGCCTTATGAGATTTTTTTGTCATGAATAGAGGTTATGAAGGGTTCTCGTGAGTTATCAAGGTGTATATATTGTCACAAGATTTGATTTGATATGTGTTGGAGACTAGTGTAGAAAATGTTTTTTACGTCGGTTATTTTTAATTTTTTACGTCGGTTTCTAGCCGACGTTAATACGTGCGACGTTATAAATAAGGTTTTTGACGTCGGTTATTTAAAAACCGACGTCAAAAAGCATAAAATCACGATGTTTATCACGTCGGTTATTTTAGAACCTACGTGATAAAGGGCCTGAAGAATGGTTTATCACGTCGGTTATTTTAGAACCGACGTGATAAAAGGCCTGGAGAATGGTTTATCACGTCGGTTATCTAATAACCGATGTGATAAACGGCCTGGACAATGGTTTATCACGTCCGTTCTTAAACAATCGACGTGATAAACAGGGGGTGAGGGGGTTTATCACGTCGGTTGATATAGAACCGACGTGATAAACTGGGGTGAGGGTGGTTTATCACGTCCGTTCTATAAGAACCGACGTGATAAACCGGGCTGAGCGTGGTTTATCACGTCAGTTCATATAAAACCGACTTGAAAAACTAGGGGAGGGGGGTTTATCACGTCGGTTATTATATAACTTCCATGATAAACCGGAGGGAGGCCGTTTATCACGTCGGTTATTCAATAACCGACGTGATAAACCATTGTCTGGGCCGTTTAGCACATCGGTTATTCAATAACCGACGTGATAAACCATTCTCTAGGCCTTTTATCACGTCGGTTATTATATAACCGATGTGATAAACCATTCTTTAGACCTTTTATCACGTCGATTATTAAATAACCGACGTGATAAACCCAATTTTTTTTTAAACAGAATGCAGTGATCTTCTCTCCACCAGAATCAACCAGAAAACAAATCAAGAAATCGTACCACATAAACAGAAGTACATCAAAATTAAGCATGTACATAGATAACATATAAAACTTACTCACTAGACAGCATCCACCCTCATTTATACCCCATGTACAGCCCTCCCCCACCCCGTTGGAGCCCTCACCCTCATGTATACCCCCTGGACAGCCCTCCCCCACCCCGTTGGAGCTCCCACCCTCATGTATACCCCTTGGACAACCCTCCCCCACCCCATTGGAGCCCCCACCACACTCCTGGACTGCCCCCGACCCCCGGACACCCACAAACACCCCTCGACAACCCCCCACCCGCCTGAACAGCACCTCCTCACCCCCTCACCCCACTTGACAGCCCCAACCACACCCCTGGACAGCCCCAAACACCCCTGGACAACCCCCCACCCTTGGACAGCACTCCCACACCCCTGGACCGGCTTCCCACACCCCTGGACAGCCCTGCCACCCCCCAGGACTATCCCCCCACCCCATCAGACAGCCCTCCCGGACCGCTGGACACCCCCAACCCCACTGAACACACCCCCACACCCTTGGAACCCCTACCCCACAGACCCAAATCCATACTTGAAGAACCATCAAAAGTAGACCAAAACAATAAGTCGAGCAAAATTAAACATTCACTTATATAACATTCAAAACATACATTGTCAACTTCAAAAAAAACTAAATCAAACCTAAACAACTACCAAATACATAATTAAAACGACAATATTCAAAATTACATTTTACATTACAAACAACTAAAATTCAATCAAACCTGTAAAATAATTTGACCACTCCACTTGTACGCGTTTGATGTCTTCAGCAGTATAGGGTTGAGGGTCATCAAAAAGATACAAATGAAAAAGAAGATAGTTAACGTGTATAATGAATAAATCAAATTGAAATATGATGGCAAAGTTTAAGAGGAAATCGTACCAGGTCAAAATTCACAACTGTCCCAGTTGTTATTATTTCATACATAAATCTTAACATATAATATCCGCATTCGATGAGGCCTTGTTGTTCATGACAATTCTGTTTTGAATGAGTGTAAATTCAATATATTATTTTTATGTAATAAATCAAAAAGTACAAATTATAAATGCAAATTTACCTTCGCATTTACATATTTGATCTTTGCATTTCTTTTCTTTGTGTTTTTTCGAAAGTAGACCCATGCACTGTTAGCAAATAATACGAATGGGGTAAATTTAAAATTCATTATAATATATAAAACTATTGAGAAATTGAAACTTACTTTTCCAATATATTCTTAAAACTTTCCCGCACATCACCATGAACAGAGCATATCCAGTAAAGAGCTTTCTCCCTTGGGCAAAAAATCCCTAACATCCAATGATCACTGATAAAAGGAAATTTAATGTTAGTGGTTTTTTATGTTAAAAGATAATTAACTATTTGAGAGAAATTTGTTTCATACCTCTCACAAAAAGGCATCATCCAACATTGTTGGATTATATTCTTTTCAAATCTTTCAGCAATATAAACCATTCTTTGTTCCTCAGTCAATGCACATTCTTCAGGGGAAATCAATTGCGGGTCCATGAATCCATATACTTCTGTCAGTTCATTCCTCTCACAAATTTTATAAAGATACCTAATACAAAACATATATAAGTATACATTTTTAATAAATATAACGTAGGGAAAAGGTGTTAAGACTTACATGGAAAAAATTTGCACCACGCTGATGCCCAACTTATCTCCAGTAACAAGCTCTATGATATCAGATTTTGTAATCCCCACACTTATTTCACATCCACAAACATGAGATTCCATTGGAAACTCATAAAAACCCAACAACAAATGTGAATATCTTGACAATCTGTCAAGACCACTGGAATCTGTATCTGATGTCATAGCTTGTTGTCTTTGTTGTTGTCTATACAGTATTTCTTTACCTTTGAAGTATTCCTGTGAAAAAAAAAATTGAGAATTATAGTAGTTTTCAAATGATAAAACAACTTTAATAAAAAAATAAAATAAAATATATAACATTCATACCTCTATGGTAATGAGTCAAAGAAGTCTGGATGGCCAAACTAAAAAATGGCTGATACTCTGTCCAACTGTCGCCACCTCATCTGTAGGTATTGGTACCCTAGCTGATCTATCTATTGTTGGATCGAATAGTCGATATAAAAGTCTATTAGATGGAACAATACAAGAGGGGGGTGAATTGTAGGTTTAAAAACCTTTGAGTTTTAGTAACAAAGAGATTAGTTTAAATGAACTTAAACTAATACTAATACAAACACCCACAATTGTATTGAATGTAAAAGGTATGATGTATTGTAATACTAATGTAATGCAAAACAATTGTATTCAAGGTAAACACAATAATCAGAGTAATACAAATATGAATGATTCTACCTTAAAGCGTATAGAACCAATCAATACAATATGTAAAGGAATGATTGTAATTGAAACAATTACAATTGAATATGTAAAGAAAAAAGGAAACGATACAATCCCTTTCTAATACAAACAGCGGAAATGTAAAAGTAATACAATTCTTTTAACCCAAAGAGAAGGGTTATCCTTTCACCTAGGATAAAAAGGTCTGTCTCACCAACACCTTGGTGAGCCCTCGATACGATGATCGGCACGTCTGTCTGCCTATCCCCGGCAGCCCTCGATACGATGATCGGCTCGTCTGTCTGCCTATCCCCGGCAGCCCTCGATACGATGATCGGCTCGTCCGTCTGCCTATCCCTGGCAGCCCTCGATACGATGATCGGCTCGTCTGTCTACCTATCCCCGGCAGCCCTCGATTTTGCAGGTAATCGGCACCTCTGTCTTTCAATTACTTGAAAGCCCTCGATACGATGATCGGACGCACAAGGCTGATGAGAGAAGTCACAGTGTCTCTCTCTAGAATCTTCGTAGTTCACAGAGTCTCTTCGTTCATCAGTATCTTCTCAGCTTCAAATGACCTCCTATTTATAGGCCTCGGGTTCCAACGGTCATATTGCCTCCAACGGTCATATTGAAACAGAAAGCACGACATCGTTTTGATTAGTACATAACTAACTCAACGACATCGTTTTGTTAGGACAAGAGATATATAGAAATGTAAAACATGAGTATGATTCATATGCAGAGAGAGTTTTTAGACAAAGTACCAAAACAAATAATGATCATCTGAATAGCAGTCAGTACGATACGATCGACAGAGTCAGTACGATACGTTTGACAGAGTCAGTACGATACGTTTGACAGAGTCAGTACGATACGTTTTGGTCGGTACGATCAACATCGTACGATACGATAAACATGATAAAAGACAATTTGTTATTTTCAAACATATGATATAATACATTTGAGATTTCCAAAACATGACAGAATATATTTGTGATTTCCAAAACATGATGTAAAAGCCAAAAGAAGACTTTTGTCTTAACAATCTCCCCCTTTTTGGAAAGCACAAACACACACAGTAAATGAAACAAGAAATACTTATCTCCCCCTGAGTTATTGAAAACTCTTCTGAATAAGAAATTGAATACAACTAACTCCCCCTTAGGTATTGACTTTCCTAAGGATTGTATTCATAGATTTTCCTTAAGAGCATTGTAATGCATTCTCCCCCTTTGTAAAACAATCTTTGCTTTGTAAAAATTCTCCCCCTTTGTGATTTACAAAAAGAAAGGAGTAATTTCGAATTGTCTGAAAGAGTTAGTGAAGTAAAACAAGACAATGGATAAAAGAGAGAATTATAAGAGTTATTACAACACAAACAAGTTTCAAAAGAAACAAATACAACAATCATTTCTCTCTTTCCTTCTCCTTCTTTATCAGCTCATGAAGCACGGCTTTCATCTTCTTGATCTCCTTCTTGTCTTCAGAAATTGATTCACCTTGAGTTTTGAGAAGCTCCTGTTGATCCGCAAAAATCTGATCTTGATTTCTGATGGTTTCCTCCTGGACTCTGATTACCTCTTCAAGAGTATCAATTCTGTTTTGCAGAGTCTTGTTATCCTTGGATAACTCAGAATTTTGTTTCTTCAGTAAAACCATTTCATCTTTGAAAGATGAAACCTTCGAGAATTCATATTGGAAAGCATTCATCCTCTCTTGCAAATCTTTCACTGAAGGAACATCGGCTCTTTGAGAAGATAAAATATTCAGCCTTTCAACCGTTTCTTTATCAAGCTTGTTGAAAGCAATTGCAAGATCATTTGATAACCTTCTTATATCTTCAATAGAAACTTCATGGTCATTGATTGAGCTCTCTGTTTTATACGACCACTTAGTCATCTTATTACATGCCTTCCTATGAACAACTGAGCTTTCTGAAAGAACTTTCAAATCGGCTTCTACAGATAAAACTTTCTTCCTCAATTCTTTCACAGATCCAAACTTCTTTCTCTGATTTTCAGTAATAAAGTCAATCTTTCCTTCCAGCCTCGGGAAATAAGGAATAGTTTTCTCCATTCTCCTCAAAACATGAACAATGTAATCACTCTTCTTGAGAGAGATTGTATGCTCTGAATCGGTATCATCATCGTACGATGCTAGTTGATATGATCTGCTTGATTCCACAACAGGCTGTTTCCCTTTCGCTTTTACTTTCTGCTTCCTTTCTTCTTCTACTTTATCACTGATGACAACAACTTTATCAGACTGAGAAGATTGAGCATCTTCCTTTTCTTTAGATGACATCCTGTCCGGTGATCTTTCCTGATCGGCATGAGGAGTTTGTTGAACTCCTTCGCTCAGCTTTTGAAGCGATTCCTCTTTACTTTTCTTTGAACTTTGAAGATATTCTAAAAGAAAATCTCCTTCTTCTTCTTCCACTTCTTCCATCACTTGTTTCCCTTTCTCTTTCTCAGGTAGACTCTGTACGATGGGCTCTTGATGTACTTCCACAGTTAGTTGAGCACTGGCATCTTCAACTGCTTTCAAGACTTTAGAGATATCAAAGTCCTGAGCCTTTCTTTTCAAAAGAGTCTTCTTTTTCTTTTCAGCTTGAAGGGTTTCTTCTACCCTTATTCTTTCTGCAAAGGCCTCAGCAGGATCATGTCCAAATTTCGGATCACCCTCTTTTCTCTGTTCCTTGTCCGTTCTCCACTTTGCAACAACTTCTTTACTGTACCTCAGCTTCTTCTTCGGCTTTGAACTAGTCTGCGGATCAGACTTTTGAGTAACACCGGCCGATTGATTGTCCTTGGCTGGCATAGGTGCCGATTGATTTTCAGGCAATTCAGCTTCTACATCTCTGACAAAAAGTTTTGAATTTGAATCAAAACAAACATTCAGCTTTTTCATCGTACTCTTATTAATCAAAGACGGCCACAAATCCATAGGTTCTCCTTTCAAAGGAATGTTACAAAACTTCATACTCTCAAGAATGAATTTTGTGAGGATGGGTGGATACATTATAATCTGGGATTTAATCCCTCCTTTCTTGACATTCTTGATTGTTTCAAAAATATATCCCATGAGATTTACCTTCCTCATATTCACAAGGTAGTCAAGCATAAAGACATCAGAAACTTTAAGGGTTTCTCTATCCCCTTTCCTTGGAACAAGGAAACCTTTCATCCATAGAGTGACAAACCTATTGTCCGGTGAAAGATGATAAACTTTCCTCTTTCCCTCATTAACAACAAACAAAGACTTTTCAGCATTTTCTCTATTGAAAGTACCAACTTCCTCTGGAAGTTTGTGAGATGGACAGAATGCATCACCTTCTATAGAAACATTTAGAAAATGCGCCGCTTGTTTCACAGACATAGATAACTTTCTATCGTACACAGCGAAGTTAATATTCATATCCTTGTCAAAAGAAACGGTTTTGTAGAATTGACACACTTCATCAAACAGAACTGGATCTTGAGTATCAGGCTTTTCCACACAGAGATGTTCCCATCCTTGAAACAAAATAATCCTCTTGATTGTAGAATCGTACGTATCAAAGAATTCTCGGGATACTAACCTTTCTCTGTGAAAGTCTTTCTCTGTAAAGGTCTTTGAAGACATTTCAGCGGGAGTGTTGGCAGAAGATTGAGACATAAAGATGATGCCGATTGAGAAGATCGTACGATTGATTATAGCCGGTTGAGCAGAGCTTCGCCTCAATTCCTGGACAAACGATGTGGGTTTGGGGAGGGGAGGGGGGTATTTATAGGAAATAAAAAGATGACTGTTGATCTTCTACGGTCAGGATTAAAGAAAATCAGATCAACGGTTAGAAATAAAAATAAAAAAATAATAAAAAATGAAAAAGAATACCTGTCGAAGATCGTAAGGTGATTGCTGGTTTTGGTGACATTACGATGGAAAACAATCTCAATACTATCATCTGTCGATTCAAAATTTATTGAATGATACGATGGAAAAGAATTTCAATACCATCATCGGTCGATTCAAAAATTATTGAATGATACGATGGAAAAGAATTTCAATACCATCATCGGTCGATTAAAAAAAAAATTTGAATGGTACGATGGAAAAGAATCTCAATACGATAAACAGAAAAATTGAAATGGTCAATACGATAAACAGAAAGATTGAAATGGTCAATACGATAAACAGAAAAATTGAAATGGTCAATACGATAAACAGAAAAATTGAAATGGTCAATACGATAAACAGAAAGAAACATATAAAAATAGAGTAAATATTTAAAGATCAGAAACATAAAGACATAAAGAAATGTCCTCCCCCTTTCTACGAGGAGTTTCTTACTATAAGGAGAGATTTAAAACAGGAAGTAGATATGAATGATTATTTTAATGTAATCATTCCTAGCTTCTGTTTTATAAATTCAAATCTATCGGAAGGTAAAGGTTTTGTAAAAATGTCAGCAAGTTGTTCTTGCGTTCCGATGAATTGTAAAACAATATCTCCTTTTTAAAGAAATCATTGTTTCCAGTCATATGTCGAGAACAACCACTATCCATGTACCAAATGTTCTTATTGATACACTTCTCGTTTTCCTGAAAAAGAAACAATTAGATTTTCGGAATCCAAACTTGTTTGGATCCAGAAGGATTAGATAAAAGAATTTTAGGAATCCACATTTGTTTTGCAAAATGAGCTTTATGAAATCCTAAGGATTGAGTTTTGTTAAGAGAACAATCTCTTCTCCAATGTCCACCACATTGACACTTGGAACAGAAAATGGTTTTTTGAGGAACAAAATAGTTATTACTAAAAACAGGTTTGGAATAAGTATAACCAAGACCAGAACGATTTCTCAACGGTCTAATTTGAGAATACATCCTATCAAAGTTTTCTTTTCCCTGAGTAAAGTTTGACAAACACTTTTTCAAGGATAAAATCTCTGACTTTAGTTTTAAAACCAAATTCTTGTTTTCTAAAACATTTGAATTTGAACTAGAGTTAGACTCTAATATATCTTTCTTTGAAATAGCAGTTTCAAGATCCTTAGAAAGTTTATCCTTTTCAGATTTAACTTTCTCAAGGGTTTTTAAAATACTTTCAAAATCAGAAGTTTTCTCATCAAGATCTTTAGAAAGATCTGATACCTCTTTAGTCAGAATAGAAATTCTAGAATTTTCTTTTTCAAATCTCTTTTTGAGTTTAGAATTTTCATTTTCAAGTAACTTAGCAAATCTAGAAACTTCTTCAAAAGAAGGTAAAGTATCATCTTCTGATGATGAGGGTTCATCATTTGAAGATTCATAATATTTATTATCAACATAATTTGCATTTAAAGAGACATTTGTAACAGCTTCAGCATTATGTACCTTAGCCATGAGACAATGATCTTCAATTGGTAGTCTGGCTAGAAGTCCAATATTCCTTTGTCCTGATGTCTCATATTCTGAAGAATCATCTGAGGAATCACTACCACTTGCACTCCATGTATCATTTGCTTTCAAGACCTTCTTTGTCTTATAAAACCTTTTCTTGTTTCTTTCAGAGTGTTTCTCTTTTCTATCTTTCCTCTTCAGTAAAGGACAATCAGGCCTTATATGTCCTGTTTTCTTGCATTCATAACAAGTTACCTCTGAATCTTTCCTATCTTTCCTGTCTTTCTTTTTGAATCTATATTGAAAATCTTTCTTTCCCACAATCTTGTTCATCCTCCGACCAAGATTAGCTAACTCATTATCCGAAAGATTACAATCACTTGAATCAGATACAACAACTTTCTTGGATTTAGACCTTGTAACCCTTTCAGGTGTTTTAGCTTTAGATGCAAAAGCAACACTTCCATTCCCATTCTTCTTCTTATTGAAATCAGCATCTCTCTTCATTCTTGTCTCGTGCTGTAGAAGAGTTCCAAAGAGTTCATCAAGAGTAATCTGGGAAACTTTTCTATTTTCATCAATAGCTGTTCTTTTTGACTCCCATTCATTTGGCATAATATCTATAATCTTATCAACAAGAGCTTCATCATCAAGACCTTTTTCTCCCATAGATTGTAAGCTGTTGACAATTGTCATAAACCTTTGTTGCACTTTACATACTGGCTCTCCATAAGGAAAAACAAATCCATGATACTCTGCTCGAAGCATTGCTCTCCTTGTTTCTATAACTTTGGATGTACCAAAATGAGTGACTTCTAATTTCTTCCAAATACAGTTGGATGCTTCACATGAAGATATCTGACTATATATATTCCTGGTCATAGAGCATAATAAAGTATTGCGTACCTTGTAATTCAGTTGATATTCTTGCTTCTCTTGGTTGGTAAAAGTACTAACTTCTTTGTCAGGAATTTTGTAACCCCCAGTAAGCATAATAAAATTGTCTACACCAGTATTGATGACGAAAGTCTTCATACGATCTCTCCAATACTCGTAATCATTCCCATCAAAGATTGGTGGTCTAGAAGGAATCAGATTATCTATTGATCCGATATTCATTCCTGCCATCTAAAACAACTTTTCCACTCCACACGTTAATGTAGTAGGTATTCAAGAT
The DNA here is from genome assembly GCA_963277665.1 of Viscum album. Taxonomy (NCBI): domain Eukaryota; kingdom Viridiplantae; phylum Streptophyta; class Magnoliopsida; order Santalales; family Viscaceae; genus Viscum; species Viscum album. The sequence goes on along the minus strand of OY728165.1, from coordinate 321,972,945 downwards.
AGTAATAAGAAATAAAGCTAGTAATACAAATCAGTGGAAAACCTCCTTTGATACCAATTGTTGGATCGAATAGTCGATATAAAAGTCTATTAGATGGAACAATACAAGAGGGGGGTGAATTGTAGGTTTAAAAACCTTTGAGTTTTAGTAACAAAGAGATTAGTTTAAATGAACTTAAACTAATACTAATACAAACACCCACAATTGTATTGAATGTAAAAGGTATGATGTATTGTAATACTAATGTAATGCAAAACAATTGTATTCAAGGTAAACACAATAATCAGAGTAATACAAATATGAATGATTCTACCTTAAAGCGTATAGAACCAATCAATACAATATGTAAAGGAATGATTGTAATTGAAACAATTACAATTGAATATGTAAAGAAAAAAGGAAACGATACAATCCCTTTCTAATACAAACAGCGGAAATGTAAAAGTAATACAATTCTTTTAACCCAAAGAGAAGGGTTATCCTTTCACCTAGGATAAAAAGGTCTGTCTCACCAACACCTTGGTGAGCCCTCGATACGATGATCGGCACGTCTGTCTGCCTATCCCCGGCAGCCCTCGATACGATGATCGGCTCGTCTGTCTGCCTATCCCCGGCAGCCCTCGATACGATGATCGGCTCGTCTGTCTGCCTATCCCCGGCAGCCCTCGATACGATGATCGGCTCGTCTGTCTGCCTATCCCCGGCAGCCCTCGATTTTGCAGGTAATCGGCACCTCTGTCTTTCAATTACTTGAAAGCCCTCGATACGATGATCGGACGCACAAGGATGATGAGAGAAGTCACAGTGTCTCTCTCTAGAATCTTCGTAGTTCACAGAGTCTCTTCGTTCATCAGTATCTTCTCAGCTTCAAATGACCTCCTATTTATAGGCCTCGGGTTCCAACGGTCATATTGCCTCCAACGGTCATATTGAAACAGAAAGCACGACATCGTTTTGATTAGTACATAACTAACTCAACGACATCGTTTTGTTAGGACAAGAGATATATAGAAATGTAAAACATGAGTATGATTCATATGCAGAGAGAGTTTTTAGACAAAGTACCAAAACAAATAATGATCATCTGAATAGCAGTCAGTACGATACGATCGACAGAGTCAGTACGATACGTTTGACAGAGTCAGTACGATACGTTTGACAGAGTCAGTACGATACGTTTTGGTCGGTACGATCAACATCGTACGATACGATAAACATGATAAAAGACAATTTGTTATTTTCAAACATATGATATAATACATTTGAGATTTCCAAAACATGACAGAATATATTTGTGATTTCCAAAACATGATGTAAAAGCCAAAAGAAGACTTTTGTCTTAACTTCTATAACATCCTGTACAGTGACCCTCTGATTCTCTACCTCTAATTGTTGATGATGAACTGTATCTCCTATACAATATACCAACCCGTATTCTACTATATGATGTTTAGAATCATCAACATGCAACTCGCAATATGTAGGAAGCTGCGGCGGAGGCGTAGGATAAAAAATGGGGTCCGCAGGCTGAGGTGGGGGAGTGGGAGCTACTGGCGGAGGTGGAGGATAAATAATGGGGTCTGTAGGGGGAGGTGGAGGAGTGGGAGCTGCAGTCTGAAATTTTCATTTCATTTCTGAAAACATAGACTGCACCGAATCTCTAATCTTGTCTTCCATCGTCGCATTAATATTTTGAACTTCATCCTCCAAGGATTATATTTTTTTTTATAAACCCCCTCAATGTTAGAAGTTGAAGAATGTGGAAACACTTTTCTTACCGATACACCTGTCGGATATCCTCTTACACGACCAGGATGTTTGGGCCTTCCCAATGCTGCAAATAAAATATCTTCCCTCCCAGTAGCTGTAAATGTCCCCTATGAACTTTTCTCCTCAAGAGAGTCATGTATTAATTAATTGAAAATTTCTGTAATGATTGAAACTTATATGAAGAAAAAAGTTAACTTAAATAAATTAAATAGATATCTTACAATCCTCTCAGCTACGATTCTCGATTCTTCCAAAATATATTGCCCTTTTTTCCCTTCTGAGCTCTCTTCCATTTTTCATGTCTAGATGGAGGGGATGGAGGGGCCACCTCTCCAGAGCTTGAAGACTCGGATCTTAGTTGTTGAAATTTTTCCGCTATCATTTTTTCTTCCAATAATGTATACCCTCCCCGAGATAAACTATGAGGGTATACATTTTTAGATTGCATCTCCTGATGAGATTTCCTTGTTTGCTGTATTTTAATAATAATAAATCATTAACAAAACATTAATAAAATCATTTATATAAGAAATTATATAAAATTTTACATTGCCCTTACCAGAAATGACTCTTTTTTCTACTTTCAAAAAACTGTCTCCATGTGTCTTCATCTATAAAAGGATATATACGACATGGATTGTCATGACTCCTATGACCATAAATGAAATCAGATGTGAGGGTTGATTTGAAATCCCTCTATCTCCTGGCAGCCAATGATAAGCATTTCTTCCTGACTCCTCCAGTGTCAGGAATATCAAATGTAATCTGATAAAGAAGAGGTTAAACATATTATATATACCAGAAACATTAAATGAATGGTCAAACAATGACAAAAGATCTTACCAAAATCGTCTCCCACAACTGAGAGATAATTGCTTTATCCACACCTCTCCAATCATCATACAGAATTCTTACTTTGGTCTTAGCCTAAGTTGCAACAAAACTCTTAAAATCTTTGGCATTCGGACCTCTAGGAATATCATCATCATCAAACTCAACTACTATCCTCTGATCCTGCGTACGGGCAAGTGATAATTTTGGTAAACGTGTGCAACCACGTTTACCAACCTTTGAACTCTTTGTCGTAATAGGAGCATGTGAATGTTCATCCCCAGAGGTATGACCATCAATATGCTCCTCCCTAGAATCATGTGGTTGATCATCTGAATGATCTGTCATTATCCTTCAATCAAAAAAAACAAACGTCAGTTCACAAATATACAAATTCAAATATCTAAATACTACTGTAATCAGAAAATAGAAAAGTGTACTAGGTTACATAATAGTAAACATTGGTAATATGGTAAGCATGTTAAACAATGGTAAAGATGGCAAAGATGGTCAAAATGGTCAAGATGGTCAAGATGGTAAAAAATGGAAAAAATGGTAATCCTGGTAAACATTGTAAACATGGTAAAGTAATTGTCAGTGAACAAATATACAAATTCAAATATTTTAAAACAATTATCAAAGCCTAATGGCTAGTTTGACTGGGCACACCGGCGGGCCGGTGGTGTCTCACCAGCTGGCTGGTGGTCCACCGGCTGGCCGGTGCTGAGCTCCCGGCTGGCCGGTGGTCCAGACAGCAGGCTTTCTGTTTGGGTTCCACCGGCTGGCCGGTGGTCATCCACCGGTTGGCCGGTGTCACCAGGCAGTGGGCAGGCCTACTGCCTGGGTCCTCCGGCTGGCCGGTGGGCAAGAACAGGTTGGTCGGTGCCCATACCGGCTGGCCGGTGTGCTAACACCGGCTGACCGGTGGCTCTGGCAGAAAGCAATGCTTCTGCCAGAGACCACCGGCTGGCCGGTGGGAATCCACCGGTTGGCCGGTGGACTCTGGCAGAAGCATTGCTTTCTGCCATAGCCATCGGTCAGCCGGTGTTAGGGCACCGGCCAGCCGGTATGGGCACCGGCCAACCGGTTCTTGCCCACCGGCCAGCCGGAGGACCCAGGCAGTAGGCTTGCCCACTGCCTGGTGACACCGGCCAATCGGTGGATGACCACCGGCCATCCGGTGGAACCCAGAGAGAGGGGTACAACAATAAACATGATAAAGTAAACTAAACAAACTTTAAACAAACAATAACATATACTTATTTTATTTTAAAACATGTTTTAATAAATAAAAAACTTACAATATCTAACATTTATGGAAAAAAATAAATGTAAACAAGAAATAAACATATGTTACCTGTAATTTTAGGAATGTAAAAATGGATTGTTTTCCCAAATTCCTTCGTCGTGATCGTTCCTTATGGCACAAACTATGTCTTCAACATGGTCATCATTATATTCTGTTAATATTTCCATTGAAGTAGGGATCTCACATAAATCAGCATATTCATCAAGTTCATCCTCACCAACATATTGTTTTTTCCCTTGTAAAACAACATCCCACTGCATATCTGATTGATCTACTACATAAAAAATTTGTTTTGCATGTGTTTCCATTATAAAAGAATCATCTGTGTCTTCCAATCTATTTAGATTAACAAGTGTCATTCCAAATTCATCGTGTCTGACACTATTGTTACCGTTAAACCATTTACAGTTAAAAACGGGAACTTTAATTTTAAAGTAATCAACCTCCCATATGTCTTCAATCACTCCATAATATGCATTTGATGCAGAAATTGGGTTTTTGTCCTTAGCACTCGAAAAATGCATTACTTCTGCAAACACCAATACACCACTATTCTGAACTGCACTTCTGTTGTCCTGAGCTTTTGTATGAAATGTATAACCATTAATGTCATAACCAGACCATGTTATCACATTTAAACATGGACCACCCACTATCCATTTTAATGTCTCTGATACATCTGATCTACCAAGAAAAGTCTTTTTAATCCATGACAAAAAAGTTTTGTTGTGCTCATTCAAAATCCACATTTCTTTCTTCTTTGGATGACATTGTTTAAGCTCATTAATATGAAATGTGATATATGGTTGAGCATCAGCTATGTTCTTCAAGATGTATGATTCTAACTTCTTCATATGTTCAGCTGACAATGATTTGACTTGCAAGCCGCGAATCCCCTTTCCCTCATTATTAACTCGTTCATGGAGAGATGGAGGCAAACCTATGTGTTGCGCCGCAGCCAACTAGCTCGTACAAAACTCTGCTACCTCCTCAGAAATATACTTTTCAATAATGGAGGCTTCAGGTCGATATAGATTTTTAATATACCCCTTTAATATTTTCATATACCTTTCAAAAGGATACATCCAACGAAGATATACAAGTCCATAAAGCTTTATTTCTCTAACCAGATGAATCATTAAATGCACCATTATATCAAAAAAAGTTGGAGGAAAATACATTTCCAACTGATAAAGTATTAAAATTGCATCCTTTTCCAAAATGTTCAAAGCATTCACATCAAACGCCTTGTTACAAATTGAATTGAAAAAATAACACAACTTCATTATATTCTTTCTGACACGAATGGGCAATATTCCACGCAATGCAACTGGTAGAATTTGTTGCATCATGACGTGACAATCATGTGATTTCATACCTATCAACTTCAAGTCCTTCAATGAGACAAAAAATTTTACATTAGAGGAATAACCTTGAGGCACTTTGGTATCATGAAGACACTGACAGAAGCTAATTTTCTCCCTCTTCGATAATGTATGAAAAGCCGGGGGAAGAAATGTTCGTCTTCCTTTAGGAGTGGGAGATAACTCCAAACGTATTCCCATTGATAGTAAGTCTAATCTTTCATTCAACCCATCTTTAGTCTTTCCTTTAATATCTAACAATGTTCCAATCAAAGAATCACAGATATTCTTCTCCACGTGCATGACATCAATATTATGTTTAACTTAATGATACCTCCAATATGGTAGCTCAAAAAATATTGACCTTTTCTTCCAAATATGTCTATCATTACCAGATTTCTGTGTCTTTCCCAATGTCACGTCAAGGTTTTTCACCCTCTCAAAATACAGATCATGGGATAAAGGTTTTGGAGCAGTATCAAATTCTTGTGAGCCATTAAATGCCTTTTTTAGTCTTCTATAAGGGTGTTTCATAGGCAAAAACTTTCGATGACCCATATACACTGTTTTCCTCCCATGATGCAATTGACAATAGTACGTCTGTTGTTCGCAAATTGGACATGCTTTATGCCCTTTAACACTGTATCCAGACAAATTTCCATACGCTGGGAAGTAATTTATAGTGAACAGAAGCACTGCATGGAGTTGAAAATATTCCATTTTATAAGAATCATACACCCTAATACCATCATCCCATAACAGTTTCAAATCATCAATCAACGGTGACAAGTAAACATCAATATAATTACCGGGTTGCTTTGGACCAGAGATCATTGTACTCAACATGACATATTTGTGCTTCATACAAACTTCAGGAGAGAGGTTGTAAATTACCAATAAAACAGGCCATGAACTATGTGTGCTACTGAGTGTTCAGTATGGATTCATTCCATCTGTGCACAACCCTAGTCTGAGATTTCTTATTTCATTTCCAAATGTAGAATACTACGCATCAATTTTCTTCCATTGTGGACAATCAGCTGGATGACGTATTTTTCCATCACATACCCGCTCTTCAGCATGCCATCTTAACCTTTTTGCATCATGTGAATTAGCAAATAAACGTTTGAAACGATTAATTATAGGAAGATACCAAAATACCTTTGAAGGGAGCTTTGTAATCTCTACATCACCCTGTGATTTTTCTTTCACCTTATACCGTGATGTCCCACATTTTGGACACTCTGACAGAAATTCATATTCCTTCCTATATATAATGCAGTCATTCGGACAGGAATGTATTTTCTTGTATCCCAATCCCATCGGGAATAATATTTTCTTGGCTTTGTAATGTGAATCTGGAAGATCATTATCTTTTGGAAGAATGTCTTTCATCAATTGTAGCAGCTCTGTAAAACTTATGTCACTCCATCCATGCTTCGCCTTTAGGTTAATCAATCTTAACACCACCAACAGAACCATAAAATCTGTACAACCGGGATATAATGGTTTTTCAGCATCACCATATAGACGTGCAACTGTCGGTTCTATCTCAATTTGTTCTGCAACAATATCGCGAATCATTTCTTCAATTCCATCGGAGTTACCATCTTGCGAATCATCATCATCAGTGACATTCCATCTAGTTTCACCATGCCAAATCCAAGGGCTGTAACTCGGATTAAAACCATGACATATCAGATGATCTTTTATCTCTCTACTTTTCAACTTCTTCATATTCAAACATTTCAGGCATGGACAGAAAAAAATGTCACTACTTGGGACATTTCGTGTTGCAAATTCCAAAAAGGCATCAACACCTTCCTCAAATTCATTGCTCATTCGATGTGTCGTAATCCAACTTCGACTCATTATTACCTATAACAAATATCAACAAAAAATATATATATTTAATATAAGACAAAACATGTTTATATGAAAAAAATCATAATTTTAATGTAAAACAATTTAAAATATAAAACAAATCTTGAAAGTAGTAGTAGTTTTCATAAGTACCCAACACCAAATAGCTATACATCGTAAGTGTCATGTTAAAAATATGAATATAGACCATTTGTTTTATGTTTAATAATATTGTCATATTATCTGATCATTCTGATTATATATTAGAATTACTATATCCTTTTGATCCGATATATAATCTAAGGACATTAATATTTCTTTAGAAAAAGTAATGTTAATATCATGGTAATGTAAAAAAAAGTATATGTCAAACTATATATATGTAATACCAATAAAAAAATACATATGTGTTTGGCCTGGGTTTCACACATAAAACAACTCATCTCACAGATTAAATTTTTGAATCATCCTACATAATACTTATTTTTATAACTTAGGGAATAAAAATAATAAAAGTTTTGATTTATGATACTCATTATGGGTAAACATGATATATATAAATATAATATCTAATCTCATAAAAATATATCCCTGGGGGTATAAGAGCATACACAAAGCACATGATCAAAAAGATAAGTGAAACAGTTCTATATAATCATAGATCATAAAACCTGAGTCCAAGTATAGCAATTTTAGCATAACATAAGACATGATTTATATGATAGTGGGAACATGATTTAAAAAACCTTATTCACAAGATCACAACATTGGTATGTGGAATAACATAAGAGTGTGGCACAAACATAATCATATAAGTCATAACATATGTCAAGGGAAAACATAGGTTCATTCACCTCATATTGGGATATGTTAATCAGCTTTCCTATAATTTATTATAATATTTCTTACCAGGCACATCACATAACACATTGGACATGGTATAACCATCTGTATCCCATATTGATCTATGATATATAATGCATTGTCGAATGCATTAGAAGGATATTATGGACCCAAATGTCACATAATGACTAACCATATATATGGGTGAATCGTGATCATCAAATCATTTATCACACTTTCTTAGATCAATTAACTAACAAAAATGAAATGGGGGTCATAATTGTTTTTACAAAACATAATAATTATTAATACATAAAAATGTGTTTGGATGGTAAGATAAGATAATATACCTAATTCAATCTAATTATCATTAAATTATTTCTACCTAGATAGAAAATACCTTAATAAAAAATATAATTTAACTTGAGAATGAAAAGAAAGTACCCTTTACCTTTTTTATAATGAAAAATCTGAAAAGGATGATAATAATATTTAGGTATTATAATTTTTTTATGAATTATTAATAATAAAAGAAATCACCTCACTTGGTTTTGTTGAAAATCGGACATACCATCGTATTCAAGAAATCAGATACACTTTGCATGAAAAGGTCCATCATTTTTAGGAAATGACTGAAACAATAAATGTATTATCAGACTCACCATGAGTCCAGAATGAAATATTTGATTTTAATAGGTATGAATTGATATTTTTATGAATGCAGATGAAAATAGATGATGGTTTTCTGATCTAGGAGTTCTAAAAATCATAATTTTTTGAAAAAATATTATGATGTAGGAATGTTGAATGAAATTTTAAGGATAGGTATTACCGATTGTACCTGGTCCAATTTCATTCATGAAAATAATTTTCTGGACAATCATATTGAAAATATGATTTTAAGAAAATAAGTACTACCAATCTTCATCCAGAAAGACACATTCTAGCTAAGTAGGAAATAATAATGTTGTTGGAAGAATGGAACGTTACAGTACCACCCATTATTTTTCAGATTTTGCTGAAGCTAATCCACAATGTTTTAATAACCATTTGCGAGTTAAATGTTGCGAGTTGAATAAACATAATAACCATTTGCAATAAAAAAAATCCACGAGATTCAAAAACGAACGAAAAGCACATCAAAAATCGAAACAAAAATGAAAGAAATAAATTCATGGAAGGCTTACTTGAATGTCGCGAGTTGAGATGATAGATTCGAGAGCAGTGAAGAAGAGAAACAATGAAGCCAAAATGAGTGTAATGCAGGCAATCGACGAGCCGATTAGGGTCTACCGCGCGAGAGAGAGACGAGCCGGCGACTGTCAATCGAAAAAATCGTAAATGACTGAAGACGGGCTTTAATTTTTTTAAATGCTTTATAACGTCGGTAATTATATAACCGACGTTATAAACTATTTTTTAGCTTTTTTATGTCGGTTATCTTAAAACCGACATAAAAAGGCTCTCGCGCTTTGGTTTTTTACGTCGGTTATGTGATAACCGACGTAAACAAACAAATCCCCCGGGGGTTTTTTACGTCGGTTATAACATAACCGACATAAAACACACCGCGCTTTGTATTTTTACGTCGGTTATTTGATAACCGACGTAAAAAACGCGTCGATATCGGGTTTTTTACGTCAGTTACAAAATAACCGACGTAAAAAACCCCCCGCGCATTAGTTTTTTACGTCGGTTATTTGATAACCAACGTAAAAACCCAACAGGCGCAATTTGTAATGTCGGTTATTAAAATAACCGACGTGAAAAAGCTACTCGCCGCATTGTTACGTCGGTTATATATAACCGATGTAAAAAATGGTGACGTAAAAAACGATTTCTGCACTAGTGCATCTCATATGACTCAATGTGTCAACATTTCCCTATAGTATATTCACTTAAATTATTCCCTCAAAACCTTTGAAAAATCAATGTAGATCACCACTAAGTCCTCACCCTTATCTATAAATTCCTCACATGTAACTATCATGATGTCTCCTTTTCTCCTCTCCCCCTCATTGATCAAGATAATGTCCACATGGGGAGATGGTACCTACTTATTTAAAGAAATTTCTATAATTAATTCAATATATAATTATGTATGGTCTTTATATGATGGTGATTTATTAAATGGTTTTCCTAGGTACCACTTTTAGTATGGAGTTTTAGAGGGAGGGATCAGGTTTAATAGGGCCTATGGTATTTCGATGTTTGTATAACATAGGATCATTCCTCAGTTCAACCATCTCTTCAACCATGGAAAGTCTGATCACTCCACCCTCACCATAAACAATGATCTGGAAACCTTTGAGGGATTGTGGGGCTTGTTCACTATAGTGGACATAGGTAGTGGCATCGAATCCATTATCAACGTGATTGGTTTTAAGAACCCAACCATCAAGAGGAATAACTTTAATTTCCCCCATGTAATTTAGGATTCTCCTTTCTACACCAAATTTAAATATATATTTTTTAATTAAATAGGATTCTATTTTTAGGAATTAAGGAAATATATCAACTAGATAACTCAGGGATAAGTGTGAAATGGTTTGACGACCACTATTTTTTTTTGGTGTTATGTTTCTTCTAAATTATATAGTTTTAAAAATATATTATGTATTTAATATTTTATTTTAATTCAAAAAATAAAAACAAAATATATTTAGAAAAATAATATCCAAATATTTTTTTACACTCATTTTTTTATAATAACCTAACATATTCAAGAAATATCCAAAAAAATAACAGAACTATATTTGAATTAGATAAGGTAGTCCAAAAAGAGAAGGCATTCCCATGGTTGATTCTTTATAAATGATTACACCTCTTTATTTCAAATTAATAATTTATAGTTAACATAAAACTCAATATATAGAAGATTCATGATGGAAATTTTCCAAGGGAATATCACACACATCCATTTTCTCATAATCTTCACATTCTATATATAATATAATTCTGACATAGATCCCATGGTAAAAATGATATACTAGGGGAAATTAATATAGTTTAAAAAACTATATCCTTTAACCACTAAATATTACAAAGTAATTTGATTTAAATCAGTAAATAAATGTTATTTTTATCCATTAATACCACCATTATAAAGATATGGAGAGTCTTGATTGAAAAAATAGAGATATTTATCTCAGTACCAAATATCTTTGAAAATTATCCTCCACCAAATAGCGGCCCACATCCACATCAGAGAATAATAACCTCTATTAATTTCAAATTTCCATGTATAACTACAAGTTTTTAAAGTAGATATTGGGGATTGGAAGAGATGTATAATACTTACATTCATAGTCATCAAAAATTTGATAAATCTTTTAATAAGAGATAATGGGAGCAGAAAACTCCTTGGATGATAAAGGCCATTTCACATCATAGAAACATTTCCATAAATGATCATGACTAGTAACCTATCTCCATTACTTGCATAGTACCATACAAGTAATACGATATTTACACTTTGGTAGGGGAAAATAGTATAAAAATCTCAACATATTCTATTATGAGTTTTGAAGTGTGAGGTAAATAATGATTATGTCAATCCATTTTGTAAAATAAATATTTTCCAAACTAAATCCTCTTTTAAAATCTTATAATATACACTTGAAATTATTATAATCAATTTTGATATTCTTACTTAGATTAATTATGTCAAATAAAAAAATTCAAAACATTTCTGTTCCATACATATAATCGAAAAAATAAGAGAATGGAAGTAAATTAATAGAACAAGAAATTATCCTCCAAAATTTGGTTAAGGGGAGAACCTTTCTCCAATTCAGTGAAAACCCCAAAACTCATTGAATTGATATATAATATCTTGAAATAAATCCATATAATCCACTAAAGAAATATAGGGAGGTTAAAATTTGATTGATTAGTCATTTGGATTTTTGATGGAATAAATTATCTATGATAAATTTAAATATTTCATATATAAATATATATATTTTTATATATTAGATTATTTAAATTTATCAAGTAATTAAAATTTCCATGAATGGTTCTATGTGCATGTGGAGTAGGTTATCTTTAATGAATATAAATCGTTCCTATATAAATAGATATTTTTATATTTTTTCATGGTTAAATTTATCATGTAATTGAAATTTAAGTTGTTATGTGATTTTAAAAATTTATATAGAAATTTAGATTTTAAAAATAAATTTAATGACTTCATAAATTCGTTATTTTTTATGTTGACTTGTTTAAATTTATCAAGTTATTAAAATTTTATTTATTAAGTTTTTTTTAATATTTATATAAATGTATATTCTATAAATACATTCAATATTTGATAAATTATATATAAATATATAATATTTTATACTAGAAAAAATATACATATTTACCTCTATGTTCCATAACTCATCATATAAACCTCATTCCCACCTAGGGTAAAATGTTTAAAGAATTATAGTTTTCCATATATATGAGAGGGTTCATCTTCATGTGCTACCTTTGCCTCAATAGAATTCACATATGGTTGTGGTGCTTCTGCCTTATTTTTCTTATCTTTTACAGCTATTGGAACCTCAATATTTTATTTTTTAGTGTTTCTTTATACTGATGATTAGATAAATTTATAATGTACTACATAGAGGATTTTATAATATCATATGTGAAACAATATGCCAAGAAGTATGGATTTATAGTATGATCCCATAATGATAACGAAATGTGATAGGTAAAAAAAGATGTCCCCATAGAAAAGCATATCACCCAAGCATAGTATAAACCATGATATCATAGTGAATTACCACCCCATTGGATATCTGGTGATATTGGTCATAGGATGAGTCTAATAGTAAGATGGTATATAGGATACATAAGTAATTATTTGTGGTGTTGGATCCTTTGCCTTCTCTTTAAGATCCTCTTCTTATTGTGTGTGATCCTCTACTTATAGTTTAGGAACTTCTATAGGACATCGCTATCATTGTCCACATATCTTTCCTCGACTTTATCCTCATGTTTTCCTCCAGTTGTTAGTGGTGGTGAATCAACCTCATCGGTCTTATTAGGTATATCACCATCCCAATCTACCACTATAAAATCATGTGGATAAGGATATGTCAGTATCTCCTCATCATAGACACCGTCATATAAAGAATTGAGAGGACCCCTAAGAGATGATAGATCTATATGATGTGTATCCTGACTAAAAAAACTCTTATTGAGAATCATAAATATGTATAATTTTTTGAAACACATCTAATATGGTGCACCTTCATACACCCAAATTTTCACATAACACGATTTGGAAAGTTTCACTCAATGATGTAGAAATAAATTGGTGGAACCACTACTCCATGATATCTAACAAAACCTTTTCAGAATAGTGAAAGTAGTGCCAAGACAAGATCTATATATGGGATCCATGAAACTTCAAATAAAAAATAAAAAATAATTCATAAATTGGGAAAAATAACTAATTTATCATTATTATATTGTCTAAAATTAATCACAAAATTATTTTTTATATAAATAAAATTAATGTTTAAATTACATCATCCATACATGGAGTGAAAAATCATCTAAAAACTAAAAACACTCTTATTTGGGGTCTGTACATAACATAGATCCTAACTATATCTGGTGAAAAAAATTAATATATAGATAGTTTATAAAAATTAATTTAGTAAAATTATAAAATAGCTCAAATTAATTTTGTAAACATACTTGCATCCCTAATGATGGTATTATAAAAGGTGATGGTTTAAGTGGGGTGATAACACTTGGGTGATGGGTGTAGAACACTCCCACACCCACATCTATAATAGAATGAATCATCCTAAAATTTGGTATAGCTCCACTTAATATAATAAATAGTGGAATCTATACACATGTATTAATACAGTTATCCCCCAACTATATATAGTTTTCTTATCTATATCATCAAGTAATGATAATTACATCACGTACACAAATGTGGTATAGTAGTAGAAACACAACATGCCTCTTATTATCCACATAATACATGCACATGTCTTTATAATTGGTGTCAACTCCACAACGTAATCAGGAATATCTAAGAAGTACTCATCAATCCATCTCATGTATAATCAGTAACACTAGAAGACATTATGGCTAGTGAAATAAATTCCTAGTAAATAATGTATGACCTCACACTATTCTCACATATTCATGCTCATAATTTCATCCTCATAGATAGGTACACCCAACATATATTTCACATCCTTTAAGGTAGTTTTTAAATCCCCCTTAGGAATATAGAAAGTGTGTGTCTCGGGATGCCATATCTCAACCAATTAAATAATAAAATAATTTTTAACAGTCTTAAAGTCACTCATGGATACTCTATAAAATATAGCACATCATAGGTATGGTAATATGGGTGTTGAAGGTGACACATGTTGGAAATAGTAGATCTTCAAACAAAATATGTCAAATAGATCATTTCACAAGCAACTCGTGTGAGACATGAGACTAATGGGAATGTGATCCTCAACCATATAAATATACAACATTTTTATAATTATTTATATAACATTAACTATTTATCAACATTTAATTTCAATAATATATTATATTTTGACTATTAAAATAAGTTATTCACATGAAAATATTATTATATAACCAATACTAAAAGCAAATAATGTTTTTATTTATCAAAAAATTCAAATAAGTTTTTTCAAATATCATGACATTAAGAACTAGAATACAAGATTTATCTTATATATTGTTTGATGATTTCCTTGTACATATTGGGAAACATGTGGGGGTGTGAAATTTATAGCGAAAAAATCACACATATATGAATATTTCTATCTATTATTCCAATCCATCTCATTCCAAATATGGGTTTACTTCATCCTTCAAACACTCTAAGCTTTAATAAAATATTTTTCCCTAAATAAAATTAATTTATTTGAAGGTTTTTTTTAATTTAATTTCAAATATAAATTAACTATGAAAAAACTATTGAAATGTTATTATATCATTTTTTTAATCATTTAATTATTATCTTAGGTTTAATTTTTTGTATTTTTCTAAAAATATTAATTTTTTAGTGAATGGTGAAAAATACCATTTTGTGTAAAATTGTCCTTTATTTTCTTCAAATTAAGTAACTTAAAAAGCACCATTCTATTTTATATTTGGTATTAATTTGGTATAATATCAATCTATTTAAAATAATAAAATTAATTCCATTATGATCAATATTTTACATGATTTTTGTATAGGTGAATTTTTAGACATAAAAACACATTTTTCTAGAAAATCATTTTTCTTCTCATTTTACAGGTTTATTTTAAATTTAATTTATAAAAATTATATTATTTCAATTTGATAAAATTTATTCCATATTTTTATTCAGGATTTTTAAATTTGGTTGATATTTCTCTTCTATTTTTAGATATTACGAATAGTAATATTGTTAAACTTTATCCCCTTAATAAAGGGTAAATCAGGTGATTAAGGTTAAAAAAATGTGATAAGGCTAAAACTTCATTAAAACACTTTAAATTATTCAATTGGATGAGTATACTAATTTCATAATCATAAAAACATAAATAATATTACCTTTTCCCCATTTATCTTTGATGTTGACTTTGATAATATTTAAGTAAATGATAAATTCAAAAATATCACTCTCAAGATTTTTATATAAATAATATTTTTTGACAGGGATAAAAACATATTATGTTAATTTATAAATGGTTATTTTAAATATTAATAATTTTTTATCTTGGAAATTTATTTTAATTTTTCAATATAAAATAATTACCTTAAATGTTTATGCAACGTTGACAAACTAATTGTGCAATCAGAAGAAAAAAATCAAAGTATATGGTTTTAAAAACTCTAAAAGTAATATTTATGGGATAGTAATTATGTCCCACTAATTTTATATATAAATAAAACATATTAATTATGATTCAAAGTTTTATATTTTTATTTCATTGTTATATTTATGTCTTTAAAATCCAATTAAATGAATAGCATAAAAATGGCACTAATTAAATTTTATAATAAATATATTTTATTAATTGTATTAAAATACATAAGATTTTATATTTTTCCAAGTGAATGGGATATGGTTTAAAATTTAAAAAATGTTCCATTTATTGTCACTTTTTTTATATGGAAAATTTCTTGACCCCTAAAGCGTAAAACAATTTTTTATCATGATAATCATATAAATGGATGATGGGGATTAAATATAATAAATAAGGATAAAAATATAACCAAAACAAGTCCAAAATTTATTATATGATATTATTTATATTCATACTCATATTATATTATAATTGTATTAATTTTGATACATTTTTTCATGAAAATTAATTTATATTAATTTAATATTTTATATAATTATAAGAGTTACCCTCCCCTCACTTATAAAAGGACACCCATTATCTCTTTTCTTTACATATTATTGATAATTATAACTTAGATAAACCCTTCCCAATTCTCTTCAATACTTCTCTAGTCACAAATTATTGGTTTTGGTCTTCTTAAGAGACCATTCCAAGGGTACATAATAATCGATCTAAAGGATGTCTATTAATCATCTTTATCAACTCTTTCATGTTTATTTCTTCTTGTAATTCCTATAAATATATTTTACCCATCCTATAATAACTTAGTACAATTAAATATAATTATATTTTATTATTATCATGGTATATAAATTTTAATTCTCTTTTTCATCCTATGAAAAATGAAAACATCGCTCGTGTGTATGTACGACTTAATGTCTCCACATAGCGTTGTAATTCTATTTTCATCCCCACTTTACTTGGATGGTTATAAAAATGGAAATAATGAATATATATTATATTTATAACATAATTATGATTCTGAAATTATAATATTATATCTACCTTCTTACATTCAAATCCATTGTAAAAAGATAATGTCACTCTTGTGTACGTGTGGACTACCACCTCCATGAAGCGATGTTATTAATTTTTCATTTATCACTTACATGGTGTTAATAATGATAGATTTAATGAATATATATGATATAGAGGATATTATTATGATACTATAAAGGTGAATTATTTTTTACCTTTTTTGTTTTATCCTTCAAAAGGTGAAAATAACATTCATGTGTACGTATGGCCTACCCTCCCCATAAACGGTGGAATTCATTTTTATATCTATACCTTTTATGGATGAATATATATATAAATTTATAAGTAATTAATATATATGAATTTTATATCATGATTAACATTATGGGGATGATTTAATAATAATAAAAGTACAAGGACTGTAACTATTAAACCAAAATTTTCATGAAAAATGAAATAGTTAATAATCGGAAATAAAGATTTAAATAATATATTGTCAATATAAAGGTTATGACATGATATAAGTGGGTCATATATGACATTATGAGTATTTAAATGAATCTTTTATATAAGAATAATAAGTTCAAATTTATTAAGTATAAAATTAGACCACTTTAAAAGAAAGTTGAACTGGGGATAAGATATTTCAACTCAATTTCCATTCATTGAGGAATATTATAATGTTTTACACATAATTACATTTATATGGTGTATATAATTTATTTGAATGTGTTATATCATGAATAATTTATATTTTATAGTATTTTAAGTTTCAATTCAAATTATTTCATTCAATGGTAATTGAATTAAAATTTACTATGTGGTAAGTGATTTCATCATAATCTCCACTCCATTGAGTCATGTTTGGTATTATGAACCTATTTACTTTTATATGGTGTATATACTACAAATTTTATGTATTTAACAAGAACGAATATTTTTTAATGATGATTAAATTTTCAATTCAATTGTTTACTTTAAAGGTGTTACAACCAAAGATGTAAGAAATTAGTTTACAATCACATTTATCTAGGATTGATTATATTTTTTGTTGAAGGAATATTATAAAATATCCTTAATAAACTTAATCTATTTTCTTATCCAATGAATAGTTAAGGAGTTTAAATGTTTTATTCTAACTTATCCTCCCTTTTTAACTTGAATCAAGAAAATAAATATTTAAAAATATGATCTTATTTTACGTTTTATTAGGTATATTTTTATCCTATGTCCAAATTTTTCAAAATTATTTTAAAAAAGTCCTTTTTATTTACTAAAATGATTTATTAAATAAATTTAACTCTTAACTTTACTCTTTAAAAGGTTTTAATGGAATCATTAAAAAAATTCCAAAGTTTTCTTTTTTAACTTTCTTTAAAAAAATCCAAAATCAATGTTTATTTTTAATGTATATGATCTTAATGGAAGTTCCTTACACAATAATAATTTAGGATAATTAGATTCTTGTAAAAAAATTCAATGTTTTTACTAATAAAACTCTTTAATGAAAACTTATTTTGATGTTTCACTTATATTTTCTTTTATTCTCTAAAATAATTTCATTTATTACAAAACTTATATTTCTGAATAATTTTGGGTCATATTTTATCTCTTATTAAATTTTTGGTCATTAAATTTATCATGGAATATTAACTTTCTTGTGATCATATTTCATTGTAAATTTTATTTATCTTAAATATCCTTAGTATTTGTATCATGGATATACATATTTCCTAAACCATACACCATTTTTTATATTGGTTTCTATAATGATAGTTATTTTATTGAATTGAAAAATCGTGATATTATTTATTCTTTACTCAATAAAGATATTTTTAGATAAGTAATATTGTTTATGAATTGAATTTTTCATTTAATATATGGGGAATGAATTGGAAATATAGTTATGGGTGGGTCTTGAATATATATAGTCCATCGATGCATCAATGGGTATCATGACACAAATCATTTGGAATAGTCTTATTAAATGGTCTTTTGGTGTATACCTACCCATTGATTAAATAGTATTAGCAAAAGGCATTGATGTTAAAGGTATCATGATGTCTAAGATCATGAAATCCAACATTAATCATTACCTTCATTGAGAATTCAGTTATTATTACCCATGATATTACTGTATTGATATTATCCATAGATTTATTTCATTCTCAAGTTATTGATTAAATATAATGTATTTTCAGTTATTTACATTTACATGTTGATTGTGCCTTATTTATTCATGATATTTTCTATTTTACGTAATGCTTACTAAGCATATAAGCATTCCCTTTTATTTTTTCCCTTTCCCCATGATATTAAGAATAATTTCATGAATAATATCAATAATGAGAGAATGTATATGTTTTTATATATTTAAAATTTTCTATATTATATGGAAATAATATTTGAATATGGTTCTTCAAGACTACTAAACTTACCAAACCTTCAGGATTAGATATCTATTATCATATTCTAATGTAATAAAGAAATCACAATCTCTTTATTACTAGATTTAGGGTTGTTATAGTTGATATCGTAGTTATTTGACTAGAAACCTCAATAATTAGATTTTAAATGAACCTTGATAACATGATAATTATGATATTCCCCTATAGTATTTAATAACTTTTACCATTATAGGGTTTTTTATTTTATGGTTCAATATTCATGATGATTTTGAGCTAACTCTATGTGTGAAATTATTTAGTGATGTTGTTTAATAGAAGAAAGGGAATCAACACCATAGACAATGCAGGGATTACCCTACTAAAATGTCCAATATATATGGTTTTGGAACTGAGTAGGTTATATCCATATTAGGTAAGCTAACTCTTGTAATAATGTATAACCTTTATCGTATGAAGCAATATATTATTCCACGTCAAGATTCACCTATATTGGATCTCTTCATGTGATATAATCCTCTATATTTGAATGTAACTACTACTCAATTGGTAGTTGAGCAATGTATTAAGTTTCTTCAATATATATTCCTAGATTTGGGATGTAATGAAAGTGAAAAGGTTATTATAGAATCTTATTGTGCTGTATAATATGATAATAAATGATGATAATTGATCTATAACACAAAAGAGGTTTAAGAAATATAAATCGAGGAATATATAATGTTTATAGTGATATTATTATAGAAAAACTTCCGCCAAGAATAGTGATATAAAATGGAGAGGAACTTCCTCACTTTAAATCATAAGGAAGATGAAATTGTGGCAGGGTATGAGGATAGCTTCAAAATATTATCAAGGAATGTTATAAACTACACATGTAATCTAGAAAGTAATATTGATTGTTTCTTTGATGGTCTTATGATGATTATCTAAAGGTAGCTATTTTTTCAAAAAAATAATCATATAATGATATAGTATCAAGTTTCATTAAAATAGGGAAGTAATTTTATAGATCTTATATCTTCAATTTAAATCAAGAGATAAAGACATTGGTTGGGAATCAAGAAAAATAAAACATATAAAATAATAATAAGAGAACAAATAAATTTACATAATGTAAAAATTGGAGAAATAAACATCATGGAAGATTATTGAATGGAATGATAGTTTGTTACAAGTGTGCAGATAAGGGTATTCTAGATAATCATTGTAAGGAGCAGAAAGAAACCATTGTTTTTCAGTTCTTCAATTGTAAATATTTGGAAATTTATTAAAAATATAACCCCAAGTATCAAGAGAAATTACAACATAATAAGCTAAGGGTATAAGGTTAAATATATGTAATTACTATAAATGAAATAGAATGTATAAGTGATGTGGTGAAAGTTACACTTTTCATACACTCTATAAGTGAAATTTTTTATTTGATTCAGTTTTTACCCACTCATTTATATTTGAATATTTTTTTATGGGTATCACATCATCACCCCAATGATTATATGTTTAGTTGGAATTGAAATATACTAATGGTATAATAATCAAATATCAAGTATATAACTCATATCTGATAGAATTGTGTGGTAGTGTTCTTCCTACAAATAATTTTATTCTTCCTCTAGTTGAATTTGATATAATTTTGGCTAGGGATTTTCTCTCTCAATAATTTTCCTATATCAATTATCAAGGATGAGATGTTACATTTGAAATTTTAAGTCCAATTGTGATAGTATATCAGTGAGTTGATGAAAATAAACTCCCAATAGAAGTTAATTTTCCATATGGATTTTACTACATATTAATGGGGATATTTATCTTAGATGGTTAGGGAGAAACTAAACATTGAAAATATACATATTGTACAAGTGTTTGTTGATTTCTTTCTGAAAGAGTTTCCTATTATTCCCCTGAATCATGAAGATATGTTTCCAATAGAACTCATACCTAGTTTTTCACCTAATTCAATGACTCCATATATAATGGCCCCTATTGAGTTATAGTAATTGAATAAACAGTTACAAGAGAATATAGATAAGGGATTCATTCAACACAATGTTTCATCATGGGGTGAATCTATTTTTTGTCAATAAGAATGATGGTTTAATGAATTTTTTCATTAATTATTGATAACATAACAAAATCACTATTAATAACAAGTATCTTCCACAACGTATAAATGATTTATTTGATAAATTACATGAAGATAATTATTTTTCAAATATTGAACTTTTATCTAGATATTATTTTCTAAGGGTTGAGAAGGAGGATATACCCAAGACCGCCTTTCATACAGGGTGTGGTCATTATGAATTTATTGCAATTCCATTTTGGCTTTCCAATGCTCCTTTTATATTTATGGATTTAGTGAATATATTATTTATAGATTACCTTTATCAGTCTGTGGTAGTATTTATAAATAATATTCTTATCTATATGATGTTCAAGTAATAGCATTAAGAAAAAAATTTTATTATGATGATGACCCTGAGAAAGTAGAAGATATATTTCAATTTTACTATGTATGAACTTTTTCTACAGAGTCTCATTCTTGGGACATATAATTTCAATTTAGTGTATATCAATGTATCCTTAAAAGATAGAAGTTATTAAGAAATGACTCAGACCAGTCATGGTAACAAATATCCATGTTTATATTAGATGGGTTGGATACTAATGATGCTTGTGATATATTTCTCAATACTATATAATCAACTCACCAAGTTTACTTAAAATGTGGTTAAGTTTTTGTGGAAAAATAAATGTGAGGATAGTTTCAGATAATTGAATAGAAGGTTAGTCAGTGTTCTTATGCTTACACTACCCTATAATAGAGAATGGTTTTTGATATATATTGATGCATCAAAGAATGGATTGGGAAGTATCCTCATGTATAATTATATGGTGATTTCTTATTCCTCTCTCCAATTGAAAATTCATCAGAAAAATTACCTGACTCATGATTTGGAGATAGAAGAGGTAATTTTTTCATTAAATATATTCAGGAATTATCTGTAAGTTGAAAGGTGTGATAAATATACTAATCATAAAATATTTATGTATATATTTATATATAAATAATTGAATATTCACCAAAGAAGATGGTTATAGTTGATCAAATATTATTACTCGGTAATAAATTATAAAACTGGGAAGGTTAAAAAGGTATCTGATGCTCTAATTTGGAAAGGAAATTCTATTTTTTCCATGATAAGGATTGAAATATATCCAATATTTATGGTTTTAAATAAGTTTTGTCTTGATATATTAAGGAAATGATACATATCTTATCTTTATAAGATGAATGTTTTGTTGGAGTTGGTACCGTAGGACCAACTTCTGTATACTTTATGATAACTTGTATTAATTTTTTTAATATTAATAAACTTATTATCGCATCATGATTTTACTTATGCATTAAAAAGTATGTGATAATGTCCTAAGAGTAGCCGTTTCACAAAAAGGTCATAGAAATTACTCATGATGATGATAAACTAGAAGTTCTGTGATAGTATTCTTAAATATATGTTCTATATATTATTGAAATTATTTTAGGGAAAAATGATATAGGCTATTCGGGTTGGAGACTCGTGATATTGTGAGGCACCTTCTCATGGTGTATTCCCTTGGTAATTCCTAATATAGGAAATTATGATAATGAGAACCTCTAGTAGAAAATCCACATTTATATATCATTAGATGTTCTTATTTTAAAATTTTTGTATTTATCCTTATTCTTTAATATTATTATTAATGGATATTATGAATCAATTAATTTTATGTGTTGATAAAAAACCATGATGACATATGTCCATGGTGAACTAGGATACATTGGGTGCATCACAAGCAATATTTCATTGATGAATAATGTTAGAAAGTATTTTTCCCTTATTTTGTTTAACATAAGTTGATATCTTAGACCCTTTTATAAAAATTATATAACATAATAAATTCATGGCCATGGTTTTCTATTGGAAATTTTAATTTATATAATTTCAAATAAAGATACATCGATCACATGGGTTTTTGGCACCAGCAGGCAACCTGCTTGATTGGAGATATCGTGATAAAGGGATTAATTTACCAAGTAATAATTTGTATGAGGTTTTATATTATTACAACATTAACTTTTTTTATATGGGTACCTTGATGTGTTGCTAGATGGAAACCTTGTACTTTGAGCTACTTCACCTAATGCCACTAAGAAAGATTCCTAGAGGGTCACACACTAAGTGTATCTAAAACCTCATTTAAATAATATTATTATTTATTATTTAACAAGTTAAATAAATATTATTCTAACGCATGTTTTAAAAATTATTTATGTTTTCATGATTTCATATATTTCATCACCAGTTATTTGAGAGAATATTTTGTGAGAATAATATTTGACAAATATTTATTTTCTATTTAGTGAATATAATATTTATTTATTTATCAAAAAATAATGTAGTTATATTTTTTTATTATATAAATAGTCATTATTCAAGGTCTCATAAATATTGTGGAGGAATGGGGAACCAAGTATAATTATCTGGTGAGAAATCATTCATATATTGAATATTATTTGAATAAATAATATTTTACGTTAATTCAATTTATTTATACATGTCAATGAATGATAATATTATTACTATAGACATGGATTTATATTGGGATTAATAAAAATAATAAGGCTGTATATGAAATTATTATTTTACAACCCTAACGGTATATAAACTCATTTTCATTATTTATTAAGTGTTTTCTTTTCACTTGTTGTTCACAATGACATCCAAATAGAATTATATCATAGACCTAGAGATCTCCCTCTATAATAATATTCTCAAGAATGGAGAAACACCCTTCTCCACTTCCACTCTCAAACCTAGAGAGATCAAAGAGAATCTTTCTTTAAGCGGTTCTCGGGGAGATCAAAGAAAAATGATACAAGCAATATGATATACCATGCTAGTACCCAAGGATTCCTATGATAATGTTCAGAGGTTTTTAGAGCATGTTTAGATCACCACTAGAGGTAATCTGCACTTGATTCCTATAATGAAACAATTTTTTGATATATATACATTTTTAGATTCATTAATGAAAAAATGAACACATCATGAGTTAATTGTTTAGTTGTTTTAATTAATTATAAATAATATGTGATAATTCTACATTTTGGTTTTGGCTCTCAATATTCAATTAAACTACGATTCAATTTCATTGGTCATAGCATTTATCAATAATGTACATCTCAAATTAACCATTGATTATAAAAAATATGTTTTGGGCATATCCCATCCAGTGCTTTTTCTATGCCCTGAACCTTCGAGTGGTATCAGAGAGGTCATAAAATTATTTTTAATTATTTAAATATAGTTGATTGATTTATGCACATATCATTAGTTTTATATTCCAATTTAATCATTATTTATTTTGAATCATGAAATATAATTTTATTCCTCTTAATTATTACAAATATAATGAAATCAGTTAACTTTATGAGTGAATAAAATTCAAATAAATCATTTGTAAGTGTGGTGAATTCTGTCTAGTTATCCCAATAGTACATTCCATGAAGCCCATTTGTAAACATCATGTACCGATGTTCAATGCACCAAGAATTAATTCAAAATTAATTCCATCCATGTTCATTTATTACATGTGTTGGTTATTTTATAAACCGCATGTTTACTAGGACAGTATGGCACATAGTTAGCTAAACTACACGATGTGTAGAATTCATACATGATGTGTAGTTAATTAGTCAAAGATGGGTCATGTATTCTCTTACACATCTTATATAACCAGTTACCACGTAACTGAGATACCACATGTCGTGTAGCCCATGTACATGACATATACTCCATTATTTTTTATGGAAAGGTTACACACTAAATCCATAGCCATGGGTCGTGGAAATATTATGATAAATATACATGTCATGTATCTTGATATTTTATTTCAATTATATAACCAAATTACATAGAATTAAAATTAAAGTATTATACTGTTTAATACTTATCAACATGTTTTTCATGTGTCATTTATTTGAATAAGTGCATGCCTGTGATGGGTTTTATATATATTAAATATCTAATTAATTTTTCCATAATGTTTAGAATTTTATATCATGTATAATTTGTAATACATAATTACACTACATGTATTGAATCATAACACACAATTTAAATACCATGTGTTCTATGTTTCATTTACTTGACTATGTACACACCATGTAATTACATGAGAATAAATTTATGACACATGTTTTATGAGCATATAGTATCAAAATATAATAAATTCTAGTTAGTTCAGATGGGTACTCACTATGTTTCCTCCAAGGTACAATTTTTTAAAAAAGTTATTTTGAAATAAATTTATTTAATTTGTTTAAAATTATGATTGATGATAATCTCAATAGATTTCAAATTACAATTGAGATTAATGAATTGATTAACAAAAAAAGAATATTAATCATTTTGATAATGATTTATTTTAAATAAGAACATTTATAATTGTATAATATTTTTATTAAACACCTAATTTTTTGTACTTGTATGGATAATCATGAGCATAGAACAAAAAATTGTGTGTGATTGGTTTCCTTTTAATTTAGTTTTAAATTAAATTGATGACTTACACATCATCTCTCCTATCATTATGTAAGTTTATGTGAGCCCATGGTTTATTTTATGTAAATGCATTAACCAATACTTTGGTTCCCCTCACCAGTGAGTGAGTAAAATCTTATGCAATGGATGGAGCTTCCAAGATAATTGAGGTGGTTCATGTTTAGATACAAATAGAAACTAACACAAGAGAGATACATAGGTGGATAGGTGTAAATCTATAACATGAACCATAAAATGGTTCAAGGTGTTTTCTCCTAGGTTTATGGTTGGTTTATCATCCACTAGATAAGATAACCCATAGTAAAAGATCATGATAATTCAACTTTATTATTTTATTTCTTACAATTTTCATGGTTATTTCATTATTTATTTTTTTTCATGATTTCATGGATTAATTAATTAACAAGTATACAAGATGGAACTAAAAAAAATCTATTATGCGTAAATTTTAACTAAAACATGTTTAATCACACAATTAAATGTATATAATAAATATAAAATCGGAAATTAACACATAAAGATAAAATATATCAATTAGATCTATTAAGTTGTTATATTCTTCTACAACTTAAGTTAAAATCAAACCATAGTGCAAAGTGATTGACCGACCAAATTTGGGGTGATTTCAATTATCAGGGAATTCTAACTTGATGTTTTTGGTTGACTTAACTTATTTCACATAAAGTGTTTGATTCCAAATATGGACTTGGTGTAACTAAGAGGAAAAGGTTCAGGGAATCCAATTTATGGATTTCATGATTGGGGAGTCCACTCAATAGATCAAGGAACTGTGAGTTAATATTGTTTGAATTTGGAATTCCTACATAAAACCCTTCAAATTTCTTAACAAGCTAAAGTTAGGGTGATGAGAAGGGGAATATTGATCACTACAACTATAATGTCTAAGAAATAGAAAAATTAAAATTCAATGTCAAGGGTTATTGGGTTTTGATAAAATAGTGGGATATTAATAAATATAGTATTATATTTTTTTATCTACTTTTATCAGATAGACTATTAAAATTATTCTCATATTATTTGTTGAAATGATAATAAATATTTATTTAAACAACTCATTGTGATCCAAACTATTTTTAATGCATTCACCAAGTTCATGGTGCCTTCCCTCTTCCTATAAGACAATGTGTTTCTTTCATGTTTCCCAGCATTCCCACTTTCCAAAGGCAGGCATATTTCATCACTTTCATCAGCAATGTATGCTCCTTGATTGAAATGGGATGATGTTATATCAGTTCCTCCTTCCATGGATTCCTCCTTGGATATCGTTTCCTAGTCTGAGTCTCCCTCAAAGATTAATTCATGTTCATGTAACTCATTCAGTGTGCCATCTAAATATAGATGCTGGTTAATTATGATAATTCTGTCTCAATAGTTCAGAAACCTTCAGTTAGGAGAGTAATAATGTTGGGAAAATCTAGGAATGTCTATAAATTATGTATTTTGGGAACCAATAAAGTATTCCTATTTTATATAGAATCTCATGTGTCAGGCATCTTAGGTGTGGATCCCAAGGCATCCTATATCAACTATGAGGTAATTGATTCCATGGGCTTAAGGTTCCAAGGATTTTTACCTCAGGAATCCCATATTTATTGTATGGGGTAGGTATTCTGGTTCAAGGAATGAGTTTAATGTCTTATGAAGATATTCATAGGGTTAATGTCTTATGGGGAAAACTAGGTTTGGGTTTAACATCTTGAGAGGACAGGATGGGGCCGGGTTTCATGTCTTTTGGGGGACAGGGAAGGCATAGGTTTAACATATTATGAGGACATGATGGGAACATCCTATTGAGATGGATCGAGGGGGTGTGTCCATGTGAGGGAAAATTTTACATGAGGATGATAGATCAGAACGTATTGCTGATATAGATTTAGGAATGGGTTTAATGACTTGTGGAAAGATATTAGAATGTCCTACTGAGATAGATCAAAGGGTTGTTTCCCAAGTAGGGAATATTTTACACCATGATAATGGATCATAATGTCCTTTTATGATATATTGAGGCATGAGTTTATAGCCTTTTGGAGATGGATCAGAACATCCTATTGATATAGATCAATTGATTGTGTGCCTAAGAGAAGATATTTCACACCAAGATGATGGATCAGAACATTCTATTGATATAGATTAATGCACAAGTTTAAAATCTTGTTGATGTGTATTAGAACATCCTAATGATATGGAGTAATGGGCTGTGTCCCTAGGAGGGAAGATCTCACACCAAGATGATATTTTTTAATATTGAGCCTCATGGAAGCTTCCTTCATACCCTTACTTTGAGACAGGGATCAAAACCCACATAGTTTGATCCAACAAGTTAAGGTCATGTGATGGGACTGATCCATACAGTTCAAAATCATGTGATAAGGATGATTACATCATGTAAGGATTTTTGATGAGGTATGGTGTGGGGCTTACACATTAAATATTCTATGTATGATAGTCACATCCAATGGTGGGTAAAGATAGTGTGGGGAATACATATTGAAGTTTCCCGATATGCGAGTCACATCCGACTGTATGGAAAGATGGTGTGGGTGTTACATGTGGAAGGTTACCGATATGGGAGACACATCCAATGGATGGGGAGAGGGTGGAATCCCATGATGATCATACATGGGGAATCCTACATTTATCACAAAGGATAGTAGGTGTGGGGTCAACCCATGTCAATCAATCACGGGGCATTATGTGTTTATCACGTGGGGAAAGGTTATAGTTTTACATCATGTTCTGAGGAAGTTTTCATGTAGTTTAACATCGTACAACTATTATTAAAAAAAATTTAGTTTTACATCATTTATATTGGATGTGGTTATGGTCACTCCTTGAGGGGGGCATGTTAATGGGAGAGGAAGATCCAGCATAAGGACCTCCTAACAAGATAGGTGGATAGTTTCCCTCGAAGATGTCACATATAAGGATTATGTGACCAGTGATCATGCATTTCTAGGAAAGACATGGAATTGTAACTACCATGGAGAATTTTCCATTAGGAGGCCCGATGTGAGGGTGCCAATGCTGAGAAGAAACAGACATAAGGGTACCTATGCGAAGAAGAAATAAGTAGGATAAAGGCCCAGGATGAACTTGAAGTAAATTGAGTAGACATAGGAGTGGGTGTTATGATATATACAGGGATTTTGGGTGTGGATTAAATGGTCTAGGTTTGGTATGCGGGCCCTGGGAACTTGACATTTTCAAAAGGGGGTCAACTGAAAAGATGATCCATGGAAAGGCCTAGAGGAGGTTCTTCATGAAGGTTATAGATTCATAGAGTTTGGGGGTCTCAAGAATCCCAGAGTTTTCATGGAGGTCAAGTGTTTTGGTAAGGAGTATGATTTATGAAATAGAGTAACAATTCCTCAAGGTAATGTCTTGATTCCCATGGGGTGGGCTCTGTGAAGGGTAGGTGTCTCGCGAGACCCCAAGATATTTAGGGGGATTTATTCTTCTATGAAGGGAATGGTCCATTACAAAAGGAATCTAGAATTTGGGTTAAGGTTCTCAAGAACCCTTTGGACTATGGTTCTCAATGGATGGATACCTTTGAAGGTCCATCTCCTCTTTCGTTCGCAAATATCAGGAGTATTGTGAACTCAGATCATTTATCATAAGTTAAAAGGTTGTGTCCCCAAAAACATCAAACTTAAGGGGTATTTATAAGGTCATAGGATGAGGGGGATTTGGTTTCATGAATTTTGGAGTCTTTTGTGAAGTCCTATTCACTTCTCAAATTGGTGGGGCTCCATGAGTATGAATATTGTTTCGTGGAGGTTACTGTCACCCCTCCCTGTGGCCGCACAGGGCATCGTGACTCGGGTGTCATGTTACACTGAGGGTACCATAAAACCTCTACACAACCATGAAGGGTGCTCTACCAAATATGAATTATTCTGTTACTAGGTTACCATAAAAACATTATTTGGCCATGAAGGGTTATGTGACTCATGATTGATGTTGCACAGAGGATTTTGTTAAACCTACACACATCCATGATTTTGGAGAGCTTCAACCATTAATGAAGGATGTAGTATCCGTGAATCTAATCCCTTCGATAGATTTTAGGGTCATTTTGGATCATATTTACTCTAAATCAACCATTCCTTCCTCAACCACTACTGGGAAATTCATATTTCTGCATCAACAAATCTAACCCACCTCAAAATTGGATCCGACTGGGTAAAGGATGCTCAAATTTTGAGAGGAAACTTCTAAAAATTGGCATGTAACCCTCATTTGTGAAACCCTTTCATGGAGCCTCTTTGTGGAGCATGTTCATGAAAATAGAGCAACCATACCCCTATAAATAACATCAAGACCCCTAAGGGGATCATTATAATTTAATAAAAATAAAATCCTTAGCTTTCCATTCTTGAAGAACAGAATCTTCATGTGAACTTTCTGATTTCAATCTTCATTGCTCACGAACCTAACCACCATTGTACACCAACTTCCTTGAATAGCACTATGAAAACCCTATCTCCACAAGGCGGCCTCTACAAACTAGACCTTCATGAGCATATTTTCATGATAAAAACTCATAAAAATCCTAATTCTTAGAAAAAATGGCCACTGAAGGTACCAATGTTGTTACCACTCACCGAGAAGAGATGGTTGGGAACCTAATGATTGGGGAGAGAATCCAAAGTACATCGGACGATGAATCACTCACTACAGTTCTAACCTAGTAATAATACCCACTTTTCAAGAGGCTACATTCGCTTTATTGATTTGGGATTAAGGGTGACATATTCATCCCTGATGTGAATAAATAAAATCATACCTACTAGTTCATAAGCATGCTCGAACAACACTAGTGGTATAGGGATGTTGGAGGACTTATCCTAAAGGACTTTGAATCTCTCATGGTGTAAACTCTATGGAACCATGTCAAAAACATCAATGAGGAGGTTTTTGAGGTAGATACATCCCCCCCCCACAGTATGACACAATTCTCAAGGTGGGTTTGGGGGATTTACTCAAGGGGTGGAAAGACAACTGGGACCTACGCCAAGGTAGGAATTTTACTAATTAATAGGACTGGGTAGATTGGATATACATGTTTTGACATGATTTTGAGGCTGAGATGAAGCAGGAAGGGATTTATGAAGCACCATGGGCCTCATAGTTTCATTTCTACCACCACCTAGAAATTATATTGGAGATGTTGTACATGTGGTCATCAGGGACCAACACTTTCTATCTACACCATGGTAGGTTCGTAACATCATGTGATATCTTCACCATATTTTTTGGATACTAATTTAAGGATAGATGTATGATGAATTCCACCCCACATATAATTTGTGGGAGGACCGGGAGTAGATGTTGGATCTTGTGAGGGTGTTTCTTCACTTGGTGCATGAGGAGGATGAGCACATGTCACGGATGAAAGAATCCCTTTTAATTAGTCATTTGGATACTTCTTGGTTGATCCAGTAGTCAAGATACCGAGGAGTCCACATAAATGTTCTAAGGAATTCTACTAGGGAATTTACCACACTTAATTTAGGATTATAGAGGCAATCTAGTGGAAGCTATGGGGTTACATCCTGGAGATTGAGTCCCATGTGGTCAGACTGTTTGTGATTATCATCATGCTGATCTATGGTTGGATTATCTCAATGAGGTATGTGTATTCAGGAGTACAGTCAATCACCTTCATCATGGCCTCCATACAAGATATGGTGAGGTTCATCAACCAAGATTTCCATGTATTAGAAAAGTTGTACAAGACACTCCTCAACATCAGCCAAGGGAAAATTCTTCTCTCTCTATGTGGTACCTTCCAGTTTCTTTATAGTTGGGACACCATTAACATGGGGGTATTAATACTCAAACCTGATCTCCACTCCCATTAAAAATTTCCATCTAGTGATTTTGGACACCGTTGGGAGTAGCCTGCTCAATTAAGGACTTGTGAACGCACTGGAAAGGGTTGGGTTGGTGGACAGCTTCATGTTTCACATGTTCCCCCTTCCCAGGGGTATGGTGATTGATGATGGTACAGGGACCATTCAGGATGAATCATAAATCCTAGCCTCCCAAGGAGGTGTAATGGTGGAAAGGATCAACTTTCAGGTGATTTGAGATCCATACATCCCACATCAGTTCACAAGGAAATTTTAGTGACTATAGTGGTTGACCCATACGTTTTACATAGATGTTCATAATGAGCTCCAATCATCGTTCCTAAGTTAAATATGGTGCATGTTCATGCGTGAGGATGTGAAATGGGGGTATAGGTTTCTTCCACCTACCTCCACCTATGGGATCATCCCTGAATATGCACAGTGCTTAGAAAGCAAATATTCTAGGGAGACGTTGAGGCCCTGGACAACTCGAGTTGATGAAGGAGAGGGCCTATAACTGTGAGGTTGAGTACAATAATCGGTTGGATCACACCATAGATATGGGGTTTTCTTGGTGGTATGAGTTTTGGAAACTTAAAATACAATAATCCCTGGCCTGACACAGGTGGAGTTTGCAAGTAAAAGAGTAGCTATAGGCTCAACACTTCTAGGTAGGCGGTCATGAGATGAAGGAAACCCCTTTTGGATGGTCCCACGTACATTTTTATAAGGTCTGGGGAATCTATTTTTTTCATAAATTCCAATATATGTTATTTTTTCAGGTGATTGGGAGAGTTGGAGGAGCTTTAGACATATCAAAACCCTCTTTAAAATGTATGAACATTTCAATAGACATGGGATATTCCTCGCTAAATTGTGTCATGCCAGGTATGGTTTCTTCATGCCCTGAGATAAGGAGGTGATTTATATAAGATATCTAGAGAATATATTCCACCCTTAGGTAACTTCACATTCTCTAAACACCTGAGTGAATTTTTTATTGGGGATGACATCCTCTTCGGAACTCTCGACCAGTGAGTTGGTTGCTCTCATGCCTCTGTAGGGAGAGTAGGATGAGTCTTGGGGTATAAATTTCTATTTATACTCTCCTATGGAAGGATAACCAGTATTTGAATAGGTAATTACTATTATCTTGTGCAATTTGTAAGAAAACAAACCCCTAATAGTGTTTTGTAACACTTTTTGTGCATTTTTAGGGATCAGTGGTCACGGAAGAGGTGGAGGTTTATGATAAACCATGGGCAGGGGGGAGAGATCCACAACCTTTGATGGGGAGATCATGGGGACCCTATCTAATTTCATTTCCATGAGAAGCCAAAAATCAGTTGAAGTAGTGCCTTCGACTGAGGAAAAGGCCGCTAGGGGGAAACCCTTCCCATGGGGATTTCCGGTAAACCATTCCAAGCTCCTCACTAACATATACTATTCATATAAGCCTTTTTCTCTTTTCAACTCTTTCTCTTATGAATTTCCTTTTTGTGATTGACTGAATAATTCTTAGATTTTAGTTAAAACTATGTTTGGGGCTCCACTTCCAATGTCAATGTCTGAGTCAGAGGTGCTAGAAGTCCCAATGGAGACACTGAGTGATGCTCTACTGGCAACAATGGTTGGGAAGGACAAGGTAGTTAGACTAGCCATGGAGGTTCCACTGGAAGGGAATTTCAAGATTTTTCCCTCAATGAAGGGGGTCAAGATGATTCCCATAATGGGGTTGGATGAAGGTGTTGCAGTGGATGATCCTATCATAGAGGCACCACTAGAGGTGACTATTAGAGTTGAGTCCTCCATCAAGGAGGTGGTGCTCATGCCAGCAATTAGGATGATCGAGGATTTTGTGATGGTTATGCATATCCTGGAGGTTCTGTTGGCTATGGAAGTGGGAATTGAGTCCTCAATAGAGTTGGATAATATCATTCCATAAATAGAGGTAGTTTAGAAGGCTAGGATGGTTGTGTATACCTTGTAGATTCCACATGAGGCAACAAGAGATCCTACCATTAGTGAGGGGGGTTAAGAGGATTCATTCCCCCTGGAGATTGATTTCATCCTACCTAGGGACATTCCTTCTGATGATCCAACCATAGATTTCTTGTTGGAATTTTCTCTATATGATCTTACACCACCCAAATGCTTCAAGTATTCTAGCCAAGATGATGTTGAGGAGAACCAGGTCATTTTTCATAAGGAGTGGAGGTACATGTTGAATTTCATCACCCACGCCCCTATGGATAACCTACCAAACTAGTTGGGATCTCTCCACCATTGGATAGTCAACCTGGAAACCAATGGGGTGGAATTTAGAAACCTCCATTCACTAGCTTGATACTTCCTCATCGAGCGTGTGTGACGAGTGGAAGGATTTAAATATTGCCTAAAAACACATGGCGAAGTGTATCAAGGAATTTCAAGTAGCTGAGGAGGAGATCACCCTTTTACAAGTGTTGGTGCATGGGAAATCAGTTTTGCCTACTTTTTAGGATAATATCATCAGCCACCTGAGGGGGAATTTGGAGGTATTTGAGGCTAAGGTGGTGGAGACAGAATCCCTGGTGGCTGAATGTCGGTCCAAATAGGATTGGATATAGATTAGGGATGAATAAGTCTATCCTAAAGCTGAGGAAGTGGAAGTCAGCTTGGTGGAGCGGTAGCAGACCCTAGAGTCAACTCATCATATATTGGATGAACATGAATGTGTTATCATTAGGTTTGATTCTCAGGGGATCTTGTAAAGGAGAATCTCAAATATGTGGATGACCCTCTAGAACTTTGATAGTTTTTTTAAAATTCTTGAATGCTCGAACATGTTTCTTTCATTTCTACCATCACATTTTATTATATCACTTCAATGGTATGCATGAGTAAACCAATGTCCAATCCCTAAGCTCATGTGAGTCATGATCAATATGAGAAACAAGATACAAAAATGTGATTTCTTATTTATATGAGATATGATACAATCATCAAACACTCGAGGTCCGAATTTGTTGAATGACCATCAGTGTTGTTTGGATGAAGAGGGTCAATGGCTAGTGAATTGTTCACTCTGAATAGTTGGCATTATTTTACAAAGTGTTCTAGTTCACAAATGGGCTAATGTTAGGGGAATTGAATTCTACTTGAAAAATGTGAATGGAGAGCATGAATCATGACACCCAAAATATGAAATATAAGGGAAGTGGTGTGACAAAAGAGGTTAATTATATACCATGTTCTAAACATATAATCCATTATTTTTTTCAAGGATGGGGATAAAAAAATGAGGTTTGACCGCTTACCATGTTAGAAACATGGGACCTGTCTCAAAATGTCATCCAACATTTTTTGGGGTGCCCAGGATGCTAGGTGAGCCAGTGTGGCATGGGACCATGCCATCAAGGGGGACTGTTAATACATTGAGGAGGATGAGGATACAAATATAGGGACAAATGAATAATGGATGTGAAGTGATGGAATGTTTTAATGGATTTAAACCCTCTTGAAAGTACACCATTGTAGATTTGAGCACATTAGTTAGGCATATTGGATTGAAAAATGGTCAAAATCATCTTCCATGTCACGACCCATCCCAGTGGGGCCTGCGCTGTGACTCCCCAAGCCCGCCTTTAATAGGCCAGGGGCTAGTGACTAGCACCGAGTAGGCATATTACTAATCATGGGAGGCATTTCCTTAGTACCTGTACACACGCACACATCTCCAATCCCACAAATGTTGAAGTGTAAAAACATTAAGGAAAAAAATTCATGCATACAACTAAACCCAATCAACAGAGTATGACGGAAGGTAAAGTACTGAAAGTAAACTAGGCCATAATACAAGCCCACCAAAACAAAATTCTGAAAACTGCAAAGTCTAACTTATAAACACAAAAGGTACTAGGACTGCCGCTCGTAGGCGTAGGAACTCCTCGGCCTATAGGGAACTCTGAAAGCTCGGTCCTATCCTGGTCTTCCCTGGACTCTGTCAAAAGGCTTCTCGTCTTCACAAGACACGACACGTGCGGTCAAAACCCGTGCAGGGGTGAGTATAACAATACTCATTAGAGGACCTCGAAAACCACAAAGCATTACACAAAGTAAGGGTACAGTCAGATATGCACAGTATATGTCTACAGAACATACAGCACAAACAATATATACTCAAAACCCAGACTTGCAGTCTAGAGACAAGTAAAACAACTTCATACCCCCAGCTAGGGGTTCAGTTCAAAGATTCCATGAAATGCTCATTTTGAGAGAACACACTCCACGAGCCTTATAGCTCTAATGACATCCGTTTGAGAGGTACTATTCAACAGGAAGTGTCGCAAGAGGTAGTTACACTCACTACAGGAGACAAACTCCTGAGTGAGAATGTTACGGTAGATATATTCACTCATTACGGGAGACACACTCTTGAGTGGGAAAGATCATGATACACATATGAGGATCACTACAAGGGCCATGGCGGATACCACGACTCATCTGGAATTCACCTGCTAGGTAGAGGATCGATGCTCAGTGGAGTTGGTCACATCGATGCTGGACTCTACCTAGGGTCAAGAATGGATAGAGGATCTCGATCTGGGCCTCTCATATGGATGCCTGACTCTATCGCAGAAAGTCCTAATAAAGGGATCATACTCTTATAAAAGGAAACTATTCTTGACCTTCAGGGGAACGAGAAGACGGGGCACTAACCCAAACTAAATATGTCCAAGATTCGGTGAACAAGAGTACTATGACATTTTCCAAGAAGTACACGTTGTGTAGAAAAATTACACGCCATGTTGTCTGGCCCCTGGTACTATGGTGTACACACTGTGTCCGAGTGACTGGGGTTGGCTCTGTGTACACTATCCATGTGCCCGTACACGATCATCAACCCGTGTACTCCAACCTGTGTAATCAGTACACGGGGTGGCCCGCAATACTGGCCTCTCCTGGCCATGTGATGGAGTACATGGTCATGTACTCCATCCCGTGTCTGTGTACCCCCTGGATACACGCTGAGTTCCACGTAGCTGCCTCTGCCATGTTGTGCACGTCATGTCTCCTGAAGCCATGTAGTCCAACCCGTGTCTATGTACTTCCTAAAATACACACCGAGCTTTGGGGAAAGTCTAATAGGCCATATGAGCAGGGTCACACGCCTTTTGATTCCTCTCTGACCCCCAAAACTCTAGCTACTACTGACAGTACTACACTGCGTGTTCTTCGGAAGTACAGGTCGTGTATTCTAGAAATATCCAGAAACACGGACCTCCACCGTCGCGCCTTCTGAGCTACCCCGTTCATCGATTCGGTTATCTGATCACTACAAAACTCCCAGGTTTTGGTTTCCCCGACACCACTAAGCCGCTTCCGGTGTTTTCGGACCTCCGATCAGCTCTAAAACACGTTTTGATCTTCCTGCGTGAAGAAAGATCGAAGCACGGACCTTCCCGATACGGTCTAATTCATCGTCTGATATCATCGTCGCACCTCAGCAAGGTCATTGGGGTGTCGATTTTTTAATTTGGGATCATTGTGTCACATAACGGATGCACAAAAATCCATTGTTCATCGCCCCGTGAAGAACGCGAAGAATGAAGAAAAAAATCCAATAAAACCAATTGAGGAACGAATCTCCGCCGTCGTTTGTCACGACATTGATCCACTCTCATTAGTAGGCTTAAATGAGGCATAATCAAACAACAAAATCAACATGGATAAATTATTCGAATCATCCCGATAAAACACTCTCTCAAGAACGAATGAATCCACGGATCAACTTGTTCGTGGTTGATCTGCGTTCATCGTTTAAAATCAAAAATGGGGAAAATAATTCAAATAACAAACCCCTACATTTAAGTAAGGATCGATTGTTGACGAAAGGGTCTCGATGTCATTGTCGTTGAGATCCTTCAACACCATTGGTGTCGTGATTCACATCTTTGATCTATCGTCATTCATCGCTGAGAATTTACTCCAACACTCCGTGGATTCTCTAGATATTTAATGTCAATCATCACCAATGAGCAAAAATCAATTATCCTAAATAAAAAGGGAATTTTATTTGACATCCCATCACGCTAAGACATTAATGAATCAGAATTGTTGTTTCTAAGTCATTATGACATGACATTAATGACTGAAATAGTTTCCCCATCACCGTGCTGCAGCGGATGTTTCCATAAAAGAAATAAAATAAACTTGCAAATTTATTTTATTTTACATTACTTAAAATATCCGAAAGAATAACTTTTTCCTCGACCTGTGCTGGTTGAGGTTTGGCTCATTCTTAGGTAAAGTTGTCGCCCCGGATGCAATGGTGCCCTCATATTTTTAATCCGAGCATCCATTTGGAAACTTCCACTACCGCGCACCAGTGTCGACTCACATAACATAAAAAAGTTCAAACCACCATTCTAGGCTCACTGGGCCTTGGAATGATGTGTCGTTTTCACTCCCAGTCACAAAATAATTCCATATAATATTTAAAAATAAAAAACAGAAAATATGAGACATTACATTATCCCCACCTTGGGTCTTTACATCCCCGAAAAGCTAAAAAAAATGCTACTCAAAAAGATGTGGGTATTGCACACGGATCTGGGCCTCCCACTCCCACGTGATCTTCTGAAGATTCCCGTATTTCCACCAGATGCGCACCAAGGGAATCGTTCTCCCATGAAGGATCATCTCATATCGATCATTGATATCCACCTAGTTCTCAGCAAAGGTCACTCCATCCTCAATGTTCATCTCTCCCCAGTCGATGACGTGAGATGGATCCTACACGTACCTCCTCATCTAAGACACGTAAAAGACATCATGTACCCGATGCAACTGTGGTGGTAGATCTAGGCAGTATGCTACCTCTCCAACTCTACAAAGTATCTAGAAAGGTCTGATAAACCTTGGAGATAACTTGTCTCCTCGGACAAATATATGTAACCCTCGTTGAGGTGAGACCTGAAGAAAGACGTGGTATCCCTATTCAAAATCCAGAGGTCTCCATCGTCTATCAACATAAGACTTTTGCTGGCTCTGTTCCATCTTCATTCGCTCTTGTATGACCTACAACTTCTCGGTGGTAGCTCACACCAACTCTGGATCCATGAGTGCTGACTCTCTGGGGTTGGTCCAGCAAAGCGGTGACCGGTAGGGTCTCTCATGCAAGGCCTCAAACGGTGTCATACCAATGGTTGATTGGTAGTTATTGTTGTACGAAAACTCCACCAGTGGTAGGTGGTCCTCCCAACTGTGACCAAAGTCCAAGACACATGCTCACAACATATCCTCTAGAACCTAAATGGTCATCTCTGTCTGACCATCTGTTTGGGGATGAAATGTTGTGCTCAAGCGTAGCTGAGTCTCAAAAGCCTCTTGCAATCCCTTCCACAGCTGGGATGTGAAACGTGTGTCTCATTCTAAGACTATTATTAAGTGGACTCGATGAATCCGAACTATATCCTACATGTAGAGGCATCCCAATCTCTCTACGGAACTCTGCTCCCTGATAGCTAGGAAGTGGGCCGACTTGGTGAGTTGGTCAACGATCACCCAGATGGAATCATGCCCCTTGGACGTTCGTGGTAAGCCTATTATGAAGTCCATAGATATTCCATCCCACTTCCACTATGGAACTTCCAGGGGGTGAGTTAATCCCACTGGAACCTGGTTCTCGGCCTTCACCTACTGTCATGTAAGGCATCGAGAAACGAACTCGGCTACTGCCTTCTTCATGCCTGACCACCAGAACTATCGTCAGATATCCTGGTACATCTTTTCAACTCAAGGATATACCTCCAAGTGGGATGTATGAAACTCCCTCAGGACCTCCTCCTGCAACGCCACCAGTACAACAGTGCGTCCTCTGAAAAGAAGTATGTGCTCCCCACCTTGTGAATATCCATCAGGAACATATCTTGTGGATAAATGAGCACATAAATCCACACAGTCGACATCTCCTAGCTATGCCTCCCTAACCCACTGTAAGAGTGGAGGGGTGACAACCATCGACTGTAGGTAGCTTGCATCTTCTCTGTCCACGAAGGACAACTGCAACGTGGCTAACTGCTGTGTCGCCTCACTCAACAGTTGTGAGCTCGACCTTCTACTAAGAGCACCCCCCCCCCACCTTATTCCCCTTATGAGGAGTATATATGATCCTGAAATCATAATCCTGAAGGAACTATAGCCAATGCCTCTGCCTCAGATTCATATCTTTCTACGAAAAGATGTACATGAGGATATTATGGTCAGAGTATACGATAAACCGCTCACCCATAAGGTAGTGTCGCCACATATTCAATGCGAAGACTACCGCATCAAACTCAAGATCATGGGTCGCATAGTTCTGCTCATGTGGCCTAAGCTACCACGAACCATAAGCAATCACTACCTTCCTCTGCATTAGGACATAGCCGAGCCTGGTCCCTAATGTGTCGTAGAAAACTATGTACTCGAAACCCTCCTCTGGAAATCTCAAGACCGGGGCGCTCGTCAAACTCTGTCTCAACTGCTCGAAATCCCACTGGAACTTCTCCATATATACGAAGGTTTTCCCCTTCTTGGTCAAAGATGTCATTGGTGCAGATATCCAGGAGAAGTCAAGAATGAATCTATGGTAATATCCTGCCAATCCAAGGAAGCTCCGCACCACTGTCATGCTCTGAGGTGGCTCCCATGCTAACACAGCCTCCACCTTGGCTGGGTCTATATCTACTTCATCTACTGAGATGACATGTCCCTAAAAGTGGACCTCCTAAATCCAAAACTGGCACTTTGAGAGCTTCCCATAAAGCTGGTGCTCCCGAAGTACGTCTAGAACCATCTGCAGGTGTCTCGCATGCTACTCTTCTGACGCTGAGTACACAAGGATGTCGTCGATGAAGACCACTATGAACCGGTCCAAGTACGGCTGGAAAATCCAGTTAATCAGTCCCATGAACACTATATGGGAGTTCTTCATGCTGAAAGGCATCACCAAGTACTCATAGTGACCATAGCGGCATCCGAAATCTATCTTCGGTATATCCTCCTCCCATACGCGTAACTGGTGATAGCCTGATCAAAGGCCAACCTTTGAGAACCATTGTACCCCTCTCAGCTAATCTAAGAGGTCATAGATTCTTGGGAGTGGATACTTGTTCTTTACTTTCACCTAGTTTAGGTGCCAGTAATCCACGCACAACCTCAGACTCTCATCTTCCTTCTTGGAAAACAAAACTGGGGACGCCCATGGTGAAACGTTGGGTCTCACAAAACCCTTACTCTACAAATCCTCCAATAGCACCCTTATCTCGGGAAGCTCTGAGAGAGCCATCTGATATGCTGATGAGGAAATCAGTTTCATCCCGGGGTGTAAGTTGATGAAGAATTCGATTTCCCGGCGGGAAGGTAATCCTAGTACATCTTCGGGAAAGATGTCTTCATACTCCATTACTAATGCTGGGAACTGGGAGCTTAAAACATACACTTCTCTGAGGGAAAGGCTAACCAACTCATGAGTGATTGGCTGCACCCTCCTATGCATATGATCATTCTGTGCTACCTAGGTTTCCCTTTCTCCAACAAAGGAAAACCTCGTTCCATCACGGCGGAAACACCGCACTCTTTTCCTAAAACAGTCAATCTGGGCATTGACCAAAGATAACCAATCCATACCAAGAATGAAATTGTAAGGCATCGACGCTACCACCATGAGGTTATAACCAAAACTCTCACCTCCAAGGGTAAGATCACACTGCCTGCAATGGTGAGTGATCGTCAAGTCTCCTCCCGTAGGTGTCTCTAAGCATAAGGATCGATTCAACGGTTGTACCAGAATCTCGAGGTTTTTTACAAGACCCATGGCTATGAAGGAATTATTGGGACATGTGTCTATAAGTACATAATCTATGGTATAAAATACATAGATTATATCTCGAATCATCCCTAGATCCCCTGGGTCTTAAGCCTCGACCGCATGCAGTTGTCCCCGTCCTTATCCTCCAGCTCCCTGAGCCTAGTGCGGGCCTCCTGGGGGTGGTGGTAGAAGTAAGTCGAAATGTCTGCCACCATCCGCAGCTCTCCCTGCTCCACTTCCACGTTCGTCGCCTGGTGGGTCTATCTGCTCCACTCTTTGCCTCTGCCTCGGTGGTCCATCCACCACTTCCCTATCAGCAGCTCGACGGGTCGGGAAATCTCTAGCGAGATGTCCCCTACCGTCGCACGCATAGCATCACTTCTCCCTAGGCTGACTGGATCCATCATGAGAGCCCAAGACTGTCTATCCTCCATCCTGGGTCCTCCTATGATGTCTCCCACGTCCAGATCCCTATGTCTGACACTGGCTCCCTGTTTCTGGTGTCTCCACACCTGTCTTCCAACTGCTAACTGTCGTCGGTTGTCTCTGCTCCGCCAAGAATCTCTCGATCGCCAAGTCCCGCTCGAGCACTCCAGCATAAGTCTATATGAATAGAGGCACGACACTAGCTCGGATGTCATGTTTTAGACCTCACTCGAAGGTCCAAGCTCTGAAGTGCGGATCTCTGACCATATCCATCGAGTATCGGGCGAGGTTGTTGAACCTAGATGAATAGTCAGTTACTGTCATACTGCCCTACTGGAGCTGGAGAAGCTCCTGGATGCGTACTGCTCTCATTGTAACTGGAGATAACTCCTCCCTAAAGAGTCACCCAACCTCTGTCCACGAAAGAGTCTCCTCATCATGAGTCTATGTGGTCAGACTCCACCATCTTCCCGTCGAACCCTGGAGAAGGATCACTCCTAGGATCACCATTTGGTCTGCTAGTGTCCTCACTAGACAAAAAACTTTGGTCACCAC
The DNA here is from genome assembly GCA_963277665.1 of Viscum album. Classification (NCBI taxonomy): domain Eukaryota; kingdom Viridiplantae; phylum Streptophyta; class Magnoliopsida; order Santalales; family Viscaceae; genus Viscum; species Viscum album. The sequence goes on along the minus strand of OY728165.1, from coordinate 321,930,414 downwards.
CTCAAGCTAGTTCTCAACCGCCTGAGAATCGGGCTCCCCTCAGATTCTGAGGGGTCTATGTCTCTATAACTCATGAAGAAAGCTAAGCATGTGCTCCTCATTATTCGGTACCACAGGTACCACGGGCTGCTCCACTGGTGGTGGCATAGCAGGTGCACCACCTGGTGGCAACGCCTGGGGGACTGGCCCCTATATTGAAGCCTCGTCATTGAGGGGGTTATCCTCATGATCGCGCTTCTGAATCCTAGTGGGTATGCATCGCAGAGGCATCCTGAAATGAAACAAGATGTACCATGGTCAATGAGTATATCTGTATAGCTGAAACAAAGGATATGGAAAACAAAACCCATTCATATATGATGCATGTACCATTATTTTATTTCCCCGCAACTAGTGACTTCGTGTACCGAGTCGAAAAGAAGGTTATCAGAGTCCTGGTGTATAGATACGTCGGCCGCCGCACCAACACTGGAGTCTCTGGCCTAAAAGCCAAACTCGAAGCACTTAACATTGTTTCCCCAAACCAATATCATAGACTCTTGGTCCTAAGGTAGAACCAACCACCTCTGATACCACTCTGTCACGACCCGTCCCAATGGAGCCCACGCCGTGACTCCCCAATCCCGCCTTCAATAGGCCAGGGGCTGGTGACTAGCACCGAGTAGGCATATTACAAATCATGGGAGGCATTCCCTAAGTACCTGTACAAATACACACATCTCCAAGCCCACAAATGATGAAATGTGAAAACACTAAGGAAAAAAAATGCATGAATACAACTAAACCCAACCAACAGAGTACGACGGAAGGTAAAGTATTGAAAGTACACTGGGTCAGAATACAAGCCCACAAAAACAAAAGTACGAAAACTGGAAAGTCCAAACTGTAAACACAAAAGGTACTAGGACTACCACTCATAGTCGTAGGAATGCCTCAGTCTGTAGGGAATTCAGAAAGCTCAGTCTTGTCCTAGTCTTCCATGGACTCTGTCAAAAGGATGCTCATATGCACAAGACACGACACGTGCGGGCAAAGCCCGTGCAGGGGTGAGTACAACAATACTCAGTAGAGGACCCCAAAAACCACAAAGCAGTACACAAAGTAAAGGTACATTAATATATGCACAGTATATGTCTACAGAACATATAGCACAAACCAGATATACTCAAAACCTAGACCCGTAGTCTAGAGACAAGTCACACAACTGCATACCCCCAGTTAGAGGTTCAGTTCGAAGAGTCCATGAAGCACTCATTCTGGGCGAACACACTCCACGAGTCTTATAGCTCTGATGACGTCCGTCCGAGAAGTATTGTTCATCGGGAAGCATCACAAGCGGTAGTTACACTCATTATGGGAGACACTCTCCTGAGTGAGAATTTTGCGGTAGATAGATGCACTCATTATGGGAGACACACTTCTGAGTGGGAAAGATCACGATACATAGATGAGGATCACTTCCAGTGCCATGGTGGATACCGCGACTCATCTGGAATTCACCTGCTAGGTAGAGGATCGATGCTCGGTGGAGTTGGTCACGTCGATGTCGGACTCTACCTAGGGTCAAGAATGGATAGAGGATCTCGATCTGAGCCTCTTGGATAGATTCCTAACTCTGTCACATATATTCTTGCTGAAGGGATCATACTCCTGTAAAAGGAAACGATGTCTGACCTTCAGGGGAATGAGAATAAGGGGCACTAACCCAAATGAAAGATGTCCAAGATGCGGTTTACAAGAGTACCATGTCGTTTTCCAAGAAGTACACGGTGTGTAGAAAGGTTACACGCCGTGTTTTCTGACCCCGGGTACTGCTCGTGTACAACGGCCCATGTCGTAAGGCTGGTCATGTAGAAAAACTGAGTACACAGTGTGTAGTATGGTGTACATGCCATGTCCGAGTGACTGGGGTTGGCTCCGTGTACGCTATCCATGTGCCCGTACACTGTCATCAACCTGTTTACTCCAACCCCTATCATCAGTACATGGGGTGGCCCGTGTTATTGGCCTCATCTGGCCATGTGATAGAGTCCACAGTCGTGTACTCCATCCCATGTCTGTGTACCCCCTGGATACACGCCGGGTTCCACATAGCCACCTCTTCCATGTTGTACACACCATGTCTCCTGAAGCCGTGTATTCCAACATGTGTCTGTGTACTTCCCAAAATACACACCGAGCTTCGGGGAAAGTGAAACACGTCGTGTGACTAGGGTCACACGCCGTGGGATTCCTCTCTGACCCCTGAAACCCTAGCCTCTTCCGCCAGTACTACATGGAGTGTTCTTCAGAAGTACATGCTGTGTATTCTAGAAATTTCTATAAACATGGACCTATGTCGTTGCACCTTCTGAGATACCATGTTCATCGATCCAGCCATCCAATCGCTACGAAACTCCCAGGTTTTGGTCACCCCGACACCACAAAGCCGCTTTAGGTGTTTTTAGACCTCCGATCGGCTCTAAAAACATGTTTTTATCTTCCTGCGTGAAGAACGCCCGAAGAACAGCCCTTCCTAATATGGTCTAATTCATCATCCTCTATTATAGTCGCACCTCCACAAGGTTTTTGGGGTGTCGATTCTCTAATTTGGGATCGTTGCATTGCAGAACGGATGTGCAACGATCCCTTGCTTGTTGCCCCATGAATAACGCGAAGAACAAAGGAAAAAAATCCAATAAAACCAATTGAGGAATGAAACTCCATTGTCATTCATCACAGTATTGATCCACTCCCATTAGTAGGATTAAATGAGGTAGAATCAAACAATAAAATCAACATGGATCAATTCCCTGAATCATCCCAATAAAACCCTCCCGCAATAATGAACGAATCTACAGATCAACTTTTTCGTGGTTGATCCGCATTCATCATTTAAAATCAAAAACGGGGAAAATAATTAAAATAACAAACCCCTACATTTAAGTAAGGATCGATCATTGACGAAAGGTTCATGCTATCATCATCATCGAGATCCTTCAACTTCATTGGTGTCGCGATTCGCAGCTTCAATCTGTCGTCATTCATCGCTGAGAATTTACTTCAACGCTCCGCAGATTATCCAGAGATTTTTCTCAATCATCACCAACGAGAAAAAATAAATTATCCTAAATAAAAAGGGAAATTTATTTGACATCCCATCATGATATGGAATTAATGAGTCATCGTTTCTATTTCTGAGTCATTATGACATGACATTAATGATTGAAACAGCTGCCCCGTCGATGCGCTGCAGCGGATGTTTTCATAAAAGAAATAAATTAAACTTACGAATTTATTTTATTTTAAATTACTTAAAACATCCGTAAAATTAACTTTTTTCCTCGACCCGTGCCGGTCAAGGTTAGGCTCATTCTTAGGTAAAGTCATAGTCTTGGATGCAACGGTGCCCTCATATTTTTAATCCAGGCATCCGTTTGGAAACTGCCACTACTGCACACCAGTGTCGACTCACTCAACTTAAAAAAAGTTCAAACCACCATTTTGGGCTCACTAGGCCCAAGAATGATGTTCTTTTTCACACCTGGTCTCAAAATAATTCCATATAATATTTAAAAATAATACACATAAAATCCGATACATTACATTCCAGGGGGTGCATCATCTTGGATGTCAAGTGAATAATGAAGAACATGAATTTTTCATTCGGTGATAGGCACCAAAGGAACTGGATTCTTACGAAAGGGCCTAATATGAATTTAATTTCTACGTTTTGTAATGAGGATTATGGAAATGAAATTTAATGTTATCCAATGAGGATGATCAAAACACAATTTATCTTAATATGATGCTGATGATGGAAACACAGTTTAATTTTATATGGTAAGGACGATGGAAAATCAATGTAACTTCATATGGTGAATATAATGGACAGGTAGTTGAATTTCATATGGTAAGGACAATAGATCATGTAGTTTAACATTGTGTGATTGTGATGTTGGAATACTACCCTCCAAGATGAAGTGATGGGGGAGTAGACGGTAGAACAATAGGGGTTCTCCCTAAAGAGTGGATTATGAGTAAAAGGTGTCTTAAAAGACTCCGTACCAAGAAAAAGAATCTAGATAGAGTCATACGCAGTTAAAATTTTTAATAATTTTACCAAGAGGTGAGAATCCCAAATGGATATTTGTAGGGAAGTGGAGTGACAACCCAGTGTTAATTAAGGTCCAAGAAGACCTGGTTCCTCAAAACACATTACCTATGATAGTTCCACAATGTTTAAAGTCATGAAACTTGGACATGGACTAATATTTTAATATCATAGGTGTTGAACCATGGGGCACCTTAAAAGGATATGTGTATCATGGTGTAATAAAAAATTGACATGAAAGTATCCAAGGAGTCCCTACACCACACAACAAAATTTCTAAGAGGATTGGAATATAGTTCAATGTCATTATTCTTAGAATTAATCACTTAGGGTTTGGACCACTGGTAACCCTAGAGTGGTTGGTGTGGCACATAATAGTAGTAACTTTATTTGAAATAAGGGACAAGATATGCCCCACACCATGCGAAACACAAAGGGTAGCTTCAAAATAGTTTAAGGTTTTTATTCTTGGACCTAGACTCCTAGTTTATGGTCATGAAGTTCGGACCATGAACTCTTCGATAATAGTAATAGAGTTCATAACACTTAAAAATAGTTTAAAGACATAATTCTTAGACCCTAAGAAATACATCTCAAAGTAACATGTGGCGTATCAAAGGAAGGTTTCTTGATGTGAAGGGAGGGACTTTGGAGGCTACCAGACAACGTATATACCATTCTTGAGACAACTTTCACACAATTTATGGTCATGATTCTTGGACCATGACTCATAGTTTAAGGTCATGGAGCATGGACCGTAGGACATCATGTCTCGAAGGAACATGAATTACATCGAAGGAAGGTTACCTGATGTGAAAGGAGAGGCTTAGGAGGCCACCTAACACCGCACTGAACATTCCTTAGAAAAATTGCACATGGTTTAAGGTTGTGATTATTAGAACAAAGGGGACCCATGATTCTCAACCACTCCTAAATAAAACCTCCTCTTGACTCCTAATACCATATGATACATGCTCGGAGTGGGAAAAAGGATTGGTATGAAGTTCCCATTGTTCAAAAGATAGAACACAACAAGGGGCAGAAGTGACTGACAAACCCCATGAGGGTGATTACAGATTTCAATAACTAGATAATGAAATGGGAGTAACTGATTAATAGAGAAAAACTATTTACCAAGTTTGAAACATAGGTTCTATACATGTGTTAGTTAAATATGGGAAGAACAAATTTAGGATCAACCGTTGACCAAGTTAGAAACATAGGAGCCACTATTTGTTGTCAGAGATCTTATGAGGCATGATCCCAGGGTCGTAGGTGAGCCAATGTAACTTTATATAATTCCATTAGGGAGACCTTTTATATTGGTTTGATATAAATTATCCATATTATAGAAATTTTAAGTGTTTAAGTAGAATTTGGGAATGTCTTAGAGGATAAATCATATGACCTAGGAGATATTCTAACACATGCTCAAATGTGGTGGATAAACGTGTGGGTAAGTGTGATTCAAGCCTTTCCCAAAGGGAAATACCCTAAGGTGAGTTTACATTAGGGTTGGTCCCAATATAAAATATACATGTGTCACTATGTAACCCATGAGTATGGGAATCAAGCCACATGTAGTTTTAGGACATGGTGTAATAGAAGACTGATGTCGATAGGGGTTATCCTCTCAAGTGAGGGCACTAAATCATCCCATATTATGGTATGAGGAATCCCAAATTCTTATTGGGTAATTAAATAGTTTAACATCATGTATTTATGAAGTTTTAATTTTATATTCATACCATACTTATCATATGTGGAATCCTAGTTTTATATAGGGTGAAATTTCTAGTCATACCATACTTATTGTATAGGGAATCTCCATTTTATATGGGGTAAGTTTTTATCAACATCTTGTACATATCATATGAGTCATCCTACATTCATTTCATAGGGTAAGGCTACAGTTTAACATCATGTAATGAGGATGTTGGGCTTTATAGTTTAATTTTGTACAACTCATACTAGGGCTGCTACTAGTTTAAAGTCATAGAGCTCAGACTATAGGGACGGTTGTTTGTTTAAGGTCAAGTATATTTGACCAAAAGTGGGAAAGTGTGTTAAAAGGGTATTGTGTGTCATGAAATAGTGATTAACCAACATAAAGGAGGAAAAATATACCCTTCTCTTCACAACATGTGATAGAAAGTTCCCCGAGTTGACCCCATTGTACTAGGGAATATAAGAACATGTAATGAGATGATGTGAGGGTTAGGCCTAGGATGAATTATAAGGGTGTCACTACGTATGTGAATGGGAATAAAAATGCACGTAGTTTTGGGAAATGGAATTATAGAAGAACAACACTAAAAGGGTCCACCCTCTCATATGTGGATATTCAATATTTTTATACTAAGATATGAGGAGTCCTAAATTTATAAGGGGTAAGGCTATAGTTTAACATCGTGTGTTGAGGAAAATGGTTTTTTTTCATCCTATATTTTTTATATGGGGCATCCTAGTTTTTTATGGGGTAAATAATCACACATTAAGAGGAATCCTAGTTTTATATGGGGTATATTATCCCATATTAAGAGGCATAATGATTTTATATGGGGTAAGGATACCGTTTAACATCGTGTGATGAGGATGTTTGAGGGACTTATGCATCAAGATTCTCATTATTTTATTCCTTATATCGGGTCATGAGGGAATCTTAGACCACTGACATATCGAGGAAAATGAATGGGTATGATACCTAAAAAGGAATCCCATGGGACCATTTTGGGTGATAGAACTATAGGTAACATATGTTTTTGCAATAAATTTTTAGTTTGGAATAGAGACAGAAGGTCTAAGAATCAATATGTATCACATGAAGAATAGAATCAATCCAAATGTAGTTATGGAAATGGGTGGAGGAATAGAATTTATGAAATTCCATATATGATGAAAACTATAGGAATGAGGGATGAATTTATATATTTTAAGGTCATAATACTTAGACCAGGGGGGTTAGAGGATGTTCATGCAGTACATGTTATGAAAGAATTTAAGGAGATCTTACACCACATGAACTGATCCTAAAGCTGGTTTCACATAGTTCAAGGTCTTGATGCTTAGACCATGGAAAACAGTTCAAAGTCATGATGCATGGACTATGAAAAACATTTTTTTTTGAGGTAATTTTTTTGGAATGAGATAGGTAAAACTCAACATGAAAGGATCCAAAGAGGATTGTGTACCAAATTCACACCTTGAGATGAACTACATGAAATTTAAGTTCATAATGTTGGGACTGTAAATGGGGACAAGGGGATGAAGGGTTGATGAATTTGTTCCTGGGCCTAGAGATGGGAGGTTTAGGAATCATTGTGTATCCCATTAGGATGGGAATCAATCCACATATAGTTCTGAAAAGCAGTGTGGTAGATGACCAACACCGAAAGTGGGGAAATCCTCTCTAATGAAGGAATACCATGTTTATAACACAGGGTATGGCTATAGTTTAGCATTTTTTGATGAGTATATTGGTTTTGATTCATCTCATATCATATAAGGTATCCCGATTTTAGATGGGGTAAGGTTTTTACCATATCATACTTATCATATTAGGCATCCTGATTGTTTACAAGGTAAGAATTTTTGGATCACCCCATACTTTTCACATGAGCCATCCCACTTTTATATAGGGAAAGATCTCAATATAACATCATGCACTGAGGACATTAGGCTTTGCAGTTTAAATTCATATAACTCATATTATAGGGATTGTAAATAGTTTATGGTCATAATGTGTGGACTGATTGCAAACATTTTAAGGTTGTACTTCTTGGACCATGGGGTTTCTATTAGTCTAGGGTGGTAGAGGTCAGACCACTTTAAAATAGTTTAAGGTCATAATTCTTGGACTCTTTCAATAATATTTAGAGGTGTTTCATAGATCATTTGAAAATAGTTCAAGTTTGTAATTCATGGACCATTGTAAATAGTTTAAGGTCGTGTTTCATAAATCCTTGCAAACAGTTTAAGTTCATTTATCATGGACCCTTTACATATAGTTTAAGTTCATACTATATAGACTTTGGGGATCCTTACACAAAGTAATACTTGAGAAACTTAGTGTTGGTATGAGTCGTGTTACGCTCTCTATCCATGGTGATAAAAGATTATACTTTAATTGAATGGACTTTATGGGTGATGTAAGGTCCTTCCCACTTGAGATCAATATTTGGTGTATTTTTTTGAATCATTAACATTATGATATTTAGAACCATGTTACCCTATAAGAATGAGAAGATATAAACCTTATTTTTGAACTCTCTCACTATCCTATTCCAGTGACTCTCTATATTGTGCAAGGCTTGTAGCCTATTTTACTTGAGGGATTACAAATCATCTAGATAGAATTATTCCATTATTTATGGTGTTTTTTTGTTATAAATAGTTGTTTAGAGTGAAGAAAGTTGCACCTCAATGGGCAGGACTACGATTGTTCCATATACCAGGGAGTATAGGGTCACCTTGGAGGAGTTCTGAGTTATCACCCAATAGGACTAGAGGGTTTTGGGGAGATTTTCTGGACAACTCCTTTTATTCTAGCCCACCATCTTCTACAGGATGTAATAGTTTCTTTTTGAATTCCTCAATCTTTCCATTTGCTTTCTCATGGTAGCAAGAAGTATGGTTGTATATGATGTTGTACTTATCATGAAATTTCTTTAGTTCGGCAGCTTGAAAGTTGATGAAATTGTCTGTGAGAATGGAATGAGGAACATAAAATAAATAGAGTATATGGGAGATCATGAAATCAATCATACACCAGGATTTGATTTCCTTGAGGGGAATCACTGCTGCCTACTTGGAGAAGAATTCTATTGCATTCAAAATGAACCTAAACTGGCCAGCTGTCACTAGAAAGTATGGCCCCACAACATCGAGTCCCCATAATACAAAGGTCTAAGAATACTTATTGGTGTGAAGAATCTCCAGTGATTGATGAACAATGTTTACATGGATATTAAACTCATGAAACCTCTTTTATAACTTGATGTGGTCATGGTCCGTGGTGTTCTCGATGTATCCCAAACTCTGAATTTGGTGAGAGAGCTTTAATCCCGATTGATGGGAACCATAGGACCCATTATGGACCTCTTGTATAACCTGAGTTATCTCATATACTTGAATTAAATAGGGTATAATTATATAAAACCCATGCATTTAGAGAGTTTTCTCTAGGTTAGGCCTACTATGGAGGGTAAACTGTGTTATGCACTAATGGATTCACTCGCACTCGACTCGGTCTGATGGAAGAATTACATGCTGGAGATACTCAACAAAGGGAGTGGTCCAATATACTAATAGCTCATGAACTTTAAATCATTGGAGGATATGGGAGCTCTTGATATCGATCACAGGCTAGGATTTCACTTCCTTGAGAGGAATCACTTCTGCCTACTTGGAGAAGAGGTATGTTTCCATTAGAATGAACCTAAACTGGTGAGCTATCACTATCAAGTATGTCCCCAAAACATCAAGTACTGATACTATAAATGTCTATGAATACTTATTGAAGTGAAGAATCTCCAACAATTTATGCATAATTTTTTCATGGATATGAAACACATTAAATCTCTTGGATAACTCTATGCATTCATGGGCCATGGTGTTCATGATGTATCTCAAACTCTGAATCTGGTGAGAGAGATTTAATCTTGATTGATGGCCACCACAGGACTCAACATGGACCTCCTTTATAACCTAAGTTATATCATCTCCTTGAATAAAATGGAGGATAATTCTATAAAACTCATGCATGTAGATGGTTTTCTCTAGGTTAGGCCCACTCTAGAGGGTAAACTTTTCTATGCACCGATAGATTCTCTCACACTTGGCTCAATTTGATGGGAGAACTCCATGTAGTAGATACTCAACAAAGGGATTGGTACAATATACCAAGAGCTCATGAACTTCAAATAAGTTTAAGATATGGGAGCTCATGAACTCGATCACAGACCGGGATTTGAATTCTTTGAGAGGAATCACTTACGCCTACTTGGAGAAGAAGTTTGTTGTGGTTAGAATGAATCTGCACTGGTGGGCTATCACTAGTGAGTATGGCCACCACAACATTGATTCCTCATACTGCGATGGTGTAAGAATACTTTTTGGTGTGGAGAAGACCTGGTGATCGATTCATAAAGTTGGAATGGATATGAAACTCATGGAACCTCTTAGTGAACTCGATGCGGTCATGGGACATGGTTTTCTTGATGTATCCCAAACTCTGAAACAGGTGAGAGGGCTTCAATCCTGATTGATGGGCACCATAGGACCCAGAATGGACCTCTTGTATAACATGAGGTATCTCATATCCTTGAATGAAATAGAAGATAATTCCATAAAACCCACGCATGTAGAGGGTTTTCTCTAGGTTATTCCCACTCTAGAGGGTAAATTGTGCTACACACCAATGGATTCACTCATACTCGGCTAATTATAATGGGAGAATGCTATATAGAAGATACTCAACAAAGGGAGTGGTCCAATAGGGTGTTTCTTCAGTAATGGGGGCCTAAGGGTCATGTAATAGAAGTGTTGATATCCATTTGGTTTAACTATCGGTTTCAATCAGTCAAAGTAATAGAGGCTATGACACTCGGATGTGTCACATGAATAATTAGGTAATCCGATTCAGGTTCTATAAGGGAATAGGATAGAATTTATAAGTCATTAGTTTGACCATTACATAACCAAAGAACATGTATCACCTCTGGATATGAATGAAACAAGGCTATCAACTGATAGGTACATTCTAGTAGGAGCACAAGATCTTTCTTTCTGATGACGTAGTCACACTTGAGCTGCTTGATGACTAGCTTAGAGTATCCCTTTATGTGTAAATGGTGGACATCAATATAGAGGTCCATATTAAGACTAGTAATAAGGGCCTGAAACTCTACCTTATTTATGGTCCAAACATCATATAATAAGAAATAGTATAAAAAATAAAACCTCTATCAGAGTGATGAAGAAAATTCTCGGGACTACCCTATTAAGCATAGGGTCCTTGATCCTTCTACTATCCCTACTTTAAGAGGCACCATAAAAATTCATCTTCCAACATGGAAAAACCTAATCTACTAAAAGTATTTCTTAATCTAGAAAATAAACATAAAAGGGATGTTCTTCAGGGATCAGGTGGGAAACCAGAAAATGTACCAATTTTTGGACTTTAAAGTCCTTCTATGGAGAAACAATATGTAGAACTACTAGAGGAACACAACCCAATGTGTCAACTTCCCCCATTTTCATGGGGAAATTGAGGATATACTTAATTGGGTCCAATCATGACACCAACTATATCTCATGAGGTTTTATAAAATACTACAAATTCTGCAGTATGAAAACCAGTATGAGGTAGGTCCTTCCAATGGGGGAGTATATGGTCTCCATGTTGAGGAACATGATACTGAGATAGTATAAACTATCTTCTCTACCCTTATTGTTTTTATGGTCTATAAGGGTGTCTAGGGACCATTTTAGGGTGATCACATAGAGGACCAAAGGCTTTCCTGAAATATGTAGCATCAAAATGGGAGGATGTAGAATATATTGTTGTATATCCTCGAATGAGTCATGGAACTCTTCATCACACTTGTAAGAAGTTTCTTTTATTTATGGGTCTTTAAAAGGGATTAAACTTTACAGCTATATTCATAACAAATCAGAACATGTAGGGTAAGTGGCCTTGATGGACCTGCAACTCCCAGAAGTTTCTCAGGGGAGAAATTTGATTGATTTCATTGATCTTCTCTAGGTCAATATCGATGACTTTGTACCTTCCAAAGAACCAAGATACTTTCCAGAGGTCACCCTGAATGTTCACTTCAATGGGTTCATCATCAAGTGCTAAGAATAAAGGAATCCAAACACTTTATCAAAATCCTAGAGATGGTCTTAGTGCTGGTGATATTTTACCACCATGTCATCTATGTAGCATTCCACCAATGTCTTAATAATTGTATTAAAGATATAATTCATGGACCACTAATAATTGGATCCATTATTTTTCAAGACAAAGGTAATCACTTGATAGCATAAGGTCCCTTAGGGTGCCCTGAATGTGGTGGAATACTCATCATTGGTGGACATCCATATCTAATTGTACCTAGAGTTTCCATCCATGAAAGATCGGTCTTGTAACCCTATTATATAATTGATCAACATATTTATCACTAGAAGGGGAAAATAATCCTTCAAAAAATAATTCTTGAGGTCCTGAAATTGATACAAACTTATATATAAACATAGATATTCCCATTCTTCTTCCTGAATGGGATGATATTGGCTAGCCATATGGGGTACTAGACTTCCCTAATGATGATGGATTTGATAATACTATCATCTTTGGCCTCAACCATAGCATTTTGAGGGGGTGCATCTTTTCAGGGGGGTTTTTGAAGCTGTGATGACCTATAGGGAGTCCAAGATGGCGAATAGAAACCTAAGAGTCCATACTAAGAATCTATTTATATCACTAAGAGAACACATCCTGATGTTATTTCAGAATGGCCTCATATTATTTCTAATCCTATAGAGACATGGACATACTGATCAAAGTCATCCTTATATATTCCTCAGAACCAAGGTTCACTTTAGTTAACTCGCCAATGGTGGTGTATACACCCCCTTCAAATGCAAGAGGGGTGTCTTAAAAATCCTCTTCATGGTCGGAGTTAGAAGAATCAATGGAAGGATGAGGCTCTTCCAGGCTAGCTGACATAGGGGAAGCATTGGTGCCTACTTTTTTAGACATAGAATCCTCACTAAGGGGTTATTTTTTCACTGAAATTGTAGTGACAATAGTTATTGAGATAGTTTCATCTGTCCCTTGATTGAAAGGTCCATTCTTGTTGTTAAAGAAATGGAAGTGATTTAGCTTCTGTTAATTGATCCCATCTTTGTGGAACATGTGGTAATGTCATGGATTGGTGGTCATGGGGAGAACCTCTAGTACCTCACTAGGGTAGGTTATTATGGTATCGCCTAGGCCTTTCTAGTGAAGGATTATGAGGTAATCTACAAGTGATCCTTATTCTTCAATATATAAAAAAACTTTTTATTAGATAAAATGAGACTTCCTCCTAGGTTTAGAGTTTTGGACTCCAACAAATGAATCTAGAGAATGAATTCATCATTAAATTATTCCTATAGATTTAATTAAGTGTTCATTAGATAATTAAGAGTGTTTTTGTGCTCAACCCCATCGATCTGAACCCACTTCCCTTCTCTATTATAATATTTTTCATCTAGATATTGGTCTTTATAGGATTCAAAGGGGGATGAATCACCCTATAGTACCCCCACTCAGACATTGAGGGAGTACAAGAGGCACTGGTGATATGAATAGGGTACCCCCTCATGTAATTAAATCCATGTCCTACCAAGAAACTAATTATAGGTGGTATCCTATGAGACTGCCATAAATTCAGTGCTTGATATCAAGACACAGAATTATGTCTTAAGTTGAACCTTGTTACATAGTATCTGATCACTCTTATCATAACCATGAATCTTTAAGTTAGAGTCAATTAGATTTTCTATTGTTAGTCTATATTTGTAGATATTCTGGGTCAATATGAGATTGATCCTAGAACAAGTATCCACCATATAGCAACAGATCTATATTTCGTTAAACTATTTGTTGATATATAGTGTACATATATGTCCCTTCATAGATATTCCCTTTTCTTCCTTGGAAAATGATATGATGGCTCGACACACCTCTTACTCGGCTCCCCCTTCATAGTAGGCCTTGATGGAAACTATCTCAGCTTCAAACTAGAGAGGGATTTTCATAGATTCTACAAAATCCTTTCACATTTCTTCCAAAAAGTGCAGATCCTTGAGTATCACAATCCTCATGGGAATGTGAGTGAGTTGATTCAACACATCATACTTCTATACCATGGGAATATTATAGATTTGGGTTGGTCGTTATTTAGTAGGGGCATGGCTGATGTTGCTGGATGAAACATTGCAGTCTGACTATTGTTAGAAATTTTCTTCTACTGACTAACTGGCCTGCTCTGAACAATTATTGTCTAACTTCCAGTTGCCTGGTTTCGGACCCCATCTAGACGTATCTGATCACAGCATGGTCACGGGTGAGTTGCATGGTCAAATTACACTTTCTTCTATAGAACCATACCTAACGGAGTAGACTGAGAGGATAGTGCCTTCTGATCTCCACACAAAACCAGTTTCCCGGTATCAGTAGCATGAATGGACTGGTTATCCTGAGAATTATGAAGGCTTATATATCCTCAATATTTCCTTCAATGGCATCGAACGGAGGCACTTTATGAGTTTACATGGTATTCCTCATTATTGGCATCATGAAGATGTATACCATATCATTGTCATTCACATTGAAATACTCATATTACTCATCCTTGGAATGGTCTTATATGGGATGCACTCTGGTTGAATATCTTAACCCAAGAGGCAAGATGTCTCTAAGAGAATGAGATGGATTTAGCATTGAAAGGGGACTCTGATTTCTATTGAGTCATCAGTGCCTATTCTTCTGAGTCTTGGCTGGTTGTGACTCAAGTGTGGAGGCACTTTTCAGAGGAGTCATGAAAACCATTGTAGTTTTGAGATTTACCAATCAAGCACTACTACAAATACGGCTTTTTTCAGTGCTAAAAATGGCCTTTAACAACGCTAGAAAAGTGCTATTAATGTCGTCAAATATAAAGGGGGTCCCCTTTATCAGCGCTCCAAAAAGCGCTGATAAACACCCCTTTTATGAGCGCTTTTTTAAAAGTGCTGATAAAAGTTAAAAAAATTAAAAAAAATTAAAAAAAATTTCCAATCAGGGGGGATATTATAGCGCTTGAGCCCCCCTTTTACAGTGCTTTTCCTCCCCCCTCTAGCACCCGCACACACCCTTCCATCCTTTATCAGCGCTAGCCCTATATTCACCCATGCGCGCACGTCCTTTCCTCTACCCGGATTTGATCTCAAGACCTCCCCCCTGCGCACCTGAATCCTTTTCCACTCCCCTATATTTATTTGTTCTCCTATTAGTGATATATCTATTTATTTATATATTTATTTATTTATATTTATTCATATAGTAAGATATATTTATATTAATATATATATATAGTTATATTAATATAAATATATAGTTATATTAATATAAATATATAGTTATATTAATATAAATATATAGTTATATTAATATAAATATATAGTTATATTAATATTTATATATATATATATATTTGTAGTGATATTAATATATATATTTATAGTTATATTAATATATATATATATATAGTTAGATTAATATATAGGTATATAAATATTCATATATTTTTATTTTAAATAAAATGGATATTATTTATTATTTAGATAAAGATAATATATTTTATATGTAAATATATTTTATTATTTATATTTATAATTAAATTTTTATGTGTGAATATATAAAAAAATATGTATATATTGTTATATATTTGATTATAAATAGCAGTGCAGTATAAAAAACTATAAAATTTCAAAGACATAACATCAATATGAATGTAATACCTTGGAATAAATTTAGTCCCCACCAAAAATAGCCAATAATACCCCCTTAAACGAGGCTGAAAATCCACAAAATGTTAAAAAAATCGGGGTACCCCGACTAAAAACTCAGTTTTGGAGGCCTTATGAGACTTTTTTGGCCTCTAAAAAACCTTGATCAGGGTCCTCCCATGTCATAATGAAGTAGATCTTGTCGCAGGATTCGATTTGATATGAGGTAGATCTCAAACGGACACCCGGATCAAAAGTTATGGTCGTTTGAAGTTCGAGTTGCGTTTTCAACATATTTTGGATCTTTTTTTAATTTTTTTAATTTTTTAATCTTGAAATTGTTATTAAATTACTATTACTCCATAATAATTATCAAATTATTAATTAAAAATATTTCTTTAATTTTTTTATAAGCCATTTTCACTAAATATCTTATATATTAAGTGTAACTCAATATTTATACTTATCTAATATATATTTAAAATTATATTTAAAAAATATATATTATATTTATATCAATATAACTATATCTATATATTTAAATATTAATATATTTTTTTAATGAATTTTTTTTGGAAGTAGACCCTTTATCAGTGATTTTAAAAAAAGCGCTGATAAAGACCCCCCTTTATCAGCGCTAACGAAAAAGTACTGATAAAGGGGGGTACCTTTAACAGTGCTAAAAAAAGTGTTGTTAAAGGGGGTACCTCTATCAGCGCTAAAAAAACACTGATAAAGGGGTATGTTTATCAGCGCTTTTTTTTAGCGCTGATAAAGGTACCCCCCCCCCTTATCAGTGCTTTTTCGCTAGCACTGATAAAAGTGTGGCACTGGCCTTTCCCAGTTTTGTGGTAGTGAAGCAAAAAAAATACCATGAACACGATACACAACCTTGCGGTCTAACCAATCCTCATATTTCTATGTTCCTCGTCTGGGATCTTACTACTATTCGCCAACGCCTTCACTGTCATTGTCGAGGTCTGTAGAGACATGGGTCACCTATTTCTAACCATCACCCAGCATGACTAGTCAATAATACAATTTTTCTTGGATCTAATATTTAAACACAAATCATTCCTTTATGGTGTGTTTGAGGACCCTATAGTATGATAAATGGTCAGCAAATGAAGTTATTCTAGACTCATGGGGCCTCTTGAACTCTAGAAGTTTAAAAATTCTCTTCTCTAGATAACATATGATGTATACCAGGACATATGAATCCCTAATGTAAAATGTTTGGTTTCTTATTTATAGGAAAGGAAATCTGGGATCTTTTTCTTGATAGGGGTTGTAAATGCATTCTCTTGTCAAGCCAATTATTCATGGTGAGGAGGTACCTAAAAGGGATATAGCAGGAGAGGATTCTTCTGATAGGGATACACTAAAAAAGGATCTTTTAGAAAAGGATTCATTAGGTTCACCATACCAGGAAGCTCTACATACATTGTTTTTGTAGTCTCTTATTTTGTTTGTCTTCTCGCATGAGTTGGAAGAGGAAACAAGTGTCACTATTGTCTAGTCTGCTATAATGCATCTTTGAGATGCTTATCTTCTTTTCATAACTCCTAGAATACACCTAGGAATTTTTGGGTGATAATGGTAGGGAAAAAATCAATCTTAACATTCAATATGCACATTGTTAGCAGCTCTTCCTAGGATAGTAGCATGTGGAGTGAATATGTGAGTCATTTACACCAGGTGACAAAATTTTCAGCTCACTCACCAGGCATCTTGTTCCGCTTTAAGAGGTTGGAAATACTTATCTTGAACATGGTGGAGATGAAATGATAGAGTAAATTTCATTAAAGTTCCTCCCATCCAGTAATGGGCCCTAAAGGTATCCTGTTGTACCAGATAAATGTGGGACCTTCCAATGTATAGATGAAACATTAGATCTTGGTGGCCTCCTATTATTATGGGGTTTACAACGTAGGTCCAAACCTTGATTTAAATTGATCCAAGTTCTAAAATGGGTCACCCATCCCATTGAACTGGGTAAATGTGGTGTTTAAAAACTCCAATTGTGCTTGGAAACTATCCACCCATACCTGTTATGGCATTTCATGATGAAGAATTACCACCTTCCATGTTTCCAAGGCCTCAAGGTGAATGGTGAGAGTAGATATCAAATCATCCTAGTGAGGATCTCTAGACACTAGTGAATTAAAAGGCTCATCAAATTAGGGAGTGGTCTCATCTACTTGAGGAGAATCACATATTGGATCCCAAGGATGATAATCACACTGCTCGGGTGGGATCGGCGACTCATACCTATATTGTTTTCCAAATCCCATAATGTCTACTTTGACTGTCTATGCACCACCAAGATTGAATGAGTATGGTTCACCAAGGAGGACTAGGATCTCCTCTGGAGGGGATATGGGGTCCTTTAATACATTGTTTTAATTTGGGTGTCGCTTAGAAATGAGGTCAGTGGTGAACCATTTATATTCCTGGAGCTATAAGAAAAAGGTAGCTACCATGGGTTCCATCTCTACTTTTAGTGCATCCTCAAATGAGTCAGATAGTTCAAAATAACCCTTTTCTTTGTTGATGTTTTGACAGGGTGGATGAAATTAATCATTTGATGGATCTTTAAGTCTATGTTCTTGCCTCTACTAACAAGTGAGGAAACCTTCCAGAGGGTCTTCCTGGTACCGTGTGAGCCCTTGAGGTGGATTATCACGCTCGTGCCCTGCATCAGTGTCCTTGTTCCTATGATCCTATGTAAGTTCAATGATTACCATATTCACTATAGAGTTAACTGGAAGGGAAATTTTATCATCAATGGGTATGATAGATTTTCGAGGGATATGGATGAAATGGAGAGCAGCATATTGTCCCTAGCCTTTGATATGTATGTGTATAGAGTTTCATTCCATAACATGATGAAGCATTGTGAGGCTCTTGATGCAATTATGTTGGAGGTTCTAGTGGTAGTTGTATGAATTAGGTCGCTGACCCACTAGGAGATATGCGATCTCAACCCTCCTGCAATATTGTTTGATGGAATTGAGGTGCTCTTGGATCCATAGGTAAGTCAACTGCCAACCATAGAGGTGATGATACGTAACATAGATGATATAGATGAAACACATAACCCGATCCTTAGTAACGAACTCTGGGATGGAAAAGTCTAGAGTTTGGGATGACAAAGAACCACTGATAGTTGGTTGGAAGACAAATACTCCTACAGGCCCTCTTCTTTAGAGGAATGGTCTTAATCTTAGTCGGCCCAAACCCTGATCGGTGCTGGTTGAGACATGGGTGGTGGCACCAATGTAGATCTTCTCAATATATTCTTTATTATAATATAGAGTGATGCATGGTTCAAATGAATGATACATATTGGGATGTCTCTTGGAGGCAGGTTCAGTTTCAAGACTATATCCATGTAGGATGGGGTGTTCACCACTGCTTCATGAGAGAGGGAGGAAGCATCCGTCTATATCTAAGAGGAATTCTCACCATCTGAATGTGTCAACCTAGAACATGAAATCTCTAAAATTTATTATATTGAGGTGGAGAGGAGGTAAAATGTTTGTGATGGAGATGGATTCATTGTGATCCCCTAGAATGGAACCATAATGTCTTCCACTCATAATTACCTATGGAGGGTATCCAGTGGAACTCAGATTATGGGGTCATGAATCTCAATAATCGAGCATCTACCCTAAACTTCAACATTTGGGGTGAAGGCTCCATCATCGATTTGTTTGTCACCTCAGAAATTAAGGTTTTGATGGTGACATGACGCTTCCTATGGTTCTACCTCTAACAGTGGGTGTTTTCCCTTCTTCACTATGATGGTTTTTCAGGGTAGGGTATAAATTAAACATGGTGAGGACCTCCATGTTGATTGGTTCTGGAGGGGGGAGGACCTGTGATTTGGTTTATTGAGAGCATGGGGAGGACCTTCATGCTGGTTGATGGTGGTGAAGAGAGGACCTATGTACTAATTATTGATGGACCAAGGAGGACCTTAGCTTTTGTTTATAGTGACATGGGGTGGAACTCTGTGTTGACCAGTGGGGACATGGGATGGACCTCTATGTGGATTGTTGATAGAGTAGGGAGGGCCTCCACTCTAGTTTGTGAAAGAATGGGGAGGACCTCCACACTGACTAGTGGTGGTGTGGGGAGGACCTTCGCACAGACTCTCCTCATTATGGGATGGACCATAACAGTTGTATAGGGTTTCAAAAACTAAGAGAGTCAACCCATCCTACCTGTGAGGTGGCTAGTGTCACAATCCCAATCAGGAAGAGACATATCCTTGTTCACATTTTACAAATTTCTGGAAGAATATGTCAATGGTGAAAGGGGTCACAAAAACTGTAGAATATGTCCCTTTTAAGGAAATGTCCTTGTCCTACCACCAATGTTGGTGCCAGGTATCTTAGGCCAAAGCAAGAATACTGGGGATAAAATTAACCCATTCATTGGCATGTGACACTAACTAGTGTTGGTGTTGACAAGGCCTAGTGGGATCCCCTTAGGTGGATCCTAGGAAGTATCCACTATGAACATGACTCAAACATCCCCAAACTCCTCGGTGTAGGGGAGTGATTTGTTAGGGAACTCTAGGAAAAGACTCCTAAAAGCTTCATCATTGGAACGGGTGTTGATGTACCCCTTCACATCCCTCGGTGATGTTGACAAGGTGATAATGACTTCAGGTCATGGAATGTCATATCCCTTATGAGAATGACCCCATATTACTCATATTGGTTCACTAGGGTGTCAATCACCCTCATCTAGATGATCTCAGAGTGTGATATAGTGAATGGGGTCCCAGTAGTCTAAGGCAAGGTGAAAGTTGTCATAGAGGTGTATCGGTGTAGGAAATCTACATCAATAATTCTCCTATCACTATGCCTATAAGAGCTAGGTTTTAAAATTCCTATAGCTTGAGTCATGTAAGGTGTATGGATTCAATATTCAATAGGGTTATAATAAATGTGATTCCTAATTCCCCAACATCATCCACTCCTCCTGAAGAATGGAAGGATTCGTGTTGACTATGTTGTAGACTGAGGATTCCCAATATTAACTACCATAATCCAAATGTGAGATTCATGCTTGGACCACTGTTTTCTTGGTGGGACCTGGAACCAAATGTATGAATTCTGGGGCATGTGAATCCATTGATACCCTAAATGCTTCTAGTTCCCATAGTTGAGGAGAAAATATTCACATTGGGTTCACCATTTATGTTGGTGAATCCCTACACCAACAATATCTCAGTCCAATCTCAAATCTGATTATATATGATATTACTAGTCCTCGTGGTTGAAGGAGAAGAGATTCACTTTGGGTTCAGCATTTATTTTTCTGACGCTTTCATCGGGGTTGCAGCGCCATCCCTCCATCTAGTAGTCGATACACTACTTTCCTGTGGACCTACATTCCCACATCTAATGTCGGACAGCTTTCATCGCTTTTATCAGTGATGTCTTCTCAATGATTGAAATGGGATGATGGTATATCAGTTCCTCCTTTAATTTATTTCAACTTGGAGTTGTTTTCCTAGTCTGGTTCTGTCTCATAGATCAATTCATGTTCATGGAACTCATTCTCATTTCCATATTAATGTGGATGTTGGTTAATTACGCTTATTCTATCTCTACAGGGAATAAAACTTCATTCAGGAGATTAGTCACATTGGACACATCTGGAAATATCTAGACATTTGTCATATTAGGTACCATTAAATTATTCCTCTTTTGGAGGTAATATAATGTGTGAGGAATCTTAGACACGCAACCCAAAGCATTTCCTATCGACCATTAGTTAATTTACACTAGGTGAATAAGTCTTCTAAGGATATTTACCTCAGGCATCCCATGTTTATTTCATGGGGTAGGTATTCTGGATCAAGGCATGAGTTTAGAATCTTGTGGAAATAGGAACATGGCTAATGTCTTGTGGCATAGGTTTAACATCTTGCAAGGATGGGATGGGTAATGGGATAATGTCTTGCAGGGACAGGTTGGGTGTAAGATTAACATCTTGTAGGGATATGATGGGAACATCCTATTGAAATGGATTGAGGGGGTGTGTCCCTAGGGGGGATGATTTCACACTCAGATGATGGATCAGAACTTCATATTGAGATAGATAAAGGTGTGAGTTTAATATCTTGTAGAGACATATCAGAGCATCTTATTGAGATGGATCAATGGATTGTATCCCTAGGAGGTAATATTTCACACTAGGATTATAGATCAAAACTTCCTGTTGATATGAATAGAGGCACATGTTTAATGTATTTTAGAGATGGATCAAAATATCCTATTGAGATGAATCAATGGGTTGTGTCCCTAAGATAGAATATTTTACTCCAAAACTATGGATTAGAATGTCCTATTAAGATGGATTGAGGAACTAGTTTGATGCCTTGTGGAGATGGATTAGAACTTCCAATTGAGATAGATTAATGGGGTGTGTCTCTAGGAGGTAATATCTCACATAGAAATGATTATATTTGGGAATAAACCTTAGGGCGGCATCCAACATACCTGCCTTTAGAGAAAAGTATCAAAACCCATGTAGTTTTTTGTCGTAGTTTATGTTTGTGTGATAGGACCAATCCATGTAGTTTAACAACATGAAGTAAGGATGGTCACATCACAAAAGGAGCGTCGATAAGTAATGGTATAGGGCTTATGCATGGAAGCTTCTATAACACCCCGAGTCTTTATAATATTTTCATTTCTAAGTAAAATTAATTTTTTCCAACTATATTTTTACACAACACCTAGAATAATGAGTAGTCTTGCATGACGTGCAAGTCCCAGTTTTACCAAACAAGGATATATTAATAAAATATTATTATTTAATATAATATATTACCTAGCCAATAAGTTAGTGGTTATAAATAGTATTAACAAAAATATTAATTTTATATATTCCATATAAATTTAACATTCATCTTATGTATTTTCTAGACATGATATAAGAAAATATTAAATTTTTCATATAAAAGTGTTTTTTTCAAACAATGCAATTTTGTCGATTTTTAATGGTGAACCCATTTTAAATCAAATATTTGAAAATTTTATATATTCAATTTGAAAAAATAAACTTATTATTTAAAATCTTAATATCAATATTTACTTTCGGTGAATTTTTGATATTTTTTTGATAAATTTCGCATTTTGATGAATAGTAAAAATATACTAAATTTTAAATGAAACATCATTTTTCATCAAAATAATTCATGTGGATAAATTAAATTACATAATGTTTTAAAATTATAAATATAATATTTTTTATCATTTAATATAAGGTAGGTCATTTTCATTAATTTTATATTGAAGTTAGATGTAAAAACATTTCAATCTTTTACAATGTTTTAACTTTTAAAAACCCGTTTTTCATTCTGACAACATGATTTATTTTAAATTAATTAATGAAACTTATGTGTTTTAAATTTTAAAAAATAGACTCCATATTTTTAATTAGTGGGTCCAAATTATGTAAATATGGTCCTTTTATTTTTGGGAATTATGAATTGTAACTTTAGTAAAAAAAATTATTACCGCGGTTAAGGGTAAATCGAGTAATTATAGGTAAAACTAATATTATAAAATTACCCTAACACATGTAAAAATACTATTGGATGACTAAATTCAACCCTTATCACCTATGTTTTGAAATGGAATCATTTAACAGACTATTTTCCATGAATATGACATGAATATATTATAATTAATGAATGTGAAAAAATGTCACTCTCATTTCTTGTAAGCATACTAATTTTAATATAGAGATATATAAGAGATAAAATTGATTATAAATATTTTCTAGAAATATAAAATATTTACCTATATTATATAAATTTAAAATTTTTAGAGATTAAATAATTTCCGTTAATGATGACACAATAGTAATGCAAAAATTATTTTATTAATAAAAATATGAATTAAATGATATTAAATATATTATTATAAATGTAATTTGAATTAATTATTTACATCCAATAATTTTATATATAACATAGACATGATAGTGAAATATTTTAAGTATTGTTTCAAATTTATGATGATGTTTTGATATTTTTAAAAAGAAAAATATTAAATAATATAAAAATTGACATAAATGAAACTTTGAAACAAATAATATTTTATTAAATTATATAAAATTTATAAAAATATAAGTTTCTAATGACTAACTATGATAGTGTGAAATATGTAATAAATGGCCTAATTCTGGTTCTTTTGTAATTTTATAGTAACTATAATAACTCTATAGTATAAAAAGACATGTAGACACGGTAAGAGTTAAACTGTTTAACTAAGGGTTAATCTCAAAATATTGTGACCTAAACTTGTCTAAAAATAATTGGTTTAGAATATTTAGACCCATCCTAATCTTATCCAAGAAAAAATTCTCTTTTATGCCATTTGGAATTAAAAATTAATTTATATTAATTTAATACTTTGAAAGTTTCCTAAAGTGTCACTCACCTCTCTTATAAATGGGCACCTATCATTATCTTTTAATCACACATAAAAATCTCTTAGTCTCACCCAATCCTATAAAATTTATTCTCCCAACTTCCCTCAATTCATCCTAGAGTCCACACTTTTTGTGCAAATCCATCCTAAATATTCCATTTGTGAAAATCAAAAGGAGATACCAGAAAACAAGGTAATTGTTTTATCACCTATTCCAAAGTTATTTTATTATTATACTTAAAATTTCTATGTTTTTTACATAAGAAATTAATAAATATAGTATAATACATATAAAAATATGTTATTATAATCATGGGACAACCATATTCCTAATTTTATCCAACCTACAATTAACAATATCACCATGTGTGTGTGCATATAGCTTAATGTCTTCACGTCGTGGTGTAATTTTTTATTCAACACTAATTTATTGTAATGGATATGATGATGAGTATAATGGATATAAATAATGAATATAACATGATAATTATTCTGTAAGATTAATATACCATCCAATTCACTACCATTTAACCATCAATGGAATGATACTGTGACTCGTGTGTACGTACGGCCAACCGTCTCCATGACATAATGAGATTCATTCTCCATGTTAACCATTAAATAATGATTATAAAATTAATATGATGAATAAATATAATATTTATGAATTTATTTAATTCTATATATGAATATAATATGTCCTATTTATAAGAAAAAATTCTTACATGACAAAACATGCATAGGAAAATGAAGCAGTTACGAACTAAAACAATGGTAATACTAAAATATTATTAAAAAACTATATAATAGGATCATATATGATATCATAAATATGGATATTTTTCTATTATAATTTAATAACATGCTTTAAAAATTATATAGAAGGTTAACACACCCTCGACTAAAGGAAAGTACATGATAAGGGTTAATTTCTCAATCTCATTATTATTTGAGATTGTTTATGTGTAAGTATTTATTGTGACATATTTATCATCCATGTCCATATTTATTAAAAAATCAAAAAGACTATTTTTAAAGTTTTATATAAGGTACTCTTTAACTAAAACTTCATTTTAAATGTTTTAAATATTTATTCTTTTAAATCTTTCTCATTAATGTCCATGTTTTCAAAATTGTTTTAAGGATTCATTTATATGGACATGAATGTTTTAAAATATTAATTATTTTTAATAGTTTTAAAATGTTATGGGATAATTTTATTCAAAAATATCTTTTAAAATTATTCTTTTATAAATTACATGACTTTTAATGTTTTAAAATTAAAAAAGTGATATTTCTCTCAAATAGTTTTAATGATTTTATTAGATTATTTTTCATCTATACCAACATACTTTGATGAATTTTATGCTTAAATGATGTTGATTTCTTAGGATAAAATATACTATATTATATTGAAGGTTGTATGGTATGTTTAACTGTGGATGTTCTATTTGAATACCATTTATGGTTTATAGTTAATTTATTAACATTTCATATGTTATTTTTAATATGAATGTTTTTGTTGGTTATGGTTTACTCCTTTTAAAAGAGGCATGAATTGGACATAGTAAGTGATGGGTGAGGCCCTCTATAGCCCCTAAATGCATCATCATGTTTAATGAAACAAAATAGATATGGTCTGGGATGAGGCCTTACCCATTTATTAGATTATTAGCATGAAGCCTTGAAAGTGTTAGATTCTAGGCATAAAGCCTTGAAAGTTTTAGATTATTTCCATGAATCCTTGGTAATATTAGATTCTTGGCATGAAGCCACAATGGTAAGTTTCAAAATTCTAGAATTATGAATTACCTCATTATGAGATTATTTATTTATATTACATGACATTATTCGATTAGTAGAATATCCATGTGAATGTTTGAATGGAATTGTTTGATTTATTCTTTCCATATTATGTTCAATTTTTTGTTTAAAAGTCTTGTGTTTAAGTTTTATATTATCCATAAAAGTTTATTCTTATTTATGAAAGATTTTGATGTAATTTTTAACATTACTGAGCATTTTATCTCACCCCTTTCTTAGTTTTTATTTTCCCAGGATTCCAAGAAGTGTTTATAACTGATATTCAGGGTTAATCTAGGAGAATAATTCCATCCTCAAAGAATTATCTATGTTGTATTTATTCTTTTAATTGTAATTTAAACTTCATGTATGTAATATTTTTTCCAAAACTGGTCAATTGATTGGTCCTTCGGGATTTGATTCCTAGTAATCATGCGAATATATTAAAATAATGCACTGGCTCTATGAAACTAGGGTTGGGGATTTACAGTTGGTATCAGAGGAAGTTTAGTACAGACCTTGGAAACTAGATTTATAACAACCTTGATTAGGGAACATTACCCTAAGATGGAATTTGAGTATAAGTATAGAAGAACATATTAAATTTTGGTAATGTAGATATGATGTGGGTATTCCAAGAAAATACATCCTTGTCTGGATACTACAATTGGACATGGTTCTAGCATAGTTGTGCCTAGGAGTAAAAACTCTGACAAGGTGTTCCAGGATTAACTCGGGGTAACCTAGTACACGAAAATAGGCCTTAGTACACACCAGGTTTGACACTCTCGGGGGATATTCTTAGGATAATTCAAATTTTCTTTGCGAACCATTTTTAAGGATTTAAAAGTAAATATGTTCCCAAAGAAACCATGTTTATGGTTATGAGATTATATAAGCAAAAAAATCAATTTATGTTAATTATTTTTCTAGTTTAGATTTATGAATTATGATTAATAACCTAATGTAGTGTATGCCATTATTTAGAAATAGTGCCTAGTGGAATGAATAGAAATTGTATCAATGAATGTAATCCATATAGAGAATTCCCTCTTATACAAGATAATGATAGTGAATCTGGTGATACAACTTGTGAGGGATAAATATAACCATATTAGGAAAACTGACTTGGGTTATGAATAATAACCTTACCTATATGAATCACCATAATCGATAACATATAGGAACAATGTTAGGCCTATTCATGAGACAACAAACTCCAACATTCAATGTGACTACAAATCCTTTTGTAGTTGAGCAATGGATAAGTTCCTTAGAGAAAATATTTCTTTCTTTGGTGAGTAACGAAAGGGAAAAAATCATCATGGTGGTTTATCATCTCTCAAGAGATACAAATCAATGGTGTTCATTAATTCAAATCACAAAATAGGATGAAGAAGTATAAAATATAGAATAGAGAGAGTTAAAAGAACTTTTCTAATATAAATACTTTCCTATGAAAAATGGTATGATATGGAGAGACAATTTCTAAGTCTTTGATAGAAGGAGTATGATAATGTTGAAAAGTATGAATCTAACTTCACAAGGTTAGCAAGGCATGTTATAAACTACATATATAACCTAATAAGTAATATTGATAATTTCTTTGATGGGTTAAATCCATTTCTATAAAAGGCATTGGTCTCCCAAACATTCTCATCATATGAAGATATATTCTTATGTTATATCAAGATAGAGAAAAATATTTAAAGTCTTATAACTTTAAGTTAAAGAATTATAAGAAGAGAATGATGGAGCAAGACGCAGATAATGGGAAGAAGGGAAAGAAGAATTTTTTCACATGTGACAATTGTGGAAGGAAACACCTTGGTTCCTACTTAAAAGGAAAAGGAGTTTATTTCAAGTGTGGAGAAAAAGGACACCATGCTTGTGATTGTAAGGAAAAGAAATAATTTACCAATGTGCAATGTTTCCACTATAAAGAAATGGTGCACTATGCAAATTAATGCCCTAGGCGTCAAGGAAATACAGCTCAGAAAAAGAAAATGGATCAAGTTCAAGCTTATGTTGTTTCTATGGTTGAAGTGGATTAATTAATCTATTTATGTTTTTGGATTAAATAATTATTTTATCATATTCTAATTATAATAATAATGTGATATATAAGGATTGTACTGCATTACTTATTATTTAATGATTTGTAATAATAAGAGTTTTTATTAAGGATTTAAAGGTGATCAAATATTTGTTATGTGTCAATAAGAACTACATTTCTTTTTTTGAGGAATTATATGTTAAGATTGATGTTGTAAATTTATAGACCTTTTTGGATAGTGAATTTTAATGGAAGTATTTTGTTTGAGTCTTAAGGTTGTAATGGATTAAGTTGAACATTGGATATTATTTTTTGAAGATAAAATATTTCATTAATGTTGAACATACAAATATTACTTTTGGAATGTTATAATAATGTAGTTTTAGAATAAGGACAACCTGTAGGTTGGGATAAAACCTGTCACATCCAACAAGGCTGCAGGAATCGAACCCGTAACTGTAGTGCGATAAGGATTTATCACCTACCACAAGCCTATAAGAATTTCCTGGTTAGTATAACATAGTTTTATTTATTTAAATGGTATAAGTTAATTTGTGGAACCTTATATTATTAAGATATGTATAATATTTTTGAGTTTTATTATCTTTTGAAGAGAAGTATGAGTATGTGGTAGGAATTAGTTAAAGGACAAACCTCTACATGTCAAGTAGGTATGCTTCCTTGTGTTCTTAGTATATGAAGTAAATTAATTCTTCAAATATAGGAAAATAATATTAAAACCAAAAATGATATCCTAGTATTTTCTCTAATTAATCTAATGGTAACTTATATCATTTCATATTTATATATTTCTGATTATTAACTTTCTCATAATCATGTTCTCTATTACTCTCAATCATAACATGATGGTTAGATTTTTCTTTCATGTCCATGTTTTATGACATGGAACCCTTGTATGTGTTATCTTCATTGACCTTTATACTTTAATTTATTTATTTTAAATTGGGGGTATCATTAATCCTTTTGTTATGCGGGATTTCAACAAAGATATTTCAAAATGTAAAACCCCTAGTTTTCAATCCTGAGTTTAAATTGCGAGGACGCAATTTATTGAACTAGGGGAGAATGTAACACCCTGAGTCTTTATAATATTTTCATTTCTAAATAAATTTAATTTTGTTTATTGATTTATTTTTACACAACACCTTTTTAACCTTATGCTACACACAACAATTAGTTGTCTTGCATTACAGGCAAGACCCAGTTTTACCAAACAACAATATATTAATAAAATATTATTATTTAATATAATATATTACCTAGTTATTAAATTAGTGGTTAATAATATTATTAACTAAATTTTTAATTTTATATATTCTATATAACTTTAACATTAATATTATGTATTTTCAAGACATGATATAAGAAAACATTCAATTTTTTAGATAAAAGTTGTTTTTTTCATAAAAAAAATAGTTTTGCCACATTTTAATGGAGAACCAATTTTAAATCCATTGTTTGAAACTTTTATACATTAAATTAGACAAAATAAAATTCTTATTTTAAATCATAATATCAAAATTTACATTGGATGAATGTTTGATATTTTTCTGATAAATTTGTCATTTTTATGAATAATAAAAATATACTAAATTTAAATTGAAAACAAATTTTTTCCTAAAAATAATTCATGTAGATAAATAAAATTATTAAATGGTTTTAAATTATAAAAATAATATTTTTTATCATTTCATATAATTTAGGTCATTGTCATTAATTTTATATTGAAGTCAGATTCAAAAATATTTCAATCCATTTTTCATTCTAATAAGAGGATTTATTTTAAATTAATTACTGCAACTTCTGTGCTTTGAATTTTGAAAAATTGATTCCATATTTTTAATCATTGGGTCCAAATTATGTAAATAGGGTCCTTTTTATTTTTTGTCATTGTGAATAGTAACTTTAGTAATTTTTTTATTACCATGGATAAGGGTAAATCAGGTAATTAAAGGTAAAAATAATATTATAAAATTACCCTAGCACCTGTAAAAATCTTATTGGATGACTAAATTCTACCCTTATCGCCTATGTTTCTAAATGGAATCATTCAACAGACCATTGTCCATGAATATGACATGAATATTTTTATAATAAATTAATGTGACAAAATATCACTCTCATTTCTTATAAGAATAATAATTTTAATATAGACATATAGAGGAGATAAAATCAATTATAAATAGTATCTATATAGATAAAATAATTACCTATATTAAATAAAATTATAATTTTTAGAGATTAAATAATTGCCATTAATGATGATACAATAGTGATGCAGACATTATTTTATTAATAGAAATATCAATTTAATAATATTAAAAATATTAAAATAAATATATTTTGACTTAATTAATGACATACAAGAATTTTATAGATAACATAGATATATTAGTGACATATTTAAAGTATTGTTTAGAAGTTATAATGATGGTTTGATATTTTTAAAAATGGAAATATTGAATATTATCAAAATTGACATAAATTATACTTTAAAATTAATCATATTCTATTAAATGTTATAAAATTCAGAAAAATATAATTTTAATCCAACTAATAGGTTTTTTTGGTATTTTATAGTAACTATATTAGTTCTATAGTATAAAAATAAAAGTAGACACAGTTAGAGTTAAATTGTTTAACTAAGGGTTAATCCCAAAAGATAAGGTTCATTTTGTGACTTAAACTTGTATAAAAATAATTTTTTGAGATTATTTGGACCCATAATCATCTTATTCCCTAAATAATTTACTTTTGATCCATTTTTAATTAAAAATTAATTTATATTAATTTAATACTTTGAGAGTTTTTTAAAGTGCCCCTCATGTCTCCTATAAAAGGACACCTCCCCTTATCTTTTAATCATACCTCCAAATCCATTTTGATTGGCCAAACCCTTCCCATTTCCTCTCCCAAATTCCCTAAATTAATCCTAGAGTCCACACCTTGGGCAGAAATCCATCCGATAGAGTTTTTTTTTGAAAATCAAAAGAAGATACCAGAAAAAGATGTAATTGTTTTATCACCTCTTTCAAAGTTCTTTTCTTATTATAATTCCTCTTTCTATGTTGTTTCCATACCAAGGTAATAAATCTAGTATCATACATATATTAAGATTTTATTTTAATCCTTGTACAAACATATTACTTATTTTATCCATCTGATTAATAACAATATCCCCATGTGTGTGTACGTATGACTTATCATCTCCACACCATGGGGTAATTTTTAATTCAACACTAATTTATTGTAATGGATATGATGATGGGTATAACGGATATAAATAATGAATATAACATGATAATGATCTTGTATAATTAATATACGATCAAATTCTAAACCATTTAGCCATTAATGGAATTATATTATCACTCGTACGTACGTATGGCCTACCGTCTCCACAATGTGATGAGATTCATTATCAACATTAATCATTCAAGAATGATTATAAAATTAATATGATGAGTTAATATAATTTTTATGAACTTAATATCATTATGGATACGAATATAATATGTCTTATGCATACGAAACATGACATACATGACAAAACATGCATAGGAAAATGAAGCAGTTAACACCTAAAACAATGGTAATAATGAAATATTATTAACAAAACAATATAAGAGGATCATATTATACAGGAGGTTAATGCACCTTAGACTAAAGGAAAGTAAAATTTATGATTTCATTTAACAAACTTGTTATTATCTGATATTGTTTATGTGTAAGTATTTATTGGGACATATTTATCATCCATATACATGTTTCTTAAAAATGTTTTCAAAAAGAATATTTTTAATGTTTTATATAAGGGACTCTATAACTAAAAAATCATTATAAATGTTTTAAATATTTATTCTTCTAAAACATTATCATTAAATTCCATGTTTTCAAAATGGTTTTAAGAATTTATTTATACGTACATTAATGTTTTAAAATGTTAATTCCTTTTAAAAGTTTCAAAGTGGTGTGGGACACTTTGATTAAAAAATGTATTTTAAATTTCTTATTTTATAAACTAAATAACTTTTAATGTTTTAAAAGTAAAAAGGGATATTTATACATACTTTAATGGATTTTATGCTTAACTAAGGTTCATTTGTTTTGATAAAATATATCATATTATATATAAGGGTTTATGATATGTTTGACTATGGATGTGCTATTTTGATACCATTCATGGTTTATGGTTAATGTATTAACATTTTTTATGCTATTTTTAATATGAATGTTTATGTTAGTTATGTTTTACTCTTTTTATAAGATTAATACATTGGACTTAGTAAGTGATAGGTGGGATCGCTATAGCCCCGTGATGCATCTGTAGGTTTCATGAAACAAAATAGATATGGTTTTGGCTGAGGCATTTCCCATTTATTATATTCTTTACATGAAGCGTTGAAATTATTATATTATTTTTATAAATCCTTAACAGTATTAGATTCTTAGCATGAATCATAAATGTTAAGTTTCAAATGTCCATCATTATCCATTCCCTCATTATGAGATTAGTTATTGATATTACATGGGATTATTCGACTAGTAGAATATCCATGAGAATGTTTGAATGTATTTATTTGATTTATTATTTCCATATTATGTTTAATTTCATGTTTAAAAAGATTTTTTTATTTTTATAATTGCCTTAAAATTTTATGCTTATTTATGAAAGCTTCTGACGTACTATTTAACCACACTAAGCATCTGAGCTCACCCCTTTCTTATGTTTTATTTTTCCAAGATTCCAAAATTTGTTTTATGACTGATATGTAGGTTTAAGCTAGAAGAATAATTTTATTATCAAAGAATTATCTATGTTTTATTTAGTCTTTGAATTGTAATGTAATGTTCATGTATGTAGTTTATTTTCCAAGACTACTAAACAAATTGGTCCTTCGAGATTTGATTCATTGTAATCATGACAATGTATTAAAATAATGCACTGAATTTGGGAAACTAGGTTTGGGGAAATATAGCATCCTGATATGAGAGTCACATATGATGGTGGGAAAAGATAGTGTGGGGATTATGTGTGGGAGCTTCCCAGTATGGGATTCACATATAATGGTGAGGAAAGATGATATGGGGATTACGTGTCGAAGATTCCTGTTATTAGAGTCACATCCGATGGATGGGGAGAGAGTGGTATGTAATGTCTCATATTTTTCCGTTTATTATTTTAAATATTATATGGAATTATTTTGAGATCGGGTACGAAGACGGCACATCGTTCCGAGGTCCAGTGAGCCCGGAATGGTGGTTTGAACTTTTTTTTAGTTAAGTGAGTCGGTACTTGTGCGCGGTTGTGGCAGTTTCCAAAACGGATGCCCGGATTAAAAATCTGAGCGCATTGTTACATCCGGGGCGACGACTTTACCTAAGAATGAGTCCAACCTCGACCGGCGCGGGTTGAGGGAAAAAGTTAATTTTCGGATGTTTTAACTAAAATAAAAATAAAATAAATTAACAAGCTTATTTTATTTAAGGAAACATTCGATGCAGCGTGGCAACGGCGCAACTGTTTCCTAAATTAATGGCATGTCATGATAACTACAAAATGGCGAGTCAACGTCATTAATGCTGCCACGTAATTAAATTACAACATGTTTCCTTTTTTAATGGGTTAAGAAATTGTACGTCATCGGCAACGTACAGAGAGGAACCTCTGCAGAATCCACGGCGCGTTGGAGCAGATTCTCGATGATGAACGACAACAGATCAAAACCAAAGATCGTTGCGCTGACGTTGAAGGATCTCGACGACAACGGAATCATGGTTCCTTATTCAATGATCGATCCTTTCGAAAGGTAGGAGTTGTTATTTCAATTTCTTTTCCTCTTATTTAAGTTTAAACGATGAACGCAGATCAACCACGAACAAGTTGATTCGCGGACTCGTACGTTTTTGCGGGAGGGATTTTCTTCGGGAAGATTATGGGGAATTTATCCATGCTTTATTTTGTTGTTTATTCTTGCT
The DNA here is from genome assembly GCA_963277665.1 of Viscum album. Taxonomy (NCBI): domain Eukaryota; kingdom Viridiplantae; phylum Streptophyta; class Magnoliopsida; order Santalales; family Viscaceae; genus Viscum; species Viscum album. The sequence continues at coordinate 321,896,462 of OY728165.1, read as the reverse complement.
TCGTTTAATCCTATTAACGGGAGCGGATCAATGCTGTGACGAATGACGGCGTAGGTTCGTTCCTAAATCTTTTTATTTAGATTTCTTCCTCCTTTTTCCCCACGCGTTCTTCGCGTTCTTCGCGGGATGACGAACAACGAATCGTTTCGCATCCGTTCTACAAAGAAACGATCCCAAATCGAAGGTTCGACACTGCAATGACCTTGTAGAGGTGCAGCAACAATGGAAGACGACGAATCGGACCAGATTAGAAAGAGCGTTCTTCGAGCGTTCTTTGTGCGGGAAGATCAAAACATGTTTTCGGAGCCGATCAAAGGTCCGAAAACACCAGAAGTGGCTTCATGGTATCGGGGCGACCAAAACTTGAAGGTTTTGTGGTGATCGGATGGCTGGATCAACATTCGGAGCAGCACGGGAGGCGCGCTGGTGAAGAGCGTCGTTTTTGGAAATTTCCAGAATACACGACGTGTACTTTCGAAGAACACACTATGTAGTACTGGCGGTGGCGGCTAGGGTTTCGGGTTCATAGAAGAACCACACGGCATGTGACCCTGGTCACACGGCGTGTTGGACCTTCCTCGAAGCTTGGCGTGTACTTTGGGTAGTACACGGACACAGGATGATCTACACGGCTTCAGGCAGCACGGCGTGTACAGCTTGGCAGAGGTGGCTACGCGGAGCTCGGCGTGTATCCCGGGGAGACACAGACACGGTATGGAGTACACGACCGTGTACTCCATCACACGGCCAGACAAGGCCAGCAGCGCGGGTCACCCCCTGTGCAGTTTACACGGGTCGGAGTACACGGGTTGGTGACCGTGTACGGGCACATGGCCAGAGTACACGGAGCCAACCCCAGTTACCCAGACACGACATGTACTCTGTACTACATGCCATGTAAAATGTTTTTTTCTACACGACCAGCCTCACGACACGAGCCGTTGTACACGGGCAGCACCCAGGGTCGGATAACATGGCGTGTATCATTTCTACATGCCGTGTACTTTTTGGAAAATGGTTTGGTCCTTTTGTTCACCGTTCCTTGAACATATTTCATTGGGGTTAGTTCCCTTTCTTCTTGTTCCCCTGAAGGTTAGGCGTCTTTCCCTCTGACAGGATTATGATCCCTTCAGCAGGACTTTCTGTGATAGAGTTAGGCATCCATCCGAGAGGCCCGGATCGAGATCCTCTATCCATTCCAGACCCTAGGTTGAGTCAGGCGTTGACGTGACTAACACTACCGGGCGTTGATCTTATACCTAGAAGGTGAATTCCAGATGAGTCATGGTATCTGCCATGTCCCTAGAAGTGATCCTCATCTGTGTATCGAGATCTTTCCCACTCAAGAGTGTGTCTCCCGTAATGAGTGTATCTATCTCTTGTGACGGTTCCCGACGAACAGCACTTCTCGGACGGACGTCATCAGAGCTACAAGACTCGTGGAGTGTGTTCTCCAGGAACGAGCGCATCACAGAATCTTCGAACGGAATCCCTTGCAGGGTTATGCGGTTGTGTGACTTGTTTCTAGACCATAGGTCTGGGTTTTGAGTATATCTGGTTTGTTCTATATGTTTCGTAGACATATTCTGTGCATAGCTGACTATACCTTTACTTTGTGTATTGCTTTGTGGTTTTCAGGGTCCCCTACTGAGTATTATTATACTCACCTCTGCACGGGATTTACCCGCACGTCTGGTGTCTTGTACAGATGAGCATTCTTTTGATAGAGTCCAGGGTGGACCAGGACAAGACTGAGCTTTCTGAGTTCCCTACAGGACAAGGCATTCCTACGGCTACGAGCGGCAGTCCCAGTACCTTTTGTGCTTATAGGTTGGACTTTGCAGTTTCAGACTCTTGTTTTTTTTCTTTTTCGTGGGCTTGTATTCTGGCCCAGTTTACTTTTACTGCATTGTACCTTTCGTCGTACTCTTTTGGTTGGGATTTAGTTGTATGCATGCATTTTTTTTCTTAGTGTTTTACATTTCAATATCTGTGGGCTTGGAGATGTGTGTGTGTGTGTGTGTATAGGTACTTAGGAAATGCCTCCAATGTTAGTGATATTCCTACTCGGTGCTAGTCACCAGCCCCTGGCCTATTGGAGGCAGGCTTGGGGAGTCACGGTGTGGGCCCACTGGGACAGGTCGTGACAGAGTGGTATCAGATCTGGTCGGTTCTACCTTAGGACCAAGAGTCTGTGAGTTTGGTTTGGGGAAACGGTGTTAAGTGTTTCGGGTTTGGATTTCGGGCCAAAGACCCTAGTGTTGGTGTGGCGGCTGACATATCCATACACCAGGACTCTGATAACCTTCTTTTTGACTCAGTGCACGAAAACACTAGTTGCGGGGAAATAAAAGGTACATGCATCATATTGGAATGGGTTGTGCTTTTTATGTCCTTTATGTCAGCTATCCATATATACTCATTGACCATGGTACATCTTGTTTGTTTATAGGATGCCTCCGCGACACATACCTGCTAGGATTCAGTAGCATGATCACAAGGATGAACCCCTCAGTGACGAGGCTTCGATACAGGGACCAGCTCCCCAGGCATTTCCACCAGGTGGTGCACCTGCTATACCACCACCAGTGGAGCAGCCAGTGGTACCTGCAGTACCGTCCAGTGAGGAGCGCAGGCTTAGTGCGCTCCATGAGTTCTAGAGACAGAGACCCCTCAGGTTCCGAGGCGAGCCCGACCCTCAGGCGGTTGAGGACTGGCTTGAGGTGGTGACCATAGTTTTTCATCTAGTGAGGACACCAGCAGACCAAATGGTAATCCTAGGAGTGAGCCTTCTTTAGGGTTCGGTGGGACGATGGTGGAGTCTGACCACGCAGACTCACGATGAGGAGACTCTTTCGTGGATGGAGTTTGAGCGACTCTTCAGGGAGGAGTTCTCTCTGGTTACGCTGAGATCTGTGCGCATCCAAGAGCTTCTTCAACTCCAGCAGGGCAGTATGACGGTGGCTGACTATTCATCGAGGTTCACCAACCTCTCCAGGTACTCGATGGATATGGTCAAGGATCAGTACTTCAGAGCTCGGACCTTCGAGAAAGGTCTAAGGAGTGACATCCGAGCTAGTGTCATGCCTCTATGAATTTTGACTTATGCTGGAGTGCTTGAGTGGGCCTTGGTGATCGAGAGCTTCTTGTCGGAGCAGAGACAGCCGCCGGCAGTCAGCAGTAAGAAAACAGGTGCGGAGACACCGGAAGCAGGGAGCCAACATTAGACGCAGGGACCAGGATGTGGGAGACGTCATAGGAGGACCCAAGACAGGGGATCGACAGTCCAGGGCTCTCAGGATGGATCCAGTTAGCCTAGGGAGAAGTGATGCTACGTATGCGATGGTAGGGGCATCTCTCTAGAGATTACCCGACACGTCGAGTTGCTGACAGGGATGTGGTGGATGGACCACCGAGGCAGAGGTAGAGAACGGAGCAGGCAGATCCGCCAGGCGGCGGGCATGGCAGAGGAGCAGGGAGATCTACGTGTGGTGGCGGACGCTTCGACTTACTTCCACCACCACCCCTAGGAGGTTCGCACCAGGCTCAGGGAGCTGGGGGATAGGGACGGGGACAGCTGCATGCGGTTGAGGCGTACGACCCAGGGGCTCCAGGGATTATTCGAGGTACGATCTGTGTATTTTCTACCTTAGCTACTGTACTCATAGACACAGGTGTCATTCATTCCCTTATAGCCATAAGTCTTTTAAAAAACCTCAATATTCTGGTAGAACCGTTGACTCAATCCTTATCCTTGGAGACACCTACGGGAGGAGACTCGATGATCACACACCTTTGCAGACAGTGTGATCTTACCCTTGGAGGTGAGAGTTTCGGTTGGAACCTCTTGGTGGTAGTGTCGAGGCCTTATGAAGTCATTCTTGGTATGGATTGGTTATCTTCGGTCCATGCCCAGATTGACTATTTTAGGCAAATGGTGTGGTGTGTTCTCCATGATGGAACAAGGTTTTCCTTTGTCGGAGAAAAGGAAACCCATGCAGCACAAAATGGGCTCATGCATAGGAGGGTGTAGCCGATCACTCATGAGTTGGCTAGCCTTACCCTCGGAGTAGTAGATGTTGTGAGCTCTCAGTTCCCATCAGTGGTGGCGGAGTATGAGGACATCTTTCCAGAAGATGTTCCAGCGTTACCTCCCCACCTGGAAATTGACTTCTGCATCTACTTACACCCTGGGACGACACTGATTTCCTCATCGGCTTATCGGATGGATCCCGCAGAGCTTCGCGAGCTGAGGGTACAGTTGGAGGATTTTCATAGCACGGGTTTTGTAAGACCCATCATTTCACCCTGGGCGGCCCCGGTCTTGTTTACCAAGAAGGCAGATGGGAGTTTGATACTGTGCATGGATTACCGGTGCCTGAACCAGGTGATAGTGAAGAACAAGTATCCACTGCTGAGAATTGATGACCTCTTTGGTTAGTTAAGAGGGGCACAGTGGTTCTTGAAGGTTGACCTTCGATCATGTTATCACCAGCTACGAGTGCGAGATAATGATGTACCGAAGACGGCTTTTAGATGTCTCTACGGTCACTATGAGTACTTAGTGATGCCTTTTGGTGTGAAGAACACCCCCACAGTGTTCACAGGGTTGATGAACCAGATCTTCCAGCCGTACTTGGACCGGTTCGTTGTGGTCTTCATCGACGACATCCTTGTGTACTCGACGTTAGAGGAGGAGCACGTGAGACACCTGCGGATGGTTCTGGACGTACTTCGGGAGCACGAGCTTTATTGGAATCTCTCAAAGTGTCAGTTCTGGATTTGGGAGGTCCACTTTCTGGGACATGTCATCTCAGCAGATGGAGTAGCTGTGGACCCAGCCAAGGTGGAGGTTGTGTTAGCATGGGAGCCACCTCGGAGCGTGATGGAGGTGTGGAGCTTTCTTGGGTTGGCAGGGTACTACCGGAGATTCATCCCTGATTTCTCTCAGATATCAGCACAGATGATGGCCTTGACTAGGAAGGGTCAACCCTTCGTGTGGAAAAAAAAGTTCCAGTAGGATTTCGAGAAGTTGAGACAGAGTTTGACGAGCACCCCATTCTTGATATTTCCAGAGGAGGGTGTCGAGTACATAGTTTTCTGCAACGCATCAAGGACCGAGCTTAGTTGTGTCCTGATGTAGTGGAATGAAGTGATTTCTTATGGTTCACGCTAGTTTATTCCACATGAGAAGAAATACGCGACCGATGATCTCGAGTTGGCAGCGGTAGTCTTCGCATTGAAGATGTGGCGACACTACCTTATGGGAGAGCGGTTTATTGTATACTCTGAACACAAGAGCCTCAAGTACATATTCTCATATAAGGATCTGAATCTAAGGCACAGGCGTAGGCTAGAGTTCCTCCAGAACTATTATTTTGAGATTATCTATACTCTTGGAAAGGGGAACAAGGTGGCAGATTCCCTCAGCAGAAGGTCGAGCTCACAGCTGTTGAGTGAGGTGACACAGAAATTAGCCATGTTACAGTTATCCTTCGTAGATGTAGAGGATACAGCTTACCTACAGTCGATTGTTGTCACCCCTCCACTCTAACATCGAGTTAGGGAGGCACAACTTGGGGATGATGACTGTGTAGATTTACGTGCTCATTTATCCACAGGACATGCTTCTAATGGATATTTGTAAGGTGGGGAGCACGTACTTCTTTTTAGAGGATGTACTGTTGTACCAGTGGAGTTATAGGAGGAGTTCTTGAGGGAGTTTCATATATCTCCTTTGGTGGTACATCCTGGAGAGTTAAAGATGTACCAGGATCTCTGACGGCAGTTCTGGTGGTCAGGCATGAAGAAGGCAGTAGCAGAGTTAGTTTCTCGATGCCTCATATGCCAGAAGGTGAAGGCTGAGCACCAAGTTCCAGCAGAGTTAGCTCACCCCCTGGAAGTTTAAGAGTGCAAGTGGGATGGAATATCGATGGACTTCGTGACGGGATTACCACGGACGTCCAAGGGGCACGATTCCATCTGGGTGATCATTGACCGACTCACCAAGTCGGCCCACTTCTTAGCTATTAGGGAGTAGAGTTCTGTAGAGATCTTGGGATGCCTCTACGTGCAGGAGATAGTTCGGCTTCATGGAATCCCCTCGACTATAGTCTCAGACCGAGATGCCCGCTTCACATCCCGGTTGTGGAAGGGATTACAGGAGGATTTTGGGACTCAGCTACATTTGAGCACAGCGTTTCATCCCTAGATGGATGGTCAGACAGAGAGGACCATTCAGGTTCCGGAGGACATGTTGTGAGCTTGTATATTGGACTTTGGTCGCAGCTAGGAGGACCACCTACCACTAGTGGAGTTTGCGTACAACAATAGCTACCACTCCACCATTGGTATGTCACCGTTCGAGGCCTTGTATGGGAGACCCTGCCGGTCACCGCTTTGTTGGACCGAACCCAGAGAGTCAGCACTCATGGGTCCAGAGTTAGTGTGAGCTACTACAGAAAAGGTGCAGATCATCTGGGAGCGGATGAATACTGCACAGAGCCGGTAGAAGTCTTATACTGACAGATGACAGAGACCTCTAGAGTTTGAGGAGGGAGACCACGTCTTTCTTCAGGTCTCACCTCGACGAGGGTTGCGGAGATTTGTCCGAGGCAGAAAGCTATCTCCGAGGTTCATCGGACCTTTCCAGATTCTGTGTAGAGTTGGCGAGGTGGCGTACTACCAAGCTCTACCACCACAGTTGCATTGGGTACATGATGTCTTCCATGTGTCGCATCTGAGGAGGTACATGCATGACCCATCGCACGTCATCGACTGGGGTGAGCTGGACATCGAGGATGGAGTGACCTTTGTTGAGTACCCGGTGGAGATCGAGGATCGGCAAGAGAGGATCCTTCGTGGGTGATCGATTCCCTTGGTTCACGTCCGGTAGCAGCACGAGAATCTTCAGGAGAGCACGTGGGAGTGGGAGGCCCAGATCCGTGCCCAGTACCCTCATCTATTTCAGTAGCCTTTATTTTGGCTTTTTAGGGATGTAAAGACCCAAGGTGGGGAGAACGTAATGTCTTAGATTTTTCCGTTTATTATTTTAAATATTCTATGGAATTATTTCGAGACCGGGCGTGAAGAGGGCACATCGTTTCGAGGTCCAGTGAGCCCGGAATGGTGGTTTGAACTTTTTTTTAGTTAAGTGAGTCGGCACTTGTGCGTGGCTGTGGCAGTTTCCAAAATGGATGCCCAGATTAAAAATCTGAGCGCACCATTGCGTCCGAGATGATGAATTTACCTAAGAATGAGGCCAAACTCGACCGGCACGGGTCAAGGGAAAAAGTTAATTTTCGGATGTTTTAACTAAAATAAAAATAAAATAAATTAACAATTTTATTTTATTTAAGGAAACATCCGCTGCAGCGTGGAAACGGCGCAACTGTTTCCTAAATTAATGGTGCATCATAACAACTTCAAAATGGTGAGTCAACGTCATTAATGTTTCCGCGTAATTAAATGAAAACATGTTTCCCTTTTTAATGGGTTAAGAAATTGTACGTTGTTGGCAACGTAGAGAGAGGAACCTCTGCAGAATCTGTTGCGCGTTGGAGCAGATTCTCGATGACGAACGACAATGGATCGAAACCAAGGATCGTTGCGCCGACATTGAAGGATCTCAACGACAACAGCAGCATGGTGCCTTCGTCAATGATCGATCCTTTCAAAAGGTAGGGGTTTTTATTTCAATTTCTTTTCCCCATATTTATGTTTAAACGACGAATGCGGATCAACCACGAACAAGTTGATCCGCGGACTCGAACGTTTTTGCGGGAGGGATTTTCTTCGGGAAGATTACGGGGAATTGATCCATGTTTTATGTTTTTCTTGATTCTTGCTCCGTTTAATCCTATTAACAGGAGTGGATCAATTCCGTGACAAACCACGGCGGAGGTTCGTTCCTAAATTTGTTTATTTCTATTTCTTCCTCCTTTTTCCTCGCACATTCTTCACGTTCTTCGCGGGATGACAAACAACGGATCGTTGAGCATCCGTTCTACGACACAACGATCCCAAGTTAAAGGTTCTACACTGCAACGACCTTGTGGAGGTGTAGTGATGATGATGGATGATGAATCGGACCGGATCGGAAAGAGTGTTCTTCGAGCGTTCTTCGTGCGGGAAGATCAAAATGTGTTTTTGGAGCCGATTGAAGGTCCGAAAACACCGGAAGTCGCTTCGTGTAATCGGGGCGACCAAAACCTAAAGGTTTTGTGGCAATAGGATGGCTGGATCAACGTTTGGAGCAGCACGGGAGGTGCGCCGGTGAAGAGCGCCATTTCTGGAAATTTCCAGAATACACGGCGTGTACTTTCGAAGAACACGTCGTGTAGTACTAGCGATGGAGGATAGGGTTTTGGGGTCAGAGAAGAATCAAACGGCATGTGAACCTGGTCACACGGCGTGTTGGACCTTCCCCAAATCTCGGCGTGTACTTTGGGTAGTACACGGACACGGGATGATCTACACGGCTTCAGGCGGCACAACGTGTACATCTTGGCAGAGGAGGCTACGCGGAGCTCGGCGTGTATCCCGGGGAGACACGGACACGGTATAGAGTACACGTCCATGTACTCCATCCCATGGCCAGACAAGGCCAGCAGCGCGGGTCACCCCGTGTGCAGTTTACACGGGTCGGAGTACACGGGTTGGTGACCTTGTACGGGCACATGGTCAGAGTACACGGAGCCAAGCCCAGTTACCCATACACGGCATGTACTCCGTACTACACGTCTTGTACTATGTTTTTTTCTACACGACCAGCCTCACGACATGGGTCTTTGTACACAGCCATCACCCGAGGTCAGATAACACGGCATGTATCATTTCTACACGTCGTGTACTTTTTGTAAAACGGCTAGGTCCTTTTGTTCACCGTGCCCTGAACATCTTTCGTTGGGGTTAGTGCCCTTTCTTCTTGTTCCCCTGAAGGTTAGGCTTCTTTTCCTCACACAGGATTATGATCCCTTCAGTAGGACTTTCTGTGATAGAGTTAGGCATCCATCCGAGAGGCCCGGATCAAGATCCTCTATCCATTCTAGACCCTGGATAGAGTCAGGCATCGACGTGACCAACTCTACCGGGTGTTGATCCTCTACCTAGTAGGTGAATTCCGGATGAGTCACGGTATCCTCCATGGCCCTGGTAGTGATCCTCATCTGTGTATCGAGATCTTTCCCACTCAAGAGTGTGTCTCTCGCAATGAGTGTATCTATCTCTCGTGAAGGTTCCCGATGAACAACTCTTCTCGGATGGACTTTATCAGAGCAATAAGACTCATGGAGTGTGTTCTCCCGGAATGAGCGCATCACGGAATCTTTTAACGGAATCCCTTGCGGGGGTATGCGGTTGTGTGACTTGTTTCTAGACCACAGGTCTGGGTTTTGAGTATATCTGGTTTGTTCCATATGTTCCATAGATATATTATGTGCATAGTTGACAGTACCTTTACTTTGTGTATTGATTTGTGGTTTTCGGGGTCCCCTACTGAGTATTGTTATACTCACCCCTACACGGGCTTTGCCCGCACGTCTGGTGTCTTGTGCAGACCAGCAGCCTTTTTACAGAGTCCAGGGTGGACCAGGATAGGACCGAGCTTTCTGAGTTCCCTACAGGCTGAGGCATTCCTACGGCTACGAGTGGTTGTCCTAGTACCTTTTGTGCTTACATGTTGGACTTTTCAATTTCAAACTCTTGTTTGTTTTCTTTTTGGTGGGCTTGTATTCTAGCCTAGTTTACTTTTACAGCACTCTACCTTTCGTCGTACTCTATTGGTTGGGATTTAGTTGTATGCATGCATTTTTTTTTCTTAGTGTTTTATATTTCATCATATGTGGGCTTGGAGATGTGTGTGTGTGTACAGGTACTTAGGAAATGCCTCCCATGTTAGTGATATGCCAACTCGGTGCTTGTCACCAGCCCCTGGCCTATTGGAGGTGGGCTTGGGGTGTCACGGCGCGGGCCCCACTGGGACGGGTCATGACATGGTATCCCATGATGATCGTACATGGGTAATATGGAATTTATCACACAAGTTAATAGGTGTGGTGTAATCCCCTGTCAATCATATATGGGTCACCCTATGCTTATCACACAAGTTGAGGCTATAGTTTTATGTTATGTTCTGAGTATGTGGTCATTCGGTGTAACATCGTATAACTAAGACATGGAACGAGGTAGTTTTATTCCATGCATCTCGGACAAGGTTAGGGTCACTCATCGAGGGGGGTCGCATCAGCGTGAGAGGAAGATCTGGTATAAGGACCTCCTACCAAGATGGGTATGTATTTTCCCTCAAAGATTCCACATCTAGGGCTTATGTGATCAATGATCATGTGCCTCTGGGTGGGACATGGTATTGGCACTATCATGGATGAGTCACCATCTAAAGGTCCAATGTTTGGGTGCATATTCTTTGAAGAAACATGAATTAGGGTATTCATTCTTAGAAGAAACAAGTAGTATGAATGCCCAGGATGTACTTGGTATAAATTGGGTGGACAGACGAGTGGGTGGCATCATTCATATAGGGATTTGGAGTGTATCTAAAATAGTTATGGTTTGGTATGGGGGCCCTGGGCACTCAACTTTCATGAAAGGGGGTCAGTTGAATGGAGTAACCCAAGAGATTCCTGGAGGAGGTGCTTCATGAAGGTTGGGACTTCATAGAGTTAAAGGATCTCACAAATACTAGAATTATGGGGATTCTAGGGGTTTCAATAAGGAGTATGTTTCATGAAAAATGAGTCTCCATTCCTTGTTATAAATTTTTGGTTCCCATGGGGTGGGCTTTCCGAAGGTTAGGTATCTCATAAAACCCCAAGTTCCTCAGCAGGTTTTATTATTCTATGAAGGGAATGGGCCTTTGTGAAATGCATATACTCTCTGGTTCAAGGCTCTCAAGAACCCATGGGAGGATTTTTCATAAAGGATGGATACCTTTAAAGGTTCATCTCCACTTTTACTCATGGATTTCAAAAGTATTGTGAACTTAGAGCATTTATCATACTTTAAAAAAGTCATGTCCCCTAAAAATTCAGAGTTAAGGTTGTATTTATAAGTTTGAAAGATGCAGGTGTGTCAGTTTCATGAAGGCTAGAGTATATTATGAAGTGTTATGTGTTTTAAAAATAGGAAGGGCTCTTTGAGTCTGAATTTCACTACACAGAGGTTACTTTCAACCTTCTACATGGTCTTGGAGGGCACCATGGCTCGGGATTGATGTTGCACATAGGGTGTGGTCAAACCTCTGTGTGTCCATGAATGGTGCTCTGTGAAACCAAGATTATGCTATAAAAAGGTTACTGTCAAACCTCTTTGAGGCCGTGAAGGGCTCTACAAGTCATGATTGATGTTTTGTAGAGGATACCATCAAACCTCCACACAACAAAGACCTTGGTGAGATTAGGCCATTTATGATGGAGGTGGCCTTCATGAATCCAGTCCCTTAGATAGATTTTTATGCCATTTGGCTTGGATTTTATTCAAATCATTCATTCCTTCCTCACTACTCTAGGGACACGTGTATTTTAGTTTCAACACTAGGGAAGGATAACCTTTTAACATGCACTAATTTCCAAGAGTGCAAAAGGAACTTTCATGTTATCATATACCGTGAAAGGAAGTTTTATGTGCTGGAAGAACCTATTATTATAGTTCCTAGTAAAGAGACTAGTGAGGAAGAGTTTTCTCTTTATGATAAACATTAGAATGATTCCATAGATGTTCATTGTTTCATGCTATCATATATAACCAATGAGATTCTAAAGAAACATAAGGACATGGATGTTTATAGCATGATTTCTCAACTTTGGGATCTCTATCAATAGAAAGTGATACAAGAGAGATATTATATCTCTAATTTTGTGTCTATAGATAAGATTAGAGATTTAGTGTCAGTTATGCCTCATGTATCACTACTAAAAAATAAGCCTTTAAAAGAACTGGTATTTATCAGAGCTAGAAAAAAACACTGATAAATGGAATATTTATCAATGCCAAAGAAAGCGCTGATAAATTTATCCTTTTATCAGTGATTTTTTTAGTGCTGATAAAGAGAAACTTTATTAGCACTTTCTTTTTAGAGTTGATAAATGGTATCCTTTATCAGTGCTTTATTTTTAGCGTTGATATGAAGTCTCCTTTATTAGTTCTTTATTTTTAGCACTGCTAATGGGTACCCTTTATCATCACTTTATTTTTAGCGCTGATAAATATTTATTTCACCAACACGTTTTTAGCACTGATAAATGTATGAATAAATAAAATGAAATAATTAAATAAATAAAAAATAAAAATGGGGTTTATTAAAAAAAAATTATTAATTTATTAATTAAATAATTATTGATAAAAATGAATAGATTTATTATACATTATTAAATATTAAATATTTTATTAATTAGATAATTATGATAATTAATTTTATTAAATTTTATATATTAAATATATAGATATATATTAATATATACATATATGATTTATATGTTATAAAATATTTATGCTCTTTAAATTAAATAGTCATATATTTATTGTATAATGGTTTATAATTAAAAGAAATATGAATTAAAAATATTAACTAATTTCATAGTACTTGACATATAATTGAATTTCGTTTGATTTTTCAATTTAATATAGATCAAATGTGTGTTATATTGATTTCACATAGACTTAATTAATGCATTTTTATATATTACAATGCACACACACAAAACTTATCCATTTTTTCAATATTGTTTAAGTGTACTTATTCTTAATTTATTCAACTCCACTCATTTTAAAACATATATGCATGTACTTAAAATTAGATATTAATTAATAATGTTGAAAATATATTTGTTAAAATATGTTTATAAATAAATATATTTATAAATGTACATTTACTCTATTTATACATTTATATATTTATAATTGTAAATAAATAAATACTTTTTTTAAAAGTATTTATATAATTATAAATATTTAAATAATTATTAAATTTATAATAAATTTACTTAAATAATGAATATATTTACTCTATTTAAATTTATATACATTTATTATATATATATATATATAATTATATATATATATAATGATATAAATATTATTTTTTAAAAATATTTTTATAATTATAAATAAATAATTATAAAATTATAATAAATATATTTAAAAAATAATATATGTACTGTAGTTATACTTATATATATTTATTAAGAATATGTAAATATTTACACTTTTTTATTTATAATTACAATTATAAATCCTTTATCAGCACTCCAGTCATAAGCGCTCATAAAATCATCTTTATCAGCGCTTTTTATCACTAATAAAATTAATATTTATCAGCACTGATAAAGATTTATTTTATCAGTGCTTATTTGTAAGCGTTGATAAAAGTGTCCTGATCTATTTTAACAACCCTAACCATTTCCAAACTCGTCGTGATATATAATCTTTCTGTGAAATCCACCCACTGTCGACGCTCTTCCTCGGTGAATCAAAGGTCAAATCACACCACTAGACTGCCTCCAGTTACTCCAACATCTCATCCGATATTCAGTTTTCGATTGTAGTTAGGGTTTTCAAATAAGGTCGTGGATTTTCATCAACCTAAAAAGGCCTCTCTTCCTATTTTATTTGTGTATTTTTTGTTTTGTTTTTTATTTTTTCTTCTACAATTTGTTTATGATCTATTTTTTAATATTTTTTTGTGATCTGTTGTTTAGGGAATGATTTGTTCTCTGTTGTTTTTATTAACTACTGATGTATGATTCATTGTTTATATATGACACTTAACATGGGATTTATTCATTGTTGTTTTACTATTATGTTTTATATCTTCTTACTAAATAATTTTTTTCATACATGTATATAAATGCATAGAAATTTTCATGTATATTCTTTTTTAAAAATTAGGTACAACTGTGAAAGCTGCACACAATGTGATAAAGAAAATACAGGTAATTCACTGGCCGAGGCACTTGACCCCATGACCATACCCCAAACCCCTTCCCACCCTTACCACTCTAACCAAGCATGGGGGAAAATTTTCATGTATATTCTTTTTTATTGACTACTTATTTGTGGCACATTGTTGTTTCCCTAAGGATTGTATATATGCTGATACCTTTCATAGACACCTTATTGGACATGCAGCTTCAGATTCTATTTTTTAGGAACCAAGTTAGTGGAGTGATGTATGTTCCTTTATTAGTTATATGTATCCTAGGATCTAGTTCCTCTTAGAATTCAATATGGTCCTTAGTTTTCTTATGGAGAAGATTCAAAGGGGTCATCCCCAATTAAGAACGTGAGGTTTTATTATATCAAGCCTTCACTTTTTGAATCATTATGATGCCTTTATAGTTCACATTATATTTGAATATTAGGTGTTTATATATTTGATATTTATTATAAACTATAAGTGAGTTTTTATAATGGAGTGACATGTATGTGTGTCTATATAGCTATTGCATCATTTATTTTATTTTTTTCTATCTAACAGGTATGCCTATATCAGGTACTGATGATTTTGATTTTGCATGTCCATTGACCCCAAGGGTCATGCTAGAATTTTGTTCGACCTCTGGTACTAATTTTTTATATTTTGGGGGGTACCACATCCCATTTATGGGTTTTTTCACCCAAATTTTAAACAATCCTTTAGTGACTTTGATGTGTATTAGAGGTTATAAGATGATCTGACCTGGTGTTGTTTGGGTAATTCAGGCTAGGTTCATTACACTATCCATATTTCGATTTACACATATAATTTTTAGTGATAATATCGTTTATTATATGCCTTTATCTCCCTCAATTTTTTGAAATTACAACAACCCTTGATGTTGGATTGGGAATATCTAGGTACTCGGATATTCTTGTAGAAATGATCCATATTTACCTTATTAGAATTTTCAATAACTTTCACTTTTTATAATGAATATCTTCTATGTATTTATTTATATATTTTATAAAATTATGCTTTTATGAACCTAATAGGATGGATATGAACCAAAAATGGATGCACACTAATCATTTTACAAATGACTATGAGATGGAGTTAAAGAGTTCATAAATTTTGAAAGAGATCATGCAGACGACCCTTCTAAAATCCTATGTCTGTGTTTACATTGTTTTTATTCAAGAAAATATAGTTTGGAAGATTTGTAAGAACATTTTAGTTTTTATGGAATATATTAAAGCTATAAATTTTGAACTAAACGTAGGGAAAAACTGAATTTAGATACTGATTGAGATGATACTACGGTTTATAAATCATTTGATATGAATACCTTTATTAAAGATGATGGAGAGAGCATGGAAGAAATGACCATGGCAATTGAAGATAACCTTTGTGATTGTCCAGAGTTGTTTGAAGAGTTAAATAGTTGTTCCAAGAAACCATTTTATACTGGTTGTACTAAATACACAACATTTTCAGCTGTATTGAAGTTGTTTAATTTGAAAACTAGTAGCGGATGGAGTGAAACTAGATTTACAAAACTACTTGGTCTTTTGAAAGATATGCTACCAGAAGAAAATGAACTTCCATTCCGAACATATGATGTTAAACGAATGCTACATTTAATGGACATGATCTCTAAAAAATACATGCTTGTTCAAATGATTTAATATTGTTTCTCAATGAACATGAATCACTCATAAAGTTCCCTTAAGTGTGGTGCATATCGATACAAGAAAATTGAATCAAGTACTTCGAAATATGTATGGTACTTTCCTATCATTCCATGGTTTATAAGACTATATGGATTTCAGGAAACCGCAAGATAATTAACAAGGCATGAAGGTGCAAGAATTAAATATGGGAACCTATTTCATCCAGCAAATTCTCCATAGTGGAAAAATATTTAAAACAAGTTTCCTGAATTTGGAGATGAATTGAGAATATTTCATCTTGATTTATCTATAGATGGAATAAATCCTTTTGGTGTATAGATTTTTACTCCCAATACATGCCCCATCATATTATCTATTGCATTAACATAATCTAAATTAAATTTTTGACTACTCATGTAGACAATGTCTTCTGCACATGATGATGTTACCAATCCCTTGGAAGAAAAAACAATAAAGAAGGAAACCATTTGGATAGATACAAAGGTAATGCTACGATATACTTTCTCTATTTTACCAAAAAATTATATAATAGAATGTTGATTTAATTTTCATTATTTTTTACAGAGTTCATTTATTTTAGAAGATTTTTGACCATGTATCATGCTTTTGAAAGAATAGAAATGATTTTTTCTCTACTCAATCACAGATGTAATATTGATGTTTGTAAAGTAAAATCATTGTCTATATAATTAATGTAATATTTTGTATTTATGTTTAATTTATTTATTTTTAGTATTTCTCACTTAACAATTTTTTTCTTATACAGGTAGATTATTTTGTTCAAGTTGGGGTACTCTGTCCAACTTTCATGATTCTTATCCCTTAAAACCTTTTCACCCCTATAGTGGTGCATTTATTACTTTATTTCAAGTTAACTCCACTTCCTTTGTAGGAAGAGAAACGACACTGTCTTTGCTCAAATACAGAGGTAATATTGATGTATTTACAGTAAAATAATTTTCCGTATAATTAATGTATTGTTTCATATATATATGTTTAATTTTTTTAGTACTACTCACATAATATTTGATTTCTTATACAGGTGTATTATTTTGTTTGAGTTGGGGTTATCTGCCTATATTTCAACCCTTTCTGTACCAAAACTTCCACAAAATTCTTCTGCAACAAAACCTTTTACTCCTATAGTGTTGAAATTTATCACTTTCCTTCATGTTCCCTCCACTACTCAATCACAGAGGTAATCTTGATATTTTCATAGTAAAATCATTATCCGTAAAATTAATTTATTGTTTCATATTTTTGTTTAATTTATTTCTTTTTAGTATTACACACAATAATAGTTTTCTTATAAAGGTGGATTATTTTTTTGAGTTGAGGTGGTTTGTTCAAAACTACTCATGTTGTGTTGGTAGTTCTACAAATAAAGTCAATGGAAATCATGGTAACATTGACAGTTAGGATTGTCTTTGAATGTATGTAATAATTCATATTTAGGTAATTGTGTAAACTAATGTTTGAAATGTCTATTGTATAGTTTTTTCTGTTATTTGTCTTGTAAATTTCATTTCATTAAAATTATGTATTGGGAAATGTTTTTGTTGATATCTTGTGTGTTTCTAGTGTGTTTATATTGTTGCAGTGTGTTGTTATAGTGCACTACAATGGTGTTGCAGTGTGCTATAATAGAATATTGCAGTATGGACCTTTATCATCAATTTAAAAGAACTGATAAAAGACCTTTATCAGTGCTTTTAAAATAAATGATAAAGGGTTCCTTTAGTATTTCTAAATAAAAGTGCTGATAAAGGTCATATTTATTAGTTTCTTTCTAGCACTGGTAAATTACCCCTTTATCAACTCTTTTTTTGTGCTGATAAAAGTTATGGGATTTTAATGTCTCTCATGTAGTCAATGATTTTCTAGCACTGATAAATGAAATTTCTTTCATTTTTAAATGCATTTTTTGTAGTAGTGTATTCAAGATTATTGGATATATTTAATGCTTAGACATCTTGAGGATTAAATCCTCATATGATTTTCACACAGATCTCATGGATTTCTCTCCACCCAAGTCCTTCTCTAGATTCATTTTAAATTATAACATGAAAAATAATGATAAGGGTATTTTGGAACTTCTTACTCTAATTTTCCAAGTGGACAAGGACATGAGGTAAGAAAAACTCATAGTCCTTATAGTTAAAATGAAAAAGGAAGAATAAGGAAAAGGGGACCAAGAATCATAACAATTCTAAAGCTCCCAAGAAC
Source organism: Viscum album (assembly GCA_963277665.1). Lineage (NCBI taxonomy): Eukaryota > Viridiplantae > Streptophyta > Magnoliopsida > Santalales > Viscaceae > Viscum > Viscum album. The sequence continues at coordinate 321,878,612 of OY728165.1, read as the reverse complement.
CATCCTTACAATAATAGGAAGATCTATAGTTAGAGAAAGGAAAAGGAAGCAGTATTTTTTCATTTGGAAAACAAGGCCACTGGAAGTATAACTAAATATATAATCAAAGAGAAGATAAAGTTTTGTTCATTATTGATTCTAATCATTCAATATCTACACATTGGGTATTATATATAGCTTTTAGTGATCACATATATATACAAATGTAGGATACAAGTATATTCCAAAATATTTACAGAGGAGATGTGGATTTGTGAGCTTCCAATTGTGTGAGGCTAGATGCTCTAGACATTGGAGAATACCACCTTTTATTGAAAATAGGAATGATATTAGTTTTAAGATATTCTTATTATGTACTAACTATTACGAAAAACATAATTTCTATATCATGTCTAGATATAGATTGTTTAATTTTCAAATTTGAAAATAAAAGTTTTTTCTTTTATAAAGACAACATATTTTTTGGTATTACACATTTAAATAATACTCTTTAATTATTAAATTATGAAAACCAAGTATTGGAAATTGATAATGAATCATGTTCCCACAACTCATATAACACCCAAATATTGAATCATAGTGTGAGTCATTTCAACAAGAATAATTTAAAAAATCTCTATCAAGATGGTTATTTAGATTATTTTGAGCTAAAACCACTTAAAATATGTCATGTTTGTTTACAATGAAAAATGACGAAAACACATTTTGGTGGACATGGTGAAAGGGACATAAAGCTTCTAGGATTGCTACACACTGATGTTTTTTGGACCATTTACATTAGAACAAGTGGTGGGTATTCTTACTTCATAACTTTTAGAAATTACATGAGTGTATATGGCTAGGTTTACTTTATGAGTTATAAGTCTGAATCATTTGATAAATTCAAAGAATTAAAGAATTAATTAGAGAATAAACATTAAAAGAAGATAAATAAACTTTCATCAAATCAAGTTGGTGAATATATTAACCAATAGTTTACTAACTTTCTATAAGAGTCTGGGGTGCAGGTCATGGGGTCGAGTCCCTAGGCCGTTTATTTTCATATTTCGTTGGAGCATGTGTGAGCCTCCCTTTGGTGGTTGTAACCCAACCTTTTTTTATAGTATTTTGGGATTCTTTTCAACTAACTCCACCATACACACCATGGTGGAATTGTGTTACTTAAAGGATGAATTTTACCTTTCTATACATAGTAAGGTCGATAATGAGTGATATAGATCTTCCATTATCCTTTTGGGGATATGCATTACAAACTACGGCATACACATTAAAATGAGTACAAATTAAAGTGGAAAATGGAATTTCCTTTGTTTTATAGAGTGAAAATAAATATTTTTTATCCCATACATGTGTATGGGGTTGAAAGGTATTTTTTAAGGCCTTATTAGAAAACAAACTTTCACTTTGGGGTACAAAGTGTATCATCATAGAGTATCCTAAGGGAAAAAGAGATACTACCAATAAAACCCCTCAAACAAGAAAGTGATTTTCACTTGAAAAGTCATATTTCTTAAGATGGATCACATACACTAGATGTATATTGGAAGAAAGAATGAATTTTATTAAGTTGATGCTCACAATACACAAGATATGGTATAGGGGTAGATTTCACAGGTCCCCATGGAAGAAGTAGTTCCTGAAACACAAGTATAGTATAAGAGAACCAGAGAGGCAAGAGAACGAGAGAGGTATGGTTTTCTAGTCACCAAATACAGTGACTCATTATTATTTTAAAATAATGAAACACTCTCCTATAAAGAGGTAGTAGAGAGATCAGAAGTTGCAAGATGGAAATATGACATTAATTTTGAAATGGATTCCATATATCAGAACCAAGTTTGGGTTCTATTCAATCCACTAGTTGATGTAAATTCTGTTTTGTGAAAATGGATATTCAAGAGAAAACTGGAAATGTAGGGTAAATTAAGTACATATAAATAAAGTATGGTTGATAAAGGGTTTAAACAGCATCAAGGAATTGACTACAATGATACATTTTCTCTAGTTTCCATGTTTAAATCCATCATAATTCTACTTTTCAGAGCGTTTTACCATAAATAAAAAAAATTATATTGATTTAAAAATAGATTTCCTTAATGTGAACCTTCAAGAAGACTTCTATATTACACAACCAGAAGTGATTATGATTCTAGGTGATTCCAAAAATATATTCAAGTTGTGGAGATCCATTTATAGATTGAAGGATGTATACAAGTCCCGGATCATTCAATTTGATGAAGCTATAAAATATTTTGGTTTAATTAAGAATAAATGTGAGCCTTGTTTTTAAAAGTGTTTTAGTGGGAATGTGGTCATTATCCTAGTGGTATATTTTGTTGACATATTACTTATTGGAAATAATATGAAATTCTTACAGTCTTTTAAGGACTAGCTAAATAAGTGTTTCTCCATGAAGTAATTAGGTGAACCATCCTACATTCTCAGGGTCAAGATCATTTGTGATAGATCTAATAGGATTCTTGGACAAAGTAATGGTACATTTATGTTCCTTAACTATATGAGAATAACTAAGGATATGTTCATGGTTTTTGGAGGAGAAAATAAGATAGTCATTAGGGGTTATACTAATGCTAGTTTTAAAATAGGTCAAAATGATCTTAATTCATAATTAGGATATGGTTTATGCCTCAACATAGGAGTTGTGAGTTGGAAGAATTCAAAGTAGCTATTTTTTCTAATTCTATAGTGGATTTTGAGTATATAGCAGCTTCTAATGTAGCCAAATAATTTTTTTAGATATAAACCTTTTCCCATGACCTTGATGTGGTAGCTAGTATTAAAGACCCTATCACATTATATTATTATAATAATATAGTGGTGACTCTTAAAAAAGATCCATGGTCACACCAATGGATAAATAACGTACTCCAAAATTATCATCTCTTAAGGGATTTTTCTCATAGGGTTGAAGTTGAAGTAATCAGATTTTCCACAAAAGAAAAACATGTAGGACCCCTTGACTAAATGGATATCTCAATAGAATCATGAGTATCATATGAGAGCTATAAAACTAAAGGTTATTAGTAGTTGGATCTAGTGCAAGTGGGGGTATATTGGAGTTGGTTCCCTAGAATCAACTTATGTGTAATTTATAATAAATTTTGTTCTTTTTTTTGAATACTAATAAACTAATTATTACTTAATGATTATTCTTGTGTGTGTTATAGTATGTAATAACGTTCAAATAGTAGCTATCACACTCAGAGTTTATAGTAATTCCCTACTATGATGAGAACCCATAAGTGCCATGATAGTATTATTAAATATATGTTCTATATCAAGATGAAGCCATTTTAGGAACAAAAATGATACAGAAAATTAGGGAAAGATATTCATAGTAATTTAAGGAACCTTCTCATGGTGTATAATCTTGTTAATTTCTATTGTATAAGATTATAATAACGAGACCCTTCGGTAGGAAATATATTTTTATATGTGTTATTAAATATTGTTATATGTGTACATATATATTTATCCTTAGATATTAATATTATTTTTATGGATATTATGATTTGTGTACTTTGATGTGTTGATAAAAACTATGATGAAATATGTTCATAGTGGAATAGGATATGTTGGTTGTGTCATGAGTAATATTTCATTGATCAATAATGTGGAAAAAGTATTTTTTTCCCATATGTTATTTAATAAAATTTCATCTCTTAGGACCTTTAATGAAATAATACACCCTAAATAAATCTCTGGCCATAGTATTTTATAAGAAAGTTCAATTTTTAGAAATTAAAAGAAATATACATTGAGCACATGAATTAATAGCTCCATCTTGCAACCTACTTGATTAGAGATATTATCATAAAGGGATTATATTTCATAGTAAGATTATGTCTAAGATTTTATATAATTTCAATATTAATTTATTTTTTTATGGGTTTCGTGGTGTGTTTCTAGATTCTAACCTTAGAGTTTGGGTTGTTTGACCTAATGTCACTGAGAAATAGGCCTAAAGGGTCACATAGTAAGTGTATCCATAACATCAGTTAAATAATATTATTATTTATTATTTAATAAGTTGAATAAATATTATTCCCACACATAGTTTAATAGTTATTCCTATTTTATTGATATCATATATTCCTTCCCTAGTTATTTGAGAGAATATTTTGTGACAAGAATATTTAATGAATATTTATTTACTATTTAGTGAATATAATATTTATTTATTTTCTGGATAAAAATGTAATGATATTTATTTATTAAATAAATAGTCATTATTTCATGTATGATAAATATTACGGTGGAATGGCGGACCAAGTTTAATGGTCCAATGATAAATAATATATATATTGAATTTTATTTGAAAAAATAATATTTAATTTAGTTTTATTTCTTTGATCATGTCAATAAATAATATTCTTATTATTATTATAGACATGGGTTTCAACATGGATTAAGAAAAATGATAAGGTGCATAAGAAATTATTATTTTCTAACCCTAAAATAATATAAACATTATTATATTATTTATTAAGTTTTTCCTTTTCATTTGTTTCTCTCAACAACATCTAGATAAAATTATATTAAACCCCTGGATAGCTCCCCCTAAGATAACTCTCAAGAATATATATCTATCCTCCACCACCACTCTCAAGTCAAGAGAAATCCAAGAGAACCCTTTTTGAAGTGATTCTTTGGGTGATCACAGAAGAATAATGAAATCATTAGGTTCTATCTATTATGCACCTAAATATTACTAAAATAGTATTCAGTGGTTTTTAGAGCTTGTGTGGATCACCATTTGAGTGAATATTCACTTGATTCCTATAATGAAATGACTATATGGTGTAGAGACATTTTTCAGATTCATCGATGAAGAAATAATTCATCACAGGTTAGTTCTTTAATTGATTAAATTAATTATAAATAATAAGGGATGATCTTATGTTTTGGTTACTATTTTCAATCATTAATTAATCTTTGATTCAATTACATTGTTCATGGCATTTATCGTTGATGTACATCTCAGATTGATCATCGATTACGATAAAAAGATGAGTTAGGCATGCCCTATCTAGTGCTTCCATTGTGCTCAGAACCTTCATATTCAACCATACATCCATGAGAATATTAAGATAAAATATAATGAATATTCATAATATATATAATAAGGTGATAAATGTTCTCAAGTTCAACTATGATCATGTTGGAATGATAATATTTAGAAACATAGTATGTGTTCTTCCAATACCAGACTTGAATAGTTGTTGGATGATGCTCATAATTCATCATTATATTTTAATATCAGATGAAAGAGGATGTATAGATATCTGAAATATTATTTATAGAGGGATAACATGAAAAGTAATATTATAATCTATGTATCCCTATGCATGGTGTGTTGTCAAGTTTAGGCTGAGATGTAGAATTCTAGGGGTTTTTTATGACCGTGAATCATACTAGAATTGAAATGGGAAAATATTAAATTGTATTTCATCATAATAATCCCCATAACATATAAAGGGAATAATTTTATTTGGGTTTTAGTCAAAAATATTATGAAATCAGCGCATTTTATCACTATTAAAGAATATTTCCCTCTCGATCACGCTACTCGGTTATACATTAAAAAAGATGTGTGATTTTGTGGAGTACCATTATCAATTGTATCTAATTGAGATTCTAGATTTACCTCAATTTTCTTGGATAATCCTTCAGTATGATCTGGATACATAGTTGAGTTTCAATATTGCTTATTATTTTCAAGAAGATGGTCAGTATGAGAGGACTATTCATACTATAATAGACATGTTTAGAGTTTTCTCTATGGATTTCAAAGGTGGTCGGGACCAACACATTCCTTTGGTAGAATTATCTTAAAACAATTTCTATAAATCAAGCTTCATATGGATCCTTATGAAGCCCTCTATAGAAGGAATTTAAGAATGCCAACATGTAAGGAAGAAGTTTGAGAATGAAAGCTGTTGGGGCTTAATCAAGATGAGGAAATGGAAGAGAAGGTTATATTCATTCAATAGAACAAAATAGAAACACAAATTCAATAAAAATGTTATATTGAAAATCATGAGTGAGATATAGATTTTGATTATAGTGATAATTTATTCTTATAAATATCTCTTTAGAATATTGTTATTAGATTCTAAAAGAAGGGAAATCTAATCCCTTGATATTTCGTTCCCTTCTAAATTCTCGATCGTATTAGGATGGTAGCTTATTTATTGGTGAAACCACTAAATCTATATCATGTTCATGATGTGTTAGATGTATATCTCTTTAGGAATTACATGTATGATCCTTCACATGTAATGAACTTAAATATCATACCAGTGGATTAAGATCTATCTTATAAGGAACAAATGGTGGAGATTTTGGATCGTAGATAGAAAGTGTTGTGAAACAAGATCACTAATATGGTTAAAGTTTTATAGTGAGATCATAAGTTTAAAGAGTCTATGTGGGAAACTAAGGATGTTATGAGGTATAATTATCCTAAATTATTTTTGATTGATGGAATTTTGAGGGAAAATTCTTATAAGGGAGGTAGAATGTAACACCCCTGGATTTTAGGATATATTTCTCTTTAAATAAATTTAATTTATTTCGTTACTTTATTTACACACAAAAGTGAGTTTAAAAAACCATGAAAATTTATTGAAATATTATTCTATTATTATTTTTCATCATGTCATTATTATCTTATATTGAGTTTTTGGACTTTTCTAGAAATATTTATTTTTCAGGGAATATTAAAAATAACAATTTTTGTAAAATTATCTTTTATTTTATTTAAAAAATAATAATTTAAAACAGCCATCCTATTTTGGATTTTGTATTAAATTTATATAATATAAATTTTATTTAAAATAATCTAATTAATTCCAAAAGGATTTTAATTTTACATGATTTTGATATAAGTCAATTTTTAGGCATAAAAATGAATTTTTCGAGAAATATGTTTTCTTTGAATTTTGTGAATTTATTTTTAAATTAGTTTATGAAGCTTACAATATTTTAATTGGATAAAATAGGTTACATATTTGGAATTATTTTTTTCAATTTGTTGAATAATACCCTTTTATTTTTAAACATTATTAATGGAAACAATATTAAAATTTATCACCTCAGTAAAATGTAAATAAAATAATTAAAGTTAAAAAATAATGTGATAAGGATTAAAATTAATTAAAACACTTCATATTATTTAATTTGATAAGTATATTTCATATATAATCATCCATTCTTAGATAATATTATCTTTTTTCCATTTAGATTTTTTTACCTTTATAATATATAAGTAAAGGATAAAGTCAAAAATGATACTCTCTTTTTATATATATAATAAGTTGTGACAGGGATAAAATAAATTTATGTTCTATTAGATATTTTTATTTGAAGTATTAATTATTTTTTTATCATCATAATTTATTTTAATTTTTATTTATGGAATAATTACCTTAAATGTTTATGCAAAGCCGGTACAGTGTTTTTGCAAGCAGTATAAAAAAATATGATAAATGATTTTAAAAACTCTAAAAGTAATATTTTTGGGTTATTTATAGTCTCCCATAAAATTTAAAGATACATATAACATATTAGTGATCTTTTAAACTTTTATATTCAAATTTCACTATTATATTGATGTCTTTAAAGTCAAATTGAATGAATAGCATTAAAAATGACATTAATGATATTTTATAACAGATAATATTTTACTAAATTGTTTAAAATTAATAAAAAATTCTATATTTATCCAAGTTAATTGGATATGATTTAAAATATCAACCATGTTTCATTTATGTTTCAATTTTCTTATTAAGGTCATTTTATTTACCCTTAAATAGTAATATGCATTATTATTGCGGTAATCATCAAAAGGGTTAATGGGGGTTAAAACTAAGAGATAAGGGTAAAAAATACCAAAACTTGTCCAAATTTTATTGGATGAGATTAATTATAATAATTAACATAATATATTCTAATTTTATTAATTTGGATCTATTTTCCATGAAAATTAATTTATATTAATTTAATATTTTAGGTAGTTACCAGATTGCCCCTCCCCTCACTAATAAAAGGACACTCCTCTCTTTTATTTATATATTCTTGAGGAACCTTGATAAACCAAACACTGACCAATTATATTCTAAAAATCTCTCTAAACATCTCTATACACAAATTAGAGTTTATTTTCTTCTTAATAAACCATTACAAGTGTCTTTAATGAGGGATATAAAGGAAATCTACTGAAGAAGAGGTAATCATATTTACCGAATCTTTCAAGTTTATTTATTTTTCTACTTCCTTTAAATATATTGTAACCATCATAAAATAATGAATTTTGTATCTTAAATATAAATACTTTTTATTATGATTAGGATACAACCATTTTATATCTTTTTTAGTCCTATGAAAATTGAAAACATCACTCATGCTTACGTACAGCTTACCATCTCCACATAGTGGTGTAATTCATTTTTCATCACCACTTTATTTGGATGGTTATAAAGATATAAATAATGAATATATATATATAGTATTTATGACATAAATATTCTTCTAAAATTATAATATCATATATACCTTCATACCTTCTAATCCTTTAGAAAATGTTAGTGTCGCTTATACGTGCATATGGACTACTACATCCATGAGCCGATGTGAACCGTTTTTCATTTGAAATTTAAATATATGGTAATAATGAAATATTTAATGAATATATATGATATATATGATATAATATTGATTTTTTAAATTTTAATTATTATTTATCTTTCTTTCGTTTCATCCATTGAAAAGTGAAAATAGCATTCATGCATACGTATGGCCTACCGTCTCTATGAATGGTGTAATTTATTTTTCTATATAGACCTTTTAAAGATTAATATAAATATAAAAATACAAATATAATTAATATATATTATATTTATATCATTATTAACATTTTAGATATATTTTAACCATAATTAATGTACAAGTATCAGAACTACCGAACCAAAATTGTCATGAAAAATAAAACAATTAACACCAAAAAATAATGATTTTATTAAGAAATTATTAATAAATATGAGTTAAAATGTTATAATTGGATCATATATAATATTATAAGTATTTAAATGAATCTGTTATAGAATTATAATAAATTAAAATTTATTATAAAGTAAGTTATATCACTTTCAAATAATGTCGAACTTGAGGTACGAGATTTCATCTCAATTTCTCATCATTCGGGCATGTTTTAATGTTATGAACCTAATTTCTTTGATATGGTGTACATAATGAATTTTTACATGTCATATCACAAATCCTTTCTACTTTATGGAATATTATTTTTCAATTCAAATTATTTTATCCAAGTGGATTTGACTTGAAAGTTACTAAGTGGCAAAGGATTTCGTCACAATTTCCATTATATGGAGACATATTTTGTATTATGCACCTATTTACTTTTATATGTTATATAAAATTACCATTTAATGTATTTAACATGAATATATATTTATTAATTATTATTAAATTTTTAATTCTAGTTTACACTTTCAATGGGTTATAATTTAAAAGTTACCAAAGTGGTAATAATTTATTTTACAATCTGAATTTTCAGGTATTGCTTATATTTTTCATCAAAGAAATATTGTAATTTATCCTTAATAAAATTTATCTATTTTATTATCATCTAGATATTTAAAGAGTTTTCATGTTTTCTTCCAACCTTTCCTCTATTTTTCAAATGAATCGAGAAAATTAATTTTTAAAAGAAAATTCGAAATTATTTCTCTTTTGATTGGGTATATTTTTATTCTATATCCATATTTTTAAAACTTGTTTTGTAAAAAGAAATTTTTATTTACTCAAATAATATATTAAGTACATTTTATGAATAAATAACCTTTTAAAATGTTTTAAATTAGTCTTTATAATGTTTTTATAAAGGTTCATTTTCAAATTTCTTTATAAAAATTCAAAAGGAATTTTTCTTTTTAACGTATACAGTATTAACGGACTTTACCATAGCCATAAATGTTTAAAATAATTAGATTATTCTACAAGTTTTCAAAGTATTTACAAATAAAACTCCTTAATGAAAACTTATTTTAATGTTTCACTCTAATTTTCTTGTATTCTTCAAAATACTTCAATTTATAACAAAAACTATATTTTCATTCAATTGATGGTTATATTTTATCTCTTATTAATTTTATGGTCACTAACAATCTATTTAAACATTAACTTTCTTGTGATCATAATTCCTTGGACATTACATTTCTCTTAAATTTTTATATTATTTGTATCATGGATATTCTTAATGAATAAACCATATACCATTTCTATATATGTTTTTTTACTATGAAATTTATTTGATTGACTGGGGAAATATTGATATTTTCTATTATTTAATCAATATGGATATTTATTGATATAGAAAATTGTTTATGAATTAAATTGATCAATTGGTGTATGAGGAATGTATTGAAAAAGAAGTGATGGGTGGGGTCCAGTTATAGATAACCCCTCAATGCATCGATAATTCTCATGAGACAAATCATTTGACCAGCCTTATTAAATAGGTTTTTATGTATACCTATCCATCGATTAAACTATCTTGGAATGATTCTACTATGGTAATGATATCATGGTGTCTAAGATCTTGTCATCTGATATTAATTATTTCCTTCATTGTGAATTCAGTTATTTTTATCCATGAGATTACTAAATTTATATCATCCCTGGATTCATTTCACGATCAAGTTATTGGTAAAATAGAATTCGTTTTCATTTATTTACCTTTTCATATGGATTATTCCTTATTTATTCATTAGTTTCTATTGTATGAAACCCTTAATGAGTATCTAACATCTCTATTTATTTGTTTTTCTTTTTCCAAAATATGATTAAGGATATTATGAATATCAGTAAGGATGAGAGATTGTATATTATGCTATGTATTTTAAATTTTTAATGTAATATGGGAATCATGTATCTATATGGTTCTTCAACATTACTAAATTGATCTATATTTTAGGATAAACATCCATGTATCTTATATCAATATAATAAAGAATACAATGGCTCTGGTTTATTAAATTTAGGGTTGTTACAATCCTACCTCTTGGATTTATCATATTCATGTTGTCACAACCCCCTCCCTGCAAACATATCTCAGTGAGGGGAGAGAGATAATGACCCACAAGTCACACCTCTAGTAGGCCCTAGGTTAGAGACTATCATTGAGGGTATAAAAATCTCATATATGGGAAGCATTACTCTTTATAATAATATAAGATCGGGAGATAAGATGAATCACCCATAAAAAACTCCAAGACATAATATAAAAGAGAATCCCAAACCATCCCACATTCATGTATAAATATAACTAATATAGATAAAATTATCCAAAGTAACTACCCAAAAGTAAATCTAGGGAAGGTACATAAAAACTACCAAGAATTTAAGTTAGTAAGGTTCAGCACAGTCCACAAAATCCTCCTGGAAACCTAAAAATAGTTTTATATACATAGGGTGAGCATACAAATACACTCAGAAGGAAAATCAAAGTATCTCATGCACATGTGAAGGAATCATACTAACTCACTTATGAGAAAAAATCATAATCAAACAGAACCTAAATAGGAATACTAAAAATCCCAACCTCACCAAATAATTCACATAAAGTAATATAATATAAATTAAATCACATAAATGATAGAGTACCTCACACCACTTTCCCACTGATTATCCACTCTCACACCCCAGCAGCAAACGTATTAGTGCCCCCACCTCTTCCGAATATACCACATCACATATCTCCCACACACACTTGGGTATCACAACACATCCCTCCCACAAACACATGGGCCTCACAAAAAATCTCACCCGCACACCCCTAGGCCTCCCACCACATCCCACCCACACACACCTAGGCCTCACAACACATCCTTCCCACACACACCTGGGCCTCACAACACATCACATCTCATCTTGAAGACACTTGGGAAATCACATCAAAACTCATCCTAAAGACGCCTAGAACACCGCATCACAACTCATACCAAATACGCCTGGGATGCCACATCTAATCATATCCTCCCCAAAGAAGCTTGGATCATCATTTCTTGGAAGATGGAACATGGAAGATTGGGGGGCTAGCCATCCATCCTCCCACTGAGATGTTGGGAAATACACCCCCTGCATGATGATTCGGGTGTTCGATATATAATTCTCAACATGGGTGGGGTGTGTATAGAAGTCACAAGAATATAAAATGTATAATTATATATTGTGAAAAGCACACAAGCTCAACCTATGGGTTTACAAACAAATCACTAATCATCCCATGACTTCCCCACTTTGTTCTACCTCTAAATGCATAAAACCACACATCAATCTATGAACTCCATTTCATATTTCCAACCAATTTCATTTAATCACCCCATTCATTTCATTTTTTAGCATCAACCACATTTAACCACACAACCATCCATTTAATTATCCATTAACCATTTCCATTCCATTAACCAAATCCATTCAAAACATTGTTTAACATTAATTTATTTATTTCATCACTACCCAGGCATCTAGTACAAATAAAACACCAAATCTCTACCCCAAAAGAATGGTCAAAAAAACCACCTCCTCGCCACCCCAAAAGTATGGCCAAACAAACCACCTCCTCACCACCCAAAAAGCATGACCAAACAAAACACCTCCTCACCGCCCAAAATGTGTGGCCAAAAAAACCATACATCTCACCATACCCCATTAAAACTGCACATTGTCATCCCAGAATCACAACCACACATCATAACACATAAATATCGTTTTTACAAATTAAAAAGGGCATTTTATCACATTCCAATTTATTTTAGGGGTGTTATCACACAAACTAAAATCCTGGGGGAATCATTTCATTATCCAAGTACAATTAATTAACCAATTCTCATTTAGGGTGATATCACAACAATCAAAACCAAATCAGAAATCACAAAAAATATATCCATCACAAACAAAGTCCCCAATAGCCACAATATTCAAAAAGGCATGAAGCTCGTATAATCCACAATATCACAAATAATATCAAAGTTGTAAAGGCATGTAAATCAAACCTCATTTTCCTATTTAAATTCAATTGACCAATTATTTATCTTTGATTTTGCCAGAAAAACCATAAATCATAGGTAAAAAAAACCCACCTACATGATACAAAATAAAGAGAAATGAGGGATTCCCTACATCAATGAAGCTTTCCAACTCACTACACACTGCAGGGTGAAGAAGAACACACAAAAACCACAACCACACAATGAGAACCATGAATCAACATATATCACACCAAGTATCCATCAAAAAAACCTAAAATCACCCCCAAACCAAAGAAACACCATAGTAGTGGAACCTCTAAGAAGAACAGAAGAAAACAGGTGGGAATGAGAGGAGAACTCACCACAGATTGAAGATGGGATCCCAAGGATTGATCCCCATCGAAAGGAATCCCCAAACACTAATGTATAAGTTCTTTAGACTCCTAGGATGAGATAACATCCATCAGATCTGGGGTTTTGGAAAAACCTAAGTAGATGGAACCTTTAAAATTATATAGCATCAGGGAATTACACAACGTGTAATCCCCTTTCACGTCGTGTAATCCTAGGATTCTAAGTTCCACTAAAAAACACATTTCCCTTTTTTATTTAACCCTAAAAACTTACACATCGTGAAATGCCCATGAGAAATCCATGAAACCAAATTTCATATCATGTAATACACTTACACGATGTGTATTTCCTGTAGTATTTTTGATGCACCTCCATCTTCACCAAAAACTCTTAGAAATTCTCCAGAACACCTCCAATACTCAAAACTAGCAAACTAACAGACCGGTAAGGCATGGTCTATTACATAAGATACCTATCAAAATATTATCTCCATTGATAGTCCAAAACCAATCCTAGAAGGAAAGGGGTTTCAAAAACCCATGAGATACCTCTCAAGGATCTCATCATACCTCAAACGCTACCACCATCCAAACATGCCAAACCATACGAGCACAAACATCCTGCATAAACTCATCACCACAAAACCACAACTAAAAACTGTCTCCTATCAAAAAAACCACACAACCAACAACCACGCCATCCTAAACACACAAATCAAGGAATTACTTACTCTATGTCAAGATATTATCCACTATAGGTAGAACTGACTCACCCGCATGGGTTTAATCACATCACAGTTAATGAATCTTGATTAAAAATTGGGTCCTCTCCTTTTCATATGACCGGAATTTATCACACATCATACCACACACTTAAAAAACCAAGGAAAATAGCTCATTTCATAAAACATGGTTCAAGCATCACATCACAAAGAAAAACATAGCAAAGAAAAACTCAAAACAACTCTGGGTACTGGTCACACATTTTCATCTCTTGCTCCCAAGTACTCCCCTCCAGGACACCATGCCCCCACAACACACAAAACAAGGGAATATTCTGTCCTCATTGAACCTTCTCTTGATAGTATTGAATCTCCACTAGATGATCCATGAATGTCACTTCATCCTCAATATCCAACTCTCCCTAGATAAGGACATGGGATTATTCATGAAGATATCGATGAAGTTGAGAGATTTGGAAGACATCATGGATCCTCTCCACCCATGGTGGAAATGCCAACGGATACACCAATTATACTACTCGCCCCAACACCTCAAAGGGCCCAGGAAACCTGAGAGAAAGCCTAATCAATATAAAAAACCTCCACTGCCTATGTTGAGGAGAAACCTTCAAAAACACATGGTCCCCAACCTCAAAATCCAAGGGTCCCCTCCTGGAATTGGCATAAGACTTCTTCTATTCCTACATGACTTTCATCATTTCACAAACAAGCTGAACTTTCTTTATCATTCTCTACACCACATCAAGACCAAGAATGACTTTCTCCCCAACCTTCATCCAACATAATGGAGAATGAAATAGTCTTCCACACAAATACTCAAATGGATCAATGTCTATGGAAGAGTGATAGCTATTATTATAATAAAACTATACCAAGGGAAGGTATCTTACCCAAGACCCACCAAAGTCCAAGATGCATTCCTGCAACATATCATCTAATGTCTATATAGTCCATTCCATCTTCCCATCTATCTAGGTATGGGAAGAAGTGTTGATGCGTAACTGAGTTCCAAAAGCATGTTTTAATACCCTCCAAACTTGTGAGGTAAAACATGCATCCTGATCTAATACAATGGACCTCATAACTCCATGAAACCTCACCACCTCATCCACAAACCTATTAGAAAATGAATCCACTACGCTTGACTTCTTGATTTATAAGAAGTGGGCTGATTTCATCAACTGATCCACTATCACACAAATAGAATCACAAACTCTCTAAGTTTTGGGTAACTGTTTGATGGAATCAATTGATATTTCATCCCATTTCCACTCAGATACATCCAATGGTTTCAACAAACCACCAGAAAAATAATTCTTTGCCTTTTCTTTCTAGAAAACCAAGCACCTTGCAACAAACTCTACCACTGCCTGCTTCATCATGGGCCACCAAAATTGAATCCTCAAGCCACGGTACATCTTATAAATTCCTAGGTGTACCTCCAATGGTGATATATTGAATTCATGATGGAATCCATCATTCATTACAATTGAAATAAATAACCTTCCATGAAACAACACCTAACTCCAACCATCATATGACCATCCCTTCAGAGAATCACCATGGACAGCATGATCATGCATCACCTCTACCTCTGAGTCCCCCCACTGAGACTCCTCCACCTGCTACATAAGAGATGATGTCACCTTCATCCAAAAAAATAGCATCAACCATCATCTACCCTTGCATCTAATTACGAGGGTTCCAACTCCTACATTACTATCTAAGTGTCCCCAGACTCCCTAATAACACCCTTCCACGACTTCCTACTCAAATCATCAGCCAAAACATTCCATTTTCCCAAGGTATTGGTGATATAAAAATCATAATCTTGAATAAACTCCATACACTAACACTTCCACAAGTTTAAATATTGTTGGGAAAAGATATACCTCAAGCTCTTGTGATCTGTAAAGGCTACAATGTACCCACCACTAAAGTAATGTATCTATAACTTCATTATAAACATAGATGCTAATAGCTCCAGGTTGTGGGTGGTATAGTTACGCTCGTGGGGATGTAATTTCCTAGACCCATAAGAGATCACTACCCAATGATACATCAGAATGTATCCCAATCCTATATATGAAGCATCAAAAAAATACCTCAAACATCAACCCTTTTTCAGGAAACCAGAGCATTGGAAAACTAACTTAATTCCCCTTCAAGTAACTGAATGATGAATGGAACTGATCACTCCATACATAATCTTGGTCTTTCCTGGTCAAAACTATCAACGGGGCTGTAAATTGAGAGAAATAGGGTATAATCCTCTGATAATAGCCTAAAAGACCAAGGAAACTGCAAACCTCTTCCATGTTCTTGGTTTATTTCCAAGAAACAACTACTTAAATGTTTGAAAATTCAACTACCATACCCTACTGAGAGACCACATGCCCAAGTAAATTGAACTATCATGTCCAAAACATACACTTGGATAACATTCCATGTAGCTGGTGGCGTCAAAGAACATGTAAGATAGTTATGAGATGCTCAAAATGATCCTCCTCTAACTTTCAGTAGATCAAGATATCATCGATGAACAAGGTGGTGAACTGGTCCAGGAACTTGTGGAACATGGAGTTTATAAGCCCTATGATCACATCCGGTGCATTAATAACACTGAATGGAATGACTACAAACTTGAAGTGCCCATACCTGCATCTAAAGGCAGTCTTCAGGATATCATCATCCTTCACCCTCAACTGGTGATATTCATACAATAGATAGATCATAGAAAACCAAACTTCCCCTCTCATCTAGTCTAAAAGATAATTTATACTTAGAAGAGGATAATGGTTTTTCACCGTCACCTGATTCAACCTCTGGTGGTCTATGAACAGCCTTAGACTACTATCTACCTTCCTTGCGAAAAACACTGGAGCACCCCATGGAAACACATTAGGCCAGATAAAACCCTTCTTCATCAGATCTCCTACCTAAATCCTCAAATCCTACAACTCATAAGTTTCTATATAATAAGGATTCATCAAAATTGAAGAATAATCGGGCTGAAATTCTATGCCAAGCTCAACATCACGTCAAGGGGGTAGCACCACAACCTCC
Organism: Viscum album; assembly: GCA_963277665.1. Taxonomy (NCBI): domain Eukaryota; kingdom Viridiplantae; phylum Streptophyta; class Magnoliopsida; order Santalales; family Viscaceae; genus Viscum; species Viscum album. The sequence goes on along the minus strand of OY728165.1, from coordinate 321,861,377 downwards.
TCAGTAAAAACATCCAAGAACTCCCCAATGACCTTGAGAACCTCTACCATCCCAACATCTACTAATTCCACTAACAAGTAAACCAACACAAAAATAAGGGGATCCATATGCTGACTACCCACCTAACAACTCTTCTCACCGAAGAAAGCCACATGTTGTCCATCCACATCTGAAAACATGACTCTCCTTCGAAATAAATCAATAAGAGCACCTACAGAATAAAATTGATCAATGCTAAGGATGACAACATATGACTGAATCATTACTAATTAAAGATCCTCATAGGACTGATGTGGACCCATCATCATTATACACCCCCAGCACACATCAAACAAGCTAGTCTAACATCCGACTACTGTAGTAAACACTAGGAGTATAGAAATATTCTCTACATCTAGTACCATAGAATGGGCTAGAGAGGGTACAATAAAGGAGTGTGAAGCTCCGGAATCAAACAAGGCACAAACAAGAGTACTAAACAAATTGATCATGCCTCTGATGATCTATGGCCCCTCTAGAACTGCTGCCTCCACTATATACTACTGACCATGCCATGCTCCTCTACCTCTCTAATGATGACCACCTCCACAGCCACGCTCAAGCCATAATCCTTGAACATGAGGAACATCCTGAGGTTGGATTATACCTGCTCTATCTCCCCTCAGTGGAGCATAAGCCTGTAATCCCTACTACTGAAATGGCCTCAATAGAAATTGTTGTTGAGCTGGCACAGAACCAACCAGCCTCGGCCAAACTGAGCTTAAAAATCCATTGGGAACTAGTCTTAAAGATGGATTCAAATGCCATAGAAGAAACACATCGGTCCAAAACCTACAAAAAAAGGCACAAAAACTAGATGGTTGAAAGGGAATCTATTAAGGTTGACTCCCGGCTAGTTGAAACGTCGAAGGTCCTAGCGCCTGAGACCTTCCACTGCCAACTCTTCCCATTAAAGAACCTCGCTGGTTCCCTTCTCATGGAAATCCTCCTCATGGGTGTATTCACTTGATCACCTCTTCCTTATTTTGAACCTCCAAGTAGATTGGAAATGTAAAAGGAGTAACTGTATACTAGATAGAAGTATGGAGTTCCTCCTCATGATGCCTCGCATAAGACTCCTCATCTAGAAAAAGATCTAGGAAAAAATATAGAAGGTCCTTAAACTTGATTACCAACTCCCACACTTACATACTCCCCTGATGAAGAGAAATAAGCTCTAGCCTCTTCCCTACCTTCATATTTGACGAAAGGAACTCTGTTGGGAACTCCTTATAGAAGTAGACCCACAAAAAATATGCCTCCCTTTTCTCTCCTAGATACAGTGTCCACCACAGACATGCAGCTCCTCTCATCTGACTGGCTACCAAAGGGGCCAAGTACTCTATCAGGTCCCGGATCAAACTAAAATGACCTCCAACTCCTCTAGCCAACTCTCTATTTCCAAATCTGAGACACTTCCCTCATACTTACCCAAATCCTACCACTAGAAAGCACAAAAAATCCTCTACCACTGATCATTCACCTCAACTAGATCAACCATACAGTGATCAACTGAATCAGCCTGCTGAACCTCAACTATTTGACCCACATGAGAACAACAAACGGGGTCCATAGAGAAAACAAAAACAAGGATTTACTAAGACCGAGTAGTATGTAATTTTCTTAAGATTTGTTTTAACTAATTTAATTCATTTTATTATCCATTTAAACATTCCCAAAATAGCCCAATTAAAATATGAACACAAGTAATTATAATGAATGTACCTCCCATAGGTCTCTACCCTACAAACAGGTCCATCCCACTTTGTCATTAAATAAGCTCAAAGTTTGTGCACTGGATCAAGGGGCCCTAAAATATCATTTCCTAAATAGTATCTCTGGCCTATGTCATGCACCAAGGTTAACTAAAACTATTTTCATACTAACCCATGCAACCCTCATTATTCCTAAATCTGAAATTCATCCTATCTATCAACCATAACCTTTGATACAACTCTATCATGACCCCCCCCCCTCCCCTATCTAAATATACTACAATGAGGGAATAGAAATAATGACCCCCGAGTCCCACTTCCAATAGGCCCCAGATTGGAGACTAGCACCAAGGGTATAAAAATATCATGTATGGGGGGAATTACCCTCTATAATAATATAGGATCAGGAGATAAGATGAATCATCCAAAAATAACTCCATGACATAATATAAAAGAGAAACTCAAACCATCCCATATGCATGTATAAATAGAACTGATACAGATAAAAGTCTCCAAAGTAAATACCCAAAAGTAAAGCTAAAGTAGCGACGCATAAACTATCAAGGATTTGAGCTAGTAAGGTCTAGTGAGGTCTAAAAAATCCTCCTGGAAACCTGGAAAAAAAATTATATATGTAGGATGATCATAAAAGTATACTCAGTAGGAAAACAAAATTCTCTCATGCACATGTGAAAGAAGAATACTAATGCATCTGTGAGAAAACAGCAGAACCAAATAGCACCTAAATAGGCATACTAACCATCCCAACCTCACCAAGGAATGCTCACCAAATAACGCATGTCAAGTAATATAATATACAGTAAATCACATTGATGATAGGGTGCCTCACATAACTTTCCCACTAATTAGCTGCTCTCACACCCCAATGACAAAAATCCTGAAACTCCCACCTATTTTGGATATACCACATCACATCATGCCCGCACACACCTGGGCCTCACAACACATCCCAACCTCATACACCTGGGCCTCAAAAAACATTCAACATGCACACACCTAGGCCTTGCAACACATCCCATCCGCACACACCTAGGCCTCACAACACATCACATCTCATCCTGAAGACACCTAGGAAATCACATCATAACTCATCCCAATGAAATTTGGGACACCACATAACTACTCAACCTGAATAAATTTGGGATACCACATCTCATCACATCCTGCCCAAAGAATCTTGGGTCTTCATCACATGGAAGAGGGAGCAGGGAAGAGCAAGTGGCCAGCCATCCATCCTCCCCCTAGGATGTTGGGAAAGGCACCCTCGCATAATGATGTGGGTGTTCAATACATAGTTCTCAACATGGGTGGTTTTCATATATACATCACAAGAACATATAGTGTATACGTATATATAGAGAAATCACACAATCCTAACCTATGGGTTTACAAAAAAATCACTAACCAACCCATGACTTCCCCACTTTTTTATTACCTCTAAAATCATAACACCACACATTAATCCACGAACCCCATTTCACATTTCCAACCAATTTCATTTAATCACCCTATTCATTTCATTATTTAGAATCAACCACATTTAACCACATAAGAAACCATTTAATTATCCATTAACCATTTACATTCCATTAACCAAACCAACCAAATTTATTCCAAACATTATTGAAAAATCATTTATTCCATCACTACCTGGGTATCTAGTATAAATCAATTGCCGCCTCACCACCCCAAAATCAAGGCCAAATAAACCCCCTCCTCACCAACCCAAAATAAAATCCAAGCAAACCACCTCCTCACCGCCCCAAAAGCACGACCAAACAAACCACCTCCTCGCCACCCCAAAAGCATGACCAAACAAACCACCTCCTCACCGCCCCAAAAACACGGCCAAAAAACCATATAGCTCTCCACACCCCATTAAAACTACATATTGTAATCCCACAAGCATGTCCATAGATCATAAAACGTCAAGATCATTTTTACAAATTTACAAAGGGCCTTTTATCACATTCAACTTTATTTTAGGGGTGTTATCACACAAACCATAATCCTGGGGAAAACATTTAATTAGAAAACTATAATTAATTAAACAATTTTCAATTAGGGTGATATCATAACAATCACAAACTAAGAATAAATCACAACACATATATCCATCATAAACAAATCCCCCAACGGCCATAATTTTCAGCAAGGCATCAAGCCCGTATAATTCACAATAACACAAATAATATCAATGTTGTAAAAGAATGTGAATCAAATACCATTTTCCTATTTCAATTAAACTAACCAATTATTTATATTTAATTAATCTAGGATAACCATAACTAATAGGTAAAAAAACCCACCCATATGATACAAAATAAAGATAAACAAGGGATTATCTACCTCAAAAAAGTTTTCCAACTCACTGCACATTGTAGGGTGAATAAGAACACCCACGAACCACAACTACACCATGATAACCACATATCAACCTATATCGCACCAATTATCCATCAAAATTAAACCCAAACACACCCCCAAACCAAAGAAACACCACCATACTGGAACCCTGAAGAAGAATGGAAGTAAATTGGTGAGAATGAGTGGAAAACTCACCACAAATAAAATATGGGATCCCGAGGATTAATACCCATTAACATGAATCCCCCAACGTTGAAGGATAAGGTATTTGTATGCCTAGGATAATATAAGATAAATTGGTTGTAGAGTTTAGGGAAAACTTGAGTGGTTGAAACCTTTAAAAATGTACAATATCAAGGAATTACATTATGTGTAATATTCTTTCACGTCGTGTAATCCCAGGATTCCACATTCCACTGAAAAATGTGTCACCCTTTTTTTATTTAACCCAGAATACTTACACGTCATGAACTATCCATGAAAAATCTGTGAAACCAACTTTCACATCATGTAATACACTTACACAACTTTTATTTTTTGCAGAATCTCTACTAAACCTCCAACTTCTACCAAAAACTCTTGGAACTTCCCCCGAACACCTCTAATGCTCAAAACCAGCAAATTAATGTACTGGTAAGGCATGGACCATTACACATCTTCAGAAGAGGCATAGGGAAATCAATGGGAAGACTAATGTTCTTATATTCACCTATAAGAATCCATGGAGAACTATAGAATTTGTTAATACTCTACAATTGATACATTGGTTCAACTAATTTATACTAAGATAATTATATATAATCACTTGTTGTGATCACATGTGATTAAGGATATCATAATTCTTGGAAGTTACTCCAATCACAATAATTTTTCTCCAATAAAACAACAAGCATGTGATAACTACTACTGGTCAAAGGATCATAGAACTCAATGGCCTCAAATAAATGCCCATAATAGTCAAATGAATAAACATAAAATTTGGTATCCTCTAAAATAACTTGATCAATATCACACTAGAAAAGGTGCCCATATCACATCCCTTAATTGAAACCTCTTTTGATAATTTTCCTCTTTCCATAAAATACTTAATTGTGTGATATAAGGTTTCTTTCACTAAAACTGTAATTTAATTTTAAAATATTACATTAACATTTTATTTTAACTATGAATATTTTAATTAATAATCTCAAAAGATATTATTTAGTGTGAGTCTAGTGGAGTAAACACTAGATATCTCACCAGTATTTTATAGGTAAAATCCCCCAAATCACCACCAAAGAGATCTAAAGTAATGCTCGTTACCTTAATTTCTCATATTATATAAATATAAAGAAATAATTATTTAAAATGACATTAAATATTCCTAATTATCTATGATGGGTAGTTTCTAAACTCCCTTGAATAATCCATTAATGAATTCCATAATGTTGGTCATCATGTGTCCATATCTTCTCTCATCATTATATTCTAGTACCCATTTATCCTTTGTAATTTACATCATGTAGTAATATACTTCTCGATTATCTTGGTGAATGAATTCAAAAAATTTCCTCCATTATCTACTATTGAGCTTAATATACAAAAATAAATGAGAACTAATAAGAATGCATATAAAAGTATGTTATCTATCAAATGTATTTTCTCAAAAAAAACATGCATATACTAAGATTGATGATTTCTTTATTCATGGAATTCTCTTGGAACTTATTCCACACATTTCTTGTAATTTTTCTAATACAGTATTGATGATAAGAATGGGGTGGTCTTCATGCAATACCCAAATATTGTACAGCTTCCTTGATTTTTTGATGTTGATAAAAATTTATACTAATTAATCTAATGTTTATTACAAAGTCTCTAAGGTAATCCAAGATGATAGGTTCTCCTTCTCAATAATAGAAAAGGACAATAGAATAGAAGAACTATTCAAATAATGTGTGGTGGAAATCAACAACATTCTAATATATTTTCTATACAAAAATTTACCATCAATATAAATAATGTATGGATGTGAAGCCTATTGTTGTGTTATTGAATGATAATGAATTAGATTTAAGTTTACCGAAAATGTGATCAGTGGTAAGAAGTTTGACTCAGTGTGAAGACAATATAAGTTCACCTCTTTGGTAGTAGTAGGTTCATTGAAGGTTTATATATATCAATTACATCAAGGGTATTCATGAATGTTTGTGGAAATCTATGTAATCCTCTTAAATAAAGAAAGTAGAATTTTACTTATACAACTGGTCAAGGTCAGTAAATTTTCTATAATTAAATAGTGAAATTCAATTTAGAATCTCTCTAGTAATGTGGGAAGGATGTGTGACCAAGATGAATGGTTTAGTTTCCTATAAAATGAAGTAGGTATCAATGAGAATAATTCATCATAAATATGTGTAGTATGTCCAGATTGCATGTAGTGAATTAGAGATTTATTGAGAGATAATCCTATATAATGAATTCCTACCAACTATTTTTTATTTTAATGTATTATCTATACCTATAGTAAGTGAAAATAAAGACTCAAGGTTCCTATCATTCACATAGGACAAATTTTCTGAATCATATTAATCTATTGTGTTTCTTTCTTTCTTTATCTGTTTTTATTACTTGAATTTCCATTTTCTTTGAATGTTTGTGGGTTTATATTAATGTGTTTATGAGGTTGAATTTTTTTTGTGGGTAGGGTGAATTAAATTCCAAATTCTAGTACACTTTTATAGGTTTTTTTTCTATTGTTTTTCTGTTCACAAACTTTAAGTAGTTTGATACGTTGAAGTTTCATTGGTTCTATCAGAAGCTCGGGCAATCTGTGTCACCTTACCAACAAGTGGTATGAAAAAAGTTTATTTATCACATCGGTGGTAGATTAAAAATGAAATCAGATAAAAGAAAGATTAAAATTGATAAATTTAATGAAGTGGATTTTATATTCAAGAGGATTTAGATAGAAAATTATCTCATCAAGAAAGGTTTGGAATAATTGTTTAAAGGTATTAAGTATGATATAATGGAAAGGAAAACTGGAAATTATGAATAGAAAGACTTTAGTTCTGGAAATAATGTCTCTAAAATGAAATATTTATTTCAAAATTTGGGAGAAGAAAATTACATCAGATGTTATGAAGGATTTGGTGGATGTGTATGAAAATCCAACAACCCTTAATAAAGTTTTTATGTTGCAACAAATGCTCAGTATAAGGTTTGTAGAAATAATAAAATCTACAAATAATTTTAATAGATTTAATATGATCTATGGTTAGCTCTAATCAATGCATTTTTCATTTTAAAATGATGTATGGGCACTAATATTGTTATTATCACTTCCATAATTCTAGGATTATATGGTTACTGTTGTTAGTAACTCTAACAGAAAAAATGGATTTGGGGTTTCATGATATTTTTAATTTTATCAGGAATGATGATCTTAGATAGAGGCATATTTAGAAACCATCTGGTGGTAATTTTAATACTGATGGAAGTGGATGTTCACCTTAATAGAAACAGGCCTTTCAGAAGAATCATTCTGATGATATATCTTATGGAAGGAGTTGAAGAAATTATAAGGGCTTATATACTGCATGTAGGATTTGTGGTAAGAAGAGGTATATCATGAGGAATTAAAAGATTCAAAATAATAACACTAGAAAAAAATAATCCTCTATTAGTTTAAATTTTTTTAGTTTACCATAATGGATTTGTAGGTTCCATGCGTAGTGGAAGCGTGGTAGGGGTGATGCCCAACTTTTATTTTTTCCATTATCAATGATTAATCTAAGATCATGAGATGATGAACATTGTGATAAATGGATTTTAATCAAATAACAAGAAAGGGTTATTAACCCAAAACCAAGAGAGAGGAGATCAAAACATGTTGTTTACAATTAATTTAATTAAATAAAAATTACCTATAAAGTTATTCTTTCTTTATTGATGCATTCGGACACAAATATGCAGTGTTCCAGCGTTGCATTGTAGAATCCAAGCATAGGATTCCTCTAAATGGCGATCCACATATGCTCTAAGAATCTTCGAATGTCTTTGAAGGATTCTTTATGTGATAGCATAGAATATCATTGCACTTATGATGTACTCCTTCGATTTCCTTAAGAACTGCTTATAAAGAGTTCTCTTTGATCCGGTGGAGGAAGATCTCTCTCATTCTTGAGAGAGTTCATAGAGAGGGATGAACTCTCTAGGATTGAGAGATTTTTCTCCAATTTTTTGTGCACAATGATTTTCTTGTCTAGGGTTATGATAAAATAAACATAATTGGGTATTTATATCACTAGGTTTAAATAACATAATTTTACAAGTTCCCTTATTTATTTTATTAATCCTAGAGAAACCCCATGTCAAATAATAATAGTATTATTATTATTATTTCTTGACACATTCCTAACATGAAAATTATAATTAAATAATATTTAATTAAATAATATTAAATAGTATTATTTATCACCAGACCCTTGAATTCGGTCCGCCAATCCTCCGCCATATTTATTAGACCTCCAATAATGTCTATTTATTTATTAAATAAATATCACTGAATTATTAACCAATAAATATATAAATATTGTATTCACTAAATAGAAAATAAATATTTATTAAATATTCATCCCACAATATATTCTCTCAAATAACTAGTGTTAGAATAAATGTGATCAAGAATCCATGAATAATAATTAAACCCCAACCAGGAATAATATTTATTCAACATGTTAAATAATAAATAATGTATTATTTAACTGAGATACTGGATACACTTAGCATGTGAACCTCTAAGCCTCTTTCTCGGTGGCATTAGGAGGAGTATCCTAAAGTCCAAGGTTAGCATCTAGAAACATACCAAGGCACCCATAGATAAATAAGTTAATACTGCAATGACATGTCACCTTAAGAGAGTTGTATGCTAGCGCCATCAACTCATGTTCTTGATTTTACTTTTTTTGAATTCCTAGAATTGAACTTGCCTATTGAACACCATGTTCATATATTTATTTATACTATATCATTTCCATCAAAGGGCCTAAGACATTATCTTCCAATAAAGAACAAAAGGGGAAAGTCCTTTCTCTCATTATTCATTAATGCATTATTACTCATGATGCAACCAATGTATCCTACCTCACTGCGAACACATGTCATCACAGTTTTCATTAATATATATAAGTGAACGAGTTCTAATACTAATTCATAACAATCTTAAATTATAAGGACCAATATATACATCTATTGATAGGTTCATCCAATGGAACTTATAAATGTGGATTTCCTTCTGGCAGGTCTCATTCTCATAATATCCTCATGCACATTACCAAGGGCGTAAACCCTAAGAAGGTGTCTCAGAGTTCTATGATTATCCACACCTGATAGCCTATTTAATTTTTTTCCCTCAAATGATATCATCTGTCTATAAAACATATATTCAAGAATAGTGTCATAGCACTTTAGGGTTCTCATCATAGCAGGGATCTGCTATGACCTTTTATTGTGACATCTAATCTTAGGACATTATCACATACAATGTCACATAGAAGAACATTCATGATGTGATAAGAAATTTATTAATATTCAAAAACATGAATATGAGTTTTTATAAAGTAAAAAATAAGTTGGTTCTAGGGTACCAACTCCAATAAGAGTAACAAATACTTTTTGAGTGTGAATACTCTGATATAATCTTGGGTGATTGAATATGGATCATAATCCTATTCAACAAGTGGTCAAAGATAAATAGTAAATTATGTATATGGGAATTTTTTAAAGTTCATCTAGTGTATGATGAATTCCTGAAAGTTTTTTGGAAAATGAGAGGTCAACGTCTGAATGAAGAATGGAGGATTCTTGAAAATAACAGAAGTTCACCACATCCTCAGCTTATAGAGAAATATTATTTTTATTGGGTAACTTTATGAAGTGGTATATGGGAATAGTTTTGAAAATGGGGTATATAATGTTACCGAAGGATTTATAATAGTTTCATGAAGAGTAAAGGATGATACTTTTTACATTACCAAAATTTCAGATGGGAATGTAGTTTCCATATGTATGACTTCTAATAATATAGAATTTTGGCATCGTAGGTTTGGTCACCTTAGTGAGTAGAATTTGAGAGTTCTAACAGATAAGTTAATTCTAAATATTGATCTCACGTAAATTAGAAAGTGTGTAATTTTTATGCTAGGAAAGTATATAAGGGTTTCCTTCAACTTAGATGGATGGAATCTAAGGAATAGAAACTTGGAACATTTCCACATAGATTTTTGGGTACTTTTCCCCATTTAGTCTTACGATAGTTCCCTCTATATTATAAATTCTATTAATGATGCTACTATAAATTATAGATTTAATTTTTGAAGAATAATTCTTATGTATTTTATATGTTTACTCAATGAAAATATTTCGAATAAATGTAATGTTCCTAGAAGTAGAAGTGAATCCAGATAGAAAACGGTGGTGAGTACACCATATACAACTTCCATAATTACTACCAAAAGAAGGGAATGAGGCATGATAAGATGGATCATAAAACTCTATGGATGAAAGAATAAATATGACATTGAACATGTAGCTTCATTAAATAGTAAATTTTATATTCTTAATTAATATTAAACATGTATTTTATTAATATTACTCAAAATTAAAATATTATACTAATAATTAAAAAATTATAATAATAATTAAATATCCAATTTTTAAAAATATTTAGTTTAATATTAAAAATTAATATTGACCATGTAATTTAATATTAAACATGTAATTTAATAATTTTACTAGTAATTAATTATACTAACAATTAAAATATTATACTAAAAATTAATTATTCTAAATTAATATTAAACATGAAATTTAATAATATTCCTAATAATTAAAACACAATATTAAACATGCAGTTTAATATTAGAGATGTAATTTACTAAGATTTAAATTCTAAATAATACAATTTTATCTTAAAACATTCTAAATAAAATACTATAATATTAATTAACTAATATTAAATAAAAAATTATAAAAAAAATAAATAATAACTAAAAAACACATTATAATATTGAAGATCAGAAAATCTGCAAGGTCTCCTTGAAATTTTTTGGACTATGAGAGCGGGAAGGCCTTGAAAAATTTTAGACTTCAGAGAGAATGATAGGAGTAAGGGAGACGAATTGTGGGGGTGCATTTTTATAGGTAGAATATTGTGAGCATCAAACTGTTTAATGCTCACCGTTCTATTTCTAAACAAATAGCATTGAATAGGTTGGTGTTCCCTATTTAGATAATGAATTTGGAGCTTCCAATGGTTTTATTCTTACCATTTCCAGCAAGACAATTGAACCATTTTATGCTCTTTTTCTTTTTGGGATAGTGTCAACCCATTTGATGCTCCGCAGACTAGTTTCCAAAATTTTAAAAACCTAAACCAAAAAAAACCATTTAAAAAATTTTTCCAATTAAGAAACTATACTCTACCCTTTCTGCTTTTTATTTCCTCAATTATCTCCTACAATGATAATTACAAATGGTCAGGGATGGAGAACTAAAAAACTATAAAGAAACACAAACACACTCATGCAGTAAACCAACATGGAGAATGTGGACAGATGCATGTCTGTCAGTATTCCAAAAGTGGATGTTAAATTCATGAAGGTATGATTTATTATGTTTTGATTAAAACTTTTTGTGATCAAATATCCATTTAGTGACTTTTTTAATGTTGACAAGTTGGGTTCAACTTTGATTGGATCTTCCATGACTGGAGTGATGACCACTACTTGAAATTTCTACGCAAGTGATGCAAGGTGATTATGGAGGATGGGAAAGTGATTGTGGAGGAGTTCATGATATTAGATTCTCTAGATCCAAGCATCTCCCTTCTAAAGGTCATCAATAATACCATCATGTTGGCCTAAAACCCTAGGGAGAGGTGTGAAGTTGAAGGGAGCTTGAGGGGCAATCCTGAGGGGTTGGATTCACTGGATATTTTCTCTCATGATGCACCTACAACACCTAGGTAATAGATTATTTCAAGAAAATTATGTAACTCATAAATGGTGTCAGATATCTGGATTGATAGGGATGTCAAATAGTGCCTAGGTTTTAGTTTTTGTGGTTTGCTAGAGACACTCAACTTTTGGTTTCATGGTATGCACTACAGTTTTTTTCCACACACAACAACCAAGATCCTTTAGGTGTTAATTTTTGTATATAAACCCACAAAAAAACCTAAAAATGGTGTCTATATTCTAGTTTCATCACACATGAAACAAATAGATAGAAAAAATATTCATATAAGCATAATTCTAAAACCATATTTACAAAGTGATTATATCTTTAAAAAACAATAATTAAAATTGGCAGTGGAAACTATAGTCTAAAATTCAATATTACGAGAACTCTCACAACATTTACAGAACAAATAAATTGATTCTAGAAACATAATGAATTCAATAAATCAATAAGTAATGAACATAAATAGAATATTTAATAAACTTGAACATAATAGAATCTATAAATTATAGAAGGAAGAAATACATTTACCAATCAAGAATACATATTCAATAATATAATTAAAGAATAAAATAGAGAACAAACAACTTCTTCTTTACATTCCAAACTCAAAACTAGATGAAATATTTTCAACCAAATAGAAGTGAACATTCATCAATTTTTTAGGTCAAAGAAATTAGAAAAGGAAAGTCATAAAATATACATAAGGATTTACATACTTTGGATGATTATACTATGTTCATAAGGATCGTCATGGTCTTTACTATGTAAAATAAAGTAGTATAATGGATGTGAGGGAACACAACACAAGTAAAGAAGTACATATAAGAATTGAAATAACATTGAAAATAAAATAAAAGCAATTAAATTCCCTTAGAAATGGATTAATCCCAAACTTTCTATGTTTGATTTTAGCTATAGTTTCCATCATCAGTTCTATCCCATATTCCATGTATTTTCCCATCAAGACAGTCATTGTAGTCTAATATTTCCATGAACCAGCAATCCCACATGATTCAGCTTCAAGTGAAGATCAAGATGATGTGGGGGGGGGAGCTTCCATCACTGAAAACCTAGGGATTAACCTTGCTTCATCCTCTTCTTATATCCAAGAGGATGAAAAAAAATTCTCCCTTGAATACTCCTCTGATGAACAGGAAACCCCTCATTAGGGTCTCTATCTCACTGATCTCCCTTAAATGATGGGATCACCGAAGCTAGAAACCTATGTAACACTCTCTCAAGAAAGTAGATGAAAGACCAGAGGGCCCCTATAAATCACAAGGATGCATATGGTATGTTACTTCAATAATGAAGGAAGGCATAATATGAAAGTATGTACTCATGGTCGGTAGAGAATGAAAGGATAGTTCAAAAAGAAAAACCACATAAAATTTAAAAAACACATTTATAGTGGAGAATTAAATGGAAATTAATTTTGGAATATTATATATGAATTTAATTAATAAATCAAGGAATACCAAATCAAAAAAATAACTACCTTGGAAATTAAATGCATAAACACAATTTAATATGAAACAACCACATAATATTCACCCTGTAAATTAAATCCCTAACCTATGATGATTTTTCACCACATACCATCATTAATTCCAAAATAACATCATAAATATGGGAACACTACATGGTATAATAGTAGTTTTTCCCATAACGTAAATAAATTTGATACATGCTGCCTAAAATTAATGACATTATATATTGTAGAAAACATGCTTAGAATTTAAATAGATCTAAACATAAAATGAACTTTCAACTTTACTTACCTAGTTAACTTCTAAGATGAATCCATCAAGGAAGTTCTAGAAAAACAAATTAATTCATGATAGTGGTCCATGAAATCACTTATCAGTGTATGAACACAAGAATAAAACATATAAGTACCCATCCACTAAAACCATTGAAGAACAAACTCGAAAAGTTCATAAATAAATAAATCAGTAAAAACCAATGAATTAATGAAAACCAATAGAAAAGGAATAAAAATTTGAGATCAAGTATAGAAAAATAAACATATAAAGTCTCCACCTAATCTCAGAAAACAAGGTTGAAACATGTACATTGTTGGCACCAACTGAGGCATTGTTCAAGAAAAAACATGTTGCACTGAAATATCTCTCAATAATACTTTTGATGAAGAAAAATATGAATCTTGAAGGAGGGATCCATAATCTTTACCTATTGATATCACTCTACCTATACCAAGCCAATAGTATAGTTATTATATAAGAGTATACCAATGAAAATCACATGTAGTCCTAAGGCCCTAAAAACAATCACTAAACCATGAGACGCACCAGCGATCAAAGGATAGAAAGCTTCCAACCAAGAAATAACTCACCCTGATCTTACTTATGAGTGACATAAAGATCCTAATTCTTATGAAACCTATACTAATACACTAAAGGATCCAATAATTAAGTATAAGAAACTTGTATTCCAACTAAACATTAAAAACCAACACAACACTAAAACTACCCCAGCCCAATCACCACTTATAGCAAGTAAATACTCAGAGATGCAATCTCAAACATAGACACAAACTAGAGAAAAAAACTAGAACTAAATATCAACTCAAATCCTAATGAAAAAAATGAATAAAATATGAGAAAAAACAACTAAAATACCCTACCAAAAACCTTAATACTAACTAAAACATCTTAGATAAACCAACCCCACACTAACCCCTTCCACTAAAGAAAAATAGCGAGATAAAAGATACGAATGTGTAATAAAGGACCGTATAATCTATCTGAGGAATGAGACAGATTAAACCAAGAGGAAATCATGAAACCCATCACACGAAATTAACCTCTAATCTTTCTAGATGGGGATGTACTATGAACATTCATATAAGGATACATCAAATTTCATGGCCATATAAATTAAAGAATAGTAGAAAATAAATGCCATACAGTTCTGGATCTCTTCACCGAGATCTATCTAGCATCTCAAATAGGGATATATAACTTATGATTCCTTTATTCATGGTCATCCCGCTCCAAAGTATCCTAGATCTTTACTTCCCTCCATTAGATTTTTATATCAATATCAATAACAATAAAGAATCATCTTCTTTTAGTTGACTATGGGAAATTCTCAGACAACCCTCTCCTCCAATAGCTCTCATGATCTCACTATAAGCCCAAATTAATAGACACCTAATAGAAAACTAGAAAACGAAATATAAATAAAATAAGATGAAAAATAGCATCCGCGGAGATTAAATGACCTATATAAATAAAAACATAAAAGCATGATACAATGTAAAATCTGAAAACTAGTCATTTGAAACAATGAATAATTTGATTTTAAATTTTAATGATAAATAATTATGCTTAATTTAGATCTAATACTAATAATTGTTGGTTGTGATGAAGTGGCGGTCCACACACAATGGACAAGATCCATTGAGTATGAATTTTGATTCATGAAACCCAAAAAAAATGAACCCTAAGCATGCTATTTGATTTCTAGTTTCATGAAACATGAAACAAATAAATT
Source organism: Viscum album (assembly GCA_963277665.1). NCBI lineage: Eukaryota > Viridiplantae > Streptophyta > Magnoliopsida > Santalales > Viscaceae > Viscum > Viscum album. The sequence goes on along the minus strand of OY728165.1, from coordinate 321,845,709 downwards.
AAAACAATATTCATATAAGAATAATTAAAAAATAATAATTAAAAAATGATTACATAAATGAACATAAACACTAAAAATTAGTAGTGTAAACAATAATCTTTAATTCGATCTTTCAAGAACTCTCACAATATTTCCAGAATCAATAAACCAATTGTAGAACCATAAGGAATTCAATACAAAAAGAAATAAACTGAGTTTTTTATGAGTTTTTTGAAAAAAAATAATTAAACATTTGTAGGTTAAAAATATTTTTAAATATATGCTTGAATGGAAGAAGGCATGTTGTCGCCTTCCTCCCCCCCCCCCCCTCCACCTTTTCCCCAAATCGATGACATGGAAAAGGAAATGGGGGGGTTTCTACCTTTCGCCTAAAGAAAAGGTGAAAGGTGGAACCCCCTTCCACCTTTACCTTAACGCCCTATAAAAGGGAACCCCCTCCCCCTTCTCCTCACTTCCAATTTCACTCATCTCTCTAAATTTCACAATTTCTCTCTCTCAAAATTCTTTTTCATATGCATTGGATATGTTGGTCTAAAAGAAGTCCTGGTTTTTTGTGAAGCATCATTTAGAGGTATTTTTTTAATTTAAATTTATTTATTTATTTAATTGAATTATTTTTAATTAGGTTTAAATATGTCATTTATTAAGTAATTTAGTTAGTTCTACATGTTTTATTTATTAAGTAGTTTATTTAGTTATATATAGTGTGAAATAATAGTTATTATTAGTAATGATTAAATATAGATTAACTAATGAATAAATTTGGAGTAAACGTTCTAAAATTTTGGTAGCATAAAGATTATGTGGTTAACTAAGTAATCAAATTCATGTCTGGATACGTGGATGTGGATCTAGAACAGATACACCTAGGAGTAACAACTCCGACAAGGTGTTCCAGGCTTGACTTCAGGTAACCTGGTACATGACAACGGGCCTTGTTGCACTCCTAGTTTGACACTCCTGGGGAATATGTTCTAGATGATTCATATTTTCTTTATAAACTACTAAAATACCTAAGAAAATAAAATATCAAATAAATATATTTATCAATGATAAAATGATAATTTTGATCATATAAAATGAAATTGAAAATGAAGATGTTTACTGAGAAACATTGGTATCGTAGTTTAGGATATAAGAAGATGTTATAAAACTTTAGTATCATAAAGATTAAATTGTTTAGAAATAATAGTTATTATTAGTAATTATTAACTATAGATTAATTAATGAATAGATTAGTATTAAAAATTAATACATATAATGATTAGATAATATTATTTATCATTGATAAAGTGACAATTATGATCATATAAAGTAAAATGGAGAAGAAAAAATACATTAAATGACACATAAATGCTTTACAATATAGAAGAAATACCTTGAAAGTTTTTAGTAGAACATGGTTTGGATGAGATGAGCCTCACTTCAAACGTGAGTTAAAATCCATATTATTTTCAATTGGTAGCTTAATAACATCTTTGAAAGACATGTAATTAACTTTGGAATTTTTAAAATATTTTGGACTTATAATGACATAAAACATAACATATAGGATATGTTATCAGAAGGAAAAAAGATTTTCAAAATTCCAAAGTTAAGTGCATAACTTTTGAAGATGTTATTAAGATACCAATTGAAAAATAGGTTGGATTTTACCGCACAACTGAAATAAGGCTCATCTCATCCAAACCATGTTCTACTGAAAAATTTCAAGGTATTTCTTCTATGTTGTAAAGCATTCATGTTTTATTTAATGCATTTTTTATTATCAATTTCACTTTATATGATCATAATTTTCATTTTATCGATGACAAATAAACATATTTTATGTTTTCTCTTCTTTTTTACCTCATTTTCCAAAAAAATAGATGACTTATATTCTAATAAACTTTTATATAATGAAATAATAGTATTATATTTTAGGGTATTAAAAGTCATTCTAAAATTTCAGTATAATAAATATAATATGGTCAACCATCATTTTCAATATTATTTATGCTATAAAAATCTTTATCAAAACACATTTTTGATGTAGAGAATCATGTTTTCCTATGTGTACTATTACGGGGAGGTTATTCAAACTGAGCAAGGAGCCTTTTGTAGTACACAAACAAAAACAGTGGTTAGTACAGTTGATTTTGTAACCCTAAGTGAACTTCAAGATAGAATTTTTGGTTCCTTAAATCTGAGACCTGATCAAGAGATATAGTCTATGATCTATAGAAATTTTTAATTCTCTACTACATGGTGGAGTCTTGCTTTTCCATTTGTTACTGATGCATAGTGGGTCTGAGCAATATATTTATTTTCTCAATCGTCAGATGATACCATGATGGATTTATATGTTGATGTTTCTACTGTAAAACAATAATGTCCATTTGTACGAAGATATAGAATTATAAGATTGTTTGAATATGGTCCACCCCATGAAATTGAGCCAATTCCAAATGATGCAGAAGAGGACAACCTAGATGATCTCTCAGGTACACATGTAAATCCAACTTCCAATGAGTATTTTTTTAATGATGTGAAATATGGTGAAAAATATTCTAATGCGGAGGGAGCAATGGAATTTGGGGATGAATTTTCTAGAGATTCATTAGTTTTACAGTATCCTCGACCCACAATAAATCATCCTCCACTCTTCTCATCTTGGTCGGAAGAAATGAAATGTGTTTTTGAATTCGACTACAATGTTCTCACACCCGAAACTGAGTTTCATGGAGTTATACTAGATAGGTTTAGTGAGATGGTCAAAACCTTATATGTTAGAAGGTATTTTCCATGTATAGATGCATTAAAAACACGCTAAAGAGATTTCACATTGAGAGCCACTATAGATATATAGTTAAGGAATCAGGCTGTAAAACATATCTCATACGGTCTGAAAATTAAGGGGATGATTGTATATTCTTTTTGAGGGAGATTTTGTACATTTTATTTGGATTTTGGAGAATCTAAAAGATTGAAGTAGCTCATACTTGCATTTATCCAAACCTAACACAAGATCATACCTCATTGGATGCTGAATTTGTGCATCCATTATCGTTGAGATGATTAGGACATGCCAAGATGTTCCTATAGCCTTTGTTCAAGAGAGGATACAACAAAATTTCAGTTATAAGATTTATTATAATAAGGCATGGATGGAAAACATAAAGAAATTATGAAGGTCTATGGTGATTGGGATGACTCGTATCATGTGTTGCCGCAATTTTTATCCATACTAAGACATAACAACAAAGTTTTGTTCCATCTTCATATGAACGAACATGTGTCTCAAGATAACCGACATGATCCATATCGTTTTCAATTTCATCAGTTGTTCTGGGAATTCCACCCCTGTATCTTCGTATTTTGTTTCAAAAAACCATTCATACATATTAATGGAACATTTCTATATATAAAATACATGGTTGTATTTTTGATAGAAGAAGCCCAATATGGAAACTATTCACCTCTTCTACTTAACTTTTTCATTGTAGAGAATGAAAACTATGAATCTTGGAGTTGGTTTTTGGCATGTATCAACAAGAATTTTACCCACATTCAGGGTGTCTGTTTGATATCTGATCGGCATCAGGAAATCAATGAGGTAATCAATGAAGAACCTAATACATGGAGCCACCCAAATTCACATCATAAGTACTACATCAAACACATTTCTATCAACGTGTGGAAAACATTTCATAATTAACCTGTGATAAAGGAAATCACGAGGCTTGGTATGCATTTTCTTTGTTGTTTTTTACTATTTATATGTAAAGATAAAATCAATTTATGTGAAATATAACCTCTTATGTGTGGCATATGATCTAGATCAATGTAGGTTTGAATAAATTTTTGAACAAATCTTCGTGGTTAATCAAGAAGTGTATGATTATATGATGTGGATTCCAAAAGAAAAATGGGCATTGGAATGTGATAGGGGGAAGTGGTAAGAACACATGACCACAAACATTGTGAAGTGCATCAATGATGTCTTCAAGGGGATTTTCAAGTTACCTATAATTTCCCTAGTTCATGGGACTTTTAATTGTTGTGTGAAGTACTTTATTGACAGAAAAAAACTATCCTCGAACAGGATTCAGCAGGGGAAAAGGTACAGAAGGCACTTTCAATGAGATATTGAAAATAACATTGAAGAAGCTTCTGGTTATCATGTATGCCTTTTCCACATATAAGAATCTTTATTTGAAGTTCAAGATCATTTGGACCCCATCACAAATAGCATCGTTGAAAAAATGGTGGTATTACTAAAAGTGAGGCAATGTCAATGTGGAAACTTCTAGGCCTTACGATTTCTATGCACACACTCCATCACATCATGTGCCTATGTGAATGTACCATGGGAAGAATATGTTGATCTAGTGTACTAGATAGACACCATTTATAACTGATATTCTACACCATGGATTTTTATTAGGTATTTTTGATATTTCTCAATGCCCAAAGGCCAACCAATAGTGATACTTGACATCAACCTGTTGCGTAAACAAGGGAGACCTAAGGATAGAATGATGCGAAATAAGATGGATTAGTCTCAAGAACAAGATAAAAGTTTGAGATTCACCATATTTCATTAAGGAGGTCATATCCTGAAATGATTCCCAAACATTTTTGGGTCGAGTTCACACTCTCAACCACAATGATGTATTATCTCTATTATGATATTCTCCTATTGTAAATTTTATGGTTTTAATATAATATCCCTAATTTTTAATAATTTTTTGAAATTTATGAAATATTTTCAAAATTAAAAAGTTAATTACATTCTTTTTAAAGATTTCATTAATCTAGCACTTAAAAATAAGCTGAATTTTACCTCACTTCTGAAGTCATACTCATCTCATCCAAACCATGTTCTATAAAAATGATGATGATGATAATGATGATGTAAACCCAACCCATAACTGAGATGAGTAAGAAAGAGAATAAATTCAATAAAGTTAATAAAATAAATAAAGCACGGAAATTAATAAAGTAAAGAAATATAGGAAAGAAAATAAATCAAAGAAAGAGAAGAAAGAAAATAAATCGAAGAAAGAGAAGAAAGTGAAGAAAGAAAATAAAGTGAAGACAAAAAAGAGGAGGAGACATTAACATATAATCAATATTTCCATGGCCAAACAATAAAGTAAGCGTGTGATAAAATAATCATGAAACATACTATCATGTGGGAAATGATAAATAAATTACAAAGCACACCATTTTATAATAAACTTTTAGATAACAAAGGAAAAATATACATATATATATATAACCATATCTTACAAAACACCCTTTTTAGGTAAAAAAATATCTCAAAAACACTTTTGAAATATGTTTTGAGAAACTTGAAGACATTCCTTTTTATTTTGGTAAAAAATAACTTCATAAAACAATGTGAATAAACATGAAATGTCTTACATTATACAATTCATAACATTTTGTTGATCATAGAATTATATTCACATTTTAAACTTAAAAATCATTTAATTTTTTTACATACAGATGGAGGATATTATTGTAACACTCCAAGATTCCACGGTACGCTTCTCTTTGATTAATACAGTAGTGTGTGTTGTATGCAACTTCGAGTTCTAACACACATCGACCAATCAAAGTAGTCGCCATGAATAGTAATACCCACTTTTTGAAATTTTATAAATTTTACCTCTCAAAATGGACTTCATTTTTGGATTCTTAATATCAAAATTATCCTAGGGTGAAATTTTGGTACTTTTCGGATAACTTTTATATTTTGATGAATAGTGAAAATTACTAACTTTTAATTAAAAACAACTTTTTTAATCGAAATAATTAACAGTGATAAATTATTAATTTGAGTGGTTTTAAAGGATATATAGAATATATTTTTACCATTTAATACAATTTTGGTCATTGGACATAATTTGACAATTAAACCGGACATAAACAAGTGTCAATCTTTTGATAGTTATTATCTCTTAAAAACACGCTTTTTGTTTTAACAACGGGAATAAATTTTAAATTAATTTCTGCCACTTCTATGTTTTGAATTTGGAAAAATGGATTCCATATTTGGAATTAGGAATTCCAAATTGTGTAAATAGTTAACTTTTATTTTTAGACATTTTGAATAATTACTTCGGTAAATATTTCATTTACCATTGTTAAAGGGTAAATCCGGTAAATAAGGGTAAAAAAATAATATTATAATAATAATAATTTACCCTAAAACGTGTCCTACCCTTTTTGGTTGATACATGTCCGACCATGGGAATATTTGGGTCGATTTTGGGACCCCATGGATCCACTTGAAAGTGATAATGACACTTTATATTAATTAAGTTAAAATAAATACAAAAATGACATAAGCATATATCTTTTAGAAAAAAAAATTTATATAGGGTTATATATGTTGGATTTTAAACTATAAGTATTCATTATAAATATAAAAAGATTTAATACATAATGGTATTTTATTTATAATTTTTAGACATTTAATAATTACTATTATTTATGACACAATAATGTTGCAGTATTTTACTTATTAATGAAAGAATCAAATAATTGGTATTATAAATGTTAAAATTAATATAATTTGAAAGTTTTGATGACATACATGAATTTTATTGCTTAATATGACATTATAGGATTTATTAAATGAATTTTTTTTGAATTAATAAAGTTTTTAAGACTTTAACAAAAATCAATTATTGAATAGTGTCAAAATTGACATAAAAACGTTTTTAAAACAAATATTATATTATTAATTGATATTAAATTCCTAAAAATCTAAGGTTTGGAAAAGAGACTTATATCATGATATTTGTATCATTGATGGACCACTTGGGTGGTCTCTTGGATGTATATAGTAATTTTATTAACTATATAATATAAAAATACAAAGTGACATGGTAAATGTTAAACTAATTAACTAAGAGTTAAAACTAAAAGATAAGGTTAATATAGTGACCCAAACCTATCTAAAACCTATTGGTTGAGTGGTTTTATAACCATACCCACCTTAACCTTTAAATAATCTACTTTGGAGCCATTATAAACCTAATATGAATTTATTATAAAATAATATTTCTAGCTTTTCCAAAGGTGCCCCTCACCCCTCTTATAAAAAGGCACTCCCCCTTATCACTAATTCACACATTCAAAGCCTTTTGTCTCAGAAAAACCATTCCCAAATAGTCTCTCAACTTCACTCAATTCAACCTAGAGGCCTTAGTTTGATCAAAAATCCAACCTAAGGAGCCCTTTTGATCAAATCAAAAGGAAGAACCCGAAGAAGAGGTAATGTTTTCACCACCCTCTTTCAAGTTCCTTTCTTCTTCAACTTATTATTTCTTTTTTATTCCCATTATAAACTAATAAATCCATTATATTATATATAATGTGATGTTATTATAAATATGGTACAACCATATTCAGTATTCTATCCATCCTTTGAATGACATGTCACCATACGTGCGTACGTACGGCTTACCGTCTCCACATCGTGGTGTAATTGTTATTCAAAACATTATTATTTGGATGGGTATAATAATGATGTGTAATTAATGAAAATAATAAATATAACATGATAATTATTCTATATATATTATATAACATCCAATTATATATTATTTTAATATCAAAAGAATGATATTGTCGCTCGTGCGTACGTACAGACTACCGTCTCCACGAACGCGATGAGATTCATTCTCCATCATATCCATTAAAGTCTAATTCTCATTAGATGATTAAAAATAATGTTTAAGGAATTGATATAATTATTTATATGAATAGGATACAACCTACCCATAACAAACACGACTTATGTAACAAAACATATAAAAGAAAATGAGTAAGTTAACACCCAAAACGATGATAATACTAAGATATTATTAACAAATAAATGTTAAAAGATCATATATGATATAATATTAATGTATATGACCCTTGTATAATTAAATTACAATTATTTCACCATTATACAGGAGGATAACCTACCCTCAACCAAGGAAAAATTACAAATTAAGGGGTTTCTTATCTCAATTTTAATTTCATGAGATTTCCATTGTTCACCACTTATTTATTGAATGTGGTGTGTATACTTCCCATGATTGTATTCATTGTGTAATATGATTTAATTTATGGATATTTACATAATCATTATATGATCCTTATTTCATGGGTGTATGTTTTGTAAGTTTCCAAATCGATAAGGGAATTTGAAATTTCAATTTCCACTCATTCAGCTTTATGCATACTTCATTGATTATTTTACTCCAAGATTATGTGTGGAATCACTATTCATTTTCTTATGTCATAATTTCCACTCCCCTTTCTATGGATATACTTTTGATACACATAATCACTCCATTGATAAATTCTCAAGTCATCGATATGAACTTGATAAGAGCAATTTTAACTCAATCTCCATTTGTTGAGGTAAATATCCAATTCATTGGTGTTGTTTTTACAAGAATATGTGTGAATGTCCTCTGATTGATTTACACTAAATATCCAATCATATTGAGTTTATTTATATTTTTCACACATAATTATGTCATTGATTTATCCTTAATCCAAGGATACGCTCTTTATAAGAGATTTCATCTCAATTTACATTCCATTGATACTTCTTTATTATTATACACCAAATCACTTTTATATGGTGTATATAATGTACTTTTAAATAGTATATCATGAATCCCTTTATTCTCATGATATTACAAAGTTTTTATTACCTCAATTATTTGTATTCAAGTGTCTCTCTTTTGGATAGGAACTCTAACTAAAATATCATTTTAAAATGTTTTTAAGAATTATTATTCTAAATCTTTCTCATTAATTTCCATGTTTTAAAAATGGTTTTAAGGTTTTATTTATATGGACTTTAAAGTTTTAAAATAAAAATTCCTTTTAATAGTTTCAAATTGGTATGGGACACTTTGATTCAAAAATCTATTTTAAACGACTTCTTGATAAATAGTGATACTTTTAAATGTTTTCATAAAAAAGGGGGATATTTATCTCAAATAGTTTTGATGAATATTTTATTCTATGTCAATCTCATTATTATCAATTGAGGTTAATATATTACAATACAATCTTCCATATTGTATTGAATGAGTTATGTTTGACTGTGGATGTGCTATTTTTATACCACTCATGGTTTGTGGTTAAAGTATTGAAATTTCGTATGCTAGTTTTAATATGAATGTTTATGTTATGTTTCAAACTTTTTATATGAGGAATGCATTGGACTTAGTAAGTGACTGGTGCATCCCTCTATAGCTCCTCTATGCATTTCTAGGTCTCATGAGACAAACTAGTGTCTTGGTACAAGGCCTTGACAAAATCTTATTTGTAGTCTTGGCACGAGGCCTTGGATATGTGGTTATGATAGTCTGGAATTATGTATTACATCATTATGAAAGTGGTTATTGATATTGCATGTGATTATTCGACTATTATAATATCCATGTGAATAAGTAAATGGAATTATTTCATTTTATTTTTGCCATATTATGCTGAAGTTAAAGTTTAAAAGGCCTTTGTTTTAGTTATACATTGCCTTAAATGTTTATTCTTATTTGTGAAAGTTTCCACTATATTGTTATCCTTACTGGTCATTTGAGCTCACCCCTTTCTATGTTTTATTTTTTCCAGGATGTGAAGAATTATTTTATGAATGACATGTAGGGATAGTATGAGGGGATATGAGTGTGGACTATGGAGACTATGTTGTTGTAGTTTTCATTTTTATGATGTAATGTAAAACTTTATGAATATATCTAGTGTTTCCAAGCCTACCAAACTAATCGGTCTTTCGAGACTTGATCTTTTGTGATCATGCCAATGTTATGTAATAATGAACCGACTTTGGGTAACTGGGGTCGGGGCGTTACAATTATACTACTCACTGAGTAGTCTAGACATGACTCTTAGGTCTTGCTACAGGGTGGTGAGGTTTCGCACATCAGGGTGTGTCAAGTGCACAGTTTTTATCACAAGCTTCCTCTACGCACCATTATACCATACTTTCATCATGTTAGCTTATACAAAATTACATTTTCTGATTTCACATTTGTTGAACATCACCTACTTGTTTCCCTCCTATAGAGGTTGAGACTAGGGACACACACATTCCACCTACCTTAGGGAGATATGACCATAACCCTCAAGGATGTGGCGGTCCTTCTCAGTCTTCCTATCTAGGGGAGATCCATTACTGGATCCACCCATGCATACTGTCCTAACCTTGTTCAGATATTGTTAGGCGTTGACATTTTGGCTGACCCTAGGGCTATAGATGGTGGGTCAATTTCTATGAGTTGTCTTGAGAGAAATTTTATACATTTACCCAATGATGCTAACGAGAATACTGTCATGCATTATACATGTTCATATATATTACAGATCATTAGAGGGACCATTTGTATTGATCACTTGGGTGTGCATGTGAACATGATGTATCTAGGGATACTGGAGGACTTTGATCGGTTCGAGATGTACATCGGGGGATATACGTGCTTGACTTAAACTTACAAGGCATTATACACGGAATTTCATAGATACCACAAGGATCTCGGAGTATGTGCCATCCTTTTTCAAATGTGGTCATGGGAGCACATCCCCATACACTACCCTCAGCTTGTTGGCAATCCATTTCCAATAGAGGTTCTGTATGACACTCTACATGGACACTGGTATGATCACTCATCTCTATTGGTTCTTGATACTAATAGGAGTTATTGAATCTAATTTATTATTATTTATCACTTTAAATGTTGTATTTTATAGGGGGACTCAGAAACAAAACTTTGAGAAAATTATGACACACCATTTGGGTGAATATCATCTCAAGTTGGATATTATCCTACCCAATAATGTAAGTATATACATCTAAAAAATTTAATAATCGTATAAATTTTGGTTTTTAGTAAGGAAATTTTTTGAAAAATCTCACATGTCATTTTAGATTTCATGGATGCCATACTGGGCTTTAGTGGACCAGCTTCCAATATACTACACTAATGGAATTCATGATGCTATGTTTGTAGTGTCACTTATTTACTTTAATCTTGTTGAGTGTAAGTAGCCGGATAGAGTCATGCGATAGTTTGTCTATGTTCATACCATTCCATTTACATATATGTAGTTATAGGATCTTCATGAATTGAAGCTGAGGGGGAGGTAGGATGAAGAATGGTGTCGATGACATATATACTTTCTAAACCACTGGGGGAGATGAGTAGCACTTTGTATCCATGGTGTACCTACGATGTGATTCCATATTTCAGAGCAGGTCGAGTATAATCCATGGTATAGACTAAAGTCTATACTATATATTATGCAACATGGTAGATCACTTTATGATATAGTAAGTCAAAAAAATTCCTTTAGTTTTTTTATTAAACAATTTTATAATTCATTATGAATTTATTTATAGCATACTCATTCAGAGCATCTTATTCGCATGAGTGATTCAAAGGAGGAGTGGGTCACTAGCTTGATAGTGATTTATACTATAGAACTGGTGTTGAGGACAGATTATCATGTGATTCACGAGAGCATCATTGATAGTCCACCCTTGATAGTGGAGGTTCCTGCCTAGGGAGTGGAGGTTTTTGCTCAAGAACCACCTCCAGCAACTGCTGATGCTAAGAATCCATGAAGACAATGACGTATACCGCATCATCTTGTACATGAGCCCTCTCCTATTCCACGGGCATAGGTCAGTACTCTAGCAGTCTGGCCTCACCTGATTATGGATGTGCATCAGGCGTTATGGGATCTATCTTTCTCAATAGGATATCCACAGTTCTCTCCAACTTGGGGTCATGATACTATACAGCCTATATGGTTCACCCATATGATGATGGAAGGTCCTTCTATGACACTAATGGGAGAAGGATTGGGTTCATAGTATTACATCCAGTTGACACATCCTCCCATCTACACTTAGGCGAAGCATGCGATGTTTGACATTCCAGTGCCCAAGAATCATACCTCTCTAGGTCATAAGACTCCACCCTAGCACGGAGCTTGGTGATCTCGATATGGGTGTTAGATTTGCAGACCACCACGTGGGACAGAATCTCCCCATATACCTTGATTATACTCATTAATGAATTCTGACATATTGGTTTACATACTTTATAACCATTATTAATGACTTTAGTTGGTATGTTTATGTGTTTATGATGATGCACAAGTTTGAAACTTATGAAAAGTTCAAAGATTTTTAGAATGAATTACATAATCAATTGGGAAATGATATTAAGATTCATAGATCAAATCGAGGTGTTGAATACATAATCTAGGAATTCAATAATCATATGAGAGATTGTGGAATTATTTCACAACTCACTCCTCATGGAAAACCATAGTTGAATAGTGTTTCTAAGATAATGAATCATGTATAATTATACATGGTCCAATCAATGATGAGTTAGTGTGATCTTATTATTTCATTATGTGGGTATACTATGAAAATAGTTTCATTTTTACTTAACTTTTCTCTATCTAATGTGGTCATAAATACACTATATGATATATTTACTGGTAAATGAACCAGTATATATTTTATTAATATTTGGGGTTTTGAATCATTCATATGTAAATTGGTTACTAATAAACATAACCCTACATTAGTGAAATGATTATTTGTTGTATATCTCAAGGAAAATATGTGATATTATTTCTAAAATATAACAGAAAAAAAAGTGTTTCAGGATAAAACTAGTATATTCCTTTAGAATGAATATATTAATTGAGGATCTGGTGGGATGAAGGTCGATCTTGGAGTAGTTAAGGGCTATAAAAAATCTCCTGATATGGAAGTTGAGTCGGTTCTATAAAGAGTTATGGAATAAAAACTAATTCAAGCTACACAATAACCCCAATGGTCTAGTATGATTCATAAAATTCCTAAGATATAGGAATTTATTATGAAAAATGATGATGAAATAATGTTCATATATGATAAACCTACTATGTATTGAGAGTACATTGAGAGTTCTAATTCTAAGAAATAGTTAAAAACTATAGAATCTAAAATGGGCTCCATGTACATAAACCAAGTTTGGAACTTGGTGGATGAACATGAAGGGTTGAGACACATAGGGTTTAAGTGGGGTTTTCATAAGAAAAATAATATGTATAGTAGGGTGTCTACCTATAAATAACACCTAGTGAAAAATGTTACAAAAAAAATAATGGTATTGACTTTGAAGAGACATTTTCATCTGTTAAGATGATAAAGTCTATTCAAATATTTCATATAATGGCCTAGATATCATATATATATTATTATATTATATTTATCATAAAAATATATATAATAATCCTAGAAATATAGAGGTCTAACATCTTTGGGAATTAGGTACATGATAAAAACAATAACATTGTCTTTTATTATCATCTCCATAATTTCTCTTAGACCTCACCTTACTCTTACTACATGGAATATCTTGGAGGCATACATAAAAGAAATAGTGATACATAAATCCCGTAAATTTTTTCATAGAATAAAATTGAATAATATATCCCGGGATTCAATAATCATAGAATGAAAAAAAATGTAATTATTATAAAGACCCACTTAAAAACATGGCATAAGAGGCAAATATCATAAGATCATGGTAAACATAAGAGGGCATAAAGTGTGACACAAACATAAGACATGTCATCGTAATGTATATATTTATAAATAATTATAATATTATATTTATCTAATAATTACATGAAAAAGTAGTATTTAAGTAAACAAAATGACGAATAAAACCCTATATAAGTAATTTCTAACAATATACATATAAATCATAATATACAAACCAATATATTTTTAAATATAAAAAAATTTATGATTTTTTTCATAAAAGGTGGCAATAGGCCTCCACCTTTCAATCACATATTTTAAAAAAAGTAACCTACACATTTTTTAAAAAAAATATCAGATTACTCATAAAAAACTCAAAAGAAGTATTATAAACTTTAATAAACTTGAATATAACACAATATATGAATTGAATCAGATAGAAATAAATTTTAAAATCAACAATATAGATTCAACAATATGTTCAAAGAATAAAATTGATAAAAAAAACAACTACTAATTAACATTCCAAACTCAAAACTAGATAAAATCAAGTTAACCAAACCGAAGAGAACGTTCATCAATTTTCAAGGTCAAAGAAAGCAGAAGGGGAAAGCATTAAAAATGACATGAGGATTTACATGGTTTAGAAAATTATCTTAAATGCATGGGGAAGAATCATCATGGGTTTTACTATGTAAAATAATGGAGTATAATGAATACAATGTAACACATCCGAAATAAACTAGCATGTATAAGAACGGTCACAAAACTGACAAGAAAAGAAAACTAACCAAATCCCCCTTACTAGGGCTCAGTATCACTTGTTAGATATCCTATGTTATTATTACTATCCACATATATATTCATATATATTTCCTCCACAACATCATCAATGCTACCAATGTTCTGCAATAACTATACACCTTATACTATCCAACTTCATGTGCAGATCAAGATGATGATGAGGGAAACATCCTTTACAGAAAATCTAGGAAGTATCACTAATATATACTCTTAAATATATGAGGATTATGATTTTCACTCCCTTGAATCCTCCTCCAATGAATAGGAAACCCCTCTTCAGGGTTCGTCTCCTCTAATACCACTCATATGAATAGGATCTATGAAGTAGGTCGCCTACACTTTTCTCTCTCAGGGAAGTAGATGTCAAAATAGAGACCCCCTAAAAATCATAAGTATACAAATAAAAAGTCATATCAATGATGAAGGTAGGTGAAATATGCAAGGATGTACATGTGGTTGGTGTAGAATGAAAGGGAAGTTCGAAAATAAAAATCATGTAACAATTCCAACATATATATATAATAGATAATTAAATACATACTAATTATGGAATATTAAATATCAATTTAATAAAAAACTCAAGAAATATAAATTTAATAATTGGTTTTTACTAGGGATTACATGATCACTTGTAGTTTCTTCCAATTTTGAGAAAAACATTTTCTATGATTAGTAATTGATGAGATAAAATTTTTAAAATAATAATAATATAATAAAAAGGGATGTCATAGATAATGTTGGATTTGGGGTATTTTTGGAAGGTCCCAGTGCCCAATATAGATAAATTTTATAATAATGTAGATTAAAATATTAATTTACATCGCCTTTTGAGGAGTGAGATAAATACAATAAAAATCTTACACTTTCAAGGGATTAATTTTACCAAGTTTTACACATACCAAGAGAGATGAAGGGGAATTATTAGTGTTGTGACATGTATCTATAATTTATGTGGTCAATGTCCCATTCATTATCTCTATTAATGTTTATAATTATCGCTCCATTAATGCTTGATATTAATTTCTCTATTTATGTGGTTTTGTAACCCTATGAGGCATTTTGTACCAACTCGATCTCATAGTGAATTTTGGACACTACCACTTCCCATGGTATTTTTTGATTTGGGTTTACTAAGTAAAATTATTATAAAACCCTCAGTTTTAAGTAATTAACCCTTTATTTATTTATTTTAAGTATATTATGTAATTTGGTTAATTTTGGGAAGTTTTGGAGGAGTTTTGGCAATTTTTTTGGGATTTTATGGAGGTTTATGGTTTGATCATGGTTAGTAGAAACTATGAAACATCTCTAAAAAACAGTGCAAGGGGAAACATGGTTCACTGGGCAGGTGCACGATTGTCACACGATTTTCCCAAACCATGCAGTCACCCAAGTGAAAAAGTGAAAAGTGAAATAAAGGGTTTGAGTACAGTTGGCACAAATTTTGGCTAACCGTGTGAGCCAACTATGTGAGGGTGGATTATGTCAGTAACACCCACACAATTGGTGCACATTTTTCCAAATCGTGCGGCCAAACTGTTCAGCGTATAGGTGACCCTCCTTAAATTGTGGATATAATCCAAATTAGACCCTTAACCTCTCATTTTTCCCATAAACCGGCCATAACTCAAGATCCACTTCCTCCAAAGGCTGGAGAAACCTTTCCCTTTGATCCAGGAGCGATCTGTTGTCGAATCTTGGTGCATTGAAGGCCATATTCCTTGGTAAGTGCTAATTCTTAATGGTTTTAATTAGATTTATTCTTCTTCCTTCTCTTGGATTCATGGATCTAATTCATTGGGAATATATCCAGGTTTTGTGAGGCCAATCATGTTGATATATGGTTGTGTTGATGGTAGGGAAGAAGATCTAAGGTAGTTTTTGGACGATCTAAGCCAAGTTTATTGAATATTTTTTCCATTCTTTGTTTTCACCAAAGTTTATGATGTAGGTGGATTCACTTTTGACACCTATTGATTAGAACTAAAGGGATTGATTTCAAATTAGTTTAATTTCTTAATTTTAAATGTAAAATGTATGTACAAAGATTGGTAGAAAACCTCTTTAATGATTGTTTGTGAAATGTTGGAAATTGGCTATTGTGCAAAGTGTTTTGTTTCATGATTTTAAAATGATGATTTTAAAATATGGTTTTGTTTTTATTCATGGAAATGGTTTGATAGAAATTTTTTCAACAAAATAATTTTTTATTGAAATGTCTTAGAATGGTTGATTTGTCATGGGATTTTTCATAAATAGTTGTTGTGTATTCATTTGCATTGACATGACCCTATAGAAGGGGCATGTGACATTGGGGAACTTGAGATATGGTTACCTTGTGATGATTTAGTATATTGATGAGAGACATCTCATGAGTATAGAACTGTCACAAGGGAATGCATGTGTGGATGTGTGAAATGAAATGGGTTATTCCAAATAGATTTTTAAAATGGATAAAATGACTTTTTGGGTTTCTTTACGGGGAAATTTTTTAGTTGGAAAACTATTTTATCTTTGATATAAATTATTTTAAATTTTTTTATATAAATTGTTTTATATAAATTTTCTAGCATGTTCTATCCTAGTGACGTGAGTAGGGAAGTCATTAGGGAAATTCAACTGAGTTTTATACTCACCCCCTACTTAGAAACTTTTGTTTGTTTGCAGATGTTTTATATCAAGGCCCATGTAAAGTAAAGGTATCCCAGTTATTTAGTGATGAATAATGATATCTTGAGCATGGATTGTTGAGTTAGAGATTGGATCTTGTTGGGGGGTTTTTTGTATGTCTTGGTAGTCTTTGGGGGTGTTGGTTTTAGTTTCCTCTTTATACTCGGATATGGTTCTTGGTTATAGTTGGTATTATTTTCAGTTGGTATTAATTTGAATTGTATTACATTGTATTCATGCATCATATAGTTATTTTTTTGTTATTGTTATCTTGTTTTGGTTATTTCATTTTCAAAGGAAAAAATCATCCCCCAACTATTTATAAATATCTTGACATTTAAACCCATCCTTTAGTGTATTGGGGGTGTCACCTGAGGCCTAGTAATTTCACTGAATCATCCCAAGACAATTGGTAAGAGGTGGGATGTTACAAATGGTATCGATCTTGGATAGTCTATCTTTAATTTTGGGACAAATTTCATTGGTTTGCTCGATCTTGGTGTTGGAAAATAGTTCTTGATTAGTCCTTGAGTTGGGATGGTAGAAAGGAGTAAGATTGTTTTAACTTTAAATTTAGGGCATAAAAAAGGCATACCTAACCTATTTATATTGAACCTTAAGTTACCCAGGTTTTTGGGTACATGAGTGTTTAAGACACTTATAGGAGTTGTTACCACATTGTCTTAGGTTTAGCCAATGATAACACCATTACAAGTATAGATAGAAATGACTTCCCACTAGGAGTACATAATTTATTTTGAGTAATGATTTTTGATTTGGTATAAAAAGTGTTGATTTTTCAAAATAGTTGAAAATTGTTTGATTTTTAGTGAGCATGATGGAATTTTCAAAAGTGGATTGAAATTAGAAAATATTGAATTTTGGAGATGTTTGTTGTGTTATGTGTGATGTGGTAAATTTGAAATTTATAAGACTTTAGTTTCTATATAATGAGACTAAGTGGAGTTTTTGTCATCATAGAAAATGAAACCTCATAGGTGTATAAGAAACTAACTAGAATAGGTTACTGAGAATGTGGTTGCACCTGAGCCACAGGTGAAAAAACAGTTGGTTCAAAGTATTTTCTAGGATTTTCAAGCCATGGATAGAGGGAAGTGAAGGGATAAACCAAGGTAATTGGATCATCCCATTCAGTTCTAAAAGAATAATCCACCCATATTTAGGGGTGATTCAAAACCAGGAAAAACAAAGGTTTAGCTGAATAGGATGAATCAAATCTTTGATTTCATAATCACACTAGTTGAGTTGAAAGTAAAGTTAGAAATGTACATGTTGGAGGATTTAGAATTCCAATGGTGGGATATAGCAGTTCAGGTTAAAGTACACCAAGGCATTTCATGGGAGGATTTTGAAGAGTTATTCAACAAAAAATTTGATACTCACACATTAAGGATTGATAAAACAACCTAAATTTTTATCTTGAAGTAATAGAATACCACAGTGATAGAGTATGAGACTAAATTTATGAATTTAGTCTTCTTTTGACCTGAAGTTTCCATAAGTGCATCCTTGAAGACACGTATTTTTTAATCGGGGTTGAGGCCAGAAATTTTCTCGAAGATTGTCATGATATTTATAATAGATTATATAATGATGTTTAATAGATAGATAGTGGCATAAAGTTACATATCATGAGCTATAGGTGGAGGAAGCATGTTGCTACCTATGATAAATGGTGGGAACTCTAATTCTTGGACTAAGAAAAAGAGAGACACCTATTTCCAAGTTAGTGGAATGACTCTAAATCAGATGACTTGATTGGTGAATCTTCCTCCTAAACCAAAGAGAAAGCATGGATATTTTCAATGTGGTTCTTTTTACCACATAAAGTGAGATTATATGGCACCACTTAGAGTATGTCACAATTGCAACCAGTTGGGGAATCTTTAGTGCTATTGTCGCAGTGCTCCAAGGTTGGGTGCTTGGGACGCATATCATGTTTTTCATATGTCATATGCTTTGATGGGATGAGGGGAGAAGAATAGTTCTCATCAATAGAACTGTGCTAGCCATGGTGATTCTAGGAATACCATGACTCCTTAACCAGGTTAATCTCAACATGTTAATAAATACCAAAGTACTGCGAGTAAGAAATTATATGGAGGTGAACAAGTAATTATGGATGACTTATTTGTACCATTAATGGTGATAGGTATGATACTTTTGAATTCAACCCTTATGCAATATTTGTTTGATATGGGTTCATCCCATTCATTTATTGTTTCTCATGTTGTTGATCTTCTGAGTTTTCATGTTGAGATGATGTCTTCTATTTTCAAACGTAAAACTCCTCTTATACAAAGAAAATTTAGATCCTTTATGTGAAAAGAATATTCTATAATTTTTTATGGAGATGAGTTGATATTGGATTTATTTGTGCTTGAGATGGATGTCTATGAAATGGTATTGGGTATGGATTGGTTGAATATGTTCAAATCTCACATCAATTGTTATACCTGAAGAGTTATTTTTATGATTTTTGATGGAATCAGGTATCTCTTTAGAAGAGAATGAAATATAAAAGGCAGGTGAAGTAGGCTTGTTGGAACAAGTAGTTGGAATGATCCCATATCAGTTGGTAGTTTTGACCTTGTAATCGGTGAATGATATTCGGGATATAAGTTTTCTAACAATTATTGATCATTTTGTGGATTTTTTCCAAAAACATTCTCAGGGTTTTCACCCACAATAAAATTGGATTTTACATTTGATCTCTTACCAAGGACCATTCTTATCTTACTTCCATCATATAGAATGGAACCAACAAAATTAAGGGAATTTAAAGTCCAACTATAAGATCTGTAAAGTAAAGAGTTCATTCAGCCTAGTACATCTCTGTAGGCTACACCGGTCTCATTTGTGAAAAAATTGGATGAAACTCTTCAGTTTTGTGTGGATTATCATAAACTTAACCAAGTTATGAAAAATATTGGGTATCCACTTCCATGAATTATTGATCAGTTCGATCAACTGAGGGGAGCCCGGTGGTTCTCTAAAATTCACTTACATTTAGGATATTACATAGTAAGCATCTATATGAGGTATTATGTCATTGTGACATTAACTTCTTTCTCTATGGGTGCATTGGCGTGTTGATGGACATTATCCTTAGACTTTAGGTTTTTTCGCCTAATGCAACTAAGAAAGAGACCTATATGGTGACACACTAAGTGTATCCATAATCCTAGTTAAATAATATATATTATTATTTATTATTTAACAAGTTGAATAAATATTATTCTTATGAATGGTTTAATAATTATTCATGTTTTCTTGATCATATATATTCTGTCACTAGTTATTTGAGAGAATTTAATATAAGCATAATATTAAATAAATATCTATTTTCTATTTAGTGAATATAATATTTATTTGTTTGTTTTTTAATAATGCAGTGATATTTATTTAATAAATAAATAGTCATTATTCAAGGTCAGATAAATATTTTGGTGGAATGGCGGGCCGAGTTTAATATTCTAGTGATAAATAATAACTATTGAATATTATTTTATTAATTAGTATTTAATTTAATTTTAAAGTTAATTAAAAGTTGACAAATAATATTATTATTATTATTTGGCATGGGGTTCCATATGGATTAAATAAATAATAAAGGTAACTTGTGTAATTATTTTTTTTAACCCTAGTGGTATATAAACCCAATTATATTATTTTATAAGAGAGACAATTCATTTTTTTGGTTGTGCACAAAAAATTTGGAGAATCCTATGAAGTTCTAGAGAGCATCCTTCTCTAAAAAATATCCCAAGAATGGATAGTGATCTTCCTCCACCATTATCCCTCATGTAAAGAGATATCAAGAGTAATGCTTTGGAATTGATTCTCGTGGTGATCAAAGGTGAAAGATGCAAGTTATGGGATATATCATACTAGTACCTGAAGATTTATACGGTGACAATTGTAGATTTATAGAACATGTGTGGATCATCACTAGAGGGAATATGCTCTTGATTCATACAATTCAATGATGGTACAATGAAAATATTTTTCCAGACTCATCAATGATAAATTAATTCAAACAAGGTAATTATTTAATTTATTAAATTAATTATAAATAATATTTGATTTTCCTCTCTCTGGTTTTATAATTTTATCCATTGTTTTTTTTATTTGATCTTATTTCATTGATCACGGTGTTCATCATCATGTAGATCTCAAATTGATCATCAATCATGAAAAAAAAAGCAAATTTGGGCATGACCCATCACATACTTCCACTGTTCTCAGAACCTACAACTTCAAGAAATATCTGATGAATATGCGGTAATATCCCACCAAACCCAAGAATCTATGAATATCGAAAACATTATGTAGTTTATCCCATTTCATAACAGGTTTCACCTATTTAGGATCAACTAAAATACCATTTTATGAGACCACATGTCCCAAGAACTTCACTTCCTAAATCCATAAATTTCATTTTGAAAGGTTCACATAAAATTGATGATTTCTCAATATTTCCAAAAATGATCTCAAGTGAAACACATGATCCTCCTTGTTCTGAGAGTAAACTAGGATTTCATCCAAAAATATAACCATGAACGATTCAAGTTACTCATGAAATATCATATTCATCAAAACCATAAAACCCAAAAGAGAATTGGTTAAATAAAATGGTATGAAAAGATACATATAATGGTCATACCTACTCTTGAATGTGGTCTTTTTAATTTCAGACTCTTATTCTCAAATGGTGATAACCAGACCAAAGATCAATCATAAAAAACTACTCCACCCCTTCTAACTGATCAAAAAAATCATCAATCCATGGTAATAGGTATTTATTCTTTACTATGACTTAATTTAGTTTTAGATAATCAACACATAGGTTAATTGTCCTATCATCTTCCTTTGAAAATAGAAAAGGTGTTACCCAAGGTGACACACTCAAGTGTATGAAACCTTTATCTAGATGATCATCCAACTGAGTCTTAAACTCTTTCAACTCTACTGGTTCCATTTGGTAATAAAGAGTAGATAGTTATTGAGTAATAGGTAATAAATCAATATAAAACTCCACCTCTCTTATTTGTGGAAATCTAGAGAAATTATAAGGAAAAAAGGTCAAGAAACTCAATGATGATTAGAGGGAGATAATCACTCAAATATTCTCACTCCATGTCAAAAGAAAACACTAATATTACCCTACCCAACTCTAAAAAGAAATGTTCATATCTACTAAATATTGGGTCCTATTATCCCTAAAAGACATGGAACTCCACCATCAGGTGTAGTAAAGGATACCCATCAAAGATAACAGTCAATATAGGACTTGTGAGAAATCAGCTAATCCATCTAAAAAATAACATCAAGAGGTTTCATGTCTAGAACCAAAAAAATCATAGTAAGATCAATCTTTGATAAAGATAAAACAAAATCTGGATGCCAAAGACCTCATTATCTATTCATTCTAAGGGATATAGTAATATCCCTATCATATGAAAAAATCTTCATCGTAAGATTTAGAAAATTCACAACACAGGTTAATATAAACAAGTGAGATGCACCAGTGTCAAATAAAGTAGTCACTAAATGTGAATTTATAGTGATAGTGCCTCTAATAGCCACTAGACCCACATTAGCTTCCTATGAATACTCTTACACCTTGTGAATAAGGTTCATTCCAGATTCATGTGGCTATAACCCCTTAGTTATTGAATCATCTGATTACACCACATTACTTTTTATTGTTGATGATCATATGACACTACATGGAGAAGAAAATAAATGAAATAAATTTTATAGATGTCCTAAGTAACTGTAATAACTACAAATATTTGGTTACTTAGTACAAAATAATTTCTAATTCCCAAACAGGACACATTAAAATCAGGTCAAATGGCCTCTATTAGGAACTATATGAGTTATGGATAACTCCTGCGATCTAGAACCACAACAAGACTCATCACTCTTCCTATTTCCTTTAAAGGAACTCACAAAATTTCTACTGTGAGAAGAAAAACTATTTTCAAACCTCACTTACCAGCAAGGTCAATCTCAACCATCAACACTTTATCCAGCACATCAACATAATAAGTAAGATTCAACAAGAAAACATGTGATCTAATATCAAGTTGGAGACCCATCACTACAACATTTTCATTTTTTAGCGGTGGTTTACTAAACCAATGATAAAAAAATTAACTAATTTTGTGGTTGTTTTTTATAAAACACTATTAAATGTTATATTTTTATTAAAAAACACATTGTTTCCCATACCCCACCCTTCTCCCTTGACCCTTATCACCCTAGATCCTCTTCTCCCCTGACCTCGAACCCTAGTCCCCCCCCCATCAACACCTAGGTATCTCCTGATCCCTCCGTCGTGCCCCACACTTCTCCCTCAACCCTTCTCCCCTGAGATCACCTTCCACCTCGACCGTGAACCCTAACACCACCATGCTTCCCCCATCACTGGGTCTCATGAATCTCCCAATCCCTTTCCAGTGATGTGATCATAGCCCCCACCCTTTCCCTCACCCGAGTCATCATCCTTGCCTGATCCCTCTCCCTATTATTTCCTCCGCTCGATCCCACACCATAGGTGAGGTCATATAGGTTTTATTTCTATCTTCCTTTTTATTCTGAGTTTTAGTCTTCAATTTTTTCTCTCAATTTATACTACTCTAAGTTTTCACCATTGGTCTTAGTAAATTGTGTTAAAATTTTTAATTTTCATCTCAAGCTGCATCAAATAAAAAAATATTGTTTAAACTAAACTAACTAACTATATAGTTAGTGGTTGTATGGGTCAATCCAATAGAGAACAAGGGTGGTCCCTGGGACTATGTATTTGAAAAATTATCTTAGAGACACACAATGATATGAAACAAAAGAACAAAATATATCAAATATTAGTTCTATGGGATGAAGGAAATATTTTGAATGCAATGATAAAATGTGTCTCAAATTAATATTTTTGTAGGGTCATAATCATTCACTTAATATTAATTTATGCTTTAGTTCTTATGGGATTCAAAGATATAGGTGATTCCATGGATCATTACTCACACAATCACCCTAGCTTGGCCCAACCCTTTGTCCAGTGTTATATTTAACTATTATTTTATGAATCATTAATCCTAATGAAAATGATAGTAAATATGGTGGTTATATTATTTCTTATTTCTGATGTGTTGGTGTTCCATCAGCTTAATCCTATTGGTCCAAAAATTCAAAGATGATAAAATTCCAAATTTTACTCACAACACAATCAAATAAAAAACTATAAAATGAAACATAATTAAAAAAACAAATATCTATCTAAAAAATCATCACATTCATTATATAAAACACATAAAAAATAAATTCATAATAGAATATAAATATATTTAAAATAAATAAAATAATATAAAATATAAAATGAAAACCCCAAACCCATAAATTTTCAGAGATGATTCCTTATTTTGGAACATTATTAACTTGGGAAGCAGTCCCTTCTCCTTAAATTTATTCCCCAACTAACAATAGTTAATATCCTATGGTTAAAATTTGAGTTCATATCATTAAATATTTATCTATTTGCTTTCTTCCCTTTAAAATTGTAAAACAAATACACAGTGATCCC
This sequence comes from Viscum album, assembly GCA_963277665.1. NCBI lineage: Eukaryota > Viridiplantae > Streptophyta > Magnoliopsida > Santalales > Viscaceae > Viscum > Viscum album. The sequence goes on along the minus strand of OY728165.1, from coordinate 321,821,059 downwards.
ATCAACAATAAAATATGGAAAATAAGTATGATTTTATAGGTGCACTCATTAATTATGAAACCTTTTTTATTTATAAAAATATCATTAAAATCATGAATCAACACTATGTATAGATATTGTATACATTAAAAATTAGTTACATGAATCCTAGAAAACATTAAAAAGGTTTTTTAAAATGTTTTTCCCTTCAAAAGGGTCTTCTTTTCTTTGAAACACCTATATATGGTGGTATATACCAATAATAATTTATATGAAATATTTTTGAGTTTGTGAATGAAATTTTTTTGGTTTTTGGAAAATTATATAGTGGTAGATATAGTTGAAGTAATATTTTATGTTTTTATTGTTTTAGGAAAAAGTTGTGTATGTTTCCATTCCATTTTAATAGACCTTTAAGGGAGACTATTATTCACCATAAGAAATGATATTTATGGTGTTATGGTTTTTACCCTTGATAGAATATCTTTAAACCATGTTAAGATCAAGTAAAAATGATAGTTGGTAAGGTCTATAAAGGGTGTGAGGGATTTATAGGGTGATAAAAAATATAATAAAAAGGGATGTGGTTTTTACATGATTTTTTTAAATTGATTTATTTTCATTATAGTTTTCATAAATGGGGTTGTATAGGTTACACAATCATCACATTTTCTACCCAATACCAATTTTGTAATTTTTGTGAATTCAGAAAAATTTGGTATCACACAGTTACTATATAACTTGGGTATAATTTTTTAAAAGTAAATATTTTTAAATGGTTTATTTTTTAACCCCTTATTTAATCCTAAATCCCTATCAATCATAAAAAAAAATATAAAATCATTAAGGATGCATTTTTTTCATAAATGTTATGAAATAGATTTTAATTTATATATACTTTATATTTATTTATGATTTATATGTTGGAACAAACATATCACTCATTGAGGGTATCATTTATTAAAATGAATATTTTCAAGACATTATGAGTTTGTGGTTAGTAAGATTTGGATCGAGGTATGATTTGATCCATAAATTGTTTTTCTAAGGTATATTTTACCAAAAACCAAACCCAATATAAAATTAAAAGTTTTATTATTGTTGTATTTTTTAGCACTAATTACCATATTTCTCAAATATTGGAAACTAATCACTATCCAACACCCCTTTATATTCATATAGATTATCTACTCATTCAAATAATTTACATTTTAATTAAAGCTTGAATATATTTAATTATGATTAATTTCACTTTACCAGATTTTACCATTATCCCTTTTCCTACTTAGTAATACTTATGTGTTTTAATTTTTTTTAATAAAGTGTGGGCGCATTGTGATATATATGGATAAATGATGGATCAAATTATTGAGGAACATAGCTTAGTATGCTAAGAATTTGATGGAGTTTTAATATTTTACAATTTCTAATCGATCTATTGATGGTAGAAAAAGATTCCCATTTCCTAAATGTAAATTTCGAAGATGATTGAATATTGATGATGTTTATGAACACTTGATATTAAATAAATTCCCTACTCAATATTTGTGTTGGATTTGGAATGGATAATCGAACGTTACAAAAAGTTTGATCACTGATTTCAATCGATAGAATGAGCTCCCAACTTCATCAAAAATAGAAAATGAAATAAAAAAACCTTATAAATAATGCATTCGGAATTTCAAGATACCAACACCAACATCAAAACATATCAGAACAACTAGTTGAGGGTGCTACAAATAGAAACTTGAAAAGTGATGTTTTGGGAAATATAGGAAAACCATATCAAGATCGTAACATATCATTGGATCCTTCTCTTGATTTCGTGGAGACTAATGTAAGAGAGAGCTTCATTGACTAGACGAATGTGTTTCATGGTTTAGTTGATGGTGGAAATCAAGAGTTTTATAGTGGATATTTGAAATATTCAAAACATTCTTTTCTACTGAAGTTGGACCATATCAAATGCCTATGTGGAATTACAAATAAGGTGATGTCCATGATATTGGAATTTTTTTGTGTTGAATTTCATGAAGAAAATGTCCCTAAGACGTTTTATGATATGAAAAAAGTTTTCAACAAGCTTGGTTTGAATTATACAAAAATACATACATGTCCCAATGATTGTATGCTTTATTGGGGAGAGGATTCAAGTAGAATGGATTTCAAAAAATGTTCTTCATCTAGATGATAGTCAATGGGTGATGTTGGAATTTTGAATCAACATACTACTATGAAGAAGAAGAAAATGAACACACCTACAAAGTTTTTGTGTTACTTTCCTTCAAAGCCTCGATTGTAAGGATTATGCATGTCATTAAAAACTTCTGAGCACATGAAGTTACATTATATAGATAATAATGATGATGGGTTAATACGACATCCAAGAGATTCAAAATCATGGAATAAATTTGATTCATTACATCCATATTTCTCATCTTATCCTAGGAATGTGTGATTGGGATTCTTTTTCAATGGATTTAACCCATTTGGGACTTTGAGCACCAGTTATAGCATTTGTCCAGTTTTTTAATCCCTTACAATCTTCCACTATAGATGTGTATGTAACAAACATCTTTTATCATTTCGATGATTATTCGTGGAAAAAAATGCATGTAAATGATATTGATTCATACTTGTATCCTCTAATTGAAGAATTATAGGAGTTATGAAGCAATGATGATGTGACATATGATGAAAATTCTAGAAAAATGTTCAAAATGCAAGATGCTCTAATGTGGTCCATTAGCGACTTTCCTAGACTTTGGAATTTAACTAATTGGAACACTCACATGGGTTTGGATTTTCCTATTTATAACTTTGATTTTTTTCCTAAATGACTACCTCATAGTAAAAAATGGTTCTTCCTGTGTCATAGAATATTTCTCGATGCATCTCATAGATTTCGGTTGAACTATTCAAAATTCAATGGTTCTATTGATCGTAGACCACATCCAAAGTTGTTGACATGTTCTTAAATATTGGAACAACTTGTAAATATTGAAATAGAATTTGGGAAGGTTCATATTTTGAATGATAGTGGGAAACGAGTTCAAAGTGCATCGTCAAGTGAAATCGGAATGCAACAATGAAAGAAAAAAAGTGTATTCTTCTAACTTATGTATTGGGAATTTAATTTATTCTATCATAATCTTGATGTTATGAATATTGAGAATAATTTTTTTAGATATTTGATCTTCACATTACTTAATGAGCATGTAAAATCAAATGATCGTCTCAATGCTAGGAAATACAAACAAACAATGAACATAAAGTTTGATATTTGGCTAGATGAGACTGGAAAGTATGCTCTAAAAAAATTCAATGAAAAGTAGGGATAAAGATAAATTCCTTAAATTTTTAAAACATATGAATGTATCTGATGGGTTTTCAAGTAACATCTCAAGTAGTTTTTACTAAATAATCATAGGTTACATGGATTGAAAATTCATGATTCACATATTTTATTATAGTTTTTACTACCATTGGCATTGCATACATTATTTCCTGAGAAGGTTACTGCTGTTGTACTCCAATTTTGCGCATTCTTCATAAAAATAGATAAGAAAACTCTACAACCATTTTAGCTTGAAAACCTTCACGGAAGATTTGTATTGACGCTTTGTGAAATGGAGATGAGCTTTCCTCTATCATTTTTTACTATCATGGTGCATTTAACTGTGCATTTTTTAAGGAAGCTAAATTAGGAGGCCTCATACATTATAGATAGATGTATATAATTGAGAGGTACTTTATTAATATGTTTTTAATCTTAAGTAAACATTTTTTTCACTTAATTAAATACTCAATTATGTTTTATTTATTTTATTTCATATATATCGTGGGTATTTGAAATCATATGTGAAAAATAAATCCCAACCTCAAGGATCTATTTCTAAAGGCTATTTGGAATAGGAGTGTTTTACCTTTTTTTCTAGATACTTGGATGATATTGAGGAAATATTTAATCAAGTTGGATGTGTTGGTGACACATTGACTCAATCTAAACTACATGGGAAATCAAAAACATTTCATGTTATTGGCCGATTAGTTAGAAGGAGCTCAAATGTTACACTGAAAGAAATAGAATTATTATAGGAACATTGATATGTGCTACTGAATAGTGAAATTTCATATCCATTTATTAAAGAGTTCATGATACAAACAAAGATATGAATGATATTCCAAACATAAAATGAGAAAGATATAACAAAAGCTGTTAATAAAGAGTTTGTATAATTTTTTTCATGATGTGTAAGTTTATAAATATTAAAATCAATATATATATTAGGTTAACACAAATATTTTTTAAATATAATAACGTATATTAATTTTTTTAGATCATGAATATTAATACTCTAGCTAAGTTTTCAAAAGATTTGAAGTTTCTTGCTCGAGTTTCTCTAAAACATGATAGAAAGTTTTACGCTTACAATGTGAATGGATTTAAATTTCATACAGTCAATCAGGAAGAGGTTTTGAAAACACAAAATAGTGGTATATTTATGTTTTCCAAAGTGGGATACTATGGAAAGTTAACTGATATTATCTAATTAAACTACCATGGGTATTTATTAGTTGTTTTATTCAAATTAAATTGGGTAGATATTATCAGGGGTGTTAAAAGAGATTCATTAAAATTTAATTTTGTGAACTTATATTTCTTTATGGATGTTGATTACCGTGAATTACATGATACATATATCTTATCATCACAATAAAAAATGTTATATTATGTGGAAGATATCGTGTATGAAGGGTAGAGTGTACTTGCTCACGTAAAACAAAGAGACTTGTATGATATGGGTAATGAAGTGGAATATTTGACCTCTGACATTGAATCTCATCAACAATAAGAAGAGAACTTATTTTTTTATCATGATATTGAAAATATTAGTCTTCTAAGGGTGGATAAAGTAGATGAAGTATTGATGGAGTAGTAAAGTGGCACGATTGAAGGACAAAATGATTGTATGTGCAGTCATCCAATCATTTACCAACCAGTTATATTATTTTTACAATCATTCATTATCATAGCTATGCATATATTTTTTTTAGCATTGTTAATATGTTATAATTTGTATTTTTCTCTGCATGAATTTTTTGAAATATATGTTTTGAAGTTAGATTTATTTGATTAAATGATAGTAATGAAAAGTAAGAATCATTTTACTAATCCTATTTCACTATCATTTGATTTTCCCTTAACCATACTGACAGATGATGATCCATCAGTCTCCCTTCCTATAGCATCTGAGACACCCTCAGCTTTCCCCCTACACCTTCTTTCACACCCTTTATTCCATCATTTTCTTGAACAACCTATGTCAATGTCCCATTAGTAGCTCAGCCAATGCCTCCCCTTTCAGAAGTCTTAGTAGTGAGGGGGTAGGTCGTCACTCTTGTTTCTTCATGGGGATATTTCAGGGTGACAGTTATAGGTACAAATTTTAATATGAATAAAGTTATTGCACTTTCTTTATACTACTAACTTTTTTTCATAAAATATGGAAATAATGATACTATAAAGAGAAATATGAAAAGTTTAGATGACTGAAATATGAACATACTAAAGATAGTTGTCCTATTTGACTGTTATGGGGTCTTTACAGATGATTCTATAGGATTATTTGGCTGGATTCTAGGCCAGCTGGCGGTGGAGTCGGTTACCCTTCCAATTACATATTCTAATTGGAGTCATATGCCTCAATCTTGGAAAAATTAAGTTTTTGGTTCACACATAATGGTCATTTTAATACATTATGGTATAAATTAATGTCATAATGTAATTAAATTCTAATATTTTAAAAATTAATCTCTTTTTACAAATGTGTTTTTACTTTCTTGTTGCTGATATTATAACACAAAATTGGACATTGAAAAATTTGGGTAAGAAATGGAAGGATTTTAAATGGAGATTCTGGAATTAATTCAACAATACTTCATTGATCACCTAGAAACTCTATGATAAGGTACCCAATGGGGTACCTAGAGAGTAATGGAAGGTTTTTGTGGAAAGGAATTGTCATGAGAAGAACATGGTATTTAAGTATATATTACTATATTAATCTCATTTTACATTTATAAATTAATATGATGAGGAGATAAAATTGCATAAATTACTATTAAATTACATTTTATTTATTTTAGGATGTTTCAAGGAAGAATGCATCGAGTTGAGCTAAGAAAATTATCCCTCACATTGTCAGGTCAAAGAATTTTTCTAGAAACCGATCAACTTTGGTAATATTTTTATTAGTTTAATTATTTATAAGACAATATTATTTAGTTCATATATTAAATTTTTTATTTATATTTTTTTTAATGTGGTCATAGAATTTATAGAACAAAGTCCTCTGAACAAAACTATGGTTGGATGTTCATAAAAAATATGATGGGAGTTGTGTTAATGAGCCTACCAAAGAAGTTGGGGGTATGAATTCATTTTTCATTATAATAACTATTGTCAGTTTCCACTATGTTAATATGTATTGATTCAAATATGACTAATATTTTATTTATAGGTAAAAATTAATAAACTGTGGGATTTAAATCTTGTGTTTTCCTTCTCAGTCTCCTAGGATGACCCAGTTGGTAAATTCCTTGGGAAGGAACATCCTGGTCGAGTGTGCGGGATTGGTTTGGGCCCATTACCATATGAGGTCTTTGGCAGGCCATCGGGGATTACATCTACATATACTCCTTGTTGTATCCACTCCCTACCTGGATATTCTCATAGATATTTTTTTTCTATGCAAAGAAAAATTTAGGAACAGGGGGATCAGATATCTACTTTGTAGAAAGTGTTAATTGGTTTATATCATAAGACGACCAGATCTATCCCCAGTGATATTGCATCGATGGATGGTGGTGATAAGGTAAATCACACAACTTAAAAATCATATAGTTCACAAACTATTATTGGTTTTAAGTTTAAATATAAATATACAACTCTATTTAATTTTCAATATAATTATCTTTTAGGTGTCGGTAGCAGGAAGTGGAGAAGGAGATGGAGAGGGTTTCAAGAAAAGTTCATCGGGTAGTGATTAGTGGTCTCTTTGATCTCTTGGGACAATATGTAAAGAGAGGGTTTTTTCATGTATAATTTGTGGCACAGAGTATTCACGTGTCATTTTCATGATTTCCCATGTTTTATTATCAAATTACAAAGATTATGATCATGGTTGGTAATTTAAAAATGATGGAACCATTTATATCATGGTTTTTTGTATAACTATAAGGTGGAATATTAATTAATTTATCCCCATAATGAATAAAATACATGTTATATGACTACTTGGTTTGATTATAATTAGGTTTCCACTAAATAAATTTCTAATTAAAAATTAAAAAATATTTTCTCTAATGACTTGTAATTCACACATTTTTAACTGAGCCTCAGCAATAAAAAACATTTGGTTCACGTTAATGATAAAATTTGAATTACAAGATGGCTTGTTTTTATTTTTATATGGTTTCTTCAAAATAAGATTATATGTATAACATATAATGAATTTTCCACTATAGATTGTAATTTATATTTCATTTATCTACACCTTTGTATGGAAAGTTCTAGTTCTTGTAAAATGGGATTGTGTAAATATTATGAACCCTATATATGTATGATGTGGACCTAGTGGGTGTTAGGTGTTAACCGTATGCAGGGGTTCTTGGGGATGTGAGAGTATATGAGTTATATGATATCCCATGAGAACATCAGACCCCTGATGTGATGGGGTTGACAGTGATCTCATGGTTTGTGAGTGTCCCTTAAATGGGTAGGATGGGTTAGATTCTAACTTCTATATGAGACCTTGTGGAGTATGTTTAGTATGTTGGGTGCAATTTGACCTTGGAATGGATGTGAGTGTCATTTAGAGAGTTGTGGCCCATGTGAGATTGACATGTTTGAAATGTAGTGGATCATATGTGAGGTTCATGAGAAAAAACACCTTCAAAAGGAGTATAATGTAAGGAATGTTTATATTACTAGTACTCTTTAATGAAAAGAATATGTGTTTTAGTAGAGCATGTAGTTTTCAAGGGAAGTACCAGTTAGGTTCTTATCCCTGTCGACTTAGGATGCGCCTTTAAGAATACGGTGTGAGAATAAATAAATCCCAATGGGACATTAGAATGATAGATGTTTCTTTACAGGTCATGTGAATGGTTTTGGCTCGATGAGATTCCTCTGGTTCTGAAAATAACTGATAGTGTCATTCTCTTGGTGATACTAGAATGAGGGAGAGTCTTGGCTACTGTCTTGTACGTGTGAGTTGAGTTTTGGTCAAACATGGCCCATCAGAATTTATGGTATGTATTTGGGATCACGTTGTGCAAGATAATGAATCTTTAGAGCTTTGGTGGAATCATTAGAAGTAGGAATTTAGCAGAGATGCACTGTGCCTTATGGATTTTGGTTTGGTCAGTAAAGGAGTGGATTCCTATTATGCTTAAATAAATAATAATCTGTGTGTGTAGTTCATAGATCGATGTGGGTTTAATGAGAGTTTGAGGGTGTCATGACCTGAGGCTCTATGATGAGAATTGTGATATTATAGGAGTGTAAATAAGAATGTATAAGGATTTAGGGTGAAAACATAACAAATATTGGTTTTTAACCTTAATGGAATCATTATGGGTTGACGTGATTGATATGGGAGAGTAGATCAAGAGGATCAACACACGTGTAGTTCCAATGAGACCCATTGGGTATGTCATCTATGAGTGGTAAGAGATTATAAATATGGTTTTGAGTACACCATCGGTCATTTAAAGTGTATCCCTTTTAATTTCTATAATATTAATAGAATTGGTAAACTTTGAATGTTATGATATATTTATTCATGAATTGTGAAATTAATGTTGATATTGTTATTAATGGTGCTAAATTTCATTGGGTGATGGTTTATATGTGTTGTTTTCACTTTTCATTGTTTTTTTGTTTTCATTTAGGGTTGAGTGTTGTTCTGAGGCTACAAATTCTACAGTTACCATTTTTATAAATCATCATTTAGTGGAAGTTTAAACCACTGCTAAATATTCCATATTGATTTTTATTGGAAGTTTAAACCATTGCTATATAATGATACTTTTTTCACAGTGGTTAAAAATGCCGCTATATCAATTCATTATTATTTAGCGGTATTTTTTCATTTTTTCAGAAGTTTTCTGAGAAAAAAAATATTTAGGGATTATTGGATGTTTAAACCACCACTAAATCCTCAACATTTTTTTGGATAGAAAACTGCCGCTAAATATACATTCTTCGACGCTTACCAGAAATTGCTGCTAAATGGAAAGAACCGTCTTCATTTGGATGATGATGCCAACTTTAGCGGTGGTTTCTTGAAACCATCGTAGAAACATTTAGTGGTAGTTTAAAATTTCATAAGTGAATCTTGAACTATTTATCCCTCATTTTCTCATTGGATATAACCTTAGAAAAAACCGAACAAAATTAGTAAAACGGTTTGCATACTACATCATGGTCTTTTCACCCTATTGGAGGTTCAAAAACTCTATGGATTCAACCATGACCATTGAATCTAGATAGAACTAATTAGTGAAATGAACTCTAAATTCCTTCCAATATAAGCACTAATTATTCTTTAACATCACCATTGAATCCCACCATCTCCTACCAGGTCACTCAAGATTAAAGGTAGCACATTTCAGGTTTATAGCTTCTGAAATTTTCAAAAACTCAAAAGGAAGCTCAATATTTTTCAACCAATCCTTAGTCACTTGAGGATCATTATATCCTTGAAAATATTGTGGTTTTTTTTTTACAAAGAAACTCTTGAGAATGATCTCGATATTAATCCATTCAATGTTTGACTATCAGATCCGGAATGAGAATTGGTTCATGTACCTATCCCAGGGCTTGGACAACATGCACCACTATCTAAGAAATATTCCAGTCCACTGAAGGATTCTCCTACTATGGTTCATGGTTCACGCCCAAATTTACCCAAGAGAAGAAGGGTAGAACGGTCCTTGTAGTGTAGCTTGGGTTGTCGATTCCACAGGGACCTAAGAAGATACCTAAGATACACAACCTAAGGGATGGATTTTTGGATATTAAGTGTCCAACTTGGATTGATTTTGGATGGGTTTTAAATATATATAATAGATTTAAGTTGATTCAATTTAAAATAATGAGTTAATCCTAGGTTATCACTCGGGGTGGATTGGACATATTTTCTTTTTAATGATTTCAATTTCTTAAATTTGAGATGGGTTCATTTAAGGAGATAAAACAACATCATCACTTACTGGTTTAATGCCTACACCCTCTAATACTAATCACCTATACACTTGAAGGATCAAAGTTTTGAGCACTTCAAGGTAAAGGATCGTATTAGTACTTGAAGTGTGTGGCCTTAAATTCAACAAGGACGATGGAGTTTAAAAATCATCAAATAAAAATCCCAATTAAAGAAGTGATTATATATTAATTAGGTGATAAATAACATCCAATCCAGCCCCTTTATAATCCCTTGGATCAACCCATAAGTGGGTTAGCCCTCCATTGATCCCATGGTTTCAATGGAAGTGAAAAGTAGACTCATGAGGGAGGAAATGGAGAAGTAAAGAAAACAACAAAAATAAAATGATCACTCCACCGTTGTGTGAAAAATTTCACAAGGGTTGGTGTGAATAAATTCACACCTTGATCCAACGGTATCAAAGTGATATTAATAACAACAAAATAATAGTATAAGAAGAACTTTTATTAAGAAACTAAAGTGAATTGAACAACTTACATGTGAAAGACAAAATTGAGGCAACAAAAATGCAGTATAACATTACAATTGAACAAAGCATCCAAGATCCTCAACTCTTTCACCACCACTGCCTTAAATAGGAATTTTGGGAGCCTTGGGTCTAGCCTCAAACAGTACAAATCATCTCAATTAATTTTGGTAGGTCATAGGTGGTGGAAAGCTTGTGGAATTTGAACTTTTCCACATTTGACCCGAGGTGGCAGCCAGCTTTCCTTTACTGAACAGACGTGTCTGGAAGACCTTCTATAAGGACGAATCAGAGTGGGACATAGAAGAAGAAAATGGAGCTACGGATGTCTTCTAACCTCCTGTAAATTTGGGCCCATTTGGAGTTACGGATTCCGAGATATGATAAAATTAGTGGACTGTTTTTCTGGGCCGCAGAATCTGGCCCAGAATTGTATCTCTAACTTGGGCCGATTTAATGACCACCATAGAGGCCGAATTAGCATTGGCCCATGAAGAGTTATTTGTTTCTAGAAATGTATTCTAGCGTCCCACAAAATTTGGGATTCATTGGGCCTGTATGTTGGGACCCACAGTCTCATCAGTGGGCTAGTGTCCAATCTGCCTTCTCTAGAATTGCTTCCTTTCATCACAAAATATCCCCATCTTCTTCCATTAATTTTCCATTAATCCCTGAATGAAAAATGTTCACATTTAAGTGTAGATAAAGTTCCCAAAATATCAAATTAAAAAAAATTGATAATTACATTCCTTATAATCATATGACTCATTGGGCCTAAATTGGTGTATATTAGGCATGAAGTGCACAAATGATGAGAATGGATGTTTAAAATTAAAATGTACTAACTCAGGCCCATATGATCAAAAATGAACTTTTAATCCCAATAAAATGTAATTATAAAATGTGTTTTTATTGTCTAATCACACCCCCCAACTTGAGATTTGCTAGTCCCGAGCAAATAACTCAAAGATTATGAAAATCAAATTCCATTTTCCAAAAACATTTTAATAAAAAATGCTCACCAAAATACCTCATACCAAAAAAATTATGCATCCCATCAAAATAATTTAATACAATGTAGGTTCTAAAGCATAACCCAAGCCCAAGCCCATTTTTCTGATCAAATTCAATGCCACATTTCATCCAATTACCATTAATCATGATGATGTGTTGTGTGTCACAATAGACATGGGGGTTCATTTTTATTCAAGGGGGAAAAGATGGAAGCGCTAGGTGGAATCACATTTTAATATTAATATGAGTATTCATTTTTTTTCTTTTTTTCTTTTTTTCAATGTTTCCATGGTTATTGAAATTGAATTCAAATGAGTCAACCCTTGTAGCGAGACTTTGCCGATGACTCCCAGGCTCAAAGGCCTTAGGGCACCAAGTGAAGCCCACATACTCGGGCATCATCTTGAGTTAACTCATTCAAAAACAAATTCGAATTTCCACAAATAGAGATAAAATTCCCAACTCTGGGCCATACAACTATGGAGTCACGATCCCCAAGTGCCGAAAGCCACACATTAAGTCATTTCATTGCTCTATGCGCAAATTTATTGTTGTTTTTTTTTGTGTTTTTTTTTACACCTCTTTTTTTATATATATATTTTTTAAAATACTCATATTAAATTTAAAATGATCACCAAAACTATGCTATTTATTATGGAACCCCAAGAATTCAAATTAATACCCCACAATCCAACGGACGTGCATTGTGAATTTTTTTATAAAAATTGGATGAAAATGTAACAGTGAAAAATCACATTAGACAACCACACTTTCCAAAATTTTATGCTCATGAACTTAAACATGTATTAAAATCAGAATCAAGGAATACAAAATTATTTAATATTCAGTTTTCAAGGTTTGCAATGTGTAATAACATGTTCAAGGTTAAGGAAAATTTTCATTCAATTAACATGCACATTTTATTGCTCTATATGATTGATTTTTATTTTCACCTCCCCCCAACATAATATAACACTGTCCCCAGTGTTTAAAGAAAATATAATTTAGAAGGGGTAGAGGCAGAGAATAGGAGCATAGAACAATTTCACCTGATATTTGATGTTGAAGTTTGTGATGCTCTCATTTAATCCCTTGGTATCCATGTCACTTGAATAATCATCACGGTAGTGTACGCTTGTACACTTATGATTTCCCTGAAAATCCATCAAACTTGGCAGCCCCTGAATCTCAAAAACCAACATAGTTAGACACAATGGAAACCCCTTGAGGTTCCCTTTTCTAAAAATAAACAACAATAAAATAAAAAAAATAAAAAATAAATAAAAATAAAGACAAAACATACTTGTTAATTTTGAAACTCCAACGATCGACACTCATAACAAGTAATAATTTTTTTTTTAAATTATGTATATATACAAAAATTTAAAATATAAGTATATATATATAGAAGATAGAATAAGGAAGCACCAACCACCGTAGTTCAGTGGTAGGTGTGCTCCCCTGTCTCCCTTCGGTCCCGGGTTCGAGTCCCGCGGCTTCGCCGGCCGTGACGGGGTTTGACCCACGTCCTACGGCGTGTCACTTTTTTTTTAATAAAAAAAATAAAAATAAAAACTTGAAAACACATATATTATTGATACATTGTATTATTTTTAATTTCTGGGTAAGATAATACTCAGGGATCACACCGCGTGACACGGATGAATACGGCGCTCCCCTTTCATACCCATCCATACTCATAAGATAAGAACAGGTCAACAATATGAGGTAAAATTATATCAAATTGTTTTGCTAAAAAAATTTATTAAAACAATAAAGTGATTGTAAATTTAAAAATCATGGGTTTCCTCCCATTCAACGCTTTGTTTAACGGCGTTAGCTCGACTTAAACCCCTTATTGATTAATTGTTGTTTTTTTCATCAAAGGTAGGTTCACTCAGGTCTTCATCAACTTCATGTTTTTGGAATGGTTCTATGAATAGTTTTACTCTATGACCATTAACTTTAAATATTTGACCATTGGTGGGATCTTGAATTTCAACAGCCCCATGGGGGTACACCTTATGCACTATGTATGGACCGGACCATCTAGACCTCAACTTTCCCGGGTGCAAATGAAGTTTAGAACTATACAAAAGCACAGGTTTCCCTGGTTCAATGTGTTTAGTTTTAAGATTCCTAGACTGGTAGGCTTGAACTCTAGCTTTATTGATCCTTGAATTTTCATAAGCCTCCATCCTAAGTTCCTCAAGCTTGTTTAGATCCAATTTCCTCTTTATTCCGGCCAAAGAAATGTCAAAGTTCATTTTTTGATTGCCCAAAAGGCCTTATGCTCAATCTCCACTGGAAAATGGCATGTTTTACCATAAACCAACCTATATGGGGACATTCCTAGGATAGTTTTAAATGCTGTTCGATATGCCCAAAGATCATCTAAGAGTTTGCTCGACCAATCTTTCCTAGATGGATTAACAGTTTTCTCAAGAATTTGTTTGATTTCTCGATTGGATAACTCAGCTTGACCATTGGTTTGTGGGTGGTAAGCGGTGGACACTTTTTGAGAAATTCCATACTTATCCATGAGTGATGAGAATGGGCGATTGCAGAAATGAGTTCCACGATTACTAATGATAGCCCTAGGAATCCCAAATCTAGAGAAGATGTTTTCTTTAAGGAATCTAATCACAGTTTGATGGTCATTTGATTTTTTAGTAATGGCCTCAACCCATTTTGAGACATAATCAACATCCAAGAGAATGTAAAGATATCCCCTAGAGTTTGGGAAGGGACCCATGAAATCAATTCCCCAACAGTCAAAGATTTCAACCACTAATATTGGAGTGAGAGGCATTTGATTCCTTTTTGTGATGGACCCTACTTGTTGACACCTAGGACAGCTTTGAAAAAATGTGTAGGAGTCCCTTGAGAGGGTGGGCCAAAAGAGACCACATTGAAGAACCTTGGAAGAAGTTTTCTTAGAGGAAAAGTGACCTCCACAAGCCTCACTATGACAGAACATTAGGATGGACTCTTGTTCGGATTCTGGCACACACCTCCTAATGACTTGGTCAGGACAGAACTTATAGAGGTATGGATCATCAAACACATAATGCTTGACATCAGAAAGAAATTTTCTTCTAGCTTGGGTCCCTAAGAATTTTGGAATGACCCCTGAAACTAAGAAGTTGGCTATGTCAGCATACCAAGGGAAATCACTCACAGAATATAGGTTCTCATTGGGAAATGAATCAGACACAGAAAGGTGATGTGAGTTGTCTTTGAATTCCAACCTAGAGAGGTGATCAGCTACAACATTCTCAACACCTTTTTTATCCTTAATGGTTAAATCAAACTCTTGAAGAAGAAGGACCCAACTAATCAATCTAGCCTTGGCATCTTGTTTTTGGAAGAGATATTTTAGAGTTGAATGGTCGGTGAATACAATGATGGGTGATCCTAAGAGGTAGGACCTGATTTTCTCTAAGGCAAACACAACAGCAAGTGACTCCTTTTCAGTGGTGGTGTAATTGATTTGGTCATCATTTAAGGATTTTCTTGCATAAGAAATGACATATGGAGTTTTATCACACCGTTGTCCTAACACAGCTCCTACAGCAAAGTCACTGGCATCACACATGAGTTCGAAAGGAAGGTCCCAGTTTGGAGATTTGATAATGGGAGGAGAGGTGAGAGCGGATTTAAGGGTTGAAAATGAACCCTCACAGCTTTCTGTCCAAACAAATGGAGCATCCTTTACTAGGAGAGAATAAAGAGGGCAAGAGATTGAAATAAAGTCCTTAATTAATCTTCTATAGAAACCAGCATGTCCTAAGAAGGACCTCACTTCCTTAACAGTTCTGGGTGATGGAAGGTGACGAATGATGTCAACCTTTGCTTTATCAACTTCAATTCCCCTACCCGAGGCTATATGGCCAAGGACTAACCCCTCTTTTACCATGAAATGGCATTTTTCCCAGTTTAGGACCAGATTCTTTTCTTCACATCTTGACAAAACTCTCTCCACATTCCTAAGACATCCCTCAAATGTATCCCCAAAGACAGAGAATTCATCCATGAAGACCTCTAGAAAATCCCCTACCATATCTGAGAAGATTCCCATCATGCACCGCTGGAAGGTTCCAGGGGCATTGCATAACCCGAACGGCATGCGTTTGAAGGCAAAGGTGCCGAATGGACAGGTAAAGGTTGTCTTCCCTTGATCCTCTAAGGAGACCTCGATTTGATTGTACCCTGAGTACCCATCTAGGAAGCAATAGAATTGATGACCCGCCACTCGCTCGAGGACTTGATCAATAAAGGGCAAGGGAAAATGGTCCTTCTTGGTACAAGAGTTGAGATTCCTATAGTCAATATAGACTCTCCAGC
Organism: Viscum album; assembly: GCA_963277665.1. Taxonomy (NCBI): domain Eukaryota; kingdom Viridiplantae; phylum Streptophyta; class Magnoliopsida; order Santalales; family Viscaceae; genus Viscum; species Viscum album. The sequence continues at coordinate 321,804,958 of OY728165.1, read as the reverse complement.
CACTAATCACCCTAGTTGGAAGAATTTCCCCATCCTTATTAGTGATCTCAGTGATTCCAGCTTTCTTTGGGACAACTTGAATTGGGATTACCCACTCACTCTCAGCTATGGGGTAGATGATACCAGCTTTCAACAACTTAAGAAGTTCTTTCCTTACCACATCTATAAGATTTGGATTGAGTCTCCTCTGAGGTTGACGACATGGTTTGGATTCAGATTCAAGAGTAATCCTATGAGTTCCAATAAGTGGGCTAATCCCAGGAATATCAGACAGGGTCCAACCAATGGCTTTCTTGTGTTTCCTAAGGACATATAAAAGCATCCCCTCATGATTGGCTTCAAGAGAAGAAGATATGACTATAGGATGTGTTTGATTTTCCCCTAGGAAGGCATACTTGAGGGAAGTAGGAAGTTCCTTCAATTCAAGATCAGGTTGGTTCATAATTTCAGCAGAATATTGGGGTATTGGATCAAGATCAAATTTGTTTCCTAGATTTTCAGATTGAATTGATTCCCCATGTGTAGAAGTTTCATCCACAAGATTGTATTGACCTGGGTTAGGGAAGGGAGTTTGAGTTGTCTCCATGAATGTGGTTTCCTGAAAGGCTTCACTGATTGTTGGTCCTAAGGCATCATCATAGGAGCAATTTGAAAATGATTCGAGCCAAGGAGATAAACTTCCTTCATGTGAACAAAGGAAATCAATCTCATCCTGACTTAAACATCCATCAAATATTTCTTGATGTTCTATAGATTCATTTTAAATGCTTCCTAACATGTTTACTTCATGAATGTCCTCGTCGTCTCCTATTTGTGAGCTTGAATTATAGATGTTCAAGTCTAGACTCATGTTCCCAAAGGTGATGGTCATGTTCCCATTTCGGACTCGGATAACAGAGTTGATTTTTGCAAGGATGGCCAAGAATGATTGGAGTTTTCTCCCTAGGACCTAAGCTTGGATGATTGTCAAGGACAATGAAGTCAGCAGGGTAAATGAAATTCTCAACTTTCACTAAAACATCCTTTAAGATCCCCTTAGGAACCCGAACACTGCGATCAGCGAGTTGAAGAGTGACAGATGCGGGTTGGAGTTCTTCGAGCCCTAACTGACAATACATGGAATAAGGAATGAGGTTTACACTGGCACCTAGGTCACACAAGGCCTTGACAACTTTTTTCTCTCCTAGTTCAACATTGATGTAAGGGAAACCCGGGTCTTTCATCTTTGGAGGAATGGTCCCTTGAATGGTGGTACTCACATTAGCAGCCAAAAGAACTTGGTTTTTATGTAAAAATTTCCTTTTAAAAGTGCACAAGTCCTTAAGGTACTTTGAGTAGGCTGGTATGGTTTGTATTTCATCAAGGATTGGAATGTTCATCTTGACTTGAGAGAAGATTTCTCTCAAGGTTTCACTCAGTTCAGGCTTGGATTTCCCCCTCATGCGTTGAGGGAAGGGAGCAGGTTGTTTGAGTGTTTGGTGTGGTTGTGGTTACTTCTCATTCTCATTGGTTTTTTTAGAATCTATGGGTTGTTCTTCATCATTTTGAAGTAATGTTGAATCTTTTAATAGTTCTGAAATGGTTTGTTCAGGTTTTTCAATTGATTTCCCACTTCTTAAGACTGTCACTACTTTCAATTGTTCATGATTTGATTGAGTGCAACTTGACTCTCCCCTTGTTGTTTTTTGTGGAATGGCTTGGGTAGGCATGGGTGCCTTCCCAGTTTTGATTGTTTGAAGTTCTTGTTTAAGGGAAGAGACTTCCGAGTTCATCCTTTCCATTTGTTTGCAAAGTTGTTCTAGTAGGCTTTGTGGAACAGTTTGGGTTGGTGCTTGAGAAGATTGGTTTATCCCTGTGGGATATTTTGAAGGTGGAATGGTTTGTTGAAAATGGACTGGTGGTTGTTGGTATTGGATAGGTTGGGTTTGAAACTGATTATGGGTTTGTTAGTTCTGTTGAGGGTAATGATTTTGCCCTTGTGGTTGGATATGTTGTTGGTTATCCTTCCATCGGAAGCCTGGGTGGTCATTGTACCTTGGATTGAAGGTGTTTTGGTATTGGGGATTTTGAAAGTTTAGGGCATTGACTTCCGCTGGGGGTCCTCCTAGAAGAACATCCTTGATGGATGGAATGGTTGGGCATTTTTCTGTTTTATGGTCATGTTTGTCACAAATTATGCAAACAAGTTCTACATTTTGGATTTCATGGACTTTCCTAAGGTCTATCTCTTCAACCTTCCTAGAGAGTGCTGAGAGTTTAGCCCTAAGGATTTCCTATTCTCTAAGTGTATGAATTCCAGTGGTTCTTTGTGGCTTTTCAGAATAAGGTAAAGTTCCCCAAGTTTGGTTTTGTTCAGCCAGACTTTCCAGATACTCGTAAGCATCATTTGGGGCCTTGTTTTTAAAAGTTCCATTACACATCATGTCAATGAATTGTTTATTACCCAGACTCAACCCTTCATAGAAAATTCTCACTTTTTCAGGTATGGAAAACCCATGGTGTGGAACCATGTTTAGGGTGTCTTTGAACCTCTCCCATGTTTCATAAAATGACTCTCCCTCTTTTTCAAAAAAGTTTTGGATGCTCTTTTTAAGTGCAATTGTTTTGTGATGAGGGAAGTATTTTTTGTAGAATTCTCTTTGTAGTCGGTCCCAAGAGTGGATTGATGCAGGTCTCAAGTTGTTTATCCAATTTTTAGCTCAATCTTTTAATAAAAAAGGAAATATCCTCATCTTAGCGGATTCTAGTTGATGTGGGGGACACATGGTTTCAACAATGTCGTTGAACTCTTTTACATGAAGGTATGGAATTTCTGACTCTATCCCATGAAAGGTTGGAAGGTGGTTTAGGACATGGGGTTTGAATATGTAGTTTGTTTCTCCTATGGAATTGTGTCTAATGCATGAGGGGGCATTGGTCCAAGCTGGAGTGAGGTAGTCGTTCATGGATTGATCAACTACATTCCCTAAGTTTGGAGCTTCTTGGTTTTGGTTTCCCATTTGATTCCCCCCAGGGTTTACAATTTGATTTTGTGGATGACCCTACATTGGACTTGTTTCAAGTTCTGACTTTGGGGTTTCAAGAATATTTGGATCTGATTTAAACAATCCCTTAGGTGCACTTGACTCCCCTATCCTAGGACTTTCCACCCTAACTAGTCTGTTTGAGAAATCGCGGGTGTAGGCGGACATGCGCCCAAAAAAAAGTGAGAGAGGGACAAGATAAGAGATATTGGGTGAGAGTAGAAGAATGGAGGTGAGGAAAGAAGGTTTTTTTGAATATAAGGTACTTACTTGGTCCCCGGAAACGGCGCCAAAATTTGGTTCACGCCCAAATTTACCCAAGAGAAGAAGGGTAGAACGGTCCTTGTAGTGTAGCTTGGGTTGTCGATTCCACAGAGACCTAAGAAGATACCTAAGATACACAACCTAAGGGATAGATTTTTGGCTATGAAGTGGCCAAATTGGATTGATTTTGGATGGGTTTTAAATATATCTAATAGATTTAAGTTGATTCAATTTAAAAGAATGAGTTAATCCTAGGTTATCACTCGGGGTGGATTGGACGTATTTTCTTTTTAATGATTTCAATTTCTTAAATTTGAGATGGGTTCATTTAAGGAGATAAGAAAACATCATCACTTACTGGTTTAATTCCTACACCCTCTAATACTAATCACCTATACACTTGAAGGATCAAAGTTTTGAGCACTTCAAGGTAAAGGATTATATTAGTACTTGAAGTGTGTGGCCTTAAATTCAACAAGGACGATGGAGTTTAAAAATCATCAAATAAAAATCCCAATTAAAGAAGTGATTATACATTAATTAGGTGATAAATAACATCCAATAAAGCCCCTTTCTACTCTATTGAATCAACCCATAAGTGGGTTAGCCCTCTATTGATCCCATGGTTTCAATGGAAGCGAAAAGTAGACTCATGAGGGAGGAAATGGAGAAGTAAAGAAAACAACAAAAATAAAATGATCACTCCACCGTTGTGTGAATAATTTCACAAGGGTTGGTGTGAATAAATTCACACCTTGATCGAACGGTATCAAATTGATATTAATAACAACATAATAAGAGTATAAGAAGAACTTTTATTAAGAAACTAAAGTGAATTGAACAACTTAAATGTGAAAGACAAAATTGAGGCAACAAAAATGAAGCATAACATTACAATCGAACAAAGCATCCAAGATCCTCAACTCCTTCACCACCACTGCCTTAAATAGGAATTTTGGGAGCCTTGGGTCGAGCCTCAAACAGTACAAAGCATCTCAATTAATTTTGGTAGGCCATAGGTGGTGGAAAGCTTGTAGAATTTGAACTTTTCCACATTTGACCCGAGGTGGCAGCGAGCTTTCCTTCACCGAACAGACTCATCTGTAAGACCTTCTAGAAGGCCGAATAAGAGTGGGAAATAGAAGAAGAAAATGGAGTTTCGTATGTTTTATAACCGCCTGTAAAATTTGGGCCCATATGGAGTTATGGATTCCGAGATATGATAAAATTAGGGGACTGTGTTTCTGGGCCGCAGAATCTGGCCCAGAATTGTATCTCTAACTTGGGCCGATTTAATGACCACCATAGAAGCCGAATTATCATTGTCCCATGAAGAGTTATTTGTTCCTAGAAATGTCTTCTAGCATACCACAAAATTTGGGATTCATTGGGCCTGTATGTTGGGACCCACAGTCTCATCAGTGGGCTAGTGTCCAATCTGCCTTCTCTAGAATTGCTTCCTTTCATCACAAAATATCCCCATCTTCTTCCATGAATTCTCCATTAATCCCTGAATGAAAAATTTTCAAATTTAAGTTTACATAAATTTCCCAAAATATCAAATTAAAAAAATTGATAATTACATTCCTTAGAATCAGATGACTCATTGGGCCTAAATTGGTGTATATTAGGCATGAAGTGCACAAATGATGAGAATGGATGTTTAAAATTAAAATGTACTAACTCAGGCCCATATGATCAAAAATGAACTTTTAATCCCAATAAAATGTAATTATAAAATGTGTTTTTATTGTCTAATCAGTTCACCAATAGCTTTATTCTATACCATATTCAAATGTATTCTCGGAGACATGTTGATACACAACATCAATAAACAACACTGAAAGTATCATCAAGGGTACACATATTAACATCTCAAATAAGATATATAGAAATATCAATTACATCAAGAAGAATTCAAGATTTGGATTCCAACATACTCATATCAGAAGCGATTAAAATTCTAGAAATCAGATCAAAACATTCCTCAAGACACTTTTCCCAAACACATATGGTGACTTAAGGCTTGTTGTGATGAAAGATGGATAGTCATTTGCTTGGAACTGCATCCTAAGTCCCATCAATCCTACCTCATATATACCAAGACAACCCAACTATATACTAACAACAAGAAAAGGTGTACAACCTAAGCTGGAAGCTCTGATATAATTTTTTCATGAACCTTCCCAGATACCCCGGTACAATGATACCCAAGCAGGCCCTGGCAAGGCCTGAAGAGAATTCCCTATCCCCACAGGTTGGCGACTAACACCTGAAATCATAAAATAATCACAAGGGAATGATTTTTTCATAAAAAATCAGAAGATAAAATATACAAGTTGGTAAAATCAACACTCTAAAAGGAGATGGTACCATAATCAAACAGTTAAAATAGTACCAAAATAGTACATCATCAAAAGACACACATATTCTAATATATAAACTCAAAAATCCCATACAACAAGTGGATCACATATCCACCAGTCACGTCCATCACTTTAGCTCCTAAATAACAAGAACATCCACCCCCTCTAAGTGACACTTTCTCTTTTATCGGACCTAGAATTAGGTAATCTTCAAACACATGAAGACAAAGGTAGGGTGTGAGTTATGAATCCCAGTAGGGTCTCACCATGTGTTACATAATCAATTCCATAACAATTAAAACAAATATTCTTTAAATTTTAATAAAACAAGGAATGGAATGACATTTACATATTTTCAAGAAAACATTCTTTCATAATAAAAATATGGAAGATATGTTAAAACAAGATTAAATGAACATTCTATATAAAACATTTACATAAAGAAGTTTACAAAGATAAAATAGTTTTATAAATCAATGGAATTTAATAATAAAATAAAACATATCATATCACCATATAAAAACCCTACGGTGCATTAGTTTTTGAGAATATGACCCTCACACTACTCAATCAGTGATCTCAACTCAATTTTTGCACACATTACATGACCCGATCCATCAAGAATCAAATACCCATCGGGTAAAATCATGTTGTGTTATGTTCATGTCAGTTTTTTCATTGTTAATTTGGTTCTGGGGGGTCATATCCTAGTGTTAAAGTCTTAATTACCCAATAACTACCTAGTATCACATGTGATTCAGTCTATTAATCAATCAATCTTTGGAAAATCAGTCTATTAAAATTAATTCAAAATATAATTTCCCACTTTTAGTTTTCAATATGCCTTTCTAATTTAAAAACAAAATCAAAGGTTTTTATCAATTCATTTATTTTAAAACAATATTTCAATTTAATCCATTTATCTCAAAATTAATTTCCAAATCAATCCATCATTTTTTTCTCAAATCCACCCTTCACAATCTCCATTCATTTTTTAAAATCATCCATAAATCATCTCAAATCTATGTTTTTAAATCATTTAAAAAATAATTTCAAATAAATCAAATAATTAAAGGTTTCAATTATTGGGAAAATCATATGGAACCACCTACCTTTAATCAGTGATCAAATCAAAACCCACAATGGGAATCTCCAATGAAGAATGAAGGAGAAGGATGGCAACAAGGAAATCCTAGAACACAAATCATCAATATAAAACTATGATTCAATCGATAATCATGAGATTATACTACTTTCATAGAAGGGTAGTGGATAGAAGGAGAAAACCAAATAAAGGAAATTCACTAGGGATCAAACACCAAATCGAGACATTCAGGAGGGTTGAAATTGATCATTGTGCATGTGAGGAACCCTAGGGTTCTTGGAAGGAGCTCATGTATAATTCCTAATGTAATAGTGATATTAGTACAAATAAAACCACTAGGAATGAGGAATTTATATTGTAAATCATGGGTTTATGTTGCAAATGTATCATGTTTCACATATGTCAAAAAAGGATCACCTCAGGTTAAAAACACACTGAGCAACAAATTTAAAATGTAATTTAGTATCTTATAGTGTAAATCATTTTACGCCAGAATCTATTCTCATGGCTTGTGACTAGAAAAAAATATTACATCATAACCAAGGATTTACTATGTAAATTACTTCTGCAGTGAGAACCCATCAGTAGAACCACCCACAATTCTTATAATTAACCCTAGACCCAAATTGAATCCTTTAAAACCTTTGACAAATTTATACCCAGAATCTATTAATTCAGAAAAACATACATCCCTGAATGTTATGTCATTTTCCCTAAAAATCTCTCCATCCTTGAAAGGCTTGAAAAGAACCCAAAACAAAAGGGAATCAAAAAAAGAGTCAATAAGTACATAAAAGAAGGTAATGGTATGTTACACATAATCAATCTCTTGATAATCATTCCACTTCTCCATTTTTTTAGGAATTTCAAAGTCTTAACAACTTTTAAGTAAACTTTTATTCCAAGATTTTTCAAATAAATAACCTAGTGATATTTCTAGAAACTAAAATTATCACTATTAAAATAAGGAGTGTGGGTCATGGAAATGTATTCTTTAAGATCAAACATTGAAATTAGTCTTCATATAGATATTTATCTCAAGCTTATAACAGCAAAAATAAATAATCAATATTCTCCAAAATATACCTTACTCTAATACCAATTACTTTCTTGAGATGATGATGATGACACGAGAGGGGTATAATTTTTTCCTTTTAAAAATCATGACAAATGTATATCTCCACTCTTTAAATAAAGTTATATTTTCATTATCTCTTCATATCGAGTAATGTAGTGGAAAAGTAAATAAGTGAAAGAGAAGGAAACGGTGATGTATAGTGGTTTAGGGCATAGATATCCACTAGTATGCTCTGTCAATACTCTCTCTGTGAGCTTGGTGACTTTTAATAAGTAGATCATTTTATCTTGGGACCTTGAAAACTGAGTTCAATATTTTTCTACTTGCTATAAGTCTTTTACAAGGAATCTAGTTTATTTTTAAGGAAACCTTATAGCATAGTTTGAGAATCTAACACTCTTTTATGACTGATTACAATCAGTTAACACTTCAATATAATAATATGTGATGTATAAGTTAAATATATTTAGCTCCCAGTTTCCACCACAATTAAAAGTTGGTTTGATCTTCATAAAATCTCAACAACAGCCAATATGTCTTTAATGGGTGTAGGATTCTTTCTTCAAACGATAGCAGTAACAATGAAATCATAATAAAAAAATTGTGTCAATAGTTTCATCATTGTATCATGTGGTAAGTTACATCACCACCATATTAATTATCTATAATTGTAGTTTTTTCATAGAATCATTCTTGAAATAATTATTCAACAAAATAAATTAAATTGATAATAATAATATTTTACAATTCAAATATTCTTTTGGAACTTCAATATAAACTCAAAAATAATCTCCAAGATAATATGCATGTCACCATTGAAAGATTCGAATTTTTTTTTGAATTTCTATAAATATTTCCTTGATTGATTATATAATAATTCCATAACTAATCCTCCATAAATCAATCATATCTTTAAATTTAAAATTTAAATATATTTTCCAAAATTCTTTCTAAATAAATCTGCACTAGATTTAATCTGCAATCAATTTTTCCATAATGATCTACACAATAGATCTGGTCAAAAAATCTTCTTAAATTTTTTCTTCAAATCTATTAATCAATTAGAATTTTCAAATTGAAAAAACTTTACTCCCATAATGATATCATAGATAAAGTCCATAATCATCTCACTTGAAATTTTCAAGAAATTCATAGGAGACAGATATTACAAGATTCGATCAATTTTTAGAAACTGAAAAATATGATTTATTATTTAGTCCAGTTGACTTATATTTATATAATTTCAATATATTTTCAACAGATCAAGAAAAAACTCCATCATAATTATTGAACTTGAGATATCATTAAAAAATAATAGCCACCATATTTTGGAAACTATATAACGTTGTAGTGACTTTAGGAAAAAAATAAAAATATCAAATGACTAATTCATATTTCATCGTATTTGAATGAATTATAGATGATCCTCTTGGATTTATAATGAGATAGGAGTTGTAAAATTCTAAGTACTTTAGGTCAAGATATAATCAAAAAAAGAAATGAATTTTTTGCTAACCTAGGATAATGACGAGATATTTCTGAATGTGTGGTTCCAAACATGTGATACATCAACAATGTTGGGTTCTCAAACATTCAGTTCATTATCAACATGGTGTTTCTAAACATTTGGTTCATTACCAATGTGGGGTTCCTAGAATTTTGTACATCAACAGCATAGAGTTCCAAAACATTTAGTTCATCACCAATGTGGGGTTCCCAAACATTTGGTTCATCATCAACATAGGGTCCAAAATGTGTGGTTAATGAATAATGTAGGGATCATTTCCTTTGTGAAAAAATAATTTTTATTTGAATGAATTATTATGAAACTATATTCACTTTGATGGTATCTAAACATAAAAGTGAGAGTAACAATATAATATTACAAGAATAAAATAAAATAATAAATGAAAAATAAATATTAATAAATATTAATAATGAATAATTAGAAATGAAGAATATCATGAAGAATAAATAAAAAATAAATTGAGTGATTATGAAAATATAAATAATTATAGTTTTTTTTAATTATAAAAAAAATAAAGAGGTGAGGATCCACTCAACATTATCTCCCTTTTTTATAATTACAAAACCTAGTTATATCAAATAAATTCTCCCACTTTTGAAATGTTCCAAAAGTTAAAATAATGAGGGTTTGATCAAATAAATAATAGAATGATAAATAATTTGAACATATGATAAAATATGATATCAAAACATTTTTATTTCAATAAATTTTCAAAAAAGTTATTTTAATAAAAAATAATCATGAATAAAACAACCATATTAAAAATCATCCACCCCCTTTAGAGATAAAAAAATCATATACCAATTTTCTTTAAGAAAATTAAAACACATGTCATAAAAAGTATAAAAATAGTGAATTTCAGGGATCCATTGAACATAAAAATAATAACTTTCAATGACTAATAAACGGATTTGCAATGAATAAAATAAATAGATAAAAAAAATTAATCCATGGCATAAAAATAAAACATTTACACACATGCTAAATATTTAAAAATAAATCCCCCACCATACTTCAAAAAGTTGAATATTTAACATAACATGCATTGAGAAAATTAATTTAAAATTTAACCATAAAATTTCAAATATTCTAAAAAACATTCCCCTTAAATTTTTAATTTTAAACCATTTGAAAAGATAAAAATGATAAATATTTAAATTTGTTGAACTATATCAGTGTAAGAAATTTAAATAAAAGGAGCCACAAAAATATTTAAAAATATTTAAAGGAATATTAAAATGATTTTCAAAGAATTAAGTGATCTTTTAATTCATGCTAAGAGATTAGACATTAAACTAGATGCTCAATAGTAAAAAAAATTTAAATTAACACATGTTTACGTAGTAGTTAAAATTTTAAAGTGCATGCATGCTGGTCAAAAATTAAAATCTATTACTTAATAAAGTTAAACAAGAATCAAGATTAATTGAATGATTGTGCTCATGTAAGAAAAAAAGGTGGAATAATAAAAAATAACACATTTAAGGTTCTTATCCCCTATATAAAATAGTTAGTGCATTTTAATCAAATATTAAAATTAAAACAAAACACTTCCTTGATTTTAATAGTTTCTTCTTTAAGTATCTTTCCTTTCAATTTATTTCCTCAACTTCCACAAAAAGAATAAGAAATAAAATTTTATGAAATCTATATATATCAACTAAATGATATGATAATGAAGTAATATGACATAAACCTGTAAAAAAATAAATACAAGTTCCTTTTGGAACTCATATGCTTTTGGGTTTGGTAATGTTAGAAATTAAATATTTAGATAACCAAAGTTGTTTACATTGAATAGAAATTCCAAATTTAAATCTAGGTAAATCTTTTAAATAATGAACATGATTGAGACCACATAATTTATGATTTCTAAAATAGAATTCATTATCATAATGTCCATTAATACCATAATGAAAGCATCTAACAGCATACAAGTTTTTTCTTTTAGAACGAGGAACAAAATAATGTCTATATAATTTAGGAATTTTTCCATTACTACCAATACTAAATATTCTCTTATTATTTTTTATTCTTACCAAGAATTTGAATTAGATAATTATCACCCTTGTTAAACATTATAGTAGCCTTCTTTAAATATTCAACTTCAACTAATAATTAATTAATTTTATTATCATGTAATGAATGGGAAGTTTTAATAGAATTTGATCTTAAATACGTAGTCTGTTTAGTCAAACCCTCTTTTCAATAAAAATAACATCATAAAATTTTTTGAGTTTTCTAGGATCTTTATTTAAAGATTCAAATTTATCTTAAAGAATATAACAATATTCCTTAATATCATCAAAGGAAATATTTTCATAATTATAACTATGAGAGAAAGATTATTGTGCCTCATCAATTTGAGTAATGAGACATATATTTACCTTTTTATTTGAATGCTTAGTTTCATAGTTGGAATTATATTCATCAGTTGAATCTTTAGGTACACACAATGTACCCTTCATGGATTTCTTTCCTTTTCTTTTATAATTATATTTCCGTTGAGTATTAAGTAGAGGTAAGTCCAATCTCAAATGACCTTTATTTTTATATTCATATCATCTGACCTCCTTCTCTTAATTCTTTGATTTATATTTTCTATTTTTGATAGCTTATTTAATTCTCTAGAAAGATCTAATAAATCTTCACTTAAACCCAAATAACTGGAATCAGAATTAGAATATTAATCCTTTAAAACTTTGAGTGCAGAATTTTCCTTTTTGATAGAAATATGGTCTTCAACTTCAACTTGCATCTCTCCTTTATACATTATCAAGGTTCCAATTAACTCCTTTATCTTCAAATATTTAACCAATGTTGACTAGTTAATTACAGTCAAAATTCCATTCTACCTGGAGGGAGAAACTCAAATAATTTTTAAAGATTGATTGTTTTTAGGTACAAGTTTTCCAAGTGCATCAACGTCATTAATTATCTCAGTCAATCTCCCATTCAACTAAGTAATGCTTTCATCTTCCTGCATCATGAATGTATCGAATTTAAGTTTAGCATTATTGTACCATAGTTGTAAAACATTATATGTTTATTCATAGGTAATTGTAATGGTTTCCCAAATTTCATATATTGTAGAACACTAGGAAACATGATTAAATTTATCAGTTCCTAATCAAAAGATAATAGCATTCATAGGCCTTGAAATAAGGTCATAATCATTCTCTTGAGCAGCATTCCACTTCTCTGGTTCTTCTTTAGGAATTTTATATGGCTTGACAGCTTTTAAGTAAAATTTTATTCCAAGATTCTTTAAATAAATAATCAAGCGAGCTTTCCAGCAATCATAATTATTGCCATTAAAATAAGGAGTGTGGATCAGGGATATACACTCTCTAAGATCAGCCATTGAAATTAGTATTCATCTGGATCATTAACTCTAGCTTGTAAAGGACAAAATAAATCTTCAATATTCTCTAAAAGTTCTTTTTCTATGATAACAATTGTTGTTCTGAGATGATGATGAAGACACAGGAGGGGGATGAATTGTGTCCTTTTAAAAATATTGAAAAATTTTAATTGACCCTGTTGAAATAAAGTGGTATTGTCCTTCTCTCTTAATATCGAGTAATGAAACAGAAAATAAAATAAGAGAAAGAGCATGACATGATGTTGTATAGTGTTTTTTGGCACAGATATCCCCTAGTCCACTCCATCAACACTCTCTTTGTGAGCTTGGTGATTTAAACTAAGCAGGTCCTTTTATCTGGGGACCTTGACAACCTAGTGAAAGCAACTGCGACTTGTTACAAGGATTTTATAGGGTATTAAGGTTCAGTTACAGGGAACCTCGATAACATATCCTGAAACCATGACTAATTACAATCATTTTAGTTGAAATATATTTAGCTCACAATTACCTCTACAACTGAAAGATGGTTTGATCTTCAAAAAAGAACACCAGAGGCCAATAAATCTTCAATGAGTGTAGGCTTCCTTCTTTGAAAGAAGGTGACAACAACAAAAGAATAATAAAATTATTATTTTTTTTGTGTCAAGAGTGTCGTCGTTGTATCATGTGATTAGTTACATTGTCATTTCCTTCATTCTGTATTTATAATAGAGCTTTTCAATCCATTGTAGACTATGTCTCCAACTTCAATAATTCAAAATATGAATTTGAAAATAATTGAGTCAAAGGTCTTCCATAATTTCATCCCTTGTTGTAGTGTTTCCATTAAATAATTCCTTAAATTATTCTTCAACAAAATTGTAAAGACCTAGAAATTTCAAGAAAAATTTTTTCTTAAATACTTTGAAATTTTATGAGTCTACAGTTTCTGACAGCACTTGATTCTGAGGCCCGGTGTGCCAAGAATCAATTTCTGAAGTTTTGTTCGGGTACATTCAGTAAACGTACGTGAAGGTTTTTCTATCTTTTGAACTAGTGCTTGGAATAGAAATATGAGGGCACCGATGAACTCATAGCGTCGGTATTCTTTTAAGGGGACCTTTACCGCAGTTTCATTTTATGCGGGTTGAAAGTTAATTTTTGGGGTTTAATAAAAAAGGTAAATAAAATTGTTTTGAATAATTTTATTTATCTTGGGTAGTTAAATCCTAAATAGGGAAGTTATTGGTGGGGCCCACACCCACATAACCTCTCATGAGAGGATATTTGTGAGGTGGGGCCCACACGAGCCCTAACCTTTCATCTCCCCATAACTTCTCTCAACTCCCATAAACCCCCTTGTTTAATTTTTGAAAACTCACCCTCATTTAATTGGGTGGAGCCTCTCCACATTCCACCCTCTTCATTAATGTGCCAACCTTATCAAATTAATTAAGTTAGCACCCTTAATTAATTTATTCTTTTGAATTAATTTGAAATGGCATGGAATATCTATTAAAATTGGGGGAAGCCTTAATATAATTTTGGCTTGGTAAATATTGTGGTGGGAATCCTTGGAGAATTAAAAGAGAGCTTTAACCTTCCACGAAGAACAACGTCTTCTTCGACGAAGAACGCCGATTCCATCGAAGAACGACGATGTGACTTACTTCCTCTTTCTCCACGACAAGAGAGGAGACGCCACTTCCTCTTCAGACGCACCCCGAAGTCCACGGAATCAACGTCCGTTCTCCGCGATGCCATCATCCGCGATGCCCGACTACCACGACATTCGTCTTCCGCGACTACGACGAATAATCCTTGATCAAGGTAGGGGTTTTATATAATTTATATGTGAATAAATTATCTCGACAGTGTTGATTTATTTGGAATAACCTCATCCAATTGTTACCACCTAACATGGAGGTTGCGGGCCGAAAAAACAAGGCCCAGCGACCCTCCGATGTTTTCCTAGATTTATTAGCGATTGAGGCGCGATGGAAGAGACACCGACGAGTGAAAGTGGTGGTCGTGCGCCAGCCATGTGCGAAGAACCACGGCCCTCAACTGCGGGCCACTCTGTCGAAGAAGAACCGGCCGGCTAAAGTCGGTCGGGCCGAAGGAAGACCATGGCACCATAAGGGGCATCGCGCTATGGAGGATCGCGGCCCGCGCTCCGTGGGCTGCTTCGGTGGAAAACTGGTCGGCTCGTCGGCCAGCCAGGTGAAGAAGCCACGGAACCCGAAGGTGCCACGCAGCAAGACTGCGGCCCACCCGAGCGGGCCGCTCACGCCAGGAAGGTCGGCCGGTTGGGAGGGTGGCGCCGCTCGTTACCGCCGGTTCGTGAAAGTGGCCCCCTCCCCCCTTTGAACCGCTCGGCCACCCGGGCCAAGCCGCTCGCCCAGCAGGCCGAGCCGCGGCCAACCGTGTCGGGCCACGCCGTGCTGGGTCGGGCCGCCCCGCCCCGAGCTGGGCCGCGCCGCGCTGGGTCGGGCCGTGCGAATCATCGGGCTGGTCTGACCCTCTGCCGGGTCGGACCCACCAAAACCGGGATGACCCGACCCGCCAGCCCACTGGGCTTAACGGGTCGGGCCCATTTTCACTTAAACGTGAATAACTATTAAACTGTGCATCTGATCGACGCGCCTTCTGCGGAACTAGGACCCTCGTGATGAAGCGGTCCTTTTGCGATAATCTAAGTGAGTTTTGGACTACTTTGGAAAATGGATGGGTTTGGAACGAGCGTATTTCTAACTGGGCCCCTGGAATGGAAAATCCAATATCTCTCAAACTGGGCGTCTGATTAACGCGCCGTCTGTCGCGTTGGGTTCCTTTTGACGAGACGGAACTTCGGGACCCATCAAATCTGGACTTCATGATAGTTGATGTATTGACCCCTTGGCTCGAGAAGCGAACCCTCCCGGAATCGAGCGTGCTGTGTGCGGGAACCCTAGAGCTGGATGCGACTGCGACGACTACCGTACGAGGATCCTCCGTGGGTTCGACGACGATGACTACCATACTAGGATCCTCTGTGGGTTCGACGATGATGAATACTATACTTGGATCCTCTGTGGGTTCGGCAGCAATGACTACTATACTTGGATCCTCCGTGGGTTCGGTAGTGATGACTATTGTACTTGGATCCTCCGTGGGTTCGGCAGTGACGACTTCTGTACAAGGATCCTACGTGGGTTTGGCAGAGGAGATGATTCCTAGGTTACATCTAATCATCTCCACCCCTCTTCGTGAGTTGTATTCCTATGTGAGCTGAGTCTTTACTTTCAATCATTATCATCGATGTGATTGACTTCTTTCCTGTGTGGACTGGGTTGTGCTTGGGCTCGAGAGTTGGATCCAAACTGGGATTGATGACTTAGGTATATGTTTGAGCATATACCTAAGTAGAGTTGGTTGATACTTCGTGATTGTATCTTTCCTTTGTAGTTTATCCTTCGTGGATTCTGGGAGACCATCGGGGGTCTCGGGGTCCCTACTAATTATCGTTATACTCACCCCTGCATGGGCTATGCCCGCACTTCATTGTATTGGTTGTAGATGACAAACAGCATTGACGGAGGCCGAGAGTGAGCCAGGACCGGACGGTACCCGGAGGTGGACCACACGGTGAGATGGTACATGGAGCGAACCGATAGACTTGGAGTGTTGAGGAGGACATATGTACCTACCCTTCTGGTAGGATTCTCGGTGGACATTCCAAGAGATACCTTTTTAGCTGTTGTCCCTTTTCCAGTTGTACTTGTTTTCTAGTTGTATTGCAATTTTCTGTTGGGCTTGTATTTCCAGCCCCTTTCCTTTCAACACTTACTTTTGTACTCAGTTTTACTTAGTGCTTAATTTAGTTGCTTACTTTATTGTGTTTGTTTACTTTTATAAAGGCAATGCCTTCCCGAAATATGGATTTACACCTTTGGTGCTAGTCGTCAGCCCCTGGCCTATGGAAGGCGGGCTTGGGGTAGTCACGGCACGGGCCCCAAGGATGGGTCGTGACAAATTGGTATCAAAGTAGTCAGTTCTACCGTAGAACTCAAGACTATGATTATTACATCTCTATGAAGCAATAGTGTTAAGAGTATTGAGTGTGGTTATCAGTCCATCGAGTCCAGTGTTGGTGCGGTGGCCGACGTATCCATACACCAGGACCCTAACCTCTGATTTCTGACTTAGTGCACAAAAACACTGATTGCATGTGAGTTTCCTTTGAAAAGTTTTCTTTGTGATTACTTTATGTCAGCTCACCAGGTATACTGTTTTGATCGTGGCGCACCTGTTTCTTTTTAGAATTTCCCCACTAAGGCAGCCATCTAGGGTTCTGAGTTATGTGCGAGATGGTATCCCACCGAGCGATGAGGCCTCAGTGTAGGGCCCCATCACAGTGGAGGCACCAGCGGTACCACTACCCGCTGAGCCACCGATACTACCAGCCCCAGCAGCAGAGATTGCATGCCGCCTGAGTGCATTGCATGAGTTTTAGCAACAGGGGTCGCCCAGGTTCTGTGGAGAGACGGACCCACGGGCAGCCGAGGATTGGCTGAAGGCTATCGTCAGGGTTTTCATATTAGTAGGGACACCAGTTGAACTTATGGTGATCTTTTTTGCGATTCTCCTGTACGCAGAAGCAGGTAGATGGTAGAGCCTGATGCTCCGGGTGCATGACGATGCATATTTACTTTGAACAGACTTCGATATTCTCTTCCGCTCGGAGTTTGTTCCATCCACCCTTCGTGCGGTGCGGATTCAGGAGTTACTTCATCTGTGGCAGGGCAGTATGATAGTAGCTTAGTACTCAGCGAGGTTTACCGACCTCTCGCGCTACTCCACAGACATGGTACGGGACCCGTTATTTAGGCCCCGGACTTTCGAGCAGGGACTGAGACACGAGATCAGGTCTTCGACGATACCCCTCGGCATTCCGACCTAGGTAGGGGTGTTGGAGCAAGCCCTTCTAGTGGAGAGCTTTCTCGCTAAGCAGTTGCCAGCGGTGAGACCCACCGCAGGATGACACGTAGCGGAGTCTTCTACAGCTGACAGTAGACAGTTGATGCAGAGGTCCAAGTGTACCAGGCCATCAGGTGGGCAACCTCAGGATACTGGTTCGGATGTGCAGGGCACACAAAACAGAGTTAGCCATATGAGGGGCAGGCAGTGCTATGCATGCAGTGGGCAGGTTCACATGGCTCGAGACTGCCTAACCTTCCATGTAAACGAGCAGCAGACAATAGAGGGACCTCCCAGGCAAAGACAGAGGTTTGACCACGGTGGTCCGTTGGGAGAAGGTAGACGAGGCAAAGGAGCTGGTCGAGCAGCGGGTGGTGGATGACATTTCGAGGCTCTACCACCACCACCACCAGAAGGTTCGCCCCGACCATAGGGAGCTAATGGACAGAGGCAGGCTCAGCTCTAGACAGTCGAGGCCTATGACCACGGCGCACCTGAGATGATTCTAGGTACTATCTGTGTCTACTTCACCCTTTTTGTTGTACTTATAGACACGGGAGTGAGTCATTATTTTATTATTGCTGCCCTTGTTAGGAGCTTGGAGATTCCGATGGAGCTGTTGGCTCAATCCTTACAGCTAGAGACTCCTACGGGAGAAGACTCGACGATTACGCACTAGTGACAGCAGTGTGAGCTTACTCTAGGAGGCGAGAGCTTCGGCTGGGATCTTCTTGTAGCGGCGTCGAGGCCTTACGATGTCATCTTGGGTATGGACTGGTTATCTACAATTCATGCTCAGATCGACTGTATTAGGTTAAAAGTGTGGTGTATCCGCATGGATGGGAGTAGGTTCACCATTACCGGTGAGAAGGGATCCTTTCCAGTGCAGGATGGACTTACGTAGAGGAGAGGGCAGCCGATCACACATCAGTTGTCTAGTCTCATCCTTGGAGCAGTTGATGTGCGGTGTCCAAGTTTTCCTATTGTGGTGGATCAGTATGCGGACGTATTTCCTAAAGATGTTCCAGGACTACCTCCTCATAGAGAGGTAGACTTCTACATTGACCTTTACCCTGGGACAGCACCGATATCTACTCTAGCATATCGAATGTCTCCCACCGAGCTTCGTGAGCTGCGGGTATAGCTGGAGGACTTACAGGGGAAGGGATTCATCTGACCCAGTGTTTCACCCTGGGCTTCACTGATTTTGTTCGCCAAGAAGGCAGATTGAAGCTTGCAACTGTGTGTCAACTACCGTCGCCTGAATCAGGTGACCGTAAATAACAAGTACCCACTTTCGATGATTAACGACCTCTTTCATCAGCTCAAGGGAGCACGATGGTTCTTGAAGATAGACCTCAGGTCAGGCTATCACCAGCTCAGAGTTCGAGATGAGGATGTGCAGAAGACAACCTTCAGGTGTCGGTATGGCCACTAAGAGTTCTTGGTTATGCCCTTCGGTGTAACCAACACCCCAGCTGTGTGTAAGGGTTGGTGTCCTGAGAACCAACTTTTTTGTACTTTGATTACATGAATGTTCACTTATTATATTTTGTTCATTGTTCTGCATGACTATAATATAATAATGTCCTGGAATATTTGTTGCATTAATAAGGTCATGGAAGATCCCCGCTATGATTATAACCTTGAAATTCTATAACAATATTCTTAAATAAAGTTCTAAGGTTGGATGACATACTATGATAGGACACATAGTATACAGACCATCATGTGTGAGTACTCGTAAGAAGACAAGACTCTCTCTCATGGAGTTCGCACTTGCTAATCTCCAAGATGGGAGATTATGAAAACAGACCCGCCAATAGCAATTCCACATGTCTTGGTGTCATCGGACATTTCTATCTACGAGCGTGTGTAATGGTCCTTATACTGGAAGATTATCATTAACTCATTTCATGACTCGCGCACTTAGATTTACTGATGAAAACTGTCACATAGATAGTTGGCGAGAAGTAGGGTATGTTGGGTGCGTCACGAGTGACATGTTATTAATGGATAAGTTGAGTAAGAATTTCTCCCTTCTATTTATGGAATTTGATATCTTATCCCTTTTATTGAAATATAACTATTGCATTAAATTCCATGGCCATGGTGTAAACGACGAGATTATTTCAGGAAGTCAAAGAACGACGGATCAAGCATATAGGTTTATGACACTTCCATGAAACCTTCTTGAGGAGATATTGAGACAAAGGGATTAAATTACATAGTAAGCATTCGTATGAGGTGATAATTCAATGCGGCGTCAACTTCTTTCTCTTGGGTGCCTTGACCCGTTGCTAGACAGTAATCTTGGACTTTAGGCAAGCTCACCTAATGCCAATGAGAAAAAGGCCTAGAGGGTCACACACTAAGTGTATTCAAGTATCTCAAGTAGAATAAATATTATTCTCGTACATGGTTTAATAATTATTCAAGGAATCCTAAATCATTTTAATGATGGAGGAAGAAGAAAATGAAAACAAGATATACACGCCGTGTATTAAAGATTACATGCCGTGTAGTTTTCATGGAAAACAAGTACACGCCGTGTATTAATAATTACACACCGTGTAGTTTTCTTTATGGAAAGGAAATGCATAAATGAAAAAAAGATATACATGTCGTGTATATTGAATGTACATGCCGTGTAGTTTTCAATGAAAAACAAGTACACGTCGTGTATTTATTAATACACGCCGTGTAGTTTTTTCAATCGGGATTTTGAGGATAGAATGTTGTTTTAAATGATATTTATTATAATCAGTGTGGGAGAATGTCAAGAAATTAATTATTCGGCATGGGGGTTTTAAATAAGAGTCAATGAAATAAATAAAATGTGTAATGCATTTATTTATTGTCATAACTCTACAACCTCAAACCTGATTATAAATATCCTCACAACCTCAACTCTTTTCCAACACACAACAGAATAGTTGTGCACAACAACTCTAGAGAATTCTTTCAAGCCTGAAATAACATCTTCCTCTAATAATGCTCTCAAGACCGAGAGAGATCCTCTTCCATCGGATCAAGACAATATAAGGTGGGAAATGAAAGCAAAGGTTTCTCCGTGCTAGCACCCGGAGACTCCTTTGGAGACGTCCCGAGATATGAGGTACACATGTGGATCACTGCTAGAGGAAGTATACACTTGGCTTCTACGACGCAACGACGAATCACATTGGAACGTGATCAAGAACATCAATAAAGAAAGAACACCCAAAAGGTATTTCTTTTCAATTGATTAAATTAATTATAATAAACCTATAACGATCCTACTTTGTGGTTCCGAGACTTTCCTTCTTCTTTGTCCATTTCTTTGATTCGATCCGTGGAGACTAACGTTTATCGTCGTATTGATCCCGAATTGATCATTGTTAATGACAAAAAGGCCAAGTGGGAACATCCACCCACGCGCTTCTGCTGTTCCCGGAACCTTCAATTGGAATCAATGGGTGGTTACAACGTTGATTATAGTTATTTAATTTTCGTTGATAATTTATGCATTTATATTTGATTCAATTCGAAATAAATCGTTCTATAAATCTGAATAAACGAGATATGTTCTTCCTCCTTCGTTTCTCGATTCACATCACATAAATGACCTTTTAATTTTAATTTTGATTAAAATAAAAACGAGGAACTCATCCGGAGGATCCGATCTTTCTGTCTGTACAACACGGGGTTACACGACGTGTAATTAAAACTACACGTCGTGTACTTAGGTTCAATGAACCGGCACTGGTCCGCCAAACTATGTCGTGTGAATTGAATATACCTAAGTATTAATCATGCCATGTTGACTAGAACTGAATGACGCATGGAAATCGGAATACACGGCGTGTATGTTGGAGCAACACGTCGTGCAGTCCATTCCGGCCCAGGTGAAACCGTGTACAAGGATAAGTCGCGTACTGCGTACACGGGATCGCCAGGCTGGTTACCACATAACAAGGAAGTACACGCCATGTATGATTTATCTATACGCCGTGTACTCCAAAAAATTCCAAAGTACAGAAAACACGCCAAAGCCCCCAGCGTGTACTTTGGATAAAGAGTGAAAAGAAATACACGTCGTGTAATTATAAACTACACGTCGTGTACTTTCCAGAAATGGAATTTCACCAGGTTTACTCCAATGTACAAAGACCCGTACAAGGAATATGGATGAGAAGAATCTCAAGGAAATTCAGAAAGGAATTTAAGATAAATAATTTATTAATTATAAGATCATAATTAATTGAATTCGAGCACGACTTATCTTAAATGAAAGAATGATTAAAAGAATTTAAATTATAAATTTGTGTAAATGTCGTTGCATGCTATGGATGATCATGAGCTAGACCAAAGACCCTTTGTATGTGTATGGTTTCATTTAAATTTATTTAATTTAAATTTGTTGGCCTGCGAGACTTCTTCCAATAAAATGTAGGGCCTGCGTGCCCATGGTTTCTTTAATGTAAACCCATGTAATGGAGGATCTCCCAAGCCATAGGAGATGGTTCAAATCCCAAAGTCGAGGTGAAACCGATGCAAGAAGATACAAAGGTGGACAGGTGGGAGCTGCAAAACACGAACTACCGAGTTCAAGGTGTTTTTCCCTAGGTCAAGGTTAGCTTATCAAAACCGCTAGATAAGATAACCAATAGAAGCTCATGATCATGCCATATTATTTTATTTCTGTCTAAATTTCATGGTTTATTTATTTTGTATGTGTTGTCGCGATTACATAGTTAATAAAATGAAAAAGCATGCAAAGATGGAATAAAATAAAAAATGGACTATGCGTAAACATTATCAGAACATGGTTAATCACTTAAGAAAGCATCACTTAATATTAACAAGCATGTGATAATGAAAAACTATGCATAAAGGATTAAAATACCTCAATACCATATTAAGTCAGACTTAGCCTTACGTTGCCTGATTAAGGGCAAGACTCAATAAAACTATGTGTTTGACCAACCCTTGTTGGGAAACTTAATTTTATAAAGGAAGCCCTTATGAAAGGTTTCGGGTTGACTTAACCATATTACATCAAGAGGAGTAGCCCTTGCTAGAATTGATGTAATATTGGAGGCAAGAGTTGAGGAAATCCAAGTCAGGATTTCAGGATTAGGGAGTCCACTCAACAGATCAAGGAACTGTAAGCTCACAGTTGGCAAAGACCCGCCTACCTAAATACCTTCAAATAGCTTGGCCAACCCTTGTTGGGGTTATGCGAAAGGGAATATAGATCCTTGCCACTAAAATGTAAAATCAACTAGACATTCCGAGTTAAATGGTGAGGGCCATTGGGACTTGATAAAATAGTGGGAGACTTAATAAAATTTATTATTTCTCATAAAATGTAATCAAGAAAGTACTGATAAATCTGCTCTTTTAATTTGTAGAATCAAAATGACAAATACATCAACCACATTTTCTCTGCGATCAATTCTGGATAAAGACAACATCCTCACTAGTAGTAACTTTCGGGAATGGTTTAGGAACCTTTGGGTTATCCTATGCCATGAACGAAAGTTTTACGTGCTGGAGTCCTCACTTCCTGATTCCCCTGCCCCAGGGGAAAGTGATCAAGATTTCCTAGTCTATGATCAACATTTGAACGATGCACTTGACGTTCAATGTTTGATTCTATCATCAATGTCTAGTGAGCTCATGAAGTCTCATGAAGACATGGATGCCTATAGCATGCTCGAGCACCTCCGTGGTCTATACTAGGAGAGAGAAAGACAGGAAAGGTTTGAGATCTCCAAGGATCTATTTTAGAGAAATCTTGGAGAGGGTGCCTCAGCTGGGCCTCATGTAGTCAAGATCATTGGATACATTGAGCACTTGGAGGTTCTAGGGTTTAAACTCCATGAAGAACTGGGTACCGATATCATTCTCGCATCACTCCCCCAAAGCTTCTCAAACTTTGTTGTGAACTTCAACATGAACAACATTGAGAAGTCTCTGTTTGATCTTCTTATCCTTATTCTCCAAGTGGACAATGACATGAAGCGTGAAAAGCCTTATTTCCTCATGGTGAATAAAAGGAAAGGGAATGCGAAGATATTTAAGCCCAAAGCTTCTTCAAGGCCTTCCAAGAAAAGGAAGATCAAAGGGGGGAAAAGAATAGGATGTTGTTTGTTTCGTATGTGTCAAGAAGGGCCACTGGAAGAAAAACTGAACCCAGCCAAGGAAGCAAGGGGAAGCTTCAGGTGAGTTTGTTATCTAATTCAATATATCTATTTCTACTAATTGGTTATTATATATTTCTTGTGGTGCTCACATCTGTATCCAAATACAGGAACCAAGTAGATTCAGGAAGATTTATCGAGGGGAGGTAGATCTATGAGCAGCCAACGGAGCCAGACTTGCTATTGTAGCTGTCGGGGACTACCACCTCACATTGCCTACTGGGATGGTCTTGGTTTTGAAAGGATTTTATTATGTATCCTCTGTAACCAAAACGTTATTTCAGTATCCAAATTAGATACTGATGGATTCATCTTCAAGTTTGGAGGTGGATGTTTATATTTTTATAAAGATAGAATTTGTTTTAGTAGGGCACATTTATATAACGGCCTTTATGTGTTAGACTACACAAACCAAGTAATGGAAATCGATAAAAAAGTTAATTCACATGACTCATACCACACCCAACTTTGGCATCACCGACTAGGTCATGTCAATGAGAAACGTTTGACAAAATTACATCAAGATGGGTATTTAGATTCTTTCGAACTAAAACCACTTGGTGTATGTCACACGTGTCTACAAGGAAAAATGACCAAAGCCCAATTTAGTGGGAAAGGTGAAAGAGCTAAAGATATTCTAGAATTAGTTCACACATATGTGTGTGGACCATTTCCAGTTGAAGAAAAGGGTGGTTTCTCGTACTTCATAACTTTTACTGATGATTTTAGTAGATATGGATATATCTAATTAATGAGGTATAAGTTAGATTCTTTTGATCGGTTCAAAGAATACAAGAATAAAGTTTAGAACCATCTTGGTAAGAAGATTAAGAAACTCTGCTCTGACAGAGGAGGAGAATATCTTAATCAGGACTTCATTGATTTCTTACTGGAGTTTGAGATTCTATCTTAACTCACTCCTCCTTACACACTGCAGTGGAATGGTGTAAGTGAAAGGAGTAAATGCACCCTGTTGTACATGGTGAGATCAATGATGAGTCATGTGAGTCTTCCATTATCCTTTTGGGGATATACATTACAAACAACAGTGCACATACTAAACCAAGTAGCAACTAAATCGATAAATGGTATTCCATATGAGTTATGGAGTGGACGCAAAGCCATGTTATCGAATTTACATGTGTTGGGTAGTGAATAATTTGTTAAGGCCTCTTCAGGTAACAAACTTGTACCCCGAGGCACAAAGTGTATCTTTATAGGATATCCCAAGGAAACAAGGGGATATTACCTATACAACCCCTCAGACAAAAAGGTTATAGTAGCAAGACGTTCCATATTCCTTGAGATGGAGCACATCTCCAAAAGAGATAGTGGGAGAGAGATATACTTCGATGAAGTTGAGGCTCAAGATACATAGAAGTTGGTACAAGAACAGATTCCACAAAGCCCCGTGGAAGAACAATCTGTTCCAGAGACACAAGTACTGCGTAGGAGCACAAGAGAAGTGAGAGAACCAGAATAATATGGTTTTCTTTTCACCAAGGATGGTGACTCGTTATTGGTTGACAATGATGATCCTCTTACCTACAAGGAAGCAGTTTAAGGCACAGACGTTTCCAAGTGGCAAGAAACCATGAATTCTGAAATGGATTCCATGTACCAAAACTAAGTCTGGATTTTGGTAGATCCTCCAGTTGATGTAAATCCTATTGGTAATAAATGGGTATTCAAGAAGAAACTAGACATGGAGGGGCAATTCAGCACCTATAAGGCATGACTGGTTGCAAAAGGTTTTAGACAGCGTCAAAGAATTGACTATGATGAAACTTTTTCACCGGTTTCGATGATGAAATCCATCAGAATCCTATTGGCCATTTCCTCTTACTATGAATTTTAAATTTGGCAAATGGATGTCAAAACAGCATTCCTTAACAGGAACCTCCAGGAATATGTCTACATGACACAACCTGAAGGGTTTGTGACTCCAAAGGATGCCAACAAAGTATGCAAGTTGCATAAATCCATTTATGGATTAAAGCAAGCATCATGGTCATGGAACATTCGTTTTGATGAAGCTGTAACGAGATTTGGATTTATTAAGAACGAATGTGAGCCTTGTGTCTACAAGAGGTTTATTGGAAGTGCAGTCATTTTCCTAATAGTATATGTTGATGACATATTACTAATTGGAAACGAAGTACCTATCTTACAGTCAGTTAAGGCACGGTTGCATAAATGCTTCTCCATGAAAGACTTGGGCGAGGCAGCATATATTCTTGGGATCAAGATCCATCGTGATAGATCCAAGAGAATGTTGGGCCTGAGTCAAAGTACATACATTGACAAGATACTGAAGAGATTCAGTATGGAACAGTCCAAGAGGGGATTGTTTCCAGTGTCACATGGTATTCATCTTTCCAACAAAATGTGTCCTCAGACACATGAGGAAAGAAAGAGAATGGAAAGGATCTCTTACGTATCCGTGATTGGGTCAATCATGTATGTTATGCTATGTACGAGGCTAGATGTTGCTTACACATTAAGTGAGGTAGGCAGATATCAAGATGATCCAGGAGACCGCCATTGGATGGCAGTCAAGACTATCCATAAGTATCTGAGGTGTACTAAGGATATATTCCAGGTTTATGGAGGAGATGAGGAATTAGTCATTAGAGGACATGTAGATTCTAGTTTCTAGACTGATCAAGATGACATGAAGTCGCAGACTGGATACATCTTCATTTTGAATGGAGGTGCAGTGAGCTGGAAGAGCTCAAAGCAAAGTGTGGTGGCAGATTCTACAGCGGAGTCCGGGTATATCACAGCTTCTGAGGCAGCTAAAGAAGCAGTATGGATACGAAGCTTCATCCAAGAGCTGGATGTAGTACCGAGCAGTAAAGATCCTATCACACTCCATTGTGATAATACTGCAGTGGTGGAACTTTCTAAATATCCAAGGTCACATCAGCGGACAAAGTACATACTTCAGAAGTATCATCTCTTGAGGGATTTTTCTCAGAGAGGTGAAGTTGTAGTGAGCAGTATTTCCACAGAAGACAACATGGTGGACCCCTTGACTAAAGCCTTGACTCAGCATAAACATGATCATCATGTGAGATCTGGCGGACTAAAAGTCGTAGGCAGTTGGCTCTATTCCAAGTGGGAGTTTGTAAGGGTTGGTGTCCTAAGAACCAACTGTTTTGTACTTTGATTACATGAATGTTCACTTATTATATTTTGTTCATTGTTCTGCATGACTGTAATATAATAATGTCCTGGAATATTTGTTGCATTAATAAGGTCTTGGAAGATCCCCGCTATGATAAGAACCTTGAAATTATATAACAATATTCTTAAATAAAGTTCTATGGTTGGATGACATACTATGATAGGACACATAGTATATAGACCGTCATGTGAGAGTACTCGTAAGAAGATGAGACTCTCTCTCATAGAGTTCTCACTTGGTAATCTCCAAGATGGGAGATTATTAGAACAGACCCGCCAGTAGCAATTCCGCATGTCTTGGTGTCATCGAACATTGTTATCTACGAGCGTGTGTAATGCTCCTTAGACTGGAAGATTATAATTAACTCATGTCATGACTCACACACTTAGATTTACTGATGAAAACCATCACGTAGACAGTTGGCGGGAAGTAGGGTACATTGGGTGCGTCACGAGTGACATGTTGTTAATGGATAAGTCAAGGAAGGATTTGTCCCTTCCATTTATTGAAGTTGATATCTCGACCCTTTGATTGAAATAGAACTGTCACATTAAATTCCATGGCCATGGTGTAAATGATGAGTTTATTTCAGGAAGTCAAAGAATGATGGATCAAGCATATAGGTTTATGACACTGCCATGAAACCTGCTTGATTAGATATCGAGACAAAGGGATTAAATTATATAGTAAGCGTTAGTATGAGGTGATACGTCAATGAAGCATCAACTTCTTTCCCTTGGGTGCCTTGACCCGTTGCTAGATAGTAATCTTGGACTTTAGGCAAGCTCGCCTAATGCCAACGAGAAAGAGGCCTAAAGGGTCACACGCTAAGTGTATTCAAGTATCTCAAGTAGAATAAAGATTATTCCCATACGTGGTTTAATAATTATTCAAGGAATCCTAAATCGTTTTAATGATGGAGGAAGAAGAAAATGAAAACAAGATATACACGTCGTGTATTAAAGATTAAACGCCGTGTAGTTTTCATGGAAAACAAGTACACGCCGTGTATTAATAATTACATGTCGTGTAGTTTTCTTAATGGAAAGAAAATTCATAAATGAAAACAAGATATACACACTGTGTACATTGAATTTAAACGCTGTGTAGTTTTCAATGAAAAAAAAGTACACGCCGTGTAGTTTTTCCAGCCGGGATTTTGAGGATAGAATATTGTTTTAAATGATATTTATTATAATCAGCATGGGCGCATGTCAAGGAATTAATTATTTAACATGGGGGTTTTAAATAATATTCAATGAAATAAATAAAATGCGTAACGCGTTTATTTATTGTCATAACTCTACAACCTCAAACCTGATTATAAATATCCTCACAACCCCAACTCTTTTGCAACACACAAGAGAATCATTGTGCACAAAAACTCTGGAGAATTATTTCAATCCCAAAAGAACCTCTTCCTCCAAGAACTCTCTCAAGACTAAGAGAGATCCTCTTCCATCGGATCAAGACGATCTAAGGCAGACAACGCAAGAAAAGGTTTATCCACGCTAGCACATGGAGACTCCTTTGGCAACGTCCCGAGATACGAGGTACACGTGTGGATCACTTCTAGAGGAAGTCTACACTTGGCTTCTGTGACGCAACAATGAATCACATCAGAACGTGATCAAGAACATCAACGAAGAAAGAACACCCAAAATTTATTTCTTTTCAATTGATTAAATTAATTATAATCAACCTGTAACAATCCTACTTTTTGGATCCGGGACTTTCCTTCTTCTTTGTCCATTTATTTGGTTCAATCCATGGAGACTGGAGTTTATCGTCATATTGATCCCGGATTGATCATTGTTAATGACAAAAAATCCAAGTGGGCGCATCCACCCACACGCTTCCTCTATGCCCAGAACCTTCGCAGTGTTCATGAGTCCCATGCACAGGATCTTCCAGCCTTATCTCGATCGATTTGTCGTAGTTTTCATCGACGACATACAAATTTACTCGACTACTGAGGAGGAGCACACCTACCACTTGCGGGTTGTACTGGACACACTCTGAGAGCACCAGCTTTATGGTAAGCTCTCGAATTTCCAGTTCACTTTCTGGGACACATCATCTTGGAGGCAAGAGTAGCAGTGGATCCAGTGAAGATCGAGGAAGTGCTTGCTTGGGAGCCACCCAAGAGCGTGACAGAGGTGTGGAGTTTCCTGGATTTGGCTAGTTACTATCGGAGATTTGTTCTAGACTTCTCCAGAGTTGCAGAACCACTTTCAGAATTGATGAAGAAGGGGAAACCCTTCGTATGGTCATAGAGATGTCAGTAGAGATTTCAGGAGCTGAGACAGAGATTGATCAGTGCACCCATCTTGAGGCTACCGGAAGAGGGCGTTGAGTACGTAGTTTACTGCGACGCATTAGGGATGGGACTCGGGTGTGTCCTGATGCAGGAGAAAGCGGTGATCGCATATGGTTTGTGGCAGTTGAGACAGCATGAGTAGAACTATGCTACCCATGACCTGGAGTTAGCAGCAGTGGTCTTCTCCTTGAAGATGTGGCGGTACTATCTGACGGGCGAGTGATTTACAGTCTACTTTGACCACCAGAGTCTCAGGTACATCTTCTCGTAGAAGGACCTGAACCTGAGACAACGGTGATGGCTCGAGTTCCTCCAGGACTATGACTTTGAGATATTCTATACTCCTAGGAAGGAGAACGTTTTAGCTGATGCTCTCAGTAGGATATCGGGCATTCAGCTACTAGGAGAGGCGACGGAGCAACTAGCCGCGTTATAGAAATACTTTGTGGATAGAGATGGAGCAGCCTTTCTACAGTCACTCAGTCACTCCTCCAATCCTTCAGCGAGTCAGAGAGGCACAACATGGGGACGTTGACTATGAGACGCGACGTGCTCAGATATCCTCAGGGCAGGCACCTGATGGATTTTCTGAAGGAAGGGATCACGTCATCCTCTTCAGGGGAAGTGCCATGGTACCAGTTGCACTACAAGAGGAGGTGATGAGAGAGTTCCACAAATCCCCTCTAGTGGTACATCCAAGAGTGGAAAATATGTACTCGGACCTCAGATGACAGCACTAGTGGCCAGGTATGAAGAAGGTTGTAGCAGAGTTCGTTTCACGATACCTCACTTTTCAACAAGTGAAGGCGGAGCACCAGGTGCCAGAGGGCTTGGTTCAGCCCTTAGAGGTCCCGAAGTGGAAGTGGAATGGGATATCTATGGATTTAATGACAGGTCTTCCATGTACATCCAAAGTACATGACTCTATCTGGGTGATCGTTTACTGACTCACCAAGTCGGCCCACTTCCTACCAATTAGATAGCAGGGCTCATTGGAGATCTTGGGACGCCTCTACATTCAGGAGATTGTATGACTTCATGGTGTGCCATCGACTATCGTCTCCGATCGAGATGCTCGTTTCACTTCCTGGCTTTGGAAGGGGTTATAGGAGGCTTTTGGGACGCAGCTACGTCTGAGCATCGCCTTCCATCCTCAGACGGACGGCCAGACTGAGAGGACCATTCAGACTCTCAAGGACATGCTCTGTGCATGTGTCCATGACTTTTGTCGCAATTGGGAGGATCACCTACCCTTGGTAGATTTTTCTTACAACAACAATTATCACTCCACCATCGGGATGGCACCTTACGAGGCACTGTACGGCCAACCTTGCAGATCACCTTTGTGCTAGACTGACCTAGGGGAGTCAGCACTTGTAGGACCAGAGATGGTTTTGGCTATGATGGAGAAGGTGCAGATCATCCAGGAGCAGATGAAGACTGCAGAGAGAAGACATAAGTCCTATGCTGATAGGAGACGAAGACCACTTGAGTTCAAGGATGGCGACCACGTTTTCCTACGGGTCTCACCTCGATGAGGTCTACGGAGATTTGGTCGGGGTGGCAAGTTATCTCTGAATTTCATCGGACCTTTCCAGGTCCTCAGTAGAGTAGGCAAGGTGGCTTACCACCTGTCCCTTCCACCTCAGTTGCACCGGGTGCATGACTTCTTCCACATATCTCAGCTGAGGAGATACGTACACGACCCAACCCACATTATCGATCACAGGGAGCTGGACATTGATGACGGGGCGATGTTTGTGGAGGTCTCGGTGGAGATTGCGGATCGATAGGTGCAGGTCCTACGTGGACGGTCGATTCCTCTGGTGTGCATTCGCTGGTAGCATGGGAACCTCCAGGAAAGCACTTGGGAGCGGGAGACTCAGATGCGAGCTCAGTACCCCCATTTGTTTCCCTAGTGTGTGTTGTAGCTTTATGGGGATGTAAATACCTGAGGTGGGAGTAATGTAAAGACCCGGAAATTTCCAGGAAATTTTTTTCTTAAATACTTTGAAATTTTATGAGTCTGCGGTTTCTGACAGCACTTGATTCTGAGGCCCGGTGTGCCCGGAATCAATTTCTGAAGTTTTGTTCAGGTACGTTCAGTAAACGTACATGCGTGTTTTTCTATCTTTTGAACCAGTGCTCAGAATCGAAATCCAAGGGCACCGATGAACTCGCAACGCCGGTATTCACTTAAGGAGACATTTACCGCAGTTGCGTTTTATGCGAGTTGAAAGTTAATTTTTGGGGTTTGATAAAAAAGTTAAATAAAATTGTTGTGAACAATTTTATTTATCTTGGGTAGTTAAATCCTATATAGGGAAGTTATTGGTGGGGTCCACACCCACATAACCTCTCATGAGAGGATATTTGTGAGGTGGGGCCCACACGAGCCCTAACCTTTCATCTCCCCATAACTCTCCTCAACTCCCTTAAACCCCCCTTGTTTAATTTTTGACAACTCCCCCTCATTTAATTGGGTGGAGCCTCTCCACATTCCACCCTCTTCATTAATGTGCCAACCTTATCAAATTAATTAAGTGAGCACCCTTAATTAATTTATTCTTTTGAATTAATTTGAAATGGCATGGAATATCTATTAAAATTGGGGGAAGCCTTAATATAATATTGGCTAGGAAAATATTGTGGTGGGAATCCTTGAAGAATTAAAAGAGATGTTTAACCTTCCATGAAGAATGATGTCTTCTTCGATGAAGAACGCTGATTCCATCAAAGAACGACGACGTGACTTACTTCCTCTTTCTCCGCGACAAGAGAGGAGATGCCACTTCCTCTTCGGATGCACCCTGACGTCCATGGAATCAACATCCGTTCTCTGCGACGCCATCATCCGCGACACCCGACCACCGCGACGTTCGTCTTCCGAGACTAGGACGAACAAGCCTTGATCGAGGTAGGGGTTTTGTATAATTTATAAGTGAATAAATTATCTCGACTGTGTTGATTTATTTGGAATAACCTCGGCCAATTGTTACCGCCTAACACGGAGGGCGCGGGCCGAACAAACACGACTCGATGACCCTCCGATATTTTCCTGAATTTATTCGAGATTGAGGCGTGATGGAAGAGGCGGCGACGAGCAAAGGCGGCAGCTGCGCGCCGGCCGCGTGCGAAGAACCATGGCCCACAACCGCGGGCTGCTCGGCTGAAGACGAACCAGCCGGCTAAAGCCGGCCGGGCTGAATGAAGACTGCGGCACCACAAGGGGCGCCGTTCTGCGGAGGATGGCGACCCGTGCTCCGCGGGCCGCTTCGGCAGCAAACCGGCCGGCTCGTCAACCGACCGGGTGAAGGAGTCGCGGCACCTGAAGGTGCCGCACAGCAAGACTGCGGCCCCCCCGAGTGGGCCGCTTGCGCCAGGAAGGTCGGTCGGCTTCGACCGGCCGGTTTGGAGGGCGGCGCTGCCGGTTCAGGAAAGCCCCCCCCCCCCCGGACCGCTCGGTCACCCGGGCCGAGCCACGGCCAGCCGAGCCTCGCCCTGCCAGGCTGGCCCGGGCCGTACCACCCCGGGCCGGGCTGCGCTCATCGGGTCGGGCCGCGCAACTCATCGGGTCGGTCAGACCCGCCAAAACCGGGTTGACCCGACCCGCCAGCCCACTAGGCTTAACGGGTCGGGCCCGTTTTCACTTAAACATGAATAACTATTAGACTGCGCGTCCGATGGACGCGCCGTCTGCGGCACTGGGACCCTCGCGACGAATCCGTCCTTTTGCGATTCTCTAAGTGAGTTTTGGACGACTTTGGAAAATGGTCGGGTTTGGAACGAGCGTATTTCTAACCGGGCCCCTGGAACAGAAAATCCAATATCTCTCAGACCGGGCGTCTGATTGACGCGCCGTCTGTTGCGTTAGGTTCCTTCTGACGAGACAAAACTTCGGGATACATCAACTCTGGACTTAGTGATAGTTGATGTATTGACCCCTTGGCTCGAGGAGCGGACCCTCCCAGAATCGAGCGTGCTGTGTGCGGGAACCCTGGAGCTGGATGCGACTATGATGAATACCGTACTGGGATACTCTGTGGGTTTGACGACGATGACTGTCGTACTAGGATCCTATGTGGGTTCGACGACGATGACTACTGTACTTGGATCCTCTGTGGGTTCGGCAACGATGACTACTGTACTTGGATCCTTCATGGGTTCAGCAGCGAGGACTACTGTACTTGGATCCTCCATGGGTTCGGCAGCGACGACTTCTGTACTAGGATCCTACATGGGTTCGACAGAGATGATGATTCAGAGGTTACATCTAATCATCTCCACCCCTCTTCGTGAGTTGTATTCCTGTGTGAGCTGAGTCTTGACTTTCAATCATTATCATCGATGTGATTGACTTCTTTCCAGTGTGGACTGGGTTGTGCTTGGGCTCAAGAGTTGAAGCCGAACTGGGATTGATGAGTTAGGTATATGTATGGGCATATACCTAAGTAGATTTGGTTGATACTTTGTGATTGTATATTTCCTTTGTAGTTTATCCTTCATGGATTCTGGGAGCCCATCGGGGGTCTCGGGGTCCCTACTGAGTATCGTTATACTCACCCCTGTACGGGCTATGCCTGCACTTCATTGTGTTGGTTGCAGATGATGGACAGCGTTGACGGGGGCCGAGAGTGAGCCAGGTCCAGACGGTACCCGGAGGTGGACCACACAGCGAGACGGTACATGGAGAGGACCGATAGACGTGGAGTGATGAGGAGGATATCTGTACCTACCCTTCAGGTAGGATTCTCGATGGATGTTCCAGGAGCCGACTTTTTAGTTGTTTTCCCTTTTCCAGTTGTACTTGATTTCCAGTTGTACTGTACTTTACTGTTGAGCATGTATTTCCGGCCCATTTCCTTTCAGCACTTACTTTTGTACTTAGTTTTACTTAGTTCTTACTTCAGTTGCGTACTATGTTGTGTTTGTTTACTTTTATAAAAGCAATGTCTTCCCTGCATAGGGATTTACGCCTTTGGTTCTAGTCACCGGCCTCTGTCCTATGGAAGGTGGGCTTGGGGTAGTCACGGCATGGGCCTCGAGAACGGGTTGTGAAAAAAATAAATTAAACTGATAATAATAATATTTGATAATTCAAATATTCCCCAGGTGTTTCAAGATAAACTCCAAAATAATCTCCAAGATAAACTGCACATGGCCACTGAAAAATTCAAATATTTTTTAATTTTAATTTCTATAAATATCACCTTGATTGATTCTCCAAAAATTCCATAACTAATCCTCCATAAATCAAGAGAATTTTTAAATTTGAAATTTGAATATAGTTTCCAAAATTCTTTCCAGATAAATTTTCACTCAATTTTATTTGCAATAAATTTTTCCATAATGATCTTCACATTAGATCTTTTCAAAAACAATCTCCTTAAAATTATCTTGAAAATACATTAAGGAATATGAATTTTGAATTTGAAAAAACTTCGCTTCCATAATGATAGTTTGAATAAATTCTATAATTATCTCACTTGGTTTTTTCAAAAAAATCCTAGCAGACTGATATTACAAGAATTGGTCAATTTTTAGAACATCAAAATGTTTGATTAATCATTCGATCCAGTTGAGTTATATTTATATAATTTCAAGATATTTCCAACGGATCAAGAAAAATCTCAATCAGACTTTTCTAACTTGAGATATCATTGAAAAATAGTAGCCAACATGTTCTGGAAACTGTAAAATGTTGAAGTGACTTTCGGATTAAAAATGTGAATATCATACGACTAATTCAACTTTCTTTTTAGTTGAATGAATTGTGGATAATCTTCTTAAATTTCTAATGAAATAAGATTTGTAAAATTTTGAGTAGTGCTTGTCAAGATATAATAAAAAAATAGAGGAAGCTGTTGTCGGTGTAGGATTTTGATGAGAGGTTAACGAACGTGTGGTTTGCAACGTGGGGTACATCGACAATGTGGGGTTCCTGAATGTTTGGTTCATCACTAAAGTGGGGTTACAGACGTGTGGTTCATCAACAATATGGGTCTCTTGAACATTTGGTTCATCACCAACATGGGGTTCTGGAACATTTGATTTATCACCAACGTCGGGTCCCAAAAATTGGATTGATGAACGTATGAATCTTTTTTTTATGAAAAATATATTTTTTATCCAAACAAATGATTTTTATAATTTGTACTTTGAAAATTTCTCAACATAAAAGTGTGAGTAGTCATCTAATATTACAAGAATAAAATAAAATAATAAACGAACATTAAACAATAATATATACTAACAATGAACAATTAAAAGGAAATAATATCATAAAGAATAAATAAATAATAAAGGGAGTATTTACAAAAACGTAAATATTGAGAGTTTTTTATAATTATCAAAATATAAATAAATCATCAATTACCACTCAACATGTGTTTTATTAAAAATAATAAGTGGAATGCGGGGCACCCTGTTTGGTGAGGATTTAAATCGTCTCAGGTTCGGCACTTGAACCTGAGCATCAGGTTGGCCACTGGATTACCACCACATCATGTGAGTCCATCCGAACCATTAAAATACTGAAAAAATAATAATGAAATAAGCTAAGGGAAAGTAAAGAGAAAAGTGTGGGTTAATTACTTCCCGCATAAACAAGGGTGACAGAAATATTTCGACCGTTGTGGTTACACTGGATCAGCGAACTTCGGGATTCTCCGAGGGTCAGGTTCAGCATTTTCTGGTCGCACCTACATCTACTCAGGTCCACTTGTCGGGGGCGGCTATACCCGTGTGGGTTCTTCACAATTCTAGGGGATGGAAGCCATACCCGGCATTTGTAGGCACCATTTGAAGCTTTAGTTCACAGGGGGCGTCAATAAACCAGGCACGTTTGGGGATTTATGAAGGTTCGTTCATAGGAGGTGTTCTGACGCGGCAGTTGCAGGACGCATTTTTAGAAACCCTTTCCAAGAGCGTAGCAGTTTGCAGGAGGCGTTCCCATCAAGGTTTGGGATTCTACTAGTCTCTTTCTCTATTATAAAGAACATCATGAAATCATAGTTCAAATTATGCGTTGACATCTCTACTGCAAAATTTCACTACAAATTGGCAATTGAAATTCCATGTCTGAAATTTCAAAATATTCGAAGAAGATAACTGGGATTTTGAATGGGAATTTTCCAATGGGAAAGTCCGATGGGAATTTCCATTGGGAATTTTCCAGTGAGAATTTTTAGTGCTAATTACCAGTGCGAATTTCCATTGCGAATTTCAATTAGGAGTTACTACTGTGAATTTAAAACTGTAATTTCCAATGGGAATTTCTAGTGTGAATTTGTAGTGCAAATTGGCAGTGCGAATTTGCAGTGCTAATTTCCATTGGAAATAGTATTTTGAATTTGCCACTCCAATTTCCAATGGGAATTTCCACTAGATCCAAAGGAAACACCATTAAAAAAATTATTGACAACTGTGATCTAACACTTTGTGCAGAAAAATTGATCACAGAATGACAGCAAGAGACCTGAATCTGAATTCTCTACAAGGTGCAAATGCCATAAATTCATTTGATTTAAATGTTGTTCAAAATTTCTCTGACTGCTACTTCACAGAGCATAGCATTGAGGACATTACAAAGTCAAAGAGCAATGTATAAATTAGAATCAACAGATACAGAGTCCCAAATTCAGAAGAAATCACCCCATGTGAAAACATTTCTAAAGAAAGTAGTACATGGAGACGAAGTATTGGGATGAATTTTAAATCATATTCAGATGCTTATTCATTTTATGTTGCTTATGGAGGCATTGTGGGTTTTAGTGTATGGAAATAGTATGTTAACAAACATAAAAGGGAAAAAAGTTTGGTAACATCCACATTGTATACATGTAGCAAAGAAGGATGCCTAAGAGAAGAAAAATGTGATGTCAATGTCAAAAAGACACATGCAGAAACAAGGACTAATTGTCCAGCATGAATGGGAGTTATCTACATGTCCAATAACCAATATGAGTGCACACAATTTGTTGAGGAGCATAACCATCCCTTAAATTCTCCTGAGACCATGCATTTCATGAGGTCACAAAGACGCATTAGTGATGCACAAGGTGCAGAGTTTGATGTTAATGACAGAGCTGGTCTGAAGCCCAGTGATTCATTTTCACTTGCAACAATTATTGCATGTGGCCCTACGAGTCTTAGATATACACGAGTAGACCAACTAAATTATCTACAGTCCAAAAGACGAAGGGAGTTGCAACTATGTGATGCTAATGGTATGTTACAATACCTAGAGAAGCAATCATGAGATAACACATCATTTGTATACTCAGTGCAACATGACATGTGCGGTCAAATTAGCAACATTTTTTGGATTGACCTAAGAATGAAGGTTGATTATGAGCATTTTGGAGACTTTTTCGTGTTTGACACTACCTTCAACACAAATAAGGAGTATAGGCTTTTGGGATTGTTTTTCGATATAAATCATCATAAGGAGATTGTAATTTTTGGTGCATCATTGTTATATAATGAGACTGCATACTCATTTAGTTGGTTGTTTAATAGATTTCTTGATTTTCATGGAGGCAAACATCCAAAGACAATTTTCACAGATCAAGATGCATCTATGTATAAAGAAATTGTTTTGAAACTACCTACAATAAGACACGGCCTATGCACCTGGAACCTAATGCAAAATGGCATGAAACACTTGGCCCATGTAATGAAATATGACTCGAAAGTGTTGGAAAATTTAAAAAAATGAATGTATGGCATTGCAGATATTTCAAAATTTGAAACAATATGGGAAGAAATCCAACTACATTGCATTGATACAAATTCAACATGGATATAAGATATGTACAAAGTCAAAGAAAAATGGGCTCATTGTTTTATGAAAACTGCATTGACATTAGGAATTCGAAACACACAGTTAAGTTAAAGTTTCAATGGTGTATTGAAGGATTATTTGAATCGTAAACTCAGTGTCTTGGAATTCTTCCAACAATTTGAGCATGTGTTGGAGAAGAATCAGTATCGAGAAATGAAAGAGAAATTTGATGGAAGGGAAAATCTGTCACGCAATCATTTTCCATATCATCTGATCATGGTTCAAGCAAGTCATTTGTACACTAAAAAAATATTTGATCTTTTTCATCATGAACACCAACTATGTGGTACTTGTTGCCTTAAGTCTTGTAATGAAACTGTTTCCCCAAAATGTTATCTTGTGGAAATGAAAGGGTCGTCAAATGATTTAGAGTAGAATTGTAGCAACAATCACTGTCAAAATTGGTTGTACTTGTCTGAAATTTGAAAGTTATGGCTATTTGTGTTGTTATGCTTTGAAAATATTAGAAAGGTTGGATGTGTAGTCCTTGCTAGAGTTGTATATCTGTAAGAGATGGACAAGACATGCCCATGACATCCAGTTGGAAGACATCACAGTTAATCATGTTGAAGAGGATATGGTAGAAAGAAAAGATAAATGTTACCAACAATTGGCACGAATGGAAATAAATCTTGTAATAGAATCCTATGATTTTGAACAAGGATATAGAATTGGAATGTCAAATTTGAACAATTATGCTAGAGAATTGCAGGACGCCAAAAAGAATGTACCCTCAAAATGCAGTAAACAATAATCTAACAACCAAGTTCGACAACAGTCTAAAATATCATTTAAGAAAAAATATAAAAGGAAAGGCGGGTGACATGCTAAAAAGTTGTCTAGAGCGGGCAGGAAAATGCATCAAAAACTGGTGCAAAATCAGAAATCAAGAGACTGCAGAACTGGTACTGCATTGTTATTATTTACTTATGTCATTGAAATAATACATTTTATGTTGTCATGACTAAATATTGTTATAATGCTATTTCAGGGAACAACTAGAGAACCGACAAATAGTTTTTGTAATGGAGAAACTATCACATATGTCAATGTAATTAATGTACAGTAGGTTACAAAACATTTGATAATAAAACCAACATCATAGCACTTTATATAATGTGATATTTAAAACCTTATACAGTATAAATGGTTATGTGTAACTCTCAGTGGTGGTTTCATGGTTCGACACTTCATATAGCTCTATAACATATTGATATAAAATTATGAAACGACTAGAAAAATCAGACCCTCCACATCATAGCCTACTAACCACACAGTAGAGTCCCGAGATAAGAGCGTTTTTGTAGAAAAATCAGACCCTCCATCTCAGAATTTAATTTCCACCATTCCATGGGTAAAACATGCATGGACCCCCTATCCTGGATCCACTATTGTATACACACCATAGTCTGAATCCATCTAATCAGGCTCTGGTGCTTCCGAATATTCTTACTCTTCTATCCCCAATTAATCACCCAGCCAAACTCTCTACAATACTAGCCTAGTGGACTATGTTACAACCATGAAACCACCATTGAGAGTTACATTGATGCCCACATCATAACACTACATATAATGTGATATTTAAAACCTTATACAGCAGTGCTGCTATTATTTTATTATGTTAATTAACTATTTCATTCAATTCTAACATGCATAAATAATGTTATAATAATGTTGTAGGGAAATGCAACAGAACCGTTGAATGCTGGTTACCATGATGATAGTGCCATAAATCTCAATGTAAGTACATATTATTTTGTATCTTCAAAATGTACAAATTTAAACCATTCATAGCAGTTGATATGTTGTCCTATTTGAAATATTATGCAACACTTTTGTTAGTTATCATTATAGTTGTTAATATATAATTATTGATGCAATTAGGAGCTAACAAGGAGGAATCTTCCACTATTGACGATGCAACATTCAAAAACGGCTGAAAATGGGAATGACAACGTAAATATGAGGACTGAGAACTCATTACAAGCATTTCGGAATTCAATTGATACACAGCTTCAACTACAGTTGTCATCACAATATGAAACTTCTTTTGAAAATCAGTTTTTATAATTGAATTTGTTGGTGCAGATAGGGAAATTGTAAAAAGCATCTTGTACATGATCAAACTAAAAATGTCCCCTCCCATTTTACAATAAAATAGTCCAGTGGAAGATTCCAATTAGAATTCCCAGTTACAATTTGTATGCATAATAAAATGAGAGTGCAAATAAAAATTACACTGTACGTAACACCTAAAAAAATGATGTAAACGAAACTGAAAATTTCCATACAGTTTGGAGTGGGAGTTCCCACTCGAAATTCTCAATTGGAAGTTATATCCACAACCAGTTTTCGTTAAAAGAACTGATCCATTTCCAATGAAAATTCCAAGTTGGAATGTATATGCACAAACAGTTTACATTGAACCAACTATCCCACAATTTACAGTGCGAAATTGCAATAGAAATTTCCAGTGGAAATTCCCAGTTGAAATTTCTATGCACAACCAGTTTCCATTGAAAGACGTGACTCTAGAGACTACAAGAAGAAAGATCATTTTACACCCTTCATACTGTTAAATATTAAATCAATATAAGCTATATGAAAATGGTTATCCAGATAAGAAAATTACCATTTTCACCCTCTGTAACACTCGAAAAAGTGATGAAAACCAAACTGCAAAATTTCAATCCGCATTTTACAGTGAGAATTTCCACTAGAATGTTCCAATGACAATTCCCTATTGATAATTATATGCAGAACAACTTTCCTAGTCATTCAAATAAAACAATGCATACTAAAAAGACAAAGAACATAGCAACGCCTATCATAAAAATAGTGTTTGTTCATCCTGAAGAAATTACCCATTTCCACCCACCAATCACCCACTAACACCATCACAAAAATTCATAGTAGTTATGTTTGTTACAAGATAACCATATTCCTGTTACATTAAAAAGGTCAATTAACAATCATAATTGCTTCTGACTGCAACCAAATAATTCTGCCTCTCAGCATCGATCTTCGTTGTCGTCCTCCCAGGATCATTTAAAAAGTAATGCACGATAAACAAGTGTCAGTCAACAAGTTCTTTTTCTGACAAACATTTTGGCACTTCGAATCCTATAGCCAAACATTCCATGATATAAAAAATGATGTCACCACAATCCAAAGTCGTATATCCCTGTTGCGACGTCTTCTCAATTGTTATGTCCCATTTACGTGGATTGAACTTCTTGGAATGAACTAAGCTGAAAACTTCCTCCAAATATGATTTCTGTAAAAAAAATCAATGATTAGTCCATCTGTTAAGGTATTCAAAATTATATTGTACATTGTGTAATAACTTACCACAGTCACTACATCTTTAAGGAACGGATCGCTTGCTCTCGTGAGTCAAATGGGTTGCATTGAGTTATGATATCAAAACACCATTTTTTTCAAATCCATAAATTTTAAATTCCAATGGATATTATCAGAATTTACCGGGCATAATAAAAGCGTGGAGCTCCTCATACCGGCAACTACTGGTCGCTTCAAAAAGGTGTCCTTTAATTTGTCATTTTTTGAATACAGAACTCCCTATAATCCAATGACAAAAGGAAATGTAAGAATGTAGTAACCATTAACTGTAGACATGTTTTCAACATGAAAAATTCCAAAATATGATCATCATTGTATGAAAAATGAATTACAGTCTTACTATAAAGGTGCTTGGCATAAACGAACATATTTCCACGTCGGCAATACCAGCCATAATCTGAAGCCGAAATATTTCTTGAATGATCACCTTATATGAATCTATGACCTGTTTTGAAAAATTGAACTTAATAAAAGAGAAATCAGTGATGATTAAAGAAACTAATAAAAAACATACCGTACTATAAGTGCACTTCTTCTTTAACAAATCACTAATGTTTTTCATATTGATCTGCTGTGATTTGTCACCAGATTTCCATACCAAGCTATTGTTGTAATGAAATGTCATTTTAAATTTTAGTACAGTGTAAACTATATGAAAAGAAATTATAAAACAAATTCAATATCATTACTTGTCCCCATCTGCATCAACTAACATCTGCATCTGTATTCTATAATTTGTTGTCACTATATTATGTTGCATTACCCACTTAGGAATTAATTGGGATAGCTTTCCAAATATGGTCGGCCTATTTGTCGCAGTCAGTTGTGGATATATATATGGATACTGACACTTCAGTTTTCTCGTCCCACTCTTGACACCTCTAATCAAAGACTTTTGTATCTTAGAGGCAGAAGAGCCTGGAATGGACTGGTCAACACGTTTTGGCCCTTCATTGCCCAATT
This sequence comes from Viscum album, assembly GCA_963277665.1. NCBI lineage: Eukaryota > Viridiplantae > Streptophyta > Magnoliopsida > Santalales > Viscaceae > Viscum > Viscum album. Next base: position 321,762,417 of record OY728165.1, on the reverse strand, counting down.
CTTCATTCATATCTTCCTCCTCACTTTCCTCCAAAATAGTTTCTTCCATCCTCTTAGCATCATGAATATTCTTTGTGATACCTTCATTTACAGCAACTGAAGTTGTAAGCTTTTCCATTTCAACATCTTCACTCCCAATATCCTCTAAAATAGTTTCTTTCTCCTCATTGAAAACTGTTTTAACCTCTTCCTTTCCCTTCAACTTTGATTTCAAAACCAGAATCTGTCTACTCTACAGCTTTATTTGGGCCTCCAGTCTCTTGACCCGCTTATGAAGTTTCACATTCTCCATGTAGCAGCCTAAAGACTCCTCCTTTGAAACATCTGTCATGTGTCGCCTCATACTAAAAGGAACTTTTTTTTCATCAACTAGTTGTGGGGCAGGTACTGTAACATCAGAAGGCCTTGATTACAGCCTGGGGCTCTGCCTAGACTTGGTTGGAGTCTGAATTGCATAGTACAAACATAATTAAAAATGTTATAAAGTATTCTAAAAGTAAATGACTGTTTAGTAACGTATTCTACTAATAATACCTTGGTAGATTCTTGTACAGCGACGTCAACATCTTGCAAACTCCACCGAACAAAAAAAGGAGCACCTTCTCTTTTGGGTGAAACATTCCCAGACTTCTCAACATAGAAATACTATAATATTTAATATTGTTAGGAAATACTAAACCAACATGGAAAAATTAATCAGCTAATTAAAGTTGACGACCTTACCGATAAGCTAACAACGGAGCCAACAACTTTTAATGGGCAAGTGTGATTTTTTGTCACTAACGTGAGAAGCTGGTCATGAATACCAATAGCCCAAGAAAACCTCTTCACTTTTGAGATATCATCAAAATAAGTAACAAAATTCCAACCGACATATGAACCGGATGTGGGGAAAAATAATGTGGCGCATGCAAACAAGCAAAGCAAACATGCAACATCAGAGAAATCTTGCTCTTCCCTTGCTTCAACAGTGTCAAGAATAGCTCTCCGTAAAAAAACCTGTGTTAATAGCTGGCCCACATGCCCAAACCTTCTCCTCAAAAGGGCTGAGTTATTTGGTCGTAATGTGTATGGAGCTAATAAAGGAAACTGACCATCCTCAACGCCAAATATACCATGGATGTCATCAACTGTTAATTCTGTCATCCTACCACCTATATCAAACCTTTTTAATTGAACATTTTACCTCTTTAATACTAATAAAATAGAACCATGTGTTTTTTTACAATCATCAAAGGGCACTCTATTTTCAACAAAGACTTTAAACAATTGCCAAAATGGCATCTTCTGAAGAAATGTAATGTGATTCACTGTGAGCTTAGACCTAATCTCATGAAAAAATTTCCATAACCTAGTCCTTGAAGACCTGTAGTGGGTGATAGATGATATAGATGCTTCTTCTGCCATAAAAAATCAGTATCCCAAAAAAATAGCTTCTTCAATGTCAATATTAACATAAGGAAAACAAGTGACGACATTACCAAAACAAAGTGTGTAATTTCAACTCATTCTAAAAAGGGGTCTGCAGTTCGAAATTAGAAATGAATTTCACAGGGAATTTTTAGTGGGAGTTTGTAGTAGGGATTTCCAGAGGGAATTTCCAGTGGGAGTTTCCACTCGGAATTTCCAATGAAAATTCTCACTGAGAATTTGCAGTAACAAATTCAAGTGGAAATACCCATGCCAACAGTAGGAAAAGACGGTGTACAATTTCAAATCCTTATCATTATGGTTTGTAGTTGGAAATTATAAATTAATTCCATAAGGAATTTTCAGTGGGAATTTGCACTGGGGGTTTCCTATAGAAATTTCAACTGGCAATTTCTGGTGGAAATTTCAACTGCGAATTTCTAGTAACAAATTCCAGTGGAAATATCGATGCCAACCGTAGAAAAAGGCAGTTTGAATTTCCAATGGGAATATGTGGTGTGAATTTCTAGTAGGAACTCCAGAGGAAATTTCCAGCAGGAAATTGCGGAGTGAATTTCCAGTGGGAATTTGCTGTGTGAATTTCCAGTGAAAATTTGTAGTGACAAATTCCAGTGAAAATACCCATACTGACAGTAGGAAAATACGGTGTACATTTTCAACTCATTCTAACAATGGTTCTGCAGATTCCATAGGGAATTTGCACTGGGAATTTGCACTGAAAATATTCACTGGGAATTTGAACTGGGAATTTGCACTGGAAATTTCAACTGGGAATTTGCACTGGGAATTTCAACTGGGAATTTCAACTGGGAATTTGCACTGGGAATTTCCTGTAGAAATATTGATACCAACAGTAGGTCAAGACGGTGTACAATTTCAACTCATTCTGATTATGGTTTTGTAGTTGGAAATTATAAATGAATTCCACAGGGAATTTCCACTGGGAATTTCTATTGGGAATTTCCGGTGAATTTTTACTGGGAACTTCCACTGAGAAATTCAAGAAGAAATATCACTGCCCAACAGTACAAAAACACGATTTACATTAAAAAAATGGTTTTCAGTTGGAAATTATAAATCAATTCCACATGTAATTTACACTGCATTTCAGAATTCCCAGTTCTAGTTGGACTGGGAATTTCCACTGGCAAAACCCCAGAAAAACTTTCCAGTGGGAATTCAACGCCAAATATGCACTGGAAATTCTCGATTCAAAATAACAAGTGATTGAAAAACTAATTGTTGAGAAATTATAAATTGTAAATGAATCTCAATGTGACTTCCCAGTTGGGAAAACAATGCGATGCTTGAAATTCCCGGTCAGAATTGCCAGCGGAAATCCCCATGGCAACAGAGGCAATTCACAGTGGGAATTTCCACTGAAAATTCAGCACTATGAACACTGGAAATTGTCACCATATTTTTTTACTGAATACAAGGGAATTATGGGAATTTCCAATTGGAATTTCCAATTGGATTTTCCGATGGGAATTCCCACTGGAAATTCAGTACCAAATGAGCACTTGAAATTGTCACCAGATTTTTTCAATGAATACAAGGGAATTACCACTGGGAATTTCCAATGGGAATTTGGATGGGAATTTCAATGGGAATATCTATTGAGAATTCAGCACCGAATGAGCACTGGAAATTATCACTGGAAAAAAGCCGTGAATACAAATTCCCAGTTACCTGTAGGAAATATCCATTGGGAATCCACAGTGGAGAATGACAGGAATTTTCAAAAAACAAGTCAACCAATAATTGGAATTGCATATTGCCATATGAAATTTCAAATTTGAATCAATTTGGAATTAGAAATCAATTCAGTTGATGAAATATAAATTACCAGAGAAAAATGGAATGCAATTTTGCAATACAAATACCAAATGCAAATTGCAATTTTAAATTCCCACTGGAGACTCCTGGAGGAAACTACACACAAGTAGTAAAAAACATTAAGGAAAATAACTAACATTACAAATTCAAACTACAAAGTTACTATGAAAATGTCAAACAAACATTAACAGTTTGTGTAATACTCCTAAAGCACAAAAATCTCTAATAACTGTATCATTACAACCAAAAGAACAAAGAATAACAGAAATAGAAATGATCGTATCACAGTGACTCACACAAAGAACAAAGAAGAAAATAAATAGAAATGACATAAACCTCCTGGCATCTTCTGTCGTCGTCGATCGAAATTGCAGAAAGGCTCGCCAACAACTTCACCGATGCCTTCAACAAATGGATGTCCGAGGGAATCGGCGGACAGTTTCTCTGAGGGCTTCGCCTCAGGTTTCCTCACCGAGGATTTCGCTGAGGTGCAACGGCTTTCACCTCGGTGCGACGATGTCAAGCGAATCGTCCGACGGTTTCTTCGACGCAAATGGATGTTCGAGGGAATCAGCAGACAGTTTCTCTGAGGGCTTCACCTCAGGTTTCCTCACCGAGGGTTTCGCTGAGTTGCGACGGCTTTCATCTCGGTGCGACAATGTCGAACAAATCGGGCGACAATTTCTCCGTCGGGTTTCACCGAGGGTTTCGCCGAACCACGGCTGTAGGGTTCTGCTGAGGTGCGACGGTTTTCACCGAGCGTTTCGCCAAGCCACCGAGGGATACGACCGACGAATTTTTTGAACCTTGATTTCAAACTCGATGACAGATCAAACTAATTGAACGGTCCCTCTAAGTATTAACCACGTGGCAGATCCAACAGGTAACTTGAGGGTAGGTTGACCCAACCAGACAATAATTTTCCTTCGGTGAGTGCCGCCCTGTTTGAGGGTTTTGGCTTAGTTTTATTTCAATATTTGATTTGAGGGGTGCCCTGTTTGGTGAGGGGCAGAGGTCGGAGGCGTTGGCAGGACTGTCAGCGAGCATGTGCGGCTGATGTCGTCATAAAACATTCATAAATTCAGCGTCCTTCTCTTCCCCCAACACCGCACCTTGCTACTCTTCCTCCCAGAAATATCTCCAGATCTTGCAGATTATAGCTTCCGGAACTGGCGGGAGATGGGGTCAACCGATGAGAGCCTGCCGGCGAAGGTGACACGTTCTCAGGCGGAAGCAGAGGCGACGGAGGAGGAAGCTTTCGCTTACGCCCTGCTGCTTACCAGCGGCTCCGTGCTTCCAATGATCCTCAAGGCCGCTATCCAGCTCGACGTCCTGGAAATCATCGCCCGATCCGGCCCCGCCGCCCACCTCTCCACCGCCGAAGTCGCCGCCCAGCTGCCGACGCGCAACCCCGACGCCGCCGTCATGCTCGACCGAATGTTCCGCGTGCTCGCGGCCTACTCCGTCCTCACCTGCTCCCTCCGCGACGGCGGCGCCGAGCGCCTCTACGGCCTCGCCCCCGTCTGTAAGTTCCTCACACGCAACTCCCACGGCGTCTCCCTCGCTCCTCTCTCCCTCATGAATCAAGACAGGGTCCTCATGGAGAGCTGGTACCCACTCATTCAAACCCAATTCTCTGGTTAATTCATCATCTGATTAGGTACATGATCGATTAAACTGTGCGCCCAGGTACCACTTGAAGGATGCGGTGCTGGAGGGAGGGATCCCGTTTAATAGGGCCTACGGCATGTCGGCGTTCGAGTACCCCAACACCGATCCCCGGTTCAACCGGATGTTCAACAGGGGCATGTCCGATCACTCCACCCTCACCATGAACAGGATCCTGGAAACCTACGACGGCTTCCGGGGCCTGCGCTCCCTGGTGGACGTCGGCGGCGGCACCGGAGCCGTTATTAACATGATCGTCTCCAAGCACCCCGCCATAAAGGGAATCAACTTTGATCTGCCCCACGTTATCGAGGATGCTCCTGCCTACACCGGTAAGCCCCCATACTCTGCCATTTCTTCCATCTTCGTCTGCCATGACGATTTGTGTAAATATAAGCAGGCGTGGAGCACGTGGGAGGAGACATGTTTGCCGACGTGCCAAATGCCGATGCCATCTTCATGAAGGTACGATTTATGTTGTTTTGATTCAATGATCCGTTGAGGGACTGGGGTGAAGTTGAGAAGGTGGGTTGAAGTTGCAGTGGATCTGCCATGACTGGAGCGATGCGCACTGCTTGAAATTTCTGCGCAAGTGCCGGGAGGCGGTGCCGGAGGACGGGAAAGTGATCGTGGCGGAGTTCATGCTGCCGGAGTCGCCGGACACGAGCCTCGCCACCGTGGAGGTCGTCGGCGATGCCATGATGTTGGCCTATAACCCCGGCGGGAAGGAGCGGAGTCGGAGGGAGTTCGAGGGGCTGGCGAGCGGGGCTGGCTTCGCTGGGTGCCGGCTCGCCTGCTGCGCCTACAGAACCTGGGTCATGGAGTTCTGCAAGAAGCTTACCTAAGTCTTCAATGGTGTCGGATCTTTGGTGTGACAGGCCTATCAACCGGTGCCTGGGTTTTAGTTTTGTGGTACAGAGACGCCCAGCTGTTCGGGTTTCGTTATCAACACCCTGATTAATCAAGCACGGTTGATTCCCCACGTGTAACACAATGTACTTACATTTATTTAAAAAAACAATCACCAAAATTCAATTAATCAAAAAAAATATTAGAACCGTAAAATTATTGGACTACCACTGTAGTGATAATTACATGATAAAAATAAAGTCCAAAATGTAAAAAAGTAAAAAACACGAGATGTAACCCAAAATGAAAAGGATAAAAAACCACGGTCAAATAAAATGATTTCACTATGGATAAAAATGGATACACACTCCCTCGCTATTACAAGGATAAAACTTTTGCAATATCTCTCTTGAATATATGAGGAAACAACCTCACAAATACCACACTCAAAGACGGATCACGGGTGATGAGATGGTGAAGCTGCAAGTGGTATTAAAGCTGATGGGAGAGAGCCCTTTATATAGGTTGTCTCTCCCCCTGTCTTCCTTTCTCCCGCTGGATGAATTTGATGGGGTTTGGCCACCCACCACCTACCACCACCAACCCCCCTTTGACAAAGGAGGTGGGGCAGGCACCGTCCTGCATATGGACGTCCGCCAACGCATCTCCCACTTGGAGATTTGATTGAGAAATAATCACATCTCCACACGTCCTTTCAATCTGCCAAACATGCTGCTCAAGTCTGCACGAAGTCACTCGAGGATCTGAACCATCTGAACTTATCAAAGTTAATCGCCTTCGTCAGAAAATTTACCAAATTTTCATGTGTAAATCTTCTACATAACCACACTTCCTCCACCACATCTCGAACAAAGTGATATTGTATCACAATGTGCTTTGTCCGGAAATGAAAACATAGATTTCTTGCAATGTGCAAGATGCTCTGACTGTCACAAAACAATGGAATCTACTCTTGTCTGTGCCCGAGCTCCTCAAACAATCTTCTCATCCAAATCACCTCTTTGCAAGCCTGTGTAGCTGTCATGTACTCCACCTCCGTCGTAGATAAAGCCACAACTGACTGTAACTTTGAAATCCAGCTCACAGCTCCTCCTGCAAGACAAAAAACATAACCAGTAGTGGATTTCCTCCTGTCATAATCTCCTACAAAATCTGAATCAACATAGCCTCTGATAGTGAAATCCGCTCCTCTGTAACATAATGCAACATTTGAGGTCTCCTTGATGTATCTCAGGATCCTCTTCACTGTGCTCCAATGCTCCCGTCCTAGATTCGCCATGTACCGGCTATCTGCTCCCACTACATGTGCAATGTCTAGTCTAGTACAAACCAAAGTGAACATTAGACTACCCACTTCTGATGCATATGGTATTAGAGAAATTTTCATCCTCTCTGCTTCATTGCTAGGACTTATCACTATGGATAGCTTGAAATTAATAGGAAGAGGGGTATAGATTGGCTTACAGCCTTGCATGTTGATGCGTTTCAAGACTCTCTGTAAGTAATTCTACCGTGATAGCAAAATCTTCCCATTATTTCTGTCTTAGTAAATCTGCATCCTAAGAATCTTGTTTGTTGGTCCCAAGTCCTTCATATCAAACTCCCTAGCTAATTATGTCTTTATCTCCTGAATCTGATCATTGTTGGGGCTTGCAATCAACATGTCATCCACATACAACAGAAGAATGATGAAATCATTACGATCCAAACCCCTGAAATATGCACAAGGATCTGAATGAAGTCTGTTGTATCCAAAGCTTGTGATATAGGAATCAAATCTCTTGCACCAACACCTCGGCGCTTGCTTGAGATCGTATAAAGATTTGTTCAACCGGCAAACTAAGTTCTCTTTACCTTCTTCTAAAAAACCTTCTGGTTGGTGCATATAGATCTATTCATCAAGATCACCATGGAGAAAAATAGTCTTCACATCCAACTGCTCTAGATGTAAGCTGTATATAGCACACATCGCCAGAACTAACCAAACAGTCGTCAGTCTAACAACAGAGGAAAATATTTCATTAAAATCAATACCTTCCTTTTGAGAAAATCCATTGACCACCAATCTTGCACGATATCTTTCCACCTGACCCTTTCCACCCCGCTTGATCTTAAAGACCCATTTTTTCTGATAGCCTTCCTTCCATGTGGTAATGAAACAAGATCACAAGTCTTGTTTCTATGTAGGGCTTCAAGTTCCTCATGCATCGCCGCCATCCATGAGGATACATCTGGACTCTAGGTCACCTCCAAAAAAGAAGATGGCTCACCATGCTCCGTCAATAAGCAATACATAATATTTCTCTCATTGACATAGTTTGAGTGCCATACTGGTGCTCTTTTCTCCCAAGTTGACTGTCGTGGTCCAGACTCAACCAGTACTTGATCATCGTGCTCTGGTAATGCTTCAGAGGAAATAGATGCTTCCTTGGATTTGTCCTCTATTTTGATTTTTTTAGTTTTTGTATTCTTCTTCTCCATGTCTTGATCAATTGTCATTTTCACCTTGTCTTTGTCAAAAATGACATCTTTGCTGATGATAAATTTGTGAGCAGTGGGGTCCCACAAACGATACCCCTTCACACCATCAGCGTACCCCAAGAAGATACACTTCCTGGATCTTTAATCCATCTTCGATCTTCCCTGGTCATTAAACATTGAATACATGACTTCCAAAAGTATGTAACCTAGAATAGTCAGTGGGTTTACCAGTCCACATCTCCACCAGTGTCTTTAGATCAATCTCCATTAGGGGAGATCAGTTGATCACATAACAGGAAATTTTTACTACTTATGCCCAATTTTTTTTTGGCAATTCCTGCAGTTTTCAACATCACCCTTATTCTATTCAATGTGGTTCTTTTCATCCATTATGCCACTCCATTCTGCTGAGGAGTGTACACCCCTATGAATTTTCTCTTGATTCATTCCTGTTGACAAAAAGTATCAAACTTCTTGCTTTTATATTCTCCACCATTGTCAGTCCTCAGACACTTGATCTTCTTTCTAGATTCAAGCTCCTTCGGCGCTTTGAATGTTTTGAAGACTTCAAAAACATCCGCTTTCTACTTGATTGGGTGCACCCAACATCTCCTTTAATAATCATCAATGAACTATACAAAGTATCTTGCTCCTCCCAGGGATATAATCGGTGCTTACCAAACGTCAGAATGGATCAACTCTAAAATCTCCTTGTTTTTGTTATTGACGTGCCAAACTTTATCCTGTGTTGCTTGCTCAAATCACAATGCTCACAAAATGGTAAGGATACCATTGTTAGCCTAGGCAGTAACTTCTGATCCTCTAGAGTCTTCAGGACTCATTCTGACATATAACCGAACTTCTGATTACATAACATCATCAATGCTTCTGTCAAGGTAGTTGATGCAACAATTATCTCTACCTCCTTGCACATTTCACCCATAAGAACGTACAAGTTCTTCGAGATCTTCTATAACTTCATTACTATAAGAACACCCTTCACAATTATCATCACTTCATTCTCAGTGCTAGTCTTGCATCTGATGTCATCAAATTGTCCCAAGGACAATATATTCTTCTTTAGGCCCTTCACATGATGTACTCCTTAGACGGTCCATATTATGCCATCATGCATCTTCAGTTTAATGGTATCGACTCCAATGATCTATTGGGTGTAATCATTTCCCATGTACACAAGTCCTTCTGGGATGGTTTCATACTGGTCAAACCATTCCCATCAAGATGTCATGTGTCATGTTTCTCCTGAATCGATTATCCATGCGTCGTTGAGATGCAGCCCGCTTCCAGCAGTCGTCACCACTTCACTGACTAGTATATCTCCACTTCCAGAAGTACTCTCCACATTTCTATCCATATCATGATTCTGGTTCCCACTAGAACCACACACCATTATCACATCTTCCGGTCATTCGTCAATTTTTAGTCGACAATTTTCCTTCTGTAGCACTGCCTGCATATTCATTTTCCACATCGAAAAATTATTCCCGTTAAATTTTTTGATCTCAAATTTCACCTCCATCTGGACATGTCGTCATTCTAGAACCTCCTCTGTTTCACAACAGTGTATTTAATAATCTCAATAAATTTTTTCTGATGTGAAAGATCAACCAGAGTCGCAATCACAGAGTATACTAAAATTTATGAGAATTATTAATACTCAAAAATGTGAACAGAATCGAGTCATAAACTTCCCTCTGATAACACTTATCGGGACAGTAAAATGATTATCCCACTGGTGCAACTATAATTATGAGATAAAAATAAAGTAAAAAATACAGAAAAATAAAAAACACCAGATGTAACATGGAAAAATCCCCAAATGGAAGGGGTAAAAATCCACAGACAAATAGAAGGATCTCACTATGGGTCAAAATGGGTACAATGTTAAGATCTAGAAATTCCATGTATTTTTTTTAATTAAATAGAATTATTACGAGTCTAGGAAAATTGACAGCACATGATTCTGAGGCTCAGAGAGCCCAGAATGAATTTTTGAACTTTTTTAAGGTACGCTCAGTAAACATGCGAGCTACAATTTCTAACTTTTTAAACGGTTCTCATATTAAAAATCTTAGGGCACTGTTGAATTCACAATGCCAGGATTCGCTTAGGCGGAGCTTAACTTTGACCGACAAGGGTAGGATGAAAAGGTTAATTTTTGGATCTTTGAAATAAAATAATAAAACAACTAAGGGTTATTTTATTTTTATTTTTGCAACCGTTAAGCGATGTTGGTGGGACCGCAGTGCAACGTCATACATTAAATAAGAGAATTTTATTGTCTTAAACCCATTGGTTCTTTAGTTTTTTAATGACCACACTTGTGTGTTTAATTGATTCCTTAATTATGGTTAATTAATGAATCATAATATTAACCAAAACAATGGATATTATTCTCTTATTTAAACAAGGTTTTGGTGTGGGTTTTGGATACCCAGAAGAGGAACCTCTGAGAAAACGCCAGTGACATCTTCCTCCAATGAAGAATGGAGAATCGACAAACGTCGACAAACACCTTCGGATACGGGTTCTCCTTCTCACATCTGCGGCGCCGTCCAACAAGATACAGGTAGGGGTTTGTTTAAGGGTTTTATGTTTCATCTCCTTTTTATGATGTTAAACTCTTCCCATGATATGATTCTAACATGGAGGGCATAGGTCAAACCAAACAAGGCCCGAACCTTCTGCCGATCTCAGTATTTATTGTGTTCTTCATGGGCAACCAACAAATACGGAGGCGAGATGAAACCAGGAGGCCACGCAGTGATGGAGACGTCCCTGAAGGCACATAGGAGTAGTCACGAAGAAAATCAAACACCTAGGGCTTCACTGGTGGCCCGCAAAATCACTATCAGTGATCTACGGTGGCTGGCTCTCGCTGGCTGTAAGGAGGGGGCGGCGCCCGAAGGCGCCACAACGGACGAAGGGGTCAGCCGACCATCACTGACCGCATTTAAGCCGGGCAGCACACCACAAAGGAGGTGTCACAACTCCAAGGCATGACGGTGGATGAAGGGTGAACCCACGCCCTTGGGTCTCGCTGATGATCGGTCCACGCAGACCGGTCGGGTGGAGCATGCCAACTGGTGCCACTGATGGTGGAACCTGAATAGACTTAATTCATTCAGGAGGGGAGCAGACCCCTGTGCCTAGCTGGCGGGCCGCGCCCAGCCAGTGGGCTGGGTTGGTCCAGCGGCCCGGTCCCACATCCCAGCCCCTTCGGGCTGGGCCTAGCCAAACCGGGTCATATCAGACCCTGACCCACTTACAACCCAGTTTCGATTTAAGTGCTACATCTCCTAAATCGGACGTCCTCTTGATGAACTGTCTACGACGCTGGAACCCTTAGGATGAGGAAATCATTTTGAGACACTATAATTGAGTTTTATAGAAAGTTGGAGTATGAACGGGTTGGATCAATCTTGAATCCAACCAGGCCCCCGAAACTAAAATGCCTATAACTTACAGATCGGGTGTTCGATTGATGTGTCGTCTGTTGTGTTAAAACCCTTATGACATGGAGGTTCATCAGGTTACTTCTTTGTGGGACTTCATGGTGGTTGAAGTACGATCGATATATTGAGGATCGGTTTCTCGAAAACTCAAGTGCACTAGGTGCGAGAATCTTGTGGCCGACTCTCAAGTGACACACGACCCTGTGTGGATCAGCAGTAGCGCGACCCAACGAGGACCAGCCTTAGAGAAGCCCATCATGGATCAGAAACTTACGACCCTGTGTGGATAGGTGACTTAGGACCCTATGTGGATCGAAGAATTACGACCCTGTGTGGATCGATGACTTACGACCCTGTGTGGATCGACGACTTACGACCCTGTGTGGATCAGCAGTAGTGTGACCCCACTAGGACCAGCCTTAGAGCAGACCGTCATGGATCAAAGACTTATGAACCTATGTGGATAGAAGACTTATGACCCTATGTGGATCAGTGACTTACGACCCTGTGTGAATCAGTGACAGAGTGACTTTTTCATAGTTCAGTAGTGGAACTTCTAAATGGAATACAATGAATTATATTTACGACTAATCATCATTATTTTTGTTCTTTAAGTTATATACCTGGTTTGAGTTGAGTCTTACTTGTGCTTCTGTGATTGGGATCATGCTTTTTGGTTTTTCCTTTGTGGAATTCTGGGAGATCTTCCGGGGTCTCAGAGTCCCTACTGGGTATTGTTATACTCACCCCTGCATGGGATTCACCCGCACCTTGTTGTGTCTTGTGCAGACAGCGGACAACTTTGACCGAGGTTAGGGATTCAAGACCAGATGGTTCATAGAGGTAACCAGTTGACGTGGAGAGCCAAAATGATGAGTTTTACCTACCCTTTATGTAGGATCCTTGGTGGATGACCTCAAGATCTGTTTTTCCTTTTTGTTGTATCTCTTCAGTTGGGCTTGTATACTATCCCCTTTACTTTCAGTTTACACTTTTACTTCATCAGTTTTACTACGTGGTTTACTTTTTTTGTGTACCTAGTCTATGTGTGTACAAGTTAAAAAGGAAATGCCTTCCTGTTTTAGGGATATGACTTTCTGGTGCTAGTCGCCAACCCCTAGACTATGGAAGGCGGGTTTGGGGTAGTCACGACACGAGCCCCGGGGGACGGGTTGTGACAAAGTGTTATCAGAGGGTTCTGCTCTACCGAAGAACTAAGACTCTGATATTTTCAATGGGGAAATAGTGTTAAGTGTTTTGAGTATGGTTTTCAGTTTGGGTAGTCCAGCGTTAGTGCGACGGCTGACGTATCCATACACTAGGACCCTGAGTTCTGATTTCTGACTCGATACACGAAAATACAGATTGTGTGTGTCTTTAAAATGTTTTTCTTTTTGACCACTTTTGAGTCAGTTCACCAGGTATAAAATTATTGATTGTGGTACATCTGTTTATTTACAGGATGCTTCCATGTAGACAGCCAGTCAGTATTCCAGAGAGAGTTCACTATGATGGCCCACCAAGTGATGAGGCTTCGATGTAGGGCCCTCTTATGGTGATGGTACATTCGGGTGGTATACCAGAAGCACCACTACCCATAGGAAACTAGTTACCACCAGCTCCACCATCAGATCGTGCACACTGACTGAGTGCATTGCACGAGTTCTAGAGGCAGATGCCTCTAAGGTTTTGGGGTGAGACAGATCCGCAGGCAGCTGAGCACTAGCTGTAGGCTATGGCATGGGTTTTTCATTTGGTCGAGACACCAGCAGATCAGATGATGATCCTATATGTTATCCTCTTTCAGGGAACAACAGGGAGATGGTGGAGCCTGATTCTCTAGTTGCACAATGAGGTGACCCTCACCTGGTTGGACTTCGAGGGACTCTTTAGGGTGAAGTTCATTCTAGCGACTCTATGCTCTGTGCATATTCAGGAGCTATTTCACTTACAGAAGGGCAGCCTGATAGTGACCCAGTACTTGGATATATTCACTGACCTCTCCCGCTACTCCACCGACATGGTAAGAGACCCTTTATTTAGGACTCGGACCTTTGAGCAGGGTCTCCGATGGGAGATCAGATCATCGATGATATCACTCAACATACTGACACATGCTGGAGTGCTAGAGAGAGCTCTTCTGGTGGAGAGTTTCCTAGCTGAGCAGGCACCAATAGCGAGAACCACCACCAGACGACACATGGCTGAGTCATCTATAGAATGAAATAGGTGGATGATGTCGGGGCCCAAGTGGGCCAGACCTTCTGGTGGTCAACCCCAGGATGTAGGGTTGGAGGTGCGGAGCTCACAAGACAGAGGAGGTCAGCAGAGGAGCAAACTGTGCTACTCGTGTGGTGGGTAGGGTCACATGGATTGCGACTGTCCGACCCACCATATGAATGATCAATAGATGGTTGAGGGGTCGCTGAGGTAGAGGTATAGATTCGAGTGAGGAGGACCGCAGGGTGACAAATGTGGCAGAGGAGCAGGCCGTGCAATAGGTAGTGGGCGACAGTTTGAGGTTCTACTACCACCACCCCTAAGTGGTCCACCCTGACCATAGGGAGCAGGTGGATAGGGACGAGTTCAGATTTAGGCAGCTGAGGCTTATGACCACAGTTCTCCAAAGATGATTTGAGGTATGATTTGTGTCTACTCCACCCTAGCTGCATTTCTTATAGACATAGGTGTCAGTCACTCTTCTATTACCACGACTCTTGTTCGGAGCTCAGAGATTCCTGTAGAGTCATTGGATTGATCCTTACAATTAGAGACTCCTACAAGAGATGGTCCGATGATTATGCACTAGTTTTAGTAGTGTGAGCTTACTATAATAGGCGAGAGCTTCGGCTGGGATCTCTTAGTAGTAGCGTCAAGGCCTTACGATGTCATATTGGGTATGGACTGTCTATCCACAGTCCATGCCCAGATCGACTATTTTAGGTGAAAAGTGTGGTGTGACCTTGAGAATGGGACCGGGCTTTCCTTCACCAGTGAGAAGGGAACCTTTGTAGCACATGATCGAATTTCTTGTAGGAGGGTGCATCCAATCACTCATCAGTTGGCTAGCCTCACACTTGGTGTATTGGAAGAGGGGAGTCCGAGCTATCCTGTTGTGGTGGAACAATATGCTAATGTATTTCTGGATGATGTTTCGAGACTACCTCCTCACAGAGAGGTAGACTTATACATCAACCTGTACCCCGGGGTGACACTGATATCTACATTATCATATCGGATGGCTCCCACAGAGCTTCGTGAGTTGAGGGTACAACTAGAGGACTTGTAGGGGAAGGGGTTCATAAGGCCCAATGTTTCTCTATGGGCAGCTCTAATTTTGTTCTCCAAGACTGCAGATAAAATCTTGAGACTTTGTGTGGACTATTGGTGCCTGAACCAAGTGACCATGAAGAATAAGTATCCACTCCCAAGAATTGATGATCTATTCGATCAGTTGAAGGGAGATCGGTGGTTTTCAAAGATAGAACTCAGATCAAGCTATCATCAGCTCAAGGTATGGGATGAGGATGTACCAAATAAGGCCTTAAGATGTCGATATATCCACTATGAGTTCTTGGTGATGCCTTTTGGCATGACCAACACCCCAACAATGTTCATGAGACTCATGAATAGTATCCTTCAGCCTTACCTTGATCGCTTCATGGTATTCTTCATTGACAACATATTGGTGTACTCAACGTCAGAGGAGGAACATGCCACTCATCTGTAGATAGTTCTGGATACACTCTGAGAGCACCAAATTTATGGTAAGCTCTTGAAGTGCCAGTTTAGGATATGAGAGGTCCACTTTCGGGGGAACGTTATCTTGGAGGCTGTTGTCACAACCTGTATCCCCAGGGCCCATGCCGTGACTACCCCCAGCCCACCTTCCATAGGCCAGGGGATGACGACTAGCATCGTAAAGACATATACCTTTAAACGGGAAGGCATTTCCTTTAAACCTACAAACACAGATTCCAAGAACAAAACTGGAAGAAAACTAAGAAGTAAAAACTATATAATAAAAGTGTGAGTATTGTAAGTAAAGGGGGCTAGAATACAATCCCAACTGAGAATGTACAACTACAACAGATAAACAACTCTTGTGTTCATCCACTAAGGATCCCACCTGAAGGGTAGGTACAACTCATGATCAGTAGTCACTGCGGCATGTCATGTCAAATGGTCCACCAATGAGCACCATCTAGTCCTGGCTCCCTCATCCTTGATTAATGATGTTCGTTGTTTTCATAAGACACAGAAAGGTGCGGGTGTAGCTCGTGCAGGGGTGAGTATAACAATACTCAGTAGGGATCCCGAGACCCCCGAAGGTCTCCCAAAGTTTCACAAAGGAAAAACCACAAAGAAATACCTCAATCACAAAGCACAAAGCAGTCATCAAATCTACTTAGGTATATGCCCATACATATACCTAAGTTATCAAAATATACTTATCTCAAACATGAGGAAACATAAGGCTCCAACTTTTAAGCCATTTGCACAACTGATCCACAAGGGAAAAATACCACAAAGGTAACACCACAAAGGTAACACAACGAAGGTAAAAGTACCACAATAGAAAATAATCAACTCAAACTAGGTATAAATTAATTACAAAAGTACATATGATTAGACATATCACCGGATCATCTTATTCTGTTGAGATCCTCTACTGCTGACCCACACAGGATCGGTAGATGCTAACCCACATAGGATCGATGAGCACTGACCCACTCAAGATTGCTGAGTGCTGACCCACATATGATCGATAGATGATGACCCACATATGATCGATAGATGCTGACCCACATAGGATCGATAGATGCTGACTCACATAGGATCAATGTTCTTTCTTCATGTTACAACTAGCCACTAGATTCTCACACTAAGCACGATTGATTCTGAGAGGATCCCCCAATCAATCCATCGCTCATACCTTAACCAACATGAAGTTCAATGAAGAAGTATCCTAAATGACTTCCATGTCATATGGGTTCCAACGCGACAGACAGCGCGTCAATCGGACTCCCGGTCTATGACTTATAAGAATTCTAGTACCGAGGGCCTGGTTGGATTCAAGTTCGATCCAACCCGTCCGTACTAAAAATTTATCCAAAAATAAAGTGGAGTATACCAAAAGGACTGTATCTCTCAAAGGTTCTTAGCGCCGCAAATGGTTCATCAAACGGGCATCCAGTTCACAAGTTATGACCCTTTAAGAGAAACTGGGTCTGGTTGGGTCCGGGTCCGGTCTGACCCGGCCCGACTCGGTCCGGGTCAAACCGACTCAGTCTAGGTCTGATATATCTAGGCTAGGCCATGGTGGGTTCAGCCCACTAGGTTTCGGTCCAGCTCGACCCACAAGGGGGGCAGGGGCCGACCCACAGGGGGGCGTGACCTGTCCCGCGAAGGGCGTGACTCGACCCGCGGAGGGCTCGGCCCAGACCATGGAGGGGTGTAGCCCACTAGGCCCACTGGAGCAGGACCCACCCTAGATGTCATGGGGGGAGCGTCCCCCCTGTCTTCCCGAATGGATAAGGCCGTTAGGTTCATGTGGTGGCACCACGTAGAGCTGCCTGGTTTTTCCATTGGACCCACAGGGAGCGGGTCCCTACTGTCGCGATGTCAGATCCATGACCACCCTCTCCAGTGGAGCACGCCCACCACCTATTCTTCCACAGTCAGCCCAATCCTGCTGCCGTTTTCACTCGTCGTGGCTATGGTCGTGGCCTTCTTCACTTCCAGCGCTGATTGCCGATGTTGTAGTGCCGGTGTCGCGCCTGCAGTCTTCTGCGGGTCATCAGGTGAGCTTAGGTGGCCCATTTTTCTATCCAAAGGTATCAATGGCCTCCCTGGGACACCCTATTCAACGCTTGACCCTCAGTTCTGGGTTCTATCCAACCCGAATAAAAATTCCATGAGTAGCGGAGGGTCTGGGCCTTGTCTGTTTTTCCTGTGCCCTTCGGGTTAGCTTGATAACATGAGGGAAGAATAAGATTCCAAAATTTATTTAAAACTAAACTAAATAAAAACCCTACCTCCATATCGGTGGAGAACATCTGTGTTTGAGAAAGAGTCGGTGTTTGTCGTTCCAGCAACAAGCCTCCAACGACACCGATCAATCATCGTTCTTCGGTTCTTCCTTCGTGAGGGGATTCATTCTTCCTCAATAATCCTCCCAAGATCAAGACTTTTCCAATGATTTTCCAAAACCCCAAATTAGAGTTTAACTCTCTAACATGTGATTAATAGTTTCATTAATTGGTGTAATTAATGAGCCTCATTAATCACACAAAGGGTATTTACACAAGCATTGTGTAACCAGGCATTTAATGTCCTTCATTAAATTCCTGACCACCCCTGTGGTTCCCACCACAAAACTTAAAAGTGAGGTGGAAAAAAGTTTAAAAAAAAAATTATTTTATTTATTCATCCATAAAAAATGCAAAAAAACTTTCCTCCTCAACCCACTGTGGTCAAGGTTAAACCTCCCTTAAGGGAATCCTGGTGCAGTGAGTTCAACGGTGCCCTCAGATTTCAATTCTGAGCACCGGTTCAAAATTTTGGATTTCCTGCTCGCACGTTTACTGAATATACCTTAAAGAAAGTTCATAAAATCATTATGGGCACACCAGGCCTCAGAATCATGGGCCTTCAATTTTCGAAGACTCGTAATAATTCCATATAATTAAAAAAATTACATTGAAAATCCGGGTTTTTAAATTCTCCCCACCTTAGGGCTTTTCATCTCTGAAAGCCACAACATAGACTAAGGAAACAAATGGGGGTATTGGGCATGAATCTGAGACTCCCTCTCCCACGTGCTCTCCTGGAGGTTCCTGTGCTGCCATCAAATGCACACCAGAGGTATCGATCATCCACGAAGGACCAACTTCTGTCGATACTCAATCTCCACTAGAACCTCCGTAAACATCTCCCCATCATCAATGTCCAGCTCGCCCCAGTCGATAATGTGTGATGGATCATGCATGTACTTCCTCAACTACGACACGTGAAAGACATCATGCAACCGATGCGTCTATGGGGGAAAATCTAGGCAATATGCCACCTCGCCAACTCTGTTGAGAACCTAAAAGGGTCCGATGAACCTCAGATATAGCTTCCCCCCAAACAAATCTCCACAAACCTCATCGAGATGAGACCCATAGAAAGACATGGTCTCCATCCTAAAACTCCAAAGGTCACCATCTCCTATCAACATAAGACTTATACCTGCTCTATGTAGTCTTCATCCACTCCTGGATGATCTGCACCTTCTCAGTGGTAGCCCGTACCAATTCTGGACCCATAAGTGCTGACTCCCCTGGGTCTCTCCAACATATAGGTGATCTTAAAGGTCAATCATACAAGTCCTCAAATGTTTCCATACCAATGGTGGAGTGATAGCTATTGTTGTATGTGAACTCCACCAAGGGAATGTGATCCACCCATATGCATCCAAAATTTAGGACACAAGCATGAATCATGTTATCCAGTGTCTGAATGGTCTGCTCTGTCTAACAATATTTCTATGGATGAAAGGTGGTACTCAAACATAGCTGAGTCCCAAATGCTTCCTGTAATCCCTTCCACAACCAGGATATAAAACGTGCATCACAGTCAAAGACAATCGTCGATGGAACCCCATGAATTTGTACAATCACTACTAGAAAAATTACTTATAGCCATGGGACTATAGATATGGTTTAATTGGTCCATGGCTATAGGGTGAGGTATATAGCCATAATCATTTTAAAACTATGGCATTAGATTGAATATAGCCATGGAACAAAGCAACCTGTGGTAATAGATCCTCAATTCTTTAACCCTCCCTCATGAATTTACTCTCCTACCAATGATCCCTTAACTCTAAAATATCTCCCACGACCAATCATACCTCTCCCTCGGGCTCCTCCATACCCGTCATCGTGCTCGTCCCACTCCCTCCTCTACCCCTGCCTCCAGTCGCTCCGCCTCGGGCCGCTCTGCCTCCAACAGCTCCTCCTCCAGCCACTCCACCTCCAGCTGCTCCGCCTCGGGCTCCTCCATACCCTTCATCCCACTCGCACCTACCTCTTCTCTAGATCCCAACCTTATACCCTAGGTTTTAGGAAATATCATTATACCCTAGTCTCCTTACTACTCTCCATTCCTTTACTACGTCTACCTCCACCCATGATCCTGACTTCTACTATGCGGTTCTTGCATCGCGTCACTCCCGATTTAACCGTCACTATGACCATTCAAAAATGTGAACCTTATCAGCATGGTAATCTATAGGTATTGTGGTTCTCTTCTATTACACATCATACAAAATTCATTTGAACCTTTAACCTTAATTTTTTGGATTCCATTACTTGTTCAATAGTGGGGTTCACGTTATCCTCTATTAGTATATTATTTATAAAAATGGAAGGAATTATTAATTCTTTTTTCTAATATAGTACATCCAGAGGATGTATTGTGCTTATTTAGAATGCTGTCTATTTTCTTTTTTCATCTCTAATTTAGATGACCCAATCATAGGTTGTGTATCATTTTCTCCTATATATTCATAATTTAATTTTAGTGGAAATTTATTCGAATAAAATCTTGATGGATTATGGTCTGATAGTTTCCTAACCAATTTATCTTCATTCAACTCATCCCTTAAATACCCAAATGTATGTTTGAGACAGTAATCATCATATTGATCATCACACTCTTCAATTTTCTCAGGTGGGTATTTTATATCATTAATTAGTTCATATATTCTAGCTCCTTCAATGTTTAACTAATTTCATAGATTATTTTAAACTTCCTTATCAATCACATCAACTGTTAACTAATCAACCAATTTACGTGGATGTTTCACAACCCTCAATACATTTTGTATATATTTATCTTCTCTATCTTGAAAAGTTATCATTCCTTATGGAACATATATCAAGAAAACTCTAGAATCTATGAAGGGTCTTCCAAGGATTATGGGTACTTCCCTATCAATTTTCATGTTCGAGAATAGAAAATCACCTAGTAGTATAAAGTTTTAAAATATCTCTTATAACTATTCAATTACTCCCATAATGTAAGTGATGGATCTATTTACTAATTGTAAAGCCACTATTATGAGATCAATATCTCCCATATACAATTTCTTATTAACTAAAAAATGGATTAAATTAATATTGGATACCAAATCCACTTGATAAGTAAATGTTATTTTCCTTTCAAACTCATAGGGAATTATGAAACTATTAGGATCCTTAGGCTTTAATGGGATCTTCTATTGAATTAAAACACTTTATTTCTCTATAAATAGAAGAATATAAAATTATTTATGACTCCTCCTATTTGTGATAATGTTCTTATTGAACTTAGTATTTGTGGGAATATTGGAATGTGTTTCTTAAAATGGAATAACAAATTTAACAATTTAAATCATTTCAATAAAACATAAGTAGTATTTATCTCTATTAATATCAAGTTCTCTACCTCTTTTTGAAAATTGTGTAGGTGGATTATAATACTTGACATATCTGTTATCTAGATTGAACATAAATATCCTAGAGATTAATTCATTCCAAATTCTGATTTATCAACATCTTCATTAGATTGTTGATTTAATTTTTCATTTCTTTCATCTCATTTTTTTGAAAGTTTTCTTCCTACTATTTAGCATCTAATTTATTTTTTTAGTCTCTTTTTTATCCTTTACCGTGACTATTTATCCTCCTCTTCTGGTAATTTACATGAATCCATATATTGAATTTTCCCCAATTGTATTAGGAATATTCCCCTTATATATCATTGTGTTTTTCCATGCAATCCACCCTACTTTCATATTTAGATTATGGATTCTTGAATGACTACCTTGAATTAACTAATCAGGACTTGAGAAGATTTGATTTTATGCATTTCATAAAATCATTATTGATTTGATTATTTTCTATCTCGCATATCTTTTTTTAATGTATTATAAGTCCTTAGATCCTATTGGAATGAATTTAAAGATTGATTCCCTTATATTTTATCTTGAATCCTTTGTTGGATTTATTATTTCCCATTGACTACAGAAGGACCAACTTATTTAAGATCACCTTACTCCTTCCAAAAAATATTTGGATATTTATACCCTCAGTGGTTATAGATTTTTTAAAATGGATTATATCTCACTTAACATGTCATATAGTTACCCTTGCAATATACTTCCTCAATTTGGTCTAGTAGTGAAGTTGTTGCTAGAATGTTAATATTCATGAAATTAATGGAACTGTGACTAAACATTCCATAGTTGATGAATTCCACATTTTTTCCTTATAATTTTGATATGAGAATTTGAAATTATTTTCATTCAATTATATAATTTGGGGGATCAAATAAACTATCACTAAAACTTTATTAGAAATATCACTATACCTATGATTCTATTTTAATTCATGTTCATGTAGAATATATTGTAAATTTATTTGAGTTCCTTTACTGTTTTATCACTATAATGGCCTCCTATAACTGAATCAATAAGGATCTAACCTATTACATTAAATATTTCATTAAGTAATTTCATTAACAGTGAGTGAGAACACTGAAGAGGGAATTTTTAGTAATTTTCATGGAATCATTCCCAATGCTATTGAAATTTTTCTTATTGTTTTTGTACAAAAACTGATATTTTAGTTCACAATTAAATGGTTAGTTATATAGGGTAAAATATTCTGGTAAATTCAATGTATATGACTTATAATGTTTTGAAAGAGTTATATTCCTTTGGAAGCAATGAATTTATTTCTTATTAGTTCATTTAGTATAGAATACACCTTAATATATATAAATCAATTGATACTCCATTGAGTTGAAGATACAAGAAAGTTGTTGTAAAATCTATGATGAATGATAAGGAAACCTCTAATGGAATCCCTTTAATGGTAGGAAAGTACTACAAATGATGGTAGTTTAACACATAGTTCCTCTCATTTGGTGAATTTATAATGCTTGATGGGTTTCAAATGGCTGGTATCCTCTTTATTATAGAACTCCCTCTCTATGTTTTCTTCTCCTATTTTATACCTCAGCGTGGTTCTCATAAAAGTTGGTGATCACTCCACATAGTCAAGAGAGGTTAGAATTATTACACATGTAAAACAACACCAAATCACCCCCTTAAACTCCACTAACCTTGCTATATGACCATAATTTATCAAATTGGGATTTTTTTCCATCTATAAAACTCTTTAATATATTACCTAATTTATTTTGTTTGGAATGTACAAGGATTCCCTTAATCCCCACAAGCTGGACATGTACTCCATGTGTCTTGAATGCTCAATAATATATTATGTTACCTTTTAAATATTCCCTCTTCATTAGGCATAAAATATCACTCAAAATTGTTTTTTGATTACTCACAATCTACATGAAGCCATTTCTTACCTTGGAATGACAAAACTAAAGTATTTCTTTAATTGGAGACCTAAACCTCCATTGAGTTCCAATACTGTCTATGTTAAGTCCGTAGATGGTTCAAAAAATGTGGTGTTATATTAAGAATTTTCATAAATACACCACATATTGGTGTTCATAGCTTTCATGGAATACACTTATACATTATAATTCATTCACTATTCAAGGAAGTTGATATATTTTCACTTGATGTTTTCCATCCCTTAAATTTTGTATCCCTGGAATTTGGTTGATATCACCAGTTGGATCACCTGAATTTTAAAATACTATAAAAATAGAGAATGGAAAAGTCTAATAAAAACTGAAAGATTCATTTTCTAAACATTCCATGAAATTAGAATTCATTTTTTAAGTTGTATTAATAAAAACTGATCCTAACATTGCGTATAAATAATACTGTTTTGGTTCCCATGAATTTGAAGGTATTCGGTGTGGGCATGCTTCACTGTTATAAATATTGGTGTCATATAACATTTCCATTAGATATTATTCCATAAATTTTATGCATGAAACATTATTTATCTATTTTTTTAATGAAAATATTTCAAAGTTGTGTTTAGACATGTTTACTATATCACATTTCAATGTAGGGAAACATTAAAACACATTCACTGTATTGGGAGAAGATACTTTACAATGTTCTCCTTAGAATTATTTTGGGTTCTTTTTTAGCCTATATAGCATAATATCTTAGTATTTATCCTCCAAGTATAAACTATTTGGATTCCATTACTGGTTCCATGGGTATAGAGTGTTTTTCTAGTAGTGAGAAAGGCCATTCAATGTAGTTTATGATATCCTATTGTATTCAAAGATTCAAGGGAGTTGGTTAAGAACTGTTACAACTACTTGAGAATAATAAATATAGGGAGTAGATAGGATATTGCATAGTTAGGGATACTAGAAGTCGATATCTTTGATGTATGGGTCTTGGACTTCATTGTCCCATTTACTAAATCTCATGGGAATGAGTGCATAATTTTTTCAATAGACTATGTGTCAATTTGGAATGAATCTATTGCATTACTAGATAGTATGGGTTCATATATGGTGATTGTTTTAGAAAATTAATCTTTTATATATATTCATTTCATATAACTATAATCAATTATAATGATTTCCAATTTAAAAATAGTCATTTTAGAGAAATAATGAAAAAATGAGGATACAAACACAAGAACGTGTGGCCATTTTCAGTCCTAGCCATTGCTTACTATGAGAAAGGTCTTCATGGAGGGGGTGAATTTTGGTGTTTTTTATAAATATTTTTGTTATTTCTTTGAATTTTAATTTCATTTTCTTTATACCTATCATAAAATCTGTGCGGCCATTGCCAGTCCTAGCCATTACTTCTTGTGCATATTTTATTTAACACATTGTGATCAGTAATAGTCTGATAAATTCCCACATGCATGAACGTCCTACCAAGTCACTTCAACATTTTTTATTTAATATTAAGGATATTGCAGTCGGAAAAGTTGTGTTCCCTCAACTAGCTATGAGAGTTTTCAGTGCAAGTGCTGCATGGAAAAAAGTTTGTTCTAAGTATAATCATGCCTTAATTTTCATGTTAATTTTTTTAAACTCTCTTTATGTTTGAAATTTTAATGCTTTCACCTTCATGTTTGGTTTTTTTTCATGTTCTGTATAAAGTGGGATCATTACTAGAAAAATTATTTATGGCCACACACCTATTATTCCATGTTTTCCCCTGCTTGCGGTTTTCAAAGTCCCTCTACATAATAGTTGATTAATTAGGAATATATGTTTTCTGGATTTGAGGACCCACTTCCTGATTTAGTGAGGAATATAAAAAGACATGCACATATCTCTATTTAGGATCCTTAATAAAATTCTTGGATGTCAATTGATCCAGCACACTGGCTGCTTCCCTCCTAGATGGGGTTCAAGGATTGGTGCATCAACTAAAAACCCGAATACATAATGATGAAGCCTCTCTGATTCCAAGTAATTTCTTTCTATTGATACAATCAACTCTGAAAGAAGAAACTTACTTGGAAAAACATATTGTCACTGGTTATACTCAATGTTGTTGTCCATATCAGTTTATCACAAAGTCTAATATTGAGCATCTAGTTTCATATCTATGTTAATAAAAGAATAATTAAAAGAGTTTATAGGCCATGTCAGTTTACAAAAAGGAGTTGAAAAGAAGAAAATCACAATTTTTTCCAATGAATTAATTCCATATAAAACTATTGGAGAGGATGTGTCCCATAAGTATTATGTGTAATCATGTAAATCATTCACATAGGTAATGGTTCTTTGTAAGTTTTTATGTAGTTACCTAGTGGATTTTGGAATTACTTCACAACAAAATAATATACAGTGACACTAGAAAAACATTTATGAATAAATAGAGAGAATTCAAGGACCTTATTCTGTTCAAAAAAGTGGAGAGGAAGGGGACCCTCCACACTATATATAGGGGAAAAATAACTATTAATCTTCCACTTTATGAGTTCTATGAAATCATTATGTATAAGGATATATTTAACTCAATTTCCAATCCTCTTTATTCTAATCTGATCCAATTATGATTGGGTAATTTTTTGGTTCCTGGAAAATTTGGAAACACTTTGAGATGAAGATCTGTATAGAATAATTCCATTTTTTTTTTACTTTTTCATCAAAAGGATAGTTCACTATGTAAAACGATCAACGAAACTATGAAGAAAATTATTGATGCGTGTGTTCTTTCTGGTCAGTTTGGACCCCATATTTTTGGTTGAAAGGATTCATGTAGCTCAGGTGTTATTTAAGGGAGAAAGGTAACACCCTCAGGCTATTACCAATCTGCTTTATGGACTTTGTTTTGTGGCATCGATGCAGTGATCCATGCTGTTGCACGTCAATTTTATAAGGTATCTATTTCATAATTCCCAGAATAAACAGATACTAACATTTCTTATAATTACACCCAACACACTTTTTGAGAAGTAATTTCATGAGGCATGAAGTTTGATAAATGACAGTATTTATGAGCATCTACTTAGTAAGAATGTCTTTGGAGATTACATCCCTCATTTAGACTTCAATTTGAGTCTAATGAGAGTGGGAAACCTCTTACAAAACATCTTTGGGTCCATGGTCCACCCATAAAAGATCCTTGTAGGCTGGACCATGTTAAACCATCATGAGACCCCCCACCTCTTCTTACCCCATGCAACTCATTCAACCAGTTATCCTAGAATAAACCAAGTTATATGAATCCACCAACTCATTAATTAAAACTTTGCAACCAAACATTCCTTTCTCTATAAATTCTAGATTTAGCTAGCTCCCCATGAATAATGATATATAATAAAACACAAGTCACTTTGGTGGCCTTCAACATATTTTATCAATGGGCTCTCCATAAATTTTAAAAGTTTGTGGAATCAATTGACCAACTAGACCCACTATAAATAGTTAGGGTAGTAACACTTATGAATTTGTACTTGTAACTATGATTTATCTAATATCAATTGAATTATCCAATTTTGGACTGCAATGTTCCTATTCTTCCATGAGTAAAAGAAATCAATATTTTTCTCTCATGGATATAAGGATAAAATTATGAAGCATGTAAATATCTTGTTTTTATTCCTTTTTTGATATTGATTCTATTTGTGCAATTCTTTTGGGAGTTGTGATCATTTTATAGTGAATGATTTGGTGTAGTGGGTAGGGTGTATTTTTCGTCTTGTTTATAGAACATAATTTTATAAGATCATATTATTATGGTTGTTTTAGAATTTTTTCCATGTGTTGAAGTACTGATGGTTTTCTTCTAAATTTGTTGTTTCATGGATCCCAACAAGTGGTATCATATCTTGTTCTTCATAAAGGATCAAAACTCTCAACATATTCTTATGGTAATGTTCTTGCCTCTATGATTTTTAATTTTTGTTGGTGTTAACTTCTTTTTATGGAATGGAATTATATGAAGGAAATGTCTCGATAGACAAGTTTAACAGGATAAACTTTGATTTTTAAAGGATGAAGATGGAGGATTATCTATTTTAGAAGGACATTGAGTTTCCATTGAAATGATTAAAACCATAATAAATTGATAAAGTGTAATGGGAATGTCTTTATAGGATGAAAATTGTAGTGATACATATACCTTTAGAGAAAAATGTTTCCTATAACATCTGGGAGTTTAAAACCATAATAGAGTTAATGAAGGCTATAGTGGATATGTTTGATAATCCAACAACAATGAAAAACAATGCATGATACAAAGGTTATTTGGTGTTATATATCCAAAGGAATACTAGTGTCTAATCATGTCAATGAATTCAAAATGATTTAGAGTCATCTCAAATCTATTAAAGTAAAATTTTCATATGTTTTTTAGTAATTTTTACTGCTTTCATTACTTATTTAATAATGGGATATGATGTTGAATTCCATAAGAAATTATTATAGAAATTCTGACCATGTGTTTGAATATGTTTGTGATCTTATTCCAAATGAAGATATTAGGTATAGGGAAGTCCAATCATTTTCTAAAACCATGATGAATGAAAAAGAAAGATGATATTTTATTCAATGGAAAGTTTATAAGGGAAAAAGTGAAATCAATGGAGGGGATTCAGGGTAAATTTGTTGGTCTTGTACTTTTATGTTGTCATTTTGGGAAGAAAGGGAATCCAATGAAATATTATAGAGATCACATGGTGAATTTAGGAAGGGATGCTTCAATAATTTCAAGTTTTACAGAGCTTATTATTATGATTCTAGAAATACTAAAATACATTCACATTATCATATATTGTAATATAATTTTTTTAACACTATGTTTATGTGTTTCATTATAATAACATTATTAACATGAAAATTATAGATAGTTGTGTATGAAAAAATCACCATGATATTCATATGTGTATAATTTATACAATTGAACCATGTTTTATCTATTAATGACATTATCTTTTTCTTGTAGTGAGATTTGTTTCTATACTTCGATGAAGATTCAGTATAAGTTACCCATTAGATTAATTTATTTTTAACATGTCAACCATGTTCTTCATATTTTGTTTGGTATGTTACATGCATGAATTATATATTTATCACAACTCTGAATCATTATTGACTTATTAAAAAACAAGATTTGTTCAGGAGATGGCATGTCAATAAATTTTCTAGCATCATGCTTCAATGATGAATTATAGTGACCTGAATTCATCACACTACAACAGTCCATAACTCATAGAATCCTTTAGTAATAAAATTTCTTGGCACTACTTCTATCCATTGGGGGATACGTGGGATAATGTTTTTGATGTGGGTCATTTGGATCATTTTTCTATGATCTTCTAATTAAGTGTGTTTGTTTTACTCTATTTTATTTTTCTGGATTGGTTTTGGTTTCTGAAACTGGTGATGTATTGCATATTTTGATAGTGTCCAAATCTATAAATATCAATGTATTTGTTAACTACAATCATGCCTTGGCGTGGTTGTGCATGAGTCTTTCTTAGTAATCTTCAAATGGATGATTGTGTTGTCTGCATATGTTGTAATTCATGGTAGCAGTACAACAAGAGTATTGGTATGAGTAAATTCATTGATGGTTATGAAAGCTTTAAGACCAAGGTGGAGGATCAAATGATGATGGTGGAAGGGAGAATGGCAGTGACAGAGGCAGAGAGGTAGGGAGTAGGGTGGAGGTAGGGAGTAGGGAGGAGGCAAGGAACAGTATGGAGGTAGTAGGGAGCAGGGAGTAGTGGTTGAGAAGGGAGGTAGGGTGTAGGGAGTAGGGAGTAGGGAGTAAGGAGTAGAGAGTAGGGAGTAGGGAGCAGGGAGAAGGGAGTAGGGCAGAGGTAGGGAGGCAAGGAAGAGGCAGGGGGTAGGGAGTAGTGGGCAGAGAGAAAGGAGTAGCGGTGGTTGAATAGGGGTGAAGTAGAGCATTTCTTCTTCTTCTGGAAACAGATTACAGACCTAGATTTTTTTACTACAAAATCAAGGATACCATTGCATTATATCTGATTTTTTCTAGAGACTCCATTATGTAGCCACAGTTATAAACCGTGGCAATAAATTCATGTGGAAGAGTTTATGACCATGGTTTTAAACTGTGGATATAGCTCTATAGCCACGGTTTTGAACCATGCTATAGATCTATTACCACAGTTTGAACCGTGGATATAGGTCTATAGCCACAATTTTGAACTGTGGATATATATTTTATCCTATATCGATGCCTATAGGATCCACGGTTGGTAAAACTGTGGCTATTACCTATAGCCACGATTTTTTGGTCTATAGACACGGTTATAAACCATGGCTATAGACTTTTTTTCTAGTAGTAAATCTATTATACGTAGAGGCTTTCCAATCCCTCTACAGATCCCTGCTCTCAGATGGGTAGAAAGTGGGATGACTTAGTGAGTCGGTCAACAATCACCCAGATGGAATCATGGACCCTAGACGTACATGGTAGTTCGGTCATGAAATCCAAGGAAATTTCATCCCACTTCCACTCCGGCACCTCTTGTGGCTATGCTAAGCCTGCTCGAACCTGATGCTCAGCCTTCACTTGCTGACAAGTGAGGAATCATGAAACAAACTCTGCCACTACTTTCTTTATACCTAGCCACCAGTGCTGACGCCAGATGTCCTAGTACATCTTATCCACACCAATATGTACTGCTGATGGGGACGTATGGAAATAACTCAAAACCTCCTCCTTTAGTTCCATTAGTACCATGGTGCGTCCTCTAAAGAGGATGACATGCTCCCCACCTTCAGAAAATCCATTTGGTGCCTGTCCTGAGGATATCTGGGCACATCGAGCCTTGCAGTCAATGTCCCCAAGTTGTGCCTCCTGAACTCACTGAAGAAGTGTGGGAGTGGAAGTCATAGACTGGCGGTAAGCTACTCCATCTCTATCCATAAAGGATATCTACAACATGGCTAGCTGCTCTATCTCCTCACCCAGTAGCTGTAAACATGAACTCCTGCTAAGTACGTCTTCTACTACATTCCCCTTCCTAGTATTGTAGAATATCTCTAAGTCGTAGTCCTGGAGGAACTCCAACCATCGTTTTTGTCTCGGTTTCAGGTCCTTTTGTGAGAAGATATACCTGAGACTCTTATGATCAGATTAAACAGTAAACTGTTCACCCATCCAGTAATTTCGCCACATCTTTAAGGCTAAGAATACCACTGCTAGCTCCAGGTCATGGGTAGTGTAGTTCTTTTCATGTTTTCTTAGCTGTCATGAACCATAAGATTTCATAGATCACTCCTACGCCAGGACACATCCAAGTCTGGTCCCTGATGCATCGCAGTAGACTACATACCCAACGCCTTCTTCTGGTAGCCTCAAGATGGGATCACTCATCAGTCTCTACATCTGCTTATGAAAACACTAATGGAATATCTCAGTACACACGAAGGGTTATCCCTTATTCTTCAATGCCGACAAGAGTGAAACAACTCTGGAGAAGTCAAGTACAAATATTTGGTAGTACCCAGCCAACCCCAAGAAACTCTGTACCTTGGTCACACTCTTGGATGGATCCCAAGCAAGCACAACCTCTATATTTTCTGAATCCATTGAGACTCTATCCTCTGAGATAACGTGTCCTAGGAAGTGGACATCCCATATCTAAAATTTTCACTTCAAGAGCTTACCATAATGTTGGTGCTCTTGGAGTGTATCCAGAATTATCTACAGATGATAGGCATGCTCTTCATCTATCGCTGAGTACACCAAGTTATCGTCAATGAATAAAACTACAAAGCGATCAAGGTATGGATAGAATATCTTGTTCATGTGTCTCATGAACACTACAAGAGCGTTTTTCATGCAAAATGGCATAACCAAGAACTCATAGTGGACATACCGACATCTGAAGTTCATCTTCTGCACATCCTTATCTCATACCCTAATATGATGATAGCTTGATCTGAGTTCTATCTTCGAAAACCAACGAGATCCCTTCAGCTAATCGAAAAGACCATCAATCCTCAGAAGTGGATACTTGTTCTTCACGGTCACCTAGTTCAAGAGCTGATAGTCCACACAGAGTCTCAAACTCCCATCTGCCTTCTTGGAAAACAAGATCGGGGCTGCCCATGGAGAAACACTGGGCCTTATGAACCCCTTACTTTGCAAGTCCTCCAACTATACCTGCAACTCATGAAGCTCTGTGGGAGCCATCTGATATGCTGGTGAAGATATTGGTGTCATCCTGGGGTAATTGTTGAAGTAAAATTACACCTATTTGCGAGGAAGTAATCCAAAAACATCATCAGGAAAGACATCAACATACTGGTCCACCACAACAGGATAGATCAGACTCTCAACATCAACTACTCTGAGGGTAAGGCTATCTAACTGATGAGTGATCAGATGCACCCTCCTCTGAGTAATCTCATCCAATGCTGCAAGGGTTCCTTTATCACCGGTGAAGGAAAACCTAGTCCTATCATCATGGATTCATCGAAATTTGGGCCTAATGTAGTCAATCTGAGCATGGATTGTAGATAACCAGTACATACCCAAGATGACGTCGTAAGGCCTCGATGCCTCTACTAGAAGATCCTAACCAAATATCTCACCTCTTAGAGTAAGCTCAAACTACCAGAACCAGTGTTTAATTATAAAATCCCATTCCATAGGGGTATCTATCCATAAGTATTGATCCAACGGATCCACTAGAATCTCCAAGATTTGAACGAGGGTCGAGGAAATAAAAGAGTGAATGATACATGTTTCTATAAGTACTACAACTAGGGTAGAGTGGACACAGATCGTACCTCGAATCATCTCCGGAGTGCCATGGTTGTAGGCCTTAGCTTCTTGGATCTGAGCTCGTCCCTGTCCACCTACTCCATGTGGTCGGGGTATACCACCTCGAGGTGGTGGTGGTAGAACATTGAATCGCCGCCCACCGCCTGTTGCACGATCATCTACTTTTCCATGTTTTCTTGTTTCTTGCAGACCTCCCCGATCGAATCTATGCCTCTTCCTCAGTGATCCCTTGACCATCTGTTGGTTGTCTATATGACGGGTCGGGTTTTCGCGAGCTATGTGACCCTACCTGCCGCACGATTAGCACTGACTTCTCCTCATCTATCCTTATCTATCCCGTAAGCCACACACCACTGACCCTATATCCCGAGGTCACCCACCAAAAGTTCTGGCCCACTTGGGCCCCTGTGTCATTGTTCTACTACCTACTACAGATAAATATACTACCTGACATTTGGTGGTGGCTCTCGCTGTTGGTGCCATCTCAGCTACGAAGCTCTCCACCAAAAGTGATCACTCTAGCACCCCAGCCTGCGTCGGAATGCTGAGTGATATCATCGATGATCTGATCTCCTATCGAAGACCCTGCTCAAAGGTCCGATCCCTAAATAAAGGGTTACATACCATGTTAGTGGAGTAGAGGGAGAGATTAGTGAACCTCTCTAAGTACAGGGCCATAGTCATGTTGTCCTGCTGTAAGTGAAAAAACTCCTCTATATGAAATGATTGTAGAGTCGTTGGGACGAACTCTACTCTGAAAAGGCCCCTGAATTCCGCCCAGGTGAGGGTATCCTCATTATGTATCTGGAGTGTCAGACTCCACCATCTCCCAGCTACTCCCTGGAAGAGACTGACAGTTATGATAACCATCAGATCAGTTGGTGTCCCAACTAAGTGAAAAACTCTATCCACAGCCTCCAACCAGTCCTCAGCCGCCTGCAGATCTGTCTTGCCTCGGAACCTTGGAGGCCTCTAACACTGGAACTTGTGCATCACACTTAGTCGGCGTGCACTATATATTTTTGGGTCTGGTGGAAACGACTTTCCAATGGGTAGTGGTGATGCTGGTACACCACCCAGTGGTACTATCACTGAAAGAGGGCCCTACACCGAAGCCTCGTTGCTCGGTGGGACATCATCAAAAACTCTCACTAGAATTATGGCTGGCTTTCTACATTGTGGAATCCTCAAAGAAAACTAATGAACCATGCTCAATAAGTTATACCTGGTGAGTTGACTCAAATAGATCATAAGAAAAACTTTTAAAAAACACACGTAATCAGTGTTTTCATGCACTGAGTTAGAAATCAGAATTTAGGGTCCTGGTGTATCGATACATCAGCTGACACACCAAAAATGGATTCCCCAAACTGAAAACCACACTCATAGCATTTAAAACTATTTCCATATTGAAAAGATCAGAGTTCTAGTTTTTCGGTAGAACTGACTGCTCTGATACCACTTTCTCATGACCCATCCCCCTGGGGCCTGTGCTGTGACTACCCCTATCCCACCTTCCATAGGCCTGGGGATAGAGACTAACACCAGAAAGGAATATCCCTTTAAACAGGGAGGCATTTCCTTTAAACATGCAAACACACAATCCAATCACACAACTGGAAGAAAACTACGAAGTAAAAACTATATAGTAAAAGTGTGAGTACTGTAAGTAACGGGGGCTGAAATACAAGCCCAAATAAGAAAGTACAACTACAATAGAGAGATAGATCCTATGTTCATCCACCAAGGATACCACCTAAAGGGTAGGTACAACTCACGATTAGTAGTCACTGTGGCACGTCACGTCAAATAGTCCACCTCTGAGCACTGTCCAGTTCTGGATCCCACAACCTCGATCAACGTTCTCTATCGTTTGCACAAGACATAGAAAGGTGCGGGTGTAGCCCGTGTAGGGGTGAGTATAAAAGTACTCAGTAGGGACCCTGTGACCCCTGAAGGCCTCCTAGAGTTCCACAAAGGAAAAACCACAATGCAAGACCTCGATCACAAAGTATGAAGCAGTCATCAACTCTACTTAGGTATATGTCCATACATATACCTAAGTTATCAAAATATACTTGTCTCATACATGAGGAAACATAATGCTCCAACTTTTAATCCATTTTCACAACTGATCCATGAGGGAAACATACTAAAAAGGTAACACCATGAAGGAAACACCGTGAAGGTAACACCATGAAGGTAAAAGTATCACAAAGGTAAAGACTCATATCACACCAGGTATAACTTATGTTTAGAAGTACAGATGATTAGAAGTATCGCTGGATCATCTTATTCTGTCGAGAGCCTCTACTGTTGACGCACAAAGGATCGGTAGATGCTGACCCACATAGGATCGGTGAGCACTGACCCACTCAGGATCACTAAGAACTGACCCACATAGGATCGATAGATGCTGACCCACATAGGATCGATAGATGCTGACCCACATAATATCAATGTTCTTTCTTCACGTTACAACCAACCACTAGATTACCGCACTAAGAACTCTTGATTCCGAGAGGATCTTCTCCTCAAGACATTAGTTGTACCTCAACTGCCACGAAGTTCCATGAAGAAGTATCTCAAATGACTTCCATGTTTTATGGGTCCCAACGTGAAAAACGACACATCAATTGGTCGCCCGGTCAGTGACTTATAAGTGTTTTAGTACTGAGAGCCTGATTGGATTCGGGTTCAATCCAACCTATCTATACTCCAACTTTACTCAAAACTCAATTGGAGTATACCAAAAGTACCGTATTTCTCCAAGGATCCTAGTTCTACAAATGGTTCATCAAATAGGAATCTGGTTCACAAGTTATGGCGCTTTAAGTGAAACTGGGCCTGGTTGGGTCCGAGTACGGTCTGACCCGGTTGGACCGACCCGGTCTGGGTCTGACCCGACTGGGCTGGGCCATAGCAGGCTCGGCCCACTAGGTCGTGGTTTGGCCCGAGCCATGGGGGGGGGGGAGGTAAACCCGGCTTGCAAGGGTGCTTCCATGACTGCATGGGGGCGCGGCCCAGCCTGCGAAGGGCATGGACAGGCCCATGGAGGGCACGGCCCGCTGGGCTCGTGCAGCCCAACCCGTAGAGGGGCATGACCCACTATCCTAGCACATTCGACTGGAGGTGTGTCCCACTGGAGTGGGTACTTCCCTAGCTTGCACGGGGGGATCTCCCCCCGGTCTTCCCGAGTGGCTAAAGTCATTCGGTTCATGCGATAGTGCCACGTGGTGCCACTTGGTTTCCTTGTGGGACCTGCAGGGAGTGGGTTCATACAACCATGGCATCAGAGCCATAACCACCCTCTCCGGTAGTGCATGCATGCCGCCTCCTCTTCTGCGACCATCCCGAGATGGCTGTCGTCTTCACCCACTGCGGCTACGGACGCAACCTTCTCCATCGGTAGCGTGCGATGGTATTCCACCCTCTCCTCTGCAGTCAACCATTTCCGGTCGTTTCCTTCACTTTTCAGTGCCGACCACTGGTACTGTAGTGCCGGTGTTGCGTCGGTGGTCTTCCACAAGTCACCAGGTGAGATCCGGTGGCCCGTTTTCCATCCAAAGGTATCAACGGCCTCCCCGAGATTCCCTCTCTTCCACTTGACCATACATTTTGGGTTCCATCCAACCCGAATAAAAATTCCTTGAAGAATGCATTGATCAACAAAGTAGTGGAGGGTCTGGTCCTTGTTCATTTGTCCTGTTCCCTCTAGGTTAACTTGATAAAATGAGGGAATAATAATATTCAACAATTTATTTAAAACTAAAACAAATAAAAACCCTACCTCAAGATCGTTGGAGAATGTCTGTGTTTGAGGAAGAGTCGGTGTTCGTCGTTCCCACAACAAGCCTCCAATGACACTGCTAAATCTTCGTTCTTCGGTTCTTCCTTTGTGAGGGGATTCGTTCTTCCTCAAGAATCCTCCAAAGATCAATCCTTTGACAACAATTTTCCAAAACCCCACATTAGAGTTTAACTCTCTAACATGTGATTAAGAGGTTCATTAATTGGTGTAATTAATGTGCCTCATTAATCACACAAAGGGTGGTTACACAACCATTGTGTAACTGGGCATTTAATGTCCTTAATTAAATGCCCAACCACCACTATGGTCCCCACCACAAAACTTAAAAGTGAGGTGAAAGTATGTTTTAAAAATAAAATAAAATAAAATAATTTTATTTATTCATCCACGAAAAATGCAAAAACAACTTTCCTCCTTGAACCACTGCGGTCAAGGTTAAACCTCCCTTAAGTGAATCCCGGTGCTCTGTGTTCAATAGTGACCTCAGATTTAAATTCTGAGAACCGGTTAAAAATTTAGGACTTCTCATTCGCACTTTTACTGAATGTACCTTAAAGAAAGTTAAGAAATTCATTTTGGGCACACCGAGCCTCAGAATCACACGCCGTCAATTTTTTCAGACTCATAATAAGTCCATATATTTAAAAAAAATTACATGGAAAATCCGGGTCTTTATAGATAGATTTGTAGTGGATCTGGTGAAGATAGAGGAAATGATTGATTGGGAACCACCCAGGAGTGTGACCAAGGTGCAGAGTTTCCTGGGATTGGCTGTGTACTACCAAAGATTTTTACCTGAATTTTTTAGAGTATCAGCACCCTTGTCGGCTTTGATAAAGAAGGGACAATATTTCTTGTGGATAGAGATATTCCAGCAGAGTTTCCAGGAGCTGAGGCGGAGACTGAAAAGTGCCCCCATCTTGAGGATACCAGAAGAGGGCGTTGGGTATGCAGTCCACTGCACCACATCAGGGAATAGACTAGGATGTGTCCTGATGTAGAAGCAAGTGGTGGTCACTTGTGGATCACGATAGTTGAGGAATCATGAGCAGAACTACGCTACCCATGACCTAGAGTTTACAGTAGTGCTCTTTGCATTGAATATGTGGCAGAACTAATTGATGGGAGAATGGTTTACTGTCTACTCTGATCACAAGAGTCTCAATTATATCTTCTCACATAAGGACCTAAACCCAAGATAGTGGAAAAGGAATGATTTCCTCCAGGACTATGACTTTGAGATATTCTACACTCCTGGGAAGGGAAACGTGGTGGCAGAAACACTCAGAAGGAGGTATGAGTTATAGTTTCTGAGTGAGGCGACAGACCAGATAGCCACATTTTAGTTATCCTTCATGGATAGAGATGGAGAAGCATACCTCCAGTCCATGACTGTCACTCTCCCACTCCTTTAGCGAGTACAGAAGACACTTCTTGGGGACATTAACTGCGAGGCCCGACGTGCTTATATATCCTCAGGACGGGCCCCTGAAGAATTTTGTAAAGGTGGAGAGCACATCATCCTTTTTAGTTGATACACCATGGTACCCATGATGCTATGAGAGGAAGTGTTGAGTGAGTTCCACACATCCCCTTTGGCGGTACATCCTAGTGTGGAAAAGATGCATCGGTACCTCAGACATCAGTACTAGTGGCCAGGGATGAAGAAAGCAGTAGTAGAGTTCATTTCGCGATGCCTCACTTGTTAGCAAGTGAAGGCTGAGCACCAAGATCCAACAGGATTGACTCATCCACTTGAGGTGTAGGAATGAAAGTGGGATAGAATCTCCATGGAATTCGTAACAGGGATACCACATATGTCTAGGGGCCAAAATTCTATCTGGGTGAACATTGACCAACTCACCAAGTCATCCCACTTTCTACCCATCAGAGAGAAAGGATCAATAGAGGGATTGAGACGCCTCTATGTACAAGATATTGTACGAATTTACGGGGTACCATTGATGATCATATTAGACCATGACTGTTGTTTTACATCTCGGTTGTGGAAGGGTTTATAGGAGGCATTCAGGACTCAGTTACGCTTGAGCACGACCTTTCATCCTCAGACAGATGGTCAGATAGAGAATACCATACAGACGCTTGAGGACATGCTTCGTGCTTGTGTCCTTGATTTTTGGCCATAGTTGGAAGGACCACCTACCACCAGTGGAGTTTGCATACAAAAATAGTTATCACTCCACCATCGGCATGGGACCGTTTGAGGCCATGTACGGGAAACCATGCAGATCACCTCTATGCTGGATAGATCCAGGGGAGTCATCACTTATGGGTCAAGAGTTGGTATGAGCTACCACTAAGAAGGTTCAGATCATCTAGGAGCAGATGAAGACTACACAGAGCCAGAAGAAGTCTTATGCCGACAGTAGACATATTCCCTTGGAGTTCGAGGAGGGAGACCATGTCTTCCTATGGGTCTCACCCCGACGAGGATTGCGAAGATTTTTCCGGGGTGGAAAGTTATCTCTGAGGTTCATAGAACCTTTGTAGATCCTTAGAAGAGTAGGTGAGGTGGTTTTACCACCTAGATCTTCCCCCACAGATTCACCGGGTGCATAATGTTTTCCATGTGTCACAGATGAGGATGTACGTGCATGATCCATCGCATGTTACCAATTGGGGAGAGATGGACATTGACGATGCGACGACGTTCGCAAAGTTCCTAGTGGAGATAGAGGATCCATCAGAGTGGGTCCTTTGTGGGAAGTCAATTCCTCTAGTTCCAGTTCAGTGGCAGCACGAGAACCTCCAGGAGAGAACATGGGAGCGGGAGGCTCAAATACGTTCTCAATACCCCCACTTGTTTCCCTAGTTTTGTTTTACCTATCGGGGATGAAAGCCCTAAGGTGTGGAGAATGTAAAGACCCATAAATTCCAAGTAATTTTATTTTTTTAATTAAATGGAATTATTAAGAGTCTGTGAAAATTGATGGCATGTGATTCTGAGGCCCAGAGAGCCCGAAATGAATTTTTAAACTTTTTTAAGGTATGTTCAGTAAACATACGAGAAGAAATTTCTATCTTTTGAATCGGTGATCAGATTAAAAATCTAATGGCACCGTTTAATTCGCAGCACTAGGATATGCTTAGGCAAAGCATAACTTTGACCAATAAGGGTCGGAAGAAAATTTTAATTTTTGGATATTTGAAGTAAAATAATAAAATAACTAAATGTTATTTTATCATTCTTTTTAAAACCATTGAGATAAGGTGGTGGGACTATAGTGAAATTCCAGACATTAAATAATAGACTTTTAATGTCTTGAACCTCTTGGTTATTTGGTTTTGTAATGACTAAAATCTTATGTTTAATTGACTCATTAATTATGGTTAATTAATGAATCATAATATTAAACACAATGTGGGTGATTATTCTCTTATTTAAACAAGGTTTTGGTGGGAGATTTGGATACCCATGAGAGGAACCTCTGACGAAATGCTAGAGACATCTTACTCCAACGAAGAACAGAGCATCAACCAATGCCGAAAAACACCTTCGAATGCGGGTTCTTCTTCCCTCATCTTTGGCACTTTATAATGAGTTCCAGGTAGGGGGTTTATTTAAGGGTTTTATGTTTCATATCTTTTTTATGATGTTGAACCCTTCTCATGTTATAATGCTAATGTGGAGGGTGTAGGCTGAACCAAACAAGGCCCAGACCCTCCGCTAATCTCGGTATTGATTGCGTTCTTCATGGACGACCGAAAAATATGAAGGCGAGATGAAACTGGGGGCCACGCAATGATGGATGTCATGACCCATCCCCTGGGTCCTGTTCTATGACTACCCCAATCCCACCTTCCATAGGCCAGGGGTTGGCGACTAGCACCATAAAGGCATTTCCCTAAATGGGAAGACATTCCCTCAAAACCTGTACACACACAAACAGGGTAAACAATGCACAAGTAAAACACAATAGAAGAAGAAAGGTGAAACCAAAACTTAAAACCACCACAGAGTGTAAAAGTATGTACTGAAGTAATGGGGCCATAATACAAGCCCAACTAAAATGGAAATACAACGAAAAGGGAAAACAGCTCCCGAGGTTGTCCTCCATGGATCCTACCTGAAGGGTAGGTATAACTCGTCTCCGTATCTCTCCACATCAACTATTCACCTCTGTGTATCACCTTGTCCTAGCTCCCTAATGTCTCAGCCAAGCTGCTCGTCATCTGCACAAGACACGACAAGGTACGGGCGAAGCCCGTGTAGGGGTGAGTATAACAATACCCAGTAGGGACCCCGAGACCCCCAAAGGTATCTTATAATTCCACAAAGTAAAACCACAAATCATGATATCAATCAAAAAGAAAAAAGAAAAAGAAAACTCACACCAGGTATACAACTCAGAGTTTTGAAATAAATATAATTAGTCTTAAGCTATATCATTTTATTCTGTTAGGAAGTTTCCACAAGTGAACCACGAAGGAGTTATTTCATTATTGATCCACAAATGGACTTATGTCACTGATCCATGATGGACCGCTCTAGGCCTGGTCATCGTTGATTCGTGCACTTCTAATTCACATAGGGTCTCTAGAATGCTGATCCACATAGGGTCGCTATAATGTTGATCCACACAGGGTCGCTATGATGCTGATCCAAAGAGGGTTGATATGATGCTGATCCACACAGGGTCTCTATGATGCTGATCCACAAAGGGTCTCTATGATGTTGATCCAAACAAGGTCACTATGATGCTAATCTACACAGGGTCTCTATGATGCCAATCCAGATAGGGTCACTATGATGTTGATCTATACAGGATCTCTCCTTAATTGATAGCTAACCATAGGATTCCCCACACCAGGTGCACTTGAGTTCCGTAGTATCTACTCCTTGAGATATTGTTCATACATTTACTTCCATGACGTTCCAAAAAGGAGTAAACCAAAGGACCGCCATGTCATAAGGGTCCCAATGTGATAGACGACGCGTCTATCAGACGCCTATTCTGTGAGTTATAAGCTTTTTAGTACCGAGGGACCGGTTGTATTCAGGTTCAATCCAACCTGGTCGTACTCCAACTTTCTCCAAAAATCAGGTGGAGTATCTCAAAAAGACCACATCATTTCAAGAATTCTAGTTCTGTATATGGTTCATCAAACAGATATCTGGTTTGTGAGATATGAACTTTTAAGCGTATCTCGGCCGAAAAGGGTCTGGGTATGGTTTGACCCGGTCGGACCACCCCGCCCCAGTAAGACCAACCCAACCCACCCCAAACTAGGCTGACCCGATCCGTGTCCAACTCGGTCCAGGCCAAACTGACTGGGCCGCCCCGAGTGGGATGGGCCGCAGACCGTCCCGACCCGCTTTGGCTGGGCGCGATCCTCCAGGCTGCACGAGGT
Organism: Viscum album; assembly: GCA_963277665.1. NCBI lineage: Eukaryota > Viridiplantae > Streptophyta > Magnoliopsida > Santalales > Viscaceae > Viscum > Viscum album. Next base: position 321,721,259 of record OY728165.1, on the reverse strand, counting down.
CGACTCCCCCTTTCCAAAAGGACGAAACGTTTGTTCAGTTTTGCAACGGAAGTGCCACCTGGCACCACCCCCTATCAGTGAGACCCGCGGGTCGTGGGTCCCCTCTGTCGCAGCTCGATGCCATGGTTTCTCTCCGCAGCATGCGACAACGCACTGCCCTGCTGCCACTGCGGTCAGCCAAGGGCCGACCGCCCCTACTGCCCGCCACGGCGCCTTCGGGTGCCTCCATCCTCCGCAGTCAGTGTTGGTCATCGACATCAGTGCCACACCGGCGAGGATTCTGTGGGCCACTGTGTGAGCTCTGGTGGTCCATTTCCCTTCCAATTACGCCTACGAGCCTCCCTGGACGTTGGAAACACTATGTGGCTCCTATATTACTCTTGCTGCCATATCTTTTGGTTGTCCATGAAGAATGCCACCAAAATCGAGTTCGACAGAGGGTCCAGGCCTTATTCGTTTGGCTTGCGCCCTCCACGTTAGCATAACAACATGGGAAGGACATTTTAATTATAAAACTCCCATAAAGAAAACCCTACAATATCCTCCTGCATTAAAGAACAAAATACGGAACAACCCGTTGGACAGTTGATCTGTGTTCTTCATAATATTCAAAAATGGGGTAAAGGGGAGGAATCAAGCATAAACCCCCTACCTCGAGGTCGCTGCAGACAAGGAAGACGAGTCCGCATTCATAGCATGTTTGTTGGAGTTCATTGAACTCTGGATTGAATCCACTAAAGCGTAAAAGCTTCATTATACGTTGGAGGAATTCATTGTGGAACTTCGTCAGAGGTTCCTCACTTGAGTCCAAAAACCCATGCCCGAGCTTCGTTTAAGTAGATGTGAGGAACCGACCACGTTGCATAACATTAATGCGGTTTATTAATGAACCACATTTAGTGTTGCATTAAAACAACCAACGTCGAGGTTACGCAATCCAAGGGTCAAGTCATTGAATGACCTATTAACTCTGCGGTCCCGCCACATCACTCAACGGTTACAAAAAGAGATAAAATAACTCATGGAGTTATTTTATTATTTTTTTGTAATGTCCAAAAATCAACTTTTTCTTTCGACCCTTGTTGGTCAAAGTTAAGATTTACTAAGAGAATCTTGGCACTACGAATTCAACGGTGCCCTCAGATTTTTAATCCAAGCACCGGTTCAAAAGATAGAAATCACCACTCATACGTTTATTGAACGTACCTTAAAAAAAGTTCAAAAATTATTACCAATCACCCTAGACTCATGCCAGTCAAGGTTAGGATTTTCCTAAGGGGAACATGCCTTCATGAGCTCAACGATACTCTTAGATTTCTAGTTCGAGTTACCATTTAGGAGTTATAGAATTTAACAATAAAATAATTGTTACTTAATTATTTTATTAAGGCCAAAAAGGTACTTCCACTGTTGGGTTGCACCAGCCAATGTTAGGATATGCCTAAGGAAAGAATACCCTCACAAGTTTAGAAGTGGTCTCAGATTTGTAATTCGAGTCTACATTCATGAGTTATAATCATTTGAAAAATAAAATAATTTTATTTAATAATTTTATTTATGGTTATGTCATTTTCGCGTTTTCTCACTAGAGGCCTACAATGACTAAACTTATGTCGTTCCTAGGGTAAAACCGCCATCCTAAACGCAATGGTTCCCTCAGATTACTGATCCAGACACCCTTTTAATAGTTATTCTACTTTTTCAGGAAAACCAATCACGCGCGCTATTTAAAGCTTAACATTTTTCGATGGATCATTCCGGGCAAGCCGGGACTCAGAATCACGTGCTGTCAATTTTTCACAGACTCGTAATAATTCCATATAATAAAAAAAATTATACGAAATTTTTGGGACATTACATTCTCCCCACCTTAGGGTTCTACGTCCTCAAAATCCATAACAAAGGAAAATCATACAAATGAGGGTACTGAGCACAAATCTGATCCTCCCACTCCAATGTGCTCTCCTGGAGGTTCTCATGCTACCACCGAACTTACACCGGAGGGATGGACCATCCACGAAGGACTCGATCCTATTGATTCTCTATCTCCACTGGGAACTCCTTAAAAGTCACCCCATCATCAAAGTCCAACTCGCCCTAGTCGATAATGAGCGATATATCATGCACACATTTCTTCAGTTGTGACACATGGAAAAAGTTATGCACCTGGTGCATCTATGGGGGGAGATCTAGATGATATTCCACCTCGCCCACTCTACTGAGAATCTGGAAAGGTCTCATGAACCGCAAAGATAGTTTTCCGCCCTAGCCAAATCTCCACAATCTTCATCGAGGTGAGACCCGTAGGAAGACATTGTCTCCATCCTCGAACTCCAAGGGTATCTGTCTCCTATTATCATAAAACTTTTATTGTATTTGTGCAGTCTTCATCCACTCCTAGATGATTTTCACCTTCTCAGTTGTAGCCCATACCAACTCTGGACCCATAAGTGCTGACTCCCCTAGGTCTATCCAGCATATAGGTGATCTGCATTGTCTCCCGTACAAAGCCTCAAAAGGCGCCATGACAATGGTGGAGTGATAACTTTTATTGTATGAGAAATCCACCAATGGAAGATGGTCATCCCAACTATGGCCAAAATCAAGGATGCAAGCATGAAGCATGTCCTCGAGTGTCTGTATGGTCCACTCCGTCTGACCATCTGTTTGAGGTTGGAAGGCGGTGCTCAAGCGTAACTAAGTCCCGAGCACCTCCTGTAATCCCTTCTACAACTGAAATGTAAAACGAGCATCATGATATGAGACAATCGTTGATGGAACCCCTGAAGCCACACAATCTTATGTACGTAGAGGCATCCCAAGCCCACTACTGGTCCCTGGTCTCGGATGGGTAAGAAGTGGGATGACTTGGTGAGTCGATCAATGATCACCCAGATGGAATCATCTCCCCTAGATGTACATGGTAGTCTTATCACAAATTCCATGGAGATACCATCCCACTTCCATTCCGGCACATCAAGTGGTTGTGCTAAGTCTGCTAGAACTTGATGCTTGACCTTCAATTGCTGACAAGTGATGCATCATGAAACGAACTCTACCACTGATTTCTTTATCCCTATCCACTAGTACTGATGCCAGAGGTCCTGGTACATCTTCTTCACTCCAGAATGTACCGCCAAAGGGGATGTGTGGAACTCCCTCAACACCTCCTCCCACCGTGTCACTGGTACCATGGTGCATCTTCTGAAGATGATGATGTGCTCTCCACCTTTAGAAAATCCTTCAGGATCCTATCCTAAGGATATCTGATCACGTTGGATCTCATAGTCAACATAACCAAGTTGTGCCTCCCTAAGGGTGTAATTTTGGCCGGGTAACCCGAAAGCCCGACAGGCCCGGCTCAGAAGCCCGAGCGGCCCGGCCCGACAAAGCCCACGTCGGGCCAGGCTGGGCTCGGGCCATAGGTTCATCGGGTCGGGGCTAGGCCTATCCAAGAAGGCTCGCGGGTCAAGCCGAGCCAGCCTAAAAAATCCCAGCCGCTGGCCCGTACGAAGCCCAGCCCGCTAGCCCGTGCGAAGCCCAACTGCTGTAAAAAAATTTAACTGGAAATTGTTGGTAGGGAGATTCGATCCCCCTACCTCAATCTTCCAAGGTTTCTCCTGTTATATTGTCACCAGAATTTATATATATGTATATATATATATATCATTATATATTAACAAAAAATAATATAATATATATATATATATATATATTTATTATATATTATATATTTAATAATGCGTATATATATATACATATAATTATTATTATATATAATTATAATGTGTGTGTGTGTGTGTGTGTATACAACGATATGTAATTATATATATTTATATAATAATAATGTATATATATAAACAAAGCCATTAATAATATATATCAATTAAGTGTGGATTTTAAAAATCCATTAATAATAATATATATATATATATATGACTTAATATATAATATATATAAACAAAGCTATTAATATATATAGATATATATCAATGATTTAATATTATATATATATATATAATAACTTGTTGTATATTAATAAAAAAATAACACACTCACCTAATGATGTTTTTGCACGTCCCGCAACCTAATTAATTTTTTTAAGTATGTTTCAACTTTCATATATTATAAATACTATACATTTATAAATCTATTTAGAAAAAAAAATTAACCCACCCACTGCAGTGCATCCCCAACCCCTAATTATTATTTTTATAATTTTATCATATTACATATATATATATATATCAATCATTTAACATTATATATATATATAATAACTTATTATATATTAAAAAAATAACACACTCACCCAATGATGTTCGCGCACAACCCCCAACCTCAATAATTTTTTTTTAAATATGATGAAATTTGCATATTATATATATATATATAAACAAATCCATTAATAATATATATATCAATGATATGATAATATATATATAAACAAATCCATTAATAATATATATATATATATATATATATATCTATTAATAATATATATCAATTAAGTGTGGATTTTAAAAATCCATTAATATATATATATATATGTGTGTGTGTGTGTGTGTGTATTAATGCTTTAATATTATATATATAATAACTTATTTTATATTAACAAAAAATAACACACTCACCTAATTATGTTTGTGCACGTCCCACAACCTCATTAATTTTTTAAATATGTTGAAACTTAATATATTATATATAAATCTATTTTGAAAAAAAATTAACCAACCCACTGTGGCGCACCCCCCAAACCCTAATTATATTTTTACAATTTTATCATATTATATATATATATAAAATAACAGGTTATATATTAACAAAAAATAACTACTCACCCAATAATGCTCATACACCCCCAACCTCATTAATTTTTTTAAAATATAATGAAACTTGCATATATTATATATATTATATATACAAATATAAATCTATTTAGAAAAAAATTAACTCACCCACTGTGGCACACCTCCTAAGGCTGTAATTTCGGCCCAACCTGAATAGGATCAGGCTGGGCCGGGCCTACCTTGCAAAAAAAATTAAAAATCTTTTAAAAAAATGTTTTAAATTAAACAAATGCTTAAAAATAATTTTCATAAATAAGTTAAAAAAATAAATGTAAATAAATGTTTTAAATAAATGATAAAAAACGTTTAAATAACAACACTTTAAACCCACTACCCACTACTGCGCACCCCCCAATCCTTAATTTTTTTTTTCAATTTGCACATAATATATATAAATTCATAGACATATATAAATCTATTTAGAAAAAAATAAAAAATCTACCCACTACAAAATGTTAATAAAAGAAATGTTTTTACATAAAATATGTTAAATGTTTTAAAAAAATACATCTAAAAAACATGCATTCAAAAAAACTTTTTAAATTAAACGTCTAAAAAAATGTATAAACATTTTAAACAAGTGTTAAAAAATAGTTTAAAAAATGTTTAAATAAAAATGTTTTAAACAAATGTTTAAAAAAGGTTTTTAAAACAAACACTTAAATTATTATTTTTTAAAACAAACACTTAAAAAATAATTTTAACATTAAAATATGAAAAATGTTAATTTTTTTTTAAAAAATACTTGTAAACAGCATGCGTTTAAAAAAAATTAAAAAATGTTTTAAATTAATCATTAAAACAATATAAAAAACATTTTAAACAGATGTTAAAAAATGGTTTAAATAAAAACTTTAAATAAAAAAATTTAAAAAATTCTTAAAAAATTATAAATAAGTTAAAAAAATTTAATGTAAAAAATGTTTTAAATAAATGTTAAAAAACATTTAATTAACAAGGCTTTAAACTCACCCACTGCTGCACACCCCCCAAAACCCCTCATTAATTTTTTTTACAATTTGAAAATAATATATATATATATATATATATTAACAATATATAAATCAATTTAGACAAAAAAACATATCCACCCACTGGAAAATGTTAATAAAAAATAAAATAAACATTTTTACAAAAAACAACTATTTAAAAATTAATGTAATGTGGCAGAGTGACTGTCATAGACTGGAGGTAAGCTGCTCCATCACTATCCATGAATGATAACTGCAATGCGTCTAGTTGCTTTGTCACCTCAATTAGCAGGTGTAGACCCGACCTCCTGCTGAGTGCATCTTCTACTACATTTTCCCTTCCCAAGAGTGTATACTATCTCAAATTCATAGTCCTAGAGAAAATCCAGACATCACTGCTATCTCAGGCTCAGGTCCTTCTGTGAGAAGACATACCTGAGACTCTTGTGATCAGAATAGATAATAAACTATTCTACCAACTATACTCTCAGCTCTCAAAGCTCCGTGGAAGTCATCCAATATGTAGTTATCGATTTTGGTGTCATCCTTGGGTACAATCCAATGTAAAAGTACCTCTTCCTATGGGGAGGTAATCCTAGAAACATCTTTTGAAAGGATGTTCCCAAACTCTGCCACTACTGTTTGGAACTGAAAACTCAAAACACCTGCTGCCATGAGGGTAAGGCTGGCTGACTCAAGAGTGATCGGCTGCACCCTCCTATGCACGAGTTTATCCTGTGCTTCCTGGGTTCCCTTTTTCACCGACCAAGGAAAACCCCATTCCAACGCTGTATATATACCAAATCCTTTTTTCCTAAAATAGTCAATCTAAGCATAAACTGTGGATGACCAGTCCATACCCAAACTAACATCGTAAGGCCTCAATGCTACCACCAAGAGGTTCCAATCAAAACTCTCACCTCAAGGGCCAGATAACACCATCAACATAGGTGTGATTATCGAATCTCCCCCCATAGGTATCTCCAGACGTAAGGGTCAAGTCAAAATTTTAACTGGAAAATCTAGGTCTTCAATAATATTTGTGATAAGAAGGAATGATTAGTACCTATGTCTATTAATATAGAAGCTAGTAGTATACACATACTGTACCTAGAATCATTCTTGGAGCCCTTGGGTCAGACTCCTTGACCACATGCAACTACTTCATTCCCCTATCCTCCAGCTCCCTAAGCCTGGTGGATACCACATTAGGGTGGTGGTTGTAACATTTCGAAATGTATACCACCTCCTACTGCTCTCCTAGTTCCTCTTCTATATCAGCTTCCCTACAGATTCATATGTCCCTATCACTTCCTCTTTCCAAAACATTTTACATGTCCAAGTATCTAAGATTGATGTCAGTTTTCTTCTTTCCTACTGCTAACATTCACTGGCTATATCTGCTCAGCCAAAGAACATTCAACTACTAAGGTTTTCTCTAATATCCTAACATAAGTTGTAAGGCACAGAGGAATATTACTGGATCGGATGTCCCTAAACACATCTATCTTGGAGGTCTGATCCCTGAAACACTGGTCGTATCGTATTCATCGAGTACCTAGAATTGTTGATACGCCTCTATGAATACTCAGCTACCGACATGTTGTCCTTTAGATGGTTTAGAAGATCCTGGGAACATAAATACCTTAGCTTTTTTTTGGAAAGAGAACTATTCTCTGAGAAATATTCTCAAGCTCTGTCCACATTAAAGTCACCTCATTGTAATATAGGGGTAATATAAACCCTTCCATCGCCCTATTGAGCCATGTAGAATGATCACTGCCAAGACCACCATCTGATTTAATGGTGCCCTAGATATATGGAAACTCAGTCACCACCTCAAACCAGTCCTTAGCTGCCTGTGAGTCGGGCTCTCCTCGAAAACCGAGGGGTATCTATCACTGAAACTCATGTAAGGCACATAGACTATATGTTTCCTATATCGGTAGCACTGGTAGTAACTACTGACCAATGGGAAGTGGTATCACTGGGACACTTCCTGAAGGTACCATCTCAGGAAAAAAAATCCTTTTACTGAAGCCTCATCACTATGTGGACCATCCTCATGGTCAGGCATTGGAATCCTAACTGGCTGTCTGCGTGGGGGTATCTTGAAAGAGAATCAATACAAACCACTATCAATAAGTTATACCTGGTGAGTTGACTCAAAATAGATCAAGATAAAAATATTTTCAAAACACATGAAACTAGTGTATTTATGTATCGAGTCAGAAAACAGAATTCATGGTATTAGTGTATGGATACATCGACCACCGCACCAACACTATAATCCTTGGACTGAAATCCAAAATCTAAACACTTAACACTATTTCCCCCATTGAAAATATAGACTCTTAGTTATTTTGGTAGAACCGAACACTCTCTGATAACACTTTGTCATGACCCGTCCCTTGGGGCTTGTGCCATGACTACCCCAAGCCCGCCTTCCATAGACCATGGGTTGGTGACTAGCACTGTAAAGGAATTTCCCTAAATGGAAAGACATTGCCTCAAAACCTGTACACACACAGACAGGGTACACTGCACACAAGTAAAACACAACAAAACAAGAACGGTGCAACCATAACTAAAAACCACTATAGTGTGTAAAAGTAAGTACTGAAGTAAAGGGTCCAGAATACAAGCCCAATTGAAATGGAAATACAGAAAAAAGGGAAAATATCTCCTGAGGTCATTGGCCAAGAATCCTACCTGAAGGGTAGGTACAATTCATCTTCGTAACTCTCCACGTCAACTAGTCATCTTCGTGTTCCACATGGGCCTGGCTCCCAAAAGTCTCATCCAAGCTGCTCGACATCTGCACAAGACACGACAAGGTGTGGGTAAAGCCTGTGCAGGGGTGAGTATAAAAATACCCAGTAGGGACCCTAAGACCCCATAAGGTCTCTCAGAATTCCACAAAGGAAAACCACAATACATGATCTCAATCACAAAGCACAAAGAAAAAGACAGCTCACACCAGGTATACAACTAAGACTTCCAGAATAAAGATAATTAGTCTTAAGATATATCATTTTATTCGGTTAAGAAGTTTCCACAACTGAACCATGAAGAAATTGTTTTATTATCAATCCACAGAGGGTCATATGTCACTGATCCACGATGGGACGCTCTAGGGTTGTTCCTCATCGGGTCACGCACTGCTGATTTACACAGGGTTGCAAGAATGATGATCCACACAAGGTCTCTATAATTCTGATCCACAAAGGGTCACTATGATGTTGATCCCCATAGGGTCTCTATGATACTGATTCACAGAGGGTCTCTATGATTCTGATCCACATAGGGTCGCTCTTCAATTGACAGCCACCCATAGGATTCCCCACACCCAGTGATGTTGAGTTCCGTAGTATATGCTCCACAAGATATCGATCATGCCTCAACTGCCACGAAGTTCCACAAAAGGAATAACTCAAAGGACCTCCATGTCGTAAGGGTTCCAATGAGATAGAAATTGCATCAATCAGACGCCCGGTCTGTGAGTTATAAGATTTTTAGTACAGAGGGCCCAGTTGGATTTGGGTTCGATCCAACCCAGTCATACTCCAAATTTCTCCAAAACTTAGATGGATTATCTCAAAATGACTGTCTCATTCTAAGGATTCCAGTTCCACAGACGGTTCATCAAACAGACATCTGATTTGCGAGATACAGTCTTTTAAGTGTATTTGGGCTGAAAAGGGTTCGAGTCGACCTGATTTGGGTCCTACCCGGCCCGACCCGAGTGGGCTGGGCCGCAGACCGTCCTAGACAACTTTGGCTGGGCACGACCCACTAGGCCGCGCAAGGTTGGCTCCCCCTTTCCGAACAGAGGAAATGTTGGTTCAGTTTTGCAACGCCGATGCCACATGGCGCCGCCCCCCTGTCAGCGGGACCTGCGGGGAATGTGTCCCCTCCACTGGGGCTCGATGTCACGGCATGCGATGCCACTGGTCACCAGTGCCACCGTGCTAGTGCCATGCCGATGGGGCTTCCGCGGGCCACCAAGTGAGCTCCAGTGGTCTGTTTTCCCTTCCGATTGCGCCTATGGGCCTCCCAGGACATTGTCAACACCATGTGGCTCCCAGATTCCCCTTGTCGCCATATCTTATGATTTTCCACAAAGAAATACACCACAACTGAGTTTTGCGGAGGGTCCAGGCCTTATTCTTTTGGCCCGCGCCCTCTGTGTTAGCATAACAACATGGGAATGATATTTTAATTATAAAAACTCCCATAAAGAAAACCCTGCAATATCTTCCCTCATTAAATAATGAAACATGGAAAAACCTACTAGATAGTTGATCTGTGTTCTTCATAATTTTCAAGAACGGGGTGAAGGGGAGGAATCAAGCATAAACCCCCTACCTCGAGTTCACTGGAGTCGCTGCAGACGAGGAATATGTGTCCATGTTCGTACCATGTTCGTTGGCATTCGTCGAACTCCATATTGAATCCTCTAAAGCATCGAAGCTCCATTATACATTGGAGGAAGTTGTCGTGGCACTTAATTATAAGTTTCTTACTTGAGTCAAAAAACCCATGCCCGAGCTTCGTTTAAATTGATGTGTGGAACCGACCATGTTGCATTACATTAATATGGTTCTTTAAATAACCACATTTAGTGTTCCATTAAAACAACAAACATCGAGGTTATGCAACCCAAGGGTCAAGTCATTGAATGACATATTAACTTTGTGGTCCCACCACATCACTCAACGGTTACAAAAAGAGATAAAATAACTAATGGTGTTATTTTATTATTTTTTTGTAAAGTCCAAAAATTAACTTTTTCTTCTAACCCTTACTGATCTAAGTTAAGTTTTGCCTAAGTGAATCCTGACACAGCGAATTCAACAGTGCCCTCAGATTTTTAATCCAAGTACCGGTTCAAAAGATAGAAATCACCACTCGCACGTTTACTGAACGCACCTTAAGAAAAGTTCAAAAATTATTACCAGTCACCCTTGACACGCGTCGGTCGAGGTTAGGCTCCGCCTAAGGGGAACACACCCTCACGAGCTCAAAGGTACTCTCAGATTTCCAATCTGAGTTACTGTTTAGGAGTTATAGAATTTAAAAATAAAACAATTGTTACTTAATTATTTTATTTACAGCCAAAAACTAACTTCCACTTTTGGGATACGTCGGCTAATGTTAGTATCTGCCTAAGGAAAGCATACCCTCACAAGTTCAGTGACGGTATCAGAGTTTTAATCTGAGTCTCCATTAGTGATTTATAAGCATTTGAATAATAAAATAGTTTTATTTAATTATTTTATTTACGGTTATGCAATTTTCAGGGTTTCTCACTAGCGGCCTGCGCTGACTAAACTTAAATCGCGCCCAGGGTCAAAACGCCATCGTGAACGTAAAGGTGCTCTCATATTTATGATCTGGGCACCCATTTAATAGTTATTCCACTTTTTCAGGAAAACTACACATGTGTGCTATTTAAAGCTAAACATTTTTCGAAGGATAATTCTGGGAAATCTGGGCCTCAAAATCACGTACCGTCAATTTTCGCGAACTCGTAATAATTTCATATAAAAAAATATACATAATTTCTAGGACATTATAATGGAGGCATCTCGGAAGGCCCTTGGGCGCATTCAGGAAGAAAATCGGACCTCCAGGGCTTCACCGGTGGCCCGGGGAAGCACTGCCGGCATGTCAGTGGTGGCGATCGGTGATTGCGAGGAGGGGGCGGTGCCCATAGGCGCCATGGAAGACGAAGGGGTGGCCAGCCATCGCCGACCGCATTAAAGCCAGGTGGCGCACCACAGCAGCGCGCCGCGAAGGAGGAGCCATCGTACCAAGCTACGACGATGGGCGAAGGGTGGACCCATGCCTAAGGGTCCCGCCGATGACTAGTCCACGCAGACCAGTTAGGTAGAGTGGTGACAACTGGCACCGCTGATGGTGGAATCCGAACGAACATAGTCCGTTCGGAAGGGGAGCGGACCCCCGCGACCAGCTAGTGGGCCGCGCCCATCCAGCGGGCCGGGTCGGACCTGTAAGAACCCGAACCTTCATTTCAGGTATGTTTTTTCCTTTTTCTGGAGTTTTTGAGAAAAGAGGAGTTACTGGAAATTTTTGAAGTACACGCCGTGTACTTTATAAGCACAGGCCGTGTACTTCGATGTCGCATGAGGCCGTGTGCTGGCGGTGTCAGGGCCACACACACGGTCGTGTGGGGTGATGTGGAGGCTGCTTAAATCGGATAATGGAAAAGCCTAGTACACACTATGTACTCCAAAATTACACACTGTGTACTTTTGTTTTTTTTTCATTAAATAGACCGGGGTCGCGTCTAATCGCTAGAACACGCTTCTTCTCCAGCTTCTTCGACTGAGAGAATCCCGTACAGCTGTGAATCTCCTCCGAGCACCCTAGCCTCCATCCATTCTACGAATCGACTGCCGTTGATTGCATTGGAACCGCAGCGGTAAGCTCTTCCTTCTTCTAGAGAATCGTTTTCCAATTCCCCATCTTCAGCAAGTTATTGTGGGTTGAACGTTTTGTGAATTTTCATATATCTACGATGTTATAAGTAGATTTAAACCTCTTGGTTCAAGTATATCAATCTCCTAGCATCAAGGTAGGTGGTTTGTGCCTTTCCATTCGCAGTCTTTGAGTTTTGTGTGCAATTTACACCAATACCCTTGAACTGGGTATTGCGTGTTTACTGTTTTTCCCCTGTAGTTTTCCTGCCTTGCTTGTATGCTTGTGTAGAGGTAATTTGGTTATTTATGAGGATAATTTCTATGCTTGTATGTTTTTACCATGCCTTGTTCTATTTACGACCTTTTGGTCTTGTTCAGCCTTTGGTCGTTATACTTGTTTTCCGTGCCTTGTGACCGTAGGATGGAGTGTTGTTCCCTGAACTGCTTATTATGTTGTAGACTGGTTAGACAAGTAGCTATGTAGGTTTACTTTGTACTTATAGAATTATTATGAACTAACTGGAACAGGGCCATGAGAACCTGGTGCAATTGACTATAAGGGGATAGATCGAGTGAGCTTCCTCAAAGAGTCTTGGATATTATAGAATACAGGAGGATGGACCGAGTGAGCTTCCTCAGAGAGTCTTGAGATTTATAGACCATAGGGGATAGACCAAGTGATATTACCAGAGAGTCTTGGATATTATAGACCACAGGAGGATAGACTGAGTGAGCTTCCTCAGAGAGTCTTGAGCTTTATAGACTATACGGGGGTAGATCGAGTGAGCTTCCTCGGAGAGTCTTTGTTTTGTTTGAATTTTCTTAAACCATTCCTGGATATAGGAGAAATTGACCGAGTGATCTTTCTCAGAGAGTCTTCGATCGACCTGAGGCTATAAGAGGAATTGAACGAGTGAGTTTCCTCATAGAGTCTCTAGAACTTGGGGCTATAAGGGGAATTGACCGCGTTATCATCCTCAAAGATTCCCTGACTACCATAGACTATATGGGTAATTGACTGAACGTGCTTCCTCAAAGAGTATTATAATTTCTTATGACCAAACCAGAGGGGTTAGGCTGAGTGTAATGCCTAGAGGGTTCTTGGTACTTCTTGGATAAGACCAGAGGGGTTGGTTGTGAGTACTTTCTAGAGGGATTCCTGTTTGTGGTTTGCTGTTTTCTTCACTGCTGCTTGTTGATCTGTGGATTATTTACTGTTGTGTATCATCCTATTTGCTGTTTACTGTTTACTACTATACCATTACCTACCATATGCTCATTGAATGTTAGGAACAGATCTTCAGGTGGTTTCCTACTGGTATTTAATCTCACACCCTGTTTGGGTCATGCTTTTGGGTCCAAACAGACTATATTGTTGTAGGTATAGACAAGGGAAAACGCCCTTTGACTTCAGGTACTTGATTGCATTGGATCAGGAGAGCATGGGACCAAGCTGAGGCTTGTGATGCTGAGGAGTTTCTTATCTTCTTTTCTTTTGTACTTTGGTTTAGTATTGTATTCAACATTGTGACTTGTTTGGCTGCTTTCCTAGACATATGTACCACACATCATTTCATATGTATAGGTGTGCTCCAGTTGTTTATTGTTTTATTATTCCTCTATTTACTGTTGTTGGTTATTTACTGCTTCCGCTATTTTATGTGTTGTTTACTTCCGTTGTGTACTCTTCCAATGAGGGAATAGTTTCTCCATTAACACACCCAAGGACCTTGCTTCCAGTTGGCATCCTTTGGCATTTGGGAAAATGTGCTTGAGGCCATGTGACCGATCGGGGATGGGGCACCTCTGGGTGGATCCCAGAACTGGGGCATTACAAAGTGGTATCAGAGGATTCTTTTCTATTGACTTACTGTTTGAAGCCTATAGACAGGGATAGGAAGGAATAGGTACTTGGTAATAAGTTGTGCCTAGGAGTAGCTAAATCGTGTACAGGGAAAATACAATCTACCTCGTTGATTGCAATTTCTTTAGGTTTTTCAATTTTTACAGTTGATATGATTTCACCGTTGGGTGATTCACATGCCTTGTTCTATTACCGTTGTTGTTATTGCATTTCTATTTCTGTCACAACCCGATGAGATGAGGGTATGCCATCTCATGCATCATATAGGCACTTGTTAGAAATCACATTCCATGCATTCTTGCCATGCCATCTAGGATGAATTAGTGATTTTATGTTGTTGTGATAGACGTTGTGTATATTATGCATGTTGTTGTGATAGATGCTTTGATAGAATCTCTGCTGTTTGATAGAGAATTTGTCTGAATAGTACATTGCTTAGATGGATGCCAAACTTTGGTTCTTGAGGTGTTATGGGCCCTCATGGACCAGAATTTGGTGGATCATTGACTGATTTCCTTATTATAACTTGTATAAGATTCCAAGCGCTGATTTGCGGGGAGTATGGTCCCTCACTGATCGGAATTTGGTGCATTAACTTTTATTTTTTGTGTTTTCTGGGCTTCAGAGCAGTTTCTAAGCTACTGCCCAGAAAAAACCAGAATACACGGCATGTACTTTATTAATACATGTCGTGTAGTTTTTAAAACGTGTCACTGACTGTGTGGACAGAAACATGAGGTTGTGAAAAATCTTCAAGAAACGTTGTGTATGGTATGTACACACCATGTTGTAGTGACTGTGTATCTACCCATGTGACTAACAACACAGATGGATGAATCTTCGACTATACACGTTGTATCCTGTTATCACATATTGTTCCATGTAACCTAAGTACTCGGCCATGTCACGAACAACACGGGTTAGGGAAAACCTTCAAGTACACGCCGTGTTCTCAGGGACCACGCCGTGTAGAGTGAACCGTGTAGCCGACTGTGTAACTAACAACACAGGTCAGTGTTATCTTTCTTAGTACACGCTGTGTTTGTTTGGAACACGCCATGCAGTGTAACCTGGTTTCATAGGCCGTGTCATGAACAACATGGGATAGGTGAAGCGTGTCTAGTACATGTCGTTTCTACCTGGAACACGCGGTGTAGTTTTGTCTTAGGAGAGCTGTGTGGGTTAACCATATAGAAGGACCCAAGCAGGGGAAGATGATCCAAGTACACACCATGTGTTTGGAGAACACACCATGTGTTTGGGGTGTTACACAACTGGTTTAGACAAAGGTACACGCCCAATGCATGACTTCAGGAAACACGCCGTGTAGGTAGTGTACATGTCGTGTAGTCATGTTTTCTAAAACCTAAATGCTTTATTCCTCCTGTTCCCTTATTACACTCCTTTTTTCAGTCCTTGATAACCTTGGTCTAAGGAGTGGCCTCTTGAGGTTGCAGGGTGTCATTTCTTGTGGGACCTCTATGTCCTAGAGATGACGAGCTATGATTTCATTCTCAGAATGGACTGGTTAGTCCCCTTCCAGGTAGTCGTCAATGGATATCGCCGAAGGGTGAGTTTCGTATCACCATAGGGTGGATCCTTTCTTCATAGAGGTGAGTGGGATGTCCAGGCGAGTCGAGCGGGACCCGAGCATCATGGTCTAAGAGGAATTACAACTCAGATTGCTAGTCTTTATCTGGATGACCAGGGGATTTCATAGTTAGACTTTCCTCTAGTAGTGGATCATTCTAGAGATGTCTTTCTAGAGGAATTTTCAGGTTTTCCTCCGGAGCGTGAGGTAGACTTCTTGATTGATCTTGTTCCAGGAGTGAAAGTGGTGTCCATTCTTCCTTATAGGATGGCTACACCTGAGTTTCAGGAGCTCAAGAAGCAGTTGAAGGAGTTACAGGAAAAGGGTTTCATCTGACCAGATACTTCTTTTTGGGGTTCGCCTATCCTATTTTTGAAGAAGGAAGATGGAAACCTCAGGATTTTTGTACATTATCAGAATCTAAACCAGTTGACGGTCAAGAACTGATATCCCTTGTTGAGGATCGATGATCTCTTTGATCAGCTTCGAGGAGCCCGTGTGTTCTAAAAGATTTACTTGAGATCTGATTATCATCAGTTGCACATTAGACCATCTGATATACCTCTTACAGTTTTCCGAAGCAGGTATAGTCTATATGAGTATATGGTTATGATGTTCGGTCTTACAAACACGCCTGCAGTTTTCATGGAACTGATGAACTGAGTGTTCCATCCATACTTTGATTCCTTCGTGGTGATTTTCCTGAACGACATCTTAGTGTACTCTCACACTTGACATGACCATGATACCCATATTGAGATTGTTCTGAGTACACTGAGAGAGCATCAGTTATATGCTAAGATCTCGAAATGCCACTTTTGGATGGACCAGATTCACTTATTGGGTCACGTTATCTCAGAGATAGGAGTATCCGTAGACCCAGATAAGGTGAGAGAAGTAGTTTTCTGGGAGCAGCCGAAGAACGTCTTTGAGGTGCATAGTTTTCTAAGGTTGGATGGTTACTACAGACGCTTCATACAGGAATTTTCATGCTTATCATCACCACTGAAAGGTCTGACCAAGAAGGGTGTGAAGTTCTTATGGTCAGATTCCTGTGAGTCAGCCTTTTAGGAGCTAAAGGGGAGGTTGACGTCAGCACTGATACTAGTCTTTCCAGATCCAGACAAGAGCTATACTATTTACTGCGATGCTTCAAGTATCGGGTTGGGAGCTATGATGATGCAGGGATATGGAGTTGTTGTGTACGAGTATCGACAGTTGAGGCCACATGAGAGGAATTACCCGACACATGATCTAGAGTTGTTAGTTGTTGTTCATGCCTTACACTTTTGGAGACATTATATTTTGGGAGATCATTTTGTGGTTTTCACTGACCACAAAAGTCTCAAGTACATCTTCACTCAGCGTGATCTGAATCTGAGACAGCGCAGGTGGGTCGAGTATCTTCAGTCCTTTAACTTTGAGCTTGCTTATACACCTTGGAAAGGCAATGCAGTGGCTGACACGTTGATAAGGAGAACTTAGATACAGGCAGTTCATGAGGCTAGTAGTGAGTGACAGCTTATGGATCTGTTCTCTGAGATGCATTTAGAGGTGCACGACAGACAGGGGCATACTTTTCTATCTTATGTAGCTGTTACCTCTACTCTTCTCGATCGGGTATGGATGAGGCAGCTATCAGACTCAGAAGGCCTAGTATTGCAGGATAGTGTTTCAGGAGGGGGCCCTCTTCCTGGATGGACAGTAGGCGAGGATGAGATCTTGTGTTTCCAGGGATGTGTATGGGTGCCAACAGACTTACGTGAGGAGCTGATACGAGATTTCCATTTCTTAGTTTGGGCAGTTCATCCTGGTGTCACCAAGATGTATCGTGATCTACACCGCCAATATTGGTGGCCAGGTATGAAGAGGGATGTTGTTGGTTTCTTCATGAGGTGTTCCACTTGTCAACAGGTGAAAACAGAGAATCAACGACCAACAGGTCTTTTGCAGGAGCTACCCATTCCCGAGTAGAAGTGGAACAACATCGCGATGGATTTCGTGACAGGGTTATCGAGGTCTCCTCGAGGGAATGACGTAGTTTGGGTTGTCATCGATAGGCTTACGAAGGTTTATATCTTCTTTCTGATCAAAGAGACCTTCAGTGTTGATGAGCTGGGATAGTTTTACATTCGAGAGATTGTACGTCTACATAGAGTTCCACACTCCATTGTTTCAGACAGGGATGCGCGTTTTACTTCTCAGGTCTGGCAGGGGCTTCAGAAGGCTTTGGGTATATAGGTGCTTCTGAGTACAGTATACCATCCCCAGATAGATGGCCAGTCCGAGCGCATGATTTAGGTTATTAAGAATATGGTCTAAGCATGCATTCTGGATTTGTAGGTTCTTGGGAGAAGTATATACCTCTTGTGGAGTTTTCCTACAATAACAGTTTTCATGTGACTATTCAGATGACACCTTATAAGGCTTTGTATGGTAGGTCATGCGAATCACCTTTATGCTAGCTGGAGGCAGGAGAGGTGGCTTTTCTGGGACCTCGTCTTGTTTAGGAGACCTTAGAGCATATAGAGTTGATTCAGAAGATGATGGCTACGACATAGTCTCGACGGAAGTCTTATGCTAATCAGCAGAGACGACTCTGGAGTTCGAGGTCAGGGATCAGGTTTTCTTGCATATCGCACTGAGGTAGGGACACAAGAGGATTCAGAGACAGGGTAAGATTTCACCACAGTACATTAGACCGTTTGAGGTGTTGGAGAGATTTCGGCCAGCTGCCTATCTGTTTCAGTTACCTCAGAGGTACTGGGCTATGCACGATGTCTTCCACATTTCTCATCTCCGATGTTACTTTTCAAACCCGTCTCATGTTTTTCAACCTAAGGAGGTTGAGCTCGAAGCGGATGCATCGTTTGAGGAGTATCCTATCCGGATTTTCGATTGTAGTACTAAGGTTCTATGTGGCCAGTCTGTTCCTTTGGTATGAGTGCTATGGTAGCACGGGCAAGTACAGGACGAGACTTGGGAGAGGGAGACCGATGTATGATCATAGTGGCCGGAGCTGTTTGGGGTTTTTTCTTCCACGCCTCTCTAGGGAAATTCGAGGATGAATTTCTATAAGGGGGGAAGTTTTTAAGAACCTGGACCTCCGTTTCATGTATGTTTTTCCTTTTTCTGGAGTTTTTGAGAAAAGATGAGTTTCTAGAAATTTTTGAAGTACACACCGTGTACTTCGATGCCAGACAAGGCCCTGTACTGGACATGTCCAGGACACACACACAGTCATGTGGGGTGATGTGGAGGCCGCTTAAATCGGAGTATGGAAAAACCTAGTACACACCGTGTACTCCAAAAGTACACACCGTGTACTTTCTTTTATTTTCATTAAACGGACTGGGGTCGCATCTAATCGCTAGAACATGCTTCTTCTCCAGCTTCTTCGACCGAGAGTGTCCCGTACTACTATGAATCTCCTCTGAGCCCCCAAACCTCCGTTCTTTCTCTGAATCAACCATCGTCAATTTTGTTGGAACCGCAGCGATAAGCTCTTCCTATATCTGGAGAACCGTTTTCCAATTCCTCCTCTTTTGTGTGTTATTGTGGGTTGATAATTTTTTGAATTTTTGTAGATCTACGATGTTATAAGGATATTCATGACTCGTGGTTCAAGTATATTAATCTCCTAGCATCAAGGTAGGTGGTTTGTGCCTTTCCGTTTTAAGTCTTTGAGTTTTGTGTGCAATTTCCACCAATACCCTTGAACGGGGTATTGCATGTTTACTGTTTTTTCCCTGTAGTTTTCCTACCTTTCTTGTATGCTTGTGTAGAGGTAATTTGCTTATGTATGAGGATAATTTCTATGCTTGGATGTTTTTCCCATGCCTTGTTCTATTTACGACCTTTTGGTCTTGTTCAGCCATTGGCCGTTATACCTGTTTTTCGTGCCTTGTGACCATAAGATGGAGTGTTGTTCCCTGACATACTTGTTATGCTGTAGACTAGTTATCCAAGTAGATCTGTAGGTTTACTTTGGCCTTATATCATTATTATGCACTGACTCGCATGAGGCCGTGAAAACCTGGTGCTATCGACTATAAGGGGATAGACTGAGTGAGATTCCTTATAGAGTCTTGGATACTAGTGACTACAGGAGGATGGACCGAGTGAGCTTCCTCAGAGAGTCTTGAGCTTTATAGACCATAGGGGATAGACCAATTGAGCTTCCCAGAGAGTCTTAGATATTATAGACCAAAGGAGGATAGACCGAGTGAGATTCCTCAGAGAGTCTTGAGCTTTATAGACTATACGGGGGTAGACCAAGTGAGCTTCCTCTGAGAGTCTTTGTTTTATTTAAATTTCCTAAAACCATTCCAGGATATAGGAGGAATTGACTGAGTAAGCTTCCTCAGAGAGTATGTGATCAACCTGAGGCTATAAGAGGAATCGACCGAGTGAGCTTCCTCAGAGAGTATCTAGACCCTGGGGCTATAAAATGAATTGACAACGTGATCGTCCTCAGAGAGTCCCTGACTACCTTAGAATATAAGGGGAATTGACTGAGCGTTATTCCTCAGAGAGTATTATAATTTTGTATGACCAAACTAGAGGGGTTAGGCTGAATATACTGCCCAGAGGGTTGTTGGTACTTCTTGGATAGGACCAGAGGGGTTAGCTGTGAGTACTTACCAGAGGGATTCCTGTTTGTGGTTAATTGTTTTCTTCTGTTCTGCTTGTTGATCTGTGGATTTTTTACTGTTGTGTATCATCCTATTTACTGTTTATTGTTTACTACTATACCATTACCTGCCATATTATCACTAACTGTTAGGCACAAATCTTCGGGTGGTTTCCTACTGGGATTTAGTCTCACAACCTATTTGGGTCATGCTTTTGGGCCCAAAAAAACTATATTGTTACAGGTATAGACAAGGGAAAGTGCCCTTCGACTTCAGGTACTTGATTGCATTGGATCAGGAGAGTATGGGACCAAGCCGAGGCTTGCGATGCTGAGGAGTTGCTTATCTGCTTTTCTTTTGTACTTTGGTTTAGTATTGTATTCAACATTATGACTTGTTTGGCTTCTTTCTTAGACATATTTATCATGCATAATTTCATATATATATGTGTGTGCTCCAGTTGTTTATTGTTTTAGTCTTCTGCTGTTTACTGTTGTTGGTTATTTACTGCTTCCAATATTGTATATTTTGTTTACTTCTGCTGTGTACTCTGCCAATGAGGGAATAGTTTCCCCATTAACACACCCAAGACCCTTTCTGCTAGTCGGCAACCTCTGGCATTTGGGGAAATTCACTTGAGTCCATGTGACCAACCGGGGACGGGGCGCCTCTAGGTGGCTCCCAGAACCGGGATGTTACAGGACCGGACCCGAACCCACTTACGACCTAGTTTCGATTAAAGGGATATATCTTCTAAACCAAACGTCTGTTTGGAGAACCATCTACGGTTCTAGAACCCTTATGATGAGGAGGTCCTTTTGAGATATGCCACTTCAGTTTTGTAGAAAATTGGAGAACGATATGGTTGGATCGAACTCAAATCCAACCAGGCCCTCGACACTAAAATGCCTATAACTTACAGACCAGACATCCGATTGACATACCGTCTATTGTGTTAGAACCCTTATGACATGGCGGTTCATCGGGTTAATTCTTAGTGGGAATTCATGGTGGTTGAGGTAGGACCAATATCTTGAGGAGTGGTTTCTCAGAAACTCAAGTGCACCAGGTGCGGGAATCTTGTGGTTGGGTGTCAAGTGACATACGACCCTGTGTAGATCAGTAGTAGCGCGACCCGACGAGGACCAACCATAGAAAGTTCCATCGTGGATCAGTGACTTACGACCCCGTGTGGATCGGGGACTTACGACCCTGTGTGGATCGGTGACTTAAGACCCTTTGTGGATCGAAAACTTATGACCCTATGTAGATCAACGACTTACGACCCTGTGTGGATCGACGACTTACGACCCTGTGTGGATCAATAGTAGTGTGTCCCGAATAGGACCAGCCTTAGAGCGACCCATCGTGGATCAGTGACTTACGACCCTGTGTAGATCGGTGACAGAGCGACTTCTTCATGGTTCAGTAGTGGAACTTCTAAATGGAATAATATGAATCAACTTTACAACTAATCATAATTATTCCTATTCTTTAAGTTATATACCTGGTTTTAGCTGAATTGTAATTGTGTTTTGTGATTGGGATCATGCTTTGTGGTTTTTTTTGTGAAATTCTGGGAGACCTTTTGGGGTCTCAGGTTCCCTATTGGGTATTGTAATACTCACGCCTGCACGGGCTTCGCCCGCACCTTGTTGTGTCTTGTGCAGACGACAGACAAATTTGACCAAGGTTAGGGAGTCAGGACCAGATGGAGCACGGAGGTGTCTAGTTGATGTGGAGAGCTGTATAGATGAGTTGTACCTATCCTTCAGGTAGGATCCATGGCAGATGGACTCAAGAGATTTTTTTTTCTTT
Organism: Viscum album; assembly: GCA_963277665.1. NCBI lineage: Eukaryota > Viridiplantae > Streptophyta > Magnoliopsida > Santalales > Viscaceae > Viscum > Viscum album. The sequence goes on along the minus strand of OY728165.1, from coordinate 321,699,085 downwards.
TTGTTGTATCTCTTTAGTTGGGATTTTATACTGGCCCCTTTACTTTCATATTACACTTTTACTTCAGCAATTTTATTATGTGGTTTACTTTAGTTGTGTACCTAGTTTTTGTGTGTATAGGTTAAAAAGGTAATGTCTTCCCATTTTAGGGATATGCCTTTTCGGTGCTAGTTTCCAACCCCTGGCCTATGGAAGGTGGGCTTGGGGTAGTCACGACACGGTCCCCGGGGGATGGGTTGTGACATACACACTCCCTCACTATTACAAGGAGAAAACTCTTGTAATATCTCTCTTGAATATATGGGGAAACAACCTAACAAATACCACACTCAAATATGGATCATGGGTGATGAGATGGAGAAGTTTCAAGTGATACTAAAGCTGATGGGAGAGAGCCCTTTATATATTATTTCTCTCCCCTTACCTTCCTTTCTCCCGCTGGATGAATTTGGTGGGGTTTGGCCACCCACCACCTACCACCACCAGCCCCCATTTGACAAAGGAGGGGGGAGGCCACCGTCCTAAAAATGGACATACGCCAACAAAAATGACTACAAAAAATCATAAATTCAATTAATCAAAAACAAGATATTCAAAAACGAAGCATACAAAAAATATAAAAAATTTATAATTTTTTTGATTATATGATGAAGTAAGATCGAATGTGCACCCCCTAACATGATATTCCTACAATAATTTCTAAAAGTTACAGTCTTTTACAAAGATCCCCTTTCTGCGGGTCCTCGGTTTCACGATTCGGGTCTGCAAGGTGCTGGTTTTTTACAAGTGGCCCGTGTCTTCCATGATCCATGAGGTGCTGAACTTCCACGAGTACCACTTCCACGAGCCGTTCGTGATCCGTCCTTCACAGTTATATTTTTTTCTTCTTATGTTTTTTTTTATTCAATTCATAATTTTATATTATTTTTTTAGACTTTGTTTGGAATGTTATAAATACCTTTATGGTAGTTTAATTATATTAAAATTATGTAATAATTTTTTGAATTGTTTTTTAAAATAATTTTTTAGTTATGTTTTTTTAATTTGATTAATTATAACTAATTGGGGGGTTTTTAATTTTTTAAATTGTTTTCTAAACTGTGTAATAATTGTTTTGTGGTGGATTTATCTTGTCTCAGTTAATAATTTGTCATGTTAGAGTTATTTTTTGAATATCTATGTAATAATTTTTTTGTGGTAGTGTTATTATATATAAAAAATTATACATAATTATTCAAATAAAAATAAGATAATAGTAAGTCAAAATTTTAATTTTTCTAAATTAATTGTTTTAGAATTAAAATAATTTAATTTAATAAAAATATTACTGTGAACAATTAAATGATTTTCCCCCTTCTTCAGAGGGATCAATGTAAAATCCACCTCTTTAAACTCTTGTAGCCCTATTTTATTTTGAAAATAAAAGAGTATTGTCCGTCTAGGTATGGTCTCATCTTTCTATTATATCAGTAGTATATTAATTACAAAATTACTAATTACTTTACTTCATATGTGTGTATATATAAGACCTACCTTTTAAGTAAATTAATTAATAATTATTTAATTAATATATTATTGTAGTGCAATATATATATATATATATATGGATCTAATCAACTTTGGATTGGGTTCCATGCACACTCTTCTATTTGCACCTTGGGAAGGGTATATCAAGGCACAAAGTGAGATCTCAATGCCTTAGATCCATGGAATGTTCCACTGTGCACTATCAATTACTCTATTCAATAAAATATAAGTTAATGAATTAATGGTTTAATTTAGGCAAATTAAATGTTTTTTAATTAAAATAGTTTAATTTAATTAAAATATTACCATAAATAATAAATTTTGATATTTCATAATAAATTATTTAAAAAATTAAAAGTAAACTGAAAAGGGAATTGAAATGAAATAATAATTATTAATTTTATTATTTATAAGGACACTTCACTTGTTAAATATGTCATTTTATAACAAAATGTATATATATTATTGCAATTTATAAAATAAATAAGTAAATTAATTGGTAATTTTGTAATTAATATATTAATTATATATTATTCTATAAAATATATTATTTGTTAATTAATTAGTAATTTTTTAATTAATATATTATTGTATTCTGAAAAATATATTTTAATTAGTAATTTTGTTATATATAATTAAATTTTAGTTTTTAATTGTTTTCTATGACACATGATGCAAAATAAATCATGTCAAATGAGCATCAATGACTTCAATCAACTTAGAACCAGATAGGGTTTCAATAAATCGAGCAAAAGAAGCAAAAAAAAGACACGCACTCAACACACGCTACTCTATTTATTCCTTGTCAATAACGTGGTGTAACAACCCCAACTCTAGTAACCTAGAACTTCTGTCTACTTATTACATTGATATAGATACAAGGGATCTAATCCCAAAGGACCGATCGGTTTAGTAGTCTTGGTGAACCAGATACATACATGATTCCCATTTTACATTGGAAATAAAAAATAAAACATTACAAAAGAAAATGTTCAGAGTCCTTGAAACTCATTCAAAAATTTCTTCTTCGTATTCTGGGGAAAAGAAAAAAAATAAGGGTGAGCTCAAATGCACAATAAGCATTGATTAAAATGAAAGAAAATATGAGTAAATAAGGCATAATTAGTATAAAAAGGTAAATAACCGAAAACACATCTCATTTAATCAATAAATTAAGCACAAAATATTGGTTTCAGACATAGCGAAAGTGTGCAGTGGTGTGTGATATATTAAAATTTATTTTAATATTTCTATGTCTAAAACCAAAAAATGAGGATCTTTCACATCAAATTTATTATTAATTTATTTAATGTTGGAAAAAACAATTATCTTGCCTTAGGAACCTTTCTTTGTTGACGATGTTGATCATCCAAAAAGGAACCTTTCAGATTGCTGTCATTGTGCTGTGAGGATCCATGGATATAATCCCTATAATGGTGATCCACACATGCTCATTTGATCTCCAAGAAACACCAATCGATCTTCAGGTGCTAGCGTGGTGAATCGATTGTCTTTCATTGTTTGTGTCGATCATTCATCTTTCGGTCTTGAAAGAATTTATCCCACATTTTTCATTCTTAAGAGGGAGAGAGGAGGAGAGAAGCTGAGAGAGAATTATCTATGTATAAAAATTATTTATTCTCAATTGCACCAATTGATTTCCCTATAAAATAGACATAACCATTTATTTATAGAGCAAAGGTTTAGGTTAAAATAATTATTTAATTGCATGTCAACCCTTAAATAATATTATAACCTTTAATAAACCTCATGCAACATAATAATAATAATATTTTTATTTTTTGATGCACGCCAACTTGTGTAATAACAAATATTATTTAACTTGCTTATTAATTAATATTTATTACCAGACACGGTCTTGATCCAGTTGAACTCCTCTTTCATTTTTTGAACACCCAAATAAATATTTAATTTAAAATTTTCATTAGTCAATAAATATTTGAGATCAATAAAACATGAATAAAATTATCCCTTGATCTTAAAAATAATATTTATTCAATCAATTAAATTCAAATTGAATCTAATCAAGGTCATCAGAAACACTTATTGTGTGACTCTCTAGGATCATTTCTTATTGGAATTAAGTGAGCTTGCCTAAAGTTCAAGATTACTATCTAGAAATGAGTCAAGACACCCATGAGGTAGAACTTAATGTCACAACGATGTCCACCACATACTAATTGTCATTGTATAATATAATCCCTTTGTCATAATATCTCATCGATCAGGTTGCACACCTGTGTCACCAACCTATTTTCTCGATTCGTCTTTTTTTTACTATCTGAAATAATTTTTTTTGCACCATGACCATGGAATTTAGGGCTAAAGTTCTATTCCAATAAAATTAACGAGATATCAGCTTCCATAAATCTAGAAGGTACAAATCCTTCATCAACTTATCCATTAATGACATGTCAATCATGATGCACCCAACATACCCTACCTCACCGTGAACATATATTGTCATGATTTTCGTTAGCAAATCCAAGTGCACGAGTCATGATATGTATTAATGATAATATTAAATTCTAAGGAACATTAAAAACACTCACAAATAAGAATATTCAATGACACCAAAAAATGTAGAATTCTTATTGACTGGTCTATTCTCATAATCTTCTGTCTTGGAGATTACCAAGTGCGAAATTAATGAGAAAAATCCTCATCCACTTATGAGTACTCAAACATGACAGTCTATGTACCATGTGTCCCATTATAGTACATTATTCAACCATAGAACATTATTTAATAATATATCATATCATTTTAATGTTCTCATCATAGTGGGGAACTGCTATGACCTTATTAATATGACATATACTCAAAGAAATTATTACATTAGAGTCAGGCAGAATAATGAACAATATGAAAAAATAAGTTTTATTAATATTCAAAACATTGAATATACATATGATCAAAGTAAAAATAGTTGGTCCTAGGACACCAACTCTAATAAACTCCCACTAAGACTAGAACCAACTACCTATGACTTTCAGTCCACTAGACCTCAAATGATAATCATGTTTCTGTCGATTCAAAACTTTAGTCAAGGGGTCTTCCATGTTTTATTGCATGGAAATAATACTCAATAAAATTTCACCTATTTGAGAAAAATACCTCAAGATATGATACTTCCAAAGTATGAGCTTTGTCTGATGATGTGACCTTGAATCTTTCTCAAGAGCCACCGCTACAGTATTATCATAGTTGAGTGTGATAGGATCTTTACTTCTAAGTACCACATCAATCTCTTTGATGAATTTTTGCATCCATATTGTATCTTTAGAAACCTAAAAATCCATAATATACTTATACTCTACTATGGAATTTGCAACCAAAACCTTCTTTGAGAACTTTCAGCTTGCAACACCCCCATTCATAGTAAAAATGTATCCCATTTATGACTTTATGTCATCTTGATCAGTTTGGAAACTATCATCTACATATTTTTTGATGACTAGTTCTTCATCTCCTCTATAAAGTAGGAACAAATCCTTAGTACGCCTTAGATACTTAAGGATTGTCTTGAATTCCATCCAATGGAGATCACCTAGGTCAACTTGATATCTTCCCATCACACTTAATCTATAGGAATCATCTATCCAAGTATACATAATAACATACATGACTGAACCAATTACTGATGTGTGTGAAATTCTTTTCATTCTATTTCTTTCCTCATGTGTTTGAGAACACATTTTCCTAGAAATATGAAATCCCTATGAGGCTGGAAACAATCCCCTATTAGATTGTTCCATACTGAATCTCTTCAGTATCTTGTCAATGTTTGTACTTTGACTTAGGTTGAGAAACCTCTTGGATTTATCATGATGTATCTTGATCCCATGAATATATGTTTCCCTTACCAAGTCCTTCATAGAAATGAATTAATTCAAACATACCTTAACAGATTGTAAGACTGATATTTCATTTCCATTAGGTAATATGTCATCAATATATACTATTAAGAAAACAAAGGAACTCCCACTAAACCATTTTTAGACATAAGGCTCACACTAATTCTTTATGAAACCAAATTACATTATAGATTCATCAAAATGAATGTTCCATGACTTAGATGATTTCTTTAATCCATAAATGTATTTTTTCAATTTTCAAATCTTGTTGGCATCCTTTAGAGTCACAAACCCTTCAGGTTGTGCCATATAGACATCTTCTTGAAGGTTCCCATTAAGGAAGGATATTTTGACATCCATTTCCAAATCTCATAATCATGGTAATCCGTGATAGAAAGTAGAATTCCGATGGACTTCATAATTGAAATCGGTGAAAAGTTTTCATTGTAGTCAATGCCTTGAAACTATTTAAAATCATTTGAAACAAGTCGTGCCTTATAGGTACTGAATTATACTTCAATGTTCAGTTTCTTAGGGAATAACCATTTTCAACCAATGAGATTTACGTCCATTAGAGGATCTTCCAAAATAAAAACTTGGTTTTGGTATATGGAATCCATTTCAGAGTTCATGGATTCTTTCCACTTGGAAACATTTGTTACAAAAACTGCTTCCTTGTAGGTTATAGGATCATTATTATAAGCTAATAATGATGCCTCATCATCAGTGACTAGAATACCATACCATTATGGTTCTCTAACCTCTCTCTTAATTCAATATAGTAATTTTGTCTCTAGAATAGTTTCTTTTTTCCACGGGGCTGTGTGGAATCTGTTCCTGTGAAAACTCTTGTATACCTTGAGCCTCAACTTAATCAGATTTTGTCTCACTCCCACTATCTCTTTTAGAGATGTGCTCCCTCTCAAAGAATATGGTGTGTCCTACCACTATTACCTTTTTATATGAGGGATCATATAGTTAATATCCACTTGTTTCTTTGGGGTATCCTATAAAGGTACACTTTTTTACTTAGGGTGTAGGTTTGTTACCTGATGAGGCCTTAATAATTGCTTCACAACCCCACAAATATAAATATGAAAACACGAGTTTCTTTCCATTAAATAAATGGTATGGTATATTGTCTTCCACTTTATATGGAACTTGGTTTAATATTTGCACTACTGTTTATAATGCGTATCCCCAAAAGGATAGTGGAATACTGACATGACTCATCATTGATATCACCATTTCCAAAAAGGCGCAGTTCCTCCTTTTACTTACATTATTCCGCTGATGTGTATATGGAGGATTGAGTTGTGATAGGATCCCAAACTACCATGAATAATCAATGAAGTATTGATTAAGATATTATTCACCATAGTCTAATCAGAGTTTCTTAATATTCTTACTAAGATGGTTCTAAACTTCATTATTGTATTCCTTGAATTTATCAAAAGAATCTGACTTATATCTCATTAAGTATACATATCTATATCTACTAAAATCATCAGTAAAAGTTATGAAGTATGAGTACCCACCCCTTACCTCAATAGGACACACATCTATATGAACTAATTCAAGAAGCTATTTAGCCCTTTCACCTCTTCCACTAAATGGAGATTTGTTCATTTTACCTTGTAAACACACATGACATAGACTGAGTGTTTTAGTTCAAAAGAATTTAAATATCCATACTAGTATAATTTATTCAAGTTCTTATTATTTACATGGCATATCCAGTGATGCCATAATTGGGTGTTGTATGAGTCATGTGTAGTTATTTCATTATTAATTTCCATTACTTGGTTTGTGTAATCCAACACCTAAATACTGTTATTTAAATGCATCTTACCATAAAAAATGTTAAATTTATAAAATAAACAAAATTTATTTATAAATTTGAAAATAAATCTATCCATATCAAGTATGGATACAGATATAATGTTTTTGGTAACCGAAAAAAATTAAATAACTCTTTAAAACCAAGATCATTCCAGTTGGTAATGCGAGGTGGTATCCCCTATAGCTACCACAACAATTTTATCTCTATTGGATGCTCATAGATCTACTTACCCTCAGTCAATATTTCTGAATCTACTTGGTTATTATATTTTAATATATATGTGATCACCACAAGCATATTCAATTTGTAAAAATAGATAAATTGCACTCGATAATAAATGCACCAGAAGCTTCCCCTTGCTTATTTTTCTGAGTGTAGTTTTTCTTCTAGTGTCCCTTATTTCCACATGAAAATTCAATAGAATTATATCCCCTTGTATTCCCCTTGATATTCCTCTTCTTGGAAGGGTGTGAAGAAGATTTGGGCTTAAATCTTTTCACTTTACCTTTCTATTTGTTCACCATAAGGACAAAAGGTTTTTCATGTTTTTTTATCATTATCTACTTAGAGAAGAAGAGCGAGAAGATATGAAAAATAAATCTCAATGTTATTAATATTAAAATTCATAAAAAAACTGAAGAATCTCTAAGGCACTGATATAGAATGAAATAGGTGCCCAGTTCTTTAGGGATTTTAAACCCTAGAACCTCTAGGTGCTCAACGTATCCAATGAGATTGACTACTCGAGGCCCAGTTGGGGCACCCTCTCCAAGATATCTCTAAAAAAGAGACTTTTATATCTTAAAATATTCATATAATGATCTCTCCTAGTAAATATCATAGAGGTGATCATGCATACTAAACACATATATATTTTTGTGAGACTTCATGAGTTCACTAGATATAGATGAAAACATTAAACATTGAATTTCAACCACACCACTCAAATGTTTTTCATATACTAGGAACTCTTCATCATTCACCTCCTTAGTAGGTAGATCGAGAATTTAGGATTCTAGCTTGTGAAATTTCTATTCATGGTATAGCATAACCCAAAGGCGTCAAAACCACTCCAGGAATCTACTGCCAGTTAGAAGGTTGTCTTTATCCAATAATGATCATAGGGATAGTTTGGATGATAAGCTTTCCATTTTATTCTACAATTAAAAGAGAATATTATTAATACCTTTCTTGATTACAAATTATGTGATGAATAATAAATTAATTGATTGTATTAAATCTCCCACTATTTTTATCAACTCCCAATAGCCATAACCATTAAATTTGGAATGTCTAGTTGTTAGGAAATTTTAGTGGAAATGATCCATATTCCCCTTCACATAACCCCCAAAGGGTTGGTCAAGCTACTTGAAGGTATTTAGGTAGATAGATATTTTCTAACTTTGGGATTGTAGCTCCTTGATCATTTGAGTGGACTCTTATATCCTGAAATATTGGCTTGAATTTCCTCAACACCTTTCTCTAAGTTACATCAAGTATAGATAGGGATACTTATTTTGATGCAAGATGGTTAATTAAACCCATAACCTTCATAAGAAATTTGCATTAAAAGTAAATTTCCCAATAAGGGTTGGTCAGAAACATAGTTCTAAGTCTTTCATTCCTAATCAAGTAATGGAATTTGAAGTATGACTTAATATTTAATTAAGGGGTTATAATTTATTATACATAAATTTTATCTTGTTTAATCCTTTACATGAATTATTAATATTAAGTGGATATTACTTAATTAATTAACCATATTGGATAAAACATTTACGTATAAAACATTTATTTAATTTCTTTCTTTTCACATTAATTTAATTATTTATGTGATCATGGCCTTACATCCAAAAAAAATTGCATAGATAGAAATTAATAAATAATTAAATGAACCATTCATAATCTTATAAAATGGTTGATTTAATGAGTGGACATAAAATCAACTTTTACCTAGGGAAAATAACTCCTATTTCTAGTAATGGAATGAGTTACAACATTCCACCTGTCTACCTGTGTATCTTTGAGGTTGGTATTATTATGGTTTCATCTTGAACTGCCACCACTCACCTTAGGTAACTCAATTAATTATAAGTATTTATAACTCACATGTAGGTGAGGTGAACCAAAAGATTAGTTAAGATGGAATTACATAAATATCCTTGGATATGTAGGTCCTACATAATAATGGAGGGAGGGATGACTCACATGCCATCATATTTAATTAAATAATAAACAATTGAAAACCCATGTAATTAAATTAAATAAATACCGACATATACATAGGTCCCAGTATAACTCATTAATGGTCATAAATACAACATTCATATAAAATTAAATGTCTAACATTGATTTCTTTATCCATTCTATATTATTAAGATAAATAAGATTGCATTAATTAATTAAGTAATTAATTAATTCCCTTTCATCTTAATGAGAATCTTAATCCTCTTGGAGATAACCGTCATAAAAAAATTAATGGAAAATAAATAGAGAAACCAATAGTGATAGATGTATTATAATAAATTAATTGAGCATTTAATTTTTTTAGAACCCTTATTAAATTGTAAAACACATAAAGTGATAATAAAAATAATAAGGTTTTAATGATTTAGTTTTTAAATCTAATGTAATTTAATTCTTCTAGTAATTGGGAGATGACATGACATGTACTATCTATCTACACATTATGTACCTTAGTTTCTGTGTATCCAGGTCACACACCCGGGGCTTCAGTATGTTGACTCAACCGAACAACACAATGCATACATGATAACTACATTCCATGTATCTGTTTTCTGTGTTCTTGACATAATCACTTGGCTATTCATCGTGTTTCTCAGATGATTACACAATGTGTATAGGCTAGTTACATGTCATGTGATATAAATGACGCATGCCCGTGTAACCCACTGAAATACTCAGTGTGTTCTCGGGTAAGAGACTACATGACATGTGTGCTTCAGCTACATGTTGTGTATCTCTAATTCCATTTGTCCAGATAACTCAGTTTTTATCTTAGATGTGGAAATTTATGAACTACACATCTTGTACACCACATACATGTTGTTTATATAAAAAATTCTCCAGGTTGTCGGTCTCATGCAGCTTGACTGTGTATAATGACCACATAGATTACACAATTTACGCCGCTAAGCCGTGTAGACTGCACGATGTGTATTTTGATACACAGTATAATCCTAAAACCATGTTCCAGGTTGGCCAGTCATCACATGGCATGTACCATGTGTAATAACTGTGTGGCATTCCATGTATCATGAAACATGGCCAGGTATAACGTTCTAGGATACACAACATGTACATCTGAGTACACGCCATGTAAATTTGTCTTACCAAACAAAATTTTCAATTCCTGATGGAATCTCTGGTAATTATTCATATATTATTATAACTTTAATAAAATTAAACACTAAAAAACATTATTAATAAGTTTATAACATGTTAATTAAAATTGGATTAAAGAAAAAATAACATGAAATTAAAATTCAACCATGATTTCATATAGATCAACAATGAAATAAATAATTATAAATTTAAACATGACCCTACTCTGATACCACTTGTTAGTTTCAAGCATAGTGGATTCATTCAGTGGCGGGTGATATATTGGTTTTTTAAATATCTTTATACCTGAAACCAAGAGAGAGGATATTGCATATCAAATTTATAAATAATTTATTTAATGTCAGAAGAAATGATTAACTTATATAAGGAAAATTTCTTCCTTGATTATTTTTATCATTCAAAAAGAACCCTTTTAGATTGACTTTGTTGTGCTATGAGGATCCAAGGATATAATTCCTCTATCATTGATTCACACATGCTTCTTTGATATCTAATAAATGCTAATAAATATATGACTGTTAGCATGGTGAATCAATTATCTTATGTTGTTTGTGTTGATTGCTTATCCTTCAGTCTTAAAGGAATCCCTCTTATGTTTCTTATTATCAAGAGTGAGAAAGAAGGATGAGAGGAGTCGAGACAGAATTATTTGTGCATAAAAATTATCTATTCTCAATTACACTAATTGATTTCCCTACACAATAGACATAACCATCTATTTATAGAGCTAGGTTTTAAGATAAAATAATCATTTAATTTCATTTTAGAACTTAAACAATATTATAACATTTAATAAACCTAATTCCATATAATAATAATAATAATATTTTGTGGTATGCATTAACTTGCATAATAAAAAATATCATTTAACTGGACTGTTAATTAATATTTGTCACTGGACATAGTCTTGGTCCGTTCGAACTCCTCTATCGTTTATTAAACACCCAAATAAATATTTAATTTTAATATTTCATTCATCAATAAATATTTTGGATCATTAAAACGTGAATAAAATTATCCCTCGGTCTTGATAATAATATTTATTCAATTAATTAAATTCAAATATAATTTAATTGATATCATTGGTAACACTTAGTGTGTGACCCTCTTGAATCATTTATCATTGGAATTATGTGAGCTTACCTAAATTCCAATATTACTATCTAGAAACAGCTCAAGGAACCCAAGAGAAATAACTTAATATCACAATGATGACAACCATATATGATTGATCACTATGTAAGATAACCCCTTTGTCACAATATCTCAATAATAAGATTTCAAACCTACGTCACCAACCTATTTGCTTGATATATCTTTCTTTGACTATATAAAATAAACATGTCATTACATAGTGGTCATCAAATCTAGGGTAATGGTTCTTTTCCAATCAAAGGGACGAGATATCAACTTCCATAAACATAGAAGGGACAAATATTTACTTGACTTATCCATTAATAAAATGTCAATCATGATGCACCCAAAATACCCTACCAAGCTGCAAACATATGTCATCATGGTATTCATTAGAAAATCTAAGTGCATGAGTCATGTAATGCATTAATGATAATCTTAAAGTTTAAGGACCATAACACATGTTCACATATAAGAATATCCAATGACACCAAAACATGCAGAATTTCTACTGGCGGGTATGTTCTCATAATCTTCTATCTTAAAGATAACCAAGTGAAAAAATCATGAGAATAAGCCTCGTCTTCTTACGAGTAGTCACACCTGACACTCTATGTACTATGTTTCCCATCATAGTACATTATCCAAACACATAAAATTATTTAAGAAAACCATCATAGAACTTCAAGGTTCTCATCATAGTGGGGAACTGTTATGACCTTATCAATGCATCATATACTCTAGAACATTATTAAATTAGTGTCATGAAGAATAATAAACAATATGTAATAATATCTTTTATTAATATTCAATACATAGAATATATATGTGATCAAAGTACAAATAGTTGGTTATAGGAAACCAACTCTAACAATAAATGCATCAATGAATAATATCAATACAATAATATAATGGATAATAATAAATTAATTCTCAATAAAGTAAATGCCTAATTTTGTATATCAGGATCTCAAACATCATGACATCTCTACCATAAAATCCTTGTGACAAGATAGTTTAAACTATAGGTAGACATACACCAAAAACCCATTTAATAATTTTATCCAATTGATTTGTCTCATGAGACCCATCGATGCATTGAGGGGCTATATAATTCCAGGTTCCACCCATAACTTCATGTACAATTCATTACTCATATATTTAATGATAAATTTAATTCAAAAAAATGTATTATCAATAAATTACCATATTGAATAAAGAATATGAAATATCAATATTTCTCCCATCAACCAAATAACTTTCAAAGAAAAATTTTAGAAATGGTATACAGTTTAAGAAATAATAATATCCATGATACAAGGAGCATGGATACTTAGAATAAATGTGACTTCCAATGAAAAATTATCATAAGAAGGTGAATGTTTCAAGAGAAATTTAATGACAAAAAAATTAATAGGAGATAAAAGATGACCATTGATTCTTCATAAATATATGAATTGTAAAAAAATAATGTCCTTCAGAGAAATATAGAAAATATGAATTAAATAAGATTTCATTAAATAGTTTTATTTTTAAAAATATAGAAAATTTTTAGAAGAATCTAAAGGGTGTACATAGTTATGGTGGCGGGAATGTATGTTAACATCGTATATGTTAAAAATAAAACATCCCATTTAACATTTTGTAAAATAATTCCAAAAAATAACCTTTTATAAAACATTATAAAGATTCCATTTATACATTTTAAAAATTCAGGGATATCTTAAAATTTCCTTTTACTAAATAAAAACAAATTTTGTAAATCAACTTTTTTAAACATATGGACATGGGAGAAAAATGTACCCGTTCAAAATAAAAATACTATTATCTTATCTTTAAAATATTACATTACTTTATTAAAGTTTAAAATTAAGGAAAATTTGTAATAAAACATGGGAAATCCTTAAATATCCATAGTACAAGAAAATATATGGAGTTTATAAATGATATACTATAAGGTTCCTTCCATGAAAATAAGTGAAATCCCAAAAAAATAAGATTTTAAAATAAATTATTACCTCTTTGGTAAATTTCATATTGTAACCCCTTGAAAGAGTAAACTTGAAAAGAAACTTTAATAATAATTAATAAATACATATTAATGTTAAATACACAAAAGGGTAATTATATACACCACATAAAATTAAATAGTTGAATAATACCAAATATGTCTCAATAAAGTGGACCTTGAGATGAAATCCTTTACAAAGATCATATCATTAGAGTGAGAGTTAATCAATGAAGTGATTATGTTTAAAAAATTTAAATAAAAAAACAAGTTTAAATAAAAAAAAGTCATTTAATAGATAATCTTGGCATAACATAGTCAATGAATAAGTGATATAACCCAATGAAATGAGATTGTGTTAAGAAACCCCTTAAAAAGATCGTATCATTAAAGTGAGAATTAATCAATGAAGTGATTATGTGTACAAATGTAAATCCAAAAAAAAATGTTGAAATACAACATAATATAATCATATTTCATTCCACACATAATCTTGGCATAACATATTCAATAAATAAGTAATATAACCTAATGAAAATAAATCGAGATATGAAATCCATTACAAAGATCATATCATTGAAGTGAGAGTTAAATAGTGATGTGATAACTTGTAACAAATGTAAATCCAAACAAGATAATATTAAATACAATATGAAAAAAATAAAGTTAATTTCACACATAATACTAACATAATAGAATCAATAGATAAGTGATATAACCCAATGAAAGGAAACTGGATTAAGAAATCCATTACCCCACATTTCCCCTTAGTTGAACATTATTTAACCTTATGTATAATAGTTTTAAACTTGTTATTAATTTATAACAGAACCATATTATTATTCATAATATTATACATTATCTTCTTATAATATCTTATCACCTGTTCATCAAAAATATTTTATTATTATCATTGTTTTGGGTGTTATTTGTTTTATTTTCTCAAGCATGTTTTGTCGCGAAAGTTCTAGTACTTATACTTTGATTATGATTCCAAAATCTATAGAATGTTAATAATGATATAGATATAATATATATGAATTATATTTATCCTTATTATCTTCAATGTAAATTGGAAATGAAAAAATATCACATCACTTCATGGAGGTGGAAGTCCACAGGTACACACAAGTGACGTTATCATTTTCCAATGGATTAGAAGGTAAGAAGTTATATATGATATTATAAATACATAATCATATTTATTTCATAAATATCATATATATGCATTATTTACATATTTATATTCATTCAAGTGAAGTAGTGATAAAAAATGAATTACACCACTACGTAGAGATGGTAAGCTGTATGTATGCACGAGCGATGTTTTCACTTTTCATAAGATGGAAAAGAGACATAAAATGGTTGTGAAATAATAATAATAATATACCAATATATTTATGAAACTGGATTTATTATTTTATTATGGTTACAATATATTTAGAATAATTTTGAGGAGAAATAAATTTTAAAGAGTCAATAAATATGATTACCTCTTCTTCATAAGAGCTCCTTCAGATATTCTCTTAAGGGACCTAGGGTTGGTATTTTGGAAAGATCAGCACCTCCAGAACTTGGATAAGGATGTTTAGAAGAGTTTTTTAGTGTTTGGTCAATATAAGAGGCTCTAGGTGGTGTATATCAAATAGGATAGGTGTTTTATTTTTATAGTGAACAAAAGGACACTCATGGAATTAATAAAAATATTTAAATATAATAAATTCATTTTTATGTGAAAGTATCATAATGTGGACATAATTTTAAATATAAGATAGGATATAATTAAAATTAATTCAACCAATTTTTTTAAAATTTTAAGTGTTATTTTAAACCTTAACTTTTTGTTTAACCCCTTCATTAAACAATTTTAACCTTAATCGCAATAACGACTTTTTCAATCATAAAGGGTTATAATTTTACATATAAGGTCGGAATTTTTCATATGTGGAAAATTGATGATATTATATTGGTTTTCAGATCCTAATTTTCCTATTTCATGAAATTTATGATTTTTAATTAATTTAATAAAATATTATTTTTCATAAAAATATCAATAATGTCATTTTTGACACTATTTATTTAATATGACTTTAAAGACATTAAAAAAAATATGTATTTAGAGTCCATACTTTCAAAACATCTTTAATATGTCATATATATCTATAAATGTTTTGGTTCACTGTAAATTAGTAAACAAATATCACTTTTATAGTTTTGAAAATAATTTATTTTATTTTTCTATTAATCGAAGAAATATTGTGTCAATGTTGCGTAAGAATTTAAGCTAATTATTCCATCATTAAAAATTATAAATAAATTATAATGATAAAAATAAATTTATTATGTTCACAATAATATTTTATATTCATTCATAACATATTCTTATCCTTATGTGAATATATAAAACAAATTAGAAACAAGAGGGACATTTTAGAATTTTCTTTACAGAAAATAATAAAAATGTCACTTCCAAGGTCAAATGGAAGAAAAAATACATATATTAGAATTTGGGATGGATATGTCCTAATCTATCCCATCCAATAAAATAAATTTATCTGTTAGGGTCATTTTTATCCCTTATCGTATTATTTTCAAACTTAATTAGCCTATTAACCCTTATCGTGGTAATAATTATTTATTATGGTTACTATTCATAATGAAAAAAATAAAAGTGACATATTTAAAAAATTTGGACCTAATGATTCAAAATATATAATCTATTTTAAAATATTAAATTTCTATAAGTGGTAGAAAATAATTAAATATTAAAACGCAAAACACAATGAAAAACAATTTTTTAGAAAAACGTATTTTAAGTATAAAAATGTTTTTATACTAAATTAAAACATAAAATTGATTCCAATGAACATAATTGGATTATTAATAACATAATATAACTAATTTTACTTTAAAACCATTTTAAAACAAAATTTAACTTTATAAATGTTTGAAACAAAAATGGAATTTTCAATGAAAATCAGTAATTTTCACTATTTACTAGAAAATAAATCGTTTCAAAAAAATCTCAAAATTTTATCTTGTGTTAATTTTTATATGATTATTTAAAAAAATTATATTCATTTTATAAAATTAAATTTCTAAATTTGGTAGGAATTAATTATAATTTTCACACATAAAACACAAAATAAAACCAATTTTGAAGAAAATGTATTTTTAAACAATAAAATGATTTTACTGAAAATTAAGTACTTATTTATTATTAATTAATATATTATATAAAAAATTTATACATATTTTCATAATATGGTTAAACCTATTCATACCTTCCAATTCAACATCTAGGTTATAACAGTCATATTTAAATAAAAATATTTCACGGTTTTCTTATGTTAGGTGTTTTGTGTTGTATACACTATAAAAAATGATGTTGTTTTAAAATATAAAGTTGTTACATTATCCCCTTAAATTAATCATGTCCTCACAATTTGAAATTTTTCTCAGTAATCAAATATTTGAAATTTAAAAATTTCTTTTTGGAAACCCATATCGTAAAAAGGGTTAATAAAACTTCTTCTTAAAAAGAGAGAAAGGGAAATATGAAAGTCATATGGAATAACACAAAACTAGGTTTCCAAATAGGATAAAATTAGTGGGGAGTTAAAATATGGACATGGAGTATAAAAATAACATTCATGGACTAATAAAGAGAGATCAAGAACATGTCTGGGAGAAATTTAACGACAACAAAACCATAAATCTATGATGATTGAAAAGACCATCAATTCATTATAAATGATCGTAATTGGATAATATTTTTATTTAAAGATATTTTTCCTTGATTTGATGAATTAATTTACCATATAGACTAATAACATAATGAAATATACTCACTTGACAAGTAGAACTTCTTCTTTTAGTCAATTTTCACCACAACATCATCCTTTTTCCAAAAGATGATTAATTGTTCATGCCTAAAGCACTCAAATCAACATATAATAAATCAAATAATCCAAAAAAGGATAATAAGATATTCCTCATGTCATTAAATTTTAAAAAAACTGAAATTGTTACCATAAGTCAAGATAATATCCAAAATGTATAATCCTTAATATGAAGAAATAATACATTTTACTTCAAAATTTACACAATAACACCAATGATTTAACTTATATTATTCCACAAATAAATAACCCCACATACCAATTAACCTTAATAAACTCAACATTAAATAATGTTTTCACCCCAACGGTCATCTCATACCTTTTAACTCACATTCAAAAAATTTAATTTCATTATTCCCAAATAATCTTTCATGTTAAAGCACATTTTAAACCTAAAGGTTACATAAACTTTAACCCAGTGAAGCATCCCAAAAATATCATTAATCACCATGATAAATCACTATATAATATTATAATATAGTAAACTTCACAAAAATATCATTAATCAAATTTATATACTAACCTAAAAGGTAATCCTTACCTTGACCATAAATATTGATGAAAATATAACCTTTTTAATGAAACACTTATTAACCATAAATATTATCGATATCCCACTATCCAATAGAGAATAATTAACTTAACATAATGTCATATACTAACATAAAGGGTTATTAAACCTTAATAGAGTATTCTTCCTAAAACCTACACTACCACAAAACGGGGCAAGGCCAGTGCCACCCTTTATCAGCACTAACGAAAAAGCGCTGATAAAGGGTGGTACCATTATTAGTGCTAAAAAAGCACTGATAAAAGTACCCCTTTATCATCGCTTTTTTAGTGCTGATAAAGGTATGCCCTTTCACAGCGCTTTTTTCAGCGATGTTAAAGGGTACCCCTTTATCAACGCTTTTTTTAGTAGCGCTGATAAATGGGGGTCTTTATCAGCGCTTTTTTTAAAGCACTGATAAAAGGTCTACTTCAAAAAAAAATTCATTAAAAAAATATATTAATATTAAAATATATAGATATATTTATATTGATATAAATATAATATACATTTTTTAAATATAATTTTAAATATATTTTAGATAAGTATAAATATACAGTTACACTTAATATATAAGATATTTAGTGAAAATGGCTTATAAAAAAATTATAAAAATATTTTTAATTGATAATTTTCTAATTATTATGGAGTAATAGTCATTTAATAACAATTTGAAGACTAAAAAAATTAAAAATTAAAAAAAAAGATCCAAAATATGTTGAAAATGCAACTCGAACTTCAAACAGCCATAACTTTTGATCCGGGTGTCCATTTGAGCTCTACCACATATCAAATCAAAGCCTGCGACGATATATACACCCTTATGACCAAGGGGGACCCTAGTAAAGGTTTTTTAGAGGCCAAAGAAGACCCAAAAGGCCTCCAAAACTGAGTTTTTAGTCGGGATACCAAGATTTTTTAACATTTTTTGGATTTTCAGCCTCGTTTAAGGGTGTATTATTGGATTTTTTTGGTGGGGACTGAATTTATTCCAAGGTATTACATTCATATTGATATTATTTCTTTGAAATTTTATAGTTTTTTATAATGCACTTCTATTTATAATCAAATATATGACAATATATACATATTTTTTATATATTCAAACATAAAAATTTAATTATAAATACAAATAATAAAATATATTTACATAAAAAATATATTAGCTTTATCTAAATAATAAATAATATCCATTTTATTTAAAATACCAATATATAAATATTTATATACCTATATATTAATCGAACTGTATATATATTAATATAACTACATATATATATTGATACAACTATAAATATATATATTAATATCACTATAAATATATATATTAATATAACTATATATATATATATATTAATATAACCATATATTACTATATTAATAAATATAACTAAATATATATATAAATAAATAGATATATCATTAACTGGAGAACAAATCAATATGGAAGAGTGGTAAAGGATTTAGGCGTGTAAGGGGGAGGTCTCGAGATCAAATCTTGGTGGAGGTAAGGGCGCGCGCATGGGGGTGGATTTGGGGGGCTAGCGCTGATAAAGGGGGTGGGTGTACCGATGATATAGTGTAGAGGGGGGTGCATGCAGGCACTGGAGGGGCTGGAAAGCACTGTTAAAAGGGGTGCTCAAGTGCTATAAAAGCCCCCCCGATTGGCAGGATTTTTTTTAATTTTTTTAAATTTTTTTTAATTTTTTTACTTTTATCAGTGCTAAAAAAAGTGTTGATAAAAGAGGTCTTTATCAGAGATTTTTGGAGTGCTGATAAAGGGGACCCCCTTTATCTTCTCTATCTTTAATAGCGCTTTTCTAGCGCTATTAAAGGCCATTTTAGCGCTGATAAAAGGGGTATTTGTAGTAGTGCTAGTAAAAGTTTCAAATCACCTCAGAATATAAAAATGATTTTATCCTATAACATGCTTCCCAAAATCAAATTAATCTTTATTGTTCAATTTTTATATGTAAAATAAACTTCATAATAATTAGTAAATCATGTAGACTAGTGGTAGGCGTTGCACCCTAGCCGCCCTTCGTTTGTGGGATCAAACCTCCCGACCTTATCATATGTGACTGGTTGTTGCTCGACTTGTGTGTTGTCATTTTTCTAAAAATATATTAATATAATTCCTATAATTTTCCCAAAAATATTTTGAATATCCTAAAAAATAACATTAATCATCAAACCACTTTTTAACCACAAAGGCTTTCTATACGACTTATTTTTTCACAAAATAAAATAATCTTAATTGATTATATTTACCTTAAAATCAATGATCATATAAACCCTAAAGAATATAAATAAATTTAAACTTATATCCAAAAAATATAAAATATTTTTCCTCAAATAAGTTTCTCACTAAAACATATACTAATCCAAAGGGTTGTATCCCCATAAATTTCTCCCAAAATATCCTTAATCATGCTAAACTTCCATCACATAAAACCTCAGAAGGGGTATCTATGACATTAAACATATAATAAACCTTATACTTATTAACCCATGATGGTACCTAAATATATTAAACTATCCTAATTTAAATCATAAAAGTAGTGTCTTTAGGGAATTCCCTCAAAGTATGTCATAGGGTTATGTTACATTCATCCAGTGGCCCGAAGGCCTTCATTTTTTATTGATTTTTGATAATCCACCTTTCAAGGGGTGAGGTGGAACCCTTACAAGGCCCGTAGGCATAAGTATTAAATGGCCCGTAGGCCTTAGAAAAATTCATTTCCCATACGCTTCAAACATACCATACAACCTAGACTAACTACTTGGAACTTGCTCCTCCCCAGCATATTCATCGTGAAATCATCTCTCCACCTTCACATGGCTATTCGGCTAGGCTATCCCGTGCATGCACAGGATTGTCCCGATGGTAGGTGTCATACCCTCTCATTCTTGCAATCCACGTAGCTTCTGATATGAAAAAATATCATTTCTCATCCTCCTTATAGAGCTTGTTCCTTGTAAGTTTTCTGGTTTGCATCCACACTTAAGGTGACCTGAAGGCCTTCAGGTGACCCGAAAGCCTTACTGTCCTGAAGGCTTGGGTGGCCCAAAGGCCTTAAAGGACTCAAGGACCAAATCCGTGGCCCGAAGACCCAAATGGGGGCAAATTTCCGGCTGTTACAATGCCAAATAGTGCCTGTTACAGTTCTCGCTACAGTACTGCTACAATACCTGCTACAGTACCCCCCCGTAAATTGTGCCTCCTCCTGGATTTGATCCTGGGTCGCCTGGATGCACTTAAGAGTAATCACCAACTATGCTGAGGCTCATGTTCTAGGGTTATGTTACCTAATCTATGTTTTTATAAATCTATTTCCTAAGGTTTCTGCTAAACTTCCTAAGATACCTATTGTAACAATCCCAACTCTAGTAACTCAGAGATGGTGTCTACTTATTACATAGGAATAGATACAGGGGGACTAATCCCAAAGGAATGATTAGTTTAGTAGTCTCGAAGAACCAAATACATACATGATACCCATTTTACATTGGGAATAAAATATAAAACATAATGAAAGAAAATGTTTGGCATCCTTGAAAATAATTCAAAGAATTATTCTTCATATCTTGGGGAAATAAAACAAAATATGGGTGAGCTCAAATTCCTAGTAAGGCTTGATTACAATGGAATATATTATGAGTAAATATAACATAATAAATATGAAAAAATAAATAAATAAAAACACATGTCATTTAATCAATAACTTGAGCATGAAATACATCCATAGATAATATCAGTTTAGTAATAGCATGGATAATAATAACTGAATTCTAAATGAAGTAAATTCAAAATTTTGTCTCATAAATTACCATAACTTCTAATGAACTATACCACCACCCCCATGGTCACAACCACATACTCCTCCTACCCCAGCAGTGGAAACACTGGCGTGACTAAGGTGAGAATCGGCGCAACCAAGAAACTGCACAAGAACAAAATGATCCACGACCGCTGCAGGTAGATCCCCAGCAGGCGGTGCCGCTTCACACCGTACGCCTGCCTGCACACCGTCTCGAGCACACTCACCATCCCCAGCTGATGAAATATGATGAAAACATAATCCAAAGTGTAAAGGCTATGAGGGAACAAGGGAAAGCGGTCTATGTACAATATGTCGGTACCTGGAGGCTATAGTTGAAGGACAGGGCGACGGAGCTCCCGACGGAAACAGAGGTGAGCTCGAGGTTGTCAAGGTGGCCAGTGATGGTGTCGGTGATGATGTTCATAGTAGTGGCAGTGAAGGGCATAGAGGGCCCCGCGATGTGCCACAACTTCTTTGATTCCCGCCACACTCTTCTTTTTAGCTCCCCAAGGCTCTTGTCACCATTGTAGCCACCGACGCCTGGCGGAGACATTTCCTCCACCCTCCCTACTGTCATCATCTCTGAACTCTTATCTTCCCTCTTTCAATTTCTTCCAACCCTAATGCAGCTCTGCATAGTTTTCTGAATCGGCAATGGGTTCACCCATATATAAATCATGTAAAGTGAAATTTAATTTCCACAATCTCATAAGTTTAGGTGGGGAAAAATTCAATCACCGTGTCATTTTAAAAAATAATATCAATGCACAAATAAATTCTAAATCTATGTAACTTGGTATAATTACGACCACATGCAAGTACATGTCTCAGGGTTTACATAGTAAAATAAATAAATTTTAAATCTACGTAACTTGGTATAAGTACATGACGTATAGATCTGATCTACAAAACATGTAAACCTATCACCGTCTATCTGATACACACACCTAGGGACTCAGCATGTAATTCATGCCTTGGAAAATTTGGAGTAAACGCATGTCCAATGTGTCACATGCTATGTTTACACTGTGTAACATGATCACCAGTTATTTAGGTCATGTATGGAATACACGACTCATCTTTCACCCAAAGGGAATACATTCCATATACATGGTCTACATGGAGTGTAGTCCAGCTGAACGTACATCACTTAATTACAGTAAATACACAATGAATTAAATGGTGTAATTAATGCAATAATCAATGCATAATCTCGAATTGATTTTTGAATCAAATATTGATGTGTTGAATGTTATTACACAGTGTGTGAATCCAGTTACATGGCATGTAGTCTGGTGTTGTCCAGCTAGAAACCTTGGCACCTCCATTTGAGTTCCTAGATTTTATTTTAATCATAAAATTAATCTACTCGATTAGATCTACGAGAAATGAAGGAGGAAGAAACATATCTCTCAATTCAGATTAAAAGAATGATTAAACTTGAATTGATAACTAAATTATAAATGTGTAAATCAAAAAATATTTGTAAATAATTATAAAAAATTATGTGCCCCACTCTGATACCACTTCTAGGTTTTGGGCATAGCGAAAGCATGTGATGGGTGGTGCCCAACTTTTCTTTTTTCATGATCGATGATCAATTCAAGATAAATATGATGTTTAATCGCCATTATTAATAGATTTTAATCAAATAAATACAACATTAATCACGCTGGAACCAGAGAGAGGGGATTATAACATATTATTTATAATCAATTTACATAAATAAAAATTACTTCTAAGGAATTATTTCTTCATTGATGAACCTGAAGACAGATATACAATGCACCATCATTTCTTTGTAGAAACCAATTGTAGATTTCCTCTAGTGGTGATTCACACATGTTCTAGGAATATCTAGACATTACTTAATGAGACTCTAGGTTCTAGCATAGAAGATCCTTTTTCTTGCATTGTCCTCCTTGATCACCTTAAGAATCACTTCCAAACCATTCTCCTTGATCCGGTGGAGGAGTATTGCTCGCAGTTCTTGGGAGCATTCTTAGAGAAGAGAGCTTTCTAGGCTTGAGAGGATTCTCTATGATCGTTGTACACAACCAACAAAATTAATTGGATCATGAGAAAATAACATAACATGGTATTTATATTTCTAGGGTTAAAATTAAATAATTCTACAAGTGACCTTAATTATTTATTTAATCCTAGAAAATCCCCATGTCAAAAGATAATACTAATATTATTATTTCTTGGCATGTACTTAACTTATGAATTATAATTAAATATCATTTAATCAAATAATATTCAATATTATATTTTCTCATGAGACAATTAATCTTAGTCTTCCATTCCTCCACAATATTTATTGGACCTTGAATAATGTTTATTTATTTATTAAATAAATATCACTGCATTATTCTTCAAAAAATAAATAAATATTATATTTAATAAATAGAAAATAAATATTTATATGAAATCAAGCATAAATGAATAATTTTTAAACCATGCACGTGAATAATATTTATTCAACCTCTTAAATAATAAATAGTAATATATTATTTAATTGAGATTCTAGATACACTTAGTGTGTGACCCTCTAGGAATCTTTCTCAGTGGAATTAGATGAAGTAGCCTAAAATCCAAGATTAGCATATAGAAACACACCAAGGCAACCATAAAGAAAGAAGTTAATGTCGAAATAACATATCACTTTATTCGAATGCTTACTGTGTAATATAATCCCTTTATCATAATATCTCAAACTGAGCTGGTTGCATGCTAGTGACATCAACCTATAGGGTTGATATATCTTTCATTGACTTTCCAGAAATAGAACTTACCTATAGATCACCATGGTTATGAATTTATTTAGGCTATATCATTTCAATAAAAGGTCCTGAGATATCAAATTTCCTTAAATAATGGAAGGGAAAAATCCTTTCTCACATTATTCATTAATGCAATATTACTTGTGATGCACCCAACATATCCTATCTCACCACAAACATATGTCTTCACGATTTTTGTGAATACATCTAAATGAATGACTCATAATAATAATTCATAATAATATTTAATTAAAATGACCAATACACACATCCGCAGATAATAACATCCAATGACACATAAAAATATGGATTTCCTACTAGCGGGTCTCATTCTCATAATACCCATATTGGATATTACTAAAGGAGTACACCATGAGAAGGTGTCTCAAAGTCCTATGAGTATCCACTTCAGATAGCCTATATCATTTGTGTCCCTCAAATGATATCATAAAGCTATAGAACATATATTCAAGAATATTTTCATAATACTTCTGGGTTCTCATCATAGCAAGGAACTTCTATGACCTTTTAGTGCGAAAACTACTCTAAGGGCATTATCGCATACTATGTTATGAATTAGAAAAATCATGATGTGATAAAGAGTTTATTAATATTTAGAACCATGAATAAAAGATTATCATAAAGTATAAAGAAGTTGGTTCTAGGGCACCAAATCCAATATATTTTGAGGGAATGACGGACTGATTTTAATGGTCCAGTGATAAATAATAAATATTGAATATTATTTTATTAAATAATATTTAATTTAATTTTAAAGTTAAGAAAATTTAGAGAAATAATAATAATAATATTATTATTTGGCATGGGGTTCTATAGGGATTAAATAAATAATACAGGAAACTTGTGAAATTATTTTATTTTAACCTTAGCGGTATATAAACCTAATTATATTATTTTATAAGAGATCCAATTCATTTGTTTGGTTATGCACAATAAATTTGGAGAATAATTTCAAGAAATAGAGAGATCCCTTATCTAAGAACACTTCCAAGAAAAGAGAGTGATCTTCCTCCACCATTCTCACTCAATTCAAGAGAGATCAAGGAGAACTCTTTGGAAGTGAGTCTCGTGGAGATCAAAGGTGAATGATGCAAGTGATAGAATCTTCTGTACTAGCACCCAGAGATTCCTATGGTGATGTTAAGAAATTTTTGGTACACATGTGGATCACCGCTAAAGGGAATCTTCTCTTGATTCCTACTAATAAACAACAGTAAAATGTAGATCTATTGTCAGAATCATCAATGAGGAAATAATTACAATAAGGAAATTATTTAACTAATTAAATTAATTATAATTAATATGTGATGATCATATATCTAGTTTCATCATTTTATCCATTCTATGTTTTAATTAGTTCAATTACATTGATCACAATGTTAATCTTCATGTAGATCTCAGATTGGTCATCAATCACGAAAAAAAGAAAAGTTGGGTATGACTCATCACATGATTCTGATATTCCTAGAACCTACAAATTCAATAAATATCTAATGAATATGCGTTAATAGCCCACCAAACCCAAGAAACTTTTAATCTCTAAAACATTATACTGTTTCTCCCATTTCATAACAACTTTCACCTATTTAGGACCAACTGAAATACCATGTTCTGAGACCACATGTCCCAAGAACTTCACTTCCTAAATCTAGAAATCTCATTTTGAAAGATTCACATAAAATCAATGATTCCTCTAGATTTCCATAAATGATGTCAAGTGAATCACATGATCTTCCTCAATCTAAGAGTAAACTTGGATGTTATCCACAAATACCACCATGAATGAGTTAAGGTACTCATGAAATATATTTGTCATCAAATCCATAAAAATTGGAAGAGCATTGGTTAGATCAAATTGTATAACAAGATACTTATAATGGTCATACCTACTCTTGAATGTGGTATTTTGAATGTCAGACTCTTTTATTCTCAACTGGTGATAACCGGAACATATATCAATCATCAAAAACCACTTCACCCCTTTCAACTAATCAAATAGATCATCATTACATGGTAATGGTTATTTATTATTTACAATGACTCTATTGAGTTTTAGATAATCAACAAATAGGTGAATTGTCCCATCATTTTCCTTTGTAAAGAGAAAAGGTGCCACCCATGGTGAAACACTTAGGCGTATGAAACCTTTCTCTAGCTGATCATCCAGCTATGTCTTTACATCTTTCAACTCTACTAGTTCCATTCAGTAAGAAGGAGTAGAAAATTGTTGAGTAATAGATACCAAATCAATATAAAAATCCACCTCTCTTATTAATGGAAATCTAGAGAAATTAGAAGGAAAAAGGTCAAGAAACTCTATGACAACTAGAGGGAGATCGTCACTCAAATATTATCAATCCAAGTTGAAAGAAAACATTGATATTACCCTACACAAATCTAAAAATAAAGGTCCAGATCTACTCAATATTGGGTCCCATTATCCCTGAAAGACATGGCACACCACCATCTGGTATAGTAAAGGAGACCTATTAAAGATAATAGTCAATCTGGACCTTATAAGAAATTAGTTGATCCATCTCAAAAATGACATCAAGAGGTTTCATGTCTAGAACCAAAAAATTCCAGGTAATCTCAATATCTGATAAAGATAAAACACAAGAAGGACAGTGAAGACCTCATTTTCTCTTCATTCTGAGGGAAATATTAATATCCATCACATATGAAAAAAATCATCGTAGGAAGATTTAGAAAACTCACAACACGGTTGATATAAACAAGGGAGATGCACCAATGTCCAATAAAGTAGTAACTAAAGATGAATTTATTGTGATGGTACCTCTAATAATCACTAGACCCATATTAGCTTCCTCTGGAGACTCTTACACTTAGTGAATAAGCTTCATTCCAGATGCATGTGGTTATAACACCTTAGTTATTGAAGCATATGATTACACCACAACACTTTTTTGTGCTGATGAGCCTATTCCACTACATGGAGTAGAAAATAAATGACATAAATTTTATGGATGTCTTGAGTAACCACAATAACTATAGATATTTGGTTCCTTGATACAAACTCATTTCTAATGCCCAACCTTGACACACTAAAAGCTAGTCAAATGGACTATTTTGAGAACTACCTGAGTTTTGGATAATGACTAATATCTAGAACCACCACGAGAATCATCATGCTTCCTCTTTCCTTTAAAGAAACTCAAAAAACTGCCACTATATGAAAAAGAACTATTTTCAACCCTGACTTACCAGTTAGGTCAAGTTCAACCATCAACACTATATCCAGAACATCAACATAAGAATTAGTCTTAAATAAGAAAATCTATGATCTAATATCAGGATGGATACCCGTATTGAAATATCTATAACTCATTTTCTCATTGGATACAACCTCAAGAAAAAACTAAACAAACTTAGTAAAACAGTTTGCATACTGCATCACAGTCCTATCACCCTGTTGGAGGTTGAGAAACTCCATGGATTTCAACATGAGCATTGAATTTGGATAGAACTAATCAGTTAAAAGAACTCTAAATTCCTTCCACTCTAAGATCTCGTTCTTCTTTACCATCACCATTGAATCCAACTATCTCTTACCAGGTCACTCAAGCTTAAAGGTAGCACATTTCAAGTTTATAGCTTTTGGAATTTCTAAGAACTTAAAAGGTAGATCAATATTTTTCAAAACAATCCTCACCCACTTGAGGATCATTAGATCCTTTCAAATCTGGTAATTTTTTGAAAAAGAAACTTTTGAGCATGATCTCTAGATTCATCCATTCTATGTCCCACTATTAGAGCCTGAACGGGAATGGGTGCATGTACCTATCCCAGAGCTTGGGAAATATACACCATTATCTAAACAATATTATATTCCACTAGAGGATTCTCCTACTATGGTTCACCGATATCTTTCTCCTATTACCTATTCAAATGTATTCTCAGAGAGATGATGTTACACAACATCAATAGACAACACTGGAAGCATCAACATGGGTACACATATCAACATCTCAAATAAGAGATATAGGAATAAAAATTCCATCAATCAGAATTCAAGATTGGTATTTTAACATACTAATATCCGAAGCAATTAAAATTATAGAAATCAGATCAAAACATTCTTCAACACACTTTTCCTAAACACCCATGGTGACTTCAGGCTTATTATGATAAAAGATGGCCATTCACTCGCTTGTAACTACCTACTAAGTCCCATTAATCCTACCTTGTGTATACCAGGACAACCCAACTACATACCGACATCAAGGAAAGGTGTAAAACCTAACCTGGAATCTATGATACCATTTTGTGATGAACCTTCCCAGATACCCTGGTATGCTAAAACCCAATCAGGCCCTGATTTGGCCTGAAGGGAATTACCTATCCCCATAGGTTGGTGACTAACACTTGGAATCATACGAGAATCATAAGGGACTGATTTTTCTATAAAAAAAATAGAAGATAAAAGATACAAGTCAGTATGATCAACACTCAAAAAGGATAAGGTGCCATAATTAAATAGGTAAAACAATACCCAAACAATAATTCATCAAAAGACACACATATTCCAATATATAAACTCAGAAATCTCATGAAACAGGTGGATCAAAACTCCATTGGTCAGCTCCATCACTCTATGTCCTATAGAACAAAAACATCCACCACCTCCAAGTGACACTTTCTCTTTTCTCAAACCTGGAATAAGATAACCTATAAACTTTTAAAGGTAAAGTTATAGTATGAGCTATAAATACTATTAGAGTATCACCATGTATTCCATAATTAATTCCATAAAAATTAAAAAAATATTATTTCAATTTTAATAAAAAATGGAATGGAATGAAATTTACATATTTTCAGGAAAACATTCTTTCATAATCAAAAGATGGAAGATATGTTAAAACATGATTAAATGAACATTCTATATAAAACATTTATATAAAGAAGTTAGAAAGAATAAAACCATTATATAAATCAATGACATGTAATCATTAAATCAAACCTATAATATCACCATGTAAAAGTCACTATGGTACATTAGTTTCTAGGAATAGGATCCTCACAATACTTAGTCAGTGATCTCAGTTCAATGTGTACACACGTCCCATGACTCGGGCCATCGGGAGTTAACTCACCACCAGGTAAAATCCTGATACAATATGTTTATGTCAATGTTTTCATTATTAATATGGTTCTAGAGGTCATATCCTAGTATTCATGTCCTAGTTAACCACTAACGACCTAGTATCACATGTGATTTAGTCTATCAACCAATAAATCATAGGAAAATCAGTCCTTTCAAATCAATTCAAAATACCATTTCCCACTTTTATTTTTCAATGTGACTTTCTAATTTCAAAACAAAATCAAAGGTTTTCATCAATTCATTTCTTTTCAAATAATCTTTCAATTTAATCCATTTATCTCAAAATCAATTTCCAAATCATTCCATCAATTTTTCTCAAATTCACCCAACAATTTCAATTCCATTGAAATTGGTGGCCTTCACAATCTCTATGCCTTTTTCAAAATCATCCACAAATCATATCAATTATATGTTTTTAAATCAATTAAAAACTCATTTCAAATAAATAAAATAACTAAAGGTTTAAATTATAGGGAAAATTCATATGGAACCACCTACCTTTAATCAGTGATCAAATCAAAATCTGTAACGGGAATCTCCAATGAAGAAAGAAGGAGAAGAAGATCAATAAGAAAATCCTAGATCACAAATCATCAATATCAAAATATGATTCAATCGATAATCATGATATCATACTACTATCAAAGAAGGTTAGTGAAAATAAGGAGAAAACCAAAGCGAGGAAACTCACAAGGGATCAAATGCCAAATAGATGCACTCAGGAGGGTTGAAATTGATCACTATACACCAAAGGAACCCTAGGGTTCTTGGGAGGAGAGAATGTATAATTACCAATGTAATAAGGTGATCTATAAAAATAAAATCACTAGGAATGAGGAATTTATATCGTAAATCATGGGCTTATGTTGTAAATGCATCAAGTTGCACATATGTTAAAAAAAGATCCACCTCGGTTTAAAAACACACCGAGCAATGAATTTACAGTTCAAGTTCATATATTATTGTGTAAATAATTTTACACCATAATCTATTCTCATGGCCTATGACCAATAAAAAATTTACATCCTAAACCAAGGATTTATTATGTAAATTACTTCCTATATCCAATACCCAGTAGTAGAACCACCCACAGAGCTTATAATTCTCCCTAGATCCAAAGTGAATCTTCTAAGTCCTTTGAAATATTTATACCCATACTTAATTAATTCAAAAAAACATATATCCATGAACATTAGGTCATTTTATTTAAAAATATATCCATCCTCAAAAGGCTTGAAACACACCCAAAACAAAAGAGAATAAAAGCAAGATTCAAGAAGTACCTAAAAAGGTAATGGGATGTTACACATAATCAATATATTGAGTAACATTCCACTTACCTAGTTTTTTAGTAATTTAAAAGGCTTAATAACTTTTAAGTAAATTTTTTTTCTAAGATTATTCAAATAAATAACCATGTGAGATTTCTAGCAACTATAATTTTTCTATTAAAATAAGGAGTGCAGGTCATGGAAATGTATTCTCTAAGATAATACATTCAAATTAGTCTTCATATAGATCTTTATTTGAGGCTTATAAAGGATAAAATAAATCCTCAATATTCTCCAAATTATCCCTTACTCTAATTCCAATGACTTTCCTTAGATTATGATGATGAAACAAGAGGGGGGATAATTGTTTCCTTTTAAAAATCACAACAAATTTAAATATCCCCTCTTAAAATAAAGTGATATTGTCATTATCTCTTAATATAAAGTAATGTAGTGGAAAATTAATTAAGAGAAAGATAAGGAAACAATGATGTATAGTGGTCAAGGGCATAGAGATCCACTAGTCCACTCTGCCAAAACTCTCTCTATGAGATTGGTGATTTTTAGTAATTAGATCATTTTATTTGGGGACCTTAAAAACTAAGTTAAATCAGTTACTACTCACTATAATTTTTTATAGTTACTTCAATTTATTTGGCAGGGAACCTCGATAGCTTATTTTGGGAAGCTAATACTCTGTGATTACTGATTATAATTAGTTAACACTTCAATAGAATAAGATGTGATGCATAAGTTAAACAGATTTATCTCACAGTTGCCTCCACAATTGAAATATGGTTTGATCTTCAGAAAATCACAACAGTAGCCAATATATCTTTAATGGGTGCAAGATTCCTTCTTCAAATAATAGAAGCAACAATGAAAGAATAAAAAAAATTTGTGTGTCCAGAGTGTCATCATTGTATCATGTGGTCAGGTACATCACCACCATATTCATTCTCCATAATTGTGGTGTTGTAATCTAATCATTCTTGAAATAATTATTCAAAAAACTAAATTTAAATTCCAATAATAATATTTTACAATACAAATATTCTTTTGGAGCTTCAATATAAACTTCAAAATAATCTCCAAGATAATATTCACTTGGCCATTAAAAAATTCACATATTTTTGAATTTTAATTTCTATAAATATATCCTTGATTGATTATATAATAATTCTATAACTGATCCTCCATAAATAAATCATATATTCAAATTTTAAATTTAAATATAGTTTCCAAAATTATTTATAGATATATTTTCACTAGATTTAATCAGCAATAAATTTTTTCATAATGATTTACACAATAAATCTGGTAAAAAACAATATCCTTAAATTTTTTCTTCAAATATGTTAAGAAATTAAAATTTTAAAATTGAAAAATCTTTACTTCCATAGTGATATACTGAATAAGATCCATAATTATCTCATTTTAACTTTTTAGGAAATTTATAGCAGGCAGATACTACAAGATTCGATCAATTTTTAGAAACTAAAAAAATATGATTTAGTATTCAGTCCAGTTGACTTATATTTAGATAATTTTAATATATTTCCAATGGATCAAGAAATAAATCAATCATAATTATTTAACTTGAGATATCATCAAAAAATAATAGCTAATGTATTCTGGAAACTGTATAACATTGCACTGACTTTGAGCCAAAAATGAAAATATCAAACTACTAATTCATATTTCATCATATTTGAATGATTTATAGATAATATTATTATATTTATAATGAAATGGGAGTTGTAAATTTTTGAGTACTTTAGGTCAATATATAATCAAAATAATAGATGCATTTGTTGCTGACCTAGGATTCCGATGAGATATTTTTGAACGTGCAGTTCCAAACATGCAGTATATCAATAACGTTGGGTTCTCAAAAATTTGATTCATTACCAACATGGGGTTTTTGAACGTTTGGTTCATCACCAACATGGGGTTACCAGCATGCGGTACATCAACAAAGTAGAGTTCTAGAACATTTGGTTCATCACCAATGTGGGGTTCCCAAATATTTTGTTCATAATCAACATGGGGTCCAAAATGTGTGGTTGATGAATAATGTAGGGATCATTTCCTTTGTGAAAATATAATTTTTATCTGAATGAATTATTATGACATTATCTGCACTTTGATGGTTTCTCAACAAAAAAGTGATAGTAACAATATAATATTACAAGAATAAAATAAAATAATAAATGAAGAATAAATATTAATAAATATTATCAATGAATAATTAAAAATGAATAATATCATGAATAATAAATAAATAATAAATTGAGTAATTATGAAAATATAAATAATGATAGTTTTTGGTAGTCATAAAAAAATAAATAGGAAAGAAGCCACTCAACGTTATCCCCCTTTTTGATAATTACAAAACCCAATTATATCAAATAAAATCTCCCTCTTTTGTAATGTTTCAAAAGTTAAAAATAATGAGGGTTTGATCAAATAAATAACAGAATGATAAATAATTTGAACATATGATAAAATATGACACCAAAACATTTTTATTTCAATAAATTTTCAAATCATGCTTTTAATAAAAAAATAATCATGAATAAAACAATCAAATTTAAAAAATATCCACCCCCTTTAGAGATAAAAAAATAATATACCAATTTTCTTTAAAAAAAATAAAATACATTCCATAAAATGTATAAAAATCATGAATTTAATGGAGCCATGAAACATGTAAAATAATTTTCAATGAATAATAAATTAATTTTCAATGAATAAAACAAATAGCTAAAAAAATTAATCCATGCCATAAAAATAAAACATTTACACACATGCTAAATATTTAAAAATAAATCCACCACCATACTTCAAAAATTTAAACATTTAAAACAACAAGAATTGATAAAATTAATTTCAAATTTAACCATAAAATTTATAATATCCTAAAAAAACTTTCTCATTAAATTTTTAATTTTAAACCATTTAAAAAGATAAAAATGATAAATATCTAAAAAATTTGAACTCTCCCGGTGTAAGAAATTTAAATACACGGAGCCACAAAAATATTTAAAAATATTTAAAGGAACATTAATATTATTTTCAATGAATTAAGTGAACTTTTAAGTCATTCTAAGGGATTATATGTTTAACTAGATGCCCAATAGTAAACGAAAAATATTTAAATTAACACATGCTGTCATAGGAGTTAAAATTTTAAAGTGCACACATGTTGTAAAAATTTAAAACCTATTACTTAATAAAGTTAAGAAGCAAGCAGGATTGATTAAATGATTATGATCAAGAAAGAAAAAAATGTGGAATAATAAAAAATGTCTCAATTAAGGTTCTTGTTCATGTATACAAAATATTTAGTTCATTTTAATAAAATATTAAAATTAACACAAAAATGAAACACTTACTTGATTTTAAAAGTTTTTACTTTAAGGATATTTCCTCTCAATTTATTTCCTCAACTTCCACAAAGAGAATAAGAAATAAAATTTTATGAAATATCCATATATTTTGGTCATTAACTAAATGATAGAACAATGAATAATTCTGACATAAACCCATAAAAATTTAAATACAGGTTCCTTTTGGCACTCATATGCTTTTGGGTTTAGAAAGGTTAGCAATTAAATATTTATATAACCAATATTGTTTACATTTAATAGAAATTACAGATTTGAATCTAGATAAATCTTTTGAATAATTAACATGATTTAGAACACAAAATTGAGGATTTCTAAAATAGCATTCATTAGCATAATGTTCATTAATACCACAATGAAAGCATATAACAACAGACATGTTTTTTCTTTTAGAACCAGGAACAAAATAATTTCTATATAATTTAGGAATTTCTCCATTAGTGAAACTTCTAAATCTTCACTTATTATTTTTTATTCTTACTAATAATTTGAATTATATAAATATACCCCTTGTTAAACATGCTAACAACTATCTTTAAATATTCAACTTCAACTAATAATTCATTAATTTTGTTATCATATAATGAACGGGAAGTTTTAAGAGAATTTAATCTTAAATCTATAATCTGTTTAGTCAAACTCTCTTTTTCAATTAAAATAACATCATGGAATTTTCTGATTTTTCTATTCTCTTTATTTAAAGATTCAAATTTATCTTAAAGAATATAACAATATTCATTAATCTCATCAAAGGAAAGATTTTCCGAATTTGAACTATGTGAGAAAGATTATTGTGCCTCATCAGTATGAGTAATAAGACATATATTTACCTTTTTATTTGAATTCTTATCTTCATAGTTAGAGTTAGATTCATCACTTTAATATTCAATTACACTACAAGTACCCTTCATGGATTTATTTCCTTTTCTTTTATAATTGGAATTTTGTTGATTATTAAGTAGAGGGAAGTCCAATCTCAAATGGCCTTTATTTTTATATTCATAGCACCTAACCTCCTCTTCATTCTTTGATTTATCTTGTCTCCTTTTGATAGCTTATTGAATTATATAGAAAGATATAATAACTCATCACTTAAACCCAAATCACTATAATTAGAATTAAAATATTTATACTTCAAAACATTAATTGAAACATTTTCCTTTTTTATAGAAATATGATCATCAACTTCAACTTGCATATATGCTTCGTACATCATCAAGGTTCATATTAACTTCGCCATTTTCAAATATTTAACTAGAGTTGACTGCCTAATTGAAGTCAAAATTCCATTCAATTTAAAGCTTGATCAAGTTCAGGTACAAGTGTTCCAAGTTAATCAACATCAATGGATATCTTATTCAATCTCTCATTCATCTAAGTAATGCTCTCATTTTCATGCATCATGAATTTATCGAATTTAAGTTTAGAAGTATTGTACCATAGTTTTCAAACATTATATGATTCTTCACAGGTAATTGTAATGGTTTCCCACATTTCATATGTAACATCACATTAGGAAACATGATTAAATTTATTAGTTCCAAATAAAAAGATAATAGCATTCATAGCCCTTGAAATAGGGTCATAATCAATCTCTTGAGAAACATTCCACTTCCCCAGTTCTTCTTTACGAATTTCATATTGCTTTAATACTTTCAAGTAAACTTTTATTCCAATATT
Source organism: Viscum album (assembly GCA_963277665.1). Classification (NCBI taxonomy): domain Eukaryota; kingdom Viridiplantae; phylum Streptophyta; class Magnoliopsida; order Santalales; family Viscaceae; genus Viscum; species Viscum album. Next base: position 321,662,760 of record OY728165.1, on the reverse strand, counting down.
CTTCAAATAAATAATCATGTGAGATTTACATCAATCATAATTATCACTATTAAAATAGTGTGGATCATGGACATACTTTCTCTAAGATCAGCCATTGAAATTTGTCTTCATCATAATCCTTAACTCAAGATTGTAAAGGAGAAAATAAATCTTCAATATTCTCCAAAGGTGCCCTTTCTTATATAACAGTTGTTGTCCCGAGATGATGATGAAGACATAAGAGGGGGGGGGGGGAGGGGTGAATTATGTCCTTTTAAAAATCATGAAAATTTTAAATTGACCCTCTTGAAATAAAGAGGTCTTGTAATTTTCTCTTAATACTGAGTAATGAAATGGAAAAGTAAATAATAGAAAGAGAATGACATGATGTTATAGTGGTTCGATGTACAGAGATCCCCTAGTCCACTCCACCAACACTCTCTCTATGAGCTTAGTGAATTTTACTAAGCATGACCTTTTATCTGGGGACCTTAACAACTTAGTGCAAGAAGCTACTACTTTTTACAAGGCTTTTATAGGGTATTAAGGTTATTTTACAATGAACCTCTACAGCTTAGCCCAATAAGCTAACATTCCACCGCGATTAAGTACAATAATTTCAGTGGAAAGATATGGGATGTAGATGTTGAATAGATTTAGCTCAGAGTTTCCTGATGGATGGTTTGGTCTTCAACAAAGAACACTAGAGGCCAATAAATCTTTATTGAGCATAGGCTTTCTTCTTTGAAAGACAACAAAAAATAATAATAATAATACAATTATTTTTTGTGTGTTAAGAGTGTTGTCGTTGTATCGTGGGATCAATTACATTATCACCATCTTTATTCTGTATTTATAATATAACTTTTCATGTCATTGTAGACTGTGTCTCCAACTTCAATAATTAAAAATATGAATTTGAAAATAATTGAGTCAAAGGGACACTACTACAAAAACGGCCTATATCAGTGCTCAAAATGGGCTTTAACAGCGCTAAAAAAGTGCTGTAAAGCTCAACACTCATATAGGGGGGTCCCTTTTATCAGCGCTCTGAAAAGAGCTAATAAAGGTTAGAAAAATAAAAATAAAAATAAAAAATAAATAAAAAATTAAATAATTTGGGGAGAGCTTTTAGCAGCGCTTGACCCCCCCTTTATCAGTGCTAGGAGGTCTCTCGCGCGTTGCCCTTCCCGCGCATCCTCACACACACACACCACTTTGCTTCCACCTGAACTCGAACCAGAGACGTCCCCCTTTCACGGATGCACCTTTACCACTAAGCCATTTCGTTTTGTTCTCTATTTAATGATATATCTATTTATATATACATATATATAGTTATATTTATTCATATATTGATATAGATTCATATTAATATAAATATATTTATTCATATATTAGTATATATAGATATATTCAGTTGTATATTAATATATATTAATATTTATTTATATATATATTTTTAGTTATAATTTTTTATTAATATATTTATTTGTATATTAATATATACTTATAAGATTAGTTTTAAATACATTTATGAAAAAATATATTTTTTATGTGTGTTTATAAATAAATAAATACATACATACATATATATATACAAAACACACACACACACACAAACACATATATATTTACGAATAAATACATATATATGTGTATTTAAAAGCCATAGAATGTTAAAATGATCATAACATATAATCTAGAAGCCTGTATTAACTCCACAACTAGTCAAATCGAATAAAATGAAACAATCTTTGATATGATATGTGGTACAGGGCTAATGGACATCTAGATTAGAAGTTATACCTGTTTGAATGTTAAAAAATCGGGATATCCCGACTAAAAACTAAGTTTTGGAGGCCTTATGGGACTTTTTGGCCTCAAAAGATGTGACAGAGGCTTCTCTTGGGTCACCAGTGCATAGATCTCGTTGCAGGCTTTGATTTGATATGTTGTAGAGGTCAAACGGACACCTGGATCAAAAGTTATGGCTGTTTGATGTTTGAGTTACATTTTCAACTTATTTTAGATCTTTTATTAATTGTTTTGATTTATTGTGTCTTCAAATTGTTATTAAATGATTTTTAATCGATAATAATTAGGAAATTATTAATTAATAATATTTTTTAAAAATATTTTAAATCCATTTTCACTAAATTTATTATATATTAAATGTAATAGTCTATTTATACGTATCTAAAACATATTTAAAAAATATATATTATATTTATATATGAATAAATATACTTATATAACAATAATTTATTTTTCATGATTTTTTTTTGAAATATAAATTTTATCAGCACTGATAAAGCCCTCCTTTATAAGCGCTACTAAAAGAAGCGCTGATAAAGGGGTCCCCTTTATCATCACTACTAAAACAAGTGCTGATAAAGGGGTCCCCTTTATCAGCGCTTTTTTTTAGTGCCCATAAAGGGGTAGCGCTTCCCTTGCCCGTTTTTGTAGTAGTGGGATTCTATAATTTCATCCACTAATGTAGTGTTTCCATTAAAGAATTCCTGAAATAATTATTCAAAAATAAAAATTAAACTGGTAATAATAATATTTTACAATTTAAATATCCCCTTAGAATTTCAAGATAAACTCCAAAATAATCTCTAAGATAACCTGCACATTGCCACTGAAAAATTCAAATATTTTTTTTAAATTTGGATTTCTATAAATATCACCTTGATTAATTCTCAGATAATTCCAAAACTAATACTCCATTAATTAAATGGATATTAAAATTTGAAATTTGAATAGAGTTTCCAAATTTTTTCCAGATAAAATTTCACTCAAATTTATTTGTAATCAATTTTTCCATAATGATCCGTACATTAGATCTTGTCAAAAACAATCACCTCAAAATTATCTTGCAAATCCATTAAGAAATTTGAAATTTAAATTTGAAAAAACTTTTCTTCCATAATGATAGTCTGAATAAATTCTATAATTATATCACTTTTAATTTTCAAAAATATCATATCATACTGATATTGTCACACTCGGATTTTCAATTTCCATCCTTTGTTTCAAAACCAATTTCGGTTCTTGTTTTTCTCTTGGTCTCTGGGTGTTCCGGGATTAGATTTGGTGTCACGGGTGTTCTTGATCTAAGTAATTATTCTTGGAAGTATTGGATAGTTTTCGGACTTGTCTTTTCTTAAAGGGGAGGTATGAATATGAGGGGTTTTTGAAACGAATTTGTGACACTCATAGTGGAACATCCTGTGGGGTATGTTGTTGGGGTGGTTTATACCCTTGAGTTGGATGAGTCTTGGGGTGAAATGGTGGTTTTATTTTGGGTATTATTTACCCCTATCCTTAGGATATCATTTTCCCTAGGTTTACCCCTTGTATACCCATGAAATTGGAGGATAATGGCATGGTTTTGGGTGGCCAGAACAGGCTGCACGGTTTGGCCGCACGATTTACTAAACCATACAGCCAAACTGTTCAAGGTGTCAAAGTCATTAATTTTTTTTTGAAATTCCAATTTTCTCTACTGTAAATAAACCTAATCCACCACATTCTTCCCTCATTGTACCCTAGAATCCATGGGAGGCCTCCAAGCTCTCTCAAGCTCCCATGGAACTCATTTTTGATAGAGGATTTGGTGGAGAAACCTTAAGATCTTTCACATAAGTAAATTCCTTCTTGGTTTCTTCCATATTTATTTGGTTTTATTTCTTCTTTCATGAAGTTTTAAAGTGTCTATAATCTGGGGTTCGTACCTAGGGTTTAACCTTTATTATTTTTTGTGAAATTTTGTGGGCTTGGACTTGGTTTATCTTCCTTATGGTGTGGTGGTGGCGTGGTTAAAGTTTCGTACCAAGATTCAAGGGTTTTAACACTTTTGGTAAGTGATTACATGGGTAATAAATGCTAGATGAGTTATCTTTTATGAATTTATATTTTTATCACACTTATTATTCATTATCCTTTCTGAAAAATCTGGTTTTGGTGACGTTTGTTAAGAAAATTAATTTTTAGTACCAATTTTGTGCTAAATTGGTTGTTTTACATGTCTATTTCATGTTATGACAATTGGGTTTGTTTTATAACTCATTTGATGGGTTTATAGAAATATTTTTTGTGTTGATAATTATTTTTTGGTGAATATGGGTATGACCATGGTGTTCAAAGTGAAATTTTAAAGGGATTTTGTGTGTAAAGCATTGTTAACTTTTGTGAAGTTGTTTAATTGAAATTCTAAAGGTTTTATTGAGTGGTGTAAGTGGTGAAAACATGTGTAGCTAATATTTTGAGTTGATTATGACCAGAAGTGATGTTTATATGTGATAATTGCTTTTGGTATCATGAGGTAATGTTTTGAGCACAAAGGGGGATGCCTGGGTACCTAGGAGGGTGGATATGTACTAATACTCTAGTGATCCGGATGGGTTTTGTCCCTGTTTCACTGAGAAAAATGGATAACAGAAACACTAACCAAACTATATTGATGATTATTGGGGACCAATAGGTTATGGGTATGTTCCCTACTAGTGCCCTGTGAACTAAAATAGATTTTTCTATGGTTACTTTACACCAAGGTACGAGGTACATGGGGCCTGAGACTACCTAGTTCCTAGGGGTATTCCTGAGATTGGTTCTCATTTAGTCTTGTGTATTTATCATTGGAATATGATGTTTTTATGGAAAATGTGGTATACTATATGTTTTATTGGAATGTTCTCATTCAATAAAAATTTCCTTTAAAACATTTTTATATTTAAAAGTTTCATTATTTAGAAATTATTTCCACTACATCTTCTTTATCAAAAATGGCATGCTTTTTATCTTGTATTGTTTACTCTATGGAATCTCTTGGTGGTATCCTATTTGGATTAGGCTCACACCCTACATAAAACCCTTGGGTTTAAGTAGACTTGGTCATGTTTGACATAGGTAAAGGAAAGGGTTCAGTTGATGGCAGTTTGGGGTGTTAGTTCCCATCCATGGTGCGACATTGTGGAGACGATTTGTGGGTGATGGCCCCTTATCATGTGGAGTCCTTGGGGATATTTTTATTCTATTTATAAGTTTCTTTGGACCTCTTTTATCATGTTTAGACATATGTATTCAGTTCTGGACTTTGTCTAAATCTTGTTTGGTATGAATTTTTTTCAAATTCAGTTTATCGATTGTTTTTTATGTTTTGTGTATCCATATTAGGGTAAATCGTTCCCAAACCAAAATATATGATACTAGGGAACTTTTTCTAGACTATAGGGATTGGGAACACCCTTTGAGACTTGTATCAGGCTATGTTGGGTGCCAGTTTTGATGGCGACCAGATTCGGTTTGTGACAAAATGGTATCAAAAGAAGGTTCACTCTTTGGGTCATGTTATTTGGGGAAGAGTCAGGATTGTCTGGAGATAGGATTTTTAGGACTTGACATTCTAGTTATGGGTAGTGTGACTGGCTATCATACCTCATGATAGGATTAAAGTCTCTATGGGATGTTGGGTTTTATCTAAGTTTATTATTTCTCATGGTTCATTGATGATTGGGGGAAATTAAAAGAGAGTCCGGTCAATGGTCTTAGTGAGATCGCGGGGCCTGGAAAGCCATGTGGAGCTGGGGATATTTCCCAAAAACAATATTTGTGATAGTTAAGTGATTGGAATATATCCTCCCACCATATGTCCAAGTCACCCACCGACACTAGTTTCCTCTCACATTATCGTGTGTCTCTTTGTTTTGGAATCTTGGAAACATAGTTTTAAAGAAAAAATGACTTGATTTTAAGGAGTGAGAATTTTTGTGAAGTGATTTTCTAGTAAAGTGAGAATGTATTTATATATAAAAGTATAGAAATGAAATTTTGGAATTATTTCGAAAGGGTAAATTATGTGTTTACACCTCTTTTGAAAGTATGAATTATGTTAAAGTGGGTTTTGAAAATGTGTTTCTAGTTGAATTTTATAAACCATGGAAAATTGTTTTAAATTGAATTAAGTGTTCTAGAATTTATGTGTGGGGGTTGAAGATAGATTTTGATTTGGTAACTTCTGATCATTTGAAAAGTTTTATGAAATTTTAGAACCTTGTTTTGAAATGAGAAGAGTTGAGCTCTTAATTAAATGGAGATTTATGAAATGGTGTTTTTCATGAAATTAGAAGTGTTTTAAAATGGGTTGAAATGTTTTGAAACAGTTATTAAAGGCATGAAATTGATTTTTTATTGAATTATGGGTGATTTTATAAATTGGTTTGTAAGGTTTAAATTGGGTTTTGATTTTATGGTTAGCGGTTTTGAGTAAGGGAAAGTGTGGTTAAAAAGGTTTTGATTTTGAAAAGAGGAAAGGTATGGTTTTGGTCTTTGATGTTCTCAAGGGTGACCAAATTCATGGGTTTATATTGGAATTGTCAAAACCCATCCCCCGGGGCCTGTGCCGCGACTACCCCAAGCCCCCCTTCCATAGGCCAGGGGCTGGTGACTAGCACCAAAAAGGCATATCCCTAAAATGGGAAGGCATTTCCTTTTTAACCTGTACAGACACATAGTCCAAGAACATAACAAGAAGAAACCATGAAGTAATTTGTTGTATTAAAAGTGTGCTGAAAGTAAAGGGTCCAGAATACAAGCCCAACTGAAAATTACAAGCACAACCAAAAAGGGGAAAATAGATCCTAGATCATCCACCGAGGATCCTACCTAAAGGGTTGGTACAACTCACGATCAGTAGTCCCTATGTCACATCATGCCAAATGGTCCACCTCCAAGCATCTTCCAGTCCTGGCTCCCTCAGCCTCAATCAATGTTGTCTGTCATTTGCACAAGACACAACAAGGTGTGGGAATATCCTGTATAGGGGTGAGTATAATGATACTCAGTACGGACCCCGATACCCCCATAGGTCTCCTAGAGTTCCACAAAGGAAATACTATAAATCAAGACATCAATTCCAAAGCATGAATCAACAGACATCAACACTAATTACGTATATGACCATACATATACCTAAGTTATCAAGATATACTCATCTCACACATGAGGGAAGAATACCACAAAGGAACACCACAAAGGTAGAAGTACCACATAGGTAACACCACGAAGATAGTAGTACCACATAGGTAACTCCACGAATACAACACCACGAAGGTAGAAGTACCACACAGGTAACACCATGAAGATAAAAGTACCACACAGGTAACAACACGAAGACAACACCCCGAAGGTAGAAGTATCACAGAGGTAACACCAGGAAGAAGAAGTATGACATAGTTAATGACTCAGCTCGCAATCAGGTATAACTTAAGTACAGAAGTACAGATGATTATTCGTAAGGCTAAATCATCTTATTCTATTAAGTAACACTACTTCTGACCCACACAGGATTAATAGATAACTAACCCCTACTGACCCACATAGGATCGGTATGCACTGAACCACACAGGATATGATAGAATCTGACCCACACAGGATCAATAGATACTGACCCACATAGGATCGATGTTCTTTCTTCACGTTACATAGTACCACAGGACTCCTCGCACTCGGTGTGCTCAATTTCCATATAATCTGCCCCTAAATATATCGGTCATACCTATAACACCACTAAGATCCAAAAAGGAGTAACCCAAAGGACCTCTATGTTGTAAGGGTTCCAACCTGACAGAAGGTTCATCAATCAGACATCTGGTCTATGAGTTATAAGCATTTTAGTTCTGACGGCCTGGTTGGATTCAGATTCAATCCAACCCATCCATACTCCAACTTTCTCCAAAACACAAGTCTACTATACCAAAAGAAACATCTAGATCCAAGGATCCCAATTTTGTAGACGGTTCATTAAAAGTAAGTATGGTTCTCAAGATATGACCCTTTAAGTGTTTCTGGGTTCGGTTGGGCTCAGGCCCGGTCTGACCCGGTCTGGGCTGACCCGACCTAGTTCGGGTTGACCCGACCTGGTTCGGGTCGACCCGACCCGATCTGGATTTGAGCCAACTATTATAGGCCACGGAGGCCTCATCCTGCTGGGCTGAGGTCCGAATTTCTCCACCTGGGGGCGGCCTGGCCTAAGGGGCCACGACCCACTAGGTGCGAGGCCCGTTGGAAGCCCAGCCCACGGGGCAGGCGGCCCAGCCCGTAAGGGGGCATGGCCCGGCCGCATGAGGCTTGGACCATGGTCCGCCTGAGCTGGAAATGGGGGGGGGGGCATTTCCCCCTAGTATCCCGAACTACCTGGAGGCCATTCGGCTTTGTGAAACGGTAGTGCCATGTGGGCACTGCCCGGTCACTGTGGAACCCACCGGAGGCGCGGGTTCTACCACCACTGTAGCTTCTTGCCCACTGGTGGTGTACTGGTCACACCACCCTTCCCTTCTGTGGCTGTCTGATGTGCCGTCCACCTCCTACAACCACTGTGGTTGACGAACCGTGACCCCTTGCTCGTCGGCGGCACGCGACGGCGCACCGCACCTCCTCTGTGGCCGGTCGATGCTGACCACTCCGATGACCGCTGCAGCTTAGTGTCGCGACCTCCTCTTGCGGAGCGTGTCACAGCGCCACCTCCTTCGTAGCTGGTTAGTGTTGCCTCACCATCGATCTTCCACGGAGGGCCCAAGGGTAGAAAAGTAGTAGAGGGTTCGAGCTGGGTTCATTAGGCCTACACCCTCCGCGTTAGCTTGAAATCATGACAGAGGATTAAAGGGTTCAATAAAGTCGCTTTAATTAAACAATAATCAAACCCATAGCTCAAGAACTATGGAGAAATGACCATAATTGAGGATGTGGGTCGGTTTTCACCGTCCCCCGCAACTAGCCTCCAACGACATCACTCGATCGACAATCTCTGGTTTGGGTTTTCGGTTTCTCTTGTCACCACTCATTGGAACTAGCTCCGTCCTCCAAGGGTTTGGCATCATAGCACTTTATCAGCACTTCATTGCTTGGTGAAGTTGTTTGATACCTCTACCCTATCTCTATATAAATAGGAGAGAGGGAGGGTAAGTAACGACATTGGGAATTGATGAGGGCTCATTAATTAAGAACCTTCCTAATTCCCCAACATTGTCGTTACCTAGGACTGAAAGGTCAATCCATTTATTGGCTTGACATGTCACTGGTCCCACATTTCTGCTTTTCCATTGGAGGAAAAGAATGAAAATAAAATAACAATGTTATTTTATTTATTTCTTTTAAAAAGTCCCAAAAATTAACTTTTTCTCCAAACCTACTGTGGTCAAAGTGAATCCCCCCTTAAGTAAATCCCAGCGTTGCGAATTCAACAGTGCCCTCATATTTTTAATCCAATCACCAGTTCAAAAGTTAGAAAATGCCACTCATGCGTTTACTGAACGTACCTTAAAAAAAGTTCCAAAATTCATTCTGGGAACACTGGGCCATAGAATCACGCGCCTTCAATTTTCATAGACTTGTAATAATTTCATATAATTTAAAAAATATTACATGGAAAATCCAGGTCTTTACATTCTCCCCACCTTAGGAATTTTCTTCCCCAAAAGCCACAACATAGACTAATAAAACAAATGGGGGTACTGAGCACGAATTTGAGCCTCCCGCTCCCATGTGCTCTCCTGGAGGTTCCCGTGCTGCCAGCGAATGCGCACCAGAGGTATTGATCACCCATGAAGGACTTACTACTGTCGATTCTCAATCTCTACTAGAACCTCTGTAAATGTCTCCCCATCATCAATGTCCAGATCACCATGGTCGATGATATGAGATTGGTCATGCATGTATCTCCTCAGTTGGGATACATGGAGAAAATCGTGCACCCTCTCCAACTGTGGTGGAAGTGCCAAGCGGTATGACACCTCACCTATCCTCAAAAGTATCAGAAATGGTTCGATAAACCTTGATGATAACTTAATGCCTTGTCCAAATCTTCATAAACCTCATTTAGGTGAGACCCATTGGAAGACCTGGTCTCCCTCCTTGAACTTCCAAGGTCTGTGCCTCCTATCAGCATAAGACTTCTGTCTACTCTATGTAGTATTCATCCACTCCTGGATGATCTACACCTTCTTAGTGGTAGCCCATACCAACTTTGGACCCATAAGTGCTCACTCCCCTAGGTCTGTCTAGTATAGAGGTGATCTTCACGGTTGACCGTACAAGGCCTCAAATGGTGACATACTGATGGTGGAGTGATAACTGTTATTGTATGAGAGCTCTGCCAAGGGAACGTGATCCACCCAACTTTGTCCAAAATCTAGAATGCAAGAATAAATCATGTCCTCCAGTGTCTGTATGGTCTGCTCTATCTATCCATCCATCGAAGGATGAAAGGCAGTTCTCAAAAGTAGCTGAGTCCTGAACACCTCTTATAATCCCTTCCACAACCGGGAAGTAAAACATGTGTCATGGTCATAGACGATCGTCAATGTCATCCCATGAAGTCACATAATCTCTTGTATGTAGAGGCATCCCAATCCCTCTACTGATCCTTGTTCTCAGATAGGTAAGAAGTGGGAAAACTTAGTGAGTCAGTCAAAAATCACCCAGATGGAATCATGTCCCCTGGACATACGTGGAAGCCCTGTCATAAAGTATATAGAGATACCATACCACTTTCACTCTCACACCTCTAGTGGCTATGATAAGCCTACTAAAACCTAATGCTCTTCCTTCACTTGCTGACAAGTGAGGCATCAAGAAACAAACTCTGCCACTAATTTCTTCATCCCTGGCCACCAGTGTTGACATCATAGGTTCTAGTACATCTTCACCACACCAAGTTGTACCTCCAAAGGGGACGTATGGAACTCCCCCAACACCTCCTCTCGTAGCACTACCAGTACCATGGTACGTCCTCTAAAAAGGATGACGTGCTCCCCACCTTTAGAAAATCCATCAGGTGACTGTCCTAAGGATATCTGAGCACGTCAAGCCTCATAGTCAATGTCCCCTAGTTGCACCTCCCTAGCTCACTGAAGTAGTGGGGGAGTGACTGTCATAGACTGAAGGTATGCTGCTCCATCTCTATCCAAAAAGGATATCTATAACATGGCTAGCTTTTCTGTCACCTCACTCAGAAATTGTAGACCATACCTCCTATTTAGTGCATATGCTACCATGTTCCCCTTCCCAGGAGTATATACCATCTCAAAGTCATAGTTCTGGAGGAAATCTAGCCATCACTGTTGTCTCAGGTTCAGTTACTTCAGAGAGAAGATATACCTGAGAATCTTGTGATCAGAGTATACTGTAAAACATTCACACATAAAGTAATGTCACCACGTCTTCAAGGCGAAGACCACTATTGCTAACTCCAGGCCATGGGTAGCGTAGTTCTGCTCATGATGTCACAGCTATCGTGAGCCATAGGTGATCACTGCTCTCTCCTACATCAAGACACATCCAAGTACGATCCCTGATGTGTCAAAATAGACTACATACCCAATGCCCTCTTCTAGTAGCCTCAAGATGGGGGAAATCGTCAGTATCTACCTCAGATCTTGAAAACTCTACTGGCATATCTCCGTCTAGATGAAGGGATATCTCTTCTTCGTCAATGCTGAAAAGGGTGCCAAAACTCTGGAAAATTTAGAAACGAATATCCAGTAGTATCCAGCCAACCACAAGAAACTCTGCACCTCAATCATACTCTAGGGTGGATCCCAAGCAAGTACAACCTATATCTTCGTTGGATCCACTACAACTCCAGCCTCCAAGATAAGGTTTTCCAGAAAGTGGACCTCTCGTATCCAGAACTGGCACTTCGAGAGCTTACCATAAAGCTAGTGCTCTTAGAGTGTATCCAGAACTATCTATAGATGATAGGCATGATCCTCCTCCATTGTTTAGTGTATCAAGATGTCGTTGATGAAGACCACCACAAAGAGATCAAGGTATGGCTGGGATATCCTATTAATGAGTCCCATGAACATTTCAGTGGCATTGGTCATGCTGAATGGCATAACCAAGAACTCATAGTGGACATACCGACATCTAAAGACCGTCTTCTACACACCCTCATATCATACCCTAAGTTGATGATAACCTAATCTGAGGTCTATCTTCTAAAACCAATGATCTCCCTTCAGCTAACTGAAAAGATCATCAATCCTCGGTAGTGGATACTTTTTCTTCACGGTCACCTGGTTCAATTGCCGGTAGTCCACATAGAGTCTCAAACTCCCATATGCCTTCATGGAAAACAAAATCAGGACTGCCCATGGAGAAACGTTGGGCCTTATGAACCCCTTCTTTTGCAAGTCCTCCAATTGTACCCGTATCTCGCGGAGCTCTGCGAGAGCCATCCGATATGCTGGTGTAGATATCAGTGCCATCCTGGGGTATAGGTCGATGTAAAATTTTACCTCTCTGCATGGAAGTATTCCCGGAACATCATCAGGAAAGGCATCGGCATACTGGTCCACCACTACAAGATAGCTCAGACTCTCAACATCTACTACTATGAGGGTAAGGCTAGCCAACTAGTGTGTGATCGGCTGCAACCTACTCTAGGTAAGTCCATCATATGCTGCAAAGGTTCCCTTCTCGTCGGTGAAGGAAAACTTGGTCCCATCCTCACAGACACACCACACTTTGTGCCTAATGCAGTTAATATGAGCATGGGCTGTGGATAAACAGTCCATACCCAAGATGATGTCTTAAGACCTTGACACTGCTACTAGAAGAACCCAGCCGAATATCTCTCCTCCTAGAGTAATCTCACACTGCTGGCACCAGTGTTTAGTCCTCGAATCCCCTCTTATAGGTGTCTCTAGACGTAAGGATTGAGCCAATGACTCCACCAGAATCTTCGAGCACTGAACGAGGGTTGTGGAAATTAAAGAGTGAATAGAACCTATGTCTATAAGTACTTCATATATAGTAGAGTAGACACAGATCGTATCTCTAATAATCTCCAGAGCACTGTGGTCATAGGCCTTAGCTGCCTAGAACTAAGCTTGTCCATTTCCACCTACTCTCTATGGTTGGGATGGACCACCTAGAGGTGGTGGTGGTAGAACCTCGAATCGCCGCACACCACCTGTTGCACGGTCAGCTCCTCTACCACGTCCGTATGCTGCCTGAGGACCTCCCCGATTGAATATTTGCCTCTACCTTGGAGGTCCCTCAACCGTCTGTTGGTTGTCCATACGACGGGTCGGGCAGTCGTGAGCCATGTGACCCTACTCGCCGTACAAGTAGCACTGCCTGCTCCTCAGTTGTCCTCCTCTGTCCCGTGAGCCCCACACCACCGACCCTGTATCCTGAGGTCTCCCACCAGAAGGCCTGGCCCACATGGGCCTCTGCGTCATCTTTCTACTATCTACTTCAGATGAATCTGCTACTTGACATCTGGTGGTGGATCTCGATGTCAATTCATGTTCATCTAGGAAGCTCTCCACCAAAAGTTCTCTCCCTAGCACCCCAACATTCATCGGAATGCTGAGATATATCATAGATGATATGATCTCTTGTCGGAGACCCTTCTTAAAGGTCTGTGTCCTAAATAAAAGGTCCCTTACCATGTCTGCGGAGTAGCGGGATAGATCAGTGAACCTCACCGAGTACTGGGCCACAATCATGCTGCCCTATTTTAGGTGCAGCAAACCTTGTATATGCATTGAGCGTAAAGTAACTGGGATGAAATCTTCCCTAAAAAGGCTCTTGAAGTCCACCTATATGAGGTCACCTCATCATGTATATAGTGAATCAAGATCCACCATCTCCCTGCTACTTCCTGAAAAGAATGGCTGCTAGGATCACCATAAGGTTAGCTGGTGTCCCGACTAGGCAGAAAACTCTGGCCACAACCTCCAGCCAATCCTCAGTTACCTGTGGGTCCATATCGCCTCAGAAACTCGGAGGCCTCTACCGCTGAAACTCGTGAAATATGCTCAGTCGGCGTGCATCCTATGCTGGTGGTGCTGGTGGCAATGACTTCCAAATGGGTAGTAGTGTTGCTGGTACACCACCAGAAGGTGCTAATGCTGTAAGAGGGCCCTACACCGAGGCCTTATCACTCGATGGGCCATCATCGCATAATCTCTCAGGAATCTTGTATCACTATCTATGTGGCAGCATCCTAAAAGAAGACAGGTGGTCCACAGTAAATAAGTTATACCTATTGAGTTGACTTGAAGAGATCATAAGAAAAACTTTTCAAAACACATGAAATCAGTGTTTTTGTACACTGAGTCAGAAATCATAAGTCATGGTCCTGGCGTATAGATACGTCGGTTTCCGCACCAACATTGGATTCCCCAAACTGAAAACCACACTCATAACACTTAACACTATTGACAGATAGAAAAGATCAGAGTCTTATTTCTTTGGTAGAACCGACTCCTCTGATACCACTTTGTCACGACCCATCCCCCAGGCCCCGTACCGTGATTACCCCAAGTCCGTCTTTCATAGGCCAGGGGCTGGAAACTAGCACCAGAAAGGCGTATCCCTAAAACGGGAAGCCATTGACCTTTTAACCTGTATAGAAACATAGTCCAAGAACACAACAAGAAGAAACCATGAAGTAATCTGCTGTAGTAAAAGTGTGCTGAAAGTAAAGGGGCCAGAATACAAGCCCAACTAAAAAGTACAAGTACAACTAAAAATGGGAAAACAGCTCCTGGATCATCCACTGAGGATCCTACTTGAAGGGTAGGTACAACTCACGATTATTAGTCCCTACATCACGTCACGCTAAATGGTCCACTTCTGATCATCATCCAGTCCTGGCTCCCTCAGCCTCGATCAATGTTGTCCATCATCTGCATAAGACATAAAAAGGTGTGGGCGTAGCCTGTGTAGGGGTGAGTATAATGATACTCAGTAGGGACCCCGAGACCCCCATAGGTCGTATAGAGTTCCAAAAAGGAAATACCACAATGCAAGACCTCAATCTCAAAGAACGAAGCAAGAGACATCAACACTACTTAGGTATATGCCCATACATATACCTAAGTTATCAAGATAAAATAATCTCACACATGAGGGAAGAATACCACAAAGGAACACCATGAAGGTAGAAGTACCACATAGGTAACACCATGAATATAGTAGCACCACACAGGTAATAGAACGAAGACAAATCTGTGAAGGTAGAAGTACCACATAGGTAACACCACAAAGATAAAAGTACCACATGGGTAACACCACACATATTGATATATCACACATGTAACACCATGAAGACAACACCACGAAGGTAGAAGTACCACACAAGTAACACCACAAAGAAGAAGTACCACTTAGGTAATGACTCAGATCACAATCAGGTATAACTTAAGTATAGAAGTACAAATTATTAGTTGTAAGGATAGATCATATTATTATGTTAAGTAGCACTACTTCTGACCCACAAAGGATCGATAGGTAATTAACCCCCGCTTACCCACACAGGATCTGACCCACACATGATCGGTATGTGCTGACCCACATAGGATCACTGAGTGCTGACCCACAAAAGATATGATAGAAGCTGACCCACACATGATCGATAGATGTCGACCCAAACAGGATCGATGTTCTTTCTTCATGTTACAGCTTGCCATAGGATTCCTCGCACCCGGTGCGCTCGAGTTCTATAGAATCTACCCCTTGAGATATAGGTGGTACCTCGAACACCAATAAGATCCAAAAAAGAGTAACCCAAAGGACCGCCATGTCTTAAGGGTCCCAAATAAGTAGACATTGCATCAATCGGACGCTCGGTCTATGAGTTATAAGCGGTTTAGGTTCGAGGGCCCGGTTGGATTCGGGCCCGATCCAACCTAGTTGTACACCAACTTTATACGAAACTCAAGTGGAGTATACCAAAAGGACCCTCTCGATCCAAGGATCTCAATGCTACAGATAGTTCTTCAAACAGATGTCCAGTTCTCAAGATATGGCCCTTTAAGTGTTTCAGGGTTAGGTTGGGACCAGACCCTGTCCAACTCGGCCCGACCCAATTTGGGCCGACCTGAACTAGTCCAGGTTTGACCCAGACGATTTGGAACCCGGTGGCCTTGGCCTGGCCCAAGGGGGTTCGACCCACTGGGCGCGAGGCCCGCTGGGCTGGTGGCCCGACCCGCAAGGGGGCGCGGACCGCTGGGCAAGCGGCCCGGCCCCGTGAGGCTTGGCCCGCGGTCCGCCCGAGCTGGAAAGGGGGGGGGGTGTTTCCCCCCGATATCCTGAATGTATTGAAGGCCGTTTGACTTTTTCAAATGGTGATGCCACATGGGCGCCGCCCAATCACTGTGGAACCTGCCGGAGGTGCGGGTTTTGCCTCCGTCATGGCTTCAACGATGACTTCTTGCCCACCGTGGGTACGCTGGTTGTGCCACCCTTCCCTTCTATAGCCATCCAATGTGCTGGCCTCCTCCTCCGACCACCACGAATGATGAGCCACGACCCCTTGTACACCTCCTCCGCAGCTGACCACTGTCGACCGCACTAATGACCTTTGTGGCTTAGTGTCACAACCTTATCTTATGGCACACGTTGGTGTGCCTCCTCCTTCGTAGTCGGTCGGTGCCGCCATGCCAGGGGTCTTCCACGGAGGGCACAAGTGTAGAAAAGTAGCAGAGGGTTCAGGCTGGGTTTGTTAGGCCCGCGCCCTCCGCGTTAGCTCGAAATCACGAAGGAGGATTACAGGGTTCAAGAAAGTCACTTGAATTAAAAAATAGTGAAACCCCCACCTAAAGAACGATGGAGAAATGCCCGTGGTTGAGGATGTGGGTTGGTGTTCACCGTCCCCCACAACTAGAATCCAACGACATTGCTCGATCATCGATCTTTGGTTTGGGGTTTCGTTGTCACTCGTCACCGCTCGCCAGAACCAGCTTCATCCTCCAAGGTTTTTGCCTCACAACACTTATCATCACTTCATTGCCTAGTGAATCTATCTAATACCTCTCCCCAATCTCCATATAAATAGAAGAAGGGGAGGGTAAGTAATTACATTGGGAATTGATGGGGGCTTATTAATTAGGAACCTTCCTAATTCCCTAATGTTGTTGTTATCTAGGATTGAAAGGTTAAGCCATTTATTGAATTGACACATCTTTGGTCCCACTTTGCCGCTTGTCCGTTGGAGGAAAAGAATGAAAATAAAATAACAATGTTATTTTATTTATTTCTTTTAAAAATTCCCAAAAATTAACCTTTTTTCAGACCTACTGTGGTCGAAGTGAAGCCTCCTTTAAGCGAATCTTGGTGCTACGGATTCAATGATGCCCTCAGATTTTTAATCTGAGCACCGGTTCAAAAGTTAGAAAATGTTTCTCACGTGTTTACTGAACGTACCTTAAAAAAATTTCAGAAATTCATTCTGGGCACACCCGGTCTCGGAATCATGCGCCGTCAATTTTCATAGACTTGTAATAATTCTATATAATTAAAAAAATATTTACATGGAAAATCTGGGTCTTTACATGAATATGGATGGTTAATGGCATGATTGGATGAGTGTCAGGATGGATATGAGGTAGGTGCCCGGTGTGGCATGTGAACATGCATGTGTGAGGCTCATGATATACTATTGGTAAATGAACAAACCCCAACACTTTTTTTAGAATGATTTTGAAGTAAAGTGTTGTGTTTTGATAATGTGTGGTTGGGAGGTGTGGCTTATGTGTTTTCAGGATTGTTATTGTGGGATGTTTCAAGTTCAAGAACCCCTCTTGTTTAAACAATGTTTTGGTTTGGTGTTTCGTCGATAAGTTGGAATGAAGTGTTGGTCAGTGGTCTCTTTTGAGGAGAAGTTTGGGAGGCCATTGTGGTGTCTCCCCTCATGTGTTCGGTTCAGGTTTGTGGTATGTTGTGACCAAATGACCTGATTGGTTGGGTCCTTGGGTTTTCTTGTTAGCTAGGGTACACCCCTATAAAGAGTTAATGTATGACTCATGTGTGGCCCATGGTGAATCATCGTTGGATGATCCTCCAGTTGATCAACATAAGGAATTTCTTCTTGAGATTTGGAGATTGAGTTTACCCCTATTCTTTTTTGATTATGTGGATCCCCTTGTAGAAGGAGAGTGGTTGTGGGAGGTTGAAATAGACCTTTAGTTTCTTATGTTGCCTAAGTCATCAAAGGTGAATGCAGTTCAGGGTTGTCAATGTAGAATGATGTCTTAAAGGGACTTTGGGTCTTTTTTCAGTCTCATCAAAGCAATAGTTCATGTTAGGCCACCACTGTGGAAAATATGGCCAAGAGTGGCTGTTATGGCCACTTGCTGGGATTGTGTGATGTTTGGGACTCAGTATAAGGTCCCTCTCCTTATGTTTTTTAGCTGCAATGGTCATGTTCGGTGACACCTTGCGATGTCGTGTGTTCATTTGACTATAAGGGTTATGGTTGTGCAATCTTATGAGAGTCTCTATTTTGTTGGATGTGTGTATCCATTTAGGGAATTCTGAAATCCTATGTTCTAGAGGAAGGCGTTTCTATGTGTCCTTTCATTTTGATGTTTCCCATCCGAAGAAACAAGGGGTGACGTGTGTGCATCCTCTAATCCCTTGTTTTTGGTAAAATGATGGGTTGGGGTAAAGTGGGTTTGAAGTGTGTCATGTATCATTGAGACCATCTAAGACCATAGTGTAATTTTTTATGGTACTGGAAGAAGAAGTTCTATTCGGGGGTTTCTAAATCCTGACTACGAGGTAGGAAATGCTTTAATCATATGAGCTCCAGCCATTGGTCCCGGAGGGAAGCTAGAATGTAGTCAGGGGAAATCTTAGAGTATTTCAAACCTTTGGTCAAAGTCCTATCCTCAATATGAAAGATGGTAATAGTTTAAACCTATGGTGGTGTCGCCTTGTTCCAATTTTTCACATTCGGTGGTAGAGGTGGGAGGACCTCGTTTCCATGTTATAGCCTGAGTTCATGTTATTCCCTTGGGTTTCCTTTTAATTTTCAGAGAAAAGGATGAAATTTGGGCTAGGAATATTGAAGAGCATAGTTTGCACACGGTTAGTAGTAACTATGCACCAACCTAGGAAACCGTGCGATAAGAGACAGAAGCTACCACACGGTCTCCGCACGACTGTGCACCTTGTCCCATGTAATTGTGTGAAGCTTCCTCTTTGGATAGAATTAATATAATTATTAGTACACGGTTTCCTAAACCATGTGGACTAACCATGCAGTTGTGCCAACTATTTAAATTTTGGGGTCTTTTCATGCCACCTCATGCTGGTTAGTTAATATGGTTGGTTCTTATGGTGGGGAGACCCATCATGGGTCTCACATAAGTTCTACTGAAAAAATTCTAATGTTAGTTTACCCCTTATGATGGGGAGACCATTAGGGCCTCTCCCAATTGGTGTTCGGATTCTGTATCAGAAGTTAAGTTGTCCCTTGTGGTGGGAAGTCCGTTTGGGTCACTCGTATCAGTGAATCAGTTATCTGCTTGGTATTTTCTTGGATAGAGGTAGTATTTTTTGAGGATATCTATCCACAAATTTCTTACTTGGGTAAATGTGGGATTGGAGCATGCCCAATGGTTTTGTTTAAGTAAGGTTGTGGTAGCATTATTCGGGATTTTCATTCGTTTCAGGTGGATTGCTTGACCATCTTCTGGTAGTGTTTAAGGTGTTTTTTTGGGGATTTAGTTTGAATATGTTTGATCATTTCAGTTAAGTGGGGTAAGTTTTTATTGGTGAGAGTATTCTCTTCCTTTGTTTGATCAACTGGAGGTGTTTGGCCTTTTGGAGGCAGGTGAAAACGTGGAAAGGGAGTCTATCTTGGTCTGTTGTTTGGGATTTTTTTTTACATATTGTTTTGTTGTGGATTTCCAGGGGTAGAAAGCTTTATGGTGGGGAGAATTTTCACACATGTATTTTCAATTTCCATCCTTTGTTTCAAAACCAATTTTGGTTATTGGTTTTCTATTGGTCTCTGGGTGTTCTGAGATTAGATTTGGTGTCACGGGTGTTCTTGATCTAAGTTATTATTCTTGGAAATATTAGATGGTTTTTGGACTTGTCTTTTCTTAAAAGGATGGTATAAGGATGAGGTGTTTTGGAAATGAATTTGTGACACTCATAGTGGCACCTCTTGTGGGGTATGTTGTTGGGGTGGTTTATACCATTGAGTTGGATGAGTCTTGGGGTGAAAGGGTGGTTTTATTTTGGGTATTATTTCTCCCTATCCTTGGAATATCATTCCTCCTAGGTTTTCCCCTTGGATCCCCATGAAATTGGAGGAGAATGGCATGGTTTTGGGTGGTCAGAATAGGCAGCACAGTTTGGACGCACAGTTTACTAAACTGTGCAGCCAAACCGTGCAAGGTATCAAGGTCATTAAAAATATTTTTGAAATTCCAATTTTCCCTCCAAGAAATAAACCTAATCCGCCTCATTATTTCCCCATTAGACCCTAGTAGCCATGGGAGGCCTCCAAGCTCCCTCAATCTCCCATGGAACTCATTTTTGATGGAGGATTTGGTGGAGAAACCTCAAGATCTTTCACATAAGTAAATTCATTATTGGTTTCTTCCATCTTCCTTTGGTTTTATTTCATCTTTCATGAAGTTATAAAGTGTCTAGCATCTAGGTTTCGTACCTAGGGTTTAACCTTGAGTCTTTTTGGTGAAATTTTGTGGGCTAGGGCTCAGTTTATCTTCTTTGTGGTGCAGCGGTGGTGCGGTTGAAGTTTCGCACCAAGATTCAAGGGTTTTGACACTTATGGTAGGTGATTCCATGGGAAATAAATGCTAGATGAGTCAGCTTTTCTTAATTTTTGTTTTTAGCACGCTTCTTATTCATTATACTTGCTACGAAATATGGTTTTGGTGACGTTTGTTAAGAAAAATATTTTTAGGTACCAATTTTGTGCAAAATTGGGTGTTTTACATGTCTATTTCATGTTATTCCAATTGGATTTGTTTTATAACTCATGTGATGGGTTTATAGAAATATTTTGGGTGCCGAAAATTCTGTTTTGGTGAATACGGGTATGCCCATGGTGTTCAAAGTGGGTTTTTAAAGGGATTTTGTGTGTAAAGCATTGTTAAATTTTGTGAAGTTGTTTTATTGAAATTATAAAGGTTTTATTGAGTGGTGTAAGTGGTGAAAAACATGTGTAGGTACTGTTTTGAGTTGATTATGATCGTAACTGATTTTTTTTATGTGATAATGGATTTTTGTATCATGAGGTAATGGTTTGAGCACAAAGGGGGAAGCCCGGGTACCTAGGAGGGAAAATATGTACTAGTACGCTAGTGATCCGGATGGGTTTTGTCCATGTTTCATTGAGAAAAATGGATAACGAAGACACTAACCAAACTATATTGATGATGATTGGGGACCACTAGGTTATGAGTATGTTCCCTACTAGTGTCTCATGAATGAAAACATATTTTCTATGGTTACTTTACCCCAAGGTATGGGTACATGGGGCCTGAGACTACCTAGTGCCTAGGGGTGTTCCTGATATTGGTGCTTATTGACTCTTGTGTATTTATCTTTAGAATATGGTGGTTTTTTCTGGAAAATACTACAGACTACATGTTTTATTGGAATGTGCTCATTCATGGAAAATTACCTTTGAAAACTGTTTACATTTAAAAGTTTCATTCTTTCAAAATTATTTCCACTACCTCTTGTTTATAAAAAATGGCATGCTTTTTTCTTGTATTGTTTACTCTATGGAATCTCTTGGTGGTCTTCTATTGGGATTAGGATCACACCCTAATTACACCCCTTAGGTGTAATTAGACTTTTTCATGTTTGACACAGGTAAGGAAAAGATTTCGGGTGATGGCGGTTCGGTGTGTTAGTTCTCATCCATGGTGCAGTGTTGTGGAGATGACTTGTGGGTGATGACCCCTTGTCGTGTGGAGTCCTTGGGGATATTTTGATGCTGTTTATAAGTGTCTTTGGACCTCTTTTATCATGTTTATACCTATGTATTCAATTCTGGATTTTGTTTAAATCTTGTTTGGTATGAATTTTTTTAGATTCAGTTTATCGATTTTTTTTATGTTTTTTGTATCCATATTCATTTAAATAATTCCCAGACCAAAATATATGATAGTCGGGCACTTGTTCCAGCCCTTGGGGATCAGGAACGCCCTTCGGGCCTTGTCGCGGGCCGTGTCGGGTGCTAGTTTTGATGGCGACCAGATTTGGTTCGTGACACATATTACAAGAATTGATCAATTTTTAGAACATCAAAACATGATTCAACATTTGGTCCAGTTGACTTATATTTATATAATTTCAAAATATTTCCAACATAATAAGAAAAACCTCAATTAGACTTTTGTAGCTTGTGATATCATTGAAAAACAGTAGCCAACATATTCTGGAACTGTAAAACATTGAAGTGACTTTCAGAACAAAAATGAAAACATCAAACGATTGATTCAACTTTCATTTTAGTTGAATGAATTGTACATAATCTTATTAGCTTTTTAATAAAATAGGAGTTGTAAAATTTTGAGTACTTTAGGTGAAGCTATAATAAAAAAACAGAGGCAGTTGTTGCCAACGTAGGATTCTGATGAGAGGTTTCTGAAAGCGTAGTTTGCAACGTGCGGTACTTCAACAACACGAGGTTCTTAAATGTTTTGTTCATCACTAACCTGGGGTTCCAGATGCGTGGTTCATCAACATCATGAGGCTCTCGAACATTTGGTTCATCACTAACATGGGTTTTAGAATGCTTGATTTATCACTAATGTGGGGACCAAAACATGGGGTTGATGAGCAAAGGAATCATTTTCTTTGTGAAAAATATTTTTTCTATCCAAACGAATGATTTTCATATAATTTGTACTTCGAAAATTTCTCAACATAAAAAGTGAGAGTAATGATATAATATTGCAAAAATAAAATGAAATAATAAGCAAACAATAAACAATAATATATACTAACAATAAGCAATTAAAAGGGAATAATATCATAAAGAATAAATAAATAATAAAGGGAGTATTTAAAAAAACATAAATATTGAGGCCTTTTTATAATTATCAAAATATAAATAAATCATCAATCACCACTCAACATGTCTTTTATTAAAAGTAATAAGGGGAATGAGGGGTGCCCTGTTTGAGGGTTTTGGCTTAGTTTTATTTCAATATTTAATTTGATATTTTTTTTGTTTTAAAAATAATGATAAATAGTAAATTTGAACGAGGGGCGCCCTGCTTGGTGTTAGTCCGGGGTCGAAGGCGTTGGCAGGACTGTCAGCTAGCATGTGTGGTTATTGTCGTCATAAAACATTCATAAATTCAGTGTCCTTCCCTTCCCCCAACACCGCACCTTGCGCCTCTTCCTCCCAGATCTTGCAGATTATACCTTCTGGAACGGGCGGGAGATGGGGTCGCCAGACCCGAGCCTCGGCACCGGGGAGGTCATCGGCGATGCCATGATGATGGCCAATAACCCCAGAGGGAAGGAGCGGAGTGGGAGGGAGTTGGAGGGGCGGGCCAGGGGGGCTGGCTTCACTGGGTACCGGCTCGCCTGCTGCGCCTACAGAACCTGGGTCATGGAGTTCTGCAAGAAGCATACCTAACCCGTCAATGGTGTCAGATCTTTGGTGTGACAGGCCTAGAGTTGGTGCATTATTACATAACATTGGAATGATCACAAAGGATCAAGTCTTGAAAGACCGATTAGTTTAGTAGTCTTGGAAACACTAGATATATTCATAAGTCTTACATTACATCATAAGGTAAAAAAACTACAATAACATCTTGTCTTCATATCCCCTCATACTATCCCTGCAGGTCATTCATAAATTACTTCTTCCTAATCCTGGGAAAAATAAAACATTGAAATGGGTGAGCTCAGATGCTCAGTAAGGATAACATTATAGCAGAAGCTTTCATAGATAAGCATAAACACTTAAGGCAGTTTATAACTAAAACGAAAGCCTTTTAAACTTGAACTTCAACATAAAATGGAAAAGATAAAATAAATTAATTCCATTTACTTACTCACATGGATATTCTAATAGTCGAATGATCACATGCAATATCAATAACCACTTTCATAATGATGGAATGCATAATGCCAGACTATCATAACCACATAGACAAGACCTCGTGCCAAGACTACAAATAAGATTTTGCCAAGGACTTGTGCCAAGACACTAGTTTGTCTCATGAGACCTACCGATGCATCGAGGAGATATAGCGGGCTCCACCTGTCACATATTAAGTCCAATGCATTCCTCATATGAACAGGTTTAAACATAACATAAACATTCGTATTAAAACTAGCATACGAAATGTCAATACTTTAACCACAAACCATGAATGGTATAAAAATAGCACATCCACAGTCAAACATAACTCATTAGATACAATATGGAAGATTGTATTGTATCACATTAACCTCAATCAAGAATAATGAAGGATGTTGACATAGATGAAAATAATCATCAAAACTATTTGAGAGAAATATCCCCCTTTTTCTTGAAATCATTTAAAAGTCACACTATTTGACAAGAAGCCATTTAAAAATAGATTTTTGAATCAAAGTGTCCCATATCACTTTGAAAATTTTTAAAAGGAGTTTTAATTTCTAAACTTTAATGTCCATATAAATAAATCTATAAAACCATTTTTAAAACATGGACATTAATGAGAAAGATTTAGATGGATAAGTCTTTAAAACATTTAAAAATGGTATTTTAGTTAGAGATTCTAACCGAAAGAGAGACACTTGAATACAAATAATTGAGGTAATAAAAACTTTGTAATATCATGATAATAAAGGGATTCATGATATACTATGTAAAAGTACATTATATACACCACATAAAAGTGATTTGGTGTATATCTACAAAGAAGTCTCAATGGAATGTAAATTGAGATGAAATCTATCATAAAGGCCGTATCCTTAGGTTAAGGATAAATCAACGACATAATTATGTGTGACAAATATAAATACAATAAATATTATTGGATATTCAGTGTAAAACAATCAACGGATATTCACACATATACTTGTAAAAACAACACCAACGAATTGGATGTTTAACTCAACAAATGGTGAATGAGTTAAAATTACTCTTATCAAATTCATATCAATGACTTGAGAATTATCAATGGAGTGATTATGTGTATCAAAAGTATATCCACAGGAATGGGAGTGGAAATTATGACATAATCAAATGAATAGTGATTCCACACATAATCTTGGGGTAATATAATCAATGAAATATGCGTAAAGCCAAATGAGTGGAAATTGAAATCTCAAATTCCCTTATCAATTAGATAACTTACGAAACATACACCCATGAAATAATTATCATACCATGATGATGTAAATACCCATAAATCAAAGTATATTACACAATGAATACAATCATGGGCAGTACACATACACCACATGCAATAATTAAGTGGTGAACAATGGAATTCTCACGAAATTAAAAGTGAGTAAAGAAACCCCTTACTTTGTACTTTTTCATTGCTTGACGGTAGGTTAACCTCCTGTATAATGGTGAAATAATTGTTATTGAATTATACAAGAATCAATTACTTTAATATGATATCATATATGATCTTTTAACATTGATTTGTTAATAATATCTTAGAATTATCGTCATTTCGGGTGTTAATGGGTTCATTTTACTTTATATTCTTTGTTATGTGAGACATATTCGTTATTAATGGGATGTATATTATTCATACCCAGAATGATATCAAGTCCATAGATACTATTTTTAAATCATCAAATTATAATTATACTTGAATGGATATGATGGAGAATGAATCTCATCGCGTTCGTGGAGACGGTAGTCCATACGTACACACGAGCGACAATATCATTATTTTGATATTAAAATAATATATAATTGGATGGTATATCATATATACAGAATCATTATCATGTTATATTTATTATTTACATGAGTTACACATCATTATTATACCCATCCAAATAATATTATATTGAATAACAATTACACCACGACGTGGAGACGGTAAGCCGTACGTACGCACGTATGGTGACATGTTATTCAAAGGATGGATAGAATACTGAATATGGTTGTACCATATTTATAATAACATCACAGTATATATATGATACTGGAGTTATTATTTTATAATGGTAATAATAAAGAAAGAAGAAGTGGAAGAAGAAAGGAACTTGAAAAGGGGTGGTGAAAACATTACCTCTTCTTCGGGTTCTTCCTTTTGATTTGATCAAAAGGGCTCCTTAGGTTGGCTTTATGATCAAACTAAGGAATATAGGTTGTAGTGAGGGAATTTTATAGAGTATTTGGGCAGGGTTTAGCCGAACCAAAAGTCTTTTAAGGTGTGAAGAAATGAGAAGGAGGAGTTCCCTTTTATAAGAGGGGTGAGGGGCACCTTTAGAAAAGCTAGAAATATTAATTTATAATAAATTCATATTCAGATTCTAATGGATCCAAAGTTGATTATTAAAAGGTTAGGTTGGGATAGGCCGATAACCATTCAGACAATATAATTTAGACAGGTTTGGGTCACTATATTAACCTTATATTTTAGTTTTAACTCTTAGTTAATTAGTTTGACATTTACTATGTCACTTTGTATTTTTATATTATATAGTTAATAAACTTACTATATACATCCAATAGACCCCCAAAGTGGTCCATTAATGATATAAATATCATTATATATGTCTCTTGGCCACACCTTATATTTTTAGGAATTTAATATCAATTAATAATATAATATTTGTTTTAAAAACTCTTTTATGTCAATTTTGACACTATTCAATAGTTGATTTTTGTGAAACACATAAAAGAATTATTACTTAGAAAAAAGTTATTTAAATCAATACTAATATGTCATATTAACCTAGAAAATTAGTGTAATTCAATAAAAGTCTCAAATTATATTTATTTGGGTATTTATAATATCAATTATTCTAATTTTTCACTATTATGGTAATTACTTTATCACCATTGTGTCATAAATAAATTAATTTATTTAATGTCTAAAAATTATAAATAAATTATCATTATGTAGGAAATATTTTTAGCTTTATAATTAATATTTATAGTCTAAAATCCAACATATATAACCCTATTTAACAATTGTTTTTCTAAACGATATATGCTTGTGTCATTTTTGTATTTATTTTAACTTAATTAAAATAAAGTGTCATTATCACTTACAAGTGGATCCATGGGGTCCCAAAATCAACCAAAAGATGCCCATGGTAGACCATGTATTAACCAATAGGGTTAAGACACATTTTAGGGTAATTTAGTATTATTATAATATTATTTTTTAACCCTTGTTTACCAGATTTACCCTTTAACCATGGTAAATAAAATATTTACCGAAGTAATTATCCAAAATGTCTAAAAATAAAAGTTACCTATTTACACAATTTGAACATCCTGATTAAAAATATGGAATCCAATTTTCCAAATTCAAAACACAGAAGTGGCAGAAATTAATTTAAAATTAATTCCCGTTGTTAAAACAAAAAGCGTGTTTTTAAGAGATAACAACTATCAAAAGATTGGCACTTGTTTATGTCTGGTTTAAATGTGAAATTATGTTCAATGACCCAAATTGTATTAAATGGTAAAAATATATTCTAAATATACTTTAAAACCACTAAAATTCATAATTTATCACTATTAATTATTTTGATTAAAAAAGTTGTTTTTAATTAAAATTTAGTAATTTTCACTATTCATCAAAATATGAAAGTTATCCGAAAAGTACCAAAATTTCACCCTAGGCTAATTTCGATATTCCGAATCCAAAAATAAAGTCCATTTTTAGAGATAGAATTTATAAAATTTCAAAAAGTAGGTATTACTATTCATAACGGCTAGTTTGATTGGTTGTGGTGTGTTAAAATCTCGAAGTTGCGTACAATGCACGCCATTGCATTATTCTAAGGGAAACGTACCGTGGAAGCTTGGGGTGTTACATTCTCCCCTCCTTCAATAAATTGCGTCCTTGCAATTTTTAAAATTGTGCTTGTGAATATAATGGAAATTCCCACATCGGAAAAAGAGTCAATAAAACTATCACTTTAAAAGAAAGAAAGAGAGGTATAAAGGTCATGCAAGATAACCCATACTCGGATTCCATGTAGGAAAACATGGATATGTATGATAAACTAAGTGTCAAGTTCTGATGGAGAGGGATAGAAATCATGATCAGGATAAAGTTAACAATAAGAAAACCATAGACTTGTGTTGGGACAAACGACCATTAGTCTCCTAGTAGGAAAGTAAACGGACAACATTTTTTTTGTTTTAAGTTACATTACATAAGGATGAGGAATTCATTTATGATATTGACTAAGAACATAAAGAGATATACTTACTTTTTAAGTAGAGTTTCATTATTTAATAACTTTTTACCACTAACTTATTTTTTTTGAACAATGAGTATTCAAGAAGACTTGGTCACAATAAAAGAGCTAGAATAAACTTCTATAGAAATACATGATCCATGTTGGATAAACTATATATTTAACTTTTCTTTAGAGATTAATCAAAACCAAAATGGTTAGTATAAGATCTGATTATCCCCCAAATGTATATTCCATTAGAGAAAAAAATACTAATCTTAATTTCTAAAATTAAACCAACAATACCCCAAAGTTAAATAAATATCATTCAATAATAAATTTTCCTTAAAATCCTTCAATATAATCCAAACTAATATTGAAACCCAAAAATTATAAGAATGTAGTCTTCCGCGTTAAATTGTATCTCCAAATGACATCATCTACTCTTAAAGTCACATACTTAAAAGTAATTAACCTAATCACATATTCTTTATTATAGGTTAATCATTTCCATAAATAACCCAAATCACTATAGATCCACAATAAAAACATAGATAAAAATCCACCATTACTCCTCTAATGACATCCCATAGTATTCTATTTTCCTTGGACATATAGTGTTCCCAACAAAGTGAACATCTTCCAAAATAACATTTATCACTTAATCACCAAATCAGTTTCCTACACTAAGGGTATTCATTTGATAAGACATAAGAACCCAAATGAACATATTATTGATCAATAAAATCATTTAAAAAAAATAGTCACACTAACCAGGGACTTCACTTAGTCCAGTGGTAGGCGATAAATCCCAATCTCACTTTGGTTGTGGGTTCAATTCCCACAGCTTTATCTGACGCGACGGGTTGTCACACGGTCTAAATGTTTTCCTTTTTCAAAAACTATATTTTATAATATTACCAAAATGAGATAAATTCCTCAAAATAACATAATTTAACCACAAATGTTATATCATACCTTGCATTTTCATCCCAAATTATAATAACTTATAATTCTCTCAAACCCTAATGATCATATAAAACCAAATGGTTATTTATACCTATATCCACAAGAGAATAGACAATTCTTCCTCAAATATCATTCTCACATGGCAAACTGCGGGGTTAGAAATACAAGAGAAAATTATTCCAAAGTAAACCCATCAACAAGGAGCGCTAATACTTTTTAAACATTTCTCCAACCATTTATTTCTACATTGCTTCTTCTTTGACCAAGAAAATATCCTATAGAATAGGACATTCACTCGGGTAATGGCCAGGTCCCCTATATTTACGGCAAATGACTCTAAATGGACTCTTGGGACCATTTTTATCTTCTTCCATAGTACTCTTCATTTTTCTTCGGCAATTCTTCACTTTATGTCCTTCCTTCCCGCACGTAAAGCATTTCGTTGTCCCATTGAGACACTTTCCTGGGTGTCTCCTTCCACATTTCCTGCATGATGAAAATTGAGGGTTCTTTTCTCCATGGTCTCCATTGCTGGAGCTCTTATCATTCATCACCTTTCTCTTCCTTGTTGAGTCTGGGAGTTGGTTAATATATATGTTGTTGATCATATTTTTGGAAAAATGATTTGGAATAAAGACGATATCTTTTACGCCTATCAACATTCCATTTTGTTGCTCATTTCCACCACCGTTCCCACCTTGTACATCATTCTCAAAGTCACTATGACTTCCTTGGAATCCATCCATTGAATAAAACCAGAAAGCATTGTGTGAGTAATAGTAGTCGTAAAATCATTTAGAGATTAAAATGTCACCATATTCTCAATTTGAAACATATTATGATTAACCAAGGTCATTTACTCTCATCTTATATATATATTACTTAAATCGGTTTGTAAAGAAAATGTAAATTATCCTAAGCATATCTCCCGGGAGTGTCGTAACCAAGAGTGCAGCAAGGCCCGTTGTCGTGCAGCAGTTCCCGTTCGAGTCTAGCTCAAAGCGGTGTTTTAGGGTTTTACCCCTAGGTACATCTGTGCCAGAGCCGCCTCTACCTGCTCGTATCTAGACTGGGATGTATTTCTCGGAAAACTCACAAAATCTCTACAATACCAAAATTCTAGGAAGTTCTTCTATACTAATCCTCAAAGTTCATCTTAGGTCAACGTGCTCTAATCAGAGTTTATCTAAATCTAGCTTCCAAGGTTTGTACTAAACTTCCTCTGATACCAACTGTAACGCCCAGACCCTAGATACCTAGAGTCGGTGCATTATTACATAACATTGGCATGATCACAAAGGATCAATTCTCGAAAGACCGATTAGTTTAGTAGTCTTGGAAACACCAGATATATTCATAAGTCTTACATTACATCATAAGGTAAAAAAACTACAACAACATCTTGTCTTCATATCCCCTCATACTATCCCTGCAGGTCATTCATAAATTACTTCTTCAAAATCCTGGGAAAAATAAAATATTGAAAGGGGTGAGCTCAGATGCTCAGTAAGGATAACATTATAGCAGAAGCTTTCATAGATAATCATAAACACTTAAGGCAGTTTATAACTAAAATGAAAGCCTTTTAAACTTGAACTTCAGCATAAAATGGCAAAGATAAAATAAATTAATTCCATTTACTTACTCACATGGATATTCTACTAGTCGAATGATCACATACAATATCAATAACCACTTTCATAATGATGGAATGCATAATGCCAGACTATCATAACCACATAGCCAAGGCCTCGTGCCAAGACTACAAATAAGATTTTGCCAAGGCCTTGTTCCAAGACACTAGTTTGTCTCATGAGACCTACCGATGCATCGAGGAGCTATAGCGGGCTCCACCCGTCACTTATTAAGTCCAATGCATTCCTCATAAGAACATGTTTAAACATAACATAAACATTCGTATTAAAACTAGCATACGAAATGTCAATACTTTAACCACAAACCATGAATGGTATAAAAATAGCACATCCACAGTCAAACAAAACTCATTCGATACAATATGGAAGATTGTATTGTATCACATTAACCTAAATCAAGAATAATGAAGGATGTTGACATAGATGAAAATAATCATCAAAACTATTTGAGAGAAATATCCCCCTTTTTCTTGAAATCATTTAAAAGTCACACTATTTGTCAAGAAGCCATTTAAAAATAGATTTTTGAATCAAAGTGTCCCATATCACTTTGAAACTTTTTAAAAGGAGTTTTAATTTCTAAACATTAATTTCCATATAAATAAATCCTTAAAACCATTTTTAAAACATGGACATTAATGAGAAAGATTTAGATGAATAAGTCTTTAAAACATTTAAAAATGGTATTTTAGTTAGAGATTCTAACCAAAAGAGAGACACTTGAATACAAATAATTGAGGTAATCAAAACTTTGTAATATCATGAGAATAAAGGTATTCATGATATACTATGTCAAAGTACATTATATACACCACATAAAAGTGATTTGGTGTATATCAACAAAGAAGTCTCAATGGAATGTAAATTGAGATGAAATCTATCATAAAGGCCGTATCCTTAGGTTAAGGATAAATCAATGACATAATTATGTGTGACAAATATAAATACACTAAATATTATTGGATATTCAGTGTAAAACAATCAACGGATATTCACACATATTCTTGTAAAAACAACACCAATGAATTGGATGTTTAACTCAACAAATGGTGAATGAGTTAAAATTACTCTTATCAAATTCATATCAATGACTTGAGAATTATCAATGGAGTGATTATGTGTATCAAAATTATATACACAGGAAGGGGAGTGGAAATTATGACATAATAAAATGAATAGTGATTCCACACATAATCTTGGGGTAATATAATCAATGAAATATGCGTAAAGCCAAATGAGTGGAAATTGAAATCTCAAATTCCCTTATCGATTAGGTAACTTACGAAACATACACCCATGAAATAAGTATCATACCATGATGATGTAAATACCCATAAATCAAAGTATATTACACAATGAATACAATCATGGGCAGTACACATACACCACATGCAATAATTAAGTGGTGAACAATGGAATTCTCACGAAATTAAGAGTGAGTTAAGAAACCCATTACTTTGTACTTTTTCCTTCGTCGACGGTAGGTTAACCTCCTGTATAATGGTGAAATAATTGTTATTAAATTATACAAGAATAATTTACTTTAATATGATATCATATATGATCTTTTAACATTGATTTGTTAATAATATCTTAGAATTATCGTCATTTCGGGTGTTAATGGGTTCATTTTACTTTATATTCTTTGTTATGTGAGACATATTCGTTATTAATGGGATGTATATTATTCATATCCAGAATGATATCAATTCTATAGATACTATTTTTAAATCATCAAATTATAATTATACTTGAATGGATATGATGGAGAATGAATCTCATCGCGTTCGTGGAGACGGTAGTCCGTACGTACGCACGAGCGACAATATCATTCTTTTGATATTAAAATAAAATATAATTGGATGGTATATCATATACAAAGAATCATTATCTTGTTATATTTATTATTTACATGAGTTACACATCATTATTATACCCATCCAAATAATAATATATTGAATAACAATTACACCACGACGTGGAGACGGTAAGCCGTACGTACGCACGTATGGTGACATGTTATTCAAAGGATGGATAGAATACTGAATATGGTTGTACCATATTTATAATAAAATAACAGTATATATATGATACTGGAGTTATTATTTTATAATGGTAATAATAAAGAAAGAATAAGTGGAAGAAGAAAGGAACTTGAAAAGGGGTGGTGAAAACATTACCTCTTCTTCGGGTTCTTCCTTTTGATTTGATCAAAAGGGATCCTTAGGTTGACTTTATGATCAAAATAAGGCCTCTAGGTTGTAGTGAGGGAAGTTTAGAGAGTATTTGGGCAGGGTTTGGCCTAACCAAAAGGCTTTTAATGTGTGAAGAAATGAGAAGGAGGAGTTCCCTTTTATAAGAGGGGTGAGGGGCACCTTTGGAAAAGCTAGAAATATTAATTTATAATAAATTCATATTCGGTTTATAATGGCTCAAAAGTTGATTATTCAAAGGTTAAGGTGGTTATAGGTCGAAAAACATTCATCCAATAGAATTTAGACAGGTTTGGGTCACTATATTAACCTTATCTTTTAGTTTTAACTCTTAGTTAATTAGTTTGACATTTACCATGTCACTTTGTATTTTTATATTATATAGTTCATAAACTTACTATATACATCCAAGAGACCCCCAAGTGGTCCATTAATGATATAACTATCATGATATAAGTCTCTTGGATGAAACATATATTTTTAGGAATTTAATATCAATTAATAATATAATATTTGTTTAAAAACTCTTTTATGTCAATTTTGATACTATTAAATAGTTTATTTTTGTGAAACACATAACAGAATGATTACTTCGAACAAAGTTAATTAAATAAATCCTAATATGTAATATTAACCTAGAAAATTAGTTTATTTCAATAAAAGTCTCAAATTATATTTATTTGGGTATTTATAATATCAATTATTCTAATTTTTCACTATTATGGTAATTACTGCATCACCATTGTGTCATGAATAAATTAATTAATTTAATGTCTAAAAATTATAAATAAAATATAATTATGTATTAAATCTTGTTATATTTCTAATGAATGTTTATAGTCTAAAATCCAACATATATAACCCTATGTAATAATTGTTTTTCTAAAAGATATATGCTTGTGTCATTTTTGTATTTATTTTAACTTAATTAAAATAAAGTGTCATTATCACTTACAAGTGGATCCATGGGGTCCCAAAATGGACCCAAAGATGCCCATGGTCGACCATGTATTAAAAAATAGGGTTAAGACACGTTTTAGGGTAATTTAGTATTATTATAATATTATTGTTTAACCCTTGTTTACCGGATTTACCCTTTAACCATGGTAAATAAAATATTTACCGAAGTAATTATCCAAAATGTCTAAAAATAAAAGTTACCTATTTACACAATTTGAACATCCTGATTCCAAATATAGAATCCATTTTTCCATATTCAAAACACAGAAGTGTCAGAAATTAATTTAAAATTAATTCCCGTTGTTAAAACAAAAAGCGTGTTTTTAAGAGATAATAACTATCAAAAGATTGGCACTTGTTTATGTCTGGTTTAAATGTGAAATTATGTTCAATGACCCACATTGGATTACATGGTAAAAATATATTATAAATATACTTTAAAACCACTCAAATTCATAATTTATAACTATTAATTATTTTGATTAAAAAGTTTTTTTAATTAAAATTTAGTAATTTTCACTATTCATAAAAATATGAAAGTTATCCGAAAAGTACCAAAATTTCACCCTATTCTAATTTCGATATTCCGAATCCAAAAATGAAGTCCATTTTGAGAGATAGAATTTATAAAATTTCAAAAAGTAGGTATTAATATTTATAACGGCTAGTTTGATTGGTAGTGGTGTGTTAAAATCTCGAAGTTGCGTACAATGCACGCCATTGCATTATTCTAAGGGAAACGTACCATAGAAGCTTGGGGTGTTACAGTTCCCGAACCCCATGGGCTGGCAGAAGTGCCTGAATATCGAAACAATACATGGGAACTATTTACTCAAAAAAAGTAAACACAAAACCACTGACAATATAAACAACTAAAATTGTGAACTAACAACCAAACAGACCCTCAAACTAAAATCAAATTTAAAGGTTTACAACTTGAACCAACATCCAAAAGAAAACAACAACAAAAGAAACTCATACTCAAACGCAAACCTCCCAGAAACAAGAGAGGTGTAACATCCACAAGCTACAAACACCAACCTACATGATAATACCATCAACGACCCAAACCACAGTCATTAAGCACGATGCCTCAACCTGTGACACACAAAGAAAAAAAGGCCTACATACACCCAAATATGTATGTAGGGTGTGAGCCAAAATCCCAGTAGGATTCCACTAGGAGTAGATTCCATGCATAACCATTTAAATAATGAATACATTTTCCAATAAAACAAATAAAAGGGAAATAAATTCATAAACAGTATTTAATGAATTTTTTTTAATGACAGGTGATTTAAATGAAAATGAATTTAAATACAACAACTAAAATTAAAGAGAATAATTAAATACTTGAACCCTTTTAAATAAAAAAGGATTAAAGAAAACTGTTTCAAATAAAATAGATTAAATTAAAACACACACACACACACACACTTACTTTTTAAAAAAACCAAAGTGTTGCATTGATGAACGTAAAGTAACCAAGGAGCACTAAATATGGGAGAGGACTCATGGGTGTTAGATATCTTGGGTCCTTAGATCTTCGTGTCTCGGTGAAGCGTGGTTTAGAAACCACGACCCTCAGAAAACATGGCTTAGAAGGCCAAAACCCTCAGAAAACGTGGCTTAGAAGGCCACCACCCTCAGAAACCGTGGCTTAGAAGACCACAACCCTTAAAAAAGCATACATTTAGTTAGTGTTGCAAATTGTCAGTCCTGCCAGTGAAACCGGGTCGAGTCACCACCGGAACACTATCCCACAAGTCTAGTTCACCACCCTAGCTACCTAGGCTTCCCACTTTGTGTTCAAACAAATTTCAAGATCTTAATAGGTGCACATCACATAAACAATCCAAACAAAACACCACACATGACAAGATACCATTTACACCAACAAATCCATTTTTTCTAAAATTCAAGATCATGTCACATGTCACATTTATGGATAAAAGACAAACATAGTACTTACACACACCGAACCATCATTTTCACACCAAAATGCCATTTTGAAATACTACGCACACAAAAACCTTTTCCAAACAAGCTTCACACCATGGATATAATTTGATAAATCATTTGAACAATTTCATAAGTGAGTTCTAAAAGAGTATATCCAGACTTTACACATGAAAACGCACTCAAAATATCCATTTTGGATTAAGCGCACACCCAAAATCTTTTTAGAACTTAATATGCATCGATTACACCATTTATTAAACCACTTTAAATTTTAAGGAAAACAGTTTTACATTGAGACAACCACCATGAAAATTTATTGAACAATTTCAAAAAATGTGCCACACAACTTTAAACTCTGAAACGCACTCTGAACATCATTTATAACAAAACATACTTTGATGTCACACTCAAAACACACACTGCAACTCTTTCACATTCAAACAAACTAAATGCACAATATTGAGAACACTGATAAATGGATCAATGTAGGTTTTCAAAAAAAAACACATTAACATCACATAAACACTCTACTAAAAAAACAAATGCACAACAAAACTCAGTCAAAATCAGTTTCACAACATGTAAACTACTTAATAATTGTGATGAATTAATTAAATTAACAAACTAATCCACCAGAAAATTGATAAATTTTATTTCAGAATATGTTGCATGAATCAAAATACTAAAAGCACAATAAAAAAATTCTTCTATGACTCGATGCAAATTGACACTAAACCAGAACATAGTTTGTATAATTTATAAACTAAAAATAAACAGTTCGACATTAATTTCCACATAAAACACACCTATATCAAATATTCATATCAACTTCAATTGAAAACATTATTCACATCAAACAAACTAATTAGATAATATGCTAAATTAATTTAAGAGGAAAATTAATTCATCAAACAATGGTTAAACACGGAACCACCTACCACGGCGTCGAAACTTCCAAACATGGGTGCGGAACTCCAATATCAACCAATTTACATCACAACCAATTGGACATAAGCCTAAAAACATAATTCGAATAAAGAAAAGATTCAAATTCGACACCTAACATGAACCCACACATGTTAAACAACCAAGAACTCAAAAAAATGAAGGAAAAATATATTCAACCGGAGGGGGTAGCTCGCACAGAAGGAGGGCATGGAGCCGGTGGGGAAGTCTGAGCAGGCGAGGCTACTGGATGAGAGGTAAGCAGCGCGACGAGGATGGCTGGATGAATAGTGGTTGGCCAAGGGAATAAGGGGTGGTGCAGTGGCTGGTTGAGGATGGCAGGGAGGAGGGAGGCCACAGTGGAAGGCATGTGAGGGAAAGGGTGGCACCTGATAAAGAGTCTCTAGGAGGTCCGAATGATGAAATGGGAGGGTGTGTGGCTAGCCATGGGAGGCGCATGGGGTAGGGGCGTAGTGCAGGGCTAGCCATGGGATGCGCATGGGGTAGGAGGCGAGGTAGAGGATTCCCGGGAGGGAGAGGGCAGCGCAGACGGGGCTGGATGAGAGGTCGGGGTGCGTCGGCAGTGTTCCGGGAAGGAGCGAGGTGCGTGATGGTGATGTTGGCCGGGAGAGGGAGGAGGGCGCGGTGCGAGGTGGCTTCAGCGATGCGAGGCGAGCGAGAGATGGTAGGTGGGGCAGCCAACCAGGGGGGCGCTAGGGTTAGAGGAGGTCAGCGAGAGGGCATTGCAGTGCGATAGGATGAGGGGTAAAGGGAAAATGGGTGCGACGGATTGGAGAGAAAGTGAGCAAGAGGGAAGAGAAAAAAAGAAAAGGGAATAGAAAAATAGGGGGAAAAGTAAAAGAAATAAATGGAAAATAAAAAATGATAAAAAAAAATTAAACTAACCTAGAATAATCATAATATTAATAAAAATAACCTACTTAAAAGAAAGGGGTGATTAAAAAAATAGTACTAACAATATAATTAATAATAATAATAATTAACATTTTAATAATATTAATAATAATAATAAAAAACATAATAAATAAAATTGTAAACTATATAATAATCAACTTAATAAAATTCTAATAATAAAAATAATACTCTCAATTAAATTATTATCCAAGATAATAATAATAATAATATTCTCCAGTGAAATTAACAATAATATTATTATTAAAACCATCCCTAATTCATCTTATTTCGTTAATTTAACATCATCAAGGCATGCAGTGACTAGGAGGGGTCGTGCGATGACCTAAGCGAGGCCACACGGCTTCGACCACATTGCGCTAGACACATTCAAGGTCAAAACACACATTTTTTAAATAAGAACTCATAAATTTTACGTTAGGACTCAACCCAAACTACCCGATGCCCAGAAAATTAATAAAATAAACAAATTAGAAATGACGGGTGTGACAATTATCCCAACCATAAAGCTTTTCATCCCTAGAAATCCACAACTAGAACCGAACCCCAAAATAGAAAACCACACTCCCTTAAGGTTCAAAGGGGATCCCCAAAAACATCAAGCGAAGAGAGGAAAAAACATCGTGATCAGATAGAGTGACTCAAAGAAAACTTCAAGAAACTTGTAAAAGGAATTTCTGATATGTGTTTACCATCCTAAAGAGCTAGAACACATCCATTTTACTGATCAAGGAAGGGAACTCTCGGACCCACGGAAACCAAGTTCACAAGCTGAAACATCTCAAGAACTATTAAACGGAAACCATAGTATTTTGCTAGAATTAAAAAACATGGTCATACCACATCCAAGGAACACTCTTATCACTTATCACCAATACATCTTTAGAAACAAAACCAAAAGGTCAACATGGGGAACCCCGAGGGGCTCCCCACCATTAAGAACCTGATAACGCCCAAGGTGAGATTGGAAGACTGAAACGGGGAGGTCCGAGCGGACTCGTCACCATTAAAGAAAATTCCAACATCGATTCATTCCAGATACATTCATGCGAGACCCAACGTGGGTCTACCCACCATTGGAACTGACAAAAGATACAAAACTTTGCAAATTTTCTGTCGGGGACCAAGCACCCCACAACAAGGGGCGGGGAGGGACGGGCCCAACTACCAGGCATCAAAACCAAAGATGAAGACATACCAAAATCTCCACATACCTGGATGATCACTATTCAACTTTGAGACCAATTTACCAACATACCCCATAAGGACCACCTAAGCGATTACATCAAGTGGGACGCAGCCCACAAGACTTTAAGGCAATGAGACGAACATTCCTTCACATAGTCACATAAACCTTATGCAGCCAGACATTTCGTTTAGAACTGAACAACCACAGGAAACAATTTAAACTGCCTTTACTTTCAACACCGATGATAGAAATAAATTCAGGGTCCCATACACTCCCGGGGTTCCTAACCATGTGCCAGCTTCAGTACGAGGCTTATGGATGGAGCCGTGATGTTTGAAGCATCTCCTACCTCGTAGTCAGGTATTGAAGACTCCCAAACAGAGTTTCTCTTTTTGGTGTCACATGCGACCACATCGCAACCGAGACGACACCAATAAACACAACACACCACGACATACAACTACTCCCTCATGGCGCATCCACTAGAACATAGGTTTAGATGATGAACATGCATAACCTCTTCACCTCAACCATGAAACATAAGGAAGAAAGATGCACGAAAAACACTTCCCTTCGAATAGAAAAATTAGAACTCCCTAAGAAGACATGCTCCTATGAAAACAGGGATTCCCAAAGGATCCTACAAAATCCACCCTTGGTCTTCAAGAGAACTCGCACTGCAAGACGTCACCAAACATGGATATTGCGGCTGATGGAAGCACTACGAGCCTTTCAAAACTTCGGTCAACACAGATAATTCTGAACCGCCTTCACCCTTCCCTGCCGGAATTCCTTTCACAATTTCCAGGGGAACCTTCAAACACAACAATGTCAAACATCATACCCGACAACCCACCCAACTCAAAGAGACCAAAACTCCCTTAAAATCCCCTCACATATGTCATCCCACAACGAGAGGATCCTTTTAGTTGTAAAAAAAGGAGAGGTGGGTTCAATTATAAAATTCAAGAAGAGATTCCTCTGATCAACTGGAGGGCTGGACAACGGCGAATTGCCTATCGCCACACTTCAATCGCATGTTAACACTTTATGGGGGGCGTTCACTAGTCAAGAAATAAAACCATGGATCCAACCAAACTGGTCCAATGGTCAAGGTATACCACAATCGAACACTAAACGTGCAGGGGTGACCACTACAAGGGCTTCCCAAATCACTTTTCAAAAGAATTCACTAACCACACGCTTGCACACCAGCTTGAAAATAAAAATTCAAACTCAAGACACAAATCATTCAAAAAGGATTATCATCTCAAAATGCCTCACATCCAACACTTCTAAAACACAAGGACACACCACACAATCACCGGTTACTAAAACACTAAATTCTCATTTAACAAAAATTTTTGAAAATAAGAAAAGCTAGTGGGTTTCACAAACACTAATGGTGTCCCATGGGCCTTGCACATGCATGTTACCATGCCACACCGGCACCAACCTCATATCCATCCAGAAATTCATCCGCTGATTCCATTAACC
Source organism: Viscum album (assembly GCA_963277665.1). NCBI lineage: Eukaryota > Viridiplantae > Streptophyta > Magnoliopsida > Santalales > Viscaceae > Viscum > Viscum album. Next base: position 321,622,276 of record OY728165.1, on the reverse strand, counting down.
ATTCTTATTCCCATATACACTCATGCATGTGGTTTCCCATGAGAACACCAAGGATCAAAACCAAACCTTTCCATTTTTCAAATCCAAAACATTCAATCCATGATCCTAAAACCTTACTCATTGTTTTCTTTTTAAATAGCTTCATTTCAGAACATTTTCCAAGACCAAATTATTTTTACTTAAAAACTAGGTTTCCATGAATCCAAAACAAAGAGATGAGGGATGATGCAAGAGAAAACTAGTTTCAGCGGGTGAATGGAACATATGGTTGGCGGCCATTTGTCAATCACGCCACCACCACAGAGGGTATTCTGGGACAATGTCCCCAGCTCCACATGGCTTTCCAGACCCTGCGACCTCACTGGGACCACTGACCCTACTCCTTTTTCATTTCCCCTAAACAAGATTAGCCACAAAGAACAATGGTTTAAACAAACCTCAACTTACTTTGGTAACTCGAGTCCCGTCATGAGGTGTACTGGCCATGCACCTTACTCATAACTAGAATGTCGAGTTTTGACACCCTTAAATTTTGTCTACCTTAACTCTATCACAAAAGAACATGACCCAAGAGAACAAAACTCCTTTGATATCATTTTTTCATGAACCAGGCTGGGTCGCCATCTGACCCGACACCCGACCCGGTCCACGACATGGCCCGAATGGCGTTCCTGATCCCCACGGGCTGGCACAAGTGCTTAGATATCAAAACAATACATGGGAATGATTTACCCGAAAAAGTAAACACAAAACCACTGACAAGATAAACAACTAATATTGTGAACTGACAACCAAACAGACCCTCAAACTAAAATCAACTTTAAAGTTTTACAACTTGAACCAACATCCAAAAGAAAACGACAACAAAAGAAACTAAAACTCAAACTCAAACCTCTAAGAAACAAGAGAGGTGTAACATCCACAAGCTACAAACACCAACCTGCACAAGAAGACCATCAGCGACCTGAACCACCGTCACTAAGCATGATGCCTCAACCTATGACACACAAAGAAAAAAGGCCTACATACACCCAAAGGTGTATGTAGGGTTGAGACAAAATCCCAGTAGGATGCCACTGGGAGAATATTCCACGTATAATCATTTAAATGAAAAATACATTTTTCAATAAAATAGATAAAAGGGAAATAAATTATTAAACAGTATTTAATGAAAACAATTTTTAATGACATTGGATTTAAATGAAAACAAATTTAAATACAAAAACTCAAATTAAAGATAATAATTAAATACATGAACCCTTTTAAAGAAAACAGGATTAAAGAAAATTTTTTCAAATAAAATAGATTAAATTAAAACACAGACACACACACTTACTTTTTAAAATAACTAAAGTGTTGCACTGATGAACGTAAAGTAACCAAGGAGAACCAAATATGAAATATGCCTCATGGGTGTTAGCTAGATTGGGTCCCTAGATCTTCGTGTCTCAGTGAAGCGTGGTTTAGAAACCACGACCCTTAGAAAACGTGGCTTAAAAGGCCATGAACCTCAGAAAACGTGGCTTAGAAGGCCACGACCCTCAAAAACTGTGGCTTAGAAGACCACGACTCTCATAAAAGTATATGTTTAGTTCGTGTTGCAAATCATCATTCCTTCCAGTGAAACTGGGTTGACCCTCAGAAACTGTGGCTTAGAAGACCACGACCCTTAACCCTTTGAAAATTTTACAAGTCAGTTCTAAAAGAGTATCTCCAGACTTTACACATGAAAACACACTCAAAATAATCCTTTTGAATTAAGCGAACACCCAAAAACTTTTTAGAACTTCATGTGCATCGCTAACACCATCAATTAAACCACTTGAAATTTTAAAGAAAACGATTTTACACTTAGACGACCACCATGAAAATTTATTGAAAATTTTCAAAAAATGTGTCGAACAGCTTTAAACACCGAAACACACTTTGAACATATTTTATAACAAAACGTAATTTGATGTCACACTCAAAACACACACTGCAACTCTTTCACATTCAAAAAAACTAAATACACAATCTTGATAACACTAATAAATGGCTCAATGTTGGTTTTCACAAAAAAACACATTAACATAACATAAACACTCTACTAACAAAACAAATGTACAAAAAAAAATCAATCAAAATCACTTTCACAGCATGTAAACTACTTAAAAATTGTGCTGAATTAATTAAATTAACAAACTAATGCACCAGAAAATTTATAAAACAATTTTCAAAATATGTCGCATGAATCAAAATACTAAAAGTACAATAAAAAATTCCTCTATGACTCAACAAAAATTGACACTAAACCAGAACACATTTTTTATAATTTATAAACTATAAATAAACAGTTCGACATTAATTTTCACATAAAACACACCTATATCACATATGCATGTCAAATTCAATTAAAAAAATTATTCACATAAACAAAACTAATTAGATAATAGTCTAAATTAATTTAAGAAGAAAATTAATTCATCAAACAATGGTTAAATGCAGAACCACCTACCTCGGCGTCAAAACTTCCAAATTTGTGTGTGGAACTCCAATCGCAACCAATTAGCATCACAACCAACTAGACATAACCCTAAACATAGAATTCGAAAAAAGAAAATATTCAAATTAGACCCCTAACATGAACCCACACATGATAAACAACCAAGAACTAAAAAAATGAAGGAAAAATAGATTCAACCGAAGGGGGTAGCTCGCACGGAAGGAGGGCAAGGAGCCGGTGGGGAATTCGGAGCCGGCGAGGTTGCTGGCTGAGAGTTAAGCAGTGTGACGAGGCTAGATGGATGAATAGTTATTGGCCAAGGGAATAAGGGGTGGTTCAGTGGCTGGTAGAGGATGAAAGGAAGGAGGGAGGCCACGATGAATGGCGTGCGAGGGCAAGGGTAGCACCAGATGAAGAGTCTCTTGGAGGTCCGACCGCTGAAATAGGAGGGTGTGTGGCTAGCCATGGGAGGTGCATGGGGTAGGGGGTACAGTGTAGGTGTCACATACATAGATTATTTTAAATGTATTTTTATTTTAATTTCCATTAATGTTTTGTTTTGGGGGGTTTCTAAAGTTTCTATGGAGAGTAGGTGAGTTTTTATGAATTGGACCAAACCATGAGCCCAATTCCTTATTTAAAAATAAATTTTGTTTCTTTTATAACTTATTCATTTTTTAATATTTTTCACTTATTCCAACTCATAAATGTCCTCCCATGATATATTAATACCGAAATTAAAATTTGGAGCCTTTGGAAATCCATAACCAAGGTGTATATGGGTTTTTATTTAAGGGATTGGGCCTGCCCGAAAGCCCAATTCCAGTTTTAAAAATTAAATTTGATTAATTAATAACTTATTCATTTTTAAGGTTTTTTCGGTGATTCAAAGCCCCAAACACGACTATTGAACCCAGTCGCGCGTCCAATATCCTCCCACCCTCTTTTCAGCTTATTTTCATCGCGGTTTAGGTCGAAACTTATAAAGAACTCAAATTTCGGGTAGATTTATAAAGGTAATTTGTTTCCTTCACAACGCCTTCGATTCTTACTCTTTTTCCCCCATTCAAATTCCTAAATGATCTACCTATCCTTTTTAGAACCTCCCTTGAAGGTTTGAGTATTTTTAAAATCATATACTGGTATTGTTGGGGGCGATTTCTACAAGATATTTTAAGTAAGTTGTTCTCCTCCTTTCTTCTTTCAATTTGTTTAGGGTTACATCCAATGTACTTAGGGTTTCTTCCATTATCTTTGAGTTTACTAATGTCCAGGAAGTAGGGTATAAGAAATTAGGGTTTTATCTTGTGTTTCATGGTCTGAAATTATGGTTTTAGGTCTGGTTCACCTTCCTTGAGGTGCGGCGGTGGTGCGTTTGAGTTTTTGCACAAAGGATTCAAGGGTTTCCTTAGTTTTGGTAGGTGATTCCATTGTGTATGAAATCTTTGTGAATTTGCTACTGTTTTTATGGTATTTTCATGCTTATTCAATTTTATTATTTCTGAAAAATATAGTTATAGTGGTGTTTTTATTTAAAATGAATCCTAAATGCCAATTTCATGTGAAATTGGGGGTTTTTCATAGAAATGTTTTATTAGTTTAATTGGGGCTACCCTATAAGTAACTAGTTGATTTTATAGAACTATAATAGGGATAAAAATACTGTTTTTAATGATTGTCTCTTGTGTTTATTGCTTAAAAACCTGGTTTCAATGGTGTTTGTGAACCACATGAAATTCTAAGAGTTGTGTTGTGTAAAAATGGAGACTTTGCAAGGATGTTGTTTCTTGAACCATATGGGGCTGGCTTAAAAATGATTTTGTGTTTTCACTAAAATGTAGTAGGATTCCCTTTATGTTTTGGAAACTTAAAAATGTGCACATAGTATGCAAGTGAGTTTTATAAGGAGTTTTGTGTCCGAAACACTACGAGATTTTGAGGAATTGTTTTATGAAAAATATAAGTGTTTTGTTGCATTTTTTAAGTGGTATAAAATGTAATAGCTACTGTATTCGTTGTGCTTGACCAGTAATGGTGTTTTATATAAAAATTTATTTATGTTGAATTCTGAAATTGATTGAGAAAAAAAGGGGAAGCCCGGGTACCTAGGTGGGGTGGATTTGTACTAGTACGACTAGTGGACCAGATGGGTTTTGTCCCTGTTTCACTTAGCATTTGGATAACGACAACTCTAACTAAACTATGTGGATGATTATTGGGGACCACTAGGTTATGGTTATGTTCCCTACTAGTGGCTAGTGCATGAGAAAGGATTTTTCTATGGTTACTTTACACCGAGGTACGAGGTACATAGGGCCCAAGACAACCTAGTGCCTAGGGGTGTTCCTAATGTTGTTGGTCATTGGATTTGTAGTATTTACCCATGTCTTAGGGTGTGTTTGAAAATAAATTACAGTATATAACATTTCTATTTTAATGTGTTAATATTCTGAAAATTTTGGATTGAAAACTATTTTCAATTTGAGGTTTCAGTACTTGAAATTTTAACACTACTTTTCCTTGCGTTTGAAAACTGGTTGCTTTTTCACATTGTATTTCTTACTCATTGGAATCATTGGGTGGTATCCAACTGGGCTTAGGCTCACACCCTACTTACACCCCTTGGGTGTAAGTAGACTTGGTTATGTTTGATTCAGGTAAAGGAAAGGCTAAGGGTGATGGCGGTTCATGGTGTTAGTTCCCCTCCTTGGTGCAGAGTTGTGGAGATAGCTTGGGGGCGATGACCCCTAGTCGTGTGGAGTCCTTGGGGATGTCTTGATGCTATAATTATTTTTATTTGGACCACTTGTATTATCTTTAAACCAATGTACTCAGTTATGGTTTTTACTTAAGTCTTGTTTGGCTCAAAAATGTCAGATTTATATTATGGATTGTTTTTAATGTTTTATGCTTTCATACTCGGGTAAATCATTCCCAAAACTAAATTAATGATACCTGGGCACTTGTGCCAGCCCGTGGGGATAGGGAACGCCCTTAGGGTCATGTCACGGGCTGGGTTTGGTGTCAGTTTTGGCGGTGACCAGATTCAGTTTGTGACAAAATGGTATTAGAGGAGGTTCGCTCCTTGGGTCATGTTATTTGGGGAAGAGTCAGCATAGTCTGGAGCTAGGATTTTTGGGAATTGAAATTTAAGTCATGCGTAGTGTGCCTAGCCAGCACACCTCATGACGGGATTCAAGTCACCATGGGAAGTATAGATTTATCTGAGTCCTTTGGTTTTCTTGGTTTAATGATGACTATGGGAAATGAAAAGAGAGTTGGGCGAATAATCTCAGTGAGCTCGCAGGGCCTGGAAATCCATGTAAAGCCATGGATATTTCCCTAGAATACTCTTTGTGATGGCGAAGTGATTGGAATATGGCTGCCAACCATATGTCCAAGTCACCCACCGAAACTAGTTTCCTCTCACATTGTCTTGTGTCTCTTTGTTTTGGAATCTTGGAAACTTGGTTTTTTTAGCAAAAAAAATGACTTCACTTTAAGGAGAGTGAATTTTTGTGAAGTTATTTTTTTTGTAATGTGAAAATGGTTTTATTTTTTTTGCCTATAAATGAAATTTCAGAATTATTTCAAAAGGGTAAATTATGTGTTTACACCTCTTTTGAAAGTATGAACTATGTTAATTGGGGTTTTGAAAATAGGTTTCTAGTGGAATTTTTTTAAAACCATGGAAAAGTGTTTTGGATTGAAATAAGTGTTCTAGAATTTTTATTTGGGGGTTGAAGATGGATTTTGGGTTTGGTGACTACTGAACCAAAAAAATATATGAACTTTTAGAACCTTGTCTTGAAATGAGAAGAGTTGAGTTCTTAATTAAATGGAGATTTATGAAATGGTGTTTTTCAGGAAATTAGAAGTGTTTTGAAATGGGTTGAAATGTTTTGAAATGATTGTGAAAGGCATGAATATGTGCTTTTATTGAATTATGGATTCTTTTCTAAATGGTTGTGTCCTTATGAAATGTTTTGTAAGATGTGAATTGGGATTTTGATCTCATTGTTAGCAGTTTTGAGAAAAAGGTTGGGTTCATTGACCATTTTGTTTTTGAAAAGTGGAAGGAAGTTTTGTTTTACCCTTTGGTATTTCCATGAGTGACCACATTCATGGGGTTTTATGGGATGATGGATGGTTGATGGCATGACTGGATGAGTGCTGGGATGGATATGAGGAGGGTGCCCGGTGTGGCACAAAAACATGCATGTGTGAGGCCCATGGGGTACCATTGGTGGATACGCTTACTGCTAAACCATTTGTTTTAAAAGAATTGGTTTTAAAGAAAAACATTATGTCTTGATGAATAGTTTGGTATGGTTTTTATTATGGGTTTTTGAAATTATTGATGTTGTGGGATGTTTTGAGTTCATGAACCCCTTTTGTTTGAACTGTGTTTTGGGTTTGTGTTTGGTCAGTAAGCTGTGTTGTAGGGACGGTTAGTGGTCTCTTTTGAAATTTTTTTTGGGATGCCTTTACGGTGGTTCCCTTCATGTGTTTGGATCTGGTTTGTGGCATGTTTTGACCAATGGACCAGCTTGGTTGTGTCCTTGGGTTCTCTCATTGGATAAGGTACGCCCCCATTAAGGGTTAATGCATAACTGAAGTGCAACCCGTTTTGTTTCGCCATTGGAAAATCCTCCAGTTGATCAATATAAAGAATATTTTATCGAACTTTTTTTTATTGAGTCTACACCCATTCATTTCGCTGATTTGTGGATCATCTTGTAGTGGGATAGTGCTTGTGGAAGGTTGAAAGAGACCTTAGTTTCTTAAATTTCTTGATTCATCAAAGGTGGGAGTGTTCTTTCGTTGTTAGTATGGATGAGTGTCTTGATGGTGTCTAAGAGGGCCTCTGGGTTCTTTATAGTTTCTTTGAAGAAAGAGTTATTATTAAACCACCAATTTTGAGATTTCGGTCATGACATGATATTGTGTCCACTTTTTGGACTTATCTGTTGTTTAGGGACTTTGAATATGGTCCCGTTCCATGTATTGTTTCTATCAATCACAAGGGTCATGTTCGGTGATGCATTGTGATGTTGTGTGCTCTTTTGACCATAAAGGTGAAGGTCACACAATCCTCTAAGGTTCTATGTTATGTTGGGATTATGTCCCCCTCAGAAAAAACATCAAATCCTCTATCTTAGAGGAAGGTGTTTATACGTGTCTTTCCCTTCTGTTGTTTCTCACCAAAGAAACAAGGTGTGATGTGTGTGCATCTTCTGATCCCTTGTTTCAGGGAAATGTCTGTTTTTGGTAAAGTGGGTTATGAAGTGTGTTGTGTCTTGATGAACCCATAGGGGTATGAGGTGTAGTTGTTTGTGGCACCGAAAGAAGAAGTTCCACATAGGGGTTTCAACAGCCTAACTGCATGGCCGAAGATGCTTCAATATTTTGACCTCCAGCCATAGGTCCCAGAGAGAAGATGTCGCATAGTCAGGGGAAACAATAGTGTTGTTTAAACCCTTGTACAATTTCATATCCTCAGTGTGAAAGATAGAAAGTGTTTAAACCTATGGTTTCATAATATTCCTTCTATTGTTCTCATTCGGTGGAAATAGGAAGAGGGCCTTGTACCCATGTCATTGCCTAATGTCTTTCCCTCCCACGTTGGTTTCCATTGAGTCATTAGAGAATGGTTGGAAATTTGGATAGAAAGTTTGGGCACACATTTTGTGCACGATTAGTAGTGACAGTGTGCTAGGAATCTACGTGGAAATAATGATCAGCATAGTTAGTGCACAGTTTCCCAAACCGTGCGGACTGACCCTGCACCCTTCCCAAATCTTAAAAAAAATGGGTCTTTCTGTGTCGGCCCATGCTAGTCAGTTAAGATGGTTGGTTCTTGTGGTGGGAAGACCCACTGTGGGTATCATGTATATTATTTTGTAAATTTCTAATTTATGTATACCCCTTGTACTAGGGAGTCTGTTTGGGCCTCCCCCTATTAGTGTCTTGATTCTGTCTAAAAAAAATAAGTTGTCTCTTACGGTGGGGAGCCCATTTGTGTCTCTTCATACGAGTAACTCATATTTTTCCTTGTTTTTGTATGGGAAGTAGTTATTATCATTTGGAGATATCTAACTACCTATATCTTACTTTGGTAAACATTGATATTTGAGAGTGACAAATGGTTTAGTTATAGTAGGGCAAGTGTAACCTTGTTCGATGTTGTTGTTTATTTGGGTAAATTGATTGAGTATTGTTCAGATTGTGTTTGAGGAGTTTTCATTTGGGATAAAGCCTAAATGTGCTTGATTATTTCAGGAAAGTGGTTTAAGTCAGGTTTGTGAGAGTATTCCTTCCTTCATTGATAACTGGAGGTGTTATGGCCTTTGAGGGAGAAACCTGGCAAGAGAGTACCTCTTGGTTTCTCAGTTGAGTTTGGTTGTTGCTTTGGCCTTACTGTGAATTTCCGGGGCGGAACGTTTTCATGGTGGGGATAATTTTCACATAAATAGATTATTTTAAATGTATTTTTATTTTAATTTCCATTAATGTTTTGTTTTGGGACTTTCCAAAGTTTCTATAGAGAGTAGTTGAGTTTTCATGAATTGGGCCAAACCATGAGCCCAATTCCTGATTTAAAAATAAATTTTGTTTCTTTTATAACTTCTTCATTTTTTAATATTTTTCACTCATTCCAACTCCTAAATGTCCTCCCCTGATATATTAATACCAAAATTAAAATTTGGAGCCTTTGGAAATTTATAACCAAGGTGTATATGGGTTTTTATTTAAGGGATTGGGCCTGCCTGAAAGCCCAATTCCAGTTTTAAAAATTAAAAGTTATTAATTAATAACTTATTCATTTTTAAGTTTTTTTCGATGATTAAAAGCCCCAAAAACGCCCCTTGAAACCATTCGCGCGTCCAATATCCTCCCACCCTCTTTTAAGCTCATTTTCATGGCGGTTTAAGTCGAAACTTATGAAGAACTCAAATTTCGGGCAGATTTATAAAGGTAATTTGTTTCCTTCATAACACCTTCAATTCTTACTCTTTTCCCCCATTAAAATTCCTAAATGATCTACCTATCCTTTTTCTAACCTCCCTTGAAGGTTTGAGTATTTTTAAAATCAGATACTGGTATTGTTGGGGGTGATTTCTACAAGATATTTTAAGTAAGTTGTTCTCCTCCTTTCTTCTTTCAATTTTTTTAGGGTTACATCCAATGTACTTAGGGTTTATCCCATTATCTTTGAGGTTCCTAATGCCTAGGAATTGGGGTATAAAAAATTAGGGTTTTATCTTGTGTTTCATGGTATGAAATTATGGTTTTAGGTTTGGTTTACCTTCCTTGAGGTGCGGTGGTGGTGCGTTTAAGTTTTCGCACAAAGGATTCAAGGGTTTCCTTGGTTATGGTAGGTGATTCCATTGTGTATGAAATATTTGTGAATTGGATACTGTTTTTATGGTATTTTCATGCTTATTCAATTGTATTATTTCTGAAAAATATAGTTTTAGTGGTGTTTGTATTTAAAATGAATCCTAAATGCCAATTTCATGTGAAATTGGGGGTTTTTCATAGAAATGTTTTATTAGTTTAATTGGGTCTACCCTATAAGTAACTATTTGATTTTATTGAACTATAATAGGGATAAAAATACTATTTTTAATGATTGTACCTTGTGTTTATTTCTGAAAAACCTGGTTTTAATGGTGTTTGTGAACCACATGAAATTCTAAGAGTTGTGTTGTGTAAAAATGGAGACTTTGCAAGGATGTCGTTTCTTGAACCGTATGGGCCTGCCATAAAAATGATTTTGTGTTTTCAATGAAATTTATTAGGATTCCCTTTATGTTTTGGAAACTTAAAAATGTGCACATAGTATGCAAGTGAGTTTTATAAGGAGTTTTGTGTCCGAAACACTACGAGATTTTGAGGAATTGTTTTATGAAAAATATAAGTGTTTTGTTGCATGTTTTAAGTGGTATAAAATGTGATAGCTACTGTATTGGTTGTGATTGACCAGTAATGGTGTTTTATATAAAAATTTATTTATTTTTAATTCTGAAATTTATTGAGAACAAAAGGGGAAGACCGGGTACCTGGGTGGGGCAGATTTGTACTAGTACAGCTAGTGGACCAGACGGGTTTTGTCCCTGTTTCACTTAGCATTTGGATAACGACAACTCTAACTAAACTATGTGGATGAATATTGGGGACCACTAGGTTATGGGTATGTTCCCTACTAGTGCCTCATGCACGAGAAAGTATTTTTCTATGGTTACTTTACACCGAGGTACGAGGTACATAGGGCCCAAGACAACCTAGTGCCTAGGGGTGTTCCCAATGTTGTTGCTCATTGGATTTGTAGTATTTACCCATGTCTTAGGGTGTGTTTGGAAATAAATTACAGTATCTAACATTTATATTTTAATGTGTTAATATTCTGAATTTTTTTTATTGAAAACTATTTTCAATTTGAGGTTTCATTTCTTGAAATTTTAACACTACTTTTCCTTGTGTTTGAAAACTGGTTGCTTTTTCACATTGTATTTCTTACTCTTTGGAATCATTGGGTGTTATCCTATTGGGCTTAGGCTCACACCCTACTTACACCCCTTGGGTGTAAGTAGACTTGGTTATGTTTGATTCAGGTAAAGGAAAGGCTAAGGGTGATGACGGTTCATGGTGTTAGTTCCCATCCTTGGTGTGGAGTTGTGGAGATAGCTTGGGGGCGATGACCCCTAGTCGTGTGGAGTCCTTGGGGTTGTATTGATGCAATAATTATTTTTATGTGGACCACTTGTATTATCTTTAAACCAATGTACTCAGTTCTGGTTTTTACTTAAGTCTTGTTTGGCTCAAAAATTTCAGGATTTATATTATGGATTGTTTTTAATGTTTTATGCTTTCATACTCAGGTAAATTGTTCCCAAACCTAAATTAATGATACCCGGGCACTTGTGCCAGCCCGTGGGTATAGGGAACGCCCTTCGGGTCATGTCACGGGCTGGGTTTGGTTCCGGTTTTTGCGGTGACCAGATTCGGTTCGTGACAGTAGGGCTGGCCATGGCATGTTCATGGGGTAAGAGGCGAGGCAGTGGCTTCCCAGGAGGGAGAGGGCAGCGCAGACGGGGTTGGCTGAGAGGTCGGGGTGCACCGACCGTGTCTGGGGAATGAGCGGGGCGTGCGAAGACGATTCTGGCTGGGAGAGGGAGGAGGGAATGACGTGAGGTGGCTTCAGCGTTTCAAGGCGAGTGAGAGATGGGTGGTGGAGCAACCAACCAGGGGGGCGCTAGAGTTAGAGGAGGTCGATGAGGGGGCATTGCGGCACGACAGGATGAAGGGTGAAGGAAAAAGGAGTGTGACAGTTTGGAGAGAAAGTGAGTGAGAGGGAAGAAAAAAAATAAAAGGGAATAGAAAAATAGGGGGAAAAGTAAAATAAAAAAATGGAAAATTAAAAAATGATAAAAAAAACTTAAACTAACCTAGAATAATCATAATATTAATAAAAAGGACCTACTTAAAAGAAAAGTACGATTAAAAAAATAGTAATAACAATATAATTATTATTAATAATAATTAAAATAATAATAATAATAATAATAACAACAACAAACATAATAAACGATATTGTAAACTATACAATAATCAACTTAATAAAATGCTAATAATAAAAATAATACTCTCAATTAAATTATTATCCTAGATTATTATAATAATAATATTCTAAAGTGACATTAATAATAATAATATTATTAAAACCATCCCTAATTCATCTTATTTCGTTAATTGAACATCGGATAGGCATGCAGTGACCAGGTGGGGTTGCACGACGACCCAAGCGAGGCCGCACGGCTTCGACCACATTGCACTGGACACAGTCAAGGTTAAAACACATGTTTTTAAATAAGAACTCTGAAATTTTATGCCATGCCTCGACCCTAACTATCCTATTCCCAGAAAATTAATAAAATAAAAAAATTAGAAATGAAGAGTGTGACAAAATTTATTTTAAGATTTCTTAAAATACAATTAAATTCCATTCTCCATTTCAAATATGCTAATTTTCCCTTTAAAAACCATAAACAAGTTTTAATAAAAAAACATGCCTTTTCACCAAGATAAAACCCTGAGGTTTCTATCAAAACAATTTTTAATCCATTTACACAAATAAGGATTTGAAACCAATTCAACATTCAATTTTACAATCCAATTTTATAATTAAATTTAAAAATTTAATTTTCAAAAAATTCCATCAATTTCACCACAGATCCCCAATTCAATGGAATTGTGTTTTTTTTTCACAATTTTCCATCAAATCAATTTTTCGACAATTAAATTAAACAATTTATTTGAAATAGTTTCCACCAAAAACAAAATTTACGTTAATCAATTTAAAATTTCATAAACTTCCATAAACACATCCCAATATAATGGAATTGGGGGTTTTCCAATTTCATGACAAAAACCTTTTTTCTTTAAAACCCCTATTCAATGGAATTGGGTTTTTCAAATAAACCAATTGAAATACATTTAATAAAAATCAAAAAATTTTATTTAAATCAAACAATTTAAATTAAACAATTTAATTTAGGGTTAATAAGATTTGGGCATCATAATGGAACCACCTACCTTTCACCGAAACCCAATGCTCACAACAGAAAACGCCGACTAGAAATAAGGTGCAGAAGATCTAGGAACTCAACCTAAAAAAAGATTCAATAACATAGGGTATAGATCCATCAATCCCAAGATGAATTATCAAACTTTTAATGAGATAAAGAGAGATATACGAAGAGACAGGAATAATACTTACTCATAAAGTCTCACTGTGACCGCAACAATAATCAATCGCCGATCGAGATGAATTGGAAGGGTTTGAGGGATCCAAAATCGCTGATCGAGATGACTTGGAAGGGTTTTAGGGATCCAAAATCACCTGGGAAGGGCTATTGGGTTGAGAGAAAGAAATTATAGAGAGGAAAAAATAATAATTTCATCCCAATTTCTTGTTTAGAAACAAATCTCGGGGCTTTACACGACATGTAACCCAATTACACGTCGTGAAATTGAAAATCCTCATAATCACCAAAAAACCTATCACCTCTTATTAAAAAAAATTATTACCATTTTATGATTTACACGGTGTGTAACCGTATTACACTACATGTAAATATATAAAAGGTTATAGAAGATACTGGTTTTTGCTGATAATCCATAAATTTTTGACTTCACCATTACAGATATCCTCTCAATTCACTCTCAGCCTTACCCAGACAATGAAAAAGGAAAACCATGAAATGTTTTAAAAAGAACCTATCAAAATATTAATGGGATGTTACACCCCCACCATAAAAACTGTATGTCCCCAGAAAGCCTGTCAAGAAGCTTCCATATTGAAAAGGTATGACCACTGCTCTCTCATTACTGCCCCGTGCTCCCATGTCTCAAGAGAATCAGAACCATGCTGCCATAACACAAGAACTAAAGGTATAATACTACCATAACTCACCTTGGTTTCAAAATAAACTATCCTGGATGGTCATTCAATCATGGATAAATTAGGCTCAACCTCAAGTTCACTCCATCTTGGAATATGATATGGATCAGATAGATACTTATGTAATTGAGATACATGGAACGCGTTATGTATCGATGTCAACTGCAGAGGAATTGCTAAATGATTAGTAACTTTCCAAACCTTCTCAAAAATCTAAAAATGTCCAAAAAAACAAGGAGATAGCTTCCCTTTCCTCATAAGCTGTTAGTGAACCAATTGAGGTAAAACTTTCAAGAATACCTGGTCACCAACTGAGAATTCCAACAGTCTACGACAACGATCAATGTAAGACTTATACCTGATCTGTGCTGTTAACATTCCCTGACAAATCAACTGAATATTTCCGGTCATCTCTTGAACCAAGCTTGGTCCAACCAAGTAACCTTCACCAATCTCTGACCAACACAACGAAGACCTATAAGTTCAATCATAAAAGGCCTCAAAATGAGCCATTCTGATAGTATACCGGTAACTATTGTTATAAGAAAACTCAACCAGCCCCAAATGGTTATCCCAATCCCCACAAAAGTCAAGAACATAAGAGTGAATCATATCCTCAAGAATCGGTATAGCCCTTTCTGTCTGACCATTCGACTGCGGATGATATGCCGTGCTCAAACAAATCTGAGATCCTAGTGCCTCCTGAAGACCTTTCAAAAAATGATAAGTGAACCGAGGATCTCTGTTAGAAACTATAACACTTGGAACTCTATGCATATGAACAATCTCTTTCATATAGATATTTCCCAACTCCTCAACTTTGGTCGTATCAAGAATGGGTATAAAGTGTACCGATTTCGTCAACAATCAATCACAACCCACATCACATTATTCTTTCTATGAGTACATGGCAACCCAACCAAAAATTACATTGAGATTTCATCCCACTTCCAAGTAGGGATTGGAAGTGGATGAAGAATACATGAAGGTTTTTGGTGCTCGACTATAACCATATGGCATGTATAACAACGAGAAACAAACTCAGCAATGCCCCATCTAATACCTGGCTACCAGAACTGATGTCACATGTCATAGAACATCTTTATGGTTCCTAGGTGCACAACCCACTGAAAACTATGACAATACCCCATTATAGCCTTCCTTACTAAATACGGTACCACAAAATGGTTCTGAAATAATAGAATTCCCTCTTTGGAGAATGACCGAACAAGAACGATCAACCCACCATTTAGAGAATCTTTAATGCTATGGAACCCATCATCAAGATTTTACTCCTAAAGAATCAATTATAGAAGATCAGATGACATCTAAACACTAGCCAAGGAAAACTAGACCCCTGATTCTTGGACTTCGATACAAAACTGTGCAAATAGATCCATCAAGTTACACTCTTCTGATGATTCTTTCACTGCACGGGTCAGAAGTTTCTTGCTCAGAGCATCTTCAATGATATTCTCTTTTATTAGGGGTATATGCGATGTCAAAATTAAAAGACTACTGGTATTCCATCCAACACATCTGGTGAAGATTTAAATCTTTTTTATATAAGATATAACTCAAGCTCTTGTGGTCAGAAAACATAGTAAACCATTCTTCATAAAGGTATTGTTGCCAACTCTTAAGTGCATGCATCACAACTGCAAGTTCCAGGTCATGGATCAGATAATTATTCTTGTGTGACCTAAGACGATGAGATTCATGGGCGATGAAATGATAACCTTCCATAAGAATGCAACCCAAACCCGAACCCGACGCATCATAGAAAACCACATAGCCTCATCCATCCTTTAGAAGAGTCAACACTGGTGCAGTAGTCGAAAGAAATTTTATATCAACAAAAGAACCATGAAAATTATCATTCCAAGTAAAATTAACTTCCTTCCGAGTTAGATTTGTCATATAAGAAGCCAACTTTGATATGTCCTTAATGAACCGATGATAATAACCAGCTAGTCCAAAGAAACTCTCATTCTAAAAAATAGTTTGTGGTTGTTCCCATGTCATAATAGATTTTACCTTCTCAGGGTCAACTGATATACCATGTTACGACACCGTGTTTCCTAATAATTTCACTTCTTGAATCCAAAATTTTAACTTTGAAAGCATTGAATAAAGTTGGTGATTTCTCAGAAAACATAGAAGTGTTCTTAGATGATGCACATAATCCTCCTCTGACTTAGAGAAAACAAGGATGTTTTCCATAAGGACCACCATGCAAGTATCAAGATACTCATGGGAAATCCTATTCATTAACTCCATAAAAACTATAGGAGCATTGGTTATACCAAATGTCATAAAAAGGTACTCATAATGTCTATACGTGCTCCAAAAGGAGGTTTTTTGAATGTCATATTATTTTATCCTTAACTGATGGAAACCAAAGAAAAGACCAATATTTCAGAACAAATTCTCCCCATTCAACTTATCAAAAAAATAATCAATCCATGGTAACATATATTTTTTATTTACCATAATTAGATTGATCTTTCGATAGTCAACGCATTGGAGAACCATCATACTTCTTAGCAAAGTGAACCAGTTCCTCCCAAGGTGACACACTCAGGCATATGAAGCCTTTCTCAAGAAGATCGCCCAACTAGGACTTAACCTATTTCATTTTTGTTAGCACTATATGGTAAGAGGGAATAAATACCAATTGAGTACCAGGAATTAAGTCAATAGAAAACTCAACCTCCCTTACCGGTGGAAAACCAGAGAAGTTAGAAAGAAACACATCAGGAAACTTGAATACCACTGGAGGGAGATCACTGCAAAATATTCCTTCTCAAGATCAAATTCAAACATAGATATCACTTTCCCCAACTCTAGATAAGAAGGTCTGACTCTGCTTGACCTTGGGTACCATTCTCTTTGGAAGACACGACACACACTACTAGGTGTAGTAAAGGAGACTCGTAGAAGATAACAATAAATATGAGCTTTATTGGAAATGATCCAATCCATACCGAATATCACATGAATAGGTTTCATGTCAAGAACCAAAAAACTACCAGCAAACTCGACATCAAATAGGTACAAAACACAAGAGGGACTATAGAGACCCTATTATCTCTTCATACTAGGGATGTAGTAATATCCATTACACAAGATAAAATCACCATAGGAAGATCTAGAAGATTAAAAATATGGGTTGAAATAAATAAATGATATTCACCAGTATTAAATAGATAATTCACTAATGACGAATCTATATTAATGGTACCTCTCATAGTCGTTGGTGTCACGAACCAGCCTAGGTCGACCCCAAACCGGGCACCCGAACCGATCTGTGGCATGGACCGAAGGGCGTTCCTGATCTCCACGAGCTAGAAACCAGTGACAAGAATCATTAGAGAACACAAGGGAATGATTTCTCCCAATATATAAACAATAATAAAGCAACAGAAAGAAACAGATAGCCCAATACATATCTATGTAAAATTGAGCTCAACATAATTTATACAAGACATGAAATAGTACAACAACTATACAATGAACTAAACAAACCATCTAAAAAAACTATCTCCATGTGACCCCACAGGTCAATCTCTAATACAATGAACAACTGTCACTCAAGGCGATCAAACTCTAGATGAAACCTGCACAAGGTCTGAAAACAGAAAAGAAATATAGGCGTGAGTATTAAAACTCAGTAGGCTAGCCCGATAATAAATTCCCAATGCACATCCTTTAAAATAAAAGAAACATAAATTTCAAGTTTGAGATACAATATATAAAAGTAAGGTTTTCTACAAGATTACTCAAAAACAAAGTACAATCCATTGACCTTATTCATTTCCAAAACTAGATTACTTCAACTAATGTGCCAATTGAATTTTCAAGGGAAAAGTGATGTTTACATTTTAAGATTTGTACAAAGAGGATAAAACATATTCATTTGAAAACAATTTTCATAAAACCTTATCAAAAGAAGCCAACCACTTTCCAAGAAAAACAATACACAAGAAGACACAACAGTAATAACACAATAAGGGCAATGTAAATATACATACAAGCATCATATTCATCACTACAAGCAACTGAAATCCAATAGACATGGGTGAACCTAGGAGATCAAGAATAATCCAGAAGAAACCAATACATGAGACCTCATCCCCGTTGACATGTCAGGCATGATGAAATCCAAATTCTCAATACGCTCGACCATCCTTTCTCAGTCAGGCTGAGGGAAAAATCCCATAGTTACAAACCCAATATATCCACCTACTATGGGCCACTGGTCAGTACCATAACCTACCAGTGAATCAATCATTCTTAGAATATTCTCTAAATATGCCAGATTCCCATGTCTCAAGTATTTAGAAAATGGGGTGAGTCAACTGATGTCATCCAATCATCCAATCACATACATATATATAGATATAAAATTATCCACAACAGGCCTCACCCTGAGTCTCCCCATAGATTACTCTCATGACTTAAAATAAATAGATCACAAAGGGATCCAACCAAGAAAACCTTATAATTAAACCCAGGGATTCTTTAACAAGGGAATCCCAACCATTCAGTGTCAACAAGTCATGAGAAACATCCAATTGTGGCTTTTATAACAAACACTTTTCATCATTTTCACAAAGTGGCCAAACGAGCCCTTAAACATTTCCCAAAAAAAACTAACCTTTAAAAAAAATGCATCCCATATTTAAAAAGAGGAATCAATCACAGCAATAAAATATAAAAATATTTATAAAACTCCTTCAAATAACCTCCATCCAAATTTCAAACCAAAACCATTTTTTCCTATGAAAGTGCCAACCGAGCCATAATTCATCGTCACACAACCAAATGATTTTCAAAAGTCGACTACACATTTCAAATGACTTAAAACCATTTAAAACTCTTTCAAGAAACCCCAAATCCTTATTTTACATGCCAATTAAATATTAAAATGTCCAAACCATTCATTTTATACCACCAATTTCTCACAAAATCCAACCAGGTATTTCATCAAACACGTGGTGTGCAATATTTAACAAGAAAATCCTATTTATCATATATCAAGGTATAAAACACCACTTTTCACACCAAAAAATGAAACCAAGGATCATACATCAATATTTATTAATAAAAATTGGTGTCAAAATCATGAAATGAACGAATATTTAATTAAAAAGGAAAGTGCAAAGGGAAACCTACCTCAAATCCATGGCGGAATGGAAACACACACTCGAAAACAGCCGCCGCAGGTTCCTAAACACTAGATCTACAAAGACCATACCTAAAAGGACAAAACCCCCATAAATACCTGTGTAAAACAAAACCCTTGGTCAATAATGACCCGAGGATAATAGATGACCAAGAAAAATTGGGAGAAGAAGGAAGAGGGAAGAGAGGAGAAGAGGAGATTGAAGGATTTGAGGAAGAACCACTAACCTTTGGTGAGAAATCAGCCAAAACGTGTCCCAAAACGAGGTATAACGAAAGAGAGGCTCCCTAGGGTAGATATAAAACAGGTAGGGCTTCAAATTAGAGGTGGAATCACCCAAATCTGATTTTTAGAGTGAAAGTTATTAAGACTGTAAGTGGCTGCATGGTTTTGCTGCACGGTTTGACAAACCGTGCGCAAACCGTGCGAGGGATACTAGAATGAAACTGCAAATTCGCATGGTTAGGTTGCACAGTTTGGGAAACCCATGCTCAAAACATGAATCCTGAAAAATTTGCTAAAAATCCTCAAATGACATCCCAAACACTAGGGAAAATGCACCCAAGAACCCTTGAATGAATTAGACACAAAAAGGAGACACTGTGGGTGTCCAAAACTCTACAACATGCCACTTTCTACAAACACAATACAAGGAAAACCAAGTTTGAAATATTATAAAATGGAAAAACTTTAAAACTAAACCCCCATCACACCCAGGACCTGAGAAATAGACCAGGGTTCCCAATGAACCGGACCATAAACCAAAACTTGAAAAGCTGGGTGTGACAATTCTCCCCACCATTAACACTTTCTGCACCCAGAAATCCATTACACTTTTCAGCTGATTGATCAGCGCCTAAGGATTACACATCAACAAGATCCAACCTCCTCAAGTAAGGAAATTTCACTCACCAAAAATGGAACTTAAGCATCCTACCTGAAACAAAATAACAACTCAAAACCACATCCTGAGAATTAACAGAAGGATCAAGCCACCACATCCACAACCAATACGACCATAAGACCATTGGCCCTTCAACCAAGAAACCCAACACTCAAAAAAAAAGAAATAGGGAACTAAGAAATCAATAAATTAAAAATAAAGATACCTATCCTGAAAAAAACCCCTAAAACCAAACCAGAAATAGACCACCAGCAGAGGGGAGGCCCGAATGGACTCTCTGCCCTTATAAAATGACTAGCACTTGACAAATTCTTAAGAGGAAACTCCACGAGACCCACAGTGGGTCTCCCCAACATTAAAAACCAAAGATCAAACAAGAATTATAAATGATCTAAAATTGGGCCTCTCCCACACAGGCCCACCAAAACATCCCCACACCAACCTATCAACCCAAGAAAAGAGGAACACAACATGAAAATTCAACCCGCCCACTCCCGAACGGATGGAACAAGAACTGGGCTAACACTTTTTACATGCACCATAAATCAATGCCACTTAGGGTGGGGAGGTAAGGGGCCTAATTCATGACCAATGAAACCAAAACTGACAACTAATCAACACTCGACTCCTACGAACAGATAAAACTGATACCGTACCCAAATCACATGGGTGGTCCACACAAGAACACTGATCATAAACCCTCATTTTAGAAAGAGAAATCACAAACATTACATGGGGGGTAAGTCTAACATTCTCTTTGAATCCAGAGGAAATTTATAATGTTGAGGATTTTTAATAGGAATACTGAAACTACCTTACCACAATAGTGGAGGTACAAATTTTACCCAACTTCCCACACCACTCGTATTCCTGAATATGCACCAGCTTCACTCTAAGACCTATGGCTGGAGATTTGATGGATGAAGCATCTACTGACTCATAGATAAGATCTACTAATCCCTAACTTGAAATCTTTCCATTAGTCTGACACACTGCCACATAACACACCCAGGTAGAAACAAAATATCAAGAGGCACCATGATACTCTCTTCTTCAATAACAAAATTTTACCCAAACAAGGACTTAGAGATATAAAACACTATTTTCCCTCACTCCGAACAAGGAGAAGAATGAAAAAGTCACACAACAACACCCACTATACATCACCGAGCACAACTGATACAATTGAGAGAATCACCATAATAGGAAGGCACATTAAATCAAACTCAAACAGCTCTATATTCCCACAATAAGTTGAGGTATCATACAAAGAGGTGCATTTAACATTTGCAATTAATCCTTAGGTTGATCAACTAGAATTCATAACAATGGAGAACAATCCATAGTTACATCACAACATCCAAAACATCTTAAAAAAAACCCACTGAACAATGCTCCAAAACTGAGCCACCAACAAGATTCCATCCCAAGACACAATTGTGGTATCACTTCTGAATCACAAGGAAGAATAAAAAATAAAATACACTTCCATGAAATATAAAGCCAAGACACACAACAAAAAATCTACAAAACCTCATAATTTTTCAGGTTAAAACACTTTTGAAAAACATAAAAAATCAAACTTGGTGGATTTCCACAGTCAACAATGGTGTTTCATTGAGTCTCACTCGCATGCACATTTCTATGCCACCTCAGGCACCCAACCACCATGACATACTGGGAATCTATCAACATATCCATATAAAACCATGCATGTGAGAACCCATGAAAACACCTAAGGCTAAAACAAAACAACATCATTCCAAAAATCATGTACCTTCCAAAGGCACACTAACCCCCAAGTCAAAAACCATTTTCAGATTTCCCAAAACAAACCATTTTACCATTTGTGAAAATGAAACCCCATAGGTATCCATCAAAATCCCATCCCTCTATTCAAAACATTTTTTTCAGCATCTCAACAAACCACACATTTTCAAGAACTATTTCATTAAGAACCCATTCCATTTCTTTAAAAAAAATTCCAAAACAAACATTATATTCAATACATCTCTTTACCCTTTTCAAAAATTAACGCAAGACCCTTTTCATTAACCAACAACCACAAAGTCCAAAACACTTTTCAAAAAAACATCATCCACTCAAAACCAAATTCTGAAACCATTTCTTCATATTTAAACACTTTTCAATTGCCCAAAACATCCCATTTAAAATAATATTTCAGAACCAATTTAAAATAATCCATGCTTTAAAAACATTTTATTTCAACAACCCATATGATTAGATTAAAAAAATTCAATTCCATTAAATCATTCCCATTTTATCCCCATGATTTGTTTCACAAAACCCAATTTCTAAAGACTTTCTTATATCAAATTTTGAAAACCCATTTTTCAATTTTCAATGACCAACCATTCCTTTAAAATCAATTTTCACAATTCTTACACAAAGATTTTCAAAACAAAATTCAGAATTCAAGAATGGTCCAAGAGACCCACAAAAGGGAACTAGTGTCGGTGGGTGACTTGACCATATGGTTGGCGGACACACGTCGAACACACCACTAACACAAAGAGCCTTATTAGGACCATGACCCAGCTCCACATGGCTTGATAGGCTTTGCGATCTCACAGAGACAATTAGTCCAACTCCCCTTGTCATATCCCAACACTAAATAATCAACATAACCAAAGACACTACTAAAACTGGACTTCCCATGGGCACCTGAGGGTCTGAACGAGAAAGAGTTCACAATGCTCTTTCTGAACTTACCCCTCAAGTCCTGAAAATCCTAATCCATCTACCTTGACATCCCCAAATAACAAAGGGTGCTCTAAAAATAATGGTCTGCTAAGAGACAACCTCCTTTGATACTATTTTGTCACGAACCAGCCCGGGTCGACCCCAAACCGGGCACTCGAACCAATCTGTGGCATGGCCCGAAGGGTGTTCCTGATCCCCATGGGAAGGAAACCAGTGCTGAGCATCACTAGAGAACACAGGGGAACAATTTCTCCCAACATATAAACAAAAATAAAGCAGCGGAAAGAAACAGACATCCCAATACACATCTATGTAAAATTGAGCTCAACATAATTTATACAAGACATAAAACAGTACAAAAACTATAAAATTAACTAAACAAACCATCTAAAAAAACTATCTCCATGTGACCCCACAGGTCACTCTCCAATACAATGAACAACTATCTCTCAAGGTGATCGAACTCTAGCTGAAACCTGCACAAGGTCTGAAAACAGAAAAGAACTATAGGCATGTGTATTAAAACTCAGTAGGCTAGCTCGATAATAAATTCCCAATGCACATATTTTAAAATAAAAGAAACATCAATTTCAAGTTTGAGATACAATATATAAAAGTAATGTTTTCTACAAGATTACTCAAAAACAAAGTACAATTCATTTCCCTTATTCATTTCCAAAACTAGATTCATTCAACTAGTGTTGGAATTGAATTTTCAAGGGAAAAGTGATGTTTACATTTTCATATTTGTACAAAGAGGATAAAACAAATTCATTTGAAAACCATTTTCATAAACCTTATCAAAACCATCCAACCAATTTCCAAGAAAAACAATACACAAGAAGGAACAACAGTAATAACACAACAAGGGAAATGTAAATATACATACAAGCATCATATACATCACTACAAGCAACTGAAATCCAATAGACATGGGTGAAACTAGGAGATCAAGAATAATCTAGAATACACCAATACATGAGACCTCATCCCCGTTGACATGTCACACATGATGAAATCAAAACGCTCAATATACTCAACCATCCTTTCTCAGGCAGGCTGATGCCAAAATCCCATATAAATAAAACCAATATATCCACCTACTATGGGCCACTGGTCAGTACCATAACCTACCAGTGCGGCACTCATTCTTAGAATATTCTCTCAATATGCCAGATTCCTATGTCTCAAGTATTTAGAAAAGGGGGTGAGCCAACCGATGCCATCTGAGCATCCAATCACATACATATATATAGATATAAAATTATCCACAACAGGCCTCACCTTGAGTCTCCCCATGGAATACTCTCATACCTTAAAATAAATAGATCACAAAGGTATACAACCAAGAAACCCTTATAATGAAACCCAGGGATTCCACAATAAGGGAATACCAACCATTTAGTGTCAACAAGGCACGATAAACATTAAATGGAGGTTTTTATAACAAACAATTTTCATCATTTTCACAAAGTGGCCAAACCGGCCCTTAAACATTTCCCAAAAAAAAACTAACCTTTAACAAAAATGCATCCCATATTTCAAAAGAGGAATCAATCACACCACTACCATATAAAAATATTTTTAAAACTCTTTCAAATAACCTCCATCCAACTTTCAAGCCAAAACCAATTTTTCTTATGAAAGTGCCAACTGGGCCATAATTCATCGTCACACAACCAAATGATTTTCAAAAGTTGACTACACATTTCACTTGAATTAAAACCATTTAAAAATATTTCAAGAAACCCAAAATAATTATTTCACATGCCACATAATTATTAAAATGTCCAAACCATTCATTTCATACCATGAATTACTCACAAAATCCAACCGAGCATTTCATCAAACACGTGGTGTGCAATATTTAACAAGAAAATTCTATTTATCATATATCAAGGTATAAAACACCAATTTTCACACCAAAAAAAGAAACCAAGGATCATACATCAATATTTATTAAAAAAAATCAGTGTGAAAATCACGAAATGAATGAATCTTTAATTAAAAAGGAAAGTGCAAAGGGAAACCTACTACCTCAAATCCATGGCAGAATGGAAACACACACTCGAAAACAGCCACCGTAGGTTCTGAAACACTAGATCTACGAAGACCATACCTAAAAGGAAAAAACCCCCATAAAAACCTGGAGAAAACAGAACCCTTGGTCAAGAATGACCCGGGGAGAATAGATGACCAAGAAAAATTGGGAGAAGAAGGAAGAGGGAAGAGAGGAGAAGAGGAGATTGAAGGATTTGAGGAAGAACCACTAACCTTTAGTGAGAAATCAGAAAAAACGTGGCCTAAAACGAGGTATAACTAAGGTGCGGCTACCTAGGGTCGATACCCAACAGTCAAGGCTTCAAATGAGAGGTGGAATTACCCAAATCGGATTTTTAGAGTGAAAGTTATTAAGCCCGTAAGTAGCTGCATGGTTTTGCTGCACGGTTTGACAAACCGTGCACAAACTGTGCGAGGGCTACTGGAATGAATTTGCAACTTCGCATGGTTAGGTTTCACGGTTTGGGAAACCCATTCTGAAACCGTGCAACCTAAATTTTTTTCCAAAAACCCTCAAATGACATCCCAAACACTAGGGAAAACCCACCCAAGAACCCTTGAATGAATTAGACACAAAAAGGTGACACTGTGGGTGTCCAAAACTCTAAAACATGCCACTTTCTCCGAATAAAAACCAATGAAAACCAAGTTTGAAATATTATACAATGTAAACACTTTAAAAGTCAACCCCCATCACACCCAGGACCTGATAAATAGACCAGTATTCCCAATGAACCGGACCATAAACCAAAACATGAAAAAATGGGTGTGACAGCTGGACCCCTATCCGCTTCCTCTTAATACTCTTCCACTACATGAAGAAGCTTCATTCCTGATGCCTATGGCTGGAGCCCTTTTGTATGTGAATAATATGATTTCCCTACAGTGTTGGAAGGATATAATGATCCCATGACACTATGAAGAGTGGAAAAGATATGGAAGAACCTCTATAAGTGACCTGAAAATCTGAATGACCTACCATTATTGGGTGCCTCAGTGAAAACCCTCTTTTAATGACCTGGATTTCCACACTGGTATAAAATAATAAGACCTATTCTAGTCACTAAATGAGGCTTGTAATGACCCTACTATCGAGAACCACCACGAGAATCATCACACTTCTCCTTTCCTTTAAAATAACCCATGCTACCATTGGGAGAGAATGAAACTCTCGATAAACCTAACTTGTCGGTCATGTCCATTTCAACCATAAGCGCTCTATCCATAAAATTAGAATAAGAAGGTAGATTTAACAAGAAAACTTAATATTTAATATCCTAACAAAGTCCAAACTTGAACCTTTGATCCTTCATCTTTTTATTCGATATAATCTTAGGTGAAAAAATGCATGTTCTTTGTAAAACGGTTTGCATACTCTGTCACAGTCCTGTCAACCTACTCAAGTTTGAAAAAATCCATTTCCTTGGCAAACAACATTGAATCTGGATAGAAATAGTCAATGAAAAGATCTTTGAAATCTTTCCATTATAATCCATCATGTTTCTTCACCATCACCATCGTGTCCCACCATCTCCTACTCAGTCCTTCCAGCATGAAGGTGGCACACTTCACCTTGATTTCATTAGGTATCTCTAAGAACCCAAAAAAATGCTAAATTATGTTCAAACACCCCTTATCCTCATGAGGATAATTTGATCCCTTGAATGATGCTGAATTCTAGTGAAGTAACTCCTGATAATGGTTTTGAATATTATCCCCTTAAGGTTCCATAGTTGGATCCTGAACATCAACTGAAAATGGTGACTATCCCAGAGCTTGGACAATACATATAATCACCTCAACCAGATATGGATCCACAAGAGGGGTTTCTCACTAAGGTTAAATAGTAGATTTTTACTGGATCTGATTCATGCATCTTCTTAGAGGCATGTTTCTACAAAAAATCAGCAGAAAATAAGAAAGACATCATATTAACACTCAAATAAAGAAACATAAAAATTAATCCCAACTGATAGACAAATAAGATTTGTATATTAATATACCCAAATCAAAAGTTGGTAAAAGACTAGAACTAATCCTCAAGATGTATTTCCCTAACCACCCCTAGTGAGTTAAGTTTTATTGCTATGAGAGATGGACATGCACTCAATCACAACTACCTCCTAAGTCCTGGAAATATTTCACAAATGCATACTGACTTCAAGATAAAAGCTCAACCTTCTTATGATACCACTTTTTCATGAACTAGCCCAGGTACCCTGGTTTCCTAATAACTAAGCCAGACATGACATAGCCTAAAGGGAATTCCTGATCCCCACAGGTTGGCGACTAGCACGTGTAATCATACACAAATAGGGTGGGAATTAATTTTCTACAAAAAATGCAGAAGCAAGATTACAAATCAGTATGCATAAAAAAGAAATTCCACTGGGAGTAATGTACTAGAATTAAAACAGGTATAACAACCCAAATTACTATAACCAAGTACCAAAAAATAGGAAAAAATGCCTAAGTACCAACTTAGGCGCAACTCACCAAGTCCATAGGTCAACAACTAGAACCACCTCTAACTGATCCTTTTCCCTTGATCGATCCTAGAAGGAGGTAATCTAAAAAAACACAAAGGCACAAGTTGGGTGTGAACCAAATCCCAGCAGGATTTCACTCAAAGATTCCATAACAAGATGCCAACATCAAATTAACCAGTAAAGTGATTTCAATTTACAAATAAATAGGTTTGGTATTTCAAAAGAATATTTAAACAAATCATGCTTTACATTTCAAAGGATAGAAATACTTTATCAATTCATGATTCACATTTTAAATAATGGAAATAAATTTAAAATGATTGAATTAACTTTAAAAAAAGGGGTCCTTACACAAATGGAACTTTTCACACATGGATTAAATAAATAATTTTATATAAAATAGTTTATATAAATTATAATTCATGCAAAATAGTTCCCAACAATTGCATATTTTCATTTGAAATACAAACAAGCGAGCAACATGGTCATATGCCTAATTAGGTAAAATAGTTCTTGGCAATAGGGAACCGACACTATGAAACAAAAAATATGTACATACTCTCCTCTAAACCAAGGCCAAAGAGGTATCATCACTATTTCCTAAGGGATGTGTTGTGCTGATATGATGTTTTAGAACATTTTAAATTGTAAAGTGACATCCAAATAACTCACCAACTACCTAAGGATTTCATGTGATCTAATAACAAAACAAAGATGGGAAATATATTTTAAGACTTCTTAAAATACAATTAAATCCCATTATCCAATTCAAATATGCCAATTTTCTCTTTAAAAACTATAACATGTTTTTAATAAAAAAATGCATTTTCACTAAGATAAAACCCTGAGATTTATATTAAAACTTTTTTAAAGTTATTTTCACAATTAGGGATTTGAAACCAATTCACCATTCAATTTCAAAATCCAATTTCATAATTAAATTCAATAATTTAATTTTCAAACAATTTCATCAATTTCATCACAAACCCCTAATTCAATGGAATTGGGGCTTTTCACAATTTCTTATCAAATCATCTTTCCACAATTAAATTCAAAATTTTAATTGAAACAATTTCCATCAAATCCATAATTTAAATTAGAAAATTAAAATTTCCAGAAACTTCCATACGCACACTCCAATTCAACGGAATTGTGATTTTTCCAATTTCATGTCAAAACCCCCTTTTTCTTTAAAACCCCAAATTCAATGGAATTGGGTTTTTACAAAAAACCAATTGAAATACATTTAATAATTTTTTTTTAATATAATTCAAAAAATTGAAATCAAACAAAGAAATTTAGGGTTAATAATATATGGGCATCATAACTGAACCACCTACCTTTCATGAAAAAACGATGCCTGCAATGGAAACCATTGACTAGAAGGAAGGCGTAGAAGATCTAAGAACTCAACCTAAAAAAAAGATTCAACAACATAGGGTATAGATCCATCAATTCGAAGATGATATATCAAACTTCCAAGGAGAGAAAGTTAAAGAGATGAAGAGACAGGGATAATGCTTACCAAAAAAGTCACACCACAACCACAACAATGATCAATCATTGACGGAGATGGCTCAGAAGTGTTTGAGGGCTCCCAAATCGGCTGGGAAAGGCTATTGGGCCAAGATTAAGAAATTATAGAGAGGAAAAAAACACTTTCAGACAAGTTTTCTATTAAAAAAAAATCTCAAGGTTTTACATGACGTGTAACCCAATTACACATCATGAAATTGAAAATCCTCCTAATAAAAAAAACCCATCACATCTTAATAAAAATGAATTATTATCATTTTATGATTTACATAGAGTGTATCCATATTACATGGTGTGTAAATATCTAGTAGGTTGTAGAAATGACCAGTTTTTGTTGAGAATCTAACAAATATTTTGATTCACCATTATAAGTATCATCCCAATTCCCTCACGGCCCTACCCAATGAACAAAAAAGGAAAACCAAAAAAAGATTTAAAATGTACCATTTAAAAGAGTAATGGGATGTTACAAATAATCCAAAAACAACTCCAAGAAAAAATATAAAAGGTAACTAAAACCATCCCTCAATGCATGTATAAATAGAAC
This sequence comes from Viscum album, assembly GCA_963277665.1. Lineage (NCBI taxonomy): Eukaryota > Viridiplantae > Streptophyta > Magnoliopsida > Santalales > Viscaceae > Viscum > Viscum album. Next base: position 321,592,875 of record OY728165.1, on the reverse strand, counting down.
TAATACAGATAAAAGTCTCCAAAGTGAATAACCAAACACTACGGGAAAAAGGACTTTTTGCGACGGGCTTTTTTGCGACGAGAATAAATCCCGTCGCAAAAAGTCCGCCCAAGTTGTTATTTGTGACGGGGGTAACAACCCGTCACAAATAACCGATTATTTGTGATGCGATTTCGTGTCCCGTCACAAATGGTTTGGAGCGGGTAGCATGCCAAACCGCGCGAAGGGTATTTGCAACGGTGCCTGTCGCAAATACCCGACGGTGATTAATAGCTTTTTGCGACGGGATGTCCTCCAGTCGCAAAAGGTGTGTCAGAAGGGACTATTTGCGATGAGTCCCGTCACAAATAACTTTTTAATCGCTGACAGTAATTAATGCGAGCGTAGGTATTTGCGACGGGTCCCATCGCAAAAGAAACTATTTGCGGCGGGTAACCCGTCACAAATAATCTAACCTATATATACCCCGATCCATTTTTCCCATTCCACTCAATTCTTAGATCTTGTTTCTCTCTGAACTCAAATTTCAGAGGGAAAATTTTTCTAAGTTAATTTTTTTGGACACGAAGAAGTTATGAAGCCGTCTATATCAATAGCGAATCAAGTTTAAAGGTATTTATGTTTTATTTAATTTATTATTTATTTCAATTTTTTTATGTTAATTTTTATTATTGCTGATTAGTTGTAATTAAATTAAATTTAAATTGTTTTGTCATGACTATTTATTTGTACTAATAAATTGAAATTTATAATATTAATTTTTAATAATTAGTAGTAATTAGTAATTATTAACGATAATTAGTAATGTATATAATGAATTTGTAGTAATTAATAATAATTGGTAATAAATAATAATAAATACTAATAATTAGTAATAAATTTTAATAATTATTAATAAATAGTAATAAATATTAATAATTATTAATAAATAGTAATAATGAGTAATAAATAGTAATAAATTATAATAATTAGTAATAAATTGTAATAATTAGCAATAAATTGTAATAATTAGTAATAAATTGTAATAATTAGTAATAAATTGTAATAATTAGTTATAAATTGTAATAATTAGTAATAAATTGTATTAATTAGTAATAAATTGTATTAATTTGTAATAAATTGTATTAATTAGTAATAAATAGTATTAATTAGTAATAAATTGTAATAATTAGTAATAAATTGTAATAATTAGTAATAAATTGTAATAATTAGTAATAAATTGTAATAATTAGTAATAAATTGTAATAATTTGTAATAAATTGTAATAATTAGTAATAAATTGTAATAATTAGTAATAAATTGTATTAAATTAGTAATAATTAGTAATAAATTAGTAATAATTAGTAATAAATTAGTAATAAATTAGTAATAAATTTGTAATAAATAGTAATTATTCGTAAAAATTAGTAATTATTCGTAATAATTAGTAATTATTAGTAATAATTAGAAATAAATTGTAATAATTAGAAATAAGTTGTAATAATTAGGAATAAATGGGAATAATTAGGAATAAATAGGAATAATTAGGAATAAATAGGAATAATTAGGAATAAATAGGAATAAATACTAATAAATAGGAATAAATACTAATAAATAGTAATAAATAGGAATAAATAGCAATAAATTGGAATAATTAGTAATAAATAGGAATAATTAGCAATAAATAGGAATAATTAGCAATAAATAGGAATAATTAGCAATAATTAGCAATAATTAGTAATAATTAGAAATAATTAGTAATAATTAGTAATAATTAGAAATAATTAGTAATAATTAGTAATACTTTGTAATAAATAGTAATACTTAGTAATAAATAGTAATAGTTAGTAATAAATAGGAATAATTAGTTAGGAATAGTTAAGAACAATTAGGAAGAAATTTTAATAAATTTTAATAAATTTTAAGAACTTGGCACAATTTACAATGGATTGACGACACTCCTTTTGCTCAATGAATTTTCACCTTTCAACTCTCACCAACTCAAAACATTATAAAAAATGTGATTCTACATAGGCATATTCAATCTTTTATGCACGAGATTGGATATTCATTTGTAGTATCACATTTTTTATAATGTTTTCAGGTAGTGATAGTTGGAAGAAGATGATTCATCGACGAAAAGGGGGCTCTTTTGTCCGACGACTCATTTACTTGCATCTTTCTCAAAATGAAATCACAATGAAGAATCTGGTCCAAGATAGGTATATTCATTCTCGTGCATATGAGAATGAATATGTGTACCTCTGACCAGATTCTTCATTGTGATTTCAGTGTGAGAAAGATGCAAGTAAATGAGTCGTCAAAAAAAAGAGTAGCCGTCAATCCATTGGAGATTGTGTCACCCTTAATTAATGGTAATTATTAAGAAGTAGTAGTAATTAGTTATATTTTTTTAGATAGTGATTTTATAATTTCAAAATATTAAAAAATAGTGATGATTTTATATTTTGTAGAAAAATATGGAACAAGGAAGTCGGCATCAGTCATTATTAGATGATCATGCTTGGATAAATCAGTGCAGAAATCCAAATGGTTCTGGTTTAAATCCTGTATATATTGAGGGTGTTGATACTTTCTTAGAATTTGCATCAGCAAAACGAGAATATGTTTCACAAGGCACAATTAAGTGTCCTAGTAAAAAATGTGCTCTGTGAACATTTGAGACAATTGACAAGGTTGGGGGACATCTCTTATGGTTTGGTTTTTAACCAGATAATGTTTTTTGGTATTAACACAGTGAACACAGTTCCAGAGAAGATACTAATAACTTGACTCTGGATCCATCATGGTTCCAACATTTATTACATGATGTTTCAGGTCCATCTATTCAACAAACTGAAACTCGTGATGATATCGATTTAACTCATGAGTTGGCACCATCTGAATTTTATGAGTTGTTGAGGTATGCTGAGAATGCATTATATCCTAGTTGCAAGATAAGAAAATTAGAAGCGGTTGAAAAATTTATGGCTATTAAATCAGATAATGCAATGTCAAACAACTGTTTTGATCATATATTTTCTTTGGTTAAAATACTGTTACCTGAAGGAAATGTCTTGCCTGCAAATTTATATGAGAGCAAGAGGCTGGTTCGTAATCTGGGCCTTAGTTATCAGAAGATTCATGCATGTGAAAATGATTGCATCTTATATTCTGGTGAAAATGAGTCGTTGGATAGTTGTCCCCCATGTGGAAAATCGAGGTATAAAGAAGCTCAACCAGGGAAGTCTGGATCGATTCCTATAAAATAGTTGAGATATTTCTCCCTTACACCTAGGCTCCAACATTTATTTATGTCTCATAACACAGCGTCAATGATGTCCTGGAACAAAACCAATATTTCAACCGGTAAAATCTTGAATCATCCATCTGATGGTGATTCATGGAAGCATTTTGATCGTCTGCATCTGTTATTTGATTTAGAAACCCAAAACGTGTGATTGGGTCTTTCTACTGGTGATTTATGTTCGTTTGGTTCTTATGGTAGTCAGTATTCATGTTGTTTAGTCTTTATAACTCCGTACAATCTACCTCCATGGATTTTGATGAAGGATCCCTATATCTTTCTGACCTTATTAATCCCAGAAAATACGAAAAATAATATTGATGTTTATTTGAAACCATTGATTGATGAGTTAAATTCATTGTTGAGTAATGGTGTTAGTACATATGATGTTGAGGCGAAACAAAATTTCACATTAAAAGCTACATTGATGTGGACGATTAGTGACTTTATGGAATATGACATGTTATCTGGCTGGAGTACACATGGTCTGAAATCATGTCCTTACTATATGAAAGACAAAAAAGCTTTTATGCTTGTCAATGGAAAAAAACCTTGCTATTTTGACTATTATCGCATATTTATTCCAACCGATCATCCTTTTTGAAGGAAAAAATATCATTTTAGAAAAGGCACAATTGAAAGGGATGAACCTCCAAAAATGATCTCAGGTACAGAGTTAAAATCTATTGTATTTTCATTACCTCCCATCACATTTGGGCCAATAATAAACCAACCGAAAATTGATGGTTTTAGGAAATAACATAATTGGATAAAACGAAGATTTTTTTGGGATCTCCCATATTGGTCTGATTTGTTGGTCCTCCACATGTTGGATGTCATGCATATTGAGAAGAACTATTTTGATAATTTATTTCGTACAGTTTTTGATACACCAGGTAAGACCAAAGATACTATAAAAGCACAATTAGATCTTGCCCAAATTTGTAGGTGAACAAAACTTCAACTATTTGAAAATGTCAGATCACAGAGGTTAATGAAGCCAAAAGCATCTTATACACTTTCCAAAGAGAGTCGCTTATTATTTTATCATTGGATTGTAGATTTGAGACTTCCAGATGGCTATGATTCCAATTTGGGAAGATGTGTTAAGAATGGTCATATTACCGAATTAAAAAGTCATGATTGTCATGTTATAATGGAAAGACTTATGATGGTTGGATTCAGAGGTTTGTTGAATTATATGATTTGGGATTTGATAACAGACATATCATATTTTTTTCGAGACATTTGTGCAGCAAAAAAAGACTATGATACACTAAGAAAACTGGAAGAAGATATTGCTGTAATTATATGCAAACTGGAAAAAATATTTCTGCCTGATTTCTTTGACTCAATGGAATATATGATATTACATTTTCCACATGAAGATAATTGTGGAGGCCTAGTACAGTTTCGATGGATGTACCCATTCGAGAGATGCATGTAGAAATTGAAGAAAAATGTACGTAACAAAGAATCAGTTGAAGGCTCAATTACTGAAGTTTATTTACAAGAGGAAATTGATTTTTTATGATATCACTATTTTGAATCTGAATATCCCTCAAAACAAAACCGCATGGGATGGAATGAGAGAAATGTTAATGATGAAATGGAAGATCAATTATCAGTTTTTAATCATCCAAATCTAGGCTTCAGTGGAGTTCAAGAACGATGGATTTCATACGATGAACATAGCTCATACATATGTTCTGCTCAAATGTGAAGAAATAAAAAAATTTGTACTGTGAGTGCTTATATAACTTATTTTATAATTTCTGTTACAGTATGTAAACTTCTTTTATTTGTAGGTTATATGATAATCATATCAAGAAATAACTTCCACAAATTACAGCAGCTTCTCTTGAAGAAGGAAGACAAAAAAAAATTTCTCAATGGTTTCAAAAACTGGTAATATAAATTATTGATGGTTTAATATCAATTCAGTTTACTATTTATTATATTGATAATTGTTTTAAAAATTTTCATGTGTCTCAACATGCTGATAAAATTGATAAGCGACTGTGTATATTGAGAAACCCACCATTCAATATGGTTAAATCTTATAATTTATATGTGGTGAATGGTTTTCGATTTCATACACGTGCATATGGGGAATAAAAAAACAATGAATAGTGGAGTTTGTTTGAGAGGATCGCATCATAGAGAAACTGATGTTGACTCTTACGAAATTCTGGATGAAATTATTGAGCTATGTTATCTTAGACAGAATTACATAATGATGTTTAAATGTAGGTGGTTGGATACCGAGAGAGGACTGTGTGTTCATATGACTCATGGAATCATTGATATTAAATATAAAAGTATTCTTGCAGTAAATGAACCATTTTTACTGGCTCAACAAGAACATAAAATTTATTTATCAAAGTACTATGCTACTTCAAGAGACTTGAGTGATTGGTGGACCATAATAAAAATGAAATCTTGGGAAAATAAATTTACTCATACTGAATGTGGTTCTGCTAAAGTGGAAGGAATTGAAATTTTTCAAGAGACTACTCAAAATCCATTTTTTCACAATGAAACATGAATATCGTTAACGACACCCCACAATTAAGGGTCGAAGGTGATGAAGATGTTAATGATTTTAAAAATGAAATTGAAATGACAAGGGATGGTGAAAGTGAAACTCATATGGATATTGATGATGCCGAGGAGGAATATGAAGACATTGACATCATCAAATATGAAGATGATGATGAAGGTGAATAATGACACAGTTAAATGCTGGTTATGATCATAACTAATATATATCTATATATGATAGTTATTTTAAACTATCTTCTAAAAAAAATCATTTTGTGTTTCAGATGGATCCTAATCTATTTTGCGAGTTGTAGGAGGCTGATATACCTTTGGATGAGGGAGATGTGGGACCATATGACCCTCAACCTACTGGTGGTTCAGGAGGTATGCGGAGGGGGTGCGGTCTTGCGCGACTGATGATTCCTGACGCTATCCCCGAGTGACGTCCACATCTTGGATTCGATCCACACACACAGAGGTATGATAACCTGTATATTTTAGTTAGCTTTTTCATTAATTTATTTATATATATACTAATTGTTTGATTATTTATTCCTTTTTCACAGTTTTTCTCATGTAGCTGTTGGACAGGGGAGTGCTATCTTGCGCAATTATTTTTCTCAGCCATAGATCACATGGGAACAGATTCCCGTTGATGTGCAGATCTCCATGTACAATCATTGGCTGGTACGTAAATAAATAATATTTATTTTGAAAATTATTTTATTAATTACTTGATATTATAAATTATTTGTAGGGTTTATGGTATCCCATAGAGGATAGCATGCGTGACGCTATCCATGAAGCATGGGAGGTGGCTATGCATGAACATTTGCGTCAGTTTTTTGCCCAATTTGAGAAAGACGACCATTAAAAAAGCAGGAGCGACAGTATTTGATGAGTCGTGTAGAGACCACCGACCAGAGTACATTTCATCTCAGGTTTGGGATGGATTATGTACACACTGGTTGGGTGTGGATTTCAGAGGAGGTCTTCATTGGGTCGGTAAAATTGGGGGAGACAGGAGGTGACACATCGAGCTAGTAGCCGTACATTCAGTACACATAGAGAGCATCTGTTAAGTAAATTTTTTTAAAAATTTATATAACTTTAAATATAAACATTTTATTTTATATTTCTGTAGGCAGTTGAGAATCCCAATATTACGGAGTTCGACCTTTATCAGAGGATGTATAGTGATCCAGCCACTAGAGAGATTAGAGGTGATTGCCATCGTCAGATTGTGGTTAGTATTATTTTTTCAGTCTGACAATTAACTGCATATAATATTTTCACAATTTTAATTTCAAATTGGAATTGAAGGAGTCATATGAGGTTGTGACCTCTCAGACACAGGCTGAGGGTCAGGATGAGGCGATTGATCAGACCAGTGCACACCATTTCGACGAGGAGACATGGATGAAGGCGACTCAATATGGATTTGAGAAGGGCCGAGTAGTTGGTATCAGCTCTCATGTGACTCCTGATACTTATTATGGTAGTACTGCGATGTCAGCGTCTAGCTCAAGAGGAGCTCGTGGAGAGGCATCATCTTCTGCCTCATAGTATCAGGAGAAGTTACGAGCTCAAAAGGACATTATAGAGAGTTTGCAGAAACAACAAGAAAAGATGTGTCGCCAGCAGCAGCAACAGAAGCAGCATCACGAGGGGGATATGCGTTGATGGAAGCAAAAAAAAAAGGAGAAAATGGAGTACATGCGTAGTCTCACTCATAGTTTGGGGATGGAGTTTCCTCCACCATCTCCTTTATCTCCTCCACCTCCTCCTGAAGATGACCCCCTCAGTGATTTTTTATGTTAAAAACATTTTAATTTAACATTTGTTATAATAGGAACTATTTACAGTTTCTGTCTTTTATATTGGTGTGAATATTAGATAATTTAATTTGTAATATTTTATGATTTTTTTGGGAATATTGAGAATTTTAATAATTTTAATAATTTTTATTTTTTTTATTATTTTAATAATATTAATATTATTATTTCATTAATCAAAATTTTATTAAATATATTTTTTCAGTATTATTTTTTTAATGTTTTTTTATTTTAATAATAATAATAATAATGATAATAATAATAATATTTTCTGATTTTTTTAATATAATTTTGTGAATATTGATAATTTTAATATATTTTTATTTTAATTATTTTAATAATATTAAAATTACTTTTTCAATAATCATAATTTTATTAAATTTATCTTTTTTTAAATTTATTTATTATTTGCGACGGGATCTATTGCGACGGGTTCCTGTTGTAAATAGTCTAAATATTTTTTTGTAAAAAAGTATTTGCGACGGGATTAGGGACCCATTGCAAAAAGTATTTGCGACAGGCCCATCGAAAATAGTCTAAATAAATTTTTCTAAAAAAATTATTTGTGATGGGATTACGGGCCCGTCGCAAAAAAGTTTATATATATATAAATTATATAATCGGAGACTTATTTGTGACGGGGAATTAGCCCGTTGCAAAAAATATTATTTGCAACGGGCCCGTCACAAATAATATTTTTTACAATGCCCTTTTCCACGACGGGCTATTTGCGACGGTACCCCATCGCAAAGACTTATTTGTGACGGGATCCCGTTGTAAATATCCCATCGTAAATATCTAGAATTCTAGTAGTGAAAAGAAAAGCTAAAGAGACAACACAACATCCATCCAAGGTCCATGCTACTAATGTATAGCACAGTCCACATAATCCTCCCAAAATCTAGAAAAACATTTATATACATAGGGTGAGAATACAGGTATACTTAGTAAGAAAACCAAAGTCTCTCATGCACATGTGAAAGAACCATACTATACACCTTTGAAAATTAGAAGAACCAAACAACACCTATAAAAGTGAACTAACCAAAACCAACCCCACCAAGACACGCTCACAAAATAATGCCAGCCAAATAATATAATATAATAAGAAGCACATGGATAAAGGTACCCCACATTGCTTTCCTACTGGTATTTCTCTCTCACAGCCCAACATCGTATGTCCTGGAACTCCCATATCTTATGTATACCACACCACCCCAAAAGCACGGTCACAAAACACCTCACCCGAAGACACCTTGGCTCGCCACCCCACAAGCATAACCACATCACATCTTACTTAAAAACACCCAGGATATCACATCACAACCACTTCCATAACTAGAGTAGTAGGGTATCATGAACATGTAGGAAATAAAACTCATGGCCTCATCTTACCTTGCATAACCCTCACTAATAGATTCCCCACAAGCACAATTATATCACATATCACCCAAAAACACCTTGGCCACTGCCCCACAAGCACAGTCACATCTCACCCAAAAACACCTAGGCTATCACAACCACCATCTAATGTACTAACAGTCCTTCATCCATCACAGCTTGTGAAATACCTACCTCGCCTAGAAGAGATATTTGGAAAGAGAAGGTACCTAGCCATTCCTCCTCCTCATGAGATGTTGAGAAAAATACCACTCGCGTGACTATGCTGGTGTTGTCACATAATTCTCAACATGGATAGAGTGCATATAGAAATCACAAGGAATATATATATATATATATATATATATATATATATATATTATCAAAAACTAAAGAACAACCTCTGGTTTCACAATCAAACTAACCAACTCACAACAACATCACTTTTGCTTCCACCTCTAAAATCATAACACAACACAACAAGCCACATGCCCCATTTCACATTTCCAACCAATTCCCATTATCCATCCAATTTATTTCATTGTTTAGCATCAAACACATTTAACCACACAACTCATCATTAATTTATTCATTACAAATTTACATCCCATTAACCAACCCAACCCATGTCATTTCAATAATTACTAATCATTTATTTCATCACTGTTCGGACATCTAGCACAACACAACCACACATCACAAGTAACTCATAACCCCCATCGTACAACCAAATTGCCACCCCAAAAGAATGGTCAAACAAAAACCTCCTCTACACCCCAAATTCATGACCAAACAAACCACATCCTCACCACCTAAAATCATGACCAAATAAACCACCTCCTCCCCACCCCAAAAGCACGACCAAACAAACCACCTCCTCGCTACCCCAAAATCATGGCCAAACAAACCACCTCCTCGTAGCCTCAAAAGAACGTCCAAACAAAATACCTCCTCACCACCCCAAAACATGGAAAAAAACCATCATCCCCACATGAACCAACCACATATCACTACTCGACATGAATGACCACACATCACAACACATCAAGATCATTTTACCTATTTACAAAGGGGATTTTTATCACATTCCACTTTATTTTAGGGGAGTTGTCACAAAAACTATAATATTAGGGAAACCATTTTATTATCTAGATATAATTGGTTAATAAATTTCCATTTTAGGGTGATATTACAATAACCACATAACAAGGGTTCCACAACACATGTCAAACAGTGCAAGAAAAGCCCCTAACAACCTTAATTTTTAGGAGGGTATCAATCCTATACAATCCACAATATCACAATAATAAGAAAGATGTAAAAGAATATAAATAAAAACCCTTTACCCTTCAATTTACATTTAAATATTTCTTTATCATTGATTAAGATGTCCCAAACATAACCCATATATAAACATAAAAGTCCCTCTTTCATGATACAAAATAAATAGAAATGAGATATTACCTACCTCAAAGAAGATTTGTTGACTCGCTACACACCAAAATGTAAGGAAGAAATGCCTGTAAACCACAACCGCACATGGGGAACCGTAGATCAAACTATACTACACCTAATTTCCATCAAAACACAACTTAAATCACACCCCAAATCAAAATAACATCTTCATAGTGAATTCCTAGGAGAAGAATGGAATAAAAACAACCAATAAAGGGAGGAGAAACTACCACATATCGAATATGGGAGGTTGGAAATCACTACCCATTGAAAGGAATCTCAAAAATCTTGAAAGGGGAGCCTCTAGATGCCTAGAATGAGAGAGAGATAGAGAGCAAGAAAGAGTAGGGTTTGACAAAAACCCGATTGCTACAAAATTTATAACTGTAGTTCATCAAGGATTTTAACAACGTGTACTACCCTTTCACATCACGCAATTTCATGATTTTAATTTATGCTGAAAAATGAATCACCTTGAAGGATTAATCACCCGAATTATTACATTTCATGAACTGGACCTTCACAAGTTGTAAACCCCACTTTCACATCCTATAAAGTTTACATGGTATGTATTTCCTATAGAAGCTCTGTTACACCTCTAGTATCCACAGAAAAATTCCATAACATCCCCTGAACACCTCTAACCCCTAAAACTATCAAAGTTACAAACTAAGAAGGAACAAACCTTTAAATAATATACCCCTCAAATGATTCTCACCCTCAAAAATTTAAAACCAAGACTAGAAGGAAAGGGGTATGAAAAACTAAACTACAAGGTACCTCTCAAATATCTTGTCATACCTCAAAAACTACCACCATCCAAAGCATGCCAAACCAAAAAAACATAAAACATCTCACAAAACCTCACCACCACACAAAAAAGTCACTTCTTCTCACACAACCACACTTACACACAATCACTGTACAACCATATCAACCTCCATGCAGCCCAAACCAATAACCATCACAACCAACAAACTGCACTGTCTCGAACACACAAATCAGAGAATTCTATCCTCCATGTCATGATACAATCTGCTCTAGGAAGAACTGACTCACTCGCATGGTTTTAATCACATCACACTTAATGCGTCTTGATTAGGAATCAGGTACCCCACTTTTCATATGTCACGAATTTATCACATGTTATACATCACAAAATAGGAAAAATAGCTCATTAGATATAACATGATCCAAACATCACATCATAAGAAAAATTGAGTGAAGACACACTCAAAAAAGCTTCGGGTATTGGGCATGAATTTGCATATCACATTCCCAAGTACCCTCATTCAGGCCACCATGCCTCCACAACACATGAACTAAAGGAATGGTTTATCCACATAGTGTCTTATCTTGGAAATAATAAATATCTACTAGTCGTCGTCACATCATCCTCGATATCCAACTCACCCCAGTCAATGAAATGGGAATTATCGTGAAGATATCGATGGATCTGAGAAATGTGGAAGACATTGTGGACCTCTCCAGCCATGGTGGAAACTACAACCGATAAACCACCTCACCAACTCTCCATAACACCTCAAAGGGCCCAAAAAAACTGGGAGAAAGCTTACTCCCTCTTCCAAAACTCTTTTACCCACATAGAGGGGAAACCTTCAAGAACATGTCGTCCCCAAACTCAAATTATAAGGGCCTACTCCTGCAATCAACAAAATACCTATGCCTGTCATGCGTTACTTTCATCCTCTCACAAACAATCTGAACCTTCTCTATTATTCTTTGTACCACATTGGGTCTAAGAACTATAGCCTCCCCAACCTCTATCCAACACAATGGAGAACAAAACAACCACTCATAAAAATCCTTAAATGGAGAAATTCCTATGGAAGAGTGATATATATTATTATAATCAAACTAAACCAAGTGAAAATGTCACACCCAAGATCCACCAAAGTCTAAGATGCATGCCCGCAACATATTCTTTAACATATGGATAGTCCGCTCTATCTTCCCATTTGTCTAAGGGTGGAAAGCAGTGTTGAGGTGTAACTGAGTTCCCAAAGCATGTTTTAATCCCCTTCAGACTCATGAGGTACAGAGTGCATCCTGATCTTAGACAATTCATCTCAGAACTCCATAAAACCACACCACATCATCTACATACCTCTTAGAAAAAGCATCCACTGTGCCTGACTCCTTGATCACTAAGAAGTGGGCTATTTTCATCAACTGATCCATGATCACCCAGATAGAATCAAAAAATATCTAAGATATGGGTAACCATATGATCAAATACATTGATATGTCATCCCATTTTTACTCAAGAACACCCAAGGGCTGCAAAAAACCATTGGGAACATGATGCTCCACATTTACCTATTGAAAACTAAGAAATTTTCCACAAACTATGCCACCACTTGTTTCATCCCGAGCAACCAAAAATACATCCTTAATCCATGGTTCATATTGGAAACTCCTAGGTGTACATCCAATGGTGAGTTATGAAACTCACAAAATACCCCCCACACATCACTACACGAACAAACAACCTCCCATGAAACAACACCCGATTTCAACCATCCTCTAACCATCCCTCCAGAGCATCACTATGGACAACATGATCATGCATCACCTCGGACTCTGAGTCTACCCATTGAGAATCCTCCACCCACTACATCATATAATACAACATCATCATCTAAAACAAATATCCTCTACCATCATCCACCCTTACACCTAATCATTTGGCTACCAACTCCTCCATCACTCTCAAAGCATCCATAGACTCATAAACAACACCTTTACATTATTTCCTACTCAAATCATCAACCAAAACATTCCCATTTACTGAGGTGTATGAGATATAAAAATAATAATCCTAAAGAAACTCTATCCACCTCCATTTTGGTAAGTTCAAATCATACTGAGAAAAGGTATACCTCAAACTCTTGTGATAATTGAATACCACAAAGTGCTTCCTAATGAGGTAATTCCACCACAACTTTAGTGAAAACAGAACCTCTACTAGCTCTAGATAATGGATGGCATAGTTAAGATCATGGGGAAATAACTTCCTATATGCATAAGAGATCACTTCCCTCTATTGAATCAACACACATCCCAAACCCATATGATAAGTGTCACAAAACACCTCAAACATCACACCCTCCTTAGGAAAATGAATCACTGAAGCATTAACCAACTTCCCCTTTAAGTAACTGAATGCTACTTGAAATTGATCAGTCCACGCAAAATCCTGGTCTTTCCAACTCAATTGTATCAATGAGGCTATAAATCAAGAGGAATTGGGTACAAATATATGATAATAACCCATAAGACCAAGGAAACTGCAAACCTATTCCAGGTTCTTGGGTGTTTCCTAAGAAACAATTGCCTCTAACTTCGATGGGTTCACTTCCACACCCTAATGAGACACCACATTCCCAAGGAAATGCATCTCTCATGTAAAAAAATACACTTGGAAAACTTTCCATAGAGTTGGTGGTGTCAAAGAACCTGCATGACAGTTCTGAGATGCTTGATATTGTTCTTATCTAACCTCAAGTAGGTCAATATATCATTGATGAATATGATGTAAAAATGGTGTAGGAACACACAAAACATGTAGTTTATAAGCCCCATGAATGAAAATGGTGAATTCGTAACACCAAATGTCATGAATACAAACTCTATGTACCCATACCTACATCTGAAGGCATTCTCTAGGATATCACCCTCTTTCACCCTCAACTGGTGATATCCATATCGAAGATCAATCTTAGAAAACCAAATCTTCCTAATGAGATGGTCAAATAATTTTCCATCCTTGTAAGAGGGTAATAATTCTTGACCGTCACCTAATTCAACTTTCAGTATTCTATACACAACCTCAGACTACCATCTGCCTTCTTAGAGAACAACATTAGAGCACCCCATGAAAACACACTAGGTTGGATAAAACCCTCTTATATCAGATCATCTATACGAATCCTAAAATCCCGCAACTCAAAAGCACCATCTGATAAGGAACCATCAAAATCAAAGAAGCATCGGGATTCAAGTCTATCCCAAACTCAACATCACATTGAGGGGGTAGCATCACAACCTCCATAGGGAAAACATCCAGAAACTCCCTAATGATCATGTGGACCTCCAATATCCCAGTATACACTGATTCCATTGAAAAATCATCCATTAATAAATAAGGGGATCCATACACCAACTACCCGCCTGAAAACCCCACTTTCCAACAAAAACCACATGTTGACCATCCACATATGAGAATAAAAATATCCTCATGAAGAAGTAGATAATCTAACTTATAGAATACAACCAGTTGATACCAAGGAAAACATCACGTGGATGCATATATAGAAAGAAAATATCCCCATGAGACTAATGTGACCCCATCATTAGGATACACCCACAAAACACATAAAAAAAGTTGGTCTAGCCTTCGACTAGAATATTCAACACTAGTGGAATGGGAAGACTCTCTACGTCTAGTCCTAGTGAACGAGATAGAGAGGGTGAAACAAATGAGTGAAAATATCCTGAATCAAAAAAGTCATAAAAAATGGTACTAAACAAACTAATCATACCTCTGGACCCTTTGGCACTACTACCTCCACGGTGTGCAACTGACTACACCCAAATCCTATAACTCTCGAATAATGAACACCTCTACGATAATAACCTGAGATTTTATAAATAAAATTTACCTTTTTATATAATTAAATGTATTATTTTGTAATATGGTTATAGAAAACACATGCACTTATTTTGTTTTATTATATCCAACTGGATTTAATAGATCATTAGGTATCATTACCATTGATAATATATCCATTGAATAGTGATCACATGATTAGTATAAATATATGGTTTTAACAAATCCAACTAACATAGAAAAAGGAAGTGATGACCTCAACCAATAAGATCATACCCTATGAAGCCCATTTATTGGAGCTTCGGAGGGAGATAACATCACTGGGATTCTCCCTTGACCATGTCCAAGATGGACCCAACAACTTAATCATGAGAGAAACCAATTATGGTATAAGTTCATACTCATCGAGATCATGACCCAAACCATGTACACTGAACCACCTTGTGAAAGTCTCACCGACACACACCTTACTCTTAGGGTGGTTGCTGGTTTATTAAAGGGATATGTATCAAGACCCTATAAATATGAGTATATACATTATTTTTCAGAAAATAATTAATATATTTTTATCCTATTATTGTTACTTTATAAATATTTTTTACATTGATACAATAAAACACAAATAGTATTTTTGGGAAATATTCAAATTCAATTAAGGAACTTATTTTGATGAATTAATGGATTATTGAAATAAATAATATTCTAATAAAATATTTTTATAGAATAATTTTTATTAAATATAAATTATCATATAAATGTTATTAATTAAAATGTAATTATTATAAGGGTTCAAAAGCTGTCATTGTAAAAAAACCCAGCATTTCTTAATAAATGTAAATTTTATTAGAAAAGTGAAAATTCATAAGTTTATAAATTTATTTAGATAAAATTATTATTTTTTTTGGAATCATAACATATGAATTATCCAATGGTGAATTTTTAATAATATTCTGAGATAATCGAATTTTCAAGAAAAAATTACATACCGTATAAATATACTTTGTGTATACATGACCAAATATATTTTTTAAATTTAAAATAATTTTATTTTTTTTATTAATTTTATAAATCCCTTATGAATCCTCAAAAACTATTAATATATTTTAAGGTTTTAAAACCATTTCTGTAAGAGTATGACTCACCTCCGCATAATAAAGGGTATTATTTTATTAATTTTGTCCCTCAGCCTTATAAAATAATGTGAATCAATCCCAATTTGTGGAAACCATGATATAGTTTGTGGTTTTGATTATTTTATTATGTAGATCCCAAAAGATAAATAATAAATAAATCCCCCTCTATTTCTATATAAACCCACCCAAGATCCCATTTCTCTTCACGAAAACTCCTTGTATCATGTCCATAATCTCCCCTTCACTGTTTAAAGTCCTCACAAGGCTCCTCAAGCTCTAAAAAATCCCCTACCAAGAATTTGGAGTCACACACTCAAATAAGGGTTCTTTCTCTTCTCATTTCTATTAAAGCACTTCTTTTATGTTATATATTGTAAATTACTTTTCTTATGTTGGGATATGTTCTTAAATATTCCACTTACAGTCAGTTTAATTTATAAATTATGATATCTCCCTTTTAATATCATTAATTCTTCTATGATCCTTTTTGTACACCTGTTACCATGCTGAAATATAGTTAGGATTATTTTCTTTATTCATGATTCTTCATTAACTTATGCCATTTATTTCCAGTTTATAATGTTGGGATATGTTTTTAAAGGTCTCTATTACTTCCCATTTTATTTATATGTGACGATATACCCCATTATCTCTCATCAACACATTTTTATGAATCTTTTAGTGTCTGCAATCCATTTTTTTCATTTTCTAAAAAGATGGTTTATGGGTTACTGGTAACCATACAGACAAAAACCCAACATCATAAATGGCGGTCATGGAACCCGCATACCAGATTACAAATCACAACATCAGTTAGATTCAAAATTCAAAATATCAAAACCCCATCAACACACCCGCATTATGTGAATCATGCAGACATAATATGCAGATTCACCCAACACCGACATCATGTTCATCCAACATATCACGAACAACATGAAATCAAAAACCAGGAACCAAATTCACCAACAAACAGATCAACATCAGAATCCAACAGCTCTATTCCTCAGCCAAACCAGAGTGTAGAGGAAGAAACAACCACAAAACCAAGAAAACCGCAAGCAGATCCAAGAAAAGAATAAGACAGTCACAAGGCATCAGAAGAAATTCCAATACCTAGATCTTGTCGCTTCCGTCCTTCTCAAGCTCGAAAACCACTATAAAACACCAATCGAACTCACCGGAAGTAAGGCGGAGACCTAACACAGTTGGATCTGGAACATTGGTCGCTGAATGGACCGCGCCGCAATGAAACCCTAACCAAATCGGGCGAGATGGCAGGCACGGTGAACCATCGATTACGTGAAGCCACCCGAGCTGAGGAAGCCGCCAGACCTCGACGAATACGGGGGTGGACACTACGATAAATTATGATTATGAATGAATCCATATTGTATGATCTATGTGGAACACTTAAGCATGAGATTGAAATGAATGTGATAGGTGCTCCTGGAATTATATAACACTCCAATGAAATGGATAATGTTTAGTCTCATGAGATTTCATGTTGGGATAGTGAGTGAACTTGATTCCTTTGTGAGACTTTTTCCACCATGATGAATTAGAGTTTTAGCCTTGACTTATGTTTATGATGAAGTGTTTTATGTTTATTCCACATTTCCCATGTTATGATTATCATGCTATATCATGTCTCATTATTCATGTTTATGATTCCTACACTTTTTATGACCCATTGATAAGAATATTGTCTAACATGTATCACATTATTCCATTTATATTATCTTACTTGGCTTTATAGCTCATCCCTTTATTATGTTTTTCCCCAGGTTATCCCGTACAGTTTTAAAAACCATGGAATATTATGTTCATATTAAATATTTTTTCAATAAAGATGATATATTTCCTATTTTAAGTTGTTATGTAATGTACGTAATTCCAAAATACACTATAATTATTGATCTTATGGGTTGTATTAAGTGTAATATTATATAATAAATCATGTATTAATGGGAAAACTAGTGAAAAAACGTTTTTTATGGCGGTTATTTTTTGTTTTTTATGTAGGATTTTGGCCGACGTTATTATAGGAGACATTATAAACATTGTTTTTTTACATCAGTTATTCTAAAACCGATGTAAAAATTAAAAATCCGAAGCATTTTTTATATTGGTTCCTCAAAAACCGACGTGGAAAATGCTTCAATGTCGTGATTTATTACGTCAGTTATTAAATTACCGAAGTCATATATACTCTATTACATCAGTTATTATATAACCGACATAATAAATGGAACCACTGAAGTGTTTATCATGCCTTTTATTCAATAACCAACGTGAAAAACAAGTTTAATATGTCGATTTTCTTCATAATCGACGTGTTAAATCAGTCTACCATGCATTTTTTCACATCAGCTAAATAGTAATCGATGTGAAAACATATATACTACGTCAATTATAAAATATCTGACGCAAAAAACTATTCTATTCCATTTATTATGTAGGTTATTAAATAAATGATGTAAAAACCCATTCCCATGCATTTTGTAGCGTTGGTTTTCAAATAAGTGACGTTAAAACCCATTTCCCATGCATTTTTTACGTCGGTTATTTTATAACCAAAGTAAAAACCCATTCCCATGAATTTTTTAAATTGGTTATAAAATAACCGACATAAAAACAATTTTTTTTAATAAAAACTTCCAACCAGTACTATGCCCGACCAAAGAAGACCTGAAACAAGCAGAAAATAGACCAAAACTAGACCAAAAGCACACCAGAATACATACAAACGAAACATCTAAACTAGACAAAAACAAGAAGAACCAAAGAAAAATTCAACATTCACATACAGAACATTCAAAACTTACAATGTAAACTAAAAAAAACATAAAACCCCTTGGACAACCCCCCACCCCTCTGGACAGACCCTACCCCCTAGATAGCCCCCACCCCCTAGACACCCTCCCACCCACTTGGACACCCTCCCACACCCCTGGATACACCCTGGACAGCCCCCACCCTCCTGGATAGCCCCCAACCCACTGGACAGCCCCCACCCCCTAGCCACCCACCCACCCCCTGGACACCCTCTCACCCCCTTGGACACCCTCCCATACCCCTGGACACCCCCTGGACAACCCCCACCCTCCTGGACAGCCCCCACTCCCCTGGATAACCCTCCCACCTTCCTGGACACCCTCCCACCCCCATGGACACCATGGACACCCCACCCAACTTGAAAGCCCTCCCACACCCCTGGAAACCCCCCACACCCCTGGACAACCCCACCACCCTCCTGGACAGCCCCCCCTAGACAACCCGACCACCCTCCTGGACACACTCCCACCCCCATGGTCACCCTGGACACCCCCACCTCACTAGACATCCCTCCCACACCCCTGGAAACCCCCACCCCACCGGACACCCCCCACCCCTAGACACCCCTTGGACAGCCTCCCACCCACCAGGACAACCCCCACCCCCTAGACAGCCCTCCCACCCTCCCAGACACCCTCCGACCCCCATGGAAACCCTGGATAGCCCCCCACCACACTAGACAGCCCTATCACACCCATGGAAACCCCCTAGCCCCCTAGACACCCCCACACCCCTGGATACCCCCTGGACAGCCCCCACTCCCTTGGACAGCCCTCCCACCCTTCTGGACACCCTCCCACCCCCATGGAAACCCTGGACACCCCCACCCACTTGAAAACCCTCCCCCACCCATGAAACCCCCACCCCCTGGACACTCCCACACCCCTAGACACCCCCTATAAAACTCCCCACTCCCCTAGACAGCCCTCCCACCCTCCTGGACACCCTCCCACCCCCATGGACCCCCTGGACACCCCCACCTCACTGGAAATCCCTCCCACTCCTCGAAAAAAACCCCCACCCCACTAAACACTCCCACACCACTAGACACCCCCTGGACAACCCCACCCTCTAGGATAGCCCCCCTGAACAGCCCTCCCACCCTCCTGGACACCCTCCCACCCCCATAAACATCCTGGACACCCCCACCCCACTGGACATCCCTCTCACACCCCTGGAAAACCCCCACCCCCTAGACACCCCCACACCCCTAGACAGCCCCACACTCCCCTGAACAGCCCTCCCACCATCCTAGACACCCTTCCACCCCCATGGACACCCCGGACACACCCACCCCACTGGACATCCCTCCCACACCCCTGAAACCCCCACCCCACTAGACACCCCCATACCCCTGGACACCCCTAGACATCCCCACCCTCCATAATAGCCCCCACCCCCTAGACATCCCTCCCACCCTCCTATACATCCTCCCACCCCCATGGACACCCTGGAAACCCCCCACCCACTGAATTGACCTCCCACACCCCTGGAACCCCCACCCCACCCCCTGGACACCCCACCCCATTGGATACCCCCCACACCCCTGGACACCCCCTAGACAACCCCCCCTCCAGGATAGACCCTACCCCCTTGGACATCCCTCCCACCCTCCTGGACACACTCCCACCCCCATAGACACCCTTGACACCCCCACCCCACTAGAAAAGCCTCTCACACCCCTGAAAATCGCCCCTAGACCCCCCCTGCACCCTTGGACACCCCCTATATAGCCCCCACTCCCCTAGACATCCCTCCCACCCTTCTGGACACCCTCCCACCCCCATGGACACCCTGGACACCCCCACCCCATTGGAAAGCCCTCCCCCACCCATGTAACTCCCACCCCACTGGACACCCCCCCACACCCCTGGATAGCCCCCACCCTTCAAGACATCTCACACCCCCCTACACAACCCTCCCACCCTCCTAGACACCCTCCCACCCCCATAGACTCCCTAGAGACCCCCACCCCACTAGAAAACCCTCCCACACCCCTAGAACCCCCCACCCCCTGGACAACCCCCACACCCATGGACACCCCCACCCCACTGGGCAGCCCTCCCACACCCCTGGACCCCCACCCCCTAGACACCCCCACACCCCTGTACACCCCCACCCCACTGGATATCCCTCCCACACCCCTAGAACCCACCACCCCTGGACACCCCCACACCCCTGGACAACCCCCACTCCCCTAGACAACCCTCCCACCCTCCTGGACACCCTCCCACCCCCATGGACACCCTGGACATCCCCACCCCACTGGACAGACCTCCCCCACATCTAAACCCCCCACACCCCTAGACACCCCTGGACATCCCCCCACTCCCCTAGACATCCCTCCCACCCCTGGACACCCTCCCACCCCCATGGACACCTTGGACACCCCCAACCCACTGGACAACCCTGCCACACCCCTGGACCCCCCACCACATTAAACACCCCTCACACCCCTGGACACCCCCTGGAGATCCCCCACCCTCCTGGAGGTCCCCCACCCCCCTGGATAGCCCTCCCACCCTCTTGGATAGCCCTTGGACACCCCCAGACCAGAATACATACTAGAAAAACCATCAGAACTAGAACAAAACAAGAAGCTGAGAAAAATTAAACATTTACATATATAACATTCAAAACATACAATGTCAACTAAAAAAAAGCTAAATCCAACCTAAATGACTACCAAAATACCCAATTATAATGACAATATTCAAAATTACATTTTTCACTACAAACTAAAATCTAATCAAAGCTGTAAAATAATTTGACCATTTCACTTATAAGTGTTTGACCTATTGAGCAATATAGGGTTAAGGGTCATAAAATAGCTAAAAATTAAAATGATAGTAGTTAACATGTATAATAAATAAATCAAATGAAATATTATGGCAATGTTTAAAATTAAATCTTACTAGGTCAGAGTTCACAAGTGTTCCATTTGTAATTATTTCATACATAAATCTTAACATATAATATACGCATTCTATGATTCCTTATTGTTCATGAAAATTCTATTTAAATGTGTGTAAATTCAAAATATAATTTTTATGTAATACATTAAAAAGTACAAATTATAAATGGATATTTACCTTTACATTTACATATTTGATCTTGGTACTCCTTTTCTTTGTGTTTTTTTCAAAAGTAGACCCATCCCCTATTATAAAATATTACGAATGGGAAAAATTTAAAATTCATTATAATAATAACAAATATTAAGAAATTGAAACTTACTTTTCCAAAATATTCTTAAAACTTCCCCACACATTGCCATGGACAGAGCATTTCCAATAAACTGTTTTCTCCCTTGGGTAAAAAACACCTAACATACAATGATCACTGATAAAAGGAAATTTAAGGTTAGTGAGTTTTTATGTTAAAAGATAATGAACTCTTTTCCATAGATATGTTTCATACCACTCACAAAAAGGAATCAACCAACACTGTGTGATTATATTCTGTTCAAATATTTCAGTAATATAAAGAATTATTTGTTCCTTATCCAATGCATTTACTTCAGGGGAAATCAAATGCAAGTCCGTGAATCCATATACATTTGTCCACTCATTCTTCTCACACATGTTATAAAGATACCAAATAAAAAACAGACATAAGTATACATTTTTAATAAATATAACGCAGCGAAAAGGTGTTAAGACTTACATGGAAAATATTTTCACCATGTTGATGCCCAGATTATCTACAATAACAAGCTCCATGATATCATTTTTCAGAATCCCCACATTTATTTCACGTCCACATACCTGAGTTCCATTGGAAACTCATAATGATTCGCTAACAAATTTGAATATCTTGACAATTTGTCAAGACTACTCGAATTTTTATCTGATGTCATAGCCATTTGTCTTTGTTGTTATCTATATAGTATTTATTCACCTTTTAAGTATTCCTGTGAAAATAAATATAAAAATATATTACTTTTCAAATTTTAAAACAACTTAAATAAAAAATATAATAGAAGATATAAAATACATACATCTATGGTAATGAGTCGCAGAAGGGATGACATATTCTTCCATTGTGGACAATCAGCTAGATGGCGTATTTTTTCATCACAAATCCACTCATCATCATGCCATATTAACCTTTTTTCATCAT
Source organism: Viscum album (assembly GCA_963277665.1). Lineage (NCBI taxonomy): Eukaryota > Viridiplantae > Streptophyta > Magnoliopsida > Santalales > Viscaceae > Viscum > Viscum album. The sequence continues at coordinate 321,569,649 of OY728165.1, read as the reverse complement.
GTGAATTATAAAATAAATGTTTTAAATGATGAATTATAGGAAGATACCAAAATACCTTGGAAGGGATATTTGTAATCTCTACATCAGCCTGTGATTTTTCTTTAAACTTATACCATGATGTCCCACATTTAGGATACTGTGACAGAAATTCATATTCCTTTCTATATATCATACAGTCATTTGGAAAGTCATGTATTTTCTTGTATCCCAATCCCATCAGGCATAATATCTTTTTGGCCTTATAATGTGAATCTGGAAGATTGTTGTCGTTTGGAAGAATGTATTTCAACAATTGTAGCAGCTTTGTAAAACTTATGTCACTACATACATGTTTTTAATTTAGTTTAATCAATCTTAACACCTCCGCCAAAACCATAAAATCCATACATCTAGGATACATTGATTTTTCTTCATCACCATATAGACGCACAACTGTTGGTTCTATCTCAATTTGTTCTACTGCAATATCAGGAATCATTTATTCAATTCAATCAGAGTTACCATCTTGAAAATCATCATCGTCAGTAGATCTGAAATTCTGTCTAGTTTCACCATGCCAAATAAAAGGGCTATAAATCAGATTAAAACCATGAAAAATCATATGATCTTTGATCTCTCTACTTTTCAACTTCTTCATATTCAAACATTTCAGGCATGGACAGAAAAAAATGGCACTACTTGGAAAATTTAGTTTAGAAAATTCAAAAAAGGAATCAACACCTACCTCATATTCATTAATCATTCGATGTGTCGTAATCCAACATCGACTCATTATTACCTATAACAAATATCAAAATTATACATCTTGTTAAGATAAGACAAATATATATTTATATGAAAAATATCATAATTTTAATGTATTTTTTTTTGAAATTTAAAACAAATCTATGCGTTTTTAAAAAATATATGCATGAAAATGACTTTAAAAAGAAAATATAGTTAGATATAATAGTTTTAAATTCATCTTGGATCCTTTCTTCTTAAGGTACATAAAGAATACATCCAGGTGCAAACGGATACCAAATTCACTGTTCTGTAAAAAAGAAATATGAAGTATAAATATTAAAATATGTATACATTAACTATTGAAAATTACACATATCCCAACTATTTGAAACCATTGGGATAGCCCCTGAAACCATTGGCATAGAATACCCCATCAGTTTCACACACTATTGGCATGATGGTCGTTGCAATAGCCCTATACCAATGATTCTACAGGAACTGTTAGTATAGACTATCTGAAGTTAAAATATGCCAATGGTTTCAACGAAACTATTGGGATATATATATACCAAGGGGTTTCTAAGGGGGAAGGGAGCTATCCAGGGGGGTAGTGGGGACTGTCCAAGGGGGTAGGGGCTGTCCATGGGGGTAGGGGATGTTTAGGGTGTCCAAGGGGGTAGGGGGTTTCCAGGGGGTGGGGGCCTATCCAGGGGTGGGGGGGTGTCCATGGGGGTGGGGGTTCCCAGGGGGTGGTGGAGTGGTGTAAAGGGGGTGAGGGAGATGTCCAACCCCCTACCCCATTGGACACCACCCCCACCTCTTTGGACACCCCTTCGACACTACCACCCCCATAGAACCCCCCCCACACCCCCTAAATAGCACCCCACCCCTCTGGACACCCCCACCCCCTGGACACCCATCCCCTCGATACCCCCTACTGTTAGGACCAAGCTGAAGGAAGAGTTGGTTTGAATGGATTGTCTTTTGTTGTTCTTAATGAAGTTTTCATAAAGGAAATACACCTTGAGTTTCTAAGAATTCAGAACCGAGAATATTGAACATTCAGAGTCAGGAATTCAGAGTCTGGAAATTGAGGAGTTCAGAACTGAGAACTTAGTGATCGTAAAATTCAGAGTCCGTAAATTCAGAGTCTGGAAATTGATAATTTCAGAGTCTGAAGGAGTTGTGAAGGAACCAATTGTGATGATGATTTGCTATTTTGTAACTCTAAATTGTGAGTATATGCAAGTACTCACAATGAAAGAAAAAGTTGATTCGAGAAGTCATACCGAGAATCTGGTGAAGTCGTTACGAGAGTCAGAAGTGTGAAGTCTACTTCCTGAACAAAATTTGCAGAGTCTACTTCCTGAATAGAATTTGTGGAGTCTACTTCCTGAACAGAATTTGCGGAGTCTACTTCCTGAACAGAATTTGTGGAGTCTACTTCCTGAAAAGATGTTTGGAGTCAAATTGCTGAAGAAGAAGTTTGTAGCGAGAAGTTAGGAGTTGACTTCCTAAGTCATATGTTCGTTGCGGGAAGTTTGAAGTCGACTTGCTGAGTCAGAAGTCTGGAGTGAAGAAGTTTAGAGTCGACTTCATGAACCTGAAGTTTGTAGCCAGAAGTGCGGAGTCATGCTGAGAATTGGTGAAGTCATAACGAGAAGTCGTATCGAGAACCAAAAGTCGTTCTGAGAATTGGACGAGTCATAACAAGAACCAAAAGTCGTACCAAGAACCAGAGGTAACTCCGAGAATCCAAAATCTCCAGTATCAATAGATGAGGAGGAGTCATGCCGAAGAAGAGCCATACCAAGAAGTGGAGATTTATCTATGCCGAAGAAGAGTCATGCTGAAGAAGAGTCATGCCGAAGAAGTAGTTTGTCATGCCGAGAAAGTGATGCCGAGAAGACAGATGACAGGATCCGAAAATGTGTTTACCAGAAATCAGAAGAGTGAATATGAGAAAGTGATACCGAGAATCTTGTGTAACAAATTCAGATCTAGAAAAGGCCAAAGTTCTAAATCAAGAGAAGTGGAAGAAGATTCGGGAAGATTCGAGAAGCGTTGACAGAGTCTTAATTACTCCGAGATTTCATGAGAAATTAATATTTGGTTGAATTTAAGTGAGCGGGAAAATATTTTGGTTTCCCGCCTAAGCACACTTTGGAGAACCTATAAAAGGAGATCAGGGTGCTAAGTAAAGCGTGTGATGATGAAGTAGAGAGAAAAGCTCTGATAATCTAGAGAGAAAAAGAAGAGCTTGGCCGACTAAGTTTCATTGTGATTTCAATCGTAACGAGAATTTGATACTGGATGACACCGTATTGAGTTTCTCGGATTGAAGAAATTCGGAGTAAAGAATTAAAAGTGAAGAATTCGGAGTGGAGATTCGGAATGGGGAATCAGTACTGGCTGTCACCGTATTGAGTTTCTCAGACTGAAGAAATTCGAATTGAAGAATCAGAGTGAAGAAGAAAGTTCGGAGTGAAGAATTCAGAGTGAAGAATTTGGAGTGGAGATTTGGAATGGGGAATCAGTACTGGATGTCACCGTATTTAGTTTCTCAGATTGAATAAGATTCAGATTGAATAATCGGATTGGGAAAATTTGGAGTGGAGATTCAGAATGGGAAGTTCGGACTGTAATTGATCTATCTCAAGTCCATGGAGTCCTTGCCTTTCTTCTGGGTAAGGAAGTGAATATTTGTGCTGAACTTGCTTACACTTGTGTATTTGAAAGGAAGTGTAGGTAACATAAGTTGTTACAAGAAAAGATACTTTTCCCTATTGTGCTAAGAGGGTGCACACGCACTAGAGTGATTGTTTCACAGTGCTTCACGAGTGTAAGGGTATATCCTACTCATTGTAATCCAAGGATTGTTTTCTTAGTGGATTGTATGGTGCTAGATTGTTTCCAACCATACCAAGGACATAGCTATTCTTATTGAATAGTGAACCTTGTAAATTGTTGTGTTCCTTTGGATGTTTTCTTGTTTGTTTCTCAGCAGGGAATTATATCTTTAACAGGATACAAAGGTTGTTCTCAACATTAAGGGAACTTAAAAGAAGAAAAAGGGGTACCACTGATTCACCCCCCTCTCAGTGGTTCATTACTCCAGCTGGGTTCTTACAAGTGGTATCAGATGGAGGTTGCCTTTGTTTTCCTTGCTAATGGAGAATCTAAATTGCGTGAATAATAAAGGCATTCCTTTATTCGATAGGAAGAAATATCACATCTGGAAGGATATAATGCTACCGTATCTCATGTCTATTAGTTATGAAGTTCTTGAAGCTACAACAGTTGGGTTTCCCCCCATTGAAGACAATGTTCCACTCACACCTGTTGACAAGAAGTTTCTTGAGAATGATGGAAGAGCCAAGAATTCTATATTGTCTTCACCTTCTGAAAGTGAATTATTGAGAGTAAAAGGAGTGGTCACAGCCAAAGGTATATGGGACAAACTGAAAAACATAGACAAAGGAAATACAAAAGTCAAGAAGGAAAAACTTCTAATCTGGAGATTGAAGTATGAAAACTTGATGATGGGAGAACATGAATCTCTTGGGGATTTCTTCACTAGGGTAAACGATATTTTTAGTACCATCAGATGTATTGGTGAAGAGCTGAAAGACTCTACTATGGTGGAAAAGATCTTGAGGATTCTTCCTAAAAAATTTGATGCAAAGGTATCTTCATTAGAAGACATAGACTCAGAGACTCTATCTCTTGATGATTTGCATAACACACTTATTACTTACGTTATGAGAAGGGAAAAGGCTATGAAGACCAAGAAAAAGATTTACAGAGAATTATCTTTCAAATCCATGAAGAAGGAAAAGTCTAAAAATATCTTGATTTAAGAAGATGGTGGTGACTCTGACTCTGAAAGTGAGGTATGTAAAAATCTTAATGATATTTTATCCTTGTTTTCAAAAAATGTTAAAAGAGGCACAGGTAAATACAAGGGAAAACTTCCCTTGAAGTGTTTTGAATGTGGAGGCATTGGCCACTTTGCGGCTAACTGTCCTTGAAGGGAGAATGAAGAAGACATTGATGAAGAACAAAGAAAGCCAAGAATGTTTTGGAAGAAGCAGGGTGGTAAAGGAAAGTCAGGGAGAGAAAATAAGTTATTCAAATTTAAGAGAAAAAGTTTTCTATCCATAAATGAAGAATATGAAGAAAGTGATGATGAATCTGAAAAATCAGTTGAGCATGGTGTGGAAAATACTTTCATTGCAACAATGAATGATGAGGATTTCAGAATCAACAGCTCAGAATAAGAAGAAACTCAGCTTGAGATGCATCTGAAAGAAGAATTGAAGAAATGTTTAAGGAAGATTAGAAGGTTGGAGAAGCATAACAAAAAGTTAGAAGATGAATGTTTCTCAGCATCCAATCAAGCCAATGATAAATAATAAATTAAGAAAGAGCTTGAAAACATTAATAATTCTCTTGAAGATGAGAAAAATCAAAATGAACTCATGAGAGTTGAGCTGAAGGAAAAAGAGGAAGAATTATAACTCGTTCAAAAGAATCTCTCTGAAGTTGAATAAAAAAACATTTGTTTTCAAAACTCAACTACTGATGTTGGTGAGGGCTCTTAACAAGCACATTCTGAGAAAATTCAACAAAAGAATAAGGTTTTTGCTGTGAAAGAAGAAAGCTGAGAAAGTTACTTATGTGGCCAAGACCAGCGTTACTGGGAACTCTGAAATTTCAAGGAAACTTAAGTCTAACACTGGTGATAAACAAGAAAAATCAGAGAAGGCATAATTCCAGCAGAGAAATCTTGATAATAGAAGAATGGTTAGTGGGGCTGAATAAAGAGGAACAAAGAAGTATCAGAAAAAAAGATTTAGATGAAGGTACTCCTTCTATGGATACTGTTGGTATTGTGGTGGATTCAGGAATACAACGAATATGTGTTGGTTCAATCAACATTATTACCACCACCCCACAAGTTATGAAATGAAGAGATTGAGGGGGAGTCAATATCATCAAAAGAAGAAGAATGAAAAGGTTTTCTTGAAGAAAGTTGAGATGAATGAAGTCAAGACAGAAAATAGGTTCCAGACTCTGGAGACTATTTTCAAAAGGTGTGAACAACATGGACATCTTGAAAAAGGATGTCTTGTACTGTTACCAGATCAACAAAAAGTTCTTAATTCTCATAAGCTGAAGGAGAAGAAATAAGTGAAAGAAGAAAAAACTCTCATTGTTGAAACTGCTCTAAAAGTTACAAAGGAAGAACAACATTGGATACTTGATAGTGGGTGTTCTTCACATATGACAGGAGACTTGAAGTTTCTTAAGAATGTGAAAAAATTTAAATAAGGCACTGTGACATTTGGAAATTATGAATCTTTAAAAATCAAAGGTGTTGAATCAGCCATCATTGGGAAGGAAAAATTGAAGTCCAAGAAAACTCTGTATATTGATGGGCTGAAGCACAACTTGTGGAGTGTATCACAATTGTGTGATGAGGGTAAAAAAGCTATCTTCAAGAAAGATGGATTTATTGTGAAAAGTGAAGAAGATGGGGAGATTGTTACAATAGGACAACAAACCAAAGGGAACCTGCTTCAGGTCAGAAATTCACAAAATTCTTGTTACATGAGCATAGTAGAAGACAATCAGTTGTGGCATAGAAGACTTGGACACATGTGTCAGAGAAATATGAGCAAGTTATCTCAAAGGCACATTGTTTGAGATATTTCAGATTTTCCAATAAGAAGAGATTGGTGTTTCACTACCTGTTAGAAAGGAAAGATTACAGGTGTTGTGCATAAGAAGGTTGACATTTGTTCAAAACAACCCCTTAAACTAATACATTCTGATATATGTGGGCCGATGAGAAAACAATCAAAAAATGGAGACAAGTACTTCATCACTTTCATTGATGATTTTACTTGCATTACATGTGTTATGTTTATCAAGCACAAGTCAGACACCCTGAAAATGTATAAAAGCTTCAGAAGGAAAGTTGAGAAAGAATGTGAGTACTCTGTGAAGAAGTTGAGAACAAATAATGGTGGTGAGTATAGAAGTGAATAATTTTAAGACTATCTTGAGAAGCATGGGATTCAACATGAATATAGTGCTCCATATAAACCTCAACAAAATGGGATTACTGAAAGGAATAAAAGAAGTCTGGTGGAAATGGGAAGAACCATGTTGCTTGAACATGACCTTACTCATTACTTTTGGAGGCAAGCTACAAGTACAACTGTTTATATTCAAAATCGATGTTTCTACAGGCCTCAATCAAACAAGACTCCATATGAACTTTTATATGGCATTACTCCAAGTATGAATCATGCTAAAGTTGTTTTGAGCCCATGCATTATAATGAAGAAAGGTGGAAGCAGTGGAAAATTTGAGGAGAAGGGTGAAGACAAAATTTTTCTTGGATATGCACCAGAAGGAAGAGGTTATAGATGATTTAACAAATAAACAGGAAGAATTTTGGATGTAGTTGATGTAAAAGTCATTGAAACTCTGGGAAAAGATAAGCATGTCCAGACAGACAAGGAAGATGAGGAAGATGAAGTTAACGATTCTGATAAGGATGCAATGAATTTTAATCCTAATCAAGATGACGAATCAGATTCAGCCATATCAAGTGATGAGGAAGGTGAATGAAAAACTTATCCAAGGCTGATGAAACAAGTGAAAGATTAGAATATTATTAGTGATCAATGTCACACAGTTGAAACAAGAAGAACAAGTAATTCTATATCACATACTTCCTTGTATTCCAAAGTAGAACCAAATGATGTTAAAGAAGCCTTTGAGTATCCAGAATGGGTTTAAGCCATGAATGAATAATTGGATCAAATTGAAAAGAATGACACATGGGAACTCATACCCAAGCCTGAAAGTAAGAACATTATTGGAACCAAATGGGTCTTCCAGAACAAGTTGAACGAAGAAGGTGAAGTTATTATAAATAAAGCAAGATTGGTTTGCAAAGGCTACTCTCAGATTGAAGGAATTGACTTTGAATAAATTTTTCTCTAGTAGCCAGATTAGAAACAATCCGAATCTTTCTTTTTATTGCTGCACAATGAGGCTACAAAATCTTTCAAATGGATGTTGAATCCGCATTTCTTAATGGTGATCTCAAAGAAGAACTTTATATTGAGAAACCATGTGGCTTTGTTGTTGGGAAGAATGAAAGTTATGTGTGCAGGTTGAAGAAAGCCTTGTATGGGATAAATCAAGCTCCAAGAGCATGGTACTCCAAACTAGATACTTGCTTAAAAGAGATGAACTTCAAGAAAGGAAGAGTTGATAGAAATATGTACATCAAGGAAATCCAAAAACTTTCTCTCATTGTGATTGTCTATGTTAATGACATTATTTTTGCTGGAAATGATGAAAGAATCTATGAAAGTTTTGCTGAAGAAATGAAGAATTTATTTGAGATGTCCATGTTGGGTGAAATGAGATACTTTTTTGGGTTAAAAATTTTTAAACAAAAAGAATTCATCTTTATCTCCCAAGAAAAGTATGCTAAGGAACTTCTTAAAAAGTTTGGGATGGAAAACTCAAAACCTGTATCAACTCTTATCTCATTGGAAACGAAGCTAAGCATAGATGATGAAGGAAAAGAAGTTGATCAGAAAGAATATGAAAAGATGATTGGATGTTTATTATACTTGACTACATCAAGGCTAGATATTTTTGTTGTTGTTACCTTATGTGAAAGATTCCAGAGTGCTCCTAAAGAATCACATCTTGTTGCTAAAAAAAGAATTCTCAGATACATAAAAGGCACAACAGAATTTGGAATCAAATATAGTGGTTCAAATAACATTGATTTGTTTGGCTATTTAGATGCGGATTGGGCAGGAAATATTGATGATAGAAGATCCACATCTGGTGGAGTGTTCTTTATGGGAAAAAGTTGTGTTAGATGACACTCGAAGAAACAGAATTCTATGACACTCAGTACAGCTGAAGCTGAATATGTTTCTACAACCATGGATGCTACTCAACCTATCTGGATGAAAACACAGTTGGAAGATTTGTTAGTTGAAGTGAAGTTGACCTTGCTCTTGGGCTGTGATAATCAAAGCACAATTAATCTTACCAAGAATCCAGTCCAACATTCTCGATCAAATCATATTGACATAAAATATCATTTCATCAAAGAGCATGTGGAAAAGAATGAACTGAAACCTGAATATGTTTCATCTGCTGAACAAGTTGCTAATATTTTCACGAAACCTCTTCAAAAGGAATAATTATCAAGATTGAGGTTGATCATGGGTGTCCAACCTCTTTCTCTTCAAGGCTAAGGTATGTTGCTCCGTTCCCTCTCTCTTCTTGCCTTTGGATTGTTTTTTCAAGGGGGAGAATTTGTTTGTATCATAAATCTATTGTTCAAAGAGAGAGTTGTGGGTAAGCTGTGAACTCATCATTGTTTGTGTATGTGAACTATTATAACTATTTGTTGGAGTGGTTGTAGGAAAGAACTTGATGTTGTTTACAGGATGTATGAAGCTGAAGATGTATGAAGTTGAAGATGTCATTTTCACTACCTATGGAAAACATGGTTTATTTGTTAATGATTATTGTTTCCTACAAGGAGTTAGCCCACGTAGGATTATAATTATTGATAAGTAATCCATTGCTTGAGGTTTCCAGGTTTGGTGATTTATGAAAACTTGGTTGACAACAAAATCCAAAGGGGGAGATTGTTAGGATCAAGCTGAAGGAAGAGTTGGTTTGCATGGATCGTCTTTTGTTGATCTTAAGTAAGTTTTCATAAAGGAAAGACACCTTGAATGTCTAATAATTTGGAACCAAGAATATTGAACATTCGGAGTCTGGAATTTGGAGTCTGGAAATTGAGGAGTTCGGAGCCGAGAACCTGGTGATCAAAGAATTTGGAGTCTGTAAATTCGGAGTCTAGAAATTGAGAAGTTTGGAGTCTATAGGAGTTGTGAAGGCACCAATTGTGACGATGCTTTACTGTTTTGTAACTCTAAAATGTGATTATATGAAAGTACTCATGATTCAAGAAAAAATTGGTTCGAGAAGTCATACTGAGAATCTGGAGAAGCCGTTACGAGAGTCAGAAGTGTGAAGTCTACTTTCTGAACAGAATTTGCAGAGTCTACTTCCTGAACAGAATTTGCGGAGTCTACTTCCTGAACAGAATTTGCGGAGTCTACTTCCTTAACAGAATTTGCAGAGTCTACTTACTGAACATAAGTTCGGAGTCGAATTGCTGAAGAAGAAGTTTGTAGAGAGAAGTTTGGAGTCGACTTCCTGAGTCAGAAGTTTGTTGTGGGATGTTCGGAGTCGACTTGCTGAGTCAGAAGTCCAGAGTGAAGAAGTTCAGAGTCAACTTCATGAACCTGAATTTCATAGCTAGAAGTGCGGAGTCATGCCGAGAATTGGTAAAGTCGTAACGAGAAGTCATATCAAGAACCAAAAGCCATTCTAAGAATTGGAGGATTCATACCAAGAACCAGAAGTCGTATCGAGAACCATAGGTCACTCCGAGAATCCAAAATCTCTGGTATCGATGGATGAGGAGGAGTCATGCCGAAGAATATCCATATCAAGAAGTGGAGATTTGTATATGCTAAAGAATAGTCATGCTGAAGAAGAGTCATGACGAATAAGTGGTTTTTCATGCCAAGAAAGTGATGCTGAGAAGGTAGATGACAGGATCCAAAAATGTGTTTATGAGAAGTCATAAGAGTGAATCTGAGAAAGTGATACTGAGAATCTTGTGTAACAAAGTCAGATTCAGAAAAGGCCAAAGTTCTAAATCAAGAGAAGTGGAATAAGATTATAGAAGATTCCAGAAGCATTGAAAAAGTATTAATTACTCCGAGATTTCAGGAGAAATTAAGATTTGGGTGAATTTAAGTGAGCGGGAAAATATTTTTGTTTCCCGCCTAAGCACACTTTGGAGCACCTATAAAAGGAGATCAGGGTGCTAAGTAAAGTGTGTGATGATGAAGTAGAGAGAGAAGGTCTGATAATCTATAGAGAGGAAGAAGAGTTTGGCCGACTGAGTTTCATTGTGATTTTAATCATAACGAGAATTTGATACAGGTTGACACCGTATTGAGTTTCTCGGATTGAAGAAATTTAGAGTGAAGAATTCGGAGTGGAGATTCAGAATTGGGAATTAGTACTAGCTATCACCGTATTGAGTTTCTCAGACTGAAGAAATTTGGATTGAAGAATCAGAGTGAAGAAGAAAGTTCGGAGTGAAGAATTCGAAGTGAAGAATTTGGAGTGGAGATTCGGAATGGGGAATCAGTACTGGCTGTCACCGTATTTAGTTTCTCAGACTAAAGAAGATTCAGATTGAAGAATCAGATTGGGAAAATTCGGAGTGGAGATTCAGAATGGGAAGTTCGGACTGTAATTGATCTATCTCAAGTCCAAGGACTCCTTGCCTTTCTTCTGGGTAAGGAAGTGAAGATTTGTGTTGAACTTTCTTACACTTGGGTATTTGAAAGGAAGTGCAGGTAACATAAGTTGTTACAAGAAAAGATACTTTGCCCTATTGTGCTAAGAGGGTGCACACGCATTGGAGTGATTGTTTCACAGTGCTTCATGAGTGTAAAGGTATATCCTACTCGTTGTAATCCAAATATTGTTTTCTTAGTGGATTGTATTGTGCTGGATTATTTCCAACCATACCAAGGACGTAGCTATTTTTATTGAATAGTGAACCTTGTAAATTGTTGTGTTCCTTTGGATGTGTGCTTGTATGTTTCTCAGCAGGGAATTATATCTTTAACAGGAGACACTACTAGAAATACGCCCTTTATCTGTGCTGAAAATGGCCTTTAACAGCGCTAGAAAAACACTGTTAAAGCCGGAGAAGATAAAGGGGGGGGGGGGGGGGTCCCCTTTATCAGCGCTCAAAAAAGCGCTGATAAATACCCCTTTTATCAGTGCTTCCTTTATCAGCGCTTTCGTTTTAGCACTGATAAAGGACCCTTTTATCAACGCTTTTAAAAAAGGGATGATAAAAGTTAAAAAAATTAAAAAAAATGACAAAAAATTAAAAAAATCATGCCAATCCGTGGGGGGGGGGGCTTTTATAGTGCTTAAGCCCCACTTTTAATAGCGCTTTCCACCCCCTCCAGTGCCCCACATGCACCCCCTCCACCCTTTATCAGTGCTAGCTCCCCACATCCACCCCCATGGACGCGCCTCTGCCTCCAGCAGGTTTTGAACTCAAGACCTCCCCCTGCGCGCCTAAGCCCTTACCACTACACTATTTTGATTTGTTTACTATTTCATGATGTCTCTATTTATATATATATAGTTATATTTATTCGTCTAGTAATATATATTTATATTAATATATATATATATAGTTATATTAATATATATATATATAGTTATATTAATATATATATAGTTATATTAATATATATATAGTTATATTAATACATATATAGTTATATTAATATATATATAGTTATATTAATATATATATAGTTATATTAATATATATATAGTTATATTAATATATATATAGTTATATTAACTTATATATATAGTTATATCAATATATATATATAGTTATATTAATATATATATAGTTATATTAACATATATATAGTTATATTAATATATATATAGTTATATTAATATATATATTTATAGTTATATGAATATATATATTTATAGTGATATTAATATATATATTTATAGTGATATTAATATATATATTTATAGTAATATTAATATATATGTAGTTATATTAATATATATATATATATAGTTAGATTAATATATTGGTATATAAATATTCATATATCTGTATTTTAAATAAAATGGATATTAGTTATTATTTAGATAAAGCTAATATATTTTATATGTAAATATATTTTATTATTTATATTTATAATTAATTTTTATGTGTGAATATATAAAAAATATGTACATAGAGTTATATATTTTATTATAAATAGTAGTGCGTTATAAAAAATGATATAATTTTAAACACATAATATCAGTATGAATGTAATACCTTGGAATAAATTCAGTCCCCACCAAAAAAATCCAATAACACCCCCTTAAACGAGGCTGAAAATCCACAAAATGTTAAAAAATCGGGGTACCCTGAAAAAAACTCAGTTTTGGAGGCCTTCTGGGACTTTTTTGGCCTCTAAAAAACCTTGATTGGGGTCCCCCTGGGTCACAACGTCATAGATCCCATCTCATGATTCGATTTTATATGTGATAGAGCTCAAACGGACACCCGAATCAAAAGTTATGGCCGTTTGAAGTTTGAGTTGCGTTTTCAACATATTTTGGATTTTTTTTAATTTTTTTTAATTTTTTAGTCTTAAAATTGTTATTAAATGACTATTACTCCATAATAATTAGAAAATTATTAATTAAAAATATTTTTTAAATTTTTTTAGAAGCCATTTTCACTAAATATATTATATATTAAGTATATTAAGTGTAAATGTACATTTATACTTATCTAAAATATATTTAATAATTATATATTATATTTATATCAATATAACTATATTTATATATTAATATATTAATATATATATTTTTTAATTTTGTTTTTGAAGTCGACCCTTTATCAGTGCTTTTAAAAAAAGTGCTGATAAAGCCCCCCCCCTTTATCAGCGCTACTAAACAAGCACTGATAAAGGGGGTTCCTTTATCAGCGTTAAAAAAAGTGCTGATAAGGGGGGGGGGGGTCCTTTATCAGCGCTTTTTTGAGCGCTGATAAAGGGACCCACTTTATCAGCGCTTTTTTGTTAGTGTTGATAGGGGGGCGCTATTAAAAACTGTTTTTGTGGTAGCGAGACAAAGGTTTTTCTCAAAATTAATGGAACTTAAAAGAAGAAAAAGGGGTACCACTGATTCACCCCCCTCTCAGTGGTTCATTACTCCAGCTGGTTTCTTACACCTACCCCCTTGTATTTCCAACTCACCCCCTTGGATACCACCCCCACCCCCAAGACACCCCACCCCCTGGACACCCCCACCCCTTGGACACCACCCCCACCCGCTGAACACCACCCCCACACCTACCCCCTTGGACACCCCCACCCCCTGGACAGCCCCTCACCCCTGGACACAACTACCCACTTGGAAAGCCTTCCACCCCCTTGGACACTGCCCCCACCCCCTTGGACACCCCCTGTACACCACCACCCCCTTGGACAACCCCCACCCCTTTGGACAGCCCCCCACCCCCTGGACAGCCCCCACACCTCTAGACAACCCCCACCCCTGGATATCCACCACCCCTCGAGACACCACCCTCACCCCCCTGAACACCACCCCCACCCCCTACCCCCTTGTACACCCCCACCCCTAGACAACCCCTCACCCCCTCACCCCACTGGACACCCTCCACCCCCTGGACACCCCTACCCCCTTGGATAGCCCGCTAACCCCCCTGGACACCACCCCCTTCCCCCTGGACACCCCCACCCCTTGGACACCACCCCCACCCCCTACCCCCTTGGACACCCCACCCCCTGGACAACCCATCACCCCCTAGACACCCCCACCCCCTGAACACCCCTACCCCCTGGGAAAGCCCCCTCTCCCCCCTGGACACCAACCCCCACCCCTTGGACACCACCTATACACCACCACCCCCTTAGACAACCCCCACCCCTTTGGATAGCCCCCACCTCTCTGGGCATCCCCCACCCCCTGGACACCCCACCCCCTGGACACCCATACACCCTTGGACAACCTACTCACCCCCTTGACACCACCCCCACCCCCTGGACACCCTTACCCCCTTGGACATCCACCTGACCCCTGGACACCCCTACCCAAATGGACAACCCCCTCACCCCCCAGGACACCACCCCCACCCCCTGGACACCCCAACCCCCTTGGATAGCCCATGCACCCCCTGGACACCACCCCCACCCCCTTGGACACCTCATAGACACCCTCACCCCCTACATATACCCCACCCCCTAGACACCCCGTACCCACTTGGACAACCCCCAACCCCTTTACACCCCATGTACGGACACACACACATGATAGAACACAAAAAAATAATAAAATTTCATAATATCACTTCCATTTCTTATTTTACCAGAAAATAATTTAGCATGATATAAATGAACACTATGAAACTTACCATGATAGCAAGAACAAAGATAGAAAAATAAAATATCAAAAAATTAGTTTTGGGCATCACGGAAAATAAAAATGAAACCGAGCCATGTGAGGCTTACTTGAGTGTTGCGAGTCGACCTGATAGATATGAAGATAATAAATATGATGAATGAAATTGGCAAAACAAGGCTGGAGAGAACGACTTCGAAGAATCCTTTCTAGGTTTTCTGCGCGAGAGAGACGAGTCTCAGGTCGCCCGATCGAAGAAAACATAATGACTGAATACAGGGCGTGATAAATCATTTAAAATATTTATCACATCGGTTATTTAATAATCGACGTGATAAACTATTTTTTTATGTTTATCACGTCAGTTATTTAATAATCGACGTAGAAAATAATTTATCACATCAGTTATTTTATAACCGATGTGATAAATGAGGATTTATGACATCGGTTCTTTTAGAACCAATGTGATAAATTGACGAGATCCACTTTATCACATCGGATATTTTATAACCAACATGATAAAGTTCCCCAGATTTGATATGTCATGTCAGTTATAAAATAACCGACGTGATAAATCTAATATCAGTTTTTATCACGTCAGTTATAAAATAACCAAAGTAAAAAATTGATTCTCATCGATTTATCACGTCGGTTATTGTATAACTAACATGATAAATAATTTTTTTATAGCTTTTCCTGCCAGTTATATAGAACCGACATAAAAAATTCCGACATGTTAAACATTTTTCCACTAGTGGAAATAAAGAGCAGGATTGTTATAGTTGGTATCATAGGAAAAGTTTAGTTATTTTTGATATTAGGATAAGAAAAATCTAGATAAAGCCTTAGGGATAATAATACATACAAGAAAACATCCCTAAATTTTGGTAATTATATATTAAGTGGTTTATCAAGAAAATAAATCCCTATCTGGATACTATAAGTGGACATAGTTCTAGAATAGATGTACCTAGGGGTAACAACTTTGACAAGGTGTGTCAGGACTGACTCGATGTAACCCAGTACACAAAAATAGGCCTTAATGCACACTTGGTTTGACACTTTTGGGGGATATTATTTAGTAAATTCATAATATCAATAAAAACCATTTTAAGGGGAAAAAATCCCATAAGAATATATGTTAGGAAATAGATCATGGATAATATATATTAAAGCCTACAAATTTATAAGTTAAGAAAATAAATGTAAGTTATAATTCACCCCTTTAATATCATTAAATTTGTATTTATGTATTTAATAGTTAAAAAATACTCATCCCTAATTTCCCTCTTATTCTAGCCAATGGAAAAAATAAGAGGAATCAGAAAAAAAAAATGTGAAGGGAAACATGATGAATACCCTAATAAGATTCCCAACCTAATGGGAGTAGAAATCATGAACATCATGATGATAATATCTTAGCTAACTCAGGTTCTAAATAGAAAACTAGGCCAGGAAGAGCATACAAACCCCCCCTAAGTGAGAATAAGCTGAAATTGAGACCTTTATGTGACAAAGGCCTCATACTTTCAACGGATCATCTAATCCATTAATCATGGAGCAATGGATCAATTCCATTGAGAAGATATTATCCATCCTTTAATGTTCTAAATAAAAGAAGGTTATATTGACTATTTATAATATGGAGGGAGAATCTAATCAGTGGTGAACATTGGTCAATAATACGAAGTCTGAGGAAGAGATCAAAGTGATGGGGTGGAAGGAATTCTAGAAAATGGTTTTCAATAAATATTTTCCTCACACTATCCATCTTAAAATGGAAAGGAATTTACATGAAATCAAGAAAAAAGATCAAAAATATATCAGGTCATATGAGAAAAACATCACAAGATGTGCAATATACTCTATTTTTTACCCTTGAATGAAAGGTTGACTGCTTATTTGGTGGGATAAAACCCGGTCTACAAGAATCCCCGATGATCCATGATTTTGATAGCTCTGAGGAAATTGTCTGATGTGACCTCAAAGTCAAAATAGAGATTGGTGAATCTCAAGGATATCAAGAGTATAAGAATTAGAAAGAGGAGTTTAATTATAATAGTCTGACGGAGAAATCTAACAGTGCTACGAAACATTAGCATCCCACTTGTCAAAGGTGTAGAAATAAGCACCTCAGAAATTACCTAAGAGGAATGAGGAAATTATTTAGGTGTGGGAAGGAAGGACACCTAAAAAATGATTACCAATATGAAAAACCCATTAATGAGATAGAGGAAATGAATACTCTGATCAACCCTCAACATGTTGTTCATTTCTTTAACTAAAAGGAAGTAGGGCACTTTGAAAATCAATGTACTAAGCCAAGGGTTTTCAGAAATAACCAACGTCCTCCAAGGCAGTAAGGGTGAGATTTTTCCATCTAATGTGGATCCTGAAAATGAAGTGGTGATAGGTATGCTAGTTATCAATTCAATAATAAAAATTTACTTTTTTATTATAGTTCTACACATTCCTTCATATCACAATAGTTTAGTAGAACTATTTAAACATCGACACAAATCATGGAAGTAGAGCTATCCAGTGAAAATGGAAAATGGGTGAATTATTGCATCTTAATTATATAACTCCTCCCATGTCACAATTTGTGTGAATAACTTCCTAGAAAACATTTTCATACTTCCTTTGGTGGAATTTTATGTAATTATAGGTATGTATTGGCTTTCCTTATATAGAGCCAATATAAATTTCCACCGGAAGAAAATAAATCTCCATATCATGAATTTTACTTCGATTCTATACAAGTGCAAGGTGGAGGATGAATCTTCTTTAGCACCAAAATCTTAATAATGGATATTATTACCCTATGATAAATCATATCTGTCTCAAATGATTTATTCTAAGGAAAATATCATCCTTGAAGACATTCCCATTGTGAGGGAATATGATGATGAGTTTCATGAGGAATTGCCTAGTCCTCCTCATATCTGAGAGGTTGAATTTTAAATCGAGATTATACTAGGGGTGTTACCATTATCTAATAATACATATATAATAACTTTTGTGGAGCTTGAGGAGCTAAAGAAACAACTACAGAATAATCTAGATAAATGTTTCATATGCCTAAGTGCTTCACCATGGGTCACACCGGTACTCTTTGTCAAGAAGAAGGATGGATCAATATGCCTTTGTATTTATTATCACAATCTCAAAAAGATCATGATAAAGAACAAGTATCAATTTCCAAAAATAGATGAATTGTTCAATAAACTATGTGGAGAATAATACTTATCCCAGGTGGATCTGCGGTCAGGATATTACCAAGTTAGGGTGAAGGTGGATATCTCCAAGACTGTTTCTTATACAAGTTATGGGAACAATGTTCTCATAGTAATTCCATTTAGACTCACTAATTATCCAAAAATATTCATGGATTTGACGAATATGGTCTTTAAAGATTATATTAACAATTTTTTGGGAGTCTTTATAGATGATATTATAATATACTTCAAAATTATAGAGGAGTATGAGGAGCATATGAGTATTGTGCTAATGACCTTGTGAAAGGAGAAGATTTATGCCAAGTAAAACAAATGTGATCTCTTGTTGAAGGAAGTATCATTATTGCGGAATATCATCATAGGAAATGGGATATTTATTAACCCTTTAAAGATAGAAGAAATTGAAGGATGGACAAGGTCAAAATATGTGATAGATATCCATAGTTTCCTTGGATTATATGGGACATCAATTTGTGAGAAATTTATCATGATTTCCAAACCCTATAACCAAGATAACATATAAGGGAGTCAAGTTTTCTTGGATGAGTGTGAAGATAGCTTCAAGGAACTGGAAAAGAGGCTTATCACTACCCATGTTCTCACACTACCCAAAAGTGGAGAGATTTTCATAGTATTCAATGATGATTTGAAGAAGGGATTGTGCTATGAGTTAATGCATGTTGAAAAATTCATAGCCCATGCTTCAAGGTAGTTGAAAGTACATGAATATAACTACCCAAAACATGATTTAGAGTTGGATGAAGTGATTTTTTCTTGGAAAATATGGTGGAATTTTCTCTTTGGGGATAAGTGTGAAATATATACAGATCACAAACGTTTCAGATATATATTCACATAGAAAGAGATGAATATGTGCCAAGTAAAATGGTTAGAGACAATCAAGGACCATGACTGCTTAATTCACTACCATTCTAGTAAAGTGGATAAAGTAGTGGATTCTATACATAGAAATGACCCAACAATTCTACCATTTATGAGAATTAAAAGGGATTCAATCTTATTAGATTTGGAAAGGATGGACATGAGAATCATAAAGGAAGGAAAATCATCAATCCTTTCACAAATGATTGCTAAACCATATCTTTAGGATAGGTTAAGGGATTCTCATAAAGATGATGTGAAAATTAAAACGAAATTGGAAACTATAAGGAAAGGGAAATCCTCATAATTCAACATTAATGAAGAAGGATTTGTGATATTTGGGTCAAGAATATGTGTTCCATCAAATCCTATGTTAAAGAAGTAACTATTTGATTATGCACACAGTTTGAATTTCTCCATTCACCCAGGAAGCACAAAGATGTATTGTGATATCTTGGAGTAATATTGGTGAGACAACATGAAGAAGGAGATCTCTGAATATACATCAAATTTCCTAGTATTTCAGTAAATTAAGGACAAAAGGAAAAAAGTCTAAGGGGATGATAAAACCATTACCCATGACAATATGTAAATAGGAAAACATCACCATAGAATTTTTCACTAGACTTTCGAAGACATCTATAGGAAAAAATTCTATCTAGGTTATTGTGGATCGTATTAAAAATACTTCACACTTTGTTGTGATTCAATAGGATTTCTCACTAGATCAACTTGCATGGGTATACATCGGAGAAGTGGTAAGGTGGCATGGAGTAGCACTATCGATTGTATTAGATTGAGATCCGAGATTGAACTCCAAGTTCTGAAAAAGTATCGAACATGATATAAACATTGAGATGAACTTCAATACGACCTATCATCCTAAAACTAATGGCCAATATGATTAGACTATTCAGAAACAAGAATACATGTTGCAATAATGTTCTATGAACTTGAAAGGAAGATGTGACCAATATCTACCTTTGGCCAAGTTCTCTTAAAAAAAAGTACCCACTCAAGAATCCAAATGGATCCATATGAATCCTTTTATGGGAAGTGGTGTAGAATACTTACATGTTGGGATGAATTTGGGGAATGAAAAATACTAGGTCTTGAAATGGTTGAGGAAATTCTCTAAAAGGTTAAGACCATTCAGCAGAACATCAAGGCTTCTCAGAGTTCACAGAAGATATAAGATGAAAATTGTTAATGATACCTACAGTTTGATGTTGGAGACATGATATTCCTCTGAATATCTCTATAGAAGAAAGTGATGAGATTTTGGAAGAAGGTAAATCTTAGTCCAAGATACATCAAACCCTTTTAGATCCTTGATTACATCAAATCTATGGCCTACCAACTTTCACACCCACCCAACCTATCTCAAGTACATGATGTATTTCATGCATACCTATTGTGAAAGTATATACCAAACCCATCACATGTACTCAATCCATAGGTGGTACCGTTAGAGAGTGATCTCTTATATGAGGATTAGTCGGTGAATATCATAGATCATTGAGACAAAGTTCTATGAAATAAGACAATGCACATGATCAAGTCCTGTGGAGAAACCAAAAATTTGAAGAAGCGACTTGGTAACCGTAGGAAGTGATGAAATAGAGTTACCCTCATCTCTTTTAGTGTGGTAAATGAAAATTTAGAGCATGTAATTTCTTAAGGGGGGATATTTTAACAACCTAGTCTGTTATAAATAAAATACCCCTTTTGATTTATTTAAATGTCTTATTATATAATATGGTTATAAAAACACATAGAATTATTTTGTTTTATTATATCCAACTATATTTAAAAGCACATTAGCTATCATTACTATTGATAATATAACTTTTGAATAGTGATCACATGATTAGTATAAATATACAGTGTTAACAAATCCAATTGACATAGAAAAAGGAAGTGATGACCTCAACCAGTAGGATCATACCCTATGAAGCCCATTTATCAGAGTTTGTAAGGAAGATAACATCATTGGTATTTACCCTTTAATAAGCCCAAGCTAAGATCCAATAAATTAAGCATGAGAAAAACAATTTATGGGATAAGTTAATGCTCATCGAGATCACGACCCAAACCATGTATACTGAACCACCCCATGAAAGTCTCACTATCGCACACCTTACTTTTAGGGTGTTTGTTGGTGTATTAAAGAGATGTGTATCAATACCTTAGAAATATGAGTATATAAATTATTTTTTATATAATAATGAATATATTTTCATCCTATTATTATCACTTTATAAATAATTTTTATTTTGATACAATAAAACACAAATAATATTTTTAGGTAATATTCAAATTCAATTAAGGAACTTATTTTGATTAATTAATGGATTTTTGAAATAAATAATTATTTAACAAAATATTATTATTAAATAATTTTTATTGAATATAAATTATCATATAATTTTTATGAATTCAAATGTAATTTTTATAAGGGTTCAAAAAACTCTATTGTCAAAAACCCCATCATTTCTTAATAAATATCAATTTTATTTTGAAAATAAAAAATTCACATATTTTTAAATTTATTTATATAAAATGAATATTATTTTTGTAATTATAACATTTAAATTATCCAACGGTGTTTTTTTCATAATTTTTTGAGACATTTTAATTTTTGGGTAAAAATTAAATACCATATAAATATACTTTGTGTATTATGACATCATAATGACCCAAAAGTGATGTAATAAATACAATAAAGGGTATAAAAGACCAAATATATGTTTTAAATTTAAAATAATTCGATTTTATGTTTATTTTATTAATTTTATAATGCCCTTATGAATCCACCAAAACCATTAATATATTTTAAGGGTTTAAAACCATTTCTTTAAGAGTATGACTCACCTCCACATAAGAAAGAGTATTATATTATTATTTTTAGAACTTTTAATTATAAAATAATTATATCCACTCTCATTTTTGATAAACCATGGGAAAAAATATGGGTTGGTTTTTGGTTTTGGTTATTTTATTATATAGATTGAAAAACCTAAATAATAAATAAATTCTCCTCCTTTCATATATAAACCCACCAAAGACCCAATTTATCTTTACTAAAACACATTGGAAAACATCCATTCTCAACCCTACACTCTATAAAGTCCTCCCAAGGTTCCCCCAAGATCTTAAGAAGCCCATCCCAATCATTTGGTGTCACACACTCAAGTACATGATTTCTCTCTTCTCATTTATATTTAAGCACTTATTTTATGTTATGTCACTTAAA
The DNA here is from genome assembly GCA_963277665.1 of Viscum album. Taxonomy (NCBI): domain Eukaryota; kingdom Viridiplantae; phylum Streptophyta; class Magnoliopsida; order Santalales; family Viscaceae; genus Viscum; species Viscum album. Next base: position 321,547,431 of record OY728165.1, on the reverse strand, counting down.
TTCCATTTTCTTATGTTGGGATATGTTTTTCCATATTCCACTTACTTTACATTTACTGTATAAATTATTATATCCCTCTTTCACTCTCATTAATCCTCCCATGATCCTTTTTGTACGCCCGTTACCATGTCGTAATATAGTTAGAATTCATTTCTTTATTCATGTTTCTTCATTAAATTATGCCTTATATTTCGAATTTATAATGTTGGGATATGATTTTCCATGTCCATACTACTTCCCATTTGATTTATATGTGATGAAATACCCTCTTATATCTCATCAACACATTTTTATGAATCCTTTAGTGAAATCGTTATGCTGTCAAAATTTCACCGCGATTTTCCATGCCAAAACAATTATGTAGTGTATACCATACCCATTTCCTGTCAAGGTTGTTCACATTTATGTGTATATACATTTTTATTGGGGACTTAAATTTATGTATTATAAACTCCTTGACCGTGTAATAAGTTATGACGATGAATTAATCCAAGTTTTATGATCTACGTGGTACACATAAGCGTGAGAATGAAATAAAAATGTGATAGGTGCACCCAAAATTATATAGCACTCTAATGCATTAGGTAATGTTTAGTCACATGAGATGGTGTTGGGACAGGGAGTGAACCCGATTCCTTTATGTGGATTTTTCCACCATGATTTCTTGGTGGTTTAGCCTTGACCTATGTTTATTATGTAGTGTTTTATGTTTTTTCCACATTTCCCACGTTATGATTATATGCTATATCATGTATAATTGTTCTTGTTTATGATTCCAAATAATTTTATGACCCATTGATATTCTTATTGTCTAACATGTATCCCCTTATTCCATGTTTATTCCCTTACCAGGATTTATAGCTCACCCATCTATTATGTTTTTCCTCAAGTTATCCTGTATAGTTTGAAAATCCATGGAATATTATAATCATGTTAAGGAAGTTTTAAATAAAGCTGATGTATTTCCTATTTTAAGTTTTTATGTAATGTACCTAATTCCAAAATACACTATAATTCTAAATCTTATGGGTTGTATTAAGTGTAATATTAGGTAATAAGTCATGTATTAATATGAAATAAAGGGAAGGGTTCTTATATATATGACCACACATGGGACAAGGTCCTTGAACGTGAGGAACATCTTGATGCCATACTCTAGCTACTCCACCTCCCCTCAGTGGAGCATAATCCTATTTCCCCTACTGGTAAAATGGTCTCACTGGTAACTATTGTTGAGTCTAGAACTGAACTTGTCCACCTCCACCAAACTATTCTTGGGGAACCAATGGGCACTAAAACCGGTGTTGACCATGAAACCCACAACAAAAACACACTAGCACAAATCCCCCAGGGAAATCATGGAAACCGCTATCCCTAGATAGACGAAAAGGATGTTGTTAAGGTTAAATCCATGCTACTCAAAACCTTGAAGGTTATGGTTCCTGAGAGCTTCCATTGAGAACTCTACTCCTCAAATAACCCTACTAGTTTCCCTCTCACAGTAAACCTCAATGCGAGTGCATCTTCTCAATCACATCCACCTTCTTCTTAACCTCTATATATATTGGAAATGAAAAGGGGTAACCTTATACTAGATAGAAGGAACAAGTGCCTCCTAAAGTGGTATCAAATGAGACTCCTCATCTAGGAAAAGATCTAGGAAAAAATGTAGAATGTCCTTGACCTTGATTCCCAACTCCCACACTGACATACTCCCATAATAAAGAGAAAAAAGATATTTTCTCTTCACTACCTTCATGGTGGATGAAAGAAACTCTGACCGTAACTCTTTCTAAAGCTAACCCACAAAACATATACCTTTTTATTCTCACCCAGATACAGTTTCCACTACTAAAATTCATCATCCCATATCTAACTGACTACCAGAGGAACCCTATACTCCACCGGGGCACATATCAAAAAAAAAGAGATCTTGAGATCCTCCAGCCATCTCTCTGTCACTACATCTGAAATACTACCCTCATATATCCCAAAATCCTACCACTGAAAAGCACACAACACCCTATTCCAAGATTTATCCTCCTCTACTGGATCAACCATATGGAAATCAACTGGATCATCATGCTGAACCTAAACTTCCAAATCCACATGAAAATGATGAACAAGAGCCATATATGAGATAAAAAAAAAGAACTTATTAAGCCTAGTAGTATATAATTTTATTAAGATTCATTTTATTCATTTTAACCTTCCCAAAACAACCCAATTAAAACAATAAGACAAACCATCATGATGCATGTACCTCTCTTAGGTATCTATCCTACAAATAGGTCCACATCACTAGGTTGTTCAGTAAGATCATAGTCTATGAACTGGATCACATGGGTCCCTAAAACCTCGTGTCTTAGCTGGTCTCCCTGGACTATATCACACACCAAGGTCAATTAGAAATATTTCCCTACCAACCCATGTAATACTCACTATTAAAAACTCCAAACTCTATCATATCTCTCAACCATAACCTTTGATACCACTCTATCACAACCCCTCCTTCCAAATATACCACAATGAGGGGTGAGAGATAATGACCCTTGAGTCCCGCCTCTAGTAGGCCTCGGGCTGGTGATTAGCACCGAGGGTATAAAAATATCATGAATGAGAGGAATTAACCTCTATAATATAAATAATATTAGGAGATAAGATGAATCATCCACAAAAAACTCCAAGATATAACATGAAAAGTTACCAAAACCATCCCACAAATGCATATATAAATAGAACTAACAAAGATACAAGTCTCCAAAGTAAATACCCAAAAGAAAATATAAAGAATCAACACATCAACTATCCAAGGTATGAGCTAGTAATGTCCATAACAGTCCACATAATCCTATTGGAAACCTGAAAACAAAGTCACTAATTCACATGTTAAAGAAGCATACTAATGAAACTATGATAAAACAATATTACCAAACAACACCTATACAGGTATACTAACCAAACCCAACCTTACCAAGGAACACTAACAAAATAACACAATCCAAGTAATATAATATAACAAGAATCACATTAATAAGGGTACCACACACCACTTTTCTACTAGTATTATAATCTCACACCCCAATGTTTTATGTTCCGACACTCCCATATATTTTATATACCACACTTTTACACAAGCACAGTCACAAAAAACCTTGCCTGAAGACACCGGGGCTCTCCACCACACAAGTAAGACCACATCACATCACACCCAAAAACACATGGGCTATCACATCACAACCACTGTCATAACTAGAGTAGTAGGGTATTATAAAAATTTAGGGTATCAACCTCATTCCATTCTCCTACCATGCATGACCACCACCAAAATCTATCCCACAAGCATGGTCATATCACATCTCACTCGAAAACACTTGGGCCACCAACCACAAGCACAATCACATCTCTCTCGAAAACACCTCAGGTATCGCAACCACCATCTAATGAACTAAGAGATCTATGACCACCCTAGACTATGGAATACCTACCTCACCTAGAAGATAGAGTGGGAAAGACAGGGTACCCATCCATCTATCCACCACACCAGATGTTATAAAAACACCCCTGTGTGACTATAAAAGTGTCAACAGAATCGACGTGGGTGGGGTGCATTTAGAAATCACAAGGAATATACAAGTATATATATATATATATAGTATCAAACATTCATGTCCAACCTATGAGTTCAAAATAAAACTAACCAACTCACAACATCATCAATTTTGATGCCACCTCTAAAATAATAACACCAAACAACAATCCACACACCCCATTTCACATTTACAACTAATTACCATTATCCATCCAATTCATTTCATTATTTAGCATCAACCATATTTAACCACACAACCCATCATTTATTTATTCATTAAAAATTTCCATCCAATTAACCAAACCAACCCATTTCATTTCAGTAATTATAAATCATTTATTCAATCACAATCTGGGCATCTAGAACAACAAAACCACATGTTACAAGCATCTCATAATCCCCATCATACAACCACCTCACTTCCCAAAATTCACAAACAAACAACCACCTCCTCGTCTCCCCAAAATCATAGTAAAACAAATTAACTCCTCACCGCCCCAAAAGCATGGACAAACAAACCAATTTCTCACCACCCCAAAAGAATATACAAACAAACCAACACCTCATCATCCCAAAAGCACAACCAAACAAACCACCTCTTTACCGCCCTAAAAGAATGTCCAAACAAAACACCTCCTTACCTCCTAAAAGAAGGGTAAAAAAACCATCAACCCCACATCCCCTAACCACACATCGCCACCCCAAAAGAATGACCACACATCACAACACATTGAGATCATTTTACAGATTTACCAAGGGGATTTTATCATATTCTACTTTAGTTAAGGGGAGTTATCAAACAAACCATAATCCAAGGGAAACCATTTAATTATCAAAATATAAGTGGTTAATAAATTTCCATTTTAGGGTGATATCATGACAAAATCACAATAAGTGTTCCAAAACACATGTTAAACAACGTAAACAAATCCCCCAAAGACCACAATTTTTAGCAGGGCATCAAGCCCATACAATCCAAAATATCACAATGATAACAAAGGTGTAAAATCATGTGAATAAAACCACTTTAACCTTCAATTTAAATTAAAAAAATTATTTATATTTGATTAATCTAGTCCAACCATAACCTAAAGATAAAAAAATAAAACCCCTCCCGCATGATACACTATAAATAGAAACAAGGGATTTCCTACCTAAAAGATGTTTTGCTAACTCGCTATGCACCACATGGTGAAGAGGAAATGCTTGAAAACCACAAAAACTATCAAAGTAACAAACTGGGAAGGTAGGGGCTGTAATATACAAAATAGACATAACCATCTATTTATGGATCTAGGGTTTAGGTTAAAGTAATTATTTAATTGCATGACAACCGTTAAATAATATTATAACCTTTATTAAACTCTATACCAAAAAATATTATTATTATTATTATTATTATTATTTTTTGGTGTGTGCCCAATTTCATAATAAAAAATATTATTTAATTGGATTGTTAATTAATATTTTTCACTGGACACGGTCTTGGTCCATTCAAACTCCTCTAGTATTTATTAAAAACTAAAAATAAATATTTAATTTAAAATTTTCATTCATCAATAAATATTTTTAATCAATAAAATATGAATAAAATTATCCCTCAGTATTGAGAATAATATTTATTCACTTAATTAAATTCAAATATAATTTAATCGAGATCATCAGTAACACTTAGTGTGTGAACCTATTGGATCCTTTCTCATTGGCATTAGGTGGACCTGCCTAAAGTCTAAGATTATTGTCTATCAATGGGTTAATACACCCAATAGAAAGAAATTAATGTTTCAATAATGAAAACCACATATGAATGATCACTATATAATATAATCCTTTTATCACAATATTTAATCAAGTTTCACACATGTGTCACCAACGTATTTGATCGATGCATCTTTATTTGACTATAAACACATCATTACACCATGATCATGTAATTTAGGGATACGATTATATTCCAATAAAATGACCAAGATATCAGTTTCCATAACATTGAAGGGAAAAATCCTTCCTCAAATTATCCATTAATGACATGCCAATTATGATGAACCCAATGTACCCTACCTCACTGTGAATATATTTCATCATGGTTTTCATTAAAAAATTTATGTGCATGATTCATGACATGAATTAATGATAATATTAAATTATAAGGACCATTACACATTCTTGTAGATAAGAATATTTGATGACACCCAAATATGAAGAATTTTTACTGGTGGTTATATTATCATAATCACCCATCTTAGAGATTACTAAGTGAAAACTTCATGAGAAGAAGGTTTATCCACTCATGAGTACTCACACATGATAGTTTATGTATTATGTGTCCCATCATAGTACATTATCCAACTGTAGAATATTGTTAGTGAATATCATCATATCACTTCAAGGTTCTCATTATACTGGGGAACTGCCATGACCTTATCAATATGACATATACTCTTAGATATTATTACATTAGAGTTATGTAGAAAAATAAACAATATGGAATAAGAAGTTTTATTAATATTAAATACATAAAATATACATATAATAAAAGTTAAAATATTTGGTCCTATGATACCAAATACAAAAAACTCCCAGTTGGACTAGATCCAACTATTTATAGCTTTCAGTCTGCTATAAATCACATGATAATCACATTTCTACTAAGTCAAGACTTTAGTAAAGGGTTTTGACACATTGTATTACATGGAAATACTACTTAATATAACTTTATATCTCTAATAAAAATTCCTCAAGAGATGATACTTTTGAAGTACGAGAATCGTTTGCAGATGTGACCTTGGATATTTCATGAGTGCCACTGTTGTAGTATTATCACAATAAAGTGTGATATGATCTTTACTTTTGGGTACCACATAATGCTCTTGGATGAAGTTTTTTATCTATAATACTTATTTATCTACCTCACAAGTTGAAATATACTTGAAATATACTATAAAATCTATGACCATAGCCTACTTTGAGCTCATCCAACTCATAACACCTACATTCATAGTGAAGATGTTTTCTATTTGTGACTTTATATCACTTTTATTCGTTTAGAAACTATCATATGCATATCCTCTGATGACTAGTTCCTCATATACTTTGTAAACCAGGATCATATCCTTATAACACCTTAGATACAAAAGGATAGTATTGAATTCAATCCAATGGTGGTAACCTAGGTCATATTGATATCTTCTTACCACACTTAATGCGTAGGCAACATATATCCTAGTACATCACATAATATACATGACTAGATCAATTAATGATGCATATGAAATCCTTTCCATTCTATTTATTTCCTCATTATTTTGAGGAAATGATTTCATAGAGAGATGAATGTCATGTGATGTTGGAAACAATCCCCTCTTTGATTGTTCCATACGGAATCTCTTTAGTATATTGTCAGTGTATGTACTTTGACTTAGTCCAAGAAACCTCTTAGACCTATCATGATGGATATTGATACATAGAATATATATTTCCTCACATAAGTTCTCCATAAAGAATCATTTATTAAACCATTCCTTAAAGAAATGTAACAACGGGTTTTTTATAAAAGCATGAGGGTCAAGCCCCCTTTATTAAATAGAAAAAAGGAAACATCTTTTAAAACTAGGAAGAGGGAACCCATTAAAAGAAGGAAAACATACTTTAAATAAGTAATAAACAAAGGTCATAATGGTCCTACAAGTCCAAAAGGAATCAAACATCAAGACAAGTACCAGAAAAAGCCTCATCACCCCCTTTCCAGATAGTGCAATTGTGAGATCAGTCAGAATGATGCACCACCCCCTCTGCCAAGAAGTAGCACTGTGATGGACCAACACAGAATAGAAGAGAACGACTCTAACCAACATAAACATGTGGAGGAGATCTAGATGAAGGGTTCCATAACACCCTTCCCTCTTTAAAAATTCTCACCCAACAAAGACTGAAAAAAAGAACAACAATGTCAACCTAATGCAGTGAAAATTTTGACTAAAAAACTGATCATTAGTCAAAGAAAGGTGGCCATTTTCCCTCAAAAACGATAACGGATGGCTGAATGATGGGTGTCATCACATCCATCCCTCTTTTGATGCCTCTCACTCAATGATAACCATAATAAGCAACACAGACAACCAAATAAAACACAAAAAATTCTAGTGCACTCCAAGATATATACCATTGAATCAAACCAATAGTCCCAAAAACTAGAAAAAATCAGTGAAAACAAACAAAAACCATTGGAGCAGATTGCCTGCCACTTTTTTACGCTACTCAAAACTACCGAGTTGAAAAGCACATAACCTAATATGTCTATTCCATCGGCTTCATCCCTGTCCCGCAAACCATCCATTCGAATTGCTGTTGCCATTCGATAAACACACCACATCAAACAACCCCTACCAATATCTGAAAACTGATCCATTTTCAAAACCCTGAGCATCACTGTCTAATGGAAATCAAGCATCACAACTGGGGAGAGACACTGAATAGAAATCATCTAATGATTAATATGTTATCAACATGTACTATTAAAAAAATTACTACACTCCCACTAAACTTTTTGTTGACAGAATTATCACACTCATTATTTATGAGAAGAAATTCTATTATAGCATCATCAAAATAAATATTCCATGACCCAAATGATTTCTTTAATCTATAAATGGATTTTTGTATTTTTTATATTTTGTTGGAATCCTTTATATTCACAAATACTTTAGGTTTTATCACATAGAAATATTCCTGAAGGATCCCATTATGGAAGGCTATTTTGACATCTATTTTCCAAATCTCATAGTCATGTTAAGCTGCAAGGGCATGTAGAATTTTGATGGATTTCAGAATTGTAACTACTGAAAATGTTTCTTCACAGTAAATACTTTGAATCTATTTAAAACCTTTTATAACCAATCATGAAATATAGGTACTGACTTATACTTCCATGTCAAGTTTCTTCTTGAATACCCATTTTCAACCAATGGTCTTTACATCCACTAGAGGATCTAGAAAAATATAAACTTGGTTTTGGTACATGGAATCCATTTCATAATTCATTTCTTCTTCCCATTTGGAAATTTATGTGCTATTTAATATTTCCTTGTAGTTAAGTGGATCATAATAATAAAAATAATTATAATTCACCATCATTAGGGACTAGAAACCATATCATTTTAGTTCTCTAACTTCTCTTGTACTCCTATGCAATACTTGTTCCTGTAGAATAGTTTCTTCTTCCATGAGACTTTGTGGAATCTATTCCTATTCTAATAATTGTGTACCTTGAGCCTCAACTTCATCAAAGTCTATCTCACTCCTACTATCACTTTTAGATATGTTATCCTTATCAAGGAATATGGAGTGTCTTTACACTATTACCTTTTTTTGCGGGGTCATATAGGTAATATACCCTTGTTTATTTTAGATATCCTATAAAGGTATTATTTGTACCTCAGGGTGAATGTTTGTTACATGAAGAGACCTTAAAAAACACTTAAAAACTTCAAACATATAAGTATGACGAAATGGGTTTCATTCCATTCCCTAAATAGTATGGTATACCATTTTACACTTTAGTTGGAACTTTTTTAGTATTTTTTCCACTATTTGTAACATGTATCCCCAAAAGGATAGTGGAATACTGACATGAATCATCATTGTTCTCACCAATTTTTGGTTCCTTCTTTCATTTACACCATTACACTGAGGTGTATAAGGATGAGTGAGTTGATATAGGATCCCAAACTCTCGTAAGTAATCAATAAAGTCTTGATTAATATATTATCCACCATATTCCAAGTAGAGTTTCTTAATATTCTTACAAATATGGTTATAAAATTCATTATTTTATTCCTTGAATTTATCAAAATAGTCTGAATTATACCTCATTAAGTAGACATATTCATATCTACTAAAATCATCAGTAAAATGTTAGAAGTATGAGTACCCACCACTTAGGTTAATAATAAATGGTCCATACACATATGTATAAACTACTTCAGGAATATATTTGGACCTTTCAACTTTTCCACTAAATGGGTATTTGGTCATTTTACCTTGTAAAAATGAATGGCATACACCAAGTGGTTTTAGTTCAAAAGAATCTAAATATTAATCTTGGTATAATTTATTCAAGTGATTATCATTTACATGAATATACTGGTGATGCCATAGTTGGGTTTTGTATGAGTCATCTGAAGCAATTTCATTATCAATTTCCATTACTTGGTTTTTGTAATCCAACACATAAAGACCATTATTTAAATGTGCCTTACTATAAAAGATGATATCTCTATAAAGAAGCAACAATCATTTATGAATTTTAAAATAAATCCATCAGTATCAATTTTGGTTACATATATAATGTTTTTGGTAACCAAAGGCACATAATAATAACTCTTTAAAACCAATATCATTCTAGTTGGAAACATGAGGTGGAAGTCCCCGATAGATACAACAAAAATTTAGCTTCGTTGGATGCTCATAGATCTACCCTAAGTCAATCTTTATGTATTTACTTGGTTCCTATATTTGAATACATATGTGATCACACCAAGCTATATCTAATACCCAATTTGTAGAAATAGATAAACTACAATTGATAAAAAATGTACCAGAAGATTACACTTTCCTCTTTAGATAGGTGAAGTTTTTCCTCCAGTGGCCCTTCATGTCACATGAGAAATAGACAAAATCATGTTCCATTTCTTGTCCCTTGATCTTCCTATTCTAATAAGGGAGTAAATAAGATTTGGTCTTAAAGATATTCTCTTTCCCTTTCCATTTTCCACCATAAGGAAAAAAGGTTTTTCACACTTTATATCCTTAAATACTTGGATAAGAAGAGTGATGATATCTTGCAGAGACTTCTAAATGTCTTTTATATAAAAATTAACAACAAAGATAGATAATCTCTAAGAGAGTGATTCCAGAAATAGATCGATGTCCAATTCTTTGGGGGTGTTTAAAACCTATAACCTCTAGGAACTAAATGCAACCAATTATCTTGATGATGTGATGCCCATTTGGGTTACCCTCTCCAAACTTTCTCTAAAATATCACCTTAGAGATCTCAAACTGTTATTGTACATCTTTATCATAGTAAAGACAATGGAGGTGCTCATACATGCTATACACATCCATGTTTTTATGAAACCTCATAAGTTCACTAAACATAGACAAAAGCCTTAAACATTGAATGCCAAACGCATCGCTCAAATATTTTTAATAGATTGGGAACACTTCATAACTCACCTCCTTATACGACACATAATGCATTGAGTATTCTATAATGTAAAATTCTTGTTGATGGTACAACACAACCCAAATTCACCTAAACCATTCCTGGAAGTTTCTACCAGATAAGAGGTTTTCTTTCTCCAATATTGATCAAAGAGATAGTGTGGATGATGATCTTTCAATTTTATTCTATAGTTAAAAGAGATTATCATTAATAATTTTCTTGAATAAAAATTATGTGAGAAATAATAAATTAATTTACTTCATTAAATCTCCCACTATTTTTATCAAGTCCCAATAGTCCTCACAATTGAACTCAAAATGTCTAGTTTCTAGCAAATACTAGTGTAAATGATCCATATTCCCCTTCACATAAACCCAAAGAGGGATGTTGAAGCTACTTGAAGGTATTTAAGTAGGAAGGTCTTTTCTAACTATGGGATTTTAAGTCCTTAATCCATTGAGTGGACCCCCTATCCTGAAATACTGACTTGTATTTACTCAAAACATTCCTTTAAGTTGCATCAAGTCTATCAAGGGAAACTTCTATTAATGTAAGATGGTTAAGTAAACCCATAACCTTATTCAAAACTCCACATTAAAAGTAAGTATCCCAATGAGGGATGGTCAAACATTTATTTCTAAAGCTTTTATTCCTAATCAAATAATGGAAGTCCAAGTCTAAATTAATATTTAATTGAGGAGTAGACATTAAATCAAACTTTTACCTCAGGTAAATAACTCTTATTGTCAGTCTTGTAATGAGTTAAAACATTCCACACATCCACCATTGTGTCTCCTGAGCTGGTATCATCATGGTTCTATCTTGAACCACCTCCATGCACCTTGGGTAACTCCATGAATTATAATTATTTATAACTAAAACGTAGGTGATGGGAACCAAAGTATTAGTTAAAGGTTAATTACATAAATATCCTTGGACACACAAGTCCTACATAATAATGGAAGAAGGGATGAATTGCATAACATCATATTTAATTTAAACATAAATAATTTAAAATCCATGAAATTAGATTAAATAAATTCCATCATATACACAGGTCCTGGTCTAGCTCATGAATGTTCATACATGAGACGTACATGAAAAAGTAAATGGGAAACAATCATTAATTTATCTTTTCTTTATTATTAAGATAAACATGCTTACATTAATTCTCTTTTATCTTAATGAACATCCAAATCCTCTGGGAGATAAGCATTATAAAGTTATTAATGGAAAATAAATGGTAGAACTGATAATTTACGATTTATTACTATAAATTTATTGACCATTTAAAATTATTTAAAACCCTCATTAAATTGGAAAACACATAAAGTTCCAGTCAAAAAAATAAGTTTTTAATACTTCAAATTTTCAATATAATTTAATTTAATTCTTCAGTAATTGGGAGACTACACGACTTGAACTATTCTGCTACATTCCATGTACCTTAGTTTTCATATATCTGGGTCACACACCAAGGCTTAAATGTGTCAACTCAACCAGACTACATGATTAGTACATGCTTGCTACATGCTATGTATCTATTTTATGTATGTCTGAGATACTCACTTGGGTCTTCAATATGTATCTTGGTTGATTACATGGTGTGTACATGCCAACTACTCACCATATGATCTGAATTCCGTGTTCCCCTGCAACCCGCTGAAATACATGGTGTGTTCTCAGGTGAGAGACTAAATTATATATGTACTCCGCCACATGACATTAATTTATAATCTCATTTGTCCAAATAAATTGGTGTGTATCTTAGACATGGTAATTGACAAACTACATGCCATGTACATCACATACACATCATGTATATCATAAATGCTCCAGGTTTTCAGTCTCACGAGTCTTGACCAAGTATAATGACCACACATATTGCACGATTTACACCTCTAACCCATGTAGACTACATGGAATATAATCCGATACATGCCATGTAATCTTAAAACTATGTGACAGGTTATCTTGTTAACACACAGAATACAACATGTGTAATAACTATGTTGAATGCCATGTATCCCAAGGCATTTCCAGGTGCAGTGTACTAGGGTACATAGCATGTAATTATGAGTACACTTCATGTAACTGTATCTTAGTGGCCAAAATTGGAAATTTTAGATGGCATATCTGGTAATTATTAATCTGTTCTTAGAACTTTAATAAAATGAAACACTGAACAAACATGATTAATATGTCGATAATATGTTAATTCAAATTAGATTAAAGAATGAATAAAATGAAATGAAAATTCAACCATGATTGCGTATGGATCAACAGTCAAATAAAAAATTATAAATTGAAATGTGAACCCACTCTAATACCAATTTTTGGTTCAGATCATAGGCGAAGCATGAAGTAGTGGGTGATATATTAATTTTTTTTAATATTTCTATGCCCGAAACCAAGAGTGAGGATCTTTCACATAAAATTTATAAATAATTTATTTAATTTTCGAAGAAATGATTACCTTGTCTTAAGAAACTTTCTTTATTGATGATGTTTATCATCCAGAAAGTACCATTCATATTACCTTCATTATTCTATGAGGATCCAAGGATATAATCCCTATAATAGTGACCCAAATGCACTCCTTTTATCTCCAAGAAATTACAATCAATCTCTGAGTTCTAGTATGATGAATTGATTATCTTTCATTTTTTGTGTTGATTGCTTGTACTTCATAATTGAAGTAATCTCTCTTGAATTTATTGTTATTGAGAGGGATATAGAAGAAGGATAGGAGTCGAGAGAGAAGTCATTGTGCAAAAAAAATTATCTATTCTCAATTTCACCGATCAATTTCCCTATACAGTAGACATAAACAACTATTTATAGAGTTAGGGTTTAGATTAAAATAATTATTTTATTGCATGTCGGCCATTAAATAATATTATAACCTTTAATAAAATCCATACCATATAATAATAATAATAATAACATTTAGTGGTGCACCCCAACTTGTACAATAAAAAATATTATTTAATCAGTTTGTTAATTACTATTTGTCACTGAACATGGCCTTGGTCCATTCAAACTCCTATAACATTTATTGAACACCCGAATAAATATTTAATTTAAATATTTCATTCATTAATAAATATTTAATTTAAATATATCACTGATTAATAAATACGTATGATCAATAAAATGTGAAGAAAATTATCCCTTAGTCTTGTGAATAAAATTTATTCAATTAATTAAATTCAAATAGAATTTAATTGATTTCATTAGTAACACTTAGTGTGTGATCCACTAGGATCCTTTATCATTGACATTACAGGGGCGTTCCTAAAGTACAAGATTAATGTCTAGCAATGAGTCATGGTACCCAAAAGAAATAACTTAATTCCACAATGTCAACAACCACATATCAAAAATCACTATATTATATAATCCTTTTATCACAATATATCATCAAGTTAGTTTCACACCCATATCACCAACCTATTTTCTCGATATGTATTTATTTGAATATCTGAAATAAACACATTGTTACACCATGACCATAGAGTTTAGGGTGATAGTTCTATTCCAATTGAAGGGCCTAGATATTAGCTTCCATAAACATGGAAGGGAAAAATCCTTCCTCGACTTATTCATTAATGAACTGTCAATCGTGATGCACCCAACATACTCTACCTAACTGTGAACATATGTCATCACAATTTTCATCCAAGAATATAAGTGAATGATTTATGACATGCATTAATGATAATCTTAATGTCTAAGGACCATTACATACACTCATAGATGATAATATCTGATGACACCAAAACGTGCGGAATTCCTACTAGTGATTTTTTTCTCATAATATCCCATCTTGGAGATTACCAAGTACAAACTTCATGAGAGTAAGTCTCATCCACTTATGAGTACTCATACCTATCAGTATATGTACTATGTTTCCTATCATAATTTGTTACCCAACTGTAGAACATTTTATAATAATATCATCACACCACTTCAAGGTTCTCATCATAGAGGGGAACTACTATGAGATTATCAATGTGACATATACTCTAGGACATTATTATATTAGTTTCATGATTAAAAATGAGCAATATGTAATAATAATTTTTATTAATATTCTATACATAAAATTTAAATGTAATAATTGTACAAAGATTTCATATTAGGACCCCAAATCCAATACAAAATGAATCAATGGATAATATCAATGTAGTAATATCATGGATAATAATGTCTAAATTCTCAATAAAGAAAATGCATAATGTTGGAAATCATGATCTCAAACATCATGATATCTCTACCATCAAAGCCTTGTTCCAAGATAGTTTAAACTATGGGTATGCATACATGAAAACCCCATTTAATAATTTTATCCAACTGATTTGTCTCATGAGACTTGTTGATGCATCATGGGGATTTATAATTCTTGGTCCCACCAATACTGCATGCCCAATGAATTCCTCATATAATGAATAATCAATTTAATTCATAAATAATATATATTATCAATAAATTTCCATATTAAATAAATAATATGAAATATAAATATTTCCCCTGTTAACTAAATAACTTTCAAAGTAAACACCATATATAGAAATTGTATATATTTTAGGTGATAATCATATCCATGATATAAAGAATATGAATACTTAAGATAAATGTAATGTCCAATGAAAATTTATCATAATAAAGTGAAGGTTTCAAGAGAAATTTATTGACTTGAAAATTAATAGGATAAAAAATATAACCATCGATTCATCATAAATATATGTTTTGTAATAAAATTATGTCCTTTGGATAAATAAATAAAATAGAAGTGAAATAATGTTTCATTAAAGGGTTTTATTTTTAAAACTATTGAAAACTTATAGAATAATCTAGAGGGTGTAAAATGGTTATGGTAGTGGGAATGTACATTAACACCATATACGTTAAAATAAAACATTCCCTTTTAATTTTTTTAAAAGAATGCCAAAAATGAACCTTTTAGAAAAAATTAGGAATATTCCTTTCAAAATTTTTAAATATTTAATGATTATTTAAAAAATTTCCTTTTAGTAAATAAAAAGTACTTTTGTAATTTTTTTTAAACATATGAACATGGATGAAAAATGTACCTGATCAAAAGAGAAATATAATTGACTTTTCTTTTAAATATTACACATCTTGATTCAAGTTAAAAATAAAGGAATTTTTTTAATAAAACATGGGAACTCCATAAATATAAAAAGGATAAGAAAATAGATGGAGTTTGTAAAGGAAATATTTTAGGGCCCCTTCAATTAAAATAAGAGAAACCCAAAAAAATGAGATTGTAAAATAAATTCTTACCACTTCAGTAATTTTAAAAATAAAAACCCTTAAAATATTAAACTTGAAATAAAACATTAATCATCATGAATAAATATATATTTTTTTAAAATACACTAAAGGGGAATTATATGAACCATATAAAATTAAATAGGTGAAAAATAATAAATATGACTTAATGGAGTGGAAATTGAGATGAAATCCTTTATAAAGATCATTTCATTAGAGTGAGATTTAATCAATGAAGTGATTATGTGTAATAAATGTAAATCCACAAAAAAATAGAAAAAAAATAAAATGTCATTTCACAGATAATCTTGGCATAACATAGTCAATGAAGAAGTGATATAACCCAAAGAAATGTAACTGAGTTATGAAACCCCTTATAAAGATTATATCATTAAAGTGAGAATTAATCAATGAATTGATTATGTGTGAAAATTTAAATGCACAAAAAGAAAAGTAGAAATATAAAATAATAAAATTATAGGAAATTATATACATAATATTTGAATAATATAGTCAACAAATAAGTAATATAACCCAATGAAAAGAAATCGAGTTATGAAATACCTTACAAAGATTGTATAATTTAAGTAACAATTAATCAGTGAAGTGATTACATGTAACAAATGTAAATCCACACAATATAGTTGGAAATAAAATATAAACCAATAAAATTTCATTTCACACATAATCATGACATAATATAATATTTGGAGAAGTGATATTACTCAATGAAAATAAATTGAGTTAAGAAACCCCTTACCTCACATTTCCCCATAGTTGAACATGATTTAACCACCAATATAATGGTTTTAAACGTGTTATTAATTTATAAAAAACCATATTAATATTTATAATATTATATATGATTCTATTATAACATCTTATCACCTTTTCTTCAACAAAATTTCTTTATTATCATTGTTTTGGGTGTTAACTGCTTTATTTTCTCAAACAAGTCTTGTCACAGAAGTTATTGTCCTTATAATTTTATTATGGTTCCATAATCTATATAATTTTAATCATGATATAAATATCATATATATCTATTAAATCTATCCTTATTACCTTCCATGTAAAGATAAAATTAAAAATGTATCACATCGCTTGATGGAGGTGTGGTAATCCACACATACACACGAGTGACATTATCATTTTCCAATGAATTGGAAGGGAAAAAGGTATAGTTGATATTATAAATCTAGAAGCATATTTATGTCATTAATATCATATATATATAACTTAGTTCCATATTTATAACCATTCATGTAAAGTGGTGATGAAAAATTAATTACACCGTTACGTGGAGACGGTAAGCCATATATATGCATGAGTTATGTTTTTGCTTTTTATAGGATGGAAAAGAGATATAAATTTGTTGTGACATAATCATAATAACATCTAGATTTATTTATTATATTTTAGTTATTATTTTAAGAAGGTTATAATATATTTAGAGGATGTTTATGAAGAAATAAATTTGAAAGAGTTTATAAAGATGATTATATCTTCTTTATAAGAGCTATGTTAGATCTTCTCTTGAGGGACCTAGAGTTGGTCTTTTAGGAAGGCCAACACCTCCAGAACATGGATAGTGATGTCAAGAATTTTTTCTAGGGTTTGGTCATGATAAGAGGATCTAGTTTGTGTATATAATATTGGATATGTGGTACCTTTTTATAGTGAACAAAAGGAAACACATGAAAGTAATAAAAATATTTAAATATAATAAATTCATTTTCATGTGAAAGTGGCACAATGTTGACATAATTTCAAATATAATATAGTATATGGTTAAAATAAATTCAAACAATAAATTTTTTACAAGTTTAAGTGTTATTTTAAACATTATCTTTTGGTTTAACCCCTAAGTTAAATGATTTCAACCTTAACTGTAATAACTATCTTTTCAATCCTAAAGGGTTATAATTTTACATCTAAGGTAAGAATTTACTCATAAGTGGAAAATGGATGAAATTGTAGAACATTTATGATTATACGTTTACTATTTCAATAATTTTATGATTTATTATATAAAATTCATGGGTCACTATAACTCACCCAAAAAATATTACTTTTAGAGTTTTTTAAATAATTTTTTAATTAATTGAATAAATACTATGTCAACACTGTGTAATAATTTAAGCTAATAATTCCATCACAAAAAATTATTAATAAATTTCCTTGATAATAATAAGTTTAATTATCTTCAAAATAAGCTTTTATATTCATTCATAACTTATTATTATCCTTATGTAAACTTATAAAATAAATTTAAAAGAAGAGGGACATTTAGGAATTTTCTTTACATAAAATAGTATAAATTACCCTACCAAGGTTAAATGGTAGAAAAATTCCATATATTATATTTTTTTTCATGAATATTTCCCATCCAATAAAATAAATTCAAGTGTTAGGATCATTGTTTTGTCCCTATCCTATTATTTTTAACCTTAATTACCTAATTTACCCTTATTGTTGTGACAATTATTTATTATGATTACTATTCATAATGACTAAAAATAAAAGTGAACTCTTTAATAAATTTATACCTATATATTCCAAATATATAATCCATTATTCAAGATTAAATTTCTATAATTGGAATAAAATAATTTAATATTAAAATGAAAAATGCAACGAAAAATAGTTTTTTTAGAAAAATATCTTTTAAGTATAAAAATGTTTTTATACTAAATTAAACTAGAAAATCAATTACAATGAAATTAATTGTATTATTAATAATATAATAGAACTAATTTTACTTTAAAACCATTTTAAAATAAAATGTAACCTTTTAAATTCTTGAAACAAAAATGCAGTTTTCAATGAAAATCGGTATTATTCACTATTCACTGGAAAATCAATATTTCCAAAAAATATCAATATTTCCAGAAAAGTGACATAAATTAATTATAATTCACACACAAAAAATAAAAAATAAAACCATTTTTGAATAAAATGTATTTTTTAAGTATAAAATTATTTTACTGAAAATTAAGTACTTATTTATTATTAATAAATAAATTATATAAAACCTTTATACATATTTTCATAATGTGGTTAACCCTATTCATACCCACTAATTAAATAGATAGGTTATAACAGTCATATTTTAATAATAATATTTATAGTTTGTTTAAGCTGAGTGTTGCATGTAGTATACGCTATCGAACATAGTGTTGTTTTAAAAGTGTTACATTATCACTATTAAATAAATTGTGTCCTTGAAGTATTAACATGTCCTTGATAATCAAGGTTTTTAAATTTAAAAATTTATTTTTTTAAAACCCACATCGTAAAAAGGGTTAATAAAACTTATTTTTGAAGAAAAGGAAATAGAAATATAAAGGTCATTTGGAATAACACAAAACTGGGTTTTCAAATAGGATAACATTTTTGGGAAGTGAAAATATAGACATGGAGTAGAAAAATAATGCTTAGGGACTAATAGATAGTGACATAGAACATGGTTAGGAGAAAATTAACAACTATAAAACCATAACCCTATCATGAGAGAAAAGACCATCAATTAATTATAAATGTTATTAATTAGATGATATTTTTATTTAAAGATAATTTTACCCAAAAAATATATAATTTTACTAAATTTTAGGAATTAATTAACCATATATACTAAGAACATAAGAAAATATAAAATCACTTGGAAAGTATAATTTCATCAATTAATCAATTTTTACCACAACATCATCCTTTCTCCAAATGATGATGTATTTTTCATGCTTTAACCATAAAAATCAACTTATAATAGATCACATAATCCACAAAAGGATAAAAATATATTCCTCTTATATTTAAATTTTTACCAAAAACAAAATGGTTATCATAAGGTAAGATAATATTCAAAATGTATAATCCTTCATATAACAAAATAATACATTTTACTTCAAAATTTCCACAATAACAACAATTATTTAACTTATATTATTCCAAAAATAAATAACTACACATCCTGATTAACTATAATAACCTCAAAATTAAAGAATGTTTTAACTCCAATGGTTATCTCATAGTTTTTAACTCACATTCCCAAAATTTAATTTCATTATTCCCCAGGAAATCATTCATGTTAAAGACCATGTTAAAAATAAATGTAACATATACTTTAACCTAATGAATCATCCCAAAAATATCATTAATCACCATTATAAATCACTATATAATATTTTAATATAGTGAAATTCACCAGAATATCATTAATAAAATTTAGATACTCACATAAAAGTAATCCTTACCTTAACCATAAATATTTATGAAAATATCACCTTGTAAATGAATCACTTATTAACTATAAATATTATCTATATCCCACTATTTAATAGAGAATAATTAACACAACATAAACTCATATACTAACCTAAAGGGTTATTTAAACCTTAATAGAGTATTATTTCTAAAACCCAATAAAATTTTCAAATCACCTTATAATATCAAAAAAGTCTTATAAATTGCTTTCCAAAATCAAATTAATATTTATTGGTCAATTGTTTAAGGAAAATAAATTTCATACTAACCAAGATATCATATTAGCCAATGGTAGGCATTTCACCCAAGTCGCCTTCAGTTGTGGGGTTGAGCCCCATATCCTTCCCAAATGTGACAGGTTGTTTCTCAGCATTTGGGTTGTACTTTTTATAAAAATATATTAATATAATTCTTATAATGTTCCCAAAAATATGATGAATATCCAAAAAAATTACATTAATCATAAAAAAACTTTATATCCACAAACGTTTTCTATACAACTTATTTTTTCACTAAATCAAATGATCTTAATTGGATATTATTAAATTAAAATCAATGATCATATAAAAAATAATGGTTATCAATAAATTTAAATTTATGTACAAAAAATATAAAATCTTTTCCTTTAGATATGATTCTCAATAAAACATATACTAAACCAAAGGGTTGTATACCCATAAATGTATTCCAAAATATCCTTAATCATGATAAACTCCCATCACATAAAACCTCAGAAGGGGTATCTGTGATATTAAACTTATAATAAACCTTTGAATTATTAATCCATTATGGTACCTAAATTTCATAATATATCAACATTTTAATCATAAACTTAGCATCTTTATGGAATTCCCTCAATTTCTATCATAGGGTCATATTTTCTAATATATGTTTTTCTAAATCTGGTTTCCAAGGTTTCTACTAAACTTCCTATGATACCAACTATAACAAACCAAAATCTAGTAACTCATAGCTTGTGTATACTTTTTAAATTAAAATATATACAAGGGGTCTAATCTCGATTAACTGATCAGTTTAGTAGTTTTGGAGAACCAAATACATACATGATACCCATTTTATATTAGGAATAAAGTATAAAACATAAAAATAGAATTTTTTTGGAATCCTTGAAACTCATTAAAATATTTATTATTCATATCTTGGGGAAAGGAAAAAAAATATGGGTGAGCTCAAATGATCAACAAGGTTTGAGTACAATAGAATCAATTATGAGTAAATAAGGCATAATTAATTTGTTGTGGCAAATAACTAAAAACACATGCCTTTTAATCACTAACTTGATAGAAAAATGAATCTATGAATAATATCAATGTAGTAATATCATGGATAATAATAACTAAATCATGAATGAAGTAAATTTATAATGTTGGATTTCATGATATCAGACATCATGATATCTCCAATGTCAAAGTCTTATACCAAGACAGTTTAAACTATGGGTAAACATAGACCAAAACACCATTTAGTAATTTTGGCCAACTGACTTGTCTCATAAAACCTATTGATGCCTAGAAGTGGTATATAATTCCAGAACCCAAACATTATAGTATTTATAATGCATTATTCATATATTTAATGATTAAATTAATTCATAAACAATATTTATTTTCAAAAAATATTCGCATTGAATAAATAATATAAAATATCAACATTTCCCCAGTCAATCACATAACATTCAAAGTAAAAACCACATATAGAAATGATATAGGTTTTAGGAAATAATTATATCTACGATACAAAGAATATAGATTCTTAGGATAAATATAATTTCGAATAAAAAATTATCACAAAAAAGTGAATATTTCAAGAGAAATTTAACGACCAAAAAATTAACAGGAGATAAAAGATGACCATCAATTTATTTGAAATATAGGTTTTGTAATAAAATCATTTTATTTGGATAAATAAATAAAATGGAGGCGAAATAATATTTCATTAAATAGTTTTATTTTTAAAAATATTGAAATCTCATAGATGAATCTAAAGAAAGTAAAATGGTTATAGTGGTTTGAATGTTCATTAATGTCGTATACGTTAAAATAAAACATTAAATTTGACTTTTTGTAAAATAAATTAAAAAATGATTCATTTAGAAAACATTATAAATATTCATTTGAAACTTTTTAAAATGTCAATTATAGATTAAAATTTCCTTTCATTAAATAAAAATGAATTTTGTAAAATAGTATTCAAAAAAAATATAGACAAGTAAGAAAAATGTACTCAATCAAAAGATAAATAATATTGGTTTTTATTTTAAATATTACAATGATTTATTCAAGTTAAAAAATATAATAAAATTTAAAAGAAAACATGGGAACACATTCAATATCTATAGAATAAGAAAATATATGGAGTTTATGAACGATAGATTATAATATTCCTTCAATGAAAATAAGATAAATCCAAATAAAAATGAGATTTTAAAATAAATTATTACCTATTTGGAAACTTTCAAATTGTAATTCCTTGAAAGAGTAAAATTTAAATGAAAATTTAATCATCATGAATAAATATATATTACTATTAAATAAAAAAAGTGATATTATATACACCACATGAAATTAAATAGGTGCATAATACCAAATATGTCTCAATGGAGTGGAAATTGAGATGAAAATACCTTACAAAGACCATATCATCAGAGTGAGAATAAATCAATGAAGTAATTATGTGTAATACATTTAAATACCTAGAAAAATTGAAAATATAAGATAAAATAATCAAATGTCATTTGATAGATAATCTTGGCACAACATAGTCACTGAAGAAGTGATATAACCCAATTAAATGAAATTGAGTTAAGAAACCCATTACAAATATCATATCATTGAAGTGAGAATTAATCAATGAATGTTATATATATAAAGTTTAAAAAAAAATATAATTTGAAATACACCATAATATAATTATAGGTCATTACACATATAATATTGGCATAAAATATTCAATAAATAAGTAATATAACCCAATTAATAGAAATTGAGTTATGAAATCTATTACAAAGTTCATATCATTAATGTAAGAATTAATCAGTAAAGTTATTATGTGTAAAAAATGTAAAAAAATATAATTGAAAAAAATATAAAACAATAAAATTTCATTTCATACATAATATTGACATAAAAGAATCACTGGATAAGTGATATAACCCAATTAAAGGAAATTGAGTTAAGAAACCCCTTACCCCACGTTTCCTTTTAGTTAAAAATGACTTAATATCCTATATAATGGTTTTAAACATGTTATTAACTTATAATAGAACCATGATAATATTTATAATACAATATATGATTCTCTTATAATATATTATCACCTTTTCATCAATAATTTTTTATTATTATCTTTGTTTTGGGTGTTAACTTCTTTATTTTCTCATGTTTGTTTTTCATGGAAGTTATGGTCTTCGTAATTTGATTATGGTTCCATAATATCCAAATTTTTTAATAATGATATAAAATATATAAATAATATATATATGTGTATATTAATTATATATTTATTACCTTCAATGTAAAGGGGAAATTAAAAACAGATCATATCACTTTGTGGAGGTGGAAGTGCACACGAACGCACGAGTGACGTTATTAATTTCCAATGGATTGAAAGTTTAGAAGGTATATTTGATATTATAGTTAAATAATGTTTTTTATGTCATAAATATCATATATATTAATTATTTACATCTTTATCACCATTTAAGTAAAGTGATGATGAAAAATTAATTGCACAACTACATGGAGACGGTAAGCCTTATGTACACATGGTTGATGTTTTTGATTTTCATTGGATGGAAAAGAGTAGAAAAATGGTTGTAAACTAATCATAATAACATATAATTATATTTATTATACAATATTTAATATTTTATAATGGTTATAACTAATTTATAATATGTTTAAGAAGACTTATTTTTGAAAGAGTTGGTAAAGACGATTACCTCTTATTCGTAAGAGCTCCTTTTAAACAATTTTAACCTTAACCGTAGTAAGGACCTTTTTGATCTTAAAGGGTTATAATATTACATGTAAGGTAATAATTTTATAATAAATGGATAATGGATGAAAATTCAAACCATTTTTATCGTAATTGTCCTATTTCAATATTTTTATGATTTTTAAATAGTTTAATAAAATATTATTTTTCATAAAATATCAATAATATCTTTTTTTTTGAAAATATTCATTTAATTTGAATTTAAAGACATCAAGAAAATTATGTATTTAAAATATGTACTTTTATGAAATCTATAATATGTTATATAGGTCTATAAAATTATTGGGTCACTGTAACTCACCCAAAAAATATTACTTTTAGTGTTTTTAAAATAATTTATTTTATTTTTCTATTAATTGAATAAATATTGTGGTAGCATTGCGTAACAATTTAAGCTAATTATTCCATCACTAAAAATAATAAATAAATTACCATGATAAAAATAAATTAATTATGTTCAAAATAATATTTTATATTCATTCATAACATACTCTTATCCCTATGTGATCATATAAATGAAATTTAAAACAAGAGATAGAAATTCTGGAATTTTCTTTACTTAAAATAATATAAATGTCAATGCCACGACCAAATGGAAATAAAATGAAAAATATTAGAATTTGGGACTGATATAGTATAATTTAAACTATAAAAGGAAATTAATACAAGTGTTAAGGTTATTTTTTTGTCCTTCTCATATTATTTTTAACCGTAATTACCCGACTTGCCCTTATCATGGTGACCATTATTTACTATGGTTACTATTTATACTGCCCACAAATAAAAAAAACATTTAAAAAATTTGATAATAATGATTATTAATATAGAATCCACTTTTCAATATCAAATTTTTATAAGTTTCATAAATTTATTTAAGATTGAAACGCAAAACACAATAAAAAATAGTTTTCCAAAAAAATTTATTTTAAGTATAAAAATGTTTTTATACTAAATTAAACCATAAAATTGATTCTAATAAACTTAATTATATTATTAATAATATCATAGAACTAAATTTACTTATAAGATATTTTAAAACAAAATGTAACTTTGTAAATTATCGAATAAAAAATACAGTTTTCAATGAAAATAATCATTTTTCACAATTCACTGGAAAGTAATTCTTTTCAGAAAAATACCAAAATTTTACCGTAAGTTAATTTTAATAGGCTGATTTAAAAAATACTCTTCATTTTATAAAATATAATTTCTAAAATTGGTATAAACTAATTACAGTTCCCACACAAAAAATAAAAAATAAAACCATTTTTCAAGAAAATATATATTTGATGTATAAAATGATTTTACTTTAAATTAAGTACTTATTTATTATTAATAAATCAATGATATAAAACATTTATAAATATTTTAATAATATGTTTTAACCTATTCATATCAGATAATTTAACAGTTAGGTTATAATTGTCATTTTTTTAATAATAATACTCCATGGTTTATTTAAGCTCAGTGTTGCATGCTATATATGCTATTAAACAATGTTTTTAAAATATCAGCATGTTACACTTTGAAAGGCACTGAGTTCCATGCTTCAAACCTTATATAAATTAAGTAATCTATTTCAAAAATATTAATTAATATATTAATGTATTATTTCATTGTAATTTAATATATATATATATATAATGAGTAAAAAGAATAAAAATAGAGTCACAATTGACACTCACTATTCCATTTATGCCTTTCCAAAGGCATGGAAAGGTGATAAGTTCCATGGTTCACACCTTAGAGAAATGGTGCATTATATTTCATATTTTTAACAACTCTATTTAGTTATATTTATCATTGGAAAATTATTTTATTTTGTTAATATGCATATTTAAAGTTAGTTGGTTTAACTTTTATTTTAAAGAAATGTCAGTGCATATATTTGACCTATAATTTGATTTATATTAATAGTTTCACAAAAATGGACTAACACTTTTGTTCAATTGTATATCACAGAGGTGAAATAGTATAATATGAGCATGGATATCATATATTGGTTGTCCTACAAGATTAGTAAATTTTACTGGATGTGATATGAGGAACATACTTAATTGTAAAATTCATGGTTGATTGATTATTTCTAATAATTAGTGTATATCATTTATCATTTATATATTTTCTTAATAATGAGGATAATATATATGAAATAAATCATTATTTAATCAATTTTGAAGATTTAAGGATTTCCTATAATACATATTAAGAGCATGGAAGGCTAAGTGAAATGAAATTTTATATTGAGGTTAGTAAAATAGATTATACCACCCAAATTGAAAAAAATATACGAGATGGCCACGTATTTTATGAGGAGTATGAATTTTCATCAAATCTGGTTTTTCAAGAGGATAATTTGAAAAAATACATGTATATAATATAATGTATTTCATATGAAAATTCCTATAGATGTTCCTATAATATCTATTATTGTAGCTGATCCACCTATAGTTGTGATCAATGAACCATACGATTATGATTTTGAGGATGATGATGTATCTGATAGAGAAAACAGGTCTATATTAGTGTATAATCTAGAAATAAACATATATGGTTGGTGAAAACATCATATGATATTATATCAGTGGTTCCAAAGTTTTATTAGGATGTGGTAACGCTGACAACTGAGCTTCAGGGTATTTTCTGAGAAAGTAATGTTGGAGGGATTGATGACGAACTGTATGTTGGAAGATAATTTGAGTCCAAATAGGCATTATAGGTAGTTGTAAATCATTAAAATGTGAAGATACATTATAGATATATCATATATGACTCTACAAGATCAACATTTTCTATAAAATTTCAACATTATGGTGACACATGAAAGATGTGATTGTGAGATACCGTTGTCATAATTTCAACTTTTTGGAAAATTAATTTTATTTAACCACATGCATGCTTGAATTAGAGGATGAAACAAGATCATATACACCTTGAATAAATATTCATATTCTCCATTATTATTTGCATAATCATAGTTAATCAGGATTTTCATTTTAAGTTAATATAGGAACACAAGGAGAGTGAGTATGAATATAAAATCTCATACAAGAAGGTGTGACTTGTAAAAAAAATGTTATTGAGAAGGTTTATAGAGGCTAGTAAACAAAATTTTAGTTTTTATCTTATTATATCGATCAATTAGTTTAAATATGTCAAGTTGTTTATCAATTTTAAATAGTAGAGAATGTGGTGAACAATCATATTTCTACAGAAAAATTCTAATTTCATCGAATATTCTGGACCTTCCTTCCATGAATTATAGCTTTACCTCACTTAAAAAAATTCATATGAGTGGATGATACTTTTATATATGGAATTTATAATGGATTTCTCTTGATTTTCACCACCCAATTTGTAAATAGATGTCTTTTTTCTTCTGAATTTGAAATAGTAGAAAAAGTGAATC
Organism: Viscum album; assembly: GCA_963277665.1. Lineage (NCBI taxonomy): Eukaryota > Viridiplantae > Streptophyta > Magnoliopsida > Santalales > Viscaceae > Viscum > Viscum album. Next base: position 321,519,627 of record OY728165.1, on the reverse strand, counting down.
TATACTCACATATTTGATTTCTATCTTTTCTTTGTGTTCATGTCACCAATATAAAAGTGATATTACTTATTTAAAATCATTATTATTCTATCAAATAACTAGTGAATATAAAGGATGGTGGTTGGATACATCCCAATGTCTACCATCATCACTACATGAGACATATTTTCAACAATGTACAAAAAAAAATCATTATGAAAACATGAAAAAAGAAACAATCATCAAATTAGGTATTGGATTATATCTTATGAACATTCAGTACTTATAATAATTTTATATCAATGGGTAGTTGGTTAAATTTTTCATCCATGACTTTACAACATACTAACCCAAATAATATGTTTTCCTTAAAATATTAGAACAAATAATATGAATTAATGAAAATGTCAATAAGAACATGACACACAATACAAATCAGAAATGGTCTTTAGAATTTGATCAAGGGAGAGATATGGGAACATGAATACACAAATATTTGAATGCATAAAAAGAATATTTAATGGGTTTGGAAAATTAAAAATCACATGAATTATATCTTATAAATTTTATAGATGTGTTAAATACTTTTTTAATATATCAAAGGATGTAGAAAAAAGAACCATTGAAGGGTCATCGATACTCTAAAAATTATAGAAAGGAGTTTGAGGTCAATAAAACTTGCATTTCATCATAAAAGGTGTGTCATTTTAATATAATGGTAACCCAAGTTTAAATTAAAGAGGTTCAAGATCCACTAATCGATGTTAGTGATCATGTGATGACCATTCTTCTAGGCAACCATACTTGTGAATGTGGTTACTTCCAAGCCCATAATATGCCATACTCACATGTAATTGAAACATGTGTCTATATTCACTTATCATAGGATAGTTATATCAATTTGTTTTATATACTTTACATGTTGTGGGATTGTTATAATTTCTAGTAGATCCCAATTAGATATGTATCAATATTAAATTTCTCTCTACAACCTCCAATGGAAATCCATAATTCATCATGGTTTTGTGAAAAAGTCATATAAAATCTACACACATGAGAAAAGAAATGGATTATCCCTAGGATAAAGTGATGTGATAGTGATGTGGTAGGTGTAGGGAGGAGGGGAATAATTATGGATAGCATCCTCAGAACCATCGAGGGTTTATCATTATGCCTGGCATGATTTTTTAGTTCAATTGATTATTGTTATTGTTTTATTTTTCATGTATAATGCTTTATCGAATGGAGAATTTCATTTTATTAAATTTTATTCCAATAAAAATTTATACTATTTTAATGATTTATATGTTTACCATTTATTTAAACATTTACATAGATGAAATCAACATATCTACATCCATTCCTGAAGGATCCATCACTTCTTACTACATAGATTGAGAACATATCACAACATTTATGGGATAATAGTGAAGAGAATACTAAAAATATACACAGCCCATAAATTTCATAATGAGATCCTGACATAGCCTATCATCCCTTATTTATGTCAGTATCAGTTCTAAGGGTTGAGAATGTATGGGTATATACCCATTAATGGTTTTCTCATTTTTACTTTGATTGAGTGATTGATATTGGAGACAGATACATTTCATATGCCTCATAAGTAGATGAAGATTACATTAGATGATGTATTTATATTGTTGGGTGTTCATTTAGATTAGGATTCTAGTATTGATTTGATGATATGCATATGGGAATAAATTTTACAGATATATTTAGATATATCATTTCCAAATGTGTAGGAGACCCTTAGAGAAGGTTGGTTATAGATGCCCTGGGTGGACACCCATTTTAGGCCCATTGATCCAGATGTAGATGAGGTGTCATTGTAGAGATATTCATGAGTATATATTTTATTATTTATTGGTGATACTTTATTTCTATATCACTCTAGATCATATGTTTATATGATGAACTTACTATTTATTCGGTATTTTGAGTATGCTGGTTGGTATAGTTAGGTTTCAGCACGGTTTGAACATTTATAAAGAGAACTATACAGGGAATCACACATGAAAGAGAAGGATATAGATAGTTGTTTTTTTATTATAGATGTGGGTATAGTCTTGATTCCCTAAAATTTAACTTTGGGTTATGACGGATTTACCAGTCAATGCATTGAATATGGGTCTTTCAGCTCACAGTTATTTTAAAATTTTAATACACACTTTTATTCCAACTATATATACCAATTATATAATTTATGAAATTTTTTAACTTCCAATTTATAGGTGGAGATACTCAAATAATTATATATATGTGTGTCTGTGTGTAATGAACTATCTTGGGTCGACCTAACACATAACCTGATCTGGCCCACCACATGGCCTTAAGTTTGCCTCCCCAAACACTATAGGCTGCCGACCAGTGGTGAGGGTCAAAAAGGTGTAATGGGAATACCATACCGCATTGTTAGAGTAAAATAGCAGTAGAAAATAACCAAACTCATATAAAGAGATAAACATCATAGTACACATAATAAATAAACTAAAATAGATAATTCTATAATAAATTAAATGTAGCATACAATCATATAGACTCATAAGAATGAAAAACATACAACAAATGATTACCCACAAATCTTACCACATATGAAAAATAAATGGAAAATAAATACAACAAGATCTACTACCAACACTGAGTCAAACCAAATACCTAGTCTATAAAATGATTGAGCTACACCAACAAAATCCTAACACTCAACATAAGAAGACCAGCTCGATCAAGAAAAAATGGGCCTCAACCTCATCAAATGCATAACTTGTACCCCAACCTAAAAACAGACATCAGGTCTGTATGCACATTGAGATTCATGTGTAGGGGGTGAGAAATAAATCTTAGTAGGCCACCCAAACGATGATCCTATAATCTTTTGTAATAAAAATTGCTTGCACATGTGATATTACCAACCTAACCAAAACTAAAATAGATGGAATAAACCATAAAAAAATATTGAAAAAATGGGGGGAAATGGGGAAAATAGCCAACTGAGGGTTCTAGTCTGAAACCCAGGGCAAATATACCCCTTATCTGGCCCACGTTAGAGGAATTAAAAAATGTGGTTCACATAACCACAACATTAAGACATCCACCTGATAAAAAAGGAGCTCCAAATACCACTGCAAGGACATGCATGAATTCCAGACCCTATGATCTCATCCTAGCTGTTTAAATACCTAATCACATCTATCGGCCTCTAGGACTCAAATAGCATGATCTTAATTGGAAAAAGGAACATCTAGGTTGACACAACTAGAGAACATGTCAGCCTCAAAGGTCCTTTATTATGAATCGAGTACTAGTTATGGACCCAACAAGGAGGTATCTGTAAAAAATGGGAGTGAATAACATCAATGGCCTTGGGAGTTAAACAATATCCATAACACAAAAAACCAACTCCATGAATGCCTTGACACCTCACAATCTTAAAGCCACACTAGTTAGGGATAACACTCAACTATAAGGAGATTTCACTCATCTATATCATCCATTAGCTCCCTAATCCATTATAATCATAGCTTGTTAATGTAAGATATAACTAGATCAAATCTCAAATCCAACACATGATCTATGATATCCCATGAGTCTCCTCCTCAAACCAGAGTCCTGAGTAAAAACTGCCTCAAAAAACATCGACAATGGCTAATTGAACATGGGATGATCCAACCTTGAACCCACCATCCAAATAGCCAAACTATCTATGCTAATATACTATAATCCAATAGGAATGTGGCCTCCCACAACACTTAGTTATCAACTTCCAAAAAATAAACACCAATATCTCTCCATGACCCACATCAGGGCGAAACCAAAACTCAGGGCTCCTATAGCCCATAGGGTCATAACATAAAGCTATGTACAACTAGGGAATCCCCTACTACACCTATGCTCTTGGTCCATGCCCACAACAACATCCTTAAATAACCAAAAGACCACAGTAAGTGAAGAAAACCCTATGAGGGGTTCCTCTAGCTTATCCAAAAGAATGGGACATGCCTAGTGAAAAAACATCCAAAATGCCCCTCAGTGGCCTCCAAATCATCCAAAATCAACAATACACATAAAAAGGGTCATAAAAAATAATAATTCTTATAATAGGGGCATTCAATATGGCCCTCATGACCAACTCAAAAATAAGGACCCTTATCACGAACAAGCCCAGATACCCTGGTACCCTAATAACTGAGCTAGTATTGACATATCCTGAAGTGCATTCCTGATCCTCACGGGCTGAAAGCTAGCATCTAACATCATAGAAGATAAAAATGGGAACATTTTTTTCATATAAATAGTGAATTAAACGGTTACAATTCTGTATGATCAAAAGGAAACTCTATAGGGAGAAATGTACCAGAAGTCAGACAGGTAAAAAAACACAAAGTACAAACACTAAGTACTAGTAAACAAGATAAATAACCCAGGTCCCACTGAACATAGAAATTCAAATCCCAAAGATTAAAAGCAACTACCACCTCTATGTTGCGATTTCCCCTTACTCGATCATGGAAGGAGGAAATCTAAAAATGCCCAAAGGAACAGGTGGGGTGTGAGATAAAACCCTTGTAGGGTCTCAATAAGGATTCCATAATAAGATTCCAATAATGATTAACCAAATAAAGATTTAAATTTCAAATAAACAGGCATATAAGTACAAAATCAAATTAAAAAAATCACGCTTTACATTTCAATTAATGGAAACATTTCTAAATAATGGATTAATAAACATTTTATATAAAATAATTTATATACATTCACAAGGAACATGTAAAATAGTTTACAAACAATGACATACATATCAAAAAATTAATAATGAGAAACATGGTCATCTTATAGGAGGCACGATAGTTCTGGGATATGGGATCCTCACACACATAAATAGGTGATCATGAAAATATGTTTACACATGTCCCTCTAACACTGGTCAAAGAGTAACCATCACCATCCAGTCAGGGATCTGACCTATTGCATATGTTTTTTAAGAGTTGTAAAGCATAAAAAGAGTACTTTCCTAAATAAATCACTAACTACCTTGGCTTTCATGTTTTATAACAAAAATAAATCATGGGTAGTTTATTTAAAAACTGTTAAAAATACAATTAACCCATTTCTTTACATTTCAATATGCTAATTACCATTTAAAAACCAAATTAGGTTTCTAATATAATCATGAATTTTTTCTAGTATAAAACCAATAGGTTCTTATGAAAACAATTTAAGACATTTTTATCAAATAAAGAGTTAAAATCCAATTCACATTTTATATTCAAAAATTTAAATTCCATAATTTAAATTCCATAATTTTACATAAAATTCCACAAACATACCCCCAATTTATTGGAATTGGGGGGTTTCCCCCAATTTCATGCCAAATAAAATTCAAATCCCCAATTCACTAAAATTGTGTTTCAAACAAACCAATTCAATGAAATTTAATTTAAAGCCAGAAATAAAATTTAAATCCAGAAATTTAGGGTTAAATAAATTGTCCAATCATAAAAAAACTACCTATCATAGATCATGGGATCATGTAAGACAACTTCTGTAATGGGATCACCAATGAAGAACATTGATAATGGACCTCAAGAAATCAACCAGGGAAAGGATTGAACAATAATTTCCTAGCTTCAATCCACCTTGTAGAGGGTTTTTAGGAGACAAAATGGGTCCTTGGGAGCTCAAATACCCTAGGGGTACATCTAATCTTGAGTTAGAGCCAAGAGGGGGAAGAAATAGGGGTTCATAAATTCTTGAAATAATTTTCAAAATAATTAAATCTCGTATGCATGGATTCCTAGGCAGGGACATATGGTTTATGAAACCGTGTTCTTTAGTCGTGTGCCCTTGCTGGTGGGGTTGCACTGTTTCTCTTTGGTGGGTGCACAACTTGTCAAAATGTGCACCAACCATGCAAACCCTCACTACCTAGGTTTTCAATATTTTCACTAGAAGGGTGCTTGGTTTGGAAAAATAATACGCCAACCATGCACAACCCAAGATCCCTTCAAAATTTCCAATGTTTTTCCCAAAGAACCCCTAAACAATACCCAACCAAATAATGATCAAGGTAGGGGTTGAGGAGTACCTGAAAACAATAACGGGATGTTACAACCTCCCCACCATAGAAACATTCTTCCCCCAAAAATCTTGTTAAGAATCTTCCATGTCAAAAATATGAGGCCACTTCTATTTCATTAGTACATCCTTATCCCAAGTCTCATGTGTATCAGAACCGTGATTCCACAACAATCGAATAAAAGTTATCATCCTCCCATGAAGTAAATTGGTTTCAGAATCAACTATTCTAAATAGATGCTCAGTCACGGATAAAATAAGCTCGACATCAAGATCACTCCATCTCAGAACATGAGATAAATCAGAAAGATACTTTTGTAGTTATGATACATGGAACACATTATGTATCAATTTCAACTATGGAACAAGTTCTAAATGGTATGAAACTTTATCCACCTTCTTAACAACCTCAAAAGGACCCAAAAAATGAGTATCAAGCTTCCCTTACCTCCCAACCTGTCGATGAACCAACTGAGGTGAAACTTTCAAGAACACATGATCACCAACTGAAAATTCTAACAGTCTATAATGATGATCAACATAAGATTTATACCTACTCCGTGACATCACCATTATACGATGAATAAATTTAATATTTACTGTTTTATCTTGAACCAATCTCAATCCAACTAAGGAACTTTCCTCAATCTCTGACCAACACAATAGATATTTATAAGTCCAACTATACAAGGCCTCAAAAGAAGCCATCTTAAACATATACATGAAACTATTGTTATAAGAAAACTCAACCATCCCAAAATGATCATCCCAAGACACATAAAAGTTGATTACATAGGTGTGAAGCATATCCTCAAGAATTTTTATAACTCTATCTATTTGGCTATTTGACCATGAATGGTATGCCATACTCAAATAGACCTGAGATACCAGTTCCTCCTAAAGGCCTCTCCAAAAGTGAGAAGTAAAATGAGGATATTTATCAGAGACTATAATATATTAAACTACATTCAAAAAACAATCTATTTCACATTGACATTTACTAACTCCTCAACTTTGGATACATCATGAATGGGTAATAAGTGAGCTAATTTAGTCATCCTATCAATCATAACCCATATCACATTCTTCTTTCTATGGGTGTGTGGAAACCCAACCACAATGTTGAAAGATATCTCATCCAAATTCCAAGTTGGCACTAGAAGAGGCTGAATAAAACTTGAAGGTCTCTCGTGCTCAGCCTTTACCTATTGACATGTATAACAATGACAGAAAAAAATCAGAAATTCACCATCTCATACCTGGCTACCAGAATCATTGTTTCATGTCATAGAACATCTTCATGGTTCTTGGGTTCATTGACCATTGGAAATTATGGAAATACACCATAATATCTTTCTTGAACAATAATGGTACAACAAAATGATTATGATAACATATAATTCCCTCTATAGAGAATGACCAGTCAACAATGGTCTCCCTACAATAAAGAGAGTCAATAATGTTACAAAATTTCTCATAAAGTTGTTGTTCTTGAAGAATCAACTCAATAAGAGCGTAGGTTAACTAAAAACTAGCCAAGGAAACCTTGACCCCATATTCCCAAACTCTAATATGTAACTATGGAAAAATATCCATCAAGTTCCACTCTTCTAAATATTCTTTCACCACCCGGGTTAGAAGTTTCCTTCTCAAAGCATCCACAATGACATTCCCTTTCCTCAGGGTATAGGAGATGTCAAAGTAAAAATATTGTAGGTAATCCACCCAGTGCCTCTAGTGGAGATTCAACTATTTTTTGAGAGAATATATAAATCAATATATTGTGGTTGGAATACATGGTAAACCATTCTTCAAAAAGGTAGTTCCACAAACTCTTAAGTACGTGCATCACAACTATGAGTTCAAGGTTATAGGTCAAGTAATTACTTTCATGTGGCCTAATATTTCGAGAGTCATAATCCATGACATGATAACCTTGTATAAGAATGAAACCCAAACCTGAGTCTGATGCATCACAGAAGACCACATATCCCGAACTGGCCTCTAGAAAAGTCAACAACAATTCATCAATCAAAATATGTTTCATATCAACAAGAGAACTATGAATTTTTTCATCCCAATCAAAATTTACTTCCTTTCGAGTTAGGGAAGTCATCAGAGAATCCAAATTTTAGAATCCCTTTACAAACTGGTGATAATATCCAAATAATCCCAAGAAGCTATGAATCTCAAAAAAAATTCATGGTTGCTCCCATGTCATAACACCTTTCAACTTTTCAGGGTTAAATAAAATACCATGTTATGATACCATGTGTCCCAATAAATTCATTAGTTTCATCCATAAATTATATTTTGATAACTTGGAATAATGTCATAGATTTATCAATAACTCCAAGACTTCTCTTAGATGACTCACATGATCCTCCTCAAACTTAGAGTAAATAAGGATGTCATCCAAAAATATTACCATAAATTTATTAAGATACTCATGGAAAATATTGTCTATTAAATCCATAAAATTTATAGGATCATTGGTTAGACCAAATGGCATAATAAGTAACTTATAATGTCCATACCTTCTCCGAAAGGTGGTTTTATGAATGTCAGATACTTTTATTTGAAACTGATGGTAATCAGATCAAATATCAATATTCAAGAACCACTTTACCTCTTTCAATTGGTCAAAAAAACCATCAATACATGATAGTAGATACTTTTTATTTACCATTACTAGATTAAGTTTTCAGTAATCAACACAAAGGTGAAGTAACCGAACACCTTTCTTAGAAAAAATAATTGGTGCTTCCCAAGGAGACACACTCAGGAATATAAAGCCTTTATCTAGAAGATCATCCAAATGAGTCATAAAATATTTCATTTCAGCTAGTTCCATGTAGTAGTAAGGAATAAATACTGGATGGGCACCTAAAACTAAGTTGATAGAAAACTCTACCTCCCTTACCAGTGGAAAACCACATAAGTTAGAAGAGAAAACTTCAGGAAACTTGAGGAAAACTAAAATAAGATCCCCACTCAAAGATTCTCAATCTAGGTAAAAAAACACTAATATTACTTTCCCCAACTTTGGATAAGAAGGTCCGACTCTACTCAACCTTGGGTCCCATTCTCCATGAATGATACGACAAACTCCATTGGGTGCAGTAAAGGATACCCACCAAAGATAACAATCAATCCAATCTTTATTGGAAATGAGACAATCCATATCGAATATGATGATAAGAGGTTTCATATCGAGAACCATAAAATCCCAAGAAAGATCAATATATGATAATGAGGAAACACAAGTAGGACTACAGAGACTCTGATGTCTATTTATTCTAAGAGGTGTAGTAATATCCATTACATAATATAAAAGCTCTGTATAATGATTAAGAAGATTAAAAATATGAGTTGAAATAAATTAATGCGATACAACAGTATAAAATAAATAATTCAGTAATGAAAAATCTATAATGATGGTACCTCTCACAGTTTTTGGACCTATATTCGCTTCCTCTAGATACTATTCCACTACACGAAGAAGCTTCATTCCAGATTCTTGGGGCTAGAAACCCTTAGTTCATGAAGCATCTGATTTCACTATAGTTTAGTAGGAAATAATGATCATGTGCCACTACACAGAGTGTAATAGACATGGAATAACTTTTTAAGTGACCTGAGCATCTATATGAACCGAAAATCTTGGGTGTCTCATTACAAAACCATTTAGAGTACCTTAACATTCCATACTGGTAGCAAATCAAAGGGCCTCTTCCCAGAACTGTAGGATGTCTAGAAAAAATTTTCTATCTAAAAACATCATGATTCCTCTTACTTTTATGGAAACTCATAGAACGACTACATGGAGAAAAAGGAACTCCCATCAACTTTGACTTTTTTATCCAAGTCCATTTAAACCATCAACGCTCTATCCAACACATCAATATAAGAAGGAATATTCATTAATGAAAACTGATAATATATATTAGATCAAAGTCCCATATCTAGTAATATAAAATGGATGGTTCGGGGAAATTCAGGCCAAGACCACATGGGTTTAATCCTCTATGGGGTTTTCCACAAAATCCTGCATATAATGTAAACAAAAAATTTCAATCCCACCCCGATCCGCATAAGCCCACATGTATCCCATGGGATTTCTCACATTTTAAAAAATATACACTATTTATAATCTTTTAAATATTGTATTTTTTTATCATTATTAATGTAAGTTGTGGGGATAAGTATAGATCGAAAATAACTAGTGTTTTAAGAGATGTGATGGAATATATTTCCATGGGTTAATGGTGGTAGGTGGTGATGATGATGTAGTGGAGAACTATTGATATGGAAAGTAGGTGAGTGTTCAGTGAGGGGCGATGAATGATGATGTAGGTTTTGTGGTGATGTGAATGGATAGACCTATGAATGAACATCAACTCTCCAGTTAATGACTGGTTTCATAGGGGGATATTATGGTTCCTATGAGGTCCTTTCATATTTTATTAATAAAAAAACAAAGATAAATAATAAAAAAATTAAATCAACCAAAAAAATATTATGATTATGATAACTCTTTTAGAATTGAAACCACTTATAGGGGAGATGTGTTCCATTTTTTGATAGGTGGGACGACACGCTAAGTGAATATCGTTAATAATCACTATATAAATACTATAATATCATATTAAAAAAATAGACTTATTTAAAATTCAATTGTGAATGAATTGTAAATTATTATGACCATTATAGTGAGAAATCATATGTCATGGCTTAATCCTGATTTTTATTAAATAAATTAAAATTTTAAGGAATACTATATTGTAAATAATAATATTTTTTTAAAAACTGACCTATGGGTAAGATCGCACCCGCATAGGCTCAACCCAACTTGTCCTGCACCCATGTGGGCTCAACCCACATTGTCTTGTGCTCTTAACTGAAATTTTTTTTAGGCCCACCCTACCCCAAATCCACACCATACTCGTGAATCCTATGAGACATGGGACCATTTTTCCTCACTACCCATCTCAAATTGTTGGGTCTTCATCTTCTCATTTCATATAATCTCAGGTGAAAACTACACAAGCATATAAAAATGGGTTGCATATTCTGTCATGGTCTTGTTTGGTTGCTTGAGTTTTAAAAAATACAAAGCCTTGGACAATACCAACGACTCTGGATATAACTAGTTGTTGAAAAGAACTTTAAAAGTATTTCCATTCTAATCCCTCGTGATTCTTCACCATTACCATCATGTACCACTATCTCCTTCTATGTAACTCTAGCTTGAAGGTGGCGCATTTCATCTTGATTTCATCCGGAATCTCCAAGAACCCAAACAGAAGCTCGATATTTCTCAACCAATACTCATCTATTTGAGGATCATTATAGTCTTGGAATGCAGATAGCTTATAGTGAAGTAATTCCCAACCACAAATCCTGAAGTCATTGACACGTACCTTTCATGGGGTGTGATAAAAACAAATATACCTAAGTTAAAATGTAGTAAAGTGGGTAACCTAGGTTGTCTCCAAATAAGACTGCACAACAATTAAACTTTTCACTTAAATTAAAGAAAAAAAAAGAGGTTGTTTTTGAAATTGTTTGAGTTGAAAAATAAAGTAATTGAAAATAAAGATTGAACACTAATGTATAAACAGAGTGATGGGGTTAGGTTAGGATCACCTTTTTCAATGTCATCATAGTCATAAAGATCATTTTACCCTTCTTCCTATTGAATGAAAAATGAAAAACTCCTCGATCGAGTTATCAATCACCTTTGGTTGAAGAAAGAAATGGAACTCACTTCTATGTGCATGGATGTTCATAAGAAATTCCTAAAACACTAAGGCAAGTCCCGATTTGGAATTTTTGATCCTTATAACTCTAGAAAAAGGTCACTAATTCCACACACATGCCAACGATCGTTGGAAACTCACCACCTAACACAATCTGCTTGATCGAGACAAATTTCACTAGGTAGAGGAAGATTAAAATATTCAACCAAAGCTATAAATGATGAATAAACCAAACTCAAAACACAATAACATTAATAGAATTGGGAAACACTAAGAATATAAGACATTCAAAAGAAAAATACGGTTTTAAATTTAAGCACAAAACTCTGACATTACAAAAGTGAAGCTCCCCCTTCCTCGATCACTCAAAGGTTTTACCCCTCAATGTGAAGGGTAATAGAGTTGAAAGGGGAAGGAAAGAGCATGATAAAACAAAAAAAATAGAAAATAGAAAATAAAAATAACTTCAAGAACTCAAGACTCCAGCACATCCCCTCTTTCACCTTCTTCAACCCATTTGAATGGAAGTGAACACTCTTATTTATAGGCTTGTGGAGTAGAAAATTTCCCTCCAAAATTATTTCAAATAATGTTTGAGTCCGTTTAGTATAATAAATGGTCAAATATAGGGATTTTTTATTCATAAATATTGTTCTTATATGTGTTTTTCATTCTCACTAAAAATATCAGAGAATTTGGACAAGTTTCTCGAAAGTTATCCTTGAATTACTAATGACAACATTTTCTGCCCGAGGTGACTTATCAACTTTATATTTTTGCTTTCATTCAATGGGTGCCTTAATGACCAAATTTCTTCATGAAATTTAATTTGAAAGATTTTAGTGGAATCATATTTCTCTTTTATCTGGAATCACATCATATGGACACATTTAGTCTGAGATATGTCTCATTAATTAAGGTGGGGTCCATTTTGTCAGCTAGAAAACTTTTTCCACTTCTTGAATTGTTTTGGTCCATTATGCGTTGAATGGTACCTTGGTCCAAAATAAAAAGTTTAATCCCAAGAGAATATAAAGCCTAAAAAAATTAATCACACAATTTTGATAAAAAATGTTAAAGATATGCCCGAAATTCATAAGCTCCACAAAACTGTTAAATTTCCCGAATTAACCAATTTCCACAATTAAGCCCATAATTAACCAAAACATTAAAATGATACAAATAAGATTAAATTGATTAATTAAAAGTGGTTAAATAAATGAAAAAAATAATATTATCTCTATCATTCATCCTTATGAGGTTCCATAGTAGGAGCATGAATGGGAATGGGTGCGGGTTCTTATCCTAGAGCTTGGACAAGACACACAACAACTTCAACCAGGTGCTGGTCTATGAGAATATTTTCTCATTAAGGTTCATCATCATATTTCTCCTATATCTGATTCACACATATTCTCATAGTCAGGATGTTGTACAACATTAGTAGACAACATTGAAGACATCAGATTAACACTTAAACAGAGCAATAAGGGAAATTAATCCCAATAGATAAGAAAATAAGATTTTGATTTCAACCTATCCAAACAGAAATTAGGGAAAAGACTATAAGTAATTCTCAAGATGTCTTCCCCAAAAAACCCCTGGTAAATTATGTTTCCTTATAGTGAGAGATGGCTAGAAACTCAATCAAAACTACCTCCAAAGTTCAGACAAGAATACTCAACTACAAACTAACATCAATGAAATATGATTAACCTACACCTTTGGTACCACTTTATCATAAACTAAACCAGATACCCTATTACCCAAATAAAAAATATGGTCCTAAAATTCCCTAGAGGTAGTTTCTAATTCCCATGGGTTGGTGACGAGCACTAAGTATCATACTTGATAAAATTGTGAAACATTTTTCCACATAAATAATGGAAGAAATAGTTACATTTCAGTATGATCAAATGAAAACTCCAAAAGAGAACTATACCAGAAGTCAAACTGTTAAATGAAACAAAATTACAAAAAAATATTTCTAAAAATAGGATAAAAATCCCTAGTCCCAATGGACACAACATCTCAAATACCAAAGATCAACAAAAAAGACAATCTTCAAGTGGTTATTTCCCATTGCTCGAGCCATGAAGCAGGAAATATACAAATTCCCAAAGGCACAGGTATGGTGTGAGCTAAAATCCTTATAGGGTCTCACCAAGGATTATGTAATAAGATGCCAATAATGATTAACCAAATAAATATTTCAATTTTAAATAAATTAGAATGGAAGTACCGAATCATATTTAAAACAAATCATGCTTTACATTTCAATTAGTGGAAAAATTTCTAACCAATGACTTAATAAACATTTTATATAAAATAATTTATATAAATTCACAAGGCACATGAAAAACAGTTTACAAACAAATAAATATATATCAAAACATTAACAATGAGGAATATGGTCATCTTCTAAGAGGTGAGATAGTTCCAGGTTATGGGATCCTCACACACATGAATAGGAGATCACAAAAATATGTGTACACACGTCCCTCTGACACTGGTTAAAGAGGACCCATCACCATCCCATCAAGGATGTGAACTACTACAAATGTTCTTATAGAGTTGTAAACCATCAAAATAGTGTCATCTCAACTAACTCACTAAATACCTAGTCTTTAATGTGGTCTATCGATAATTATTCATTGGAAATTTATTTCAAAACTATTCAAAAAAAATTAACCCATTTCTTTCCATTTCAATATTAAAATTTCCATTTAAAAACCAAAATAGGTTTTTAATCAAATCATGCATTTTTTCTTGTTTAAACAATTGGTTCTTATCAAAATAATTAATGATATTTTTATAAAATAAAAATTTGAAATCAATTTCAAAAAACAATTTCACAATTTAAATTCCACAATTTAATTTTCATAACTTTCTTTCAAATTCCTCAAACATGCCCCAATTCATTACAATAGGGGTTTCCCCCCAATTTAATGCTAAAAAATTGAAATCCCCAATTCACTGGAATTGGGTTTTAAAAAAACTAATTAAAAGTAATTTAATTTAAAATAACAAATCAAATTTAAATCCATCAATTTAGGGTTAAATCAATTGGCCAATTAAAAACAGAACCATATACCATAGATCACAAGATCATGTAACACAACTTCCACAATGAGATACCTAATGAAGAATGTTGACAACAAAGATCAAGAAATAAACCTAGGAAAGGATCAAACAATGATCACCTAGCTTCAATTCACCTTGGAGAGGGGTTTGAGGAGCAAAAATGGGTCCTTGAGAGCTCCAATGATCTAGGTGGATGTCCAATCCCGAGTTAGGACCTAGTGAGTAAAGAAATAGAGGTTAATTTTTTTAAAGAATTTTCAACATAATTTAATCTCATACACATGATTTCCTAGGTAGGTTCACAAGGTTTTTCAAACCATAAAACATAGCCATGCATCCCTACTGGTGTGGTTTTATGGTTTCTATTTAGTGGGAACACAGTTTGTCAAACCCTGTTCTAATTGTGCAAACCCTCACTACTTGAGTTTTCACGGTTTGTGAAAATTGTGTTCCAACCGTGCATAGCCTAGGAGCCCTTTAAAATTTCCAAAATTTTACTTTTAGAACACCTAAATGATACCCAACCAAATAATCATCAAAAAAAGGTATTTGGAGTACCTAAATATAGTAACAGGATGTTATAACCCTCTATAAGGTATCCTCAATAGAAACAAAACCTCATGGAAAATCCTATTCAAGAAAACAACAGTTGGAATTCCTAGTAAACAACCCATCCATGGGTACCAACTAACCCATAATGGAATCCTCAAGAGTCCATCTGACTCATCTCATAGCTCAATAACACCTGACCATTACTACTATCCCACATCATCAACCCATACCAAGGGCTCCTATATCTCTAGTCCTCAAACCAAAGAGCTAAACCTCAATAGATCCAACCATGAGAAACTGGTCCCTATAGGTAGGGAAAAACCAAAATATTCTCATAGATAGTAATCAATCCCACCTTTTGAGATATATATAAAAGAAACTTGAACAAAACTGTCCATCATCCACAATATAGGCCCTTAAATTAGATTATAAAATTCACCCAAACCTCGTTTATCACATCCAACCCCTAGGAGGATTCTGAAAACAAATCCCAAAGAAATCATGTTTCTAAACTCTCTTATTCCAAAACTTATATAGACATCCTATAAATTTAAAAAGTATTATACCTTTTCAATATACGTTGATAAATTATTAGAAGGGATTAATCACATGTCCAATTCTGACACTAGGGTGAAAAATAAAACAAATAGGCCAAGGTAGGAAAGTACATGGTATGTACATGGGGTGTACGATGTGTAACCACAAAGATACCCTTGGACATTTCCTTAGTCCACTCAGCATGTACATTCTCAAAGTACATAGTGTATAATCTATGCACACGGTGTGTACCCCAACAAGAGAACCTTCCTACGTACCCCAACCCCACTCAGTGTGTAAAGAGACTGAGTACACAGCATGTACTGCCCCATATACGACATGTATCCCAACATGGGGTGCCTTCCCATGTACCTGGATATGTACTACACCTGGGTGTGTGCGCCTATATGGTATGCAACCCACATGGGAACTAGATATATACTCCATAGAACCAAGTACCCCCGCATGGGGTGTCTGGACAACTACTCGGCCACACCCTAGAAATCCACTACATGGCATGTACCCCCTAGTACATGGAGCAGAGTCCCAAAAATCAGTATCTTCCCCGAACAGGAAGAACACATAGCATGTTTTCTCTAAACCACATTCCATGTACATGGGATTCTCTGAATGAGAAGCCCTAAAAATATTCCAAACCCCCAATTTCTCATCGAAAGATATAGATCGACACCCAAGGGGTACCCAACAACCCATTTAAGGATGTAAAAACCAAAAAACCAATAAAAAATAAAATTGGCCCACCTCATGCAAAAATTGCCAAGGGTTCAATCTCAAAACCATGCCACGCACCCACCAACCCTCAATTTACCTCCAGAAAAGAACCTGGGTGGTGTCCCCTCCTTCCCTCTCCCTCTTCCCTCCCTCTCCCTCTCTCAGTAGAGAACCCTAATGGGGGCTACCCATTGGGGAATAATAATTAATTCAAGGGGAAAATAGTGTAATTAAAAAAGGAAAAGAAGAAAAAAAGTGAAAAATAAAAGAGAAGGAAAAATAAAAAGAAAAGAAAAGGGGGCTCAGGTGAGACCCTATTTTTGATGCAAGGTTATGGATCACATAGAAAACCTCGCCCATTTTGGACTCAACCATAGAGATGAAGTTTCAAAATGATTCTACATTTGAAATATATGATCAAATGAACATGCATGAATAAATTAATATTAAATAACTTAAATATTATATATTCCATGAAAATTATAATGTTTCACATTTCTACCAAAATCCCCTCCAAGGGTAAAAATCCAATTATGGGACCAATAGAGTGGCCAGAAAGTTTATCCAAGATCATATTATTAGATAATATATCATTTTCAACTAAAATTCTTCTGTAAAAAAAATCAAATTTCCCCTAATTTCACAACCCATGACGATGAGGGTCATTAAAAAATCCACACAAAAAATGATTCTTTCCTCTGAGAAGCCTTGATGAATATCCAACAACCATATTCTACCCTAAGAATTGGTGTAGTTGATGCTATATTGACTATCCAATGACCAATATTATAGTATCCTCAACTCTCTCCAAACATGAGAGATATTCTACCATGACTGAAATGATTCTCCCCACCGTAGGAGTATCCTTATCATTACCACACTACCCAAATGTAAAACAAAATGGACCATGCTATGTACATAAGTAAATTTAATGGATAGATGAGGTCAAACTGCTCACACTTGAGTGATAGCATGAAACCCATAACCTTTGCACTCAATAGACCACTTAAAATGAGTCTCACAACCTCTGACAACCAGTGGTTCACTCCCCACCACAAGTATTTCCTTAAAACACTCTTGAATGAGCATTATAGATCATACTCACATGGTCCAATTCCTAACAAAAATAGGCAAATGATCTTAAAAACATTGACCATTCTCTTCACACGGGCTAGTTCTATCAAACCAAATCACCCTTGGTCCTCATTTTAAAAAATAATTCATCACCCTCATGCCATGATCAACCACACAAACACCCTTCACTAGGGAATTGATCTAAATCCATAAGAATCCAACCACAGTCTCACCACACTACCCAAGGTGAAACAAAAATGAACAAGGCTAGGAAACCAACTAAACCCACCCTCTCGATCCATCCATGAGATAGGGAGCACTCTTATTGCTCCACTTCTTACACACCAATAATCCTCATGCCCAACCACATCTTAGTGAGAGAAGAACTCAATGTCCCCACCAAGGAAGAACAACCACACCCACCCAATCCATCAATGGTTTCATGCACATGAGACCCAAAATAATACCTAGTAGATAACACGTGGCGAGAATAGATCCTTCCAAAGAAACATTAACCTAGGACTTCTGGGGAACCACTACCACATGGAAACTAAAGCCTGGTATAAATATCCCTTAGGAATCCTTTCCCTCATCAATCTACCAACATGGAAATAAGATCGCATTACCAACCCATTAGGGTTTCCATGCATCCCTTCATAAAGGTACTACATATCCGCCATCGATGAACCTCTTTCCACATAATCTATACGACCTACCATTATAATAAACCATAAAATTGTGGTTTAGTTGCATAAAATTACACCAAGAACTTATATGAGAAAACACTATATGAGTAGTTGTTGACAATTTAAATAATTGAACCTCCATCATCAGTGAAAGCACCATAGAAATGAATATATCATGTGAATCCTACATGCCTAGAATGATTCATGAACATTGGAATATTTCCCATCTCCCAAGATCCAAATACTAGAAAAACACATAAATCCACAAACCTAAGTGTATCACACTAGGTGAAATCACATAACCATAAAAAAAGAAACCAAAAAATAGTAATGTCGTTCCCGAAAAACTTGGACTTCTTATCATCAAAGGTATTCATGACACACCAATATAATATCCATCACAAGTTCTAACACATTCCTAGACCACTTATCTACTAACTCCTCAAAATATGAAACCAAAAACTCTTTACCATTTTGTAATGAACCAGCCTAGGTCGACCAGACAGATCACCTGATCTATCCCACCACAAGGCCTCAATCATGTATCTCTAGATTCTAGAGGCTACTGAATAGTGGAAAGGGTATGAAAGGTGAATTGGGGTGACTATAACCTCTCGTTAGAGTGCAATAACAGTAGAAAATATCAAAACTCATAAATAGGGATCAACATCAGAGTATGCATAATAAATAAACTGAAACATATCATGATACAATAAATGAAATTCCATATACAATCATACATACTCACAATCATGAAAAAAATATAAAAATCAGTCACCCACTAGTATGACAACATATACAAAATAAATAGAAAATAAATACAATAGGCTCTACTTCTAGAACCAATTCGAACCACATACCTTATCTCCACGATGCTTGAGCTTCATTATCTTGATCCCGAGACTCCATAAGAGAGGCTATGCTCGATCAAGAAACACTTGGCCTTATCTATATCCACCGCACAACCTATAATCCAAACTAAAAGTATACATCAAGTCTACACTCATACCAAGGTTCATGTATATGGGGTTAGAAATAAATATCAGTATGCCACTCCCAATGATGAACCTGTAATCTACTGTCATAACAAGTGCATGAACACATGATATGCCCATCCTAGACAAAACCAAAACACCCAGCATAAACCAAAAAACTACATAAAATCAAAGGGGATAAAATAAGGAAAAAATCTAAACATAGGTTATAGTATGACACCCAAGGTAAATATAACCCTCATCTAGACCCCTCTAGAAGAATTATGAAAAGTGGCTCACACATCCACAACATCAAGAGTGCCCATCGAATAAAAAAGGAGCACAAAGGTCCATCATAAGGACATAAATGAATGTCAAGACCTAGGATCCCATCTTAGGTGTATAAACACTGAAGTTCATCTATCTAACTATAGGAATCCAATAGCATGATATGAACTATGGATATGAATATCTAGGCTGACACAACTAGAGAACCAATCAGTAATGAAGGTCGTACATAATGAATCAGCCACAAGATATGGACCCAATAAGAAGGGATCCATAAAAAACATGGATTTCACAACATCCGTGGACCCAAGAGCAAAACAGTTTCCACAACACACAAAATCCACTTTATGAGTGCAGCAACACCTCATGAATTCGAATCCACACTAGTCATGGATAACACTCAACTAGATGGGGGTTACACTCATCCATATCATCCATTATATTCTTAATACCATACAACCACAATTGACCAAATTAGGAGAGAATCAGATCAAAACTCATAGCCAATGATTGAACTGAGATATCCCAACAGTCTCCTCCTCAAACCATAGTCCTGAGTAGAAACTTCCTCAAACAACATGGCCATTGACCAATTGAATATAGGATGATCCAACCTTGACCCCACCATTGAAATAGTTGAACTAGAAGTATCAATCTACTATTAGACAAAAATAATTGTGCCTCACTCATTACTTGGTTCTCAACATCTAAAAAATAGCCACCATAGACTCTCCATGATCCACCTCAGGACTAAACCAGAACTTGGGGCTCCCATGGACCCCACAGCCACAACATAATTTGAAATAAAACTAGAGACTCCCCTAATGAACTCAATATCTTGGGCCATACCTAAAAAAAAATCCCCAAATGAAAAAAATTCCATAGAAAGAGTAGGACACCATTTTAGGGGTTCCTCTTTCTCATCCAAATTCATAGGACACGCCCAGTGAAGAAACATCCCAAATGGCCCTCAGTGGCCTAAAACTAAACCATAATCAACAGAAAACCAAAAAAGGGGAATACAAAAGCATAAAACTACAAACATGGGAATTAACTATGATCCTCATGACCACCTCAAAAATAAGGACCCTCCATAAGATCTCATTAGCACAAACAAAACCCCAGGAAAAAACACGTGCAAGAAAACCTCAATTGGCCTTCCTAGAAAAAAACCATCCATGAGTACCAACTATCACACAAGGGAATCCTCAAGAGTCCATTAGAATCATCTTAACATCTCAATAAAACTTATTCATAAACACTATCCCATGACATCAAGCCATCCCAAAGGCTCTAATATCTTTGTTCCTCAAACCTAGGAGCTAAAATCAACAGATCTAACCTTGGATAACTAGTCCCAACATGTTGGTACAATCCAAAATCACCTCAAAGATACTAATCAATCCCAAATTATAAGCTTTTTCTAAAATAACCTCAAAAAATACTATCTAGAATCCATAAGACATACCAAATAATGAACTGATAACCCTCACCTAGGCCTCACATATCACACCAATCCCCCAGGAGGATTCTGAAACCAAACCCCAAAGAAATCCTCTTGATAAACTCAGTCAGTACAAAAAACTATTTAGATAGCCTATAAATTTTTAAAGGATTCCAAAATTATGATATATATAAATAATCTCTCAGAATGGACTACTCACAAGTATAATTCCAAAACCATGGTGAAAAATAGGAAAAAAGGGCCAAGGCAAGAAAGCGCATGACATGTACTTGGGGTTCATGGAATCTAACCCCAAATATCCTCCAAGTATGTGTTAATTGGGACACTCAATGTGTAATTTCCCAATGTACATTGAATTTAAGCCACATGTACTACATGTACCCCTACATGGGTACCAAATTGTGTACCTCAGCCCCACTCAACATTTAAAGAACCCATGTACACAATGTGTACCGCCCCATACACAGCGTGTAATACCACATGGGGTACTTTCCCATATACCTAGAAATGTACTACCCTTGGGCCTATATTCTTACATAATGTGCACCCTACATGGGGACTGGCCATGTAATCCACACGACCAAGTACCCCCACAAGGGATGTCTGGTTGAGTACTTGGCCACACCCTAGAATACCAATAAACTACATGTACCCCAAGTAAATGGTGTATAGTCCCAAAAAAATACATCTTCCTTGAATATGAATAACACATGACATGTTTTATCTAAACCACACACTCTGTACATGGGTTTCCCTGAATGGTAAGCCCTCAAAATGGCCTGAAACCCTCGATTTCTCCCCAAAAGGTACAGATGAACCCCCAAGGGGTCCCTAGAAAATCATTTAAGGATTTAAAAACAAAAAAACTAATATATGAGGTTTTATGGTAAAAAATTTAATTTTTTCCTACATCTAGGAAGAAAACACTAAAGCTTCGATCCTAGAACCATGCCACACACCTACCAAGGCTTGATCTACCTCTAAATGATCTCCTAGGCATCATATATTCCTTCCCTCTTCTTTTTATTCCCCTATTCCTATATTAGTTAAAACTACAAATGGGGTAATCCTATGGGGTATACACATGAATCCAAGGTGAAAAGATAGAAAATAAAAAGGGAAAAAGAAAACGGAGAAAAAGAAAAAGAAAAGGGGGCCCGACATGGCCCCGATGTCCTATACAATGTTATGCATTGCCTAAGAAACCCCCATTCTAAACTAAACCAAAAAGAACAAATCTCAACATGACACTCTATTTGTATGATATGAACAAAAAAACATACGTGAATAAATTTATATTTAAATACTTATATATCAAATATTCTATGAAAATTCAAATGACTTAGATTTCCACCAAACTCCCATCCAAGGGTAAACACCTTATTCTAGGACCAATAGAGTGCTCAAAAAAATTATATAAGATAATTTTATAATATAATTTACCATTTACCCATTAAAACATTTCTGATAACAAAAATTCAAATTTTCCATGATTTTCACAACCTGTGATGATGTGTGTCATCATAATATATATATATATATATATTTATATATTTATATAAATAAAAATAAATATATATATATATAATCCCATGAATTCCATTTAATATTAACATTTATTGTTTGACAATATTTCCATTGATCAAGTATAAATTAATCATTGTTTATATAATTATGTGTTCTTTGTTTAATTAATTTACCAAATCTATTTCTCTCCATATAGATTTCTTAGATTCTATATGAATGTGAGATTATTGTATACCTTCTAGACCACTATATTGTGAGGATGAGTCATTTTATTATTTTATTTCCACTGATCCATTTCATATTACTGAGTAAAACTAACCCGCTAGTGTCACGAGGTAGTACAAATATATATAGACTATATTGGTGCCACTGAGGTAGGTTGAATAGGTGCATGATATACTGCTTATAGGAAAGAAGGATCAAGATTTTCATATTAAGCAAAAGCTATATATTTCTATATGGGATTCACATGAGAAGTGTTATGTCCCTTGATATCATGGAGGAAATATTCATCATGGCCCCTATACTAATTACATGCTCTAGTATATATGAGTGATGAGGTGATTTATCACTTGTCTTGGAGGGTCATACTATACTATGGTAATTTAGATTTATCACACTTATCAATTTTTTTTATTAATTTTTTTATTTTTTATTTAATTTTATCATATTTGAACAATGGTTTTTAGGGTGATGAGGTTGATCTGGTTTGTGATTTGATCACACCTAAGACATGAGAAACATTATATTTTGTTGACTAATATTCAATTTTCCCGTTGATGACAGGTGCACTACATAGTGCTGAGAGCATATCTTTATTGTCTGAGTTTGATTCTTTCCCTCAACCCATGCTGCCACAAGACACACCTGATCCATCAGACACCAATGTCTATTGACCTTCATGGAGGCGGATTCCACATCATTCCACTACTCTAACAGTCACAAACACCATTACAAATCCGAAAACTGCACTTTTCTCATCATATAAAGTTCCACCTAAGACATTCCCCATACAACCTTCTTTAGTGTAGGGAATTAGCCACAAAACATATTGGGGAACTAGTTGGGGAACTAAGTATGGTATTTCAACCATAAAAGTTTTCTTTGAGTTTGATATTATGACCCCCATACCATATTTATCTCATGTAGTTCCACATTCATCAGATTAGTGCATCAATTAGGGTTTCCACAAAATTATTTTCCCATCCTTGATCCACCTAGAATTCAGTTTCCTTTACAACGCTCAAGTGGATGGGAGGCTAGTTCCAATTATACCATTAGAACCATTTACAAGGACATTTCATCTAGACCTGTGGCTAAGAACACTCTGGAACCTAACAAACAGAATAGTTGATATGGATGTATTATCAAATAGTCGAGGTGCGGGACTAGAGGACACTTATGTACGCATTGATATTGATGATGTATTAGATTTACATTTCAGGGAAATTAAAATTTTAATTAAGTAAAATATTATATATGATTCAATATTAATTTATGTCACTTTGTGTATTAATGCATATTAGCATTATTTATCTCACTATTACTGACATAAAAAAAATAACATATATTATAATATTAAAAACTATGGTTGGAGTGAAATAATAAAAAATTAACATATATTATACAAAAAAATATTATAATATATTATAAAATATTATAATATATACATATATTTACATGTATTATAATATATAATTATATTATAATATAATATAGTATAATAATATTAACAAATATTAACAAATATTATAATTTAAAAATACATTAATATGAATTAACGTATATTAATATAATATTAAAATAATATATATTAACATATGTTATAATAAAATAATATATATATATATATATATTAGTTAGAGGGGATTACAAATCAAAAACGACACACACACCCATGCACCCCAATGGGTCAAGCCTCATCCCTCCCCATAAGGAATGAAAACCACCCACTGAACCTATTTCATTAAATATTTTTTACATGATTACCTAGGATCTTGATGGTATAAAGGCCTAGATGGATGTATCCAAAAGACCCATGAATGAGTAGCCTACATTATTTCATGTTACTTATCATATACCACACCCCTCCAATAGTCATCTCACTGTGTTACTAATCTAAAAGTTGTATCTCCCCCTATTAAGAATCATTATATCATGATTCCCTATGAAACACCTTGGAAATACACCCTCTATTACACATTAAAATCCATGTGGAAAAAGTTTGGATGATAGATTTAAGTACACCCATCTCTCTTTCCACCCACCCACTCGGTGATTCTTGCATAGTGCCCCTCCACATTGATAGATCAAGAAATAGTTTCTTCAATATAGTATATAAGGAATTTATTTTTATTATCGGCATATGATAAAATTTTCTAGTTGGTGGAGAAGTGATAGGTAGTAGAACATATTAAAGTGGTGATGGAATATATAGAGAAAGTGCGTAGGTGGTGTGATTAGAGGTGGAGATGGCCTTATCAGAGTTCTCACATCTGGGTGTGGGTGCATGGTGGGTGGAGGAGGTGGAGAATAGAGTCTCAGTCATAGGTGGAATTTGAATTGGTGGATAGGGAGGTATAGGGGAGATTGGTTAACCCTTTTCATTTATTTCCCCAACCCAGGGGATAGCTGGGTTTTCCCTTGGGATAGGCTGATTTTAGGTATCAGTGATAAGATACCCTAAAACTCAAAACCATTTTATTTTAATTTATATTAAATTTAATTCTTTTTCTTTGTTATCCAGTAGGTGGAACATAGGTGTTGGCACCCGAAATATATTAATAGAGGCGGGAAGCTTGAAGTGAATGTGGTTGAAAGGAGAGTGGCACATGGGGGCTTATAAATACCTTTTTGTCACATATAAGAGAGGACTTGGTACCCTATTCACATAGTAAATTCTGTCCCACATACATTACACATCAGATCCCATATGTAACACACGAGGATTTATAATCCCACATGTATCGCTCCCCACATGACCACCTCCTCCTCGAGTCACCGACCTCTTCCACAAGTACCACCAGTTATATATTATTATTATTTAAATATTTGATACAAAAATTTAAAATAGGTTTGGGTAATAAATTGGTACCATTTTATTATTTTAGTTAGAGTTAGGCCAAAAATTAATTTGGAATAAATAGGTTTTGGTAGCCTATAAAAAAAATTGATTAGAGTTCGTGTAGTCTAAAAAATGAGTTCTCAACCCATTTCCATCTTGAATAAGAATACTCAACCACCCAATCATATAATAAATATATTCTGACACATTGATCAATATTAAATATAGCTAAAATGAAATGGAAGATGACAAATGACAATGAAAGTTGAGAAAATGATACCAGATGCTCAAAATATGAAATTATATCTAGTTATAAATTTTAATTTCAAAATTTTAATATATATTTTTTACACACCATATATTTTATTATATAAATATAAAACATATTTTTTAGTTGAAAATTGAGGTGCATATTTTCAGTGTATACATATATAAAAACATGTATATGTATATATATATACACTAAATAATAATCTATAGAATTACACAATAAATTAATATTTCAAATTTATATTATAAATATGTAATGAAAATTTTCATTAAAATATTTTCATATACATTTTCAATAGAAATTTACAATGTATATTTATTATAGAACATACATAATAGAAATTTGTATTGAAACACACACACACACACACTAATATAAATATACACTATAACACTACATTGTATATTTTTTGTGGCAAATTACATTATAAATTTTTAATATATACATACATACATACAAAAATATTAATACAAATAAAAAATTTAAATTTATAGTGAAATCACTAGAATTAATTCAAATGACCCCAACCAACCCCTAGTGCTTAACCCCACCTATTTAATTCAGAATTAATTCATTGGGGGTGGAATTCAATCCCCCACCCAACAAATTCACAATAGGAACCTTTACCACTACACCAAAATATTTTAATTGAAATATATTGACATATATATATATATATATGTATATATATTTTTTAATATATAATTATTTAAATATATATATATATACATATATTAGAATATATAAATAAGTATATAAATATATGTTTATTGATATAGTTATGATGTATATATATATATTTACACACACACATATATATATATATAAGCATTATATACATAATTGTGTATGTATATATTTATAAAATTTTATAACATAAATAAATTATAATTGTTTTTGTTTTAAATTAAATGGATAATAAATTATTATTTTAATATGATTTATATATTTATATGTTTAAATATTTATTTACATAATCAATTTTTTATATGTAAATATATGTAAATATAATTATATGTTTATTTGTAAATAACACTACTATATGAAAAAAATAAAATTTCAACACCATATAGAGAGTGTCCCAACTACTTTCCTAGGCCGATTCTCTTATCCTCTCAGAGACGGTGGTGGAAACAATGTTGGTCCCTCCTCCCTAGGTGGGAGAGGGATATCTGATGTCCAATAGAAGAAAAGGGCCTTCATTCCATCCCTTCTCAAACCCTGGTTTCCTTACACCTTTTATGGAAGCATCATTATGCCCTAATGTTCCAAATCTCATAGATGGACTCCCTAATCTCTATATTTCAACTTCATAGTTCACAGAAACCTCTACACCTTTGAATCTCGCATTGGTTGCTCAGTTTAAGCAAAGGAGACTTTCAGTTGTTTCTTTAGATAGTTTCATCTTTGGTTTATGGGATCTTCAATAGAGGGTGACAATGGGTTTTCTCAATAGTCATCATATCATGATTCGATTTTCATAAGAGGAGGAACTCATTAGAGCCTGTTTGAGTGCCCCCCGTCACTTCAATGGGTTTTAATTCTTCCTGTTTCACTATTCTTTTGAGTTCCATATGAAACGTGATCCCCCTTCCTCTGTGGTTTGGGTAAGTTTTCCTAATCTTCCATTATTGTTTCAAAATCCTTCTTTTATCACAATACTTGGGATTATCATCAGTAGATTTTTATGTTCAGATATTCATACTGAGTTAGTATGTCACCCTATCAATCCATGGGTTTGTATGGAATTGGATGTGTCTTGAACACCTTTTGAATATTTATGGATTAAAATTGGTGAGGATTATAGGTGAAAATAGCAAGTGATATATGAGAACTAGACAGATTTATGTTCTACTTGCAAGCTGTTGGGAGACTCTACGGATGTTTGTCAATAGGGGTCTTCAACGCTGGTGGGTTGGAGAAATGGCGGTGAATTGTTTTCTGTATGCAAGATACCAGGTCACTCAATGGAGTTTTGTCATCCGAGAGATCAGTTTATGACAATGATGGAGGATAGTAGAAGTGGTAAGGTTCCACAGGTATGTGAGGAGGCTAGCTTGGAACAGATGGAAATGGGTTTGGAGGGTAGAGGTCAGGGACCTCAGTCGTTGTGGCTGGTGGGAGAGGAACAACCCAACAGTGTTCCAGTGGACTGCAATGCAACTTTTGAGGATGTTTTTGGCACTGATCTGGTGAAGAAGGCTAAGATTCCTCTAATTAACCCAAAGGTTTCTAAGGTGTTTATCAGGATGAGGCATGACCTAACTAGTCTTTCCAATTATACTGTGCAGAAGGGTGATGGATTGGTCCAACATGAGGTTGCTCAAGTGGAAAATTATATGAATGAGAGTAAAGTGGTTATGGAGTAGATGGTGGATGGTGAGGAGGTTTTTTATGTTTCTTTTTTCACTAAGGTGTTAAGGTCGGGTAGTGGTTATTTTTTTAAGGGGAGGCAGAGGTCTACTATGGATGGGGACGATCTAATCTGAGTTGGGATAATAAAGAGTTCAAATTCTTTGATCCAGAACTCACTCCACTTGATTAACATGTTTTATGGACTTACAGAGTTTGGTTTGAGATCTGATCAAACTAACCTGATTTATATAGATAGGGTCTGCATGAAGGAATCCAATAGAAGTGAACCCTATCACTTGAAATATAGAGCTTCAAGCTCATAGAGTAATAGGAGTTTTAGGAGGGGTAATGGGAGGAAGGATTACTCCTCTTTACCACCTCCTTTTGAGACTCAATATACAAAAAAGATAAATGATAAGAAGATAGAAATTGATACTTTGATCCATCAGAGACCCAGGGATCTGAGTGATCAACCCTTAGATTTTATTTTATGTTCTGAAGAAGAAGTGGTCGAGCAGGTCTTGTTACTTAATTCAACTAAAGAGAAGGCAACTAAAATGATGGGTAGGTCTCTGATGGTGACTCTCAATGAGAAAAAATACTCATGGATTGACAAACATGACCTAATTCTGGTAGGGGGATTCAATAAAGGTAATATCAACATTGAGGAGTACATACAGTCCAGGGACCAGCTGGATTTTGAGTTTGAAAAAAGGATGATGGATGTACCATGAACCTAGGTTTCATCTATATCCTAGAAATTTTTTAGGGAAATGGATTCCAGTAATCTCAAGTTTCTCTTTAATGACTTTGTTTAATTTGGTGGTTTTAGTTGGTTGGTTTGAGAGGAATGCTAGTACGAGTTATGTCTGCTCTTGGATCAGCTCTTTGTTTGGTTTTTATGTAAAGTTTGGTGCTATTCAACCTACACTTTACTTGGATCTGCCTCAGATGGGGATCAGAGCATTAATTCTTCACCAATTCATGTCATTTAGATTTTTAGGATTTCGAGGGTATGGCTATGCCATCAGTTCCTGGCCCGTGCACTTCTATACAAGACAACTAGTCGAATGGTCATGCTTTGGTGAAGTCCTGTCTTCATGGTGCAGTTTCTAAGGAGGGAAAAATCCTAGAGTTTGTTATGGGTTATTCTCTGTTATGTATGTTATGTAGTTGTAATGATGGATCTCTTGGTTTCTCACTTTTCCATCAAATTAGTTTTGATAATAAAAAAAAGTTAATTTTTAATCAATCAACACCATGATATAAATATCAATGTAATCTAAGGGAATTAATTCATACTATACCCCAAAAGGATATTAATACCTATTTTAATTAAGTTAAAAGTATTTATAATTTTCCAAAATTAGGGTACTTTCACTTAAAACTCAGTTTTAGTGGCCTTTGTTGAACCCTATTGAGGATGGTGTTGTATTTTTTGTCAATACATTCTATGTGTGTTGATTTGTGAGCAGATGATCAAGGAAATAAATTCATGTGTTTGAGGATGAATAAAATATATCAATAATAGTTTTAGAATTTTTTTTGAATATTTTAGGAGTTTGAAAATGATTTTGGATGTTTTTATATGGTTCTACATTGTTTTGAGAAAATATATAATATCCCATATGATAATTAATTATTCCAGATTTTACAAAGGAAACTATCCTCTGGAAACCTGTGTATGATGCTTTGTATCCATGAGTTTTGTAGATCCCCATAAGATAATTTACTTACGTGTTGTATGTTGAAAATTAGCAAGGTAAATTTACCTAAAAACAATGTATTTATTAGTGTGCATGATATTTTATATATTTGAAAATTGAAATTATCCTATGGTGAGTCTGCACAGGAAAATTGACTTACAAAGCTGGAATATGAAAAATAGAAAAGGTATTTATCCATTTTTCTATGAATGTATAAATATTCCTAGTGTAACTTAGTGACAAAGGAAATTATTATATAAAGGATGACGTAAGATAATTTTTCTATGTGAGTCTCACATGAGTTGCGTGTGTAATAAAAATACATGTGTATGATAGTTCATTTTATGAAATTTTGATAACACAACACTGGTATTTTTGAAAAATGAAAAAATGAGATATAATCATACTTTAATATTCAAATAAAGTGATTTTAAAATTTAATGATTCAAGTGAAATGTTCTTCATGAAAGCAAAATAACTTTATCAAACATGGATCATGATTCATGAGAGATTAAAGAAGAACCATTTGAGGGATAAGAAATTTTTTTTGAGAGAGTTCCACACCACATAATGAGATGCCACATCATCATGATTATGTAAAAATATCAATATAATAGAAATATATTTATTTTATGGAAGATTTAAATAAATAGGAAGACTATGATAACTCAAATATTTCATGGAGGAAAATAATATGAGTCTTAAGTTAGAATTTCAAGAATATTTCGAATGAATCTTTGAGTTGAATATTATGAGTTTTGAACGAGATTTGTGGAACTAAAAATGAAGGTAGGTTTCCATAACTAAATATGTAAATAATATTCACATGATACTTAATTAATAAAAATATCTAGAATTTAAGTAAGACAGGTGTGGATAATTCTTAGAATAAGAACATATATACTAATGTATCAAAGAAGAATAAAAAACATTGAGAACAATCAGGGGATATTTTTTTGTGCAAGGAATTGGAAGAAGATCATCATCTATTTTTCTTATGAAGGATCATACACTCACCATTGATCATTATTTATAATGAGTTATTTGTTCTTTTAGTGATATATTATTACTGGTTGGTTCTAGAACTTTTATTAGTTCAAGGTAAAACCCTTGCTCGAGTTCCTTTTGATAATAAGAAGGGAACTATGTGTGTGGGATAAAAACAATGACACATCAGGGATATAATCACCATAAAAAGTGAATAACCTCATTAATAAACATGTTGTGTCCATTTATTTTGTATTTAGTGAGAATCTAGAGATTGAATTTATGAATAAGAATAAGGGTGGAAGGAGATTTAAATATTTGTACAAAATAATTCACCGCCTCAGTTTGTATCAACCCTCGATTAATCTAAATAAAATGGAGAGTATTCACCTAAGGAAGTAGATGTTGCTAAACAATATACCATGATAATAAATATTAATATGTGTTTGAAAGAAAATGGAAGGCTAAGATAAGACACCACTCAGTTAAAAATAGGTTCAAATAAGAAAAGTCAACTTCTTGATGAAAAGAATACATTGTCAAGGAAATTGAGATGATGAAACTCAATATATCAGAAAATGGAAAAATAATTAAAGACATGACTTCCATCATTGTCCTAGGGGATAAGGAAATTAATAAATTCATAAATAAGAATTATGAAATCGAGAAGCATAATAAAAAATTTAAATTAAATAGGAATAAATCCATTATAGAATAAAGAGAATGATCTAATATACCTATAACAAGTAGCTAATCTGAATAATATATATGATTTGAAAAATTGAAGTCTATATATTAGCTATTTCAAAGTGGAACTACTTCTACTAAAAACACCAATGATAGGATGTAGTTTGGGAAAATAAGGATTATTGTGGAGAAGGTTAAATTTTCTCAATTTTGGAAAGAAAAAAATTTAAAAATTAGGTCTACAACAACCAAAAATATTAAAAAAATATTGCTATAAAAATACTATGATATATATAATCATTTAAAGGATAAAAATGGAATAATATAGCAACCCATTTAGTGAAATATTTTTTATGTAAAGAGAAGATGTTAGTGTTACTACTGGTTTTGTGGTTGGTTTAGTCATAGGGTATAAAACCCCTAGAATAATATTTATTTACCTAGACTTAGAAGAGAGTGGTAATGAATGGGGATACAATAACAATAGATGAGAACATCAAATATGGCTCAAAATATTGGAAAAATTGGAAATGAGAAACAGATCTGAAAACCTAAAAGAAGTTTTTTGAAGAAGAGATCAAGAAGGGAAAACATTAGATATATGTGTTACATTTATCCTTGAAATACCAAATATATATATCAATGTTTTAGTAATGATAATAATCAAATTCAGTTTAGGAAACATGACAATGTGGTTGAAGTTTCTTTTAATATCTGTAAATTAGTGAACCGTGGATCATGGACAACGTATATTCATCTCACATGATAGATGATATGAAAAATATTAAGAGTGTTAAGAAATATAAATAAGTATATATGGAATTTGGTAATGTTTCATTTTTTAAGATCATGGGTGTTATAATAACTAACATTGAAGAAAATCAAATATGTCCATATAATGTTTTGTTTTTTAATGATCTAAATAAAAACTTGATAAGTGTGTAAAAACTATCTGATGATGGAAATGAGGTTATTTTCAGGGAAAATGGATGCATAGTTAAAATAATAAATTATAGGGTTTTTGTTACAATAGTTTTGAGAACTTTGGGAAATTTGTTTCAAGTTGGATAAGAACACACATTTTTTTACTCAATGCAACAGGTATAAAATTAGTTTTGGGATATAAGTATTGACCACCTTGGACAAAGTAATATGATAAATTCAATACATGAATAATCTATGAGGAATTTACCCAAATTTAAATATGACATAAATATTATTTCTAAAACATATAAATAAGGGAAAATAGTGAATAAATCTCACAAGGGAGGTAGAATCCAAACATCAAAACCTCTTGATCTGATTCACTCTAATGCGTGTGGTATTGCGACTAATAGGTAAACAATTAGAGAAATATATTTCATCACATTAATATATTATTTAATATGAATTAAATCCATCATGTTTATGATATAAAAATAATAGGCCTTTGATATATTCAAAATATTTAGAATACTGACAAAGTAGCAAACACGTTTGAAATTAAAGAGACTGAGGTTAGAAAATGGCAGTGAATATTCCCACATTAAGTTAACTAAATATATGAATAATCATGGAATCATAAATGAATTTTTTTCTCCATATACTCCTCATAAATATAGATTGGCTGAGAGAAAGAATAAGTGTCTAGTTGAAATGGCCAAAACCATGCTGACAGAGCATGATATATCAAAGTACTACTAGTTACAGACCATCATAATAGATGGAATAATTTAGAATAGATATATCATAAGATCAAATTCATAAATGAATCCATTTGATATTTGGTTCAAGAATAAGTAAAATTTTAAAAATTTTAGAGTGTTAAGTCTATGTTTGATCATGAGGAAGGATAAAAGTGGATGAAATGTTGATAAAAAGGATGGATTTTGGGATATTCACCAAATGGAATCTCCTACAATTTCTATAATAAGAGGTATGAAAGGTTTTCTAAAGTGATGAATTATTAGTTCTTTAAAATAATGATGGAATCAATAAAACCATCAATGTATATGGTGAGGATGATATTTTCGTTGATGAACATATTGAAAAAAATGTAGAAATTAATACACTCAGACTGAAGATGAATATTATGCTATTTCCAACTATAAAGATGAATATATGAATCCTAATGGATAAAATTCAAGGTTAATAAAAAATATTGATGTTAATAATATAACTGGTTATCAAAATAAATGTTTGAAAAATTTGAAGAACAATCAAAACAACTAGTCACATTAGTTTGAAGTGAAAAGTTAAGCCAAAATCTGTTGAAGATGACTTTGAATATAATAAGTGGGTACACGATATTAATGAAGATATTTACTATATTAAAAATAATTATAGTTGTGAATTTTTTCCTAGACCCACTGAAAAGAATATGATTATAGTAAAACAGGTCTTTAGAAACAATCTTGATGAAAATAGTGATGTTACTAAAAATAAATCTAGGATATTATGAAAGGGATATTCAAAAATTAAAGGGGTTTAATTTGATGAAATTTTTTCTCCAATATCCATACACGAGTTAGTTATATTTTTTGTAGCCACAACAACTCAAAAAAAAATTCAAAATATTTCAAATGGATGTTAAGTCATCTTTTCTGACTGGTGAAATTTATGAAGAAGTGTACATGAAAAAACATAAAGGTTTTTTATCGATTCATATGGAAGAAAGGGTTATAAAATAAATATATATATATATATATATGGTTTGAATCAAGCTCTATGATCTTAGTATGATAAAATTTATGAGTATCTAAAAGCATGAAATTTTAAAGAGGATAGGTGGACAAAAATATGTATGTGAATACATTCAACACCCCATCACTTCTTGTGATAGTGCATTTCATGAAATAATTTTTTCTAGAAATTAATAAATATTATATGAGAATTTATCAAGACACATGAAAGAAATAATTGAGTTGTCTATTATTAGATAAATGAAGTTTTTCATGGGATTATAAGTTACTCAAGAATCTAAATACATCTTTATTTCTCAGGAAAATTATACTAGATAAATCATGAATATTTTTAACATACAGAAATATAGAGGTATTTCCACACCAAGTCAAGTAGGAAAAAATCTGAGTAATGATTATTTGGGATAAAGTAAGCGAGAATTATTTCTGAAGCTTTATTGGAAGTCTTTTGTATTTGACGACCACCATACCTGACATTTTGTTTATCCCCACTCTTTTTCCCTAGTTTAAATCCAATCCAAAGGAATAAAATCTATTGGAATAAAAGTGGATATAGAGATAAATATAAAATACTTTCAATTATGGGATAATGTATGAGATAAAAGATGAAATAAATCATATATTTTTTCACTTATGCTGGCTATGTAAGCGTTTTTTATGAAAAGAAGTCCAAATATGGTAGAGTGTTTTTTATAAAGGATTCGTGATTTCTATAATTCAAAGAATAAAAAATCAATTACTATGAGATCAACAAAATATATGTATGTGATTGTATCACAGGTGGTAAAAAAACTGATGTGGATGATTTCACATAAACATGATTTGAGTTTTGAAGCTGAGTACCCTCTAGTTTTGGGTTGTGACAACTAGAGTGTCATCAACCTATCCAATTATCATGTTCATAATTCCAGGTAAAAATAAATTGATATCATTATTTATTATATGAAAATGTGATATAAGGTATATTGAAACTAGATTTTATTCTTTATAGGTGACACTTAGCTGATATTTAGACCAAACCTCTCACAAATGAATAGTTTGAGAAGCTAAAGATACAAATGTGAGTGCATCCCACTCCCTATCAATAAGGTATATAGTTTTTTTAATTACCTCCCTTATTATTTCTTGCTCATTTTATTAATTATATGTTACTTATAGGGTGAAAATTTGATATCCACTATTATGATTTTTTTAAAGTGTGTGTTGAGTTGTACAAGAAAAAATCTAGGAAATATTTTACAATTTGTTGTTGTATTCACATGAGATTATGATTGGGTTGAGTTGAGATTTTTTAGAGAACTAGAAAAGGAAATTATCCAATGGTGAGATGATAAGATAATAATTGTGTATTTATAATTGAGAAAGATATTTCAGAGAATTGGAATAAGGAAATAATCCTACAGTGAGGTTGTATAAGAAAACCGACCTATAAATATGTAATGTGAAAATGGAAAATGGATTTACCCTATAGAGAATTTTTCTATGAACATATAAATATTCTCAAATATAATAATTAAAAAAAATAAAATGTTACAAAAATTTTAGGGTAAGGTAATTTTTAATGTGATACCCATGTGATTTATGCACATAAGAAGATTGTTTGTGTCCATAACTGATATTTTTAAAGAATGAAACAAAATGAGATATATTCAAACATTAATATTATGAATAAATGGAGACTAAAATCATACGATGAAAGTGTAATTTTATTCATGTAAATTAAATATTTTGATCACACATAGATCATGATTCAAGTAGATATCAAGGAAGAACCATTTGAGGGAGAATAATATTACATTGAGAGAGTTACACACTGCAAAATTTGATCCCACATCACCATGCTTATGTAGAAATATCAAGATAATTAAAAGATATTTATTTTAAGGAATATTTAAATTAATAGGAAGACATTGATAATTCAAATATCACATGGAGGAAAATATTTTGAGTCTTTTATTTGAACATTTAGGAATATTTTTAATGAGGCTTTGACTTAAAGATTTTGAGTTTTAAATGAGATATGTGGCACATGAATATTGAAGGCAGGTTTCTATAAATGAATATAGAAATAATATTTATTTGATAATTAGTGAATACAAATATAAATAATTGAATTAATATAGGTGTTTATAGTTATATGAAGAAGAAGTAATACATTGTTATATAAAAGAAGAAGAAGAAGAAACATTGAGAATAGCCAGAGGATATTTTTGTGAAACGAAGAAGAAGAAGAAGATCATCATCTGGAGTTCATGTGGAGGATCATTCACTAACCAGAGATCATTATTAAAAAGTATTTTGTTTGTTCTATTGGTGTGATATTGTATCTTTTTGGTATTAGTAGTTGTATGAGTTTAAGTTTATACCCTTTATATAGTTATTTTTTATAATAATAAGGGGACTATGTGCGTGTTATAATAACCACAACACATCAGAGACATAGTCATCCATAAAGAACATGAACCTCATTAAAAAACATATTTTATCCATTTATTTTGGAATTGGTGAAAATATAGAGATATAACTATAGAATAAGCATGACATTACAATGGTATTTAAATAGATTTACACTAGGATTCACCCCTATAAGTGTTTATCACCCCTCTAATGATTTAATAAACTTATAGATGTATTTTTTTTCTAATAAAAAATTAAATATAATAGATCTTGTCACATGTTTTGATTTAATATCCCATAGATCCCAAACAGACACACATATCAAAATTTATAGTTATTTGAAGTTTAAATCCTATTTTTAACTACTCTTAATATATTAATTAATTTATTATTATTTTAAGTAAATATATTAAATTTGTATCAATATAGATATATTAATATATTAAAATTTGATATTTAATAATATATATATATTTTTATGAAGGGTATAAAGATCTATTTTATAAATTAGAGGTTGAAGAACCCTTATTAAGTGGATTTATAGGGGGTACGTTGATCTAAATTATGACATGGTCATTATGGAGTTGATCTTACACTAAGGGATAGATTTCCCTCATAATCACTATTTCATACAATGGAGAGGTGTTTTGATGATCTGTGTATTGGAGGAATGCTATGAATTATTTCATAACATAATTAATTATTGAGTTTTCTAGGTTTTCATGTTATATTTATTGTAATAATGCTTATAGATTAGTTAGAGTGTATTTAGAGTTGAGTGGAGATGAACAATAATGAAAGGAATGAAGCTTTTTTGCTATTTAAAAAACCACTACATGAATG
The DNA here is from genome assembly GCA_963277665.1 of Viscum album. Taxonomy (NCBI): domain Eukaryota; kingdom Viridiplantae; phylum Streptophyta; class Magnoliopsida; order Santalales; family Viscaceae; genus Viscum; species Viscum album. The sequence continues at coordinate 321,481,883 of OY728165.1, read as the reverse complement.
TAAAGGATAACTATCACACCCAAACCTTTGATTTTTCTACTATTCTATTTATTTATTTATTTTTCATATTTTCATTGAGTTTTGGTTGAATTTTATTAAATTTTTGAAATTTTGGAGTTTCAGTGCATGGAACACGATTAAGCACACAATTAGTACTAACTATGTGAAAAATATGAGAGAGGCTTTTGGGTTTTATAAATATTGTTTTCAATGGTTAGAACATGGGTTTTGAAACCATGTAGCCAAATCATGTGACTTCCCTGGTGTGTCTTGTGAGGGGGTGTATGGTTGAAGTATGATTTTACAAACCATGCAACCTATCCATCTTTAAATAAATGTGATTATCTTATCCTATCAATTTAAACTTAAGACCCCAAAATGGGTCTCTCCCTATCCCATTAGTATGAAACCCTAAAGAGGATATCTATTAGTGATTACTCATCCTTACCCTTTGATTTGGAGCTCTTTCTTCATGGTTTTGTGTGGATTTCCCCTAGGTAAGACCTATTTTATTCTTTATTCTTCTTATCCTCTTGTTTTATCTATTCCTCTTTTCTTGGTCTCTTCTTTTCCAAACCTTAGGATTGGTATTGTCCCTAATAAGTTGTTATTCTTAATGTTAGGGCGTATGGATTGGTCCTTGAGTCATTTTCTTCCCATTTTTGAGGGTTTTATCGCATCTGTACATGGTTTGAGGTAGGTGGTTCCAAAAATTTTCCTTTACTTGATTCAAAATGTATGATTAAGGTTTATAATATTATTTTATTTAGAAATTATGCATGTTTGAAATATTTATAGTGGATTTTATATAGAAGTTGGTATTTATAAGAGTTCATTATTGTATTTCAAAGGGGTTTTCAGGGATCTTAGTTTCTATAGGTTTACATTGGGGGAATAAGTGTGTTTCATGATTTATAAAATGTTTAAAGTATTTAATAAGGAATTTTGGATTTTAAATTGGTTTTCTTGATTATTTTTTAATTCATGTCGTTTGATTATGGTTTTGGGCTCCAATTTAATTAAAGATTCATTAATTGAAGATTTTTTATGTGCTCAATTGGGTTAATTCATATAATATTTTCCTATACTTTATGTTTCTGATTACCATGTATTGATCTATTATTTTTAATGCATGTGAACCTATAAAGAAAATAATTTTTTAAATTAATATGATTTTCTTCAACTCAATAGAGGTTTTAAAACGATGTTTGACTTTCAAAAAATGATTTTAAAAAGGATTTCTAATAATATTTCTAAAGTATGGTATAAAGGCTCATTTGGTACCTTTAAATGAATTTCATAAGGCTAGTTTCATACTTTAAAGGATCTTTATAGATATAAATGACTTTTAAATGGTTTTATAACGAAGTTTTAAAGGTGTTCCTTGTTTATAAAATGAGGCCCAGTTGGTACCTTATTTAAATGGTTTTCTATAAGATGTTCTTAACCCCAGTGGAAGACCCATACTACCTTGGTATCATTGAGTTTATGGATTATGTGATTCTATGGTTGATTCTTGTTTTATAGAGGTGATTCACATAGGTGGGTGTAGGTAGGAGGGATGTGGTGGTGTGATTGTATTATGCTGTCTTGTATTGAGATGTGATTTATGTTATCTATATTACCTCACCTCCCATTATAATTACTCATTGGGATCATAGTAATATTAATTATGGATTTAGAGGTATTTACTATATAGTATTGTTTAGATAGACTAGATCCCCCTAAAAATGGGAAAGGAACATGTGGGAGTACCATCAATTGGGATAGTTAAGAGAATTTGTTTAGTTATAGACTAAGAATGCATTGATAGGCCAGCATACACTTCCACCCAAGCATATCTAGGATCTCCTCATGGGATGTTTAGGATTTACACATGACTATCTATACATTACTATTTTATACTGACAACACTTTAGTTTCTATTTTATTTACTTTCATCTTATTGGTCTATTATGAATTGGTCTAATATCACTTTTCATTTTATGGTTCTGATGAATTTTTTGGATTTTATGTATAAATATTATTATTAATTTTTGAATTGTATTATTTCCATTCCTAACATGTTTTATTGGTTACTTTTTATGCCTTGTGGTTCCCCTAAATTTTTTTAGTTAATTATTATCATGGTTTTATGATTCCTTTTTTATAGATTAAAATGTGGAATTAAGATGGGTTTTAAGAACATGTTTTTGATGAATTATTAAATAAAATTTTCAATGTGTTTAGTTAAAGATTTTAATTTCTGAGATAAAGGATTAGGAAAAAGTTTATGAGTTAGTTTTTATTAAATTAAAAAATATTATTTTTGAGTGGTGTATTTTAAACTAGCATTTATGGTTTATTTTGGTAAATTAAATGCATGGATTATATTGTTATTTACAAATGGGATGTTATGATCACACCCTACCTATGACACTCAACATTATTAGTCCTGAGTTTTTTCATGGGTTTGGTTCTTGGTCCCTCATGGAGTGAGTTAGTTTTGAGGGTGGATGCTGACCTTGACATTCATATAGAAATTATGCCATATATTTTGTTTTTTGTTTTGTATTGTAGGTCTATAAACCATGTTGGACCCTCTTATATCCCAGTTTTTTTTCTTTTCCATTATAGTTTTAATTTCATTCTTACATTCTATGGTTTGTATTATGGATGTATTTTTTTATCTTTTTTTATCGTATATTTACTCATCACATTACGCATGGATCTATGATGCATGAAGTGTACATTCCATAATTCTAGGTGTAAGTTATTTGTTTCTTATTATTTATATGTAGAAATCATTCCCACTGTATACTTTGATTCCATGGAATAGGTCACTAGCCTGTGGGGACTAAGAACGCCCATCCGGCTATGTTGTAGGCCAGTTCAGGTGCTCAAACTAGGGGTGTCCCAGATTAGTTCATTACAAAAATGGTATTAGACTGCCCTATATTATTTGGGTGTGTCTTGTAATAACCCGCTTATTCCCATTGGCTTGATAATACAACAAATCATTACTTGGCCTTAAGCGATCTCCCCAAGATGCCAAAGGCTAGAAATTAATGCCAGAGGGTTTCAAATAAAGGTGGGGAATGATCTTACCTTCAATAAATAAACCACTAACCAAAAAATCCATAACAAAATAGCTCATTATATGATTTATGAATATAAGAAAGATAACTCAACTACATTATTCATACCAAACTAATTTCAAAGTGTGCAACATTATAAAACCAAACTAGTATCAAAGTAAATAGTGGATAAAAAAAATACTTCAAGAAGACCATAAGAATCCAAGATCCCCTAACTCTATGCTTCAATATCACTAAATAACCCATGTATCAAGATATGGTTCTAAAAACATGTGATATGTTACCTTTTCCCCTATCCTGGAAGATATCATCTATAAAAGCACCAAAGTTCCAAAATAGGGGTGGGTATAAAAAAAAGTAGGTTTTCCCCAATAACTTCCCTACTCACACCACTAGGATATAATTGTTAGAAAAATTTATATAAAATATTGTATATAAACCAATTTCTCAAAATAGTTTATATCTATATATAAACAAGTTTCCAAAACCATTTGCAACCAAAATCATACAAGTGTAATTGAAACCAATTTTCCAAAAAGTTATTATTATATAAAAATTAATAAACAAATATTTAAAACCATTTCTCAATATTCCTTTTGTAATACCCAATCCATTTCACATATCCACACAATCAACCATGCATGCTACACGATGATAGTTCCATATGAATGAGTGGTTTCTCACCGATCTACCAAGTCATCATAAGGTTATTGTATCTTGTGAGAAATTTGACCTTTAGAACTAAGTATAAGGTCATATTTCTAACAATCCCCCAAAAATCAATATAAACTCACACACCAACATTCCCAAGGATCATTCCAAAAAAATCCTTTCAATAAAAACACCTTTTTATTGAAAACCATTTCCATCAAAACCATTTCAATTCCAAACCATTTCAATAAAACACCTTTTTTTGAAAACCTATTTTACATCAAACAATTTAAAAATTCCATAAAATAAAAAATTTAAAATCCCCATTTTAAAATCAGTAACTAAAAAAGTTTTCACAACCATTCACCGAGATTTCACAATTCCACAAAACTGATAAATCATTACTAAAGAAGATTTATTCCATGAATTGAACCAAGATTTCACAATAAATTAAATTAAATTAAATAAATTTTAAACTAATACGATAAATTCTAGAAAGATGATATGAGAGTGAAGCCACCTACCTCAATGGTTTTGATGAAACTTGACAACAGACAAAGAACACACAATAAGCTGGGTCAATTCTCTAAGAAACAACTCTAGATCTATTATCCTAGAAAGATCATGACCAAAACTTAACTTATTTGTCATCCCACAACAAAGATATACCCAAAAAATGTGTATATATTAAAAATAAATAGGATAGGATAGGTATATCTAAGTATATCTAAGAAACAAGACAAGAATGATGAAGAATGTCATTTACTACGAGAATCAGGCTTGAAAACGCCAAGGGAGGGCTCCATATTAGCTCCAAAGCTCATGGGAGAGGTTACCCAACCTTCAATGGAGATAAATATTGAATTAGGTCCATTTAGGAGAAAAACTGAGTAAGTGGGAGCAAAGAAAGAGTAAGATCCTAAAAAATATGATCTAGATTTGACTCTATGCATGGTTAGACCGCATGGTTAGACAAACCGTGTGCCAACCATGTGATAGATACTGTCTTAAGAAAATCCTTGCACATATTTCTCACATAGCCTCCCTAATTGTTTGGAAACCATTCCAAATCTGCTGCCTCAAAATTTCCCAACCCATAACAAGCCGCAAAATTTCTACTAAGATTTCTACACGGTTTATGCAAACCATGCGCAACCCATGCGCTTCTCCATTTCCCCCAAAACTTAAAGAAAGTTTACCAATATTTCCAATTCATCACCCATAAACTTTATAACCACAAAAATCATAAAGTAAGGGTTAGATAACAGAAACTAGGGGTAATACATGTCTCGTATATTGGAGATAGGATTAATGGGACTCAAGAGGTAGGTGTAAGAAGAGTATAGCAAGCACTTTTCCATTTAGAGCCTTATGTTTTCATGGGAAGTTAGGTTTCAAGTATTGGATTGTGATTTTTAATATTTATTGATGTGTTTTGATGGTATCCTCAAATGTATTGATGTTTCATAGATTAATTTATGTATTTATTAGATTCTAGGATGAAAATGGGAGTTTGAGTAGTGTATATGGTGATATCACATAGCCTAATAAATTGGGTGGAGCCCACATACATGTTTCAGTATAAATATTAGTGAACGTTGTATGATTGGAACATGGTCCACAAAACCATGAATTAAATTCATGAATGTTCAATAACTCCTTTGATGTTTTTCTTATGTTTTGTGATATTGATTGATCAGGTTTTGGTAAATAGTTGGGGAAAAATATTTGGGGTTTTAAATTTCTTTTTAGGTAATGTTTCATGATTATAAAATATAAATATGAAATTTTAATGATTTCAAAAATAATTTGTGGGTTTTAATGGTTGAAATTAGTTTGAATTTTTCAAAGGGGGTTTTTTTATTGGTAAATGTTTTATATATCAGTTATGTGGGTCATTTATGTTGAAAAACTACATTTTAAGTGAAGATAAATTAGTTTAGTAATAATTAATGAAGTTTCAGACCTAAATTAAAATGAATATTTCATGGTTTAAAATTGATATTAAAATAGTGATTTAAAATTTAAAAATTTAGGATTGTGATTTTGAAATGATTAAAAAATGACATTTTTTATTTTTTAGAATTGTGATTTTATTAAGTGGTATTTGTGATTTTTTTCCTTGAGTTGTTATATAAAACTGAGATATGATTTTTTATTAGGGTAATTATTTTTTTTGAATTTGATTGGTCAATTATTTTGCTCTCTATATTATCTAGAGTATGACTCCCATAAGGTCTCAAGTGTCCTTGGATATATATGATTTTATATTATGGATTCTTAGTTGATTGAGTTTCTAAGGTAATTTTTGGTTGGGTGAACTTCCTTACCCGGAGCTTCTTTTTTTGTATTATGGTCCTTTTGAGTTTTTCTTAAGCCCCATTGATATAGAAAGTTCTTATAAGAGTTTTATTTGTCTATGGTTACAATGAGATTTATCTTGGGTTTTTTGAACATGGTATAAACCTTGGGGGTGTGCTTGAGGTTATTAGGATAATGTTAAACCAGTTGAGACTATGCTCTAATTAGAGTTAGTGTGACTTTTATTGGGATTACCATGACCAGTGTTCCAAGTAATAGGTCCTAGTTTACCCTTCCTTTTTCTTTAACCTAAGGTTAAAAAACAATTTATTGTTGATGAGGAATGTTCATATATTATTCCTTTTCCCCATATCACTCTACTTTTGTGGGTGACTTGATATTTTTTATTTTGGGATTTTCATAGTGCTCCAAAGTTCATGTTTTATTTTAGTATTGTTGATATATTGTGCTCATTTGGAGAGTGGAAAAATGTTTTTAAGGGACCATGAATGTGCTTATGTGGGACCATTCTATTTGAATCCTTCCAGTTAAAGTTTTGGGTTATTACTAGGTAATTATTTAGGGTGACTTGTTTTAATGATCCTCCATGCTATCATTGTTCATAAATAGTAGGGAGACCCCCTATGGGTATCTATTTTTAAGTGTCTTTATTAGGTCGATATAGTGTTTTTTTGAATTAGAGATATATTTTTCTATGGTGGTTTTATTTTTATTTGGTGAAATTTAGAGATTAGGTAGAAGTGCCCCTTTATTTTTGGTTGAAATTATTGTATCATTTCCTTCCTCTCTTGAAATTTCAGTGACTTTATAGGGGAATAAAGTTTATAGTGGAAATAAATTTCACACTCTAAACTTTTATTTTCCTATTATTTTATTAATTTATTAATTTTTTATCTTTTAGATGAGTTTTGAGTTGATTTTTTAAAATTTTAGAGTTTTTATGTAGGGTACATGGTTAGTACTAACTGTGTGGAATCCATGTGAGAGAATTTAAATTATTAGAAATGTTATTTTTCATGGTTGTTGCCTAGTTTGTCTAACTATGTAGCCAAATAGTGTGATATCCAAGGTGTTTCTATCAAGGGGTGCTTGGTTGGTGGACTGTTTGGTAAACCATGCGTCCAAACTGCATGACCTGTCCAGGTTTTAATTTTTTTTATTTTTCTATTTCACCATTTAAAAATTAGGACCCTTAAATAGTTCTATCTCTGTACAATTATTGTTATGTCCTAAGGAGGGGAGGTTCTGGTGATTCCTCCTCCTTATCCGTTGATTTTGATCACTCTATTCATGATTTCAAGTGTATTTATCCCAAGTAAGCCCCCTTTTATTCTTTCTTCTTCTTCTTCTTCTCTCTTGTTTTATCTATTAATATTGTATTGATATATTATTAGTTAAAATCTAGGGTGAGGTTTTTCCCTAATTCATTGTGATTATTGATTTTAGGGTATGAAGATTGTCCCTTATGTCTTATTCTTCCCATATTTGAGGGGTTCTTTACATCTGCACATAGTTTAAGGTAGTTGGTTACATGCCTTTTCCTTTCCTTAACATTCCATGTTTTCTTGAGGTTTCCAAAATGTTTTTATTTATAAATTATTCATTTTTTAAATATTTATAATGGATTTTATATGGGATTTGGTATTTATAATATTTTACGGTTGATTTCCACATGATTTTTCATGGATCTTTATTTCCATATGTTTAAATTAGTGTATTAAGTGTGTTTAATGATTCATAAAATGTTTTTAAAGGATTTATTAACAAATTGAGGGTGTAAAATTGGTTTTATGGATTCTTTTTTACTTCATGGGATTTGATTTATGGGTAAGGACTATAATTTAATTAAAACATCAATAATTAAGGAGTATTTATGTGATCACTTAAATTAATTCATATTGTATTTCCCTTTTGATTCATAATTGTGATTCCCATGTTTTGATCAGTGTTTTAAGGGTAATAATACTTGTAAATAAAAGAATTTTTCAATTTAATTTCACTTTCTTTAACCCAATAGAGGTTTTAAAATGATGTTTGGATTTCAAAACAGAATTCCAAACAATGATTTCTAATGATATTTCTAAAGTGAAACATAAATGACTATTTAGTACCTTTAGATTAATTTTAAATGATTTTGAAAGTAGTTTTGAAATATATTCATTATTTAGAGATCAATTCATAAATGCAACCTTCTTTAAATTATCTTTCATAAAATGTGTTTCACCCCAATGTAATCCCTATACTACCTTGGTATGTGATAGTTTATGGATTATGTAATTTTATAGTGGCTTCAGGTTTTATTGTCTGGATTCACATTGATGGGTATAGAGAGGTGGAAGGAGGTGGTTTGAGTTTATTATTATGGATCATTTTGATATGTGATCTAGGTTACCTCACCTCCCATTTCAATTATTCATGGTAATCATAGTCATATTAGTTAGAGATTGAGTGGTTGCTACTATCTAGTCATAATGAGGCAGATTATATACCCCTAGGCATGGGATAAAACCATGGGAGAGTGCCACAAGTGAGGCTAGTTTAGATAATCTATTTAGTTATAGACTAGAAATGTGTTGATACACTGATAGATGGTTCCACCTAAGCACGTCTAGAATCACCTCATGGGATGTTTAGGATTAGCCCATGATTTTCGATGGATTATTGATTCTTACTGACTGAACTTTGGTTTTCTATTTAATTTACTTTAATATTTTTGTTCCCTTATAATATGGTCTACTATCTCTTTCCATTTTAGGGTTTTAATGCATTTTTTGGCTTATATTTATTTTTCATATTCTTTTTTGACTGGTTTTATTTACATTTCTGACTTTTTTATCTAGTTTCTTTTTTATGCTTTGTTATTCCTATAAATTTGTTTAGTTTATGATTCTATTAGTTTTATGAGTATTTTATATAGTTTCAAAAGTTGAATTTCAATGGGTTTCTAAGATAATGTTTTTAATGAACTGTTAAAGAATGTTTTAAATTTTTTTAGCTAAAGATTTTCCTTTTTGAGAAAAATGACTTGGAAAAATGTTATGATTTGGTTTTTATTAAATGAAAAAAACTATATTTTATAATTGTATATTTCAAACTATAATTAATGGTTTGTTTTGGTAAAGGAAATTCATGGAATATTTGGTTATTTCCTAATAAGTTGTTATGATTACACACTACCTATGACACTTTGAATCAGTAGACCCATGTTTGTTTTTTATTACCATGTTTGGTTGTTGGTCGCTCATGGATCGAGTTTGTTTTGAGGATGGATGTTGACTGTAGTGTTCGAAGGTATATTTTGGATGGTATTTAAGTTATTATTTTTTTTGGACATATCATCCATGTTTCACCCTCTTATATCCTAATTGTTCTTTTATAATTTAGTGTTAATTTCATTATGAGTTTTTATTTTTATTAGGATTTGTTTGTATTGATATTATCTTATATATTCTTATATCATTTCACATAGATCTATGATTCATGGAGTGTGATGCTGAAATTAAAATTTGAAGTTTCATATTTATTCTTATTTATTAGTAAAAATAATTCCCACCATATACTTTGATTCCTCAGTGTATGTCATCATCCTATGGGGATCAGGAATTATTCTAAGTCCATGCCATGGGATGGTTTAGGTTCTTGGGATAGGGGTGTCCCAGACTGGTTTATGATAATCACATCACAACATGGTTGAGTAAATATTACATGATAAGTGAATGAATCTTACATGAGAAGGAAATTTATTTTTCTTATGTGATAAGGAATCACACCACAAATATTTTGGTCACCCAGTGATGTTACTGATCGAGGAATAAGTTAATCTCACATGGACCACCAAGATCTACAATTTAATCTCACATGGAAATATTATTACGTGTAGTTAATATGATGTGAGAAAATAGTGTATCTAACATGATAAGTATCACATCATGGTTGGATGGTTTTTTCTATGAACAATAACCTAATGAATTTTTAGGAGTCAATTATGACATGAAGATCGACTTAAGAGATATTTGTGTCATGATGGTTTAGGAACCAAGTGTTGTTACACCATGAAGTAAGAGAACACATTGAATTTTGTGATTAAGAGAAGAATCCCTCAAAAAAGTTTTAGAAACCATGCCATTACAACCTGGTGAACAATGTTTTGGGGATTTTCTAGTCTCGAAATTTCTAGGTGTACTATTCCATAGTGAATATTCCACACCATGATGAGTTTGGTTGTAGAAGTTTAGTGTATAGTTGGTTATAAAAAAATAAAATGTTACACACCACAAAATATATATCATTCCAAAAATATGGTCAAATATATTGTGATACACTCTAATATATATTTTTTAATCTTTCACATATTTTGAAAATGAGTATCACATCACAATTAGAAGTATCATGTCATAATGTAGGTTTAATATATAAATATGTGGTGACCGGCTTGGAGATATGTATGTGTGGTGAAAATTTTATTCTTAAAGACAATCAACCAATATTCCAAGAATGATTTGATATATTATCAATAATAAGAACAAGGGTTCACACCAATTCCAAATTCTAGAGGCACTTGACATACAAGAAGAAAATATCATTAAATGTTTTGCTTCTTTATATTCATAATCTAATCCAATTTGATGAGAATATTATTAATATTTTTCTTATTCCTTTAATAATAAATTGGAACATGGGTAATGGTATCACAACCATTACACACTAAGGATTATCCACCTGATAATAATGGTGAGAAAACCTTTTAAAAACCCTTGTGTGTGTGTTCTCTCTCAATAAAATATGTCATAATCACATCATTACAATCAATATCTATTCACACTAACCAATTACAAGGATAATGTATTTTTAAATTTAGTTTTTTAATAACTACTAATTAACTACCTCTTAATAGTGGTATACTATATCCTATTCCTATCAATTGGTATCGGAGTGGCATTTCATAAAGGCCTTTTTTCAAGGCCTTGATCATATAATACCTATCAATTCGACTAAAAGTGTTCTTTAAATAGTTCTAGGTGTTATTTCCATATTTTTGATTTTAGTTTCAATTTATTATATGTTTGATCAATGAGATCTATGGAGTCAATCAATATCGTCAACAATAAGGGAGTCCCCATGTTTGCTGATAAGGGATTCAATACATAGAGATATAGGATGGTTTTGTATCTCCTATCGTTCAGCTTATAAATTCTTGATATCCTTTATAATGTTGTTAATATTCCTAAAGTTTGAATATCCTACACTCTATAGAATAAGAATGATATAAAATGTGTTGGGAGAGTATGTGATGTGTTAATTTCATCACTCCTAGAGAAATAATTGACATGAGTTATGGGAATTAATACGAAAAATAGAATCTACATGAGACTCCATAATATCCAAGAAGGATAAAATAAGTTGATAGAGTCTTAGGTACAAATTTTATGGGATTATATTAAAGATATCCAAATAGGATAATAATAATCGGTAGATGAATTATTTTTTCAAGTGAAAAAAACTATAAGCTTGATTATAAGATATTGTTATATTCTTGAATATTATACCATCATAAATAAGCTGATGAGAATCCTCCTAGATAAATTTAAAGTGAAAATTTTATCGCTTGAGGTTTAAGATTTGGATGAGTGTACCACCGAAAAATTCAACAACATCTTAATCACTTACAAGATAATAATATGGTTATTTATAAGGAGAAAAGGAAAAATGAAGAAGGATATTGTATTCAATTTTTTAAAAGGATAAAATCATGTTTATTAAAAGAAGTCTCATGATGAAGAAATAAATATTGAATCTGATGCCTTGGATTTTGAATAATTCACCTCCGTATTCTCAAAAAGGCATGCAACAATGAAACATAAATATAGAAGAAATTTACCATTTAAATGATTTAATTGTAGAAATATTTGACACATTTCAATGAAATTAATTAATAATAAATAAGAATAAGGGAATTATGATCAACTCAAAAATCATCTAGGAAATACTAGATTGATAGTGTTCACACTAAAGGAAGACTCTTCAAAGGAAAAGGAAAATCCAATGCAACCAAGAAGAAAAATCATTTTTTGTAGCATGATGACACATATTGAGAGGAGGATAGTAAAATGGAATAAGATAACTCATATGATTAATTTAAAATAAACTTCATTTAAAAATAAAAACATCCCAAATATTCATCAAGTTTAGAAGAAGAAGAAGCTATCAACGAAGAATGAACCAGTGATGAGGAGATACCAAAAGAGTTTCAATATAGGATGGAGCTCATGGTGTGATTGAAAGAGAATAAAATACTTAAAAGAGAAATGAAATAATTAAATATAGATAATTATTTATTAAGTAAATCCCTTAATGAGTCAAAAGATAAAGACATTGCATATATAGAGATGATTTTAAATGAAAGATGGAAGATATCAATGCAATTCTTTAAGAAATTGATAAAAAATTCTTGAGATTAACACTAAAAATATTATTTCCAATAATGAGGAGGTAAAATATATTTATAAAAATATAGTAAAAGATTAAAAATATTTTATAAAATACAATGTTTTTTAGTATAAATATCTGGTGAATGAGGTTGGTGAAAGATATAAAATGGTATAGAAAGTTTCTAATGCTATAAGTTATTCTGGATGTTCTTCCATGGTTCCAAGATTTTTTTTTGGAAACTTGGGATTCTAATTCCATTGGTGTTATTAGTGGAAATGGAAAGAATAAGGTGGTTACATCACCTAAAAGGAATATACACTAACCGAGATTCTTGATAATGGTGCTGAAAACTTCAAAGGTAAAGAGGTGTGTAAAGAGAAGAACAATGAGGTCAAAGGATATATAAAATCTAAAGGAAAATCAATGGTTAGATTTTGAAGAACTAAATTTATATCAAAGGATATTATGATTTTAAGGAATGTGTTGATGTTGAAAAGTTAATGGGTATAAATAATATGTGTTTAGGTATAAAATAAAGGACTTGGATTCTCATGTTGTTTCTTTCTACAAGAACCCTTTTGATGGTCCTATTACTTTTATTGATCTTTTGAAAGGTATTATTCCCAGAACATTCAATTATGAGGAAAATTGAAACCTTATTGTTCTTCCCCTTGAATTTTATATTGATGATACTATTTTAGATTAAACTCTGAGGTCTCTCTTGAACTGGATGAGTTTACAAAATAATTTTTTCAATCTTATTAGAAGATTATTCATTGTGATGTTTGTAGGATTGGTAATAATTTTTTCAAGGGTGGAAAGTTAATATAGGTAATTAATGATCAATTTATGGAACTCATTCCAAAATTGGTCAATACGAATGAGATTTACCTTTTCAGGCATGTGGAACTTTTCAACACTATATATAAAATTATTATTAAAATTATTGCCAAATAGATCTCAAATATTTCCAATAGGATTGTGTCTCAAAACTAGTTTGGTTTCATAAAAGGTATAACTATTTGTTATTTCCTTATTACTACATCTAAATGCTTCTATATTCTTAGTAAATCCACCATAGGGGGTAAAGTTACTCCCAATATTGATATTAGAAAATCCTTTGATACATTACATTGATGTTTAAAGTGTAAGGTTTTGATAAATTTTATCTTTGATAACATCTTTATTAACTGGTTTAGAACTCTCATGGGATCAACACATATCTTAGTTATAATCAATTTCTACCATGATGGATATTTCACATGTTCCAGAGGTTTTATCCAAGGCGACCTTATCTCAACCATTATCTTCTCCATTTTCAAATATTATTTAAGTATGACCCTTCAAAACATTGAAAATAATAATAAAATAAATCCCATGAGAGATTCCAGAGGCCTTGTTACCCCCACTCACTTATTATATACTGATTACATCATCCTTTTCACTCAAGGTGACAAAAGAAACATCAATATCATCAAAGTATCTCTCCTTCATTATGATAGAGTATCGGGGAAGGAGACATGTTGGAATAAGTCATTATTATACTTTAAAAAAACATCACTTCAGCTAGAAAAGTTAACATCATTGGTGATCTTGGAATTAGAGAAGGTGTGTTTTATTTCATTTATCTTTGTGTCCTTATGCTTTTCGTAAAACCATATGTCATCCATTTTTATCAAATTGTTATCAATGTCATAAATCAGTTAAATTATTGGAAGGGTAAGAGACTCTCAATGGCTACGAGGGTTATACATTTCAAATATGTGATGTTATCAAAATTTTTATACTTATTTATGGTTTATAAATGGATAAATTATCTTATTAACTCCATAATTATTTTCTAGAGTGGAATCATTCTTCAGAGAATTTGTGATGGATCCTTGGATTCAATATTATAAACCAATTTATCATGGTGGGATTGGGATTAAAAAAATATGTAAATTCAATGAATATTTGACGTCTAATTTCATGTGGATACTTATTAATTAGAACTAGGATTCTCTTTATTTTTTTTAGATAATGTTTTTTAAAAAGGATCAAAGTTGGTAATATAAATTATGTGGATTCTTCTATTTGTCCTGCTCTCAAGAACTCTTTCTCCATTATCTCTGTTAATTCACACTGGTTGTACAACATCAATTCATCCTTATTTTTTTTATATAACTGGAGAGGTGCACATATTCTCAACACCATTAACTCTCATGATACTTATTTTGACACAAATGTGCTGATCAAATAGAAATTAGAGAATTTTTTGAATGTGATTCCTATTGAAATAAATGAGTTTTTATGAACAATTATTTCATTAAAGGTGATGATACCGTTTTTGGGGAAACTTTCTCCAATGGGATACTTTTATAAAAATATTTCTAACATGAGTTTGTGCAAGGTAATGTCAACAATTGAGATAAGGATTTAAGTATAAGTCTTATTCTACAATCCTGATTTTTTATTGCATGGATATTCATATACTTCAAACTTCCTACGAATGATTTCTTTTATAGTGTTGGTATTAGTCTATTATCCAGATGTGAACCATGTGATAATTATAGAGAGGATATCAATAATATATTTTTTTGGATGTGATACTTCCTCCATGCTATGGAATATAGTTATAGATTGTTTTGAAATTAGAATTCCTAGCACAACTAGAATCTGGGATCATCTACTTATCTATATTAATCTTCTAATTTCACAGAAACTACAAGTCCTCTTTATTTTTTTTTTCAGTTGGGTGGTTATTAATTCTATATATAATATATGGAAAGCATTTATACTTGTGAGAACTTCCTTCAATGAAAAGTAAAATTTATACCATATTTTCTTTACCATGAAATTTGAAAATGGTGGCCAAAATGGATATTGTGATAACTCAATTCATGGTCCCAGTATGCTTAAGAGTTTTGGATTTAAAGGTAACAATCTCCCTCTATCTGGTACCTTGTAAGTCATGTGGATTACTCAATTTATGGGTTATATCAAATGCAACTTGGATGGTGCATCAAGAGGCAATCCAATTCCTTTTGGTTATGGTGCAATTTTCAGAAAACACCATGGTGAAGTAGTGGGTTGCCTTTATGGACCTTGTGGAATCACCAAATCACCTGATTATTAAATCCTTCATATATCAATGTAGTGGATATTTAAAATCAATGAGGCTATCTCGATTTTTGGATTGAGTGTGACTCCACTATCGTTGTTTCGGCTAAATGAAATGGCATCATTCATCTATTATGGAAACAGACTGTAAGATGGAGAAACTGCAAGGATGTTATTTCATCAATGAATTATATCACCACACATACATATCACAAGGAAAACTATTTGGATTATGGGATGGATAATAAATGTGTAACTTCTTCTGAGTTTATATGGTGAAACAACACACCTAATGATATTTTATTTTTTTCAAAATTATTATTGTAAAAAAAATTCATTTAGACTTTTTTAATCTTGTTTTTATTAAATAAAGTAGTCTTTTAATTTTTTTGAAAGATCTCATTATATAAAAAAATAGGGGTGTTTAATTAATAGGAATTAAATATGAAATTCCAAAAGTCAAGACAATACATCATCCAAAAGATGAGTAATTACAAAATTCCCTTGATTCACTTGTCGAAACTTGTGGGAGGTGTGATTCACCTAAACACACTATCAAAAAATCTATTACCATATTGAATTAGCCAAATGTATTATATAAATTATTTTTTATTTAATTAAAAAGATTTGTGCAAAGGTAAGTCAATATGTGGTTAAGTTGAGTGATAGATAAGAATACTCCCATTGAAGAGAAAGTGAAGGTTACATATTTCTTAATGGTAAAAGATATTAAAGATGTTATTGGGAATGAAAAGGAAAGAAACCACTTATATTAGAAAGGTTATTAAGAAAATTAAATCTTATAATTGGTGAAAAACCCTTTGAAATTAGATTATTATTGAGACAATATTAATTTGAAAGGAAAGTGCTAAAGTTGAAGAAGTTTTTTCTACAGTAGTTCAGGAATTGGTGGTTGAATCTAGATTCTAGACTAGTTTCAAAAAAATATCATTATGATTAAAACAATTAAAATAATTTCAAAGTTTAAATATCTAGATAAAGTTTTTGAGAAACCATCCTTTGAGGATCTAGCATAAAGGTTGTTGCATATAATGATGAATATCCTTTGGATGAATGTTTAAAAGTTTTGAGTTTGAAGCTGTAATTATTAATATAGTAATGATACTTTAAATAATTTACTTGAGTATATAAATATTTTAAAATACCTTGGATGTTTTTTTAATGGGTTTTGAATTTTTATCATAATTACCACAATTATTTAAATCGTTTCTAAGGTTATTTGAAGTGATAAAAGGTCCTAAGTTGATCTAAAGTTATTTTGAATTGATTAGAATAATTCTGAAGATTTATTTCAAGACTAAAAAATGTTTAAGTACAATATATTATAATTTAAGATGTTTAAATTTTCATAATATAATTTCCATTTCATATGATATTCTAGTTTTCATATGATATCGAATAAAGAGAAGCTGAAAAATAGAAAAGTAATTATTTTTTTAAGATATTTGATGACTTCATAAGATATTTTTCACTTCATAAGATACTCAGATCACTTCATAAGATATAAATATCTTATAATATATTTAATATTCAAAAGATTCTAAAATGTATAAAATATCGGGAAAGAGTATAAGATATGTTAAATAAGATACTTTTCTGATGTTATCATAATATATTTGGGTTGTTTAAGAAAGTTTGAGTCATGTAAGATATGTGACACACATAACATATTTTTAGTGTGTATGATACTCAAAGTGTATAAGATACCGAGACCATGTATAATATTTTGAATGCATAAATATATTATTTGTGCATGATATATTGTTCCTGTAAGATATTTTACTTTGTGAAAAGCAGAGAAAATGGGAACTTCTGGAAAACCATTTGAAACTATATTAGATAATGATTATGTTTCTCTTTCAAGATCAAAACATCATAATTCTATGTCAATGCTTGATTTAAGATGTTATTTGAACAATATAAAAATATATCATATTGATAAGATATATATTCTATTTAATCTTTGATTTTAAAATTAGAATAGTTGAAAATAATTTTTTGTGATCAAAGATGAATTAGATATGTTATTACTATTCTGTTCTTAATTATTCTAAATATCACAAACTAAATTGTGATTTATTATAGTAATGAATAAGAATAAGGTGAGCTACTCAAAATATAGAAGATGGAGTATGTACTATGATTTTAAAATCACTCATGCAGTGAGGAAAGAGTCATTCCATAATATTCTTCCACTATATATTTTTATACAGCTATGGAGATTGATTTATTTGAGGATGATATAGATAAATTTAGAGAATAAGAGTATTTAATTCTAAATATATAATAAATAAATATGTATTCACCTGATAATAAAAAATGTAATATAAAAAGAAAATGGTAAAACTATAATTTTATTGGAGAAAAATGGTTAAAGAAAAGACAATAATTATGATCATAAGAAATAACCATGAAAAATGAGTTGGGATCAACAGATATAAGAATCATAATATATATTTGGGGGAGATTTTCTATAACAAATATATATAATAAATGGTTAAATCCAATAACAAAAAATGCAGTAAACAAGAGAGAGAAAGAGAGCTCTAAGATTGAAATCCTCTCTTACTGTATAAAAAAGGTAGATTCTATTTTAAGAGAAAACAATAAATTGATATAATAATGAAGAAGAAGATCCTCTAGGTATAAAAGAGAATATGATGTTGACCTAGTTCTTTTCATCAGATCCTATCAAAGTATAAGGTGAGGAGAAGAAGTTTCTACAATACTGAAGTTTCTGGACATAATGAAAATTCACATTAGGCATAGCCAACTTTTTTTTTCATAATCAATGACTAATTCGAGATTTAAATAATGAATAATGTCATCAATAATGGAATTAAATAAAATATTAATTTATTATTATATAGGAAGCTATAAGGTGAGGTCATCACATAAAATTTATAATTAATTTATTTAAATAAAGAATTACCTTTTATTGAAATTATTTATTCATTGATGAATATGATGATATCTTCAAAATATATCATCATTGCATCATAGAAATAAAGTGATGATTACCTATATTGTTGATCCAAAAAATCACCACAAACCTCCAAGAATATCTATATAAATATCCTAGTTCTATCATTGAAAATTCTAATTCTTGCATCATTCATCATTGATCGCCATGAGAATCACTTCATATAGGACTCTTCTTTTTCACTCTAGAATCAAGAGGGTGGAGCAGGAGGATTTATCTCCTTTCTTGAGATAATTATAGGAGATGATATCTCTAGGGATTGAGAGTATTATATATAACTCGTTGTATACAATGATTAGAATGGATAGTGGTTATTAGAAAGTTATAACCGAGTTTAAATAAAGCTAGGGTTGGAAAATAATAATTTCACAAGGGACCTTATTATTTTCTTAATCCCTAGTGAACCCCATTTCTAAATAATAATATAATAATTATTATTTACTTAATATGATCTAAACTATTAGATAAAATAAATATTATTTACTTAAATAAATAATTTAATATTTATTCAAATAAAATTCAATATAACATTTTATTGTCAGACCATTCAACATGATCTGCCATATTAGTTAATATTTATCGGGACATGAATATTTACTATTTATTTAATAAATAAATATCACCACATTATTGGTTAATAAATAAATAAATAAATATTAAATATTCAACTCATAAAAATTCTTTCAAATAACTGGTGACTGAATATATACGATCAAACTAACATGAATAACTATTAAAATACATATGGTAATAATATTTATTTAACATGATAAACAATAATAGAATTTAATTAAGGTTCTGGATACACTTACTATGTGACCCTCTAGACCCCTTTCATAGTGGAATTAAGTGGAACTAACAAGATTCTATGGTTAACATCTAACAATACACCAAAGAACCCATAAAGAAATAAGTTAATGTCATAGTGACATACAACTTCATATGAATTCTCATTCTCTATTATAATATATTTATCAGGATATCTCTAATCAATTAAGTTTCATGCTGGTGTCATCAATATATTTTATTGATTTATCTTTCTTTGAATTTCAAAAATTGATCTTTCTAACACAACACCATGGACATGGACTTAATAAGGATGTTTTATTTCCATAAAATATCCTCAGATATCAACTTCTATTAAAGAACATAAGGTATAAATCATTTCTCACATTATTCATTAATTCACCGTTAGTCTTGACACACCCAACATGTTTTACCTCATCACGTGAATATTTCATCATGGTTTTCATCAATATATCAAAGTTTGAAAATAATGACATATATTAGTAATCATATTAATTTATAAGTATTATTACACATGCATATATATAGTTACATCCAATGAAACATATAAAATGTTTATTTCCTATGGAAGGGTCCAATTCTCATAATCTTCGGCTCGAAAAATTACAAAGGGTGTACATTATGAGTTATTTTCTCAAAGTAATATGAGTCTTCAATCCTAATAGAGTATATCATTTTCATCTCATCAAATTATATCATCCGACTATAGAAGATATGTTTTAGAATACTATCATGTAACTTCTAGGTTTTCATTATAGCATGTAATATCTATGTCCTTTTGGTGTGCCAGTTACTCTTAGGACTTTATCACATACTATGTAATTCATAAGAACAATCATGATGAGATAATAATGTTATTTAATATTCAAAACAATGGATATAGGTAATCATAAAGTATATATAAGTTTTTTCTGTGGAAACAACTCCAAAAAACTCCCACTTACACTATATCTAACCATGAACATCCTTTAGTACACTGGATATCATGTGTTACTCATGATTTTGATGATATAAGTATTTATTAAAGGGTTTCACCATGTTATCTTCCATGGAAATTCTTCTCACTATGATTTCACCACTCTGAAAAAATCTCTCAACTGGTGATACTTCTGGAGTATGTTCTTTTTCCATTGGTGTGACTATGGATCCATTACAAGATCCAAAACTACTATATTATCATAATATAATGGGATAGGGACTTTACTTCCAAGAACCAAATCAAGATATTGGAAAATTTTGTGTATTGAAATAGATTCTTTGGTTTCATTATAAGATTCTATATACTCAAAATCCACTATAGAATCAGTGAGAATGGCTTCTTTGAACTCTTTTAACTCACAAAATATCCATTGAGACTGAATATGTATGACTATGGCTTCATATCATTATGATCTGTCTAAAAGTTAGAATCTGTATAACCACTAATGACTAGATCTTCATATCTTCTATATACTAGGAACATATCCTTAGTTTCCCTCAAATACTTAAGGATAGTCTTAACAGAAGGAAAATGTTGTTCATCCAGATCAAATTGATATATGTATACCATGATTAAAGAATAGTAAACATAAATCTTAGTACATAACGTGACTTGCATGATTAATCTTATTATAGAATAATATGGGATCATACTCATCCTTTCCCTTTCCTATTATATCTGAGGATATTTTTTTTTTGAAAATATGTATGTAATGTGATATTGGAACCAATCCCCACATGTATTGTTCTATATTAAATCTATTTAGTATATGGTCAACATATTTACTTTGAATTATTCCAAAAATCCTCTTGGATCTATCATAAAAGATATTGATACATGAAATGTACACTGCTTCACATAAATCCTTCATGGAAAAGGGAATGTTCAACTAATCTTTAATTGGGTGTAAGTCCACTATATTATTTCTAATAAGTAATATGTCATCAATGTATAATACTAGGATAATGACCACATTCACATCAAAATATTTGTAAACACATGGTTTTCATTCATTCTTAATGAAACCAAATTCATACAGACTCATAAAACTGAATGTTTCATGACCTAGATGATTGATTAAATCCATAAATGGAGATTTGTAACTTTCATACCATTTTTTAATTACCTGGTGTCACAAAACCTTTAGGTTATGTCCTATAGACATCTTCCTAATGGTTTCCATTAAAAAAACCCATTTTTCATCCATCTTCTAAATCTCATAGTCATAGAAGATATTAAAGTAGAAGAATTATAATGGCTTTAAATATATAAACTATAGAAAATGTTTCTTCATAGTTAATTCCTTGATTTTTTTAAACCCTTTAGCTAATAATAATGCTTTATAGGTACTCACTTTTCTTTGCATGTCTATTTTTATCTTGAATATTCATTTACACCCAACATTCTTTACTTTAACTAGAGTATTTACCAAAACCCATACTTGGTTTTGATATATGTAATCTATCTTGAAATTCATGGATTATTTCCATCCTGCAGCTTCTGAGATCTTTACTACCTCCTTATAGGAAATAAGATCATTATTTTCAACCAATAATTAGTCACCATCCTTGGTGACTGGAAAACCATATCTTTCTGTATCTTTAACATCTGTGTTGTTCCTATGTAGTACTTATTTTTTAGGAACAATATCTTCCATGGGGACTTATGGAATTTGTTCTTATACTAACTCTTATATATCTTGAGCATCAACTTCATTAATTTTAATGTTTATTCCACTATCCTTTTTGATCATGTGATCCCTCTCAAGATAAATACCATGTCTTACAATGATTAACCTCTTTCTTGAGGGGTTATACAAATAATATCCCTTAGTTTCCTTGGTATATCTTATTAAGATTCACTTTATGCTTATGGGTGATAGTTTTTTCCAGAGGCTACCTAAACAAATTCTCTATAACCCCATGCACAAAAATGTGACAAAATGGATTTCCTTCTACTCCATAACTCAAAGGAAATACCATTTTCTACTTTTTATCACATAGTTTAGTGTGTTTTCCATATTTTTCAATGTATATCTTTAAAAGGATAATAGAATATCCACACGACTCATCATTGACCTAATCATGTCAAGCACAGTGTAGTTTCTACTTTAACCAACACCATACACTATGGTGTATAAGGTTGAGTGAGTTGATATATAATATCAAAGTCTCATAAAAATTTGATAAACTCTTGGTTAATATATTCACCACCTAGATCAAATTGAAGCTTCTTTATCTTTTTACTAAGATGAGTATCTAATTCATTCTTGAATTATTTGAATTTCTTAAAGGACTCAACTTATAACTTATCAAGTATACATAACCATATATACTGAATTCATTAGTAAATTTTATAAAGTAATAATACCCACCTCTAGATTCAAAATTAAAAGGTCCACATATATCAGTGTGTACCAATTATAAAATATCTATGACCTTTTCACTTTTTCCACCAAATGGTAGTTTGGATATCTTTCCTTTTAAATAGTCATGACATCTTTTAAGTGGTTGTATCTTTAAAGAGTCTAAATAAACATCTTTATAGAGCTTTATCAGATATTTATTATTTATATTTCCAATATAATGATGCCAAAACTAGTTGTTAAATGATTCGTACAAACATAATTCATCATAAACTCACAATACTTGGTTCTCATAATTTAATACATAAATACCATTATTTAAATATGTAATAACATAAAATAAGTTGTCTTTGTAAAAGAAATAGTTCTTATTTCCAAACTTGAAAAATAAACCCATCTGCATCTAAACATGATATAGAAATTGTGTTCTTGGTAATAGTTGGTACATAATAATAATATTTTAAAACCAAAATCATCCCTATTAGAAATAGAAGGTGGTAGTATCCTATGGTAGAAAATCATGCTACATTGGATTATTGATGATCTATCTCTCATCTAGAAACCTTATGGAATCTACATGGTTCATGCATTTGGGTACATATGTGAGAACCACAAGCTTCATCTAATACCCAATTTGTAGATATATAAATATTTTACATGATAACAAATTAACCTAAAGTTCCCCTTACTTCTTGATATCCTTGTGGGAATCATTAATTCCCATAGGGTTACCAAATTTATAAATTTATAACATGAAATTAAAAAACACTAAACTATAGGGAAATATAGGAATTGAGAGTCTGAGGTCGAACCCATAGATATAGGATTGGATAAAATATTAATTAAATAAAATAAACCTAAACTATTAGTGATTTGTATAAATTTAATATAAACTATTGATCATTTTATTGGTGAAGAAAGTGGTAGAATAAAATAAAAAATAGGTGTTAGGAAGAAATGAATCCATGTTCATGTTATGATCAGGTATGAAATAATTAATTAAAAATCATGCAGTTGTTGGAATTAGGTCCTAGAGAGTCCAATGGTCAAGGTAAACACCCTTTATCCTAATTTCTCATTTTCTCATGTTTAGGTAATTTATATTTCATATAATAGGTAACATGAAACCTTATTTAAACATAGAGAAGAAATAAACCCAATGGTCATGAAGGAAGTATAAAACCTAGATGATACATTAAACAAATGCATTCAATCATCTCAGGAAATGGACATGCTCAAAGAGACAAATAAACTAAACCCATTACCTAACCCTACTCAAAATGGTCTTGAAAATAGAAATTAGGGAAGAGATATAATTGAAGAACCAACAGGAAATCCCAACATAAATTTTAATCAAAAATAAAATACCTCATACTTTTAATCCCCATTAATCATGAATTCCATGAAAAAAAGAAATAACCCCCTCATGTTATCCATAAGAGGTTGAAGAAAAATAATAATGAAAAATACTATAGAAAGAGGCATTAGGGTTATGAAGTAGGTGCGCTCAGGTCTGGAGTCATCTGTCATCGAGGTGTGACTCCTAGATTCTCAAAATAGTGGCCAAGGACATTATTTTATAAGGGTTTTCATCAAACCCTCGACCATGTGCATTATAAATTTTCAGCTTCTAAATAATTTTATGACATGTAAAGATTTAAACAACATGTAACCCATGTTAGAAATGAGTTTTTCACATCTTCTTTGTATATAACTTTCACGACACATATTTGTGTACATAATGTGTAATTTATTTTCATAACGTGTAACGACTTTCCGACTTGAAGTAGTGGTGGAATTTTTCTCTAAAATCTCACATCATGTAATAAGATACATGATGTTTCACTTCCTTCATCTAGTTCCATAGATCCACTATATCCTCAAAAATCCAGTTTCATGCTACGAGTAAAGCTCATGACATGAAGTGTTTTTAAGCTCCAATATTCATCTATTTTCATTTCTTATCCAAGTATCACTTGTATCCTTCTATAAAATATAAAATAAGTCAAAATGGGAAACATTTGGAAAATAATAATCATTTAAATATGAGAAGAATTTTTTTTAAACACCATAAAATGTAGGCATGAAATATAGATATCACTTTTAAACTCAATGAAGTTATTCTTCCAGCGGCTTATCTTTTCACATGAAAAAATGCCATGTTTTTTACTTATCTTTCTGTTAGATCTTCCTATTATTATAAGGATGGTGGTCATTAGTCTTATAATTATAATCAGTCTTAGGAATATTTTCCTTGTTATTTCTTTTCTAGTTCACCATAAGGACCACAATTTTTTCACACCCCATGTCTTTGTCAACTTGGGTAATAAGAGTTAGATGTTATGAAAGAGTATTTTCACTATTAATTGTAAAGACCCGGAAATTCTGTGGAATTTTTTTCTTAAATACAATGGAATTTTATGAGTCCGCAAAAATTGACGGCGCTTGATTCCGAGGCCCGGTGTGCCCAGAATCAATTTCTGAAGTTTCATTCGGGTACGTTCAGTAAACGTACGAGCGAGTTTTTATAACTTTTGAACCAGTGTTCGGAATTAAAATCCGAGGTCACATTTGAACTCACAACGCCGATATTCTCTTAAGAATACTTTCACCTCGACGGTAGTGGGTCGAGAATAAAAGATAGTTTCTGGGTTTTATGTGAAATATTAAAATAGAAATAAATATGTGTGAAAATTTATTTTTATTTTTCCAACAACCAAGTGGGTGTTGGGAGGTAGGACCCACTGGAAGTATAACCTCCATGTAGAGGTTGGAAGCGGGGACCACCAGGCCATAACCTCTCATGAGAGGTTATGGTGGTAGGGACCACCACGCCTCAACTTCCCATGTGAGGTTAATGTGGTGGGGACCACTCGAGACAACATAACCTCCCAATTTGAATATTAGGGGCAGGGACCACCCGAAAACTATTAAATGGGAGGATAAAAAACCCTTTTAACCCCCCCTCTTTAATGTGGAGGAGCCCCTTGAGATTCCTCTACATTAATGTTTCCAACACACCAAATTAATGGTGTCAAATCCTCCCCTTTAATTTTTCAATGTTCCAACCAAGTGTTTCATTTTTATTTTTGAATTCTTGACAATGAAATAATAGATATTATAATCTATTATTTGGCACAACTTTTCACTTGGGTGATTTGAGAGGCGGATTATTGGGAGAAAGATCCCAACGAAGAACGAAGAATGGGTTCTTCCAACAAAGAATGCTGGCAATGATCTCCACCGACCTTCATCCCTGGATCCTACCAACGTGGAGCGTCTTCCACAACTGACCTTTCCTCTGAATCATCGTCAACAAGCTGACATAGCTCGGGATTGGAAGAGTGCGGCATACGCAACGAATGAAGATCTCCTTCATCTTCTTTCCGCGACTTCATCTTCGAACAACGATCAAAGGTAGGGGGTTTTATTTGTGTAATATTACTTTCCTTATTTTCTTCTTTGGTTGGAAAGGAATCATTGTGGTGGTTGTAAAAATTGAAGTTCATATTTCTTCTTACTTGATGATCCAAATGTTACCACCCTAAACGCAGAGGGTGCGGGCTAAACCAACATGGCCCAACCCCTATGTTGTTCTTTTTTATGATGATCTTCGGCATGGCGACGAAGCAACGAGGCGACGAAGTCGGCGAAGACAAAGGCCATACTACCCGCAACCTCCGTGATTCATGCTTCCCCTGTGGCGTCATGCACCGCCTCCGGCAGAACCAGCCCCGGCCGAGCCCCCACCGTCTGCGTCGCTTGTCGTGCTGCACCGCTACCCCGCGCCGGCCTGCACGGCCGCCTCCTAGCTTCGTTGCGCCCTACCCGGCCACTCGTTGGCCCTCCTACCGGCCTGCCCGGCCGGCCGCCGGCCCAGCTGCGCCCTGCACGACCGCCCGCCGGCCCACCTTCCGGCATGGCCGCGCCCTGCCCGGTCGCCTCATGTGCACCGGGCCAAAATGCACCGGCCCATGCGCCCCATCGCCCCTTTCCACCCGAGCTGCACCCCTCGCAAAGCTGGCCAAATAGGCTTTGGCCATCTGGGCTGAGACACCGATCTGCACACAACACGCGCTTGGATGAGCCGGCCTTCCACGCCACTCATGGCACCACCGAGCCGAACCGCCCTTACACCGACGTGAGGTCGGTCTGCGCCCTCGTGACCAGTCCGCGTCCCCATGCTACTCGAAGCCTTCATGGACTGCTGGGTCGGGCTCAGCGGGCGGGGCCAAACCCAATGGGTCGGCCCAGACTAAGTCGGGCTGGGTCGGTCCGACCGGGTCGGATCGAACCCAAGCCCGCTGCGACCCCCCTTTACTTTCTTTTGGCCATATCTTTGGCACCAGACATCTATTTGACGATCCGTCAGTGGTGCTGGTAATCTTGGATCATGATGCTCTCATTGAGTATACTCCACTAGAGTTCGGGGTACAGTTTAGTTACGGTCAGGTTGGATCGTCCACGAATCCAACCGTGCCCCTGGGACTAAAAGGCTAATAACTCACAGACCGAGCATCTGATTGACGTGTCGTCTATTTCATTGATACCCCTATGACATGGAAGACCATTGGGATACATCTTCATGGTACTTCGTGGCAGTTTATATATCGACACTTGGATTGAGGAGCAGACCCTCCTAGAATCAAGCATGCTTTGTGCAGAAACCCTGTGGCTGGCTGCACTTTGACTGCTGTTCCTAGATCCTATGTGGGTTCGACAGCTCTAACTTCTATTCCTAGATCCTACGTGGGTTTGACAGAATAGATTATTTAGTGGATACATCTAATCATTTCTAACTCTCAACAAAATTTGTATACTTGTGTGAGTTGAGTCAGTAACTTTGTGTTTTCCTCCTAATTGAGATGGATTACATGATAACTTAGGTATATGTATGGACATATACCTAAGTGGGGTTAACTATTGATTTCATACCTTTTGGTTTATCCTTGTTGGATTTTGTGATACCTTGAGGTTCTAGGGGTCCCTAATGTGTATCGTTATACTCACCTCTGCACGGGATATGCCCAAACCTCATTGTGTTGGATGTAGATGACAGACAGCGCTGACCGAGGCTGAGTGTACTAGGACCGGGCAATACCCAGAGGTGGACCACATGGAGTGACGGTACACGGAGGTGACAGACGGACGTGGAGTGCTGAAGAGGCTATCTGTACCTACCCTTCATGTAGGATTTCTCGGTGGACAATCCATGAGATGTTTTCCCTTTTTCCAATACTTGTACTTTCAGTTTCTTGTACTTTACAGTTGGGCTTGTATTTTCGTCCCCTTTTACTTTTCATCACTCTTTTTTTATATAGTTTAATTAGAGTTTTTCTTTTATCTTGTTGTCTGTTGAGTGTGTTTTTAGGATATAAAGGCAATGCCTTACCAGTTTTAGGGATTTACGCCTTTGGTGCTAGTCGCCAGCCCCTGGCCTATTGAAGGTGGGCATGGGGTAGTCACGGCATGGGCCCCAGGGGATGGGTCATGAAAAATTGGTATCAGAGGAGTCGGTTCTACCACAGAACTTAAGACTCTGATATTTTCTATGAATCAATAGTGTTAAGGTTATTGAGTGTGGTTTTCAATTCTGGGAGTCCAGTGTTGGTGCAGCGACCGACGTATCCATACACTAGGACCCTGACTTCTGATTTCTAACTCAGTGCATGAAGACACTGATTTCATGTGTGTTTTGAAGAGTTTTCTTTGTGATCTCTTTGAGTCAGCTCACCAGGTATAACTTATTGACCATAGCACACCTGTTTCTTTTCAGGATGCCTCCACGTAGACAGCCAGCTAGGGTTCTGAGAGTTGAATGAGATGGAAGCCCATAAAGCGATGAGGCCTTGGTGTAGGACCCTATCACAGCAGAGGCACTAGCGGTACCACTACCCATTGGGCCACCGATGTAAGAACCCGGTTCTTCTCTTGAGGTACGGGTTTCTTCTTTCCTCTTTTCCTTAAGTGTTTTTAATAAAATATGGAAAATGGGAAAAAAATCCTAAATTTTGGAACTATACGCCGTGTACGTTTTCCACACATCGTGTACTTTTGGCCGTGTTGGGATCAGTACATAGGGCGTGTAGCCATGTCAGTGACATAGGGTGTAGGAACCGACTACACGCTATTTAGTGTCCCTTTACACGCTGTGTAGTCAGTCAGCAGGCCAAAATAGTAAGGCGGTGGAGCAGCCGCCATTTGGGCGGCAGTACACGCCATGTACTCAGGAGTACATGCCATGTACTCTTGTCAGCAGGCGAACAGTGCCGCACTGGCGGGGATCCACCAGATGAACAGTTAAATGAAAGGAGTACATGTCGTGTACTTGTAAGTACATTCCGTGTACTTGTAAGTACATTCCGTGTACTTTGTTTTTTTTGGATTAAAATAGGCAGTAGCCTCCTCATTTGGAAGAGGAGGCATTTGAGCCGTTTTGGAGCCAAATAAGGAGGCCGAACCGTTGAATATCCACCGGGTGTTTGTCTGGAATTTGATTCTGCTTCAGACGATCACGTTGGATCCGCACATGTAAGCCCTCTCTTCTCCTGGAGTGATTCTTACCAATTCTTTCCCTAGCAGGAGTTATTTGAGGTTAAGCAGGTTTTGTTCATCGTCAGATCTATGCCGTTCTTGGGCGTTTTTGGAGTCGACATTCAGGTATAATATTCATTGGCGTATAAAGTAGGTGGCTTGGTGTTAAATTTTCCAACTGTAGTGTGTTTTGTGCGTTTTTGTGCCACGAACCCATGTTGGGGTGTTGTGTGGCTGAGGCCATTTCTATATTAAACACCTAGAATTGAATAGGTGATTAATTATGATAATAAAATGTTGGTTGGGAACGTTGCTTGGATCCAAGACCATCTTGAGGGGTGGGTTCCTCTGTTTAGCCGTTTGTCTAGGATACCTGAGGGTATGACTTTTTTAATTATGCATTACTTTTTCCTTGAGAGGAATTGTATGTAAATTTCTTGTTTATATATTAGGCATGGCCCAGTTACCTATGCCTGAGGGCGGTGTTTACTATGGCCTAAGGGAGTGACTGGATTAGCCTGAGGGCGACATTATTTTTCCATCTGAGGGCAATCTTTCGTGCCTGAGGGATTGACTTCTGTGCCTAAGGGCGACACTTCGTATGCCTGAGGGTGAGAATTCTGTTATGCCTGCGGGCGAGATTTTGTATATCTTGAGGGTGTGGTTCACTATATTAGCTTAAGGGAAAGATACTGGTTGTCCTAAGGGCTTGGTGTGGTTGAGCACAGAATGATACTAAATTAAATGGATTAAATAAATAATTAAATGGAAATATAACTGGTAAGTTAGTTACTTTTGCGTACTCCTTAGTTTATTTCATTTTATTACTGCACACTTGCTGCATGTTTACACACAGTTGGGCATGGGCCTTTGGTGGGTACCTACTGGGAATTTATTTCTCACACCCTATTTGGGTCACGCTTTTCGGCCCAAACATATTGCGTTTCTGCAAGTGTGGATAGGGGAAAGAGTCCCTATACAGGTACTTGACTGTTGCTGAGGAGTAGGAGGGCATAGAACCGAGCCTAGGCTCGTGATGCTGCTACCAGTTGTTTTGTTTTGTTTTGCTATACTCTGCTTCTGTTGTACTGTATTGATGTATAACATGTTCTGGCTGTTTTCTTAGAACTTGAGACATGTAGCATCATCGTTTATATACTGTTGGTTATATCCACTGCTGTTGTTTATTTCAGTTGTGTATGGTTTACTGCTTCCGCTATCGTTGTATGTTTTATTTAAATTCCGATGCGCTACACTTTGACAAATGAGGGCATATTTTCCCCACTATCAGACCTAGGCCCTCGCTGCTAGTCGGCAGCCTCTAGCGTTTGGGGAAATGCGCTTGAGGTCACGTGGCGAACCGGGTTCGGGGCCCCGTTGAGTGGCACCCGGAACCGGGACGTTACAAAGTGGTATCAAAGGTGTTCTTTTCATTGACATACTATTTGGAGCCTTAGTCAGGGATAGGACGAACGGTAGTTGGTAATAAGTTGTGCCCGGGCATAGCTAACCCGCGTACTGGGAAAAGCTAGTCTACCTCGTATTTTGCAATTTTATGATTTTGCAAATTTTACAGTTGATATGATTTCACCGTTCGGTGACACACTTGTATTGTGCAGTTTATATTTTATCTATGGGTTCTATTTAGTTGCAACCTAATGAGATGAGGGTATTTCATCTCATGCATCATTTAGGAACATGCTAGAATCACATTCCATGCATAGTTTCCATGCCATGTAGGTGCATTAGAAAACTACATGTTGTTGTGATAGTTGTTGTGCTAGAAAATCATGTTGTTGTGATAGCTGCACTGATAAAATACCTGCTATTTGATAAGGTAATTTTTATGTGAGCTGTTCATAGAATGGATGCCAAAATTTGGTTTTTGGGGAGTATGGGCCCCCATTGACTGGAATTTGGTGGATCATTGACTGTTTATTAGTTATAACACAGATAAGATGTCAAACTTTGATTCGTGGGGAGTATGGGACCTCACGGGTTAGAATTTGACACTTAGGTGTTGTTTTTTAGTATTTTTTGGGCTTCAGGGAAGTTTCTGAGGCATACTGTCTGGAAACCCAGTATACACGCCGTGTAGTATTTTAAACACCCCGTGTATGACCTTCTGTTCAGGAATAAAAACAAAATTTCTGAGTACACGCCGTGTAGTCTCTTCCCGTGTCACAAACCGTGTGGGCGGCGACACGGGTTAGGGAAGGCTTGGGTAAAACACGCCGTGTAGATTATGTACACACCGTGTAGTTTTGACCTGGAGTCCGGCCGTGTAACTAACAACACGGATCAGTGAACTCCTGTACAGAACTCGTCGTGTCAATGATGAACATGCCGTGTAGTGTGACTTGGGGACTCGGACATGTAACTAACAACACGGGTCGGTGTCACCACTCCTTGAACACATCGTGTACCTGTGGGGAACGCCGTGTAGTCTTGTCCGAGGACAGACCGTGTGGAGTTAGCTGTGTGACTGGAAAACGGGGTGGTGTACACGCCGTGTGCGGGTGTAACATGTCGTGTAGTGTCAAGCCGAGTAGCCGGCTGTGTCATAGACGACACGAGCAGTTGGAAAATAACACCATACACGCTGTGTAGATTATATACACGCCATGTAGTTTTTGTTCAATGGGAGTCATGTGGCTTAGCCGTGCTGAAGGACCTGGGTAGGGGAAGGTAAGTCAAGTACACGCCGTGTAGTCAGTGTACACGCCGTGTAGTCTTGTTTTGCAAATTTTGAATGCCTTATTCCTCCTATTCTCTTTTGGGTTTCTTCACTTTCGGTCTTTGATAAATCTTGTTCTAAGGCGTGTTTTTGACCTTGTAGTGTCATTCCGCCTAGACGACCGCGCATTGTTCGCCAAGAGAGCGGCAACGAGAATACTACGGAGATGGTGGGCCATGGGCTACCAGTTGATCCTCCAGTAGAGACAAATGCGGCACCAGCTTCTATACTGGACACAAGCGTGGAGGCGCAGTTCCGTGAAGGCTTATTTCGGTTCATGTATACCTTTCAGGGAGCACCGTAGGATGCCACATCTATTGCTAAGCCTACACGTATCTTCCAGGAGCAGAATCCACCTATGTTCTTAGGGGATGGCGGACCATAGGCTACAGAGTCATGGCTGGGGTCGATGAAGACTATTTTCGAGCATCTTTAGAAGCCTCTAGGGTAGAGGGTCAAGATCGCAACTTACATGCTGCGTGATTCCGCCAAGAGGTGGCGGGATGTTACCACCCAGTCAGAGCATCACATGGACATGGTGTTTGAAAATTTTCAGGTAGTCTTTTATGAATTTTTTTTTCCCGAGACACTGAGGTCAGATAGAGCTCGAGAGTTCATGAATCTGCAGTAGGGTGCTATGTTAGTGATGGACTATTCTGCTAGTTTTACGGAGCTTCACCGCTTTTCACCCGTGCTAGTGGGTGATGAGACGTTGAGAGCCAGACGTTTTGAGGATGGTCTTCGGTATGACATCCGAGCGCTGGTGAATGTCTTCAGGTTGCCTACTGTACATGCTATCGTGAATCAGGCGCTGATTACGGAGAGAAACCTATGGGAATCTAGTGGTGTGGGCCAGGGTGGTTCAGCACTAGTTACTGGTACTTTTTCTACTGGCAAGAGGAAGAGGCAGATAGAGTTCTCTCAGGGTGGCAGTACCATCCTGGCAGCTTCTTTAGGTGGTCCGATCAGGTGCTACCAGTGTGGTAGAGAGGGGAACAAGAGACCACAGTGTCCACGAGACCTAGTGGAGTGCCGATCTTGTGGCAAGATGGGTCATCTGCAAAGCTTTTGCAGGGCGTTTCCACCGATGGCTAGTGAGAGGGGTTCTGTGCAGACTCCGCGTGCGGGAGTAGGACCAATGGCTTCTTACCAGTCCAGAAACTGGAATATGTCAAGGCATGCAGGTAGAGATGGTGGTCATGGCCATGGTATCCAGACACCATGATCTCAGAGACAGTAGGGTTGGACAGCTCAGGGTAGCCAGGCTGTGTCGCAGGGCTACGACACTGGGCAGGCATATACAATGCAACAGACCCAGCAAGAGAAGGATCCCAGACCTTCTACAATCATAGGTACTATTCTAGTAGCTTCTGTATTATCTTCAGTACTTTTCGATACAGGTTCTACACATAGTTTCATATCTGTACCCGTTGTGGAGAGCCTTGGGCTCTGTGTTTCTTCATCTTCTGTTATCATGACGTTAGACACTCCGTTGGGGACTAGAACGACAGGTGTGCATTAGTGCAAGGAGTTCCCCCTTGAGGTTGGTGGGTGTCACTTCCTTTGGGACCTCTATGTCCTGGAGATGACGAGCTGTAACGTCATTCTCGGGATGGACTGGTTGGTTCCCTTTCGGGCCTTTGCCGACTTCTATCGTCACAGGGTGCGTTTCACATCACCAGAGGGTGGAGAGTTTCTATACAAGGGCGAATGAGATGTTCAGGCGAGTTGAGCTAGACCAGAGCATTGTGGGCGAGGTGGAGTCATGGCCCAGATTGCGAGCTTATATCTGGATAACCAGGGGACTTGTCAGGAGGATTTCCCTCCTATTTTTGATCGTTTTAGGGATGTCTTCC
This sequence comes from Viscum album, assembly GCA_963277665.1. NCBI lineage: Eukaryota > Viridiplantae > Streptophyta > Magnoliopsida > Santalales > Viscaceae > Viscum > Viscum album. The sequence continues at coordinate 321,448,023 of OY728165.1, read as the reverse complement.
CGGATGAATTTTCAGGTCTTCCTTCAGAGCGAGAGGTGGATTTCTCTATTTATATTGTGCCAGGAGCAGCACCGGTGTCTATTCCTCCTTATAGGATGGCTACACCTGAGCTGCAGGAGCTCAAGAGGCAGTTAGAGGAGTTACAAGCAACAGGTTTCATCTGACCCAGTACTTCTCCTTGGGGTTCTCCGGTCCTTTTTGCAAAGAAGGCGGATGGTACCCTTAGACTTTGCATGGATTATCAGAAGCTGAACCAGTTGACGATTAAGAAGCGATATCCATTACCGAGGATTAATGATCTTTTTGATCAGCTTCGTGGAGAACGAGTGTTCTCGAAGATTTACTTGAGATCAAGATATCATCAGCTGCGCGTTATACCGTCTGATGTACCTGTCACAGCTTTCAGGAGTAGATATGGTCTATACGAGTATACGGTTATGATGTTCGAACTCACTAACATGCCAGCAGTTTTCATGGCTCTGATGAATCGTGTGTTCCATCAGTATCTTGATTCTTTTGTGGTAGTATTCGTGGAAAACATCTTGGTGTACTCTCACACTCTACACGATCATTCCATCCATCTTGAGATCGTATTGAGTACACTGAGAGAACATCAGCTATATTCTAATCTCTCAAAGTGCCACTTTTGGATGGACCAGATTCATTTCCTGGGTCATATCATCTATGAGGTAGGAGTTTCAATAGACCTAGAGAATGTGAGAGCAGTATTTTTTTGGGAGCAGCCTAAGAACGTGTTCGAGATACAGAGTTTCTTAGGGCTGGAAGGATACTACAGATGTTTCATACAGGACTTCTCCCACTTTTCAGCACCGTTGACAGGTTTGACTAAGAAGGGTGTGAAGCTCGTTTGGTCAGAAGCTTGCGAGACATCTTTTCAGGGCCTGAAAGGAAGGTTGACATCAGCACCTATCCTGATACTCCCAGAGCAGGGGAAGAGCTATACAGTTTACTGTGATGCATCAAGTATTGGGCTAGGAGCAGTGTTGATGTAGGGCGACTGAGTTGTTGCGTACAGGTCTCAGAAGTTGAGGCCACATGAGAGGAATTACCCGATGCATGATCTCAAGTTGGTAGCAGTTATTCATGCGTTGCGCTGTTGGAGATATTATCTATTGGGTGAGTATTTTGTGGTTTTCACCAACCACAAAAGCCTCAAGTATATATTTACTCAGTGTGACTTGAATCTGAGGCAGAGGAGGTGGGTTGAATACCTACAAGCCTTCGATTTTGAGCTTGCCTATACACCTGGTAAAGGTAATGTAGTAAGTGATGTACTGAGCAGGAAGACTCAGATACATGCAGTGTAGGAGGCCAGTGGTGAGTGGGAGCTCATGGCCTTGTTCTTTGAGATGCATCTGGATGTGCACGACAGTCAGGGGAAGATTTATCTTTCCTCTTTAGTTGTGAAATCTACCCTCCTAGAAAGAGTGAGGATGAGACATCTATCTGATTCAGAAGGCCTAGTTATATGGGTGTCAGTGGCAAGTGAGGACCCTCCTCCTGGTTGGACGATAGTCGATGATGAGGTTCTGCGTTTCCATGGATGAGTGTGGGTTCCAGGGGATATACGCGAGGAGCTGATGTGAGAGTTTCATGCTTCAGCTTGGTAAGTTCATCCCGGGGTTACCAAGATGTACCATGACTTGAGACGTCAGTACTGGTGGCCGGGTATGAAGAGAGAAGTAGCTGGTTTTGTTATGAGGTGTTCCACTTGTCAACAGGTGAAGGCGGAGCATCAGAGACCAGCTGGACTATTACAGAAGCTACCCATTTTGGAGTGGAAATGGGATGATGTCGCGATGGATTTCGTGACTGGTTTTTCGAGGTCACCTCGTGGAAATGATGTCGTGTGGGTTGTTGTGGACATATTCACGAAGGTATCCCACTTCTTGCCGATCAAGGAGGCCTTCGGTGTTGACGAGATCAGAAAGTTGTATATCCGAGAGATCATACGTCTTCATGGGGTCCCTCATTCTACCGTTTTAGATAGGGATGCCCACTTTACATCTCGTTTCTGGCAGGGTTTTCAGAGGGCACTGGGTAAACAGGTGCTTCTGAGCACAACATACCACCATCAGACAGATGGCCAGTCAGAGCGTACGATACTGGTGCTATAGGACATGATGCATGCATGCATCCTAGACTTTGGGGGCTCTTGGGAGAATCATATACCCTTAGTCGAGTTTTCCTATAACAATAGATTCCAGGTGACTATTGAGATGGCACCATACGAGGCTTTATATGGTAGGTCGTGCCGATCACCTTTGTGCTGGATAGAGGCAGGTGAGGCAGCTTTACTGGGGCCACAGCTCGTGCAGGAGACTTCTGAGCAGGTCCAGTTGATTCAAAAGCAGATGGCTACCACGCAGTCTTATCATAAATCTTATGCTGATCGCCGCAGATGACCCTTGGAGTTCGTGGTTGTGGATCATGTTTTCTTACATGTTTCGCCGATGATGGGACACAAGAGGATCAGGAGACAAGGCAAACTTTCACCGCGGTATGTGGGGCCATTTGAGATTCTGGAGAGATTTGGGCTAGTTTATTATCGGTTGCAGTTACTGCAACGGTACCAAGACATGCACGACATCTTCCACGTATCTCAGTTGCATCACTATCATTCAGACCTGTCTCACATCTTTCAGCCCGAGGAGGTTGAGTGGGAGGCAGATGCATCCTTTGAGGAGCATCCGATTCGTATCGTTGATGGGAGCATGAAAGTTCTCTGAGGCCAGTCAGTTCCTCTCATACGGGTGCTATTGCAGCATGGCCGAGTGCAGGATGAAACCTGGGAGCGGGAGACCGACGTGCATGCTCAGTGGCCGGAGTTGTTCACGGCTATATCTTCTCCACCCTTGGAAGGGAAATTCGGGGATGAATTGCTATAAGGGGGGAAGTTTGTAAGAACTTGGTTCTTCTCTTGAGGTACGAGTTTCTTCTTTACTCTTTTCCTTAAGTTTTTTTGATAAAATATGGAAAATGGGAAAAAAATACTAAATTTTGGAACTACACGCCATGTACTTTTTCCACACACCATGTACTTTTGGCCGTGTTGGGATGAGTACACAGGGCGTGTAGCCATGTCAGCGAAAAAGGGTGTAGGAACCGACTAAACGTCGTGTAGTGGTCCTTTACACGCCATTTAGTTAGTCGGCAGGCCAAAATAGTAAGGCGGTGGAGTAGCCGCCAGCTGGGCGGCAATACACGCCGTGTACTCAAGAGTACATGTCGTGTACTCTTGTCGGCAGGCGAACAGTGCCGCGCTGGTGGGGAACTGACAGATGAATAGTTAAATGAAAGGAGTACACACCATGTACTTTGTTTTTTTGGATTAAAATAGGCAGTAGCCTCGTCATTTGGAAGAGGTGGCATTTGACCCGTTTTGGAGCCAAAGGAGGAGGCCAGACCTTTAAAGATTCGTCGGGTGTTCGTCTAGAATCTGATTCCGCTTCGGACGATCACGTTGGAACCGCACGGGTAATCCCTCTCTTCTCCTAAAGTTCTTCTTACCAATTCTTTCCCTAGAAAGAGTTATTTGAGGTTAAGTGGGTTTTTTTCTTCGTCAGATCTACGCCGTTCTGGGCCTTTTTGGAGTCGGCGTTTGGGTATAACGTTCGTTGGCGTATAGGGTAGGTGGCTTGGTGTTAAATTTTCCAACTATCATGTGTTTTGTGCGTTTTTGTGCCACGAACCCATGTTGGGGTGTCGTGTGGATGAGGCCATTGCTATATTAAACACCTATAATTGAATAGGTGATTAATTATGATAATAAAATGTTGGTTGGGATCGTTGCTTGGATCCAGGACCATCCCAAGGGATGTGTTCCTCTGTTTAGCTATTTGGCCAGGATACCCGAGGGTATGCCTTGTTTAATTATGCATTGCTTTTGCCTTGAGATAAATTGTATATAAATTTCATGTTTATATGTTGGGAATGGCCCGTTTACCTATACCTGAGGGTGGTGTTTACTATGGTCTGAGGGCGTGACTGGATTAGCCTGAGGGCGACGTTCTTTTTCCGCCTGAGGGAATCCTTTCGTGCCTGAGGGCTTGAATTCTGTGCCTGAGGGCGACGTTCTTTTTCCGCCTAAGGGAAACCTTTCGTGCCTGAGGGCTTGACTTCTGTGCCTGAGGGAGACACTTCGTATGCTTGAGGGGGAGAATTATTTTATGCCTACGGGTGAGATTCTGTATAGCCTAAGGGTGTGGTTCACTATATTAGCCTGAAGGGAAAGATACTAGTTGGCCTGAGGGCTTGGTGCTATTGAGCACAGAATGATACTAAATTAAATGGATTAAATAAATAATTAAATGGCAATATAACTAGTAAGTTAGTTACTTTTTTGTACTTCTTGGTTTATTGCATTTTATTACTGCACACTTGCTGCATGTTTACACATATTTGGGCACGATCCTTTGGTGGGTGCCTACAGGGAATTTATTTCTCACACCCTGTTTGGGTCACACTTTTCGACCCAAATAGATTATGCTTCTGTAGGTGTGGATAGGGGTAAGAGTCCCTATACAGGTACTTGACTGTTGCTGAGGAGTATGAGGGAATAAGATGGAGCCTAGGATCGTGATGCCGCTACCAGTTGTTTTGTTTTGTTTTGCTGTACTCTGCTTTTGTTGTACTGTATTGATGTATAACATGTTCTGGATGTTTTCTTAGAACATGAGACATGTAGAATCATCATTTATATACTGCTAGTTATATCCACTGTTGTTGTTTATTTCAGTTGTGTATGGTTTACTACTTCTGTTATCGTTGTATGTTTTTTTTAAATTCCACTGCGCTACACTTTGAAAAATTAGGGCATAGTTTCCCCACTATCAGACCTAGGCCCTCGCTACTAGTCGGAAGCCTCCGGCATTTGGGGAATGCGCTTGAGGTCACGTGGAGAACCGGGTTCGGGGCACCCGTTGAGTGGCACCCGGAACTGGGACGTTACAATCGATGCCACCAGCCCCAGTAGTAGAGAGTGCACGCCGCATGAGCACGTTACATGAGTTCCAGTGCCAGAGGCCACCCAGGTACAGGGGCGAGATGAACCCACAGGAAACTGAGGATTGGCTGGAGGCTGTGGTGAGAGTCTTCAGACTGGTAGGGACACCAGCAGACCTTATGGTGTTCTTGACATGTGTCTCTTTCATTCAGCAGTATCCAGATGGTGGAGCCTGATGCTCCAAGTTCATGACGAGGAGACACTTATCTGGGAAGACATCGAGAGCCTATTTCGGGTGGAGTTTGTCCCAGCCACCCTACGTGCAGTTCGGATATAGGATATACTTCAACTGCAGCAGGGCATCATGATGGTGGTACAGTACTCAGCAAGGTTCACCGACTTATCATGATACTCTACAGATATGGTGTGGGACCCATTCTTCAAGGCCTGAACCTTCGAGCAGGGGCTCAAGAGAGAGATTAGGGCTTCGATGATATCCTTCATCATCTCGATGCAGGCGGGGGTGTTGGAACAAGCCATCTTAGTGGAGAGTTTCCTTGCTGAGCAGTCACTAGTAGTGAGACCCGCCACCAGGCATCACATAGCGGAGTCGTCTACAACTGGCAGCAGACAGATGTCACAGAGGTTCAAGTGTACCAGACTATTCGGTGGACGACCTCAGGACTCGGGTTCGGTTGTGCTAGGCACATGAGATAGAGCCAGTCATTCGAGTAACATGAAGTGTTTCACATGCGGCGGGCAGGGTCACATAGCTCGTGAATATCTGACCCGCCGTTCGGATGATCAGTACACAGTTTAGGGACCTCCTAGGTAGAGGCAGAGGTTTGATCAAGGCAGTCCGCAGGGGGCAGGAGGATGTGGAAGAGGAGCTGGTTGTGCAACTGGTGGTGGAAAACATTTTGAGATGTTACCACCACCACCACTAGGAGGTTTACCCTGACCGTAGGGAGCAGGTGGAAAGGCGAGAGCTCATCTCTAGGCAGTTAAGGGTTATGATTACGGTGCTCCGAAGATGATTCGAGGTAGAATCTTTGTCTAATCCACCATAGCTTCAGTTCTTATAGACACAGGTGCCAGTCACTCTTTTATTTCCACTACCCTGGTTTGGAACTTGGAGATTCTGACGGAGCCTTTGGCTCGATCCTTACGGCTAGAGACTCCTACGGGAGTAGATTCGATGATTACACACTATTACTGGTCGTGTGAGATTACTCTAGGAGGCGAGAGCTTCAAATGGGATCTTATAGTAGCGGCATTGAGGCTTTACGACGTTATATTGGGTATGGACTAGTTATCTATAGTCCATGCTCAGATCTACTGTATTAGGCACAAATTGGGGTGTTTCTGCATGGATGGGACCAGGTTCACCTTCACCAGTGAGAAGGGAGCCTTTGCAGCATAGGATAGACTTTCTTAGAGGAGAGTACAACCGATCACTCATCAGTTGGCTTGCCTTACCCTCAGAGCAGTTGATGTGGAGAGTCCGACTTATCCTGTAGTGGTGGACCAGTACACGGATGTCTTCCTTGATGTTTTCCCAGGTCTACCTCCTCGCAGAGAGGTGGACTTCTACATTGACATGTACCCTGGGATGAAACCGATATCTACCCCAGCGTATCAGATGGCTCTTGCAGAGCTTCGCAAGCTATGGGTACAGCTTGAGGACTTGCAGGGGAAGGGATTCATCAGGCCCAGTGTTTCTCCCTGGGCAGCGTCAATTCTATTCGCCAAGAAGGAGGATGGAATCTTGAGGCTTTTTGTTGACTACCGTCGCCTAAACCAAGTGATCGTGAAGAACAAGTACCCACTCCCAAGGATTGACGAACTCTTTGATCAGCTGAAGGGAGCATAGTGGTTATCAAAGATATAACTCAAATCAGGATATCACCAACTTAGAGTTCGGGATGAGGATGTGTAGAAGACAACCTTTAGATGTCAGTACGGCCACTACGAGTTCTTGGTTATGCCAATCGGTGTAACCAACGCTCCAGCAGTGTTCATGGGACTCATGAACAAGATCTTCTAGCCATACCTCGATCGCTTTTTCATAGTCTTCATCGACGACATTTTGATCTACTTGACTACTGAGGAGGAGCATGCCTACCATTTTCAGGTAGTAATGGACACACTATGAGAGCACTATCTTTATGGTAAGCTCTCGAAGTGCCATTTTGGATCCTAGAGGTACACTTTTTTGGACATGTCATCTCGGAGGATGAAGTTGCAGTGGATCCAGCGAAGAATGAGGCGGTACTTTCATTGGAGCCACCCAGGAGTGTGACGGAGTTACGGAGTTTCCTGGGTTTGGCTAGTTACTACTGGAGATTCATTCCATACTTCTCTAGAGTTGCAGCAACACTATCATCCTTGATGGAGAAGGGGAAACCCTTTGTGTGGTCAGAGAGATGCGAGTAGAACTTTTAGGAGCTGAGGTAGAGGCTGACTAGTGCCCCCATATTGAGTCTTCCATAAGAAGGCATAGGGTACGTAGTCTAATGTGATGCATCAGGGACCAGACTCAGGTGTATCTTGATGCAGGAGTGAGTAGTGATTTCATATGGTTCTCAGCAGTTGAGACAGCATGAGCAGAATTATTCTACCCACGAGTTGGAGTTAACAACAGTGGTCTTTGCCTTGAAGATGTGGCGGCACTATCTTATGAGTGATCATTTTATCGTGTACTCTGATCACAAGAGTCTTAGGTATATCTTCTCTTAGAAGGACCTAAACCTGAGACAGTAACGTTGGCTTGAGTTCCTCCAGGACTATGACTTCGAGATAGACTATACTCCTAGGAAGGGAAAGGTTGTTGCAGATGCACTCAATAGGAGGTCTGGTATACAGATTCTAGGCGAGGCAACATAGTAGATGGCTGATTTACAAATATCCTTTGTGGATAGAGATAGAGAATCCTTCCTTCAGTCTCTTATAGTCACTCCTTGACTTCTTCAGTGAGTCTGGGAGGCACAACGTAGAGACGCTGACTGCGAGACACGATGTGCTCAGATATCCATAGGGAAGACACCTGATGAATTTTCTGAAGGTGGGGAGCATGTCATCCTCTTTAGAGGACGTACTATGGTTCCAGTGTCACTTTAGGAGGAAGTGTTGAAGGAGTTCCACACATCCCCTCTAGCAGTACATCTAGGAGTGGAAAATATATACCAGGATCTCCGGCGATAGTACTCGTGGCCGGGGATGAAGAAGGTAGTTGTAGAGTTTGTCTCTTAGTGCCTCACTTGTCAGAAAGTGAAGGCAGAGAACTAGATACCAGCAGGATTGGTTCAGCCTTTAGAGGTCCCAAAATGGAAGTGGGATGAGATATCCATGGACTTCGTGATAGGACTTCCATGTACATCCAGGGGTCAGGACTCAATTTGGGTGATCGTCGACCAACACACCAAGTCAGCCCACTTCTTACCGATCAGAGAGCAGGGTTTAGTAGAGAGATTGAGACACCTCTATGTGCAAGTGATTGTGCAGATACATGGAGTAACTTCTTCTATTGTCTCCAATCATGACACACGGTTTACTTCCTGGCTATGGAAGGGGTTGCAGGAGGCTTTTAGGGCACAGTTTCATCTGAGCACTGCCTTCCATCCTCAAACGGATGGCCAGACAAAGTGAACCATTCAGACCCCCCGATGACATGCTCTGTGCTTGTGTCCTCGACTTTAGTCTCAACTAGGAGGATCACTTACCTTTGGTGTAGTTTTAATACAACAACAGCTATCACTCCACCTTTGGGATGACGCCTTTTGGGGCGTTATAGGGGTGACCTTACAGATCACCCTTATGCTAAAATAACCCTGGGGAGTTAGCACTAGTGGGACCAGAAATGGTACATGCTACCACATACAAGGTGCAGATCATTCAGGAGCGGATAAAGACTGCACAGAGCAGGCATAAGTCATATACTGACAGAAGAAGGAGGCCTCTGGAGTTCGAGGATGGCGACCACGTCTTTCTAAGGGTCTCACCTGGATGAGGACTACGAAGATTTGGATGAGGCAGAATTTATCTTCGTGTTTCATCAAACCTTTTTAGGTTCTCATCAAAGTTGGTGAGGTGGCATACTACTTAGCCTTTCCACCCCAGTTTCACCGAGTGCACGATGTCTTCCACGTATCCCAGATGAGGAGATACGTGCATTACCCTTCTCACATCATCGACCATGGAGAGCTGGACGTCGATGATGGGGTGAATTTTTTGGGGGTTTCAGTAGAGATTGAGGATCGATAGCAGCAGGTCCTACGTGGAAGGTCGATACCTTTGGAGCGTGTTCGCTGGCAGCACGGGAATATCTAGGAGAGAACATGGGAGCGGGAGGCTCAGATGCATGCTCGGTACCCCCACTTTTTCCCTCAGATCGAGTTGTAGCTTACGGGGATGTAAACCCCTGAGGTGGGGAGAATGTAAAGACCCAGAAATTCTGTGGAATTTTTTTTCTTAAATACATGGAAATTTTACGAGCCTGCAAAAAATTGACGGCACGTGATTCCGAGGGCCGGTGTGCCCAGAATTAATTTTTGAAGTTTTGTTCGGGTACGTTTAGTAAATGTACGAGCGGGTTTTTATAACTTTTGAAATTGTGCTCGAAATTGAAATATGAGGGCACCGTTGAACTCACAGCGCCGGTATTCGCTTAAGAAGACTTTCACCTTAACGATAGTGGGTCAAAAATAATAGCTAGTTTTTGGGTTTTAGGCGAAAGATTAAAATAAAAATAAATGTGTGTGACACTTTATTTTTATTTTTCCAACAACCATGTGGGTATTTGGAGGTAGGACCCACTGGACCTATAACCTCCATGTTAAGGTTGGAAGTGGGGACCACCAGGCCATAACCTCTCATATGAGGTTATGGTGGTGGGGACCACCATGCCTCAACTTCCCATGTGAGGTTAATGTGGTGGGGACCACACGAGACCACATAACCTCCCAATTTTAATATTAGGGGTGGGGACCACCCGACACCTATTAAATGGGAGAAGAGGAAAACCTCTCAACCCCCCCCCCTCTTTGATGTGGATGAGCACCTTGAGCTTCCTCCACATTAATGTTGCCAACACACCAAATTAATGGTGTCAAATCCTCCCATTTAATTTTATAATGTGCCAACCAAGTGTTTAGATTTTCGTTTTGAGTTATTTCCAATGAAATAGTAGATATTATAATCTATTATTTGGTACAACTTTTCACTTGGGTGATTTGAGAGGAGGATTATTGGGAGAAAGCACCCAACAAATAACGAAGAACGCATTCTTCCAACGAAGAACGCCGGTAACGATCTCCTTCGACCTTCATCCCTGGATCCTGCCGACGTGGAGCATCTTCCACAACCGAACTTTCCTATGCATCGTCGTCAATGAGCCGACGTAGCTCAGGATTGGAAGTTTGCGTCGGACACGATGAATGATGATCTCCTTCGACTTCATTCCACGACTTCATCATCGAACAACGATCAAAGGTAGGGGGTTTTATTTGTGTAATATTACTTTCTTTATTTTCTTATTCAGTTGGAAAGGAATTGTTGCGGTGGTTGTAAAAATTTAAGTTTATCTTTCTTCTTACTTGATGAGCCAAATGTTACCACCCTAATTGCAGAGGGTGTGGGAAAAACCAACATGGCCCGACCCCTCCTCTGTTCTTGTTTATGATGATCTTCGGCATGGAGATGAAGCAACGAGGCGACGAAGGTAGAGAAGACAAAGGTTGCGCTACCCGCGGCCTCCGTGATCTGCGCCTCCCCCACGGCGTCCCACACCGCCACCGGCCGAGCCCCCACCTGCTACGCCAATCGCCGAGCTGAGCCACTGCCCCAAGTCGGATCGTGCCCTGTCGGTCGTCCTGGTTGCCTACAGGACCGCCCAGCCGCCCATCGGCCCACCTACCGGCCTGCTCATCCGCCCACCGGCCGACCAGCCGGCCCGGCCGCTTCTTGCCCTGCTGCCCTTCGCCCCACCAATCGGCCTGCCCGGCTACCGGCCCCCCTCTCGGCCACATGTTGGCCTGCCCGCGCCCCGCCGGCCAGCCTGACCGCCTCCCGTGCGCCCGACCGAACCGCGTCGGCCCGTGCGCCCCATGACTTCCACGCGCCCCATGCCACCATGGCCATGCCCCTCATAGTGCTGGCCAAACCGGCCTCAGACATCAGGGCTGAGACATCGAGCTGCGCCCCACATGCGCCTGGCCGGGCCGACCTTCCGCACCCCTCACGACGCCTTCGGGCCGAACCTCCCTTACACCGACATGTGGCTAGTCCTCACCCCCGTGCTATTCATGGCCTGCTGGGTCGGGCCTAGTAGGCTGGGCTGAACCCAATGGGTCAGCCCAGACTAAGTCAGGCCGGGTCAGTCCGACCAGATCGAACTGGACCCAGGCCTGCTGCGACCCCCATTTACTTTCTTGTGGCCATATCTTTGGCACCAGACGTCGGTTTGACGAACCGTCAGCAACACTAGTAATTTTGGAGTGTGACGCTCCCTTTGAGTATACCACACTGAAGTTAGGGGTATATTTAAGTTACGGTCAGGTTGGATCATTCACGAATCCAACCGGGCCCCCTAGACTAAAAGGATAATAACTCACAAACTGGGCGTCTGATTGATGTGCCGTCTGTTGCATTGAGACCCCTATGGCGTGGTGGACCTTTGGGATACTTTTTCATGTTAATTAGTGGCAGTTGATGTATCAACACTTGTATTTAGGAGAGGAACCTCCCGGAATCAAGCATGCTTTGTGAGGAAATCCTGTAGCTGGATACGCTCTGACTATTGTTCCTGGATCCTGTGTGGGTTCGATAGCTCTGACTTATGTTCCTGGATCCTACGTGGGTTTGAGAGAATATATGATTTAGTGTCTACATCTAATAATATCTAACTATCAACAAAATTTGTATACCTATGTGAGATGAGTCAGTAACTTTGTGTTATCCTCATGATTGAGATGGATTACTTAGTAACTTAGGTATATGTATGGGCATATACCTAAGTGGGTTTAACTATTGATTTCATAAATTGTAGGTTATCCTTGTTGGATTTTGTGATACCTTGAGGGTCTTGGGGTCCCTATTGAGTATCATTATACTCACCCCTACACAGGCTATGCCCGCACCTTGTTGTGTTGGATGTAGACGACAGACAACGCTGACTGAGGCTGAGTTTACCAGGACTGGACGGTACTTGGAGGTGGACCACACAGCGTGATGGTACACGGAGGTGATGGACAGACATGGAGTGCTGTGGAGGCCATTTATACCTACCCTTCAGGTAGGATTTACTGGTGGATGATCCAGAAGCTGTTTTCCCTTTTTCCAGTACTTGTACTTTTAGTTTCTTGTACTTTACAGTTGGGCTTGTATTTTCGAACCCTTTTACTTTTCAGTGCTATTTTGTTATATAGTTTTACTTAGTTTTTTACTTTCATCTTTTTCTCTTTTGAGCACATTTTTAGGATATAAAGTCAATGCCTTCCCAATTTTAGAGATTTATGCCTTTGGTGCTACTCCATCCCCTTGCCTATGGAAGGCGGGCTTGGGGTTGTCACGGCACGGGCCCCAGGAGATGGGTCGTGAAAAATTCCATGAAGGACCTTCTCTTATCAATCCTCAATGATCCAACAAAGAACGAGTAACGAAGAACCTCCAGGAGAGCACATGGGAGAGGGAGGCTCAGATTCTTGCTCAATACCCTCTTTTCGTTGTTTTGCCTTTGTTTTAGCTTTTGAGGATGTAAAGCCCTAAGATGAGGAGAATGTAATGTCCAAAAAATTCCATATGTTTTTTTAAATTATATGGAATTATTTAAAGACTGCGAAATCTGATGACACGCGATTCCTAGGCCCGGAGCGCCTGAAATGTTCCGTCGAAGTTTTGTTACTCTTTAATTAGTGTGCATAAGCATTTTTTCCTAAAAACTAGAATAACTCTTAAACGGTAACTCAGATTATAAATCTGAGGGCACCATTTCATTAATAATGTTGCGTTTACCCTAGGAGTGACCTAAGTTTGGTCGGTGCGGGCCTCCTATGAGAAAACCAAAAAATGGCATAATCGTAAATAAAATAATTAAATAAATTATTTTATTTTTCAAATGCTTATAACTTACAAATGGTAGCTCAGATTAAAAATAAAAGACCACCGCTGAACTCATGAGGGAATGCTTAATTTAAGAAGATACTAAATTTGTCCGACACGGGCTACTTGTGAAAGTTAGTTTTTGGCCGTAAATAAAATAATTAAGTGACAATTATTTTATTGTAAAATCCATAACCTCTAAATGGTAACTCGGATTAGAAATTTGAGAGTACCGTTGGGTTTGTTGGGGCGTGTTTCACCTAGGTAGAGCCTAACCTTGACCAGTGGAGGTCGAGGGTGACTGATAATAATTTTCTGAACTTTTTTTGGGTACGTTCAGTAAAAACGCAAGCGGCGTTTTGTAACTTTTGAACTATACTCGAAATTGAAATCTGAGGACACTATTGAACTTACAACATCAATATTCACTTAAGGAGACCTTCAACTTGACCATAGTGGGTCGGGGGTGGAAGTTAGTTTTTTAGATTTTCGTGCAAGAGTTAAAAGAATAAAAATAAAATAAAGAATAACTTTTATTTTATTTTTAAAAAACTCCCATTTGATGTTTAGTGGTGGGGACCACCCGAACTAAATAACCCCCAATTTAAATTCAAAGGTGGGGACCACCCAACCCTTGAACTCCCCCTTTAATGGGAGATAACTCTTGGTTTTACTCCCATTGATGTGCCAACTCAATTAGTTTATTTAATAAACTTATTTTTCACTTCACCATTTAGTTGAAGGATTGTTGGAAAAAAATAGAGCTCTGGAGAACTTAGAAGAATATTCATCAATGAATAACATCCACTACAATGAAGAGCAACTTCCAAAATCGAAGAACGAGGAACCTACTTGGAGCGTCTTGTAGGAGTGACAAACGTTGACATCCACTTCAATGACTTCGTCTTCTTCCCCGCGTTGTCTCCAAGGAACGAGGTAGGGGTTTTTATATATGTTTGAATTTGTTTTATTGATTATTCATATCCTAAATTCACGATGACGATGGCCAAATGAAAATGGCCATCGTCCTGCACATAAACCATTATCCCCTTTCTTTTTATTCTTCACGCGTTCTTCATGCGTTCTTCAATGCATAATATTTATTGGAGCTAGAAACACAGAGTTTTGCTGAGAGCGATATATGGATGCAAATACCTCGACGCAAGGATCGCAAATATGTGATCATTTAATTCTTCGGGCATGGAACGAAGCCACAATGACTCAAGGAAGGAAGCGACCAAATATTTATTGGAGCTGCAAAAGCAATATTCTATTGAGTGTGACATATGGATGTGGATCCCTCGACCCGAGGATCACGAATATGTGATCATTATATTTTTCAGGTTTAGAATGAAGATGCGGTGGCCCATGGAAGGTGCGACGTGGTGGTGTGATTTCTAGTGTGTGTTCAGGGCGGAGCTCTGGGCGAGGCAGACGGTGCGATGTACGGTGGCAGAGGACAGTCGGGTGGCAGTGTCTAGGCATTGTGGCAGTCTGGAGGCGTCGTTGATCGGGTAACCGGAGGTGGTGGTGACGGTCTGGCCGTACGGAAGAAGGAAAAATCGTGAATGAAGATGGGATTTTATTGAAGAGAGAAACTTAAATATTTTGATAGATATATTAAAAATGAATATAAGGTTCCAATTAAGAGAGATGCGCGCTCAAGTTGAAAAAAGGGAGATGCAATATTATACATGGAAGGTTTAAAACAAAATATTAAAAATAATATTAAAATATTATTATTTTAATTTTTTTTGGGAAAACTGTGTTTTGACCGTAAATTCTTCGTGCGACCTCGGTTTCATGAGATTTCAGCGGCAGTACGACTCTGACTTCAAGACATAAATTATGAGTCCTATATTGGATGTCTTTTCTGGGTTTTTGAATTGGGTACCTAAAACGGTCAATTAATAATAATAATATATTATTATTAAATCTTCGACCATCCATAACTCCTGTGTGCGATGTCCGAATGACTTACCATAATTGGAAACATGATCTTGACATTAAGACAATCGATTTAAGTCTAATGTTGAGTATTAAATTCTGGTTCATGGTTCGGGCCCACAAAACACCCAATAATAATAATAATAATAATATTATTGTGAGATCTTGTATTCGACATATCTCCCTCATACGGTGTCAAAATGATGAACTGTCTGCAGCACCAGAAACTTTGGATCGAGATAGTCCTTTTGGTATACCCCACTATAGTTTTGGATAAATTTGGGGTACGACCTGGTTGGATCGAGCATGAATCCAACCGGCCCCTCGGGACTAAAAGGCTAATAACTTACAGACCAGGCATCAGATTGACGCACCGTCTGTTGCATTGAGACCCCTATGACATAAAGGTACTTTAATATACTTCTTTGTGGGACTTCATGGCAGTTGGAGTATCAAATAGTGGATTTGGGATTGGACCCTTCCGGAGAAGAGCAAGCCTATCGCGGGAACCCAGTAGCTGACTGTGATGAGAAGAGATCCTAGTGATCCTGTGTGGGTCAGCTTCTAGAGATCCTGTGTGGGTTGGCTCCTAGCAATCCAATGTGGGTCAGCTCCTAGCTATCCTATGTTGGTGAGCTTCTAGAGATCCAGTGGGGGTCAGCTCCTAGCGATCGTGTGCGGGTCAGCTCCTAGCGATCCTGTGCGGGTCATCTCCTAGCGATCCTCTGTGGGTTAGCTCTTAGAGATCCTGTGTGGGTCAGCTCCTAGAGATTCTGTTTAGGTCAGAAGTAGAGCCTCTTAACAGAGTAATATTATTCAGTAGCTATAACTAATCATCTTTACTACCTTACCTAAGTTATACCTACTGTAAACTGAGTCCGTAACTATGTGGTACTTTCCTTTGTGGTAATACCTTGGTGGTATTCTTCTGTGTGGCGTACCTGTGTGGTACATGTCTTCGTGGTTTTCCTTCCTTTGTGGAATAGTTGAGATTTGGTATTTGAGTTGGACTATGTGTTTTTCTCATGATTGAGATGAGTTTACTTTATAACTTAGGTATATGTATGGGCATATACCTAAGTCGGATTTTCACTGGTTTACATGCTTTGTGGTTTATCCTTTGTGTGTTTTGTGAGACCTTGAGGGTCTCGGGGTCCCTATTGAGTATCATTATACTCAACCCTGCACGGGATATGCCCACACCTCATTGTGTTGGATTCAGATGACAGACATCGCTAATCGAGGTTGAGAGTACCAGGACTGGATGGTACCCAGAGGTGGACCTTAAGATGAGATGGTACACGGAGTAGACTAACGGACGTGGAGTGCTGAGGAGGCTATCTGCACCTACCCTTCGAGTAGAAATCCTGGATGATGAACCAACATCTATTTTCCTTTACTTAAGTTGTACTTATACTTTCAGTTTCATGTACTTTACAGTTGGGCTTGTATTTCTAGCCCCTTTTTCTTTAAGCACTCTTTCGTTATACAGTTTTACTTAGTGTTTTGTATCCAGATGTGTGCTCTGTTGTGTGTGTTTCCACTTTATAAAGGCAATGCCTTCATAGTATTAGGGAAATACACCTTTGGTTCTAGTCCCCAGCCCCTGAACTATGGAATGCAGGCTTGGGGTAGTCACACCACGGGCCCCGGGGGACATGTCGTGACAACTGGGGCCCATGCCGTGACTACACTAGGCCCGCCTTTCATAGGCCCGCCTTTCATAGGCCAGGGCTGGTGACTAGCACCAAAGGCGTAAATCCCTAAAACTGGGAATGCATTGACTTTATATTCTAAAAACACACTCAATAAAGAAAAAGCTGGAATCAAAACACTATGTAAAACTATATAACAAAAGAGTGATAAAAATTAAAAGGGGCCGAAAATACAAGACCAACTATAAAGTACAAGAAATTGAAAGTATAAGTACTGGAAAAAGAGGAAACAACTCATGGATTGTCCATCGGGAAATCCTACCTGAAGGGTAGGTACAGATTGGCTCTACCGCACTCCACATCTGTCTGTCACCTCCGTGTACCGTCACACCATGGGGTCCACCTCTGGGTACCGTCCAGTTTTGGTACACTCAGCCTTGGTCAGTGTTGTATGTCTTCTACATCCCACACAACGAGGTGCGGGCATAGCCCATGTAGGGGTGAGTATAACGATACTCAGTAGGGACCCCGAGGCCCTCAAGGTCTCACAAAATCAAAAAAGGACAAACCATAAGGTATGAAATCAAAAATTAACCCCACTTAGGTATATCCACATACATATACGTAATTTATCAAGTAATCCATCTCAATCATGAGGGAAAAAAAAGTTACTGACTCATCTCACACAGGTTTACAACTTTTGTTGAGAGTTATAGATGATTATATATATCCACTAAATCATCTATTCTTTCGAACCCATGTATGATCTAGGAATATAAGTCAAAGCATTCGAACCCACATAGGATCCAGGAATAGTAGACAGAGCTGTCGAACCCACACAGGATCCAGGAATAGTAGTCAGAGCTGTCGAACCGACATGAGATTCAGGAACCGTCGTCAGAGTTGCTGAACCCACACAGGATTCAGGAACAGTATTCAGAGTTTTCAAACCCACACATGATCCGGGAATAGCCGTCAGAGCTGTCAAACCCACACAGGATCTAGGAACATTAGTTAGAGCGCAGCCAGCCATAGGGTTTCTGCATAAAGCATGCTTGATTCTGGGAGGGTCCGCTCCTCAAGCCAAGTGTCGATACATAAACTTCCATGAAGTACCACAAAGAAGTATCCAAAAGGTTCTCCATGTCATAGAGGTCTCAACACAATAGACGACACGTCAATCAGACGCCTGGTCTGTGAGTTATTAGCCTTTTAGTCCCGAGAGCCCAGTTGGATTCGTGCACGATCCAACCTGACCGTAACTCAACTATACCCCGAAATCTAGTGGGGTATACTCAAAGGTAGTTTCATCCTACAAGATTACTGGCACCACTGACAGTTTGTTAAACAAACGTCCGGTGCCAAAGATATTGCCAAAAGAAAGTAAAGGGGGGTCGCAATGGGCCTGGGTCCAGTCCGACCCGGTCGGACCGACCCGAACCGACTTAGTCTAGGCCGACCCATTGGGTTCGGTCCAACAGGCTGCGAAGGCCGAGAGTAGTGCGGGGGTGTAGACCAGCCGTGAGGGCGCAGACCGCCCACACATCGGTGTAAGGGCGGTTCGGCCCAGAGGTGTCGTGAGGGGCGCGGCTCGGCGTCTCATCCCGGATGGATGAGGTTGGTTCAGTTAGCGCTGTGAGGGGCGCGGCTCGGGCTGCACGGGGCGCGCGGGCCGGTGCGGTTTGACCGAACGCACAGAAGGTGGTGAGGCAGGCCAGGAGGTGGGCCGATAGGTAGCCGAATAGGTCGCAGCCAGGTGCCAGGCAGGCGGGCAGGCAGGCCGGTGAGCGGCCGGGCATGGTGCGGTCAGGTCGGCAGGTGGCCGAGTGGCGGTCGGGCAGGCCGGCTGGGCACGGGCCGGCTCGGGCAGCGGCTCGGCTCGGCGAACGGTGCATCCGGAGGGGGCTTGGCCAGGGGCGGTTTGGCCGGTGGCTGGGCGGGAAGCCACTGGGGCAGCGCAGATCACAGAGGTCGCGGGTAGCATGACCATTGACTTTGATGCCTTCGTCGCTTCGTTGCTTCATCGCCATGCCGAAGATCATCATAAACAAGAATGGCGGAGGGGTCAGGCCATTTTGGTTTGGCCTGCACCCTCCGTGTTTAGGGTGGTAACATTTGGCTCGCAACTAAAAAGAAATATGAACATCTATTTTTACAACCACCGAAACGATTCCTTTCCAACTGAAGAATAAAATAAGGAAAGTAATATTACAAAAATAAAACCCCCTTCCTTTGATCGTTATTCGACGATGAAGTCACGGAAAGAAGAAAAAGGAGATCATCATTCGTCGTGTTCACCGCACACTTCCAATCCCAAGTTGCGCCGGCTCGTTGACGACGATGCGAAGGAAAGGTCTATTGTGAAAGATGCTCCATGTTGGTAGGATATGGGGATGAAGGTTGAAGGAGGTTGTTATCGGCGTTCTTCGTTGGAAGAACATGTTCTTCGTTCTTAGTTATTCGTTGGGAGCTTTCTCCCAATAATCCTCTCTCAAATCACCCAAGTGAAAAGTTGTGCCAAATAATAGATTACAATATCTATTATTTTATTGGCAAGAATTCAAAAAGAAAAAATAAACACTTGAGGATCGACAAGAGAAGATTGATTTAAGTCTAATATTGAATATAAAATTCTAGTTCGTGGATCGAGTCCACAAAACACCAATTATTATTATTATTATTATTATTACGAGATCTTGTATTCAACATATCTCCCTCATATAGTGTTGAAATGACGAACCGTCTGCGGCACCAGAAACTTGGATTGAGATAGTCCTTCTTGTATACCCCACTATAGTTTTGGATAAGGATTGGGTATGGTTGGATTGGATTGAGCACGAATCCAACCGGGCCCTCCGGAATAAAAGGCTAACAACTCACAGACCGGGCGTCCAATTGACGCGCCGTCTGTTGTGTTGAGACCCCTATGATGGGGCAGTACTTTGAGATACTTTTTTAGGGTAAATTGTGGAAGTTTGATAATGAAATAGTGTCTTGGGGTGAGGACTCTACTAGAGAGGAGCAAGCCTAGTGCATAAACCTAGTAGTTGGCTGTGATGAGAAGATTGCTCTCCTAGCGATCCTGTGTGGGTCAGCTCCAGCGATCCTGTGTGGGTCAGCTCCATCAATTTTGTGTAGGTCAGCTCCTAGCGATCCTGTGTGAGTCAGCTCCAGCGATCCTGTGTGGGTCAGCTCCTAGTGATCATGTGTGGGTCAGCTCCAGCGATCCTATGTGGGTCAGCTCCTATCACCAAAGGCAGACATGAGGTAGTCACGACACAGGCCCCGAGGGACGGTTAGTGACATTAATAATATTATAGTTCACAATAAAACCAAAGAAGATTTTAGGAAGTGATAATATAATTAGATCCATGTGAAGTTCATATGGGATATTAAATCCCAAGATGTCTAGTCACTCTATATAGCCAATCATCTTGGCTACACGAGGTCCAGTTGGTGCCAAATCTTCAAGCTTGCATCTGAATAGTGCATTGGATATCTCATATCTCTTTTATCTTTCCTTCTCTTGATAAATATCTCAATTTTTAGACATGATGGTATACACATCCATATCCTTAGGTTTCATTAATATCCCACTAGACATGGAGGATGTCATGAAAAATTATACATTTGTGGAATGATAAATATTTTTTGGTTGATAGATACTACTTCCTCACTATCCTCTTTAGCAAGTGACTGAGGAACTATGGTTTCCAGCATATATAATTTCCATTCATGGTGTAGTATAACATTTCAATACCAATATATTTCCTATAAATTCAAGACGATGAGAATTTTAACCTTATCTAGTATGGATCATAGTTATATAGTTAAAGTCATGTGGGTTTCCATTTCTAAAATTAAGTGAGAGAAAAATATTAGTACTTTATCTGGATTTATAAAATAGATAATAAATTTTAATTTTTTTAATCTACCACTATATTTCTAAAATCCAATAGCTCTCACCATTGTATTTTTAATATCCTTTTGTATGGATGTTCTAGTGGAAATGATCCATATTCCATTTCTTATAACTTGTATGTTAGTCTTGAAAGATATTAGAAGGGTTTTAGGTAGGTGTAACTTTCCAATAACATCAACTCACAGTTCATTGATATGTTGTGTGGACTCCCCAATGTCATAATTTTGGGTTAGTATTTCCTCAATACTTTCCCCTCACTTACACCAAAACCTACTTTGATAGTCACCACTTGATGTGAACTGAGTTAAGTCAACCCAAAACTCATGCTAAAATTCTTTGATAATTTAAAAGCACCCACATTTGGTCAGTCAAGAACTTTTAAACTATGGTTTGATTTTAAAATAAGAAGTGGAAGGTTATACTAAATTATAATATTAATTTGAGGGATTTTATCTTTTATGTGTAAATTTATCATTTTTAACATTATTACATGCTTTTTAATGTCAAGTGGATTTAATTAATTGATTAACCATGTCTTAATAGAATTACGCATAATCTAATTTATTTTAATTTATCTTGTATAATTTTTAATTCATTAATTTATGTGATCATGGAAAATAATCCATAATGATATTAACCACACAACTAAAAAAAATTAGAATGACATGATATTTTCTAATGGTTGATTTATCCAATGGATGATAAAATTATCATTAACCCAAGAGAATAAACTCCTTGAATCATGCCTGGTTTAAGATAAAATATTCCACCTATGTTTCTATGTACCTCTTGGATTAATTTTACCTTGGAACCAAACTTTAACTAACTCAACTCACTTACAATATTCATCCATCATATAAGATTTACTCACACATGGGTGAGAGAAACCAAAGGATTATTTGGGGTTTACATAAAAGAAACCATGGTCACACATAACCTTACATAATGAGAGGAGGGTAATGAAATTTAGGTAATTATTTAATTTAATAAGTTATTAAAAAACTATGAAATAATAATAAATTAAAACAACTAATCATATACATTGGTTGGTCTCTGCTCATGATCATCATACTTGTAATGATTATGTATTTAATAAAATAACATTAATTTTAATATTTATTAATTAAGATATAATGATCTCAAATTAATTAATTATCTTCATTAATTAATCAATTAATTTATATTAACTTGCATCCAAACTCCCTTGATATTCCCATACAAAATTTTAATCAAATTAGACAAATCGTTTTTATTTAAATTTAACTAAGTACAATGAATGTACTTAGAGGTAACCTGGCGAGTACCTGTCCAAACTACCTGGTGTGTATTATAGTCATATACTATCTACTTATAAGGAATATATCATATACATATTATAATGTAATTACATGGCATGTTGTATCAAAAAATGACACATTAACATATCTTATTAATGTAGAATGTAATGATTTTAATCCATGTAGATTAAAAAAATTATTACAACTTATACCTAATATGTCATTCAGAATATTATGTTTAAAATAATTAGGAATTTAACACACACAAACACACACACACACATATATATATAAACAATCACATGGAATATACTATCAATAAATGACATGCAGATACATGTTTATTAGGTTATCATATTATTATTTATTAATTTTACATTATTTATAAACAGTTAATATACACAACATGTAAAGGCCAACTACACATTGTGTGTTTTTATTTATCATCTATAGACATCACGCATCTAGGGAATTGGTGTGAAATTCAACCAAAAATATTATTGGGGGAAACATTATGAAAATTAGACACACATTGTGTGACCTACCAATCACACATATCATGTAAAAAATACATGACATGTATTTGACTTGTAGACTACACGTCATGTAAGAAGGTTACACAACATATAGTCTGACTAACTATGTTCTTGGATGTCCTAGTCAACATGCAGTTTTTATTAATATATGTTGTGTATATTTAATGAATACCACTCTAAATTAATTCATACGTCATCCCTGTACATTAAAAATGTGTATAAAACGTGTACCTTGGGTTACATGTAGTGTACACTTATGTTACCCAATTAAATTCTCTAACACTTTCATATGGGATCTACGAAGGTTCTTTTTTTTAATGTTAATAAATTTATGATTATATGAGTGAGAATAAAGAGAAAGAAGAGAATACCTCATTTTTTAATTTAAATAATGATATATCCATAAATGTAAAACTATCAATAAATGTATAAATAAATCAATGATCTATAAATAATTATAAATTATTATGTGAACACTCTAATGCCACTTAAAGGTTCTGGTCATATTGAAAGTACCTATTGGGAATAAAAAACTTATTTTTTTCATATTCAATGAATAATATGAGATGTACATGATGAATAACATGATGAATAATGAAATAAAATTAAATAGTAATTGAATATTATTCCAAAACATAGAACAAATAATTATCACATAAAATTTATAATTAATTTATTTAAATAAATAATTACCTTTTGATGAAATAATTTCTTCATTGTTGAATCCAATGTTATTTTCACATCGTATCATCATTGTGTCATAGGAATAAATAGAATATTCCCCGTAGTGGTGATCCACATGTGCACCACAAACCTCTAAGAATCACTATAGAAATATTTGGGTTCTAACACAAAAGATTATAATTTTTGCATCATTCATCATTGATCATCATGAGAGTCACTTCTGGGGGAGGACTCTCCTTGTTACCTCTAGAATCGAGAGGGTGTAGGAGGAAAATTGATATTTTTTTGAGAGAGTTTTATAATTGGATCTCTATATGGCTTGAGAGGATTCTATAAAACACATTGTGAACAAAAATTAGAATGGATAGGTATTTAAATAATGTTATAACTAGGTTTAAACAAAGTTAGAGTTAGAAAATAATTATTTCACAAGGTCCCTTTTTATTTTATTAATCCTTGAAAACCCCCATGTCTAAATAATAATAGAATTATTTTTATTTACTTTGAATTATCTAAACTCATAGATAAAATAAATACTTTTTATTGAATACATAATTTAATATTTTTTCAAATAATATTTAATATAACATTTTCTCACCATTCTATTAAACTCTATCTATTACCCTCCTAAATATTTATCAAACCTTGAATAATAAATATTTATTTAATAAATAAATATCATTTAGTTATTATTAAATAAATAAATAAAATATTGTATTTACTAATATATTAAATAAATATTTATTTAATATTCAACTCACAAATATTCTCTCGAATAACTAGTGACTAAATATATATGATCAAACTAACATTAACAATTATTAAAGAACATATGAGAATAATATTTATTCAACATGTTAATAATAATAATATTTAATTGAGTTTATGGACACACAGAGTGTGTGGCCCACTAGGCCCATTTCTCAGTGGAATTAGGTGAAACTTCCTAAAGTCCAAGGTTATCATCTACCAACACTCTAAGTAACCCATAGAGAAATAATTTAATTTAATAATGACATAAAACCCTATATGAATGCTCACTATCTAATATAATCCCTTTCTCCCAATATCTCTAATAAATAAAGTTTCATGCTAGTGTCATTAACCTATGTGTTTGGTGCCACTTCCTTTGAATTTTTGGAAATGAACTAGAAAATACAATAGTATGGTTATGGAATTAATCAGGAAGTCACATTTCTATAAAAGTAACTAAGATATAAAATTCCATTAAATAATATAAGGTAAAAACATTTTCATGCATTATTCATTAATGCACTGTTAGTCATGACACAACCAACATATCCTACCTCACAACGACCATATGTCATCACAGTTTTTGCCAATACATAAAAGTGTGTGACTCATGACATTCATTAATAATAATATTAGAATTGATGGGTCATTACACATTTCTGAAAATAGGAATATCCAATGATGATATAAATGTGGGTTTCCTACTATTGGGTCTAGTTCTCATAATCTAATACTCTTTAAATTAATAAGGGAGTACATGAAGAAAAAATTGCCTCAAAGTCCTATGAGTCTCCACCCTTGATAGCCTATATCATTTTCATCCTATAAAATGATATCTTCCAACTAGAGAACATATATTTAAGAATATTATAATGTAACTTCTAGTCTCTCATCATTGTGGGGAACTACTATGAACTTTTAGTGCGACAACAACTCATAGAACATTATTAGATAATATATCATGAAAAATAAAAATCATGATATGATAAGAAATATATTTAACATTCAAAACAATGAATATAGGTAATCATAAATTATATATAAGTTTGTTTTAAGGAACCGAATATAACAAATAACCTATATTTTATAAATGGAGAGAAATAAGGAAGAATTAAGGATGACATGTAGAAAGCTCTAATGATAATTAATTGGAAGTCAAAAACCCTTGAAGTTTGGGAGAGAAGCCTATAAACAGATTATGAACAAGAATTATGAATCATGAATGTTAGTAGAGACCAAGTTGCTTGTTGTTTTTATTGAATATATTAAGGTATCAAAAAACTCTTTTCTAAGGAAGAATAAGATTATATTTTATCCCACAGGGACATCCCAAAATAGATTTTTGATCCAATTCAAATGGTTGGAAGTTTTTCTATGAACTAGAGGAAGTCAATATAAAGATCCCATGAGAGCAGAATTCATTCACCAATGTAATATGGTGAATATGGTTTCATAATGAACCTTTTACAACCAACTTTTAACTGATATAAAAATTATCATTATAGATTTTATGACTCATACATCCCGATCTTGGTAAGGAGTATGTTTCCTAGTAGGGGTGAACCATATGAAAACAATGTTTATTTCACATTACTTTATTTCTAGTATTACATGCGGTGTATATGATTAGTTAGAGATAGAAAATATATTTACAAACTAATAGGTAGAATAGTTTCAAATACATTGTGGGGTAAAAAAATTATAGGATTAATTTGGAATTTGGTAAAATATTTAACCACACCTTATTCACCCCCCATCATGTGTATGTGCATGGATATTGTGAATATTTCATGTGGTATCATATTAAGGGTTCACTTTGACAGGATAAACCTTTTTTTCTTTCCCTAGTGTTTTAATTTGAATATATGAAGTATATATTTAAAGAATTTTTGGAAAACCATCAAAAGGAAAATTCTAATCTTATTCCTACTACTACTATAATTGAGGTTTCAGCTAAGAATATAAGAAATAGGAAAATGGTAAAAGTAATTAATATAAGCAAGAATGAAAAAGAATATAAGTACACACAACTATATTAAAGAAATTATAGTGTTATGTTTTTTTAAAATATTTTGAAAGTGATTCTTCAGACGAATCACGTTATTCATTTGATAATCGTGTGGTTAGTGAATCACTTAGTGATTTTTTATTTATAGATTTAGGATTATTTTAAAATAATAATTTTTTGGTTATATTAAATATATTTGAGTTGGATAAGAAATAATAGTTAAAATTGGTGGCTAAAGCTTTAGATAATACCACGATTCCAAAGATGTAAGAGTGAAAAAATATCATTAATTATGTAGAAATAAGGAAACATATCAAGATATTCTAAAAAGAAGAGTGAAAATTGGATGAATATACCCTGTAAAAAATTAATTAATGAGAATAGTAAACTTTCAAAAATAAATAAATAAAGGAATTATGCTCTATAAGAGACTCATAAAGCTACTATTTGTGTTAAGTAAGAACATCTGGAAGTCAAAGACAAAAGAATCAAGGATCTGGAAAAATACATAAATAAAAGTATAAGGTTGAATAAGCATCAAATTCAGTAGTTGAAAATATAACATGGATAAAGGGTGAAATCACTTGAAGACCATAAGTACTTTCTTAATCTAAAATTTCTAGAGCATGAAGTGAAGTTGAGAAATCCAAAAAACACCCAATCAAAATCTTCACAATCAGTTGAGGAGAAAAAAACCATATAAATTTAAAAAAAGTGTCATTATTATAATAATAATAAATATGGTTTAAAAATATCATGAAATATTCTGGAGATATATCTACTGTAATCTCGTGGAAGAATTTATCCCACTACTTAATTATAAATATGAGTATTAATGGTTTATTGATGGCTAGTATAGGTTTTAAACAAAAATATGAATAAATTTGGATGGAGAAAAGTTCTGAGAACCCACCACATCATCATTTTTGGATTTAATAATTTTAGAAAGGATCATATCCCTACATAGATCCCAAAATAATGGGGTTTCTATCCAAAAACAATAATATGTAAAAAATAGAAAATCTTGTCAAACCATTGCTAGTATCAAAATAAAGAGATTGATTATAAGATTCTAGTGTTATTTGAATTTTGAGCATATCTTGTCATAAATTATTAGTAAATAGATAAAATAGAAGACCTAAAATCAACGGGGAAAGATACAATTCAAAAAAGACCAGATGGACTAAGGTAGACCTCATTGAAGAAGTATAATTTGTCGATGAAAAACAAGATTTAATTATTTTGAAAACATATGTGAATATTTTAACATAGGCGGTCACTGTTATGATGGTTTCTAGTATATAAAAACCCAAAAACAAATCATATTTTGAAGAAAATATTAGACCAAAATAGAGAAACAAACTGGTGAAAAAAAAGATAATACATCATTGAGGAGTAAAAAATAATAAATACAAACCAACCACTCCTAATAAGACAAAAAAGAATATTGATTACGATGTCACCACAAAGAGAAGATACTTCTTATGTGTTAAGAGAGGCCACATAATGGACCAATTTATAATAGACATGAATTACAAGATCAAAGGGATAAAGTTAAAATCCAAAAGGAAATCAATCAAAGAGAGAGATAGTAGGATTGGTTTATTGGTTGACATCTGAGATTAAGAATATGAATTTAATGAGAGTTTTTCCAAAAAAGGATCATTTGAAGGCTATTAGAGATGTGTTTAGAAGGTGTAACTAGGATGTACATATTTCTATCAATTGTATGAAATGGTTTTCTAGATAGAACAAAGAATTTGAACACAATGGTATGACACTAGTGACTCCTAAAACTAAACATGTTGTTGTGAATAAGGTGTCCATACTAAAAAAGAAGGCTAAACACACTAAAAAATAATGTTTGAAAATATGTCCAACCAAATTGTAAATGGATAAGAGGATGAATTAAGATGAAAATAAATAATTTTATTTACTTGATAATGTGAAGAAAGTTATTCCAACTAAGAACAATTCTAAAAATAAAAATGAAAAAATGTTTTATAATGAAGTATAGACTAGTTAAGTAAAGAATGAAGCAATAATGTAGTGTTCTAGACATTTTAGAGTTTCAAGGAAAGGAATTTATTGATTGGGATCCATGTTTCTACCCTCTTTCTCTAACTAAGTAGTTTATTAAGATTAAAATTATTCCTATTTGCGTGGGTTGTGTATCTTGGAAGAGGTAATTGAAGGTTAATAATGAATAAGAATAAACATTGAATGATATTATGTTTATATAGAATAAACAAAGCCAACAAATTTTGGTGAATATAAACTAGTATCATACTTATTTCTAGAGACAAAATGTCATGATGAAGATCATTGAAGAGAATCCCTTGATGGGGAGCTTAGGAGATCAAGTTTCTAGAGATTTTTTATCTCATGTTAAATATGAAATTATATAAATACCCTAAAATATTGAAATATAAGGTATGATTTTAACTTTATCACCACTATTTTGTTTCATATTGGATATGGTGATCAATTTGGTGTGACTATCTAATAAAAATAAGGAGAAAGAAATATTTCACTTGAATATTTTTTATGAGTTTATTGAAGTTGAGTGTAGGTTCATAATTATTTTTTTAAGATCTGTTTGATTAGACCCTATGGAAGTTAAGTTTGATTTGGTATCATAAACAAGAAAAAATATGGACATTTTTTGTGTCTAAATTGATCACACTTTTTTTCTACAATATACAAGCCCATGTAAACTTAGAGTTTTTTAGATGATGACACATTTATAAATATAATTTGGTTCCACCCATATCTAATGAGGAATTGAGTTATTCTCTCAATAAGGGTGAGAACAAAGAAAGTGGAGAAAAAAAGGGGAGAATAAAATTCATAAATTCAAAAGAGTGATGGGGGAATTATTTTTACTCACAAGAAATTATTTTATACATATAGTTTCAATAATGTGGATAAAGTTTTTCCTCCTTTTCATTTATTTTCAATAAGGGGGAGAAGAGAAATATTGAATTTAATATTAAAATTGGCATTGAAAAAAAAAACAAAGGGTATAGATTGAAGTAACCTAATAGATTATGGATTTGGTGGTGTATTTTTTCATTGGATTTATCAATAAAGTTGTATAAAGTAATCTCATCTTCTCATTTTAGAGAAAATGGTTGGTATCTATATCTTAATTGGTAAATAATATTAAATCTTCCCTTAAAAATGAAAAGGAAAGATCTCCACTTATGTTGGGAAGGGAATCAAGTAATGTGAAGCAAACCCTTAGTGATAATCCCTTTTAAATAATTTAATTTATGAGATTATATTAATGTCAAATATATGTACTAAATTTATAGAATTATTGTTAATAATAGATCTTGAATCA
This sequence comes from Viscum album, assembly GCA_963277665.1. Classification (NCBI taxonomy): domain Eukaryota; kingdom Viridiplantae; phylum Streptophyta; class Magnoliopsida; order Santalales; family Viscaceae; genus Viscum; species Viscum album. The sequence goes on along the minus strand of OY728165.1, from coordinate 321,418,832 downwards.
GAGGTTGAATTTAGATATTGTATTGGTTGATAAAAATATTATATAAATATAATTAATAAGATTAAAATAGGTTCAATGATTAAAGATATTAATAAAGTTGTGGATAAACCATAATTTTATGATCTATAATATAGGTTACTATATACAGTGATGAATATACTTTGGATAAAGGTTTAGAAGTGTTTAGTTCAAATTTATAATTATTGAGGTCATACAGATAATTTTAAATACTCAATATGAGTATTTATATGCTAAAAAATACGTTATAAGTCTTTTGAAGTGGTTTTGAATTATTATTATGATTCCCATAATTAGTTAAATTAGTTTTGAGGTGATTTAAAGTGTTAAAGAAGGCCCTAGGTTGATCTGAAGTGGTTTTTAATTGATTGGAAGAATTCTGGAAAATCATTTTATGAATGAAAAATGGATACAAACAATATCTTATGAGAATTTCATAAGTTGTTTTGATTTTCATAAGATACTTGGACTTTTTGTATGATATTTGGGTTTTTATAATATATTTATTGGAGAGAATATGAAAATGGAAAATGCATTATTTTCATAAGATATTTTATGAGTTTACAGAATATCTTTCATTTCATAAGATACAAGGCTCATTTTGTAAGATGTGAAGAAAAAATATGATACCGAGTCTTTATAAGATTTTTAAATTCATAAAATACCTAGAAATAATGTAATATATGTTTCATAAGATACTTTTCATATTTTCTCATAAGATATCTAAGATGCATAAGAAATCTTTAGTCATGTAAGATATGTGAGCTGTGTGAGGTGGTATGAGAACTTATGATACGCATACCACGTAAGATACTGAGACCACATATGATATTTTTCTTTCATAGAAGATATTATTTGTGTACATTATCTTGTTCCTATAATATATTATACTTTGTAAAAAACTAAGAAAATGGGAACTTATAGAAAACCTTCCATAACTAAATCAAATTATGCTTATATTGTTCTTTCTAGATCAATACATCATTATGATATATCAAGCTATGATTCAAGATACAATTTGAGAAAGATGAAGAGAGATTAGATTTTGAAGATCATTATTCTATTTAATTTTTTATTTTCAAATGAGAAAATTTGAAAATGAATTTTTATGTTCAAAGATAAATTAAAATTTTAATTTCTAGTGTTGCGATTCAATGTTATAAATATCACAAATAGAATTGTGATTTAATCTAGGAATTAAAAAGAATAAGGAGATATATTTTTCGAGAATCACATATTAAATATAGAAAATGTATGTTATGATCTTATTACAAAAATATGATATAAAAATAATAAGGGAATTCCTAGAGTTTTATAGGAGACAAGAGGTTAATTAAAAACAAATAACTATAATCACAAGAGATACCCATGAAAAAGATGTTGATATAAAGAGAGAGGAAGATCATTTTAAATATTTGAAAGAGATTTCCTATAAAAAAATATAGAAAATATCAGTTATGATCTTATTAAAAAAAATTAAGTGAAGAAGTGAGAGAAAATGTTCTTGAATATTGAAAACCCTTCTTACTATGTGATTAGTTAGAATCAAATTTTGAGAGAAAAGAAGAGCCTGATATAGTTCCAAAGAAAAATATATTTAGGCATCAATGAAGAAGATGATGCCAACTTGGTTTTTCTAATAAGATACTATCAAAGTAAAAGGTGAGAATAAGAACAACTTGTGATAACCTATATTTCAAATGTAGTGATAAAGAAAGAAGAAGGAAGGCTGATGAGAAGGAAGTTCTAATAATCATTCAACGGTATTAGAGAACCTTGAAGTTTGAATGAGAGAATCATGTGAATAGATTCTAAAAAATAATTTTAAATCAAGTATATTAACAGAGAGTGTATTTCATGATACTATTATTAAGTATCCAAAGTTAGTTGAATAATCATTGATGAGGAAGAAGAATTTATATTTTTAGATGAAATAATATCCCTTAACATATTTGTGATCTACTTTAAATAGTTATAAGTTTTCTATGAACAATAAGGATCTAGTATAAAGAACCCTCAGGAGTGTCATTTATTCACCAATATAATATGGTGAAAATGATTTTAGGATAAAGCCTAGCTAACCCACATGTAATTTATTAAAAATTATTATTATATAGTTTGTGACTCATACATCCTGATCATAGTAAGGAGTAGTTTTCCTATGGGTGAACCTTGTAAAAACATATTGTGTTTCACATTACTTTATTCCCAATATTTCATGTGGTGTATTTGATTAGGTAGAGATTAAAAGACACATTTAAATCCAAACATATGGTTGAGGTTGAAATACCAAATAGGGTAAAAATTTGTAAGATTAATATGGAATTTTGTAAAATATTTATCCACACTTGATTCACCCCCTCCTCCTGAGGTGTATATTCATGGATACTAGGGTAATTTCATATGATACTAGAGTAATTTAAGCATATAGAAGGTTTCAAATAATTTAAGAGGAAGAATAATCTTGATTATGAAATGGTGGTCAAAGTGGATTATAAATATATAAAATAGGATAAAAAGTAGATACATGATATTTGTTAGTCATAATATGTGATAAAAATTAAAAATTTATTAATAGATATCCAATGGTGTGATGGAGGAGTTGTCACTTTTGAAAGTTACAGGTCACTCAATGTGTAGGGAGTTGGATAAACTAAGATTGGTAAGAATATATCCAATGAAGTTCTCTTCAGTGATGGGTTGATACATAATATTATTTTTGTTTTTCAAATTTCTAATGATGGTAATGAGGTGATATTTCATATGAATTAATGTGTCATAAAGATTTTGAAGGATGAAATAATTATGATAAAGGCGTAGTGATAAAATGAACACTTATACCAAATTTATTTTGATCAAAGTTCCTATTGTATAAGAATAAAGAAGTAAAATCAACTTTTGATTCAAAACATTTATAGTTGGTGTATAAGAATATGTATAATATTATAAATCATGAAGCTATAAGAAATATACCAAAGTTATAATGTGAAAGACTCAACACTTGTTTTGTAAGTCATAAGGTACAAATAGTGAACATGACTCACAAGTCGGTGGTGATTGAAATAAATAAAATTCTTGAGTTAATACACTCAGATGTGTGTCGAATGATGAGATTGAAGTCAACCAATAGTGATATTATAATCCAATTGAGAGTTGATGTTGGTGTTAGATTTGGTCTAAAGACATGTTTTTTTTGGTGTTGGATTTTTTTCAACCAATAAAGTATATAAAAACTATGGATTTAGTGAAAAACTAAAGGTGTTAGAGATTTTTCCAATCATATAATTATATCTAGAATAAAAATGAGGTTGTTGATAGTTTTATCATTGTTAATTAAGTGGAAAAATAATTTTATTTATGCTTGTAGTTTCTATGTGTGATAGTAAAAAACAATTATATTACATGGTTGATGCTAGGTGAAACCTTGATTTTTAAATCCAGGCAACATGAATTTTCATAGGTTGAGAGCTATGTAAGGATAATTCACATGTTCTTGAGGTTTCATAAGAATCAACCTAATATCCCATTAGAATAAATCTAATGTATTTCTCATTGTGTAAGAAGAGCCTCATCATTTTTAAACTCATTTATGAATGAATAGGTGACCGCATGCGATTAACTTCACATGTAAACCTATGTGCATGATATTAAACTAAAGTTCCCCTATATTTCATCTAGAGAGCATTATTCATTAAAATAAATGTGATATTTAGAGCATTGTGTAAGAATATACTGAATCTTACATGAGATTAAATCTCAAGAGCCTCAGTTCATGTGAGATTAATCCATATTCTAGGATGATATTTGTAGGGATTAATTAGAAAATTAAATTTGGGTTTCAATAAGAATTTATATAGATAAAATCCTGGAGATTTAAGGGGGGATACTTGACTCCATAAATAGGAGGATTTTTAGAGATTTTATAAGTGGAGAATAGTGATGATTGTATTAAAATTTCGTATCTTTGAAGAGGAATATATGAGAATTAAAGTAATGAGTTTGAATCGAATTTGAAGAAGAATGTTGGGCTTATTTTCCCATGATATTCATGGAGGATCATATATCTTATATAAGGTAAATTTATAGAATATCTCTTGAATTAGAGATAAGGGGTTCCTATAAGGAATTTTAGAGATATATTTCTCAATAAATAGTGGGTTCTGCTACAATACAGAAGTATAGAGCACAACGTTGATAAATCAGAACATGTGAGAGGTATTCTATAAGAGAAAAATATAAGATGTAATTTTTGATATATGTTGTAAAGAAGTGAAGACAAAATTGGAACTCTATGAAGATCCTACCAACAAAGAAGAAGGTTGTGTTTCCATGATGACTCATGGAAAGTTGTATCCGTTATTCATAGTGATTTTCAAAGAAAACATATGAAGAAGAAATAAGTAGAGAATAATGAGAACCATCTACATCTGGTGAAAAATAAAAACTAGTGGTTATGTTTTCATTATCCTATGTGCTAAAATATTTTTACTTAGATCAGTGATAAATTATATAAAAGTGAATGGAGCAACCCTTGGGAATAAGTGAATTGTCCCTAAATCTTATAAGGGGATTAACCTTAGGCATAATAGTGACTTGGTATAAACCAACAAATGAAAATTGATTTTAGTGGATTCTAGTGCAGTGACACATTATTGATTACATGCTCCATGGATTATCCTTGTGTGGGTGAACCAAGTCAAATCATTTAGTCTTATGTGTATTGTTTTCCTATATTTTACAAGGCATAAGTCAGTTAGTGAGGGTTAAGTAATATTAGATCTATATCTATTAAAGGCATGTAAAATAGGGATAATAATCAAATAATCATCATTATGAGAATAAATCAAGTAAGGGACTATTAACTATGAGATTAAAGTCGTTAAGGGTAGTGAGAGTTTGAGGAAAGCGTGTTTTAATTGAAAAACTTCAATACTCTAATTAACCCCCCATAGGGTATCTCTCATTAAAGTCCCTTGTGGGCCTAATAATTGGTTTTAGAGCATAGGTTCCCCTTTTATGAATTTTTTTCTTGGAAAATTTTTGATTAGTTCCTGGAGTTAGATTTTATTCTACCTGAATATTCTTGTGGTGATATGTTAAGGGAAAAAAATTGGAAGAATAATCATAACTACAAAGGTATTTTATATTGTGGAATAGTTTATGGGAAAAGTGAGATTTAGATAAAGGAGTGAAATTACTTTTAAAAGGAAGGTATGGAGTTTTTTTATTGTGAATTTATTAATTCATACATTAATGATACAAGGTTATCTAAGGGACTTGACATCCCAAGTGAAGATGGATCTATTTATGGTGAGAATATCCCAAGGAATCTAAATGTAGAATATTTATGTTTATCAGAGAAGCATGATCAAATAAGAAAAGGAGAAAATATGAAGTTGAAATATAGTAATAAGTCTCAATTGATCTAGGTTAACGTGTCAAAAATTGAATTTGATAAATTAAGGGGCTTGAAAAGTGATTTCTTAAGGCGTTTATTGATCAATGGAAAAGAATGGTTCACAAGATGAATAACTATAGGTGATTTCCACAAAAGTGTAGAATCTTAATGTTGATTCCAAGGGGAAGGTCCTGAACTCAAAATAAATTGAAAACTTGAAGTCCATGATAAATTTCATATACACCTAATAGAATTGGTTGAGGAGAGATAGAGGCTAAAACAAGAAAAGACAGGCCTTAAGGACTCCGTTATTCAACTGAACACTAAGATAAAGAAGGAGAGTGAAATGATAGATAAAATTCCCCATTAATTGAAGTATGATATGTCTAAGGGGAATATGATCAAGTAATACATGAATGTTCAACATTAGGTAAAGAGAAAAAAGTTCCAATAACTTGAAGAAGATTTTATCCTTGTTAAGAAGAAAGTAGAATAATAAAATTTCATGATTAATCTAATTCTAAAAGATTATTTACCTTTATTATTTTATTATACTTAGACGGGTAATAGTGAGATGATGAGAAATTATGCCATGTCATAGAAAAATCATGAATGAATTGTAATGTCACAAAGGTCATGTTTCAGGGGAAAACCCTTCCTTTTCCTTGATTGAACCCCTCTAAAGCATGAGAAAAAGTGAGTTGTGGGTATTTCCAAGAAGAGGGGAAATAGTGAAAGTATTAAAAACACACTTGAGAAGGTCTTTATAAAAATAAAGGAAAAACATATGATTTTTAAAGAATGTATTGAGACATGATCTTTTACTATGGAATTCTTAGGGGCTATATTTATTTGGTAGTCCCTATGAAGTAGCCAAGATCCCCTAATCTAGCTACTAGGACCATGATTTAATATATACAATTAGATTAACTATTAAAGAAGAAGATAAATATGGATTAATAATTAATGTGGTGCATGAAAATAAATGAATAGAGAGATATAACATGCTTTGGTATACTATGGACCTACATGCACAACAAAAACACCACCATAAGGAAAAAACCAGATTATAAGACACAAAAGAAATAAAGGACCAGAGAAACTAACCATGGATTAGATCTAGCTATCCCAGATAGAAGTAGTGAAATATATCATATGAAACTAGAAATCTGACTTCCTAGATGGACTCATGCCACACACGCGCATTGAAAGATACAACATCATCCAAGTTAGTAAGAATTAAAATAAGAAAAGCATAATAAAATTGTCAAAAAATCCATTTTCTAATACTACAACCTAGAAGAATCTAGAATGAAACTCAATATTTCAATGTTCTCCTTCATGTAAGATCATAGCACAATGGAGGATGAATATCTCCACCATTCTCCACCGAAACCCTAGATTAGGTTCAGAAATGAAGAAGATGATATTTTTCAGTGGACTTATAGAAACTTATATAGGTTCTCCTCATAACAATACTCTCAATATTTCTCTCTAGTGAGAATTAGGAACTCTTAAGAACACACCAACATAATAAAATTGATGATATATGAGGTGAAATTATAATGTAAGATGAGGAAATAAAAATTCAAGAATAAAATGGGATGAAAACACATGGATGTCCATTATGTAAGGGATGGTTTATATAAAAAACATGGAATAGTTGGGATGGCCATCCAACATCAAATGATTCACCGCTAAAAGAAACATAGATTAGTTTACACATATGAGTATTTCCCCACGTACGATCTAGGTTACCATTAAGTGATTTTTTTACCCTTATGTAAGTAGTCTTACCCTTACATGAGCATGAATTACCCTTAAATGAGCTAGGTTACGCTTATGAGATCTAGGGGTTACCGTTATATGATAAGTCTTACCCTTATACTAGGGGTGAGCTACCCTTATGCAATGGTCTAGCTACCCTTATGCAGCGGGTTACCTTTATTCAATAGGTGATATACCTTTAATTATAATTTATGTTACCTTTATTTAGGAACTAGCTACGGGGTAAGGAAAACCTGCAAATTCAAATATGAAAAATAAGAAATAGTGAATTGAATTTTGCATGAAAAAATAGAGGCACATAAATCATGCAATATGCATAAGATATTAGGAACCAAAATAAGTACATATTAATTCAATTTGATTATAAATAAAAAAATCATATATGAAAATTCCCAAATTTATAAATTTGTAATAAAAGAATTAAATAGGAATACATTCTCACAACATGGTTCATTGAAATTGAATTACATTCATAAGTCCTAAACACCGCCTCACCTTAGAAAATTGAACATCCTTAGTCAAAATATTGGATGGATTGTACAATGTATGTATCTTAGTGAGACATATCATCCCATTTTAAATTAAATCCCCAACAAAATGAAATTTGATGTCTATTTTTTGATCTTCTATGGAAAACATTATTTTTAGAATGATTCAATATAGATTGACTATCACAAAAGACTTCAGATTATCAAAAGATAAATATAGTTCATTAATCAATCCTTTTAGCCAAATTACTTATTTAATTAATTCAGTTAATTCTATATATTCATTCTCTATGGTGGAAAGGGAGATAATGTATTCCATGTTAAATTTCCATGAAACATGACCACCATGAGATAGTAATACATATACAGTAATAGATTTTCTAGTATCAATATTTTTATCACAATCATAATAAAAAAATCCAAAAATATCTTGAATATAACAACCATTGTTTCCAAAAAAAATACACAAATCAGAATACATGGACACATACCTGAGTAACTATTTTAATGCATTCCAATTTGACTATCCAAGACTACCTATAAGCCTATTCAAGGTACACACATAAAAGGTTGTATCTAGACTAGGTAATATCATGGAACACATGAGGCTACCAAATATGTCTTCATAAGGTATTTTACTCATAAAATTAATGTTATAATACTTTCTAGGGGATTGGGATAAGGAAAGAATGAAGTGTTGACCTAATATCGGACTAACAGGTTCCAAATTATCTAACAAGTACCTTTTTAGCACCATATGAATATAAAAAATTGGTATAAATACAAAACCTTGGAATTTTCTCCCTTACTGATTTCCATACCTATATTTTTTTTCTTCTTACACTAAATATTTCATTTCAAAATAATTATGAATTTTTTTATTAGATTTATTAATGATATGTTTTTAAAAATAACAATAATATCATAAACACATAATATTAAATAAACAAGTACATTTTTGATAGATTTAAAGTAAACAAAAAAATTATATTTACTTCTTGTAAAATCATTTTAAGCCTAAAAGAATCAAATTACTTATAACATTGTCGAAATGTTTTCTTAAGGTCATATAGATATTTTATTAAAAGTAACACTTTATTTCTTATAAAATATCTTGAAAATACATCAGAAGGTTTCATATAAATCTATTCATCTAACTTAGCATGTAAAAAAATATTTTTAACATTCAAATTTTCAACATGAACTCATTTTTAGTAGAAAAGGATAATAATAATCAAGTGGAAGAGTGCTCAAAAAATAGGTGAAAATATCTCACTATAATCAATTCATTTACATTGGAGGAATACCATTACAATAAGACTAGCAATGTATTTAATTTTATTTGCACTGGTGTTGTCTTATTTCTTCTTAAAAATCCATTTACAACCTATAATTTTATCCTTTTAGGTTTTTTTAACAATTATCCAGGTTTGGGTTTTAATAAGAGAATCGTTTACATCCATCATTGTAGTAATCCATTGCCTAGATTTATCATACATAAGATATTATTTAAACATTTTTGGTTCATAAATGAATTTTTCAAAAAATATATTAAAAGAAAAATCACTAACATCATCCATATTAAACTAGGATAGAGGCCTAATGGTTCTTTTGGTACTAACAAGATTCAACTGGTAGTCTCTCATGCCAATATCCCTCCAATTATCATACATAGATTCAAATTCACTAATATGTTTTGGTTAAATGTGAGTCAGTTGGGGTATATTATTAGAGAAAACTTCAGTCTCATGCTATATTTTAGGTTCTAATATAAACTGAACACTTATAAGTTGAGATGGATCAGACTAGACTTGATTAGAAGCCTTCTCTTTAAAAGAAGAAGCCTCATGGAAAACAAAATCATGGTTGATTATACATTTATAAAAACTATTCTTATCTACCAAAATCATATACCCTTTACAACCATGAGGGTATCTATGAAAGACACATTTCACAGCCTTAGGTTCAAGTTTATCCATCATGCTATAAGAATAGGGAGTACAACCAAAAATTTTAAGATGTCCTAAACTAAAGAGTGAATCTGTCCATATCTCTTCCAGATTTTTGAAATCAATAGAACTATAAGGGAACCTGTTGATAAAATATAGAGAATTAGTAGTATATTCTTCATATAAGGACTTAGGAAGACCAAAATATGAGATCATTCTACTCACACTTTCTAAAAAATACATATTCATTCTCTGTACTAGGCCATTCTATTGTGGAGTACCCACAATAGTTCTATAACAACCCAAAATTTTATCGATGGAAATTTCTTTATTATATTTATTTCATATATTATAATCACACAAAATCATATTAATAATAAAATAAAAACATTATAAATGAATAATGAATGTAATAAGAGGTATTTATAGAAGTTAAGAAACCTATACAAATGAAATAGCAATTTGAACTTTGGAATAGTAATGTGACCCTTATGAATAGTAAACCAGCTAATAGAATAGTAACCTCACATATGGAAGTATAAATAAAATTTAGGCATCTTATAAATGAAATGAAATTATAATATAATTATATCATAGTATAAGTTAAAAATGTTTTGAAAATTATTAATTAAGTGTTGGTATTTTTGTAAGTTATAAATATTTAATTAAAATTTTATAATTAATATAATGATATAAAAGAAAATTTATTTTCATAAAAATATATTCATAAATTATTATTTTTTATCTTTTTATTTTAAGATAATTTTTTGAGACCTTATTTAAATTTTCAAAGTGTTATAAAATATGTTATAATTTTAAAATCTATATTTTCTTGAGTAAATGATGATTTTAAATTAAAATTAAATTCCTGATATTTAAAAAAATATTTTCATAAAATTGATTTCATTTTTGAAATCTACACATCAAAAAATGTTTAGGGTGAATTTTTGGGATTTTTCTAAAATCCTTGAATTTTTGGTGAACAGTAAAATTCGATAATTTTCGATAAATGCTAATACATGAATTTTTGAATCATTGTTTATGTAAGGATGAGGTAAGAAACATTAGTTTTAAATAACATTCACTAGTTACTATATTTATTCATAATAATAAACACTATTTCTTTTCTTGATCCCAAATAATAAACTAATGATTAAAATAATGATAAAACACCCCTATCCTCCACTATAAATACCACCCATCACCACCTCTTATCCTAACACCTTCCAAGATTTAATACTTTTAAAAATTATTCCCAATACTCTTCCCAATTTCCTCCCCCACATCCAGGATCTCTTGGTCTCATCAAAATACTAGAAAATTTTCCATAAGGAGGTTTTCAAGTGGGAGAAATTCAAGAGGTAAACTCCTCTTTCCCTTTCTTTTAATTTATTTTCAATTACTTTTCTTATTCTCTCCTCACCTCACCTCATAAAAATGGTATTATAACTCAATTAACTCAAATATACTATAAATTTATTATTATAATGTAATAATAAATCATTAAACTCATCCCCTCTCCCTTTTATTCTTAAAATGAAAACGTGATTCATGAGGTGTTAATTTATCACCATCAAGGATAACAAATTTTCATTTTCCATTAACACCTTCAAGTATGGTCATAAAAACATTTTTATGGTAAATAAAAATTATAATATATTTATTAAAACCTATTTAATGTTATGGAATCATTATATACATGTGATATTAAATAATAAAACAAAACATGTTTGTTGTGAGTGAAAAACCGCCCAAAATAATCCAAATAATTATCACTAACATATTATCTAATGATTCATCCTCACCCAAAATAACCAAATTACTTATATAACCATTTAAACTTGTTTATTTTAATTAATAAATTATAACTTCAATTTTTTATTTCTATTTTCATTTTACATGAACTTCAATACTCTTATACAAGCGAACCGATCATGAAAACTAAGAAAACGAGCATTCCAGAATGATGAAATTGAACACTATAACTCAAAAAAGGACATAAATGAACTTAAAAAAATTATAATAAATAATTTAAATGTATAAAATGTTATGAATCAATTAATCAATGGATTTAATTTGATTATCTAGGAAATTAAGATCAAGTGCAGAACCATTTCAAACATAAGGTAATGGATTCTACCAAAACCACCATTTTTCTTTCGGGCTACTCCTTCTCTCTATGTACCCCAATTTAATTCCTATTTATTTTTATATAATTATTATAAATTATGGTTATATATTAAAATGTCATATATATAGATCATATAATCCCCCTTTGATGGGGAAATACATCTTTTTAAAAGGCTCCATTCTTAATTCTTCCCGATAAGCAAGCCCAAATCAAGGGAACTTCTCGATTTCTTACCCATTTAGAATTTCACTTAATAATATGATTTAAGCCACCATTTTTAATATAAAATTACTTGTTTAATAATGAAAAAATATCTTGGTTTATTTCTGGTTTTATGAAAAAATATACCTTTTCCGCTTTAAAATCTCTTTAATATTTTTTCTTAGACCGCACTAAAATGTTTCGTTTCTAAAGTTTCTTAAACACTCCTTTTACATGTTTCCACTTCAATTAGACATCAATTATCATGATAAATTTATATTTTTACTTTTTAATTTCCATGTTTGTTTAAAATCAATTCTTTCATGAACACCATTATGATATTCCCTTATGTTATTCCTTTTAACATGATTATGATACCCAATTATTGCCATGGGTAACCCTTATGATTATATTTGATTCTCTATGTATGATTATTCATATGGAACACATATTAAGGAAAATTTTATTATGTGTACACCTAGATATCACTCCAATGCATTGGGTAGTGTCTAGTCTCATGAGACATCTTGTTGGGACAGGGAGTGAACCTGATTTGTTTTTGGGAATTCATCTACTATATTATGTATTCTTGTTAGTTAGCCTTGAATCATGTTTATGTAATATTATATGTTGTTTACAAATTCATATAATTCCATGATTATATTTTCCCATGTTATACATGTTATTATTCCTTATATTTATTCATGTTCCCTGCCTTTTACGCCATCATGTTATGCCTTATAACCCATGTGTTATGTTTTATTCCTATTCTTATTTCCTTACTAGGATTTTTAGCTCAACCCTCTTGTTCATGTATTCCCCAGGTTATCCTATGGTGATGTATGAGCTCAATAGAAGTTAGGATATCATTATGGAGATTAAATAAAATATGTTTTTTTTTGGTTTCATGATGTCTATTATGAACCTATTCTTACAAGGGCACTAGAATTTATGATCCTTGGTTTGAAATTTTATGGTTAATTATGATTAAAATCATGTAATGATATTTGTAAAAGTCTAGGGTCGATATAGTTGTTATTAGAGGAATTTTTTTTTTATTTTTGGGGATTAGGACTAGAAAAATATAGAAAACATTATTATGGATAAGACTAAATATGAGAAAACATCCCTAAATTTTGGTTAGTATAGAGTAAGTGGTTTATCAAGAAAATAGATCCCTGACGGGATACTATAAGTGGATGTGGTTCTGGCATAGATGTACCTAGGAGTAACAACATCAATTAGGTGTTCCAAGCTTGAATTAGGGTAACCTGGTACATGAAACGAGTCTTACTCCACACTTGGATTGAAACTCCTAAGGAATATTCTTTAGTGAAATAATAAGCCCATTATGAACCATTATTAAGGGAATAAAAAAATGCCCATAAGAATATATGTTCAGAAACAGATCATGGATAACCTAGATTAGAACCTAGGGAATCATAAGTTAAGATATAATTTTTCTTTATAAGTTTATCATTTTATGGTTAAAGTTTTCTTTTATATGATTATCAGCTAAGTATTCAAGCTCCCGAATTATACTTCATTTTTCTTAGTTAATGGATAGAAATAGAAGAACTTATGCCAACAATAAATGTGATAGGATATATGATGATTTCCCTAATGAAATTGCAAATATGATGGGAACGATATCTCAAAACATCATGGAAGTACTTTCTCAACTGGATCAAGTTATGAATAATAACTTGAATCATGTGGAACACCCTCCTTCTCCTAAGAGAGAGTAATTTGTGATCGAATACTTTATATGGAAAAGTTCTCCCATGTTTAGTGGATATTTTGATCCCCTAATAATGGGAAAATAAATTAACTCCATTGAGAAGATATTCTCTATCCTTCAGTGTTCATAAGAGGAGAAATTTTTATTGGCAGTTTATCATTTTGATTGGTAAGCTGATCACTGGTAGACATTGATCAAGAATACAATGTATAAGGAGGAAATTTTTTCCATGGAATGAGAGGATTTCAAGAAAAAAAATTCAGTAAATATTTTCCCCAAACCCTCCACCTTAAAATAGAAAGGGTGTTACTCAGACTAAAGAAAAAGGAATAAGAGTCTATCAGGGCGTATGAAGAAAAATTTACAAGGCTTGAAATATAGGCTCGTGTCTTTGTCATGAACACCAAAATCAAGGTGGATCACTTCTTTAGTGGACTAAATTTGATTATATGAAAATCATTGGTGATTTGAGACTTTAAAAACTATGATAATATTGTCTATTGTACCCTTAAGTTTAAAATGGAGATTATATACTCTCAGTGGTCTCATGGGCCTTGGGAAAAAAAGAAAAAAATGAAGTCTAATATGGGTGATAAATATCTTGATGGAAATAAGACCTTATATCCCACATTTTGGAATTATGGGAAGAAGAATCCTGGAAACTACTTAAAGGGAACCAAGAGATGCTTGAAATGTGGAAGAAAATGGTGTATGGCTAATAACTATTAAATAGATATGAAGAATCACACTAATGCACAAGAATAAAGAAAGGTTCAGGTCAAAACCTGGCTTATAGTGTAGTGTTTCAACTACAAGGAACATGGGATTTATGAAATCCATTTCCCTAATCCAAGGGTTTTTAAAGTAAATCAACAACAACAACCTACAAGATAACAAGGAAGTCTATATTCTATCACTACTTCTAAGGTAGAGCTCGACAATGATGGTATGTTAGTTATTCATTCAGGAATAGAAAATGTACTATTTGATTATAGTTCTATTAATTATTTCATAACTTGATAATTTAGTTGAACTAGTCAATCACAATGTCAAAATATAGAGGTTGAGTTTTCTATGAGAATATAAAATGGGTAAATTATTGCATCCAAAGTATATAACTCTTCCTTGGTTAATGTTTTTGGACCAAACCTCCTAGAAATTCTTTTAATACTCCCTTTGGTGGATTTTTATGCTATTTTGGGCATTTATTTTCTATCTTTATATAAATATAATATCAACATTTGAGAAAGGGAGATCAATATTCAAATCCCAATGCATCCTTCAATTTCTTACAAGTGTAAGTAATAGGATGAATCGTCTTTAGAATCATCATATAAAGTATGTATTTTATTATGTTATGATCTAGAATATCTAGATTAAATGATTGAGATAAAGGATATAATCATGCTCGAAGACATGACCTTTGTGAGGGACTACACTGATGTGTTCCCTGAAGAGTTTTTTGGTCTTCCTCTTAATTGAGATGTTGAGTTCTCAATTGAAATTATTCCTGTATCTCTACCTATATCAAAGAAACCTTATAGAATGGCCATTATTGAGCTAAAAGAACTGAAGAATCATTTTTAGGAGAATTTATACAAGGGTTTTATATGACCAAGTTCTTCATTGTGGGGTACACCAATCCTCTTTGTCAAGAAGAAGGATGGATCAATGTGACTCTGAATTGATTATCATGAGCTCGATAAAATCATGGTAAAGAACAATTATCCCCTACTATAGATAGATTATTTGTTCAATCAGCTACATGGGGTTGGTTATTTTTCTAAGGTGGACCTTTAGTCGGGATATCACTAATTAAAGGTGAGGAAGGAAGACATTCCCAAGAATGCCTTTTGAACAAGGTATAGACACTATGAGTTCATAATTATACCCTTTAGACTCACCAATTCTCTAGAAATTTTCATGAATTTAATGAATATATTCTTTAAAGATTACCTCAAAAAATTTGTGGTAGTCTATATTGATGGTATTCTGATATACACTAAGAGAAAGGAGGAACATGAGAAGCATTTAAATACTATGTTAAAACTTTTTGAAGGGAGAAACATTATAAAAATTATAGTAAATGTGAGTTATGGATGAAGGAATTGTCTTTCTTGGGGCATGTTATCACCAAAAAAGGAATGTTTATGGTCCCTTCCAAGAAAAAGGTAATTGAAGAGTGGCCCATGCCAATATCTATAACAGAGATCCATAGTTTCCTTGGTCTATCTGGGTATTACTAAATTTTTTTGAATAAATTCTCATGATTTTCAGACCCAATAACCATGTTGACATAGAAAGAATTAAAGTTTTTCTGGACCAATAAATCTGAAGACTACTTCAAATAGTTATATAAGAGGCTTATCACTACACCAGAACTCACACTTCCAAAAAGTAGGGAACTATTTGTGGTGTGAAGTGATGCTTAAAAGAATGGATTATGTTGTTTACTGATAAAAAATGAAAAATTGATATCTAACTCTTCAAGCCAGTTGAAAATTCATGAGAAAAACTATCCTATACATGATATGAAGTTGGCAGTTGTGATCTTTGTGTTGAAAATATTGTAGAATTATCTTTATGGGGAGAAGTGTGATAT
This sequence comes from Viscum album, assembly GCA_963277665.1. Classification (NCBI taxonomy): domain Eukaryota; kingdom Viridiplantae; phylum Streptophyta; class Magnoliopsida; order Santalales; family Viscaceae; genus Viscum; species Viscum album. Next base: position 321,402,516 of record OY728165.1, on the reverse strand, counting down.
ATATACTAAAAACAAGAGTCTAAAATATATATTCACACAGAAGGATATTAATATGATCCAACAAATATGATTAGACCTCATCAAGGATTATGACTACTCAATCCAATACCATCGTGGTAAGGAAAATAATGTAGTGGATTCTCTAAGATGAAAATAACTTTCATCTTTATCAATGATGAGAATTGAGAGGGATCCAATATTCTTGGAGCTACAATAGATAGACATGGGAATATTTAAGTAAGAAACATCATCAATCCTTTCTCAAATGATTACTCAACCCTCCCTTATGTATAAAATAAAGAATGCTCAAAGTAATGATGTGGAAATTCAAAAAAGGGTAGAATCTATTTGAAATGGGGAATCTTTCAAGTTCAAGATCATTGTGGATGGTGTCATAATATTTGGGTCACAATTATGTGTACTATATGATTTAAAGATAAAGAAGGATATTTTAAATGGCACACATATCTCAACCTTCTCTATTCAGCTAGGGAGCATAAATATGCATCGAGATCTCCAAGAGAACTATTAGTGGGACAATATGAAAAAGTAGATAGATAAATATACATCAAAGTGCTTATTATATTAGCAAGTGAAGGATGAAAGGAAAAAATATTTTGGGATGATGCAACCACTACCCATACCAACATGTAAGCAGGAGAACATTACCATGAAATTTTTCACTAGACTTCCAAGTACATCTATAGGAAACAATTCTATATCGGTTGTTGTGGATCATCTTTTAAAGATAACTCACTTTATCACAATTTGAGAGGACTTATCATGGGATCAACTTTCATGGATATACATTGAATAAGTGGTAAGGCTACATGGTGTACTACTATCAATTGTATCCGATCAAGATTCAAGATTCACCTACAAGTTATGGAAAAGTATCTGAAATGCTCTAAGAACTGAGATGAACTTCAATACGACCTATCATCCTCAAACCGATGGCCAATATGAGCAGACTATTCAGAAACTAGAAGAAATGTTGAGGGAATATTCTACGGACATCAAAGGAGGATGAGACCAACATCTTCCCCTAGTTGAGTTCTCTTACAACAAAAATTTCCACTCATGAATCCAAATGGATCCATATGAGGCCCTCTATGGAACAATATGTAGAACACTGGCATGTTGGGATGAAGTCGGTGAACTTGAGCTGCTAGGACTAGAAATCATTAAAGAAATAGTGGAAAAAGTGAAGACCATTCAGTAGCTCATTAAGGTATCCCAAATTAAAAAAAGATCTATGAAAATAATCATTGATGGTAACTTGAGTTTAAGGATGGAGACATGGAATTCCCCTGCATATCTCTATAGAATAGGATTATGAGATTTAGGAACAGAGGAAAGCTAAGTCCCAAGTACATCCGCCCCTTAGAGATCCTTAATGGTGCCAGATTCGTGGCCTATCGATTATCACTTCCACCTACCATGTCTTAAGTACACAATGTATTCCACATATCTCTCTTGAGAAAGTACATACTAGATTCTTCACATGTACTGAATTTATAGGTGGTACAATTGGAGAATGGTCACTCCTATGAGGAGCAGCCAGTGAAGATCTTAGACCATAGAGATAATGTTCTACGCAACAAGACTACTCACATGGTAAAAGTATTATGGAAGAACCATAAGTACGAAGAGACAACATGGTAACTAGAGTAAGGGATGGAGTATAAGTACCCACAAATATTTTCCCCATAATATGAAAAATGAAATTTGAGGGTGGAATTTCATAAGGGGGAGAATGTAACATCTCAAAATTTATTCCATGTAAATTTAATTCTTATATTTATTTTATATATTATAATCACATAATACAAACATTAATAACATAATATGAACATTATAAATTAAGAATTAATGAAATAAGATGTATTTCTAGAATTTAAGGAACCTATACCGATGAAATAGTAACTTAAACTTTGGAATAGTAATGTGAAAGTTATTAATAGTAAACCAACCAATAGAATATTAACCACACCTATAAAATTATAAATAAAATTCAGGCATCCTATAAATGAAAGTATGGTATAATTATATCACTATATAAGTAAATAAATGTTTTGAAAATTTTTAATCAAGTGTTGGTATTTTTGAAATTTTTAAATATTTAATTAAAATTTTATAATTAATATAATTATTTGAAAGAGAATTTATTTTTATAAAATGTAATAATAAATTAATATTTTGTTGTATTATGATTTAATATAATTTTATGATAACTTATTTAATTTTTAAAAGTGCTATAAAATCAATTGTTATTTTAAAATCTATATTTTTTTGAGTAAATGATGATTTTAATTAAAAATAAAATTCATTATATTTAGAAAAATATTTTCATAAAATTGAGTTCATTTTTTAATTCTACACATCAAAAAATGTTTAGGGTTAATTTTTTGGATGTTTCTAAAATACTTAAATATTTGTGAATAGTAAAACACGATAATTTTTTATAAATACTAAATACATAAATTTTGGAGTCATTGTTGATGTAATTATGATGTAAGAACCATTATTTAGAACTAAAATTCACTAGTTACTTTATTTAGTCATAATAATAAACACTATTTCTTTTCTTGAGCCAAAATAATAAACTGATAATTAAAATAATGAGAAAACACCCCTTTCCTCTACTATAAAAACCACCTCTCACCACCTCTTCTCCTCACACATTTCAAGATTTTAGTATTGTATAAATTATTCCTAATAATATTCCCAATAAACTCCCACAAATATAGGAGCTCTTTGTCTCATAAAAAGACCAAAACTTTTTCCCTAAGGAGGTTTTCAAGGAGGAGAAATTCAAGAGGTGAATTCATCTTTCCTTTTCTTTTAATTTCTTTTCAAGTTATTTTATTATTATATCATAAAATGACCTCATAAAAATGATAAGATAACTTAATTACCTCAAATATACTGTAATTTTATTATAATAATTTAATAATTAATCATTAAACACCTCTCCTCTCCCTTTTATTCTAAAAATGAAAACATCGTTTGTGTTGTGTTAATTTATCACCTTTAAAGATGATAAATTTTCATTTTCCATTAACACCTTCAAGGATGTTCATAAAACCATTTTTATGATTAATATAAATTATAATATATGTATTATATACTATTTATGTTTCTTAAATCATTATATACACATGATTTTAAATAATAAAACAAAACAAGTTCGTTGTGAGCGAAAAACCACCCAAAATAATCTGAACGATTATCACTAACATCTTATATAATGATTCGTCTTCACCCAAAAATAACCAAATGAATTATATAACCATTTAAATTTATTTATGTTAATTAATAAATTATAACTTTAATTTTGGATTTCTATTTCCATTTTACATGAACTTTTATACTCTTATACAAGAAAACTGATCACGAAAACTAAGAAAATGAGCACTCTTGGACGATGAAATTGAACACTATTACCCATAAAAAGGCCATTAATGAACTTAATAAAATTATAAACATGTATAACAGGTTATTAATTAATTAATTAATGGATTTAATTTTATTATCTATGACATTAAGATCAAGTGAAGAAGCATTTTAGACATAAGGTAAGGGATTCTACCCAAACCTCCATTTTTTCCTTTGGGTTACTCTTTCTCCATATATACCCTAATTTAATGCTTATTTTTTTATATAATTATTATAAATTATTTTTATTTGTTTAAAACTCATATATTCATATCATATCTTCCCTATTTGATGGTAAATATATGTTTTAAAAAGGTTCCCTTCTCAATTATTCCCGATAAGAAAGCCTAAAACAAGGGTTTTTTTTCAATTTATTATCCATTTCCATATGCACCAAATAATATGTCTTAATCCACAATTATTTTTATATAATAACTTATTTTATCATTAAAAACTATATTATTTCATTTTTGGTTTTATAAAAACAAATATGCCTTTTATGCTTTAAAATATCTTCAAATATTTTTTCTTAAACCTCACTAAAATGTTTCATTTATAAAGATTCTTAAACACTCCTTTTACATGTTTCTACCTCTATTTGACATCAATTGTAACGATACATGACTATTTTTAATTATTAATGTCCATATATGTTTTTAATTCATTATTTTATGGACACTATTATGATATTCCCTTATGTTATGCCTTTTGACATGATTATGATACCCAATTATTTCAATGGGTAACCCTTATGATTATATTTGATTCTATATGTATGTTTATTAATGTGGAACACATATTAATGAACATGTTATGATGGGTGCACCCAAATATTACTCCAATGCATTGGTTAATTTTTAGTCCCATGATATTTCATGTTGGGACTGGGAGTAAACCTGATTCCTTTATGGGACTTTGTCCACTATGTTATATAGTCTTGGAAGTTATCCTTGACTCATGTTTATGCAATGTTATATGTTTTTTACACATTACTATGATTCCATGATTATATTTTCCCATGTTATACATGTTATTATTCATTATTTTTATTCATGTTCCATGCCTTTTATGCCATCATGTTATGCCTTGTAACCCATGTGCTATGTTTTATTCCTATGATTATTTCCTTATTGGGATTTTTAGCTCATCCCTTTTGTTCATGTATTCCCCTGGTTATCCTATGCAGATGTATGATCTCAATGAAAGTTAGAATCTAATTATGGATATTAAATAAAATTTGTTTTTTATTTTGGTTTTATGATGTTTAATTATGTATCTAATATTCAAAATAATCTAGACTTTATAATCCTTAGCTTATAATTTAATGGTTATTTATAATTAAAATCATTTAATGATATGTGTAAAAGGTTAGGGTCACTATATGTTTTGTGTCTAGGAACACTTTTAGAACTACAATATTCTATGAATCCATTATTAAAATACTCTAGAACATTATCTATCCTAAAGGTTTTGATTTTATTTTTAGACTCATTTTAAATACTAGACTTCCACATTTTTAAGGTTTAAAAGGTTTTAAATTTATGATTGAGTATGTAAATGCATTCCTTTTATGAAAGGTCATCTATAAAGGTCACATAGTAATTCCCAAACTGTGGTAATTAGTCCTAGAGGGACACCAAAAATCAAAATATACATATTCTAATGTGTTTTTATCTCTATATGTAGACCTTTTAAAACTAAATCATTTGGACATACCAAGAAAAAAATATTCACAAAAGGGAAGACTAATTGGGGTTGCATCAATTAAAATGTTTTACTTTCTTAGTTCATTCAGCCCATTTGAACATACATGTCCTAAAAGTAAATTCCATAAAATTTTATTATATTACATGGGGTGAAGAGTTATATTTAACTTATTTATATGATTACTACCATCTAATACATATATACCATTGGTAAGGGTTACTTTCATAATATTGAGTGTCCCCTTGGTGATCCAAAGACTCATTGAATAAGACCTAAAAGAATACCCATTTTGGTCAAAGATACCTAGGGAAATCACATTCCAATTAAACTTAGGCACCCACCTAACATCCTCTAGGTATTTTACTAGACCACCATGAAATTCTAGAGAGACGATACCTCTACCCATGATTCGGAAATTTTTTTATTTCCAAGGTAGACCTCACTACTCTCAATATTTCTCAAGTAAATGAAGTAATTTCATTTGGGACACGTATAAAATGAAAATAATGAATCTAGGACCCATTAAAAATTAATTTAATTAGAATAGAAATTTAGAACAACAATAGTATAAGACAATTCTTCAACCAATAATGAATGGTTAGTATTATTGGTGTTGTTCTTTGAATTATTCCTTTAGAGAAAATTATTTCTAATGTTATCAGGTTTCTTGTAATGAAATTTTTTTATTTATTTAACCTATGAACCGAATTAACTCTTGTACTTTCTCTGAACTCCCCTTTTCCTTCTCTACTGAGTCCTACCTCTAACATTTACCCCTTAGATTCTTTATTAACAGAACTATGATTCTTATTTTGAATTTCTCTAGATAAGAAGGTATAATTAAATTCTTGTAAGTTTAAAAAATATCCACCATGAATCATTATATATTTAATTAAATTATAAGGGTCATATAACAATGTCAATAGTATGATATCAAAATCCTCATCATCCCACAAAACGTTTACATTGAAAAGTTAAGAATGATTTTATTAAAATCATCAATATTATTCCTGATAGCAGGTCTAGAAGGCATAAAAAAGTTTTAAAATCACATCTTCTTATATAGAAAGACTACTAATGTATTTTTCATATATAAAGTTTCATGTTTATAATGGATTTGGGTAGTAGTGGATTCATAATATTCCTCATAAAGGATCTTATTATCTAAAAAAAGAACATTAAACTATGTTCCTTCGTAAGTGCATCAACAGGGACTTCAACTTCAATGGTAGTAGACTATCCATTGAAAGATAGGGTGAAAAAAAATTTAGGACCACATTAGGAATTAAGGACCTTGTTATGGTCTTGTGGAACATTAATCTTTATCCACCATAGGTTAAAACCATTATCACCATATAATTTTTCTATTTAAATTTCATAATTGGACAATATATACTCATGACACTTCTCTTGATAATTCTCTCAAGTAGTAATTAGGAACTCCCATAAACACACTAAAAAATACCAACGATGAGTTCTGAATAAATAAATAAGTGAAACTTATAGAATATCCATATGAAAGATATGGTTTTTTTGATAACTATGGAACAACTAGGATGGACACACTACATCAAATGATTCAGTTTGTAAAGAAAAAACAAATCAGTTAACCCTTACACATCTTTACCCTTATGTATTCTAGTTTACCCTTACATAAGTATATTTTACCCTTATGTGAGCAGGTTTACCCATACATGAGCATGCATTACCCTTATGCAATCAAAATTAGTCTAACGCTAGTCATGGGTTAACCTTACATGAAAAGTATTAACCTTATGAAAAGGGAAAACTATCATTATGTATCGGGCCAAATACCCTTATGTAACTGGTTACCTTTACATAACAAGTGAGATAAATTTATACAGGAACCATCTATGGGGAAAGAAAAATAAATGAATTCAAATATGAAAAACAAGAAACTATGAATTGATTTTTTCATGAAAAAATAGAGGCACATAAATCATACAATATGCCTAAGGGATTAGGAACCAAAATGAATATATATTTATTTTATTTTATTTCAAAATAAAAAATGATTATATGAAAATATATAGGAATGAATGGATATATTTATATATTTTTTATTAAGTATTGTAATAAATTATTTATTGTGAATTTTATGGAAGTTTTGCGAAAATAAGTTACCAATCCTGATAGCAAATGTATGTGTTTTATTCCAATTATTCTTACCATGATAATCTTTTATCTAGTGGAAATATTAGGATAAATTTAGCTTGAATTAAATGAGAAAACTAGTAAGAATTCAATAAAAAATCTATTCTTTTTATTAATATATTTTAAGGGATGGTTGAAGAAGATCTCCATGATGAAAGTAACTTGAAAAGGAATTCATAATTTTATACTAAACAAAAAATGTATTGGAAAGAGAAAAAGAATATTTTGAAAAGAAATAGAAGTTCACTTGTTGATAAATCCCATGGGAAGGAAGTATCTCAAGGCAAGATATGTGATAAAAAATCAAAATGATTCTTATAGGGATAAACAATAAAGAAATAAAATTTGGAAAAGAAAAGTTAAAACTGTGATCTATCATGAGACCCTTGATTGTAATAGTACCCAAAGAAGATAACTTTCTAATCTTGGAAATGAAGAAAAGAACACAACCAAAGAAGTTTAAAGTTATGTATATTCTATAAAAAAATAATTCATATATGAAGATAGACTCCAAAATGAAGGATAAAGGAAAAAAGGTGGTCCATAGTGACTCACTATTTTCCTCAACTTGATGAAACTGGAGATCCTCCCTCCATATGTATTTAAATGTTATAACTTTTTCTAAAGTGTTTTAGCTTTTTTGGGAGATAATATCTATGGGAAATGTTTATCAAAATATGAAAATGGTATTTATTCATGCTATAAAGTTCTAATTAATGATTCTAATAAATTCAAGTGATTACTTGTGAAAGCTATAATAGGAATTACATTAGTACAAAAAGAGACATCAAAGTGATAGAAAGTGGCATCGCAAGCAATATCAAGGTCCAATTGAGGTGTTGGTGTCAATATATTATATTATCAACTGATATCAATCCATTAATATGTAATATAACACCATTGATATAGTATCAACAACAAAAATAGTTTTTATTATCTATTTCTTTTGATCTAACATGTGATATCATCTCAAATTTTTTAGGATATCCGAAGCTTCTAAAATTAAATGAATTTAAATATGATCATTTATTCCATATTTAGCGATTAAGTTAAGATATTCAAGGGTATTTTGGTGTTTTTATCCAAATTTTGTATCCCCATCAAACAAGTAGAGACACATTGTGGATAAAATAACACATATGTTTTTAACAGTAGGTATAAATTTTTGACAATTGGTACTAGAATTGGTTTCTACAACTGATCTATAGAACTAAAATCTAGTATGAATTACACACTATGTAATTGATGTTTATCTACTAATGGTTTTATGAAATTTTTATTGAGTTCATAGAATAAGTTCATTGGTAGAGGTTGGAAATTGTGACTACTTGTGTATTAAGGATTTGGGTGTGTGAAATGTACAATAGTGATATTGATAGAATAATATATTACTTCATACACAGAGTTCTTGATTAGTAGGCTTATAGGTTTTTTTTGAATCATTTCTAAGTGATAATATCACTCACTAAAAATAATTTGAGTATAAAACCACAGTTGAAGAAATTTCAGATGATAAAAATTCAAATATGGAATTATGTTGAGTAAGTGGGGAAAGAGTAGTAATTTATAAGAGTCTTGAAGTATATTTCAAGAGGGGGATAATTATCTCTATAATTATAATGAAATTTATATTTTAATAAAGAGAGATAATATTTATTTTTTATTTCCCCTATATAAATAAAGGATATGAATTCTATGAAAGAAATGTTGGATTCAACATCTTAACGAGTTGTGTCTAGTGTTTTCCCCTTTCAAGTGGTATTAAAGAGGTTAAGTTTATGCTATTTGAAATCAATAATATTAGGGGATCAGGATAATGATACTCATTTATAAGACCCTTTTCTACCAAGGTAAAAGGGTTTTTAATATTCTATATATGTAACTCTTGTAGGAAGGAGTTTATTTAGATTTTTTATAAATGGGGGAGAAGATAGAATCATAAATATCAAGGGTGTTCAAGTGAAAACATCATGAATATGAAGATTTAACACAAAGGGTGATAATATATAATCATGGATCTATTGAATTTCATGTTTAGTGTCATGTTTTTTGGTTTATATTGGATTCATTATTGGTTTTTTCAAAAAAAACCTAGTATGGGAGATTGTTAGCATCCAATTGAGAATTTATGTGGGTGTTGAATTTGTTGTCAACACAAGTTGTTATTGTTGATTTTGGTTTTTTTTCAACAAATGAATAATGTTAATGTTTTATATTGATAGAAATATGTCATGTCCTATAGTTATTTATAATCATATTTTTTATTTGGAGTGAAGATTAGGTTTATGATTGTTTTATTTTTGTCAGGGTAGTGGCTAAGCATTGAAGGTATGCTTGAAGTTTCCAAGAATGTTAGTGAATACAAGAAAATTATATAAGACACATTATTAGAATCAATTAATTTTAAATTTTTTATATGATTAATTCATGTGGGTTGGGGATATGTAAGGATAAGTCATGTGTAAATGAGTTTTCATATGAATCAACCTAAGTTCACTTCAGAATAACTCAACTAGATCATGAGTTACATAACGAGAGCCTCAATATTTTTCAGGCTCGCATATAAATAAATAGGTTCTAATGTGTAATAAAGTTCATGTGTTTTCTTAATTGAGTTATATTAAATTGAATTTCTCTCATATATCATTATGTGATAATGTTGTGTCATAATAAATTCACAATCCATAGAGTTGTGTTAGAATGAATAGATTCTCACATGAGATTAAATAAAAATGTCCTCAATTTAGATGATATTAATCCATATTCCATGATGTTATTTTTAGGGATTAATTGGACAAATAAATATAGATTTTCATAAGTATTTACATAGATAAAAGTTTAGAGATTTAAGAGGGAAGGCTTGACTCCATGAATGTGAGGATTTTTTAGAGGCATAATAAGTAGAAACGAGTGAAGATTGTATTTAAATTTCTTATCTTTTAAGAGGAATATCTGAAAATTAAATGAATGATTTTGAATCATATTTAAAGAATAATTTTGGATATATTTAATCATTATATTCATGGAGAATCATAGATTTTATATGAGGGAAATGTGGAGAATCTTTCTTGAATGAGAGAGAAGTGATTGTTGGAAGTAATTGTGAGGATATATTTCCCTATAAATATTTTAGTCTATTGTGATGTGTAAGTAGAGATAAAAACATTGATATATATGAACCTATGAGAGAGGTATTGTATAAGAGAATAATATAAGATTAAATTCTATATTTGTTTTTGAAAAAGTTAATAACAAATTGGAACTCCTTGAAGATCCTACCAACTAAGAAGAGGGCAGTGTTTCCATGACGACTCATGGAAATGTGTAGATGCTATTCATGGTTATTTTCACATCAATCCAATGAAGAATCATAAAGTAGAGATAATATAGCACCACCAATATCTAATGCAACAAAAAAAATAGTGATACTATTTTCATTGGAATTTGTTCCAAAGGTATTTCCTTCATTAGAGTAGTGAGCAAGGAGAGAGGAGTGAAGGAAGTAACCCTTGAGAAGTAGTGAGTTCTCCCTAAACATTATAAGGGGAGTGACCCCAGGCATATGAGTAACTCAGTCTAAACCAACCACCAAATAACAAGTTTAGTAGATTCTATTATATCAAATCATTACTGATTGCATGCTCCTTCGATTAGCCTTGTATGGGTGAACCAAGTAAAATCCCTATGTATTATGTGCATGTTTTATTTATATTTTTCAATTCATTAATTATTAAGTTAGGTTATAATAAATATTTTATTTATATCTAATAATCGAATGGATAAGAGGAATAATAATCATATCACTGTCAATAAGAGAATAACTCAAGTGATACCCTATTAAATATGATTTCAAGGTCATCTAGGGTGGTGAGAGTTTGAGGAAAAAGTGTTTCAATTGTAAAAGTTATATACCCTAATTCACCCCACTAGGATACCTCATAGTAAAGTAACTTATGTGACTAATATTTGATAAGTATTTCCTGAATTTTTTTAATGATTTTATTGGTATGACTTATATCCATTTTATGTCGAGTAAATCACAATCTCTTGAGAAACTAAAACACTTTTTTAGGATTCCTAAGACTCAAATCAGGTATTCCATCAAAATATTATAATCTAAAAATGGATCTTAATACAAGGATAAATAGTTTGATAAATATCTTTATAATCATAGAATAAGTCATGATTATATCACTCTATACACACACCTAAAAAAATGGAGTTACCGAGATGAATAATTAGAGCTTGGTGGAAATGATAATATTAATATTATCAAAGCATGTAAATTTAGAATACTTTTGGAGACAAGATAAAACCATAATGATCTATATTTTTAATTAGTTTCTACTCCAACCAAATTCAGATAATACATCGTATGAGTTATGGTTAGAAAATAATTCATTATTAAAGAGTTTAATGGTATTTGATAGACCATTATATATCTTTATTGAAGGTAATAAATTTGGAAAGTTAGATTAAAGAGATGAATAAGGTATGTTTCTTGGGTATACACCTAATAGAAGAAGTTACTGGTGATACAATAAGATTCTAAGGATGATTATTAATATCATTGGTGTAATTGGGTTGGAAAATCAAAATCCTTTACAAGAATCATTTTCATGGATGATATAATTTAAGGGGATAGAAAAAATAGACAACATGAGAGTATTCAAGATTAATAATAAGAGCCTTGTAATATGAGTACCGGGTTACTGTGATATAATAATACCTTAACCAGATTGAGAAGTGATACACTTTGGAATTCATTTCATGTACCGAAAACCAAAATGTGATTAGGGAAAAGTTGATTTTTCATAATAATCTTAATGAGAAATATGAATTAGCATGGAAAAAATATCATCTTATTTTTAAATGATACTCTCAAATTAAGGGTATTGATCTTAATGTAAAATTTTCTCTAGTTGTGAGGCTTGAAACTATTTGAATATTTATTTTGATTTATTCTCAATAAAACTAAAAGGATTACAAAATGTATGTAAATCCATCATTCTTTAATATAGAAATTGAGGAAGAGGTCTACATTGACCAACCATAAAGGTTATCCTTAATGGTGATAGTTCTCAAGAGTATAAGCTGAAATATGAACTATACAGGCTCAAAAAAGCACCCTAAGTATGGTATTGAAAGATGTATAAAATCTTAAATAGAATTTAAATCAATAATGTCAAAGTGGATTCAAATATTTATGATAAATGATGTGGAAAAAAACCACTCATTATGATTGTGTATGTAGATGACATAATTGTTTATGGAAACAAAGAAGGAATTTGTTACACAAATGAGAAACCTATTAAATATGTCAATGATTAGTGAGATTACATTATTTTTGGGTATGAAAATCACAAATACATATGATTTTATCTTTTTATCACAAGGAATGTATTATTGTGAGTTGTTTAAAAAGTTTGGAATAGAGTAATCCATAGAAGTTTCCACTCCTATAGTACTTAGGACTAAGTTATCCTTAGATTAAGAAGGGAAGACTATGGACTAAAAAAGTTATGAAGGCTCATTGGTAGTCTACTTTATTTAATATCATCAAGATCAGATATTTTGTTTTTAGTTATACTTTGTGTGTGATTACAAATCAACCTGAAGGATTTGCGTCTCTTAGAAGAAAAATGGATCCGGTACTACATCAAAGGAACTCTTTATTACTGACTAAGTTATGAAAAAAATACATCATTATATATTTATAGTTATAACAATATTGATTGGTTATGATATTCTAATGATTGAAAGTTTACTTATGGAGGTGTTTTCTTTATCAATAGAAGATTTATTGCTTGGAACTCCAAGAAGACAAATTTGTTAACTCTTATCTCAAATGAAGTTGAGTATACTACAACATCACAAGATAAAACCTAGATGATATGGATAAATTCATTGTAATAATATATGAGGGTTGATGTTTCATACCCATTAGTAACGGGGTATGATAATCAAAGTGAAATCAACTTGTTAAAGAATTTGGTTCAACATTCGAGGTATAATAATATTGAAATCAAGCAATACTTCATCAAGGAGAAGATGGGGTTTAAAATACTTAATTGGAATATTTTTCAACCAAATATAAAGTTAAATATATCTTGACAAATTATCTTTAAAATTATTCCCTCCATCACTTGAGAGTGTTGTTGGGAGTAAATTCTATCCTAAAAATCATGTATGTTTTCTTGGTTATTTTCCCTCTTTTACTGGTTCTTTATTTGTTTAAAAAGGGGTAGAATATAATAGAAACAATTCTAGAAAAGGGAGGGAGACATTAGTTTCCTTTTAATGTGGTCATAAAGTGGGAGAGGATTTTATAAGTATTCCAAATTAGAGGGATCTTTAGGTGTTGGAAGATAGAGTTTGGATAAGATATCATGTATTGATTTTTATATTTCCAATAAATACAAAGGGAATGATTGAAGATTCCTTTGATAAATTAAACATTTAAGAACCCTCATGAAATGTATTGTGAAAGGGTGGGGGAAGAGTTGATATCATTTAGATATGGTCAATATGGAATTGATCTAACACTGAGTGATGGATTTCTATAAAAATCACCATTTTATCCTATAATGAGGTGTTTAGATTACCTTTGTACTAGATTCATGCTAGGACTTGTTTCTTGATGTGATTCAATCATGATTTTTGGATTATTTCATGTTTTATTCATTGTAAATATTGTCATGGATGAGTTGTAATCTCTTCTAAGTTGATTAGAGATACATAATAATGAAAGTAATGAAGCTCTTTTACTGACACTACAACAAATATGCCCTTTATCAGTGCTAGAAAATTCGATTAACAGCGCTAAAAAAGAACTGTTAATCAAGGAGAAGATAGGGGGTCCCTTTTATCAGTGCTCATAAAAGTGCTGATAAAGGCCCCTTTTATCAGAGTTAAAAAAAGCACTGATAAAAGGGTCCTTTATCAGTACTTTTTTTAGCGTTGATAAAAGGCCCCTTTTATCAGTGCTTTTAAAAAACACTGATAAAAGTTGAAAAAATATTAACAAAAATAAAAAAAAAAATATTTTTTCAATTCTGGGGGGCTTCAACGGCACTTGAAGCCCCCCTTTAACAGCGCCCACCGCCCATGGTAGCCCACACACACCCCAGGTCAACTCCACCCAACCCCACCCCCCTTTAAAAGCACTAGGTAATTCCCCCAACCTGCGCGCGCGACCTACCTCCTACAGGATTCGAACTCGAGTCCCCATGCATGTATGCCTAAGCATTTACCACTCCACCATATTGCTTTGTTCTTCATTTATTAATATATATGTTTATTTATATATATATTTAGTTATATTTACTCATATATTAATATATATATATATATATATATATTTAGTTATATTAATATATATATCCATATATTAATATATATATATATATTAACATATATATTTTTATATTAATATATATATAGTCATATTAATATATACATATATATTTAGTCATATTAATATATACATATATTTAATTATATTAATATATATATATCTGTATATTAATATATATTTATATCTATTTATATATATATATATATAGTTATACTTTTTTATCTGTATATTTATTTGTATATTAATATATATTTATAAGATTAGTTTTAAATACATTTATAAAATATGTTTTCTTATGTGTGTTTTTATAAATAAATAAATACAAACATACATACATATATTCAACACACACACACATAGAGATATATATTATATGCATATCTGTAGGTATAATTATAAATATTTATATATATTTACAAATATTATATATTAATATGTATGTACAAAAGTGCTAGAAATGGGGTCTCAAAAAACCTAACAAATCGCAGAGTCACAGGAAAATGCATAATTCTTCTCTAGGTGTTCGTTTCATCTCTATGAATAGTCAAACTGAATCTCATGGAATGAACTATGATAAAATATGTGGTGGAGTCATAACATACACACAGATCAGAAGTTATGACTGTTTTAAGAAAAATTTGATAGGGGTCCGAAAACGAAAACTGAGTTTTGGAGGCCTTATAGTATTTTTGGGGGTTTTCTATTTTTATACATGACTAAGAGTATTTTTATGTCAATAAGATGCATATATCTCTTCACTGGATTTGATTTGATATGTGTTATAGCCCAAACGGACACCCGAAGCGAAAGTTATGGGCGTTTGAAGTTGGACTTTATTTGGATTGCTATAATTGATATATCTTTCGTTCATCTGATCTTCTAACGGTTTCAACTAGACTTCACCATCACTCATTTCACGATATTAGATTTGAATAGTTTTGGTGCTCAAACAGACAACTAGAGCATATGTTATGCCCATTTTAGTGAGTTGCTGGTTTCTTAGGTTTTTAAGAGATACGAGAGTTCCAAAATTTCAAACGATAATAACTTCTGCTCTGAGTGTCTTTTTTGGCTCTACCACATATCAAATCGAATCTTGCAAAACTTTACACACTCCGGTGATCACTGAAACCCCTTCTCACGTTCTTTGAGGTTCAAAAAGGACCAAAAACCCTCTGAACAGTAATAAGTTTGGCTCCGGGGGTCCGTTTTGCCATAACTTTTGCTCTGGGTGTCCATTTTGCCTCAACCACATATCAAATCGAGTCTTACGACCAGACCTACAATAACGAGACCATTTTAATACCCTATCATATTATTCAAGGTATGAAAAGGTCCTTAATCCCTATAAATGTCCATATTTTTTGCTCCGGGGTGTCCATTTTTGGTCTACAACATATCAAATCGATATTAAACATATTTTAAAAAATATTTATTATATTTATATCAATATAAATATACTTATATATCAAAATATTATTTTATATGAATTTTTTTTGAAATATAAATATTTATCAGTGCTAGGAAAATTCATGCTGATAGACCCCCCCTTTATTAGCGCTACTAAAAAAATGTTGATAAAGGGGGCCCCTTTATGAGCGCTAAAAAAAGCACTAATAAAGGGTCACTTTTAACAGATCTTTTTTTAGCACTGTTAAAAGTTCCCTTTATCAGCACTTTTTTTAGTGCTTATTAGTCCCCCCTTTATCAGTGTTTTTTTAAGCGCTTATAAAGGGTGGCGCAGCGGAAATCCAGTTTTGTGGTAGTGTGATGAAAAAACCTTGGTTTGGATGGTAATGATAAAGTTATAGTGTGGTTTAGTTAATCAAACATGATAAGTGAATGCATATTATGTGGGAATACAATGTCATTAGTTATTATTATGTTGGAATAAATCACAATGTATTTATTTTGATTATTTCTTAATGATACTGATGGAGTAATGAATTAATATTACTTGGGAATATTGTGTCACGAAGTTAATCTAGCATGGGAATGGAGTTTATTTGACATGATAAGAATCATGCCACATCTACATATTTTATACCATGAGAATTATCTTGAGTAATTATAATGATCTGACTACACCACAAAGATTATCCTAAGAGATATTGGGGACATGATACTTTGGGAACCAAGTGTTCTTGTGTCATAAAGGAAGGGATCATTGTCACAAGTTATGGTGAAGAGAAGAAGCTCATTAAGTGGCATGATAAACCACACCACTAAAACTTGGATGATAAAATTTTTATGTAACATACTAATTTTTAAAACCCTTTTGTGTGTTAATTTATAATTCTTTATATGTTAAAAATTAATTTTTCAATAAAAATCTTAGAGAGATTTTTCCTTGAGTCATGTAAGTGTAAATCCCTTTGTCTGTACATTGTGTGAGGGTAAGTGTTGTTTTAGGGAGTTTCATAAAGGTAAGTACTTATGTATATGGTTTGTGTAAGGGTAAGTTTGAGTTTATATGATATGTTTAAGGGTACATATAATTATATGTAATGGTAAGTTGAGTTGTGTATGGGTAACCCATGAGTTCCAAGTGCTTTATAAGGGTATATAGTGTTGTGTAAGGGTGCCTCCAGAGTTGTGTAAGGGTAACCCATGAGTTACAAGTGTTTTATAAGGGTAAAGAGAATTTTTTAAGGGTACTCTAGATTTTATAAATCCCATGTAAGGGTAACCAGCCACATGAGGTAAAATTCAAGGTTCAATATGCAGTGCATACTTAATAAATAAGGGTAATGATTTTTACCTAGTTTTTCATAATTTATTCTTATTCAACCTATAATATTTTTTGACATATTTAATTCCTTAAATAATGGATTTAATTCTCTTGACTTGGATAAAGATTATAATATCTTTATGAAGGACTATAAATGATCTATAATTATTAATCGCTTTAGAGGAAAACTAAATGGTGAATTTAATTTGTGATTCATAATGGTGAGAACCTGTATGTGGATAGCCTTCTTCAAAAATATTTAAACCTTGCTGTATTTGGATTATAAGGCCCTCTCAAGTTTTTCAATTCTATAAAACCCTTAAAACAAGATCTATAAATACCTCCATGATCGAACTAGGTTTCTTTTCTTATTTCCCAAGCATAGATAAACTCTCTCTCTCTCTCGACTATTCTTAAGAGAAAAATTTCTCAAGGGGATATTATTCCAGGAATCATTGGTGAGTGGTTTGAGTCAAAGAACATGTGTATATTATTTGGGTGATTTTTCCCTAACAAACCATGGAGTTGTTCATCAATGAGATTGAGGTAGGAATCCATTGAATTTAGGACATGTCTTATATAGATTATTGGCATGATTGTTGGTGTGTATGTGTAGCCTTGAGAAGCCTATATCTGATTCTTGATCACATGAGGTGTATGTGGGTAGACTTTGACCTATACCTGTGTTTATTACATATGGATTGTAATGATTATTATACTCTCTAATTTTATATGATGATTGATATTCCATATTTTTCTTGTATCTTATGTGGTGTCTCAGTCTTCTATATTTGATCATACATATTGGGTCAATTTGGACTATCCTCTAAGAGGGATGTTCTAGAATTTGGTAAGCATGTAATTTGGATATTCTAGTTGATATAATGTGCCACATTATTGGGGATATCCATTTGACATGGATGTTCTAGACATGGGTCTACATGTATTTGGGTTATCCCAATTGATGGGATTTCTCACATTCATGGGTATATCCCATCGAGAAGGATGTGTCAGGTTGATGACTAATATTTCTTTTCAATATATTTTTGAAGTATTTAGGTCCATCCCTTGAGGACCCAGAATATGTATTATACTTTTGTGGTATATTTTTTTCTTATATTTATACTATGTTTACATTCATGGAATGCACTCTTATATTTTATGCACTGATGTTAAGGGCCATTTGTGGTGTCCTACCGAGTCTTATACTCAAACCTTATGTGCTTGTAGATTTCATGAGTAGGGATCCAATGAAGGGTAAGGGTCCTTTGGTGGAAGGTTGTGTAGATAGAGTAGGAGGATGTAGACATTACTATATGGATTTCGAATGGGATGTTAGCTATTGATTTTATTCTATTGGATTTACCTTGTGATTTAGATCCTTGTTTAGTTTTTCTTTATATATATGGAATTTCATATTGTAATGGATGGGTTATATTTGTATATGTTTCAACTACTTTGATGGTTATTTATTTATTAATAATTGTTATTTATTTTTATTGTTTCCTTTATTTATAGTATGAAATGATAGTGAGGGTATAGTCTCCCCACTAACAAACATAGAACCTCGCTATTATTTGGTAGCCTCTTGCATATATGTAGGTACATATGAGGTCATGTGTCACTCAGGATTTGACCTAGTGGTTTAGTTCAGGGTGTTACATTTGAGGATTTATTGGTTCGGTAGATTCAAGGTGTAATTCATCTTAGTGAATGTTCCACACCAGGATGAGTCTGTATATATGATTTTGGTGGATTTTTTATTATAGAAAAAATATAATATACTAATCCAAAAACTATAAATAATGTTTTAAGGATAGTAAAATAGATTATTAGAAACTCTAATATCATTGGGATTTATTTATCCATATCTTTTAGATCTTCGGATCACATTACAACCAGAAGCATCACATCGCAGTACTGGTTAAATCTATAAATACATGGTGAACCTCCTAGTGATATGAATATGTGATGAAAAGAGGATACTCTAAGAGAATAAAACATAATTCCAAGAGGAATTTGGAAGGCTATTTAAGAGAAAAAAAGGGTGCACACCATGTCACAACATGTTCCCCAGGACTCGTGCAGTGACTACCCCAAGCCCACCTTCTATAGGCCAGGGGATGACAACTAGCACTGGGAAGGCATATCCTAGAAAGGGAAGTCATTTTCCTTTAAACCTGTACAAATGAACAAAGCTCAAACTACAGAAATGTAAACACTAAGTGAACCACAATATTCACTAAGACAACTACTGAAAGTACAGTACAGACTAAAAAGTAAAAGGGGCCAGAATACAATCCCAAAACTACAAAGGAATGTACAGATTCCAAGGTCTATCTGCTCAAACCCTACCTAAAGGGTAGGTGTATTGTAGTTGTTTGTAGCCATAGAAGTACATCTCATCCATACCATCTCACTAGGCACCACCTGGTCTCAGACCACCAAGGTTTCTATCGAAGCATCGATCACCTGCACGATAGACAACATGTGCAGGTGAATCCCGTGCAAGGGTGAGTAACTAAATACTCAGTAAAGACCCCACACCACAATGGAAATACCACAAAGCAAGACCAAACAAAAAATAAAGCTCAAACCAGGTATAAATCAAAGTATAGAAAGTAAGATTTATCAATAGTAAATATGAAACATCTCATACTACTGAAGAACTCATCCCTAATGAGCCACAGAGGTCTGCTCGGCTACTGGGTCATTGATGTCCACTAGAATTCTTGACCACTGAAGTCTGCTCATATGTTGGGCCCATGAGGTCCACTATTCTGTTAGAGCACTGAGGTCTACTTGTTTTTTGAATAACTTACGTACGCTTATCTGTTGGATAAATGAGGATCACTCATCTGTTGAACCATTGAGGTATGCTCATCTACCGAAACACTAAGGTCTGCTCATATGCTGAACCACTAAGGTACGCTCGTCTGTTTCACCATTAAGTTATGCTCTTCTGTTGAACCACTTAGGTACACTCATCTTCTAGACCACTAAGGACTTCTCATCTACTAAACCATTGAGGAGCACTCATATGTTGGACCACTGAGGTTTTCTCATCATATCCTTCATGTCACCACTAGTCGTAGGTTTTCCGCCCTCCATGGCACTTAATTTTGGGAAAATATACTCCAAAAGCGATCAGTCGTGTCTCGACAGTCACAGAATCTCACTTAGAGTATTATCAAAGGACCTTCTTATTGCAATAGTCCCAATGACAAAAATGGCGCGTTAATCAAATGATCGTTCTAAATGATATTGGCATTTTAAGAAAAAGGGGTCGGTTGCATCTGCGCTTGGTCTGACTTGGTCAGACCAACCCGATCAACCTGGCCTGGCGATTATGCATGACCTAACCCATTTTAGCCAACCCAACCCAACCCGGTTAGGTCTGAGCTGACCCGGTCCGGCCCGGACCATTGGGATTTGATAACCCGGCCTGGTTCAGCTGTGGTTCCAACCCACTAGGTCACCCAGCGACCGGGTCTACATTCTTCGGCCCAGTCCAACTCGGTCAAACCGGTACTACCTAGTCAGGCCGCCCAGTGACTCGGTTTCCCCTCCATCCCAGCCCGCATAGACTGGTTGGCTCTCCTCCCGCCTGGGCCGCCACCGACCTAGTCTGCATTGGTGGGCCATTTTTCTCAAAGCTCGAATGCTAGGTGGTGTCTGGTTTGTGTGGCCACTAAGCGCTAGGGTGGAGCCTTGTTTTTTTCCATGTGGTCTGCTCATGCGGACCAGCTTCTCCATGTGACCCGCAATGAGATGTGGGCCCTTCTCCCCACTGGCGTAGCCGAGTGGTTATGTCCACCTACCGCCAACCACCGGCCTCCGTGCCGATGGCCCCTGTCACCACCGCCATGACCTTGTGCCACTGACATGGCCCTGTGCCATTTCCGTAGATGGGTTCCCTAGCCCAGTGCCACTACCGCGGCCTGGTGACAATTTCGTGGCCCGCCTAGTCGGGGTCCTTCTGTCTGGCACATTCACGGTTGATGCACCGCCGACCATTGCACCACAAAGAATAGGAAAATTAAAGAAGTAATAAGGGGAATGATTCACACCTATGAACACACAAAGAATGATATGGGTCTTGTTCATGTTGACCCAGATTTTTTCTTCTTAGTAGGATCATGAAGAACCCAAATAGGGAAGAATAATCACTGAGATAAATATATTCTTTATCCCTCATCATTAAGCACCCCGCATGAACAATTGATCCTCAGGCTAACTTGTTCATGATTTAACCCACATTCATCATTTAATAGAAGTAATGGGGAAAAGCAATTCCCATAGAAAAACCATCAAACCCCTACCTGGGATAGAATTGTTGGTAAAGGAAAAATAGAATTGCGCACCTCTGTTATTCATTCTTGATCCATAGCCCACCTTCACTAGCAATTATTTGAAGGGTGGAAGAATTTGTGTTCATCATTTGTCATCACCACCCACCAAAGCCTTAGATCAATTTCAGGATTGTGCCAAAAATCCTTCATTTCTTTTTTTTTAAATTAATTGACAAAACAAGAATCAACATTTCTATAATTTTTTCTTATTAATGAGGTTCTTTAATGGGATTCAGTGTCACCTCATCGCTACATCGTAGAACAGATGATTCGATGTGTAACGAAGAAGAAAATGTAATAAAATAACTTTTTTAATTTATTTTATTTTTCTTCTGTAAAGTCCAAAAAATAACTTTCACCCTCAACCAATGCCAGTCAAGGTTAGGCTATGCCTAAGGAAAGAACACCCTCACAAGCTCAATAGTACTCTCAGATTTCCAATCTGTCTTACCATTTAGGATTTATAGTGATTTGAAAATAAAATAATCATTACTTAATTATTTTATTTACAGCTAAAAACTACTTTCCACTATTGTATCACGCCTTCCAATGTTAGACCCTTTTTAGGTGAATCCCAATGCTCTGAGTTCGATGTTTTCCTTATATTTTTTATCCGGGTACTAGTTTAAAAGTTATAAAAATCCGCTCGGATGTTTATTTAATAAACTCTAAAAATAGTTAAAAAATACATTCTATCCATTCCAGGCCTTGGAATTACGTGTTTTCTCAGAGTCTGGTCTTGAAATAATCCCATTTAATTTTTAAAAAACTACATAGAATTATGGGGTATTCCATTACTCCCCCCTTTAGGGATTTACATCCTCATAAGACAAAATAATGGTTAATCAAACAAATAGTGGTACTGAGCATTAATCTAATCCCCCCACTCGCACGTTCTCTCCTAGAGACTCACGTAATACCAATGAACATACACCAAAGGAATCAACCATCCATAAAGTATCATATCCTATAGATCCTCTATCTCCACTAAGTACTCCTTGAATATCACCCCGTCGTAAATATTCATCTCGATGTGGTCGATGACGTGAGAAGGTTAATGCACGTATCTCCTCAGTACATAGAAGACATCGTGCACCCTTTCTAACTATGGTGGTAGATACAAACAGTATTCCACCTCACCCACTCTATGTAGTAATAGGAAAGGTCCAATGAAACTCAGAGATAACTTATCACCCCATCCAAATATCTATATCCCTCATCGAGGAGAGACCTATAGGAATATGTGGTCCCCATATTTAAACTCTATGTGTTTCTATCACCAATCAATATAGTACTTTTTCAGCTCTGTTCATTCTTCATTTGTTCTCGGATGACCTGCACTTTCTTAGTGGTTGCATGTACCATCTCTGGACCCATGAGTTCTAACTCATCTAGGTCTATCCAGCATAATAGTGACCTACATGGTCATTCGTACAGTGCATCAAATTATACCATACCAATGGTGGAGTGGTAGCTTTTGTTTTACATAAACTACACCAGTGGTAGGTGGTCCTCCCAACGGTGACCAAAATTAAGAACACAAGCATGAAGTACGTCCTCCATGTTTTGTATGGTCCACTCTGTCTGACCATCCATCTATGGGTGAAAGGTTGTACTCAAGCGTAGTTGAGTCCCAAAAAACTCTTTTAATCTCTTCCACAACCGGTATGTAAAGCATGAATCACAATCTGAGACTATCATAGATGGGACTCTATGGAGTTAAACTATCTCTTGCATGTAGAGGCTTTCCAAGCTCTCTACTAAACCCTGCTCTCAAATGGATTGGAAGTGGACCTACTTGGTTAGACGATCTATAATCAACCAGATGGTATTGTGCCCCCTAGATGTATGTTGTAAGCACATCACGAATTCCAATGATATCCCATCCCACTTCCTCTCTGATACCTCAAGGGGTTGTGTCAAACCTTCCAGAATCTAGTAATAAACCTTCACTTACTGACAAGTGAGGCATCTCGAGACAAGCTCTATCACTTCCTTCCTCATCCCCGGCCACCAGTACTAATGTTGGAGGTCCTCTTACATATTCACCACACCTTGATGTAATTAAAAAGGGTATGTATGTAACTCCCTCAACACCTCCTACCACAACTCCACAGGTACTATGGTACGTCCTTTAAAAAGGACGACGTGCTCTCCACCTTTATAATATCAATCAAGGGCATGCTCTGTGGACATCTGGGAATGTGTAGTCTCATATCTAGCATCTCCAAATTGTGCCTCCATGACTCACTGTATGAGTGGAGGGGAAAATACCATAAACTGAAGATAAGCTACCTCATCACTATCCACAAATGATATCTAAAGTGAGTACAATAGCTATGAGGCCTTATTCAGTAGTTTTGAACTCAATATCCTTCTGAGAATATCTGTCGCCATGTTCCCCTTCCCAGTTGTATAGACTATCTTGAATTCCTAGTCTTGTAGGAACTCTAGCCAACGCTGCTATCTCAGGTTCATATTCTTCTGAGAAAATATATACTTGAGACTCTTGGGGTCAGAGTAGATGATGAATCATTCACCCATAAGGTAGTGTCACCACATCATCAGTGTAAAGACTACCACAACCAACTTAAGGTTGCGAGTCGCATATTTCTGCTCATGTGGTCTCAATTTTCGTGAGCCATAGGAAATCACTAATTTTTCATACATTAAGACACAACCAAGCCTAGTTTTTAATGAATCACAGTACACCACATAGTCGGTTCCCTCCTCTAGTAGCCTCATGATAGGATCACTCAACAAGCTCTACCTCAGCTGTTGAAAGCTCTGGTGGATCCTTCTATCCACACAAATTTTGTTCCCTTCCACTCTAGATATGCCAGGTACGAACCTTCAATAGTACCCTATCAACCCAATGAAACTTCTCACATCATTAACACTCTTGGGTGGATCCCAAGCAAGAACTTCCTTGATCTTTTCTAGATCCACCGCAAATCCAGCCTATGAGATGATATGTCCTAATAAGTGGACCCTTCGTATCTAGAACTCAAACTTCGAGAGCTTTCCATAAATCTGGTGCTCTTATAGTGTGTCCAGAACCATCCTTAGATGTATCATGTGATCCTCCTCGGAAGCTGAATACGCTAAGGTTTCATCAATAAAGACTACTAAAAACCAGTCTAAGTGCGGCTAGAAGATCCTATTAACAAGCCCCATGAAAACTGATAGGTAATTTATCATGCCAAAAAGCATCACTAAGTTCTCATAGTGGCCATGGAAACATCTGAAATCCATCTTGGAGATGTCCTCATCTCGTACTTGAAGTTGGTGATAACCTGATATAAGAACTATCTTTAAGAACCATCTCACTCCCTTCAACTGTTCTAAGAGGTCTTCAATCCATGGTAGAGGATACTTTTTCTTCAATGTCACCTTGTTCAGATACCATAATTCCCCACATAACCTCAAGATTCTGTGTACTTTCTTGGAAAACAATACTGGGGCTGCCCATAATGAAATGTTGGGTTTTGCGAACCCCTTCCTCTGCAATTCCTCCAACTATAAACTCATCTCCTGGAGCTCTTTGGTAGACATATGATATGTAGGTGTAGATATCTGTGTCATCCCAGGGTATAGTTCAATGCAGAAGTCTACCTCTCTATGAAAAGGTAGTCCTAGAACATCCTCTGGAAATACATCGTCATACTCGTCCACCACTATAAGAAAATGTGGACTCGTATCATTCACTAAACTAAGGGTTATTATAGACAATAGATGAGTGATCAGTTTCACCCTATAATGTGTGAGTCCATCCCATGCTATAAGATCTCCCTTCTTGCCAGTGAAGGAAACATTGGTCCCATCTCTGTGGACACACTGCACTCTACGCCTAAAATAGTCAATCTGAGCGTGGATTGGGGATAACCATTCTATACCCAAAATGATGTCATAAGGCTTAGATGCCGATACTAGGAGATCACAACTGAATCTCTCACCTCTAAGAGTAATCTCACACTACCAGAACAAGTGTGTGATCATCAAATCCCTTCTCATAGGAGTCTCTAATAATAAGGATCGAGCCAACGGCTTGATCAGAATCTCTAAGCTTTGAACAAGGTATGTGGTAAGAAAATAGTTATTGGAACCTTTGACTATAAGAACTGCAACTAAAGTGGATAAGATAGGGATTGTTCCTTATATCATCTTTGTAATGTCGTGATTGTAGGCCTCGACTTCCTGAAGCTGAGCCCGCCCTTATCCTCCTGATTTTGGAGCCCATGACGGACCACCTAGGGGTGCTAGATGTAGTACCTCATACCTATGCCCACCTCCTCCGGCTTTCCCTGCTCCTCTTCTATGTCCTCCACCTAGAAGACTGCCTTGTTCCTGTCTCTACCGATGACTCAGTGGTTCGTCAACTGTCTTTTGGCCCTATATGCGACGATTCAGGCAATCCCAAGCCATGTGCCCCTGCACACCACATGCATAGAATACTTTGATCCCCTAATGAATCCCTCTACCTGGGGAGCTTCATACTACGAACCCTGAGTCCTAGGGTTGTCCTCCAAATGGTCTGGCATGTTTGGGCCTCAGCATCATCTATTGGTTACCTGTGATGGATGACTCGGCCACCAGTCGCTCGGTGGTAGCTCCCACAATCTATACCTGCTCAGTGAGGAATATCACTACTAGTAGAGCTCTCTCTATCACCTCAGCCTATATATGGATGTTGAGTGAAATCATTGATGCCCTGATCTCCTATCAATGTCCCTAGTCAAATGTCTTGGCCCTAAAGAAAGGGTCTCACACCATATCCCTAGAGTAACGGGAGAGGTATGTGAACCTAGAAGAGTACTCAGCCACTATTAGGATTCCCTGCTATAAGTAAATAAGATTTTATATGCGCATATAGTGAAAATTCATGAGGAATAACTCCTCTCTGAAAATTCTCATGAAGTGAGATCAGTTGAGGGTCGCCTCCTCATGGGTGTGGATGGTCAAACTCTACCATCTCCCCCACCGAGACATGCAGAAGGCTCGCTGATAGAACCACCATTGGTTCATGTGGAATCCTCAATAAGAGGATGACTCATATCACCACCTCCATTCAATCCTCAGTGACCTATGGATCTTTCTCTCCCCTGAACCTAGGAGGTCTCTATCGCTTCAAATCGTGTAAGTCATTAAGACTAAGTGAATCCTCTACCATTAGTGCCGGTAGTAACTGCTGACAAACAGGCAGTGGTATTGATGGGACACTACTTGAAGGTTCCATTTTGGGTAGTGGTCCCTATACCAAAGCCTCATCGCTTTGTGGACCATCCTCGTGGTCACATAATAGAATGCTGGATGGCTGTCTACGTGGAGGCATCCAGAAAAAGATCAAAATGAACCATGGTTAATATATTAAACCTAGTGAGATAACTCTTTGTCAGAATGATCATGAGAAAACATCCAAAGACACATGAACATAGTGTTTTTATATACCAGGTCGGAAAACAGAATTCAGGGTCCTGGTGTATGGATACGTCAGTCACTACACCAATACTGAACTCTTTGGCCTAAAATATTAACTCAAGACACTTAACATTGTTTCCTCATCAAAATTTATAGACTCTTAGTTCTTCTGGTAGAACTGACCTCCTCTGATACCACTTTTTCACAACCCATCCCCCAGGTCTTGTGATATGACTACCCCAATCCCACCTTTAATAGGCTAGGGGATGACAACTAACACAGAGAAGAAATATCCTAGAAAGGGAAGGCATTTTACTTTAAACCTTTACACACGCACAAATCTCAAACTATGGAAAGGTAAACACTAAGTGAACCAAAAATTTCACTGAGACAACTACTAAAAGTATAGTACTTAATGAAATGTAAAAAGGGACCATAATACAATCCCAAAACCCTAAAGTAAAGTACATCTACCAAGGTCTGTCAGCTCAAACCCTACCTGAAGGGTAGGTGGAGGGTAGCTATCTGTAGTCATAGAAGTATGTCCCATCTATCCCGTCTCACTGAGAACCACCTAGTCCTGGACCACCAAGGTTTTTGTCGAAGCGTTGATCGATTTCATGAGATAGGACACATGTGGCCAAAGCCCATGCAGGGGTGAGTAACTCAATACTCAGTTGGGACCCCAAACCACAAAGAAAATACCACAAAGTAAGACCATACAACAAAGATAGTTCACACCAGGTATAACTCAATGTATAGAAGTAAGATTCATTAGTAGTAAAGCTAAAACATCTCGTACTATTGAGGAACTCATCCCTGATGAGCCACTAAGGTCTGCTCGACCACTAGACCACTGAGGTCCGCTCGGGTTTTGGACCACTGAGGTATGCTCATCTTCTGGGCCTCTAAGGTCCATTCGTCTACTGGGCCACTGAGATCCACTCATCTACTAGACCACTGAGGTATGATCTTCTACTGAACCACTGAGGTATGCTCCTCTTCTGGACCACTGAGGTCCTCTCATCTACGGAACCACTGAGGTATGCTTGTCTGTTGCACCACTTAGGTTTGTTTGTCTAATAAACCACTGAGGTACACTCGTATGTTGGACCACTAAGGTCTGCTTATCTTTTGAACCACTGAGGTACACTCAACTGCTGGACCACTAAGGTCTAATCATCATATCCTTCATGTCACAGCCAGCCATAGGTTTTCTGCTCTCCAGTACACTTGATTTAAGAAGAATCTACTCCTCAATTCATCAGTCATGTCTCGACTACAATAGAATCACACTTAGAGTATTCAAAAAGGAATATATTATTGCATGGGTACAAACACCACATACTACATGTTAATCGAATATCCAGTCAGAAAGATATTGGTGTTTTATTAAATAGGAGTTAGTTGTGTCCGGGCCCAGTCCGACTTGGTCAGACTGACCTGACCAACCCGACCTGAGGTTGCACATGGGCTGACCCATTTCGGCTGACCCGACCTCACCTAGTTGGGTATGGGTCGACCCTGTCTGACCTGGACCATTGGGATTTTCTGGACCCCGCCCGGTTTGGCTGTGGGTCTAGCCCGCCAGGCACCCAATGACTCGATCTGCGTTCTCCAGCCCGATCTGACTCGATCAGACCTGTACTGCCTAGTCGGGCTGCCCAGTGGCTTGATTTCCCCCTCAACGCAGCCCATATTAGTGGTCTGACTCTCCTCCAGACAGAGCCTCCCAGTGTCACAGTTTATATCACCAGCCCGATCTGCATCGGTGAGCCGGTTTTTTTCCAGGATGAACATCGGGTGGTGTTCGGTTCGCGCGGCCATGCTGTGCTAGGGTAGCACCGTGTTTTCGGCTAGTCGGTCTGGTCACGCAGAACAGTTGCTCCACGTGACCCATAGTGAGTCATAGGTCCATGTCACTACCGCTATCTGTGGACCATTACATGTACCTCTTACATTGTCAGGTGTCTGCATCCTCCTACCTTAAATTGTCAGCCTCTGTGTCGGTGGCCCCTATTGCCACTATGGCCTGGTTCCACTACCGTGGCTTGGTGTCATGGCTTGGTGCCTTCACCATGGATGGGTGTCACGACCTGGTGCCACCACCATGGTTGGGTGTCGTGGTCTGGTGCTGATGTCGCGATTGGGTGTTGTGACCTTGTGTCGATGTCATGACCTGCCTAGTCATGGCCCTTCCATTTGGCACCTCCACAGCCGATGCATTGCCAAATGTTGCACCACGGAGTACGAGAAAACCTAGGAAGGAAAAAGTGGAAGGATTCTCACATATGAACACCCAAAGAATGATCCTGGTCTTGTTCATGTTGACCCGGATGCGTTCTTGTTAGAAGGATCACTAAGAACCAAATTAGGACATAATAATCACTAAGATAAATATCCCCTTTATCCTGTATTATTAACCATCCCACACAGACGATTGTTCCATAGGTTAACTTGTTCGTGATTTAACCCACATTCTTCATTTAAAATAAGGAACGGGGAAAAGAAATTCACACATAAAAAGAATCAAACCCCTACCTAGGATAGAATTGTTGGTTGAGGAATAATGGGATCGCGCACCTCCATTCTTAATTCTTGATCTGTATCCCACCATATCTATCTATTCTTTGAATGGTGGAAGAAATTGCGTTCATCATTTTTCATCTCCACCCACCAAATCCTCAATGAAATTATAGGATTGTGCCAAAAATCCTGTATTTCTTTTTAGGCTATTAGTTGAAAAAAAATGAGAATCAGTGTTTCTATTACACTGACTCATTAATGAAGTTCATTAATGGTATTTAGCGTCACCTTGTCACTGCACCGTAGCGATGAAGAGTTGCTACATAACAATGAATAAAATCTATTAAAATAACTTTTTAAATTATTATATTTTTCTTAAAAAAAGTCTAAACACAAATTTTCACCCTCAACCCACACTAGTCGAGATTAGGCTCTACCTAAGGGAAGCACGCTCTCATGAGCTCAATGGTACTCTTGAATTTCCAATCCGAGTTACCATTTAGGAGTTATAAGGATTTTAAAATAAAACAATTGTTACTTAATTATTT
Source organism: Viscum album (assembly GCA_963277665.1). NCBI lineage: Eukaryota > Viridiplantae > Streptophyta > Magnoliopsida > Santalales > Viscaceae > Viscum > Viscum album. The sequence goes on along the minus strand of OY728165.1, from coordinate 321,372,264 downwards.
TATTTACAGCCAAAAATTACTTTCCACTATTGGCCCATGCCAGCCAATGTTAGACCTTTTTTAGGTGAATCATGACTCTTTGAGTTCAATGGTTCCCTTAGATTTTTTATCCAGGCTCCGGTTTAAAAGTTAGAAAACCCACTTGCATGTTTATTTAATGAACTTTAAAAACAGTTCAAAAATAAGTTCTAGCCACTCCAGGCCTCATAATTACAGGTCATCTTAGAGCCCAGTCTCGAAATAATCCCATTTAATTTTAAAAAAAATTACATGAAATTATGGGGTATTACACATCATGTATAAATTCTAGATCCCCCTGAGGTATAGTAAGTAAAAATAATTCAACCTATTGGTGCTTATTGTTCATCCTATAATTGAAGTTCAAGACAATCCACTCTCGCCTTTCCGTATTCCATTGATAATAAATTAGAATGTTTACAATGATATTGAAACCTATACACATTGAGGATTATCCACTTGATATTAAAGTGGGCGAACCTTGTAAAACCCCATGTATTTTTGTGTTCTTTTTCACTAAATCCCATATCATCATCATTGGGATTTATTCACACTAACTGGTGATGGGGATCATGCAGTTTGAGAGTTAGTGTTTTTAGAAGCCACTAATTCACCCCCTCTCAGTGGTGGTATACTATCATGGTCTTACCAGGATACCTTTTATTTATTCTAAAAAAGTGTTGATAAAGGATATACTTTACTAGAGCTTTTTTTTATCACTAATAAATTGGGTATACTGGTTCACCCTTTATCAGTGCTAAAAAACATTGATAAATGGTGTCATGTATCAGTGAATTTTTTTGAATTGATAAAGGATGTTTTTTTATTAGTGTGTTTCTTAGTGTTAATAAAGGATGTCCTTTTATCAATGACTTTTAATAAGAGATGATAAAGGTGTGAATAGATGAACCCCTTTATCAATGCTTGATAAAATTTAATGATTAAGGGATCTTTTATTTTTTTCTTTTAAAAATCAGTAACAATGGAACATTTTTAACATGGCTTTTTAAATCCACTTTTGTAACAGTTATTTATATGGTATATTTGAATGAATATACACATATATACATATATATCTGTAAAAATTATAAATATACAATGAAATTTTTGAGTGAAAATTCAAAAAAAAAAATCAATGCATATAGAAATAATTAAATATATATATTTATACTAAAATTTTCCATTGAAAATTTCACTTGGAATTTAATTTCCAACTGAAACATCCAGAATAACTTTTTAATGAAAAATCCATTTGAAAATTTCTAATTACCGATGGATATTTTGTAGTGACCCTGACCCCAGTATCCTAGAGCGGGTGTCTACATTATGAGATTAGAAAAATATAAAATTAATTACATCCTGAAGGACTAAATAGTTTAGTAGTCTTGGTAAACTATATATATACTTGAATTCACATTACATTTTAGAAAATAAAATACACAAATTATTTTATTTGATAACACCATTATTCCCCATAGAATATTCCTACATATCAGTCATAAAATACCTCTTGGTATTTTGAGGAAAATAAAACATAAGGGTTGAGCTCATATGATCAATAAGGGAAAGAGTACAATAGAAGCTATGAATAAATAAGGCATAATCAACTTAGAAATGTAAATAACTAGAATGAGTTTTATTTAATAAATAACTTGAGCATAAAATATAAGAAATAAATGATGATTAGATAATTCCATATAAATAATCACATGAGCTTGAAAGGTTAACCATGAATATCCTAAAAAATAAAATAATCACATGGAATATCAATAGATATTTTCATAATGATGGGATTCATAATGTTGTACATTTAAAACAAATATTTTATACCTTTTTCCGATGCATCTAAATAAATGGGTATGGCCTCGGTCAAACCCCAATCTAGTTTATCTCATGAGACCTAGCAATGCATTTAGGGGATATAGCAGGCCCCAACCAACACTTACTAAGTCCAATGCATTCTAATATGAAAGGGGTAAAATATAATCAACATAAACATTTTTATTTAAAAACTAACAAACAAAATGTTAATACACACCACAATCAATAAACATAATCATAAACTATCCAAGGTAAAATGGTGAATATTAATAAAATTATAAATGATCAATCCAACGAATCATAAACCATAAAAATAAATAATTAGGATAGTATCAATACAAAATATCTTCATTTGATAATAATTAAAATAGAGGGTTGATGTTGTTGATGAATATAAATACCTTGAAAAGATTCTTAGAAATATTTTTTGATAAAAATAACCTTTTCATTTTGAAAATCACATTTTAAAACAAAAAGTTCACAAAACATTTTTAAAATACATTTCATTGAAAATATCCTTGTAAAACTTGTAAAATAAGAATTAAAACATTTATTGTTTATGGCTGTGTTAAATTTCATTCATGTTGTATATGTTAAAACAAATATTCCTTTCACATTTTCGATAAAATCCAAATAAACACTATTTTGAAAACAACAAGAATATTCATTTAAAAATAATTAAAAAGTAAAAAATGGTAAATATTTCATCTATAAATCATTTTTAAATGGTTAAAAATTTTAAAAACATTTTTTAAAAATATGGGTTTTGATGAAAAACGATTTCTGACCAAAGAGAAAAATTAATTCAGATTTTCTTAAAAAGATATCAATCATTTTAAGTACCAAGGAATGGAAAAATGGTACCATTATTTTAGAATATCATAAATCAGTATAGGTGAAGATATAATATTGATTTTAATATAGAAATATCAAATAATTCCCCCAAGGATGATGTAAACATAAACAATCCAGAATAATGATGATATTATGAAATTACTTTGGTAAATTTTCAATAGTTATCCCCATAAAATAAATTACACCAAATAAAACATTAAATACCACGAAAATAAATATATTAATGATATAAAATATCAAATGGGTAGTATATAGACCATACAAAAGAAATAAGTGGTGAATATGACATATGCCTCATAGAAGTAAAAGTGATATAATAAACCCTTACCTCAGGTCTGATTTCATTTATAAATGTTTTCATAATATCATATGTGATCCTCTTATAACATTTTACCACCTATTTTTTAATAATATTTCATTTTTATCATTGTTTTGGGTGTTAATTACCTTTTTTCTCACACGTGTTTTGTCTTGAAATTTATCATTATTGTAAAAGGTAGATATATATATATATATATCATATCCATAATGAAAATAATGTTATAAATATCATATTTACTCAGTAGATACATTTTTATAACCATTTATGAAAGTTGTACATGGAAAATGGATCGCATCGCTTCATGAAGATGGTGGGCCATACATATGTATGGGCGACAATATCATTCCCTTATTGAGTGAAATGGTAAGGAAGTGGGTGTTATATTAATTTTATAGAATCAATATCAACTAATATATATTAGATATATGTTAATTAATTTTATTCTTATTATGTTCTATATAAAGCATAAGTGAAAAGTGGATCACATCAATTCGTGAGGCGGTAGTCCATCGTACACACGAGTGACATTATCATATTTGAAACAGAATGGAATGTAAAAAGGTATATGTTATATTAAAATTAAATAAGTATAATAATATTATAAATATCATATACATGTTTTAAATCCATAATTATATCTATCCTTGAAATGTGGTAATGGAACAAAAACTACAGTAGTTCATGACGCGGTAGTCTACCATACACACAATCGATGATTTTGTTTACTATTTGATGAAAGTAGAGATGGATAAATATTATTACATAAAAATAATAATATATCATAATATGGATGATACTATTTTTATTATATTTTAAGTTTTAAGATAAAATTTAAGGTTGAAAAAGAATAAAGAAAATGAAAGATCTTTGTTAAGATAATTAACTTCTCTTAGAGAAACCTCCTTTGAATCTCCTCTTAAGGGTCCTAGGGATGGTATTTTGGGAGGATCATCAGCTCTAGAATTTGTAAAATTATTATGCGGAGATATTTTTTAAGGTATTATTCAATCTAAAAAGATTTAGGGGTCCGAATAATTGAGGGGATGGAGTGCCCTTTTATCAGTGTGGAAAGGGAACCCTCTTTGAAATTACATGGAAATTTCTGAAAGGAATATAAAATGATAAATTCATTCACATTCTAAAAGCTTACAAATAACCTCAGGTTCAAATTTGGGATATTATAAGGTGTAAATATGTCCATTAAATAATATTTTTACATGTTTTTAGGTAATTTTAACACTTATCTTCTTATTTTAACCCCCAATAAACTAATTTTACCTTAACCATGGTAATTAATTTTTATTGTATTTACTATTAATTTTGGTCAAAAATTAACTTGAACTTATTAAATAATATAAAATTCTATTATTCCAAATATTAAATCCATTTTTCGAAATTAAATTCACAGAATTTTCATATTTCAATTTAATGTTTTACCCACAAATGTGATGGAAAAGCCCATTTTCAAAGGGGAAATTCTCATAAGTATAGAGCATTTTAATATCAAAATTAAATATTAAATTGAATAAAATTAAATAATTTAGTTAAAATTTAATATAATTGAAATAATTTTACTTTAAAACTAATTTAAAATATATTTTAACTTTAAAAAAATTAAATGAAAAGGCAGTTTTTAATTAAAATTTAGTATATTTCATTATTCATCAAAAAATGAAACTTTTTAGAAAAATACTAAAAAATAACCTGAAGATAATTTTTATATGATGATTTAAAAATGAAGTTCATTTTATCAAATATATTTTATGAAGTGAAAAAAATAATTTTATCATAAGTGCGCAAGAAGCGATGAAACTATTTTCTTTGAAAAATATTGTTTTTCAGAAAGAAAAAAATTCTTCTGCTTTCTACTGATTCATATTTTATTTGTAATAAATATATATCCATTTAATTTATTCTATACATCTTTGAACCATATAATTTCATAATCTAGTTAGTAATATTCGTACCCACAAACTTAATGACTAGGTTATAATGGTTATGTTTAAATAATTATTTTTTAATAGAGTATCATGTTTCATTTAAAACTATTGTTGAGTGCATGAAAAGTTACCAAAACGATTGAATTTATTTAAAAATAAATGTATCGTAAAGTCTCAGGATGTTATATTCTCTTATAATCTTGGTTTTGTGTTTCATAATCACTATAAAACATGATATTATTATTTTATAAATCTTAGGGTGTTACATTCTACACCCTTAAATAAATTGTGCCCTTGAAATATAATCATGATCTCAATAGTCAAGGGTTTTAAATTTGAAAATTCATTCATTTAAAATCCACATCATAAAAAGGGTTAATAAAACATCCTCTAAATAATAGATAATGGGAAGTAAAAAATCCATATACAATAACACATAACTAGTTTCTATGTAAGAGAACATTGGTGGAAATTGAAGATATGGTCATGGAAGAAAAGTGTAAATAATTATAGAGAGTGATAGAGGTAATTGATCGTAAGAAAGTTAACGATCAATGGAAAGTTAATAATCTGAGTAAAATAAATATATGATAATTAAAAATACCATCAGTTAAACATAAATGATGGTATTAGGATAAAATTTTATTTCAGTAACATTTTCTTAGAGTTAAGGAATTTATTTACTATTTAGACTGATAATATATGAAAATTTACTTACATTATAAATTTTTATTTTATAGACACAATTTCACCCTTTGATTGTGCTTCAATAAATTCCCACTTCATTTCATACTCCAAAAAATGAATATCCATGATGAATTGTTTCATTCCTCAAGAACTAAAATTACTTTTAATAGATAATAAGATCTATAAAAGAGTAACAAGTTATTCCTCCTATCTTTACTTAAAAAAGTATTGTTATAAAAAATTATCTAATAACACCTGAAGTTCAACTTAATCCACTCCATAAATAGTTACCCTTAAAGTTTTCCAAAAATATTTCTGACCAAATTTAGAAGGAAGAACACTAAATCAACCTGATATTCACCAAAAAATATAAAGTGGCTCTTAATGTCACATTCTAATTATTTGAATACCTTGATCCCAATAAATTCTTAATGAAACCATGAACGAATCCAAAACTAAAATATCAGGTTGTTGAAAATATTCCATAAATAAATAATTAATGTAAACTCTCACATTAATAACATAAACCATCAATCCTCTAACCAATTTCATGGTCACAAACACTATCCCATAAACATATCATTTTTATCTCAACATCAGGAACATATTAATGGTTATCCTTACTTAATTATGTTCTTTACATGAGTTTCAAATTGTCGTCGAATCAGTTTTCTTGGTCATCTGTTCCATTCAACATATGCTCTCAAATAATTTAATAAATATTACTTCATTATAATCCTTATAAATTTCATGATTCTTATAATGATAATATATCCAATAAAATTCTTTTAAAACATATTTCATCAATCTAAATACACAATAACATTAATAATTACACTTTGGTCGCATCAATAGCATAATATTGACCTTGATCCCTTAGTTTCTTATGAGGTATATTCCCTTGAAACTTGGGAATTTCATTTATGTAGTGCATAATCTATCTATAGTGGAATAATTACACATTGGAAGAGTATTTATTTCCCATTAAATCATGAGAATGATGTCCTTTTTCTCCACACTTGATCAAAATACTTTTCTATTTAAGAATGTACCAAGTTGTTTTCTTTCATGAGTATCACATGTTAGAAAATAATTCCCCTAATACATTTTTTACTTTGTTGTACTATTATTCTATGGTTTCCCTTCAAGTCCATAATACTAAGATAATTATTTCTCTATCTTGATAAAACATGATATTATGTCCTCATATGATGAAAATGTTTGAGATACTAGTTTCATTAAAAATATTGGCTTAGGCTCATCAAAGAAATGATTATTCTTACTCTCTGTATTACATGAATTAATATGGTTTATATTAATTCTTCTAGGTTCCCTTTCTAAATGATGGAATACACTATATTATATCACAACCTTATTGAACATAATGTAAAATCCTAAAACTTTTGAACCACTTAACATAAATTAAAAAAATTATGCATAGAAAATCTTATAATCATAAACATGGTTTCTTTGGGGGTATCTTTATTTTTAACTCCATAATAATAGTTTTAAAATAAAATTTCATTTATATGAAGCATTTCCCCCATGAGTTTCAAACTAGGTGTTCAGTAAGGCCCATTTTTGTGTATCAAGTGACAATCAGGTCTAGACTAATGTTCCATTTTCAAAGTTATTATCCCTATATACATCTATTTAAAAACCACATACACTTGTAGTATCCATACATGAATGTATTTATAGGAAAAAAATAATATATTCCTTACCAAAACTTTAGGATGTTATTATATACTTATCCTTAAACTCGATAATAGGGATATGTTCTATATTCTATGTTTTCCTAAATCTATTTCCCAAGTGTAAGAACCTAGTTTTTCTATGAGGTAAAAATATTTTAATTTTTTGATTGACTCCTTTTTTTTGACTTAATTTTAATTCATAGTGAAGATATAAAGGAAACTGGGGTGTTTGGGGCTTATTCAGAGTTCAGAACAATGATCGGTGGAAGAACCATATAGGTCGCATGGTTAGTAGAAACTATAAAACTTAGTCCACATGATTTCTCCTAACCATGCTGGTCTTTTAAGAGATAAGAAGCGGGATGCACGATTTTTCCCAACAATGTTACCCACGCTGCATGACCATGAAAAACCATTGAAAATTTTAACAAAGGAAAAACATATAGTTTGTTCATTGTTTTTCAAACCATACACATAAACCATGTGAGGGGAGTATTGAGGAAATGCATGGAACATAGTTTAGAGAACCATGTAGTGAAACTATGTGAACCCTTTTTTTGGTTATTTTTTTCACTTTTAACTTAATGGATTATAACCATAAATACCCCTCTTTCTCTTTGTTTCTAGTTTATAGAAGGTATTATTCTTCCCCTTTTTAGCTCCTCCTCCCATTAAGCTAGGTTCTTGGATAATTATTCCATCTTGTCTCTGATCTGACTTTCGATCATCTTTTTGGATAGATCTTGTATAGTGATCCAATCCTTTGGCTCATTTTTTCATTATTATTCCCATCATAGTAACTATTTTCAAATAGGATATTTTTTCATATTTTCATGTCTTTCGTCTTTTTTTCTATTTTTTTATAATATGGACTAAAATAAAGGCTGATATTCGATGATTTCTCCTCTGCAGGTATAAGTTAGGTGGTCTAGTAATTATCCCTCAATTTCATGATGATTTATATTATATTTTGTGTGTTGCATGCTAGTTTCCCTATGCGTTGCCCCTAAATTTGAATATGCCTTAAATTTTTTCCATGTTTTGGAACCTAGTGACTTTATTAGATCCCCAGAGACATTTGAGGTCATCAACCTCAACATGTTCCACCCATTTGGGTGTGCCCTTTATATTCCTATTTGATTTTCATGGTCATATAACTAGAACACCCATTAGTGTGTTTGGTTTGACTTTAAAACTGTGACATCATAAATCATAATGGATAATTATTTTGCTTATAAGGACTAACACACCTATTAAACTATACTGAATTAAATGTAAAGTGAGTGGTGTGACCACATCACATGACTAAATTGAACAATGGTTATGCCCCTGTTGAAAAGTAATGTTAATGAACTATAAATTATTTGTTAGATCTTACTAAAGACTTTGACTACTTATCACTATTATGATAAATGGGAATGAAAAACCCTATTCTTAATGATATATGATAATGATCTTCCTACTAATGTTTTTATATACAAGAATTTATTCCCTTAAAATACTGTGATATATGGGCATGTAGAACCTTATTAATTGTAATAGATGGGTGTGGTAGCCCTTGTGAATCATCATGAATGGGAATAGAAACCCATATAGATATGATTCAGGCCTGGTGACCCTTATGAATTATGATGAATGGTCATGGATACACTTATAGATCTAATTTAGGCATGAAGAACCTTATGAATTATGATGAATGGGTATGGAGGCCCTTATAAATTTGATTCAGGCATAAAGTCCCATATGAATTATAATTAATGGGAATGTTGATCCTTATAGATATGATTCGGGCATAGTGAACCATATGAATTATGATGAATGGGCATAATGACCCTTACAGATTTGATTTGGGCTTGGAGACCCTATTATTTTGATTCATTCATTGGTACCCTACTATTATGATACTAGGCATATGGAATCTCTTATTATTGTGATATTGGGAATGAAATCCCTTAATACTCATTAGACTCATGATACTACTCATGATTGCTGGAGTTATGCCTCAGGTCCAGACATGTAGCAGTATCTACATATATGGTTATAGACATCATTATGTATACAGACCATATATATGTATACACATGGTTACTTGTTCAGAGATTATCCATCACGATATGAATTAGGTAGTTTTATCTGGGCATCCTTCATGAACCAGAGCTAACCACTTTACAATTTTAATTACGACTTATAATGTATTATCTCTAAACACTACTCATGTTATATGAATTTACTGGGTATTTATAGACATTATTAGTGGTGGCCTACTAAATTTATCGCATACCATATTTGGCCACTGATGGTGCCCATGAATATTATGTGGATGCGGGTAGGGACAAGGGCATGGGCCTAGTTGTTGATTCTTGAGTTTTTATAGCAAATGAGTGGTGAATCATAGGACCAAACAATGGATCATGATGCTATTAGAGATAAACTTTTTGTTATTTCTTATCTTTTGATACATGTATTTTATTTCACCCATGTTTCCATGTCTTTATATTTACATTTAATAGATACTTGACATTATATCTTTTTTATATGGTACTGGATACTGTTGATGTTGGTTTTTTATTACCTTTGGATGATTTACCTTCCACTATCAGTTATTTATTATGATTCTCCTATTTATATATTCATTTCACCATTGTGATACTCTGATCATGAGGGTATATTCTCCCCACTGTACTACCTTAAATCCTTAATGCTAGTTAGTTGACCCTGACATATGGGGAGGCGTACTTGATTCTATGTGGCCCACCAGATCTGGGCATCATCTAGTTGCATCATGGTCAGGACATCAAAAAATGGTATCAGAAAAATTTCTTTTCTTTTGTCTTATAATTTATGGAATATTATATAGGAGATTATGAATATGTGTCATAAATTTTTAATAATATGTTCTTGGAATTAGATAACCCATATATAGTTAAAAACCAAGTTACATGGGAATGGGACATGATGTTCTGGTTTATTCCTATTACCAATGATTTGATTCCACCATTGGGTGACACACATTATGTGTGATGTTTATTATTATGATTGAGTATTATATTTTACCATTATCCCGGTATGGTAAGGAAATATTTCATCATGCATCATTATATGATCATAAAGATTTATAAGTCATGCATTATGTCATGCTATGTTTACTTGCTACATGCATTTCTTATAGCATGTTTTAGTTCTTTATTTCTATGTCTATGAAATTGTGCTACAATTTCATGTAGAGATTTGATAAATCACTGGTTGGGATTAAATAGATGTCATTATTTATTTTATAAAGAGTATGGTCCTTTATAATTTGGAAGTGGTGATCCATATACTTCAAAAATTTAAAGATAATTTATATATAAATGAGAATGAAATTAAATGACAGTGAATTCTAAAATGAAATGTTCCCCGTTAAATAAGGATTCCAATTGAATTTTAAAGGGTGTTTTCCTTTGTAAATTACAATTTAAACTCTTTATAATGAAACCATTACAATGAGACATAAATCTTGACCCAGACCGAACCTTATTAGTGGGTAGTAGTTAGAGTTTGTTGCAATCTATATAAATGTTCCTATCACCTAGACTTGGATTTAGGAGTAGGCAGATGAGTGATAAATTTACATAGGGAGGCTTGTGCATATAATATGTATGTATCTACAATGTTATTATTCAAAAAACCTCTTTAAGGAATATGATTGGAAATTTTAGAGCTATTACACTATGAAATACTCCAGTCGCGTGCCAGGAGGGTGGTGACGACCATGCTCCAGAGGTGGTGGGCCTTCAGACACTAGTGATACCTCCAGTAGTTTCAACTGTAGAACCACCTATTATCCCTAATGTGGATGATGATGTTCTATTTCTAGGAATTCGTTTTGGATTATGAAGACAATATAAGGAGCTCTAAGTCCTATCCCTTCTTTGGGAAAGTTTATGTGAGAGTTTCAAAAGCAACATCCATCTACTTTTTCAGGGGATAGTGGCCCCTAGGCTATAAAGTTATGGAAAAAATAATCTTTTCTATATTTGAGTACCTTGAGACACCTCCTAATAAGAGAGGGTAACTTGCTACTTATATGCTTTGAGGATCCACCAAACATTGGTGGGATATTCTAAACTATGTAGATTAGTATTAGGAAGTGATTAAATATTTATAATATAGCTTATATAGATATTTCTTCCTTGATACCCTAGGGAATGATCATCCCAATGATTTCATGAACCTATATCATGTTTCTATTTTTGTTATGGACTATTAAACTCATTTCATATAGTTTTAGTGCTTCATTACTATCTATATATTTGATGATATATAAAAGGTGAGATGATTTAAGGATGGGCTTAAGGAATACTATTTGATCTTAGGTGAATGTTTTCTAGTTGACTACATTATATGATATAGAAATCTACGCTCTCATCATTGAGTGAAACCTACGGGTAGTGGATGGTGTGGGATAGGGTGGTTCATAACCAAGATAGGGAAGTGGTTTGACTAGTTTTCAAAAGTGCCACTTTGAGACTGCATTCACAAGAAATGGAAATTAGGTGACACCCACTGGTAGTTACATGTTTTTTCACTAGTACGGGGATCTAGGGAATACGAATTCCCAATGTAACAAAGATCTTATTGAGTGTCGAGGCTGTGGAGTACTGGGTCATCTTCAACATTTTTTCAGGAACTTTCCATCTTTTCCCAGTGGGAGAGGATCCATATCCACTCCACCTTAAGGATATAGATTAGAAGAACCTCTCTAGGAAGGTATCTAGAGTATTATTGACCATACATGCATAGGAGGATGTCACGGCCAAGGTAAATATACTTCAAATACAAAGTGTTAGTAGAGAAAACCCACTCAGTGTAGTCAGGTTAGAGCATAGGTCCATGTATCAAGCTACATTTATTCAGTGCATCCTATACTAGAGGATCATGCTTCCAGGACATATACTATTTGACATACTATTATAGTAGCCTCTAGTATTATATCTTCTTTATTAAATATAGGTGATTCTCACTCCTTTATCTATATGTCTATTATGTAGATACTTGGGATTGATATTGAGTACTTATGTGACATGATGACACTTGACACCCCTTTGGGAATACAATCAAAGAGTGTAATCCAATTTAAGGAATTCCCCCTTAAGGGAGGCAACCATAATTTCTTATGGGACCTATTCATCCTTGATATGACAAATTTTTATGTCATTCTAAGGATGGAATGGTTGGTCCACTATCACACATATGTGGATTTTTATCATAGAAGGGTGTCATTCACATTTTCAGAGATTGGTACGTATACTCACAAGGGTAAGGGGGATATCCAAGAAGGTTGATATGGACCAGAACATATTGGGATAGGTGGAGTGAATGAATAGGTTTCTAGCCTTTATATGGATGACCGGGGACTACATTAGGCCAATTTCCCTCCTATAGTATATCATTTCAGGGATTTTTTCCCTAATTACATTTCTAAACTACCTTTTGAGAGAGAGAAAGAGATAAAGAATTTACTATTGAGATAGTTTCTGGAGATACATGGGTATCCATTCCTCCTTACAGTATGTCTAGTACTGAGTTACAAGGGCTTAATAGAAATCTAGATAATTTATATTCCAAGGGTCTTATATTATTTAGTACTTCTCCTTAGGGTTCTCTAGTTATTTTTTCTAATAAGGACGGAACCCTCAGTATTTATGTGTATTACCGTAAGTTGAATCATTTTACTGTAAAAAAATGTGTATATGTTACCTTGAATTAATTATCTTTTCGACTAGATCTTAGGACATTTGAATTCTCAAAGATTGACTTGAGATCATGCTATCACCAGGTATGATTCAAATCATAAGATATAACACATACGAATTTACATGGTTGGTATGATTTATATAAGTATTTTTTTATGAAATTTGGTATCACAAGTATTACAAACATTTTAATTACTTTGATGAATAGGGTTTTCCATCCCAAACTAGATTCATTTTTCCTAGTTTTTGTGGACTACATCTTGGAGTATTCTCATACTCAAAGTGAACACTCCAAACATCTTGATATCATTCTGAGTACACTAATAGAGAATTATTTATATTCTTATCTAACAAAGTTCCAATTCTAGATCGACATTGTTAATTTCTTGGGCCACATTATCTTAGAATTAGGAGTATCAGTTGATCTAAACAAGGTTAGATCTGTAGTTACTTAGGAGAAACGTAATAAATTATTTTACATAAAAAGTTTTTTGGGTTTATATAGTTATTAAATGTGCTTCATACAAGACTTTTTACACTTAGTATCACCTTTTATAGGATTTACTAAGAAGGGTGTGAAGTTTATATGATTAGAATCCTATGAGATAAAATTTCATAAGCTGAAAGGGATACTGACTTCAACATTGATCTTGGTTCCTATAAAGATAGGTATAATATATATAGTGTATTATGATGCATAAAATATCAGGATTGGATTAGTTATAATGTAGGAATATTTGGTTATTGTGTATGGGTTGTGAAATTTGAATCCTCATGAGAGGAATTACCCGATGAATTACCTCACGTTGGAGGATATTGTTCATTCCTTGAATTTTTAGAGGCATTACCTATTGGGATAGCATTTTGTGGTATTTACATACAACAAAATACTTAGTGAAATTTTCATGTAGTGTGAATTGAACATTAGGATGAGAAGATGGTTTGAATACCTACATTCCTTTAAATTTGATCTAACTTATATGTCTGGGAAAGACAATGTTTTTATCGATTCTATGAGCAGGAGGACTCAGAAACAGGTGGTTTAGGAGGCCAGTAGTGAGTGGGAAATTATGGCCCTATTTTTTGAGATTCACATAGAGGTCTAGGACCATCATGGATAGTATATACTTGCATCATTATCAGTGACCTATTCACTTCTGGAGAAAGTGAATATGAGGCAATTTTCAGACCCCAAAGGCTTGGTACTATAAATAGCTATTTCTAGTGAGGATCCACCTATGGATTGGTCTATTAAGGGAGACTACATCTTATATACACATGGTTGTATCTTCATTCCTATAGATATGAGAGAGGAGATGATGCGAGATTCACATGGTTCTTAGTGGGGAGTGTGCTCAGGTATCTCCAAGATGTATTGTGATATGCATCGCCAGTATTTGTGTCCTAGAATGAAATCTTAGATAGTGGGTTTTGTCACTATGTGTTCCACCTATTAGTAGGTGCAGGTGGAGACCTAGTGTCATGGTGGATTGTTACATCCATTATTAGTACCAGAATATAAATGGGAAGATTCCTCAATGGATTTTGTGATTGTTTTACTAAGGTCAACTAAAGGTATAAATGTTGTTTGGGTAGTCGTGGATCGACTAATGAAGGTATACCACTTACTTCCTATATAGGAGACTTTCTAAGTTGATGAGATAAGAATACTATATGTCTGGGATATTATAAACTTACAAATGGTCCCTCTTAATATCATTTTAGATGTGTATTCTTGTTTTACATCGAGGTTATGGTATGGTTTATAAGGATATTTGGATAAATAGGTACTTATGATCATAGATTTTTACCCTCAAACCAATGTCCATTTAGGGTGAACTATACAGGTACTGGAGGAAATGATTTGATCATGCACCCTTTATTTTAGTGGATCTTGGTAGAATCATATCTTTATCACCAAGTTTGGCTACAATAATAGCTTTCAGATAATAATTATGATGTCCCCATATGAGGCCTTATATGGTAGGTTATTCTGTTCACCCTTGTGCTTCTTAGAGACAGGGGAGGTAGTGTTAATAGGTCCTCATCTCATATAGGAGACTTTAGAGTAGGTGTATTTGACCATAAAGTGTATGTCTACTACTCAGTCTAGACATAAATCATATGTTGATCATATTGACGACCTATGGAGTTTGAGGTTAAGGATCGTGTTTTTTTGTGAGTATAACGCAAACATGGGAATATATGGATAAAAAGGTAAGGAGAGTTATTACCTCATTATGTTGGGTCATTTTAGATGTTGGATATAGTCAAGTCGGTAGCCTATTGGTTTCTCTTACCTTAGAGGTATCATTCCATGCATGATTTCTTCCATGCTTCAATGATTTGATGGTACCATGCCAACCCATATTGTAATTTTTATCTCGAGGATGTTGAGTTAGATGTTGATTCTTATTTTGAAGAGTATCTCATACACAACATTAATTGAATCATGAAGGCTCTCTGAGGTTGGTATATCCCTTTTTTACAAGTTCTATGGAAGCACGAGTGTGTATTGGATGGGACTTGGGAGCAGGAGGCTGACATACATTCTTAGTGGACAAATTTGTTCTTAGAGTTTCACCACCCTTAGAAGGGAATCTTGGGGACGAGTCATATTAAGGGGAGAAGATAGTTATAACTCAGTTTTTTTATGAGGTAAGGATCTTTCAATTTTCAATTTAACTCCTTGGTTTTGATCTAATTTAAATTCCTAGTGAGGCTATGGAGTAAATAGGGGTGTCTAGGTATTTTTCAGATCTCAAAACCCCAACCAGTGGAAGAAACAGCTGGGTTAAATGGTTAGTGAAAACCTTGTAGCCCAGTCAACACAGTTTCGGCTAACCATGCAGTGTGTTTCAATGAGCAGAAGTGGTATTCATGGTTTTCCCTAATTGTAAGACCCTGGATGCACACCTATGTGATACCTTTGTAATATTTAAAATATAAAAACACATGATTTGTGCACATTTTCCCAAACCATGTGCCTGAAATGTGTGAGGGGGTATTGATGAAGTTTATAGAGCATGGCCAGGACATGGTGTGTCCAACCGTGCAACCAAACAGTGTGACCCTTTTTTGGTGATTTTACCATTTTTTCATTAATGGATTATAACATCAAACACCCCTATTATTCTTTGTTTCCATTGTATACGAGGTCTTCTTCCTTCCCTTTAGAGCTCCTCTTCCCATCAAGATATGTTCTTGGATAATTATTCCATCTAGATTTTATTCGGGCATAGTGACCCTATTATTATGATTTGGGAATGGCTACCCTATTGTTATGATTTTCTCATGGAGACCCTACTATTATGATACTGGGTATGGAATCCCTTATTCTTGTGATACTGGGAATAACATCCCTTGGCACTCGTCAGACTCATTCTATTACTCATGGACACCTGAGTTACACCTCAGGTCAAGACATGTAGCAGTATCCCTATATATGGTTGTATACATCATGGAAAATATAGACCATATATATGTATACACATGGTTACTTATTTAGAGATTTTCCAGTATGGACTAAAGTAGGTAGTGTTAGCTTTGTATCATTCATGAATCAGATTTGACCCCTTTATAGTTTTTATTACTGATTATAATTTATTATATCTACTTATTTCTTATATTATATGCACAAATTAGGTATTTATAGACATTACTGGTGGCGGCCTACAGAGTTTATCTCACACCCTATCTTGGCCGCTGATGATACCTGATCATATTATGTAGATGAAGTTAGGGATAGGGGAAAGCTCCCATATTTTTATGCTTGAGTGTTTATAGAATAGTAGAGGGGAAGCAGAGGACTGATCTATGGCTCATGAGGCTATTAGAGATAGAATTTTTGGTCTTTCTTATCATTTGATACATGTATTGTATTTCATGCCTTTTTCCATGTCTATATGTTTACTTTTTATAGATACTTAACATTACATAGTTTTTTGTATGGTGCTCAATATTTTTTATGTTGGTTTTTATTACCTTTAGATGATTTACCTTCCATTGTTAGTTATTTATTATGCTTTAATTGTATATATGTTAATTTAAACATTGTACTACTCTTATAATGAGAGAATAGTCTTCTCATTATACTAACTTGGAATCTCAATGCTATTTGGAAGCCTCTAGTATACAGGGAGGCATGCTTGAGGCCATGTGAAAAACCATATTGGGGTAAAAATTAGTGTAATTCAGGTCAGTATGTCACAATAAGGTTTCTACTAAACTTCCTTTGATACCAACTATAATGACCCCGACCCCAGTATCCCAGAGACAATGTATACTTTATTACATTATCATAAGACACAAGGAATATCATCCTGAAGGACCAAATAGTTTATTAATATTGGTAAACTAGATACATATTTGAATTCACATTACATTTTAAAACATAAAATACCAAAAGTATTTTATTTGAGAACATCTTTATTCCCCTTATCATATTTCTTCTTATCAATCGTAAAACAATTCCTAGTATCCTAGGGAAAATAAATCATAATAAATGAGTGAGATAAGATGCTCGGTAAGGGTAAGAGTACTATGAATGTTATGAGTAAATAAGGAATAATGAACATGGAATTGAAAATAACTAAAACATGTTCCATTTAATCAATAACTTGAGCATAATAAGGTAGGAATAAATGATGATCCAATAATTCCATATATATAATCACATGAACTTGAATACTTAACCATTGACATTATAATTAATCAAATAATCATATGGAATATCAATAACTGAATTCATAATGATAGAATTCATATTTTCATATGTCTAAAATAATCCTTTGATGTCTTGTGCAAAGAAATCTAAATAAATGGGTAATGACTCGGCCAAAACCCAATCAATTTTTCCTCATGCGGCCTACCGATGCATCAAGGGTCTATAGTAGCCCCCCCTCACTTACTAAGTCTAATGAATTCCTTATATAGAAGGGGTGAAACATAATCAACATAAACATTAATATTGATAAATTAACATGGGAAATGTTAATAATTACCCCCAATCAGTAAACATAATCATAAACCATCCATATTAAAATGGTGAATGTTAATAAAATTTCACATCCCCAATCAAACTGATCATAAACCATATAGAGAATTAGTAAATATGAAATCAATAAAACATAACCTCAATGGATCATTAGTAAAATAGAGGTTTGATGTCATTTATTTATAGAAATACCATGACAAGATCCTTACAACATTTTTTTAAAATAACCTTTATATTTTGAAAATCACCTTTTAAAAAATAAATTTCACTAAATATTTTGAAAATTCTATTCATTGAAAATAACCTTTTAAAAAATTTAAAATAAGTATTAAAACTTTGATTATGTTGTAAAATTAGGTTCCCCAGACCCAACTTTATCTGCATTTTTTGATTACTAAATCATAGATATAGTGAGTTATACATGATGTAGACATACCATAATGGTGTTGATATTTATGAATCCACTATTTTAATGGTAATTTATATAGATTAATTATAATATAAAAAAGTTATATCAATTCCCAGACTATAATTAGAACCTTGAGATTCTATGACATAATCTTAAACATATGTCATATGGTCAAGATACATCATACTAACTAGACACAATTGATGTCAGACTATCGGGAGGTGGGGGCCCATAAGCATTGAGACTTTTTCTCATGAAGTTCTCACTTAGTGATCTCCATTTGTTGAGATCATAAGGATAGACCCACCAATAGAAACACCACATGTTTTGGGTGTCATTGGTTATTACTATCTATGAACATGAATATTGGTCTCCTTACTTGAGATTATTATCAATGTGTACCATGTAATCACATACTTTGATGAAAGGTGAAAACCATGACAATGAAGTCGTGGTGAGGTAGTTTGTGTTGGGTGCATCATTGGTGGTATGACATTGGTTGAATGATCAAGATAGAATTTTTCACTTTCAAATTGAGGGAGAGATATCTCGAGTCTAGTGGATCAGGATAGTAGTATCTTCCTTAAATCCATGGTCATAGTGGTCAAAGGTAAATCCATCTAGTTAGATCAAAAAATAATAAATCAAGGAAAGGATAATGACACAATTGTGTTTCTTTATTTATGATATATCATATGAAAAATATATTATATTACATAGTACATGTTCGTAGGTTGGTTGTTATTGTTATGACTACTCCACGTCTCTTTAGGGGCCTTGATATGTTGCTAGACTCCACTCTTGGCCTATGAATAGTATTAAATGCTATCAAGATAATATCCTAGAGGGTCACACACAATAGATCATTTAATAATCTTCCATATTATGGAAAATAGTTATATTGGACATGGTGGACCCCAATATGGGGTCCAAGAGTTGTCCAAGTTCTATCGATTGCCTATAAATAAATAAATTCATTATTTTTTGAGTATAGAATAATTGAGTTGAATTTATTTATTAAAAGTATTTATGAGTGTTTAAGTAAATACATGGTATAATATAATATGAATGGATATTATAATAATATTCAAGGTTCATTTAATATTAGTAGGAAATATGATTTAAGTTAATGACTCGGGTTTATCATGTAATATATTTAATATATATTACAAGTATGTTATAAAATATAAATAATACTCATGATGATGTTATTTCATCATAATTTTTTACTGATTATTTAATTAGTGTATGTTAAATATAAGGGTTCAGGGAACCCAAACCGGGTATTTTTTTATCCACTATATAAGTATATGGGGAGATTATTTCCAATAATAAATTTTCATTCCAACGGATTGAGAGCTCCTCTATCTTCCAGAATCCTTGAGATAGAAATATGTCATCCAAGAGATTGATCTAATGACATCTTAAAATATCATATAAATAGAGTCAAGGTGATTATCACGATGTGGAAGAGATCATAGAAGCATCATGATAGCACCTAGAATTTGATGATCGACATTCACATAGATTCTTGAAGCATGTGTGGAAAATCTAGAAGGTTTAAACTTCAGATATTTATTTCAATAATTTTTTGCAATGATATATAGTTGAATGTTCCTCTGAATCAAATGAGGTAATCATTTATTTAATTTTTTGCTTTGAAATATTCAAACTAAATACTAGGTCCTCTATTGAGCCTTGAATCGTTGTAGACAATGAAGTTACATCACTCTGGTAATGAAAATTTTAAAATATCTCACCCACTGGCATCCACTGTGTGCCCCAAGACTTTCAATTTTTATGAAAGAGATCATGTGATTTTTTTTAGCTAAGGGAAAAATTAATTTTCATTAAATTAATTAGAGGGGATTAAATCAGTCCCAATAGAATATACCGTGCATCAATCTGATATTGGATTCCCAAGCTATAACCATATGAAATTTTTGTTATGGGTCATCAACATGGTTGTTATGGTTTAAAATTGTTGTAAAATATAATCATATTTTGTTCATGTTTTATTTTTGAGGTGATTACTGGTGATCTTGTTCAAGCCTGGTTTCGACTGGAACATTTTTCCTAGTGATAAATTTTCTTCCCATAGAAGATTTTATAAAAAAAATAATAAATATATTTTATTAAAGCCTACATGATATCCTTTTTACATGTTAATTGAGGAAACTTTAGTTGGAAGTTATTTATTGAAAATGAATATATATATATATATATATATTAAATACTATGAGGTAGCCTTTCGGAAAATTGTTAAGAAAGGCCTTTTATTGGGGTGGGGTGTCATTGTATTGCTTATGTTGGAAGTAAAATATAAAAAAATATACCAATGTTCCATTAAAATCTTGGAACCAGCATGCCACCACTGAGGAACCTTCCTCCTCTACCTCGATCCAAGGTTGACCACCCTTGACCAACCCATGTGGCCACTGCCACACAACCTTCATCTGGCCAAGCCCCGATGTCCCGCCACCGCCATGTCACCCTTCCCAGTCTGACCGACATCATCCAACCAAGTTCCCTGCTACCATATATGGGTGAGAGACACCACCCTCTAACCCCAACTACTGACCCTCCCCACTCGCTCGGTCGACCTAACACCACCCTGAGCACCGAGCACCTCCCCAGATGCAACCAATCCTCTCGTGGATCATTCTCCCTTTTCGGAGGGCTCTCCTCCCAACCGATATTTAGACATCCACCACCTATACTCCTCATTTTGAACTCAATACAGCCACCCTAGAACCCATCTTATCCATTTTTCTTGGTATCCCTCCTTCAGAAACTGACATCACCAGTAACACCCCACTCATAGAGGATCCCCATTGATCATTGTCTGAACCTAGGAACACCATCATGTCTCCTCCTTGAGGTTATAGAATTCTCCAAAAAGTAAACACCCTAGACCATCCTCTTATATCCATCATCCCAGAATCTGAATGAGCATCTACCACTCCTACAACAAGATATGGTCTTGTGAAATCCTCTACCTAGCAATAATATGCCACGGTCGGGCTCCAACCTGACTCCTACTAGTATTTTCTGACCCAATATGCCTTGCAGTAGGGTTAGATGGGTCTATGTAACCCCAAACATATCAGGGAGGATCCACCTAGTCCAGAACATCTCTTCATGGGATTCTCTCGGCCTAAAATAGGCTTGCGTAGGATCGAACCAACTGTATTTTTCCAGCGTGTGGTTTTAAGTACCAGGTTAATTTTAATAATCAAAATTTATTTAGATAATTAATTTAATTTTAGTTTTATATTAAATTAATTAAAAATTATTCTTCTAGTTTAGAAATAATAATGTTATTATTTAAAATAATTTACTTAATTTTTCCATTTAATCAAATTAATGGATTGATTTGATTTTTGGAAAATTAAATTAATTTTTGAACTAAAGAATATAAATTATTTGAATTATATAATTAATTTAATTTATATTTAATACCTTGAATTTAAATTTATTGAATTAAATTTTATCATGCATTTACTTTTAATGTCAACTAGTCTTATGAAATTGAACGACCATGTATATGTCTAAGTTTATTAATTTAATTATTTATTACTGCGTGTGATGTTTGTAATAATTAGTTAATTTAAGACAGTCTGTGAATTTTCATTTTTTTAATTCAATTTGTATAAGGCCATGAACGTCCAATTTATCTATTGTATATTACGCTATGGAGAACCACTTGCCTGTGTGTGATTATAACTGTTTTATTTGATTATGATAAAGAAATAAATGGATCACACCAAGATCAAGTGAAATTTAGACGAGCATTGGACACACTAGATGAGGATGCGATGCATCATTAGTTAAGATTTTACTTAGGTATGATAACCCTTAGGGAATGGTTGATTCATTATGTTTAGAATGGATCAACCAAAATTAGATTCTCAAGACCATAAAATTATTTTATTTATTTAATGCACTTTTTATATTTTATGCATTTTCATGACAGTGGGAAACACATAAAATAATAAAAAGTAAAATGTATAAAGAAGCGATGGTTGTTTTTCTATTAATGTTTAGTTTAGAGTAAGATAAAATAGTATAAATATATTAATGTAAATGGATTACATTCATCAAAAAATATTACAAACACTCACAAAAATATTAAGTTTCAAAGTCCTTCCATCGTTTGAATTTGAACAAAACTAGGTGTACGGGATTCTCAGTCGGCCATAGTTGAGGGTGCCTACTACTACTGAGGAGTTCTTATGAGAGTTATGAGTTGGATTAAGTGAATTTTTCAGCAAATTAGTATCCATATCTATCTTGTTTCAACTTCTATTTAAATTTTTGAGTAAATCATATTTTTGATTTAAAAGATGAGAATTCACTCAACATATCAAGGAGCCATGAGTTAATATAGTTGTCCAGTCAAATGCATAACTTTAACTCTATGACTAGGGACATATCCATGGCTTGTAGACTATGAGAATAGGCTCAAGTATCCTTTATACTAGAATAATCAAGTGATAGTGTATTAAATTTATCATACATAGGGTTTTAAATGTTTGATAAAATTGCGGGAGACATTTAATGATTTATTTAATTAGTAATGGCTAAATCGATAATCATGATAAAGGTATTAATCTACTACCATTCATTTTTTTAGAAAAAGAAAAGTAATATCAAAATTAAACAATGATTAATTTTAGTCAAAGTAAATTTCCTATCTTCCATGAATTTCCAAAGAGTAGTAGAGGATCTTGTGTAAAGTATTATGACATAGAAAATTCAAGGTGTTGGAGTCTGTATTACCTGTTGAGTCACCTAAGTAAGTGAGGGTGAGAAATGTGATTACCTTAGACTCATGTATGATGCATATGTTGGTTATTTCATAATGGTATCTTCATCATCCGATGTGAGTTGTGGATACTACTTCTAGACATGGATGATTACACATGTTGTCTTGTCTCTGAGAGGCTTGTGAAGAGAAAGTGAAGAAATATATGGATGAGGTGATGATTACACGTAATATGTGTAAATTGAAATCTAAGAAAATATATTTTCAATAAATCCCATTCTTATATCATTTTCACCATCTTTCTCGTTTCCAATATAATATTACAAAATGAATAATATAGAGAAAACACTTCATTACCTTTTAGTTAAAGGTTTGATAAGTATATAAGAATTAAATAAGGTTTAATATTTAGTTCGTATGGTGAAAAAGTTTAAATTCAAGGAGAAAAGGCCAATGGGAAGAGTTATTCCAAAGGAACCTTTATAATTTCCATCAAATAAAATACATATTAAATAAGATGTTATTCGCTTCACATGCCATGAAATAAGTTCTTGAAATTTTAAATGCAATGAACTGAATCATTGATGAAATTATTTACTTCTTCTGGTATATTCATCAATAAAAAAAATAATGTTTTAGTTACACTTATTGGGTATTAAATAAAAAATGGCTATGAGATAGGTGTATTTGAATACAGAAACCAAGTAAGTATAGAAACATTACAAGAAGTAAAGTGTGTTCTCCATGTAGTTGAGGAATAGTGGTTCCTAATTCAATAGTGATAAGCACAAAACTTATGATTTATAAGTGTATAATTCTATTTGAATTATTGTTAAATATTACCCAAATTTTTATAACATTTATCCTTTGGATATAAGGATACATTATTCAAGTTTAGGAATGAATGGTTTTTGTGGTGTCTAATACTTATCCAATAGTTCAGTGATACTTGAATCATTGTAAATACTTGATGAGTATAAAATGTAAGAGTTTTATACCTATTTGTGGAAAGATAATACTTTTCATGAAAATCTAAGTCGTTTTATAGGATATACCTAGTATGGTTTAAGTATATTCAGAGTTAAAGAACATAGGTATTATCAACACACTAATGTACTTAGTTTTAGACAAAGAAACCTTTAGAAATAAAGGTATTCCATAAAGCTTTTGGAATTAGTTCATATAGAGAGCATGAAAAATCCCAAGGGTATACTAGAGGTAAATATAATTAATTATATTTATTTATGTTTACTTAAGGAATTTATAAGTGGGTTAAGGTATTTTAATGTTCATAAGATATGATTTTCTTTAGGATGGATTTTCAAATAATATCTTTACCAAGCACTCATCGATCATTATAATGTAGTGTGGAGTAATTCCTAAATGAGCATTACCTTATCCACATCATGACAATTATTTTAATAAGAAGGATCTATTATGAGTATTAAATTCTAACATTGATCAATAAAATATATCATATAGAAATTCCTAAACATACATTTCCTTATATACATCAAAGTCATGATTTAAGTAAAAAAGGATCATCAACGGTAAAACTCATGCATTTCAGATACTTACATTCATCGAGACATTCTTTTTAAATAACGTCATTATCCCATAACCATATACCAACTTTCATGAAGAATGGATATCATATGAGTTATAGTATGATGGAAATCCATTATGTCATAAGAAGATGTGTTTTATGAAAATTGTTTTTTAGGATATAAAAAACCCTGAATCAAGTAAAAACACAATGTGCATCAAAAGTAATTATCCTAAAGTTTCTAAAGATGTTACATAAATTCCTATCATAGAATAGTTATAGTCAAGTGTTAGGCTATATTTCTATAAAATGATTCACATATCTATTTGATATAATGGTAGAAACATCAACTTGGTTTTAGTTGATGCTGGAGAATCATGAATAGTTGACATAGGAACAAGTTCCACAAGATTCGGTGGAAATGTAATGTTCTAGAGATACATACTGAATAGGAAGGTCAAAACCATGGTATTGTTTTTGTATTAACTACGACTAGTGATATATTATTCATTGAGAACAATAACTCCAACAAGTAATCAATTTATGGAATTATCTAATATTGAAAAGAAACATTAAAATTCAATAATGGATTCCACATATCAATGTATAGGGGGATTATTATTTTGAATATTTTGGTGGGAATTCAAGTGAGATGATACATGGGTGGTACAATCATGGTACCAATAAGGATCGATTGGCAATACCAAGTTGTTATGCCTAAATCCATTATAATTTTACTTATCATATCTAATTTTTCTATGATAATTTTATTGAGAATTGGATTTCAAGACAACCAATATTGGAAGGCAAATACATGACATAACCAGAAAGGGATGGTGAGACCATAGAATGCCAATAAGGGATGCAAGTTACTAAAATCCAGTTTAATATTGAAGTATAAAACAAGATCATATAATATTCATTAGGAATGAATTTTTCCATGTTTCTATAAGTGGTTAGTGGGAGAACCACTATTTTTCAAGTAAAATATGTTTTGATAACATATGGAAAACAACTATTGGTTTTACATGTAGTTAAGACCAAGATAAAACTATCTCTATAGGGACTAACTTAAAGTAGTAACCTAATTTATAAGGAATAAGATCTTATGAGGTATATCTGATGGTTTCTTGGACCTAGTCAATTGTAAATGTAATAATAATTTATTAAAAATAAAATTTAAAATAATTTGAGAGAGAATTATTACTAGCATCACATGGCATAAATATCTCCAGGAATACATGTGTGACATATAGGAAGAGATTAATTTGGTAAGTTCCATATGATTTTGTGATGGATCAATCGCATATGTCATGATATGTACAGAAAATTATATTTCATGATATGTACAGAAAATTATATTTAAAGCACACACTTTATGGTAGTCAAACATCAGTTATATCTAGAAGAACATCATGGGAAGCAGTCATAACTATCTGATTGTACTTGTGTAAGTTTAAAGGTATATACCTGGAATATGGAGGGACTTGATAATAGATTTAATGGGGACAAAAATATTCTTCATTGTATTAAAATAATCTAATATTATAGTCAGAATAAGTTTTTGAGTGAGATAAATTCGTACAAGCCAATGTTGTCAGTATCTAAAAATACTGAGTACATTATAGCTTCAGTGGATGATGAAGAGGTATTATATAATACATGATGATTTTTTCTAGTTCTTTTAATTGTACCTAGTAAGTAAATTTTTCTACTACTGGTACTTTCCATGATTTTAATTTTTCGACAATGGAAAAAAGTGAAATTCTAAGCGATATCATCTCTTGATAAGTCTTACTCAAGAGGTAAAATATTTTATGGCAGAATTGCCTCATTTTGGAAATGTGGAAGGTCCATGACTAAATAAATACTTAAAAAGAAACATTATCTGATCATGTGGGAGATAACAAGGTTAGTTAACAAGTTAGTTCTAGTGCAAGTGGGATTGTTTTAAAATTTAGTTCCCTAGAATCAACTTCATTAGTACTTTTTAATTACCAAATCATGGATACAGTGAGTTATACATGATATAAGCTTATCATAATGGTGTTGATATTTTTTTCATCTAATATTTAAATGGTAATTCCCAAATATTAATTTCATATCAAAATTTTATAGCAGTTACTCGACTATAATTAGAACCCTGAGATACAATGAAATTAATCATAAATATATGTCATATGTTCTATATGCATCATACTAACTATAAATAGTTTATGTTATACTATCAGGTGTTGGGGACTCATAATAATTGAGATTTATTCTTATGAAGTTAACACTTGGTGATCTCTAGTAGTTGATATCATGAGTACAAACCTGCCAATAGAAACACCACATGTTTTGGGTGCCATTGTTGTTCCTATCTACAAACATATGTATTGGTCTCCTGAAATGATATCATTATAAATATGTACCATTTTATTGTGTACATAAATGTATAGAGAAAAACATGGTAATGAATTCATGGAGAGATAGTTTTTTTGGGTGAGCTTATTGTGGTATTCCATTCGTTGAATGAACAAGAAAGAATTTGTCGCTTCCGAATTGAGGGAGTGATATCTCAGGCCTAGTTGATCAGGATTATAGTACTTTTATTAAATCCATGGCCATGTTAGTTAAAGGTAAATTTGTTTAGACGTATCAACAAATAATTAATCTAGGAAAGGATGATAAAACAAGTGTGTGTCCTAATTTATGAGATATTATATGAAAACGATATTATATTACGTAGTACAGGTTAATAGGTTGGTTATCATTTCTATGACTACTCCTTATCTATTTTGGGGCCTTGATGGGTTTCTAGAATTTTCTCTTGGTCTGTGAATGGTATTCACCGCTATTGAGATAAAGGGATAGAGGGTCACATACAATAGAGCATCTAATAATCTTTCATATTCTGAAGAATGGGTGTATAGGACATGTTAGGACCCACTACAAGGTCTGAGAGTTGTCCAAGTTTTATTGATCCTTGATAAATAAATAATCCATTATTATTAAATTATAAAATAATTGAGTTGAATTTATTTATTAAAAGTATATATGATTGTTTAATTAAATATATGGAATAATATTATATGAATAAATATTATTTTAATATTCAAGGTTCGTTTAATATTAGCGGAAATTATGAGTCGACTTAATGACTCAAGTTTATCACATAATATATTTAATATATATTACATGCATGTGATGAAATATAAATAATATTTATGAAAAAATTAGTTTAGCATAATTATTTATATATTACTTATTTAGTAGATGTAAAATATATAGGGGTTGGGGAAGCCTAACTCGGTATTTTTCACATCTACTATATAAGTATATGAGGATCTCATTTCCAATAAGAAATTCTCATTCCAATAGATTGACAGATCCTATATATTCCCACATCCTTGAGAGATAAAGACACCACCCAAGAAATTGATCTAATTACATCTTCATGGATTGTATGAATGAGGTCGAGGTTATCATCACGATGTTTAATAGATTGTCAGATCTCTATACTAGCACCCGAACTTCAATAATCTGTGTTCATATAGATTATTGAAGCATATATGGATCATATAGAGGGGTTTATATTTGGATCATTTTGGTAAAAATTTCTTGTGAAAATATACAATTTAATGCTCCACTAAATCAAACAAGGTTACTATTTATTTAATTTTGTGCTTTGAAATATTCACAAGATATACTCAGACCTCTACTAGGGCTCAAATCATGATAGATGAGAAGTTACATCACTCTAGTGAAGAAAATTTTAAAATCCCAAACCTACCATATTCCTCTATTTTCCCTGGTACCTTCATATTGGTCATGATGGTGTAAAATTCCTTTCATACCATACAAGGTAAAACAAATATTTCATTCACATTTTTAGTAAAATCCAAACGAGCATTGTTTTGAAAAAGACATGAAGATTCCTTTAATTTTTTTTTATAAAAAGTTAAGATGTGTAAATATAAATTTTAAAAATTATTTTTAAAAGGTTTAAAACATTTCTGAAAACATTTTTAGAAAATATTGGTTTTGATGAAAAATTATTTACTATTGAAGATAATAATAAAGTCAAATTTTCTTAAAAATATTTTCTCAATAATTTTAAGTACCAAAGAGTAAAAAATGGTAATATTAGTTTAAAAGGTTCATGATTAATTATATTTTATGAAAATATATTTATTTTAATATATAAATAATAAATAATTCCCCCAAGGTAGACATAAAAAAACAATCCCAAATAACAATGAGGCTATGAAATAAACCCTTACAACTTTGGTAACTTTTCAAATGTAAGCCACATAAAAGAAATGAAATAAAATTAAAATTTAAAAACCATTAATATAAATATATTCATGATATAACATATTAAATGGATATTATATACACCAAATAAATGAAATAATGGGTGACTATGGCATATGACTCACAGAAGTAAAAGTGAGACGAGAAACCCTTACCTCATGTTTGATTTCTTTTGTATGTGTTGATACATCCTTTATAATGGATTTAATATTATTATTAGTTTATAAACTAACCATAATAATATTTATAATATCATATATGATTCTATTATAACATTTTATGACCCTTTTGTTAATAATATTTCATTATTTTTATTGTTTTGGGTGTAAATTGTCTTGTTTTAGCATGTGTGTTTTATCATGAAAGTTTTTTTTATTGTGAATAGTATATATTTTTATATATCATTTACATAATTATAATAATATTAAAAATACCATATTTACTCCTTAGATACATTTTTATAACCATTAATTAAAGTTGTACATGGAAATGAATTGCATATCTTCATGGACATAGTAAGTCGTACGTACTCACGAGCGATGATATCATTACCTTAATGAGCGAAAGAGCATGGAATTGGGTGATATATTAATTTTAACTAATCAATATAATATTATATATATCACATATACTCATTAATTTTATCCTTATTACATTTCATGTAAATCGTAAGAGAAAAAATATTTGCATCGATTTGCGAGGCTGTAACCCGCCGTACACATGAGTGACATTATCGTATTTGAAACAGAATGGAACATAAAAAGTTATATGTGATATTAAAATTGCATAAGTATAATAATATCATAAATATCATATAAATTTGGTAAATAAATCATTATATCTTTCCTTTAATGGTGGTTAAGGAAAATAAACTACATTGGTTCGCGAGGCAGTAGTATGTCGTACACACGATCAATGATTTTGTTTCCCATTTAATGGAAGTGGAGATGGATAAATATTATTCCATAAACATAAAAAAATATAATTATATGTGAGATACTTTTTTATTATATTGGAACCTTTAAGATAAAATTTTAGGATGAAAATGAAGTAATAAAATATATTTGTTAAGATAATTACCTTCTCTTAGAGAAACCTCCTTTAGATATCCTCTTTAGAACCCTTGGGATCATCTTTTGGGAGTACCATTAGATATATAATATTTATAAGGGTTTTTTTGAGATATTTTTTCTTTTTTTTTATATTAATTTCTTTAGGTGTGTAAATAAGTTAGGGGGAGTTCTCTTTTATAAGTGGGGAAAGGGAACCCTCTTGGAAATTACTTGGAAATTTCCCAAAAGAATCCAAAATGATAAAGTCATTCACATGAAACAAGTACCAAAATAAACTTAGGCTAGAATTTAGGATATTATAGAGCATAAATGTGGATATAAAATAATATTTTGACAAGTTTTTTGGACATTTTAACACTTATCTACTTAGTTTAATCCCCAGGTAAACTCATTTTTATCTTAACTATGATAATTAATTTCTATTTTTTACACAATTCCTTTTGGTAAAAAACTAAGTTTATATTATTAGATAGTATAAATTATTTTGATTAAAAATATGGAATCCATTTTTTAAATAAACTCGTAGAATTGGCCGGATTCAATTTAAAATTGCACCCACACACATGATAAAAAAGCTGGTTTTCAGAGAGAAAATTATCATAAGTATATATGGTTTTAATATCAAAATTAAATATGAAATTGATTAAAATGACATAAATTAGTTAAATTTTAATATAATTGAACTAAGTTTACTTTAAAACCAATTTAAAATATAAATTAACATTATAAAAAAAATTTAAAGAAAAAGTGATTTTTCAATTAAAATTCAGTATTTTTCACTACTCATCAAAAAATGAAACTTTTTAGAAAAACCCCAAAAATTAACCATAAGATAATTTTTATGTTCTGATTTTAAAAAAATAATTGTATTTTATCAATATATTTTAGAAAATTTACAAAAAATAATTTTATCATAAGTGCCCAAGAAGTGATACAGCCATTTTCTTTGAAAAATATAGTTTTTCAGAAGAAAAAAAAATATTTTAATTTCAAATGATTCTTATTTTATTTATAATCAATGGATATCCATTTAATTTATTTTATAGATGTGTAAACCAAATAATTTAATAATTCAGTAAGTATTATTCATACCCACCAACTTAACAGCTATGTTATAAGGGTCATATTTAAATAATAATATTTTAATATAGTATCATGTTTTCTTTAAACCTAGTGTTTCATGCATAAAAAACTATCACAAAGATTGAATTTATTTAAAAATAAATGTATCTTAAATTCTTGGAATGTTATATTCTCTTCTAATCTTGGTTTTGTGTGTCATACACACTATAAAACATGATTATTATGTTTTAAAAATATCAGAGTGTTATTTTATCCCCCCTTAGATAAATTACATCCTCATAATTTAATCTTGATCTTGATAATGAAGCATTTTAAATTTGAAAATAACTTCATTAAAAACCCACATTACAAAAAAATGCTAATAAAACATCATCTGAATAAGAGCTAAAGGTAAGTACAAAGGTCATATGGAATAACACATAACTAGATTTCTAAGTTGGAGAACAATGGTGGTAAGCGAAGATATGTCCATGGAAGAAAAGTATAAATAATTAAAGAGAGTGTTTGAGGTCATTGATCATAAGAAATTGAATGATAAATGGAAAGTGAAGGACCTCAAAACCATAAATCTATAATTATTTAAAAGGCTATTAGTTCAATATAAATGAAGGTATTATGATATTATTTTGTTTCAATATCCTTTTCCTATAGTTTAGTAATTCCATAACCATATATACTGAGAATATATGAAAATATACTTGATATATTTCTATTTCATAGTAACTATTTCATCCTTTGGTTATACTTTGATCAATTACCACTTTATTTCTTACTCTTGGAAATTAATATCCAAGATAAATTGTTTTATACCTAAAGAACTAAAATTACCTTTTAATGGATCCTAAGATCTATAAAATATTAATAAGATATTCCTACTATCTTTAATAAAATCAAAATGGTTAAAAATGGTTATTCAATAACACCTAAAGTTGAACATAATCCATTCCATGAATAGTTAACCTTAAAGCTCATCCAAAATATAGTTGAACAAATTTAGAAGGAAGCTCACTAAATCAACAATATATTCCTCAAAAAATATAAAGTGGATCTTAATGTCAAATTCCAAATATGTGAATACCTTTATCACCATAAATTGTTTTTTGAAAACATGAATTATTACAAAAATAAAATATATGGTTGTTGAATATATTCCATATATCAAAACTTGCAGTAAACTCCTACAAAGATGACATAAACCATCAATCCTATATCCAATATCTTGTTAAAAAACACTATACTATAAACTTATCATTATTATCTCAATATCATAAAAATATTAAGGGTCATCCTCTCTAAATCATATGATTTCCAAGAGGTTCAACTTTTTATTGAATCAATTTTCTTGTTCATCGGTTCCATTCAACATATGCTCTCAAATCCTTTAAGAAATAGTGTTGTGATACAATACTTATAAATTTAAAGATACTTATAATGAAATATCATCAATAAAAAAATTCAAAAATATTCCTTGGATCCAAATACACAATAAACTTAATCATTCCACTTTTGTTGTATCAATATCAAAAAATTGACTTTTATCCCTTAGCTTATTCTAAGGTAAATTTCCTTGATGGTTGGGGATTTCATTTACATAGTTCCCCAACTCCTTATATCAGAATAATTTCAAATTTTTATATTATTTCTTTCCCTTGAAATCACAATAATGGTGTGCTTTTTATTCACACTTGAAGTAAACACCTTTTTCCTATTAATCATGTATCAAGGTGTTTCCTGCCACAAGTATTACATGTTGGAAAATCCTCCTTTACCATCTTCCTATTATCCATTTATTCTCTACCATCATCTTATTATCTATATTACATATGAATCCATAATACTTAGATAATTATTTCTCTATCTTGATACATGATACTATATCCTCATATGATAAGGATATCTAGGAGACCAGTTTCCTTTGAAAATTTGTCTTAATCTTATCAAAGAAATAATCATTCTTACTCATTGGATTACATGCATGGATACAATTCTCATTCTTTACTATAGGAACCATTTCTAAATGATGGAATATACTATATTATATTATAAAATTATGAAACATAATGTATAATACCTAAAATAGTGAAACACTTAACATAAATGGTTAATTTTATTCATATACAATCTCATAACCATAAACATGATTTCTTTAGGGATGTATTTATTTTCAACTCCTTCATAATGGTTTGTAATGAAAATTTGATTTATCCTAAGAATATCTCTTGGTAGTGTCCAACTAGGTGAACATAAAGGCCCATTATCGTGCACCAATTGATGATTGGGTTAACCTCAACATGCCCTTTTGGATTTATTAACCTTATTTACATATATTCCAAAACCAAATCCACATATAGTATTTATACATGGATGTATTTATAGGATAAACCACATAATATATTCCTTACAAAACTTCAGGTTGTTCTTATATACTTATACTCAAATTCAATCATAGTTTTATGTTCCCTAATCTATTTTTTTAATAATTCTAGTTTCCAATTTTTCTACTAAAATTCCTCTAATGTAAACTATTATGACCCTAGTCCCAGTAGCCTAGAGCTAGTGTCTACTTTATTAGATTGACATAAAACACAAGGAATCACTTCTCAAAAGACTGAATAGTTTAATAGTCCTGGTAAACTGGATAAAAACTTGAATTCACATTAAATTTTAGAATATAAAATACAGAAAGTATTTTATTTGAGAACACCATTATTTCCATTAGAATATTCCTGCATATCAATCATAAAACACTTCTTGATATCTTGGGGAAAATAAAACATAATAGATAGGTTAGCTTAGATACTCGGTAATGGTAAGACTATAGGTGAATCTATGAATAAATAATGTATAATAAATATGGTAAGGAAAATAAATGAAAAACATTCCATTAATCAATAACTTGAGCATAATATGGAAAAAATAAATGACAAGAAAATAACAACATATAAATAATTATATAAGCTTGAAAACATAACTATAGATATTCTAACTAATTAAATAATAAAATATAATGTAAATAACTAAATTCATAATTATTTAATTCATAATTCCATATATATAAAACATACCATCAATGACTTGTGCCCAAAATTATAAATAAATGGGTAATGCCTTCGCCAAAACACAATCTAGTTAGTCTTAGGAGACTTACCAATGCATCGAGGGGATATAGAGGCCCCTGACCAGCACTTAATAAGTCCAATGAATCCCCCATATAAAATTGGTGAAACATAATCAACATAAACATTCGTATTTAAAAACTAACATATGAAATGTTAATACTTTCCCCAATTAGTAAACATAATCATAAACCATCCAGAGTCAAATGCTGAATAATAATAAAGTTGTACATCCCCAGTAAAACTAATCATAAACCATCCATAAAAATAATAAGTATGGTATTAATACAACATATCCATATTTTATCATAAGTAAAATAGAGTTTTTATTCCATTAATTAAAATAAATACCATGAATAGATTTTTAAAACATATTTTTTAGAGAAATAACCTTTGCATTTTAAAAATCACTTTTTAAAACAAAAGGTTCACAAAATATTTTGAAAACACTTTTAATTGAAAATAACATTTTAAAACTTTTAAAATAATCCTTAAAACATTGATTCATCATGATGGTGTAAAATTATATTTATATCGTACATGTTAAAACAAATATTCCTTTCACGTTTTTGGTAAAACCTAAACATTATTTGTTTTGAAAATGACATGAATATTCCTTTAAAAAAATTAAAAGTAAAAATGGGTAAAAATTCCTTTAATAAATAATTTTTCGAAATGTTAAAAACATTTTTGAAAATATTTTTATAAATCATGGGTTTGATGAAAAAGGATTTCCAATCGAAGAGAAAAACAAATTCATATTTTCTTATAAACATTTTCTCAATTATTTTAAGTACTAAAGAGTGTAAAAATGGTAATATTAGTTGAAAAATTTAATTAATACCCATTTTTAAAGAAAATATATTTATTTTAAGATATAAATATAAATAATTCCCCCAAGGGAGATATAAACCTAAATAATCTCAAATAATGATGAAATTGTGAAATAAATCCTTACCACTTTGGTAACTTCAGAATCGTAAGCCCCATAAAATAGATGAAATCAAATAAAAATTAAAATACCATTAAGATAAATATATTCATGATATAACATATAAAATGGTAATTATATAGACTACACCAGGGAAATAAGTGGTTAATATGAAATATGCCTCACAGAAGTAAAAGTGAGACGAGAAACCCTAACTTCAGGTCTGATTTCATTCGAATGTGCTTTTTCCTCTTGTATAATGGTTTTAAGCATGTTATTAATTTATAACAGAATAATAATAAAATTTATAATATCATATATTATCCTCTTATAAAATTTTACCACCTATTTGTTAATAATATTTCATTAGTTTCATAATTTTAGGTTTTAATTATCTTGTTATCTAATGTCATCTTTGTTATTGTAAATTGGATATATATATATATATCATATAAATAATTATAATAATGTTATAAATATAATATTTTCTCATTATATACATTTATATAACCATTTATGAAAGTTTTACATGGAAAATGAATCACATCACCTTGTGGAGACAGTAAGTCATACGTATGCATGAGAAACAATATCATTACCTTAAGGAGTGAAAGGGTAATGAAGTAGGTGATATATTATTTTTATAAATTAAATATAATCACATAAATATCACATATATTAGTTAATTATATCCTTATTAAATTTTATGTAATGTTTAAGTTAAAAATGAATCACAATGATTCACGATGCGATAATTTGTCGTACACACAAGCGATACTAACGTATTTGAAATAGAAAAGAGCATAAAATGTATATGTGATATTAAAATTTTATAATTATAATATTATCATAAATTACATATACATATGATAAATCTATCATTATATCTTTCCTTTAAATGTAATTATGAAAAACAAACTACATCGGTTCGTGAGGCGGTAGTCCTCTATACACACGGTCAATGATTTTGTTTCCCATTTGATGGAAGTAGAGATGGATAAATATTATTTCATAAAAATAATAATATTTAAGTATATGGTATATAATTATTTTGTTATATTTTAAGTTTTAATAATTAATTTAATGTGTAAAATGCATAAAGAAAAGGTATTTGTTAAGATAATTACCATCTCTTAAAGAAACCTTGTTTTTATCTCCTCTTAAGGACCCTAGGGATGGTATTTTGGGAGGAAAAGAAGCTCTAAAATATGTATAAGAGTTTTGGGGAGATATTTTTATAGGTTTTTTTCAAGAAAAAGTTCTTTAGGTATGTGAATAAGAGATGGGATGGAGTACCTTTTTATAAGTGGGGAAAGGGAACCCTCTTAGAAATTACATGGAAATTTCCCAAAATAATCCAAAATGATAAAGTCATTCACATGAAGTTTTTTTACAAATAAACTTAAGTTCTAATTTGGGATAGTATAAATTTTAAATATGTCCATAAAATAATATTTTTAAAATTTATTAGGTAATTTTAACCCTTATGTTCTTAGTTTAACCCCTGGTAAACCCATTTTTACCTTAATCATAATAATTAATTTTTATTGTTTTCACATATCATGTTATTAAAAAACTAAGTTAAAATTATTATATAATATAAATTCTTTTGATTAAAAATATAAAATCCATTTTTCCAAATTTAAATCACATAATTTTCATAATTCAATTTAAAATTATACCCATAGACGTGATAAAAAAGCCGGTTTTTGAAGAGAAAATTCTCCTATGTATATAAGGTTTTAATATCAAAATTAAATATAAAATTGATTCTAATGACCTATATTAGTTAAATTGAAATATAATTGAACAAATTTTACTTTAAAACCAATTTAAAATATAATTTAACTTTATAAATAATTTAAAAAAATGTGGTTTTTAGTTAAAATTCTGTATTTTTTACTATTCAACAAAAAATGAAACTTTTTAGAAAAATAAAAACAATTAACCCTAAAATAATTTTTATATGATTATTTAAAAAACAAAGTCAATTTCATCAAATAATTTATATAAAATTTAAAAAAATTATCATAAGTGCGCAAGAAGCAATGACCATTTTCTTTGAAAAATAGAGTTTCTTAGAAAACATTTTTTTTAACTTTATAATGATTCTTATTTTATTTAAAATAAATTTATATACATTGAATTTAAATTATACATGTTTAAATCTTATAATTTCAAAATTTATTTTGAATTATTCATACTCACAACTTAAAATCTTAGTTATAATGGTCATGTTTAAATAATAATATTTTAAAAGAGTATCATGTTTTGTTTAAACCTGATGTTGCGTGCATCACAAGCTATAAAAGAGATTGAATTTATTTAAAAAAAATGAATAATAAGGTATCAAGATGTTACATTATCTTTTAATCTTGGTGTTTCATGTCATGCACACCATCTAACATGATGGTCCTATTTTAAAAATCTCAGGGTGTTAAATTCTCCCTGTAATGGCCCGAACCTCTCCGGTCCATTACTTTATGAAAATGTGGTGTTGGAGGTGTTCCAGGAGGTCAAGGTGACTTATCCCTAACACTTTTCCAAATTTACAGTTCTGTGAACAGTGTTTCTAGTTTTATGAACAGTATCGGTAGGTGAACAGTGTTTTTATCGGTGACCTTATAACGGTAGACTTAAACAGTGTTTCCAGAACAGTAACCTTCTAACAGTGACCTTATAACGGTAGACTTGAACAGTGTTTTCAGAACGGTAACCTTCTAACGGTGACCTTATAATGGTAGACCTGAACAGTGATTCCAGAACGGTAACCTTCTAACGGTGACCTTATAACGGTAGACTTGAACAGTGTTTCTAGAACGGTAACCTTCTAATGGTGACCTTATAATGGTAGAGTTGAACAGTGTTTCCAGAACGGTAACCTTCTAATGGTGACCTTATAATGGTATACTTGAACAGTGTTTCCAGAATGGTAACCTTCTAACGGTGACCTTATAATGGTAGACTTGAATAGCGTTTCCATAACGGTAACCTTCTAACGGTGACCTTATAATGGTAGACTTGAATAGTGTTTCCAGAACGGTGAGGTATAATGGTGACCTTTTCTTTCCTTTGCAAATTTTGAGTATGTTAACAGTGTTTCCAACATCCTACAGTTTTGCCCCTTTGACGTTTCCTTTGACGTAAAATACATTTAAAGCCTTATTTTAAGGACTCTTAAGGCCGATTCAAATGCCATAAATTCTATATTAATTATTCCTATGTCTCGAGATGTTTTTACTTGGTCAAACTGCATGGGTTAATGCGATCCACTTTTAATGGGGAATTAAACATATCTTAAACAGTCGCCCCATTAAATCTTCAAAAAGGGATGAGATATCATTCTCCCTTGTTCTTCCTCTTTATTCTCGTCTAAGAGACACTAGAACCTTTTAATCATTCTCGTAGGAGTTTCACAATCAAACCCTAATCCTCTTATTGGTTCATCTCTATTTTGGATGTAACCAAGCTGTGTCGTCAATATTCCATATAAGGTATGTTTTATCATCGTCTTTGCAGATCATCTTCTCATGTTTCTCCCTTCCATATTATATCATGTAATCTCCATGATTCTAATGGGATTTTCTTGGGGTTGGTTGGTATTGTCGTACCGTGGAATCCTCTGGTGGATGCAGTTGTCGTAAGAGGAGGATTGTGACCCATTCTGTGGATAAAGGACGTCAATGACTCTTCGAGATAGGGGATTCATGGATTCTCTAATTGTATATGTGCAATCGTATAATTATCATGATTTATCCCTTTGGATCACAATGAAATTGACCTAATTAAATTATTGAACCCGATTAAAAGAATTGGTTGATTGCATGTTGTTTCTTTGTACGGTGATAACGGTTTGCCTCATGTTTTTCTAGATAGAGTGATATCTATGTTTTCTTTGATTAGTTTTTCGTTCTTGATGGAAATTGATAATGAACGTAAATCCGGAATTAATTGGCTAAAGATAAAGAGGCATGTAAATGAATCTGGTTGTTGTCGTTGTTATAGTTGTTCTAATTTTAGGTTAATCAAATTAGGGAAGTAAGCATGGTTATTTAATTGTGATAGATTACTTATTAGGTATCCCGTAATTGGAACCTAAGAATAACAAATCTGCTAATTCAATATGGATTAAATAAAAGATTGTGTGAGAATTTCTTAAAGGGGTTCTAAGTTACCCTCTTGATTGTTAAAGGTCCAAGATCCCATTGATTTGATGTTTGTTTTCCTGCTTCATGTGGTGTAATGTGAGCCTGGATGGCTATTGTGATATGTGGAGGCATGGGGACTTGTGGTTGTGGCATTGGATGACGCATAGGGTGGCGAGATGCATCAGCTTATGCATGTGGGTGTCGGGGAGGACACCAAAGATGATGGTATGGGATGAATGTAATGGCTGGATGTTGGTGGTTTTGTTTGGTTGTTTATCTGCTTTACTTTTCCCCACTTCTCAAGGCAGCTGGTCTTGCTTACCCTCCTTCTGAAGGAGGTGAAGACACGTGGGGTATGCCACGTGATTTCTTTGTTTAGCCTCTCGAGGGAGAATGGGTCTATGATCTTACAATAGGCGGAAAAGACTCGACGAGTAGTATATCTACTCACCGTGTTGAGCCCCCTTTGTGTTTAGTAGCATAGGATTCCTTTCTAGAATGCTTGGGAATATGGGAAAGTAATTCTCTAATGAAATTTTTATTAAATGGTGATAATCCACGGGGAGGGAGATACTAGAATTTAAAGGTGATGTGAATCTTAAAAGGAGCAGTTGATTTTTGAATGTGGTGCCAATTCAGTTTAATGTGGAATTGTTCATGGTTAATTAATGTTTAAAGAATTAATTAACATACAGTGGAACTTATAAAATGAGAATGGAGTAATATAATAAATCTCTTCAAATATTTGTGTGCTTATAGGATACCTAGTCTTAGAAGTAGCAGCCTGGAGTCTGAGAGACGTTAGCTGCATATGTATCTAAGACTAGGTAATGCCCATAGTGTGGATGTGAGTTATATATATATTCTGTACTTTTTGTGTTTCTATATGCTACTACACCCTGTTGGTAAGGGAAACTGACACCCCACGTATTCTGAACCCTGCGGGGTGTTTTCCCTAACATTCTGGTGGGAGGACGAATGGCTAGATACCCCCTTTGGCCCCGCTTTCTTCTCTTGGTAGATACATGTACCAACATGCACAACAATTAGTTTCCTTGTATATGTGTGTAGAGGGTTGTAATGGATTTTTGTTATTTCACACACATATATTCTGGATATAGTATCCTATGGACTACTATAGGTGTAACGTGTATAGGCTGTGATAGCTTGAGGATCCCTACTCGGTGTATGGGATATAATGGATTGAGGTATAATACCTGATGTATAATACACGTTATGCAGGCTGTGGTGGCTCCCGGAACTTACCCGGTTACTTTTGGTTGTGAGGATGGTGTGGTGCTTCGCCCAGGTGTCTGTTTTCAAGTCTTTGTGGTGCACGAGGTGAAAATTGTGGAGCTTAGCCCAGGTGTCTGCGCGCAAGCCTTTGGAGAGAGATGCACAGGACGTATATCATTGGGGAAAAGCGGCAAACCAGTGGGGAAGTATTAGTGGGGTACCCTTGATATTATTTAATATATGCTATATTCTTGTATGCATTACTTGGTGAGAGTAGCCATGGTGAGGTTGGGAACTTAGTATACCTGTTTAGGTGACGAGTTAGTTTCACTTGTTGTTCATTGGGCTTTAGCATGCTTTCTTTACTTTTTCACGAGAGGCTTGGGGAGGATCCTACTGAGTATACTGTTATACTCACCCTATGTATATATAAACTGTTTTTCAGGTCACTTGGAGCAGGTTGGAGATCAAGCTGGTCACTACTAGCTTATTGTTGGAGGAGTTGTTCGGGCTTGTGGTCGCTGTTGTTTTACTTTCTTTTGGGTACTTTTAGTTTTCCCTTTCAGTTGTAGTACTTTTTCATGACATTTCATATATGCATTTGGGATTATTTTATATTTTAGTTCTGATTTAGAGTAGATTAGTGTCTATCTTATCTCTCTCTTCCGCATGTGTTCTCTTAGAGGGTAATGCCTCCCATTTGTGTGTTTACTAAACCATCGGTGCTAGTCGCCAACCCGGGGCCTACTGGAGGTGGGACTCGGGGGGTCATTATCTTCCTTCTCACATTGCCGGCCTAGGAGGGGTACACTTTGTGGGGAGGGGGTCATGACACTCCCCCTTTAAATAAATTTTATCATTATAATTTAATCTTGATCATGATAATAAAGGGTTTAAAATTTAAAAATACATTCATTAAAAACCCACATCGTAAAATTGGTTAATAAATAATCCTCTTAATAAGAGATAAAGGTTAGTATAAAGGTCATATAGAATAACACATAACCAAGTATATAATTAGAAGAACATTGGTGGAAAGTAAAAAATATGAGAATGGAATAAAAGTGTAAATAATTATAGATATTGATAAAGGTCATTTATTATAATAAATTTAATGATAAATTAAATTTTAAGGACCTAAAAATCATAAATATATGATGATTTAAAATACCATCATTTCAATGTAAATGATGGTATTAGGACAACATTTTGTTTTAATGTTATTTTTCAATTGTTGAGGAATACCTTTACCATATAGATTTAGAATATATGAAAATATAATTTCTTGATATATTTCTATTTCATAGTCACAATTTATTCCTTTCATTGTGCTTCGATCAATTCCCACTTCATTTCATACTCCATGAAATGAATATTCTAGATGAATTTTTTTATGCCTAAAGCACTAAAATTACCTTTTAATGGATCGTAAGATCCATAAAATAGTTACAATATATTACTAATTTCTTTAATAAAACCAAAATGCTAATAAAAAGTTATCTAATAACACCCAATATTAATCTTAATCCATTCTATAAATAGTTAACCTTAAAGCTCGTCCAAAATATGTATTGCCAAATTTATAAGTAAGCTCACTAAATCAACATTATAATCCCAAAACAATATAAAGTTTATATTAATGTCACATTCCATATATGTGAATACCTTGATCAGCATAAAACCTTAATAAAAAAACATGAATGATTCCAAAAATAAAACCTCAGGTTGTCAAATATATTCCACAAATCAATATTTGCAGAAAAATCCCAAAAAAGATGATATAAACCGTCAATCATCTAACAAATTTCTTATTCACCAACACTACCCCATAAACATATCATTATTATATCAACATTGATAACATATTAAGGGTTATAATCCCTCAATCATGTGTTTTTCAAGAGGTTCAACTTTTCACTGAATCACTTTTCTTGGTCATCAATACCATTCAACATATTCTCTCAAATCAATTAAGAAATATTACTACAGTACAATCCCTATACATTTCATGGTTATTATGATGATAATATCACCAATAAAATATTTTTACAACACATTTCTTGGATCCAAATACCCATGCACATTAATCATTTCACTTCATTTGTATCAACATCATAAGCTTGATCTTGATCCCTTATCTTATTCTAAGGTATATTATTTTGATGCGTGGAGAATTCATTATTATAGTTATGAATATTTTTATAGTGGAATAATTTCACATTGGAAGATTCATTCATTCCCCTAAAATCACGATCATGGTAGAATTTTTATCCACACTTAAAGAAAACCCGTTTTCTTTTTAAGCATGTACCTAGGTGTTTCCTTCCACAAGTATCACATGTTGTAAAATATTTATTTCCCCCTCTTTCTTTTATCCATTTTATTCACTACATTTCCCTTATTATATGGCTTCCCTTCGAAACCATAATACCTAGAGAATTATTTCTCTATCTTAGTAGCACATGATATTATCTCCTTGTATGATGAAAATGTTTGTGAAACTAGTTTCCTTTGAAATATTGGTGAAATCTCATCAAATAAACAATCATTTTTACTCTTTGGATTACATTCATTGATATGGTTCTCATTCCTTCTACTTGTAACCTTTTGTAAATGATTTCATACACTATATTATATCATAAAAGTATGAAAAATAATGTAAAATCCAAAAAAATAGTGAAACAATTAACATAAATTGAAAATTTTATGCATAAACAATCTTATAATCATAAACATGGTCCCTTTGAGGATATATTTATTTTCAACTCCTTAATAATTATTTGTAAACAAAATGTGATTTATCTTAAGAATATCCTCCATGAGTATCAAAATATGTGTATAGTAAGGGTTGTTGTCATGAA
Source organism: Viscum album (assembly GCA_963277665.1). NCBI lineage: Eukaryota > Viridiplantae > Streptophyta > Magnoliopsida > Santalales > Viscaceae > Viscum > Viscum album. The sequence continues at coordinate 321,328,723 of OY728165.1, read as the reverse complement.
CTAAGTGATTATCAGTTTAAGACCAATGCACACTTTTCAGAGTTATTAACCTTAGATAAATCTGTTTTAGAACCACATTCACTTGTAGTATCCTAATAAGGATGTATTTCTAGGAAGAACCACATAATATATTCCTTACCAAAAATTTAGGATTTTATTCTATACTTATCGTTAAATTTTATCATGGTTTTATTTTCCCTAATATATGTTTTCTTAAATCTAGTTCCCAAGTTTTATACTAAACTTATTATGATACCAACTATTATGACCCTCACCCCAGTATCCTAGAGATAGTGTCTAATTTATTACATTATCATAATATAAAAGTAATTTTATCCCAATGGACGGAATAGTTTAGTGGTCTTGGTAAACTTGATACATACTTGAATTCAAATTACATTTTAAAACATAACATAAACAATGTATTTTTTTTATAACAACATTATTACCCTTAGAATATTCATTCATATCAATCATAAAACACTTCCTGATATCTTGGGGAAAATAAAACATAAAAAATTTGTTATCTTAGATTCCCTATAAGGGTGAAATTATATGGTTTGATATGAATAAACAATAAAAAATCAATATGATAAGGTAAATAACTAACAAAAATTTCATTTAATCAATAACATGAGCATAATATGGTAGGAATAAATGATGATCAAATAATTTCATATAAATAATCACTTGATCTTGAAAACATTACTATGGATATTATAACTAATTGAATGATCACATGTAATATCAATAACTGAATTCATAATGATAGAATGCATAATTCTATATATCTAAAACATAATGTTAAGGCCTTGTTCCAAGATATTTAAATAATGGGTAAGGCCTTGAACAAAACCCAATATAGTTTATCTCATAAGGCCTACCGATGAATTAGGGTCTATAGTAGTCCCCAACCATCACCTAATAAGTTTAATTCATTCCTCATATGAATGTTTTGAAATATAATCAACATAAAAATTCATATTTAAACATTAACATACGAAATATTAATACTTTCCATAATCAATAAACTTAATCATAAACCATCCAAAGTAAAATGGTGAATGGTAATAAAATTATACACTCTTAATCAAATTGATCATAAACCATCAAAATAAATAATAAGGATGGTATCGATACAACATATCTTCATTTGATAATAATTAAAATAGAGGGCTGATGTTGTTGATGAATATAAATACCTTGAAAAGACTCTTAAATATATTTATTGATAAAAATAACCTTTTCATTTTGAAAATCACATTTTAAAAAAAGATCAAAAAACATTTTGAAAATATATTTCATTGAAAATATACTTTTAAAACGTTTAAAATAATAATTAAAACATTAATTTTTCATGAATGTGTTAAATTTCATTCATGTCATACACATTAAAACAAATATTCCTTTAACATTTTCGGTAAAATAAAAACAAGAATTGTTTTAAAAACAACATGAATATTACTTTCAAAAAAAGTTATAAAGTAAAAATTGGTAAATATTTATTTTATAAATAATTTTGAAAAGGTTAAAAACATTTTTGAAAACATTTTTAGAAAACATGGGTTTTGATGAAAAACGATTTCCGACCAAAGAGAAAAATAAAGTCGTATTTTATTTTTTTTTAAAAATATCATTTTATGTACCAATGAGTGGGAAAATGGAACCATTAGTTGAAAATATCATAAATAAGTATAGGTGAAGAAATTGTATTGATTTTAATATATAAATGTCAAATAATTCCCCCAAGGAAGATGTAAACATAAACAATCTTGAATAATGATGATATTGTGAAATCACTTTGGTAAATTTTGAATAGTTATCCCCATAAAATAAATTACATCAAATAAAAATTGAAATACCAAGAAAATAAATAGATTAATGATATAAAATATAAAAGGTGTGGTATATACACTATACAAAGGAAATAAGTGGTGAATATGATATATGCATCATGAAAGTAAAAGTGAGACAATAAACCCTTATCTCAGGTATAATTTCCTTCACACATGTTTTTATAATATCATATATGATCCTATTATAACATTTTACCACCTGTTTGTTAATAATACTTCATTTTTTCATTGTTTTAGGTGTTAATTAGCTTTTTTTCTCACACGTGTTTTGTCCTGAAAGTTATGGTTCTAATGAAATATATATATATCATCTCCATAATGAAAATAATTTTATAAATAACATATTTACGAAGTAGATACATTTTTAGAACCATTTACGAATTTTGTACATGGAAAATGGATCACGTCGCTTCGTGGAGATGGTAGGCCATACGTATGCAGGAGCGACAATATCATTTCCTAAATGAGTGAAAGGGTAAGAAATTGGATGATATATTAATTTTATATAATAAATATCATCCCATTTATATAAAATATATATTCATCAATTTTATCCTTATTATAATCTATGTATATCAAAAGAGAAAATTGGATCACAATGGTTCATGAGGCGGTAGTCCACAGTACACACGAGTGACATTATCATATTTGAAACAGAATGGAACCTAAAAGGTATATGTCATATTAAAATTAAATAAGTATAAAAATATCATAAATATAATATACATGTGCTAAATCTATCATTATATTCATCCTTGAAATGTTATTATGGAAGATCAACTACATCAGTTCGTGATACGGTATTCTACCATACACACAATCGATGATTTTGTTTTCTATTTGATGAAAATGGAGATGGATAAATATTATTCCATAAAAATAATATCATATTTGAATATGGGAGATACTGTTTTTATTATATTTTAAGTTTTAATATATAATTTATGGTTGAAAAGGAATAAAGAAAATGAAATATCTTTGTTAATACAATTAACTTCTCTTAGAGAAACCTCCTTTGCGTCTCCTCTTAAGTGCCATAAGGATAGTCTTTTTGGAGGAACATCATCTCTAGAATATGTAAAAGGGTTATGGGGATAGATATTTTAAGGTTTTGGTTGAGCCAAATGGCTTTAGGAGTGTGAATAATTGAGGGGAGGGAGTGCCCTTTTATAAGTGGGGAAAGGGAACCCACTTTGAAATTACTTGGAAATTTCCAAAAAGAATAAAAAATGATAAAGTAATTCACATGTTAAAAGCTTAAAAATAACCTCAAGTTAAAATTTTTGATATTATAAGGTGTAAATATGGCCATTAAATAATATTTTTACAAGTTTTTAGGTAATTTTTAACACTTATCTTCTTAGTTTAACCCCCAGTATACTAATTTTACCTTAATTGTGGTAATTAATTCTTTTTTTTTCACAATTAATTTTGGTAAAAAATTAAGTTAAACTTATTAAAAATATAAATTATTAATATTCCAAATACTAAATCTATTTTACCAAATTAACTTCATATAATTTTCATATTTCAATTTAAAATTATTCCCACATATGTGACGAAAAATCCGGTTTTCAAAGGGAAAATTCTCATAAGTATAGAACATTTTAATATGAAATTTTAATATGAAATTGAATAAAATGAAATAATTTAGTTAAATATTAATATAATTGAAATAATTTTACTTTAAAACTAAGTTAAAATGTAATTTAACTTTATAAAAAAATGTAAATGAAAAGGCAGTTTTCGATTCAAATTCAGTATTTTCACTATTCATCAAAAAATGAAACTTTTTAGAAAAATCCTAAAAATTAACCTGAAGATAATTTTTATATTATGATTTCAAAAATTAATTTTATTTTATCAAATATAATTTATATAAGTGATGAAAATAATTTTATCATAAGTGCACAATAAGAGATGAAATTGTTTTCTTTGAAAAATACTATTTTTCAGAAGAAAAAAATTCACTTTCTAATAATTCATATTTTATTTGTAACAAATATATATCTATTTAATTTATTTTATACATTTGTGAACCATATAATTTCATAATTTAGTTAGTACTATTCATACCCACCAACTTAACAGCTAGGTTATAATGGTCTTGCTTAAATAATAATATTTTAATTGAGTATCATGTTTCCTTTAAACCTGGTGTTATGTGCATCGCAAGATATCAAAGAGACCAGATTTATTTAAAAATAAATGTATCATAAAGTCTTGAGATATTATATTCTCTTATAATCTTGGTTTTGTGTTTCATACGTACTATCAAACATGATATTCCTATTTTAAAAATTTCTAGGTGTTATATTCTCCACGCTTAAATAAATTTTTCCCTTGAAATAATGATCTTGATAATCAAGGTTTTTATATTTGAAAATACCTTCATTGAAAACCCACATCATAAAAAGGGTTAATAAAACAACCTCTTAATAATAGATAAAGGTAAATATATAAGCCATATGGAATAACACATAACTAGGTTTCTAAGTCGGAGAACGTTAGGGGAAAGTGAAGATATGGGCATAAAAGAAAAGTGTAAATAATTATTGAGAGTGATAGAGGACATTGATCACAAGAAAGTTAATAATCATTATAAAGTTAAGAACCTCAAAAAAATAAATATTTGAGGAGTTAAAATACCATCAGTTCAACATAAATTATGGTATTATGATAACATTTTGTTTTAATAACCATTTATTAGAGTTAAGGAATTTGTTTACCATTTAGACTGATAATATATTAAAATTTACTTACTCAATATATTTTTATTTTATAGACACAATTTCATTCTTTGGTTGTGCTTCGATCAATTCACACTTCATTTCATACTCCAAAAAAAGTTTAAGAACCCATATCTTCTTTTCAGGTATGTTTTTCCTTTTCTAGTGTTTTTGAGGAAAAAGAGGAGTTTCTGGAAATTTTTGAAGTGCACTCCGTGTACTCAGTTTCCGCATGAATCCATGTGCTAGACGTGTAATTTCTACACACACGGTCGTGTGGGGGTGACATGGAGGCCTCCTAATGCGAGGTACGGAAACGGAAAGTACACGCCATGTACTTCAAAAGTACACGATGTGTATTTTATTTTATTTTTTCATTAAACGTATTGGGGTTGCGTCTAACAAACATAATTCCCTAATTCTCGACCTAGTTCATCCGAGAGAGAACCGTACGACCGCGAATCTTCTCCGAGCCCCCGACCCTCTGTCCTTTCTCTGAATCGATCGTCATTGATTACATTGGGATCACCTTAGTAATCTTTACCTTCTTCTAGAGCTTCGTTTCATGATTCCTCCTCCTTCTCAAGTTATCCTCTGTTGAACGTTTTAGATGTTTTTGTAGATCTATGGTGTTCTTGGGTGATTCAAGGCTTGAGGTTCACGTATAGCGATCTCCCAACACTGAGGTAGGTGTTTTGTGCCTTTCCATTGAATGTCTTTGAGTAATATGTGCAATTTTGTCCAATACCCTTGAATGGGTATTTTTAGCTTTCTGTTTTAACGCTGTTAATTACTTACCATGCTTGTATGGTTGAGTAGAGGTTAATTGAATGTGAATAGGGTTGATTGTTATGCTTTGGAAGTGATTTCCCATGCATGTTCTATTTATGACTGTTTGGTCTTGTTTAGCCTATTAGGCTTCCTTGATGTTTTCCAATGATTAATACTGTAGGATGGAGTGAATATTTTATCTGACATGCTTGATATGTTGTAGACTATTTAGCCAAGTACTTCTTGAGGTTTACTTTGGTTGTATTGCATTGCTATGCTCGTTTGACTTACACAGGGTTGTGAGAACCTGGTGTAGTAGACTATAAGGGGAATTGACTGTGTGAGATTCCTCAAAGAGTCTTTAACCACTTTCGACTATAAGAGGAATTGACCATGTGAGCTTCCTCATATATTCTTTATCAATTTGACTATAAGGGTAATTGATTGAGAGTGCTTCCTCAGATTGTATTTGTTATATCCTTGTAATTTGAACCAGAGGGGTAGACTGTGTGTGCTTCCCAGAGGGTTGCTTGTGTTTCTAGGTAGGACCAGAGGGGATAGGCTGTGAGTACTTCCCAGAGGGTTACATATTTGTTTTTTCCTGCTTGATTAGATATTTACTTATTATATGAAATTTAATGCTTTGAAACTATAGGATTGGTTACTGCTGAGTACTCCCTTGTTTACTGCCTTCTTTTGTTTATTACCTTCCATATATTCAATGATTGTTAGGAACAGATCTTGTGGTGGTTTCCTAATAGAATTTAGTCTCATGCCCTATTTGAGCCATGCTTTTGGGCCCAAATAGATTATATTGCTGCAGGTATGGATAATTTCAAGTTCCCTTCTACTACAGGTACTTGAGTGCTGTGGAGCTGAAGAGCATGGGACCAAGCTAAGGCTTGCGATGATGAGGAGTTATCATATTTATTTATTTTCTACTTTGGTTTAGTATTATTTGTATTCCAGAATTGTGATTTTTTTTGCTACTTTCCTAGACATATGTATCATGCTCCATTCATATATATGTGTGTGCTCCAGTTTATTATTTCTAGTCTTTCGTTGTTTCCTTCTGTATGGATTATTACTGCTTCTGATTTTTTATATCTGTTTTACTTCCACTATGTTACTCTGCCAAGGAGGGCATAGTTTCCTCACTATCACACCCAAGGCCCTCGTTGTTATTCGGCAACCTCTGGTGGTTGAGGAAATGCCCTTGAGTCCATGTGAACAACTGGGTACGGAGCGCCTCTGGGTGGCTTCCGGAACTAGGATGTTAAAAAATGAATATTATAGGAATTCTTTTCTTCTTGACTTACTGTTTGGATCCTATTGTCATGGATAGGATGGAAATAGGTATGTGGTAACAAGATGTGACTGGGAGTAGCTAACCTGTGTATAGGAAAAGGCCAATCTACCTCATTTAATGCAACTTTTCTAGTTTTCAATTTTTACAGTTTATTTGATTTCACCTTGAGTGATTCACATGGTTCGTGTTGTTACCATTGATGTTATTTAGGTTCTATTTCTGTAGCAACCCGATGAGATGAGGGTATGCCATCTCATTCATCATATAGGAACTTTCTAGAAATCGCATGTCATGTATTTTGGACATTCCATTTAGGATGCATTAGTGATTTCATGTTGTTGTGATAGGTGTTCTGTTAGATATGCATGTTGTTGTGATAGATGCCTTGATATAATACATGTTGTTTGATAGGATATTGTTTTGTGTAAGGTGTTGTTTGAATGGATGCCAAACTTTGTTCCTTGAGGTGTTATGGGCCCTATTGGATCGGAATTTGGTGGATCATTGCCTTTTCATTCTTACATATGACATGTATAAGATTCCAAGCATTGATTCGCGGAGAGTATGGGCCCTCATGGGTCGAAATTTGGCACTTTAATGATTATTTTAGTGTTTTTTTGGGCTCTGGAGTAGTTTATGAGGCTTACTATCCGGAAAAAACCCAGAATACACACTGTGTAGTTTTGAATACATGTCATGTGTTCTTCTGTTCGGGAAGAAACGTTTATTCTTAAGTATATATCGTGTATTGTATGTACATGCCGTGTAGTATCTAACCATGTCACTGGACGTGTGGGCAGAGACACAGGGTTGGGAAATCCTTTGGTACATATTGTGTCCATCTAGAATAAATCGTGTAGTGTATCTAGTGTACCCGTCCGTGTAACAAACAACATGGGTCGAAAAAATCTTTGTAGTACATATTCTGTCCATCTAGAACACATCGTGTAGTGTGAGCCGTGTGTCTGGCCATGTCACTAACAACACGGGTCGGTGAATCTCATCTAGTACATGTCATGTCTGGCACGAACACGCCGTGTAGTCTTGTTCTAGGAGAACTAGGTAGCTTAGGTGTGTAAAAGGACACAAGAAGGGGAAGAGGATTCAGGTACACACTGTGTGTTAGTACAACACATTGTTTATGGGGTGTTACATGACCAGTTGTGGAAAGAGTACACGCCCATGTGAAAGGCTTAAGGGAGCACACCATGTAGACTTTGTACATGTCGTGTAGTCATGTTTTAGAAAATTAAATGTCTTACTTATATTGTTCCCTTATTACCCTTCTAGGCTTTAGTCCTTGTTAATATTGATCTAAGGTGTGTGCTTGACCTTGAAGAGTCATGCCACCTAGATTTCCTCTGGTCATATGCCAGTTACAGGGTGGTGATCAGACACCAGATATAGCTGATCAGGGACTGTCGGTAGATCCTCCAGTTGTTCCAGTCTTGGCACCAATAGTTATACCTGACATAGGTGTCGATGCAAAATTCAGGGAGGGATTTTTTAGGATAATGCAGACCTTCCAGGGAGCGCTGCCTCCTGCCCCATCGATGGAAGAATTGATGTGGTTCTTTCAGTAGCAGCATCCTCCCACTTTCTCAGGGGATGAAGTACCCCATGATGCAGATTCATGGCTAGAATCCACGTTGATTATATTCAAGCATCTAGATACGCCTCTACAGAGGAGGTTCAATCTCACTACCTATATGCTTCGAGGCTCCGCTAAGAGGTGGTGGGATGTGATCTCATTGGTTGGACTCTAGCAGAATATGGATTCGGATGAGTTTCAGAACATCTTTTATGACTACTTCTATCCAGAGACCTTGATGGCCGATCGAGCCCGATAATTCATGATTCTAGAGCAGGGTACTCTTTCTATTATGGAGTACCCTTCTCACTTCACCGAGCTACATCACTTTATACCCTTTCTAGGGGGAGATGATTTTTTCCTTGCACAGAAGTTTGAGGATGGCCTCAGGCATGATATCTGATATCATGTGAAAATATTCAGGCTGACTTTGATATCTTCAATATTCAACCAGGCGCTGATCACTGAGCACAATCTGAGGGATTCTGGAGCTGTGAGCCAGGGCGGTTTGGCTCCCAAAGTTAGTGCTCCGCCAACTAATAGTTGGAAGCGTCGTAGGGAGACTGCACGAGGAGATTAAAGTAAGTGGGATGCATCTTCTGGTAGCCAGGTGGTGTGATACAAGTGCAGAAAGAGTGGGCATATGAGGCCACATTACTTGAGGGACCCTGTGGAGTGTTGATCGGGTTTTTCTGCGTGTCACACTGAGGTTGGGGCACAGAAGGATTAGGAGACAGCGTAAGATTTCGCCAAGGTACGTCGGGCCGTTTGAGGTGTTGGATAGAGTTGGTCCGATTTCCTATCGGTTTCAATTACCTCAGAGGTACCGGTATATACATGACGTATTCCACATTTCTCAGCTTTGATGTTACTTCTCAGACCCATATCATGTCTTCTAACCCAAGGAGGTTGAGTTGGAAGTGGATGCATCTTTTGCGGAGCATCCTATCCATATTTTCAATAAAAGTTTGAAGGTTCTCTATGGCTGGTCTCTTCCTATGGTATGAGTGCTATGGAAGCACGGGCAAGTATAGGACGAGACATGGGAGAGGGAGGCTGATGTACGATCGCAGTGGCTGGAGTTATTTGAGGTTTCTTATTATACGCCTCCTTGCTAGGGATATTCGGGGAAAATTTCTTTAAGGGGGGATGTTTATAAGAACCCAAATCTTCTTTTCAGGTTTATTTTTCCTTTTCTGGTGTTTTTTAGAAAAAAGAGAAGTTTCTGGAAATTTTTGAATTACACGCCATGTACTTTATGAGTACACGTCGTGTACTTAGTTTCCGCATGAAGCTGTGTGTTAGCCATGTAATGGCCGCACACACGGCCGTGTGGGGGTGACCTGGAGGCCGCCTAATGCGAGGTATGGAAATGGAAAGTACACACCGTGTACTTCCAAAGTACATGTCGTATATTTTCTTTTTTTCCTTTAAACGTATCAGGGTCATGTCTGACGGACAGAATGCCCTACTTCTCAACCTAGTTCATCTGAGAGAGAACCGTACGACTACGACTCTTCTCCGAGACATCGAGCCTCCGTCTGTTCTTCGAATCGACCATCGTCAATTGCATTGGGATCGCCTCGGTAATCTCTTCCTTATTATAGAGCTTCATTTCATTATTCCTCCTCCTTCTCAAGTTATCCTCCATTGAACATTTTAGACATTTTTGTATATCTATGGTGTTCTTGGGTGATTCAAGGCTTGAGGTTCATGTATAGTGATCTCCCAACACCGAGGTAGGTTGTTTGTTCCTTTTCGTTGAAAGTCTTTGAGTAATATGTGAAATTCTGTCCAATACCCTTGAACGGGGTATTGCTAGTTTACCATTTTAACGCTATTAATTTCCTTTCATTCTTGTATGGTTGATTAGAGGTTAATTTAATGTGAATAGGGTTTATTGGTATGCTTTGGAAGTGATTTCCCGTGTATGTTCTATTTATGATCATTTGGTCCTGTTTAGCTTGTTAGGCTTCCTTGATTTTTTCCCATGCCTAATACTGTAGGATGGAGTGAATATTTGATCTGACATGCTTGATATGTTGTAGACTATTTAGCCAAGTAGTTCTTGAGGTTTACTTTGGTTGTATTTCATTGCTATGCTCGTTTGACTTACATAGGGTTGTGAGAACCTAGTGTAGTAGACTATAAGGGGAATTGACCGTGTGAGCTTCCTCAGAGAGACTTTAACCACTTTTGACTATAAGATAAATTGACCATGTGAGATTACTTAGAGATTCATTATCACTTTGACTGTAAGGGGAATTGACTGAGAGTGCTTCCTTAGAGAGTCTTTGTTATATCCTTGTCATTTGAACCTGATGGGTAGACTGTGTGTGCTTCCCAAAGGTTTGCTTATGTTGATAGGTAGGACTAGAGAGGATAGGGTATGAGTACTTCCCAGAGGGTTAACTATTTGGGTTTTCCTGCTTGATTATATGTTTACTTGTTATATGAATCTGAATGCTTTGAAATTGTAGGATTGTTTACTACTGAGTACTTCCTTGTTTACTACCTTCTTTTGTTTATTACCTGCCATATATTCACTAACTATTAGACATAGATCTTGTGGTGGTTTCCTACTGTTATTTAGTCTCACACCCAGTTTGGGCCATGTTTTTGGGCCCAAACTGATTATATTTTTGTAGGTATAGATAAGTTCAAACGCCCTTCTACTACAGGTACTTGAGTGCTGTAGAACTGGAGAGCATGGGACCAAGCTGAGGCTTGTGATGATTAGAAGTTTTCATTTGTCTTTCTTTTGTACTTTGGTTTAGTATTGTTTGTATTCTAGCATTGTGATTTGTTTGTATTCTTTCCTAAATATATTTATCATGCTTAATTTATATATATGTGTGTGTGCTCCAATTTATTATTTCTAGTCTTCCATTTTTTCCTTCTGTACGGATTATTACTGCTTCTTTTATTTTATATCTATTTTTCTTTTACTGTGTTACTTTTCCAAGGAGGGAATAGTTTCCCCACTATCACACCCAAGGCCCTCACTGCTAGTCTACAGCCTCTGGCATTCGGGGAAATGTGCTTGATACCATGTGACCAACCGAGTACGGAGCACCTCTCGGTGGCTTCCGGAACCGGGACGTTACAAAATGAATATCCAAGATGAATTTTTTCATTCCTAAAGCGCTAAAATTAGTTTTTAAAATATCATAAGATCTAAAAAAGAGTAACAATCCATTCCTACTTTCTTTACTAAAACAAATATGGTTAGAAAAATTTATCTAATAACACCCAATGTTCAACTTAATTCATTCCATAAATACTTAACCATAAGGTTTTCTAAAAATATTTCTAAGAAAATTTAGAAGGAAAGACACTAAATAAACATGATATTCTCCAAATAATATAAAGTGTCTCTTAATGTCACATTTTAAATATTTGAATACCTTGATCACTATAAAACATTAATGAAAACATGCATGACTCTAAAGCTAAAATCTCAGGTTGTCGAATATATTTAAATAAATCAATACTTAATGTAAAATCCCACATAGATGAAATAAACCATCAATCCTATAACCAATTTCATGGTCACTGACACTATCCCATAAACATATCTTTATTATATCAACATCGGGAGAATATTAATGGTTATTTTTCCTTAATTATGTGTTTTGAAAGAGTTTTAACTTGTCACTAAATCAATTTTCTTGTTCATCGGTTCCATTCAACATATACTTCCAAATCATTTAATAAATAGTAATTGAGTATAATCCTTATACATTTCATGATTATTATAATGATAATATCTTCAATAAAACAATTTTAAAACATATTTCTTCAATCCAAATACAGAAGAACAGTAATAATTCCACTTTGGTTGTATCAATAGCATAAGCTTGACCTTGATCCCTTAGATTATTCTAAGTTATACCCCCTTAACACATGGTGAATTCATTTTTTTAGTGCACCATATCCTTATAGTGGATGAATTTCACATTTTAAGATTATTTCATTCCCATGAAATCACAAGCATGGTGGCCTTTTTCTCTACACTTGAAGAAAAATAATTTTCCATTTAAGAATGTACCAGGTTGTTCCTTTCCATGAGTATCACATGTTAGAAAATCCTTCTTTCCCTTCTTCCCTGTATCCATTTTTTACTTTTTTATCCTCTTCTTCCCTTTATTCCCTTTAAATCCATAATACTTAGAGAATTTTTTCTCTATCTTGATATCACATGATATTATGTCCTCATATGATGAGAATGTTTTTTAGACTAGTTTCCTTTGAAATATTTTCTTAGGCTCATCAAATAAATGATCATTAGTACTCTTTGGATTATGTGAATTAATATAGTTTATATTCCTTCCACTAGGTTCCCTTTATAAATTATGAAATAAACTAGATTAGATCATAACCTTGTGGAACATAATGTATAATCCCAAAACTAGTGAACCACTTAATATAAATTGAAATTTTATCCATAGATAATCTCATAATCATAAACATGGTTTCTTTAGTGGTAGCTTTATGTTTACTCCTTAATAATAGATTAAAAGAAAATGTGATTTATATGAATCATTTCCCCCCATGAGTTTCAAACCAGGTGTGCAATAAGGTCCATTTTCATGTACCAAGTGATGATCAAGTCAAGCCTAATGGTCCCTTTTCAGAGTTATTATCCCTAGGTACATTTATTGAAAAACCACATCCACTTTTAGTATCCATACATTGATATATTTCTATAAAAAACCACATAATATCTTCCTTACCAAAACTTAGGGTGTTATTCTATAATTATATTCAAACTCTATAATAGGGTTATGTTCCATAATCTATGTTTTCTTAAATCTAGTTCCCATGTGTAAGAACCCATTTTTTATATGAGGTAAAAATCTTTTAATTTTCAGTTTAACTCCTTGGTTTTGACTTAATTTGAATGTAAATTGAGGCTATAGGGGAAATAGGGGTGTTCGGGGATTTTTTGGGGCTCAAAATAATGGTCGGTGGAAGAACCAAATAGGCTGCATGGTTATAAGAAACTATGAAACTTGGTCCACATGATTTCTCCTAATTGTGCAGGGATTTTCAGATATCAGAGGTGGGCCACACGGTTTTCCCTAACCACGTGACCTATGTTTCATGCTCATGCAAAACCTCTGCAATTTTTAATAGAGAAAAAACATAAGGTTTTTGCATGGTTTCCTAAATTGTCCACATAAACTGTGCAAGGGGGTATTAAGGCAATGTGTGTCACAATATTCAGAAAATAGTTCAGTGAAACCATGCGACCCCTTTTTTTGGGTTATTTTACCATTTTCACATAAGGGATTATAACCTTAAACACTGCTCTTGTTCTTTATTTCTAGTGTATATGAGGCCTTCTTCCTCCCCTTTTTGCTCCTCCTCCCATGTAGTATCCTCGGTTTCTGGTATGTAACCCTTTCTTGATGCTTTTAAATGGTTATAAAGTGAAGGGTGATGAATGGGAGAGTCGGGAGAACTTGGAGTGAGTTTTGAGGGAAAAGGGGAAGTCACAGGGGCGGCGCACGGTTTGTCTAAACCGTGCGGCCAAACCGTGTGAATTCGGTCTTAGAGGCAGTTTCTTATGCATGGTCAGTGCACGGTTTGTCTAACCATGCGGCCAAACCATGCGAGAAGGACGGTCGAGGCAGTAGCTAACGCACGGTTAGCACACGTTTTGTCAAACCGTGCGAACTAACCATGCGACCACTTAAACGAGATCCTATAAAGGTGGATCTCACATGTTTTTGCCTCTATATAGCTCATTTTTCATCCTAAGCAGCCCTAACTCGGGATTTTTGTTCTCCTAAGATCAATGAGGGTTCTCCCATCGTTCCGAAGGCGATCCAAAGGATTCTCTTGGCGAATCGAAGCTGGATTCTTGAGGTATGTGATTGTTCATGTTTGGTTTCTTATATATACTTTGATCTACTTCTCCTCTTATCTTGGTTTATTAGATCATACCCTTTATGGGTAGATCTAAGTGCGTGGATGCCAAATATGATGATATTTGGTCTTGGTTGTGTTAGGAGAGGAGGTCTAAGGAGGATTCTTGGAAAATCGACCCGATCTTCTTGTGCGTTCTTAGTTTGTTAGGGTTTTCATCAAAACCTTTGAGGTATGAGGCTTCACTCTCGACTCATCTTGTTAGAATTGATTGTCTTAGTTTCAAATTAGGCTATTTGAATGAAATTTATTGTGAAAATCATGGAATAAATCTTCTTTAGTGATGATTTATGGTTTTTATGAAACTGTGAAATCTTGGTGAATTGTTGTGAAAAGTGATTTGGATTCTTGAATTTAAAATGTTGATTTTAAATTATAGATTTTCTGGAATGGTAAATGGTTTAATGAAAGATGGGTTTTTAATAAAAAGGGTTGTTTTATTTAAATGGTTTGGTATTGAAATGGCTTGATGAAATTGGTTCATTCTTTGGTTTTCAATAAAAGTATGGTTTTATTGAAATGGTTTTAATTGGTTGAACACACCTGGTTTTGATGGAAATGGTTTTCAATAAAAGGTGTTTTATTGAAAGGATGGTTTTGGAATGATTTTTGTGAATGTGTGTTGTGTGTTCATGGTGCATATACTAGTCTTGGTTGAAATAGGACCTTGTGCTCGGTGGAAAACGTTTAATGGCACATGGGACTTTTAAGTACGAGGCTTGGTTGAAATATGACCTTGTGCTTGGTGCCAAAGGTGTAATGGCACATGGGAAACAATTATCTTATGACGACTTGGTAGATCGACGAGAAAAATCTCATGAGTATGGAACTGTCATAACGAAGCATGCATGGTTGATTTCACGGGTTGTGAAATGGTTGGGTATACCAAAAAAGAGATTTTGTGAAATGGTTCTAAAGCTTGATTGGTTATTTTTCTAAAAGAATGACTTGTTGGAAAACTGGTTTCAATTTCTCTTGGATGATTTTGGTTACTAATGGTTTTGGAAACTTGTTTATATTTAGTTATAAACTAATTTTGAGAAAATGTTTTATATAAACTGTTTTTATATAATTGTTACTAACTCTTCTATCCTAGTGGTGTGAGTAGGGAAGCCATTAGGGAAAACCTACTGAGTTTTATACTCACCCATTCTTTGTCACTTTGGTGCTTTTGCAGATTTTGTATTCCGAGACATAGGTAAAGGTAAGGCATCTCATTACTAGGGGTTCGTGGTGATGCTTGGGAGATGTGGTGGTGCTTGGAGAAAGTAGCTTGGTGTAGAGCCGTGGATCATGTATTGGTCTGTTTTGGTCTGTTTTGGTCTCTTGTTAGTATTCCGCTTGGTACTCTGATATTGTGTTGGTTGTATTGGTTTGTGGAATCGTGTAGTTCTCTTTTGGTAATGCTTGAGTTGGTTGTTTCATTAACATGCATCATATAGTGGTTGTTAGTGATGTTTAGTTGGTTTGTTTCTTAAAGGGTAAATTTTCCCCCACTTGTAACTGAAACCCTTCGGCATTTATTGCCAGCTTTTGGCTCCTTGGGGATGTCGCTTAAGGCCTAGTAATGACTCGTGGTACTCTCAATTAAATGAGAATTGGTGGGTCATTATAAATGGTATCAGATCATGTTCGGTCCTTGCCTAACAAGTGGTCATCAATGTTCTTGGTCTTGGAGTTGAAATTCATTCTTTCCTATTTCTTTGGTTGAAATCATAGTCAGGAGTAGGATTGCTAGAACTTGAAAAGTATATCATAAAAGGATGTAACTAACCCGTTTATGCAGAACTTCAAGTTACCATGGTGTTGGGTACATAAGTTTTTTGGATATACTTCTAGAATGTTGGAAATCTCATTGTCATGGGTTTAGCTAATGAGAGGAGCATGAAATGAATTTTAGAGAAATGAATTCCCACTAGGATATCATATCTCATTGTGAGGAATGAGTAAGGATTTTGTGCATGGTTCCAATTTTCGAAAAATGCAGAAATTGTTTTCAAGTGAAAGATTTTGAAAATAGGGTAGTTGGTGTATTTTGAAAATGGGTTGATTTTCAAAAAGCATGCTGAATGTTTTCAAAAATTATTGAACATGGAAAAAGGTTGTTTTTGGACAAACAATGTTGTGATGGATGATGTGATAGAATTTTAATGCTAAGCCGTCAGTTGTTAGAGAGCTATATTGACGGGGTTTGTCTTTGGTTTAGAAAATGGCACTGGGTAGGCGTCGTAGAGACCAACCGGAGGTGGCCGATGAGAACGTGGTTGCACCTAATCCCCAAGTGAACCAGTAGTTAGTCTAGAGCATAGTCCAAGCTTTCCAAGCTATGGGAAATGTGAATAGAGTGGAAGAGACAAAACATGTTGCTTATGCGGATTAGTTTTAAAAGCAAGATCCACCCATCTTTTGGGGTGATTCGGACCTGGAAAGGGAAGAGGTGTGACTGTCCATAATGAACAGAATTTATGGATTCTTGGGAACTCAAGTAGAGCTCAAAGTAAATATAGCAACATATAAGCTAGAGGATCTTTCTCTTCAGTGGTGGGATTTAGTAGTCCAAGCAGGAATGGACCAGGGTATGACGTGGGAAGGCTTTGAGGAATTGTTTATTAAACAATTCTACCCACATACGTTCCGAATTAACCACACAACTGATTTCTTCAGTCTGAAGCAAGAGCATATGTCTGTGACAGAGTATGCAGCTATGTTTATGAGCTTGGTACGGTTTTCACCCGAGGTGGCGGGTAGCACGTCGTTGAAGTAAAGAATATTTGAAGCGGGGTTAAGGCAATAGATCTGCTCCAAAATAGTATTGTTGTGTATCGGTGATCACACAGATATGGTGAATCGATCATCGGTGGCTCAGCGGGATCAGTTGGGAGCTTCGGGTAGAGGAAGCATAGTGGTACCCATGGGGAATAGTGGGAGCTTCAGTTTGGAAACTGCAAACTCTTCTTAGTGAAATAGAACTTCAATCCTTTATGTGTATAGCATGTTCTATAACTGTTGATGGAGATTAGTTAAAATGGGACTTATCGATGTTGTACATGGATGTATATGATGTAATCCTGGGTATGGATTGGTTGACAATGTTTAAGTCTCACATCGACTGTTATAGGAGAACGGTTAGTTATAAGACTGAGGACGGCATCGACCATCTCTTCAGAGGAGAGAGGATAGTAAAGAAAGATGAAAAGAGATTGTTGGCACAAATGTTGGGAACGATCCCTTACCAACTGGCAGCATTGACTTTGACATCAATGGAAGATATTGAGGAAACTAGTTTTCCAGCTGTTGTGGATCAATTTCCAAATGTCTTTCCCAATAACTTCTTAGTGTTACCACCTCTAACAGAAGTGGAGTTTACGATTGATCTTCTTCTGGGGACCAGTCCTATTTCCCTTCCATCTTATAGGATGGAACTAATAGAGTTACGGGAATTGAAAGTGCAGTTAGAGGAGCTGAAAAGCAAGGGTCTCATTCGACCAAGTACTTCTCCATGGGCAGCACCAGTGTTGTTTGTGAAGAAGGCAGATGGAACTCTTCGGTTGTGTGTTGATTATCATAAGATTAACCAAGTTACGATAAAGAATATATATCCACTTCCATGCATTGATGATCTATTCGGTCAATTAAAGGGAGCGCAGTGGTTCTCCAAGTTTGATTTGCGATCAGTATATCACCAATTGCAAGATACGCAGTTTTCTTGGTCTAGCTGGTTACTACCGACGGTTTGTGCGTGATTTCTCATGACTAGATTTACCAATGACAGCTCTGACTAAGAAGAATGATCTCTTCCAATGAATATAATAATGTTAGAAATCCTTTTGGGAACTAAAATTTAGGCTTCCATCGGCACCTATCTTGATCTTTCCAGAATTAGGATAGGGGTATGTGGTGTATTGTGATGCTTCAGGATCAGGGTTGGGTTGTGTTCTCATGCAAAGAGATCATGTGGTTGATTATAGTTCAATTCACTTGAGAGTACATGAGAAAAATTACCCAACACATGATTTGGAGTTGGCAACAGTCGTACATGCTTTGAAAACATGGAGACATTATCTATTTGGTGAGAAATTTACTGTGTTTACGGATCACAAAAGCTTGAAACACATTTTCTCACAGCGATATTTGAATCTAAGGAAAAGGAGGTGGATGGAGTATCTCCAAATGTTTGACTTTGATTTGATGTACACACCTGGAAAAGGAAATTCGGTGGTGGATGCATTGAGTAGAAAGTCATATGCTCAGTTAGTGAAATAAGCTTCAGACGAATGGCAGTTGATGTCAGTCTTAGCGGACATGCATGTGGAATGTGAAGACCGAGGTGATGTTTCTATTTTCTTTTTAGCTACACTTGTTCCTGATTTGGTAGGTATGATCAAAGAAGCACAAACATATAATGTATAATGTCTGGTTGTAAGTTCAAAACTCAATGGTGGTGAGACCATTGATGGCTGGAAACTTGATGGGGGTTTAGTTTAGTGTTTCAGAGATCGGATGGTTGTACCTATGGTTTTTTAGGAACAACTCCTTAATGCTTATCACCATTCAATATGGGTTGTACATCCAGGTACACACAAGATGCATTAGGCATTGAAGGCGCAATTTTGGTGGAGCAGCATGAAAAGGAAGGTGGCTGAGTTCATCTCACGGTGCTTAACTTGTCAGCAGGTTAAAGCAGAGCATCAGAGACCAGATGGTATGTTATAATCTTTACCTATCCCAGTGTGGAAATGGGATTAGATAGCAATGGATTTTGTTACAGGTCTTCCAAGAACAGTCCAGAAACATGCTGCCATTTGGGTGATAGTGGATCGTCTAACCAAGTTGGCCAATTTCATCCCTATTCGTGAAACTCATACGGTGGAAGATCTTTCAAAAATATATATCCGAGAAGTGGTAAAGAGGCATGGTGTACCAGTGTCTATAGTCTCAGATAGAGATCTGAGGTTCACATCTCGTTTCTGGAAATCATTACAGTAAGACCTTGGGACTCAGTTGACTATGAGCACAGCGTATCATCCTCAGACGGATGGGAAATCCGAGCGGACGATACAAATGTTGGAAGACATGTTGCGGGCTTGTGTAATGGATTTTTGTGGCTCATGGGAGGATCATATACCTTAGTGAAGTTCTCATAAAATAATATCTATCAAGCCTCAATATACATGGATCCATTTAAATCATTGTATGGGCATCCTTGTCATTCTCCACTATCCTGGGTGGAAACTGGTGAAACTTCACTAGTTGGGCCGAGGCTTGTCCAATAAACAACGAAGAAAATTCAGTTGATTATAAAGAGGATGGAGACATCTCAGAGTTGTCGGAAAGCTTATGCAGATCACCATCGAAGACTATTGTCATTCGTTGTTGGTGATCATGTCTTCTTGAGGATTTCTACAAGGCTTGGAAATCATCATTTCAAGAAGTAGGGAAAGTTATCTCCTAGATACACTGGACCTTTTGAGATACTGTAATGGTTTGGAGATGTGTCATATCTTTTAGAATTACCACCATGGTTTAGTTCGGTGCATAATGTGTTCCATGTATCTAATTTGAAACAGTATCAGCCTGATCCTGACCATGTGATCAGATGGGATCACATTGACCTAGAGCCGGATGCTTCATTAATACATATCCTGGTACGGATTATGGATAGGCAAGAGAAAATCTTATGTGGAAAAGGAATCGGTCTAGTGCGATTTTTATGGCAGCATGGTCAGATTTAGGAAGAGACTTGGGAACGTGACAAGGAAATGAAAGAGTTGTGGCCGGACCTCTTTTAGCTGGGTGAAGGTTTTCTACATTCTGAGGATGGAAAGAACAATGGTGGGGAGAATGTAGTACCCCCAGTTTCTGGTATGTAACCCTTTCTTGATGATTTTAAATGGTTATAAAGTAAAGGGAGATGAATAGGGGAGTCGGGATAACTTGGAGTGTGTTTTGAGGCAAAAGGGGAAGTCGCACGGGCGGTGCGCGGTTTGTCTAAACCATGCGGCCAAACCGTGCACAGTGGGTCTTGGAGGAAGTGTCTTCCACATGGTCAGCGTACGGTTTGTCTAACCATTCGGCCAAACCGTGTGAGAAGGATGGTTGAAGCAGTAGCTAATGCACAATTAGCGCACGGTTTGTCAAACCGTGCAAACTAACCGTGTGACCACTTAAACGAGATCCTGTAAAGGTGTATCTCACACATTTTTGCCTTTATGTAGCTCATTTTTTTCCTAAGTGACCCTAACTCGGTATTTTGGTTCTACTATGGTCAAGTAGGGTTCTCTCATCATTCTGAAGGTGATCCTAAGGCTTCTCTTGGATAATCAAAGCTGGATTCTTGAGGTTTGTGATCGTTCGTGTTTGGTTTCTTAGATCTACTTAGATCTACTTCTCCTCTTCTATTAGTTTCTTAGATCTACTCCCGTTATGGGTATATCTAAGTGTTTTTATGACAAATATGATGATATTTGGTCTTGTTTGTGTTAGGAGAGGATATCTAAGGAGGATTCTTGGAAAATTTACCCGGTCTTCTTGTGCGTTCTCAGTTTGTTAGGGTTTTCGTCAAAACCTTTGAGGTAGGAGGCTTC
Source organism: Viscum album (assembly GCA_963277665.1). Lineage (NCBI taxonomy): Eukaryota > Viridiplantae > Streptophyta > Magnoliopsida > Santalales > Viscaceae > Viscum > Viscum album. The sequence goes on along the minus strand of OY728165.1, from coordinate 321,307,949 downwards.
ACTATTGACTCATCTTGTTAGAATTGATTGTATTAGTTTCAAATTAGGTTATTTTAATGAAATTTATTGTGCAAATCATGGAATAAATCTTTTTTAGTGTTGATTAATGGTTTTGATGAAACTGTGAAATCTTGGTGAATTGTTGTGCAAAGTGATTTGGCTTATTGAATTTAAAATGTTGATTTTAAATTATGGATTTGCTGGAATGGTAAATGGTTTGATGAAAGATGGGTTTTCAAAAAAATGGGTGTTTTATTGAAATGGTTTGGTATTGAAATGGATTGATGAAATTGGTTCATTCTTTGGTTTTCAATAAAAGTATGGTTTTATTGAAATGGAATGAATTGGTTGAACACACATGGTTTTGATGGAAATAGTTTTCAATAAAAGTTTTTTTATTGAAAGGATGGTTTTGGCATGATTTCTGTGAATGTGTAGTGTGTGTTCATGTTTCATATATGAGGCTTGGTTGAAATAGGACCTTGTGCTCGGTGCCAAACGTTTAATGGCACATGGGACTTTTAAGTACGAGGCTTGGTTGAAATATGACCTTGTGCTCAGTGATAAAGGTGTAATGGAACATGGGAAACAATTACCTTGTGATGACTTGGTAGATCGATGAGAAACCGCTCATGAGTATGGAACTGTCATAACGAAGCATGCATGGTTGATTTCAAGGGTTGTGAAATGGTTGGGTATGCCAAAAGGGGATTTTGTGAAATGGTTCTAAAGCTTGATTGGTTATTTTCTGAAAAAAATGACTTGTTGGAAAACTAGTTTCAATTGGTATTGGATGATTTTGGTTACGAATGGTTTTGAAAACTTGTTTATATTTAGTTATAAACTACTTTTGAGAAAATGTTTTATATAAACTATTTTTATATAATTGTTACTAACTCTTATATCCTAGTGGTGTGAGTAGAAAAGTCATTGGGGAAAACCTAATGAGTTTTATTCTCACCCCTGGTTTGGAACTTTGGGGCTTTTGCAGATGTTGTATTCCGATACATTGGTAAAGGTAAGGAATCTCATTACTATGGGTTCATGGTGATGCTTGGGAGATGTGGTGGTGCTTGGAGCATGGAGCTTGATGTGGAGCCGTGGAGTGTGTCTTGGTATATTATGGTCTCTTGTTAGTCTTCTGCTTGGTACTCTGATATTGTGTTGGTTGTATTGGTTTGTGGAACCGTGTAGTTCTCTTTTGGTAATGCATGAGTTGGTTGTTTCATTAACATGCATCATATAGTGGTTGTTAGTGATGTTTGGTTGGTTGGTTTCTTAAAGGGTAAATCGTCCCCCACCTATATCTGAAACCCTTCGGCATTTATTTCTAGCCTTAAGTGCCTTGGGAATATCACTTAAGGCCTAGTAATGACTCGTGGTACTCTCAATCCAATGAGAATTGGTGGGTCATTACATCCCATTAAGCTAGGTTATTGGATAATTATTCTGTCCTGAATCTAATCTAACTTTCAATGGTCTTTTTGGATAGCTCTCAGTAAGTGATCCACTCCTTAGTATCATTTTCTCATTCTTATTCCCATAAAATTCACCATTTTGGTGAATTAACTTATGTCCTATTTTCATGGATTTCATCTTTTTATCCATTTTCTTCCAATCTGGACCAAACCAAAGGCTGATATTGGATCATTTTTCCTTTGCAGGCATAATTTAGGTGATCTAGTAATTATCCCTCAACATCATGATGCTTTATATTATGTTTTGTGTGCTTCATACCAGTTTCACTTTGAGCTTGCCCTAAATTTGAATATGCCTTAAATTGGTTTCCATGTTGTGGAACCTAGTGACTTTATTAGATCCCAAGATACATTTGAGGTTGTCAACATCAACTTGTGACACCCATTTTGGTGCGCCCTTTATATACTATTTTAATTTCATGGTCATATAACTAAAACACCCATCACTGTGTTTGGTTTTACTTCAAAAATGTCACATCATAAATGATAATGGATAATTATTATGGTGTAGAACAGATAAAAAACTTATCAAACTATACTAGATTAAATGGAAGGGGAGTGGTGTGACCATGTCACATGACTAAATTAAACAATGGTTATTCCATTATTAATAAGTAATTCTAATGAACTATGAATTATTTTTTAGATCTTATAAAATCCTTTGACTACTTATTATAATTATGATAAATTTTCATAATGACCCATATGCTTAATAATATATGATAATGTCGTACCCTACTAATGTTGTTATATACATGAATTTCTTCCCCTAAAATATTGTGATATATGGGCATGTAGACCCTTAGTAATTGTAATATATGGGTGTGGAAACCCTTATAAATCATGATGAATGGGAATGAAACCCATACAGATATACTTTGGGCATGGAGAACCTTATGAATTATGACAAATGGGCATGGATACCCATATATATCTTATTCATGCATGGAGAACCTTATGAATTATGATTAATGGGTATCAAGACCCTTATAAATATGATTTGGGCATGGATACCCATATGAATTATGATGAATGGGAATTTTGATCCTTATGGATATGATTCGGGCATGGTGAACCTTATGAATTATGATGAATTGGCATAGAAACCCTTATAGATTTGATTTAGGCATGGAGAAACTATTGTTATGATTCAGGAATGGAGACCCTACTATTAGGATACTAGTCATGGAATCTATTATTATTGTGATATTGGGTAAGATTTCCCTTGATACTCATTAGACTCATGATATTACTCATGGAAGCCTGAGTTATGCCTTGATCCCATACATGTAGCAGTATCCACATATATGGTTGTACACGCCACTATGTATACATGCCATATATATGTATACACATGGTTACTTTTTCAGAGATTATCCATCATGAAACGAAGCTGGTAGTGTCATATTGGCATCCTTCATGAACTAGAGACAAACCCTTTACAATTTCCATTACTACTTATCATTTATTATCCCTGAACACTACTAATATTATATGCATTTACTGAGTATTTATAGACACCTTTGGTGGTGTCCTACTAAGTTTATCTCACATGATATTTGGTCCGTTGATGGTACCCGGGAAGATTATGTGGATGTAGGTAGGGAAAAGGGCAAAGGCCTAGCTATTGATGCTTGAGTGTTTATAACATAAGAGTAGGGAAGCACAGAACCAAGCTATGGCTCATGATTCTATTATATATATAATTTATAGTATTTTTTATCTTTTTATACATGTATTACATTTCATCCATGTTTCCAAGTCTTCATATTTACTTTTGATATATACTTGACATTATATCTTTTTTATATGGTACTAGATATTATCGATGTTAGAATTTTATTACCTTTGGATGATTTACCTTCCAATATCAATTATTTATTATCCTTCTTCTATTTATCTATTTATTTCACCATTTTGATACTCTGATCACGATGGTATAGTCTTCCCACTATACCACCTTGAACCCTCACTACTAGTTAGTAGCCTCTGAGATATGGGGAGGTGTGCTTGAGTCTATATGGCCCACCAAATCTGGGCATCGTCTAGTTGCATCTAGGTCTGGACATCAAAAATTGGTATCAATGAAATTTATTTCCTTTTTTCTTATAATTTGGGAAACATTAGATAGGATATTAGGAATGTGTTAAAAAAATTAATGAGATGTGACTGGGAGTATCTAACCCTTGTATAGTGAAAAACCAAGTTACCTGGGAATGGTACATGATGTTATGGTTTATGCCTATTATCATTGATTTGATTCCACCATTGGGTGACACAAATGATTTGTGATGTTTATTATTATGATTTAGGATTATATTTTACCCTCTCCCTAGTATGGAAAAGAAATATTTCATCTTGCATCATTATAGGTACTTCTGGATTTATAAGTCATGCATTATATCATGCCATGTTTACTTACAACATGCATTTCTTGTGTCATGTTTTAGTGTTTTATTCCTATTTATATGAAATTGTGCTAACATTTCATGTAGGGGCTTGATAAATCACTGTTTGGGATTAAATAGATATCATGAGTTAATTTATAAAGATTATGGGCCTTTATGAATTGGAAGTGGTTATTCATATAGTTCAACCTTTTAAAGATAATTTCTATATAATTGAGAATGAAATTAAATGATAGTGAATTATAAAATGAAATGGTAATCATTAAATAGGGATTCTAATTTTAATTTACAGGTGATTTTTCTTTATAAATTACCATTGAAACTCTTTATATTGAAACCTTAGAGTGAAACATAAATCTTGACCAAAACCTAACCTTAGTAGTGGAAAGTAGGTAGGTTCTGTTGTGTTCTATATAATTGTTCCTATCACCCAGACCTAGATTTAGGAGTAGGATGAAGAGTGATATTTTTACAGAGGAATGTTTATACATATCCTATGTATGTATCTACAATGTTATTATTGTAAAAACATGTTTGAGGCAAAATCTTGGAATTTTTAGAGCTATTAAACTACAACGTCCTCTAGTCATGACCCCAGAGGGTAGTGACGACCATGATCTAGAGGTAGTGGGACTTGAGCCACCATTAATACCTCCAATAGTTCCACCTATGATACCACCTGTTATCCCCGATGAGGGTGATGATGTTTAGTTTCTAGGGGATTTTTTTGTCTTAGGCGGACTATATAAGGAGCTTCATGACCTATCCCTTATTTGGGAGAGTTGATGTTATAATTTCACAAGTTGCATCCATCTACTTTTTTTAGGGGATTGTGGCCCCAAGTCTGTAGGGTTATGGATGGAGACAATATTTTCTATCTTTGAGCACATCGAGACACCTCTTCAGAGGAGAGTTAAACTCGCTACTTATATTCTTTGAGGATCCTCCAAACATTGGTGGGATATTCTAAACCAGGCAGTTCAGTATCGAGAAGTGATTTGGAGGGATTTATAATCTAGCTTATATGACTATTTCTTCTTTGAGGCCATAATTAATGATCATGACTATAGCATCCCACCTTTTTATCACATAAACTTTAATTACATTTTACAAAACCGAGGATCTTTAAGGTTTAGTGTCTTGGAAACCAGGAACTTAAAACATGAAAACAACATAAAGAATTCTTCTTAAACACTTGAAAGGCTTCTCCTCATGTTCAACCTAGGATCATTACTGAATCTCATAACCTGGGGACATACATCAAAAGAAAGGGTGAGCAGAAGGCCCAGCAAGGGAAACAAGTGAAACATTTTACATATGAACTTGGGATACATCAATAAAGTCATGAAAAGAACTTTAAGGCATGAAAATGAAAACATGAGGCATATCATAATAAAAATAAAACTTTTTCATAACTTGAAGATGTGGCTACATCATTTAACATAGACAATCATGAACATATCACCAAGGTCCATCCCCAAGGTGTCATTTTAAAATTACCAAGGTTATTCACCAAGGTATCGTGAAAATTGTAATCTCTAGTGGTTACATCATTACCCAATGCATTGGAGCGCTATCAGGGCGCACCCTTAAATTTGCCTTTATTATCATGTGAGCCACATATATCATCATCAAACATTTCATAAATAACCCATATATCATAAAATAAATGGGTTTCATTTCATAATCATAACGTTTTAAAAAAAACTGCTTTAAAGACATGATCTTTACATCACATTAAAACCCACAGAAAAGGAAGGTGGGTCTCATGTATGTAAATCCCAGAATTTAAAATAGAACATTTTGGTATATATGTGAATACCCTTTTAGAAGAAAGATCTTTGAGTATTCACTTAATAATATAAAAGAACTTTAGAAAAAGAGAGAGATATTTTGAGACGAAAATTCTGCAGCATAACGGATATGTTACGAGGTTTTAGAAGACATTAAAAAGAGAGGGAAAATGGGTCAAACATTCATAAATGACCCATAAAACAGTATATGGACAGAATAAGAAGGATACATGATCATGGTAATGAAATTTCAAGGACATACCATTTTAAATGAAAAACATGGAAGAAAGACAAAAATTAGATTTCTCTTATGAAAGTTCGGCAGCCTAACGACGTTACTTAAACTTCAAACACAATGATTTGAAAAGATCAAATAGGGTCTCTCATCATGTGAACATAGAAGTTCAGTATGATATATATAGAGATAATGCCCCAACATAATTAAAAATGAACTTCAAAGACTTGACATGAAAGTAGAACTTTGAAAAGAATGAGAAGGGTGAAAGAATCCCCTAAAAATTCGGCAGCCTAACGGCGCCACTTAAAACTTCAAAATACTGAATTGAAGAGATAAAATGGGGTCTCTCATCATATGAACATAAGAGTACAGTATGATAGATATAGATATCATACCCCAACATAACAAAAAAGGAACTTGAAAGAATTGACATGAAAGTAGAACTTCAAAACGAGAAGGGTGAAGAACCACTTAAAAATTCGGCAGCCTAACGGCGCCACTTAAAACTTCAAAATACTGAATTGAAGAGATCAAATGGGGTCTCTAATCATATGAACATAAAAGTCCAATATGATAGATATAGAGATCATACCCCAACATAACAAAAAGTAACTTAAAAGAATTGACATGAAAGTAGAACTTCAAAACGAGAAGGGTGAAGAACCACTTAAAAATTCGGCAGCCTAACGGCGCCACTTAAAACTTCATAAAATGAAATGATGAGAGTAAGAGGGGGTCTCTCATCATATGAACATAAAATGGACAGTATAATGAATATAAAAGAACATCCTCCAACATAAGAACATGGAGTATAAAATAATTGACATAAAAGAGATCACTTGAAAAGAAAGAGAGGGGTCGGATCCCTTACCTTAAAATGTAACTCTTAAACCTCAAAGGTTGGGACCTTGAGGGCTTGGGGGCACCTTGGGAGGACTCCTTGGGAGGTAATGAGACCAGAACTTCGTTGGGGAAGAGTGGGGAGTCGAATGGATGAGAGGATGGCTTGTTATTTATAGGGAAAGTGAGGGGACAAGGCATTAATGGCAAAGGGACACCTCATACCTTATCTCACTATTCATAATTCGAACATATTGATTACAAACTTAATACATCATTTGATGATGTCATTAAACACCCGTAACTTAAAAACTGTATTTTCACTATTCATCAAAAATTCAACTTTCTCAGAATAATCCCAAAATTTCACCTTAACCAAATATCAACGCTCTGATTACAAATATGAACTCCATTTTATAAAAATAATTTTCTAAATATTTTTAATTTAATTTTTAAATAAAAACACTATTCATCGAAAATTCATTTTTTCAGAAAAAACCCCAAAAATTACCATAACATAATATCGATGCTCTGAGTTCAAAAATAAAGTCATTTTTATAAAAACAATTTTCTAATTATTTTTAATTAAATTTTTAATTAAAAAACACTATTCACCCGAAAAAACTAATACTTGAATAATAATTAATGAAACCGTTATTTAACTATTTTATTGAATCACAATACTTAATCAAGGTGCCTAGATTATTTTAAAACTTTCTTTAAGTGAGATTACTAATCCATTTGGTCATATTACTAATCCTAATCATAAAATCACTATTCATAATTTACTATTCATCAAAAATCAAGTTGATCTTATTAGACTCTAAATTTCGTACTGAACATAATTGTAGAAGACCATTTTTCGAAAATCATTACACATTTTTTATTATTTAAGGTTTACACAACCATTTTTAAAACATCCTTTTTCTAAAATTCATCAAAAATATGCATACAATATTTATCCGGTCATTTGAAAATTCATAAACATCATCATAAGAAGAAATCCAAATTTTTATTTAAAAAAAAGGATTACACAAGGAAATTACGGTCTCGTTACATAACACCTTATAATACCAGCATAGGACCTAAGAGTAAGGTGTGCTAGGGTGATAGAATTTTGGGGCGGCTCAGTCAACATTGCCCGAGTAGTAATTTCTATCAGTTTGAACTTCTCGCGAAGGCGATTCCGTTCTAGCTTCACATGATGAAGTTCGGCTTGGATTTGGTCCAGAGCAAAGCCCAATGGTGCTACCTCCTTCCCAATATCTGTTAGATGGGCTTCGATCGGCCCAAGGCTACTAGGTGAGGCCATCAAATCTTCTTTCTATAATAATTAACCAAGATTACTTAAATTTAGAGACAATAATCAAAACATTTTGTTCACGGTGGTCATATTGACCGATGGTCATATAACACTCAAAAACCAATGGTCTCATTTTATTTATAATCATGTTTATCAAATAAAACATTTTTTTGAGTATAAAAAATAACACATGAAATTAGGAAACAAGATTTATTCAAAATTTCGGGTCGTTACAATCTTCCCCCCTTAAGAAATTGCGTCCTCACAATTTTTTTAAATTGGGTTTTGAAATTTCATTGAAAGTCCCACATCGGAAAAAGAGTCAGTAACACCATTACTTTAAAAGAAAGAAAAGGAAGTACAAAGGCCACCCTAGTTAACCCACACTCGGGTTCCATGTAGGAAAACATGGACATGGAGGAAAAAAACAAAGGGTTAGTTCTGAGAGAGAGTGATAGATAACATGATTAGGAGAAAGTTAACCATGAGAAAATCCCAAACTTATGATGCGTGTAAACGGTCTTTGATTACCTAGTAGGAAACGTAAACCAACAACATTTTTGTTTTACGTTTCTTTTCGTAATTTTGAGGATTTCATTTACTACATAGAACAAAAACATAAGAAAATATACCTACCTTCAAGTAGAGTTTCATCCTTTAACAATTCCCTACCAACACTAATCTTTTCGCCAAATGATGAGAATTCAAAAACACTTGGTCTCATAAAAGCACAAGAATCATCTTCTATAGAATCACATAATCTACAAAAGATTAACTATCTATTTCTTCTATCTTTAAACATTATCCCAAAAACAGAAAGGTTAAGGTAAAACAACTCTTCAAAAAGAAAGAATCCCATAGGAATAGAACCTACTTTTAAATCTTCAAAGTTCCATGGTACTACCCAACGTTCATCATAGACCACTCCATAAATAACGGTCCTTAAAATTCCTCAAAATAAACCAAACTAAGATTGAAACCCAAATACAAGAAGGATTTGATAACATAGTCTTCCAAAACAACTTCATTGTTCATCTCCAGACAACATCAACCACTCCTAACATCTTATAACAAAAGTAGCTAACCTAAACATATTTTACCCAAGATAGGTTAATCATTCCCAAAATTAACCTAAATTACTATAAGTCCACCTTAAATTCATCAATTCTTCAAAATATAAGTCAACCTTACTCCTCAATGAAAATACTATAGTAATCTATTTACCCCGATCATATAGGGTCCCCAAAATAGTGAATGCCTTCCAAAATAATAATCATCTTTTAATCCCCTAATCATCTCTGACATATTAATACGGAAATTGTCGCATTTCCTATCACATTGGTTGTTGGGACACGTTATTCCATTTCCCACCATTAACTAAGAAGATAAAGTATAATTAGAGGCTTAAATACTTAACCAATAATCATGAAAAGGAACTTAAAGCATATAAGGATAACTTGTAGAAGAAAATTATACCCTAACTTGTGATCCCCTAGGTTCCCATCTAGGTTATCCATGATCATATATTCTTATGTGAATCTTTATTTTATTTTATCTTTGTTCCTTTAATAATGGTTCATACCAAGCTTATGAATTTACCAAAGCATATCCCCCGGGAGTGTCGTAACCAAGAGTGCAGCAAGGCCCGTTGTCGTGTACCAGTTCCCGTTCGAGTCTAGCTCAAAGCGGTGTTTTCGGGTTTTACCCCTATGTACATCTGTGCCAGAGCCACCTCTACCTGCTCGTATCCAGACAGGGATGTATTTGCTTGGCAACCCCTTACTCAATACTCACCAAAATACCAGGAAGATTTCCTATATTAAACTTTTCAATAGGGTTCCTCCTAGAGTTTTCATATCCTAATTTCCACAAATAACTAAACCATCCTTTGATACCAACTATAGCATCCCACCTTTTTATCACATAAACTTTAATTACATTTTACAAAACCGAGGATCTTTAAGTTTTAGTGTCTTGGAAACCAGGAACTTAAAACATGAAAACAACATAAAGAATTCTTCTTAAACACTTGAAAGGCTTCTCCTCATGTTCACCCTAGGCTCATTACTGAATCTCATAACCTGGGGACATACATCAAAAGAAAGGGTGAGCAGAAGGCCCAGCAAGGGAAACAAGTGAAACATTTTACATATGAACTTGGGATACATCAATAAAGTCATGAAAAGAACTTTAAGGCATGAAAATGAAAACATGAGGCATATCATAATAAAAATAAAACTTTTTCATAACTTGAAGATGTGGCTACATCATTTAACATAGACAATCATGAACATATCACCAAGGTCCATCCCCAAGGTGTCATTTTAAAATTACCAAGGTTATTCACCAAGGTATCGTGAAAATTGTAATCTCTAGTGGTTACATCATTACCCAATGCATTGGAGCGCTATCAGGGCGCACCCTTAAATTTGCCTTTATTATCATGTGAGCCACATATATCATCATCAAACATTTCATAAATAACCCATATATCATAAAATAAATGGGTTTCATTTCATAAGCATAACGTTTTAAAAAAAACTGCTTTAAAGACATGATCTTTACATCACATTAAAACCCACAGAAAAGGAAGGTGGGTCTCATGTATGTAAATCCCAGAATTTAAAATAGAACATTTTGGTATATATGTGAATACACTTTTAGAAGAAAGATCTTTGAGTATTCACTTAATAATATAAAAGAACTTTAGAAAAAGAGAGAGATATTTTGAGACGAAAATTCTGCAGCATAACGGATATGTTACGAGGTTTTAGAAGACATTAAAAAGAGAGGGAAAATGGGTCAAACATTCATAAATGACCCATAAAACAGTATATGGACAGAATAAGAAGGATACATGATCATGGTAATGAAATTTCAAGGACATACCTTTTGAAATGAAAAACATGGAAGAAAGATAAAAATTAGATTTCTCTTATGAAAGTTCGGCAGCCTAACGACGTTACTTAAACTTCAAACACAATGATTTGAAAAGATCAAATAGGGTCTCTCATCATGTGAACATAGAAGTTCAGTATGATATATATAGAGATAATGCCCCAACATAATTAAAAATGAACTTCAAAGACTTGACATGAAAGTAGAACTTTGAAAAGAATGAGAAGGGTGAAAGAACCACTTAAAAATTCGGCAGCCTAACGGCGCCACTTAAAACTTCATAAAATGAAATGATGAGAGTAAGAGGGGGTCTCTCATCATATGAACATAAAATGGACAGTATAATGAATATAAAAGAACATCCTCCAACATAAGAACATGGAGTATAAAATAATTGACATAAAAGAGATCACTTGAAAAGAAAGAGAGGGGTCGGATCCCTTACCTTAAAATGTAACTCTTAAACCTCAAAGGTTGGGACCTTGAGGGCTTGGGGGCACCTTGGGAGGTAATGAGACCAGAACTTCGTTGGGGAAGAGTGGGGAGTCGAATGGATGAGAGGATGGCTTGTTATTTATAGGGAAAGTGAGGGGACAAGGCATTAATGGCAAAGGGACACCTCATACCTTATCTCACTATTCATAATTCGAACATATTGATTACAAACTTAATACATCATTTAATGATGTCATTAAACACTCGTAACTTAAAAACTGTATTTTCACTATTCATCAAAAATTCAACTTTCTCAGAATAATCCCAAAATTTCACCTTAACCAAATATCAACGCTCTGATTACAAATATGAACTCCATTTTATAAAAATAATTTTCTAAATATTTTTAATTTAATTTTTAAATAAAAACACTATTCATCGAAAATTCATTTTTTCAGAAAAAACCCCAAAAATTACCATAACATAATATCGATGCTCTGAGTTCAAAAATAAAGTCATTTTTATAAAAATAATTTTCTAATTATTTTTAATTAAATTTTTAATTAAAAAACACTATTCACCCGAAAAAACTAATACTTGAATAATAATTAATGAAACCGTTATTTAACTATTTTATTGAATCACAATACTTAATCAAGGTGCCTAGATTATTTTAAAACTTTCTTTAAGTGAGATTACTAATCCATTTGGTCATATTACTAATCCTAATCATAAAATCACTATTCATAATTTACTATTCATCAAAAATCAAGTTGATCTTATTAGACTCTAAATTTCGTACTGAACATAATTGTAGAAGACCATTTTTCGAAAATCATTACACATTTTTTATTATTTAAGGTTTACACAACCATTTTTAAAACATCCTTTTTCTAAAATTCATCAAAAATATGCATACAATATTTATCCGGTCATTTGAAAATTCATAAACATCATCATAAGAAGAAATCCAAATTTTTATTTAAAAAAAAGGATTACACAAGGAAATTACGGTCTCGTTACATAACCCCTTATAATACCAGCATAGGACCTAAGAGTAAGGTGTGCTAGGGTGATAGAATTTTGGGGCGGCTCAGTCAACATTGCCCGAGTAGTAATTTCTATCAGTTTGAACTTCTCGCGAAGGCGATTCCGTTCTAGCTTCACATGATGAAGTTCGGCTTGGATTTGGTCCAGAGCAAAGCCCAATGGTGCTACCTCCTTCCCAATCTCTGTTAGATGGGCTTCGATCGGCCCAAGGATACTAGGTGAGGCCATCAAATCTTCTTTCTATAATAATTAACCAAGATTACTTAAATTTAGAGACAATAATCAAAACATTTTGTTCACGGTGGTCATATTGACCGATGGTCATATAACACTCAAAAACCAATGGTCTCATTTTATTTATAATCATGTTTATCAAATAAAACATTTTTTTTGAGTATAAAAAATAACACATGAAATTAGGAAACAAGATTTATTCAAAATTTCGGGTCGTTACAATGACTTGGAGTTCATGAACCTATAGTAGGGTTTTATGTCTTTTATGGACTATTTGACTCATTTCATAGAGTTCCAGTGCTTTTCACCTATCTATATCATTTATGATCCAGAAAAAGTGAGTTGATTTGAGGATGGTCTTAAGGAAACCTATTTCATCTTAGGTGAATGTTTTCAAATTGAAAACATTGTATGATATAGAAAACAAGGATCTCATCATCAAGTGAGTCCTAAGGTAAGTGGATGGTGTGGGCTAGGGTGATTCATAACCGAGATAGGGAAGTGGTTTGACTAGTGGTTAGAAGTGACACTTTGAGACTACATGCATGATCAGTGGCAACCAAGTGACACCCATTGGTGGTTACATATTTTTTCACCAATATGGGGATATAGGGAATAGGAATCCCTAGTATCCCAAAGACCCTATTGAGTTCTGAGGTTGTGGAATATTGGGGCATCTTCAATATTTTTTCAGAAACTTCCCTTCTATTATTTATGGGAGATGATCCATATCCACCCCCACCTTAAGAAGATGGATTAGGAGAACCTCTCTAGGCAGATAGTTGGAGTATTAACAATTGTACATGCATAGGAGGAGGTCATAGACAAGGTAGTTGTACTTCAAATACAGAGTGTCAGTAGATCAGACCCACTTAGCGTAGTCAGGTTGTAGCATAGGTCCATGTGTCAAGCTAGATTTATTCAGAGCATCATATACAAAAGGATCATGGTTCTAGACCATCTATTATTCAATATACTATTATAGTAGCCTCTAATATTGTATCTTATTTATTCGATATAGGTTATTATCACTCCTTTATCCCTGTGGATATTGTGGAGAGGCTTGAGATTAATATTGAGTACTTATATCGCATGATGACACTTGACAGTCATTTGGGAATATAATTAGAGAGTGTACACCAGTTTAAGGAATTACCCCTTGAGATAGGAAGCCATTATTTCTTATGGGACCTCTTCATCCTTGAGATGATAGGTTTTTATGTCATTATCAAGATGGACAGGTTGGTCCAATATCACACCTATATGGATTGTTATCATTGAAGGGAATCGTTCACATCACCAGAGGGTAGTACTTATACTCCCAAGGGTGAGTGGGATGTCTAAGTGGTTAGAGATAGACCAAATCATCTTGGGAAAGGTGGAGTGACTAAATATATTATTAGAATTTATATGGATGACTAGCGACTACATTAGGCTGATTTCCCTCCTATAGTAGATCGTTTTTAGGGATGTTTCCCTGATGACTTTTATAGACAAACACCTAAGATAGAGGAAGAATATTCTAATGAGCTAGTGTCTGGAGCTACACTGGTATCCATTCCTCCTTACAGGATGGCTAGTGCTGAGTTACCGGAGCTCAATAGATAGCTAGATAATTTAGAATCCAAGGGAATTATATGTTTCAGTACTTCTCCCTGGGATTTTCTAGTCCTTTTTTCCAAGAAGGATGGAACCCTCGGGATTTTTGTGTATTACCATATGTTGAATCATATTACTGTGAAAAACTGGTATTTATTACCTTGAATTGATGATCATTTCAACAAGCTCTAAGAATCTATAGTGTTATCAAATATTGACCAGAGATCAGGTTATCATCAGGTATGAGTCGAGCCTTAATATATACCACATACAAATTTCCATAGTCATCGTGATTTATATTAAACTTTTAAAATAATAATTTAAACATTTATTGATCATGATGGTGGAAAATTTTGTTCATGTCATACATGTCAAAATAATTATTCATTTCACATTTTTGGTAAAATAAAAACATGATTTTTTTAAAAATACATGAATAATCCTTTCAAACATTTTTCAAAAATTAAAAATTGGTAAAAATTTATTTAATAAATTATTTTGAAAAGGTTAAATACATTTTTGAAAACATTTTTAGAAAACATAGGTTTTGATAAAAAAATGACTTCCAACTAAAGAGAAAAACAAAGTAATGTTTTCTTAAAAACATTTTCTCAATAATTTTAAGTACCAAAGAGTGTAAAAATGGTACTATTAGTTGAAAACATTCATAAATAACCATATTTAAAGAAAATAGATTTATTTTAAGATAGAAATATCAAATAATTCCCCAAATGGATATGTAAACATAAAAAACTTGAATAGTTATGAGATAGTGAAATAAACCCATACCACTTTGGTTACACGCTACAAGAAATATAGGCTATACCCATAACCATATCCCAATGGTTTGGCCCAACCGTTGGGATAGGGTTTTTTATGGAAGGTTGTCCCAATTTTTTATTAAAAACCATTGAGATGCCTTACCTATGCTAATGGTTTTTTACAACTATTGGCGTATGTTTTCTCCAAATTCACATGTGGGTTCTCCTCTCATCCTCTCATACATATCCTATCTAGAGCACTCCCATCATCCTATCCCAAGACCTTGTATCACACCCATCCTAAACCCTAGTAGCACTTCCCACCTCCCATTCTGAATAGTACTCCCATCCTCCCATCCCGAGTGCTCCCCTCGTAGCAAGGGTAATGAAGTTGGGTCTACCATTGAAAAAGGGGGGATGATGACAAGGAGAATGTGAGTGGTATTTCTAGACTTTCCTATAGTGATATTGTTCAAGGGGGGAAATCTAGGATACCTGAGTGTGAAGAAGTTATTTCGTCTATATCTAGGAGAAGGATGAGGAGGGATTACTCTTATCTTCCAAAAATGATGAGAACAAGGTCTAATTATAAGAGGGGAATAGGGGTTTTCCTTTCTCTTGGGAAAGATCGTGTGTCCAACTAGACATGCCTGGAAGTGAGTTAATTGGAGCAACCAAAGTGTCGCAATAAGTATTTCAACCCCTTATGGCATTACAACCCGACCTTTGAGTGGGAATCAACCACTGCGAGGGAAGAACCTTATGGTGTATGTGGTTATTTGTATAGATTTTATGATATGTAGTTGTCCTTGAACCTTTTGGTTTCTCATTTTTTCTCCAAAAGTGTCTTGAAAATTAAAAAAAATTAATTTCTAGGTGGATCCCTAGGAGTGCTTCCATCTTCTTCCCTAGTTGCGGTGACCCATCCTCAAGCTTCTATTTTCATATTTTTTTCTTCAACATCAAATTGGATAGTTCTAGTTCCATCATTTACTGTTATCCTTTTTTAGTTTCATCATATTTTTTTGTGGTTTCTATAAAAAAATATAGGTCTCTATGGGTATATTGGTGATAAAAAAATATTTGTCCAAGATTTCTTGTGAAAGGGTTTAATATATGTTTTATTAGTGAGATTCTATGAGTAGAGTTTGGTTCTTCTAACTCATATGTTTTAGGAACTTCATATTGATGGGTGTCTCATCATATACCAAGATCACCCTCTATCCTTATACCATACATATTTCTTCAGACCTTCAAGGAATTATTTCTAATAAAAAATTTAATAAAAATATTTGTTACCCATTCCACATTGATTCCAATACTATTTATGAAGCTATAGTTTGGAACCCTTAGATATTTTTAACAATTACTAATAAAAATTATATAAGATAATGATCTAAAAATATACACTTTTGTTTGTCTCAAATATTTCTAAAATCTAAGTTAGCATTTAGTAACATTGTGTCCTTAAATTATATTTTTTAGACACATAGTAGTTGAGAAACAACCTATCAACCCTTTAAATTGGATATTTTTGTACATTTTTTATAGTTTCTCATTGTAAAAAATAACTTTTTTATTTCATTACATCATTTTTATAGGCATTATCTTGACAAAAAATTATCAAAAATAAAAGCAGAAAATATTTCCATAAATCTTTTTACTTAACTCCGGAGGTTTTCATTCAGAATTTAAAAATTCTCCATGTATTTACATGAATTTTTATTAAATATATATGTAGTGTTATTTAGTTTCTAATTATAATAATAGATATCTATGTTTTCCTCATAATTTTTCTTATTTATTCTATTGAGTTCCTTATTTAAATAATAAATTATAATGATCTCATTGTAATTGTTCATTCTATTCTATAATTTCATTGCAAATATATCAATCAAAATTTTATTCAATTTTAATATCAAATTTAGAATCAAAAACAAATTATCTAGACTCATTTTTAATATCCATAAAGCACATGTTAGTACATTTCTACTTTGTTTTAGATTCATCATTAGAATCAAATTCATTAGTATAGTTTCATCATGTTGTTAATTCCCTTTTACTTTTATTTTTTTATCATTGTCTACTTTCTTTAATTATTTAGTATTTGGAGGTCAAACTAGATATGGCCTCTATTTCAATACTAAAAATATGTGAGATATCATGTATTAAAATTAGGATGAGTATTACTATTCTAATTTCCTTTATGATTATCACTTCCCTAGTCACTTATAAATTATTTTTTGAAACCATTTCTCATTTCATTTTTTTAGATTATAACATATAAACCTAACTCACTATGAATAGTAACTACAACAGGTCTCTACATTTCCTTAATGCATGCCTCCGTATATTCTAATTGCTACCGATTAGTAGTAGGGTCTAAGGTAATATCATGGGGAGACTATAATAACCTATAAAAGTGTGTAATAATTGATAAATTAACCAAACATCAACAAACATAATTACCATTTGAGTAAAAAAATAAATATACAACAATAATGATATAAAAATGAGCATTCATAAATATATAATATAGTTATACAAACACGATCACCCACCAGACCAATAACATATACAAAATAGAGACTTAATAAAAATATGGGTGGATCTGCTGCAATCACTGATCCTAACCTCATCCATGTATTTATTCTCATTTTATTTATACTTATTGAACATTTAGTATCAGCCACATTTCAACCTGAACCTAAAATAAGTGGGGGTATCTCAACTACCCAATTTTCATGGACACCCAAGTATCGTTTTAGTAAAACTCAATTGGGTACCACCAATAGTGTCCTATGGATGTTTAGAAAATGTAGTGTTTGTGTATGTGGAATTCTAAAATAAATAAATAAACCACTAAAAATATATATAAAAAATTAATACCAGAACTCGGTTCCAATGGTGACACCCCAAGAATGATCACACATTCTTTGGCTAGTTCTAGAGTGTCTATGAGCATCTTGAATAATTGTTCCAACCATTGTAACCCCCTCTCAATGGGAATAAAATTTTAATCACTATTGAACATTGTGACACTTACCTACTAGACCATGCCTTCTATAGGTTTTTTTATGTTTTTTATAAGTATGTTATAGTTATTATGAAAACTAGTATAAAATCTTAGGGTTTGATCCACCTTGGTATACATTGTTAGTGAAACAGGTGCTAAACAAATCCCTATATACATTAATTACCATATAGTGGTAGGTAGTATACCCATGGTGGATAACAAACCATGTCCCCCCCCCATTGTAATACCCCAAATAATTGGGATCAATATTATTTCCACTCATCCTTAAATGTTAATCCATGTTTCCCACTCAGTTAAAGTGTTCACAACATACCACTCTAAGTTGATTCAATTCTATGGATCTTGATAGAAATATTATCCTTTTTTAATGTAAACCAAAATTCTAAGTTATTATAAAAATAGATAGATCATGGAATCATATGTATCATTATGGAATGATCATCCTTGAATTCACCTAGATTGAGGTGTGATGTCCTTCTTCACTACAACAAAACCTTACTCTTCATAGTGAAATATACATCATTGTGGTGTGATACTCAATCAATTACTCTTATATACATTAATTTTATTATTAAAAATGAAAGGTTTTAGTGAGGTTCACTCTTACAAAGCATTTGTATACTCTTATGCAAGACCAGTTATAGCATTGTCTCTTACTTCATGGTGTATCAAATCATCAATTACTCCAAATTATTCTTTTAATTTAACCTTGAACCTCGATGAATTTGGAACATTATTACTCATTGATGTAATGAAATTCAATATCATGGTTTTATAATTATTTTATTTTATTATATATATAATATTTTGTTGTCTTTTATATTATTATTCTCATATAGACTAGTGTATCTGTTGTGGTTTCATATAAATTGAAAAGTTCTCATTTCCTTAAATATATTTTTGATTTAACTTCAATAATATTTAATTTATTTTAAGAAATGACATATAAATTTTTTTTATAGAGTGGATAGAAGTTTCATGTATGAAACTGATCATATCTCAATTAATTTTTAAAATATGTTAGAGATCTTTTTGGATTTTTCATTTGAAAAATCTTTAGATAGTGGCCATATACACTTCCCATGTTATAACTGTGTTTGAAGACCTTGGTTGAGCCATGAGGAAGTTAGCTACCATATAACAAAATACAGTTTTTAAACAAACTACTGTGTGTGGTATCACAATGGGGAGAAAATGAAATCTCAAATTTCTCATGATCCAAATGAGAGGACTATATTGGATAATTTATTAGATGTCTAGTTTCCATTTATTCAGCATCATGAAAATAAAGTGATGAATACCTAAGAAGAATTAGATATGAGAACACATGAAGCATATAATGATAATGATTATGTTAAAAGGGTGAGAAAATTGAATTATGTTCCCACAACTCCAGTATATTGGTAATGTGGTAAAATGATGAAACTGCAATTTTTAATCTAATTGCTTCATGGGAAAACAATGTATGGGAATTCTAATAATACCATTGATTAAATTATTACCTTTTTAAATTACTTTCTTCCAAATTATGAAGATATTCCCTCTAACCATTATATAGAATGGAAGTTAGTCATGGAACTTGCATTTTCAAAAAACAAAATTCATGTTTTCCTGAAAGATTGAAGCTTATTATAGGAGGACACTTCTAAATGGAATGATTTTAAAATTTTGGTAAATCCCAATGGAATCGAAAATTTGATGGAAAATCATCTTGTGTTCCATAGAAAGTAATGTGGAACGTTCCATTGATCTCCAGACTCTAGAATATTTTCATATAGGATGAAATATAAATAAAAATGTGATGGAATGATACTGAGAGAAAGAATAATAATGTTGAGTTGGTTCACCCTACAGATATATTTTCATGGTAGAGACTTGATTATTGATATCCTAATTTCACAACTGACATGCGTAATGTGATGCTAGGTCTTTTATGTGATAGTTTTAATCCATTTGGAAAGATTATTACTTCTCGCATCATGTGTCTATTTCTCATACACATTTATAACCTTCCTCTATTGATGTGTATGAAAAAACCTTTCACTTTCATGTGTATACTCATTTATGGACCTTTTTATCCTAAAAGTGATATATATGTATACATGCAACCTTTAATAAAAGAGTTGAAAAATATTTGGAATGTGGGTGTGTGCACATACGATTATGTGGATGATCAATGATTTTCCTGCTTATGCAATTATGTATGGATGGAAAAAGAAGGTAAAACTATCATATCCTATTTGTATAAAGAATACGCAATCCATGAGATTGAAATATAATAGTAGTTTCAATTTTATAGGACATCGACAATTCTTGTCAATGGGCCATCCATATATGAATAATCGTCAAAGATTTGGAAATACCATGGAGACTGAAAATCGACCTCTGTGTATGTCTAGAACTGATGTGCTTAATGAATTTCAATATTTAAGTTTTTTTTTATTTGGGAAGGGTTGGATGGAATCTATAAAGTGGAAGAATGTTTCCACTGAAACCTGTTACAATTGGAAGAAGAGGAGTATCTTCTTTGATTTTCCTTATTGGTCAACCAAATTATTATGTCATTACTTAGATGTAATTCCCATTGAAAATAATATAATTGAAATTTTTATTTCAATTCTTCTAAATGTAAAGGGAAATATAAAAGATGATTTGTGATATTGGAATGACTTGGTGGATTGGGGAATCAGACCATAATTTCATCTTGTGTGTATCAGTGAAAATAAATGGAAAGTTCTGTGTGGTTTTTATTTGATGACACCTATGGAAAAAAAATAAATTTCTAGAAGTACTAGAGACTATTAAAGTTTCGGATGGATATTTAAGGAACATATCAAAATAGGTCAATAGAAGAGATTTGAAGTTGAAATCCTTTAATACTCGTGATTATCACATCCTTTTACATGAGTTGATTCCAATATAAATCTATCATCTTTTTTTCAATAATGAAAGGGTGTTGGTTATTCATTTGTTCCGTTTTTTTAGAGATATTTGTGTTAAGAATTTCTTTAAGTATTTCTTTCAATAAATATTTACATTTGCACCATTAATTTTGTGCGAGTTAGAGAAAATATTTCCTCCATCATTTTCCATGTGCATATTACATCTAATTATCCATATTAGAACCAAAATACTTCTTAGAGGACCTATTGTATTTTGTTGAATGTATCCAACTGAAAGAAAAATGTTCACATTGAAGTATTGTGTACAGAAAAGAAATCATCTTGAAGGTTCTATCATCAACGGTTACTTACCTCAAGAATATATGGATTTATATTCAATGTATTTGTCTGATATGACTACGAGATGGAACATGACAATAGAAAATAAAGAAGAAAAGTATGATAAAATTGAACCCAATTTTCCATCACTTCCCCAAATAGGGGGTATTCCCGGATCATATACATTGACCACATTAAGCCTTGAAGAGCGGGAGATGGCACATCATTCAGGTTTTTTTTAAATATGATTTTTTTATGAATACATCAATTAAGTAAATTGAACATGTATATATTATGTAAAATCATGTGAGCTTACATATATGTTAAACCATTTATATTTTTTAGCATGGAATATAAATAAATTATAAATAAAAATCATCATTCTTTATCTTTGAGAAGCAGGGAGATATTGAGTTTTCTTCTTGGTTGAAATCTAAGGTAGAAATATTACTATGATAAATTAATAAAATCAATATTTAATAAAGATTAATATTCATTTATATTTTAGGTATTGAGTTTTCTTGTTGACTCTATCTCTGCGGAAATGAGAAATTTTTCTTTTGGTCCTAATTCTATGGTTCGTGAATGAAAATAAATTTTGATCAATGGGTACAGATTTATTATCACTGAATGAGAAAAGAACATGAGAACTCAATATGATGGTGTCATGGTAACTTCCACAATAGACTATTATGCCAGTGTATTGAATAGTATACCTTGATTTTAAAATGTATCTTATTATAGATTCATTGATTAAAAACTAATATTATATTATTACTCACATGGATGAGTCACTATGATGAAATGTTAGTAGTTTTATTCAATGAAAATTCATGGAACATTTATTGATGATTATGGATTTTGAGTTATTTACATGACTCGCACTCTTTCTACTGATGAACCATATGTATTGGAATCAATAGAGAAACAAGTTTTTATGTGAAAGATCATCTTTGAATTGAATTTAGTGTCATTAATGAAGTAATATCAAGACAAATTTTTTATTATAGTAATGATGGAATTGACACCAACCCTACTTCCATTGGCCCTGATCCATTTATTAATTATGATGACTCCAATAATTAAATTTTTAGAGTTCATTTTGAACCTGAAGTTGTGGTGGGATATATATAGAATCATATATTTTTATTCTCAGTTATTTTGGTTTAGATCAACTTTGGTTGTTAAGGTTGTTTCTATATAAATTTATTTACTATTGATTACAAATATTTTGAATCCTACTTGACCTTCATGTGAATTTTCAATATTTACTGGTTGCAGTTTTCTTTGAGTTTCATTTTTTAATGTTGAATTGATCTATATTCCAACCTACAAAAACAAACATAACTGAAATAATTAAATTGAAACAAAAAAAGATGAATTGAATTAGAGATATTAAACTAATTTATATGAAAATCAAAACCAATGAAAATAATAAAATAACCAAAAAATGGAAAAATGACCTAACCCAAAATATGAATCAAATAACCTAATATAAATAAAACTAGATAAATGACCTAATCAACTGAGAAAAATGAACCAAATGACCTAAGACAAATAAAAAAAGAAAAACGATCTAATCAATTGACCACAATGAACCAAATGACCTAACAAAAAATTGAATTGGGTCAAATTGAAAAAAATAATAAAACTATATCATACCCCTACTACACATGATAATTTCAAAAAAAAATCTACAATATGTCTTATGTTTTTATATTTTTTCCACCAAATATAAAATGTTTTTGTTATATCACTACATATCGTGTATTTAGTTTGACAAGTGATATTCCTTAATTAAGTCATTTCTCATCTTATTTATTTTTTAAGTTATTAACTAGTTATGGATTTCTAATTAATTATATATTTGGTTTCAAATGCATGAAATGAAAAATATTGAGTAGATATGAAGAAAAAAGATGAGATACAAAAATCATTGAATGAGTGAGATGTTCATCCCTCCTTTAGTGGTCGCTATTAGTATTTTATTTAAAATATATATCAATAACATATAATTTCATGTGATTAATTTTGTTTTTAATTTTTAATTAGGATCCACTACCAAGGCTACAGTTATTCACTAACTAGCCTAGTGGTTCTAGTGCTCAGGCTGGTGATATGAGGGGGGTTGGTACTATAGCTATGTGATCTATTCGGCATATCTGATAATACCTTGTCCCTCCACTTGATGTGATATCTACCACACCTTCTAATCCTACAGTGTCATTACAAACACTCAGGATATTTAGGTTGCCCATGTTTGCACCACCATTTGCATCTGAGAGTGTTCACCTATCATTCCCATGTCTGAAGATGATTTCTCCTCCTCATCCATATTATGTATTTGCACAACCATATATTCCATCTTCTTTTCCTTCTTCTTCTTTATCCACATGCTACTACATTCATAATTCTTCAACTCCTCCTCTAAAACATTCTGATCCTATGGATCATACACTAATACCCACTCCATTTTTATAGGTTGATGTTCCTTCAGTACCTAGGAATATAGTGATTCCCATTGATCAGACTACCTCAGGAATATTTATAGAACCCTAGTAATTTTTTTTACCATAATTTAATTTCATTATAAGATGTATGGATATAATATTTGTTTTTATTCTTTGACATCTGGATATTCCGATAAGCATTATGAGAGTACATGAATACGTGCGGTGTGGAACTTCAGTACACAGATGATGGTAGAGTCCAATGAAGACAACCAAATGATTGGAAAAATAGGGTGGGAATGTAGAAGTTTTTTGCGACACTTGAAAAATACTCTAACATCATTCTTGTCAGTCCACTCTCCTAGAGACACCTACCAAATGAAGTAAAGGATAACACTTGGAAAAAAATATGGGTAAATTTATTTTTGAATTTAATGTTATATTATTATTTTATTTATTTAAATTAATATTTTGGTGACAACTTCATTTTAATTTTCCTAATAGTGAGGCTATGAGTCCAGTATGACTCATGGAATTAGGTAAGTTTTGGACAGTATATAAGTATTAGTTTTATATTGGCTGGAATTCTAGTGTTGTAATAGATTTAGAGGCCACTCCTATCATGGATGACTGCCCGGTAGAAAATTATTGGGAAATGATTACTCACTTGATGAGTACCTAGTTAAATGTATTGATAAAATTTGAAGTTTTTAAATGAAAATTATAATGTTTTTTATTAATAATTTATTTTTTATTATTGAAAATTATTTTTTAGGAATCTTCAGAAATAAATAAATAACAAAGATTCTATTAAGTACCTCTACACTTTGGGGAGGACTATGATGCAATACCATGAGAGAAACAAGGTACGACACTCGTTAATAATTTTTCTTTGTGACTTTCAGCTCATTTTGTTTCCTCAATATTTCATTCCATTTCTAATTGGGATAGATAAATGATCATGTATTTTTTAGTTTATTATTAAAATATTCTATAAATAAAATAAATAATTTTGGTAGAGGAGTGGAGATTGAATATGAATTGGTGAAATTTATAGTTTTTTCCTATAAGAGATGAAATAGGGTCGCAATCAAATATGAATCAATATGTACTCACTTTTTTTGGTCTAAAAATTTTAAATTGGGATCCCAAAACATCCATGTTGTTTTTCTTATATTTTTATATAATTTTTAGATGAAAATATGGGGATCAATCAGCTTACAAATTCCCTTTCCAAAAAAGTGGTAAAAGTGAGTGATTTGGTCATGCTTAGAGAATTGACTCATAAATTTTATTTCTTATCCCTTCATGATAGGTCTAGAATTATTTTACCTCATATTTTATAGTTTAATTTTTTCCTAGGAATTAGGGAGTTATTCCCTCAAGTTTTACATCCCTAAAAAATAATGATAATAAACAGAATGATAAATATGGAATTGATGATGACCTAAACCAACCCAAACCAAATGGAATTGAATAGAAATAATCTAAACCAAACTAACCATTAATGAACCGAATCAAAAGAAAAAAAAATCAACTTAAACCGACCCAAACTGAATAGAATTGAACCAAAATGAAATGAAATAAATAAAAATTAACAGAACAAAACTGACTTGGTATTACATGACCTACATCAAACCAAACCAACCTAAACAAAACCAAAATTTAGTGAAAATACCTTTTATACACCAAACATACTCAAACCAAAACAAACTAAACTAATTCAAACTAAACTAAACTATCTTCTCTGTATTCAATTTGAACCATACCAAATTAAAATAAATTATAGAAACTTAATCAATCACATAAAAAATTATCTATACTAAATCAAATTGAATCAAACTAAATTAAACCAATGAGAACTAAATTGAATTGATCCATATAAAACACTAAAAAATTAAAACTACACTAACCTAAACTGACCCAACTCAACCAAAACCACACTAAACTGAATTAAAGTAATCTAAATAGAATTTTATCAAACATAACTAAATCAAATAGGTTTGAAATGGATTTATTTGGAATTATGTGACATAAATACAATTCAACAAGACCTAAATGAATCAAACCAAATCAATTAGACTTGAATAATGTTGAATTGAATCAAAACAAATGAAATACAATTGAACAAAACTAAACTAGCATAGGAATACCTAAACATAAGTTAACTAAAAAAACATGTCTAAACTAATTCAAGTAGTGGTAAACCAAATAAAATAGACTATAAAAGAATATATTTTTATTAAAAGGACTAAAACCAATATAAATCTAATAGAATAAAATATTATCGAAATAAACCACACTAAACCAAATTATATAGAATCGAATAAAACTATACAAAAATAAATAATTAAAATAGATTGTATAGAATAAAATTGAAAAAAACAAAAATCTAACCAAATAAAGATGAATTAAATTGAACTAAATCAATCTAACTTAGCCTAAATAGACTCAACCATATCTGAACCAAATTGAACAATATTAAACTAAACTAAATTAAAAAAAATAAAGTAAATAAATAAATAATAAGAAAACAAAATTGAATTGGTCCAATATGAATTGAACCAACCTAGTCTAAACTAAAGTAGTTTTATTTGAATTTGATAGGCTTGAACCATCTTGATCTGAAGAAAATGAAACTGGAACTAACTAGAATAAATAAAATAACCTAAATATAACTAAATTAAATTGATTAAAACCAAATAGAACTAAAATATAATGAAATAAATCAAATAAAATGGAATATATATCAAAAAAACTAAGTCAACCTAAAAAATATACATAAACGGATCAATAATGAATTGAACTGGCCTGACCCACCCACAACCAAACTAAACCAAAATAAATAGAACTAAATTAAAATAAATCCAACTGGTCTAAATAAAACTTAGTAAACATTAATGAATATGTCTTAGAAAAACATAATTAGAATGGAACTATACTAGAATAAACTGAATTGAATCAAACTAAACTGAATTTATATAAATATTTTAAAAAACCAAAAAAATGCATTATTTAGTCATGATTTGGATCACAGGAATAAAATGAGGGGTTTAAAAGAACACTATGACTTCATGTGATAGAGAAATAAAATTTCACTTATATCATTAAATCAAAAACAACTCAAGAAATACATTTAAAATACCAAAATGATTGTTCAGGTGATGTAATGTGTATTATTAAATATTACCAAAACATAATTTATTTATGTTATAGTCATGATTAGAGTGTTAATAACCTATTCATGAACATTAATTTATGTTAGACTAATACTTGTTCATCTTATCATTAATTATGGTGATCACATAACCACATTATTATTTATTACTCTGATGACCTGTTCACTTATATATATATATATATATTATATCAATTGATAACCTATTCATTGATGCTTAGTTATAATTTATCTACCATATTTTTTTCTTTTCAACTTCATTTAGAATTAGTATCTGTTTAATTTTAGTTATGAAATTAATTATTAGTAACATATTTTCAATTATTATTTCATATATTTAAGGTCATTGAAGAGGGGGGGTTTCAATATTCAAGAATGTGTGCCTTGATAAAAATTATTTTTCTCAAGAAGAAAGAAAAAATATGGAAGCACATTAAATGAACAGACATAGTAGTAGATTATAAATTTTAATTTTTTGATTTTAAATTTTAATATCTATTTGGTAACTTAATTGTCTATTTATATTTGTAACAATCTACTTTGGAGGCCCTTCATTCCCAGGAAGATGACAACTTTGGTCCCAATGACCACTTATATAAATTTCTGGGAGATGAGAACCATGGAAGAGTATTGTCCTGATGAGGTATTGGCCCACTTTAGGTGTAGGTTATAGTAACACTAAGTTGGAAAAATCTAATGCATAGGAATCACGAACTGAGGCTAAGGTAGAAAAGTCAAAAAAATGGGTCATACATGTGGAAGAATATAATCAATGGGAAAACATTGAATTTATGAAACTGATGGAAGTTTTATATCCATCACTTCCACTAGATACCACTTTGGATTGTGGTGCACATATATTGATGACACGTATATTATATAGTGCACCAATAAGTATTCCTAGTGGTGGTTGGGATGATGAAATTCCTAGTGATGGTGATGGCAAGGATGATGATGAGGATGGTGGCAAGGAAGAGGGTGAGGATGAGGCCAAGGACAAGGAAAAGGATGAGGCTGAGTATGAGGATAGGGATGAGGATGAGGATGAGGATTATGATGACAATAGTGATAGTGATGAGGGACATATTGATCCTTTACATTTTTTACTAATATTTATGACATTTGATGTTTGATGATTTGTTTTGTGATGTTTTTTATATTTTTTATCACTGGTTAAATACATAAATATTTCCTATATTATCATTACTTGTTTATTGTTTTGTTTCTCTTTGAGGATACTATGTTGGTTTCATTGTAGGTTATGTTTGTTGAGGATTTTCTGTTTGTTGTATTGTAGGTTTCTTTATTTGGATGTTCTTTTTTTATTAGTTTGTGGCTATTTAATTTCCTATTGGTTGCACTGTAATTTATATTTGCAGGTTTTGTTTATTTTCTATTTTTTTGAGGATTATGTTCTATTTTTAGGTCATGTGTTTGATTTTTGTATTACTAGTACGTTCTGTAGGAAATGGTGGTACTGCTGCTCTATAGGAATTGAGGGGGTCTATACTAATAGTTCTAAAACGATAGTTATGTAATTAAACCAATGGTTTATAGTGAACCTTTTCTATATAGGTATCCCAATAGATTTGAACCATTGGGATATTCTTATCCCAACGGTTCTGAACCATTGGGATACCTTTATACCAACGGTTCACTATAAACCATTGGTTAACATGAAATTCAGAACACTATATAACAATGGTTCATTGAGAACCATTGGTATAGGCCTTTCCTAATGGTATGATAGCCAATGGTTTAGAGAACCCTTGGTATAGGCTATACCAATGGTTCTCTAACCTATGCCAATGGTTATGAACTGTTGGTATAACCTTTTATTCCATAAGTTACATCTGAATTGTAATCCCCATAAAAGAAATTATGTCAAATAAAACACCAAATACCATGAAGATAAATAGATTCTTGATATGAAATATAAATTGGAAGTATATAAACCACACAAATTAAATTAGTGGTCAATATGGAATATGCCTCATAAAAGTAAAATTCAGATGACAAACCCTTACCCCATGCCCGATTTCATTCACTTGTGTCGATACCTCTTGTATAATGGTTTTAATAATGTTATTAATTTATAAAAAAACCACAATAATATTTATAATATCATATATGATCCTATTATAACATTTTACCACACATTTTTTTAATAATATCTCATAATTTTTATTGTTTCATGTGTTAATTGCCTTGTTTTCTCATGCGCATTTTTTCATTAATGTTCTAGTTCTTGTGAAAAAGGTATGTGTGTGTGTGTCTATATATATATAATATATATTAGTATAATAATGTTATAAATATCACATTTACTTAGTAGATATATTTTTATAACCATTTATAAATTTTGTACATGTAAAATTAATCACATCGCTTGGTGGAGACGGTAGGCCATATGTACGCACGAGTAATGATATCATCCCCTTAACGAGTCAAAGGATAAGAAATTAGGTGGTATATTAATTTTTAAAAAATAAATATAATCTCATATATATCAAATATATTCAATAATTTCATCCTTATTACATTCCATATAAATCATAAGTGAAAAATTAATCACATCTCTTCATGTGGTGATAATCCACCGTACACACGAGTGACATTCTTGTATTTGAAATGGAATGGAAGGTAAAAATATATATGTGATATTAAAAGTAAATAAGTAAAATAATATCACAAATACCATATAAATTTTTTATATCCATCATTATATCCATCCTTAAAAGGTGGTGATGGAAAAAAATTTACATTGGTTCACGAGGTTATGGTCCACCGTACATAGGATCAATGATATCATTTCTCATTTGCTGGAAGGAGAGATGGATAAATATTATTACATCATCATAATAACATATAAGAATATGAGAGAAACTGTTTTTATTATATTTTAATTTTTAATACCTAATTTAATGGGTAAAATTAATAAATAAAATATATTTGTTCAGATAATAACCTGCTCTTAGAGAAACAGTATTTGGATCACCTCTTAAGGCCCTTAGGGATGGTCTTTCAGGAGTACCAAAAGATATAGAATATGAATAAGGGTGTTGGGGAGAGATTATTTTATATATTTATAGATATAAATGGATAGAGGGTGTGAATAAGTGAGGGTATGAATTTCCCTTTTACAAGTGGAGAAAATGAACACTCTTGGAAATTACTTGGAAATTTCCCAAAAGAATCCAAAATAATAAAGTCATTCACATGAAAAAAGCTTCCAAATAACCTCAGGTTTTAATTTGTGATAGGATAATTTGAAAATATTTCTATACAATAATATTTTTATAAGTTGGTAGGTCATTTTAACTCGTATCTTCTTAGTTTAACCCTCCCCCTCAATAAACTCATTTATACCTTAATCGCGGTAATTAATTTTTACAGTTTTCACTATTCATTTTGAAAAAAAAAATTAAAATTATTAGATAATATAAATTATTATGATTCCAAATATTTAATCCATTTTACCATATTAAATTCACTTAATTGGTATAATTCAATCTAAAACTATACCCGCATACGTAATGAAAAAGACGGTTTCAAAGGGAAAATTCTCATATAACGGATTTTAATATCAAAATTCAATATTAAATTGATTTAAATGACCTAAATTAGTTAAATTATAATATAATTTAAATAATTTTACTTTAAAACTGATTTAAAATATAATTTAACTATATTAATAATTTATACTAAAAGGCAGTTTTCAATTCAAATTCAGTATTTTCATTATTCACCAAAAAATGAAACATTTCATAAAAATACCAAAAAAATTATCCTAATATAATTTTGATATGACGATTTAAAAAAATTAATTTCATTTTATAAAATTAATTTTCTAAAATTGACCAAATTTGATTTTATCATAACTTCACAGGAAGCAATGAAACTATTTGAAAAATATAGTTTTTTAGAAAACATTTATTTTTCTTTAAAATGAATATTATTTTATTTATAATAAATAAATATACATTTAATTTATTTTATACATATGTAAAACATATAATTTCCTAATTTAGTTTGTATTATTCATACCTTCCAACTTAACGGTTAGGTTATAATGGTCATGTTTAAATAATAATATTTTAATAGAGTATCGTGTTTTGATTAAATTCAGTGTTACGTGCATCACAATATATCAAAGAGATTGAATTTATTTAAAAATATTTTAATCATAAAGTCTTAGGTTATTATATTCTCTTCCAATCTTGGTGTTGCGTGTCATACACACCATTGAACATGATGTTCTTATGTTAAAAATCTCAAGGTGTTACAGATTTTGTCAAGAAATTAATTTTTCAATGAAAATTTGTATAATTACAATGCGATAGTTTAAATAAAAATACACATGAAATTTTTAATTTTACTGATGTAAATTTTTACATGAAATTTTATTTCAAATGAAAACTTCCAAAATAATAATCCAAATTATCAATGAAAATTCACACTAAAATTTTAATTGAAAATTATGAACACACACATAATAATATAAATATACACTATAATATTACATTGTAAATTTTTATTTCAATTCAACATTGTAATTTTTTATTGAAAATTCATTTTTTAAATTTTAAATACACATATAAATAAATACAATAATATTAAAATAATATAAATTTTCAATGAAGATTTACACACGAAATTTTATGTGACAGTTTTTAGTATATATTTTAATGAATATATACAAATATAAAATATCTATATATAAAAATAAAAATATAAAATATAATTTTCTAACAAAAATTTACATTATAAATTTTTAGTATATCTGTGTAAATTTCATCCTGTGAATTTTAATGTGTTATTGATTGTTTGGATTCTTCAATTCACCAAAAAACACTACCTAAAAGGGCTTATTAATTTGATCATCATCAATCAGACGATACTTTACTATATAAAAACAATTCAGAAAGATATTCCATTAATCATTTATAGTGTGCCTCACCTCCATACTCAACTGAGCTTCTTGGAACTAGGGCGCAATAAACAACATTATGGTTTTCAAAAAACTATTCTTATTTATCAGGTCATGTGCCTCTTTAATGATCTTGTATAGTTATTTTTCCTTGAATTTTTCTTTCTTTAATATCAGACTCTAGCATGAAGACTTCCCTCACATGCCTCATCTCTAGTATCTAATAAAAATTAGCTCATTTCTCATCTAAACCTTTCCCAACATCAGTGAAACACCCTGAAATTCCACTAATACCTGGACTAAAGTCTCATCACTCTTTAAATATTCCACAAACTATAACCCCTTGAAAATGAAAAAAAAAACTCCTGACAACCATATGGAGAATAAAAGACCCCGGTCTCACCCCATACACATTAGATGAGATGAAAAAACTACATAGTTATTTACTGAAAGACAAAAAATAATCTAGGTCACAAATCATCCTCAACTATATACCTCATCGCAAGATCTCTTAGATCCCTCATCATCCAACACTCTCATAATGTAGAAACTGGTATTCGTTTAAATAAGAGAATCATCATTGTATCAACCCTCCCAATAACTTCCCCAAAACTCTTTATATCAAAAAGAAGAAAAAATATTCATGATTGATGGAATTTCATTATATTCCATGAAGAAAATACCTTTACCTTTGGGAGGAAGTGAATTAAAATATATAGTTTGATTAATACCATATTAAGACCTCTGGTTGTTATTTTTATTTGAATGGTATAGCCTAATATTTTTGGATGAAGTTGGGTTAAATACTAGTGGGATAGACTGCACACCAGACCAAAACTCTCACTATTCTACCTCTATAGTGAGGTCGTTGGGGGTTTCAGGGAGAATTTTACCCCTGCTCTAAGGGGAAGGGGCCAAAGTCCCCCTACCCAAATTTTAGGAACTATAGTAATGATGACTCACCATAGCATGGCTGACCGGTGACACTAACAAGGAATTGTATTAGTGTATAATTATTGGGGTAGTATGATATAAGACACTATAGAAGTGTGGACTTTGGATACTGGTACTATTTCCCTATAGACTTTTTTCCACCAACACTGTAGTACTTAGGAATTGGGTGGTTGCAACGTTGTATCATAGTAGACTTACTATGTGGTTGGTGTAATATCCATATCATCTTCATTTATGAGCACATTCAAGCTAGGGTTTCTATGTGTCTCAAACTATAATTGTACCTTGTAATTATGCTCCTTATTATAGTTAATTTTCTAACTCTCCATGGATATAGGGAAACATGTAAATTGTTATTTCATGTCACATTATTCTCGTTCTTTTGTTTCAGTCTTTTCTTCATTATAAAACCTTTTTTATCACAACAACTATTGATGTTTCTATAAAAAATTCATCCACCACCAAGTTTTTGAACCTCTAATATATGTTTATGATCAAAATAATTCAATTTATAATATTTTTATTTTAAGTGAAAAGATATAATAATGATAGGATTCTAAGGTGTTGTGGATCTCATACCATTCTAGAAATAGGCAGACCACGTCACAACTCCTATACCACGTTGTAGAAGGTTGACATAGTACATGGACTACAGTGCAATGGAAAAAATCAGGTTGTAGGCTAACATGTAATAGGAACTACGATGGAATAAGAGGTACCACACCATAGTATAGCTCAATATGACTTCCTCATTGAATATCATGATGAAGTCCTGAATTCCCTACTATATTCAAAACTCTGTTCCTATAGACTTAGGAATTTTAATGGCATAATCTAATTGATCACACCACAGAGCTTCTATGAAAGAGTCATCCACGACGTAGCTTAAGGGCTATGTTGTAGCAACCCAGAACTCTTAAAATATTCTAAATTATAGCACATAACCCTTTGTCACAAATACCATCTCTATGGCTTAGCGATCACTGCCACACCCATGGTTGTCCATATCGAGATCCTACACTAGGATCATAGCAAGGGAGGGATAATTTCTCCTAAGACCAAATTAGGATCATAAGAGTTTACTTTAGGTTATCATGTATATTTTATAATTCCATATTTAATTTTAAAATAATGGTGAATAAAAATAATCATTATATTACAATATTTAACAATAATAACCATTATATTTCAATATTAAAAAAACAAATAAAAAATATTGAATAAATCAAACATCCCCCTTATATATTGAATAAAAAATAGTGAATAAAAATATTGAATAAATATTAAAGAGAAGGAAAACAGTATGCAGAGTCTACTTCTATATGATTATTGTCATAATTTGTTGGAGGGAGGAGTGATAGGTAGTTGTCATATTCCCAATGGTCAAACAAATTTCATTAATTATTCCTTTAGTAAAGGCATCAGTGATCAGGATAGAATTGGTATTTGACACACTGGATGTAATGGACATCTAACACTAATTCACCATCCCCAGAATGCCTCACTTGCCTCCCCTAACCCAAAAATCACATGATCCTACTGATTCAAAATATCCAAATCAGTGATCCTAGCATGAAATTTTTTTAGCAGTGATGTATCATAGAGGAAGGTGGGATTACAAGATCATGAGATCCTATGATACAACCCATTATTCTGAAAACCTTGACCATACTTCAAGGATCTTGAATCTAGAACAGTCAACAAGAATTAATTTCTTTGTATTAAAGAATTTTTTTGTCTCATTAAAATCTTGACTCGAACCAGGGATCCTCCAGCCCCTATAAAGGATATAAATAGGAATATTTAGAGGATTGGATTCTTTATATGATTAAAACTTACCTCTAAATGATTCTTGATCGATTCACAACACATATTTTAGCAAGTTCCCAAGAAAACTCTTATTTCTTCCAAAGGCAACCAAGCTTCATATTTTATAATCCCTTTTCAATTTCCTCTCTTCTTAAAGCCTTTTTTTGTGTGATCCCATATTATAATATATAAAGTCTTATTATATACCATCCCTCTATCTCTCTCTCTCTTTATCTTCTTATTTTGTTCTTGGTTTCCATTAAAATCAAGGGATTTATTACTACCTGGTTTCTTGCTTCTCTGATAAAGATTAAGGGTGCTGAGGAACTTGTGTGCATGGTTAATTTTCATATCCAAAATTACATTGGAAATGGTTGTAAAGTTCATTTTTCTTGTATTTAAAACCTTAACATGTTTTTATAAATGATATTTGGTTATCTAACAAATAATTGGTAAGTTTTTTCTTGAACCAAGCATTTCAGAGATAAATTGGAGGCATTTGGACCCATTCTTCAAGGTACAATCTTTTTTCTAAAACACCCAAACCATGTGAACTTTAAAATAGACTATGTGACTTAAAAATTAAGTATAAATGAACATAATGGTTGGTAAATAGTTAAAATAATTATGTGCATTAACCATGCACCAGCCAACAGACAACCACCTACCTTCCACCTACACCATAACAAACATTTTAACTCAATTTTAACATGTTTTGAGGGAAGGATTAATCTTGGAACTCAAAAGGGGATAGGATGGGAGACTGAAAAGATATTAGAGGAGGTTACCCACCTAACTATATCCCTAGAGTAGCATCTTAGAAAGTATTACAAGGTGTATTGGAGTGCTTTTCAAGAAAGGATCATGATAGACCAAGGAAAATTATATGGTATTCATTGAATAAAGGGTTTGATTATTTTTCTTTTTTGATTTTTTCACTATCCAAATCTATAAATATATGATATATGGATTCTTCCTTCCTTTATTGATGGTGTATTATGGATAGATAATCTTGTTTTTTATATTATTTTGATCATTTTATTATGTTTTAATTTATAGATTGAGTTTGGATTGTGTTATGAATAAAATTACCTTTATTTCTTACTTTCAATTACAATAACAATAAGCTAAGAGTGAGATAACACCAATAAATCGAGTAAACTGTATTTCATGACCTTCAGATCCACTATCCTTTGCATTTATGGTTTTTTATTCATGAATTTCTAGTTAAATTAAATATTAGACCAAGGATTTAATTAAACTAGTGTTATTGTGTAAGTTTCAAACCAAGGACTCACTCATACCATTGAATCTCATAAAATACATTAATTAATTATAACTATTTGAGTTATTAGGATCCAAACTCACCACTAGAATTGGATTGCGCCTTGAATTTTAATCCAACCCTAGAACCTTACCTTTAGTAACACTAACAGAGGATAGGTTGTGGTATCCTTTCATTTCCCGCTTTGATTTACATATCCTAGATAATTGGTTAAATCCATGTACGCAAAGACTAACCTTGTTCTCTTTGGGATTGAACCCTAATTCCACTAGATGCATAGTTAATCATTTTAGGGAATACATTGAATTTATAATTTGGTACATCTTGTGATGGACATGGCATGTTTTTGGTATCATTTATGGGGAGAGATGATGTAGTCTTGGGACTCTCCCAAACCAATTAATTTAATGATTTTTTTTCTGTGCTTCTTTTTTTGAAAAAAAATACAAAAAATGTATCTACTTTTCTAAAAAATCATGAATTATCTACTTGGTGACATGGCACTTTGGGATAGAGGGTTTTAAAGTGGAGAACCATACACTATTGGTGATCACATTTATGGTTCATATACATCAAATCACTAATGGTGGGAGGATTCTTCCCAATACCATTATATTGAACCCATTCATTTCATGATTCATTTTAAAATTATTTGGGTCAAGATCAATTTTCACAATATAGGTATGATGAAATTGGGTGGAATGATTATAATGAAATGAACTCATTTCCACCATCATCACAACTGGATCCTTTGTAATGCTCTGACCCTAGTTACCCAGAGTTGGTGCATTATTACATAACATTGGATTGATCACAAGGAAATCATGTCTCGAAAGACCGATCATTTTATTATTATTGGGAAAAGATACATACATAAGTTCAATTTTACAACTTGAAAATAAATACAACATGAATTTATTCCATTGGAAACATCCAAGCATCCTAGATAATGCTTGCAAGTCACTCATAACTAAATTCTTCATATCCTGGGAAAATGAAACATATGAAAGGGGTGAGATCAAATGCTCAGTAAGGGTAAGCAATACAGCGGAAGATAACATAAATATTAAGCATGGTGAATAATTGAAACCACATGCCATTACCAATAATAAACATGAATACTTTTATGGTAGGAATATGAGATGAGTAAATAATGCCATAATAAAACATAATATTGGTTATTATACTAGTCTAATGACCACATGAACCATCAATATTATTTTCATAATGAGGGAATGTATAATTCTGGAAATTCTGAAACATTTTGTCAAGGCCTCGGCCAAGACGTCTAAAAATGATTAAGGCCTCGGCCAAAACCATATATCAAATTGGTTAAGGCCTCGGCCAATTACACGTCTAGTTGTCTCATTAGACCTACCAATGCATCAAAGAGCTATAGAGGGCTCCACCCGTCACTTACTAAGTCCAATACATTCCTCATATGAAAAAGTTTAAATATAACATAAACATTCGTATTAAAACTAGCATACAAAATGTCAATAATTTAACCATAAACCATGAATGGTATAAAAATAGAACATTCACAGTCAAACATATCACAAAACCTTCAATATAATATGGAAGTTTTCTATCATAATAAATCAACTTCAAATAAACTTAAAATCCATCAAAGGATGTTGACATAGATGAAATCAAAACCTTTTTTAGAGAAATATATCCTTCTATTTTGAAATCATTTAATAGTCACATAATTATAAAGAAAACACTTATTTTGAAAATATTTTTATAATATTGTAAGGGAAGCTTCGATGATGTATAATGGTGGAAAATATTCGCACCCGCCGTATAAGTTAAAAAAACATTCTTACCTTAATTTTGTCGAAAAGGTCATAAAGTACCTTGTTTGGAAAATGACGAAAAGATTCCTTTAAAAACATATAAGGTCAAATAAGGGTATAAATTACTTTACTCCATTTTCTAGTAAATTGTAAAAATGTTTTGAAATAAATTTTTATGAAACATGGATGTGGATGATGAAGAGGTCCTAGTAGATACTTACGTAAAAACAACCTCGGATAATAAAGAGATTGTGAAATTAACCCTTACCTTGTAATTTTCCTTGGTTGAGGTTAGGTTAAACTCCTTTATAATGGTGATATAATTGTTATTAAATTATTCAAGAACTATATACATTAATATGATATCATATATGATCTTCTCATATTTATTTGTTAATAATATTTTTGTAATATTGTCATTTCGGGTGTTAACAGATCTGTTTTCCTTTATATTATTTGTTATGAGAGTCATATTTTTTATGGATGGGATGTATCTTATGAATATCCATAATGATATCAAGTCTTTAAATATATTTTTTAATCATAAAATGAAAATTATTCATGAATGGATACGATGGAGAAGGAATCTCATCGCGTTCATGGAGACGGTAATCCGCACATATACACGAGCGATAATATAATTCTTTTGATATTAAAATAATATATAATTGGATGATATATCATATATACAGAATCATTATCACGTTATATTTATTATTTAAATCAATTACACATCATTATTATACCCATCCAAATAATAATGTATTGAATAACAATTACACCACGACATGGAGACGGTAAGTCGTACGTACGCACGTATGGTGACATGTCATTCAAAGGATGGATAGAATAATGAATATGGTTGTACCATATTTATAATAACATCAAATTATATAGAAGATACTGGATTTATTATTTTATAATGGAAACAACAAAGAAAGAGGAAGTGGAAGAAGAAAGGAACTTGAAAGAGGTGAAAATATTTACCTCTTCTTTGGGTTCTTTCTTTTGATTTGATCAAAAGGGATCCTTAGGTTGGATTTCTGAATAAGTGAAGTCCTATAGTATGAAGGGAGGTAATTATAGAGGGTATTTGGGTAGGGTTTTTCCAGTCCAAATGGCTTTTAAGGTGTGAATTAGAGAGAAGGGGGAGTGCCCTTTTATAAGAGGGGTGAGAGGCGCCTTAGGAAAAGCTAGAAATATTATTTTATAATAAAATAATTTTAAGTTTATAATGGCTCCAAAATGGATTATTTAAAAAATAATGTGGGTATGGGTCTAAACCCCCTCAACAAATAAATTTTAGATAGGTTTGGGTCACTATATTAACCTTATCTTTTAGATTTAACTCTTAGTAAAATAGTTTGACATTTACCATGTCTCTTTGTATTTTTATATTATATGGTTAATAAACTTACTATATACTTCCAAGAAAACCCCAAGTGGTTAATTAATGATACACCTATCATTATATAATTTTTTTTTCCGAACAATATATTTTTAGGAATATAATATCAATTAATAATATAATATTTTTTTAAAAACTCTTTTATGTCAATTTTGACACTATTTGGTATTTTGTTTTTGCTAAATTTATAACAGAATTATTACTTAAAAAACAATTAATATAACCAACTATAATATGTCATATTAACCTATAAAATTAGTGGAATTCATAAAAAGTCTCAAATTACGTTTATTTGGATATTTATAATATCAATTATTTTAATATTTCATTAATTAGTTAATTACTGTATCAGCATTGTGTCATAAATAAATTAAATTATTTAATGTCTAAAAATTATAAATAAATTAACATTATGTATGAAATATTTTTAGATTTATAATTAATATTTATAGTAGAATTTATCTTTTGTGTAACCCTATATTAAAAATGTTTTAGTTATTAAACTTTGATTTTAACTCTTTTAACTCTTCATTGAATTAAATAATAATAAATGTCCTAATCTAATCCAAGTGCACCAAAGAGGTTCATATTTTATTACTAAGGTTTTTTTAGTTGAATTATACTTATCCAATAGAATTAGGACATGTTTTAGGGTAATAATAATATCATTTTTACCCTTAATTACCCTATTTACTTTTAACTGTGGTAAATAAAAGTAAAAATTTATTATTCACCAAAAATTATTTTCATCTTATTGAACCAAATTTTACTTACTAATATCAAATGTGTCTCTCAGATTTTTGAAATTCAACTCACATAAGCGGTAAAATTAAGTTTTATTTAAAGTTGCAAATGCTCCTAGGAGGTGGGTAAAAGACGGTAAAAAGTTCAATAAAATTTTTATATATCTAAAATTATTATAAACTGACTCCAATGAATTACATTGAAAATATATAGGTATTATGTATCTATTTTGACCTAAAATAAATTTAAATAAATTAAATAATTATTTAAATAAAAATTCAGTTTTAAACTATAACTCAGTGTTTTTCACTATTCATCAAAAATTGAATGTTTTCAGAAAAATACCAAAAATTCACCCAAAGCTAATTTCGTTATTCCGAATCCAAAAATTAAGTCCATTTTGAAAGATAAAATTTATAAAATTTTAAAAAGTGGGTATTACTATTCATAACAGCTATTTTTATTGGTTGTGGTGTGTTAGAACTCGAAGTTGTGTACAACACACGCTATTGTATTATTCAAAGAGAAGCGTATCGTGGAAGCTTGGGGTGTTACATTCTCCCATACTTCAAATAATTTCATCCTAAAAATTTATAGAGTATTACTGTATAAAAATACTCGGGTGGTTCTTCATCATAAGTTCATCGGGTTCCCACGTTGCCTCTTCCATCTTATGGTTTCTCCATATAACTTTTACCAGACGAGTCGTATGGTTTCTCAACACTTGTTATCTTGTATCAATAACCTTGATAGGCGCTTATCAATAAGACATATTGGGTTCTAACTCTAATTCCTCATAAGTGAGTACACGCAGTGGGTCAGGCATGTATTTTCTCAACAGTGATACGTGGAACACATCGTGAACTTTGGAGAGACTTGGTGGCATTGCCAACCGGTAAGCTATATCCCCAATTCTTTCTATAATTTCAAAAGGTCTGATGTACCTGGGAATCAATTTTCTTTTCTTATCTAAATGTATAACACTCTTCCATGGATATACCTTCAAGAAAACATGATCTCCTACCTGAAAGTCCAAATCCTTCCTTTGGTTATCGGCAAAGCTCTTCTGCCTACTTTGAGCAGCTTTGATGTGGGTTTGGATTTCCTTAACCTTTTCCATTGTTTCTTCCACAAGTTCTGGGCCTACGAGTTTTCTTTCACCAACATCATCCCAATAGGTTGGTGTGTGACATCTCTTTCTGTATAACGCTTCATATAGTACCATCTGAATACTTGAATGGATGCTATTGTTATAGGAAAATTATACCAGAGGTAAATATTGATCCCATATACCTTGAAAGTCAAGTGAGCATGATCTCAACATGTCTTCTAAGGTTTGAATAGTCCATTCTGATTGTCCATCAGTTTCAGGGTGGTAGGTAGTGCTCAAACGAAGTTCAGTATCCAGGGCTTTCTGAACACTTTTCCAGAATCTTGATGTAAAATGGGGATCACGATTAGAAACAATCGATAGGGGTACTCCATGAAGTTTTAAAACTTCAGTAATATACAATCTTGCTAAACATTCAAGTGGTAAATCTTCTCTTATAGCAAGAAAATGTGATGACTTGGTAATATGATCAACAATGACCCATATTGCATCATTCCTTCTAGGAGTCTTTGGTAGTCCCATGACAAAGTCTATCATAATATTATCCCATTTCCACTCAGGTATGGGAAGAGGTTGCATGACTCCTCCAGGATGTTTCCTTCGAGCTTTCACTTGTTTACAAACCATACATCTTGACACAATATCAGAAATCTCACTCTTCATATTTCCCCACCAAAAATGTTCCTTCAAATATCTATACATCTTAGTGGTAATAGGGTGGAGAAATTGGAACTATGAGCATCATCCAACAATTCCCTTTTAGATCAGGTATATCGGGAACACAAAGTCTCTTCCCAAATTTCAAAATTCCATCTTCAGACACAAAGTCACTCAATCTCCCATCATTCATGGATTTAATCTTCTTTTGAAATTCCTCATCATCAACCTGAGAACTTTTTATCCTTTCTAGTAAAGATGGTTTGTCAACCATTTGAAAAATCATTGATGTTTCACCTTCCATGGTTATTCCCATATCCATCTTTACTAGATCCATGAAAATAGGATCCCTTTTAACTCTCATCTTGTTCAAAACTCCATGATCTTTTCTTCTCAAATCATCTACCACCTTATTTTCTTTCCCTAGGTGGTAGTGTATAATGCAATCATAATCCTTGAGTAGCTCAAGCCATCTCCTTTTCCTCGTGTTGAGTTCTTTCTATGAGAAAATATACTTCAAACTCTTGTGATCGGTATATATCTCACATTTTTCACCATAGAGATAGTGTCTCCAAATCTTCAAAGAAAAGATTATAGCTGTTAACTCAAGATCATGAGTAGGATAGTTTTTCTCATTAATTTTTTTCTATCGTGATGCATAGGCAATAACCCTATCATTATGCATAAGGACACAACCATGTCCTTTATTTGAAGCATCCCTATAAATAACA
This sequence comes from Viscum album, assembly GCA_963277665.1. Taxonomy (NCBI): domain Eukaryota; kingdom Viridiplantae; phylum Streptophyta; class Magnoliopsida; order Santalales; family Viscaceae; genus Viscum; species Viscum album. Next base: position 321,265,598 of record OY728165.1, on the reverse strand, counting down.
AACCCATCATTCCCTGATGGTAGAGTCAAGATAGGATCATTGAATAATATTCTCTTTAGTTCTTCAAAACATTATTCACACTCTTTTGTCCAAAAAAATATAACCCCTTTACGTGTGAGCTTGGTTAATGGGTTAGACAATCTGGCAAAATTCTGGATGAAATGCTGATAATAATCTGCTAAACCAATAAAACTACATACCTCAGTTATACTTGTCAGTGTTGGCCATTCATGGATTTCTCTTGTCTTAGAAGGATCAACGTAGATTCCATACTTAGAGATGATATGTCCAAGAAAAGAAATATCTTGAATCCAGAATTCACACTTGCTAAACTTCCCACATCATGTCTTATAAGAGTCTTCATGATAATGCACAAGTGATTTTCATGATCTGTAGCTTTTGGAGTATACCAAGTTATCATAAATAAATACCACTACAAAGTCATAAATATGTTCCTTGAAAACTCTATTCATTAGATCCATGAAGACAAAGGGTGAATTAGTCAATCCAAAAGGCATTACTGTAAACTTGTAATGCTCATACCTGGTTCGAAATGTTGTTTTCAGAATGTCTTCCTTCTTTACACACAACTGGTGCTATCCAGATCAAAGGTTAATCTTTGAAAAGTATTGAGATCCATGAAGTTGGTCGAATAAATCATCAATGTGAGGTAGGGGATACTTTTTCTTTATTGTTATAGTATTGATCTCCTTTTAGTCAATGCACAACCTCATAGATCCATGTTTCTTCTTAACAAAAACTCTATTCATAGATCCATGAAGTTGGTCAAATAAATCATCAATTTCTCGTTTTGGAGGATGTCCAGGTAAATCCTCTGGAAATACATCAAAATACTCTTACACAATAGGTACATCTTCTATTTGAACATTCTTTTACTCACCCACATTTATTTCATTCTCTTCATCCCCAATAATTGAATTTAGTTGAGCTACTATGGGTGGATCTAAATAAGAATTAGGTGGTAGTGATTCTACTCTAAAGATAAGGTGTTCTTTAGCATCATCATCAAAAATTGTAACCTCCTTCTTCTTACAATAAATTTTTGAATCATGGTCCTAAAACCAATCCAAACAGAGGCTTATATCAAATTCAATCATGGATATGATGATGAGATCAGTAGATAAATAACATTTATATTCCCTAATGGTAACTGATTCAGAAAACTTTGTAGCAATAATACTTCCCTTAGGAGTTTTTACTGACAACTCCCTTGTTAAATAAAATTGGAAATATCTAATTTTCTTAGAAAATTGGTAAGTTATGAAACAATGCGATGATCCAGAATCAAATAAAGCATTGGCTAAACTTGAGGAAACCATTAAATTACCTACCACCGCATCTTTTGGGGATTCAACCTCAGTAGTAGTGATCGCATAAGCTTGTCCTTGATCCCTTGGCCTTTTCTGAGGTATGTTTCCTTAACGCTTAGGAAATTAATTTGCATAATGTCTCATCTCCCTGTAATTGTAGCATTGAAAATTGGTAGCATCTTTCTTTCCCTTACAATCACCAGCAAGATGGCCTTTCTGTCCAAATTTGTAGCATACTCCTTTTCCTTTTAGAAAGGCACCAGGGTGCTTCCTTCCACAATTATCACATGGTGTAAATTCAATTCTTCCCTTCTTCCCTATTTCTTTATTTCATTTCCCATAGTGTTTAGAAGATCTCTTCTTCTCTTGCTTTTCTTGAAATTCATAAGACTTATAGAATTCCTTTTTTGTCTTGATAGCACACGAGACAATATATTCGTATGATTAGAAGGATTTTGATACTAATGATCGATGAAGAAATAGTTTTAACCCATCAAAGAAATGGTCAATATTACTTATTGGGTTACGTATATAATCTGTAGCATACCTCACGAACCATGTAAAGTTATCTTCATACTTTGCAACAATATCATCTTCCATTTCTATCCAACTCAAAAAATTTCTTTCCATATCTGCTCGATGGTCATGAGGAAATTATTTGTCTAAGAAAATTTCTTTAAACTACCTCCATTCCATATTTGATACTTAATCATATTCCTTTGTGTTTTTAATCAATGACCATCATTGATCAGTATCTCCAGTGAGGCAGTAAACTGCCATGACAACTTTTTCTCTTTTGCTACTCCCCAAGGGGTGGAATATATTCTCTAAGGAATTTATCCATTGCTCAGATACTAATGGATTTCTACCCCCATTGAATGTTGGTAATAATATGATCAGCACCAGTTGTATCACCAGCTCCATTATAATTATCTTGAGCAGGAGGGAAATCCCTACATAGAGTGCATGCATTGAAATGGTTTCCATTCCTTCCACTAGGTTCCATTTCTAAACAATGACAAACACTAGATTAGTTTATGAATCACAATACATAAATCGAAACAAGTAAAACACTTAACATAAATTGAATAATTTATAGATATAATCCATAATCATAAAAACGTTTTCTTTGAGTAAGTATATACTCATAAACCCTTAATAATGGTTTGTAAGGAAAATGATAATTATCCTAATCATATCCCCCAAGAGTGTCGTAACCAAGAGTGCAGCAATGACCATTTTCATGCACTAGTTCCCGTCCGAGTCTAGCTCAAAGAGGTGTTTTCAGATTTTACCCCTAGGTACATCTGTGCCAGAGCTGCCTCTACCTTCTCGTATCCATACAGGGATGTATTTCTTGGAAAACTCACAAAATCTCTACATTACCGAAATTCTAGGAAGATTTTCTATACTAATCCTCAAAGTCTATCTTAGGGTAATGTTCTCTAATCAGAGTTTATCTAAATCTAGTTTCCAAGGTTTTTAATAAACTTCCTCTGATACTAACTATAACGCCATGACCCAAGTTACCGAGAGTCGGTGCATTATTACATAACATAGGCATGATCACAAGGAAATCATGTCTCCAAAGACCGATCAGTTAAGTATTATTGGAAAAGAGATTCATACATAAGTTCATCTTTACAACTTGAAAATAAATACAACACTAATTTATTCCATTGGAAACATCCAAGCCTCCTAGATAATTCCTGCAAGTCACTCATAACTAACTTCTTCATATCCTCAGAAAATGAAACATATGAAAGGTGTGAGCTCAAATGCTCAGTAAGGGTAAGCAATACAGTGGAAGATAACATAAATATTAAGCACGGTGAATAATTGAAACCACATGACTTTATCAATAATAAACATGAATACTTTTATGGAAGGAATATGAGATGAGTAAATAATGCCACAATAAAACAAAATCATGGGTATTCTACTAGTCAAATGACCACATGTACCATCAATATTATTTTCATAATGGGGGAATGTATAATGTCGGACATTCTGAAAAAAAAAATTCAAGGCCTCAGCCAAGACGTCTAAAAATGATTAAGGCCTCAGAAAAAACCATATTTCAAATTGCGAAAGGCCTCGTCCAATTCCATGTATAGTTGTCTCGTGAGACCTACCGATGCATCGAGGAGCTATAGCGGGCTCCACCCGTCACTTACGAAGTCCAATACATTCCTTATATGAAAAGGTTGAAATGTAACATAAACATTCGTATTAAAACTAGCATATGAAATGTCAATAATTTAACCATAAACCATGAATGGTATAAAAATAGAACATCCACAGTCAAACATATCACAAAACCTTCAATACAATATGGATGTTTTTTATCATAATAAATCAACTTCAAATAAACTTAAAATCCATCAAAGGATGTTGACATAGATGAAATCAAAACCTTTTTTATAGAAATATATCTTTATATTTTGAAATAATTTAAGAGTCACATAATTATAGAGAAAAAACTTATTTTGAAAATATTCTTATAATATTGTAAGGGAAGCTTCGATGATGTTATAACAGAGGAAAATATCCACACCCACTGTATAAGTTAAAAAACATTCTTACCTTAATTTTTTCGAAAAGGACATAAAGTACCTTGTTTGGAAAATGACGGGAAGATTCCTTTAAAAACATATAAGGTCAAATAAGGGTATAAATGACTTTACCTCATTGTCTAGTAAATAGTAAAAATGTTTTGAAATACATTTTTAAGAAACATGTATGTGGATGATAAAGACGTCCCAGTAGATACTTAGGTAAAAACAACCTCGGATAATAAAGAGATTGTGAAATTAACCCTTAACTTATACTTTTCCTTGGTCTAGGGTAGGTTAAACTCATGTATAATGGTAAAATAGTTGTTATTAAATTATTCAAGGTCTATATACATTAATATGATATCATATATGATCTTCTAATATTTCTTTGTTAATAATATTTTCGTAATATCGTCGTTTCGGGTGTTAACAGATTCGTTTTACTTTATATTATTTGTTACGTGAGTCATATTTGTTATAGATGGGATGTATCTTATTCGTATCAAGAATGATATCAAGTCTTTAAAAATTATTTTTAATCATCAAATGAAAATTATTATTGAATGGATACGATGGGGAACGAATCTCATCGCGTTCATGGAGACGGTAATCCGTACATACGCACGAGCGACAATATCATTATTTTGATATTAAAATAATAAAAATTTGGATGGTATATCATATATACAGAATCATTATCATGTTATATTTATTATTTACATCAATTACACATCATTATTATACGCATCCAAATAATAATGTATTGAATAACAATTACACCACGACGTGGAGACGGTAAGCTGTACGTATGCACGTATGGTGACATGTCATTCAAAGGATGGATAGAATAATGAATATGGTTGTACCATATTTATAATAACATCACAGTATATAGAATATATTGGAGTTATTATTTTAGAATAGAAACAATAAAGAAAAAGGAAGTGGAAGAAGAAAAGAACTTGAAAGAGGTGATGAAATATTTACCTCTTCTTCGGGTTCTTCTTTTTGATTTGATCAAAAGGGATTCTTAGGTTTGAATTATTACTAAGGGAAGGCCTCTAGGATAAAGGTAGGATAGTTGAGAGTTTATTTGGGCATTTTTTGGCTCATCCAAATGTCTTTGAAGGTTTGAATTAGAGAGAAGGGGTAGTGCCCTTTTATAAGAGGGGTTTGGGGCACCTTAGGAAAAGCTAGAAATATTATTTTATAATAAAATAATTTTAGGTTTATAATGGATCCAAAATGGATTATTTAAAGGATAAGGTGATAATGGGTCTAAAACCACTCAACCAATAGGTTTTAGACAGTTTTTAGTCACTATATTAACCTTATCTTTTAGATTTAACTCTTAGTTAAATAGTTTGACATTTACAATGTCTCTTTGTATTTTTATATTATATGGATAATAAACGTACTATATACTTCTAAGAGAACCCCAAGTGGTTCATTAATGATACACCTATCATTATATAAGTCTTTTGGCCTAACCTTATATTTTTAGGAATATAATATCAATTAATAATATAATATTTTTTAAAAAACTCTTTTATGTCAACTTTGACACTATTTGGTATTTTGTTTTTTTAAATTCATAACGGCATTATTACTTCGAAAAAATTCATCTAACCAACCCTAATATGTCATATTAACCTAGAAAATTACTGTAAATCATAAAAATTATCAAATTACATTTATTTGGATATTTATAATATAAATTATTTTAATATTTCATTAATTAGTTAATTACTGCATCATCATTGTGTCATAAATAAATTAAATTATTTAATGTATCAAAAATATAAATAAAATACCATTAGGTATAAAATATTTTTAGATTTTTAATGAATATTTATAGTAGAATTTATCTTATGTTTAACCCTATATTAAAAATGTTTTAGTTATTAAACTTTGATTCTAACTCTTTTAACTCTTCTTTGAATTAAATAATAATAAATGTCCTAATAGAATAAAAGTAGAGAAAAGAGGTTAATATTTTATTACTAAGGTTTATTTTGGTAGAATTATACTTATCCAATAGAATTAGTACATGTGTTAGGGTAATAATAATATCATGTTTACCCTTAATTATCCTATTTACTTTTAACCGTGGTAAATAAAAGTAAAAAGTTGTTATTCACCAAAAATTATTTTCATCCTATTGAACCACATTTTACTTACTAATATCAACTGTGTCTCTCAGATTTTTGAAATTAAACTCACATAAGTGGTAAAATTAAGTTTTATGTAAATTCACAAATGCTTCTATGAGGTGGGTAAAAGATGGTAAAAAGTTCAATAAAATTTTTATATATCTAAATTTATTATTAACTGACTCCAATGAATTAAATTGAAATTATATAAGTATTATGTATCTATTTTGACCTAAAATAAATTTAAATAAAATAAATAATTATTTAAATAAAAATTTGGTTTTAAACTATAACTCAGTGTTTTTCACTATTCATCAAAAATTGAAAGTTTTCAGAAAAATACCAAAAATTCACCCAAAGCTAATTTCGTTATTCCGAATCAAAAAATTAAGTCCATTTTGAAAGATAAAATTTATAAAATTTTAAAAAGTGGGTATTACTATTCATAACAGCTATTTTTATTGGTTGTGGTGTGTTAGAACTCGAAGTTGTGTACAACACACGCTATAGTATTATTCAAAGAGAAGCGTATCGTGGAAGCTTGGGGTGTTACATTCTCCCCTCCTTAAAATAATTTCATCCTAAAAATTTATATAGTATTACTGTATAAAAATACTCGGGTGGTTCTTCATCATAAGTTCATCGGGTTCCCACGTTGCCTCTTCCATCTTATGGTTTCTCCATAGAACTTTTACCACACGAGTCGTCCAGTTTCTCAACACTTGTTCTCTTGTATTAAGAACCTTTACAGGCACTTCTCAATAAGACATATCATGTTCCATATCTAATTCCTCATAAGTGAGTACATGTAGTGGGTCAGGAATGTATTTTCTCAACAGTGATACGTGGAACACATCGTGAACTTTGGAGAGACTTGGTGGAATTGCCAACCGGTAAGCTACATCCCCAATTCTTTCTATAATTTCAAAAGGTCTGATGTACCTGGTACTCAATTTTCCCTTCTTAACGAAACGTATAACACCCTTCCATGGAGATACCTTAAAAAAAACATGATCTCTTACCTGAAATTCCAAATCCTTCCTTCGGTTATCGGCATAGTTCTTCTACCTACTTTGAGATGCTTTGATGTGGGTTTGGATTACCTTCACCTTTTCCATCATTTCCTCTACAAGTTCTAGACCTATGAGTTTTCTTTCGCCAACATCATCCCAACCATTTGGTGTGCGACATCTCTTTCTGTATAATGCTTCATATGGTGCCATCTGAATACTTGAATAGAAGCTATTGTTATAAGAAAATTATACCATAGGTAAATATTGATCCCACATACCTTGAAAGTCAAGTGAGCATGATCTCAACATGTATTCTAAGGTTTGAATAGTCTGTTCTGATTATCCATAAGTTTGAGGGTGGTAGGCAGTACTCGAACAAAGTTCAGTATCCAGGGCTTTCTGAAGACTTTTCTGGAATCTTGATGTAAAATGGGGATCATGATCAGAAACAATCGATAGGGGTACTTCATGAAGTCTTACAACTTCATTAATATAAAATATTGGTAAACATTCAAGTGGTAAATATTCTCTTATATCAAGAAAATGTGATGACTTGATAAGACGATCAACAATGACCCATATTGCATCATTCTTTCTATGATTCTTTGGTAGTCCCATGAAAAAGTCCATCATAATATTATCCCATTTCCACTCAGGTATGGTAAGATGTTGCATGACTCCTCCAGGTTGTTGCCTTCTAGCTTTCACTCGTTGAAAAACTATACATCTTGACACAAAATCAGAAACATCCCTCTTCATGTTGTACCACCAAAAATGTTCCTTCAAATCTATATACATCTTAGTGCTACCAGGGTGTATAGAGAAATTGGTACTATGAGAATCATCCAAAAATTCCCGTTTTATATCATTTATATCGGGAACACAAAGTCTCTTCCCAAATTTCAAAATTCCATCTTCACACACAAAGTCACTCAATCTCCCATCATTCACAGCTTTAATCTTCTTTTGAAATTCCTCATCATCTGCCTGAGAACTTTTTATCCCTTCTAGTAAATATTTTTTAGCAACCATTTGAAAAATCATTGATGTTTCACCTTCCATTTCCCACTTTCATTTACATATCCTAGATAATTGGTTAAATCCATGTACCCAAGGAATAACCTTGTTCTCTTTGGGATCGAACCCTAATTCCACTAGATGAATAGTTAATCAGTTTAAGGAATATATTGAATTTATAATTTGGTACATCTTGCGACGGACATGGCATGTTTTTGGTATCATTTCTGGGGAGAGATGATGTAGTCTTGGGACTCTCCCAGAACAATTAATTTAACGATTTTTTTTTGCTTATTTTTTTGAAAAAAATACAAAAAATGTATCTACTTTTCGAAAAAATCATGAATTATCCACTTGGTGATGTGGAACTTTGGGATAGAAGGTTTGAAAGTGGAGAACCATACACTATTGGTGATCACATTTATGGTTCATATACATCAAATCACTAATGGTGGGATGATTCTTCTTCATACCATTATATTGAATCCCTTCGTTTCATGATTCATTTGAAAATTATTTGGGTCAAGATCAATTTTCAAAATATAGGTATAATGAAATTGGGTAGAATGATTACAATGAAATTAACTCATTTCCACCATCATCAAAACCGGATCCTTTGTAACACCCTAACCCTAGTTACCCAGAGTCGGTGCATTATTACATAGCATTAGCATGATCACAAAAAAATCATGTCTCTAAAGACCGATCAATTTAGTATTATTGGAAAAAAGATTCATATATAAGTTTAACTTTACAACTTGAAAATAAATACAACACGAATTTATTCCATTGGAAACATCCAAGCCTCCTAGATAATGCTTTCAAGTCACTCATAACTAAATTTTTCATATCCTGGGAAAATGAAACATACAAAAGGGGTGAGCTCAAACACTCAGTAAGGGTAAGCAATACAGAGGAAGATAACATAAATATTAATCATGGTGAATAATTGAAACCACATTCCTTTACCAATAATAAACATGAATACTTTTATGGAAGGAATATGAGCTGAGTAAACAATGCCATAATAAAACCTAATCAAAGGTATTCTACTAGTCGAATGACCACATGTACCATCAATATTATTTTCATAATGAGGTAATGTATAATGTCGGACATTCTGAAACATTTTTTCAAGGCCTCGGCCAAGACATCTAAAAATGATTAAGGACTCGGCCAAAACCATATATCCAATTGGGAAATACCTCAACCAATTCCATGGATAGTTGTCTCATGAGACCTACCGATGCATCGAGGATCTATAGAAGGCTCCACCCGTCACTTACTAAGTCCAATACATTCCTCATATGAAAAGGTTGAAATATAACATAAACATTCGTATTAAAACTAGCATAAAAAATGTCAATAATTTAACCATAAACCATGAATGGTATAAAAATAACACATCCATAGTCAAACATATCACTAAACCTTCAATACAATATGGAAGTTTTGTATCATAATAAATCAACTTCAAATAAACTTAAAATCCATCAAAGGATATTGACATAGATGAAATCAAAACCTTTTTTAGAGAAATATATCATTCTATTTTGAAATCATTTAAGAGTAACATAATTATAGAGAAAACACTTATTTTAAAAATATTCTTATAAGCTTGTAAGGGAAGATTTGATGATTTTATAACAACGTAAAATATCCACACCCGCCATATAAGTCAAAAAAACATTCTTACCTTAATTTTGTCAAAAAGGTCATAAAGTACCTTGTTTGGAAAATGACGGAAAGATTATTTTCAAAACATATAAGGCCAAATAATGGTATAGATGACTTTAACCCATAGTCTAATAAATATTAAAAATGTTTTGAAATACATTTTTAAGAAACATGGATGTGGATGATAAAGAGGTCCTAGTAGATACTTACGTAAAAACAACCTCAGATAATAAAGAGATTGTGAAATTAACATTTACCTTGTACTTTTCCTTAGCTGATGGTAGGTTAACCTCTTGTATAATGGTGAAATAATTTTTATTAAATTATTCAATAACTATATACATTAATATGATATCATATATGATCTTCTATTATTTATTTGTTAAAAATATTTTAATATTATCGTCGTTTTGGTTGTTAACGGATTCGTTTTACTTTATATTCTTAGTTATGTGAGTCATATTTGTTATAGATGGGATGTATCTTATTCATATCCAGAATTATATCAAGTCTTTAAAAATTATTTTTAATCATCAAATGAAAATTATTCTTGGATGGATACGATGGGGAACGAATCTCATCGCATTCGTGGAGACAGTAATCTGTATGTACGCGCGAGTGACAATATCATTATTTTGATATTAAAATAATATATAATTAGATGTTATATCATATATATAGAATCATTATCATGTTATATTTATTATTTAAATCAATTACTCATCATTATTATTCCCATCCAAATAATAATGTATTGAATAACAATTACACCACGACGTGGAGACGGTAAGCCGTACGTACACACGTATGGTGACATGTCATTCAAAGGATGGATAGAATAATGAATATGGTTGTACCATATTTATAGTAACATCATATTATATAGAAGATAATGGAGTTATTATTTTATAATTTAAACAACAAAGAAATAGAAAGTGGAAGAAGAAAGGAACTTGAAAGAGATGATGAAATATTTTCCTCTTCTTTGGGTTCTTCCTTTTGATTTGATCAAAAGGGCTCCTTAGGTTGGCTTTATGACTAAGTAAATGCATCTATGATTAAGGTAGGACAGTTTAGAGGGTATTTTGGTGGGTTTGTGTTGAGCCAAATGGATTTTAAGGTTTGAATTAGAGATAAGGGTGAGTTCCCTTTTATAAGAGGGGTGAGGGGCACCTTAGAAAAAACTAGAAATATTATTTTATAATAAAATAATTTTCGGTTTATAATTACTCCAAAATGGATTATTTAAAGGTTAAGGTGAGGATGGGTCAAAAACCAATCATCCAATAGGTTTTAGATATGTTTGGGTTACTATATTAACCTTATATTTTAGATTTGACTCTTAGTTAAATAGTTTGACATTTACCATGTCTCTTTGTATTTTTATATTATATGGGTAATAAACTTACTATATACTTCCAAGAGGACCCCAAGTGGTTAATTAATGATACACATATCATTATATAAGTCTTTTGGCCGAACCTTATATTTTTAGGAATATAATATAAATTAATAATATAATATTTGTTTTAAAAACTCTTTTATGTCAATTTTGACACTATTTGGTATTTTGTTTTTGCTAAATTTATAACAGCATTATTAATTCAAAAAAAATTCATCTAAAAAACCCTAATATTCCATATTATACTATAAAATTAGTGGAATTCATAAAAAGTCTCAAATTACATTTATTTGGATATTTATAATATCAATTATTTTAATATTTTTTTAATTAGTTAATTAATGCATCATCATTATGTCATAAATAAATTAAATTATTTAATGTCTAAAAAATATAAATAAAATAAAATTATGTATGAAATATTTTTATCTTTATAATGAATTTTTATAGTAGAATTTATCTTATGTTTAACTCTATATTAAAAAAATTAGTTATTAAACTTTGATTTTAACTCTTTTAACTCTTCTTTGAATTAAATAATAATAAATGTCCTAATATAATCCAAGTGGACCAAAGAGGTTCATATTTTATTACTCGGGTTGTTTTTGGTTGAATTATACTTATCTAATTGAATTAGGACATGTTTCAGGGTAATAATAATATCATTTTTAACCTTACTTACCCTATTTACTTTTAACTATGGTAAATAAAAGTAAAAAGTTACTATTCAACAAAAATTATTTTCATCTTATTGAACCACATATTACTTACTAATATCAACCGTGTCTCTCATAGTTTTGAAATTAAACTCACATAAGCGGTAAAATTATGTTTTATGTAAATTTGCAAATGCTCCTAGGACGTGAGTAAAAGACGGTAAAAAGCTCAATAAAATTTTTATATATCTAAAATTATTATAAATTGACTTAAATGAATTAAATTGAACTTATATAGGTATTATTTATCTATTTTGACATAAAATAAATTTAAATAAAATAAATAATTATTTAAATAAAAATTCGGTTTTAAACTATAACTCAGTGTTTTCACTATTCATCAAAAATTGAAAGTTTTCAAAAAAATACCAAAAATTCACCCTAAGCTAATTTTGATATTCCAAATCCAAAAATGAAGTCCATTTTGAAAGATAAAATTTATAAAATTTCAAAAATTGTTTATTACTATTCGTAATAGCTAGTTTGATTGGTTGTGGTGTGTTAGATTTTGAAGTTGCATACAACACACGCTATTGTATTATTCAAAGAGAAGTGTACCGTGGAAACTTGGGGTGTTACATCCTTAATCTAGTTCAAGTAAGAATTTTAATTCTGAAATTTTGTTATCAATGATTCAGGCCTTAGCTAAACAATAATTATAACAGTATAACTGATTGGAATTATTGATTGGTTTGATTGGGAAAGTATTTGAGATAGTAAATAATAGAAAAAATATTCACTTTGATTGAGGAAGGTGTAAATGAATGTTTGGATGAGGTACATGTTGAGTAAAAATATGTTTCAAAAATCTCATTGTTATTTTTGTTTTTGAAATCATAAATTATATCTTGTTGATCATGTATATTATTTTACAACATAACTATATATGTTTTTTTTATTCAATTGTAATCACATATTTTGTCTTCCATCGTAACCACACATGTTTTTTTTCTACATCATAATAAAATGGTGTTGTTTTAGAATCGTAATCACATATATTGTAATCACATATGTAGTTTTTTATTGAAATCATATACCGTTGTTTTACAATCGTAATCACATGCATTGTAACCACATGCATCATAACAAGGTTATGTATCGTAACCAGGTTATGTATCATAACCACAATATACATCGTAACTAGTTTATACATCATATTCATATTATGTGTCGTAATCAAGCATCGTAACTAGGTTATGTATCATATTCTTATTATGCATCATAACCATACGCATCGTAACCAAGTTATACATCGTAATCACTTTGTGAACCATAACCAGGTTATGAATAGTAACTATGATATGAATTTTGTACATGTGAAGCATCATAACTATGTTATGTATCATAACCATGATATGCATCGTAATCATGATATACATCATGATCAAGTTATGCATCGTACTCAAGTAATTCATTGAACACATGTCTTACTACAATACCATATACATTCTTGTAATTATATCTCATCTTAATCATTCTTTCATACCTATATACTTATTGTTTTCTAACAAAAATGATGTCGTTGAGTTTGTTATATACGAATGAAAACAATGTCGTGCATTCTATTTTGTTTTTACCATTGTAATTCTAGGTGTCCAAGTCCTTCTGAATTTTGTGGAGAAATATGACTGTTGGGGAAATATAACCGTTGGAACTCGATGCCTATAAATAGAAGGTCATTCAAACCAAATAAAACAACTTTTGGATCTTCAAGTTATAGAGAGAGACTGTATGACTTCTCTCTTACTTCATGAAAAAACCTTGAAGATACAAGACATGAACAGATTGTTCCAAGTTCTTTTATTTTTATAAGTGCTTTTTTTTTTGATTTGTGTGACTGGTCATTGTGATAACAATCAAGGGCTTCCAGGGATATGAAGAAGGTGGTACCGATCATAGTATTGAGGGATTTCAAGTAATTTAAAGACATAGGTGTTGATTACCTTCTTAATTGAGGGATTCTGGGGATAGGAAGACAGTCGGGTCAATCATCATATCGAGGGCTTACCAGGGTGGTAGTAAGACAGACCATTATCTTAGGTGAAAGGATACCCTACTCTTTGGGATAAAATAATTGTAATACCTTTACATTTCTATTGTAATTTGTAATATAAAGGTAATAATTTTGTTTCTTCTTTTTATTAATATTCTTTTCTATTTTAATTGTTTCAATTACGATTCATTCATTACATATGGTTTTAAGAGATTCTATACGTTGTATGGTAGAATCATTTACATTTGTATTACTCTGATTTTTGTATTCAATACAATTACAATTGTATATGATTAAATGTGGTATTACATCATATCATATCCATCAGATCCAGGACCCATATGGTTATTTTTATTGGTTGTGAATTGTATTAGTTTAAGACCTCTTAAACTAAGTTCATTCTTAAGTGTTTAAATACAATGTTTTTAAACCTAAAATTCACCCCCCCCCCCCCCTTGTATTGTACCATCTCATATACATATACATCTATATTATGATCCAAAAAATGGTTTTAGAGGATATTTTTACTGATTTTATTACTTTCTTTATTTATTTCTGTAAGAAAAATGTATTTATTTTACAAATATTATGTTAATATTTACTTACTACACTAATTTGTGGAGTGGAAAAGTATTTTTTTATAAGATGGAAGGAATAAATATTAGATCAATTGACAATATGAACCTAACTAGACCACCTATTTTTTATGGGAATGATTACGAGTATTGAATAGATCTAATGCTGACCTTTTTTATTAATACTGGAGTAGATAATTTTGTGATGCTGACTGGAGGTTACAAAATTCTAGAAAAGGAGGTCAGAACCTTCACCAACCAAGAGAAACTAGAATATCAATATAATTACAAGGTACACAATACTTTGTTATGTTCTATAACCAATAATATATATAGTCAGATATCTTCATGTGAATAATCTAATTGTATCTAGAAGAAGTTGGATGTCACACATTTTGGTACATCTAAAGTAATAGAAACAAGAAGATCCATGCTCCGAGCTGAATATCATGGTTTTGTTTTTCCCTATGGAGAACCAATATGCAAGATTCAACAAAGATTTATGGAAATATTAAACAATCTTCAATCTATGGGAGAGAAATGTCTTGATGATGAAGTTCTTGTGGACAAGATAATCGATATAATTCTAAATGAGTTAGAATAAAAAAGGACAACTATTGATGAAAATAGGGAAGTTACTCAAATTACTCTGAATGAATTATTCGGTACTCTCTTAAAACATGAGACAATAATGAAATTGAGATACATATTTTAATAAGAATAATAATAGTAATGGAAGTGTAGATTTTACTACTATATCTAAAGTCAAGACATCATAAAGGGTAATAATAACCAAATCTAAGAAAGTTTTTGTTATATTAGAATCCAGTGAAAGTGATCATTCAGAAAATAAACTAGGCAATCTTTCTTGAAGAATGAACAAGATTGTGGGAAAGAAATATTTTTAGTACAGACTCAAAAATAAAGATATAAAGGTCAAGAAAGACTTAGAAGTAACTTGTTTTGAATATAAAAGTGCAGGTCATATTATACCAGACTGTCCTTTGCTTAAAAGAAAAGATAAGAAGGAGAAACATTCTGAAAGAAACAAGAAAAAGTATTACAAGTCTAAGAATAAGAAAGTATTGAAAGAAAATGATACTTGGAGTGAAATTGGTGGTGATTCATTAGACAAATCTTTAGAATATGAATCTTCTAGTCAAAAGAATATAGGACTCATTTCCAAAATAACTATTGGAAATCAATGTCTTATGGATAAGGTACACAATGAAAAATCCCTTACAAATGAATCTTTAAATGCTAATTACCCTGATGAGAAATATTATTACTCTTTGGATGATGAATATTACTCATTATAGGACAATTTACCTTTTTTTGAAGAAGTATCTAGACTTTCTAAATTACATGAAAATAAAAATTCCAAACTCAAGAGAAAGCTTGATAAGGAAAGTTCTAGAATATCTATCCTTACAAAATAACTATCATATCTTTCAAAATATATTGTTCATAAACCTCTTGATTTTGAAAATTTTTTAAATAACCTTATTGAAGTAAATTCTGATAAGGGTGAAATTTCTAAGGACTTTAAACAACCTGTTTAAAGAAAAATGTTTGTGAATCAAAAAACAATTTGAAAACAATTTCTTGTGAAAATGATAATTTAGTCATTAAACTAAAATTTGAAATTTTTTCTCTTAAGAAACTTTTATCAAATTTCTATACTGGAAGTAATGAATTTGATAAAATTTATTCTCAAATTCAACCTCTAAGTAATAGTTTATGAATTGTTTATACTCATTCAAAACTGATTTTTAGTCATAACTATTTTGTTCCCCAAAGTGCTCCATTTTTTACCAAATGCCAATGTGGTGGAAATTGAGAAAGAAATTGTCCTCATAATAAAACTCAATATTTATAATTTAATAAAGCTCATTTTGAAAATAAAATAGATTCCAGAAGTTCTTTTATCTAACATTTTTGAATCCAAACAAGTTTGGGTTCCGAAAAACTAATTGTTTCTTTTTCAAAAAAAACAAAAAGTATACCAACAATAAGAATATCTAGTACATGGAAAGTGTTTTTTCTCTAAATATGACTAGAAACAAATATTTATTTCAAAAGATTATTGAAATGAAAGGTGGAAGAGTGACCTTTGAAGATAATGCTCAACGAAAGATCATTGGTATTAGTAATGTTGTTCTTTTTGGAAAAGTTTTAATTTCAAATGTTTTTGTTTGTTAAAGGTATTAAGAACAACCTTATAAGCATAAGTCAATTATGTGATAAAGGTTACCTTGTGAATTTTAGGAATGAAAAATGTTTAGTTCACAATTCCAAGGATGAATTCATTATCTCTACCCATAGGCATGAGAATGTATACACATTTAAGTTATAAGATCTTAGGATCCAATACTTACCTTATTTAAGTGCAATGCAAGACCAATCTTGGTTATTCCATATAAGGTTAGGACAATGTAACCTTAGGAACCTTTGTAAACTCACAAAGAAAAGACTTTTTAAGGATCTATTGGATCTCAGGAATGATTCTTCAAAATTTTGTGACCCTTTTAAATATAGAAATAAACATAAAACTATCTTGAAATCAATTAATGAAGTTTAAACTTCTAATTAATTATAGTTAGTTCACATGGATATTTTTGGTCCTATAAAAACTGGAAGCATTGATGTAAAATAATATGTATTTGTTTTATTTTATGACTAAACCAGATTCACTTGGGTCTATTTTCTATCAAATAAATCTAAAAACTTTTTCTTCTGAAAAGGGAAATACTCAATAAAATGTTTCAGAAATATTTACCCTAGAATACTTTATATCTTATATTGATGAATCAGATTTACAAAACCCAAATAAATTGTTTCTTAGGAATCATCCCAGTGATAATATCATTGGTTATGTAAATCAACCCATAAGTACTAGAAATTCCTTAAGAAATTAAATAGAATATATTTCTTTTCTATCTCAATTTGAACCTAAAACTTCAAATGAGTTATTAGGTGATGAAGATTAGATTAAAGCAATGCAAGATAAACTAAATTAAATTGAAAGGAATCAAGTCTGGACCTTGGTTGAAAGACCTAAAGAAAAAACTGTAATTGGTATAAAATGGGTTTTCAAAAGAAAACAAATGTGATAAAAATGGATTCATTGTAATAAATAAAGCCAGACTTGTTTCTAAAGGCTATAATAAACAAGATGGAATATAATATGAAGAAATTTATGCTCTGGTAGCTATAATTGAATCTATTCAAATTTTATTATCCTTTGCAGCATTATTTAACTTCAAACTTTTTCAAATGGATGTAAAATGTTCTTTCTTTAATGGTTTTGTATAATAATAAGTTTTTATAGAACAACCTCCAGGTTTTGTAAACTCAAAACTTCCTGATCATGTTTTTAAACTTACTAAAGCTTTGTATGGCCTTAAACAAGCCCCTAGAGCTTGGTATGATAGACTTATAGGTTTTCTTTTACAAAAAAATTGTGCAAAAAGAAATTCAGATCCAACTCTTTTTATAAAAATGAAAAAAAAAACATCTTGATTGTTCAAATCTATGTTGATGACATTATATTTGGATCAACTTATAAATCCTTAATTGATTCTTTTGTGAATATTATGAAATATGAGTATGAAATGAGTATTATGGGTGAGTTAACATTCTTTTTAGGTTTTCAAATCTCTTAAAACCCATAAGTAACCTATATATCCCAACATAACTATATCAAAGACTCACTTAAAAATTAAGGATATAGTAACACTAAAAGTATAAGCACTCTAATCGGTAACTCAAATACACTTGATCTTGATGAATATGAGAAACAAGTATATCAAATATATTTTATAGGTATGATAGGAAGTTTGTTATACTTAATATCTATTCATCCATACTTAATGTTTTTAGTGTGATTATGTGCAAGATATCAATCTAATCCAAAATAATCTAATTTAAAATTAGTGAAAATAATTTTTTTCTACTTAAAGGGAACTATAGATTTAGGAATATTTATTCTTCTGGAAATGATTTTGTTTTAAAAAGTTTTTCAGATGCTTATTTTGGTGGATGTATAATGGATAGTAAAAGTAAATCCATAACATGTCATTTATTAGAAGATTAATTAGATTATTTTTCAAACAAAAAACAATAATCAGTAGCACTTTCTACTACTAAAGATGAATATGTAGCAGCTGGAAGTTGTTGTGCTCAAGTGTTGTGGATGAAACACACACTCACTGACTATGGCATGAGTTTCTCTAAAACTCAAATACTATGTGATAATAATAGTTACATTTCTCTTAGTAAAAACCCTACACATCACTCATGTGTAAAACACATAGATATTAGGCATCACTTTCTTAAAGATAACATGCTGAAAGGAGATATTATTTTACAATTCATCATAATGCAAGAACAACTTGCTAATATTTTCACAAAACCATTATCTTCTCATAGATTTGATTACATTAAATAGAAAATAGGAATAATTACTGTAAAGTAATCATTCACATATATTTCTCATTTAAACCATCTCCTTACATTAAGTTACTCCTTCTCAAAGGGAGAGTATACATAACTTTTATCAGTTTTACATTTTTTATCAGTTTCACTTTTATCGATTGTACATTTTTTATTGGTTTCACTTTTATCGGTTTTACATTTTTATCAGTTTCACTTTAATCAGTTTCACTTTTTTCGGTTTTTCTTTTTTATCAGTTTCACTTTTATCGATTTCACTTTTATCGGTTTTACACCTTTATTGGTATTGGATTATACCATCAGTACTATATTATCGGTATTGGATTATTTTATTTGTACTAGATTATCGATATTGGATTATTCTATCAGTACTAGATTATTGGTATTGGATGATTACTTTTTTTGGTTTTAGAATTCTAAGTGATCTCATATGATTTTCGGTATTGTTTTTTTATTACTATAAGAACAATATACCGAAACCGATACATTTATCCTGATACTCTGAAAGATATAATTTATAAAACCTTATTTTCGTTGTTCAAATAGTTTTTTTTCAATTCTTTCTTTTAAACTCCTAATTGGATTCATTATGAATATGATTTTTTTAATGAAAACCTCAAGAGTTTGAAATCATTCTCAACCATTGGATCTATTAGATCTAATATTGACCATCAATTTCTTTTAAATAACCCCTCCCAACCTATCCCACATCGAACTCATTTTATTTTCTCTGATGTCCTAATGTTATATAAATACCCAGAGCAGTTCATAATTAGATTTTACCTCAGTTTTTGTAATCATAGAAGACCTCGACTTTCATAACCATGAAATCATCAGGTTCGAGATAGTCTTTCATGTCAAAGTCAACTGGTTCATCTCTAATTAAAAGGTCTCCAAAATATTTATCTTCCATTACCTTTTGAGGTTAAAGGTTAGTATCTCAAGAATTTTATAATACTTTTGATACATAATTGAAATGGATAATTAGTTTTCAAGAGTGGTAATCCTTTTATGTTGAAAGACCAGATTCAGATTAGGTTTTTGTATATTACGAATAGGTGTTACAATTTTATAAAACAATGGAGATAGACAATGGTCTCAAGATTTCATTTACAATGTATGATAATAAGTATACAACCTCTATAAAATCGGAAGCTAATTTACTAGGTGTTCTATCTGAGGGTGATTCCTAATGTATTTCCCATAAATTACCATAACTAGATGGGAATTTTGATAAGATTAAAGATGAATAATCACTTTTTGATATTCATGAGGACAAGATAAAGGTAAGTCATTTATCACTAGATAATCGACTCATATCCCTCTAGATAAAAGGGTTTTTAGTACAAAGAAAGGGTGACAATGAAACTTTGAAAGTTTCAAATTTTTATGTGCTTGATTATTTGGTGAACATGAGGAATTTCAATCTAATGGGATTCATTTTTATAGAAAATTAAGAAGCTCAAATCTAGTTCTATAAAGTCATAGATGATCATGTTTCCCACCTTTCTTAGTAATTTTTTTAAAGAATGTTTGAGTCTATGTAATTTTTCAATCAAGTCAAAGCTGACATCCTTCAAAGAGCCTATAATTAGCAAGGATACGATAAGAATACTTACGTTACGATTAAATCTGGAATCCAAAAATTTTGAGAAGGATCTAGAAGCTGAGTAAGGAAAGGAAGTACATTAAGGTAGTGATAAACCTTCAAAACCATCCAAGTATTATTCATGTAAAATAAATGTAGTTAAGACTAAAAACCCCAAGAAATCAAAGAAACAAAAGGTTGTATCTGATGAGGTTGCTGCAGAGTGGAGAAAAAATAAGGAATAAATGAAATAAGGGGATCCTCAGTTTCGTTTGGATCCAACTGAAGATTTGGCGCTGAAAATAAGATCAAAAAAAACTTTAAAAGAAGAATAAAGGAATAAGAGAATGAATAAGAGAAAGGACCGAGTTATTGACATTTATAGTCTTCTCAAAATAGTTTAGAAACCAAAAACTGGTATTTTAATAAGGGATCCACCTATTCAGACTCAATCAGATCCAGCAGATAAAGTCAAAGAGAAACAGGCATCTAAACAATCGGCTACACAGAGTCTCATTCAAGAATATGAAGAAGAATAAGAACAACAAGGGGAAGAAGAACAGGGTCAACAAGAATAATAAATGGAAGACAATAATGATGAAATTAAGATAAATCAATCAGTAGATTCCTCAAAAGTACCAACTTTTAAGTTTCCATCTCATGATCCCCAGCCATCAAAGTAAGTTTCTCAAAGGGTTTCCTCTAATAAAGTCATTCAAATATTTGATAAAGAATAAGAATAAGAATCCAATAGGAATAAGAATCATCCATCACAATATATCATCACTAAAACCCATTTTTGTTGATCTCCCTGAATATACTAAAGATATGGATTCTGAAAGGAAAATCACTTTGAAAAGAATTCAGTACATCGAACAAGTTTTTAATAGATTATAAAAGATGATATCATTCAATCCAAAAAATGAAGCCAGGCTAGAAATTATTTCAAATAGTTATAATGAAATAATGGAATTTTTCAAGATTATGTGGGACAGGTTTCTGAATCTTAAAGATGATTTCAATATATTCAAGGAATGTTCTACTGAGCATAGTAAGGCTTGTAATGAGTTTTTTAATTGGTTGTACAATGTTGATGATAGTCTCAAAAATCATATGGACAAGTAGGATTAATTGGTGAACCAGGTAAATGATCTCAATTATATTTATCAAAATTTGTTTGCTAATTTGAATGAAAAACTTGAAGTCTTTTAGAGACCAGGTACCTCAAAAGTAATAGCCTCTGAAGATCTTTAAAATCATAAGGTAAAATTATAAGATGGTTGTAATGAAATTGTTTTTCTCTTGAATAGAGTTTTAATTTTAGAGAAGGATTATATACTTAGAATGGATGACTTCAATAACCAGGAAGAAAGGATTAAATCTTAGGAAACAATCAATCGGCTTCATGAAGATAGGCTTTGAAAGCAAGAAAGGATTATTTCTGAATAGGATGTTAAGTTGAAGGCTCCGTAAGAATCCCTTGAAAAACTAATGGAGGATAGAAAAGAGTTAAAGAAGAAAAATCTTTCAATGTTCAACCTCTTAGAAAAACAAAAGGGGAAAGAATGAACTGTTGAACCCTTGTTGTAATAATATCTTATTTCATACCAAGTAATATCTATTGTTTCGTACTCTATTTCTCTAACCCATTATAGGAAATGAATGTTTTCCCTTATTATTTTTGAAAATCACAAAGGAGGAGAATAGTTTTGAAAAGAATAATTTGATGAATACCTTATTAAGGTGGAGAACCCACAAGTAAAAGTAAAGAGAATATGATCCCTAGTTATTTGTTTAAACCAAGGGTGGAATTAGTCATATTCACTATTACTTTCAAAATAGTTACTAAATTTAGTGGGAGATAAGTATTATTGTTTATTTTGTTTTGTACTTTCCAAAAAGGGGGATATTGTTGAGTCAAAATATGTTTCAACTATCTCATTGATATTATTGTTTTTGAAGTCACAAATTACTTATTCTTGATCATTTATGTTGTTTTCAAATGTAACTACATATGATGTTTGTCTTAAATCGTAATCATATATTTTTTTTCCATTGAAACTGCACATGCTGTTGTTCTACATCGTAATCAAATGTTGTTGTTTTACAATTGCAATCACATATATCGTAATCACATATGGAGTTTTCTTATCGTAATCATATACTGTTGTTTTACAATTGTAATCACATGCATTGTAACCACATGCATCGTAACTAGGTTATGTATTGTAACCACGATATACATCATAACCATATTATACATCATATTCATATTATGCATCATAATCAATAATTGTGGCC
Source organism: Viscum album (assembly GCA_963277665.1). Classification (NCBI taxonomy): domain Eukaryota; kingdom Viridiplantae; phylum Streptophyta; class Magnoliopsida; order Santalales; family Viscaceae; genus Viscum; species Viscum album. The sequence goes on along the minus strand of OY728165.1, from coordinate 321,242,819 downwards.
AAGTTATGTATCATATTATTATTATTCATTGTAACCATATGCATCATAACCAGGTTATACATCGTAATCACTTTGTGCACCGTAACCATGTTATGAATCATAACCACGATATGAATTTTATCCATGTCAAGCATTGTAACTGTGTTATGTATCATAACCATGATATTCATTGTAATAAAAATATACATTGTAATCAAGTTATGCATCATACTCATGTAATGAATTGAACTCATGTTTTACTAAAATACTGAATACATGCTTGTCATTATATTTTATCTTGCTCATTATCTCATACCTTTATACTAATGGTTTTCTAACAAAAACAATGTCGTTGAGTTTTTTATATACCAATCAAAATGATGTCATGCATTCTGTTTTGTTTTGACTGTTGTAATGTCAGGTGTCCAAGTACCTCTGAATTTTGTAGAGAAATATGACAGTTGGAGGAAATATGACCATTGGAACCTAATGCCTGTAAATATGAGGTCATTTGAACTAAATAGAACAACTTTTGGATATTCAAGTTCTAGAGAGAGACTGTGTGACTTCCCTCTTGCTTCATGTGAAAGCCTTGAAGATACAAGATGTGAATGAATTTTTCTAAGTTCTTGTATTTCTATAAGTGATTTGTTTTTCTTTGTGTGACTAATCATTATGATAATGATCGATGGATTCTAGGGATAGAAAAATGTTGTTACTGATCATTGTATTGAGGACTTTCAAGTAATTGAAAGAAAGAGGTGTTGATTAACTTCTTAATTGATGGATTCTGGGGATAGGAAGACAGTCATGTCGATCATAATATCGAGGGATTACCATGGTGGTGGTAAGATAGACCTTTATCTTATGTGAAAGGATACCCTACTCTTTAAGATAAAATAATTGTAATACCTTTACATTTACACTGAAATTTGTAGTAGAAATGGAATCATTTTGTTTCTTTTTTATATTCATGTTCTTTTCTATTATAATTGTTTCAATTATGATTCATTCATTACATATTGTATTAAGATATTATATACGTTGTATGGTAGAATCTTTTACATTTTTATTACTCTGATTGTGGTATTCAATACAATTACAATTATATTTTATTACGTGTGGTATTACATCATATCATATCCATCGGATCCAGGACCCATATGGTCATTTGTATTTGTTGTTAATTGTATTAGTTTAATACCTATTAAACTAAGTTCATAATTAAGTGTTTAAATAAAAAGTTTTTAAACATACAATTCACCCCCCCCCCCCTCTTGTATTGTTCCATCTCATTTACATATACATTTATATTATGATCCAACAATACATGATTTTAAAATCACAAAATATGAAGAAATATAGGTTTCAAATGATTTTCCCACTACCAATAATGAATTTTCTAAAGGTTTTCATTTTCAAAATGGGTGTGAGAATTAATTAGTTGATGGAATTGAATCTCTAATTGTAGAATCAAACAAGGTATCATATTATGATGTAACTCATGATTATTTTTAATTCCATTGTGATACTTATTTTTCATATATTTATAAGGGATATGGAAATACATTATATCATACTGATATTGAATGTGATCATTCTTTAATTATTGATAACACAGTTTTCATTTCACTTGCTACAAAATGGTTTTTTGAGAAATTTCATGTTTATTTCATTGAAGATCATGAATAACCTAGGAGGATGCATATATATTATATGCACCTACCATGAAAAAAAAATTCGTTACTCCATATATCTAATGTAAAGTGGATGACATGAGGAGAAAGGAAGAAATATGGATCCACCATAAATTATTTTTGTCAATGAATAAAGGTTTCTATAAACCACCACCCCATTCTTCTAAAGAGTGTTATATTTTAGAAAATGGGCCAGGAACTGGTCACATGTGGTGTTATAAAAGATAAAGACCCATCCTCCAAGTGACTATAATGACCCATAACTTTTATACATAGATATTACATCTAAATAGATGAACATTCATTATATAACATATCAAAACCACACTGGAATCATATGGGTTTAGTGTCTTTAGAAACATGGAAATATAAAAAATGGTTCAAAAAAATCTATAGAATGTCCCAAAATTTCTTCACATCTAGAACCCTTCTTAGACATATCTTACTTAAAACCTTTCTTCATAACCCAAGGAAAAAGAAACATAAGATATGGTGATCTCAGAAACTTGGTAAGGGTAACCATGGGAGATATCAATGATTATGTAAGAATAACATGAGTATAAGGGTATAGAACATAAACATAAAAATTGAAAATTATACCCTACATATAAAAAAATCATAATCTTTATTCATAGAATAAATATTTTAAATTCATAAGACATTAATCATAAAATAATCAAAGAACATAAGACATAAGAGTTTAACATGAAATTTTGGCATACACATAAGCATAGAAAATCCATGGGTGGATTTATCTCCTGGTTGGGACACACTATCATCTCAAGTGGTATCCCTTTCCTCATAGTAGAATGGATTCACTCCCCAAACTATCTTAGTAGCCAAGGTTTACTTCCAAGATCATCATAGTGGAAAAAGTACCTACTAAACTGAGTTCACTTCCCGTTCCAATCCTATATTACATAAATGAGTTCAATCACTGTTCAAGTCCTATCTTACTAAACTGAGTTCAATCCCTATTCTAGTAGTTTCTTAATAAACTGATTTTACTCTTTATTCCAGTCCTTGATATCTCATGATATATAAATCATTACCCAATGCATTTGAGGGAGATATTGGTCCCACCCATCATTGGTTATAACGTAACCACCGTCCTTAGTTCTAATGTAACCACCATCATTGGTTATAACATAACCATCATTATTGGTTATAATGAAAACACAATCACATAATGAGGAAGATACATATGTGTTCCACAATAACATAAGTTATTCATCATATCAAAAACCATATAAAGAAATGATTTTAATAAGAATTTCATCATAACATAACTTATGGAAAAGAAATGGGATTCATAAACATCATGAAATAATAAATATAAATCATAAAGATAAATAATAAGGATTATATACTTGAATCATATCCCTAGTGAAGTATAATTAACATAAATTAATGTTATCATAGATGGAAAATTTATTATTTAAAATATCACTTGAAATAATTTTTAAAAAAACTATATTCAAATCATTAATTTCTAAATAGCTGCACAATTATAATGGAAAATTTTTTATTTGAAAATAAACTTGTAATATTATAAAATAAACATATAATAATTAATCCATCATGAAGGCAGGAAAATGCTCTCATTCTGTAGAAGTTAAAAAAACTTTACTTTTGTATTTTTTCGAAAAAGTTATAAATAACCTCATTTAGAAAATAACAAAAATAATCCTTTCAAACCATTTTTTAAAAAAATCAAACATGATTAAAAATGAATATAAAAAATCATAATATAATACTAAAAATAGTTTCAGAAATAATTTTATTAAACATGTACATGTAATAAAAAGTGAGTTTAAAGTGAGACTTTTAAAAGATAATTTTTTGAAATAAATTACCTTATTAATATCATATCATTGAAGTGATCATTAAGAAAATAAATATATTATCTGTATTTGATATAAATACACATAAAAAATGTGTAAATACAATATAATATAATAAAATATCATCTCACACATAATATTAACATGTAATAATCAATGAAGTATAAATTTAACCCAATGAAAGAAAATTGAGTTAAGAAATCCCTTACCACTTTGTAATCAGTCAAATCGTATGCCCTATAAAAGTAATAATTATAAAATGAAACATTTAATACCATGAAGATACTAATATTAATTATATTATATATTTAAGTGATGTATACACACCACAAAAAATAAATAAGTGGTGAATGAGGCACATGTCTCACAAAATTAAAAGTGACAAGAGAAACCCTTATCTCACGCTACCCTTTTGTTTTTAATTATTTAACCTTATGTATAAAGTTTTAATGAATGTTATTAATTCATTACATAAATATAATCATATTTATAATACCTTATTTGATCCTTTTATAACATCTTACCACTAATTCATTAATAATATTTAAATATTTTCATTATTTTAGGTGTATTCTTTTCTTGGTTTCATGGACGGTCCATTTGTGTATAATTATGGATTTTATTGTAAAATATAAATAAAACTATAGAATTTAAATGGAATGGTAATAATTAACATAAATAAGTTTAAATGGTCTTATATATCATTTTTTTGTATAAGGATGATTCATTTGATAAAATGTTAACGATAAATGTTTAGTTTATTTTGGCAGCTTTTTCGACCATCACGAACTAGTTTCATTTTATTTAATATTATTTTCATATATTCATTACAGAACATAAAATAGGTTATAATTTAACTATTAAAATATTATTTAACTATAGAAATACTTTTATGACTAACCTTGAAGGCGGTAATGGAAAATGATAAATCATTATCCATGTATATGGTTAACCGCCATATTTTGGACAATGGTTTTGTTTCTTTGAATAAGAGGAGATAAGAAAATTGGTGGATAAAATATATTATATTAAAAATATAAAATTAAAATATATACATGATAATGGAGTTATTATACTTTTATGGGTGAATTATGTGAATATAAGGTAGAAAAAGGAAAGAAATTAAGGGTGGTTTTTGAGAAATTTACCTCTTGAATATCATCTCCATGGAGGACCCTTTAAGGAACTTAGAATTGATATTTTACTGAGAAAATAAGAACTTGTACATGTTGAGATTAGGTATTAGAATGTTTGTTATATATTTTAATAGATTCAAGGGTTTTTTTGGAGAAAGGGGTGGTGAGGAGTGGTATTTATACTTGAGGAGGGGTGGTTTTAAGTGATTAAATAATGATTATTTTATATTTAAATCCAACCACATTTGGGTGGAATTATTTCCAAATAATTTGGATAATAATTAATTTTTTAAATTATGTTTAATTTATATAAACACATAAAACAACAATTTATTGTTTTAGTTTTTTGGTATTTTAATTTTTTACCTTTTAACTTCAACCCGCTACATTATTTTACCTATACTACAACAATTCGTTTTACCACAGTAAATTTTTTATGCCTAAAAATGAAAATGAACCTATAAAATAATTTATAAATAATTATTACAAATATTTAATCCATTTTTTAAAATTCAAAACATAGAATTTGAAGAATTACATTTAATATTAAACCGTCAATACGCAACGTAAAACAGTTTTTTTTAAATGTGTTCTTAACCCCAAAAATGAACTTATACCAAAATAAGTTATAAATATTGTTTAAATATAATTAATTAGATTATATATGACTAAAAATTACTTAATTTAATTTTTATAGTAACTTAAAATCATAAAATTATTTTTAAGTATAAATAAAATGAGAGTTTTATAAAAATCAATATTTTTTACTAATTACAAAAAAAATAAAAATTTCAAAAATTTCTCAAAAATAAAACCTAATATAAATTTGACATAATGAATAAAAAAATTATTTCCATTTCATAATGTAAATTTTATAAAAGTTACAAAAAAATCATTATATTTAGTTTCTCATAGAAATAAATAAAAATTTCTTTTTGAGGAAAATATATATTTGAAGAACAAAATGACTTTACTAAGAATTATGTGTTTATATACTAAGAATAAATTAATTTGTATTGAACATGAAATTAACATATATTTCATTATTAGTTAATACTATTCACACCCTCAAATTTAGTGGCTAGGTGATAATGGTCATGTTAAAATAATAATATTTTGGAGTTTGTTTAAGCTCGATGTTCTATGAAATATAAGTTGTTGAAGAGATTAAATTTATTTAAAAAGAGACATACCATAAAATACTGGGGTGTTACGATGACTATAGATGAGGGTTTGGCTATATGGTTGTGCTAATGACCATAAAAAATTCTCTCATTGGGAGGAAACCCAATCAATAAAAACATGGAGTTCTTTATTTTTTGTTTTGTATTTTCATTTAATTTTTCATTTTCATTCAATTAATAAATAAATTTAACACTATTGATACTCACATTTCATCCATAGGATCTTATATTTTTATTAAAATAGGGTATCTCAGGTATATATGTTTTAAATTACATAGAGATCATGCATTGTGAATATCATGGAAGAATAGTCTTATGTTTTTATGGTTTACATTGATTTTTCAGGGCCATCATTGGTAGATACAAGGTATTTTAGGACTTATACTTGTATGGGCCTTGGGAAGTGATATGAGAAACCATGAGGGGAGTTTTTTTCTCCTATTTATGTAAATTTTATCTTGTGTGTGAATTAAATCAAATGATATGTAACATGTTTCATATTCCTACCCACCTTGTAAATGGGCATTAGAAATACTATTTTTTTCTTAAGTGTGGGAGAGGTTATCATATGTAGATACCTTGAACAATACTGATCTCATTGTCAAGGAAGACATGTTTTCCTTAGAGTCCATTTTAGAGACGAATATAAATATCATACATTCATTTTAAATGATGAATAACTTAGTTGAATCATCTTTATTTTTTTCATATGATGATATTGATAAACTATTATTCCTTGTGAGTTAGATTAGGAAAATTCAAGTGAAATATTTAAATTTTCACCTTAAAATATTTTATTTTAAGCACGAAATTTTTATAGAGTAGTTTAAATTAAGGAAACTCTTGAATTTGAATTATTACTCATACATATTAGGTAAGTGGTGCTTGTAATTTTTTGATGTTTCACATGTGGTTATTATACGGTCTTAATTTCAAGATCTCTTGACTTTATTTCACAATTCATCAAGGAGGGTCATCAAAAACATTGGCACAAAAAATTATTCCTATTGTTTTACATCAATGAAAATTCAAGATATGAAAAAGTAATACCCAAGATGATGATGACCCTACTTCATGATTCAAAGTGGAGAGTCAATAAGGTTTTGTGACCAATAAAAATAATAACTCTCCATTTTATGTTAATGAAATCTTTGTTTATAATACCAAAGGATATGAGAAAATTGATATGTATTGGATGGATCTATTTTAAATTAAGGGGGACCTCATACTTAAACAAAAATTATTTAAGATGAAAATTTGAAAAATTGAACTTAAACCATTGATTCTTACTCACTTTAGAGAATATAGAGTTATGAAAGGTTATTGTATAAATCTAAATGATTTTTCATTCAAACTCATTTTCATTTACTTGATATGAATTGTGATGTTTATACATGTTTATTTTCTAGTCCAATTGGATTTATTATCTAGGTTTTCTTTAGGTAAATCAAAGTTCAAGTGTGGGGAGTTTGATGAAATTTCTTTCATGGGTCATTTTCATATCCAAAATTATATTGGAAATGGTTATCAATCTCATTTATTACATCCTTAAAAAGTTCTGATAGTTTTGGAATTTTGAAGGAAAATTGGAAGCATTTGGACCCATTTTGCATAGTGCGTGGTATCTAATAAAACACCCTATATTGAACCCTCCTACCAAAGATATTGTAATAAGGAGACATATATTATTTATAGTGACCCTATCTTTTCATACATTAACATTACATCAATTTTTCAAAATACTTAATAAATTACACAAACAGACACTCAAATACCATATTAGTCTAGTGCCTTTGGAAACATAGAAACATAAACACTGGTATATGAGTGATCTAATTTATCTCTAACTAGGTTCTTCATGACTAGTACCCTTCTTATACACATCAAACTTAATACATATCTTCATATCCTAGGAAAGGAAACATAAAAATGGGTGAGCTTAGATGATCATTAAGGGTAAACAAGAGTGATATGTACGAATAAACATAATCTTAAATACATCATATATATCATATATATCATATAAAAATATAGTGTTCATCATAATTACTAACCATGAATGGTGGTAAAGGAAAAACGAACAACATCATTTCATGAGGTGGTAGTTCTCCATACACAAGAACGGTAAGTTCATTACCCATTAGATGGAAGTGTGTATAAGTGTAGATTAAACCCTTATCATAAAAAAAATCTCAGTATATTGATTATATTGAGGCTATTATGTATTCATGAAAAAATAAAAATGTAGGTAGTGGATAAAGAAAATAAAGTAAAGGAGCTTGAGGAAGGATATTACCTCTTCTTTGGGTAACTCCTTTTGGTTTTCACCAAAGGGTTTCCTTGGTTGGATTTATGCCCAAATGGTAGATTCATGGAGTAAGAGAGAGATTATAGGTAGTTAATTGGGAAGATATTGGATGAAATTAAGTGTTTTTAGAGGTATGAAGAATGGGAAGAGGTGTTAGCCTTTTATAGGGGAGGGAGGGGACACACTTGACATTTTTTAAAAAACGTTAGGTGTACCCACGTTTTTACTTAAAAAATCATCAAAAACAAACTAAAATCAAGAATGGAATGTGTATAGATGAAATATTTCCATATAATGGTTTTTGGAAAATTTTATAGGTCATTTTGTTCCTTAAGTTTAAGGTTTATTCCCTTGTTAAGCTTAATTTCACTAAAATCACTTTAATTAATTTTAATCACTTTCACTAATCTTTTTGGTCAAAAAATAAGTTGATATTATTAGACTATAAATATAATACTTATTAAAACTTTTTATTTTTGTTTTTTTAAATTCAATACATAGAATAGTCAAAATTATTTTTAATGTTAACCATGTAGAAGTGGCGAGAAAGCGGGTTTTTAAAGTGAGAATGTTTAAAAGTTCATTAAGAATTATTATCTAAATTTCATATAAAAATGATTCCAATGACCTATATTGGATTAATATATGTATAATAATATATTTTTACTTTAAAACCAACATAAAATATAATTTAACTATATAAATAAATTACATTAAAAAAGCAATTTTGAATTAAAATTCAGTATTTTTTACTATTCATCCAAAAATGTAGTTTCTCAGAAAAATCACAAAAATTATCCCTAAGCTAATTTTTTAATTTCTAAATTAAAAAAATAATTTTATTTTATCAATTTAAATTTCTAAAAGTGTCTAAAATTAATTTTATTATTTTTCACAGAATGACATAAAAAGCAGCTCTTTTAAGAAAATTGTATTTTTAAACATATAAAGACTTTACTAAAACAATTGTATGGATTATTATCAATGTGATTTATCTATATAAAACCATTTTAAATAATATTTAGAAATTAGTTATTACTACACATATCACTATGTTTAACGACTAGGTAATAACAATCTCATGTAAATAATTATAATAATAAAATGATGTTTCATGGAAACTCAGTGTTGCATGTAATGAAATCCAAGTCAATTTTTCATATAACACAAGATTATATTGGTGTAGAGTGTAAATAATGTTTGAATTAGTGTATTTTTCAACACACTACATCAAATAAAATTAATTTATTCAGAAAAAAAGGTTCACAAAAACTCAGGTTGTTACATTCTCTAACCCCCCCCCTAAAATGAATTTTTTCCTTGAAATTCATCATTCTGATATAAAAAATGAGGATAATTATACATAATAATATTCTAAGTTCCCACATAGCTTCCTCTAAGTTTTTTTTCTCCAAAAAACTTTTACTCGGTGAGTAGTATAGTTTTGTACAACTTTCTCTGTATGATCCAAAATTTCAACTGGTTGTTCCTTGTAAGAAATATCCTGATCCAATTGTATGACCTCTGAGTTCAGTACATCTGAAGGGTCAAGTATTTAATTTATTGGGATAGATATATGGAACTCATCTTGGACTTGAGATATATTTGGAAGAAGTACCAAGCGATAGGCTACCATTTCGATACGATCAAGAATCTCATAGGGGTCAATATACCTAGGGCTTAGTTTCCCTTTCTTCCCAAACCCCATAACCTTCTTTGATGGAGAAATTTTTAAAAACACCTTCTCAATAACTTCAAATTCTTAGTCATGATGATGGTTATCAGTATAAATTTTCTACTAACTTTGAGCTACCTTGATATGCTGCTAAATGGATCTAACCTTCTCTACCATTTCTTCATCTATCTCAGGTCCTAATAGCTTTCTTTCTCCAACTTCATCCCAGCAAGTTTGAGCTCTACATTTCTTCCCATATAGGTCATGATAAGGGAACATTTTAATTATTGAGTGAAATATATTATTTTAAGAAAACTCAACTATAGGGAGGTGTTAATCCCAACTACCTTTGAAATCCAACAAATAAGATCTCAACATATCATCTAGCGTTCAAATTGTTCTTTTAGACTAACGATCCATATGAGGATGATAAGTAGTGTTGAATCTAAATTATATATCAAGTTCTTGTTGAAGGATTCTCCAGAACTTTTTGGTAAAACTAGGATCCCAATCCGATATAATAGAATGTGGTACCCCATGTAACCTTACCACTTCCTTAATGTATATCCTAGAAAGATGATCCAAAGATAAGTATTCTTTGATATAAATGAAGTGTGTTGGCTTAGTAAGGTGATAAAATAACACCCTTATAGCATAAACCCTTTAGACATTTTGGGGAGTCCCATGCCCAAATCTATAGTGATGTTCTCTCATGTCCATTCTGGTATGGGTAATGGATGAAACATCCTCTTTTATATTTGTCTTTCTACCTTAACTTGTTGAAGTACCAAGCATCGAGATACAAACTCAGCGATATCCCTCTTCATTCCATCCTTCCAGAATAATTTTTTTCATGTATCTATATATCTTTGTACTTCTATGATGAATAGAGAATGAATAACTATGAACTTACTATAATATATCCTTCTTTAAATCTGGTGTGGAAGGAACACATACATGGTTCTTGAACCTTATCATTTCATCCTAATGAATTATAAACTCAAGAAAATATCTAACATTCCTTTGTATCTCTATATATTCCTTCTGTGCCTCTTTGATATTCACTTAGATAGAGGGATGAAACTTCAATTGAGAAATATAAGATTTTCCCCCTTCCTTCAATATATCCAGATATACCATTTGAAAATCTAGAAATATTAGATCTTTTATAATCCTCGTCATGGATAAAATGTCATGATCCTTTCGACTCAAAGAATCGGCCATATTGTTCACTTACATAGTGTGGTAATGTATTGAGCAATCATAATCATTTGTCAGCTCTAACTATCTTCTTTGGTGCATGTTTAACTCCTTTTGTGTGAATATATATTTTATAATTTTATGATCGGTATATATATCACACTTTTCTCCATAAAGATAATACCTACATATCTTTAATGTTGGGAAAAAATCCCTCAAGGCATCATTTAAGTATTTTTGAGGTGATTGTGTTTGTTGACAAAGTGAACACCTGTGCTGTGATTGTTGACAATACAAACAATGACATACAAATTTGTTGACAAAGGGGATTTCATGGTGGAATGTCAAGTTCAAAAGCTGTGGTTAACGATCAATGTTTGATTCAAGAACTTTGATAAAGGAATTGATGATCTAGAGGTGGTACAAAAAGAACAGATACAAGGTGGCTTCGTTTTCCAGTGTTTGCCAAATTTTTGGGCCTGAAAATCGACAAATGAAGAAAAGTGGTTTTTGGAAAAGGGACTTGCGCACCGTGTACTTGAAGTCTTGGAAACTTGCGCGCCATATGTTTTTCAAGATCAGATCATCAAAATATGGCAAAGTAATAAGTGTCGCGCAAGTATTGGTGGTGTCGCGCAAGTGACTTGTGCGCCGTGAAAGAGACTTGTGCGCCGATGCCTTGGAAGCTTGATAACTTGCGCGCCTATGGTTTTTCAAGATCATAAGATCAAAATATGGAAAAGGAAAGATTTTCGTGCAAGTTTGGAAGTGGGTCGTGCAAGTGACTTACAGGGGAAGTGACCTGCACGCCGAAACTTGCACGTCGAGGGTTGACTTGCATGCCGTCGTGCAGGGTGGTCAAATTGCCTATAAATACTGGACCACCCCTCCTTATTTCCCAATGGAGTTCAACACTTTGAGAAATCATAGATCCCGTCATGTATTTGTGGTGGTCGTGCAAGTGGTGGTGTGTCGCGCAAGTGGGACTTGTGCGCCAGATTTGAAGAAGGGTGATTGTTGGTAGTTGCACACCAATATTGGATTGGGCGTAAAAGGAAGTGTGTCGCGCAAGTTTGGAGTTGAAGAAGCTTGTGTCACGCAAGTGTGTGAGGTGGATTTTTATGCTAGTTGTGACTTGCGCGGCGATACTTGCGCTGGATTAGACTTGCGCACCAAGTAAGGTTGATTTTCCAACAGTGTTTTCGTGCTGCGTGGAAGCTGGAAGTTTGCCCGATACCTTCGGTGCAAAGAGATATTCATCTACGGGTGAAATTTGGACTTCAACAGAGCATCTGCATACATAGGAAGATGCATTCCTTCATGAAAATGAAGAGACCTACAGGTCTATAAAATGTGAGTGGATCCTTTCTGAAGCAGTGAGCAAAGGAAGAGGAAGACGGTGATCCTCTCCACCAGACGTGAGCCAGAGAGAGAGAAATAGGGAATGACCCTTGGGAAAGCAGTGAGCTGGCCCTAAACTTTGTAAAGGCAGTGATCCTGGAAATATAAGTGATCTATCCTAAACCTTTTTATCCACATCTAGTGAAGAATAGTGGAATTTGGTATGACCGGAAACTTTTCGGCGTATGCTTATTAGACGTAGCCCAGTGAGGGTGAACCAAGTAAAAATCATTGTGTATACTTGCTTACTTCCCTGCATTGCATTTAAAGCATCATTATCAGATAAAGAAGAAAATAAGTGATCATAATAAACACACAAGTGAAAAAAAAAGTGACCCTTGTAATAAAGTGGTCAAGATCCAGTGGGGCAGGAAGAACATTGAAAAAGAATATTCATACCCTGATTCACCCCCCCCCCCCTCTCAGGGTATATAGGCCCCTATTGGTCCTAAAAATTGGTATCAGGGGGAAGGTTTCTTTTATCATATTTTTTTCTATGACTTGGTTCAGTCGATTACTCAAGTTAAAGATCCAATATTCTCTTATCATATTGTTCCATGGAAAAGGGAAGAACATCAAAGAAGAAGCAGAAGGATGGTGGTATTACCAATTGTGGAAGTGTCAATGGAAAGAGTGTGATTCAGTTAAAGGATTCATGTAGTGAATAGAAGAATGGTTTGGATCAATCATACTATGAAAATACTTACTCATTCAATGATGCTGAAGGAATGAGTGAAGAACCTGATTTTCCAAGTGATGTTGGAACCACAGATAATGAAGAAACACCAAGAAGTCGAAAAGTGGAAGTTTTCCACAAGGCAAAGGAAGTGGATCGGAAATTAGATGAAGATATCAAAACTAAAGATATTTGGATCCAAGCACTCAAAACTGAGATCAACAAGCTAAGAGGGTTGAATCAAAGGCTTAATAACATAGAAACTGATCTGAAGGAGAAAAATGATTCTCAATATGAAGAATTGCGAAAGATATCTGCAAAGGTGGAAAAATAAAAAACTGGTGAAAAGGGGAAGAATCTGAACTCAGATGAGATTCAGAATTTGAAATCTAAAAATGATGATCTTACTACATAGATTTTTGAAATAGTTCATAATAGTCAAAGTCTAAAACAATAGAATTCATTTTTTTCTGATTCTATTGAAGAAGACAGTTTCAAAAAGAAGTGATGACATGTGCTATTTCTGCGATATTCATGGTTGCACATCAAGATTCTCTGCAGAGACTCTAGAATAAATTTCAAGTTGTGAAAATAGAAACTTTGACAAATCTGAGAATAAGAAGAAGCTTTATGATAAATTAGAGAGAAGAGTCTCTAAGAGAAAGTCATTCATTAGATGCTATTACTGTGGAAGAATGCAACACACCATGAATATGTGTTAGGAAGCTCAAGAGATCAATGTCAAAGTAAGAACTCAATATGAATCAACATCTCAATAGAGAAATGATGAAATAAGGTATGCCTTTGATGGAAAATGTTTTATATGTTCAGATTATGGGCATTTGGCAAGAAATTGTAGCAAGAAGAACGCGAGAAAGGAAAAGGAACTCGAAAGGAGATTCTCGAATCCAATGATGCATAATGAGAAATTCTACACTAGGAGACAACGTGGTAAGGAGAAGAATAGGCTTAGAGCCTCAGGGGAATCACATGGAGATGAAAGAAAGGTGTATCAGTCACCTCCTCTGTCACAATCACAACAAATCTCAAGGAGAGAATGTGAACAAACTTGGAAGATTAAGGGGAGATCTACTCCAGGTGTGATAAAGAAGAATGAACGTTCAAGGGAGGACTCACCACTAGTGAAAAAGAGTGTGGTGACTTAGACATATGATAAAATAAATATGAACAAAGAATGTATTGAAAAATTCACATGTTGTGTTCTACAACGAAAAGTGGAGGAAGGTGCAAGATCCTTGCAATGGTGGAAGAAGCAAGGGAAGATGACAAGTAGAGAGATTCCTACCAAGAGAAGGAATTATGGGAAATAGAATTTTGGTGGAACATCAAAGATGAAGATATGTACTAGTTGGTTTAAGCCCCAAATGGTGAGAAAATCCAAGCCTGTAGAATCTACATATCAGAAAAAGGCTCAGCATGTGGGTAATGAATGCTTAGTCATATGGCCAGAGCAGTTGAAGTTGGCTAGGCAGCTAGAAGAAGCAAAGAAAGAGTGTGATGATCTGCAAGAAAGAATCAAAGGGTTGACCCGTCAGGATCAACCACCATCCTCATCTTGAGGATTCTAGAAAAACCCCTCTCCCTGTGTATAAAAATGTTATTAACTGACGATTCATGTGTATCAAGTTTTAGGGAGATATGATCCCAGGGGAAGTTGTATATAAAGATGAAAAGTGGAAAATTGATATGCTCCAGAGGTTCAATTACCTCAAATCAGGTACATAAGGTGAAGAAGAAAGGGAGAAACAGAGCACAATAGGAAGTGATTGTGTTATTAACTCCATCTCTTGTTTCCTACACCAAGTTCCAACTAAGTAGGCTTAGAGATTTGGTTAATGGATCGATGTTGTGTGCCATATAAGAATAATTGATGCATGAGGAGAAGAATGGTTATGAGTCTAAACAGTGGTACTAACCCCAGGAAGTGTTTCATAACATAGGTGGATCATCATTTAATAGCAAAATCAGATGTAAGATCCATCAATGCAGTAATCGAATGAATCAGATCGGGAGTTTTCAATCGAGGGAATAATTATTGTCAGAGAAGCATCAATAATCATGCATCCCATGCTTATCCATTTTTCTCTAACAATCTGCTATCAGCTGAATACTTTCAGGATACCAAGAAGCTACAAGATAAAATCAAAGGTGTGTTAACAAAAATTTGAGAGAAGATGTTAAAATAAATGACATCATTGAACAATGACATAGTAAAAAGTTTTCTATTAAAAGTGAGGAAGTTGTAAGAGTATCAGGGAGAGAAGAAGTGGCTGAAGATGATTCAGAAGAGGATACTGATGGTGAGTACGAGGAAGTAAAATCCTTATCTGCACAAAAGCCAAAGAGTCAAGCAGAAATTGACAAGCAGAATATCATCAGTGATCAGTGAGCCCTAGTTCAGACAAGGAAAATGAAATCACTGCAGCAGAAATCTTTTCTATCTCAGGTTGAGCCGAAATGCATTGATGATGCAGCTTAAGATGAAAACTGGGTTCAGACCATGAATTAAGAGTCGTATCAGATTGAGAGGAACTAGACGTGGGAGATTGTTTCAAGACCAGCAGATAATAATGTCATTGGGACTAAATGGGTCTATCACAACAAGATGAATGAAGATGGATCAGTGGTTCGAAACAAAGCATGAATTGTGTGAAAAGGGTACTCTGAGATAGAGAGAATTGATATTGATGAGGCATTTGTACTGGTTGCAAGGCTGGAGACAATCTGTTTTTTTAGCCATAGTAGTGCAAAGAAAGTTCAAAGTGTTCTAGATGGACGTCAAATCTTCATTTCTAAATGGGGTTCTGGAAGAAGAGGTGTAAATTGAGCAGACAGATGGGAAAAAGGTTTGTAGGCTGAAGAGGGAGTTGTATGGACTGAAACAAGCACCAAGAGCATGGTACTCAAGGCTTGATCAGTACTTAAAAAGGGCTTGGTTTCCAGTGTGGAGGAGTTTATTATAATATTTATTTCAGAAACGACATTAATCAAATAATTATGGTGTTGGTTTTTGTCAATTACATAATATTTGGCAGATCAGATGAAGTGACACAAGGAAGGAATAGAACATTCATTTCTCAATACAAATATGCCAAGGATGTTTTAAGACAGTTTGGCATGGAGAATTCCAAGGAGATGAAAACTCTGGTTGATACCCAGATGAAATTATCAAAAGATGAGGATGAAAAGGCAGTTCATATCATAGAATACAGGAAAATTATTGGAAGTCTATTGTACATAACCATAATAAGGCCTGATATTGTTTTCTCCACATGCCAAGCAGCGAGATATCAGAGTAATCCCAAGGAAATCCACATGATTTCAGTGAAAAGAATACTTTGGTATATCAAAGGCACCGTGGATTTAGGTCTGATGTATAATGGAAAATCTAAATCAGTGTTATTGGGTTACACATATGTAGATTAAGCCAGATCAGCAGATGACATAAAATCAACATCAGGAGGTGCAGTCTATCTTGGTAGATTGTGTATTTCTTGGCTAAGCAAGAAGAAATATTTCATTTCATTGAGCACCATAGAGGCTGAGTATTTTGTGGCCACTCAAGCATGCACACAGTTATTGTGGATGAAGCAGTAGCTTGATGATATGAGAGTTGAAGTGAAGTCTCTGATCGGAATTCAATGTGATAACTCAAGTGCTATAAATCTCAGCAAAAATCATGTTCATCACTAAAGGACAAAGCACATTGAGATAAAGTATCATTTTATCAAGGAGAAGTTTGAGCAGGGAATTGTGAAATTGGAGTATGTGCCTACAGATCTACATGTTGTAGACATTCTGATAAATGTCTTACCCAAGGAAGCATTTGAAAGGCATCGACTGGCTTTGGGAGTTCAGTCGACTCCCCACACTTGAAATAGTGTGAATGTGGAACTCACCCCCTCTCCCCGAGGTATGATGTGTTTTTCCCTAATGTGATGATGTGTTCTCTACTCTGTTACAGACTGCAAAGGAGTGACCTTTGGGTTCGTTGACAAATGAGGAGAAAATAGTGATTGTTCAAGGGGGAGACAGTGTGGAGATTTGATAATCGTGAATGATATGGGGAGAAGCTGACAGGTGGAGCATCCAGATAGGGGGAGTTAAATCTAGTTGAACGTGGTTAGCCAGAGCTTAGCTTGGACAACATAGGAAATAGGGCTAAAGAGGTTTTGAAGCTAACAAGGGTTGAAGCTATGAACTGAAAGGGGGAGCGTATTAAATCTGACGATGCTAGAAGTGATCGATCAAAGAATAGATATCACGACAGCTGAGGATCGTGATAAAAGTTGATAAGTGGTGTTTGAAGAATATTTCCAACAATTGGTATCAATTTGGTAAAAATTGGTATCAGTTTGGTATCAATAGTGGATGTCAGAGATGAAGTGATTCATTGATGAACTTCTCATTTACTCTTGTTTCTCATGTCGAGCATTACTCATGTGGGCTTAGAGTATGTGTTGAGTAAATTCTTGATCACTATCAGGAATCGCAAACGAAAATGGTGGCTGAATATTTAATGCTATATCTTTTTATGGAATAGTTGTCAACAAACCCAAAGGGGGAGATTGTTGGGAAAAAATCCCTCAAGCCATCATTGAAGTATTTTTGAGGTGATTGTGTTTGTTGACAAAGTGAACATCTGTGTTGTGATTGTTGACAATACAAAAAATGAAATAAAAATTTGTTAACAGAGGGGATTTCATGGTGGAATGTCAAGTTCAAAAGTTGTGGTTAACAATCAATGTTTGATTCAAGAACTTCAATAAAGGAATGGATGATCTGGAGGTGGTACAAAAATAACAGATACAAGGTGGTGTTGTTTTCCAGTGTTTGCCAAATATTTGGGCCTGAAAATTGACAAATGAAGAAAAGTGGTTTTTGGCAAAGGGACTTGCGCGCCATGTACTTGAAGTCTTGTAAACTTGCACACCCTATTTTTTTCAAGATCAGATCATCAAAATATGTCCAAGGGATAAGTGTCGTGCAAGTATTGGTGGTGTCGCACAAGTGACTTGCGCGCCGTGAAAGAGACTTGCGCGCCGATGCCTTGGAAGCTTGAGAACTTGCAATCCTATGGTTTTTAAATATCATAAGATCAAAATATGGCAAAGGAAAGAGTTTCACACAAGTTTGGAAGTGGGTCGCGCAAGTGACTTACAGGGGAAGATACTTGCGCGCTGAAACTTGGGCGTCGAGGGTTGACTTGCACGCCGTCGTGCAGGGTGGTCAAATAGCCTATAAATACTGGACCACCCCTCCTCATTTCTCAATAGAGTTCATCACTTTGAGAAATAAAATCTCCCGTCGCGCAGGTGTGGTGGTCGCACAAGTGGTGGTGTGTTGTGCAAGTGGAACTTGCGCGCCAGATTTGAAGAAGGGCGATTGTTGGTAGTTGCACGCCAATATTGGATTGGGAGTAAAAGGAAGTGTGTCGCGCAAGTTTAGAGTTGAAGAAGCTTGTGTCGAGAAATTTTTTGAGGTGGACTTGCACGCTAGTTGTGACTTTCATGGCGATACTTGCGTGCCGGATTATACTTGCGCTCCAAGTAAGGTTGATTTTCCAGTAGTGTTTTCGTGCTGCGTGGAAGTTAGAATTTTTCCCGATACCTTCGGTGCAAAGAGATATTCATCTACAAGTGAAAGTTGGACTTCAACAGAGCATCTACATACAGAGGAAGATGAATTCCTTCATGAAAATGAAGAGACCTACAGGTCTATAAACAGTGAGTGGGTTCTTTCCAGAGCAGTGATCAAAGGAAGAGGAAGACGATGATCATCTCCACCGGCAGTGAGCTAGAGAGAGAAACGGGGAGTGGCCCTTAGGAAAGCAGTGAGCTGACCCTAAACTTTGTAAAGGCAGTGATCCTGGGAATAGAAGTGATCTATCCCAAACCTTTGTATCCACATCTAGTGAAGAATAGTGGAATTTGGTATGACCGGAAACTTGTCAGTGTATGCTCCTTGGACGTAGCCCAGTGAGGGTGAACCAAGTAAAAATCAATGTGTCTACCTACTTACTTCCCTACATTGAATTTAAAGCATCATCATCAGATAAAGAAGAAAATAAGTGATCATAATAAACACACAAGTGAAAACAAAGTGACCCTTGTAATAAATAGGTCAAGATCAAGTGGGGCAGGAAGAACATTGAAAATGAATATCCATACCCTGATTCACCCCCCTCTCAGGGTATATAGGCCCCTATTGGTCCTAAAATTTAATGTAAAAATTACCATTGTCAACTCCAAATCATGAGTTAGGTAATTTTGTTCATGAATCTTCAACTGTCACGAGGCATAAGCGATAACCATATTATTATGCATAATAACACATCCTAATAACTTATTAGAAGCATCGTTATAGATTACAAACCCTTATCCACTACATGGTAATGTAAGCACAGGTGCACTGACTAGACTTCTCTTCAGTTCCTTAAAATTTTCCTCACATTCATCTATCCAGAGGAAATTGGTACCCTTTCGAGTTAACTTGGTTAGAGGATTAGATAGTCATGAGAGATTCTTAAAGAATCATCGATAATATCTAGCTAAACCCAGAAAACTATGGATCTCAGTCACCATGGTTGGTCTAGTACAACATTAAATATCCTTTTCCTTTGATGGATCTATGTATATATCATCTCTTGAGATTATGTGACCCAAAAATGAAACCTTTTGCAGCCAATTTTCACAATTTTTCAATTTTTCATACAATTTATCCTTCCTCAGGGTCTTTAGTACAATTATAAAGTTCTCTTAATTATCTTATATACTATTTGAATAGATAATAATATCATATATAAAGACTACCACAAACTGATCGAGGTAATCTCTGAAGACTTTATTCAACAAATCCATGAAGATAGTTTGGGAAATAGTAAGACCAAAAGGAATAATTATATATTCATAGTGTCTATACCTTGTACAGAATGTTGTCTTGGGTATATCATCATTATTAAACCTCAATTGATGATATCCAAAATGAATTTCAATCTTGGAAAAGATTGAGCTCTGTGATCAAAAAAAATCATCAATATGAGGAAGAGGATACTTGTTCTTGATCATGATCTTGTTCAATTCCCGATAATCAATGCAAAGTCGCATTGATCCATATTTGTTTTTCACAAAGAGGATAGTTTTACCCCAAGGTAACACACTTGGTCGAATGAATCCCTTATCAAGATTTTCTTGGAGTTTCATTATCATTTCTTACAACTCAATTGGGTCCATTCTATAGGTAGTCTTTGAAATTGGTGTGGAACCATATGTGAGTTCTATCAAGAACATAAATTCATGTTTTGGTGGAATTCTAGGCAGATCTTCTGGGAACATATCCACAAATTCCTTAACAATAGGCATATTATTGATGTTAAATTTATCCCCAACCATTTGAGACAAATATGCCTTTTGAATGGGAATTAAGACCCATACACTGGATGTAATCTCCATACAAAGTTCATACTTATCATAACATTGATATAAGATCATGGGTTGGTAAGAAATATCAAATATAACTTCCCTTCCTCGATAATTGATGTTGGATTTATGTAGATAAATTCAATCCATGCCTAAGATGACATCAAATTCAACCAAATGAATAATGAAAAGATATTCTAGAATCACATTCCCACAAAAGTAAACCAGAGAGTAATCATAAATTTGAGATGAAATTATCATACCATTAGGGGTTTTCACTACTAATTGAACATCTAATCATTTGGGTGGAATATTAATAACCTTATAAAATTCTTAAGATATGAAAGAGTGGGTAGATCCAGAATCAAATAAGAAATTAGTAGTTCTAGATTGGATGGTTAGTTTACCATTCACCACGTCATTATCACACCCCTCATTAGAAATAATGATCACATGAGATTTACTTTTTTCCCTTGGTTTAAGAGGTTTATGATGCCAATCATCATCACCAACCCTTTGTTTTGGGTACTAGTTATCATAATTCCCATTCTCCTTACACTTAAAGCAATGAATTTTGGGAGGTTCATTTTTTGTATATTTTCTTCTATTTTAATCATTATTCAACTTCTTCCCAACAATGCGGTAATAAATTACACGATGGACTTACCTTCTATACATAAAACACTTATTAGACCCCATAATACAACTCCACCCATACTTCTTTCCACACTTAGATCATAAATTAATGCTCGTATTTTTCTCTTAATGGTTTTCAGATTTTCCTTTAAACTTTATCTTCATTTTCTTATTAAAACCTTGATATTGATATGTAAATCTGACCTCCATTTCAACTTTTATTGCAAAATGAAAAATCTCTTTGTAGATACTAAAGTTTCTTATGTCCAACACCCTTCTGAGACTTGGATTTAAGATTTTGAAGAACCTATCAACTTTACTTTCATATTGGATGATAATTCCAGAAGCATACCTTGTGAGTCTTATGAAATTAGCCTCATAGGTGCCAATGAATTCATCATCCTTTACATTCAACTGAAGGAACTCCTTTTCCATATTTATACGAGTAACATGAGGAAAGTACTTATTTAATAATAAGTTCTTGAACTCATCCCAATCTATTGATTCAATTTCATCTAGATTCCTTATATTCTTGATTACATTCCATCACTGGTCTGATTCACTTTATAAACGATAAATAACTAGAATCACTTTATTATGATATGAAAATTAGAGAATAAATAATATCTTTTTAGTGGTACTGATCTAGTTTTTAGCAACAAGTAGATCATAATACCTGCTAAAATAAGGTGGACGTTTCCTCATGAAGGACTCAAAAAAACAGTATTCCCTCCTTTGCTTGTTTATATGCTTAGTATGATTCATAGCATGATAAATTTATGTGATCATAGCAATGAGTTTTTGTATTCCATCTATGATATCATTCAGATACTCAGGAGAACAATTGTTTCATTTTCCATCACAATCACCATTAATGTGGTTCCTTTGGGTTCTATCCATTTAATACTACCAAAAAACACGGAGTAAGAAACATTTTTCATAGTGAGGATCCATATAATCAGGAAAAATAACATAAAGGATTTCTAAATTATGATTCCTTCCTTAATCTATGACACCCTAGGTTTATCCTAGGTTATTGATAGCCAACTTATTTTTAAATCCTTCATGATATTTCATAAAGAGTTTGTGAATTCCCAAAGAATGTCCCCTAAGAGTGTCAAACTAGGTGCGTAGTAAGGCCCATTATCATGTACCAGGTTACGCTCAAGTAAATCCCAAGGCACCTTATTAGATTTGTTAATCCTAGGTATATTTGTGCTAGAACCACCTCCAATTGTAGTATCCAGACATGGATGTATTTCTAGGAAACCACTCACTCTATCATTTACCAAAATTCTAGGACATTTTTCTATACTTTTACTCATATTTAGACTTATCCTTAGGCATTTAATTAGGGTAATAACTAAGTTTTTATCATCCTAGTTTCCAAATATTAATTAAACCTTCGCTCTTATACCAACTATAGTGACACTCACTTTTCATACATTAACATTACATCACTTTTGAGGAATACTTAATACATTACACAAACAGACGCCCAAAGACCATATTAGTCTAGTTCCTTTGTAAACATAGAAACATAAAAACTAGTACATAAGTGAGCTACATTATCTCCCATTATGTTCTTTATAACAATCACCCTTCTTATACACATCATACTTAATACATATCTTCATATCCTAGGAAAGGAAACATAAAAAGGGGTGAGCTTAGATGCTCAGTAAGGGTAAATAAGGGAGATATGTAAGGATAAATATATAATATATATCATATAAAAATATAGTTTCCAACATAATTCCCCACCATGAATGGTTGTAAAAGAAAAATGAACAACATCATTTTGTGAGGTGGTATTTCATCATATATAAGAACGGTAAGTTCGTTACCCATTCGATAGAAGTGTGTGTAAGTGTAGGTAAAACCCTTATCATAAAAACATATCATTATATTGAGGATAATGATACTATTATTTATTTATATAATGAGAAGAATTTATGTCATAAATAAATAAAATAGAGGAAAGAAGCTTTAGGAAGGAGGTTGCCTCTTCTTTGGGTAAATCCTTTTGGATTGCACCAAAGGGCTTCCTTGGTTGGATTTCTGCCTAAATGGTGGATTCAAGGAGGAAGGGAGGGATGTTGGGAATTGAATTGGGCATATATTGTCCTATCTTAAGTGGTTTTAGAGGTGTAAAAAAGGGTAAGTGTTGGTGCCCTTTTATAGGGGTGAGGGGATACAATTGGCATTTTTGAAAACAAGTTATGTGTACCCACATTTTTACCTAAAAAGTCATCAAAAACCAAAAAAACTCAAGAATGGAAGGTATATGGATAAAATATGTTCATAAAATGGGTTTTGGATAAGTTTCTAGGTCATTTTGGCCCTAATTTTAAGGTTTAGTCCTTTGTTAAGCTTAATTTCACCTTAATCGCTATAATTAATTTTAATCACTTTCACTGATATTTTTGGAAAAAAATTAAGTTGATCTTATTAGACTATAAATATTATAAAATTTATAAAATTTTATGTCTATTTTTTAAAATTAAATTCACAAAATCATCAAAATTAAGTTTAATGTTAATCATGCAAATGTGACCAGAAAATGGGTTTTTAATGTGAGAATGTTCAAATGTTCATTAAGATTTCATATCTAAATTTAATATAAAAACAATTTGAGTTACCAAAATTGTATTAATATATGTATAATTGATCTATTTTGACTATAAAACCAACATAAAATATAACTTAACTATATAATTAAATTACACAAAAAAGCAGTTTTGAATTAAAATTTAGTATTTTCACTATTCATTCAAAAATAAAGTTTCTCAGAAAAATACAAAAAAGTCGCCTGAAGATAATTTTGACATTATGAATTCAAAAATGAAGTATATTTTATCAAATTAAATTTATAAAATTTTCTAAAATTAATTTTATTATTTTTCACAGAAGGAAAAAAAATAGTTCTTTTAAGAAAATGGTATTTTTATAAATATAAAGTCTTTTCTAAAAAAAAATTATGACTTATTATCAATATGATTTATCTATATAAAACAATTATAAATAATATTTAAAAATTATTAATTACTACTTATATTACTATGTTTAATGGCTAGGTTATAACTATCTCGTTTAAATAATTATAACAATAAAATGATGTTTCATGGAAACGTGGTGTAGCATGTAATTCAAGCCAAGTTTATGTTGTAAGTAACTCAAACTTATCTTGGTGTATAATATAAATAAATTTTGACTTATTGTATCATGAAACACACGACATCAAATAAAATTAATTTATTCAAAAAAAGGTTTAAAAAACTTAGGGTGTTATATGATAACCCCCAAGTCCTTCCTTTAGTAAACCTTGGGTTGACGACTAGCACTAAGGGTATAAAAATATCACAATATAGGAGGAATTACCCTCTATAAATGAAATAGTATTGGGAGAAAGGATAAAAAATCACCAAACAACTCCAGTAGACAATATAATGGTAAACCAAAAATCATCCCACAATGCCTGAATAATGTAAAACTGATACATATAAAAGTCACCAAAGAAAATACCAAAATATAGGTCTATGGAAGAGACACAACAATAACTCCTACCCAACTAGTAATTTCCATCTCAATCCTCAAATTCCTTATAGAAACATGAAAATTAGTTTATATACATAGGGTGAGAAAAACAAGTATAATCAATAGGGATATAACCAAGGCCTTAAGTGCACATGTGAAAAGGGAATGCTAATAATCCAATGAAAAAATAGTAGAACAAAAAATCACCTATATAGGTCATCTAACCAAACCCATCCTCACCATAGATCGCTCACTAAATCACACATCTAATATAATGATATAACATCAAATTCATAACAAAGAAGGTCACCATGTTGCCACTTCCCCACTTATTTTTAGCACTCTGACCCCAACATTGAACATCTTATGTCGACATTCCTTTTACACCTATCATATCACATCACATCCCACCCATATACACCTAGGCCACACATCACATCACATCATATCTCTCCCATAGACACCTGGGCCACATATCATATCACATCTCGCCCATATACACTTGGGTCACACATCGCATCATATCACAACCAGAACCAGAGTAGTAGGGTATCATGAATGTGAAGGACACCAACCTCGTTCCCTCCTCCTACCACGCATGACGCCCACCACATATCACATCACATCACATCACATTCCAACCATATATACCTATTAAAACACATTAAATCATACCATATCCCTCCCACAGGCACTAGGGCCAACAAACCACATCTCTCCCAAAGACACATGGGTCATCACATCATTGTTGAAAGAAGAGTGAGATAGAGGAGGTTGCCAGCCATATGTATCACTACCATTTTGGATATTGAGGAAAACACCTGAAACATAGAACCTCTATTTGTTGGTAAGGTTATCCAACTTGGGTGGGTGCATATAAAAATAACATAAATATACATAATATATAAATAGAACACAAAACCCAACCTATGGGTTCACATCCATAAAAATAGCTCACACCACATCACTACCATGTACCACACATCAATCATCTCAACCACTGACACTATTATATGCAACACACCACACAATCCACACAATTTTCCACATTCCACTTATAATTTTCACCACATTTATTTTTTATCCATTTAATTTCACATTACACTACTCATTCTTTCATTAAAATTTGTTAAATACAATTATCACACATCTGTTTCTAGTCCATCTCATTTATTAACCAGCCTATTTTGTTTTTTATATCGTCATAGTTCATCCCATGCATAACTAGGAAACTAAAATAATAATTCTACATAATAAATGGACTAACTTGCACAACCACCACCACATCACCACACATCCACCATCATCATCATGTTACATCTCCCAAGCCATCTCACAGCACAATCACCATATAACACTATCACAACATACCAAAACAGATCCACTATGACACAACCACTATATATTAACCAATGTGCCACAACCACTACACTTCATCCACTTCGCCACAACCACATCACCAAAACCACTACACCACAACCATTATGCCATAATAACTATGCCAAAACATCATCATATCACATTACACAACTTCCCACATTTCATTTATACTAACCAACATCCACATCACACCCCCCACACAACACATGGATCAGTTGGTCACCTCCATCCCCATACAACATCACATACCATATAAGGAAAACACAACAAACATAAACACACAACAAAAACACAAAATTGCTTCCACAATTATTCAGTGGCATTATCACATATATTATTTATTTGACATGGGTATTATAATACAAACCAGAATCTAGGGGAAACCAGTTATTATCAAAATATACAATATTTAACCTTTTATTTGGGGTGTGATCACATAACAACATATAAAGGGTCATTAAAACATAAAAACAATAGTGAAAACAAGGCTCCCAAAAAAATTTATTTTCAGTATTGGAAATAAAAAATGCATAAAAACAACAACAACATATATCAAAACATTAAATCATGTGATAACTCCCCATACACATCAATTTTAGACATGAAAATTAATTATCTCATTATGTAAACCCTTAGAACTGCTAGAAATTCAGTCTATACCAATGGTTTTAAACCATTTGTATACCCTATACCAACAGTTTTCCAAATTGCTGGGTAGTATGGTATTGGGATAGAACTATACCAATGGTTATAACTAAATAATTGGTATAGGACACTCTAAATTCCAATATACCAATGGTTTTATAATAACTTTTGGTATAAATGTATACCAATGGTTAATAAACCATTGATATATAGAATCATTATACAGTTTACCAACAGTTGAAAAATCGTTGGTATACATATATTGTTCAACACTATACCAATAGTTTTAATCCATTGGTATTTGGTTTTCCCATAATTATGAATAGAATCCAGCAGCCTCCCCTTCTTTTCATACACCTTCATACAACACTTAAAACAGCACAAAAACACCACTGTAATAGAATATAAAAATAACAGCAATAAAACATAAATAGGTTGTAAACCTGCCCAGTTAGACCTTCTTTGGAAATATCTACCATGATATTTTCTAGTGTTATGGTTGTGTATATTTTGATATTGAAAATTTGGTAAATATTTTTCCAAATATTCTAAACAAAACTAAAATTTAAAAACAAGTGCTAGACATTTTCCTTATCTTGGAATCATAGGTAACATCTTGATGAAAACGGTTGTCCAACTCTCTTCAATTGATCATGTGTAGACAACCTATTTTTCTAGATTTTATAAATGAGGATAAACCTACAGGGTTTTTTGAATGGCACCTTAAATTCCATCAACCATAATGGTGGCAGGAAGAAGCAAAAACAATTCATCCTTTATTATTCCTTTGTATTAAATTGTCCATTTCTATTATGTGTCTATATGAGTGTATCTGAATCAAGAAAGTTATAACTTTTGATCTTTGTATCAACTGAATGAGGCACAATATCATCATCTCTATTTTAAATTGCCAACAAATCTGTAATTTTCATTTGACTCCTTCCTGATGAAACAATCATCATTTCCTAAATTGGTTTGTTTAACCAATTTGCATACCAATAGATAAGATTGGATTGTTTGGACACCATCCATTTTGAATTCTGAATAATGTCATGGTAGTAATGTTTCATAGAGTCCCAAATAGAGGATCAAAGATAATAGGGATAACAATCAAGAAGTTTATTTTCAAACCTACTTGATAATAACTCAAGGGAGAGGTCATTTGAGGTCAAAAGGGACCATCTAAGTTTGTTAAATAGTTCTTAGGTCCTTGATACCAAGACCACCCATCTCAACTAACTTTATTTCTTAGGATAAATTATCAAGAGGGTTCGTTCACCCTTTCCTTGGTGGAGGATTAGGTGAAATGGTCTTTTTATAAGAGTTTGGGTGTAAAAACATTTAGATGACCTAAATATAAATAGTTTTAATTAATTTTCCAAGGTTTTTATTTAAAAAAACATTAGGTATAGGTTTAATATTCTGGTCATATAAATGTATCATTTAGAAACTTCTGTTCTAGATCTATGAATATAAATGGAGCTTGGTGTCAACCTTTTTTCAAATGGGGAGGCTAGGGGCCCTTTAGGGGCTAAAAGAGGTATGGGTGATTGTGTTCTCTCATAACCACCTAGGGTTCCCAAGTACTATTTGTGGGTGTGTGAGACAAGGGTGTCTTAATATGGGCTCATGGGTGATGTGGGAATGATAATTAGGTTGTGGTTGGTGTGAGTATAGGATCTAAAGTGAAGAAGAGTGTGGGTGTGTCAAGGCATGGAAGGGCATGGGAGTAGCAGACAAGGTGCGTGCATGATAAGGAAGGTAGTACCCCCAGTTTCTGGTATGTAACCCTTACTTGATTTTATTCATGGTTTTAAAGTTAAATGTGATGAATGGAAGGGTCAAGAGAACTTGGAATGATGTTTTGAGGAAAAGGGGAAGTCGCACAGGAGGCGCACGGTTTGTCTAAACCGTGCGGCCAAACCGTGCGCAGTGGGTCTTGGAGGCAGTGGCTTTTGTACGGTCGGCGCACATTTTGTCTAACCATGTAGACAAACTGTGCGAGAAGGGTGGCTGAGGTAGTAGTTAACTCACAATTAGTGCACGGTTTATCAAACCATGCGAACTAACCGTGCGGCCACTTAAACGAGATCCTATAAAAGTGTATCTCACGCGTTTTCACCTCTAAATGCCTTGTTTAATCTCCTAAGTGGCCCTAACTCAGGATTTTGGTTCTCCCAAGGTCAAGGAAGGTTCTCCTATCATTCCTGAGGCGATCCGAAGGCATCTCTTGGTGAATCGAAGCCAGATTCTTGAGGTATGTGATCGTTCTTGTTTGATTTCTCAGATATACTTAGATCTACTTCTCCTCTTCTCTCGGTTTCTTAGATCTACGCCCATTATGGGTAGATCTAAGTGTGTGGATTCCAAACATGATGATATTTGGTCTTTTTTGTGTTAGGAGAAGAGATCTAAAGAGGATACTTGGTGTTTTGGCTGGGTTTTCTTGTGAGTTCTCCGTTTGTTAGGGTTTTCATCAAAACCTTTAAGGTAGGTGGCTTCAATCTCAAATCATCTTTCTTATAACTTGAAGTCTTAGTTCAATTTGATTTAATTTATTGGTTTTGATTGTGAAATTGTGGTGCAAAGCATGTTATAAATCTTCTTTAGTGATGATTTATGGGTTTGATGGAATTGTGGAAATTGAAAGAATGGGTTGTGCAAAGTGTTTTGGTTTATGAATTTTAAAATAGTTATTGTAAAAATATGGCATTGTTGGTTTTGGAAAATGGTTTTTCTTCTTGAAATGAATGGGTTTCAATAAAAGTTTTGATGCTCTATTGAAAGGTTTTGAACACAATTGGTTTTGGGCATGGATTTGCATGGGTTGTGGTGTGTGTTCATATTCATTGGGATGGATAAGGGCGAGAAGTACCCCCATCAAAAGGTTGGGATGGATAAGGGAGAGAAGTACCCTCATCACTAGGTTGGGATGAATAAGGTCGTGAAGTACCCCCATCAAGGTAGTTCACTAAGTGACGACTTAGTGGAAGGATAACTCACCACTCGCGAGTATAGGGAGGTCCAGATTGAATGCATGGTTGGTTGTGTGGATTTGTGGAATGGAATGAATGTGCCAAAATGGAAATGTGAATTTGATTGGAAACTTTTCTTGGTTTTTCTTCTTGAGAAAGATGGTTTTTGTTGTAAAATGGTTTTGACAGGGAACTTTTTTATTGTGAACTGTTTTGGAATTGTTTTATATAAATTGTTTTATTTAAATGTGCTAACATTTTTATACCAGAGGCATGGGTTGGGAAATCATCAGGGAAAATCTACTGAGTTTCATTACCCACCCCCTACTTTGTCACATTGGTGCTTTTCCATATTTCATATACCGGGATGTTGGTAAAGGTAAAGAATCACATGTTTATAGCACTACTTTGTGATGCTTGGGCTGGTTTGTGATGTTGGAGCTTGGAGCTTGTAAAGCATGGATTTGGGTTTTCATCTTCTGGTATTTTAGTTTTTCTTTCCGTTGTTTACTCTGATTTAGTGTTGGTTTCTATTGTGGTAATTTTGGTTGGTTTTTGATAAAATAAATGGTTGAGTTGTCTTAGCTTTTATCATGTGTCATTTAGTAGATTTTTTTGATTATTCTTGTTGGCTCTATGGTATATTCTTGAAGGGTAAATCATCCCCCACTTGTTTTGAAACCCTTCAGCATTTATTTCCAACCTTTGGTGCCTTGGGGATGTCTCTTAAGGCCAAGTAATGACTCGTTGAGCTCTCAAGCCAATGAGAATTAGCAGGTCATTAAAAATGGTATCAGCTTGTTCGGTCCTTTCCCAACAAGTGGTCATCGATGATCTTGGTTTTGGAGTTAAAATTCCTTTTCATCTATTCCTTGGGTCGGAATCTTATACAGGAGTAGGATTTTAGGAACTTGAAATGTATAGCATAAAAAGGTGCAGTTAACCCGTTTATGATGAAATTCAAGTTACTAGGGTGTTGGGTACATAAGTGTTTTGGATACACTTTTAGAATGTTGGAAATCTCATTGTCATGGGTTTAGCAAATGAGATGTGCATGACATGCATTGTAGAGGAATGACTTCCCACTAGGATTGCATATCTCATTGTGAGGAATGAGTAAGGACTTTTTGTAAGGTGCCAATTTTTGAAAAATGCAGAAATTGTTTTCAACTGAAAGACTTTGAAAATAGGGTATTTGGTGTATTTTGAAAATGGTTTGATTTTCAAAAAGTATGTTGAATGTTTTCAAAAATGGTTGAGCATGGGAAAAGGTTGTTTTGGGAACAATTTTTTGATAAATGATGTGATAGAATTTGAAATGCTAAGACTTCAGTTGCTAGGAAGTGAGAATAAGAGCGTGCGTTGTTTGTATAGAAAATGGAACATGTTAGGCATTGTAGAAACCAGCTCGAAGAAGCTGCGGATAATATGGTTGCACCTGAACCACGTGTGAACAAAGAGCTGGTTCAGAGTATCATTCAATATTTCCAGGTTGTGGACATGGGGAATCGGAGGGATGAATCAAGGCATGTAGACCATTATGTCCAGTTCTAGAAGAAGAATCCGCCCATCTTTCGTGGTGATTCTAAACCAGAACGGGCGGATGAGTGGATGATTATTATGAATAGTATCTTTGATTTCATCGGCACACCAGCAGAACTGAAAGTAAAGTCGGCGACGCATATTATGGAGGATCTTGTACAACAGTGGTGGGAGATAGTGGTGCAGGCTAAGGTGGATCAAGGCCTTGGATGGGAGGAATTTGAGGAGTTGTTCAATAAAAAATTCTATCCTCACACGTTCAAGATCCAGAGGAAGACGAACTTTTTCAGCCTGAAGCAGGAGAATCTCTCTATCATGGAATATGCGGCTAAATTCATGAATTTAGTGAACTTTGCACCGGAAGTTGTTGCAAGTGTGTTGCTGAAGGCACGCATCTTTGAATCAGGGTTGCGACAGGATATTCACTCGAAGATAATTGTGCTCTGTATTACGGATTATATGGAGATGGTAAACAGATCAACAGTAGCTGAAAGAGACATCTCAAGAGTTATGGGAGGATAAAGTATGATGATACCCATGAGAATGGGTGGGAACTCTAATGCTGGGAACAAGCGGGAGAGGGACACCTACTTCCAAGGTGGGAGTGTGAATCAGAATCAGACAGATGGATCGGTGAATCTTCCTCCACCACCCTGATGAAATCCGGGTGTTTTCAATGTGGCTCAACTGATCACATAAAGAGAGAGTGTATGGAACAACCTAGATAATGTCATAGTTACAGGCAGATGGGGCATCTATAATGCTATTTTAGAAATACTCTGAGGTCGGTTGCATGTGACACTTCCCATGTGTCGCAAGCATCATATGCTTCTATAGGAAGAGGACAGCAGAGTCAGTCTTGTCAGCATAACAGATCTAGCCATGGTGATTCTTGAAATACCATGACTCCTCAACCAGGACAATCTCATCAAGGCAACAAGGAGAACAGTGCAGCGACGAAGCAATTGTATGGAGCTGAGCAGATGATTTTTGATGATCAGGCTGGACCATCAACAGTAAGAGGTACGATTCTTTTGAATTCTACCTTTTTTCAAGTGTTGTTTGATACTGGTGAATCACATTCCTTCATTGCTTCTCGTGTTGTTGACTTGCTCTGTTTAAAACTAGAAATGATGCCTTCTGTGTTGAAACTGAAAACTCCTCTTGGTGAAAGATAATGTTAAGCCTTAGTGTGTTGATCATGTGTCATAACTGTTGATGTAGCTGAATTGGAATGGGACTTCTCCATATTGGATATGGATTTCTATGATGTAATCCTGGGTATGGATTGGTTAGAAAGCTTTAAGGATCACATCAACTGTTATAGGAGAACGGTTAGTTTCATGACTAAGGACGGCATCGACCATCTCTTTAGAGGAGAAAGGATAGTAAATAAGGGTGCAAAGAGATTGTTGGCACCAATGGTGGGAATGATCTCTCATCAATTGGTAGCGTTGACTTTGGCATCAATGGAAGAGATTGATGAAAATAGTTTTCCAGCTGTGGTGGATCAATTTCCAGATGTCTTTCCTAAGAACTTCTCAGGGTTACCACCTCTAAGGGAAGTGGATTTTACGATTGATCTCCTTCCAGGGACCAGTCCTATTTAACTTACGACTTATAGGATGACACCAACAGAGTTACGAGAATTGAAAGTGTAGTTAGAGGAGCTGGAAATCAAGGGTTTCATTCAGCCAAGCATGTCTCTGTGGGTAGCACCAGTTTTGTTTGTAAATAAAGCAGATGGAACTTTGTGGCTATGTGTGGATTATTGTAAAATTAAACAAGTTACAATAAAGAATATATATCCACTTCCATGCATTGATGACTTGTTTTATCAATTGAGGAGAGCTCAGTGGTTCTCTAAAATTTACTTGCGGTCAGGATATCACCAGTTGCGAGTTCGGAAGGAGGATATTCCGAAGACAGCCTTCAGAAGCAGATATAGCCACTATGAATATGTAGTCATGCCTTTTGGTCTTACAAATGCACCAGCAGTCTTTATGGAATTGATGAATTGGATATTTCAACGATATCTGGATTCTTTTGTTGTGGTGTTTGTGGACGACATATTGGTGTACTCAAGAACAAGGGATGAGCATGAGAAACACTTTACGATAGTGTTGGAAATCTTGAGAGACCATCAGTTGCATGCCAAATTATCAAAGTGAGATTTTTGGATACAAGAGGTACACTTTCTGGGACATATTATTTCTGAGAAAGGTGTTTTAGTGGATCCAGAAAAGATAGAAGTTGTTCTTTCTTGGAAACCGCCGAAGAATGTCTTTGAAATATGAAGTTTTCTTCATCTAGCTAGTTATTATCGATGCTTTTTCTGTGACTTATCATGACTAGCTTTGCCTATGACAGCATTGCCAAAGAAGAACAGTGCATTTCAATAGACTGAATAATGTCCGAGATATTTTCAAGAGTTGAAAGTTCGCCTTACATTAGCACCCATCTTTATTTTTTCGGAATTAGGACAGGGTTATGTGGTGTATTGTGATACTTCAGGAATAGGGTTGGGTTGTGTTCTCATTCAAGGAGACCATGTTGTTGCTTATGGCTCAATACAGTTGAAAATTCATGAAAATAACTACCCAACACATGATTTGGAGTTGGTTGCGGTTGTCCATGCTTTGAAAACATGGAGACATTATCTCTTTGGTGAGAAATTTATTATGTTTACGGATCACAAAATCTTGAAACACATTTTCTCACAGTGATATTTGAATCTAAGGAAAACAAGATGGATGGAGTATCTTAAAATGTTTGACTTCGACTTTATTTATACACCGGGGAAGGGAAATTCGGTGGCCAATGCATTAATCAGAAAGTCGTATGCTCAGTTGGTGAAAGAATCTTCAGATGAGTGGCAGTTGATGTCAGTCCTAGCCGACATGCATGTGGAATTTGAATACTGAGGAGATGTTGTGGTTTTCTTTCCAGTTGCTCTTGTTCCTGATTTGGTAGAGATAGTAAAGGAGGCATAGGCATCAGATGTTGACTGTGTTCTAATGAGTTCAAAACTAAATGGTGGGGAGACCATTAAGGGAAGGAAGCTGGATGGGAGTTCAGTTTTTCAATTTAGAGATCGGATGGTTGTACCTTTAGCTGCTCAGGAACAACTCATTCATGCTTACCACCATTAAAGATGGTATGTACATCTGGGTACACATAAGATGTATAAGGCGTTGAAGGCACAGTTTTGGTGGAGTGGCATGAAACGGAAGGTAGCTGAATTTGTTTCAAGGTGTTTAACTTTTCAACAAGTTAAAGCAGAACACCAGCGACTAGCTGGTATGTTACAATCTTTACCTATCCCAGTGTGGAAATGGAATCATATAGCAATGGATTTTGTTATAGGTCTTCCAAGAATGGTATGGAAACACAATGCCATTTGGGTGATAGTGGATCGTCTAACCAAGTCGGCTCATTCCATCCCTATTCATGAAACTCATACGGTGGAAGAACTTTGAAAAATCTATATCCGAGAAGTGGTAAAGAGACATGGAATACCATTTTCACTCGTGTCAGACAGAGATCCTAGGTTCACATCTCGTTTCTAGTGATCCTTACAGAAATCCATGGGAACTTAGTTGAATATGAGTACGGCGTATCATCCACAAACGGATGGAAAATTCGAAAGGATGATACAGATGTTGGAAGACATGTTGCGGGCTTTTGTAATGGATTTTTATGGCTCGTGGGAAGAGCATGTGCCTTTAGTTGAGTTCTCATATAAAAAAAAGTTATCAGGCCTCGATACACATGGCTCCATTTGAAGCATTGTATGGGCGTCCTTGTTGTTCTCCACTTTGTTGGGTGGAAATAGTTGAGACTTCACTAGTTGGGCCGAGCCTTGTCCAAGAAACAACGGAGAAGATTCAGTTGATAAAAAAGAGGATGTAGACGGTACAGAGTCATCAGAAATCTTATGCGGATCATCGCAGAAGACCATTGTTGTTTTCGGTGAGTGATCATGTGTTTTTGAGAATCTCTCCAAGGCTTGGACATCGTCGTTTTGGGAAGCAGGTCAAATTATCTACTCGATATATATGCCCTTTTGAGATACTGGAATGGGTTGGCGAGGTGGCGTATCGATTGGCATTACCACCACAGTTCAGTGCAGTACATAATGTGTTCTATGTATCTCAGTCGAAGAAGTATCAGTCCGATCCTAACCATGTGATCAGATGGGATCACGTTGACCTAGAGTCAGATGCTTCGTTAATACATATACCGGTACAAATAGTGGATAGGCAAGACAAAGTCTTGCGTGGAAAAAGCATCGGTCTAGTGCGGGTTTTATGGCAGCATGGTCAGATTTAGGAAGAGACTTGGGAATGCGAGAAAGAAATTAAAGAGCAGTGGCTAGAACTCTTTCAGGAAAGCGATGGTTTTCTACTTTCCAGAGACAGAAAGGCCAATGGTGGGGAGAATTTAGTACCCCCGGTTTCTGGTATGTAACCCTTACTTGATGCTTTTCATGGTTTTAAATTTAAATGTGTTGAATGGGAGGGTCGGAAGAACTTGGAATGTTGTTTTGAGGCAAAGGGGAAGTCACACGGGAGGCACACGGTTTGTCTAAATCGTGCACCCAAACCGTGCGCAGTGGGTCTTGGAGGCAGTGGCTTCCGCACAGTCAGTGCACGGTTCGTCTAACCGTGCGGCCAAACCGTGTGAGAAGTGTAACACCCGAGACTTTTATGATAAATATTTTGTTTTTATGTTATATAAATCATCAAAGGAATATTTCACTACACACAAAACTATCTTGGCTTGATTTATACGTAATCACGACCTTCCTCGATATCTTGCGTTGTACGCAATACCGAAATTCACTAAACAACGATATGCTATTAAAATATTATTAAAACTAGCCATTATGAATAGTAATAACCAATTTTTGAAATTTTATAAATTTTATTTTTCAAAATGGACTTCATTTTTGGATTCGGAATATCGAAATTAGCCTAGGGTGAAATTTTGGTATTTTTCTGAAAACTTTCAATTTTTGATGAATAGTGAAAACACTGGGTTACTATTTAAAAACTGACTTTTTATAATTATTTTTTTTATTTAAATTTATTTTAGGTCAAAATTGATACATAATACCTATATAAGTTCAATTCAATTCATTGGAGCCAGTTTATAATAATTTTAGATATATAAAAATTTTATTGAACTTTTCACCGTCTTTTACCCACCTCCTAGGAGAATTTCCAAATTCACATAAAACTTAATTTTACCACTTCTGTGAATGGAATTTCAAAAATCCGAGAGACACAGTTGATGTTAGTAAGTAAAATGTGGTTCAATGAGATGAAAATAATTTTTGGTGAATAGTAACTTTTTACTTTTTTTTACCACGGTTAAAAGTAAATAGGGTAATTAAGGGTAAAAATGATATTATTATTACCCTAAAACATGTCCTAATTCTATTGGATAAGTGTAATTCAACCAAAAACAACCTTAGGAATAAAATATGACTATCTAGGCCCACATAGATTAGATTAGGACATTTATTATTAATTTATTTAAAGAAGGGTTAAAATAGTTAAAATCAAAGTTTAATAACTAAATCATTTTTTATATAGGGTAATACATAAGATAATTTAGACTATAAATATTAATTATAAGGCTAAAAATATTTCCTAAATAATCGTATTTTATTTATAATTTTTAGACATTAAATAATTTAATTTATTTATGATGCAATGATGATGCAGTAATTATCTTATTAATGAAATATTGACATAATTGATGTTATAAATACCAAAATAATTGTAATTTGAGATTTTTTATGAATTACAATAATTTTATAGGTTAATATGACATGTTACTATTGATGTAATTTACTTTTTTCGAACTAATCTTTCTTTTGTGATTTTCAGAAAAATCAATTACCAAATAGTGTCAAAATTGACATAAAATAGTTTTTAAAATAAATATTATATTATTAATTGTTATTTTATTCCTAAAAATATAAGGTTCGGCCAAATGACTTAGATAAGGTTATATATATTAATAATAAACAACTTGGGGTTCGTTTGTCTTGTTATAGTAAGTCTATTAACCTTCCAGTGTAAGAAAACAAAAAGACACGGTAAAAGTAAAATTATTTAACTTAAAGTTAAATCTAAATGATAAGGTTAAAATAGAACACTAAACTTGTCTAAATTCTATTGTATGAGAGTATTTATACCCATACCAACCTTATCTTTGAAATAAATCAATTTGGAGCTATTAAAAACCGAATATGACTTTATAATAAAATAATATTTTTAGTTTTTCCTAAGGTGCTCCTCTCCTCTGTTATAAAAGGGCACCTCCTCCCTCTCTTCCCCACACCACTTTCAGCCTTCAAGCTCGGAAACCCCTGCCAAATTCTCTTCTCCACTTCCCTAGAAACATCCTAGAGGTTCTGTTCTTCTTCAAAGACCAATTTTAGTGCCCTAAAAGGAGGTCTCAAAGAGGCGCTTCAAAGAAGAGGTAATGTCTGTCACCGATTCTTTCAACTTTATTTCTTCTTCCACTTCTTCTTATTTAGTTGTTTCATTATGAAGTAATAACATAAGTATCAATCATATACTGATATGTTATTATAATTATGAAACAACCCTATTTCACCATCTATCCATCCTATGGAAAACGAAATCACCGCGCGTGCGTACGTACGGAATATCGTCTCCACACTGTGGTGTAATCTATTTTCCACCACCACCTTACTTGTATGGGTATAATGGTGAAAATAAATAACTATATATGATTATTTTAAAGTGGTATTGATTCTAAAATAGTATACATACACTCCAATACAATTCCACGATCATGGGAACAATATCATCGCTTGTGCGTATGTACGGAATACCGTCTCCACGATGTGATCCGACTCATTCTACATGATCTTCATTGAATAATGATTATATAAATGAATTTAATGAATAAATATGATATATAGTACACTAATACCATTCAGGAAATTAGGTATCTATAACCTAAAGAGAATAATAAGAATTTATTCGACAAAACATGCATAAGAAGAAAAAGTAATAAACACACGAATAACAAGTAGCAATGAAATATTACTAGTAAGAAGCTAATAATATGAACATATATGATATCATAAAAATAAGTATGATTCTGGAATAAGTCAATGATATTATTTAAATCATTATACAAGAGGTTCAGACACTTACGAATCAAATCAGACCTAAGGTAAGGGACAATCTCGCAATCTCAATTTTTATCCGAGATTATTTATACTTCATAATTTACTAGGGAATATTTTTCATCCACATCCATGTTTCCTCAATATGTAATATTATTTATATCCTCCTATAATTTTTTAAATCAAATTTTACCCTTCGGTGAGTTTTTAGTAAAAGATATGAAAGGAATATTTTGTCGTTTTTCATACGAGGTACTTTTTGACTTTTCCGACATAAGTACGAGAAGAATGTTTTTTTTAACTTATACGGCATGAATGGATTTTTAAAACATTATTTCCAAGAATATTCCTTCACAAGTTTTCAAGTTTATTTTTAATCAACTTCTTTTAGTTTTAAAATAGTATGACATGTTAAGAAAGGAAAAATGTTTTTGAAGTAGAAAGGATATTTTCCTCAAGAATGGAGTTCAGGTGTTTTATCAAAATTATTTTCCATCTAAGATAATATAGGGTTTTGTTTCTATCCCTATTATTACATTGATTTGATTATTTTGTGGTGGAATTATTTTTATGAATTCCTTTATCTTATATGAATTTGTTTATGATGTCACGATGTTTAAGAATCCCATTTTTATTACATGGGTTATGCAATGATGTATGATTTTTTATTTTGTGGCACACATAAGAATGGTATCATTATGAGATGGGTGGGACCTATATCTCCCTCCAATGCATTGGGTAAAGATTTATATCTCATGAGATAGACATGGATGGAATGGCAGGTTAAACCAGTTTAGTGAAACAGGACTAAAACGAGGAGTGAACTCGGTTCAGAAATGGACTTTGTCCGCTAAGATAGTCTTGGCTATGAGTCTTGACTAGTAAGAAATGATTCTCTATGATTATGTGTGTATGCCAAAAAGTTTCATGTTTTAATTTATGATTATTAGGATTACATTTCACTACTATGATTTATCCCATGTTATGAAATTGTGATCTCTTTTGCAGGTTAAGATTTCCAAAATGTTATGTTCTTATGAATATGATGTGATTGATATTTCTTTTGTTTACCCTTACTGAGAATTTGATCTCACCCTTTTGTATGTTTTCTTTCCCCAGGTCAGGAAGAAGTTTATTAAGTAGGATATTCCAAAAGGGACTCTAGATATGATGAAATAAAAGGGAGACAGTGTAGATGATTTATGAACCATTTGTTAATGTTTCCCAATTTCTAAAGACTCTATACCTATACGGTCCTTTCATGGTTTTGTTATATGTTTTAATAATTTTACTTCAATTTTGAAGTATTAACAATGTATGTAAAGTATGGGTCGTTATAATTGGTATCAGAGGAAAGGTATAGTCAACCTTTGGAAACTAGGATGTGAAAGCCTTAGTAAAAACCCTAAGGATAAGTCTAAGCATAGAACACGATCTTAGTGTCTTGAAAATGGCCATGAAAAACCTATGATAATACCTTAAGTGTGAAATTTTATTCTTGATTATGTGTTTTTTCTATTATATTTAGTGTTTCTCACACTATTCTTCTTGGTTTTAGTCATTGGTTGGAACCCGAAGGAACCGTGTTAATGCAGAATGCGACGGGAAATGCAATGATTGTCCCCCTGAGAAACCAAACGTTATGGGAGCTAGAATGAAAAATCTTGTAGCCATGCTCACACAAATTTCTCAATCTATTAATCATGTAGGACTTCCAAACGATCAAAGGAAGGAGCAAAATTCTGTTGAATCCTTCATGAGGCAGCATCCACCTTCATTCAGTGGGTCTTCTGATCCATTAGTGGCTGAACAATGGATCAGTACCACTGAAAAGATATTTTCAGTTCTTCAATGTTCTGAACATGATAAATTCATCTTAGTAGTATATCGTTTGGAAGGTGATGTTGATCAATGGTGGAATCTTATTAAGAATACGAGGCAAAGGGATGAAATTGAGTCCATGGAATGGGACGAGTTCAAGAACTTATTTTTCAATAATTACTTCCCTCTTATTCTTTGAACAAAGATGGAGAAGGAGTTTCTTGAACTGAAGCAAAAGGATGATGAATATGTTGGTACCTATGAAGCAAATTTTACAAGTCTTTCAAGGTACGCTTCTGGTATTATTATCCAACCTGAGAGTAAGATCGATCAATTCTTTAGTGGCTTAAAACCAAGTCTTTGAAGGGCATTATACATAATGTACTTCAATAGCTATGAGGAAATCGTTCGATGTGCACTCAAAGTTGATATGGATATTGGAGTAACCCATCAGTCATATGGGTTTGATAAGAAGAGGAAAATAGAATTCAAAGGAAAATCTAAAGAGCACACTGAAAAGAAGATGAGTTTTCCCTTATGCTCAAAGTGTGGAAAGAAACATGGAGGGAGTTGTCTTAAAGGGACAAGTAAATGTTTCAAATGTGGAAAAAAAGGTCATCGGGCATTTGAATTCCACAATTATGGGAAGAAGATGTCTAGTGATGCAAATAAAGAAAAGGATACACAGAGTGAACCTCCTACACTTCAATGTTACAAGTGCAAGGAAATGGGGAATTATTCCAATAAATTCCCTAATCCAAGGGTTGTTGATGATGATCGATGTCAACAAACTCTTAAGGATAAAGACAAAGGAAAGTCACATGCAATTTCTATAAGCAATGTGGAGTACGGTAACTAAGTGGTGAAAGGTACACTTACCATCCACTCTAAAGTATAAAATGTTTTATTTGATTCTGGATCCACCCACTCTTTTATTTCTGAAGAATTTTATAAGGGTATCACCCTATTACCTCAACAATTAGATGTTGAGTTAGCTGTGACAACCCCTAATGGCACAACAGTCACATCAAAAGTTTATAACTCTTCTCTGATTGAAGTTTGTGGGAAAGTGCTTCCTGAAAATCTTGTGATCTTTCCTATAGTGGAATTTGATGTGATTCTTGGTATGGATTGGCTTTCTTTATATGGAGCTCATATCAATTTCCAAATAAGGGAAGTCACATTTCATATTCTAGATCAATATATGATCGTCTATCGATGCAAGGATGAACATAACCTTCTAGTGGAAATTTCTTCCATCTTATGGGTCTTGATTCCACTAAATGAAGGTTATTTATCTCAAATGGTTGGTGAGAAACTCACGATTAAGAATATTACCATTTTATGGGAGTTTGACGATGTCTTTTCGGAGGAATTGTCGGGTTTTCCACCAAATCGTGAAGTTGAGTTTTCAATAGAACTCGTACCGGGTGCTTTTCCTATTTCAAAGACACCTTATAGAATGGCCCCAATTGAGTTGTAGGAATTGAAGAAGCAACTCCAAGAGAATCTTGATAAGGGATTCATATGCCCTAGTGCGTCACCTTGG
The DNA here is from genome assembly GCA_963277665.1 of Viscum album. Taxonomy (NCBI): domain Eukaryota; kingdom Viridiplantae; phylum Streptophyta; class Magnoliopsida; order Santalales; family Viscaceae; genus Viscum; species Viscum album. The sequence continues at coordinate 321,201,021 of OY728165.1, read as the reverse complement.
GGAGCACCTGTTCTGTTTGTTAAGAAGAAAGATGGATCAATGAGGCTCTGTATTGATTATAAAGAACTTAACAAGATCACTATCAAGAACAAATATCTTCTCCCACGCATTGATGGCTTATTTGATCAACTACACGGAGCTCAATACTTTTCCAAGATTTATCTTCATTCAGGGTATCATCAATTAAGGGTCAAAAGGGAGTATATACCAAAGACGGTTTTCTGTACAAGGTATGGACACTATGAATTTATAGTGATGCCATTTGGTCTTACTAATGCCCCTGTTATCTTCATGGATCTGATGAATAGAGTATTTAGAGACTATCTTGATCAGTTTGTGGTAGTATTTATAGATGATATTCTTGTCTATTCAAAGATCAAGGAAGAACATGATGATCACTTGAGAATTATATTGAAGACCTTGAGAAAGGAGAAGCTTTATGCCAAATTTACCAAGTGTGAATTTTGGATTCAAAAAGTTTCATTTTTGGGTCACATAATCTCAAAAGAGGGGATATCTGTGGATCCAGCAAAAACAGAGGTTATCGAAAGATGGTCGAGACCAACAACAGTAACTGAGATCCAAAGTTTTCTTGGTTTGGCTGGATATTATCGACGTTTTGTGAAATATTTTTCATGATTATCTAATCCACTCACCAGGTTGACTCGAAAAGGAGTTAAGTTCGTGTGGACGGATAAATGTGAAGAGAATTTCAAGGAGTTGAAAAGAAGGTTATCCAGTGCACCTGTACTCACACTTGTAGTGGAGAAAGGTTTGTGATCTATAGTGATGCATCCAAGAAGGGGTTGGGGTGTGTTCTTATGCAAAACGATATGGTGATAGCTTATGCCTCACGACAGTTGAAAATCCATGAGCAAAATTACCCAACTCATGATTTGGAGTTAGCTGTAGTAATCTTTGCATTAAAGATTTGGAGACATTATCTTTATGGAGAAAGGTGTGACATTTATACTGATCATAAAAGTTTAAAGTATATTTTCACACAAAAGTAGAGTAATATGTGCCAAAGAAGATGGTTGGAGCTGATTAAGGATTGTGACTGCTCAATTCATTACCACCCTGGGAAAGAAAACAAGGTGGAAAATGCATTAACTCGACAAGACCATGCTAGCTTATCCATGATGAGGATCACAAAATATCCAATATTTATGGATTTAAAAAGGATGGATCTTGGAATTATAATGAAAGGGGAAAAATTGTATCTTTCTCAAATGAATGTTCAACCATCTATACATGTGAAGATTAAAGAGGCGCAGAAAAAAGATGTTGAGTTACAAAAGAAGGTGAGAAATGTTCCTGAATTCAACCTTTATTGTGATGGGATAATAAAGTTTAGGAATCGGGTTTGTGTTCCTCCCATCCCCGAATTAAAGAAGGAGTTGTTGGATGAGGCTCATAGTTCTTCATTCTCTATTCATCCTGGAAGCACGAAGATGTATAGGGACCTGAAAGAGTACATCTGGTGGGATGGCATGAAAAGAGATATTGCTGAATATGTCTCTCGATGTTTAGTTTGTCAGCAAGTTAAAGCTGAGAGACAGAAGTCTAAGGGGATGTTACAACCATTACCCATACCAGAATGGAAATGGGAAAACATAACTATGGACTTTGTCACTGGACTTCCTAAAACATCCAAAGGCAATAATGCTATCTGGGTCATAGTTGATCTTCTTACAAAGTCTGCACACTTCATTGCTATTAGAGAGGATTTCTCTCTAGATCAGTTTGCCAGGATATATCTAAAGGAAGTGGTAAGATTTCATGGAGTACCACTTTCCATTAAATCTGATCGGGATTCAAGATTTACCTCAAAGTTTTGGCGAAGTCTTTAGCATACTCTGGATACAGAGTTGAGTTTCAACACTGCTTATCAATCTCAGACAGACAGTCAGTCTGAGAGGACAATTCAAACTCTAGAAGATATGTTGAGAGCTTGCTCTATGGATTTCAAAGGTGGATGGGATCAACACCTACCTTTGGTGGAATTTTCTTATAATAATAGCTTTCACTCCAGTATTCAGTTCTCTCCTTATGAATCTCTCTATGGAAAGAAATACAGGACTCCAACTTTTTGGGATGAAGTTAGGGAAAGAAAGCTATTAGGACCTGATCTTGTTGATGAGATGGCAGAAAAGATCCGATCTATTCATCAACACATAAGTGCAGCTCAGAGTCGAAAAAAAAGTTTTGTCGACAACCAAAGAAGAGACCTAGAGTTTGAAGTGGGTGATAAAGTGTTCTTATGAATATCTCCTTGTAAGAGAGTAATGAGATTTGGAAAGAAGGGAAAGTTGAGCCCTAGGTATATCGGTCCTTTCAAAATACTGGATCGTGTTGGGAAGGTAGCTTACCGATTGGCGCTTCCACCGAATCTCTCTCAAGTTCACGATGTGTTCCATGTATCTCTCCTGAGAAAGTACATACCTGATCCTTCACATCTACTCAGCTTAGAAGTTGTACCACTGGAGCAAGATCTTTCTTATGAAGAACAACCGATAGAGATTCTGGATCGTAGCGAAAAAGTCATATGGAACAAGACCACTCGCTTGGTGAAAGTTTTATGGAGGAACCACTAATTAGAGGAAAGCTACATGGGAGATTGAGGATATGATGAGGGAGAGGTAGTCCTCATATGTTTGTTACAAAGTGACAAATTTCGAGGGCGAAATTCATTTTAAGGGGGGTAGAATGTAACACCCGAGACTCTTATGAGAAATATTTTGTTTTTATGTTATATAAATCATCAAAGGAATCTTTCACTACACACAACACTATCTTGGCTTGATTTATACACAATCGCGACCTTCCTCGATAGCTTGCGTTGTACGCAATACCGAGTTTCACTAAACAACGATATGCTATTAAAATATTAGTAAAACTAGCCATTATGAATAGTAATAACCACTTTTTGAAATTTTATAAATTTTATTTTTCAAAATGGACTTCATTTTTGGATTTAGAATATCGAAATTAGCCTAGGGTGAAATTTTGGTATTTTTCTGAAAACTTTCAATTTTTGATGAATAGTGAAAACACTGGGTTACTATTTAAAAACCTACTTTTTATAATTACTTATTTTATTTAAATTTATTTTAGGTCAAAATTGATACATAATACCTATATAAGTTCAATTCAATTCATTGGAGTCAGTTTATAATAATTTTAGATATATAAAAAATTTATTGAACTTTTCATCATCTTTTACCCACCTCCTAGGAGAATTTCCAAATTCACATAAAACTTAATTTTTCTGCTTCTGTGAATGGAATTTCGAAAATCCGAGAGACACGGTTGATGTTAGTAAGTAAAATTTGGTTCAATGAGATGAAAATAATTTTTGGTGAATCGTAACTTTTTACTTTTTTTACCACGACTAAAAGTAAATAGGGTAATTAAGGGTAAAAATGATATTATTATTACCCTACCACATATCCTAATTCTATTGGATAAGTGTAATTCGACCAAAAACAACCTTAGGAATAAAATATGACCATTTAGGCCCACATGGATTAGATTAGGACATTTATTATTAATTTATTTAAAGAAGGGTTAAAATAGTTAAAATCAAAGTTTAATAACTAAATAATTTTTTATATAGGATTATATATAAGATAATTTCGACTATAAATATTCATTAGAAAGATAAAATTATTTTCTAAATAATGGTATTTTATTTATAATTTTTATACATTAAATAATTTAATTTATTTATGACACAATAATGATGTAGTAATTATCTTACTAATGAAATATTGACATAATTGATGTTATAAATACCCAAATAAATGTAATTTGAGATTTTTTTGTGAATTATAATAATTTTATAGGTTAATATGACATTTTATTATTGATTTAATTAAATTTTTTCGAACTAATCTTTCTGTTATGATTTTCACAAAAATCAATTACCAAATAGTGTCAAAATTGACATAAAATAGTTTTTAAAAAAAATATTATATTATTAATTGTTATTTTATTCCTAAAAATATAATGTTCGTCCAAATGACTTATATAAGATTATATATATTAATAATAAACAACTTGGGGTTCGTTTTTCTTGTTATAGTAAGTTTATTAACCTTATAGTGTAAGAAAACAAAAAGACACGGTAAAAGTAAAATTATTTAACTTAATGTTAAATCTAAATGATAAGGTTAAAATAGAACCCTAAACTTTTCTAAATTCTATTGGATGATAGGATTTAGACCCATACCCACCTTATATTCTAAATAAATTAATTTGAAGCTATTAAAAACCGAATATGACTTTATAATAAAATAATATTTTTAGTTTTTCCTAAGGTTCCCCTCTCCTCCCTTATAAAATGGAACCTCCTCCCTCTCTTCCTCACACCACATTGAACCTTCAATCTTGGCCAACCCATGCCAAATTATATTCTCCACTTCCCTAGAAACATCCTAGAGGTCCTGGTCTTCTTCAAAGACCAATTTTAGTTCCCTAAAAGGAGGTCTCAAAGAGGCGCTTCAAAGAAGAGGTAATGTCTGTTACCGATTCTTTCAACTTTATTTCTTCTTCCACTTCTTCTTCTTTAGTTGTTTAATTATGAAGTAATAACATAATTATCACTAATGTACTGATATTTTATTATAAGTTTGAAACAACCCTATTTCACATCTATCCATTCTACGGAAAACAAAATCACTGCGCGTGCGTACGTACGGAATATCGTCTCCACGCCGTGGTGTAATCTATTTTCCACCACCACCTTACTTGGATGGGTATAATGGTGCAAATAAATAACTATATATGATTATTTTAAAGTGTTATTGATTCTGAAATAGTATACATACACTCCAATACAATTCCACGATCATGGGAACGATATCATCGCTCGTGCGTACGTACGGAATACCGTCTCCACGATGTGATGCGACTCGTTCTACATGATCTTCATTGCATAATGATTATATAAATTAATTTAATGAATAAATATGATATATAGTACACTAATACCATTCAGGAAATGAGGTATATATAACCTAAAGAGAATAATAAGAATTTATTCGACAAAACACGCATAAGAACAAAGAGTAATAAACACCCGAATAACAAGTAACAATGAAATATTACTAATAAGAAGCTAATAATATGACCATATATGATATCATAAAAATAATTATTATTCTGGAATAGGTCAGTTAAATTATTTAAATCATTATACAGGAGGTTCGGACACTTACGAGGCAAATCGGACCTAAGGTAAGGGACAATCTCGCAATCTCAATTTTTATCCGAGATTGTTTATACTTCATAATTTATTGGGGAATATTTATCATCCACATCCATGTTTCCTAAATATGTAATATTATTTATATCCTCCTATAATTGTTTAAATCCAATTTTACCCTTCGGTGAGTTTTTAGTAAAAGATATGAAAGGAATCTTTTGTCGTTTTTCGTACAAGGTACTTTTTGACTTTTCCGACATAAGTACGAGAAGAATGTTTTTTTAACTTATACGGCGTGAATGGATTTTTAAAAAATTATTTCCAAGACGATACCTTTACAAGTTTTCATGTTTATTTTTAATCAATTTCTTTTAGTTTTAAAATAGTATGACATGTTAAGAAAGGAAAACAATTGAAGTAGAAAGGATATTTTCCTCAAGAATGGAGTTCAAGTGTTTTATCAAAATTATTTTCCATCTAAGATAATATAGGGTTCTGTTTCTATCCCTATTATTACATTGATTTGATTATGTTGTGGTGGAATTATTTTTATGAATTACTTTATCTTATATGAATTTTTTAAGATGTCACGATGTTTAAGAATTCCATTTTTATTACATGGGTTATGCAATGATGTATGATTTTTGATTTTGTGGCACACATAAGAATGGTATCATTATGAGATGGGTGGGACCTATATCTCCCTCCAATGCATTGGGTAAAGATTTATATCTCATGAGATAGACATGGACGGAACGGCAGGTTTAACCGGTTCAGTGAAACAGGACTGAAACGAGGAGTGAACTCGGGTCAGAAATGGACTTTGTCCGCTGAGATAGTCTTGGCTATGAGTCTTGACTACTAAGAAATTATTCTCTATGATTATGTGTGTATGCCACAAAGTTTTATGTTTTAAGTTATGATTATTGGGAATACATTTCCCTACTATGATTTATCCCATGTTATGAAATTATGATCTCTTTTAAAGGTTAATATTTCCAAAATGTTATGTTCTTATGAATATGATGTGATTGATATTTCTTTTGTTTACCCTTACTGAGCATTTGAGCTCACCCTTTTGTATGTTTTCTTTCCCTAGGTCCATAAGAAGGTTATTATGTAGGATATGCCAAATGGGACTCTAGATATGATGAAATAAAAGGGAGACAATGTAGATGATTTATGAACCAGTTGTTTATGTTTCCCAGTTTCTAAAGACTCTATACATATATGGTCCTTTCATGGTTTTGTTATATGTTGTAATAAGTGTACTTCAATTTTAAAGTATTAAGAATGTATGTAAAGTATGGGTCGTTATAAGAAGGTTGGCCGAGGCAGTAGTTAATGCACGGTTAGTGCACGGTTTGTCAAACCGTGCGAACTAATCATGCAGCCACTTAAACGAGATCCTATAAAAGTGGATCTCACGTGATTTCACCTCTAAATGCCTCGTTTAAGCTCCTAAGCATCCCTAACTCAGGATTCTGGTTCTCCCAAGGTCAAGTAAGGTTCTCCCATCATTCCGGAGGTGATCTGAAGGCTTCTCTTGGCAAATCAAAGCTATATTCTTGAGGTATGTGATCGTTCTTGTTTGATTTCTCAGATCTACTTAGATCTACTTCTCCTCTTCTCTAGGTTTCTTAGATATATACCTATTATGGGTATATCTAAGTGTGTGGATGCCAAACATGATGAGATTTGGTCTTGGTTGTGTTAGGAGAAGATATCTAAGGAGGATCCTTGGTGTTTCGGCTGGGTTTTCTTGTGCGTTCTCCGTTTGTTAAGGTTTTCATCAAAACCTTAGAGGTAGGTGGCTTCACTCTCGATTCCTCTTTCTTAGAAAATGAAATATTAGTTCAATTTGATTTAATTTATTGGTTTTGATTGTGAAATTGTGGTGCAAAGCATGTTATAAATCTTCTTTAGTGATGATTTATGGGTTTGATGGAACTGTGGAAATTGAAAGAATGGGTTGTGCAAAGTGTTTTGGTACTTAAATTTTAAAATAGTGATTGTATAAATATGGCTTTGCTGGTTTGGAAAAATGGTTTTTCTGCTTGAAAGGAATGGTTTTCAATAAAAGGTTTGATGCTTTATTGAAAGGTTTTGAACACACTTGGTTTTGGGCATGGATTTTTATGGGTTGTGGTGTGTGTTCATATGAATTGGGATGGATAAGGGTGATAAGTACCCCCATCAAAAGATTGGGATGGATAAGGGCGAGAAGTCCCCCCATCACTAGGTTGGGATGGATAAGGTCGTGAAGCACCCCCGTCAAGGTAGTTCACTATGTGAGGACTTAGTGGAAGGATAACTCACCACTCGCGAGTATAGGGAGGTCCAGATTACATGCATGGTTGGTTGTGTGGATTTGTAGAATGGAATTAATGTGCCAAAATGGAAATGTGAATTTGATTGGAAACCTTGCTTGGTTGTTCTTCTTGAGAAATATGGTTTTTGTTGGAAAATGGTTTTGAAAGGGAACTTGTTTATTGTGAACTGTTTTGGAATTGTTTTATATAAATTATTTTATATAAATGTGCTAACATATTTTATCCTAGAGGCATGGGTTGGGAATTCATCGGGGAAAACCTACTGAGTTTCATTACTCACCCCCTGCTTTGGCACGTTGGTGCTTTTACAGATTTCATATACCGGGATGTTGCCAAAGGTAAAGCGTCACATGTTTATAGCACTACTTCATGATGCTTGGGCTGGTTCGTGATGTTGAAGCTTATAGCTTGTGGAGCATGGAGTTGGGTTTTCGTCTTATGGTATTTTAGTTTGTCTTTCCACTGTTTACTCTAATTTAGTGTTGGTTTCCGCTATGGTACTTTTGGATGGTTTTTGATAAAATAAATGGTTGAGTTGTCTTAGCTTTTATCATGCATCATTTAGTAGATTTGTTTGGTTATTCTTGTTGGATCTGTGGTATATTCTTAAAGGGTAAATCATCCCCCACTTGTTTTGAAACCCTTAGGCATTTATTGTCTGCCTTTGGCGCCTTGGGGATGTCGCTTAAGGCCAAGTAATGACTCATTGAGCTCTCAAGACAATGAGAATTGGCGGGTCATTACAAGGAAAGGCATGGTAATATGGCATGCTAGAATATGAGCACTAAAATGCATGGGGGGAACACCAGGTAGGTCACTTGACCACTCCCTCTATATTGAAACTCTCCATATTTCATTTAAATATTCACATAATTTTGTTTAATAAAACTTGAGTTCCAATATCTTTTTAAAGCCATGGCGCTAACCATGCCCATTATAACCCATACTATACCCACTTAGTATTTTGAAAAACTAATAACACTGGCATAGAGACTAATATGTTATGGTAAACCACTCTTCTCATTTCTTAAAACCATCACAAAATGGTCGGATGTCAGTTGGTAGGTTATCCACAAAGGGTAATCCGATATTAATTTTCCATGATTTCTAGAATTTATACTAAAGTATTTTTTTAAAAATCTTACACATGGTATGTCTTCTATAGACCCCCCTAAAGATGAAACTTTTGATAAATGTAAATTGATCACTAGAGACATGTTACCCATTAATGGTCCTATTAAATCAAATAATTATATATGGATCAATAAAAGTACACTATCCACCAGAAAATTATGATTCTCTTGATCCATAGAGGGTAGATTCAATGGAGGAACTACACCATAACCATCCTTAAACTAATATCCACATGTAGCATCAAACACTATTCTTTATAATGGTTTAATTCCTCTAAATTCACATTAGGGGTTAATAGGCATGTGTAACATTCAACCCTTATGGAAGCCACTATATCAATGATCAATGAAAATTATTCAATATGGGTATTTGATAGAACTATATTTAGATTGAGGTAAAAACCAAACTTCAATAATAAACAAAACAGGTAAATGCACCTCAAAACTACCTACAATCAGAACATAATTCACTACCTGCAAAACATAACCACCACCACTACCTACAAAACATAAAAACCTAATTCACCTGCAATCAGAACTACTAGTAATCAAATCATAAAATATTAAATAATAAAACTAACTACCCACTACAATAAAAACACTAACAAAACATCCTCAAACTACAATAAAACCAATAAAACATCCTTAACAAACAAAACCTTCAATGCAAAAAATAGAGTATCCTCAAATACCAACAGACTAATACATAAAAAATGATAACATAACAAATCAATTGATTCATTTAACCATTTATAACAAACATAAAAAATATAAAAAATATATTCAGTAATATAAAATAATCAAACATCAAAGGTCATAAATATTAGTCAAAAATGTAACGGATCAATCTGTCCCTCATCACCATCACTATCATCATTGTCATCATCAGCCTCATCCTTATCCTCATCCCTGTCTTAATTGTCATACCCATCCTCATCCCCATCCTTATCCTCATCCTCATCCTCAGCTTTATCCTCACCCTCGTCCTCTACCTCAGCCTTCGCCTCAGCCTTCGCCTCAGCCTCGGCCTCAGCCTCGGCCTCATCCTTGGTCTCGACATCATTCTCATCCTGGGCCTCTTCCTCACCATCATCCTCACCATAGTCATCACCAGGAATGAAATCATCTTGACCGCCACGAGGAATAATTCCTGGTGAACTATATAATTAACACATCAATGATATATATTCATCAAAATCCTCTTTAGTCTCAGATAGAAGTGATGGACATAAAACTTTCATTAATTTCATAAATTCAGTTTTTTCCCTTTTAACTCGTTCTTCCACCTTTGTGGCCCTTTTTTGGATTGTTCTTCCCATGAATTACCCTTTTCTAACTCAGTGGTACTACAATTGGGACCTGAAGATGTCCAATACCTCGTCGGGACTATACTCTTCCCAGGTTGGCAGCGTACTCTACCATGGTGCTCATCTCCCAAAACCTGATGTAAGTGATCATTTGGCCCAAAATTGCCAGGTTCCTGGGAATCAAGGTCCTCCAAAGAATACTATGAAAAATATAAATAGATTATTAAGTTACATAATAGATATTAAAATTTGAAATAAATAAATTAAAACTTACAATCTGTTGTTGTGTCGGTTCGTTAACTGCACTTCTATCTTTTTTCATTCTATTTGAGAAAAATAGTTTTGCACGAGGAACGCATCCTTCAATATTCAATACCTCCCTCTACAATGAATATTTTTAAACAGAATGAAGCGTAAGATGGAAAACCATCCCATACTTCTCAAAAATTTATTAAAAAAAAGGAGAACAATTTTTAAAAAAGGTGCAACGAGATTTAACCACAAAAAAAATAACTGAAAGTGACATGAAGCAATGAGAGTAGACCCAATAAAGATAAAGAGCGGACAAAAATAGAGGCATCCCATCACCTAAATAAAAATAGTCATGGTGCATCAGAAGATCTTCTTCCTAACCAACCAAAATTTCTTTCACCTTCGGTCACTCACAGGCCCATCACTGTAAACAGATATCTGAATCCTTGATAAAGGTCTTAAAACCATTTTCATGAGTGTATATCCTTCAACACTTGAAGGTTCATATCAATAAAAAATCATAAGTCAAAGCACTCCATTACAAGAAGGGAAATGAATTAACCACCCATCATGTGTCACTAGTGGATCAAGTAAAATGTGTACTGAAGATTGTCATCAGAATAGAAAAGATGAAAACAATAAAAATATCAAGAAGATGAGAAAGCCAGCAAGAGAACAGTGTTATAGCAGCAACAGAGAGCTCATATGGGACCAGTGCTACATAAATCAGGGAAATACTTTGTTCAGATTAGAAAGAACAAGTCCCCATGTGGAGGGAGGCATTTTTCATCATCTCAATGGTAGGAAAAAACATTGAGAATTCAGTAGCATCCAGTAGAATATGAATTAAATATTGAAACCTCAAAAATTCCTATAATACTACTAGCTAGAAAGAAAGTTGTACGGAAAGTAGACACAACATTTGATCCAAAGAAAATCAGTAGAATGAAAATAGCAGCACCAAAATCAAGAGTCCAAGAGGAATCCTAGAAACCAGAAATCCCTAGAAAAATAGGGATCATCTTCAAAGAAAAAAATGGTCACTCCCAAGGAAGATCCGTGAAGTTGAAGTTTTCATTATTCTTAAACTCTTCAACCAATTTAAGATACATCCTCTTTCTAAGTTAGAGGTAGGTCTCAGTGGATATGTCACCATTTTTATATTGACGAAAGGCAGTTACGTCATTCTAATCCATCCAAGAACCAAGCTCCTATGACAAATCCAATTTCTCTTCAAGTTGGTAAGCATCCCTATAGGTAGGGTCATTTTCAAGTTCACTGTCAGTGTCACTTGAATTAGTTGACTCTGAGGATACCGACGAATGATCAATAGGAATGGGATTTGATGGTGTATCAACCACCATAGGAAGTGGTGTAGGTTCAATGTATTTATTCCTAGAGGAATCAAAATTTCTTGTAATAATACTTCTTTCAAGTTGAGAGTATTCTCTATGCTTCCTCATTTTTCTAGGATTTGGGGTAATATAACCATCATCATCAACCATTGGTTTTTTCCCTTCCTTGAACTTGATTTTAAGTATGCTTCTTCAATTTGGTTAGGTTGGTCCTCATCCTCCCATATATATTTACTAGAGTCAGAGAGATCACCCTGGCCCATATCTTGTGTACCACACACATCAGAATGTTTCTATTATACTTCCAATAGGGGCAGAAGATCAGTGATGGAATTCATGGCATCAAAAAATCATGACATTCCCTTAGAATCAATATAATGACATATAGGAAGAGAAGTTTGGGAAATGTTTACCATATGTTCCATGTTAAAATATTCATTAATATCTTTAGAAGGAACCTTGGCATCAGATGATCATGTCGCAACTGTGATACAAAGACCCAATCAAAGATTATGGTTTATTTTTTTAACCCAAGTAGTTTTTCTAGTCTCAGGATGTGAACACTTACATACACAATCCTGCTTCCTCTCATGATTTGACATCGTAATACATCCCAAAGTGTGGAGGTATTTTTTAGCATTAATGTTTTTTTGTTTTTTTGGATGATTCCAAAATAAAATTCAATAATACAAAAGATAGTATTATTGGAAAATGTAAAAAATTTCATTTAAAAACTTCAAATGTGATTAATACCTTAAACTTGGTAGTCATCCAATGAGTATTCATTTTCTGATACTCTTCTATCATACAATAATCCATGATAGGTATCACCTCTAAATATATTCCAACTCTATCATGCCATCCAATATACAACTCGTGCCAATAGGCTCTCCAAATATCTCTTAATTCCATTAGACTTTCTGGCTATGCACCCTCACTATTGAGAAAATTAAAACGAAGCTGACACCAAAATATTAATTAATGTAAATACAAAAATAATATTAAATTAAATATAAAATATTTTTTTACCCATATGTATTCCAAGCATTATCCTTGAATTTTTTTGGAAACTATCTCCATGAGAGTGGGCTGACAGGAATGATGTTGGGGTGTTTGGAAAGCGTCTCCAGAAATCTCTGACATTGATGCCCTATTTTTCAATCATTTTTTGTCTTTGTTATAGTCCACCATCAACTAAGTGTGATAGTTCCACACCGTACGCATTCATATATTCCCCCACCATATATCATTAGATGTAGTTGTTATAGAAAAAAAAGAAAATATTATATCAATACATGTTATAATAAAAATAAATCATGGTAAAAAAATTATTAGGGTCCTAAAATATACCTGTGGTAGTCTGATAAATGGGTGCCATTGGATCTGCAGGCACAGAAGGAACATCACCCTATACAAGTGGAGTGGGTCCTAGTGTATGCTCAATAGGCACAGACTGTGTCAGAGTAGGAGTCAAATAAGTAATATAGAAGCTCGAAGAGAAAGAATTAGATGGTAAAGAAGATGGCATGGATGGTTGGCCAAATTCATGATATAGATGGGGAGTGGGGATCATCATTGAATACGGTAAAGATGGGTGAGGAGGCTCAAATGTAAAGTCTGGTGAAAACATAGGAGGCCTAAATATCCCATGTGTCCCTAACAATATAGCGAGATCAAAATGTGTGGAAGATGGTACATCAGTGGGAGGGGTGGGGTCTAATCAAGTACACCGATTGGAGCACCTAGATCTCGTACCCCCCCCCCCTCATACCACCAGCCTGAGTTCTGGGACCACTATTAGGTTTCTCATCGAATAAATGGAACCTAAGTGGTGGGTCCTATATAAAAGTTTAAAACAAAATTAATCTCATGAAATTATATGTAATTAATATATATATATATATATATATATATATATTTGAAATAAAATACTCACAACAGACACTAATGGAGGAATTACTATCTCATTCATTTGGTGATTGTTGTATGTCATCCTTTTTCTTCCCTTCTACACAATAGTTTTCATTTCCTTCATTTGAAAACAAATAATAATGTAATTATAAAATTATAACTATTTTGTAACCCAAAAAAACAAAAAATATGATACATGACTTATTTTTCTTAGGTTATTTGGTTAATATTTTCAGTTAGGTAAATTAGCTATTTTTTTGTTAGGTTATTATTTTCATTTTTTTATTTTCATATCAATAAGTTTAATATGTCCAATTCAATTCCTCTTATTTTTTTATTATAATTTAATTTTTTTGTTTTTTTTTGTTTTACATATTTTAATAGAGTTCAATTCAATATTAGAAAATGAAACTCAAATAAAACTACAACCAATAAATATTGAAAATTAACATTAAGGTCAAGTCGGATACAAAATATTTGTAATTAATATTAAATAATTTTTAATAGTACCAACTTTAACAACCCATATCGAGATAAACCAAAAGAACTGAGAACACAAATGGATGATTCTATACATTTCCTACCACAACTTTGGGTTCACAATCAACTCTGAAAATTGAGCTATTGGACTCATCATAAGTAATAAATGGATTTGGGCCAATGGTAGTAGGTTTGGTGTCAATTCCATCATCACCATCATCAAAAACATGACTTGGAATTACTTCAATAATGACACCAAATTTAGGTCGAATATGATCTTTGAAATAAAAACCTATTTCATCATTGATTCCAATACATATGGTTCATCGGTAGCAAGAGTGTGAGTCATGTCAATAACTCAAAATCCAAAATCATCAATAAAGGTGGCCTTCCTTGTCATCGAATCAAATCACTGGAATTTCATCATAATGACTTGACCATGAGAGTGATAATCCAATATTATTATTATTTAAATGACTCCATAATAAGCTAAATTTTTAAAATGAGGTCTATTATCTAATTCCCTGGCATAACAGTCTATTGTGGAAGTTATCATAACACTATCATGTTGTGTTCTCATGTTCTTTACTTGTTCAATGATAATAAATCTGTACCCATTGATCACAATTTATTTACATTCATGAACCATGGTATTAGGACCAAAATCCAAAGATCTTATTTACTCAGAGATAGAGTCATCAGAAAAACTCAATACCTAAAATATAAATGAATATTAAACTTAATTAAATATTGATTTTATTTATTTATTACAGAAATATTTCTACCTTCAATTTCAACCAAGAATAAAATTATTTTCTATGAAAAGTTTCTCCCCTTCTAAAAGATAAAGAATGATTCTTTCTATTTATCATTTCTTTGTGTTCCATGTAGATAAAAATAGAAATAGTTTAATAGATATGTAAATTAACAAGGTATGAGATAAAATATAAATGTTTAATTTACTTACTTGATGTAGTCATCGAACAAATCATAGTTGAAAAATATTGTGCGATGTACCATATCTCACTCTTCAATGATTAATGTCGTCACTGTATATGATCTAGTAATTCCTTCTATTTGAGGAAGTGATGGAAACTAGGTTCAATTTAATCATACTATTCTTACTCATTTCTCAATGGTATGTTCATTCTCATAGTAAGATCAGACAAATACATTGATAAGAAATCCATAAATTCTTGATCCAGGTAACCGTTCATGATATAACCTTCGGAATGGTTCATGTTTCAGACATAAGATTTAAATGTGTACATATTTATTTCAGTTTGATACATCTAAAAAAAGAAACAGGTCCTCCAAGAAGTATTTTAGTTGGAATATGGATAGTCAAATGTAGTATGCATGTAAACAATTATGGAGAAAATATTTTCAATAACTCACACAAAATTAATGGTGTCTTTTCCAACATTTTTTGCACGAATGACTTGGACAACTTCTTAGCACAAAGATATCTAAACAAATGGAACAACCAAATAACTGACACCCTTACTTTATTGGAAAAAATTAGACGGATTTATATTAGAATCAACTCATGCAGAAGGATGTGATAATCATGTGTATTTAATGATTTCAGCTTCAAATCTCTTAATTTGACCCATTTTGATATATTACATGAATAGCCATCAGGAACTTTAATAGTCAGTAGTACTTCCAAAATTTTATTTATTTTGCAGGTTTCATCACATAATAAGCACATATAACTTTCCATTTATTTTCACTGATACACATAGGATTAAATTATAGTCTAATACCCCAATCAACCAAGTCACACCGAGATCATAAATCATATTTTGTCTTTCCCTTGACATTTAGAAGAATTGAAAGAAACATTTCACATATATTCTTTTCAATGTTCATTACGTTTCTAAGAAATGATGTAACAAATTGGTTGAACAATAAGGAAACTCAAAGAAGATACTCATATTCTTAAAATTGTAATAGGTATCATTAGAAACATTCTTCCTCTTTCTATATTTCATTTGACCCTTCTGGAATGAAAACTGAAATCTTTAAATTCATTAAGCACATCAGTTCCAGACATACATTGAGGTGGATCATCGATCTCCATGGTATTTTCAAATCTTCAAAAATTATTTCTATATGGATGGTTCATTGGTATGAATTTTTTATGTCCCATAAAACTAAAACTATGGTGATATTATGGTCTTCTAGATCGAGTATTATTCATACAAATAGGACATGATAGTTTTCCCATCATGCTTCATCCAGACATCATTACATAACCAGGAAAATCATTGATCATCCACATAAGCACAGAACACATTTGAAATATGTCTTTTAAACATTCATCATATGTGTGCACTCATACATTCCAAATAAGTTTCAACAATTTTATTAAAGGTTTCATGTATATATCTATATCATTGTTAAGATAAGAAGAAAAAAATATGAGTATACTCATGAAATTGAAATTTTTTTTCATACACAACCACGGGGGAAGGTTGTAAATGTATATGAAAACCAGAGATGTGTTGTGAAAAGTAAGCATCTAACCAAACAAATTAAAACCATCACATGAAAGACACAGCCTCACATTATACACATCAACTACAAAATCAGGATATCAAGCATCAAATCTCTACCATTAAAATCCATCTATAGGGTGAACCAACTCGTTATTATTATTTTTTCTCTCGGTATCATTTCATCTCATTTTTATTGATATTTCATCATATATGAAAATATTATGGAGTCTTGGGATCAATGGAAAGTGCCACATCACTTTATGTGGCACAAAAGATGGTGTTCCGTTAGCTTTTGGCTTCCATCAGGATGTTCCATGTTTTATACAATCATTTTGTTAAATAGTTTCCTCCCAAAATAAGATATAAACTTTTAGGAAATCATGAATTTTGTTTTTTTTAATCCAAGTTCTTCAACTAACTTTCATGCCATATAGTGATTTGAGGGAATATCTACATTATCTAGAATTAAGTCCTTCAAGAAGGTAAGAATGTAATCAATGGAAGTATTATAAATCCACTACATGGTTTTCCCATGAAACAATCAGATTAAAAATTCCAACTTTTTCATTTTACCACATTGCCAATATACTGGATTCGTAGTAGTATCATTCAATTTTTTACCTTGTCAACATCATAATTTTCATTAGATGCATCAAGTGTACTCATATCGAAGTCTTATGGGTTTGACATCCATTCCTTCTCATGATGAAGAATAAATGGAAATTGTCCATATAAAAAATTCTCCAATCTGGTCCTCTCATTTGGATCATCAGCATTTTGAGATTCCATTTTCTCCCCATTGTGATACCACACATAGTAGTTTGTTTGAAGACCATATTTGGTTATATGGTAGCTAATTTCTTTAAATATCAAACAAGATCTCCCAACACAATTATAACATGTGCAGTGTATGTGACCACTATCTAAAGCATTATTAAATGAAAAATCTAAAAATCTCTCCAAATTGTTTTAAAAATCACTGGAGATCTTATCGGTTTCATACATCCAATATCTATCCATTCTGTAAAAAAATGTACTAAGTAATTTCATGAAAAAAATTCAATAAGATTAAAGTTTAATTGAAAATATAAGTAAACAAGAATTTTTCACTTTATATAAAACCATAATTGACACACTACTCTATATGATAATCATAATATGAAAGACAAAAAAATACTCTATAGGTAGGTTTTGTTAAGTAAACGAGAATTGTTCAACTCGGTTATTTTTTTATCATTACTAAAGAATTTATTTTAGTTAGGTTCAATTTAGTCCAAATATTTTTATTTTAGTTTGATTGATGCAATTTACTATTATTCGGGTCTACTCAAGTCTACTTGGATCAAATCAAGTCATTTCAATTCAATTAAGTTGGTTTTGTCAAGTCGGTTCGGTTATGATATAGATAGGAGTTGTTAGTTCGATTGGGTTTAGGTATAAAGGGTTGATAAGTTCAGTTCATTTATTTTCAACAGTAGTTAGGTCAGTTTGGTACAATTTAGTTTGATTAGGTTCTGATCAATTCATTTCAATTTAGATTATTTAGTGGTTCATCATAAAGGAATAAATTTGGAGATTATGTTAAACATAGTGGATGTTATGGAAAATCATTGTATAAAGACCACATTGGTGGATGATGTTCTTATATCCTATCTATGAAACATCCCCTATTAGCACTATATTTTCTCTCACTCGTTTCAAAATAAAACCCAAAATGTAATAACATGTATAAAAAATAATATTATCATGATTTAACAAATATTATAGATCCAAACAAATTAAATCTTTATTTAACTAATAATATAGCATGTATGTATCATTAAATATATTATCAATCATTACTGCATCACTTCATGACATCTTCCACCAACTAATTCCACCATATTTTGATTACTAATGTCATATGTTATGCTTATAACCTTTTTCACTTATTTTTTATTTATGATCCATGTTTATTTGGGTTTGAGCCTCATGATTTGAAAATGAATGGTTGTAAATATTTTTCACTCTATTTAAAAATTAAAGTTTCTATTGTTGATATTTATATATTCAGGATTAGAATTTTAAGTGTTGATGTAAGATCACTTGAATCCAAACTACTTTAAAAACCTTGGGTTATCTTGTTCTTTATTATCTTGTAAACACTATTCACACATCAAATGCACTTATTGATTAATCAAGATAGAATTTCCAAACACCGCATTTTTTTACCTCTCAAGATGATATAAGACCCAATTTGGGGATAAGAACCCTCTATGAGTTATAATTACAATTATAGGCATCCACAATGACTTAACATAATTATGGAACACAACTAGAATAAAGATTTATCATAACTGACTTATATTTTATGTTTCTATGGAGTCTCACTTACTTATACTTTAACTCTTAATCCATATTGATTTAATTTCTTATCACACAAACCCACTTTCTCTATGTGACCATCATACCAAGAATAAAAATGAATATAATTTTAGATAAAGTTTAAGGGACCATACACCCTAGAAAATCTAGAGAAAACCCTACCATTATAATGGGATGAATCTCCTTCGATATCCTAGAATAATAAGAGCATATTAAAACCCACAAAAATTTGGGATTTATGACGATAAAAATAAGATGACATGAGAAACTATAACAAAATGGATACCCAAGGTAAGAATTTCAACTAGGAGACTTAATCTATAGATGTATTTACAAAAAAACAAGATTTAAGGGAGTTATAAATCATCAAACACCAAAATTCTTGATCAAGACACAAAACAAAAAACAACCCTATCTTAAAATAAATACGAATGAAAAAAGGAAAAATAAATGGAGGAAGAACATATAACTCAGTTATAGTTTACTGATTTGAAGTGTAACAACAAAAAATGACTTGAATATGGATCTCTTGTTGGAAATAATGGTTCGCACGCTGGGATGAATAAGGTAGTTTTCATTTAGGGAAAATCAAAACACAAAACAAAAAATAAATCAATGCAGAACATTTAAACAAGTTATAACTTACAGATATGAAGTTGTAGAACAAAAAATGGATTGAATCAATATGGATCGACCACTGGGAAGAAGGTTCATAGTCTGAGGAATATAGGAGATTTGGTTTAGGGAAACACATGGGCAGAGGGGGAATGTGGAGGTATGATGTGTATTTGGGTCCAAATTTCCCAAAGGTTTTAAAAAACTCTTGGGATACCTTTTTAGAAAGGACTATATCTCAATGGTTTACTGAAATCGTCGGGATAGGGTGGTCCTATCCCAACGGTTGTAAAACAATGTTGGGAAAACTAGCTCTAAACAACCCTATACCAATGGTTTTCAAACTGTTGGTATAAGTGTGTTGGTATAGAGTGTATTTACAGTAGTGTGGTATCCACCCAAAGGAAAGAAAAACCATTCATATCTCTTACATAGAACATAAACTAGTGAAAATTATGATTCCATACTTTAAGTAATCTTTCCAATATTGCTACGTACTTCAGGGTGAAGAAGAAACTACCCACAAACCACCACCACACAAGGAACTCATGGATCAACATACAATGCACCAAAGGTTTTTCAAAAACACAACCCATACACACCCCAAACCAAAACCACATCACTGAAATGGATATCTGGAGAAGAATGAAAGTAAACCCATAGGAAATAGAGGATAACTCACCACAGATTTCCAATAGGAATCCACCAGAACCAATAGATCAAAGGAGGAAGATGGATAAAATATCTCCTTGAGGAACCTAGGGTTTATCTAGAATGATAGAGATAGATAGATACAGATCGGACAAATGAAAATAAAATCAGACAAAAGAGTTATAAAATAACCTGGAACTCAACACTTTCATGTTGTGTGACACATTCACGACGTGAATTTCACATTTTTTTTAAATTCTTATAAAATTCACACCATGTTGGCCTTTAATTAATTACACATCATGAATTTACCTTTCATGATGTGAATCCATTTCACAAACTTCTCCCTTTTCCACATATATGTTATGAAAATGGCTAGCTATAAAATCCATGAATCACCAATTCATGAAGTGAATTTGGTTTATGTTGTGAATCATCACCTACAATACTCATGAAGCTTTAGATCCACCAATCCCTCTAGACCACCTCTGAATCCCACCAACTACCCAAATCGAAAAGTAATGTACGGGGAAGGCATGAACCATCACATTAGAAACCTATAAAATGATTCCCAACCTCAAGAATACAAAACTAATCCTAGAATGAAAGGGGTCTGAACAACCACCCAAATAGATATCTTTCAAGGATCGTAGTAGTCCTCAATGCTTCCCCTTTCCAAACATGGAAACTGAAACACCCACAAAACACACTGCACAATTACATTACCCCCTTTCATTGGGAACCAAACTGTATCATCTAATACTATCCACAACCACTATATTTCCACATAACCAGACTAACCTCTACACAACCCAGACCAAAAATTTCCATAACCAACACACAACACCACACTGACCACATAAATTAGGTAATTTCATTATCCATATCAAGATACTATCCACTCTGGGTAGTGCTGACTCACTCATGAGGTTTAATCAAATCATAGTATAATTCATCTCAATTAGAATTTAGGTCATCCCCTTTTAAAATTTTTGGGGTTTTATTACACATAAAAAATCAAGTGAAATGGAATATCTCATAACATAGAAAGATCTGAACATCACATCACAAGTAAAATGGACCAAGGGAAAAACTCAAAATAGCTCTGGGTACTAGGAACGCATCTACGTCTCTTTCTCATAAGTACTTTCCTTCAGGCCACCATGCCTCTATAACACATGAACCAATGGAATTGTCCACCCACACAACACCTTCTCTTGATGATCCTGGATCTCTATTAAATGATCCATGAATGTCACATTTTCCTAGATATCCAACTCTTCCCAGTCAATAAAATGGAATTCATCATGAAGATACCAAAAAAGTTGGGATGCATGGAATACTTCATGGATCCTCTATAACCACAATGACAATTCCAACCAATACACCACCATGACAACTCACCCTAACACCTCAAAGGTCCTAAAAAACCTAGGAGAAAGATTACCCTCCCCCCTTCCAAAAATATACTACCTATGTTGAGGGGATACTCTCAAGAACAAATGGTCTCCAACCTCAAACTCCAAGGGCCTCCTCCTATGATCATCATAGGCCTTATGGTGGTCTTTTTCTGCCCTCATCCACTCATTAACTAAATTTATCTTCTTGGTCATACTCTACACCACATTTGGACCAAGAACTACTGACTCCTCAACATCCATCTATCACAATAGAGAACGACATGGCCACCCATACAACACCTCAAATAGATCCATATCAATGGAATATTAATAGATATTATTGTTTTAAAACTCATCCAAAGATATGTTTCATATCCAAGATCCACCAAAGTCTAAGATGAACGCCCACAACATATCCTCCAACATCTGGATAGTCTACTTCATCTCCCCATCTTTTTAAGGTACGAAAGAAGTGCTAAGATGAAACTATGAGATGAAATCATGTTGAATACCCTCTATAATTATAAGGTAAAATGAATATCCCAATCATATATTATGGTCCTCAATACCCCGTGAATCCAAACCACATCATCCATGCACCACCTCACCAAAACACCCATGTCACTCAACTCACAGATCATCAGGAAGTAATTTGATTTCATTAATCGATCCACTATCAACCAAACTGCATCACATTATCCCTAAGCTTGGGGTAACCTGGTAACAAATTCCATTGATATGTATTCGAATTTCCACTCAAGGATATCCAAGTACTGCAAAAAACCTCCTGAAACATGATTATACTCTTTCACCTTCTGAAAAACTAGACATTTTTCCACAAACTCCACCACTGTCTATTTTATTCCCAACCACCAAAGATATATCCTAAAGCCATGATACATCTTTGTCATGCTAGGATGTACCACTAAAGGTGATATGTAAAACACAATGAGAACTATATCATGCATTTATTTCAGGAAAAAACCTCCTTTGGAACAACACTCAGTTCCGATCATCCTCTGACCATCCCTCATGAGGTCACCATAGCCAACACGATCGCACATCACCTTTTTCTCTAAGTCTCCCCACTGAGACTCTTCAATATTTTGCATCAATGATGAAACCACTATCATATGATGAATACAACCTCAACCACTACTCTCCCCAATTTAAAGATGCATCACTTCAGGATACTCTATTTAATTCCAAAAATCTATAGATTCTCGAGCCACATCCTATTAAGAATTCAATCTTAATGCAATGGAAACTACATTACCCTTCCCTAGGGAATAAGAGATATAAAAATTGTAATCCTAAAGAAACTCTATCAACCTCTACTAGTTTAGTTTCATATTCCATTGAGAGAAAACATATCTCAGTCTCTTATGTTCGATGAAAACCACAAAATGCTCCCTAATGAGGTAGTGGGACCAAAAATTAAGCACAAACACAAATGTTCCCAACTCCATATCGTGGGTTTCATAGTTATGATCATGGGGATGTAACCTTTTAGAACCATAATAGATCACCACTCTCTATTTCATAAAACATATATCCCAAGCCCAGATGGGACACATCACAAAAGACCTCAAATAACACACCCTCCTCAAGAAACTAAAGCACTAGAGCACTAACCAGTTTCTACTTCAGGTAACTAAACACTTCCTAGAACTGATCTTTCCACACAAAAGTTTGGTTATTTCTGGGAAACACTATTAGTGGGGATGCAAATTAAGAGAAATTGGTTACAAACCTATGATAATATCCCCAAAGAGAAATGAAACTGTGAATTTATACCACATTCTTGGATGTTTCCCAAGAAAAAACTACTTCAAACATTGATAGTTCCACTACTAAACCCTATTAGAACACCACATGTCCAAGGAAATGCACCACTCGCATCCAAAACTCACTTAGAAAACTTCTCATAAATATTGTGTTGTTGAAGGACCTAAAAAAAACTTTTAGATGCTTGGAATGATCCTATTATGACTTTGAGTAGACCAAGATATCATTGATGAATACAACAGTGAACTGGTCCAAGAACTCATGGAACACAAAGTTCATAAGCCCCATGAACAAGGCTAGTGCATTCATAATACCAAACGGAATGACTATAAACTTGAAGTTCCCATACCTACATATGAAGGAAATCTTCTAAACAACCTCATCTTTCACCTTAAACTGGTGATATAAAGACCGTATATTAAACTTAGAGAACTAGCTAGCTCCTCTCAACTGGTCAAATATATCATTGATCCATGGAAGAGGGTAACGATTCTTGGTTGTCACCTGATTCAACATCCAATAGTCTATACACAACCTTAGAATATTGTCCTCCTTTATGGAGAACAACACTGGAGAACCCCAAAATGAGACATTGGATTATATGAAACCCCTCTACATTAGATCATCCACATGTAGCCTCAACTCATGAAACTCTATGGGAACCATCTGATAGGGAATCATCAAGATCAAAGACAATACCAAACATGATATCACATTAAGGATGTAGTTCCATAACCTCCTCTGGGAAAATATCCAGGAACTCCTCTAAAACCCTAGGAATATCCCCAACCTGATATTCTACTCAGATCTTTTCCAACTAAAAAAAGAGGCTCCACTTGCCTACAACCCAACTGGTAACTTCTCTCACCAATGAACACTACTTGTTATACCTCCACATCAAAAAAACAACTCTTATCCAAAACCATTATATGATTCCACACATGGAATAAACCCAATCCATACTAAGGATAATGTTATATTATTGTATCTATAATAAGAAAAAGTCCCCTGCTGACTGGTGTTTCCCCATCACTGGTCTACATCCCCGGCACACATCAAACAAGGAATCTTGACCTATAATCGGTGTAGATAACACCGGGGGAACTGGAAGCCTCTCCATATTTAGTCCCAACATATGGACCAAAGAAGGGGGAAAAGGAGTGTGAGGATACTAAATCAAACAAAGAACACACAAGGGTAGATGATAAACTAATCATACCTCAAACAACCCTTGGATCTACTGGCATTGTTGCCTTTAACATGTGCATCTAACCACACTCATGTCCTCTAAATATCTATTTTCGGCATCCATGGATGCACTCTGGCATTGGTCCTTGTGAATGGGGACCATCATGAGGCTTCCATATTTCAACTCCATCTTCTCATGGATGTTGAAAAACAACCTATAGTCCCTACCATTTAAACTACCACAGAGGTAACTATTACTACTGAAAAGGGGCCTAAACACCCATCTAAAACTAACCTCCCTGATTGGTTGGACACTGATCCTAGATGTTCCCATATCTTCCAAAGATACGGAATGAAAATTGAAAACCCCCATAAGGCACATAGAAACCACATTTCTCTAACGATCATAAAAGAAACTGTCACGGTTAGTTCCCTTATGAATAGAACCCTGACTGCCTGAACACCCACGACCCACTACCTAAAGCTATACTCCTTAAAACACCCTATCATCCACCCTACTAAGGATAAAATCCCAAGGAGAGCATCTGTTCAATAACATATTCCTTTTTTCACCTCTAGATACATCAATAGCATAAATGAAATTACTGTATACTTAATAATTAGGTGAAATACCTCCTCTAGATGTTGTAAATTGGACTCCTTATTATAAAAAACATCTGGAGAAAAGTGCAGGAGGTCCTTGAACTTGATATCAATCTCTCACACACTCAGAATCCCCTAAAGAAGGGAGATAAGCTCATGTGTCTTGGATTCCCTCATCATCAATGAAAGAAACTCTACCCAAAAAACCCTCTAAAATTCAAGCCACAACACATCTTCCTCCTTGTGTCCACCAAGAAACATTTTTCACCATTGACACATAGCTCCTTGCATCTAACTAACAACCAATAGAACCCAAAACTCATCTCATGCTCAGATCAGACCAAAAGTGATCTCAAGGTCCTACATCCAACACTCTATCTCTATATCTAAGATTCTCCCCATGTACTTACCCAAAATATTCTTTTTAAAAGAATGAAAATCTTGCTATCATGCCTCATACTCCTCTATCAAGTCAACCCTCTAATGATCATCCATATCATCTCACTGAACCTCAATTACCTGAGTAAGTCATGGATGATAAACATTATTCATTCTTAAAAAAACATCCTAAGCTCGGTAGCATGAAATTTTATCAATGATTACTTATATATTCATTTTATTTTCTCAAAAACCAATTCAAATGTGAACATAATTCATCATAATACATGTAGCTCTCCTAAATATCTACCCTGAAAATAGGTCCACCTCACTTTTTCATTAAATAAGATCAGAATATGTGCACTGGATCACAGGGGGTGCCTAAAATCTTGTGTCCAAGCCGGTCTCCCTAGTCTATGTCATGCACCAAGGTCAACTAGAACTATTTCCATACCAACCCATGAAAAACTCATTATGCCTAAATCTAAACTCCATCCTATCTCTCATCCATACACATTTGATACCACTATATCATGAACCCCTCCCACCAAAGATACCATAATGAGGAGAGGTAGATGATGACCCATGATTCCCACCTCTAGTAAACCTTGGGTTGGATACTAGCACTGAGGGTATAAAAATCTCATAGTATGGGAGGCATTACCATCTATAAATGAATTGGGGTCGGGAGATATGATAAAAAATCACCAAACAACTTCAACAGACAATATAAAGGTAAAACAAAAATCATTCCACAATTCATGAATAAAGTAAAATTGATACATATAAAATTATCCAAAGTAAATACCAAAATATAGGTCTATAATAGAGACTCAAAGAAAAATCCAAACTAGGTAGTAATGTCTAGATTAGTCCCCAAAGACCTCTTGGAAACCTAAAAACCAATTTATATACATAGGGTTATCATAATTGGTATACTTACTAGTGAAATAACCAAGGCCTCAAGTGAACATGTGAAAAGAGCATGCTAATACGCCAATGAACAAACAGTAGAACCAATAAGCACCTATACATGTCATCTAACCAAACCCAGCCTCACCATGGACTTCTCACCAAATCACACATCCAATATAATAATATATCATCGATATCATAACAAATAAAGGTTCCCTACTACCACTTCCCCATTGATTTTTCACTCCCACACCCCGATGTTGAACATCCTATACTCTCATCCCTTCTACACATATCACATCACGTCACATCCTACCCATAGAAAAATGGTCTACACATCACATCATATCACATCCCACCCAAAAATACCTAATTCACACATCATATCTCTCTTGTAGACATATGTTCCGTACATCACATCACATCTCACCCATAGACATCTGGGCCACACATCACATCACATATCACTTGTAGAAACCTAGTCTACACATCACAACTACAACTAGCGCAGTAGGGTATCATGAACATGAAGGACATCAACCTAATGCCCTCATACCACACATGACCCCCACCACATATCACATCACACCACATCATGTCCTTCCAATAGAAACTTGGCCAAAAACATCACCTCTCACCCACAGACACCTAGTCCAACACATCACATGTCATCCATAGACACCTGGGTCATCATATCACTACTGAAGTAAAAGTGGGTGGTAGCCAACCATATATATCACTATCATCTTGGATGTTAGGAAAAACACCTAGAACTTATCACTTATGAGTGTTGGTATGGTTATCCAAATTAGGTGAGGCACATATAAAAATAACATAAATATACATGATATATAGATAGCAAACAATACCCAACCTATGGATTCACATCAACAACACTAGCACACACCACATCTCTATCATGTACCACACATCAAACATCTCAACCGCTTCCACCATTATATGAAACACACCATACAACTACCACACAATCCACACAACAATCCATTTTCCACTTACAAGTTTTCCACTTTTATTTCATAACCAATTCATTTCACATAACACTACTCATTATTCCATTCAAATCAATTTAAGACAATTATAACACAATCGTTTCTAGTCCATATAATTTATCTACCATCCTATTTTGTTTCATAAATAATCATAGTTCATCCCATGTATAACCAAGAAACTAATGTAACTAATCCACACAACAACTGGCCCAACTTTCACAACCACTACCATAGGACCACATATACACCATCGTCGTCGCATCACATCACCCAAGCCATCTCACAACACAATCTCCATATGATGTTATCACCACATACCACATCAAACCCACTATGACACAACCATTGTTCCACAACCACAGATATAGAAACTCTATCCTTTTACACATATTATTACATGATTGTAAGCATAATTATCCATTAAATACAAACTGAGGATTGTAAATTCTAATTTCCCTGGAAGATTTAGTACATAAAACTGGAAACATGGAACTATAACAAAACATCACTTCATTAATCTTTCATAGTGAGATTCTAACTTTATTTGAGCTCCTATATCTATATGGGATAACCTAGGGGATACATAGATAAAATGGATGATCTAAAAATCTTGTTAAGTAAATAAACATGAGAATAAATCATAAAACATGAGTTATAAGGCATAATATGATAGCATAAAAGGCATGGAATGTGAATAATAACATGGAAGAATATCACATAGAACATGGAATAATATGATCATGGAAACATAAGAATGTGGTAGAAACATATCACATGACATAAACATGAGTCAAGGATAACTTCTAAGACTATATCACATGGTGGAAAAAGTCCCATAATGGAATAGGTTTACTCCTTAATCCCACACATAAAATATAGAGAGACTAAACATTACCCAATGCATTGGGGTGATATCTAGAAACACCCATCATAACATGTTCATGCATATATGCACCACATAAAGTATCAAACATAGGGAATAAACATAAGAGTTACCCATGGAAAGAAATGGGTATTGTAATCATGTCACAAGGCATAACCAAAAGGTGTATTATAATGGTTTCCATGAAATAATGGATTTAAATTATGATTGAAAATTCATAATAGAAAATAAAAATAGATCATGATAAATTATATATGTAACACCCCAATATTTTATGGTATGTATCTTTTTAAATTTAATCTCTCTAATACCTTATGTTTCACGCAACACCAAACTTAAACGAACCATGACATACTATTAATATTATTATTTAAAATGAAATTCTCTCATAGCCATTAAATTAGTGGTTATGAATAGGATTAAATAACTTATGAAAATATATTATTAAATTCATTAGTTACTAATTTATCATGACCCGTCCCAGAGGAGCCCATGTCTTGACTACCCCAAGAACGACTCCAATAGGCTAGGGGATGGTGACTAGCACTGAGTAATCATATCCCAAAAATAGGAGGAATTATTCTAAATTACATGTACACACACACATATCCAACACAAAAATACTGAAATGTAAAAACACTAAGTATAAAATGCATGAAAACCACTATATCTCATAACCATAGTACAATAGTGAAATTATTGGAAGATAAATTGGACCAAAACAAGCCAACCAAAAAGATTCTATAACCATAAGTCCAACCTGTAAGAAAAGAGGTATTGGGACAACTGTCTAAACCAAATAAACACTTCGTGTCTATCTAGAATTACTAAGAATCATCGGGTCCTGGTCCACTTAGGACTCTGTTAAAGTATTGATTTTCTGCACAAGACACGACACATGCAGGCAAATCTCGTGTAGGGTTGAGTACAAAAATACTCAGTAGGACACCCCAAAATCATAGAAAAAATACCACAAAGGAAATAACAAGAAGGAAAATACAATTATCTCTACATAGGTATATGTCTATAGTACATATAACAAGAATATCCAGATATACCCAAACCAAGACATAAGTCTATAGGTAAGTCACAACCAATTATCGGCCATAGTATTCTACTTAAAGCATGCTCGTTTTGAGATAACTCACTCATTGATCCATGATATCATTGGAGACATTCACGAAGAGGTATAGGTCATTTGGACCCATCCCAAATAAGAATTTATAGATCAAGGAAGATTATGATACATATAAAGGGATCCTTCCCATCACACTAGGGAATAACACTAACCCAATTTGGATCAATTCGCAATATAGAGGATCCTACCTAGAGAATACCACTAACCCTACTGATGATGTAACACCCTAAGGTTTTCTAAAAAGATAGAAATGCTTAAAATTTTGTTTAATGTAGATATTTTTAAGAATCCTTTAAACATAATTTTACTGCTTCTATGTTTTAAATTTTGAAAAATGATCATCTACAATAATGTTCAGTATGTTATTTGGAGTCTATTGGAACCAACTTGTTTTTTGGTGAATAGTAGAATACCCTTATGAATAGTAATATGAATAGTAATATGACCCTAATGAATATTAAATTGTATTATTATTTTATTTTCTTAAGTATTTAAGATAATGACATCTTGATTAATTTTTAAATTTGATATAAAAGCAGTTATAGTTTTTAAATTATTAATTTTTGAATTAAGTATGATTATTTAAAAATTAAATTAATAATATTTAGAAAATTATTCTCAAAAAAAGGACTTCATTTCTGAATCCTATACATCGATAAATGGTTAGGGTGAATTTTGGGGATTAATCTGAAATAGTTGATTTTTTGGCGAATAGTAAAAAATACATTTTTGAGTTTCGGTGTGTTAATGACATCATTAATGATGTAATAATGATGTAATAAATCTGGTTGCCTTGAGTATAGTAAAATAAGTTATGATGTGTCCCAAGTGTCTTATACCATGGGAAAATACAATGGGCAATCCCACGGTTTTTCAAATACCACTAATGAGGTGTCCCTTGGAAATTATTAAAATAATACCTCACTTTTTCTATAAATACCAACTCATTCCTTCATTAACTTCATTCCAAATTCCTCATCAACTAAGCTCTGGAATCCTTACCTCCCTAGTAGCCCTACCAAGGTTTCCTCAAGCCCCAAAGGTCTCAACCTTCATGTTCTAGGAGTTACTCTACAAGGTAAGAAAATTCTCAATTTCTTTCTTTTTCCATTCAAGTTCTCTTTTATGTGGTATAACTTTCAAGTTTCCATACCATGTTCTTATTTCCCTATTATTATTAATCTATTTTGTATTATGATTCATTTCTGTATGGTCGACCCTTGTCCCCTCTCTTTTTAATATTTTCTAAAACCATGTTGCATAGCCGTTAGGCTACCGAATTTTTGTAAGGGATTTCTCAATTATTCTTTTATTTTGAGTTCCTTTCTTTTCTTATTATTTATTCATCTCTTATTACCAAAGAGGAATGAAATCTCTATAAATAATTTATATTTTGTATGTTCTCATGTTCATGTAAAATTCATCATCATTATTCTTCTCCTCTCCCACTTATTCAAGGAATAAAAACATTGTCTGTGATGTGTCGAATTACCGACATCGTGGACGATATGATTTCAATTTTCATTAATTATTTAAAGTATGTTCATGAAAGTATTTATATGGTTGAACCAGGTTATAATATATGTATTATGTCTCATCCATGGTTCTATAATTATTTTGTACTCATGGTTTTAATTTATAAGAAAAAATAAGGTTGTTATTGTCAAAGAACCACTAAAATGATCTAAACGAACATCATTAATGTTTTAACATATGAATCATATTCATATAAAAAATAAAAATGATAAATGGTGTAAATTATGGTACTGGAAATATTTAAATACTTTTCTATTCCAATTATGGAGTTTCACTTCCAATCGACAAGAACATCCATAATGAACCAATCATGGAAATCATGTAAGGAACTCTCCCAAAACAGTGAAAGGGACAAAATACTAACAATTAAGGGGTGAAATGAGGTTATGAAATGATCATATAATATGTTATAAACATGAAAATGTTTTTTTAAATACTAATAAAACTCTTTTAACCATTATACATAAAGTTTAAAAAAGTTTGAAGTAAGACAAGTCTGGGGTAAGGGAATTCTTAACCCGGTTTCCATCCTTTTGGTTAACCTTATCCTTCATTATTTATATGGTATTTAAATTGTTTGTGTGATGACTTATGATTATACTATGTTTAATTATGTTTATTTACAGAGTATATACATATTACATCCACTCTATTAAGTCTCGTTTCAATTATATGATATTTATAAGGAACTTTTCTTTTAAAATCCTCTTTTTTAAATTCTATTATATAAAATTCAAAAGAAATGTTTTTATGATAATATTCATGTTGTATGATTATGTTATGGATATTGTGAATTGTTTATGATGAAGGTTGGGACCTATATTTCTATCCAATTCATTGGGTATGTGTATGTTTGAGGTTGGTCGTATGGTTACTCCAAGTGTAACTGCGATGGTTACACAAATTTTAAGGTAGTCGTGAGGGTTACAAATTATAAGGTAGCCGAGAGGGTTACAAGATTATATAAGTAATGCCCAAAGATAACTTTATGGTTATACTTATGTTCTTAGGTATTGTTTAAATCTCATATTTCACAAAGTAAGTATATATATACAGGTGATAAGTATGTCTTTTGAAAATGATTTCATACGTTACAAGTATCCATGAACTAATGTGTTTTTCCTTATTTTTATTTCCCTTAATGAGTTTTTGTGCTTATCCCAAATTTTAAATTATTTTCAAAGGTTAATGGATGTGTAAGAAAAATAAGGAAGCCATGTTAAATGTGGAATAATTGTCAAGGAATCATGTTTTAAGTTTTAATGTTTTAAATTTTTAAAAAAATGAAAACTATTTTTATGGTATCCACTTTGTAACAATGTGTAATGTTATGAATGTATTATGTCCCAATTCTCTAAAAATATAAACTTTAAAAGATCCTCAATGTAAAGTGAAGTGTTTTCTTGACTAAATTCTAGATTATGTATGTAATAAGGCCGGGTTCTTATAGTTGGTATCATAGTATGGTTTAGATAACTTTAGGGGTTAGGATGATGTTAAAAGAATACCATAAATGATTTTTACTCTATCATTAATTTTAAATGTTATAGAATTTAAATATTACCATTTTGCTTCATCTAAGATATGATTGTTCAGAATGGTTGTCTACAGAAGGCATAGGGATGATGAAGAGGATAGGCACTGACAGAATGATATCCTTCTAAATCTATAGCCTGGAATGGTATAGATTGGAATCGAGCAGTTTGTGACAGTAATGGATCAGCTAACGCAAGAAATAAATGGTGGTGGCATCCATAAAAGATAAAAAATATAGTTACCATAATGGAACATGACAATAGTGGAACATTTTATGAGACAACACCCTTCTACTTTCAATGGATCTTCTGACCCAATAGCAGCTAGAGGATGGATCAAAGCCCTTGAAAAGGTATTCGGTGTTATGGGATGTTCAGAAAATCAAAAGGTAAGTCTTTACATTTGTCGTTTTGAAGGTGAAGCTGATCAGTGGTGGTCAATGGTAAGTAATATCATGGGTAGAGATTATTTTTATGCCTTGGAGTGGGATGAATTTAAAAGTATTTTCCTTGAAAAATATTTTCCTAAGGTGGTTCGACTTAGGATAGAGAAAAAATTCCTTGAATTGAAGAAAACGGAGGAGGATTTAGTGGCTGTGTTTGAAGAGAACTTCACCCGACTGGCGAGGTATGCTCCAAATATTATTCTAGATCTTGATAGAAAAATCAACTACTTTTACTTAGGACTGAATCCAGGGTCTCGAAGGGCGTTTGCCTCCCGTGAATTCAAAATTTTTGAGAAACTTTTCTGATGTGATGAGAAGGTAGAGATGGAGTTTGCTGATGATCACGTGCATTTTGGAAATAAGGATAAGAAGAGGTCCAGGTGGAAAGCAATGGATAAGAATCAACCAAAGAAATCTAATGGTAGGAAAATCCAGTTTCTAGTTTGTGAAAAGTGTGGCAAGAAACACTCTGGGGAATGTATTAACAAAACTGAGAAGTGTTTTAAATGTGGTAAGTTTGGACATATAAACCTAGATTACAATGAAAATGATCCTAAGACTAATCTTGATAGGAAAACTATAAAGTGTTTTAAATGTGGTGAGATGGTTCATTATGAAAATTTCTGCCCAAATAGAAATCTGAATGATGCAAAAAAACCAAACTATAAGCAGAAAGGTGTAGTGAGATCCTTTGCAACTACATCACCAGATGTCGGGCCATCCAATGAAGTTGTATCAGGTACTTTGTTTGTTCACTTAGATTTTGATAAAGTTTTGTTTGATATGAGGTCTACACATTCCTTCATCTCTGAGAAATTTTTAGGTAAATTGAAAATATCACCTCAACAAATGAGACCTGAACTTGTTGTTAAAACACAAGGGGGAAATATTATACCAAAGAGGAATTATAAGAATCTTTCTATTGTGGTTTTTGTAAAGACTTTACCTGCAAAACTTGTTGTTTTACCCTTAGTCGAGTTTGATGTTATTATGAGAATGGATTGGCTTTCTGTTTATCATACTAAGATTGATTGTATAGCTAAATAAGTTGTTTTTCAGAAAGAGATTCAGTTTGTATACAAGAATGAACCCATACAATTAATAACATATCAAGAATCTGGGAAACTATTGAATGATGCAAATGAAATTTATCTTCCTTGTATTGTTGAAAACAAGGGAACTATTCAGATTGATGATGTGTCTGTGGTAAATGAATACCTTGATATTTTTTCTGATGAGTTACTTGGTGTCATACCTAATCGGGAAGTTGAATTCACAGTTGACTTAGTTCCTAATGCTAAGAAAATTTCAAAACTCCCAAATCATATGGCTCAAAAAGAACTTCTTGAATTGAAAAATCAGTTGCAGGATTTGCTTGATTAAGGCTTCATTCATCCTATAACTTCACCATGGGGAGCTCTTGTTTTGTTTGTTAAAAATAAATATGGTTCCATGAGACTATGCATTGATTATAGATCTTTGAATAACATCACTGTTAAAAACAAGTATCATTTTCCTCATATCGATAACTTTTTTGATCAGCTCTAGGGAGCTCAGTACTTTTCCAAGATTGACTTGAGATCCGGATACCATCAGCTAAAGGTGAAGGAGGATGACATCCCAAAAACAACTTTTCGTACTAGATATGGGCATTATGAATTTGTTGTTATTCCCTTTGGGTTAACTAATGAAACTATTGTATTCATGAATCTTATGAATAGATTATTTCATGATTTCTTGGATAAGTTTGTGGTTGTATTTATTGATGAAATTCTGGTATTTTCTAAAAATAAAGAGGATCATGAAAAAAATCTAAGGGTTGTTTTACAAACCTTAAAAGAAAATAAACTGTATGGAAAATTCAGCAAGTGTGATTTTTGGTTGTAACTGATTTCTTTTCTTGGGAACATTGTAAATAAGGATGGAATAACAGTTGATCCTGCCAAAACAAAAGTCGTTGATGAATGTCCAAGACCCAAAAATGTTATAGAGATTCGTATTTTTCTTGGATTAACGAGTTATTATTGATGGGTTGTTAAGAACTTTGCACGGTTTTCTAGCCTGATAACTAAGTTAACAGAGAAAGGGGTTAAATTTTTTTGTATAGAATAATGTGATGTTTGTTTTCAGGAACTGAAGAATAGATTGGTAAATGCTCTAATTTTGGACTTGCCTTCCTAAAATGGTGATTTTTTCATCTACAGTGATGCTTCTTTGAAGGGACTTGGTTTTGTTTTGATGCAGAATGATCAGGTAGTTGCTTATTCTTCAAGAAAACTAAAACCTCATGAGTTAAATTATCTTACACGTGATTTGGAATTGGAATCTGTGGTTTTTTCTTTGAAAATTTGGAGGCATCATTTATACGGAGCCAAATGTAAAATATATACTGACCATAAAAGTCTGAAGTATATATTCACTCAGAAGAAATTAAACATGAGGCAGAAAATATGGCTTTAACTGATAAAAGATTATGATTGCATGATCTATTACCATCCTATAAAAGAAAACAAAGTGGTGGATGCCTTGAGTCAAAAACAGCATGCATCATTAACCATGTTATGTTTGGAACATGATCCCTTGATTAATGATTTGATGAATTTTGGCTTAGAAGTTGTTGGTGCAGGGAATACATATTTTTTGTTTCAGGTTTTAGTGCAGTCTTCGTTGTTAGACAGAATTAAGCGAGCACAGAAGGAAGACTGTGAGCTATAGAAAAAGGTAGAATTGGTTAAAATGGGTAAGCTTCCAGAATTTAACCTTGATAAAGTTTGTGTTTTAAGATTTAAAAAAAGGTTGTGTGTGCCCTGTGATTCTCAGTTGAAGAAATATTTGTTGTGTGAATCTCATAGTTCTTCATTTTCAGTTCATCCTGGCAGTACTAAGATGTATAGAGACCTTCGGGAGTATTACTGGTGGGATGGAATGAAAAGTGATATTGCTGATTTTACTATGAAATGTTTGACATGTCAGCAGGTTAAAGAAGAGTGTAAGTTACCTTAGGGGATGATTTAGCCTTTTCCAGTTCTAGAGTGGAAGTGGGAGAATGTATCCATGGACTTTGTGGTGGGAATACCTAAGACATCTCGATGAAACAATGTAATTTGTGTTATTACGGATTGGTTGACAAAATCTGCACATTTTATTTCTATTCGAGATACAATGTTTTTGGATCATATTTATCGATTGTGACTCAAGGAGATTTTCATGTTATATATAGTAACTATTTCCATTGTATCTGATTGGGATCCCCGGTTCACTTCTAACTTTTAGAAGGGACTTTAGAAGTTATTGGGTACAGAATTAAATTTCAGTACAGTTTTTCATCCTCAATCAGATGGGCAGTCAGAACGAATGATTCAAACATTGGAGGATATGCTTTGAGCTTGTTCAATGGACTACCAGGGAAGTTGGGATCAGCATCTTTCTTTAGTTGATTTTTCTTATAATAACAGTTTTTATTCTAGTATACAGATGTCATCTTTTGAGGCTTTGTATAGAAAGTGGTGTCGGACTCCAGTGTTTTGGGATAAAGTCGGTGAAAGAAAGTTGATGGGGTCAGAATTAGTAGAGGAAGAGGCTAAGAAAGTGAAGATGATCCAACAGCACATGAGGACAACTCAGAACAGGCAGAAAAGTTATACAAATAACAGAAGGAAAGACTTCTCTTTCGAGGTAGGTGACCATGTTTTCCTTAAAATATATCCTTAGAAAAATGTGATGTGTTTTGGTAAGAAAGGAAATCTAAGTTTTTGGTTCATCAGTCCTTTTGAAATCCCAGAGAAATTTAGACCAGTTGCATACCGAGTAGCTTTTCCTCCGAGTTTGTCTCAGGTACACAATGTTTTTCATGTTTCGATGTTGAGGAAGTATGTACCAGATTTAACTCATGTTTTGAACCCAGAAGCAGTTCAGCAAGAGGAGAACCTTTCATATGAAGAGAAACCAGTTCAAATTATTGATTGAAGGGAACAGGTATTGCGGAATAAGGTAATCCACCAGGTAAAGTTTTTGTGGAGAAACCACATGGTTGAAGAAGCAACATGGGAGTCTGAAAATGCTATGAGGGAAAGTTACCCTCACTTGTTTAATAAGTAAATAAAATTGTGAGGATGCAATTTCCAGAAGGTGGGGATAATGTAACACCCCAAGGTTTTCTAAAAATAAATTGAAATTCTTGAAATTATTTTTAATGTAGATATTTATAAGTAGCCTTTAAACATAATTTTGCTGCTTCTATGTTTTGAATTTTGAAAAATGGTCATCTTCAATTGTGTTCAGTATGTTATTTGGAGTCTATTGAAACCAACTTGTTTTTTTAGTGAATAGTAACATACTCTTATGAATAGTAATATGACCCTAATTAATAGTAAATTGTATTATTATTTTATTTTCTTAAGGCTTTAAGATAATGACATCTTGATTAATTTTTAAATGTGATATAAAAGCAGTTATAGTTTTTAAATTATTAATTTTTGAATTAAGTATGATTTTATTTAACAATTAAATTAAAAATATTTAGAAAATTATTTTCAGAAAAAGAACTTCATTTTTGAATTCTAAACATCGATAAATGGTTAGGGTGAATTTTGGATATTTTTCTCAAATAGCTGATTTTTCAGTGAATAGTAAAAAAAATACAGTTTTGAGTTTCAATATGTTAATGACATCATTAATGATGTAATAATGATGTAATAAATCTGGTTGACTTCTGTATAGTAAAATAGGTTACGATTTGTCTCGAGTGACTTATACCATGGGAAAGCCCATGGTTTTGCAAATACCACTAATGAGGTGTCCCTTGGAAATTATTAAAATAATCTCTCAATTTCGCTATAAATACCAACCCATTCCTTAATTAACTTCATTCCAAATTCTTCATAAATGAAGCTCTAGCCTCTTTACCTCCCTAGTATCCCTAATAAGGTTTCCTCAAGCCCCCAAGGTCTCAACCTTCATGTTCTAGGAGTTACTCTACAAGGTAAGAAAATTCTCAATTTCTTTCTTTTTCCATTCAAGTTATCTTTTATTTGGTATAACTTTCAAGTTTCCATACCATGTTCTAATTTCCCTCTTATTCTAGATATATTCTGTATTATGATTCATTTATGTATAGGTGGACCTTATCCCCTCTCTTTTTAATATTTTTTAAAACCATGTTACATAGTCGTTAGGCTGCCAAATTTTTGTAAGGATTTCTCAATTATTCTTTTATTTTGAGTTCCTTCCTTTTCTTATTCTTTATTCATATATTCTTACCCAAGAGGCATGAAATCTCCATAAATAATGTATATTATGGATTTTCTCATGTTCATATAAAATTCATCATCATTATTCTTCTCCTCTCTCACTTATTCAAGGAATAAAAACATTTTCTGTGATGTGTCGAATTACTGACATCGTGGATGATGTGACTTAAATTTTCTTTAATTCTTTCAAGTATGGTCATTAAACCATTTATATGGTTGAAACAGGTTATAATATACATATTATGTCTCATCCATGGTTCTGTAATTCTTTTTTACTCATGTTTTTAATTTATAATACAAAATAAAGTTTTTATTATCAAAGAACTACAAAAATGATCTAAACAAACATCATTAATGTTTTAACTTATGAATCATACTCACATAAAACATCAAAATGATAAATGGTATAAATATTGGTACTAGAAATATTTAAATATATTTCCATTCCAAATCTGGAGTTTCACTTCCAATTGACAAGAACATCCATCATTAACCAATCATGGAAATCATGTAAGGAACTCGCCCAAAACAGTACAAGGAACAAAATACTAACAATTAAGGGGTGAAATAAGGCTATGAAATGATCATATAATATGTTATAAACATGAAAATTTTTCTTTAAAATAATAATAACACTCTTTTAACCATTATACAAGAAGTTTAAACAAGTTTTATGTAAGACAAGCCTGAGGTAAGGGAATTCTTAACCCGATTTCCATCCTTTGGGTTAACCTTATTCTTCATTATTTATGTGGTATTTAAATTGTTTTTATGATGAATTATGATTATAATATGTTTAATTATGTATATTTATAGAGTATATAAATATTTCATCCACTCTATTAAGTCTCACTTCAATTATATGATATTTATAAGGGGATTTTCTTTTAAAATCCTCTTTTTTAAATTATATCTTTCAAAATTAAAAAAGAAATGTTTTTATGATAATATTCATATTGTATGATTATGTTATAGATATTAGGAATTGTTTATTATTAAGGGTAGGACCTATATTTCCCTCCAATGTATTGGGTATGTTTAAGTTTGAGGTCATCCGTATGGTTACTCCAAGTGTAACTGCGATGGTTACACAAATTGTAAGCTAGCCATGAGGGTTACAAATTATAAGGTAGTCCATAGGGTTACAAGATTATATAAGTAATGCCCCAATATACCTTTATGGTTCTAATTATATTCTTAGGTATTGTGTAAATCTCATGTTTCACAAAGTATTTATATATATATATAGGTGATAAGTATTTCTTTTGAAAATGATTTCATACGTTACAAGTATTCATGGACTAATGTGTTCTTTCCGTCTTTTATATCCCTTACTGAGTTTTTGTGCTCATCCCAAGTTTTAAATTATTTTCACAGGTTAATGGATGAGTAATAAAAAGAAGGAATCCATGTTAAATGTTGAATAATTGTCAAGGAATCATGTTTTAAGTTTTAATGTTTAAAATTTAAAAAAAATGGAAACTGTTTTTATGGTATCCACTCTATAACAATCTGTAATGTTATGAATGTATTATGTCCCAATTCATTGAAGATATAAACCTGAAAAGATCATCAATGTAAAATTAAGTGTTTTATTGACTAAATTTCAGATTATGTAGGTAATAAGGCCGGGTTCTTATAGATGTGGCCCGCTAGATGGAGGACCAATGCCCTGCTTTCCGTGGTTATGTCGATTCCCAAAAAACTCCACTAGGGGTGATAAAGGATCATGCTCCTATCCCACATAGGAATACCATAACTCTAGGACTTGGCCTCTAGAGTGGACTATAATCCAGTAATATGGATGTAATGTCATACTGAACCCTCGAGGAAAGAACCAAGATAATAATCTCAACCTATACTGGTCCAATATAAAAAGTCTCCACATTATATAAAAATGATTGTATCATTATCAGGGTCTCAATGCCATATACGGTTCATCAAATAGACATATTTTTTGAAAGTTATGCTAGTTTAAAGTTTCAAACGGGGTATCACTAGGCCTATGGACCGAACGCATGGTTAATCCACTGATCGTGGCGGTCGATCACCATGG
Source organism: Viscum album (assembly GCA_963277665.1). NCBI lineage: Eukaryota > Viridiplantae > Streptophyta > Magnoliopsida > Santalales > Viscaceae > Viscum > Viscum album. The sequence goes on along the minus strand of OY728165.1, from coordinate 321,160,782 downwards.
TTGACTACCTAGACTGACTGTCATGGTCGACCAGTCCCCCAGCTACTGTAGTCGCATGATAGCTCAAGAGATCGTGGCTCATGGTTGACCGTGGCTCGGGTATGACCCACCCACTAGTCCTGACCTAGACCAATAGGCTTGGATCATTTGTTTATCCCAGAACATCATATAACCCACCTGATCCTTGCAGATTCCACCATGTCCTGTGACCGCACGTGGTGTCGCTACCGCGTGTGCCGCCTCCAATCCTGCGGTCACTGTATCCTGCGAGCTCACCACTTCCCAAGGCTCCGAGCATCCCACACTGCACCGCCGCACACTGATTCCAGCACTAGTCGCTACCTCCTCTACTTATTTTAGCCTTTGATCTTCTTATGGTTACCAAATCTCGAAACAATCATAAATCTGGGTTCCTCGGGTCCCAATCTACACTGATCCAGCCTTTGTTGTTGATTTTCCTCTAATATGGGGGTTTGATCATGTTCCGTCCCTCCCAGAAAGTTGATCCATGACCACAGGGATCCAACGATAAAAGACGTGAAGAACTGGGGGAAGAAAAGCATGAAGAAAAACCTAAGGAACAAACCTCAACCTTTGTTCATATCAACCTCAAACCATTCTTGTTAGAACAAAAAATGAAGAACCAAAATAAAAAACTCCTAGAAATAAACCCCACAGTTATAAACCATCACACAACGATCGAATTGCAGATCAATATATTCGTGGATTGACCCGCATTCATTGTGAAAATCAAGAATATGTAAATCACAAATAAACAACCATCCTACCTTGATTCGAATCAGTCATTGATAAAGGATGACCATTGTGTCATCATCATGGTGAGGCTCTTTTGAATCGGATGTGCGTTGATCATTGATCCATGATCCATTACTATTTGTTCAATAGAGTTATTTCTCCACATCTCAGAGAAATTATAGGGTTATGATGCTAACCCTAAATTCCTTATAAAGACTAATTAAAGAAAAATGTATTCGTGTTATAAAATAATTTTTAATTAAATTATTTAATGACGATTACGTTCTTTTAGAGTTTTTCCATAGAAGACCTGTACCAACCAAAGTTAATTTATGCCTAGGGAAAACATCACATTACAAACTAAATGGTGGTATCATATTTCCAATATGAGTCACTGTTCATGATTTATTATGATTTAAAAAAAATAATTCTATTTAATTATTTTATTTACAGTTACGTCGTTGGTGAATTTTTATGTAGATGACCCGTTCTGACCAAAGTTAGGTCACTTCTAGGGTAAAGTCGTCATTATGAGCTTAAGGTGACCTCATATTTCTAATCTAGACACCCATTTAAGAGTTATTCTACTTTTTCAGAAAAACTGCATGTGTATGCTATTAAAAGGCTTAATATTTTTCAAACAATTGTTCTGGGCACACCAGGCCTTGGATTCACACTCTATCTCAGTTCATGGTCTCAAAATCAGTCCATATAATATCTAAAAATAGTACATGGAAAATTAAAGACATTAAATTCTCCCCACCTTGGGGATTTACATCCCTAAAATCCAAAACAAAGTATACTCAAATGGATGAGGGTACTAAGCATGAAACTAAGCCTCTCACTCCCATGTGCTATCCTAAAGATTCATGTTCCACCACAAAAGGAATCGATTGACTATTAAGGATCCTCTTAACTTAGGCCAAAGTCTAACATGTGAGCCTATAGCATGTAATCCAGAACCTGAACGGTCCGCTCAATCTGGCCATTTTTTTATGGGTGAAACGTTGTGCTCAAACATAACTGAGTCCCAAACACCTCCTGAAATCCCATACACAAGGAGTATGTAAATAGAGCATCGTGATATGAAACTATAATTAATGGAACTCCATTGAGTTGAACTATCTCCTATGTGTAGGGGCATCACAAGCTCTCTAATGAACTCTACTCTTGGATAGCTAGGAAGTGGGTCAACTTGGTGAGTTAGTCAATAATAACCCAGATGGAATTTTGTCCCCTACAATTATGTGTCAATACCATCATGAAGTCCATTGATATCTCATCCCTCTTCCATTCCACCACCTTAAGGGATTGGTCTAAACCTGCTGGAACCTAGTGCTTAGCCTTCACTTGCTGAAAAGTAAGGCACTGAGAAACGAACTCTACAACTCCTTTATTTATCCCTATCCACCAAAACTGACATCAGAGGTCCTGGTACATCTTCTCCACACTTGGATATATTTTCAAAGGGAGTGTATGGAACTCCCTCAAAACGTCCTCCCGCAATGCCACTAGTACTACCATGCATCCTCTGAAAAGAACGATGCCACTAGTACTACCATGCGTCCTCTGAATAAAACGATATGCTCCCCACCTTTCGAGTATCCATCAAGAGAATGTCCAGTGGATATCTAAGCATGTAGGGTCTCACAGTTAGTATCCCCAAGATATGCCTCCCTGACTCACTATAAGAGTGGAGGGGTGAAAATCATCGATTGGAGGTAATCTGCTTCATCTCCATCCACGGAGGATATCTGCAACGAGGCCAACTGCTCTGATTCCTCATTCAGTAACTGCAAGCTAGATCTTCTGATGAGAGCATCTTACACCACATTCCTTTTCCTAGAAGTATATACAATATAAAATTCATAGTCCTGGTGGAATTCTATCCATAACCTCTATCTCAAGTTTATATCCTTCTGAGATAAGATATACTTGAGACTCTTGTGATCAGAGTAGAAGATAAAGTGCTTTCCCATTAGGTAGTGTCACCACATCGTCAAGGTGAATACTACCGCTACTAGCTCAAGATCATGTGTTTCGTAGTTCTTCTCATGTGGTCTCAACTAGCACAAACTATAGGCAATCACTACTTTCCTCTGCATTAGGACACAACCAAGCCCGATCCCTAATGCATCGCATAACACCATGTACTCGACGCCTTCCTCCGATAACTTTAGGATGGGAGAGCTCATCATCCTATGCCTCAACTCCTAAAATAACTGTTGGAACTTCTCTATACACATGAAATTCTGACCCTTTCATGTCAAAGCTTTCAAGGGTTATGTTACTCTGGAGAAGTCGGGTACAAATCTCCTATAGTACCCTGCCAAACCAAGGAAACTCCACACCTCGGTAACACTCTTAGGTGGATCCTGAGAAAGCACTAACTCAACCTTCACTGGATCCACTGAAACTCCATCCTCTCAGATTATGTGCCCTAGAAAATGGACCTCTTGAATCCAGAGCTTAAATTTTGAGATCTTCTTATAGATTTGGTGCTATCTAAGTGTGTCCAGGACCATCCTCAAGTGTATCACATGCTCCTCCTCAGACACCGATTACACTAGGATTTCATTGATGAAAACCACCATGAATCGGTCCAAGTAAGGCTAAAAGATACATTTCATGGTTCCCATGAACATTGATGGGGAATTCATTATTCCAAATAGCATCACCAATTAATCATAGTGACTGTAACGACATATGAAGGTCTACTTCGGTATATCCTCATCCCGTACTCGCAACTGGTGATAGCCTAATATGAGGTCGATCATCGAGAACCATCACACCCATTTTAACTGATCAAAGAGGCCATTTATCCTTGGTAGTGTATACTTGTTCATCATGGTCACCTAGTTAAAGCACTGATAATCTTCACATAACCTCAAGATTCCATCTGCCTTCTTGGAAAACAAAATTGGGGATGCCCAGGGTGAAACACTGGGTTTCATGAAGCCATTTCTCTGTAAGTACTCCAACTACACCATCAGCTCTCAAATCTCCGCGGGGGCCATTCGATATGAAAGTGTAGATATCATATTAGTCCTAGGGTGTAGATCAATGTAGAAGTACATCTCCCTATGGAGAGTTAAACTTGGAACATCTTCAGGAAATACATCCTCATTCTCTTCAACCACTGTAGGAAACTGAGGACTCATATCATCCACTACAATAAAGTTGAGGCTATCCAACTGATGAATCATTGGCTACACCCTCTTATATGTGAGTCCATACTAGGCTGCATGTGTTTCCATTTCACCAACAAAGTAAAACTTGGATCCATCACTACAGATACACTACACTCTTTGCCTAAAACAGTCAATTTGAGCATGAATTGTGGATAATTGGTCCATACCCAGAATGACATCATAAGAACTCGATGCCTCTACCAATAGATCCCAACCAAAAATATCACCTCTAAGAGTTAGGCCACACTATCGGTACCAGTGCATGATCATTGGGTCTCCTCCAGTAGGAGCCTCCAAGCTTGAGAGTCAAGTCAATGGTTCAACCAGAATCTCCAAATCTTGAACAAGATTCATGGCAAGAAAATAATGATTAGATGTTGTGTCTATCAATACAGAAGCTAAATTATAATAGACACATATCATACTTAGAATAATTCCTAGAGCCCATGGGTCATAATCCTCGACCACATGTAGTTTTCCCCTTCTATATCCTCTAAATCCTTGAGCCTAGTGTGGACTACTAGGGGGTGTTGATGGTAACATATCGAAATGTATACCACTTCCTACTGCTCTCCCAACTCCTCTGCCACTTTTTCTACCCTATGGATCCACCTACACCTATCTTTGTCTCTACCTCAGTGGTCCATTCACCATCTCTCTATCATTATTATAACGGGTTGGACAATCTTGGGTGATATTTCCTCTTCCATTGCATGAAAATCATTGCCTCTCTCTAGGATGATTGGACCCACCCTGGAGCCCTAAGCTGCAGATCCCCTATCTTGAGACCTCCTCTTGAAATGTCTCGCATGTCCAAGTCTCTAAGACTGACACCATATTCCTACTACTGAGGTATCTACTCTTTCTTTCCCACTGCTAAATACCACTGACTGTATCCTCCCATCCAAGGAAATATCAACCAAAAAGGTTTGCTCTAGCACCTCAACATAGGTAGGAATTCATAGAGGGATAATGCAGGATTGGATGTCTCTATGCATACCTTGATTGAAGGTATGAGATCTGAAGTACTGATCATGTATCATATCCATCGAGTACATAGAAAGGTTGGTATGCCTTGATGAATACTCAGATACTGACATATCATCTTACCGGAGTTTTAGAAGCTCCTGGACATGCATAGCCCTCAGCTTATAAGGTGATAACACCTCTCTAAAAAGGCTCTTGAACTCTATCCATGGAAGAGTCGCCTCATTGTAAGATTGGGTAACCAAACCCCGCCATCACCCTGTTGAGCCGTATAGAAGGCTCACTGTTAGGATCACCATCTGATTTGCTGGTATCCTGAATAGACCAAAAACTTAGGTCACCACCTCAAGATAGTCCTCAAGCTCCTGAGTGTCAGACTCACCTCAGAACCTTAGGGGTCTCTACTGCTGAAACTCATGAAGCATGCTCAACTTGTGATCCCCATCTACTGGTACTACGGGTACCATGTGCTTCTCTACAGGTGGTGGTATGTTCGTTACACCACCTAGAGGTACTATCTCTAGTACAAATCCTTATATCGATGTCTCTTCTCCCGACAGATCATCCTCATAATCACATGGTGGAATCCTAGCTAGTTGTCTATATGTAGACACCCTGTAATAAAACAAGATGTACCATGATCAATGAGTATATCTGGATAGCTGACTCAAGAAGGACATGGAAACCAAAACTCATTCCTATATGATGAATGTACCATTACTTTCCTTGAAAATAGTGTTCTCATGTACTGAGTCAAAAAGCAGGTTATCAGATTCCTAGTGTATGGATATGTCGGTTTCCTGCACCATCACTGCAGTCCCTGACCTGAAATCCAAACTCAAAACACTTAACACGGTTTCCCCAAACCAATCTCATAGACTCCCGATCCTAAAGTAGAATCAACCTCCACTGATACCACTCTATCACGACCCATCTCAGAGGGGCCCATGCTGTGACTACCCCAAGCCCACCTCCAACAGGCTATGGGCTGGTGACTAGCACCAAGTAGGCATATCCTACAAATGGGAGGCATTGGACTAAAGTACTTGTACACACACACACATCTCCAAGACACAAATGCTGAAATATAAAAACACTAAGTAAACAATGCATGAAAACCACTATATCCCAAAACCAAAGTAAAACAGTGAATGTACTAGAAGGTAAACATGTCCAAAACAAGCCCACCAAAAAGAGTCTATAACCACTAGTCCAACCTATACAAAAAGAGGTATTGGGACTGGTGTCAGAATTGCAGGAGCACTCCTCATCTGTTGGGCCTTGCTTCCTAGTCCACCTAGGACTACATCAAAGGTTCAATCATCTACACAAGACATGACACATGTGAGAAAATATCATGCAGGGTTGAGTACAACAATACTCATTAGGACACCCCAAAATCACAGAAGAAATACCACGAAAGAAAATATAGTCATATCCACATAGGTATATTTCTATAGTAAATATAACAAGAATATATAGATATAAAAAAACCAAGACACAAGTCTAGAGGAGATTCACAACCAATTACTAGCCACATGATTCTGCTCGAAGCACACTCTTTCCGGGAGAACTCACTCCTCGAGGTATGATATCGTTGGAGACACTCACGAAGAGGTTTAGCTCATTTGGGCCATGCCCAAATGAGAATATATAGGTAAAATAATATTATAATACATAGAGAGGGGATCCTTTCCCTAACACTGGGGAATACCACTAACCCAATCTAGATTAATTTGCAATATAGGGAATCCTATCCATAGAATACCACTAACCCTACTGATGTGTCCTGCTAGATGGAGGACCAACGCCCTACTCTCAGAGGTTACATCGATTCCCACAAAAATCCACTAAGGGTGATATAGGATCCTACTCTAGTCTCATAGAGGAATATCATAATTCTATCTTGGACTCGGCCTCTAGAGGGGACTATAATCTAGTAATGTGAATATAATGTCATACTCAACCCTAGAGGAAATAACCAAGAGAACTCTATCAACCTATAATGGTCTAAAAAAAATTCATCACATTATCTCAAAAGGACCATCTCATCGTTAGGGTCCCAACGTTGTAGACAACTCATCAAATAGACATATCGTTTGAAATTTATGCCAGTTTGAAGTTTCAAAGGGGGAGTGTCACTGGGCCCATGGACCAACCACACGGTCAGTCCACTACCGTGGTGGTCGATCATCACGGTTGACCGCCTGGACCGGCCTCTATGGTCGACTTCCATGGTCAACCACACCTGTAGCTGCCATGGCCACACGGCAGTTGTAGCGACCATGGCCCAGCTCTGGCCCGGTCGCCCCGGGTCTGACCCAAGTCTGACCTTCCTATTGGGCCCAACTCAACCCACTGGGCCCATCCCACTCCACTCGGATTCCACCACATACTGCGACCTCACATGGCACCGCCTCCAGGTTTTTCACCACCAATCCCATGCTCGTCACGTCCTGTGGTCCTGCCGCATCCCACATGGCGCCACCACCGCGTTCCACAGCCGCCAGCACTGGTTGTTGCCGCCTCTACTAATACTAGCCACCATTATTCTTCCAGAGCCTAAATCTCAAAAATTTCATAGATTTTGGTTCCTTGGGTCCCGATCTACACTGATCTGACCCCTAATATCAAATTGACTCTAATTCGGGGGTCCAGTCATGTTCGGAGCCTCCCAACAAGTTGAGTCGTGACCAAAGAGATCGAATGGTGAAGAAAGCGAATAATGGGGGGAAGAAAATCACGAAGAACACCCTGAGGAACAAAAATCGGCCTTTGTTTGTGTTATCCTCAATCCGTTCTCATTATAATGAAGAACAAAGAACCAAAATAAAAAAATATCGTAAATAAACCCCAGAGTTATAAACCATCCCGCAATGATCAAACTGTGGATCAATCTGTTCATGGATTGACCCGTGTTCACTGTGAAAATTAATAATGGGGTAATAAAAAAGAAACAACCACCCTACCTCAATTCAGATCAGTCACTGATGAATCATGATCGTTGTGTTGTCATCGGGACAAGGTTCCTTCGAATTGGTTGTGCGTTGATCATCAATCCACGATCTATCACTGTTTGTTTGAGATAGTTCTTTCTCTACATCTTAGATGAATTCCAGGGTTATGATTCTAACCCTAAATTCCTGAAAAAGACTAATTAAAGATAAATTTCAACACATTATAACATAATTTTTATTTAAATTATTTAATGATGATTATGTCTTTTTAATTTTTTTCACAGAAGGCTTGTGCTGACCAAAGTTGAGTCACGCCTAGGGAAATCACCACATTAAAAACTCAATGGTGGTCTCATATTTCCAATCTGAGTCACCATTCATGAGTTTTTGGGATTTAAAAATAAAATAATTTAAATTAATTATTTTATTTATAGTTACATCCTTGGTGACTTTTTCTACAGATGACTCGCGCCGAGAAAAGTTAGGTCGTGCCTAGGATAAATCCACCATTTTGAGATCAACGTTACTCTCAAATTTCTGATCCAGGCACCTTTTTAATAGTTATTCAACTTTTTCAAGAAAATTGGGCGTGTGTGCTATTAAAAAGTTTAATATTTTTCAAACAATTGTTCCAGGCACACTGGGCCTCAAAATCGCATGTCGTCTTAGTGTCTGGTCTCAAAATCAAACCATATAATATCTAAAAATAATACATGTAAAATATGAGATGTTAATAATTAATTATAAATATATATAAAAACTAATTTAATATAAAGGAAATGTTTTTATAAAAACTATATAAATAAGCACAAGTGTGTTTTATACCAATAAAATAAAAAATCAAACTTTTTGGATTATATTAATGAAATATATATATATATATATAATTTTAAATATAATTTTTAAGATTCATCCTTTATGTTTTCTAGATATGATATAAGAACAAATCCATTTTTGCACATAAAATATGTATTTTTATAAAAACATTTTTACCGCCTTTTCATGGCGCACTTGTTTTAAATCTAGTTTTTAACACTTATAAATTCTACTTGAAAAAATAAAATTATTATTTTAAATTAGAATATAAAAATTTACTTTAGTATAATTTTTTTTATTTTTCTTATAAGTTTCATTTTTTGATGAATAATGATAAAATATTGCATTTTAATTGAAAACTGCTTTTTCATATAAATAATTTATAGCGTTAAATTATATTTTTCAATGGTTTTAAAGTATAATTAGATAAAAAAATCATTAGTTAATATAATTTAGTTCACTGGAATTAGTTTCACATTTAATTTGGATATAAAAACATTTCAATCTTCTGAATGTTTTTACTTTAAAAACTCATTTTCTCGTTCCATCAACAGCATTAATTTTAAATTAATTAATAATAATTATGTGTTTTAAATTTTGAAAAATGGATTCCATATTTTGAATCAAAAGGATCAAATTATGTAAACATGTTCCTTTTATTTTTGGTCATTATGAATATTAACTTTAGTATCTTTTTTAATTACCACAGTTAAGAGTAAATCAGGTAATTAAGAGTAAAAATAATATTATAAGTATTATAAAATTACCCTAAGACTATTTATAATTTTATTTTATGAGTTATTATTGAATTAAATCATCCTTTTATTTATTTTATGTCCTCTTAGAGCCACTTGGATGACTTTAATCCTTTTTTAGTATTTTATTCAAAGGGAAGTTCAATATGTTATACTCAATTTTTTAATAAGTATAAGATTTTTTATATGTGGTTATTAAAAATATTTATTCTACTATAAATATTAATTTTAAAGATAAAATTATTATATTCATAATGTAAATTTATTTTTAATTTTTATAAAATAGATAATTACTTTAAAGTCTTACACAATGATGATATAGTAATTGTTTAATTAATAGAAATATAAAATAAATGATATTAAAAATATTAACATAAATATAATTTGAGATAATTAATTTCATCCATGAATTTTATAGATAAAATAAAAATATTAGGGATTTATTAAAGGTTTTTTTTTTGAAGTTATATTATGTATTTATATTCTTTAAAAAGTCAAGAAATGAATAGTGTCAAAATTGTTATTAATGATATTTTAAAATAAATAATATTTTATTAAATGATATAAAATTCATAAATATATAAAGAAAAAATTATTGGGATAATATTTAAAATTTTATACATGACTCATTTATGGTTCTTTTTTCATTTTATAGTAACTATATTGACCCTTAAATAGTAAAAAGTTAAGTTTTCATGGTAAGAGTTAAAGGGTTTAACTAAGGGTTAGAGCCAGAAGATAAGGGTAAGAATGTGACCTAAACTTGTCCAACAGTTATTGGTTGATACTATTTTGAACCATACTCATATTATATTCTAAATAACTCACTTTTAAGTCATTTGGAATTGAAAATTAATTTATAATAATTTAATATTTTGAGAGTTTCCAAAAATACCCCTCACCTCAATTATAAAAAAGTAACATCAACCTCACTTCCACACAATTCTTTGAGCCTTATATCTCAAACATAACCTAACCATTTCTCCTCCAAAATTCCCTCCATCTATCCTAGATGCATTACTTTAGGCATAAATCCAACCAAATAAGTTCTTTTGTGCAAATCAAAAGAAGATACCCAAATAAGAGGTAACTTTCTTCAATGAACATTTTTGTTTTATTTATTCCTAAAACCCCTTAAAATATTTTTATTTCATGATCATATAATAACATAAGTATCCTAAATATACTTATATGTTTTTATATTAATTTTTCTACCTACACTCACACTCACTTCCATCAAATGGGATACACGATCATTGTTCCTATGTACGGTAGACTACCACCTCACGAACCGATGTCGTTCGTTCTTCCATTTCCATATTTCATGGTTGGGAATAATGATGTAATTTATATTTTTTATTATATATATGATATTTATGATTTATTTATAATTATTTCATTATTATATAACAAAATACCTTCATGATTTCCATTTTATGTAAAAACGATAACTTCATTTGTGGATGTATGGACTATCGCCTCCTCAAAATGATGTGATTCATTCACAATTTACATGGAATGTATTAAGGATGGTTTTGTTTAAATTATATGTTATATATGACATAATAATTATACTATAATTATAATAATTACTTTATTTCTTTAAATACAACAATAAAATGGAAACATTCATGGGTACATTCGGCTACCGTCACCATGAAAGGTGTATTTCATTTTCTATTTCTATATTTTATATAATGTTATAAATACATATATATTGAAAATATATGATATTTAAATCATTTTTTACATTATGGAGATGATGAAATCATAATCTAATTAATATGAACAACAATTAACAAGACAAAACATACTCAAAAAACTAGGTAATTAACACCCAAAATGGTGAAAATAATGGAATATTGTTAACAAATGGGTAATAAGAAATTATAAGAAGTCAAAATATGGAATTATAAAAATTAATATTATTATATGATAGATTTATAATAAATCTATATTTATTATAAAATATTTTTAGACATGTATGGAGGAAATCAGACCTAAGGTAAGGGTTTAATTCACAATATCATCATTAATAGAGATTGCTTCTATTTAAGTATCCACTGGAGAATATTTCTATTATATATAAATGTTTTCTAAAAATGTTTTCAAAAGTATTTTACTATTCTACTATTAATTTTTAAAGTATTTATTTTACCCTTGTTTTACTATTTTATAAAATAGTTTGAAAAGAATCTTTTCTTTATTTTCTAAATGAGGTGCTTTATGACTTTTCTCACAAAAATACAAAAGAAACATTTTTCTTAACTTATAAGGAATGAGAGTATTTTCCCACCATCATGACGCCTTAATGTTTTGAATATTCCTTTACAATTTTACAAGGTTCTTATCAAATAAAATGTTTTCATTTATAATTTCATGGTTCTTTTTAAATAAACGATTTCAAAGTAAAAAAGGTATTTCTTTTAAAAAAATCAATGATTTTATTATAGTATTTTCATCTATGTCAACATAATTTATTGAATCTTATGCCTAATTGAGGTTTATATATTATGATATCATTTACCATATTTCATTGAATGGTTTATGATTTAGTTTGACTGTCGATTTTCTATTTTAATACCATTTATAATTTATGGTTAAAGTATTCACATTTTATATTCTTGTTTTCAATATGAATGTTTATGTTGATTATGTTTCACCCCTTTCATAAGAGGAATGCATTGGTCTTAGTAATTGTTGATCAGGGCCTGTTATAGACCCTCAATACATCGGTAGGTCTCATAAGACAAACTAGTTTGGGTTTTGGCTAATATCTTACTCGATTATGTATGATGTCATGGTTGAAGACTTGATGGTATGTTTATGACATCTTGAATTATGCATTCCTTATTTATGATATTAGTTATTGATAATCCATGTGATTGTTTGACTAGTAGATTATCCTTGGTTAGGTATCTTTCTCATGTGATTATTTATATGGAATTATCTGATTGGATTTTATCCCTTCCGTGTTATGATCGAGATTATGTTTTAAGGGAATGTTTTGTCATTTATTCCCTTGTCTTATTGTTTATATTTATTTATTATATCTTCTATTGTATTATTATCCTTATTGAGCATTTGATATCACCCCTTATGTTTTATTTTTTCCCAATATGTCAATAAGTTTATTATAACTAATATGCAAGGTTAAGCTAGGAGAATATTGATGTTCTCAAAGGATTTACTATGTTTTATTTTATAGTTTCAATTGTAATGTATGTTTCAAGTATGTAATATAGTTTCCAAAACTGCTAAACTGATCGGTAATTTGGGATTCTAATATTTTATCTATTCCAATGTAATAAATCAAGGTATTGGATCTGGGCTATTGGGGTCAGGGTCTTTAAAGTTGATATCAGATAAAGTTTAGTAGAAACCTTGGTAACTAGATTTTGGAAAACATAGATTATAAAATACAACCCTATGATATACATTGAGGAAAAGTGTAGTAGAACATCCCAAAGAAACCATGTTTATGATTATGAGATTAACTACACATAAAATTTTCAATTTATTTTAAGCATTTCACTAGTTTTGGGATTATACATTATGATTCATAATGATATGATTTAATCTACTATATGTCATCATTTAGAAATGGAGGCTTGTATAAGGAATGTGAACCTAACCAATGCACATAATTCGAAGAGTAAGAATGAAAATATCATTTATGGGCTTAAGCCAATCTTTTGGAGGGAAGTAGTCTCCCAAATATTATCATCATATGAGATCATAATACCATTATCCAAGTCTTATGGATTTAAATATAAGAAATAGAATAAGATTATAGCTGAGAAAAATATGGATAAAGGTAATAATGGAAATAATTACTTTCCCATGTATGATAATTATGGAAATAAACACCTTGGTACTTTTTTAAAAGAATTTGGAGTTTTCTCTAAGTGTGGACAGAAAGGCCACTTTGCTTGTGATTTTAAGGGTAAGAAAAAGGCTTCCAATGTATAATGCTTCCATGATTTTAAGGTGATCAAATATTTGGTATGTGACAATAAGAGATGCATTATGTTGTTTGGGGAATCCAATTTTAAGTTGATTTTGGAAATTTAGTGACCTTCATTCTAAATTTTTGGACTTTGAATTTGGACAGAAGTATTTTTAATGATTATTAAGGTAAATACTTATGGAATGGATTAAGTTGAACATAAATATTATTGTTTGAGGTTAAAGTATGATTTATTGGATATTATGTTCTATCCTTTTTAGTTTTAGTAAACATTTAATGGATAAAGAAAATACTTGTGGACCTTATTATTCATTAAATGTGGTTCAGGAATAAAAATTCATCTTGAATATCCATCTCTAGTTGTAAAAAATGAAGTGAAAATAGATCAAATCACAACTAAATGATGAGATTATGCTTATAACATGGAAAGTATTCAAGTAAGTTTATTTTCTAAAGTGTTTATATTAATAGTAAAAGATTCATTTAGCTCTAGGAAAAATATTTTGGAACAAAAACATTATCCTTTTACTTTTCTTTCTAAGAAATTAGTGGTCTTTTAACTGATCACAAGATTTACTGTTTTGTGATAGTTAACATTCTAATGATCATGTTCTATATCACTCTCCAGCAGAACATGATAGATAGATTTCTCTTCCATGTCCATGTTTTCTCTTTCCACTAATTATTTCCTATTCAAAGGCCTATTTTTTTAGTGATCTTCACATTTCCATTTCCCTCTTATTAAGAGAATGTTTTATTAACCCTATTATCGATGTGGGTTTCCCATAAAATAATTTTCAAGTATCAACCTTTTATTTTTGAAGTATAATTTCAAATTACGAAGATGCAATTTATTTAAGGAGGGGAAAATTTAATACCCCAAGATTTTATGGTATGTATATTTTAAAATTTAATCTCTTTGATAGCTTTTGTTACGCACAACACTAATCTTAAATGAATCACAATATACTATTAATATTACTATTTAAACTGAAATTATCTCCTAGCTATTAAATTAGTGGTTGTTAATAGTATTAAATAACTTATGAAAATATATTATTAAATTCATTGGTTACCAATTAATTACAAATAAATATAATAACCAATTTAATATAAAGGAAATTTTTTTATAAAAACTATTTAAGTGCGCACAAGTGTATTTTATAATAATAAAATAAAAACACACTTTTTAGATTGTATTAATAATATATATATATATATATAATTTATTCAATATAAAATTTAATATACATCATATATTTTTTCTATACATGATATAAGAACAAATCCAATTTTACTAATAAAAGAAGTATTTTTATAAAAAGACAGTTTTACTGCCTTTTGTTGGTGTGCTTGTTCTAAATCTAGTTTTTGACACTATTATAAATTCTATTTGAAAAAATAAACTTATTTTTTTAAAATCAGAATATAAAAATTTACATTGTTTGAACTTTTGGTATTTTTTTGATAAGTTTGATGTTTTGATGAATAGTGATAAAATATTGCATTTTAATTGAAAACAGTTTTTTCATCTGAATAATTTTTAGTATTAAATTATATTTTTAATTGGTTTAAAGTATAATTAGATAAATTTTTTATCATTAAATCTAATATAGGTTATTTGAATCAATTTCATATTGAATTTTTATATAAAAACATTTCAATCTTTAAAATGTTTTCACTTTAAAAACTCATTTTCTCATTTCGTCAATAAGATTAATTTTAAATTAATTACTGCAACTTATTTGTTTTGAATTTTGAAAAAATTATTCCATATTTGGAATCATAAGGTTCAAATTATATAAATATTTTCCTTTTATTTTTGGATAATATGAATTATAACTTTAGTATTTAATTTAATTACCACGGTTAAGGGTAAATCAGGAAATTAAGGGTGAAAATAATATTATATGTATTATAAAATTATCTTAACACCTGACCTAATTTTATTAGATGAGTTATTTTTGACCAAAACCATCCTTGAGTCTATTTTATGGCCTCTTGGATCCACTTGGATGACTTTATGACTTTTTTAGTATTTTATTCTATGGAAAATCCAATATGTAATACTCATGTTTTTAATAAGTATTAAATTTTTTATATATGATTATTCAGAAGATATATTAAACTATAAATATTAATTTGAAATAAAAAATTATTATATTCATCATGTAATTTTTATTTAATTTTTAGAAAATAAAGAATTACCTTAAAGGCTTACACAATAATGATGCAGTAATTGTTTAATTAATATAAATATAAAATAAATGATATTAAGAATATTAAAATAAATATAGTATGGGATCATTATGTAATCAATGAATTTTATAGATGAACTAGACATATTAGGTATGTATTAAAAGTTTTGTTATGAATTTATCTTATGTATTGATATTTTTTAAAAAGTCAATAAATGAATAGTGACAAAATTGACATTAATGATATTTTAAAATAAATGTTATTTTATTAAATGATATAAAATTCATAAAAATCTAAAATTAGGTAAACTTATTGGGATAAGGTTTAAAATTTCATCCATGAATCATTTATTATTCGTTTGGCATTTTATAATAACTATATTAACCCTTAAATAGTAAAAATCCAAGTTGTCATGGTAAGTGTTAAAGGGTTTAACTAAAGGTTAAAGCCAATAAATAAGAATGATAATGTAACCTAAATTTGTCTAAAAATTATTGGTTGAGATTATTTAAACCCATAATCATCTTAGAATATAAATAACTCACTTTGGATACATTTTTAATTAAAAATTAATTTATAATATTTTAATATTATGAGAGTTTCCAAAAGTGTCACTCACCACAATTATAAAAGGGAACCTCCTTCATCACTTCCACACACCACTTTTAGTCTTCTAGCTCAACCAAAACCTACCCATTTCTCCCCCAAAAGTCCTTCCCTCCATCCTATAAGCCTTAATTTTGCAATAAATCCAACCAAATAAGTCCTTTTGTGAAAATCAAAAGGTGATACCCAAAGAAGAGGTAATGTTCATCAACAAACTTTTTTGTTTTATTTCTTCCTAAAACCCCTTAAAATATTTCTATTTCATGTTTATATAATAACCTCTATATCCTAAATATACTGAGATGTGTTTATATTAAGGTTCTAATGCACACTCACACACACTTCCATCATATGGTATATGTAATCATCATTCGTGTGTACGACGGACTACCGTCTTGCGAACCAGTGTCATTCGTTCTTCCATTTCCACCTTTCATGGTTGGGAATAATGATGGAATTTATATTTTTTATATAATATATTTGATATTTATGATTTATTTTTGCTTATTTAATTATTATATAATGCATAATTTCATGCTTTCCATTTTGTGTAAATACGATAACTTCATTTGTGGACGTCTCAACTATCACCTCCTCAAAACAATGTGATCCATTCACACTTTACATAGAATGTATTAAGGATGAATTTTGTTGGAATCCTCATGTATTAATCATATTTTAATGATCACAAATCCTATTCAACCTAGTTAACTTCTGTAAATTATATCAAATCATGTGTATTAATATTTAAAGTATTCCCATGCTTTAAGAAGAGCCATTCAAGATCTCAATTTCTCTACATTAAGTTTAATTACTTTATACTATATTTGATATACTCTCATAATACCTTCTTTGAAAAATGCTTAAGTCTGATCCATTCTATTATCATCATTGTTTAAGTCTGAACACAGTTACTTTGAAAAGTCTAAGACACCGTGAAGCAGACACCATGAAGCAAACACCATGAAGCAAGACACCGTAAAGAAAGACACTGTAAAGCAAGACATCATGAAGCAAGACACCATAAAGCAAGACACCATGAAGAATCAGACACTGTGAAGAATCAGACATCATGAAGTAGACACCGTGAAGCAAGACACCGTAAAGCAAGACACCATGAAGCAGACACCGTGAACAAGACACCGTGAACAAGACACCGTGACCACAAGACACCATGACCACAAGATATCGTGATCAATCTAGACACCGTGTGAAGGAGACACCATTTCCATGACTTATTGAGACATTGTTTCCTTGACTTACTGTGACACCGTTTCTTAAACTATTTTTTCGTCTTTAAATTTAATCTCTAACGGTCATATTTGAAGATTTTAAATGCACTGACAAAATTAATGTTTCTTTGTAGACATATCATCTGACAGTACGAGGTACGAGGTGTGGTATCCATGAAACCTGTCAGCTCCAACACATGCATTCTAAAATAAAAGAGAATTGTGTCCAAGAATCAAGTAGCATGATATTGAACGAAAGAACAAGGTTGTGAGCACAAAAATGAAGAACACTGAGAAAATTTCTAAAGGAAAGATTGTCACATTCATGAAACCTGACTCTACTGAAGAACATATGAAGCATATTTGAATCTTAGAAAACATATTCGCATTGTCAAACCTCACAAAGAACATAAGATGAATTGTGACACTCTATTTTAAAGACTAGGACTCTAATTCTAAATTTGTTTCATCTTAGAAGTCCAAAGATGCAAAGGCTAACACTCAGAACACTTCTAAACCCATCTCCATATTTCTGATCTGTTGTCTATTTCTTTATTACCTTTTGATTAGAGTGTATATCTGTAGAACAACACACTCTGTCTCCCGCATCAAACTAAATGATACAATATATCCTTACTCAAATACTCATTTACCCTTATGTATACCCACATATAAGTGTGGAATAGGTCCTTGTGTGGCCTGGTAGTTTTTACCCACGAAGAACTATGGAAGAGGTCCCTGTGTGGCACGGACAGTCTGTGTGTTGTTGTTAACCCCGATCCAGGGTGTGGATCAAAAGTTTATTTATATAAACTGCTTGGTGGCAGGTGATCACCAAGTTGAGTGGATTAGGTCTTGGATGAAGACTAAACCACTAGTTTCATATCCGCTATGCTTCTTAAATTAGCCTTCTCTGTTTTATTGTTTTACTGCATAATTCAGAAATAACTAATTTCACTTTGATAGTTAGTCTTAGAATGAAGTTATAACTATCTTTTCTTAGTAGAATAACTTCAAAAGTAATATTAATAACACAAATTAAGATTATTGAGAATTAATAAATCTTCTAAGAAGTTACTTAAATAGTCAAACTCTTATAACAGTATAACCTTGATTAACTGGGCTGCATTTAATCTTTGGGGAAACCTTTTTGAAATATTTTTTACAGAAATTTTTATAGTTACTCAATTCACCCCTCCCCTCTTGAGTAATCTACTCCGACCAACATATTTATTGAAATTATATGATATATATTACATAATAATGTTACTATAATTATGTTAATTAATTTATTTCTTTCAATACGACAAGAAAACGGAAACAACGGTCATGCATACCTACGACCTACCATCTCCATGAACGATGTATTTTATTTTATATTTATATCTTTTATATATTATTATAAATACATATATAATAAATATATATGATATTTAAGTCATGTTTCACATTCTCTAGATGATGAAATCATGATATAATTAATAATATCAACAAGTAACAATTCAGAACACACTTGAAAAACTTGGCAATTAACACCCAAAATAGTAAAAAATAATGGAATATTGTTAACAAAAGGGTAATGAGAAATTATAAGAAGTTAATATATGGTATTATAGAAATTAATATGGATATATGATAGATTTATAATAAATCTATATTTATTATGTAGGATTTTTGGACACGTATGGTCTAAATCAGTGCTAAGGTAAGGGTTTAATTCACAATCTCATCATTAATCTAGATTGCTTTTGTTTAAGTCTCCACTAGGAAATATTTCTCTTCTATGTCAATTTTTTATAAAAATGTTTTCAAAAGATTTTTAATATTCTAATATAAATTTTTAGAGTATTTATTTTACCCTTATTTTATTTTTTTATAAAATGGTTTAAAAGTAATATTTTTGTTATTTTCTAAACGAGGTGCTTTGTAACTTTTCTCATAAAAATACAAAAGGAATGTTTTTATTAACTTATACATAATGAGAGGATTTTCCAGCCATCACGATGACTTAATGTTTTTAATCTTCCTTTAAATTTTTAAAGGTTTCCTTTCAAATAAGATTTTTTCATTTATAATTGCACGGTTTTTTAAAATAAATGATTTTAAAATAAAAAAGGGTATTTCTTTCAAAAAAAATCAATTATTTTATTAGAGTATTTTCATCTATGTCAACATACTCTATTGAATCTTATGATTAATTGAGGTTGATCTCTTATGATATCATTTATCATATTTCATTGAATGATTTATGATTTAATTTGACAGTGGATGTGCTATTTTGATATCATTCATAGTTTATGGTTAAAGTATTAACATTTTAAATGATATTTCTTAATACGAATGTTTATATTGATTATGTTTCACCCCTTTAATAAGAGGAATTCATTAGACTTAGTAAGTGTGGGTTGGGGCTCACTATAGACCCTCGATGCATCAGTTGGTCTCGTGAGAGAAACTAGTTTGGGTTTTGGCTAATGTCTTTCCCGATTATATATAGTGTCTTAGATAAATCCTTGACGGTATGTTTATAATTTCCCGCATGATGTATTACCTCTTTATGAGATTATTTATTGATAATCCGTGTGATTATTTGACTAGTAGAATATTCATGGTTAGGTATCTTTCTCATGTGATTATTTATATGGTGTTATTTGATTAACTTTTATTTCTACCATATTATGCTCAAGATTATATTTTAATTAAATGTGTTATTAGTTATTCACCATGTCTTATTGTTTATATTTATTTATGATAGATTCTGCTATATGTTTATCCTTACTGAACATCTAAGTTCACCCCTTTCTTATGTTTTATTTTTTCCAAGATGTCAAGAAGTTTATTATGACTAATATGCAGGGTTAAGCTAGGATAATATTGGTGCTCTCAAAGTATGGACTATGTAGTATTTTAAATTTTCAATTGTAATGTATGTTTCAAGTATGTAATCTGGTTTCTAAAACTACTAAATTATTCGGTCCTTTGATATTCGAATCTTATATCTTTTACAATGTAATAAAGTAAGGCATCAGCTCCGAGATACTAGTGTTGGGGTCCTTAAAATATCCAACTGAAGTGAATGCATGTAGAAAGAGTGTTTAAGAAACTTTAGAAATAATACACTTTAGTGCAGTTTAAGGTAAAAATATTAAAAAGTATTTAAAGAGGAAAAATGCATAATTGTTTGAATAAAACTAGAAATGAACTAAGATATTTTTTCATGATGAAATGATTGATTTTAGAAAAATAATGGTGGATTAAAATAGATTATATAGTGTACTTGAAAATGGGTAAGAAATATGGAAGTTCTATTTAGCCAGGCTTGCTTATCGAGGAGAATTGAGAAGGGAGCCTTATAAAACATATATTTTCCCATCAAAGAAAGAATAATTGAGCTAGGTAGATATGTTTGGAACATAAAAATAGAATTTAGGAGGAGTGAAAAAGAAGAATTAGTAAGTAATCTAGGGTAAAGAGGAAGAAAGCGTAACCTAAAGGAAAAAATGGAGGTTCGGAGAGAATCACTTACCTTATGTTTCAATGTGTTTTATACTTGAACATAATATCCTCTTGGATATCAACTCCTTGAGAACCTCCTTAGGGAAATTGGGTTTGGTCTTTTGTTGATACTAACATGTCTTTGACGTGGAGAAGAATCTTGGGAAGGTAAGGGGTGATATTTATAGGGAGAGGATAGGGGTGTTTTTTATTATTTTGTTCATTTATATTTTATTTTGGATTAATAATATCAATAGTGTTTATTACCATGACTAAATATATTAACTAGATCATGTGAGTTCAAGATAATGGGAACTTACATCATCCATGACTCAACCATGACTCAAAAATTCATTTGTTTACTTATAATGTTAAATACCATAAATTGTCGTATTTCACTATTCTGTAAAAATCCAACTATTTTAGAAAAATACCAAAAATTAACCCTAACCATTTTTCAATGTTTATATTTCAAAAATAGACTCCATTTTATGAAAATAATTTTATAAATATGAGAAATTTAACTATTAATTAAAATCATCATTTATTTGAAAAATGTTGATTTTAATATTATAACTGATTTTATGACACTTTGAAAATTTAATTAAGGTCTCATAAAATTATCTTATAATTATGATACAAAAAATATATTAATTTTTGAATCTTTTTTATGAAAATAATTTTTTTAAAATCATTATATTAATTATAAAATTATAAGTAAACATTTATGTTTCACAAAAATACCAACACTTAATTTATCATTTTTAAAACATTCATTTACTTATTCCATGATATAAATATATCATATTTTCATTTATAAGATACCTAAATTTTTTTATACTTTCATAGGAGAGGTTTCTATTCTAAAAAAACAAATTATTACTCCTAACAGTCACATTATTATTCCAATGGTCAGGTTACTATTTCAATGGTCATATTTCTAACAGTCATAAGGGTTTACGAATTCCTATAAATACTTCTTATTCCATTCATCAGTTACTTCTATTTTCTCCTGAGGTTATATATAATTTAATCTTTTAAATGAATATTTTATTATTAATATTATTTTTTATTTCTATAGCTTTGTGAGTGTGATTATTCTAGTGGATCTATATTATCTAAATTTTATTATTCCTATTATCTTATTTTATATTTATTATCCTACTGTAACATTTGGAATTCTTATTTGTTTGTTTTATGACTAATGTATCATTCTTAAGTTATAAGAATAATGTTTTTATTGGGTTCTCTATGTGATGTATGTGCATTATACTAAATGACATAATTATAAAAAGGTAAATTTCATTGATAAAATTTTGGGTCATTAAATTCTTCCCCCTTATGAAATTTATCCCATGAAATTTCATTTTAAATACTATGGTGAAAACATGTGAGCTAACTTAGCTAATGAGCATACAAAAATGAAAATATGAACATATTAGGATAAACTTATAAAATAGAATTATATCCTAACTTATGATTCCCTAGGTTTCAATATAGACTATCCATGGTGATAAAATTATTCCTATGGTTCTTAATAAAATTTTCTAGTCCTAAATGAACTAAGATAGTTTTTCACAATAAAATGAGTGATTCTAGAAAAATAATGGTGGCTTAAAAAGATTATAGAGTGTACTTGAAAATGGGTAAGAAATTGGGAAGTTCCCTTTAATCGGGCTTGCTTATTGAGAGGAATTGATAAACGAACCTTATGAAACATGAATTTATCATTCAAAGAAAAAATAATTGAGATAGGTACATTTGTTTGGAACATACACATATAATATATGAGGATTACATAAGAAGAACTAATAATTACATTGGGGGTAAATAGAGATAAATAGAAACCCAAAGGAAAAAATGGAGGTTCAAAGAGAATCACTTACCTTATGTACGAATGTCTATACTTTCACTTAATCCCCTCTTGATTATAACCTCCTTGAGAACCTCCTTAAGGAACTTGGGTTTGGTAATTTGTTGAGACCATCATCTCTTGGATGTGGGAAAGAGTCTTGGGAAATGAAATAGGTATAATTTAGACAAGTTACAAGACTTGGGTGGTGTGAGGAGAAGGGATGGTGAGGGGTAGTATTTATAGGGTGAGGAGAGGGTGTTTTTGATTATTTTATTAATTTTTTTATTATTTTGGATCAATACTATCAATATTGTTATTTACTGAAGAACCTTGGTGGTTAAATTTTTTTAAACAATTTTTTTTTATTTGTTAACGACTACCCTTTTTGTATAAGAATGTTTTTGTTATCCAAGAATTGGATCCAATCCATCGTAATGAGCTTTTGTAAGAAATTAAAAGTTTCTAAAAGAATCAGATCCATATGAATCGTATTCAGATCATTGTAATTAAAAAAATAGGTGGTAGAAATTGTTGTTGTTGGAATTTTTCCTTTTTTATAATCAGAGAAAGAAATAAGTTGTTAAGTTAAGAATTCGTATTGTTTCTGAAGAGTTTTGAAAGAATATTGTGAAGTTATGAGTTAGAAAGTTTTCATACTTTCTAAAATAAATCATACAATGATTTACTAGTCATCAAGTTCTCACAAATCATGAAAACTATTATGATAAAAGTTTTTTAAGAAATAGTGGAGTGGTTTAAATATTTTCAGAGTTGTAGTATGGAAATTCCATCATAATGGGATTTCCATCGTAATGGGAAAATTCATAGAAATGGGATTTCCATTGTAATGGGAATTCCATCATAATGAGATGAAGAGGAAATAGAAATCATAATGAGATGAAGAGGAAACATAAATCATAATGAGTTGATAAGAAAACAAATCATAATGAGCTGAGAAGGAAATAGAATTTGTAATCACTTAGAAGGATATAGAATTCGTAATCACTGAGAAGGAAACAGAATTTGTAATGAGTTGAGAAGGAAACAAAATTTGTAATCACTAAGATACAGAATTCGTAATCACTGAGAAGGAAACATATACATAATGATCTGAATATTAAGAAGACTCAAAAAGAAAATTCCAAAAGTTTTATAAAGAGTTTAAGTGTTCAAACTTGAAATTCAATTTTGTGTAAATCTCAAAGAAATATAAGGAGGTTTAAAGATGTCAAAGTTGAAGTTTAAATGTGATAGATCTTTGGAGATTTTGAAATTTGAGGAAGTAGGGAAAGTTTTCAAGTTTCTTGATTTTTTTTTCAGAGTTGCTTATAAATAATTTATCAGATCATTTGTTCATCATAGAATTTTCATGCAAGTAGAAAAGGAAAATCGCTGAAGAAATCAAGTGTGAGTCATTGTCGACCAGAGATCTCATAAGTAGGATCAAATAGTTGAATGTTTTTTTACCAGATTGAGAAAGATTGTATTGAGAAGATCATATTAAATCAATTTAATTGAGTCAATTGGACTAAAGAAGATCATATTGATCATTTGAGAAGAGTTTGAGTTTTTCATTTTGATAATGATTTCATCATATTGAGTCCATCGTATTGAGGAAATCAGATCTAGACTCATCATATTGAGAGAATTAGATTCAGACTCATCATATTGAAAAAATAAGATCTAGACTCAACGTATTAAGAGAATCAGATCCAGATTGATTGTATTGAGAGAATCAGATCTAGACTCATTGGATTTATAAAATTGGATCCAGCCAAATCGAATTGAACATTCGGATTGAACAATTGTGGAGCAGTTTCAACAAAGTATTTATTCATTTTTTTGGCTCAATTGTTTTATAAGAAATCATCATAAACTGATGGGATTCATTATAATCCTTCATATAAGGAGATAGAAGGTTTCTAATGGGATTTGGCACAAGTTGTATTCAGTTCTTCATAATACTGGGTTTACATAGATCCATGGGAGTGGCTATGGAAATGATATAAGTTCTTTAATTGAGGTCGATCCTTGTAAATCTTATTTTCTTTACTTGCTTTCCTACTTTTTCATACATGGTTATTTACTAAAAGTTGGTATGGAAATAAATATTAATAGGTTATAGGGGTTAAGTTTCTAAAAGTTTGGAAACTTATAAAAAGTGAACAACTGATTCAACCCACTATATTAATTGTTATTCAATCCTTTGGAAGTTCAATTGGTATCAGAGCGAGGTTCCCTTGTTGAATCCTTATCATGGATAATATTAATTCTGTTAATAGTAGAGGAATTCCTACGTTTGATGGAAAAAATTATTATGGATGGAAAATTAGGATGATTCCTTATCTCATATCTTTTGGCTTGGAAGTTTTTGATACTACTAATATTGTTTTTTCACCTATTAAGAAAGATTAACCTATGACGTTTTCTGATAAGAGAAATATAATAGTTTATAGAAAGACTAGAAATGCAATCCTTATGTACTTATCAGAGAATGTCTGTCAAAAGGTGATGGATATCAATAATTCAAAAAGTATGTGGGATAAGCTAGAAATTATTTTTGAAGGTAATACTAAAGTTAATGAAGTAAATCTACAAATCTAGCGTAGTAAGTATGAAAAAATCAGAATGAGAGATGAAGAAAAAATTTATTAATACTTCACCAGATTAAATGAAATTGTTTGCAACATCAAAGGATTCATAGATTTCTTGGAAGACTATACTCTTATGAAGAAACTTTCTGAACATGTTTGATTCTAAAATTTATTCTTTAGAAGATAAGGATAATTTATCTCTTGATAAATTGCATAACTTTATTATTGTATATAAAATAAGGAAATCTCTAATGTTTAAAAGGAATATGAAAGATGAAATGGATTTTGAAACTATGAAAAAAGTCCGAAGATAAAGAGGATGATGAGTTGAATGAAAAAAACATGTCTATTATATCCTAAAACTATCAAAGAGGAAGAAGAAAGTGTTGAGGTAAAATTCCTCTCAAATGTTTTAAATGTGGTGGAATTGGACACTTCACTAGGAATTTACCCAAGAAGAAATTTGGAGAATATCGAGATGATTCCGATGAAAAACCTCAATGAAAGAAGTTGAACAAAAATGATAAAGAAGAAAAGTATTAAAACATATACAAGAAGAAGTTTACTAGAAACAAAAGAAGTATGTTGAGTAAGAAAGATGAATCAGACAAACTAACAGTAATTGTTTTGAAGATGAAAGTTCAAAAAAATTCAGAACCTTTATTGAAAAAGTTGAGAAAACAAAAGATTCCATAGATAGTGAAGAAGGTGGTGAAAAATCTTATAGAGAGTATCAACTTAGAAAAGAACTCATTTCATGTCTTGGGAAAAACAAATCTCTCAAGAAAGAAATTAGATTTATGAATAAATATTGTGAAGAAGTTGTTGATGGAATAAAATATGTCATCAAGCAATAGGAAGAATACAGCGAGGAGATTTTAAGTTACAAACTTAGAATTTATGAATAGGGAAAGATGATTGAAGATCTTAGTAAGAAGCTAGAAGCTAAGGAATAAGAAGTTAACAAGTTTCAATCAAAACTTCTTGAGTCTAGAATTACCTTGAGGAATATGAATGAAAACTGCAAAAAAGCTTTGGAAGTAAAATCTAATACTTCTAAAGTTACTAAGAAGGCTCAATACGAGAATAAATTGAAATCTTATATTACCAAAAATAATGTTTCATCTGGTTATTTTAACATTTTAGGTTCTAAAAAAGTATTTGGAAATCTTGGGTGGAGAAAGGATGTGAGAAACCTATCAAATCTACAAAAGTAGAAAACTCACTCAAAAGAAAAGATGGCACATGTTTTGAGTATGTTAAAGCTAAAAGAAGTCATCAACCTCAAAAAGGTTTCTACAAAGAAAGATATTTCTTAAATAGAAAACCAAGATTTTATGGAAATTGCTATTTCTATGTAATCTATGGGAATATTGAATATAATTGTTGTCACAACTTATCTCTACCTAGAAGAAGATTTGAGCAAAGTGGAAGAAATGGTGGAAGTAGAACGAATAACTTTCCTAGCTTATAAAAAGTTGAAAAGGTAAATTATCAAGATGTTAGAAACTTTCCAACAAAAAATAAATTTAAGTATTTTTAAAAAAAATTTAGAAGATGTGATCATGATGGTCATCATGCCGAAATATATATGGCACTCCTTCTAGAACCAGTTTCTTATGATAGAAAAGAGAAGAAAGCTGAAAAGAAGAAAATTAAGGAAAGAGCTTTTATTTTTTAGAGAGCCTTGAAAGCAAGTAAAAGGAACAAAAAATGGTTACTTGATAGTGGTTGTTCTTTACATATGACAAGTGATAAAAATCTTGAAACATGTTGAAAGTCATAATGAAGGAGAATTTACCCTTAGTAATGATAGTTTTTTAAAAATTAAAGGAATCAGAATGGCTGATATTAAATCTGAAAAGTTGAAATCTAAGGAAGTTTTATTTGTTGATGGGTTAAAACATAACTTAGTGTAAGTCAACTTTGTGATGATGGAAAAGAAGTTGTTTTTAGAAAATATTTTTTTATCATCAAAAGAGTGAAAGATGTAAAATTTATTACAAAAGACGAAAGAACCAATGGGAATCTCTTTTGAATAGGAGAATTCAAAAACTCCTGTTACTTGAGTGCTGAAGATGAAAAAAATTGTGGCATCGAAGAATTGGAAACTTTGGGAAGAAAAACATGAATAAACTTTTGAAAGTTGATGGTGTATGAAATTTTTCAAAATTGAAAATAAAAGATGAAGATGTTTGTATTACTTTTTAAAAAAGAAGGATGACTAATAAAAGTCATAAGAGAATTGAGATTCATTCTACTAGACCACTTGAGATTATTCATTCTGATTTATGTGGGATTAGATTTGTACTTTATTACTTTTATTGATGATTTCAATTAGATGAAAAACATCATGTTTATGAAGCATAAGTTAGAGTCTACTGAAATGTCCAAATTCTTCAGAAAATATATTGAGAAAGAAATGGGATTTTCAATAAAGAAGATGAGAATAGATAATGATACCGAATTCAGAAAAAATACTTTTGAAACTTATCTGAGAAATCAATTTATTAAATATCACCCCCTATACTCCACAACAAAATGAAGTAGCATAAAGATAGAATAGAATCTTGGTGGAAATGGAAAGAAGTATTTTATAAGAATAAATACTTTCAAAGTTCTATTGGAGAGAATCTATTATTATTTTTGTACGTGTTCAAAATAGATGTTTTTTGAGACTAGAAACCAACATGACTCCTTATGAAATTTTTTATAATAAAAAACCTTCATTGAAATACTTCAATGTTTTTTTGAATACCATGTTTTCTCAAAATAAAAAATCTAGATTTGGGAAAGTTTGATGAGAAATATTAGGAAAAAACTTTTGTGGGTTATTCACCTAATGAAATAAGTTACAAATGTTGGAACAAAGGTTTAAAAAATTTGGTGGACTCATATGATTTGAAGGTAATTGAAAATAAAAGTTCCTTAAAAAAATTTGTTGAGAATGCTGAGTATAAACTATAGAATTATAAAATTGGTAAAATTAATTCAAAACATTTGTATCAATATTCAATAGAATCGTGTGATGAGGAAATTTCAGCTGAGAAAGAAAATTTGAAATTTCCTACCTTACAAAAACATGTTCAATCTGAAAAAATTATTGTGAATCAGAAGGCTCTGATTCATACTAGAAAGAATATGAGATTAGAAAATCAAACTTCACTTATCTCAAAATTTGAACCGAAATCATTTTCAGAGGCTATTCAACACAAAGAATAGGTGGATGCTATGAATGAATAGTTGGATCAGATTGAGAAGAATAATACATGAGAACTTGTTTTATATCTAGAAAATAAAAATGTCAGAACCAAGTGGGTTTATAGAAACAAGTTAAATGAACATGGAGAATTTTAAAAAAAAACAAAGTCAGGCTTGTTTGTAAAGGCTATGCATAGGTGGAAGGTTTGGATTTTGAAGAAACTTTTTCCCTAGTTTCAAGATTAGAAACTATTAGAATGTTTCTTTCAGTGGACTCACATCGAAATTACAAATTTTATCAAATGGGTGTAAAGTCAAATTTCATAAATGGTGATATTGAGGAAGAATTTTTCATTGAATAATCTTGCGGGTTTCTACATGATGGGGTTGAAAACAAAGTTTGTAAATTGAAGTAACCTTTGTATGGGCTGAAATAAGATCCACGTGTCTGGTATTGAAAACTTGAAAATTGTTTTTGAATGTTAAATTTTTCTAAAGGAAAAGTTGATAGCAACTTATATATGAAAGATGTTGACTCCAGAGCTCTAATTTTAATTGTTTGTGTGGATGATATAATTTTTTTGGGATACAGAAGATGTTTGTAAAACATTTTCTGAATAAATGAAGGAGAATTTTGATATTCCAATGTTAGGGGAATTGACTTTCTTCCTTGGCTTACAAGTTCAAAAAAAAGGAAAATATGTCTTATTATCTCAAGAAAAGTATGTTAGGAAATTTTTGAAGAAATTTTTCATGGTAGAATCCAAATAAGTTTCTACTCCTATTTCAGTGAACAAAAGCTGAGAAAATATGAATCCGGAAAGTGTAAATCAGAAAGATTT
The DNA here is from genome assembly GCA_963277665.1 of Viscum album. NCBI lineage: Eukaryota > Viridiplantae > Streptophyta > Magnoliopsida > Santalales > Viscaceae > Viscum > Viscum album. The sequence goes on along the minus strand of OY728165.1, from coordinate 321,131,326 downwards.
TCAGAAACTGGTGGAAAGTCTACTTTATCTTACAGCCTCAAGGTATGATATTTTTTATGTTGTGACTTTGTGTGCCATGTATCAAAGTAATTCAAAAAAATAACATATGTTGGTAGGAAAAAGAATTCAATGATATGTCAAAGGAACAACTTCACATGGGTTGTTATACAAAAGAAATTGTGATATGATGTTTCATGGTTATATTTATGTTGATTGAGATGGAGATTGAAATGATAGAAAATTAACCTAAGGAGGATCATTTTTCTTGAGTGAATGTTGTGTGAGTTGGCATTGTTAGAAACAAAGTTCAATAACTTTGAGCACATCTGAATCTGAATATGTTGCAGCTACTCGGGATTGTACTAAAATGATGTGGATGAAAGTTCAACTGAATGATTTGAAAGTAAAATTTTCTAAACCATTGAAGATACTTTATGATAATCATAGTGCAATTGGTCTTTCTAAGAATCATGTCCAACATTAAAGATCAAAACACATTGATATAAAGTTTCAATTTATAAAATATAAAGTTGTTGTTGGAGATGTTTTGCTAGAATACATTTCAACAAAGTATCAGATTTTTGATATCTTTATAAAAGAAATGTTAAAAGAAAGTCTTGTGGAATTGAGGCTGCAACATCATGTTCATCCTCCTCTCATGACTTCCTAAACCTCATAAGGAAGTAACCCCCCACTGGGCTTTGGATTATGTTGAAAATGGGGGGAAAAGTAACAAATTTTTACTTTTTAAGAAGTTTTTAATTATCTTTATTAAATAAATCTGAAGTTATGGTTATCATAAAATGGGAGAGAGAGAAAAAGTGAGATAAAAAAGTAAAAGTGAGGGGGTGTTTATCTTTTCATGATTGAAATATTTGTTTGTCATTGAGGGATGGAATTCCTTCAAAAACATTACTTTATCCAGTATTGTGGTGTCAGGAAACTCTCTTTTGAGAAAGGATATATTTTGATAAATGTCAAAAGTTGAGTCGTGAAAAAATTCTGAGTTGAAAAGTTTTCAATGAGGGTTGTCAAAAAAATCGAAGTGGGAGATTAAATAACCTTTGTGGTTAAATTTTTTTAAACAAAGTTTTTGTATTTGTTAACAAATAACCTTTTTTTATAAGAATGTTTCTATTATCTAGGAATCAGATCTAGTATATCATAATGAGATTTTGTAAGAAAGTCAAAAGTTGCTGAAATAATTGGATCAATCTACATCGTATTCAGATCATCAAATCCAAAATAATCAGAGGCAGAAATTATTGTTTACTAGAATTTTTCCTTTTTCATAATCAGAGATAGAAATAAGTTTCTGAGTGAAAAGGTTGTATTTTTGTTGAAGAGTTTTGAAAGAAGATTGTGAAGTCGGGAGTTAGATTGTTTTTATACTTTTAACAACAAATCAGATGATGCTTTGTTAGTCATAAAGTTCTCACAAATCATGAAAAATATCATGATAAAATCTTTTGAAGAAATGTTGGAGAGATTTGAAGACTCTCAGAGTTATAGTATGGTAATTCCATCATAATGGTATTTCCATCATAATGGGAAAATTCATCATAATGGGATTTCCATCATAATGGAAATTCCGTCATAATGGGAATTCTATCGTAATGAGCTGAAGATGAAACAGAAATCATAATGAGTTGAAGAGGAAACATAAATCATAATGACCTAAGAAGAAAATAGATTGTAATGAGATTAGAAGGAAACAATATCCATAATCACTGAGAAGGATAAAGAATTCATAATCACTAAGAAGTAAATACAATTTATAATGAGTTGAGAAGGATATACAATTCGTAATCACTAATAAGGATACAAAATTCATAATCATTGATAATGAAATAGATTCCTAATGATATGATTACGAAGAGGACTCAAAAATAAAATTCCAGAAGTTTTATAAAGAGTTGAAGTGGTCAAACTTGAAATTCAATTTTTCATAAATCTCGGAGAAATCTAAAGAGATTTAAAGAAGTCAAATTTGAAGTTTAAATGTCAGAGATCTTCGGAAATTTTGAAATTTGAGGAAGTGGGGAAAGTTTTCAATTTTCCCACCTTTGTTTTCTGAGCTGCCTATAAATACTTTCTTGAATTATTCGTTCATCATAGAATTTTCATGCAAGAGGAAAAGGCAGAGTGCTGAAGAAATCAAGTGTGAGTCATTACCAACCAGAGATCTCGTAAGTAGTATCAGACAGCTAAATGTTTATTTACAAAAATTGAACAAGATTATATTGAGAATATCATATTCAGTCAATCAGATTGAGTCAATTGGATTGAATAAGATCGTATTGAGCATTTTAGCAAAGTTTGATTTTTGAAGATTGTGAATGGGTTCATCCAATTGAGTCCATCGTAATGAGAGAATCGGATCCAGACTCATCGTATTGAGAGAATCATATCCAAACTCATCATATTATGAGAATCAGACCCAAACTGATTGTATTGAGAGAATCATATCCAAAATCATCAGATTGAGAAAATCAGATCCAACCAAATCGGACTGAGGATTCAGACTAAGCAATTGTGGAACAGTTTTAACAAAGTCTTTATTCTTTTGTTTGGCTCAATTGTTTTATAAATAATTATTGTAAACTAATGGGAGTCAGTATAATCTTTATTATCATTAGATAGAAGGTGTCTAACATGAGTTGGCACAAGTTGTATTCACTTCTTCATAATAGTGGATTTCTATAGACCCATGGGAGTGGCTATGGCAAGGATGTATGTTCTCACACTGAGGCCGAACCTTGTAAATCTTGTGTTATTTACTTGAATTTATAATTTTTAATGCATGATTATTTTCTAAAATTTGATAAGGAAATAAATCTTAATAGGTTAAATGGGATACGTTTCTAAAATTTTTTAAACTTATAAAAAGTGAACAACTAATTCAATCCTCTCCCTTCTCAGTTGTTATTCAATCCTTTGGAACTTCAATTATCATTACTAAATACAATAACTAGATCATATGAGTTCGAGATAATGATAAATTACATCATCCATGGCTTAACCATGACTCAAAAATTCAATTATTTACTTATAATGTTAAATAACGTAAATTACCCAATTTCATTATTCACTAAAAATTCAACTATTTTAGAAAAATCCAAAAAATTCACCCTAACCTTTTTTTCAACGTGTAGATTTTAAAAATAAACTGCATTTTATGAAAATAATTTTATAAATATGACAAATTTAATTTTTAATTAAAATCATCATTTATGCGAAAAATATCGATTTTAATTTTATAATCGATTTTATGATAATTTGAAAAATTAATTAAGATCTCATAAAATTATATTATAATTATGATACAATAAAATATTAATTTATGAATCTATTTTATGAAAATAAATTTTATTTTAAATCATTATATTAATTATAAAATTGTAATTAAACATTTACATTTCACAAAAATACAAATACTTAATTTATTATTTCTAAAATACTTATTTACTTATTCTATGATATAAACATATCATATTTTCATTCATAAGATACCTAAATTTTATTTATAATTTTATAGGTTAGGTTACGATTCTAATGACCATATTATTATTCCCATCACATTACTATTCCAATGATCAAGTTACTATTCCAACGGTCAAATTTCTAACGGTTATAAGGGTTTACTACTTTTTATAAATACCTATTATCCCATTCGTTAGTCACTTATATTTTCTACCAAAGTTATATATAATTTCATATTTTAAATTAATATTTTATTATTAACATTATGTTTTATTTCTACAACTTAGTTAGTGAGTGCAGTCATTCTAGTGGATCAAGAATATCTAGATTTTCTTATTCTTATTATCTTATAAACTATTTATTATCCCACTATAAAATTTTAAATTCTTATTGGTTTCTTTTCTAATTAATGTATCATTCTTCATTTATAAGAATAATGTTTTAATTTAGTTCTCTATGTGATGTATGTGTTTTATATTACATGACATAATTATAAGAAGGAAAATTTCATTGATAAAATTCTGAGTCATTACAACAATGTCACAACCACTGTGCTACAACCACTACACCACAACCTCATCGCACCACATCGCACAACTTCCCACATCACATCCATGCTAACTAGCATTGGCATCATATCCCCACACACTACATGGCCTAACCAGTCAACTTCATCACTATACAATAGCCCAAACCACGTAAGGCAAGCACAATAAGAAAAAACACACAACAAAAACCAACATCCACAATTATTCAGGTACATTTTCACATATCTTCTTTATTCATCATGGATATTATCACATAAACCAGAATCCAGGGGCAAGCAGTTATTATTCAAATATATGTTCTTTAACCTTTTATTCAGGGTGCAATCACACAACAACATAACAAGGGTCATTACAGCAGAAAAACTACAGAACAAACAAGGCTCCAAATAGTTTTTATTTTCATAATTGTTAATAGGCATGCATAAAACAACAAAAACGTGCATCAAAATAGTAAAGCATGTGATAACTCCCCATACCCATCAATTTTAGATGTGCCAATTAATTATCTCATTATGTATACACTTACTTTCCACCCAAAGGAAATAAAAACCATGAAAATATCACATATAGAACATAAATAGGCGAGAATAAGGATTCCCTACCTTAAAGAAACTTTCTGAACTCGTTGCACATCATTGGGTGAAGAAACTACCCAAAAACCACTAACGTGCATAGAACTCGCAGATCAAGCAACACTGCACCAAAGGTTGTCAAAAACACAACCTATACACTCTCCAAACCAAAACCTCACTACTATAGTGTATATCTAAGAAATAATGGAAAGAAACCTACTATTAAGATAGGAGAACTCACCACGGATCACCAACAGGAATCCATTGGAACCAATGGATCAAAGAGAAAGGAATAGGGCTAGAAGATCAACTTGGGGTTCCTAGGGTTCGTCCAAAACAGAAGAGAGAGAGCAAGGGCCAAATGAATAGAAAAATGGTCGAAAGGGTTATAAAATAACATGGAACCCAACACTTTCACGTTGTGTAATACATTCACAATGTGAATTCCCATTTTTTCAAAATCCGCCTAAATTCACATTGCCTCGGTCTTTAATTAATTACATGTCATGAATTCACCTTTCATTACATGAATCCATTTCATGGACTCCCCAATTTCCAAAAAACAAGCCGTGAAAACCACCGTCTATAGAATTAGTGAATCACCAATTCATGACATGAATCTAGTTCACGTCGTGAACCACCACCTATAGTACTCCTAAAACTACAGCTCCACCAAGCCCTATAAACCTCCTCTTAATTCCTCCAACATCCCAAATGGAAAAGTTACTGCTCAGGAAGGCATGAACCATTACACATCCAAAACATGTGGACCAACCTAAAAACTATGTGGGATGCCATTTGGAGAGGAAATGGAGATTTCACAGTCTCTGCACGGTTATTCAAACCATACAGAACAACCCTCTAACCATGCATGATAGAGCCTGAGGAGACAAAACAATGCACACGGTATGTATATGGTTAAATTTACTAAGCGAACTTTTCAATATCCTATGTGACTCATAAATGAAGGTACAAAACGAATAGCACAGTTGGTGAATGGTTAAACTAACTATGTTCCTTAACCGTGCACCAGTCAGTAAAAATCCACCTACCCCCCCCCCCCCCCTCCCTAATTTCCATTTTAACTGAATGTTAACATGTTTTAAGGGGGTATTCAGCCTGGAACTCAAAGTTGGACATGAAGGGAGACTAAAAAGATGTCAGAGGAGGTTCCCCACCCAACTCTAAACCTAGAGAAACATCCGAGGAAGGATTCTAAGGCGGATTGGAGTGCCTTTAAAGTGAGGATCATCCTAGACCAAGGAAACAAAGTTCCAAAGGATTGAATAACAACTGAGAATAGGGGTTGAATCAATTGTTTGCTTTTTATGAGTTTCAAAACTTTTAGAAACATAATCCATGCAACCTGTTAAGATTTATTTCCTTGTCAACTTTTAGTAAATATTCATGCATGCTAAAGTAGGAAAGAAAGCAAAACATGCAAGATTTATAAGGTTTGGTCTCAGTGTGAGAACATACATCCTTGTCATAGCCACTCTTATGGGTCTATGAAAATTCACTATTATGAATAAGTGAATACAACTTGTTTCAACTCCCATTAGACACCTTCTATCTCCCAATAGGAAAAATTATACTGACTCCGATCAGTTTACAAAGTTTCTTACAAAAAAACGAGCCAAACAAAACAATAAAAACTTTGTTGAAACTGCTCCGTAATTGCTCAGTCTGAATCTTTTGTCCAATTTGGCTAGATCTGATTTTCTCAATCCGGTGAAGTCAATACAATTCTTACTCAACCTACACTTCTCAAACTCTGCTCAGAAACTCAATACGATATTTCTCAGTCTGATCGACTCAATATGATCTTCTCAATATGATGAACTCATTCTCAATCCACAAAACTCAAACTCTACTAAAATTCTCAATAAGATCTTCTTCAGTATGATTGACTCAATCTGATTGACTCAATACAATTCTCTTGTCTGGTAAACAAAACTTTCAGGTGTCTGATCGTCTTTTGAGATCTCATTACGGAAAGAAAATTCACTTGAATTCTTCAACACTCTACCTTTTCTACTTACGTAAAAGTTATAATGAACAAAAGATCTGAGCAAGTATTTATAGGCAACTCGGAAAATCAAGAGTGGGAAACTTTAAAACTTTCCCTGCTTTCTCAGATTTCAAAAATCCAAAAATATCTCACATTTAAACTTCTAATTTGACTTCTTCAATCCTCCTCATATTTCTCCAAGATTTACAAAAAAATTGAATTTCAAGTTTGACCACTTCAACTCTTCACATAACTTCTTCTTCGTAATCAACTTTCTTAAAATTCATGTATTTTCTTCAGTACGATGAAACCTCCTCAACTCATTATGATGAAACTTCTTTCTCAACTAATTATGATCTTCCATTATTTCTCAGTTTCGGTCTGATGGAATCCTCATTATGATGGAATTCCCATTATGATGGATTTTCCCATTATAATGGAAATCTCATTATGATGGATTTTTCCATTATCATGAAAATATCATTATGATGGTTTTTAAATATTGAAAGTATTCAATGATGAATCCACTTAGAACTTTGAACTTCTTAAAACTTTATCAACTTCACACATTCGGACTTTTGGATCCGATCTTATGTTTTTGGTACTTCTGGATCTAATGAAAAACTTTGTCTTGATCACGGTAACTGATTCAATCGTTACGATTCCTCCATTTCTTCAAAAAAAATTATCATGAGTATGTTTCATGATTTATAAGAACTCATGATCTAAAAGCATCATCTGACTTGGATTAAAAAATTTGAGAACTTTCTAACTCCTAACTTCACTTTCTTTAATAAACCTTTCCAGCATCATTATGACTTCTTCACTCAGTAACATCTTTCTTTCTAACTCAGTAACTTCTTTCATTCTTTGATTATGACAAAGGCAAACTTCTAGCAAACATTAATTTATGCCTCTGATTCTTTTGGATCCAATGATTTGAATCTGATGTTAATGGATCTGATACTCTAAGTTTGGTGCTTCTCAGTCTGAAAATGTGAGTCCAAAAACCTGTGTACAGAAAACAACTTTCTTAAAGACAAAAACTTTTTACCCCATTATATGTTTGGGTTTGAACATTCAGCAACTTTCAAATTTCTTACAAAACTCATTATGATGGACTGGGTCCGATTCTTGAATAACAAACACATTCTTATACAAAAAAGGTTAGTTGTTAAAAAATACAAAAACTTTGTTAAAACAATTTATCACAAAGGTTCTTCAATCTCCATCTTTAAATTTGTTGACAACCTTTATTAAGAACTTTTTCAACTCTCAAAATTTTTTTACAAGTCAACTTTTGTAAACAACTCAAGTTTTTGAATTTTATCAAAACATAGTATTTCTCCAAAGAGTTTTTTGACACCACACTACTAGATAAAGTAATGTTTTTGAAGGAATTTCATCTCTCGGTGACTAGAAAATTTTGTGACTACGTAAAGATAAACTCTCCCTCAGTTTTATATTTATCTCACTTTTCTTTTTCTATCATCCATTTTATGATAACCACATGTTCAGATTCATTAATAAGAGATAATTAAAAACATATTACAAAGTAAAAAAGTTTTTACTCTCTCCCCTTTTATCAACATAATCCAAAGCATGATGGGGGAAAACATTATTATGAGGTTTAGAAAATCATGGGAGGAGACTGGACATGAAGTTGCAGTCTCAATTCCACAAATCTTTTTGTTAGCATGGGTTTTGTGAAAATATCAGCAATTTGATACTTTATTGAGATGTATTCCAACATAACATCTCCAGTGGAAACTTTCTCTTTTATAAAGTGAAAATTTTATCAATGTGTTTTGATATTGAATGTTAAACATGATTTTTAGAAAGATCAATTACACTCGGATTATCACAGAGTATTTTCAATGGTTTAGAAACATTTATTTTCAAATCTTCCAACTGAACTTTCATCCACAGCATTTGAATACAAGCTTGAGTAGGGATTCAATTGTGCTCAAAGTTACTGAACTTTGTTTTTTACTATGTCAACTCACACAACATTCACCAAATAAAAATGTTCCTCCTAAGGTTGATTTTCTATCATTACAATCTCCAACTCAATCGGCATCAATAAACTCATGAAACTTCATCTCACTATTTCTTTTGCATAACAACCCATGTGAAGTTTTTCCTTTGACATATCTTAGAATTATTTTTACTACCAACATATGTGATTCTTTCGAATTACTTTGATACCTAGAACACAAATTCACAGCATAAACAATATCAAGTTTTAAATTTGTAAGATAAAGTAGACTTCCTATCATATTTCGAAAGTCTTTATAATTCACACTTTTTCCAAATCCATCTTTACTCAACTTTGTGCTCACTAAAATAGCATTGGATTCTTCCATGCCAAACTTCTTTAACAATTCTCTGGCATACTTTTCTTGAGATGAGAAAAGGTATTTTTCTTTTTGTTGATCTTATAATCCAAGGAAGAATGTTAATTCTTCCAATATTGGCATTTCAATAAAAAATCTTCATTTCTTAAGAAAATGTTTTACAAACATCTTATCTATCCCTTACAAAAATTACATCATTCACATAAACAATTAGAATTAGAGTTCTTGAGTCAACATCTTTCACATATAAGTTTCTATCAACTTTTCCTTTAGAAAAATTTATCATTCTCAAACAATTGTCAAGTTTTTAATACCAAGCACGTGGAGCTTGTTTCAACCCATGTAAATCTTTCTTCATATTACAAACTTTGATTTCATCCTCATAAAGTTTAAACTCACAATATTGTTCAATGTAAACTTCTTCCTCAATCCCAGCATTTAAGAAGGATGGATTTACATCCATCTGATAAACTTTTCAATTCCGATCTGTGACCACTGAAAGAAACATTCTAATAGTTTCTAATATTTCAACTAGGGCAAAAGTTTCTTCAAAATCCACACCTTCCACCTGTGCATGGCCTTTATAAACAAGCTTAACTTTGTTTCTTGAAGCTTCTACATGTTAATTTAACTTGTTTCTGTAAATCCACTTGGTTTTGATAACATTTTTATTTTATGGCCATGAAACAAGTCCCCATGTCTCATTATTATCAATTTGATCTAACTCTTCATTCATAGCATCCACCCATTATTTTTATTCAATGGATTCTGAAAATGATTCCGGTTCAACTTTTGAGATAAGTGAAATCTTATTTTCTAATATTAACTTTCTTCTTATCTGAACTGGAGCCTTCTAATTTCCAATAATGTTTTCAGACTCAACATGTTTTTGTAAAGAAGGAAATTTCAAAGTTTCTTTCCCAACTGAACTTCTCATCACATAAATTTTCGAAATATTGATAAGGATGTTTTGATTTAATTAAATGAAGGTTTTTTGTTACACCAAATTTCATAAGAAGTCATGTTGGATTTTGGTTTCAGCAAACATCTGTTCTGAATATGTATAGCAGTACAAACAGGTTCTTCCAGTAATACTTTGAAAGTTTGTATTCTTCTAACATACTTCTTCTCATTTCCATCAAGCTTCTATTTTTTCTTTCTGCTACTCCATTTTTTATGGAGTATAGGGAGTACTATATTGATGTTTGATATCATGTTTTCTCAAATAATCATTAAAAGAATTTTTGGTGAATTCGGTACCATTATTTGTTCTCAACTTATTTATATAAACCCTCATTTCTTTCTCAACTTATTTTCTAAAAAACTTGAACATTTCCATAGCCTCTGACTTTTGTTTCATAAACTTGATGTTTTTCATCTGAGTGAAATCATAAATAAAAGTGATAAAGTATAAATCTTCTTTTGTTGATTGATGTCTCATCGACCCATATAAATCGGAATGAATAAGTTCAAGAGGTCTGGTGGACTGAATCTCAACTCTCTTATGACTTTTATTAGTCGTTTTTTCTTTATGACAAGTAATAAAAATATATTCTTCTCTTCTTCTGAATTCTGGAAAGTTTCTGACAACATCAAATTTAGAAAGTTTGTTCATGTTTTTTTGTCCAAGATGGTCAAGTATTCGATGCCACAATTTATTTTCATCTTCAGCACTTAAGTAACATGAGTTGTTAAATTCTCATATTTGGAAAATATTCTCACTGGTTCTTTCTCCTTTTGTAATCATTTTTCTATCTTTCATACTTTTTATAACACAAGAATATTTTGTGAAGATTAATTCTTTTCATCATCACAAAGTTGACTTACACTAAGTAAATTATGTTTTAACCCATCAACAAATAAAACTTCCTTATATTTCAACTTTTCTACTTCAATCTTAGTCATTCTAATTCCTCTGATTTTTAAGGAACTATCATTATCAAAGGCAATTGCTCCTCCATCATGACTTTCAACATGTTTCAAAAAATTTATATCACCTTTCATATGTGAATAACAACCACTATCAAGTATTTATAGTTTTTTCCTTTTACTTGCTTTTAAAGTTTCCACTTCAACAAAAGATCTTTCTTCAACTTTATTCTTTGCAACTTCCTTTTTTTCTACCATAAGAAACTTGTTCCGAAAGGATTTTCATACATTTTTCGACATGATGACCAGCCTCATCACATCTTCCACAAACTTCTTCCAGTCATTCAAATTGATTTTTTGTTGGAAGTTTTCTCACATCTTGAGATTCTACTTTTCTAACTTCCTATGGATTAGAAAATTTATTCATTCTACCTCCATAAAACCTTCTTATAGGAAGAGATAGCTTATGACAACAATTATAAAGCTCTGTGGTCATAGATTCTAGAACACCAGCAATAGGCAACAAATCTTTATTTTCTATTGAAGTAAGATCTTTCTTTGTAGATGTCTTGTTGAGGTTGATAACTTCTTCCTCTTTCAACATACTCTGGTCTACTCTGGTTATGGACCATCTTTCCTCCTAGGTGAGTTATCAACTTTTGTAGATGTGATGGTTTTTTCAAATCCTTTTTCCATCCAAGTCTTCCCAATATTTTTTCGGAACCTGAAATGTTATAAAAATCATATGAAACATTATTTTTGGTAGGTGAGGATTTCACCTGATTCTTGATTTGATTCTTCTCAACAACTTAAGAAGTCTCAACTTTTACTTACAAGGATTTTTTGAAGCTTTTTTTCATCTTTCTCAAGGTATTTTTGGACTCAAGAAGTTTTGATTGAAACTTGTTAATTTTTGGACTCAAGAAGTTTTGATTGAAACTTGTTAACTTCTTCTTCCTTAATTGTCAACTTCTTACTGAGATCTTCAACCATCTTTCCATATTCAGTAATTCTAAGTTTGTAACATAAGATCTCTTAAATGTAGTCCTCCTCCTGCTTGACGAAATCTTTTCTTCCTTTAGAAACTTCTTCACAATATTTCTTTATTACTCAAATTTATTTCTTGAGATATTTGTTTTGCTCAAGACATGAAATAAGTTATATTTTTAATTGATACTCTCTATGATATTCTTCACCTCCTTCACTATTTGAGGAGTCTTCAACTTTCTCAACTTTTGCAATAAAGGTTCTGAAATTTTCTAAACTTTCATCTTCTGAAGAATTGTTGTCAGTTGGGTCTAATTCATCTTTCCTACTCAACATACTTCTCTTGAACCCAATAAATTTCTTTTTGGATTTGTTGAATAACTTTTCTTCTTTATAACTTTTGTTCCAATTTTTTTATCGAGGTTTTTCATCAGACTCATCTCGATATTCTCCAACTTTCTTCTTAGGATAGTTCATTGAAAAGTTTCCAATTCCACCGTACTCAAAACATTTGAGAGTAAGTTTACCTCCATACATTCATCTTCCTCTTAAATAGTTCTTGGATATAAAAGACATGATTTTATCATTCGACTCATCATCCTCTTTACCTTCGAAGTCACAAAGATCAGCATCTTCAATATCTTGAATTTTCAATTTTCTCATAATAGCTTCAAAGGTCATTTAATATTTCATCTTCTTTTAAAACATTGGAGATTTTCTCATTTCATAAGCAACAAGAAAGTTATGCAATTTATCAAGAGATAAATCATCCTTATCTTATAAAGAGGAAATTTTAGAATCAAACATGTCCGAGAATTTTTGCATAAGTTTCTTCACAATTGTAGAATCTTCTATGACATCTCTAAATCCTCTAATGTTGCAAACAATTTCATTTACTCTGGTGAAGTATTCATCAATGGTTTCTTTATCTCTAATTCTGATGTCTTAATACTTACTATGCCATATTTGTAGCTTTACTTCCTTTGCTTTTGTATTCCCTTTGAAAATACTTTCCAGTTTATCTCACATACGTTTTGAAGTATTTAGACCCATCACCTTCTAATAAACATTCTATGATAAGGAAATAAGGATTTCATTTCTAGTCTTTCCATAAACTTCTATATTTTTCTTATCAGCAAACGTCATAGGAGCATCTTTCTCAATAGGTGGAAAACCAATAGTAGCACCATCAACTTCTAGACCAAGATATAAGATATAATGAATCATCCTATTTTTCCATCCATAATAATTTTTTCCATCAAATGTAAGAATTCCTCTACTATTGACAAAATTGATATTATCCATGATAAGGATTCAATAAGGGAACCTTGCTCTAATACCAATTGAAGTTCCAAAGGATCGAATAACAACTAAGAAGGGGGGGATGAATCAGTTCACTTTTTATGAGTTTAAAAACTTTTAGAAACTTAACTCATGTAACCTGTTAAGATTTATTTCCTTATCAACTTTTAGTAAATACTCATGCATGCAAAAGTAAAAAAACTGGTAAAGCACACAAGATTTACAAAGTTCAACCTCAGTGTGAAAACCTACATCCTTGTCATAGTCACTCCTATGGGTCTATGGAAATTCACTATTATGAAGAAGTGAATACAACTGATGTCAACTCCCATTAGACACCTCATACCTCCTGATAGGAAAGATTATAATGACTCCCATCAGTTTACAAAGTTGCTTACAAAACAATTGAGCCAAACAAAAGAATAAAAACTTTTTTCAAACTGTTGCACAATTGATCAGCCTAAATCCTCAGTCTGATTTGGCTGGATCCAATTTTCTCAATCTGATGAAGTCAATAGGATTCTTCCTTACTCAATCTGAATTTCTCAAACTCTACTCAGAAACTCAATACAATCATTCTCAGTCCAACCGACTCGATACAGTCTTCTCAATACAATAAACTCATTCTCAATCTGCAAAACTCAAAATATGCTCAAATGCTCAATACGTTCTTCTTCAGTCTGATTGACTCAATCCGATTGACTCAATCTAATTGACTCAATATGATTCTCATGTTCGTTAAAAAAAACTTTCAGGTGTTTGATCTTCTTCTGAGATCTCAGTCTGGAAAAAACTTTCACTCGAATTCTTCAGCACTTTTCCTTTTCCACTTACATAAAAGTTATAATGAGTGAAAGATTTGAGAACGTATTTATAAGCGACTTAGAAAAATAAGAGTGGGAAACTTTAAAAACTTTCTCCACTTCCTCATATTTCAAAACTCCAAAAATCTCTCACATTTAAACTTCTACTTTGACTTCTTCAATCCTCCTTAGATTTCTTCGAGATTTACGAAAAATAGAATTTTAAGTTTGACCACTTCAACTCTTCACATGAATTCTTCTATGTAATCATATTTCTTGAAATTCTTATCTTTTATTCAGTATGATTAAACCTCCTTAAGCTCATTATGATGAAACTTATTTCTCAGCTCATTACGATTTGTCTTTCTTTCTCATCACATTACGATCTGTCTTTCTTTCTCAATTGCGATATGTTTTTATTTCTAAGAGTCTGTCTAATGGAAACCTCATTACGATGGAATTCATATTATGATGGAATTCTCATTATGATGGATTTTTCCATTAAAATGGAAATCTCATTACGATGGATTTTCCCATTACGATGGAAATCTCATTAGGATAATTTTGTTGGAACCAAGGATTTTCATTGATAATAATAGAGTATGGTTTGTGTTTTTTTTTCAATCTGCATGTGGATAACCAGGGAGTTTTCAAGAAATGTGGTCATTCAATTGAGGCTGAAAACAGTATTGAAGCTGGTGTTGTTTCCTTGTGTTTTTCAATTTTTGGGGCCTCAAAATCGGGAATTTGTTCATAGGAATGTATGGCATGAAGAACGGTGAAGGAATTCAGCAAAGGGATAGAACTGCATCGCCCAGGACATGGATTGCGTACCATTTTTAGGATTGGTTCTTGGTCACGTACCAAGCAATGAGAATGGTACGCGGAGCGGTTCACATAACCGAAAATGGTTTGTGGCGGCGACGGTTCACAGTGAAGGTGTGTCGTATGAATAATGATGGAGGTTCGCGGGATTGTTGTGGTTCGCGGAATAGGAGCGGTACGCAGTGGAGGTTGTACCAAATTAAAGATTTGGTAAATCTTGGATTAGTGGATTTTTTTGATCCATTTTTTCCTATGTAAGGAACAGTAATCCCCTTCATTTGAAAGATGGGACAAAGATTAAAAATCTGGGATGAATTTGGAGAAGTCTAAAGCGGTTCGCGGGAAGGAAACTCCATATAGGAATAACTGATATGCGGAGGAGAAAACAGTATGTGTAAGAGAGTGTGGTTTGTGGAGGAATCTCTTGTAGTACGTGGCGAAGCAAGGCAATGCGCATAGAAAACAAAGTTGTGTGTGGAGCAGAGGCAGTTCGCGAAGCAGGGGCTGTTTGCGAAAAGCGGTTTGCGGAGTCAGTACGTGGAGCAGGGCAGTATGCAATGGGGATGGACGATATGCGAAAATAGTAGTGGTATGTGGAGGAGTTGAACCGTGAACCATACCCACTACTTAGTATGCAGAGGAGGTAGAGCGATACGTGGAGCACCCAAAGAAGCCTGAAAATTGACCAAATCAGTTTGCGAAATTAATTACTATAACCTATCAGTGTACAGGAAAGTAAATTACATCTGGTAGCGATAATGGGACTTCAATAGAGAATCCATTTACAGTTGAGGATGCATGATTTAATGTTAAACCATTGAAGTGACCTTCAAGTCGATAAACTGAGTGAAGATTCTTCCAACGCAATGAGCAAGGGGAGTCAACGGAAGTGATCTGAGGGACGTAGTGTGATTTCCCTAAAACCTTGTAAAGGTAGTGCATCTGGAACATAATGATTTTTCTAAACTCTTGTAACCCACAACTTATGAAGATTAGTGGTTTTTAGTACAACTGGAACACTATCAGTGTATGCTCTTTGGACGTAGCCCTTAGTGGTGAACTAAGTAAAATTGATGTGTCATTGTTTTATATGTGATTGTTTGTTTTATGTACTTCCTATTCAGACAGGTTTAACAGGTTCCTACCAATGTGGGAACAAGATCCATTAGTTTAAGAGAAAAATTTGACACCCCGATTCACCTCTCCCCTCTCATGGTATTTCGGGGTCCTTCAAGTGGTATCAAAGGGAGGTTGCTGGTGTTAAATCTGTTCTGCTTTGCTGACATGGAGAATACTGCTAATGTCAGGGGAGTTCCTCTTTTTTATGGAAGTAACTTTCATATATGGAAGAACAGGATGAGATCTCATCTAATATCTCTTGGAATGGATGTCATTTTTTCCACTACACAAGGAATACAGGTCATTAATCCAACAAGTATATCTATGACTAATACAAACAAGAAAATGTTGGAAGCTAACGCTAAAGCACAGAATGCCCTAACTGTAGCTCTTTTCGGTCAAATATATCTAAAGGTGATGAATTGTACATCAGCAAAGTCTGTGGGAAAAACTGGAGAATATTTATGAAGGTGACAGCAAAGTGAAGGACGAAAAACTCCAAGTTTTACACAATAGGTTTGATGATCTGAAGATGAACCCTGATGAAAATGCATATTCTTTCTTCAATAGAATTATTGAATTTGTAGGAGAAATTTTAGGGCTTAGAGAAGAGATCAAAGACATTGATATTGTAAAGAAAATCTTGAGAAGATTTCTACTCCTTTATAATGCAAAGGTTTCAGCTCTTAAAGAAAATGATCTTTCCAAACTTTCTCTGGATGATCTGCTGAGAAAATAGGTGGCATATGAAATGAGAGTCAAACCAAAATATGCAACGACTCATGTAAGCAAGGAAATGGAATTCAAAGCCATGGAAAAATTGGAAATTTCAGGAGATAGTGTTTATCAAGATGATGAGGAAAAAGAAATTCTTTCTCTCATTTCCAAGAAACTCAAGAAGGGAATAGGGAAATTTGAAGGCAAGTTACCTCTAGTTTGTTTTCATTGTGGAAGAGTTGGACACATTGCCTCTCGATGCCCAAGAAAGTTCAATGATGAAGAAAGCGAAGATAGAGACATTCAAAAGCCTCAGAAAAAGTTTTTCAAAAAGAGAGACTTCAAATCTAGAAATAAATTTCAACGAAAGAGTTTTTTCTATGAAGAAGAAGACGATGACAATGAACTCTTTGAGGAAGAGGAAGCATAATTCAAATCTGGGAATCATGCTTCTATGATGGCTATAATTGAAAAATCAGAACCATCAAAAGATAAGGTTGGTGATAATCAGTTGACCACTGATTTCAATCCCAAGTTGCATCTTACGGATACTTTTGGTAAACTTAAGAATCAATGTAAGAGATGCAATGAGTAGAAAGGAATTGTGAAAGAGTCATCATAATATGTTGATTAGCTTGAAGCGAAAATTAAACGACTAGAGGAATTTGTGAAAGTGAAATCATCAATCCTTGAAATCACAGAAGATGTTTTGGAACTAAAAATCAGAATTGAAGAATATGGAAAGGTCATCAATGACATTACCTCCGAATTGGAAGAGAAATCCAAAACTGTTGAATGTCTAGAGGAATAAGTTGTTACTATGAGAAGTAAAATTGAAAATGAATCAATTTCAAAAGAAGAAAAGATGAAAATCCAGTTCAGAAAATTCTCATATGATGAGTTTCTAGAGAGAGCTAAGCGAGGTGTCGATGGAGTTGAAAATTTTTTGAATGACCAAAGACCTACATGCATGGGTAACAGTGGAATCGATTGCGATGTCGAAACATCGAATTCTGGAAATAAGATGAGCCAAAATAAAGGAAAGATGAAAGATGTACAAGTTGAAAAGTCACCTGAAGTGCTGAAAAAGAAACTCTCAATTTAAGATGAAAGAAGAACTGAAAATTATCCTCAGGTATTCATAAATTATAGGCAACTAAACCATTTTCCTAAGAAGGAAGACATGAGGAGGTATCAAAGTGAGAAGACATTTCATCTCATGAAGTGTCAGTTTTGTGTCTATTTGGGTCATACCATGTCATATTGCGAAGAGGCAAGGAGCTATTTGAATAGGGAAGATTTGGAAAGTCAACAAATAAGACTGATTTCATATCCTATATCTTATAGAAGAAATAATTTATATGGAGATTGTTTTCGATGTTCTATCTTTGGCCATAAAACTGTGTATTGCAGGCAGAAGTATGATAGAAGAAATTCTTACAATACTCAGAGACAGGTCAATACTCGTCAACCAGACTGTCTTATTCTTTCAAACAGGTTTTCTGCTTTGGAAGAAGAGTATGAATATGAACTTGTGCACACGGAAGATATAATTTAAAGGTCGTCAATTTCCTACACTCAATCCAATATCTCATGGAAAGAAAAGAAGAAAATTGAGAAATCTAACTTTGCAGAAGTAGCTCTCAAAGCTACAAAGAACAACAGCACTTGGATTCTTGATAGTGGATGTTTGTCCCATATGACGGGAAATGCAGACCTATTAATGAATATCAAGAAAAATGTCGATGGAATAGTGAGGTTTGGTAATGATGGTGCTCTAAAGATCAAAGACAATGGAAATACTGAACTGGCTAATGGTGAGCTGAAGAAGACTGAATTTCTTTATGTGGATGGATTGTGTCACAATTTCTTGAGTGTGAGTCAACTATGTGACTCGGGTCTTATTGTGACATTCAATCAGAAGGGGTGTACTGTAAGAGGAAAGACAGGTAATTCTCTTATGAAAGGATTCAAGACAGAGGGTAGCTTGTATCAGGTTGACAGTAAAGAAAACATTTGCTACATGACCATTAAAGAAGAAAACAACTTGTGGCATCGAAGATTCGGGTACATCAATTGATGGTATATGAAGAATATATCTAAACTGAAGATTGTCATGGATATCCCAAATCTAAAGTGTGAACGAGAGAAGACTTCTGATGCTTGCATGTGAGGAAAGTTGGTGTGCAGTTCATATCGTCTAAAGAAGAAAAGAGCATCAAATCTTCTTGATCTCATTCATACAGATGTATGTGGTCCGACAAATGTTGCTGGAACATGTGGAGAAAGGTACTTCGTTCTTTTCATAGATGGTTATAATAGAATGGCATGTGTGATGATTATAAATAGGAAACATCAAGTTCTTGATTGTATGAAAACATATCATCGAATCACTGAGAATGATACCGAACGAACCATCAAAGTTATGTGATCTGACAATAGAGGAGAATATAAATCAATTGAGTTTCAAAATTACCTGAAGAAACATGGAATTCAACATCAAGTGGCTGCTGTGAGAACCCCACAACAAAATGGATTTTTTGAGCATCGGAATCGACAGGTGAATAGTATGGCCAAAACAATGCTGATTGAGAGTCGTATCTCTCACCATTATTGGAAATAGGTCGTTAAAGCTGAATTATATATTCAAAATCGAACAAGGATTTACATGGGTCAAACCAAGACACCCTGTGAGTTGTGGCATGGAAAAAAGCCCTCCTTGAAGTACTTCCATGTTTTCAGAAATAAATGATTTATCAGAAATAAAGAAGGAAATCAAGACAAGTATGGGGATGTGACAGATGAAGGAATATTCCTCAGATATTCAATGAATATCAAATCCTATAAATGATTCAATAAACATCTTGGAAAAATTATGGAAAGTAGCGATGTAAATATCATTGAAGATAAAACAACAAATGCCTCAAAGAATTCTTATGCTGATGCAATAGAAAATGAAGAAGAATGTGAACATGGAGCATATCCAAATACAAAAGTATAGGAAGGTGTACAAAACTCTCAGGAGTCACAACATGATGTTGACTCTGAAGAAGAATCAGAAGATGAAACTGTGGCTAGAGAGAATTTAGTTGAACCTCAAAGGAGAAATCGAAGAACGGAGATTGATCAATCCAACATCATTAGGGATTGGACTGCACCCACACAAATTAGGAGAATGAGAAATACTACACAATTTTCATTCTTGTCAGTTGTGGAACCGTCCTCGTTTGAAGAAGTTGTAAGGGGTGAATCATGGGTTAAATCCATGAATGAAGAGATGGATCAGATTGACAAGAATGAAACATGGGATCTAGTTAAGAGACTCGAAAATCACAATATGATTGGTAGAAAGTGGATTTTCAAGAATAAATTCAATGAACATGTCAAGGTGATTAGAAACAATGTGTGATTAGTGTGTAAAGAATATTCACATATTGAAGGTGTCGATGTTGAAGAAACATTTGCTCTTGTGGCTAAATTGGAGTCAATCAGGCTATTTCTTATCATAGCAATCCAAAGATGATATAAAGTGTATCAAATGGATGTCAAGACAGCTTTTCTAAATGGTGTTCTTGAGGAAGAAGTCAACATTGAACAACTGGTGGGTTTCCTTCTTTGAAATGATGAAATGAATGTCTGCAGATTAAAGAAAGCACTATATGGACTGAGGCAGGCACCACAGGCGTGGTACTCTTGACTAGATTCTTACCTCAAAAATCTTGAATTCAAAAGAAGATTGGATCACAATCTCTATGTGAAGAATTCTCAAAAGGATAGGTTCATGGTATTGGTGTATGTTGATGATATTATTTTTTGTAGAAGCAAACAGGGATTAGTGGATAAATTTTCCAATCACATGAAATCAAAATTTGAAATGTCAAAGATTGGTGAACTCGCATACTTTTTAGGGTTGCAGGTGATTCATAAGAAGGATTACACTTTTATTTCTCAAGAAAAGTATGCAAGAGAGATACTGAAGAAATTTAATATGCATGATTCCAAATAAATATAAAGTCCGATTGCGATTAGAATAAAGCATGGAAAGTATAAATATGAGACTTTTGTGGATCTCACAATGTATAAGAGAATCATTGGAAGCATACTGTACTTAACTGCAACACAGCTGAATATTGTCTATGCAACATGCTTAGCGGCCCGATTTCAAAGTAATATGAAGGAAGAACATATGGCGACAGTTAAACAAATCATGAGGTACATTCGAAGTACTCACAATTATGATTTATACTTTTCTGTAGAGAAGGATGATGAACTATAGTCATTTTTTTATGCTGACTGGGCCAAAGATGTGATTGATAGAAATTCCACGAGTGATGGAGCATTCTTTATTGGTAAGAAATGTGTCGGCTGGTTGAGTAAAAAAATAGGAAAGTACTTCGCTCAGTACTGTTGAATCTGAATATATATCTGCTACAAAATTTTGCACTCAACTACTTTGGATGAAGCAACAACTGGCAGATATTGGTGATGAGGTGAAACTGCCAGTGGTGATTAACTGTGATAACAAGAGCACAATTGATCTTACGAATAATCTTGTTCAGCATTCTCGTACAAAACACATTGAAATCTGATATCACTTCATTAAGGGAAAAGTTGAACAAGGTCTGATTAAAATGGATCATGTTGGAACTAATTATCAAGTGACTGACATTCTGACCAAGCCATTATCATCACATGTGTTTAAGAAGTATCGGTTAAACCTCAGTTTTCAACCACCTCCCCGTGCTTGCTGAGGTTATAAAAATTCTCTCTTCCCGATTGTTTTAACTACTTTAATCTGTTTGCGAAAGTGATGCAGGTTTATGGGAGAGATATGATCTAGGGGAGCATGTTTTTGAGCTCTATATGTCTAAATTTGGAACTTTGGATTTATTTCCAATAGAGGAGAATGGGTAAATTCATCGAGAAAAGGAAGAGGAATGGATAAATTCACCGAGCAAAGGAAGAGGGTGAATTGTTTTTTTATGGATACAGGATAGATGGAGAATAGAAAAAGTCAGCAATGAAATAATGGGGGAGAAAAGAATAACATGAGAACTAAATTCATATCCTCTCTCTTGTTTTCTACATCGAGCACTACTCACGTAGACATAGAGTTTTGGATGAATTGTTTCTTAAAGTATCAGGTTTTGTTTGTGGCTAGTGCTTCAGTGAATTTATATGAAGATTTCCAAAAAAAAACCCAATGGAGGAGATTGTTGGAACCAAGGATGCTTATTTATAATAATGGAGTATGGTTTGTGTTTGTTGTCAATCTGCACGTGGATGACGAGGGAGTTTGCATGGAATGTGGTCATTCGATTGAGCCTGAAAGCAGTATTGAAGGTGGCATTGTTTCTCAATGTTTGCCAATTTTTGGGGCCTCAAAATCGAGAATTTGTTCATAGGAATATATGGCATGAAGAATGGAACAGGAATTCAGCGAAGGGAGAGAATCGCGTCGCCCAGGACATGGATCGTGTACCATGTCCAAGATCAGTTCACGACCACATACCAGGCAGCGGGAATGGTACACGGAGTGGTTCACGAAACCAAAAATGGTTTGCAACAATGGTTCTCGATGAATGCGTGTGGTATGAGGAATGCTGGAGGTTCGCGGGATTGTTGTGGTTCACATAATAGGAGCGGTACGCGGTGGAGGCTGTACCAAATCAAAGATTTGGTAAATCTTGGATTAGAGGATTTTTCATATCCATTTTTTCTTATATAAGGAGCATTAATCCCCTTCATTTGAAAGACGAAACGAAGATTAAAAATCCTAGAGGAATTTGGAGAAGTCCGAAGCGATTCGCAGGAAGGAAACTTTGTATAAGAATAAGTGATTTGCAGAGAAAAAAACACTCTGCGAAAGAGAGTGTGGTTCGCAGAGGAATCTCAAGAAGCACGCGGTGGAGTAAAGCAATACGTGGAGAAAATAGGGTTGTGTGCAGATCAGAGGCAGTTCGCGAAGCAGGGGCTATTTGCGGAAGGTGGTTTGTGGAGGCAGTACGCGGAGTAGGGCAGTACATGGCAGAGCAGGGCAGTACGCGGTGGGGCTGGACGGTACGCAAAAATAGTAGTGGCATGCTGAGAAGGTGAACCGCAAACCATACCCGCTACTCAATATGCAGAGGAGGTAAAGTGGTACGCAGAGCACCCAAAAGTCTGAAAATTGACCAAATCAGTTTGCGAAATTAATTACCATAACCTATCAATGTGCAGAAAAGTAAATTACATCTGGTGGCGATAACGGGACATCTACAGAGCATCCATTTACAGTTGAGGATGCATGATTTAATGAAAAACCATTGAAGTGGCATTCAAGTTGATAAACTGAATGAAGATTCTTCCAATGCAGTGACGTATGCTCCTTCAACATAGCCCTTGGTGGTGAACCAAGTAAAATTGTTGTGTTATTTCTTTACATGTGATTGTTTATTGTCTGCACTTCCTATTCAGATAGGTTTAATAGGTTCCTACCAACATAAGAACAAGATTCATCAATTTAATAGAAAAAGTAGACACCCCAATTCACTCCTCTCTCAGGGTGTTTCGGGGTCCTTCAGATTTTTCAATAAATATGGAAAGTATTCAATGATGAATCCACTTATCAACTTTGAACTTCTTCAAACTTTATCAACTTCACACATTCTGACTTTTGGATATGATCTTTTGTTTCTAGTATTTCTGCATCCGATGAAAAACTTTGTCTTGATCACTGGAACTAGTTCAATCAGTATGATTCCTCTATTTCTTCAAAATCTTTTATCATGAGCAAGTTTCATGATTTATAAGAGCTTCGTGATCAATAAAGCATTGTCTGAATTTGATTAGAAAGTTTGAGAAATTTATAACTCCTAACTTCACTTTCTTCAACAAATCTTTTCAGCATCATTATGACTTCACTCAGTGACATTTGTCTTTCTAACTCAACAACTTCTTTTTTTATCTGATTACGGCAAAGGAAAACTTCCAAAAAATAACAATTTCTACCTCCTATTCTTTTGGATCCAATTATCTGAATCTGATGCCGATGGATCTGATACTCTGAGTCTGGTGCTTCTCAGTCCGAAAACATGAGTCTGAAAACCTGTATTTGAAAACCTGTGTCTGGAAAACAACTTTCTTTTCTCCCCCTTTATGTTTGGGTTTGAACATTCAACAACTTTCAACGTTTTTACAAAACTTGTTACAATGGACTGGGTATGATTCCTAAATAACAAAAACATTTTTCGACAAAAATATTAGTTGTCAACAAATACAAAAAACATTGTTAAAACAATTTATCACAAAAAAAATCAAGAACGCTATCGGATCTTCATCGAATAAAGGCTTTGTTTCTCTATTTTTTATGTTTACACTGTCAAAATCCATAGATCTATGATTTATGGCTTCTTACTTTATTGGTGATGTGTTCTTCATGGATGATGGTGTTTTGATGTGATTTTGATTGTTTTATCATGTTTTCATTTATGGATTGAGTTTGGATTGTGTTGTTGAAGTCCCCTTTATTTCTTACTTTCTATTACTGAACCAAGGAAATGAGAGTGAGATAACACCCATACAATCAGGATATGTGGATTCCATGACCATTGGATCCATTATCCTTCACATTTAAGGGTTTTCCTTCATGAAATGCTAGTTAAATTGAATACCAAACCAAAGATTTTATTAAAATAGTGTTATTGTGTGAGTGTCAGACCAAGGACTCGCTCATACCATTGAATCCCGCAACAACCATTCATAAATTGAAACCATTTGAGTGATTAGGATCCCAACTCATCACTGAAATTGGAGTACACAATACATTTCAATCAAACCTTACAACCTTACCTCGCGTAACACTAACATATGACATTGTGTTTTATTTCTATTTCCCACTTGAATTTGTCTCTCTTAGATAATTGGTCAAATCCATAGACCCAAGGACTACCCTGGGTCTCTCTGGCATCAACCCCTACTTCAACTAGCTACATAGTCAGTTTTGGTCATACTTTGAATTTCTAGTTTGGCGCGTCTTGCGATGGGCATTCCAAGTACTTGGTTTCTTGCATCTCTAGTAGAGCAAGGGTATTTGGTTTCTTAGTTACCATTAAAGTCAAAGGGTTAATATAACCCTCTCAACCATTCATGAGGGGAGGAGACATAGGGGCTTGTTCTTGAGCTATTGTTGAAATCTTTCATCAAAGTGTGACTTTCTAATTTTCACAATTTATTTTCCTCTTCTTATTCTTGATTTTCATACACGGTGTCCAATTATACACTTTATTTAAATTTTTTTATTCTTAAATCAAATTTTTTCATGTTATACACTTTTATTTGATAAGAGTTGTTTTAAAATTGTTCTTAAAAACAATTCATCCTCCCCCTCCTCTTTCCATTTTATTATCCCTTCAGACCTACACAAGTTACCTTTTCACTAGGTATGTCGAACTGAAAAGAAATCCACAGTCATTAAAGCACAAATCTCATCCAAAACAAAAAGAATAAGTGGGATAGGGAGCCCATTTTCTCTGAATACAAATCACCAAAATCTCTAAATCAGACTCCAATACCAAATGTTCAGAGTAGAGGAGAAGACATTCCTTCAAAACATAAAGTAAATAAAGTGCCTTTGCATGCAAAGCTGATGAAGCCTCCAAATCAAAGTACCAAGCCATCGGGAAATACCCAAAGTGGTTACAAGATAAAGCACCACCACTGCCCAACCATTTAAAAAGGCATCATCTGTATTAATCTTGATAATACCCTTATCCGAAGAAACTCAGTAAACAATCAGTAATCTGCTCTTCTATAGCCTATTCATAAGTAAATAGAGTTCCTAAAAATATACACAGGCGTTCACATTAAGGCTAGACGAAGGCTTTTCCCAGGATATATCTTGCAACAATAGTTTAATTTTATTAATGAAGAAGAATGGAGGGGTCATATCATAAAAAATTACCTGACCACCAAGACTCGAATCAGATTAGTTGATCTAACAATGCCAACATTTCAAAAAAAGAACCATCTCCTCTGTTAGGAATACAAAGAAAACACTCAAAATAACTCCAAACAACAGTCTTTCAAAGCTGGAAAAAACATGATTGATATCATCCTCATCCTGGTGAAAAAAACACATCTGGAAGGCTAGATCAACCAGAGATTTCTTAGAGCCTTAGGGAAGGGCAGAACACCATTTAAATGTCTCCAAATGAAAATAGAAATTTTTAATGGTAGTCTCAAATTCCAAATACCCTTTTTAAAAATTAACATAAATTTTATGTGTCTCACCACATAATAAAAATTAGAGAACTTGGGTTCCAACTATTGAGATAGGAAGTTCCTGATAAGATCCAAAAACTCCTCATTCCTCGATATTCCCCTCCACCTAGAGTCACCAGGTCTAAATCGTTGTCCATATTTTCCTTGCATAAAATGGATCCATTAGGAATTAGAATAATTATATCTCCACCAAAGTTTAAAAGATAGAGATTCCAAAATAGAATGAAGATTTCTAATCCCCAGACCTTTCTCTTCCTTAGGGTAACAAAATTTCCTCCAAGCCACCCAATGTCCCTTGCCCCTCTTATCACAATCTCCCCATAAACTTTTTGCCATCATATTATTAATATTCTTAATCACTGCTTTAGGAAATTAGACTATCGACATATTATACAAGGGAATGAAGGATAAAACATGCTTAGTAAGGATAATTCTTCCCCCAGGTGAAACTAATTTTTTCTTTCAACCGAGGAGGTATTTGTCAAATTTAAGGAGATTCGGCGAAAAAATAGATACTAAACCACTTCAAGTGGACATCATATTTCTATGAAAAGAAAAATTCATGGAAGATCATATCATACCCGTAAGGCACTGAATCATCCTGATCCTTTCTAAGGGACAAGAACCAGGCACTATAAAATTGCTCTTCTCCAAGCTGGTAAACTGACCAAAACACTCTTGGAAATCTCCCAAAAATTTTGTAAGATCTTTCACTGATCTATTATCTCCACTGTTGTAGAACAAATAATCGTCTGCATAGGCTAGGTGAGATATTTCAGTACATCTTCTGGTCACTTTATAGTACTTCACTTTTCAATCTCTAAAAAATATATCAATCCCTTTACTAAAAGCCTCGTAAGCCAAAATAAAAAGAACTGGAGAAATTGGATTGCCCTGTTTAACTCCTCTGGATGGTTTGAAGAAACCACAGGGCTTCCCATTGATCAGAACATAAAGGAAATTCAAGTTCCAAGTTTCCAATAAGAACATGATCAAACTGTGAGAAAAAACAAGGCAAGTGAGAACCTTTTCAAGGAACACCCAAGAGACTCTATCAAAATCTTTGTTCAAATCTAACTTGAATGAAACATTTTTCCCTTTCTTTAACCTTCCAATTATATGGAAATAATGAATTATCATAAATATTCCTCCCTTTCTAAAATCCATTTTCAACAACTGAGAAAAAATAAGAAAGGTGATCTGCTAATCTATCAACCAAATTTTTTGATAAAACCTTTCTGATGAAGATGCAAAGACAAATAGGCCAAAAATCTAAAAATGTGATAAAATGATACTTTTTAAGGATCATCACAAAATGAGAACTTCCAATACATCTAGGAATAGAAATTATAGTAAAAATATCTTTCACTACCCCCATTAAATCCTCCACAATAACCTCCCAGCAATAAGTAAATGTTGGATTGGTGTAACCCATCTGATTGGAACGAATGCTTATGGCATGTACTGCGTACCATCCCACAACGTCCGCGAGTCGAGCTCTTTAGTGAGCTCTTTGGGGGTTGCAGGGGGCAATCCACCCCTGCTCTGGGGGTCCGGGGGATAAAGGTCCCCGACCCAAATTTTGATACTATAGCAACTCTGAACATTGTAGTAGAGCTAACCGACCAACGCCGAAAAGTCATTGTAGCATTGAAAACTTCGGAGTCAACGGTATTGCATCTCCTTGGATTTCTACCCGACATCACTGTAGCACTTTTGACTTGGGTGGCCGTCTTTCACTATAGCGATGTAGACTTTCAGTCATCTTTCACTGTAGCACAGTGGACTTTTCGACAGTTGGTGGAATAGTGTTTCATCCTCTACATTATCCCATTTTTAGGCTAGGGTTTCTGTGTGTGTGAGATAACTATGAAAAACTCTCTGTAAATTGTGTTCCCGAATTATAGTGATTTTATGTCTCTCTGTGGATGTAGAGATTATTCCCGAAACACGTAAATCCTTGTGTTCTTGTTATTTTTTTCTTCCCTTTTACTCTTCTCAAAATCGTTATTTTGTCATTGCGACTCCTGACGTTTCCGCATCAGTAAAGAAAAGTCATGTGAATCCATCAGATCCTGGTGAGCCCTCCCCAACCATTTCAAAAGCAACCTTCTTGAGTTTAGTAAAGGATATAAATATTGTTGAATGATAAAAAGAGATACCTGAATCCCCAAGGTCCTCTCTAAAGGAGGCATTGAGGTTCTTTTATAATGAATACTAAAGAGCACACCAGACCACAAGTCTGATGTGAGATGCAGACTTCAACACTCCCCCTTAAGCTAGGTGAACCTAGCTTGGACACATAAAGAAAAAACAAACCAATGAAAACAAAGAAATCAACAGACTAAAAACACTCCCCCTCAAACTGCACATACCCAGCTTGATTACAAAACAATATTAAATAAAAAAACAATCGATGATCGAAGCTCCCCCTCAAGATTGCAGCTCCCACTCAGAATGATGGATGGATGAAGTTGTCGCGGGCACAGTAGAGGAACCACACAGACCGGGCCGATTGAAGGAGTGCCAATAATGCCGCACTAGTAGGTTCGGTCGATGATACGTCGAGAAAACCACACTAGCACCGAGAAAGTTTCACTTGCGAGGCCGGTGATGGGAGGCGGTGATTCTGCATAGTCATTGCGGGATCTGGTGGCGCCAAAGGGCCCGGATCCTAGGAGGTAGAAGTGTTGTGCCATGGTGGAGGAAGTTCGAGTGCATGCCAACGGATAGGGAGGCGGCTGCCGGGAGTCATCGGGAGATGTCGGCGATGGGAGGTGGGGATTCCGCAGGAGGTGCTATCGATGGGAGGCGTCGTTGGAAAAGGAGGTGTTGGAGATCCGGATCTGGAAGCAGGGCATCCATTGGGAGAGATGGGAGCCGGGATGGGGCGTAGGATAAGAGTCGGGAGGGGAGGCCGCATAGGGCAAGAGCCAGTTTGGGAGTCCCGCACAGGAGCAATGGGCCGGAAGTTTGGTATGTCGGGAAGTCCACACAGGAGGTGGGCCGAGAGAAACGTGAGGAGGCGATGTCAAGTGACGCCGAGAGTTTCCAATGTGAGGGAGGTCCATCGGATGTCGCGTGTAGGAATGTGAGTTATGTCGGTCGTCACACGGGAGGGGCCAAGAACCACGACAAAGGTGGAGGCTAGAAGCCACAACGGGAGGTGAGGGAGCCGTAAACCGCAATGGGAGGAGAAGTGCGCAGCGGGGGTGCCGGGATGCACCGTGGGAGGGTGAGCAGAGGCATCGCACAGCGTAGCAGCGCAGCGGATGATCAAACAATGATGGAGGTCCGTCGCGCACAGTGGGGAGGGGACGCTGGAAAAGGAGGTGCCGGTAGGGGGGAGAGCCGCCGGACAGAACCTCGAGAGAGCCGCATGGAAGGAGTCACACAGAGGGAGGGAGGGGCAACGACAGTCCTTGATGGCCATGGAGGTCGTCACCGCCCCCCATGGAGGAATTATCAACGGAAACCCTAGATGAGGAAATAAAATATGGGAGGGTGGGTTCGAGATTAATTTCCCTCTGATACCATGTTGAATGATAAAAAGAGATACCTGAATCCACAAGGTCCTCTCTAAAGGAGGTCTTGAGGTTCTTTTATAATGAATACTAAAGACCACACCGGACCACAAGTCTGATGTGGGATTCAAACTCCAACAATTATAATATTTTAGTTAACCTATTTATCAACAAAATAATAAATTTCATCTCGAATATACTCCCTAGACTAAATAGCCCCAAATTCAAAAGTACCTTGGAAAAAGTATATCGTTTCCTCACTAATGTGAGGTCCTCTTTTTTCACTGTTTCCCCACACTGAACATTAGCTTCAATGAATCAAGGGAACACCCGACTCTTAACAGGGTAGTTCAGGATAGGAACCATAGGAAGATCAATGATAACATTCTACTGATGGAAGAAACTGACTACTACATATTCTTTCCAACAACTTCTGGAAAGTTTAATGTGAAAGATTTCAACAAAATCAATCACATTCTGCAAGGGGTGGATATTTGGGTGGATGCTCTTGGGGGGAGAGCACATTTTGTGCTTTTCCCTAACTTCTAAATGTCTATGCTGAAGAAATCCAAAAACAGAATCTGAAGAGTACCTCTTTCTATAGGGGGCTAGGCTCATCACAATGTTTGGCACTTCTTAGCAACGGGATGGATATCTACATCGACCTCCCATATTTTGATCAGATGTTCATGGAATGGTTCCAGAATACTCATTTCTAATCCTCAGGAAGAAGGGTTTACAGTCTAATAGTGGTGGTGGTGTGTTGGTACCTGTGGAAAGTGAAAAACTAGAACCGACACCAAGAACTGAGATTTCAGCCCAATCAAAGTCAGACTAGATCGCTCAAGATGATTAGAAACATGGAATCAGGGCTACAGGGACTGGATTTGGCATTGTGAGTGTAGCACCCCCGGTTTGAGGTATGTAGTCGTTGTTTGTGCCTTTTTATGTGTTTAAAGCACTTGGGATGAGTTGGGAAGAGGTTGAGAGAGTTTGGAATGGTTTTGAATAAGTTTGGAGGATTTTCTAAGGGAGCACGGTTTGAGCACGGTTAAGGGAAACCGTGTAGGTTCTCCAGAAAACTGTACAGGGGGAGAAAGTAGGCTTCGCACGTCCTATGAACGATTTTTCAAACCGTGCGAGGCAACCGTGAGGATCCCTCCTCTCGAGACAGTGGTGTGCGCACAGTTAGCACACGGTTTGCCAAAAGGTGCGGACTAATCGTGCGGCCACTTAAATGTAGGGTTTTTAAATATGGGCTCCCTCAGTCTTGACCTATTTTACTCCAAATTTTCTCCCACTCGGGCTTCACTGGGGATTTTCGGTTCTCAAGGTTTGTAAGGGCTCTCCCACACGTTTTGGAGGCAAATTGAAGGGGTCTCAAGGTGGTTTGAAGGTGGTTTCTTCTGGGTAAGTCTCTTTTCTTGGTTTCTCTTTGATTTCCTCTAGATCTACTCTTGTCCCTTTTTTGGTTTTCTAGATCTACATGTTTTTCATGTAGATCTAGGGTTATTGTTTCCTTGGGTGTTGATTTTAATGCTTGTGGATGATAGGGAAGGGGATCTAAAGCGGTTGTTGTGGAGCATTTTCCCATATTTTGGGTGTAGTTTCTTGTGGTTCGAATTCGCCGGAACCCTAAAGGTAGGTGGATTCTCTCTCGACTCCACTTTGGTAGAACTTGAAACTTGGTTACAATTAATTTGTTTTGTTCAGAATTAATTGTGTTTTTTATGTGTGAAATTGGTTGGAAATACCTTTGGTGATGTTTTTGGAGATTTTTGAATAAAGGGGGTTATGTGGTGAAATGCTCTTGTTGTGGATTTTAAAATAGAGATTTTAAAATGGGTTTCTGGGATTGATTTGTGAAAATGGTTGATGGAAAGAAAATCAATAAAGGTGTTGTTTGATTGAAATGTTGTTTGGCATGGAAAATTATTAAATGGTGGTTTCAATAAATGGGTGATTTATTGAAGTGGATTGGCATGTGATGGGAATGATTATTTTCATGTTGTGTGGCTTTGGTGGGTTATATGATTGGTTATGGCTTGTCGGAATGTTGTGTGGAAGTGGGCAGGAAGCACCACTATAATAAGAGGATGGATAGTGGATGGAAGGGCCACCATCAAAGGATAAGTGGGCGGGGATTAGCACTAGTGTAAATGGGTGAACAGGTTGGACGGAAGCTCCACCATT
This sequence comes from Viscum album, assembly GCA_963277665.1. Lineage (NCBI taxonomy): Eukaryota > Viridiplantae > Streptophyta > Magnoliopsida > Santalales > Viscaceae > Viscum > Viscum album. The sequence continues at coordinate 321,099,755 of OY728165.1, read as the reverse complement.
TTGGTTGTCTTATTGTGCATTGCTTTGCAAGATGAAAATTTTTGTGCTAATTTTAAATGGTGAGATGGCTTATGGAATGATTGTTTGGCTTTCCCTTGGGTTGTGTGGGTTGGGTGAGGTGGCTTGGTAAGGGTATGTTTGGCTTATGGTAATGGTTGCACTTGTGATTATTATATATAAATTTTTTTATATAATTTTGCTAACGGTTTCAACCTAATGGCGTGTGTAGGGAAGTCATTTGGGGAAAACCTACTGAGTATTAGTACTCACCCTCTGCTTTGTCACTTCGGTGATTTTGCAGATTTCATATTCCAGGACACAAGTAAAGGTAAAGAATCTCATTGCTAGTGGTTTGTGGTGATGCTTGGGAGATGTGGTGGTGCTTGGAGCATGGATCTTGGTGTGGAGTTGTGGAGTGTCATGATTTATTTTGGGTCGCTTGTTTAGTCTTCTGCATAGTACTCTGATATTGTGTTGGTTGTATTGGTTTTTGGGTGGTATAGTGGAATAGTGTGGTTCCTTTTTAGTAATGTATGAGTTGGTTGTTTTTTTGACATGCATCATGTTTTTTGTTGATAGTGGATCGTTTGGTTGGTTGGTTTTATCTCAAGGAAAAATCATTCCCCAATTTATTCTCAAAACCCTCGGCATTTATTGTCAGTCTTTGGCGCCTTCGGAACGTCGCTTAAGGCCAAGTAGCATTCATCCACCCTCTCAAGCCAATGAGATGGGGCGGGATGTTACAAGTGGTATCAGTTTGTTCAGTCCTTGGCTTTCAATTGATAAGAGTTTTTCATTCCTTTGGCGTTGATTGTTGGTCTTGGTGTTGACATTCGTTTTTGGTCTATTCCATGAGTCGGGGTGGTAGCAAGACGTAGGATTGTCGGAACTTGGAATGTATAGCATAAAAGAATGTAGCTAACCCTTTTATGATGAACTTCAAGTTACTAGGAAGTTGGGTACATAAGTGTTTTGGAGACACTTATAAGCATTGTAAATCTCATTGTCGTTGGTATAGCCAATGAGATGAGCATAGCATGCAAGATAGAAATGATTTCCCACTAGGATGCATAGTTCATTTCGTATAATGATCTATGGTGTGATATGAATGTTTTGATTTTGAAAATATGAATTGGGTTTCAAAATAGAAGGGTTTGAAACATGAAAACTAGTGGTATTTTGAAATGGGTTGATTTTCAAAACATGGTAGATTTTTTAAAATGGTGCAATATGGGAAATGTAAACTATGGAAAGCTAGTTGTTTTGTAATTGAATTTAAAAATTGTATACCCTTTCTTATTAAGGGAGTGAGACTTATGGTTGTTTTTGTGTTGATAGAAATGGAACTGGGTAGGCGTCGTAGAGACCAACCGGAGGAGGCTACTGAAAATGTGGTTGCACCTGATCCCCAGGTGAACCAGCAGCTAGTGCGGAGTATAGTGCAAGCTTTCCAAGCAGTAGGAAGTGCGAATAAAGTGGATGAACCAAGACATGTGGATCATGCGGTTCAGTTTCAAAGGCAGAATCCACCCATCTTTAGGGCTGATTCAGAGCAAGAGAGGGTTGAAGCATGGCTAAACAAAATAAATATGATATTTGACTTTTTGGGAACACTGGAAGAGCTGAAAGTGAAGTTAACCACGTATATGTTAGAAGATATTACGCTTCAGCAGTGGGAGCTGGAGGTCCAAGCTGGGAACATGACGGTGACAGAATATGCAACTAAGTTTATGAACTTAGTGCGGTTTGCACCCGAGGTGGTGGGTAGTACATCGTTGAAGGCACAAATTTTTGAAGCCAGGTTGGACCAGGAAATTCATTCCAAGATAGCAGAGCTGTGTATAGATGATTACACAGAAATGTTGAACCGAGCTACGGTGGCTGAGTGGGATCTTGTGGGGGCTACGGGTGGGGGAAGTATGTTGGTACCCATGGGAAATAGTGGGAACTTGAACACTGGGTTCAAACGGAAGAGGGACACTTATTTCCAGGGTGGGAGCAAGGCTCAAAATCTGAAGGCAGGATCTGTGAATCTTCCTCTGAAGCCTCAGAGCAAGCCAGGATGTCTTCAATGTAATTCTATGAGCCACATCAAGCGGGATTGTAGGGAAAAACCTCAAGCATGTCATAATTGTAAGCAGATGGGGCATCTGCAGCGTTATTGTCGGAATGCTCCGAGGCCGGGTGTCTGTGACACTCCTCAGGGGTCACAGGGGTCTTATGCCTCAACGGGATGGGGGCAGCAGCATACCCCTCAGCAGTAGAGTAAAGTGGGTCATGGTGATTCTCGAAATACCACAACACCTCAGCAGGGTAATAAAGAGTAGAGCGTGGCAAGCAAGCAGTTGTTTGGAGCTGAGAAGGTTGTGGTGAATGATCAGTCGAGACCATCCATGGTGCGAGGTACAGTTCTTTTAAATTCCACGTTGATGCAAGCTTTGTTTGATACGAGTGCTTCGAATTCTTTCTTGCTTCTCGTATCGTTAATTTTTTGGGCTTAATGGTGGAAATTATGTCTTATATTCTTAAACTTCAAACTCCTTTGGGTCAAAGAGAGTGTCGAGCTGTCCTCTATAGAGCATGTTGCTTAATTGTGGACGGCATTGAATTGATGTGGGATTTCTCAGTGCTTGAAATATATGCTTATGATATAATCTTGGGAATGGATTGGTTGACAGTGTTTAAGTCCCATATCAATTGTTACACACGAATAGTTAGTTTTGTAACGAAGGATGGTGTTAGATATCTCTTTAGAGGAGAATAGAGTGCAAAGTTGGGTGCAACAGATCTGTTGGCACCAATAGTTGGCACGATCTCATATCAGTTAGAGGCCTTGTTATTGGCATTGGTGGAAGGTGTTGAGAAAAATGTTCTTCCAGCAGTTGTGGATCAGTTTATGTATGTCTTTCCCGAAGAATTCTCAGGGTTTCCACCCGTGAGAGAAGTGGAGTTTACGATTAATCTCCTTCCAAGGACCAGTCTCATCTCACTTCCGTCTTACAGAATAGCACTAGCAGAATTGCGGGAATTAAAGGTGCATTTGGAAGAGTTAGAAAACAAAGGGTTCATCCGGCCTAGCACGTCTCTGTGGGGAGCGCCGGTTTTGTTTGTTAAAAAGGCGGATAGAACCTTGTGGCTCCGTGTTGATTATCGTAGACTTAATCAGGTTACGATAAAGAGATGATATCCACTTCCACACATTGATGACTTGTTTGACCAATTGAGGGGAGCACATTGGTTCTCCAAGATTGAATTGAGGGCAGGATATCACCAATTGCGGATGAGGAAGGAGGATATCCTGAAAACAGCTTTCAAAAGTAGATATGGCCATTACAAGTATGTGGTTATGCCCTTTGGTCTAACAAATGCACCAGCGGTGTTCATGGCATTGATGAATTGGATATTTCAGAGATATCTAGATTCTTTTGTGATGGTATTTGTTGATGATATACTGGTGTATTCGAGAATAAGGGTGAAGCATGATGCAACACTCTAAGCTTCCATAGTACATCTCTCTTTGAATAACGCAATAGCTTGCACTGCACGCAACTTGGAGTTTTAACACACCACGACCAATCAAACTAGCTGTTATGAATAGTAATATCCACTTTTTGAAATTTTATAAATTTTATTTATCAAAATGGGATTCATTTTTTAATTCGTAATATTGAAATTATCTTAGGGTGAATTTTTGGTATTTTTCTGAAAACTTTCAATTTTTGATGAATAGTGAAAAACACTGCGTTATTGTTTAAAACCGAATTTTTATTTAAATAACTATTTATTTTATTTAAGTTAATTTTAAGTCAAAATAGATACATAATACCTATATTAGTTAAAATCAATTCATTGGAGTCATTTTATAATAAAATTAGATATATAAAATTTTATTGAACTTTTTAACGTCTTTTACCCACCTTCTAGGCACGTTAGCAAATTTGCATAAAACGTAATTTTACAGCTTCTATAAATTGAATTTCAAAAATCTGAGAGACATGGTTAATATCAGTAAGTAAAATGTGGTTTAATAAGATAAAAATATTTTTTGGTGAATAATAACTTTTGACTTTTATTTACCACGGTTAAAAGTAAATAGGGTAATTAAAGGTAAAAATGATATTATTATTACTCTAAAACATGTACTAATTCTATTGGATAAGTATATTCGACCATAATCAACCTTAGGAATAAAATATGATCTTTTTGGTCCACTTGAATCAGATTAGAACATTTATTATTATTTTATTTAAAGAAGAGTTAAAAGTATTAAATTCAAAGTTTAATAACTAAACCATTTTTAATATAGGGTTATACATAAGATAAATTCGACTGTAAATATTCATTAGAAAGATAAAAAATATTTACTACATAATAGTATTTTATTTATAATTTTTAGACATTAAATAATTAAATTTATTAATGACATAATGATGATGCGATAATTACCTTATAAATGAAAGATTAAAATAATTGATATTATAAATATCCAAATAAATGTAAATTGAGACTTTTGATGAATTCAAAAAAATTTATAGGTTAATATGACATTTTAGGGTTGATTAAATGAATTTTTTTCACAATAATAAAGTTGTTAGGACTTTAATAAAAATCAGATACTAAATAATGTCAAAATTGACATAAATGGGTTTTTAAAACAAATATTATATTATTAAATGATATAATAGTCCTAAAAATATAAGGTTCGACCAAAGGAGTTATATAATAATAGATATGTCATTAATGAACCACTTGGGGTTCTCTTGAAATTTTATAGTAAGTTTATTAACCATATAATATAAAAATACAAAGAGAGATGGTAAATATTAAACTATTTAACCAAAAGTTAAATCTAAAAGATCAGGTTAATATGGTGACATAAACATGTCTAAAACCTATTGGTTAAGAGATTTTTTACCCATCCCCACCTTATCATTGAAATAAATCATTTTGGAGAAATTATAAACCAAATATGATTGTATAATAAAATAATATTTTAAGGTTTTCCTAAAATGACTCTCGTCTCTCTTATAAAAGGGTACTCCCTCCTCTCTTAATTTCACGCCTCCAAAGTCATTTGGCTCGGCCAACCCCTGCTCAAATATCCTCCCAACTACCCTCAGTTCGACCTAGAGGCCTTTATTTGATCATAAATTCATCCTAAGGAGCTATTTTGATCAACTCAAAAGAAAACACCCGAATAAGATGTAATACTTTCACCACCGCTTTCAAAGTTCTTTTCTTCTTCAACTTCCTCTTTCTTTGTTGTTTCCATACCAAAATAATAACTTCAGTAACTTATACATTCTGTGATGTTATTATAAATATGATACAACCATATTCATTATTCTATCCATCCTATTAATGACAAATCACCATACGTGTGTACGTACGGCTTACCGTCTCCACGTCATGGTGTAGTTTGTCATTCAAACACTTCATTATTTGGATGGGTATAATAATGAGTATAACTGAATTAAATAATAAATATAACATGTTAATGATTCTGTATATATAATATATCATCCAATTATATACGATTTCACCATAAATATAATGATATTGTCATTCATGCGTACGTACGGATTACCGTCTCCACGAACGCGATTAAATTCATTCCTCATCGTAATCATTCAAAAATAATTTTCATCTTATGATTAAAAATAATGTTTAAGAACTTAATATCATTCTGGATATGAATCAAATACATCATATCCATAACAAACATGGCTTACGTAACCAAGCATATAAAGGAATACGAATCAGTTAACACCCGAAACAATGATACTACTAAAATATTATTAACAAAGCAATATTTAAACATCATATATGATATCATATTTATGTATGTGGATCTTGTATAATTTAATAACAATGATTTAACTATTATACAAGAGGTTAACGTACACTCGACCAAGTAAAAGTACAAGGTAAGGGTTAATTCTACAATCACTTCATTATCTGAGGTTGTTTATAAGTGAGTATCTACTGGGACCACTTTATCATCCACATTTGTGTTTTTTAAAAATGTATTTCAAAAAAATTTACTATTTCCTAGGCTATGGTTTAAAGTCGTTTATAGACTTGTTTTACTTTTTATATAATGTTTATAAAGTAATCTTTCTGTCATTTTCCAAACAAGGATATTTACGACCTTTTCGAAAAAATTAAGGAAAGAATGTTTTTTTAACTTATACGGCGAGTGCGGCTATTTTCCGCCATTATAACACCTTAGAAGCTTCCCTTAAAAGTTTCTAAGAATAATTTCAAAATAAATGATTTATTTTATAATTATGTGACTTTTAAATGATTTCAAAATAGAAAGAGGTATTTCTTTCAAATAGTTTTCATTTCATCTATGTCAACATCGTTTGATGGATTTTAAACTTGTTTGAAGTTGAATTATTATGATACAAATTTTCCGTATTGTATTGAAGGTTTTGTGATATGTTTGAATGTGGATGTGTTATTTTTATACCATTCATTGTTTATGGATAAAGTATTGACATTTTTTATGCTAGTTTTAATACAAATGTTTATGTTATGTTTAAAACTTTTCATGAGGAATGCATTGGATTTAGTAAGTGATGGGTGGAGTCCGTTATACCTCATTGATGCATCGGTAGGTCTCATGAGACAAACTAGTGTCTTGGCACAAGGCCTTAACGAAATCTTATTTGTATTCTTGGCACGAGGTCTTGACTATGTGATTTTGAAGTCTGGTATTATGCATTCTATCATCATGAAATTCATTATTGATATTGCATGTGATTATTCGACTAGTAGAATATCCATGTGAATAAGTAAATGGAATTATTTGATTTATATTTTTCATATTATACTGAAATTTAAGTTTAAATGGTTTATGTTTTAGTCTTATACATTGCCTTAAATGTTTATGCTTTTTTATTAAAGCTTCCACTATATTGTTATCCTTACTGAGCATCTGAGCTCACCCCTTTCTATGTTTTATTTTTCCTAGGATTTGAAAAAGAATTTTATGGTTGAACTACATTGATAGGCTAAGGGATATAAGTGTGTTCAAAGGGGACAAAATGTTGTTGTTTTTATTTCATGATGTAATGTAAAACTTATGAATGTATCTAGTAATTCCAAGGCTACTAAATTGATCGGTCTTTCAGGATTTGATCTCTTGTGATCATGTCAATATTATGTAATAATGCATAGACTCTGGGTAACTAAGGTTGGGGCGTTATAGTTGGTATCAAAAAAAGTTTAGTACAAACCTTGAAAGCTAGATTTATAAGGAAAAAAATCTGATTAGAGAACATTATTCTAAGATAGACTTTGAGGATTAATATAGAATAACTTTCTATAATTTTGTTAATGTATAAATTTTTTGAGTTTTCCAAGCAATACATTCATGTATGGATACGAGCAGGTAGAGACGGCTCTGGCACAGATGTACCTAAGAGTGAAAACTCCGACAAGGAGTTTCGGGCTTGACCCGGGGTATCCTGGTACACGACAACGGGCCTTACTGCACTCTTAGTTACGACACTCCCGGGGGATATGCTTAAGATAATTCATATTTTCTTTACAAACCATTATGAAGAATTTATGAGTATATACCTCCTCAAAGAAAATATTTTTATGATTAGGATTATATCCATAAATTGTTCAATTTATGTTAAGTGTTTTACAAGTTTGGAATTATGTATTGCAATTCATAAACTAATCTAATGTATGTCATTGTTTAGAAATGGAACCTAGTGGAAGGAATGGAAACCGTATTAACGCACATAATCCATGTAGGGATTTCCCTCCTGCTCAAGATAATTATAGTGGAGCTGGTGATGCAACTAGTGCTGATCAGCTTATCACCATACTGGGACAACTCACTCGGGTTTTGAATAATAACCTTACTCGTATGGAGCACCCTGATCCACAACGCAGAGGATCAATGTTAGACCGCTTCATGAGGCAACAACCACCAACATTCAATGGGACTACCAATCCATTTGTAGCTGAGCAATGGATAAGTTCCTTAGAGAAAATATTTCATGCTTTGAAGAGTAGCGAAAGGGAAAAAGTTGTCATGACAGTTTATCATCTCACAGGAGATACAGATCAATGGTGGTCATTAATTCACAACACAAAGAAGGGTGAAGAAGTATCAAATATGGAATGGAGATTTTAAAGATTTTTTCTTAGAAAAATATTTTCCTCGTGGCCATCGAGCGGATATTGAAAGACAATTTTTGAGTCTGAGGAAAAAAGAGGATGAGAATATCGCAAAGTATGAGGCTAACTTTACATGGTTAGCAAGGAATGAAAGAGATTATATACGTAACCCAAGAAGTAAGATTAATCTATTCTTTTATGGGTTAAAACCATTTTTTCGTCGAGCATTAGTCTCACAATCCTTCTCATCATACGAAGATATTGTCTCATGTGCTATCAATACAGAAAAGTAATTCTCTAAGTTTTACGACTTTAAAGCAAAGCATGAAAAGAAGCAATCTGCTGAACACTCTGGAAATGGAAATAAGGGGAAGAAAGGAAAAGTTGAATATTCATCCTGCAGTAAATGTAGGAAGAAACACCACAGTACTTTCTTGAAGGGAATGTGAGTCTGTTATAAGTGTGGTGAAAAAGGCCATCAAGCTCTTGATTGCAAGGGAAAGAAAGTGGTTGTCAATGTTGAATGCTACAATTGTATAGAAAAGGGGAATTATGCAAATGAATTTCCTAAGCGTCAAAGAAACTTACCTCATAAAAAGCCAAGGGAGAAAATCCAAGCTTATGTGATCACTACTGCAGAGGTTAAAGCTCTAAAATACGTGGTGGAAAGTAATTTAATGGTTTCTTCAAGTTTAGCCAATGCTTTATTTGATTATGGCTCATCGCATTGTTTCATATCTTCCCAATTTTCTAAGAAAATTAGACTTTTCCAATTTGATTTAACAATGGAGTTGTTATTCAAAACTTCTAAGTGAAGTATCATTGCAACAAAGTTTTGTGAATCAGTTCTCATTAGGGCATATAAATGTTCTTTATCTGCTGATCTCATCGTCATAACCATGATTGAATTTGATATAATCCTTGATATGGATTGGCTTTTGGACCATGATGCAAAAATTTATTGTAATAATAAAGAGGTTACAATTTTCGATGATGATAAGAAGTACCTTATCTTTAAAGTAAAAATGTCACCACCTGATTCTTATCTAGATCCACCCCCAGTAGCTCTACTAAATTCAATTATTGGAAAGGAAGAGAATGAAATAAATATGGGTGAGGAAAAAATGTTCAAATAGAGGACATACCTATTGTACAAGAATATGTTGATGTGTTTCTAGAGGATTTACCTGGACATCCTCCAGAACGAGAAATTGAGTTTTCCATTGATTTAATTCCTAGTTCAAGGCCCATATCGAAGACCCCTTATAGAATGGACACTATGAAATTAGTGAAACTAAAGAAACAACTAGAGGAATTGAGTAATAAAGGATTTATTCACCCTAGTGTTTCTCCATGGGGAGCCCCTGTTCTTTTTGTTAAGAAGAAAGATGGATCTATGAGGTTGTGCATTGACTACAGGGAGATCAATGATATAACAATAAAGAACAAGTATCCCTTACCTCGCATTGATGATTTATTTGATCAACTTCATGGAGCTCAATATTTTTCAAAGATTGACCTTCGATCTGAATATCATCAGCTGTGTGTGAAGAAAGAAAATATTCTAAAGACAGCATTTCATACCAAGTATAGGTATTACGAGTTTACAGTAATGTCTTTTGGACTGACTAATGCACCCTCTATTTTCATGGATCTAATGAATAGAGTTTTCAAAGAATATATTGACGAATTTGTAGTGGTATTTATTGATGATATCTTGATATACTCCAAAAGCTACGAAGATCATGAAAATCACTTGCGCACTATTCTAAACTCTTAAAAATAATGAATTATATGGGAAGTTCAGAAAGTGTGAATTATGGCTTTAGGAGATTTCATTTCTTGGTCATATTGTCTCTAATAATGGAATCTATGTTGATTCTTCAAAGACCAAGGCAATCCAAGAATGGCCAGCACCGATGAGTATAATTGAGGTACGTAGTTTTATTGGTTTAGTAGGTTATTATCGGCGTTTCGCCCAAAATTTTGCCTGATTGGCTATCCCATTAACCAAGCTCACATGTAAAGGGGTTAAATTTGTTTGGACAAAAGAGTGTGAAGAATGTTTTGAAGAACTGAAGAAAAGATTAGTCAATGTTAGGGGTTTCCAGACCCGACCCGACCCGACGGGTTTGACCCAACCCGACCGGGTTGGGTCGGGTTACAAAAAATAACCCCGAGTCCGGTTCACATCGGGTCAATTTCTCATGGGTTGGGTTGGGTCTCAGGTTGGGGTCATTTAGACCCAACCCGACCCGTGACCCGATCTGCCCAGCCAAAAAAAAATTTCCCCAGCATTTTTTCTCGGCCATGGCTCGCCCCCCCCCCCCCCCCGACATTTCCTCTCCTCTCCCTCGTGCTCTCGCCCTCCTCCTCTCCCCCCAAAGAAACCCTACTCCATACCCCCCTTCTTCCTCTTCCCTCACGATCGACGACAACAACAGTCCTCCCTCCCTCCCTCACACGAGTCGCGCTCTCGCCTCGCCTCAGCCAGCTCCTCCTCTCTCTCCCACCAACTGACCCTGACCTTCCCTCGTAGTGAAGAAAGAAACCTTGCTCTCCCTTCCTTCCCTCGCGAGTTGCGGTCGGACGAAACCCTACCCTCCATCTCCTCCTTCCTCCTCCTTCCCATAGGTTCCCCAACCCTTGGCTTGCGGTGCGGCGCCTCCTCCTCCTGACTGTCTAATAGTAAGCAATTTTTTTTACTCTAACCCCTTATTAGTGGCAGGGCTTTGACTTTAATTTGGTGGTTCATTTTTTAGTATTAAATACTCCATTAGCCATTCAAAATCGGGGTGTTCTTGTTCCCCTCCCACTGAAATCTCTAGTGTATTAAAATGCATTTTTTGTTAGTCCAGCAAGTGCTAACTTTGATGTGTTGTATGTAGAAAAAAAGAAAATTACTTCTAAATAAACTGGCATGTCTCGAGTGGATGGTATTTAATAATTATTTGATTGCAATTGTGAGTAAATTTCAATTCCAAATAGTTTAATAGATTACGTATAAGTTCACTTTCTATATTTTATTAAATTTTTATTTGATTGAAATTGGATATATTGATCCTGGATAGTGGATGGTGACTCTTATGGATTGTGCTTATTTTATCATAGTGACCCCCATCATGTAAAAACCATTATGTTGACTACTATTGTAGTGATGAAATTAAATTATTTAATTTTTTTCTTATTGAAATGACTAACTTCATTAGAAAATCCCTCACTAATGACATCGATATTATAATTCTTAAATTTTAAAACTAATTTTTAATTCCAACAATAAACTTATTCCATAAAATTTTATCTTAAACACAATTTTCATTAGTTGTTCCTTGTATTTTAATATTCTATGAATTTTTTTGACCTTATAAATCAATTTATGTATTTATTTAATCATTCAATGATTTTTTTTATTGAATCATTAGGTTCATTACTTATTTTTATTTATAATAGTCTATGTATAGTTAAGCAAATTTTTCTCAATGTAGGAAATGTTTCAAATTTTGGTAGAATCTCATTAGATGTGATTATAGACACCAGAAATTCTTACTAAACATCTCCAATATCTTGAACATCTATTTTTAGAACTCCTATTCTAGAACATTCAACTTTTTATCCAAAAGAATTATTTTTTCCCACCATAAAACATCCATCCACTGTGTTATACTCTAATTAGTGGAATTTGTCTTCATCAACTCCAGTTCTAGAAATGGATAACCCTAAAGTCCTTGATCTCTATCATTCATTTAGGAAGAAAGTGATGATTGATGGAATGCTCATGCGAGGCAGGCAGGGAAATTTTGATCTCATAATAGAGTAATAATGCTATTCGCAACTTCAAAATGATGATATTCTATAGTGAATTTTCGTATTTGGTTCTATGCTATCTTGAGTTTTTTTAATTCTACTCCTTTTATTTGTATAATAAGGATATACTCTCCAAAAAAAAGTGTAAGTGGGGTAAAGGGAATCTAGTTTAAAAGTTTAACATGTGTTGCTTTCTTAAAATACCAAAACATCAAAATGACTTAGAGTCTGTTTGGTTGCTTAAACATGTGTTGCTTGCTTAAAAGTTTTGTTTCTATCCTCATGATTAAATAGGATATACAGGGTTCATTGGTTGCTTTCTTGCATTTGTTTGCATGCTTTCATTTTCTTGCTTTCATTTTCTTGCTTTGCTTGCTTGCTTTGCTTGCTTGAATTTGTGCCCAATAATTGTTATATATATTTTATAAGAAAATATTTCAATGGTTGATGGGCAGGCAGTGTGGAGGAATTGTTATTAGTCATATAATTCTATTTACCATTCCTTCCACTGTTATTGTATGTAGCTAGCAATTCATTCATATGGATGGTGGTACAACAACAAGTGGTTCTTATAATCTCCCAGTTGTCGCAGCAGGAACTCAGAGTCAGATGGGGTCTGCACCAACTACACATTCAGTTACAGAAATAGGAGGGGGGAGTTGTAGCAAACCAGTTGATGAAACTGAGGGTAAGCAATCTCCTAAAAAGGTAACAATTCCTAAAGTTGCTGCTGGTTTTAGAGTTTCGCAAGCTTGGGATCATTTTCATAAGAAAAATGGAAGGGATGTTTTTAATTACTGTGGTAAATATTACGCTTGCATGTCTAGTCAACATATAACTAGTAATTTGAATAGGCATTTGATAAGGTGCAACAAAAATCCTCAAAAAATCTCGATAAAATCCAAACCACTCTTCGTCTTAGAAGGAAGTGTGAAGATGAGGATGATGGAACGATTAAAATTTCAGTAGCTCATTTTAATCAAAAAGATTGTAGAATTGATCTTGCTAAAATGATAATCATTGATGAGTTATCATTTAAATTTGTTGAGAATCAAGGCTTTAGAGAATTTATTGAAGTTGTTCAACCTCAGTTTCAAGTTCTGTCCAGACAAATAGTTTCTAGAGATTGCTTGCAGTTATATTGGAATGAGAAAGATAAATTGAAGTCCATGTTTGATATATTCTCTCATATGGTATGTCTTACCACTGACACATAGACTCCAATTCAGAATCTAAATTATATGTGTGTGACTGCACATTTTATTGATGATAATTGGATCTTGAATAAAAAATAACCAGGTTTTGTCTTGTTGCGGATCACAAAGGGGAAACAATTGGTCGGGTATTAGAACAAACATTGAAACAATGGGTAATTGAGAGGATTAACATTGTTACTGTGGATAATGCTGGTTCTAATAATACAACGATCAGTTATTTGGTGAGGAGAGTTAATGATTGGAACGGGTCTATTCTTAAAGGAGAGTATATGCATATGAGATGTTGTGCACATATTTTAAACCTTGTTGTTAGTGATGAGCTGAAGGAAATATCAACATCAATTTCTAGAATAAGAGTTTCTTGTAAATTTGTGAGAAGTTCACCTTTGATATTGGCTCTTTTCAAGAGCATTGCTAAGGAGTTAAAAATTCCTAGTAAACAGACTACAATTCTTGATGTGCCTACTAGGTGGAATTCTTGTTATTTTATGTTGGATGTTGCAGAAAAGTATGAGAAAGTATTTATCCGTCTTGAGGAGGATTCAAGTTTTAGAAGTGCTTTTTTCTGTGAAGGTGGGGCTCCAACAACATATGATTGGGAGCGTGCTCGTGTATTTGTCAAGTTTTTAAGGATATTTTATGATAGCACTGTTGAATTTTATGGTTCTATGCATGTGACATGCCATACTTTCTTTCACACTCTTTGTGACATATATAGAAAAATCAAGAAATGGATGAAGAGTAATGATATGACTGTGAGTGCAATGGTTATTGCAATGAAGGTGAAGTTGGACAAATATTGGGGTATTGGTTCAAATTTTAATTCTCTCTTAATTGTGGCAGTTTTTATTGATCCCCGATATAAATTAGAATATGTTCAGGATAGTTTTGAAATGATATTTGATGATGGAGACAAGAATGAGCTGATCAGTAAATTAACAGAGGTTATGAATGATCTTTTTGAGGTTTACAAATGCAAATATCTTATCCCTGTTGTTGATCAATGTGAGTCAAGTTCTCATCAAGATTCACATATTCATGATGCCATTAGCGTTAGTGAGGATGATGAAAAATGGAAAGATGCTTATAGATCAAAGAAAAGAAAAAGACAATTGACACAACAAAGAAATGAATTAGAAAGATATTTAGTGATTGATGATTATGAGGATGATTTTGATGGATGTGATATTTTAAGCTGGTGGAAAGGAAAGTCAAGTATCATGTTCTATCATGCATTGCTAGAGATATTCTAGCAATTAATTTAACTACAGTATCTTCAGAGTCTGCATTTAGTACAGGAGGACGAGTCCTTGATCCTTTTTGGAGTTGTTTGAATCCCAATATCGTTGAGGCGTTAATTTTCTCCCAAAATTGGTTTAGAAAGTATAAAACAATTGACATTCGAAAGCAACTCGAAGAAGTTGAATTGATTGAATCAGGTATCATTAAAAATATTATGTTTTTTTATCAGTTCACATTTATCAATTATAAATCTTTGTTTGAAAAATAAAAATGCTGACTTGTTATTTATTTTGTTGTTATTTTCAGATATGCCACCATCATCATCCATAATTCATGATCAAATTTTCACTGTCTAAAATTATGACTTGTTATCTCTCCTCTCTCCACGCGGTGGGACTCCATTTATACAGGTATGTATTGTTCTAATGATATAAATTCTATCAGATATTGAAACCAAAATTGATATATGAGTGTCTAGTTTAAATCTTATTTTTTTATTTAAAATGAAAATATCTTTAAAGTTCTCTACTTGATGGTATCCAATGATAAATCTGTAAGTTCATGTACTTGATTATTCAATTGAAAGATGGTTCTCTTGATTTTCGGTAAATAAAGTGCATCTTTATTTTTTTATATTTCTTATTAGTTTTCAATAGTAATTTCAAATGTAACCTTTGTATGTTTTATGTTAAGCAAGTTGCATTCTAGTTAATGGCTGACATATATATCGGCTCCGTTTGACAGCACTTACTAAAAACTGCTTATAACATTTATCATTTATGATAAGTGCTTATGTATAAGTGTTTCAATCTTGCTTATTGAATTATTTTTAATATTACTTATTTAAGTACAAGTATTTTTTAAGAAACAAAACAAACGCCAATTATTATTTTTAACTGATTGTCATAATTTGTAATTGTTGTAAGAAGCTTTTAGGAAGTGCTATTAAAAAGACCCATCATATTTGACATCCAGTCTACAATATAATAAAAAAATAACCATTGCATAAGAATCAAATAATGAGTTAAAAATGGTTGAACACATTGAACACATTGAATTGTTTATCCATGTTTGAGCTTGCATTGCATGGTTGAATTTTTTTTCACGCGTGTTCTAATTTAATTTATAAGAAATATATGATGTTTTGACAGAGTTCGGGTAAGCTGCATCCTCTAATATGCTCTTTTGTTTTGAGCTAGTTTTGTTGATGTGGATTGATAGATTTTTCTATGGTTTTTTTAAAGGCAACTTGGTTTCTTATATTCACCTTCACTCTCTTTTATAGGCTAATTATTATTGCAATGCAATTTCTTTTTGAAGTGCAGTGGTGGATCTGCTTTTTGAGGTGCAGTGGTATAAGCAATTGTAATTGCAATTGCTTTTTGAAGTGCAGTAGACATGTGAGCATGGATATGAAAGGTTCTTTTGTCTTAGAGAGAGACTAGTACTCTTATGTGGAAAACCAGTTTACTATTGGAGCACTTGCATCTCAAAAGTCCTCGGAGCATGATGGGATTGCTCAAAATGATGCTACTCTTCCTTCGGGTCAGTGTTTTCCAGGTGCATTCTATGTGTTTGAATTTTTCAAAATAAGCTGAAGAAATTTGTTTGGCTTGGAGTTTGTAGAAGGTTTAGTTTTTTTAGATGCAGACTTGAACATCTAATAATACATCATTAACATATCTTAATATTTAGTTACTCATTTATATGTTTCCCCTGGAGTTTTACATGTTCTTTGTGAAATCCTTGAATTTTCAGATTGTATGAAATGATGTTTTTTTCATACCTTAAATCTGTTTTTGGATTTTAGAGGAGTTCAGGGGCACTAACTAAGAAATTAATGGGTTGTAGTGAGTGCAGGGGTCCCCTCGGGTTGTAGTGAGTGCAGGGGTCCAGGTGCGGGTTGTAGTGAGTGCAGGGGTCCAGGTGCAGTGCAGGGGTACAGTGCAGGGGTCCAGGTGCAGTACAGGGGTGCAGGGGTGTAGTGCAGGGGTCCAGGTGCAGTACAGGGGTGCAGTGCAGGGGTCCAGGTGCTGCAGGGTGGTGTGTAGGGAGGGGGTGGGGAGGGCAGGTTGGGTTTGGGGGAAGGCAGGTTGAGGCGGGCGGGTTAGGTCTGGCGGGGGGGGTCTGGGGGGTGGGTTGGGTTGGGTCGGGTTGGGTCGGGTTGGGGTCCGGTTTGCACAAGCAACCCGACCCAAACTGGCCCGACCCACAGCGGGTTGGGTTGGGTCGAGTCATTCAACCATGAGTTGGGTAACCCGACCCCCACGGGTTGGGTTGGGTCGGATCAGTTTCCCACGAAGCATGTGACCCGGCCTGACCCGACCCTTTCCCCTTGGGTTGGGCCCTGAAATGCCCTCGACCCGACCCGACCCGACCCATGGACACCCCTAGTCAATGGTCCTATATTGAATCTATCATTGGGGAATGATGGGTTTTTTATTTATAGTGATGCTTTAAAGAAAAGATTTGGTTATGTCCTTATACAGAGTGGAGTTATTGCATATGCATCACAGCAACTAAAAATTAATGAAAAAAACTATCTCACTCATGATCTTGAGTTAGAAGCTGAATCTTTGCTCTGAAAATATGGAGACATTATCTCTATGATGAAAAATGTGAGATTTATACTGATCATAAGAGTTTGAAGTATATTTTCTCACAAAAAGAACTCAACATGAAGCAAATGCGATGGCTTGAACTACTCAAGGATTATGATTGCACTATACACTATCACCTGGGAAAGCCAAGTACGGTGGTAGATGCTTTGAGCAAAAAGGATCTTGGAGTTTTGAACAAGATGAGAGTTGAAAGGGGTCCTACTTTCATAGATCTAGTAAAGATGGATATGGGAATAACCATGGAAGGTGAAACATCAATACTTTTTCAAATGGTTGCCAAACCATCTTCACTATAAAGGATAAAGAGTTCTCATACTGATGATGATGAGTTTCAAAAGAAGATTAAAGTTGTGAATGATGGTAGATTGAGTGACTTTGTATATGAAGATGGAATTTTGAAATTTAGGAAGAGACTTTGTGTTCCCGACATACCTGATCTAAAAAGGGAATTGTTGGATGATGCTCATAGCTCAAATTTCTCTATACACCCTAGTAGCACTAAGATGTATAGATATTTGAAGAAACATTTTTTGTGGGACAACATGAAGAGGGAGATCGATGATTATGTGTCAAGATGTATGTTTTTTCAACAGGTGAAGGCTAGAAGACAACATCCTAGAGAAGTCATAGAACCTCTTCTCATACCTGAATGGAAATGGGATGATATTACGATGAACTTTGTCATGGGGCTACCAAAGACGCCTAAAAGGAACGATGAAATATGGGTCATTGTTGATCCTCTTACCATGTCAGCACATTTTCTTGCTATAAGATAATATTTACCACTTGAACATCTAGAAAGACTATTAATGAAGTTGTAAGACTTCATAATATACCCCTATCGATTGTTTCTGATCGTGATCCCCGTTTTACATCAAGATTCAGGAAAAGTATTCAAAAGGACTTGGATACTAAACTTTGTTTGAGCACTGTCTATCACCCTAAAACTGGTGGACAATCAGAACGGACTATTCAAACCTTATAAGACATGTTGAAATCTTGCTCACTTGACTTTCAAGGTATGTGGGATCAATATTTACCTTTGGTAGAATTTTCCTATAACAATAGCTTTCATTCAAGTATTCAGATGGCACCATATGAAGCGTTATATGGAAAGAGGTGTCACACACCAACTTGTTGGGATGATGTTGGTGAAAGAAAACTCATAGGCCCGGAACTTGTTGAGCAAACAATGGAAATGTGAAGGTTATCCAAACTCACATCAAAGCAGCTCAAAGTAGGCAAAAGAGTTATGTCGATAACCGAAGTGTTTTCTTGAAGTTATCTTCATGGAAGGGTGTTATACGATTCGATAAGAAAAATAAATTAAGTCTCAGGTACATCTGACCTTTCGAAATTATAGAACGAATTGGAATTGCAGCTTATCGTTTGGCAATGCTGCCAAGTCTCTCCAAAGTTCATGATGTGTTCCACTTATCACTGTTGAGAAAATACATGTCTGACTCAACGCATGTACTCACTTATGAGGAAATTGAACTGGACCTGATATGTCTTACTGTGAAGAGCTTGTCAAGATTCTTGATACAAGAGAACAAGTGTTGAGAAATCGAACGACTCGTCTGGTAAAAGTTCTATGGAGAAACCAAAAGATGGAAGAGGCAATGTGAGAACCCAGTGAACTTATGATGAAGAACTACCTGAATCTTTTTATGCAGTAGTATTCTAGAAATTTCGAGGATGAAATTATTTTGAGGAAAGAATGTAACACCCCAAGCTTCCACGGTACGTTTCTCTTTGAATAACGCAATAGCTTGCGCTACATGCAACTTGGAGTTTTAACACACCACGACCAATCAAAATAGTCATTATGAATAGTAATACCAACTTTTTGAAATTTTATAAATTTTATTTTTCAAAATGGACTTCATTTTTGAATTCAAAATATCGAAATTAGCTTAGAGTGAATTTTTGGTATTTTTCTAAAAACTTTCAATTTTTGATGAATAGTGAAAAACATTGCGTTATTGTTTAACACCGAATTTTTATTTAAATAATTATTTATTTTATTTAAGTTTATTTAAGTCAAAATAGATACATAATACCTATATTAGTTAAATACAATTCATTGGAGTCATTTTATAATAAAATTAGATATATAAAATTTTATTAAATTTTTTACCGTCTTTTACCCACCTTCTAAGCACATTAACAAATTTGCATAAAACATAATTTTACCACTTCTCTCAATTGAATTTCAAAAATTCAAGAAACACGGTTGATATCAGTAAGTAAAATGTGGTTCAATAAGATGAAAATATTTTTTAGTGAATAGTAACTTTTTACTTATTTAACACGGTTAAAAGTAAATAGGGTAATTAAAGGTAAAAATGGAATTATTATTACACTAACACATGTCCTAATTATATTGGATAATTGTATTTCATCCAAAGTCAACCTTAGGAATAAAATATGATCCTTTTGGTCAATTGGGTTAGATTAGAACATTTATTATTATTTTATTTAAAGAAGAGTTAAAAGTGTTAAATTCAAAGTTTAATAACTAAACTATTTTTAATAGAGTTATACAAAAGATAAATTCGACTATAAATATTCATTAGAAAGATAAAAAGATTTCCGACATAATGGTATTTTATTTATAATTTTTAGACATTAAATAATTAAATTTATTTATGACACAATGATGATGCAGTAATTACATTATTAATGAAAGATTAAAATAATTGATATTATAAATACCCAAATAAATGTAAATTGAAACTTTCGATTAATTCCAAAAAACAATTATAGGTTAATATGACATGTTAGGGTTGATTAAATGAATTTTTTTCAAAATAATCAAGTTGTTATGACTTTAACAAAAATCAGATACTAAATAGTGTCAAAATTGACATAAATGAGTTTTTAAAACAAATATTATATTATTAAATGATATAATAGTCCTAAAAATATAATGTCCGGAAAAATTACTTATAATAATAGATATGTCATTAATGAACCACTTGGGGTTCATTTGGCATTTTATAGTAATTTTATTAACCATATAATATAAAAATATAAGAGGACATGGTAAATGTTAAACTATTTAACTAAGAGTTAAATCTAAAAAATAAGGTTAATATGTTGACTTAAACCTATCTAAAACCTATTGGTTGAGATGTTTTCGACTCATCTGCACCTTATCCTTGAAATAAATCATTTTGGAGCCATTAAAAATCGAATATGATTGTATAATAAAATAATATTTCAAAGTTTTTCTAAAGTGACTCGCACCTCTCTTATAAAAAGGTACTTCCTCTTCTCTTAATTTCACACCTCCAAAGCCATTTGGCTCGGCCAAACCCTACTCAAATATCCTCCCAAATACCCTCACTTCGACCTAGAGGCCTTACTTTGATCAGAAAGTCATCTTAAAGAGCCATTTTGATCAACTCAAAAGGAAACACCCGAAGAAGATGTAATAATTTCACCACCTCTTTCAAAGTTCTTTTATTCTTCCATTTCCTCTTTCTTTGTTGTTTTCATACCAAAATAATAACTTCAGTACCTTATATATACGGTGATGTTATTATAAATATGGTATAACCATATTCATTATTCTATCCATCCTATGAATGACAAGTCACCATACGTGCGTACGTACGGCTTACCGTATCCACGTCATGGTGTAGTTTGTTATTCAAACACTTCATTATTTAGATTGGTATAATAATGAGTATAACTGATTTAAATAATAAATATAACATGTTAATGATTCTGTATATATGATATATCATCCAATTATATACGATTTCACCATCAATATAATGATATTTTCGTTCGTGCGTACGTACGAATTACCGTCTCCATGAACGCGATGAGATCCATTTTCCATCGTAATCATTCAAGAATAATTTTTATCATATGATTAAAAATAATGTTTAAGAACTTAATATCATTCTAGATATGAATCAAATACATTCTATTCATAACAAACATGGATTACGTAACCAAGCATATAAAAGAATACGAATCGGTTAACACCCGAAACAATGATACTACTAAAATATTATTAACAAAGAAATATTAGAAGATAGTATATGATATCATATTTATGTATGTAGTTATTATATAATTTAATAACAATGATTTAACTATTATACAGGAGGTTAGCGTACCATTGAACAAGGAAAATTACAATGGTTAATTCTACAATCTCTTCATTATCTGGGGTTGTTTATACGTGAGTATCTACTGGGACCTCTTTATCATCCACATCTGTGTCTTAAAAATGTATTTCAAAACATTTTTACTATTTCCTAGACTATAGGTTAAAGTCATTTATACCCTTGTTTGAATTTTTATAAAATGTTTATAAAGGAATCTTGTCATCATTTTCCAAACAATGTCATTTACGATATTTTTGACAAAATAAAGGAAAGAATGTTTTTTTTAACTTATAAGGTGAGTGCAACTATTTTCCATCGTTATAACACCTTAGAAGCTTCCTTTACAAGCTTATAAGAATATTTTCAAAATCAATGTTTTCTTTTATAATTATGAGACTTTTAAATGATTTCAAAATAGAAAGAGGTATTTCTTTCAAATAGTTTTAATTCATCTATGTCAACATCCTTTGATGGATTTTAAACTTGTTTGAAGTTGATTTATTATTATACAAATCTTCCATATTGTATTGAAGGTTTTGTGATATGTTTTATAGTGGATGTGTTATTTTTATACCATTCATGGTTTATGGATAAAGTATTGACATTTCGTATGATAGTTTTAATACGAATTTTTATGTTATGTTTAAACCTTTTCATATGAGGAATGCATTGGACTTAGTAAGTGATGGATGGAATCCGCTATAGCTCCTCGATGCATCGGTAGGTCTCATGAGACAAACTAGTGTCTTGGCACAAGGCCTTGATAAAATATTATTTGTAGTCTTGGCATGAGACCTTGACTATGTGGTTATAAAGTCTGGCATTATGCATTCCATCATCATGAAATTGGATATTGATATTGCATGTGATTGTTCGACTAGTAGAATATTCATGTGAATAAGTAAATGACATTATTTGATTTATATTTGTCATATTATGCTGAAGATTAAGTTTAAAAAGCTTATATTTTAGTCGTATACATTGCCTTAAATGTTTATGTTTATTTATGAAAGTTTCTGCTATATTGTTATCCTTATTGAGCATCTGAGCTCACCCATTTCTATGTTTTATTTTTCCCAGGATGTGAAGAAGTATTTTATGGTTGACCTGCAGTGATAGAATAAGAGATATAAGTGTGTTCAAAGGGGACAAAATGTTGTTGTTTTTATTTAATGATGTAATGTAAAACTTATTAATGTATCTAGTACCTTCAAGGCTATTAAACTGATCGGTCTTTCGGGATTTGATCACTTGTGATCATGTCAATGTTATGTAATAATGCACCGACTCTGGGTAACTAGGGTCGAGGCGTTACACATGAGCAGCACTTGGCGATAGTGTTGGGGATCTTGAGGGACCATCGGTTGTATGCCAAATTGTCAAAGTGTGACTTTTGGATAGAAGAGGTTCGTTTCCTTGACCATGTTATTTCTGAGAGGGGTGTTTCTATTGATTCAAAAAATATAGAGGCGGTTATCTCATAGAAACCTCCAAAGAATGTTTTTGAGATACGGGTTTTCCTTGGTCTTACTGGGTATTATCGACGTTTTGTTCATGATTTTTCATGATTGGCTTCGCCGATGACAGCTTTGATAAGGAAGAATATCTCATTTCAATGGGATGAGCAGTGCCAGAAATGCTTTGAAGATTTAAATGGTCTCCTTACATCAGAACCAATCTTGGTTTTTCCAAAACTAGAGAAAGGGTACGTGGTGTATTGTGACACATTGGGATCAGGATTGGGGTGTGTTCTCATGCAGGGGATCATGTGGTTGTGTATGGCTCACGATAGTTGAGGTTGCATGAGAAGAACTACCCAACAAATGATTTGGAGTTGGCGGCAGTGGTTCATGCTTTAAAAATGTGGCGTCATTATCTCTTCGGTGAGATATTTACAGTGTTTACCAACCATAAGAACTTAAAGCATATTTTCTCACAAAGAGATTTGAACTTGAGGCAAAGGAGATGGATGAAATATCTCCAGATGTTTGATTTTGACTTAATGCACACACCGAGTAAGGGAAATTTGGTGGTGGATGCATTATATAGGAAATCATATGCTCAAGTGGTGAAACAGTCATCAGATGGGTGGCAGTTGATTTCGTTCATAGTCGACATGCGGTTGGAATGTGAGGATCAGGGTGGAATAGCGGTCTTCTTTCGAGTTTCATTGGTCCCTGATTTGGCCGGTTTGGTTAAAGAGGCACAGGCATCGGATTCCAAGTGTATGGCGATGTGGTCGAAACTCAATGGTGGGGCGATCATTGAGAACTAGGAACTGAATGGAAATTCAGTCTTGTGTTTTCAGAATCAGATGGTGGTACTAGTGGCTTGTTGGGAGGAACTTCTCAGGGCTTATCATCATTCCAGGTGGGTTGTCCATCCTGAAATTCAAAAAACGTATAAGGCATTGAAAGTGCAGTTTTGGTGGGCTGGTATGAAAAGGGATGTGGTCAGGTTTGTCTCGAGATGTTTGACTTGCCAGCAAGTCAAGGCGGAGCATCAGCACCCAGCAGGAATGTTGCAGCCTTTACATATCCCAGTGTGGAAATGGGAGCAGATAACAATGGATTTTGTGACGGGTCTCCCAAGAACGGTCTGGAAGCACGATGTCATATGGGTGATTGTGGATCGGCTAACAAAGTCGGTCCATTTCATCCCGATTCATGAATCTCATACGGTGGAGGATCTGTCCAAAATCTATATCCGAGAGGTGGTAAAGAGGCATGGTGTTCCAGTTTCGATTGTATCAGATAGAGATCTGAAGTTCACATCTCGTTTTTAGAAATCCATGCAACAAGGCCTTAGGACACAGTTGACTATAAGCACGACGTATCATCCTCAGACGGATGGCCAATCCGAGAGGACGATACAAACCTTAGAGTTAAGGGCTTGTGTGATGGATTTTTCTAGTTCATAGGAGGATCACTTACCGTTGGTGGAGTTCTCCTATAATAACAGTTATTAGGCTTCGATGCATATGGCTCCGTTTGAGGCTTTGTATGGGCGTCCTTGTCGTTCCCCACTATGTTGGGTGGAAACATATGAGACTTCGATGATTGAAGTGAGCCTTGTCCAAGAGACTACAGAGAAAATCAAATTGCTAAGGAAGAGGATGGAGACAGCTCAATGTCTTCAAAAATCGTATGCGGATCATCGTCGACGACCATTGTCGTTCGAGGTGAGTAATCATGTGTTTTTGAGAATCTCTCCTAGGTTGGGACATCATCAGTTTGGGAAGTAGGGTAAGTTATCTCTGAGATATATTGGGCCTTTTGAGATACTTGAGCGGATTGGAGAGGTGGTTTATCGTTTAGCTTTACCACCACGGTTTAGTGCGGTGCACAATGTGTTTCATGTGTCGTAGTTGAAAAAATATCAGCCGGATCGTGACCATGTGATCTGTTGGGATCACGTTGAGCTAGAACCGTATGCTTCCTTGGTGCATGTGCCAGTGAGAATTGTGGATAGGCAGGAGAAAGTCGTGCGTGGTAAAAGCATCGGTTTAGTTTGTGTTTTGTGGCGGCATGGATAGATTCCGGAGGAGAATTGGGAACGAGAGAAAGAGATGGTCGAGCAATGGCCCGAGCTCTTTCGACAACGAGAGGGTTCTCTACTTTCCGAGAATGGAAAGTCCAATGGTGGGGAGAATGTAGCACCCTCGGTTTGAGGTATGTAGCCTTTGTTTGTGCCTTTTTATATGTTTAAAGTGCTTGGGATGAGTTGGGAAGAGGTTGGAAGAGTTTAGAATGGTTTTGAATAAGTTTGGAGACTTTTCTAAGGGAGCACGATTTGAGCACGGTTAGGGAAAACTGTGCGGGTTCTCCAAAAAACCGTGCAGGGGGAGACAGTAGGCTTCGCACGGCCTGCGCATGGTTTGTCAAACCGTGCGAGGCAACCGTGCGGACCCCTCCTCTCGAGACAGTGGCGTGTGCACGATTAGCGCACGATTTTCCAAACCGTGCAGACTAACCGTGCGGCCACTTAAATGTAGGGTTTTTAAATCTGGGCTCCCTCGGGCTTGACCTATTTCACTCCAAATTTTCTCCCACTCGAGCTTCACTTGGGATTTTCAGTTCTCAAGGTTTGGAAGGGCTCTCCCACACGTTTTGGAAGCAAATCGAAGGGGTCTCATGGTGGTTTGAAGGTGGTTTCTTCCGGGTAAGTCTCTTTTCTTGGTTTCTCTTTGATTTCCTCTAAATCTACTCTTCTCCCTTTTTTGGTTTTCTAGATCTACATCTGTTGCATGTAGATTTAGAGTTTTTGTTGCCTTGGGTGTTGATTTTAAGGCCTGTGGATGATAGAAAAGGGGATCTAGAGCGGTTGTGTAGAGCGTTTGCTCGGATTTTGGGTGTAGTTGCTTGTAGGTCGAATTCGGCGGAACCCTAAAGGTACGTGGCTTCTCTCTCGACTCCACTTTGTTAGAACTTGAAGCTTGGTTACAATTAATTTGTTTTGTTCAGAATTAATTGTGTTTTTGATGTGTGAAATTGGTTGGAAATCCCTTTGGTGGTGTTTTTGGAGATTTTTGGAAAAGGGGGGTTATGGGGTGAAATGCTCTTATTGTGGATTTTAAAATGGGTTTCTGTAATTGATTTGTGAAAATGGTTGAGGGAAAAAAAGCTTTAAATAAAGATGTTTGATTGAAATGTTGTTTGGCATGAAAAATGATTAAATGGTGGTTTCAATAAATGGGTGATTTATTGAAGTGGATTGGCATGTGATGGGAATGATTATTTGCATGTTGTGTGGCTTTGGTGGGTTATATGCTTGGTTATGGCTTGTCGGAATGTTGTGTGGAAGTGGGCGGGCAGCACCACTATAATAAGGGGATGGGTAGTGGACGGAAGGGCCGCCATCAAAGGATAACTGGGCGGGGAGTACCACTAGTGTGAATGGGTGAACAGGTTGGACAGAGCCTCCACCGGTTTGTTTGTTTTGTTGTGCACTGCTTTGCAAGATGGAAATTGTTGTGATAATGTTAAATGGCGAGATGGCTTATGGCATAATTGTTTGACTTTCCCTTAGGTTTCTTGGTTTGGGTGAGGTGGCTTGGTAAGGATATGTTTGGCTTATGGTAATGGTTGAACTTGTGATTATTTTATATAAACTGATTTATATAATTTTGTTAACGGTTTCATCCTAGTGGCGTATGTAGAGAAGCCATTTGAGAAAAACCTACTGAGTATTAGTACTCACCCCCTGCTTTGGCACTTTGGTGCTTTTGCAGATGTCGTATTCCGAGACACAGGTAAAGGTAAAGCATCTCATTGCTAGTGGTTCGTGGTGATGCTTGGGAGATGTGGTGGTGCTTGGAGCATGGAGCTTGGTGAGGAGCTGCGGAGTGTGTCATGGTTTATTTTGGGTCGCTTGTTTAGTCTTCCACATAGCACTCTGAATTTGTGTTGGTTGTATTGGTTTTTGGGTGGTATAGTGGAATAGTGTGGTTCCTTTTTGGTAATGTATGACTTGGTTGTTTTGTTGGCATGCATCATGTAATTTGTTGATAGTGGATCGTTTGTTTGGTTGGTTTTATCTCAAGGGCAAATCGTTTCCCGATTTATTCTCGAAGCCCTCGGCATTTATTGTCAGACTTTGGAGCCTTGGGAACGTCGCTTAAAGCCAAGTAGCATTCCTCCGCCCTCTCAAGCCAATGAGACGGGGCAGGATGTTACAGTGAGGGTCCTGTGGATTTTCAGACAGCCAGAGGTTCGTGCAGTCTGTGAGGATTGTGAGAGATGGGTGAGGTGGAAGGTGTCGACCAGCAGATTCCAACACAATGTCTACAGCACCTGCTCTAATGGGATTATACCTAGAGGCGGTGTCTTCTGTGACTGCACAGGCTCAGTGTTGATAGCTTTCTAGCTTTGGATACCTGCTCATAGCAGAGTCTTGAATGCTCCATACGGGACTGACTGTATGCAAAGAAAAGAATAAAAGTATGGGGATAATGGAGACAGATTCAGCGTTAATGGTTAAGTTCTTTTCAGGCACTTCCAGCATCCATTGGCTTCAACGGGAGACCCGAACAATCATCTCCAAGTGTTCTTCACGCTTGGTTCACTTCCTCTAGATTGTAAAAATGTAGTTTGTAAAGATGTTATTGGGCTACATTACTATATTCCCCCATGATTGTGCCCTTGGTGTTTTTCACCTCTTTTCAATAAAAAAATTAAATCTGGATAGATCCTCTGATTCCCATAATACTGCATCTTTTGTGTTCTTCATTCACTGAATCATAGAAAAAGATGGTGTTTGCATCCCCTTCTTTAAGTCATTTGATTCTGGATTTTTTCCTCCAAAATGTTTCTTCTTTTTTAACCACTTAGATACAAGGATTGATTCTCCGAGAAAGATTATATGTTAGTAGACATAGGCAAAGAACCGAAAACATTCTTTGCTAATAAAACATCCTGCTCAAGCCTCCTCACTCTTGAGAAAATGTTACCAAAAGAATTTTTGTTCCATTCCCTTGAGATTTCATATTTTTCAGCATCATGAAAAAACCAAACATTCCTTTTTGAGGTGTGGGGTAACCCCATGATATTCTAACCATCTCAAAGAAAGTCATGAGAAATCCACATGTGTTGAAATTGGAATTGTTTAGGACCTAAAAAGCCATTATCCAAGCTCTTTATAATGATAGGAGAATGATCACACATGGTTCATGTAAACTTGATGACACGAAAAGCATTAAATCTAGCATAAGATTCTTCATTCACCTAAAATCTATAAAGATTTTTCCATAACATTCCATCAGTTCTAACACCCATCCAAGTAAAATGTCCTCCAACCCAGCTAGGTTCTTGAAGGCATTTATCCAAAATGAAAGTGTTAACGTCCAAAATAGAGTTGAGAGGAGGAGAGAAATTCCCCTGATATTTAGCCAAAGAGGAAATAGCGTTGTAATCTCCCCCCAAAATACAAGCATCTGACATGTGGGTACTAATGCGGGAAAGGGAGTTCCAAAGTTGTTGCCTACTAGAATTCCCAGAGCTGGAATAAATGATAGTCCAGAAAAAAGAAAAATTAGCATGCTCCAAACTTATATGAAGAAATTGTTCATGATCTTTGATCATGCTAATATTAAAATCGCCTTTCAAAAAATTTGTATCTTGCTAGAATAGTTGGAACATCCCCTATAAAATCCCAACTTAGGAAAGAAATAATCAATTCAAGAAGATTCCAAATGTCTCAACAGCAATAAAAATCTCAATATTTTCTTATATAATGAGTTTAACTAGTCTAAAAAAAGATCTAGTTAAACCCATAACAATCCAAGTCCCACTATTTAACATCTTAATGAGGGAAAATGACTTCTGCGACTAATGGATCACATTTCCATTCTATACATTCTACCCGGAATTGAGAAATACATATCCCTCCTCTTCCAATTAAAAGATTTATGAAGCTCCAAATAGGGGAATCCCCAATCATCAAAACTGAGGCCCTTAAAAGATGAACCCAACTTCGGGAAGCACATGTCAAAACCTCCTATAACGAGGTAAAAATAGGGTTTTCCTATACCTCCTTGGAATATTGGAGAGTTCCCCTCAGAAACTGTCAAGTCATCCGCTGTAAAAGAGGAAAAAATCCCCCTCTGAACCCCAACATTCTGGCTATCCAGCTCTAATAACTCCTTCAAGATGCCACAACCAGTGTCAAAAGAATCTCCATTTTCTGAGAACTGAAAGATAGAAGGAACATCCATCTAAAATCTACCTGCTGTCCTCATAGAAAACATAATTAAATCTGCATTTGAAGAAATCTGATCGTTATATGGATCCCCTTCCGTAATCTGGCTGCCCTTAAGATTGGGTGTCAAGGCTTCTTGAACAGAGAGAAGATCCCAATCATTAGTATCTGAAGTTTCAAACCCATCGCCACTTTTCAAATGATCAACCGCGCCTCCTTTCCCGTTTCCACCACAGAATTCAAAAGTCCTATTAGCTCCACACCAATACCATAAAAAAACTCACAACCATTCTCAACCTCTTCCTCCTTTGATAAGAACATAACATCTTTCAATGGCATCTTCCTCTTAATCACCCACCTTTTAACAATCTTTGGAGGCCTCTTAAAACCCCCAGGGGATTTAGAAACATCTTACTTATAAGTTGAAGAAAAATGACAATCCTTACCTCCATGATTGAAGGAACGACAGCCAGAAAAATAAGGGGGCGGATTTTCATAGTGAACCTGTTGAAAGCAACCTATCTCGCCATTCTGAATCCAAGTGAAAAGATGGAATTGTTTAGAAACATCCAACTCAACACAAACCCTTGAACTCAATCCTAATCGGGACAGTAGTAGATTCCATCCCCACTTTGAAATCTGGAGTCCATTTGAAAATATTCATAGCCCCACCTTCAACATACCAAACTCTTCTCATCTAACATCGATAATTATCAGATTTAGAGAAGAAACAAATCAGAACATGAGAATTTTCAAGCAGTCCAATATCAAACCCCCCAAAAACCAATATGCTCAAACGATTTTCACAAAGCCACCAAGGGGAGATACCGATTTAAAAATTTGCCAATCAAAGCATACCTAAACCCGACAGTTAGCAACTTAACAACCTTTCTATCAAAGCAGATAGCAGGATGCCCCTCATGTTCAAAAAGTGAAGGAAAATCTTCTCCTTGGAAACTAATTCATCAGGAAGGACCAGATTCCCACCTCCCCCGACAACCTCACCAAACAACCTTCTGTGAGTAATTTGGGGCATTTCCACCCCATTCCTCAAGGTCAACGGGAGATCAACCTCCATCGTAACACATATATGATAGCAAAATAATATATATATTTAAATAATTTTTATAAATAAGGGCAGAATGGACCAAAGTTATTAGGTTTTTATTTTTATTTATAGATAATCATCTTTTAACTGGGTTGAGAGAGAAATCTTATATGAAGTGTAACATCCCGCTACCCTCGTTCAGAGATTTCTCATCTTTCTTTTTGTTTCCCTCTTTATTTAGATGCGTTTTGGGATTTATGAGGATGAAGATCCTTTGCTAAGGAAAATGACTTAAAAGTTTGAGGATATATGTTTGTTAGAATTAATGGAGTCTGAGTACAAATGTGTCAAAAGATTTGCAGGTTTCTCCTAGAGTTCGGAGAACACCGGTGGTGGTTTGTGTTTTTGTGTAGAATCTGGACTATTTACTATCTGCAGGGTATTTTCACGTTGTGAACAATTTACACGACGTGAAACCTTTACAGTGTTGATTTGTGAATTGGTTCATAGCATGAAAGTTTCACACGTCATGAATTAGATTCACGTCATGAAATGGTATAAGTTGGGATTTTTAATAAGCGGTGATGTGTTTTTCAGCATCTTTTGTTAATTGATAAATTCACATCATGAAATGGTTTTCACGTTGTGAATGTTTCAGGATTAGTTCCTTTTAGGGTGCTGCACGGATGATTAATTCCTTATTCCACATACAGGCTTTTCTTTCAAGACCTAGGAGCACTCCAATATGATTTTGGGGATCTCCACTCCTATTGAATCGTTCGTTCAGTGATTGATTGTCATTGTTGTTGCGGTGCATCTCACAAGGTAAGAGATTCTTCCGCTTCTTCAATGTCGTTGATCACAATTTCACCATTGTGTTAAGTTTATGGCTCCATTGATTTGTGATGATAATCTTCTTGATACTTTTTAGATTTGTTGTGTGATCTTCTTCTGGAGGCTGACCTTCATGTTGGTTGTGGTGCGACGTGCACGTTCTTTGATTATGTTGTGATCTGTCCTCCCAGTCGACCACTTTACTTGTTGAATTGATTATGATATGTAAGGTTTGATTCTAGGAAACTTGTTGTTTACCTTGTGTTCTTTCTTGTCGGGGATCTTGTTTTGTATGTATGGAAACTAGTTTTTGAGAAAAGATGGTTTTCCCCTTGTTTTGGTAAAAGAAAGAGTATTTTCAAAGAATTACGAAATGGATTTACGAAATGGTTTTCAAAGCATAGTTTTCTAAAATGGTTTGGAAAATACCGCACATGAAAAGCCTTGGGTACTTATGTTGAAGGTGTAGTAATATTCTTTGTCCATTGATACTGTCGGAGTGGGGGTTAGTCAAGGGGTGTTCCATTGCTCCATAGGCCTACTGTTCTAGGGACTTGTTAGACCTATTAAGAGATTCACTTGCTAGGGTGTTCCTCTGCTCTCTAGATTCGATGCATATATATAGAGACTTGAAGTGCATGATTGTCTATGTTTGGGGTATGAGTGACTCAACTGGCCTGACCTAAAGTGATCCTTGGCGTGATGTTGTTGGTTCCGGGTGCAGCGGAAGCAAGTGGAGGTGGGTGATATATTAAATTTTCTTTTAATAATCGTTGCTCAAAACCATGAGTGAGGATCTTGCACGTCAAATTTATAATTAATTTATTTAATACTTGAAGAAATAAATAACTGAGCTTATGAACTTTCTTCATTGGTGAATGTTGAACGTCTGAAAAGACTCT
The DNA here is from genome assembly GCA_963277665.1 of Viscum album. Classification (NCBI taxonomy): domain Eukaryota; kingdom Viridiplantae; phylum Streptophyta; class Magnoliopsida; order Santalales; family Viscaceae; genus Viscum; species Viscum album. The sequence goes on along the minus strand of OY728165.1, from coordinate 321,068,123 downwards.
TTCGGATTACCTTCGTTGCGCTGTAAGGATCGAAGAATAGAATTCCTCTAGCAGTGATCCACACCTGCTCCTATGATCTGCGAGTAACACCACTCCTCGATCTCCAGGTGCTAGCATGGCGAGTCGAATGTTGTGGGTAGTTTGTTCTTGATCGTTCGTTCTTCGGTCTTGAAGAAATCTCTTTTGCACTTCTCGTTCTTGAGAGAAAGAGAGGAGTGAGAATTCGTTGTGCGCAACAATTCTATATTCTCAATTTTGGACACTCTGCACAATAGACATAGCCGCTCATTTATAGAGTTAGGATTTGAGTTAAAATATTATTTAATTGCATACCAACCATCACGAACCAAGTCGGGTCGCCATCCGACTCGGTGCCCGACCAGGTCCACGGCAAGGCCCGAAGGACGTTTCCGATCCCCACAGGCTGACATAAGTCTCCGGGTATCAAAATAAGGAAAGAGGGAACGATTTACCCGAATTCAACATATTAAAATTTCCAACAAAACTAAAAATTCAGATCTAAGATTCAGCTGAACACGCCCTTAGCAATAACCAAAATTTAAATTTACAAACTAAAACAAACCAAAGAGGGACAACGACAAAAGGGAAAACCGAGACATCACCCCTATCCTTCGTGCAACATGAGGAGCACATCCTCAAGTCGCCACCACCAATATCCATAACATGATCCACAAGAAACCCAAACTGCCAACGCTACACGCCTTGCCTTAACCTGAAACAAACAGACAACAATGTCTACATACACCCAAAGGTGTATGTAGGGTGTGAGCCAATGCCTAGTAGTATGACACCCGGATAAATGATTCTATGCCAGAACATTATAAAACAATCTAACATGCTCATTTAAAATTAAAGCTTTTAAAACATTTTAGGGAAGACATTTGTGAGTAAACATTTTAAAGAAAAGAAAAGAAACCACTTACAAATAAAAACAATGCAACCAATTGCTTAAAATAAAGAGGTTCTAAAAGTAAACACACACGCGCACACATCCACACCCAAGAGGTCCACCGTATGCCGACGGTTAGCACCCCGTCATATAAGGTAAAGCACTACGGGTAAATCCCTAGGGTCAAACTAGTTCAAGTGGGATTCTAGGAACATTGCATCTCGGTGAAAATGTGGTATAGAAACCACGAAAACTTGTGTTCTCATGCACAAACCACTGGTAGGGGACATCCCCGTAACCCTAGTTGTAGAGACCCCAAACTTGACGTACATGGACATTACATTACTTTTGCGGAATACTTGATACATAACAAAAACATACACCAAAGGACCGTAATAGTTTAGTGTCTTTGGAAACTGAGAACATAATCTTCTAATCTTGGTGAAAGATCTTCAACATCTCCCATAAAGATCTTCCCCTTTTTTTTCTTACCTAAAACCTTTCTTTATATCCTGGGGAAAGGAAAACATATAAAGGGTGAGCTCAAATGATCAGTAAGGGTAAGCATGAAGAAAATAAAACAAACCATATACATTTGAACTTCAAAACATGAACATAAAGTTTAAACATCAAAATCTTGAGTTGTGAAATAAATATTGACAGTACGTAAGTCATAGATCATAAAGTAACATCAATCATGATAAAATAGCATGAGAATAAAACATTTAATTGTGGAAAACCATTAACCACATGATATGATTTCCATAGTAGCCAAGGCATTGCTGCCAATACCATCTTAGTAGACAAAACCTCTTTCTAAATCGAGTTCACTCCTTGTTCTAGTCCTGTATCACTGAACCGGATTAACTTACCGTTCCAACCATGTCTATCTCATGAGATATAAATCTTTACCCAATGCATTGGAGGGAGATATCGGTCTCACCCATCTCACACTAGTGTAGAAATCATTTTTTACGTCACCATTTTTTACGTCGGTTATTTATAACCGACGTAAAAATGCGGCGAGTAGATTTTTCACGTCAGTTATTTTAATAACCGACGTTACAAATCGCGCCTGTTGGGTTTTTACGTCGGTTATCTTAAAACGGACGTAAAAAACCAATGCGCGGGGGTTTTTTACGTCGGTTATTTGGTAACCGACGTAAAAAACCCGATATCGACACGTTTTTTACGTCGGTTATAAAATAACCGACATAAAAAACCCCCAGGGCTTTGGTTTTTTACGTCAGTTATTTGATAACCAACGTAAAAAACGCGTCGATATCGGGTTTTTTACGTCGGTTACCAAATAACCGACGTAAAAAATGCGTAGATATCGGGTTTTTTACGTCGGTTATTTGGAAACCGACGTAAAAAACCCCCCGTGCATTGGTTTTTTTACTTAGGTTATCTTATAACCGACCTAAAAAACCAAAGCCCCGGGGGGTTTTTTACGTTGGTTATAAAATAACCGACGTAAAAAAACCGTAGATATCTCGTTTTTTACGTCGGTTATAAAATAACCGACGTAACAAACCAAAGCGCGGGAGCTTTTTTACGTCGGTTTTAAGATAAAAGACGTAAAAAAGATAAAAAATAGTTTATAACATCGGTTATATAATAACCGACGTTATAAAACATTTAAAAAAATTAAAGCCCGTGTTCTGTCATTTACGATTTTTCGATTGACAGTCGCCGGCTCGTCTCTCTCTCACGCGGTAAACCCTAATCGGCTCGTCGATCACCTTCATTAAACTCATTTTGGCTTCATTGTTTATCTTCTTCACTCCTCTCGGATCTATCATCTCAACTCGCGACATTCAAGTAAGCCTTCCACGAATTTATTTCGTTCGTTTTTGTTTCGATTCTTGATGTGCTTTTCGTTCATTTTTGAATCTCGTGGAATTTTTTGTCATTGCAAATGGTTATTATGTCCATTCAACTCGCAACATTAAACTCGAAACATTCAACTCGCAACATTCAACTCGCAACATTCAAGCAGGTGTATTTTGGATAAGACTATTTTTAACTCTTATTCTAGATTTTCATTCTGATATACGCTTACGAGAAACCTCTTAAGTATCTAAATAAATCAATATCTGATAAAAATATTACTATGACCATGAGAACATAGATATTTGACTTCACAACCATTCAAATTATTCAATCATTTAGAAAGAATAATTAATTTTAAAACATTGAGGATTAGCTTCAGCAAAATCTGAAAAATAATGGGTGGTACTGTAACGTTCCATTCTTCCAGCAACATTGTTATTTCCTACTTAGCTAGAATGTGTCTTTCTGGATGAAGATTGGTAGAACTTATTTTCTTAAAATCATATTTTCAATATGATTGTCCAGAAAATGATTTTCATGAATGAAATTGGACCAGGTACAATCGGTAATACCTATCCTTAAAATTTCATTCAACATTCTTACATCATAATATTTTTTCAAAAAATTATGATTTTTAGAACTCCTAGATCAGAAAACCATCATCTGTTTTCATCTGCATTCATAAAAATATCAATTCATACCTATTACAATCAAATATTTCATTCTGGACTCATGGTGAGTCTGATAATACATTTCTTCTTTCAGTCATCTCCTAAAAATGATGGACCTTTTCATGCAAAGTGTATCTGATTTCTTGAATACGATGGTATGTCCGATTTTCAACAAAACCAAGTGAGGTGATTTCTTTTATTATTAATAATTCATAAAAAAATTATAATACCTAAATATTATTATCATCCTTTTCAGATTTTTCATTATAAAAAAGGTAAAGGGTACTTTCTTTTCATTCTCAAGTTAAATTATATTTTTTATAAAGGTCTTTTCTATCTAGGTAGAAATAATTTAACGATAATTAGATTGAATTAGGTATATTATATTACCTTACCATCCAAACACATTTTTATGTATTAATAATTATTATGTTTTGTAAAAACAATTATGACCTCCATTTCATTTTTTTTAGTTAATTGATCTACGAAAGTGTTATAAATGATTTGATGATCACGATTCACCCATATATATAGTTAGTCATTATGTGACATTTGGGTCCATAATATCCTTCTAATGCATTCGACAATGCATTATATATCATAGATCAATATGGGATACAGATGGTTATACAATGTCCAATGTGTTATGTGATGTGCCTCGTAAGAAATATTATAATAAATTATAGGAAAGGTGATTAACATATCCCAATATGAGGTGAATGAAACTATGTTTTACCTTGACATATGTTATGACTTATATGATTATGTTTGTGCGACACTCTTATGTTATTCCACATACCAATGTTGTGATCTTGTGAATAAGTTTTTTTAAATCATGTTCCCACTATCATATAAATCATGTCTTATGTTATGCTAAAATTGTTATACTTGGACTCAGGTTTTATGATCTATGATTATATAGAACTGTTTCACTTATCTTTTTGATCATGTTCTTTGTGTATGCTCTTATACCCCCATGGATATCTTTTTATGAGATTAGATATTATATTTATATATATCATGTTTACCGATAATGAGTATCGTAAATCAAAACTTTTATTATTTTCATTCCCTAAGTTATAAAAATAAGTATTATGTAGGATGATTCAAAAATTTAATCTGTGAGATGAGTTGTTTTATGTGTGAAACCCAGGCCAAACACATATGTATTTTTTTTATTGGTATTACATATATATAGTTCGACATATACTTTTTTTTACATTACCATGATATTAACATTACTTTTTCTAAAGAAATATTAATCCTTAGATTATATATCCGATCAAAAGGATATAGTAATTCTAATATATAATCAGAATGATCAGATAATATGACAATATTATTAAACATAAAACAAATGGTCTATATTCATATTTCTAACATGACACTTACGATGTATAGCTATTTGGTGTTGGGTACTTATGAAAACTACTACTACTTTCAAGATTTTGGCACTTGAAAGTGTTGAGTACTTTAGATCATAATGATTGAACAACAAGCATGAATAACACATGTTATATGCTCCATTAGGTATTCCTATATTTTAACATGTTTATTAGTATATTGGCATGAGATTATTATAAATGTGTATCATCTGATCATATTCACTTATTCCAGATAAAAATCATTTTGTTTATGTTTTATTGATGTATATTTTATTTGGAGAATCATTAGGAGTCATGGTTTTCTTTGATTCAATGAAATTTTAAACTGTTACATCTAACTATATTTTGTTTTAAAAATAATATTCAAGCATATTTTTTTAAATACCTATAGATTTGTTTTATATTTTAAATTGTTTTACATTCAAATTATGATTTTTTTCATATAAACATGTATTTGTCTTATCTTAAAAATATATATTTTTTGTTGATATTTGTTATAGGTAATAATGAGTCGAAGTTGGATTACGGCACATCGAATGAGCAATGAATTTGAGGAAGGTGTTGATGCCTTTTTGGAATTTGCAAAACGAAATGTTCCAAGTAGTGACATTTTTTTCTGTCCATGCCTGAAATTGTTTTACCAATGTTTACTATTATGTAATCTAGTACACTTTTCTATTTTCTGATTACAGTAGTATTAAAATATTTGCATTTGTATATTTGTGAACTGACGTTTGTTTTTTTGATTTGAAGGATAATGACAGATCATTCAGATGATCAACCACATGATTCTGGAGAGGAGCATATTGCTGGTCATACCTCTGGGGATGAACATTCACATGCTCCTATTACGACAAAGAGTTCAAAGGTTGGTAAACGTGGGTGCACACGTTTACCAAAATTATCACTTTCCCGTACGCAGGATCAGAGGATAGTAGTTGAGTTTGATGATGATGATATTCCTAGAGGTCCGAATGCCAAAGATTTTAAGAGTTTTGTTGCAACTCAGGCTAAGACCAAAGTAAGCATTCTGTATGATGATTGGAGAGGTGTGGATAAAGAGATTATCTCTCAGTTGTGGGAGACGATTTTGGTAAGATCTTTTGTCATTGTTTGACCATTATTTTAATGTTTCTAGTATATATAATATGTTTAACCTCTTCTTTATCAGATGACATTTGATATTCCTAACACTGGAGGAGTCAGGAAGAAATGCTTATCATTGGCTGCCAGGAGATGGAGGGATTTCAAATCAACCCTCTCATCTGATTTCATTTATGGTCATAGGAGTCATGACAATCCATGTCGTATATATCCTTCTATAGATGAAGACACATGGAGACAGTTTTTTGAAAGTAGAAAAAAAGAGTCATTTCTGGTAAGGGAAATGGAAACTTTTATAAACTTTCTTATATAAATGATTTTATTAATGTTTTGTTAATGATTTCTGATTCTTAAATTACAGCAAACAAGGAAATCTCATTAGGAGATCCAATCTAAAAATGTATACCCTCATAGTTTATCTCGGGGAGGGTATACATTATTGGAAGAAAAAATGATAGAGGAAAAATTTCAACAACTAAGAGCTGAGTCTTCAAGCTCTGGAGAGGTGGCCCCTCCATCCCCTCCATCTAGACATGAAAAATGGAAGAGAGCTCGGAAGGGAAAAAAGGGCAATATCTTTCGGAAGAATCGAGAATCGTAGCTGAGAGGATTGTAAGATATCTATTTAATTTATTTAAGTTAACTTTTTTCTTCATATAAGTTTCAATCATTACAGAAATGTTCAATTAATTAATACAGGACTCTCTTGAGGAGCAGAGTTCAGAGGGGACATTTACAGCTACTGGGAGGGAAGATATTTTATTTGTAGCATTGGGAAGGCCCGAACATCCTGGTCGTGTAAGAGGATATCCAGCAGGTGTATCGGTAAGAAAAGTGTTTCCACGTTCTTCAACTTATAACATTGAGGGGGTTTATAAAAAAAATAGAATCCTTGGTGGCTGAAGTTCAAAATATTAATGCGACGATGGAAGACAAGATTAGAGATTCGGTGCAGTCTATGTTTGTAGAAATGCAAAGACAATTTCAGACTGCAGCTCCCACTCCTCCACCTCCCCCTGCAGACCCCATTATTTATCCTCCACCTCCGCCAGTAGCTCCCACTCCCCCACCTCAGCCTGCGGACCCCATTTTTTATCCTACGCCTCCGCCGCAGCTTCCTACATATTGCGAGTTGTATGTTGATGATTCTCAACATCATATAGTAGTATACGGGTTGGTATATTGTATAAAAGATACAGTTCATCATCAACAATTAGAGGTAGAGAATCATAGGGTCACTGTACATGATATTATAGATAGATCAGCTAGGGTACCAATACCTACAGATGAGGTGGCGACAGTTGGACAGAGTATCGGCCATTTTTTAGTTTGGCCATCCAGACTTCTTCGACTCATTACCATAGAGGTATGAATGTTATATCTTTTATTTTATTATTTTATTAAAGTTGTTTTATCATTTGAAAACTACTATAATTCTCAATTTTTTTTTCACAGGAATACTTCAAAGGTAAAGAAATACTATATAGACAACAACAAAGACAATAGGCTATGACATCAGATACAGATTCCAGTGGTCTTGACAGATTGTCAAGATATTCACATTTGTTGTTGGGTTTTTATGAGTTTCCAATGGAATCTCATGTTTGTGGACGTGAAATAAGTGTGGGGATTACAAAATCTGATATCATGGAGCTTGTTACTGGAGATAAGTTGGGCATCAACGTGGTGCAAATTTTTTCCATGTAAGTCTTAACACCTTTTCCCTGCGTTATATTTATTAAAAATGTATACTTATATATGTTTTGTATTAGGTATCTTTATAAAATTTGTGAGAGGAATGAACTGACAGAAGTATATGGATTCATGGACCCGCAATGGATTTCCCCTGAAGCATGTGCATTGACTGAGGAACAAAGAATGGTTTATATTGCTGAAAGATTTGAAAAGAATATAATCCAACAATGTTGGATGATGCCTTTTTGTGAGAGGTATGAAACACATTTCTCTCAAAGAGTTAATTATCTTTTAACATAAAAAACCACTAACATTAAATTTCCTTTTATCAGTAATCATTGGATGTTAGGGATTTTTTGCCCAAGGGAGAAAGCTCTTTATTAGATATGCTCTGTTCATGGTGATGTGCGGGCAAGTTTTAAGAATATACTGGAAAAGTAAGTTTCAAATTCTCAATAGTTTTATATATTATAATGAATTTTAAATTTACCCCATTCGTATTATTTTCTAACAGTTCATGGGTCTACTTTCGAAAAAACACAAAGAAAAGAAATGCAAAGATCAAATATGTAAATGCGAAGGTAAATTTCCATTTATAATTTGTACTTTTTGATTTATTACATAAAAATAATATATTGAATTTACACTCATTCAAAACAGAAATGTCATGAACAACAAGGCCTCATCAAATGCGGAATTATATGTTAAGATTTATGTATGAAATAATAACAACTGGGACAGTTGTGAATTTTGACCTGGTACGATTTCCTCTTAAACTTTTCCATCATATTTCAATTTGATTTATTCATTATACACGTTAACTATCTTCTTTTTCATTTGTAGCTTTTTGATGACCCTCAACCCTATACTGCTGAAGACATCAAACACGTACAAGTGGAGTGGTCAAATTATTTTACAGGTTTGATTGAATTTTAGTTGTTTGTAATGTAAAATGTAATTTTGAATATTGTCGTTTTAATTGTGTATTTGGTAGTTGTTTAGGTTTGATTTAGTTTTTTTTTGAAGTTGACAGTGTAAGTATTGAATGTTATATAAGTTAATGTTTAATTTTTCTATACTTCTTGTTTTGGTCTACTTTTGATGGTTCTTCTGGTATGGATTTGGGTCTGTGGGGGAGGGGTTCCAAGGGTGTGGGGGTGTGTTCAGTGGGGTTGGGGGTGTCCAACGGTCTGGGAGGGCTGTCCGGTGGGGTGGGGGCAGTCCTGGGGGGTGGCAGGGATGTTCAGGGGTGTGAGAAGCCGGTCCAGGGGTGTGGGAGTGTTGTCCAGGGGTGGTGGGGTTGTCCAGGGGTGTGGTGGGGGCTGTCAAGTGGGGTGAGGGGGTGAGGAGGTGCTGTTCAGGCAGGTGGGGGGTTGTCGAGGGGTGTTTGGGGGTGTCCGAGGGTCGGGGGGCAGTCCAGGAGTGTGGTGGGGGCTCCAATGGGGTGGGGGAGGGTTGTCCAAGGGGTATTCATGAGGGTGGGAGCTCCAAAGGGGTGGGGGAGGGCTGTCCAGGGGGTATACATGAGGGTGAGGGCTCCAACGGGGTGGGGGAGGGCTGTCCATGGGGTATAAATGAGGGTGGATGCTGTCTAGTGGGTAAGTTTTATATGTTATCTATGTACATGCTTAATTTTGATGTACTTCTATTTTTGTGGTACGATTTCTTGATTTATTTTCTGGTTGATTCTGGTGGAGAGAAGATCACTGCATTCTGCTTAAAAAAAATTGGGTTTATCACGTCGGTTATTTAATAAACGACGTGATAAAAGGCCTGGAGAATGGTTTATCACATTGGTTATTTAATAACCGACGTGATAAAAGGCCTGGAGAATGGTTTATCACGTCGGTTATTTAATAACCGACGTGATAAAGGGCCTAGAGAATGGTTTAGCACGTCAGTTATTGACTAACCGACGTGATAAACCCCCCCCCCCTCTGGTTTATCATGGCGGTTATACAATAACCGACGTGATAAACCCCCCTCCCCCGGTTTTTCACGTCGGTTATTTATGAACCGACGTGATAAACCACGCTCATCCCGGTTTATCACGTCGGTTGTTTAAGAACGGACATGATAAACCATTTTCCAGGCAGTTTATCACGTCGGTTCTTCGATAACCGACGTGATAAACCATTTTCCAGGCCCTTTATCACGTCGGTTCTAAAATAACCGACGTGATAAACCATTCTCCAGGCCCCTTTATCACATCGGTTCTAAAATAACCGACGTTATAAACATCGCGATTTTATGTTTTTGACGTCGGTTTTTAAATAACCGACGTGAAAAACCTTATTTATAACGTCGCACGTATTAACGTCGGCTAGAAACCGATGTAAAAAATTAAAAATAACCGACCTAAAAAAACGTTTTCTGCACTAGTTTCATAATGAAATCATTCTTACTTTTTCCACAAAAAAAACATAAATCATTCATCATAACCCTAAGAGTAAAATGGGTTTCATAAACATCATCTCATCATAACATAATCCATATAAAACAAATGGATATCATTTCATCATAAGAAAAGTGAAACCATTTAAATAATAGATAACTTATACTTGAAACATACACATATGGAATAATGTCATCTTAGATGGAAAATTGTTTTGATAAAACACTTGAAATGAATTCTTGAGGAAAATATCTTTTCTTCTTAAAAATCATTTTTTTTCACAAAATGTCATGCAATTTTAAAAGAAAAGGATTTTGTTAAAAATAGTCATGAAATATTGTAGAGTAAGCTTCATGAAAATAAGGCGTTATAAAACCATAAAAATCCGTTCATACCGTATAAGTTAAAAAAACATTGTTCTCGTACTTTTGCCGGAAAAGTCAAAAAGTACCTCATATGGTGAAAAAAAAAAGATTCCTTACATACCATGTAGTAAAAGTCAAAATGGGTAAAAAGGATTTTAAACATACATGAAACCATTTTTAGAAAACAGGGACATGGATGATAAATATAACCCCAGTAAATACTTACGAATAAACAATCTCGGATAAAAACGAGATTGGAAAAGTTATCCCTTACCTTATGTCTGATATGCTTCGTATGTATCCGAACCTCATGTATAATGATTTAAATAATGTCATTGAATTATTATAGAATCATATTCATTGTTATGATATCATATATGGTTCACTTATGACTTTATATTACCCGTTCTTTTGTAAATTCCATGTTAAAACAGCATTTTGGGTAAAATCGTTTAATTTATCGTACGTGTTTTGAATTGTTGTTCTTGATATTATTACTCATATCCTGATTTACTTAATTCCTGAATGTAAAACAAGATATTTATATAATTTATATTCAGTATATAAATATATATGATAGATCGATAAATGGAATGAAATACACCGTTCATGGAGACGGTAGGCCGTACGTACGCATGAACGCTGTTTTCATTCCCTTATTGAATGGAATTAAGTAAATGAAACATATATGTACATAAATACAGTATCATTATTATGTAATATATTTCATGATTATTTATTATATATATACATTATAATCATACTTTAATGGTTAATCCTGGAAAATGAATCTCATCGCGTTCGTGGAGACGGTAGTCCGTACATACGCACGAGCGATGATATCGTTCCCATAATTATTGAATAGAATTAGAGTGAATGATATAATATATCAGAATCAGTATGATGTTACAATAACCATATATAGTTATTCTTTACACTATTATACTCATCCAAGTAAGGTGGTGGTGGAAAAACTAATTACACCACGGCGTGGAGACGGTATTCCATATGTACGCACGCGCGGTGATTTCATTTTATGTAGGATGGATAGAAGGTGAAATGGGGTTATTTCATATTTATAATATTATATCAGTATATTAGTTATACTGATTGTATTACTTTATAATGAAACAACTAAATAAGATGAAGTTGAAGAAGAAAAAAACTTGAAAGAATCGGTAGAAGAGATTACCTCTTCTTTGACGCACCTTCTTTAAGATTCCTCCTAAGGGACTAGATTTGGTATTTTGAGAAGACAAAAACCTCCAAAATGTTTCTAGGGAAGTGTATAAGAGAAATTGGCAGGGGTTGGCTGAGCTTTAAGATTCAAAGTGTTGTGAAGATGAGAGGGAGGAGGTGCTCTTTTATAAGGGAGGAGAGGGGCACCTTTGGAAAGCTCAAAAATATTAATTTATAATAAATCAAACCCCACTTAAAAACCTCCAAAAATGACTCATATTCAAAGATTAGATGATATAGGGTTGTAATATAATCAACCAATAAAATTTACACATGTTGGAAATTTATTTTGAACCTTATCAACTTGATTTATCCTTATTTAATTTATTTAATCTTATTTGTGGTAATAAAATTCTAAATTCTAAATTGTTATAAATAATTACTTGTGTTGTGAATTGTCCATAAATGGATAATTTATGACATTTTAGACCATATAAATTTTAATTTATAAATTTTTAAATATTTTTTTGATTTTTAAACAATTTTATATTATGTTATTTTTATAAAATAACAATAGTGTCAATTTTGACACTATTCATTTATTTGAATTTAAATAAAATCCACACAGAAGATATGTTCAAAATAAAAGATTTAATAGATTCATAACATGTCATATTTATCTATAAAATTAGTGGAGAACATTAAATAGTTTATATAATATTTATTTTAATATTTTTAAAACCATATATTTGATATTTCAATCAATAAAATAATTTCAACATCACTATTGTGTCACCTTTAATGATAATTATTTAATCACTAAAAATTCTAAATAAATTCTCATGATGTAGATAATTTTATTAGATTTCTGGATACTATTCATGTTCGAAGATTCATGAAGTTTATCACTAAATTGAAATTATTAAACTTATAAGATTTAAGAGAGTGACATGTTGTCAATTTCTTTGGTTTTAATAATAATTAAATTATTTTCATGGTAAAAAGTCCATAAAATTAATCTATTCCGACCTTAAGGTGATATGGGTCGACGTTTACTCATCCAATAAAATTTTGGCAGGTGTTAGGGTAATTTTATAATCTTATTTTTACCCTTAATTACCCGATTTACCTTTAACTGCAGTAAATAAAAATTATTGTAGTTACTATTCATAATAAAATAAAAATAAAAATAACCTATTAACATAATTTGGACCTACTGAATTCAAATATGGAATCCATTTTTCAAAATTCAAAACACAGAAGTTGCAGTAATTAATTTAAAATTAATCCCATTGTTAAGAAAACGGGTTATAAAAGTTAAAACATTGCCAAAGATTGAAATATTTTTACCTATGAATTCAATGTAAAATTAACAGTTATGAAATAAATTATATTAAATGGTAAAAATATATTCTATTTATACTTTAAAACAATTCAATATTATAATTTAACCATATAATTTATTGCGATGAAAAAAGTTGTTTTTAATTAAAATATAGCGTGTTTTTACTATTCATTAAAATATGAAAGTTATCAGAATAATATGAAAATTTTATCCAAAGTAAATTTTTATATACTGATTCCAAAAAAGAATTTTATTTTTTCAAATTGAACTTATAAACCTGTCAAAAACTATATTTAATGTGGGTGCCCCATCAAAAGGCGGCAAAACTGCATTTTTTGAAAAATACTTATTTTACCCGAAAAATTTATTTTGTTCACATACCATGTTTTAGAAAATGTGTAAGATGAATAATAATGTTAAATTCAAAATGTAGTTAATACTATTCATAACGGCTAGTCCATAATAATATTATAACAATATATCATTTTTTAGTGAAACCCAGTATTGCATACTACACACGCTATCGAGGAAGGTTGCGATTGCGTGTAACGCAAGCCAAGAATAGTGTTTGCATATAATATAAGTTAATACGGTGTTGCGTATAGAACAAGCTAATTTTGGTGTAACGTACAACACAAGACATCAATGAAATTAAAAGAATATTTTTCATAAAATCCCGGGGTGTTACATTCTACCCCCTTAAAATGAATTTCACCCTCGAAATTCGTCGGGGTTATAAATGGTTTACTACTTGAAAGTTTCTTTAATAGAAACCCAAATCATAAAAAGGAATACCACAACTAAACTTTAAAAACTAAATTATGAAATGTAACGGTTACCCAAATTAACTAATCACTGGGTTTCCACATAGGAGAACATAGGTGAAAATATGGATATGGAAGAGAAATCTAACCATCAAGTTCTGATGGAGAGTGGTAGAGAACATGGCTATTAAAAATACAACAATCACAAAGCCATAAATTTGTGATGATCTAAGATATCATCTGATTAATCAGATATGAGGGTAATAGGACAACATTTTTGGTTTTCAAGATCATTTCCCGAATGTTGAAGAATTTTTGAATTAAAAGAAATACTTACTTGATTTTGGTACAATCTCACTGTTGTTCGTGCCTTGAACAATTTCAACTTCATCTCTTAAATAAATGAAGTTGAATTTATCTTCCGTGAAGTGATATCAGATCATGCGATAGAAAGATAGGTCATTCCATCTGTCTCAAACATAAGGTTAGCAATAGTTATATACATAAGTCCACTTATGGTGAGATTAATCGTATACGGTTCCAAAAATGGACTTATACTTCATCTATCATACCACTTAATAAAATAAAACTAATTTATACAAACCAGGGACTTCCTATAGGCCAATGGTAGGCGATAAATGCCTGTCGCACTTCGGTTGTGGGTTCAATTCCCGCAACCTATTCCGACGCGACGGGTTGTCGCCCATCCTGCATGTTGTCCTTTTTTTTAAAACTACATTATTATAACATTCCTAAAATAATATCAAAAAAATTTATAGCCTTAAACAATACTAACTTATATGTCCAATATAATATCATTTCCAATCTTTAGGCTTATCCAAAATACTTCTGTCCAAGCTCATAGTATAAAGAAAACAATTACTAGAAATGTCATCAGCCGAGCATGTGAACACCATAATTTATCCCCCATATATCAAACGATATATCTTGTTGGTCACATTACAAACATGTGAATACCCTAATCATCTATTCGCTTGAAATACTCATTGAACCTTAGTGAAAACATGAATGCTGTCAAAAGTTAACTCTTTCCACACACCAAAATCCCAAAATTTCTATATACTCAAACCATGATATCATTTTGTCCTTATATCAGTCATGAGCTCATGAATAATATTAAACATTTCATTTTCTCCTTATCATATCATCTGCTTTCCAAAATCACATTTCATGGTTACCGGTACCATAAATTTATTGAAAACCACAATAGACCAATACATAAATATTCCAATATTCCACGATACTATATACAACATTATTTCGGAATCCCATTACATAAACACTTAATCAATTTACCACATCGTTGTCATATTCAGCATCGCCAATAGTGATCGCATGTGACTTCCCTTTGTCCATTGGCTTAAGAGGTTGTTGATGTC
The DNA here is from genome assembly GCA_963277665.1 of Viscum album. Taxonomy (NCBI): domain Eukaryota; kingdom Viridiplantae; phylum Streptophyta; class Magnoliopsida; order Santalales; family Viscaceae; genus Viscum; species Viscum album. The sequence continues at coordinate 321,053,074 of OY728165.1, read as the reverse complement.
GATCATCATTAACCCTTGGATTAGGGCATTGGTTAGCATAATGCCCCATTTCCTTGCAATTGTAGCATTGAAGTGTTGGTGGAGCATCCTTTTTAATCTTTTCTCTATTCAAATAATTAGCTACTTTTTTCCCATTACTTCAACACTCAACTGCTCGATGACCTTCTTTTCCACACTTAAAACATTTTTTAGTACCTTTTAGACAATCCTCACCATGCTTCTTTCCACACTTTGAGCATAAAGAAACATCCATATTCTTTTCACCATTATTCTGAGATTTCTCCTTGAATTCCATATTTTGTTTCTTGTCAAAACCATGAGATGAATATGTAACACCAACTTCCAGTTCTACCTTGATAGCACAACACACAATTTCTTCATAGCTACTAAAGTCTCTTATCGCTAATTCCCTTCGAAGACTTGGTTTTAATCCACTGAAGAATCGATCAACTTTACTTTCAGGTTGGATGATAAATCCACATGCATATCTTGCAAGCCTTGTAAAATTCGCTTCGTATATACCAACAGATTCATCATCCTTTTGCTTAAGCTCAAGGAACTCCTTTTTCCATCTTTTTTCGAAGAATAAGAGGGAAGTAATTATTGAAAAATAAGTTCTTGAACTCATCCCATTCCATGGATTCAATTTCATCTCGGGGCCTCGTATTCTTAATTAGAGTCCACCATTGGTCTGCTTCACCTTCTAAACGGTAAATAGTCAGAATGAATTTTTCATGTTCCGAACAACGAAGTATGGAAAATATCTTTTCAATGGTACTGATCCATTGTTCAGCAACAAGTGGATCATAATACCCACTGAAAGAAGGTGGGCGTTGTCTCATGAAGAAATCAATAGAATATTTTTCCCTTCTATGCTCATTTGGAAGTCCAGAATGATTCATAACTTGTGTAAGTATAGAAATAAGATTTTGCACTCCATCTCCCATAACATTGGTTTGTTCATGAGGACAATCATTGCATTGTTCATTACATTGATCAACACAGTTCCTTCGGGTTTCATCCATCGTCTAAAACCCAAAAAGAATAGTGTGAGAGGAAAAAATCATGCTAGAGAAAACAACATAATAAAGGGAGAGTAACTTCAATATATAACATCTTAGGGTTAATTATAAGATTTTTACCGTAATTCTAGGACTATAACCTATACTTATACTTAACCTTAAGGACATCCCTATACATACCTTAGAAATATCTCTAGGGATCTCACTAAAGTTTTCGCATCCTAGTTTCCAAAGGTTAACTAAACCTTTCCTCTGATACCAACTGTAGAGACCCCAAACTTGACGTACATGGACATTCTATTACTTTTGCGGAATACTTAATACATAACAAAAACAGAAACCAAAGGACCGTAATAGTTTAGTGTCTTTGGAAACTGGGAACATAATCTTCTAATTTTGGTGAAAGATCTTCAACATATCCCATTAAGATCTTCCCCTTTTTTTTCTTACCTAAAACCTTTCTTTATATCCTGGGGAAAAAACATATAAAGGGTGGGCTCCAATGCTCAGTAAGGGTAAGCATGGAGAAAATAAAACAAACCATATACATTTAAACTTCAAAACATTAACATAAAGTTTAAACATCAAAATCTTGAGTTGTGAAATAAATCTTGGCAGTATGTAAGGCATAGATCATAAAGAAACATCAATTATGATAAAATAGCATGAGAATAAAATATTTAATTGTGGAAACCCATTAAGCACATGATATTATTTCCATAGTATCCAAGGCATTGCTGTCAAGACCATCTTAGTGGACAAAGTCCCTTTCTAAATCAAGTTCACTCCTCGTTCCAGTCCTGTATCACTGAACCGGATTAACTTACCATTCCAGCCATGTCTATCTCATGAGATATAAATCTTTACTCAATTCATTGGAATGAGATATAGGTATCACCTATCTCATAATGAAATCATTCTTACTTGTGCCACAAAATAAACATAAATCATTCATCATAACCCAAAGAGTAAAATGGGTTTCATAAACATCATCTCATCATAACATAATCCATATAAAACAAATGGATATCATTTCATCATAAGAAAAGTGAAACCATTTAAATCATAGCGAAATTATACTTGAAACATACACATATGAAATAATTTCATCTTAGATGGAAAATGGTTTTGATAAAACACTTGAAATGAATTCTTGAGGAAAATATCATTTTTTCTTCAAAATCATTTTCTTTTCACAAAATGTAATGCAATTTTAAAAGAAAACGATTTTGTTAAAAATGGTCATGAAATCTTGTAGAGTAAGCTTCATGAAAATAAGGCGTTATAAAACCGTTAAAATCCATTCATGCCGTATAAGTTAAAAAAACATTCTTCTCGTACTTTTGCCAGAAAATTCAAAAAGTACCTTGTATGGTGAAAAAAAAGAAAGATTCCTTACATACCATGCAGTAAAAGTCAAAAATGGGAAAAAAGGACTTTAAACATACATGAAACCATTTTTAGAAAACAGGGACATGGATGATAAATATAACCCCAATAAATACTTACGAATAAACAATCTCGGATAAAAACGATATTGGAAAAGTTATCCCTTACCTTATGTCTGATATGCTTCGTATGTATCTGAACCTCCTGTATAATGATTTAAATAATGTCATTGAATTATTACAGAATCATATTCATTTTTATGATATCATATATGGTTCACTTATGACTTTATATTACCCTCTCTTTTGTAAATTCCATGTTAAAGCAGTGTTTTGGGTAAAATCATTTCATTTATCGTACGTCTTTCGATTTGTTGTTCTTGATATTATTACTCATATCCTGATTTAATTAATTCTAGAATGTAAAACATGATTTATATTTAATATATATTCAGTATATAAATATATATGATAAATCGATAAATGGAATGAAATACACCGTTCATGGAGACGGTAGACCGTACGTATGCATGAACGTTGTTTTCGTTCCCTTATTGAATGGAATTAAGTAAATGAAACATATATGTACATAAATCCAGTATCATTATTATGTAATATCTTTCATGATAATTTATTATATATATACTTTATAATCATACTTGAATGGTTAATCATGGAAAATGAATCTCATCGCGTTCGTGGAGACCGTAGTCCGTACGTACGCACGAGCGATGATATCGTTCCCATAATTATTGAATAGAATTGGAGTGAATGATATAATATATCAGAATCAGTATGATGTTACAATAACCATATATAGTTATTCTTTACACCATTATACTCATCCAAGTAAGGTGGTGGTGGAAAATTTAATTACACCACGGCGTGAAGACGGTATTCCGTACGTACGCACGCACAGTGATTTCATTTTCCGTAGGATGGATAGAAGGTGAAATGGGGTTGTTTTATATTCATAATATTATATCAGTTTATTAGTGATAATTATTGTATTACTTTACAATTAAACAACTAAAGAAGAGAAAGTTGAAGAAGAAAGAAACTTTAAATAATCGGTAGAAGAGATTACCTCTTCTTCGACGCACCTCCTTTAAGCTTCCTCTTAAGGGACTAGAGTTGGTCTTTTGAGAAGACCAAAACCTCCAGAATGTTTCTAGGGAAGTGTAGAAGATAAATGGTCATGGGTTGTCCGAGCTTGAAGGCTCAAAGTTTTGTGAAGATGAGATGGAGGAGGTGCCCTTTTATAAGGGAGGAGAGGGGCACCTTTGGAAAGCTCAAAAATATTAATTTATAATAAATCAAACCCCACTTAAAAACCTCCAAAAATGACTCATATTCGAAGATTAGATGAGATAGGGTTGTAATCTCTTCAACCAATAAAATTTAGACATGTTGGAAATTTATTTTAAACCTTATCAACTTGATTTATACTTATTTAATTTATTTAATCTTATTTGTGATAATAAAATTCTAAATTTTAAATTGTTATAAATAATTAATTTTTTTATAAGTGTTATAAATAATTACATATGTGTTGTGAATTTTCCATAATTGGATAATTTATGACATTTTCGACCATATAAATTTTAATTTATAATTTTTTAAATATTTTTGTGATTTTTAAACAATTTTATATTATGTTATTTTTATAAAATAACAAGTGTCAATTTTGACACAATTCATTTATTTGAATTTAAATAAAATTCACACAGAAGATATGTTCAAACTAAAAGCTTTAATAGATTCATAACATTTCATATTTATCTAGAAAATTATTGGAGCACATTAAATAGTTCATATAATACTTATTTTAATATTTTTAAAACCATTTATTTGATATTTCAATCAATAAAATAATTTCAACATCACTATTGTGTCACCTTTAATGATAATTATTTAATCCCTAAAAATTCTAAATAAATTTATATGATGTAGATAATTTTATTATCTTTCTTAAGACTATTCATGTTTGAAGTTTCATGAAGTTTATCAATAAATTTAAATTATTATACTTATAAGATTTAAGAGAGTAACATGTTGTCACTTTCTTTGGTTTTAATAATAATTAAATTATTTTCATCGTCAAAAGTCCATAAAATTAATCTATTCCGACTCTTAGGTGACATGGGTCGACGTTTAGTCATCCAATAGAATTTAGGCAGGTGTTAAGGTAATTTTATAATCTTATTTTTACCCTTAATTACCCGATTTACCTTTAAATGCCGTAAATAAAAATGATCGTAGTTACTATTCATAATATAAAAAAATAAAAGTAACATATTAAAATAATTTGGACCCATTGAATTCAAATATGGAATCCATTTTTCAAAATTCAAAACACAGGAGTTGTAGTAATTAATTTAAAATTAATTCCGTTGTTAAGAAAACGAGTTTTAAAAGTTAAAACATTGTCAAAGATTGAAATGTTTTTACCTATGAATTCAATGTAAAATTAATGGTAATGACATACATTATATTAAATGGTAAAAATATATTCTATTTATACTTTAAAACCATTCAATATTATAATTTAACCATATAAATTATTACGATGAAAAAAGTTGATTTTAATTAAAATATAGCGTGTTTTTACTATTCATTAAAATATGAAAGTTATCAGAATAATATGAAAAATTTATCCAAAGTAAATTTTTATATACTGATTTCAAATAAGAATTTTATTTTGTCAAATTGAACTTATAAATCTGTCAAAAACTATATTTAATGTGGGTGCGCCATCAAAAGGCGGCAAAACTGCATTTTTTGAAAAATACTTATTTTACCGGAAAATTTTATTTTGTTCACATAGCATGTTTTAGAAAATGTGTAAGATGAATAATAATGTTATAAAATTCAAAATGTAGTTAATAATATTCATAACGGCTAGTCCATAATAATATTATAATAATATATCATTTTTTAGTGAAACCCAGTATTACGTACTACACACGCTATCGAAAAAGGTTGCGATTACGTGTAACGCAAGCCAAGAATAGTGTTTGCGTATAATATAAGCTAATACGGTGTTGCATATATCATAAGCTAATTTTGGTGTAACGTACAACAAAAGACATCAATGAAATTAAAAAAATATTTTTCATAAAATCTCGGGGTGTTACACTAGTGGTCTCTAATCATCATCTAAATATTTAGTTAGTGCTGTAATCATCAATCCCACTAAGTGAAACCGGGTCGTAGCCACTTCTGTATCACTAGCTAGCTAGTCCTAGTCCATCCACCTAGTTACGCAGGATCCCCATTTTTGTGCTCAAACATGTTTCACATTCACATATCACTAACACAACATATTTACACCCAAAAGTCAAGCCAAACAAGGTACACATAGTGTGCCACTACTTGCACACCCAAACCCCATTTAAAAAAAACATACACACACCAAATCATTTCATAAACATGCCTCACACCTCTTATGCAATTTAATAGTTCATTTAAAAAGTTTCCAAAATAATTTCTGAAGGCACCACAAAGCTTTACACTCGAAGACATACTCAAAATCCCCTTTTTAGACCAAACGCACACCAAAACCATTTCGCATCATAATTTTCATAACATGCATGACTTGATAAATTATTTAAATAATTAAAAGAACATTTCTAAATAGCACATCAAGGGTTTGCACATGAAAAGCGCCTAATTTTCACATAAAAATGCCACTTTAAAATTTAAAACATATTTAACCCTATCAAACACCACATCCACACATCAAATTTAATTAAATAAATCTAATTAAACAGTTTATAAAACAATTCAAATTAGCGCACGAGAATTTACACCAAAAACACACTTGATCTCATATAAAAACACCACTTTAAAACTAAATCCAAAGCACAACCATACCAAAATATGATTTTCGTTACTCAAACTATTTATAATTTAACTTCAAAGGTGCGCAATAAGTTCAACATGCCAAAAAAATACATTTTTCCTTCAAACCACATTTTTAATACACTCGCACCTTAAGTGCTTTAGAAAATATTTCACACTTTCAAAACAAGGCCTGAAACTCTTTTCAAGAAACACTACAATATGATGCGCAGGACACACAACCATTTATTTTGTAGAAAAATTCATTTCTAACACATATACAAATTAAACTATTACCAAAACATACTTTTCACACCTAAAATAATTAATTGAATGTTTCCAAGAATTCCCACAACATGACCCTATGAAAAACATGACCATTTCTCAAAGAAGACCCAATTCTATCACACATGAATGCCAAAATATTTCTAGAACACATTTCACACCACCCAATTTAACTATATGACATGTAAAAATTAATTGAGTAAACAAATTAAATCATCTAAGAATGTTAGGGCATGAAATCACCTCGGGTGAAGAAATTTACAAATCTTTTGCGGATCTTCAACCGCACCAAATATGTACCACAAGCGAACCGAAAATAACCCTAATCCACAAGATTGAACAAAAAAAATACCCAAGATTAAGACCCTAATTGACACCCTAAAAGCTGAAAAAAAATAAAAAAAAACAAGGATCAAAACCCTAGAAAAGATGAAGGAGGGTCTACTAGAGGTGGAGAGGGTGCGGTAGCGCTAAGGGGACTCAGCCAGGAGGGGTCTGGTCGTCGGAGGTGTACTGGCCAGTAGGGGGTGCACCGGAGGCATGCGCGCAGGGAGGGAAGATCGCGACTGGCAGGGTAGCACGATGAAGGGGAGGCTGCCAGACGTGGGAGGGAAGGGCACCGACCAACAACGCGTAGGGAGGAGGCCAAGCAGGCTCAACGCGAAGGGGAAGGGCTGTGCGGTGCGGTTCGGTGCGAGGCGCTACTGTGCGGCGTGATGCAGGTTGGCACGAAGGTGCTCGGGCGGTGCGAAAGGTGCTTTGTCGGGGCGCTGGGGCGAGGCTTCGCCGGAGAGGGAGATGGAGGGGAGCTTCGGCCAATGAAGAGAGGAAGGGCGCTAGGGTTCCAGGGGGGTGGTGTGCGACGTGAGGGAGGGAGTGGGGAGGGTGAGAGGGGGAGGGAAAAAGGAAAAAAAAGATAAAATAAAAAGAAAAGTAAAATCTCTAAAAAAAATACATCTCATAAACACAATATTAATAAAAATAATAATAATTTTATAATAACAATAATAATTTAATAAAATATTAACCATAATAATAATAATCTTAATAATATTGATGAAAATGACTTTATTCAAAATATTAACAATAATAATAATAATATTACTCTTAAATAATAATATTGTTATTATTAAAAAAATCCTTAGTTCATTTTATTATTATATATTTGTTTTCCTTACTTTATTTTGTTAATTAATTAATCAATTATCAGGCGGGCCACACTGGGATTAGGTGAAGTCGCACGGCTTCGACCGTGCCCTACTCATGCACCGTACGCTGTCAAGCCCAAAAATGCTCATTTATTACCAAACACACAAAGATTTCAATCAGGCTCGACCCACACCTCAACAGAATATTTCAAAGTCATATTAAATAATGAAATAAAAAACATTTCAAAAGTCCGGATGTGACACCGATCATTAAATAACATTTATTACCTTTAATAAATATCATGATGCATAATAATAATTATATAATAATTATTTTGTGGTGCGCACCAACTTACGCAATAACAAATATTATGTAACGGTCTTGTTAGTTAATATTTTCCACTGGACTCGGTCTTGATCCGTTCGAACTCCTCTAGCATTTATTGAATAACTGAATAAATATTTTATTTATAAATAAATATTTTATCCACAATCTAACGAATAAATATTTAGTTAAATATTCAATAAATAAAATAAATATTTTATTCACAAGACGAAGAATAGATATTTATTTAATTTATACGATCAATATAACTTGAATAAAATTATTCCTCAAACTTGAGAATAATATTTTTTTCTATTAATTAAACTCAAATAGAATTTAATCGAGATCAATGAAAACGCTTAGTGCATGACCCTCTAGGATTCTTTCTCATTGACATTAGGCGGTCTTACTTAAAGTCTGAGATTACTGGCTAGCAACGGGTCAAGGTACCCAAGAGAAAGAACTTAATGTCACAACATCGACAAACACATATGAATGATCACCATGTAATATAATCTCTTTGCCCCAATATCTCACCAAGCAGGCTGCACATCCATGTCATCAACCTATATGCTCGATATGTCTTTCTTTGACTATCTGAAATAAATACGTCGTTATACCATGACCATAGAATTTAATGCGACAATTATATTTTAATCAAATAGTTGAGATATCAACTTCCATAAATATAGAAGGGACAAATCCTTCCTTGACTTATTCATTAATGACATGTCACCCATGACCACCCAACATATCCAATTTCACCATGAACTGTTATCATCATGGTTTAAGAAATACATTCAAGTATGCGAGTTGTAACATGCGTTAATAATAATATTAAAGTCTACAAACCATCATACACGCTCATAGATAAGAATATCCGACAACACCAAAACACGTAGAATTCCTACTGGCAGGTTTGTTCTCATAATCTTCCATTTTGGAGATTACCAAGTGCGAACTTCATGAAAAGAAGTCTCATCTGCTTACGAGTACTCGCACCTGACAGTTTGTGCATTATGTGTCCCATCATAATATGTTATCCAACCACAAAACATTATTTGAGAATATCTTCATAGCACATCAAGATTCTTATCACAGTAGGGAACTACTATGACCTTATCAATGCGACGTATACTCTAGGACATTATTACATTAGAGTCATGCAGAGAAACAAACAATATGTAATAAGAAGTTTTATTAATATTCAATACATCGAGTATTCATGTAATCAAAGTACAAATAGTTGGTCCTAGGACACCAACTCCAACACACTTCCACTTGAACTATAGCCAACTACCTACGAACTTCAGTCTGCTAGACATCGCATGATAGTCATGTTCCTGCTGAGTCAAGGCTTTAGTTAAGGGGTCTGCCACATTGTATTCTATGGAAATACTGCTCACTGCAACTTCAACTCTTTGAGAAAACCCCTTCAGAGATGATACTTCTTAAGTATGTGCTTCATCCGCAGAGGTGACCTTGACTCTTTTTCTAGAGCAACCGATACAATATTATCACAATAGAGTGTAATATGATCTTTACTGCTAGGTACCATGTAATGTCCTGACCTAGCTTACCCTCAAATAGATAGCTGGACCAGTCACCACATGACCATAAGCACGTCTCCCCATATGCCAGAGGCTGCCGAATAACAGTGAGGGTCTAAGGATAGTCAGTGGGGAGACTATACCCTCATGTTCAGAGTGCACAACAAAGATAGATATTAAACTCAGATAATAGCGAAAAAATATATAAAAAATAATCAACTGAATAAAGAAAATGTCCAATGCCATTTTATGCAATGGATTCATGTCATGGTGATATATATCTAAAAGAAATAAATAAAATAACATGCTTTACATCTCATAAAAAAAGACTCGAAACCCCAAGGGCGATCTCCACAAGCATCCTGAGATCCCACTCGGTCCCTTACTCCTAACTCCCAAGTACAAGCAAATAACAACAAGCAAATTCCAAGGTCCTGCAAACAAGTAAAGTCTACTCGAGTACCCCAATGCAAGGGCGACCCAAATAGGGTGTGAGATGTACATCTCCATATGTCGGGACCACCGATTGTCTAGATCAATATAGACAATGAAATTTATCTTTAAACAGTGTGCAGATATATCAAAGCAATAACAAAACTAAATAAACAACCAACAACCCATCCATGTTCTAAAAATGACACCTGACGGTGATACCTGCTTCGGCCAGTAGTTGGAATAATAGTCTACACAAAAACCAAACAAGCATATTTATCAAGCATAAATATGTGTCATGACTTTACCATTTATTCTCTTTTTAATCATTTATTATATCTAGGGTTCATGTGGATACCCGTACCTCAATACTAACTTCAGCTCATGTCAGAGCTCGAAGTGTTCCCTAGGTAATACCATAACTTAGTACCTGCTTCGACTCGTACCAGAGCTCGAAGTATTCAAGGCGTATGATATCTCAGTACATGATTTGACTCATGTTGAAGTTCTAATTATTCTCATGTGAGGCCATCACTCGAAGTTTATCATTTATTCTTCATTTAAACATATTCAACTCCCGACTCATTAATGATATTTGTCTAGTACAGAACGCCATGTCTAACACCCCAATTCTCAATGTGTATACATACATCAAGTGTAGAACTCCATGTCTAACACCCTAATCTCATTCGTGTGCATGCATCATTGTTGTATAACTCCATGTATCACACCCAAAACCCCCGATAGATCTATCACTAGCACATAATGTCATGTACAACCCTCATTTAACCATGTATGTATCTCATCACCAGTCTAAAATGCCATGTCTAGAACCCAATCCATCACTTTAATTAATTAATTCACAAATTAATTAATCCAATCCCAATAACTAATTCACAAATTAATTATCCATACCCATTCCTTTACCAATCCAACGATTAGTGAAATATACCAAAATCCATTAGTTAACCCCAAAATTAAATAATTCTACAAATCCATTAATTAATTAATCAACTAATTAATCTATTAACACAAATCTAATTCCATAATTAATTCTCCACAATTAATTATCCAATCCAAATATAAACTCATTATAATTAATCTCACAATTAATTATCTTAATCAACATCAAGACACATAATTAATCCATAATTAATTATCTCAACATAGTCAATTCTACCTCTCACAATTAATTCCATGATTAATTATCTATATTACAACTCATGCACAAAATTAATTCACAATTAATTATCCCATTCTAAATCTCATCTTTCCATAACTAACTTCTATAATTAATTATCCAAATCATTACTGCAAAATCACATAATTAATCCACCATTAATTATCTTAATTTATCCAAAATAACATATCACAATTAATCCACTGATTAATTATCTCAATTATCCAATTCAATATCTTATAATTAATCCCCTAATTAATTATCTATATTCCAATCTCAAAGCACATAATTAATTTACAAATTAATTATCTCAACTTATCCTGTTCAATACTCATAATTAATCCCCTAATTAATTATCTCTATTTCAATCTCAAGGAACATAATTATTTCATAAATTAATTATCTTAACTTATCCAATTCACTATCTCATAATTAATCTCCTGATTAATTATCTAAATTACAACCTCAAGGTATATAATTAATTCACAAATTAATTATCTCAACTTAGCCGATTAATATCTCATAATTAATTCCCCGATTAATTATCTCAACTTATCCCACCCAATACTCATAATTACCACTTAACCCAAGTGCATCAACATGTAAGGGAGACAATAACCAAAATGCACAGTGACAAGCTAAATGAACATATCAATCTAATCACTATATTTTAAACTTAAAGGAAGCACACCTCGATTGAGGGGTTTTATTAAAAAAACATGATTTTGCAATCTAACAAATCATTTTGTACCAATAAACAAATCATTCAACAATTCCATTAAAATTCATCATAAACAAAAATTAAATAACTACTGTGTTTTATTAATTTGAGCAAAGTTGAGGGCCCAACCTAAAGGAATTGGCCGAGCAAATTCTTTCTAACTTAACCTGCCACCTGTTCATGTACATGCACTTCCACAAAAACGTGCATGCAGTCGGAATTAATCGCAACACCGTAACAACAACAACCGTAACCCAAGATTAGTGCGGTGGGGACCAACACACACTAAACCAATCAACCGCAACTTAAATACAACATAGGCACCCAATTCAAGGGGTGAAGAACCAATTATCGGCTATATATTCTTACCCAAATATGATGGCGGTGAACTAAAACGAGATGAATTACTTCGCCTTCAGTGGTGGTCATTGGAATATAGACTAAGAAGTCCCAAGACATCATCTGCACCACCTTGAATCGAAAGAAATAAAGAAACATAATTAAACTCGAATCTAGGGTTTCCACCTAACAGAGACCGGGCAACATAGAGCCAAAATAGACAATGTGAACAATGAAACGTATGGAGAAGGAATCACCTCACCGAGATGGATAACTTTCATGAAGGATCCGGGATGAGATGAGTGCACGAAGAGGGATCCATAGGAGAGGGGTGGTGCGCCACCCATGTGAGAGCCAGGGGGGTCGTGCCTCACCTAGGTTGTGCACCTCTTTCTCTTTTGTTCTCACTCAAAAAAAAACAAACCCTAATAAACTAAAAGGATAATAATAATAATAATAATAACAATCCCCATGATATTACCATTATTATCAATTAGTTAACTCACCTCTTAGAAAAACCCCAAACTCCTTATTTACACATCATTTAATTAAATTCTCCTCAACAAATTTAATTAAATAAAAACTCTAACTTGTCACTATTTAATTAAATTCTCTCAACTAAATTTAATTAAATAAAACCCCCATTTCGAATCAATTAATTAAATCCTTAAATTTAATTAAATAAAACCCTCATTTCACAACATTTAATTAAATCCATTTTTTCCTGGAATTTAATTAAATAAAATAACCCAAAACATAAAACTGGGTAGGCTGCACGGTCTAACAGACCGTGTATCTGCTAGTGGATACCTGGAGTATCCCGCATGGCTGACCCGCAAGGTTTGACTAACTGTGCACAGCCCATGTGAACACCTCTACCTCACCTATAGCAAGCCACACAGTTTGACCCGCACGGTTTGACCAACCGTGCGCAGCCCGTGCAAACACCACTTCTAGGTTTGGTTCTCTCGGAACCCATTGAGCCACCCGGAAAACTCCTCGAGTCTTTACCCAAACCTGTTATTAGCACTTTTAAATGGTCCAAACTCATGAAACATCAACCTGAAGCTTGGTTTTAAGACTGAACCATCCAACAAATGAAAAATTTCAGAAAATTTTGTATTTTAACTGAGTTAAAAAACACAAGACTTTACAATCTACCCACCTTAAAAACTTCTCATCCCCAAGAAGCCTACTACTACATTAACCAACCCAATGAGGTAACAAAGTCTTGTTTGAACGGTCACATTGCGTTCCCAAACGCCAAATGCAACTTTAACCAAAACACAAGCCTAATGACTTAAGCCTTTAAAACCCGATCCAAAGCTCAAAAATGTAACCCAAAACATCGAAACAACACATAACCGATCCCACAAAACTAGAGACATGATCCCATCACCATGTCCTCAACCACCTGCTCATTGGTGCTTTCCACCAATAGTCTTAACATTTTACGTCAAACTCTCAAACCAAAACTCTTCCCTTGAAAGACATCACTGACCCATAAACCCACACCCGCCCTTAAACCAGTGACGTGCCTTTAAAACGACCCCATCACCAATCGCATGTACACCGAAGTCCTTAATCAACCTTTAAAACTTTAGCACAGTGTAAGACCAATGCTATCTCAGTGTCTCCAGGATGAGGCCAAGATAGGGGACATGCTCATCTCATCTAGAAGAGCATAATAAGAGTAAACCCAAGTCACCAAAAGACCAGTTGAGCTATTACTGATCGACTCTTTTCAAAAAGCTCGACTTCAACTGTCGACGCGTCACCAACCAAAACTCGATGCCAATATAACCCAAGTAATCTGTGTTCTTACAAATATTACCACTAAAACTCTTCCAAAAACCCATCGATGAGACACTACCCACCTTAGTAGTGTCCATGTCGTCGAAAGAAAATACCAGCCTCTTTCAAGAACACTTTTTCAGAAACACCATAAATGTATGAGTGACGTTCCACGAACCACGATCACCACATCAAATTCTCACATGGAAGCTAAAACTTGAACCTGTTGGCATTTCAAAACACACGAGTCCCAAAAATTCCTCCCGAAAAGTGGGATGAACTTACCTTAACACCCCAATTACTCTACTCTGGAGTTAACCCAAGGATGTCTTTATTGGTTGACCATGCCCGAGGCTTGTCTAACCTACTGAACCAAAAATTCCCCAATGCTTATTTCCAAACCAAGAGTCAAGATACAACGAATACCCTTCAAAACAGGGGTGAAATTCTTTAAAACCCATTATTCCTATAAGGGAAAACGACACTTAACTGGCACCAACATCAAAAATCTCACAACAAAAACAAAGCATCTCAAGCTCTATGGGTGATACCTACCACAATCTAGTCCATTAAGAAGAATATGCCTTAACCATATCTCTTGGTCACACAAAACAAAAATCACTAGGCACAAAATCCCCTCTTTATTTTATCCATTTCATTAATTCATTTCAACCTCTAAACATTTGAAAGAATTTTAACAAAACCACAAGTATTGTTCCACAACAAGGAGCTTGGTTTTCAAACAACGCCCCATGGGAAAAACAGGCAAGCTATAACAAAACATCCTCTTTAACATTTAACATTCAGAATAAAATCATTTCAAACAAGCAATTTAGATTCTAAATTACTTTTAACAAAGAGGTGACCTCTGAGGGTCCCCTTTATTCAAATCCAGGTTCTTTAAAAAGAAACCCCTCAATAGTTCATTTCACAAAACTCAAAAGTTTTACATTTATAACCATTTTTAAACACACTATGATTATACTAGGCCCAGTCACATGGGTGACCATCTACCAATCGATAAGGTGCCCATACACCTTACCACTGGAATTTGGCTTCTATTTATCACATCAAATTTCCATTTAACATTTTAACTTTAGTATCCCTTTTTCAATTATTTGAATACACGGGTTACCCTTTTCCCAGTTGTAAGGCACCCATACACCTTACAACCGAAATTGGATCTCATCGTAAATGCAACCAATAAATTTTTCTACCCATGCAGCCATTTACACATCAAAACATCTCTAGCATGTTATCATAAGCAGTAAAACAACAACATGATATAACACAGAAGAATGAAATAACATCAAAACATTCTAATAATAGAGACAGTATGGTAGATAATTATCTAAACATTTTATACAAGAAGGCATGCTAAATCAGATCAAAACATGAAATTCCACCTAAGGCACGCAATCAGAATTAGAAGGCATCCTACTAATGAAACTACATGTAATGTTAAATGCATGAAATGTGAATCTATATGTGCCTAAGATGATACATGTATTAAAATTTCTTTCCATATCAGGCCAAGGAAAATTTTCAAATTCCTCAAAATCAATAAGTAGTGGAAAATACACTAGTCACTCAAGGTGAAATCATATCAACTGTAACCACGAATAGTATAAATATCAATTCCCATCCTTGGACACTGGGTCATTTCCCATACATGGGGCGATCAGTCCCAGACACGACTATTAACCGAACACTGACACTTTCCTAGTATCCTTTCTACCAACCTGAAACAGAAAGACAAAAGAAAAGGAAAGAACACTAGTCCTCTAATACCAATTTATAACGTCCCGAACCGGTTTACCCTCAAACTGGTAGCCCAATCAGTCACCACATGACCTCAAGCGCATCTCCCCGTACCCTATAGGTTGTCGACTAGCGGTGAGGGTTTAAGGATAGTCAGTGGGGAGACTATAACCTCATGTTCAGAGTTCACAATGGTGATATATAGTAAAATCAAATAACATCAGAAGCAGATATAAAAAATAATCAACTGAATAAAGAAAATGGCCAATGTTAGTTTATATAATGCATGCATGTCCTGGTGATACATATCTAAAAGAAGTAAACAAAATAGCATGTTATATATCTTTTAATAAAAATAAAAAAAGGCTCAAAGCCCTAAGGGAGATATCTACAAGCATCTGAAGATCTCACTCAGTCCCTTGATCCTAACTCCCAAGTACAAGAAAACAACAACAAGAAAAGTCCAAGGTCCTACAAACAAGTAAAGTCTACTCAGGTACCCCAATGCAATGGAAGCCCAAATAGGGTGTGAGATATACATCTCAGTAGGTCGGGACCACCGGTTGTCTAACTCAATCTAGACAATGCAATTTATCATCAAATAGTGTGAAAATATATAATAGCCATAACAAAAATGAATTAACAATAAACAACCCATATAGGTTCTAAAAAGAATACCTGACGGTGATACCTTCTTCAACCAGTAGCCGAAATAAGAGTTTTCACAAAAACCATACAAGCATATTTATCAAGAATAAATATTTGTCATCACTTTACCATTTATCCTATTTTTAATCATTTATTATCACCAGGGTTCCCGTGGATACCCATACCTCAATACTAACTTTGGCTTGTGCTGGAGCCCAATGCGTTCCCTAGGTAATACCATAACTTAGTACCTGCTTCGACTCGTGCTGGAGCTCAAAGTATTCAAGGCGTATGATATCTCAGTTCTTGATTCGACTCATGTCGAAGTTCAAATTATTATCATGTGAGGCCATCACTCAGAGATCATCATTTGTTCTTCATTTAAACATATTCAACTACCGACCCATTAATGTCATTTGTTTTGGTGTAGAATGTCATGTCTAACACCTCAATTCTCAACGTGTATACATACATTGAGTGTAGAACACAATATCTAACACACCAATCTCATTCATGTGCACACATCATTGGCGTAGAACACCATGTCTCACACCGAAAAACCCTGATAGATCTATCACCAGTATAGAACTTCATGTCTAACCCTCATTTAACCATGTATGTATCTCATCACCAGTCTAGAACGCCATGTCTAGCACCCAATCCATCACATTAATTAATTAATTCACAAATTAATTAATCAAAATCCAATAATTAATTAAAAAATTAATTATCCATACCCATTACCTTAATAATCCAACGATTAATGAAATATACCAAAATCCATTAATTAACCCCAAAATTAACTAAGTACACAAATCCATTAATTAATTCATCAATTAATTAATCTATTAACACAAATCTCCTTCCATAATTAATTCTCCATAATTAATTATCCAATCCAAATCTCAACTCGTTGTAAGTATTCTAACAATTAATTATCTTAATCAACATTAAGGCACATAATTAATCCACCATTAATTATCTCAACATAGCCAATTCCACTTCTCATAATTAATCCCACGATTAATTATCTATATTGCAACTCAAGCACAAAATTAATTCACAATTAATTATCCCACTATAAATCTCATCTTTCCATAATTAATTTCCACAATTAATTATCCAAATCGTTACTCCAAAAGCACATAATTAATCCACAATTAATTATATTAATTTAGCCAAAACAACATATCACAATTAATTAACCAATTAATTATCCCAATTAGCCAATTCAATATCTTATAATTAATCCCTCAATTAATTATCTATATTATAATCTCAAAGCATATAATTAATTCACAAATTAATTATCTCAATTTATCTTTCTCAATACTTATAATTAATCCCCTAATTAATTATCTCTATTTCAATATCAAGGTACATAATTAATTCATAAATTAATTATCTTAACTTATCCAATACAATATATCATAATTAATCCCTTGATTAATTATCTAAATTAAAACATCAAGTTATATAATTAATTCACAAATTAATTATCTCTACTTAGCCAATTAATATCTCATAATTAATTCCCTAATTAATTATCTCAACTTATCTCGCACAATACTCATAATTACCACTTAACCCAAGTGCGTCAACATGTAAGGGCAACAATAGAAAAACACACAACAACAAGCTAAAAGAACATATCAATATAATCACTATGTTTTTAACTTGAAGGCAACACACCACAATTGAGGGGTTTTATTAAAAAAATATGATTTTGTAATCTAACAAATCACTTTATACCAATAAACAAATCATTCATCAATTGTAGTCAAATTCATCATCAACAAGAATTAAATAACTACTGTGTTTTATTAATTTGAGAAAATTTGAGGACCCTACCGAAAGGAATTAGCCGAGTTGATGCTTTCTAACTTAACCTACCACTTTCTCACGTACACACACTTCCACAAAAAGCACGCACACACTTGGAATTAATTGAAAAACCTTAACAACAACAACTGCAACCCAAGATCAGTGTGTCGGGGACCAACACACACCAAATTAATCAACCGAAACTCAAATACAACATAAACACCTAATTCAAGGGGTGAAAAACCAATTTTCGGATATGTAGCCTTACCCAAATATGATGGTGGAAAACCAAAATGATCCAAATCGCATTGACTTCAGCGATAGTCATTGGAATATGAATCAATGGGTCTCGAGACATCATCTGCACTACCTAGAATCGGAAGAAACAAAGAAACCAAATTAAACCCTAATCTAGGGTTTTATCTTAATGGAGACCGGGCGACGAAGAGCTGAAACAACTGATGCAAACAATGAAACACATGGAGAAGGACTCACCTCACTAATATGGACTACTTTCATGAAGGATCTAGGAAGAGATGAGCACGCGAAGAGGGAACTGAAGGAGAGGGGTGGTGGGCCACCTATGAGAGAGCTGGGGGGGTTGCGCCTCACCCAGGCTGTGCACCTCTCCCTCTTTTGTTCTCTCTCAAAAATAAAAACAAACCCTAATAAAATAAAAGGATAATAATAATAATAATAATCTCCATGATATTATCATTATTATCAATTAATTAACTCACCTTATTAGAAAAACTCCAAACTCCTTATTTATACCTCATTTAATTAAATTCTCCTCAAAAAATTTAATTAAATAAAAACTCCAACTTGTCACCATTTAATTAAATTTTCTCAACTGAATTTAATTAAATAAAATCCATGTTTTACATTAATTAATTAAATTCCTCTTAGCCATGAATTTAATTAAATAAACCCCTCATTTCACAACATTTAATTAAATCCATTTTTTCCTAGAATTTAATTAAATAAAATAACTTGAAACATAAAACTAGGTAGGCCGCACAGTTTGACTCGCACGGTCTGACAGACCATGCATCTGCTACTGGATACCTGGAGTATCCTACATGGATGACCTGCATGGTTTGACTAATTGTGTGCAGCCCATGCGAACGCCTCTGCCTCACCTATAGCAAGCCACATGGTTTGACCTGCACGGTTTGACCAATCGTGAGTAGCCCATGCGAACGCCACTGCCAGGTCCAGTGCTCCTGAAACCCATTGAGCCACCTAGAAAACTCCTTGAACCTTTACCCAAGACCATTATCAACACTTTTAAATGATACAAAATCACAAAACATCAACTAGAAGCTTGGTTTTAAGACTGACCTATCCAAAAAACAAAAAAGTTAAAAAACATTCGTATTTTAACCCAGTTCAAAAATACGGGACTTTACAATCTACCCACCTTAAAAAATTCTCATCCTTGAGAAGCCTTCAGGAATTAATACTACATTAAACAACCCACCAAGTTCATGAAGTATCATTTGAACAGTCATGTTGTGTTCCTAAATTCCAAACACACCGTTAACCAAAACACAAGCCTAACAGCTTAAGCCTTTAAAACCTAATCCAATTCCCAACCCAAAACATCGAAACAACACATAACCAAGCCCAAAAAACTAGAGACATGATCTCATCATCATCTCCTTAACCACCTGCTCATTGGTTCTGTCCACTAATGGTCTTAAAATTTTACATCCAACTCCCAAACCACGAATCTTTCCTGGAAAGACATCGCCGACCCATAAAACAACACTCACCCTTAAACCGGTGATGTGACTTTAAAATGATTCCATCACCAACCACATGTACATGAAAATCCTTACTCAACCTTTAAAACTTTTGATTAGCGTAAGACAGAAACTATATCAGTGTCTCTAGGATGAGACCAAGATAGGGGGAATGCTTGTCTCATCCAAAAGAGCACACTAAGAGTAAACCCAAGTCACCAAAATATCAGTCGAGCTACTATCGATCAGCTCTTTTCAAAAAGCTCGGCTTCACCTGCCGATGCGTCACCAACCAAAACCTGATTCCTATATCACCCAAGGAATATGTGTTCTTACAAATATTACCACTAAAACTCTTCCAAACACCTACCAATGCTACACTACCCACCTTATGAGTGTCCATGTCGACTAAAGAAAAGATGATCCGCTTTCAAGTATGATTTTTCAAAAACATCATAAACGCATGTGTGATGTTCTATGAACCACAATAACCATGACAACATCTCGCATGGAAGCCGAAACTTAAACCTATTGGTGTGTCAAAAAACCTGAGTCCCAAAAAGTCCTCCCGAGCAGTGGGATGAACTTACCTTAATGTCCCAATTACTCTACTATGGAGTTAACCCAAGGGCGTCTTTAACAGTTGACCATGCCTGAGGCATGTCTAACCTACTGAACCAAACATTCCCCCATGCTTATTCCCAAACCAAGAGTCAAGATACAACAAACACCCCTCAAAACAAGGGTTCCATTCTTTAAAACCCAAAATTCCTACAAGGGAAAATGATACTTAAACAGTACCAACATCAAAAAGTTCACAGTGTAAACAAAGCATCTCAATATATAAGGGTGCTACCTACCACTAGATAGTCCCTTACGAAGCATATACATCAACCCTATCTCTTGGTCACACAAAACAGAAATCACTAGGCTCAAAATACCCCATTTATTTTAGCCCTTTCATTAATTAATTTAAACCTCTATACATTTGAAAGAATTTTAACAAAACCACAAGTACTATTCCACAACAAGGAATTTGGTTTTCAAACAATGCCTCATGGAAAAAATAGGCAATCTATAAAAAAAAATCCTCTTTAACATTTAACATTCAGAATCAAATCATTTCATACAGACAATTTAGCTTCAAAATTCCTTTTAACAAAGAGGCAACCTCCGAGGGTCCCATTTATTCAAATCCAGGTTCTTTAAAAAGAAACCCCTTAATAGTTCATTTCACAAAACTCAACAGTTTTACATTTATAACCATTTTTAAACACACTAGGTTTATAATAGGCTCAGACCCATGGGTGGACATCTACCAATCGATAAGGCACCCATACACCTTTCCATTGGAATTTGGCTCCCATTTATCACATCAAATTTCTATTTAACATTTTATCTTTAGCAGCCCTTTTTCAATTGTTTGAATACACGAGTTACCCTTTTCCTAGTTATAAGGTGCCCATACACCTTACAATTGAAATTGGCTCCCATCGTAAACACAACCAATAAGTTTTTCTACCCATGAAACCATTTAAACATAAAAACATATCTAACATGTTATTGTAAGTAGTAACACAACAACATGATATAACACAGAAGCATGGAATAACATTAAAATATGATAATAATATAGGCAATATGGCATATAATTATACAGACATTTTATACAAGAAGGCATGCTAAAGTAGATCAAAACATGTCATTCCACAAAGCCACATAATCAAAATTAGCAGACATACTACTAATGCAACTACATGGCATGTTACATGCATGGAATATGAATCTATAAGTGCCTAAAATAATGCATGTATTCAAATTCCTTGCCATATCAGGCCATGGAAAAATTTCAAAATCCTCAAAACCAATAAGCAACAGAAAATACACCAGTCACTCAAGGTGAATTCATATCAACTGTAACCAAAAATAGCATAAACATCAATTCCCTTCCCTATACACTTGGTCATTTCCCGTAGGTGGGGTGATTAGTCTTAGGAACAACTATTAACCAAGCACCAACACTTTACTAGTCTCTTGTATACCAACCTGAAATAGAAAGACAAAGGAAAAGAAAAAAACACTGGTCCTCTAATACCACTTTGTAATGTCCCGACCCGGCTTACCCTCAAACCGGTAGCTGGAACGATCACCACATAACCTCATGCGCATATCCCCATATGCCAGAGGCTACTGAATAGCAGTGAGGGTATAAGGATTGTTAGTGGAGATACTATACCCTCATGTTCAGAGTGCACAATGGAGATAAATAGTAAACTCAGATAACAGCGGAAGCATATATAAACAATAATCAACTGAATAAAGAAAATTTCCAATTCTGGTTTATACAATGCATTCATGTCATAGTGATACATATCTAAAAGTAGTAAATAAAACAACATGCTTTGCATCTCATAATAAAAACAAAAAAAAGACTCAAAGCCCCATGGGAGATCTCCACGAGCATTCCGATCTCCCACTTAGTCCCTTTATCCTAACTCCCAAGTACATTCAAACAACAAAAAGTACATTCCAAGGTCCTGCAAACAAGTAAAATCTACTCAGGTACCCCAGTGCAATGGAGAACCGAATAGGGTGTGATATATACATCTCAGTAGGCCGAGAACACCAATTTTCTAGCTCAATCTAGATAATGAAATTTATATTTAAACAATGTGAAGATATATCAAAGACATAATAAAACTGAATAAACAACCAATAACCTCTCTAGGTTTCAAAAAGGACACCTGACAACGATACATGTTTTAGCTAGTAGCCGAAATAAGAGTCTGCACAAATACCATACAAGCATATTTATCAAGCATAAATATTTATCTCCACTTTACCATTTATTCTCTTTTTAATCATTTATTATCACCAGGGTTCCTGTGGATACCTGTACCTCAATAATAACTTTGGATCCTACCAGAGCCCAAAGCGTTCCCTAGGTAATACCATAACTTAGTACCTGCTTCGACGCGTGCTAGAGCTTGAAGTATTCAAGGTGTATGATATATCAGTACCTAATTCGACTCATGTTGGAGTTAAAATTTTTCTCATGTGAGGCCATCACTCAAAGTTTATCATTTATTCTTCTTTTAAACTTATTCAACTGCTGACCCATTAATGCCATTTTTCTGGTATAGAATGTCATGTCTAACACCCCAATCTCATTCATGCGCACACATCATTGGTGTAGAATGCAATGTATCACACCCAAAAACCCCGATAGATCTATGACTGGCATTGAACATCATTTCTATCCCTCATTTAACCATGCATGTATCTCATCACCGGTCTAGAACACCATGTATAACACCTAATCCATAACATTCATTAATTAATTCACAAATTAATTAATCCAAGCCCAATATTTAATCCAAAAATTAATTATCCATACCCATTCCCTTACTAATCAAATGATTAGTGAAATATACCAAAATCCATTAGTTAACCCCACAATTAACTAAGTCCAAAAATACATTAATTAATTCATCAATTAATTAATCTATTAACACAAATCTCATTCCATAATTAATTCTTCACAATTAATTATCCAATCCAAATCTCAAATTGTCATAATTAGTCTCATAATTAATTATCTTAATCAACATCAAG
Organism: Viscum album; assembly: GCA_963277665.1. NCBI lineage: Eukaryota > Viridiplantae > Streptophyta > Magnoliopsida > Santalales > Viscaceae > Viscum > Viscum album. The sequence continues at coordinate 321,029,451 of OY728165.1, read as the reverse complement.
GCACATAATTAATCCACTATTAATTATCTCAACATAGCCAATTCCACATCTCATAATTAATTACCCGATTAATTATCTATATTATAACTCAATCACAAAACTAATTCACAATTAATTATCCCACTCTAAATCTTATCTTTCCATAATTAATTTCCACAATTAATTATCCAAATCATTACTAAAAAAGCACATAATTAATCCACCATTAATTATCTTAATTTATCCAAAACAACATATCACAATTAATCCACGAATTAATTATCTCAATTATCCAATTCAATATCTTATAATTAATCCCCCGATTAATCATCTATATTGCAATCTAAAAGCACATAATTAATTCACAAATTAATTATCTCAAATTATCCTGATCAATATTCATAATTAATCCCCTAACTAATTGTCTTTATTTCAATCTCAAGGCACATAATTAATTCATAAATTAATTATCTTAACTTATCCAATTCACTATCTCATAATTAATCCCCTGATTAATTATATAAATTGCAACCTCAAGGTATATAATTAATTCACAAATTAATTATCTCAACTTATCCAATTAATATCTCATAATTAATTCCCCAATTAATTATCTCAACATATCCCACCCAATACTCATAATTACTACTTAACCCAAGTGCGTCAACATGTAAGGGTGACAATAGAAAAACACACAACAACAAGCTAAACGAACATATCAATATAATCAATATGTTTTTAGCTTGAAGGTAGTGCACCACGATTGAGGGGTTTTATTACAAAACATGATTTTGTAATCTAACAAATCATTTTATAACAATAAACAAATCATTCAGAAATTGCAGTCAAATTCAGCATAAACAGCAATTAAACAACCACTGGGTTTTATTAATTTGAGTAAAGTTAAGGACCCTACCTCAAGGAATTTTATAAGCCAATGATTTCTAACTTAACCTACCACTACTCATGTATACGCACTTCCAAAAAAATGCGCGTGCACTCGGAATTAATCACAACACCTTAACAACAACAACCAGCACCCAAGATTAGTGCGGTGAGGACCAACACACACCAAATTAATCAACCAAAACTCAAATACAACATAAGCACTTAATTCAAGGGGTGCGAAACTAATTATCAGGTATATAGCCTTACCCAAATACGACGACGATGAACCAAAATGAGCCAAATCGCTTCACCTTCAGTGGTGGTCATCAGAATACTAACCAATGGGTCCCGAGACATCATCTCCACCACCTAGAATTGGAAGAAATGAAGAAAATGAATTAAACCTGAATATATGGTTTCGACCTAACGGAGACCAGGAGATGGAGAGATGAAACAGCCGATGCGAACAAAAAAACACATAGAGAAGGAATCACCTCATTGAGACAAACAAATTTCATGAAGGATCTGAGAGGAGACAACTGCGCGAAGAGGGAACTAGAGGAAAGGGGTGGTGCGCCACCCATGGGAGATCTGTGAGGGTCACGCCTCACCCAGGCTGTGCACCTCTACCTATTTTGTTCTCTCTCAAAAATAAAAATAAACCCTAATAAACTAAAAAGATAATATTAATAATAATAATAATAATAATCCCCATGATATTATCATTATTATCAATTAATTAAATCATCTCTTAGACAAACCCCAAACTCCTCATTTACACCTCATTTAATTAAATTCCCATCAACAAATTTAATTAAATAAAAACTCCAACTTGTCACCATTTAATTAAATTATCTAAACTAAATTTAATTAAATAAAACCCCCATTTCACATCAATTAATTAAATTACTCTTAGAATTGAATTTAATTACATAAAACCCTCATTTCAAAACATTTAATTAAATCCATTTTTCCTAGAATTTAATTAAATAAAATAACTCGAAACATACAACTGGGTAGGCTGCACAGTTTGGCTCGCACAGTCTAACAAACCGCGTACAGACCGTGCGTCTGCATGGTTTGACCTGCATAGTTTAACTAATCCTGTGTAGCCCATGCGAATGAATCTATCTCACCTATAACAAGTCGTACGGTTTGACTTTCATGGTTTTAAAAACAATGTGCATCCCGTGCGAATGCTACTACCAGGTTCGGTGCTCCCGAAACCCATTGAGCCACCCGAAAAGACTCCTTGAGCCTTTACCCAATCCCGTTATCAACAATTTTAAATAGTCCAAACTCACAAAACATAAACCCGAAGCTTGGTTTTAAGACCGACACATCCAATAAACAAAAAAGTTAAAAACTTTCATATTTTAACCCGGTTCAAAAACATGGTACTTTACATACCACATCAAGCTCTTGTAAAAAATTTTACATCAATACTGCTTCTCTAGCTGGCTCAGAAGACGAAATATACTTAGACTCTATTATAGAATCTATAGCCAAAAACATCTTTGTGCTCTTCCAGCTCATATAACCTCCATTCACAGTGAAGATGTATCCCGTTTGTGACTTCATGTCATCTTGATTAGTTTGGAAACTAGAATCTTCATATCCTCCATAAAATAGGAACATATACTTAGTACACATCATATACTTAAGGATAGTCTTGACTACCATCCAATAGTGGTCACCTGGATCAACTTGATATCTTCCTACCACACTTAATGTGTAGGTGACATCTAGCCTAGTACATAGCATAACATACATGACTAACCCAATCACTGATTCATATGGAATCTTTATCATTCTATTTCTTTCCTCATGTGTTTGAGGACACATTTTCTTGGAAAGATGAATGCTATTTGACACTAGAAATAATCCCATCTTGGATTGTTCCATACTAAATCTCTTCAGTATCTTGTCAATGTATGTACTTTGACTTAGGCTGATCAACCTCTTGGATCTATCACGATGGATCTTGATCCCAAGAATATATACTGCCTCACCCAAGTCCTTTATATAGAATAATTTATTCAACCATGCCTTAATAGACTGTAAGACTCTTATTTCATTTCCATTGAGTAATATTTCATCAACATATACTATTAAGAAAATGACTACACTCCCACTAAACCATTTATAGACACACAGCTAACATTCATTCTTTGTGAATCCAAATTCAATTATGGCCTCATCAAAATGAATTTTTCACGACTTAGATGCTTTCTTTATTCCATAAATGGATCTTTGCAACTTTCATACCTTGTTGGAATCCTTTGGAGTCACAAACCCTTCGAGATTTGTCATATAGACATCCTCTTGAAGGTCCCCATTAAGGAAGACTATTTTGACATCCATTTTCCAAATCTCATAATCATGAAAAGCCACAATGACAAGTAGAATTCTAATGTATTTTAGTAATGAAAACGGTAAAAAGGTTTTATCGTAGTCAATGCCTTGATTCTATTTAAACCCTTTTGCAACTAGTCTTACCTTATAGGTATTGATTTGTCCTTCCATGTCCAGTTTCTTCTTGAATACCCATTTACAACCGACGATCTTTACATCTACTGGAGGGTCTACCAAAATCTAGACTTGGTTTTGGTAAATGGAATCCATTTCAAAATTAATGGATTCTTTACAGTTGGAATCATCTATGCCACTTACTACTTACTTGTAGGTTAGAGGATCATTATTATCAACTAATAATGAGTCACCATCCTCGGTGACTAGGAAACCATATCATTTTGGTTCTCTAACCTCTCTAGTACTCCTACATAGTAATTATGTCTCTGGAATAATTTCTTTTTCCATGGAGCTTTGTGGAATTTGTTCCTATGCCAAATCTTGTGTATCTTGAGCCTGGACTTCATCGAAGTCTATCTTTCTCTCACTTTCTCCTTTAGATATAAGACCCACCTAAAGAAATGTGTGACATCTTTCAACCAAAATCTTTTTGTCTGAAGGATTTTATAAGTATTATTCCTTTGTTTCTTTGGGATATCATATAAAGATACAGTTTGTTCCTTGAGGTGAAAGCTTGTTACCTGAATAGGCCTTAACAAATGCTTTGCAACCTCACACATGTAATTAAGACAACACGAGTTTCTTTCCATTCCATAATTGGTATGGTATACTATCTATTTCTTTAGCTGACACTCAGTTTAGTATGTATGCAGCTATTTGAAACGCGTATCCCCAAAAGGATAATGGAAGAATCACATGACTCATTGATCTCACTATGTCCAACAAGGTGCAGTTCCTATTTTCACTTACACCATTCCACTCAGGCATATAAGGGGTAGAGAGTTGAGATAAAATCCCAAACTACTTTATATAATCAATAAATTCTTGATTAAGATATTCTCCACCATGATCTGAGCGAAGTTTCTTAATCTTTTTACCAAGATGGTTCTCAACTTCATTATTGTATTCCTTGATTTTTTCAAAATAATCCGACTTATACCTCATTAAGTAGACATATCCATATCTACTAAAATCATCGGTAAAAGTTACAAAGTATGAGTATCCACCCCTTGATTCAATAGGAAATGGTCCACACAAATCGGTATAAACTAATTCAAGAAGCTCTTTATCCCTTTCACCTTTCCCACTAAATGGGAATTTGGTAATTTTTACTTGTAAACATGAATTAAATACACCAAGTTTTCCTAGTTCCAAAGAATCTAAATATCCATCTTGATGTAATTTAGTCAAGTGCTTTTCATTTTCATGACCAAGTTGGTGATTCCAAAGTTGGGTGTGGTATGCGTCATGTGTAGTAACTTCATTATCGATTGCCATTATTTTATTCATGTAATCTAACACATAAATACTATTATTTAAATGTGTCTTACCATAAAAAATGATATCTTTATAAAATAAGTAACTTTTATTCCCAAATTTGAAAATAAATCCATCTGTATCAAGTTTGGATACAAAAATAATGTTTTTGGTAACTGAAGGCACATAATAACAACTCTTTAGAACCAAGATAATTTTAGTTGGAAACATGGGGTGGTAGTACCTGATAGCTATAGAAGAAAGTTTAGTTTCTTTGAATGCTCGATGATCTATCTCTCCTCAGTCAATCTTTCTAAATCTACTTGGTTCTTGTATTTGAATAAATATTTGATCACCACAAGCTGTATATAATACCCAATTTGTAGAAATAGATAAATTTCACTTGATAAAAAACACACCTGAAGCTTCCCCTTACTTCTTTTGCGGGCATAGTTTTTCTTCTAGTGGCCCTTCTTTCCACATATGAAACAGATAACATCCCATTCCCTTGCTTTCCCCATTGATATTCCTCTTCTTGGAAGAGTGTGAAGAATATTTGGGCTTAAATCTATTCACATCACCTTTCCATTTATTCACCATAAAGATGGAAGGTTTTTCATGCTTCATATCCTTATCTACTTGGTGAAGAAGAGTAAGAAGATCTGGTAGAGACTTCTCAATGTTGTTCATATTAAAATTCACAACAAAGTTGGAGAAGCTCTGAAAGAGTGATGACAGAATGAGGTTGGTGCCCAGTTCTTTGGGGAGTTTAAACCCTATAACTTCTAAGCACTCAATGTAGCCAATGATCTTTAATACATGAGGCCTAGCTGTGGAACCTTCTCCAATATTTCTCTAAAAGAGCGCCTTGAAAATATCAAACCGTTCTTATTTAGCTCTCTTATGTTAAATACCACGAAGGTGCTCAAGAATGATATACTCATCCATGTTTTCATGGGACTTCATTATTTCACTAGACATCGATGAAAGCATCAAAAATTGAACGTATACCACATAGGTTAAATGTTTTTCATAGACAAGTAACTCTTCATCACTCACCTCTTGAGTAGGTGAATCAGGCATTGAGGATTCTAGCATGTAAGATTTTCACTCATTTCGTAACATAACCTAAGGGCGTCTAAACCACTCCTGGAAGTTACTACTAGTTAGGAGGTTATATTTTCACAATACTGATTGTAGGGATAGTGTGGATGATGAACTTTTCATTTTATTCTACAATTAAAAAAAGAATATTATTAGTACTTTGTTTGATTACAAAATAAGTGAGATATAATAAATTAAATGTTTTTATTTATTTATTTATTAAATATCCCACTATTTTATCATGTCTTAATATCCCTCACCATTAAACTTAGAATGTCTAGTTATTTTAACATTCTAGTGGAAAGGATCCCAATTACTTTTATTAATGATCTAGACTTTGGAAATGTAAACCATAATAAAGTAATTAGATAGGAAGTCTTACCAACTGTGGACTTGAAACTCATTGATTCTTTGAGTGGATTCCCCTATCCTAAAATCCTATCTTATATTTCCTCAACAATTTCCTCAAAATTTGTATTGAACATACTTTGGATGTTAAACTCAATACAATTTCGATTAAGTCAACCCAAAACTCTCATGAGAACCCCCCCATAAAAGTAAGTGTCCAGACATTGGCCATATACTACACTTAGTTCTATGGTTTCATTCCCAATCAAGTAACATAAAGCTCAGTCTGACTTAATATTTAATTGAGGGATTTTAATTTATTATGCATAAATTGTATTTTATTTTATCCTTTACACGTCTTGTTAATATTAAGTGGATATTACTTAATTAATTAACCATGTTGAATAAAACATTTATGCATAACTCATTTATTTAATTTTTGTCTTTTCACATTAATTCATTTATTTATGTGATCACGACCTTGTATCTATAAAATAAATAATTACATAGACAGAAATAAACAATTAATTAAATGACCCATTACGATATTTATCTAACAATTTATTTAATGAGTGAACATTAAATAAACCTTTTACCTAGGGGGAATAACTCATATTTCTAGTATTAACATGAGTTATAACATTCCTCCTATCCACCTGTGTATCACCTGGGTTGGCGTCATTATGGTTCCATCTTGAACCACCTCCACACGCCTTGGGATGCTCTATTAATTACAAATATTTATTACTCACATATAGGTGAGGGGAACCAAAGTATTGGTTAAGGGGGCTTATATAAATATCTTTGGACACGCATGTTATACATAATAATGGAGGAAGGGATAACTCATAGACCACCATTTAATTTAACATTAAATAATCGAAAACTCATGAAATAAATTAAATTAAAACATCAAACACATACACAGGTCTTGGTCAAGATCATTAATGGTCATACATGCAATTAATACACAAAAGTAAAAGATTAACATTCATTTTTTTATTCATTATTTTATTATTTAAGATAAACGCGCTTGAATTAATTAATTAATAAATAAATTAATTAAATCCCTTTCATCTTAATGATAATCTGATCTTATTTGGAGATACCCATCATTAACGATATTCATGAAAAATAAATGGCATAACTAATAATGACCTATTAATTATAATAAATTAATTGAGCATTTAAAATTATTTAAAACCATTATTAAATTTTCAAACACACAACGGTGTTCCAATCAATAAAATAAGGTTTAAATGGTGAAATTTCAAATTTAATGTAATTTTAATTTTTTCCATTAATGGGAGACTACATGGTGTGTACATGAAGCTACATTCCATGTACCTCAGTTGCTGTATATCCAATTCACATGTCTGGGGCTTCGGTGTGCTGACTCTACCAGACTACATGGTGTGTACATGCGAGTTATGCACCCCGTATTTGCATGTAGTGTGTTGGGTTGGCATGGTCAATAAACAATGTTCAATAAAATCATTGTGTGTAATTAATTTCTCGGCACGATACAATGCACATGGGTATAAAACATGTGCTTCAACCACAAGCCATGTAACCTAGTTTTACTGGCCAATGATTTGGAACTTCTTAATGGAATCTTTAGACATTTTTCATTTGTTATTAAACCTTTAAGAAAATGAAACATTTAACTAACATGATTAATATATTTATAACATGTTAATTAAAATTATATTAAAGAACAAATATCATGAAATTAAAATCTAACCACAATTGCGCATAGATCAATAATCAAATAAATAATTATAAATTTAAATGTGACCCTTTGATACCACTTGTTGGTTCTGGGTGTAGCGAAAGTGAGCAGAGGTGGGTGATATATTAAAATTTATTTTAATAATCATTGTCTGAAACCAATAGTGAGGATCTTGCATGTTAAATTTATAACTAATTTATTTAATATTTAAAGAAATAAGTACTCAGTCTCACGAACTTTCTTCATTGGTGAATGTTGATTGTTCGAAAAGACCCTTTCAGATTACATTCATTACACTGTAAGGATCCAAGGATAGAATCCCTCTAGCAGTGATCCACACATGATCCTATGATCTCCGAGCAACACCACTTGATCTCTGGGTGCTAGTGTAGCGAGTCAAATGTCTTGCATTGTTTGTTCTTGATCACTCGTTCTTTGGTCTTGAAGAAATATCTCTTTCACTTATCATTCTTGAGAGGGTGAGAGGAGGATGAGTTGAGAGAGAATTCTTTGTGCATAATAATTCTATATTCTCAAATTTGGATACTCTACACAATAGACATAATGGTCTATTTACAGAGTTAGGATTTGAGTTAAAATATTATTTAATTGCATATTGACCATTAAATAACATTTATTAATTTTAATAAATCCCATTACACATAATAATAATTATATAATTATTATTTTGTGTCACACGCCAACTTGCACAATAAAAAATATTATATAATGGTCTTGTCAATTAATATTTGTCACCAGACTCGGTCTTGGTCCATTCAAACTCCTCTAGCATTTATTGAATAACTGAATAAATATTTTATTCATAAATAAATATTTTATTCACAATCTAGTGAATAAATATTTATTAAAATATTAAATAAATAAAATAAATATTTTATTCACAAGCTGGTGAATAAATATTTATTTAATTTATGAGATCAATATGACTTGAATAAAACTATTCCTCAAAATTGAGAATAATATTTATTCCATTAATTAAACTCAAATATAATTTAATCGAGATCAATAGAAACCCTTAGTGTGTAACCCTCTAGGATTATTTCTTGTTGGTATTAGGCGGGCTTGCTTAAAGTACAAGATTATTTCCTAGAAACGGGTCAAGGCACCCAAGATAAATAACTTAATATTGCAACGTCGACAACCATATACGAACACTCATGATGTAATATGATTCCCTTGTCACAATATATCATCAAGCAGGTTGCACATCCCTGTCACTAACCTATATGATTGATATGTCTTTCATTGACTATCTAAAATAACATGTCATTATACTATGGACATGAAATTTAACGTGATGGTTCTATTACAATCAAAGGGACAAGATTTAATCTTCCATAAAGATGGAAGGGAAAAATCATTTCATGAATTTTTCATTAATGAAATGTCACTCATGATGCACCCAACATATCCAAATTATCCATGAACTATTATCATCATGGTTTATGAAATACATCTAAGTATGTGAGTTATAACATGCATTAATAATATTCTTAAAGTTTAAGGACCATCACACATGCTCGTAGATAGGAATATCCAATGACACCAAAACATGCTGAATTCCTACTGGCAGGTCTATTCTCATAATCTTCCGTCTTGGAGATTACCAAATGAAAACATCATGAGAAGAAGCCTCATCTTCTTATGAGTACTCTCACATGAAAATTGATGTACTATGTGTCCCATCATAGTGTTATCCAACTGCAGGACATTATTTGAGAATATCACCATAACACATCAAGGTTCTCACAATAGCAGGGAATTTCTATGACTTTATCAATGTGACATATACTCTAGGACATTATTACACTATAGTCATGCAGAAAAATAAAAAATATGTAATAAGAAGTTTTATTAATATTCAATACATCGAATATTCATGTAATAAAAGTAAAAATAGTTGGTCCTAGGACACTAACTCTAACATATGTTACCTATGATTTGGTTTAGAATGCTTTGGATTTGATATGATATGTGATATATTCTTTACTTTGACTACTCTTATATATCTGATATTCTTTGAAACTATTTTACCCAGATTATTCAAAACTATGGAAAAAGGGTAAATGCTTTACCATGATTTTAATATAAAAATAATTAACTACTTATCATGTCTTGTTTTCTTTAAAGTTGAGAACGTTCAGATTATTATATAGAGAATTGACATGGAACACCTGGGTGATATCCTATTGAGCTTGTTTAGCTCATAGCCTACACACCCCTTTGTTAGTGTGTAGATCTTTTTTATGTCTTTCGATGTAGGGAAATACAAGGTACCATAGTGAGGTGGCAAGTTTCTGTCAGCCGTGTCTGGGCAGCTGGTGGTGAGATGGTAGGATTTTTCCCACACTATCACATAGAGTAGCTTTTTTAGTTTTTGGTTATCCTTTGATGTTAGACCTGTATCTTGGATATTTTTAGATACTTTTTTGTTGTATTTATTATACTATTCCCTTTTTGTTATGGCATATATATCTTTTTATCTTTTATATTGTTTCTCTCTACTTTGTATATGTATGCCATGTTTTCTTCTTCTGATTGGGAAAAATCATTCCCTTTGGTTGTTTTTGATGCCCGGGTGCTAGTCACCAGACTACAGTGATTGAAAATTCCCTTAGGGTATGTGATGGTCCAGGTCAGATACCAGTTTGAGAGGATATCTGAGTCGGATTCATCACAGTTTGGTATCAGAGCAGGTTGGGATCAGTTTTGAGAAGTTGGTAGACTGAAGATATTATTTTTGGGACTTGATAGGTAGGTTTTGATGAGTTCTTGGTCAACTCTTATCATGATGAGATTCAAGTTACCATGGAATGTTGAAATATGTGTATCCTATTTTGAGTTCTTGTTCTTAATATAATATTTTTCTAGTGGTTTTCTGGTTTGAACTGAGATTTTCTTATTGTTTTACCATTTCTTCTATTTCAGTGTGTAATAGTATTCCTTTGAGACATCTTCAATGGTTTCCTTAGGAGGTTAAAGTAGTTTTTCCTCAAGGGAATCTACCTATATATCAAAATATTATTGAGGCTATCATTCAACAAGTTCGTTTTATTGGCCAAAATACACTACAAGTCCAGAACACAGTTTTTGAGGTACATCCAAGAGCTGTAGGATAAAAGGATCGATCACGGGAGTTCTTATTCTATAATCTTACATCCTTTAAGGGTATTAATGAACCTAAAGATGAAGAGTATTGAATAGAAAAGATTTATCAGATATTAGACTTTTTGGATACACATGAGAATATCAAGGTGATGTGAATGACATTCAAACTCGAGGGTCCTAGTAAGCTATGGTGGGATTCCATGGTGCAGGTGGATTAACATGCGGGATAGTACAGAAAAGGTTTCAAGACCCACTTCTTTTAGAAGTTTTTTCCAAATTCTCTGATGATGGAGAATTCTCTAGAGTTCCTCTACTTGTAGAATAGAGAGCATTTCGTGTTAGTGTACACCAATCAATTTTTAGAGGAAGTTCATTTTTCTATGAAGGTATTAAATAATGGAAAAATGAATGCTCAAAAGTACCTTTAGGGTTTGAAACCAAATATCATATTATAGGTATTTATACTGAATTTTTTGACCTATGTAGAGATGGTAGATATGTCTATGATAATAGAGATATATATGGAATGCAAGGTTGGTTATTTTTCCCATTATCCTCTACCCAGTGTAAACTTCAATAGTTTGTAGGGGAGTAAGAGGAAGTGACATGATCATCACAGGAATAGTGGGGGTGGTTCTCAGTAGTGGACCTCCTCTACACCTCCATTTATAGCTGATAGTGTTCCCTTGACTTGCTATCAGTGTGGAAAGTTTGGACACACCTGGCATTCTTGTTCTCTGAAGATGTGTAACAGTTGTGGATTATATGAACATCTACAACATTTTTTCCATGATAAGACTAAGCCTAATTATGGTCAAGATTTTTTAGCTTAAAAGTCTACTATTTCATAATCATATGCTTCAAAGACTATATGGATCCTGACATAGGCCTCATGAGTGAAGCACCATCACATAGTGGATGAGTTTCCAGTGGAGGTAGATACAGTTCTAGCGACATTGAGAGGTACTATCTTTATTTCATCCTCAATGGTGTCAAATTCATTTGATACAAGTGCCTCTCACTCATTTATATCTTCCCATTTTGTGGATATTATTAATCTTCCAAGACAACTCATGTTCCTTTTTATAGAGTTAGCGACACCTCTTGGAAAGAGTAAAGAACATGATTTTTAGTTTCCTTGTTTGCTATCGATATCTGGTGCATAGTTAGTATGGGATTCCCTTGTTCTCAATATAGATATTTTTAACGCCATCATTGGGATGGATTTTCCTGTTGTTCATCATGCTAAGGTTGATTATTATCGTCAGTGTGTCTCATTTATTATAGACGATGGGAGATCTAGGGTGTTTCAAGGAGAGTGGTATATGAGTTTTGGTTGTGCAGTACCTTCCTACCTAGAGCTTAAGAGTTTGGTGTCTACTGTTATAGTTGAACCTGATGAAATTTCTTTTAGGGGTAATATTCCCTTGGTTTTTAGGTATTTTTATGATGTTTTCCCAGATGATTTTTGCAGTCTTCCTCCAGAGATGGAGGTAAAGTTTATGATTGATCCAGTACCATGTACACAATTAGTTTTGACACCCTCTTATCATATAGAACCAAAAGAGATGAATCATCTCAAGATTTTGTTGGATGATCTGATAAAAAAAGGTTTTATTTTCCATAGTGTTTCACCTTGGGTATCCCCTATGCTCTTTTCCAATAAGGTAGACGATTCAATTCGATTGTGTGTGAACTATTAGAATTTGAATCAAGTAACATTTAAGAATAAGTATTCTTTTCCTTGTTTGGAAGACTTGTTTGACTAGTTAAAGGGGGGAAAGTAGTTTTTAAAGATATATATTCAATCATTTTATCATTAGCTCAGAGTTAGAGAGTTTGATATACCGAAGACAAATTTCAGGAGAAGGTATGACCATATTAATATCTTTTGATGCCATTTGGTTTGACTAACTCACCTACAATTTTCATGGATTTGATGAACTGAATATTTAATGAGTATCTTGATACTTTTTTGGTAGTGTTCATGGATGATATTTTGGTTTATTTACAATCTAAGTGTGAGTATGATCACCATGTGATTTTGGTTCTAAGAATCCTAAGGAGTCACAATTTGTATGGAACTATTTCAAAATGAAGTTTCTAGATTCAAGAAGTGAAGTTCTTGGGTCATGTGATTTATGAGCATGAATTATCAGTTGATCATGAGAAGGTGAAGGCTATCTTGTCATGGGAAGAACCATAGAATGTCTTTAAGATTCATAGATTCCTTGGTCTTTCTAGATACTATTGATGTTTCATTAAGGATTTCTCAAATTTGGAATCACCTTTTACTTATCTTACCAGGAATGGGGTGAAATTCATATGGGATGGAAAGAATTAATCTTCTTTATATGAGCTAAAAATAATTCCGACCTTAGATCCTATTTTGATCTTACCTCATCTTGTTAAGGGGTACTATGATTCTTTTGGTGCTGGTCATGATTACGTGCTTATTCAGGATGATCATGTGGTGGATTATGTCTATTTACAGCTTCAACTTCATGAGAATAATTACCCCTACTCATGATTTAGAGGTTCTCGGGTCTATTCATGTGCTGAAATGTTGGAGACACTATCCTTTTGGGGATAGGTTCATAATATTTTCTAACCATAATAGCCTAAACTTAATATTTTATAAAAAATACATGAATCTCACATAGAGGCAGTGGGTAGAATACCTTCTGATGTTTGAATTAAACATCATCTATACCCTGAGAAAGGGGAATGTTGTTTCATATTCTCTTAATAAGAATGTATAATAATAGTCTATTCTAGAATCAAAGGAGTAGTGGTACCTTATGGGGCTCTTTGTTCAGTTTCACTTAGATTCTTAGAAGGATGTTTTAGGTATGATTCTAACCAGTGTTTAGTTATCATCATCCCTCATTTATTATATTCTATATGATCAGTATTAGGATGATGATTTCAGAGGAAGTTGGGAAACCTTATGTGGTGGGGAGACCATTTCTGGTTGGTCTCTCCCTTTAGATGATATTCTCTATTTTGGGGATCAATTTTTCATAATAGCATCTATGAGGAGCTTAATTTTGTTTGACTATTACAGTTATTTGTGTCCCATTAATCTGGGAACTAGGAAGTTGTATTATGACATGAGGTGGTGATTTTGGTTATCGGGTATGGAGAATGACATTGCATATTTTGTGTCCCGCTATTACACCTGCAAACAGGTAAAGGAAGAGCATATGAAACATTTTGGGTTGCTCCAACCTCTTATGGTGTTGGTTTGGAAATGGGATGAGGTGTCCATAGACTTTGATTTTTTATTACCACATAATCCCTAGGGGAGGAATCATATCTAGGTAGTGATTGATCGAATGACAAAGTTGTATCATTTCATTCTGATCAAGGACACCACAAAATTTTAAGAACTAGGTTAGATGCATGCGCAAGAGGTTATGATATTGCATAAGTTTACCTCTACCATTATTTCAGAAAAGGATCCCAGGTTTACCTCACGGTTCTAGAAGAGTCTCTAGGAGGCAATGGGGACTCATGTTAGGTTGAGTACAACTTACCACCCATAGACAGATGACCAGATAGAGCATGCTATTATGATCTCGAAGGATATGCTTCATGCCTAAATCTTGTATTTTGGTGGATTGTGGGATATCCATATGGGATTGTTTGATTTTTATTATAACAAAAATTATCAGTCATCGATCAGAATGAATCCTTTTGAGGATTTGTATGGTCACCCATGCAGGTCACCTATTTGTTGGGAATAGGTGGGTAAGGCCTTTATTGTAAGACTAAGTCTCATTCAGGATACATCAGTGACGATTCAAGTTATAAGTCAACATCTGGTTATAGAACAGATTCATAAAAAAATATATGTGAATATTCAAAATCATCCTTTGTATTTTTCCATCATTGACAGGTTTTCTTGAAAGTTTCTCCTTGTTTGGGTCACCGTCAGCTTGGAAAACTGGGAAAGTTGGTTTCGAGATATGTTGGACCCTTTTAGGTCATTGAGTGACTTGAGTAGGTTATTTATTGGTTGGAATTATTCCTTAAATTAATAGGTATTCATGATGTTTTCCACATATCTCATCTTAGGAATTACCGTCCTGATGCCTCTCACATTCTGACTTAGGAAGAGATCAAGTTGGAGCTAGATGTTTCTATTACAGACCATCCAGTGGGGATCATTAACTCTTAGATAAAGGTCTTGTGTGGTAAGTCTGTTCTGTTGGTCAGATTATTATAAGAACATAGATCAAAGTCTCATGAGACTTGGGAGCATGATTCATTAATGAGGGGGAAATGGCCTAAGCTCTTTCTAGAAACCATTCTTCTACATGACTTACTAGGGATGAAAAGTCTTACGGTGGGGAGTTTGTAACATCCCATTACCCACTTTCAGGTATTTCTCATCTCTCTTTCCATTGCCCTATTTTTTTAGGTGCATTTTGGGACATATGAAGTTGAATATCCTTTTCTGGGGAAAATGAAATAAATTTTAGGGATGTATGCTTATAATAATTAATGGATTCTAAGTATAAATGTATCAAATGATTTTGGGTTTCTCCTTGAGTTTGGAGAACACTAGTTATGGTTTGGGTTTTTGTGTAGAATCTAGACTGTCTACTACCGTATGATATTTTCATGTTGTGAATGGTTTACACAATGTGAAAGCTTTACAGGAAATATGTTTTGAATTGGTTCAGAGCATTCATGGTTTTCATGCTGTGAATCAGGTGCACATTGTGAAATGGTCAAAGTCTGTATTTTTAATTAGAGACGGTTCGTTTCTCAGCATCTTTTGTTAATTGAGAAATTCAAAACATGAAATGGTTTCATGACATGAATGTTTTGGGATTATTGATTTTTTAGGGTTCTTTATGGATGATTAATTCCTCATTCCACATGTAGGCTTTTCCCTCAAGACCCAGGAGCTCTCCTAGGCCATTTTGAGGATCTTTTCTCCTTTCATATCATTTTTCAGTGATTGATGATCATGGTTGTTGTGATGAATCTCTCTAGGTAAGTTATCCTTACAATTCTTCAATACCATTGATCACAGTAGCACCATTGAGTTACATTTATGGATCAGTTGATCTGTGATGATAATCATTTGATCCTTTCTAGATCAGTTGTGTGATCTTCTTCTGAAGGCCGACCTTCATTTTGGTTGTGGTGCGGTGTGTGTGTTATTTGAGGTATGTTGAGATATTTCTTATTTGATGACTTCTTTTCTTATTGAATTGATTCTGAGATGTAATGTTTGATTCTAGGACCTCCATTGTTGTCCTTATGTTCTTCCTTGTTAGTGGATCCCATTGCAAGCATTTATGACCTGATTTTGAGGTAGGTGGTTCCATCTCTAGCCTATATTGGATATACTGTATTGCTTTGGTTTTGATAAATTATTTTATAAATGAAATGGATTGATTTATTGATTTAATTATGTGTGTGGAAATGTTTTTTTGAGAAAATATGATTTTCTCCTTATTTTGGTAAAAGAAAATGTATTTTTAAAGCATTATGAAATGAATTTATGAAATGGTTTTCAAATAATGTGCTTGTTGAAATCGTTTGGAAAATGTAGCACATGAGAAGCCTTAGGTATTTAGGTGGATGGTGTAGTAATATGACTCATTCATTGATACCCCTGGGGGTTTACTCATGGGGTATTCCTCTGCTCCCTAGGCCTGTTGCTCTAAGGACTTGTTAAGCTTGTTGGGAGGTTCACTTGTTGGGGTGTTTCTCCACTCTCCAGATTCAATGAATATATCTAGTGCCTTGATGTGTATAATTTTCTATGTTTGGGGTACGAGTATCCAAAAAATTCTAACCTAAATTGATTCTTGGTGTGATGTTACTTGTTCTTTGGTTTGGGATGCTTTATATATGAAATGACATGTGATACATTCTTTGATTTGACTACTTTGATATATGTGATATGCTTTGAAACTGTTTTACCTAGATTATTCAGAACTGTGGAAAAAGAATAAATGTTTCACCATACTTTTTATATAAAAACTATTTAACTATTTATCATGCCTTGTTTTCTTTAAATTTGAGCATGTTTGGATTTTTTATAGAGACTTGTTATGTAACACCTGGGTGGGATTATACTGATCCTATTTATCTTAGACCCTACACACCCCTTCAGTGGTGTGTATACCTTGTTATGTATTTCGATTCAAGGAAAGTCAAGGTTTCATAGTGAGGTGGAGAGGTTTCCGTCATCCATGTTTAGGTAGTTGGTGGTGAGATAGTAGGAGTTTTCCCACACTATCACACGGAGTAGATATTTCAATTTTTTGGTTTCCTTTTCTATTAGAATTGTGACTTGGATATTGTTTAGCTAATTTTGGGTTGTATATATTATGTTGTTCCCTTTTTTATGGCATATATTTCCTATTATGTTTTCCACTATTTCTCTCTACTTTGTATATGTTTTCCATGTTTTATGCTTTAGGTTGAGTGAAATTATTCCCTCTGGTTGTTGTAGATGCCTAGGTTCTAATCACCAGACCATGGGGATTGGTAACTCCCTTCAGGTATGTGATGGTCCTGATCGGGTATTGGTTTGAGAGGGTATTTGGTTCAGGTTCTTCACAATAATTCCCAATACATGACTTGAAGGCCCAAGGTCTAACTACAATAGAGTCACCCCTCCCCAGAATCTAATTTATTGATGATGATTAGCTCACCACCTTATGTGGATGATTAAATAGCACTACCTCATATAGATCTACATGGTTTCTAGTCCCATAAACACAATTGTCATTGTCCCTCTCTTCATTCTCAATCTGGTTAGCTCTGCTCTAATGATTAATTTTTTCTCTAATTATTTTTATAGGGAATGCTCTTGTGTGTTCAGAACTGACTACTTAATATCCTGAAGTCCTTATGGCTTGAAGTACCATTTATGGCTAAAAATCCATTGGTTCGAAGGCCTATGATGGACCGAAGGCCATGTATCCTGAAGGACCAAATTTGTGGCTCGTAAGGCCAATTCAGGTGAATAGTTTCACTGATATATGAATGTATGTATGTATATGCATTTACACTAAACATAAATAAATTTTTTTTATTTTAATTTATGTTTATTTATTTATTAATATATATATATATATTTTTTGGGGGAACAATTAAATTAAACACACACACATCACACACACGAGCCAGAAAGGCAAGCCATAGCCCCCCCAAGGGATAACCCACCCATCAAGACTTATTTATTCAGTACATGGATCAAAGGCCAAGTGGGCATGAAACCCTTTACATGACCCAAAGGCCCAAAAACTGACCTGAAGGCCTAGTACAAAATCATTCTTGCATCATACCTATGTCACCGGCTGCATACATTATGCCCGTGTCATTGCCCGCCAATAGAAATTTTCTCCCACTACAATATATTAACATGATTTTATTAATATATAATTATATCAATATATATCCAATGTTAATATTCATACCAATATATATTCAAAATATTGAAATTATAAATCTATAAATATAAATTATTAATAATTATATATTATTTATTTCATTATTTGAATCTATTATTTATCAATGCATATGTGTATATAAAAATCTGTTTCTTTAAATTTTATATTATCTTTTTTTTTATTTTAATACATAAAAAACATATCAAAATGAAAACATATAAACAACAACAATATCACCATCATCATTATTATAAATATAATTGTAGTAAATATATAATAAATAAATAATGTATAAGTATGGAGGTACACTGAAATGGGAAGAAGGATATTTTCAGTAACCTATTATTTCTCTTATAATGCATTTTAAAAAATATGAAAAGATGATTTAAATAATTTTTCTCTACATTAATTTTTTATTCCTATATCACCATCCTAGCCATAAAATGAATGGTCATATTCCCACTTCAACCCAAGACAGCATTTTTCATAAAAAAAGGCACTAAGAACACCCCCAACACATAAAGGGTGAAAAATAAAACACCATCAAGAAACCAAAAAATACAAAAACAAAACCATTAATAGAGGTATTAATGATGTTGGGTCAGTCTAACCCACTGGGTGGGCTATTAAGGTGGATGAATTAGAAAAACATGCCAGTTCATCCCACATAGAATTTAGGATGGTAAAATAAAATCCCAACCTTAATTGCAAGGGACCTATAGACTTGTGGTCCAGCCTGTAGAATTCATTACTCGTTTGGTCATACTATGAACCTCCCTATTGAACATCCTGATATCTGAGCTGTGAAAAACCAAACCCATACCCATGAAACCTTCAATAGAAATAAAAAAACCTTAGATGGATGATTAATATGGAATCACCACTAAATTTAAAAATGAAACAAAGAAAAAAAAACTAACAAATGGTCTTATGGAAAACTCTACGCATGAGAGATAGTAGAGGATTTATAAAATTTATAATTCTATGATGATAATATTTAAAAAAATTTGCTTTTTTATGATAGTGATGATGTCTGTAACACCATGACCCAAACCACTGGGTAAAATTTAGAGTGACACATGACCTCATTCATGCCTCATCATATACAAGAGGTTGTCAACTAGCAGCAGGGGTCTAAGTCCATCTGTGGGGAGACTATTCTCTCAATATCATGTTCTTGCACAAATAGAATATAAAAATTCAAAGTAACATGTATAAATAAATAATACTAGATGGTATACATGTCAATGATAAATAATCTGGATTCTAAATTAGAAATCCAAATCCAGAGTACAAATTCAATGTTTAAAAATAATAAATAAATAAAACTATGGAATCCTTCAGAGTACATCTCGGTACAACTCTAGCTCTATGATCCTCGTCTCAACCATCTATAATGGGTAACTTTCCCTTACTTTGATCCCTATACATGAATTATATATGAGCATCAAGATTACTATTTAGGGTGTGAGTAATAAAACTCAGCAGGATGACACTAATGCATCCTTAACAAATGTACACATGCATATTAAGTATATTCCTTGATAATAATAAATGTGTAAACAAGAATAATGGTCATACAATCATGTACTGAGAAATTTTTCAATAACCAAGCCACCACAAACCCCTGAACATACTTGATACGACTCCATGATAGAAGATAAATGATAGTATGTAGGAGGTAACTAAAACTAACCATGAGAAAACTAAATATGTTTCTTTGTATCCTCATGGAATCATGCGTGCATGTGACTCACCATTCCCTAGTAATCAAGTACGCCATGCTACTTGACATAAAACCAGAAATTGAGTGTGCTAATTGGAATTTCACTAGGAATCAAATAGACACTGTACTTTTCATCCACTAGGCATCGATTGCATCCTCAAAACAACATTGCATGTAATTTTTTTATCTCTACCATGTGGTTAGGTCCATTGTCATCATCATTGCTAGTTTTGCACACTCTCCTTCTAAGGGACAATCATGTCACCATAGTCTATGAGTTCCAAGTACCAAGAGAGATGCCTCCTAAGTCATAGTGATATACATAACAAGGTAGGGTGTACAAGTAAAGAATATCATTATGAGAATAAAGTATCAACATATATAAATGTGATCAACCTTAAACATATCCAAACAAGCTACAAGTAATACTCATGGTATCAAGCATCAAAATAGGTCTCACGGGCTACACACACCCACACGTGATCATAATCAAGCATGGTCATCAAGGTATAATAGCACAAGAATTATACCAAGGAAAACAAGTGTATATGAGATCCCCAAAAGGTAAGGAACTTACTTCCTCAAAGTTTCCAACTTTGACATCATGGTTCATCAAGAGTTCCATCTTTGAAACCATGTATGCACACTAACCAGAACAAGATAGCATTCCAGGTACCCTTAGAATCAGTTCCAAACCAACATGAAAAGGGTTCTTGAGTAAGGTGGAGAATAAGAATATGCTAATGGAAAAATAAACACTTACCCAATGATGACTACTGACAATAGTATAATTCATACCCAATTAATGGAAGAAGGATCCATGGTTCTTGGACAATGATAAGAGTGAAAGTCACCAAGATAATGACACTGATGTCAAAGAATTCCACCACTCATCAAAAATGCCACCAACCATCTAGAACACCACCAGTCATGAAAATTTTCATTTATCATCAAGAACATTGTTGATTCGCCAATGCTAGAATTTCCCCACTAGATGACACCATGTATCAATGGCTATGCAATAGAAACATCAATACATGATTGAATTAGAGATAATAAAGGAAATTTTTCCAATAAATGAGATTAATAAAAACTTTAAGAACTCAAAGAAATAACCAAATTCTAAATCAATGGCAAAGTAGAGTGAACTAAAGCCTTAAATCAGTCAAGGAGAAGAAAAAATGAACCCAAACATGGAATAAATTAGCCTTATTCAAACAAAAACATCCGAAATCAAAGAATTATAGGTTTTCAACCAAAAAATATCCAAAATAGAGGAATTCATCAAATTGAAGGGGTTGAAATGATTAATAATCAAATTAAAAATACCATAATTAATTCATGTGCGTTTTCCCCTTGAAACAAAAAAGATCTAAGGGTAAAATTAAATTGGTTTTTTCCTGAAAATCCTGATGTTGAAATGACTTATACCATGATGTGGGGAAAGATATAGTATTTTTGATCTAGAAATAAAAACATCTTGGGCTATCGTGTGGGCAAAAAAACCTAGACATTTTTCCCATCACCGTGAATTGGAAAAATGGCTTGGAAAAGTTGTTTCCCAAGCCGTTTTTGGATAGTAAAGTGTTAAAAACCACATTTAAGCTTCCGCAAGCTTCTCTATGCTTTAAAACCTTTACCCAAACATGGATAGACTTAAAATAAGGAGAAGGAAAGAAGGGTACAAGTATTTTCATTTAAGGACTAAATTTTTTAGGGTTTTACAATCTCCCCCTCTAAGGAATTTTCATTAGTGAGAAGTTCCCCGAGTAATCATTCTCGAACAAATCAGAACACTAAATTTGAATATCACACTTTTACTCCTAATTATACTTCTAGATCTTCCCATGTCACCATAATATCCAAAAAAGTGGTATCATATTCTCTCAAAGGACTTTCTCACTCTAGTCTATGATCTACACCATACACTCCTCGCATGATGTGTTAGGATCCATCTCAACATCTTCATAGTTGATTATATGCGTAGGGTCAAGAATGTACCTTCAAAGATGAGAAACATGAAAAACATTATTCATACCTTGATAACATAAAGGAATATTCATATGGTATTCCACTATCTCAACCCATTCGATGATCTCGAAGGGTCCAACATAATGTGGAGCCAGCTATCCTTGCTTCCTCAGATGTTGGCGACCTAATCAAGGAGTCAGTATTAAGAAAATATACCACCTAATTTTTTTATAGATATCCTCATGATTGGTGTTTTTTCATGAATCCCCAATCGATATTTCTCCCTTAAAAAATGTAGCATAGTGGTGACCACGTGGTGGTATCATGAGGAGGTTGTAAAACCAACTTCAAAATGTCACTTTAGTTATTTTTTTTATTAAAGTTAGTGTTAAAATGGGTATTTTAAATAATTTGAAAAAATTTAAACAATATAAAATAAAATTATGACTAGAAATATAAGTTTGATATTATAAATGAAAAGTAAGATATATAGAAAAAGACATACTAAAGGTAGTAGCAGTGGACAAGATTTGATCCTCAGACACTCCTTTTATCCTTGTTTAATTGAATTATCAAATTAGATTTCTCAATGATAACTCAAATACCTCCAAGTGAACACCTAGATTTAATATACACCATATATATACCTCAAATATGGGTTTTTATCCCCTTATAAATGTGATTTGATTACCCTAAAACCTCCGAGTAACCAAGATAGATTAAACTCACTATGCTCAAAGATGAGACATCACTAAATAAATTTAAATAGTGAGAGTAAAAAATTTACTTTAATAAGTAGAAAAATAGTCCAAAAAAAAAAGAATAAAGTGAATTAAATAGAGAAAATATACCTCTTTAAATCATGAAAATAGTTTCCAAAAAATTATAATAAGAATATATTGAAGTACCAAACTCAAAATGGAACAATCCTCGAATCTCCGCTTATACCACCACATGAAGAGTATCCATTAATAGATTAATTAATTTATGAAATAATACTATTCCCCATCCAATATAAACTAGAATAACCCACTAAATCCTTCTTATTATAATTTTAAATGGAAGTGAATACTTAGATTTATTTGAAAAGGGTGCGACAAAGATGTTGTTTAGTTTATGTACTCCAAATTTTTTCTCAATTTAGTTAATGTCAGAGGTTGAATAAAACTAGGTTTACTTATTCAATTTTTTTTGAACCCATAATATATTTTCACCCAAAAATTTTAGATACTTTGGACATGTGGTGAAAAATTTGTACCCTAATTACTGAAAAAATTTTATGTTCAAAGAGACTCTTTGGATTCCTTCAATTTAGTGCATCCAATAGATACCTTAATAAGATATATTGAACTTAATATTTAATAGAGATATGAAAGTAAAAATAATATTTCTTTTAAAGCTATAATAATCTCATTTGGACACCCGTGGGTTGAGTTATGTCTCATGTAATGAAGGTATGTCAAATATGTTCGAAAATTTATTTTCCAAATTGATCGATTTATTTGGGCCCTAAAATAATCGATTCAAAACTTGGACTAGTTGGATGAAATTAATCCATCAAGTAAAGGGTTCCTAAAAAAATAATTTTGAAAATTAAAATAGGTTTGAAAAAATTATTCCCAAAATACCAAAGTTATAAAAAACTATTAAAATTCTAGATTTAGGGCATTTTACAATTTAGCTCAAAATTCATCCAAATTACAATAATGATGCAATTTCACATAAAAATAAAAATTTGTGGGGATAAAATCATTAAAATAAATATAAAAATGATTTCAAATATTATCTATATTAATTCCCTTATACTTAAAACATGGACTCCTGGAGAAGTGGGCAGTCAAAATAAATTATCAATGAGAAATTAAAAACTCTTGTCAATGAAATTAACAATGGTCAAAATCAAGGAACTAAAATTGTCATGCCTATTAAATGGATTAAATTCCATATGATACATTATGTTAATTCATTATATTAATATTTAATTATTTCTTTCATGCATATAGGTGCTTACCTCACCTATTTTCCTCTCAACACAAGATTTTGATTTAGAAATTTTTTTTCTCATCCAAATAAATGAAAGGATCACCAAAGTATTGAAATA
Organism: Viscum album; assembly: GCA_963277665.1. NCBI lineage: Eukaryota > Viridiplantae > Streptophyta > Magnoliopsida > Santalales > Viscaceae > Viscum > Viscum album. Next base: position 321,005,260 of record OY728165.1, on the reverse strand, counting down.
TTTATAAATCCTCACCTAATTGTGTTAAATAATTATATCCATCATGATGAATTATAAAGTATTATTATCAGGTTTCAAGGTTGGTGGGTTTTAAATGTCAAAAAATCTAAGACAGAAGGATATGACTTGGCTCTTTATTAAATCAAGATTGTATGATTATAGTTTTCACTCAAGCATGGAATTTTCCTATTTCTTCATGGAATAAAATCAGATATAAAAAAACTTCAAAATTTGTTTCATGTAATCCCAAAACTTATCCAATTTATTATCAATGGAAAAACAATTTCTTCCCAAAATTTCAGATTTTTTAAAGATATAGAAAGGAATATCATTCTTTTCTTAGAAAGCTCTAGAAAGGAAAAAATTTCAATGGAATAATTTTTTTATTGGTAAAAACATCTCTTAATAATGAAATTTTCAACCCAAAGTATCAAAAAATGATTTATCAGACTATAATATAGCTTCACCCCATCCTTAATATTTATTAAAATCATGCAATGTACTTTAAGAGCAGACTGGATAGGGAAACTGGCTTATAATGAGGCTATATAACAATAACTTCATGAAAAATAAGGTCTTAAAAGGGTCAAATGTATAGAGAATACCATAATAAAAAAGTTTTTTCTTGAAAAGGGTTATTTCAATAAAAAATGAATCTACTCAATCATTTTGTACACAAGTTCCTTAAAGATCATAGGTTTTGAAAAAAAACATGGAAAGTTTTAGTTAAAACAAGAATTATTTGGTTTGCTCAAGAAGTAGGGTTATTGTGAAAAATATGTAAAAATGGATCAGATTCCTCATGGGGAAGTTATTATCAACATTGGATAACATTCATGACATGAAATTCAGAAGAAAATTTTCTTTTCATGAATTTCAACAATTTAAATCCACAACAAAACATACTTCAGCGATCATTTAAGTTTAGTTCCATGAATCAAGTTGGTTATTTTAATTTATTTTTTTAAATTAAAAAAGGTAATTAATTTAAATCTCACAAGTTTTTTAAACATTTTTTTAAAAAAGCACACAAAATTCAAAAGAGAAACCAAAAAAATAAATTTTTAAAAGAAAGTACACAAAATCCTAATTTACCAAATATGACCCCTCCATACACAATTATTTTGTACAATGTCCTCATTTTTTATAGTTTATGTGAGAAGTAAAAATAAGAATATAATAAACAACAAAAACATGTGGAAAAGAAAGATGCAACCTGATTTTTATTGAGTAGAAACACCCTTGGACAATCCTCATAAAAGCTGTAACTTGGAAATATTCATGAAAAAAACATCAAAATTTATTGAAATAAATTAAAATAAAAATAAAAGTAAAGATAAGGGGAAAGAGACTTGGTTTGAACCCCAAAATTGGTACTAGGATTTCACTGCCCCTAGTCAGGCAGTTCTAGCTGATCATCCCCAATTCAAAGGTGGGTTAATTTTCTTCCTCACAAACCACCAAAATGAAATTTCTTTAATATTTTTCATCTGCACATGGTTTTATAAGATCCAAAAATCAGATTTATTCTAATTCAAATCCATGAATTTTTTATTCCAATGATGTAATAGAAGAGGGAACAAAATGTTACAGAAACCTCCCAACATTTTACCCTTACAAATAAAATCAAATGGTTGTTGAAATTTAATTCAAAGATGTGGTTCATTTTCATCTTTATCTTCAAAAATTATTTCTTCTTTAAAAAATAACTCAGTTCCACCATCCCCATGTGTACCAGTGTGATTTTCAATTTTTTATACCATTATTTATTCAATTTTGGACTTCACATCCTTCTCATATGAAAAATTAGTCCACTCAAAATCAATAAGAGTAAAATCAATACCGGGGTAAGTAGTTAACAATTTATTATCAAAATAATCAGGAAAAAGTGGATCAAAATTTGAGAAATCTACCTATGTTTTCTCAGGTTCCAACTCTATTTTGAAGATTAAAATAGTTTTATTAAAAGTAGGTAAAAACTTAGGTTTCTCTAAATGTTCTTAAAATATGAATAGATCATCGTTATATTACTATTTGGACAATTTTTGATACAAAGTTTTTGAATTTTCAATTTCAAAAAGTGGGCTTTCACATGAAATTTCATTTTCAACAAATTCATCCCAATAATTTTCTAAATATTTTTAATTTACAACATTCAAAACAATATGAAAGTAAAGGTTAGTCTTCTACTTTGAATCTAAAATTTCAATACGAAGGTCCAATTGATCTCTAAACTCATTCATAAAAGGTTCTTAAATATCAAAAGTGGGTGGGACAAGGTTTTTCTTTCTTTGGTATTTTTTAGCTTTTAATTATTTTAATTGTTTCCTAGAATTAGAAAGAATGTTTATTTTTCAACTAAGTAGTTAAAGCATGATTAATTTTTTTTCCATATTTTTTCTCAAAATATCTTCCTGATTAGACTCCTTAAATTTTGGTAATCAGGAAAAACATATGAGTTGTCACAGTGAAAATCCATTTATTTTATTTTTTAATGGTTATAAATTAGTTGTTAAAATCCAAGAAATTAAAAAAAAAATTTAAAAAAACTCCGGAAGCCTCCTAAAAAATAAAAAAAAATTATGTTTGGGTTTTTTATGAAACCCCAACAAATATTTTCCCCATTAAAAAAGTAGCATAATGGTGACCACAAGGTTGTCTCATGAGAAGGTTGAAGACTAAGTTCAAACTGTCACTTTGATTAATTTTTTTTATTAAATTTAGAGTTAAAATGTGGATTTGAAATGATTTAAAAAAATTAAAAAAAATAGATTAAGACTAGAAATATAATTTAGATATTATAAATTAGATTCAATATGGATAGAAAAAGACAAAATGAAGGTAGAAGTAAAAGACAAAATTTGATACTTTGAAACTCCCTTTATCCTTATTTAATTGAATTATTAAATTATATTTATCAATTCTCACTAAAATACCTCTAATTGAACACTTATATTTTTTAGAAATCATATCAAGAGCTCAAATATGCATTTTAATACTTTTATCAAAGTGATCTAATTACCTAAAGACCTTCGAGTATCCAAAATAGATCAAACTCACTATGCTCAAAAGTGAGACCTCAACAAAGAAATTTAAATGACGAGAGTAACCAATTTTCTTTAATAAGTTGAAAAATAGTCCAAAAAAATATAATGTAATTAAAGAGAGAAAATATATCTAATTAAATCATGAAATTTTTTTCCATAAAAATATAATAATAATACATTGAAGTACAAAACTAAAATGTAAATAATCCTCAAATCTCTACTGAAACCACCACATAGAGATTTTACCTTTATGGATTGATTAATTTATAAAATAATCCTATTATCTATAAAAAATCCTTTATAACTTCCCACTCCCTCCTTCTTACCATCGATTTAAATGGATGTGGATAATTGTATTTATTTGAAAAGGGTGTGGAAAAGGTGATATCTAGTTTTTATACTCTGAATGTTTTCTCAATTTAGTCTATGTTGGAAGTTGAATCTCACTGGGTCCCTTATTAAATGTTTTTATAACTTGCCTTATCTTTGTAAAAAAAATTTGAGAGACTTTTGACACATGTTAAAAAATTTGTAACCTAAATACTTAAAAAAATTTCTATTCAAACAAACTATTCAACTTCCTCCACTTTCTCACATTCAATAGTTACCTTAATGAGAGAATTTGAAATTAATATTTAATAAAGAGATGAAAATATGAATCCTATTCCTTCTACATCAAGAATCACCTCATTTGGATACCTTTGGGATGATTTATGTCTCATTTAATGAAGGCATGTCAAATTTTTCTGAAAAATTATTTTCCAAATTGAGTGATTTATTTGGGACCCAAAACAATTGATTCATAACTTGGACCAGTTATATACAATGAAGCCCTCGAGTAAAGGGTTCCTAAAAAAAGAATTTAAAAAATTAAACTATGCTTGAAAAAGTTATTCCCAAAATTCTAATGTTATAAAAAACTATTAAAATTATAGATTTTGGAAATTTTCACAATTTAAATCAAAATTCATCCAAATTCCAAAAAATGATGTAATTTAACATAAAAGGAAAAATTGGTGGGGATTAAATCATTAAAATACATATAAAAATGATTGAAAATATTAGCTATATCATCTTCTTCTAAAATAGGCATAAGATCTCTACCTCCTCTAAGCTATGATCAACCTCTTCTAAATTAGCTGCATTTTCAGAGGTTTCCTCAACCAAACTAGGCCCCACAACCACTTGTCTCATCATCCTCATGAAAAAAAGTGGTGAAAGACATGACCTCCCACAAAGAGCCTCAAAAGGTTCCATCTGAAATGAAGCATGGTAACTGTTGTTGTATGTGAACTCAACCAAGGATAGATGTTCATCCCATGATCCATTGAAGTATAAGATGTAATCTTGAAGCACATCCCTAGTATATAGATCGTTCACTCTGACTATCATTCTATCTAAGGATGGTACACTATGCTCAATCTCAACTGAGTATCTAGGGACTTATGTGATACCTACCAAAATTATGTTGTATAACATGCATCACTATTAGAAATAATGATTAAGTGAACTCTATATAAGTATATAATCTCATAGACATAAAGATTTCCCAGCTCATCTACTAAGTGAGTCTCATAGATCGGTCAGAATGGGAAATTTAATCAACTAATAAAAAAGCATCCATACAACATCATAAATCCTTAGGTCCTTGATAAACCCCATCATAATTTCCATCATGATGTCCTCCCACATCCATAAGGCTACAATAAGTGGATGAATTAAACCAACATGAAACTGATGCTCAAACTTTATATTATATTAGGCAATGCATCAAGAGATGAAACTAGTGATGTCACTCTTCATCCCTGGAAATCAAAACTATCACCTAAAGTTGTGGTCCTTCTTTTTTTTCTCTAGGATGAACCTCCCATCTACAGGTATGAAAGTATATTGTAAGATATCCCCTAAAGAAAGAAATCACTACAACTCTCTCATAATAAAAGATCACATCATCACCGATAAAGGACCACCTAGATAATGGGTCACCACCTAAAAGTCATTCCCTCATCATAACACACTCAGAGTCAGCTTCCTAACCTATCTTCACCTGGTCAATAAGAGAATATGTGATCACAAAATGGGCTCAAGCCATCGATCCCTAGTCCTCTAAAGCATCCAAGCTTCAATTTTCCAACAAGATCATTAGGTGACACTACTCCTAAAAATGCCATTCACCAAGCTCCTGATCCACCTGCATCTTATGTATAAGAGAATCTATAATAAAGGTACCCTTACCTAGTGTATAGGCCATATCAAAGTCAAATGTTTGTAGGTACTCTACCCAACACCTCTACCTCAAATTTAGGTCCCACTATCTAACGATATAACGAAGGCTCTTGTGGTACATATAGATAACAAACCTCTCTCCAAGGAGACAGTGTCTCTGACAATTCAAAGTGTGGACCAAGACTGCTAGCTCCAAGTAATGGGTAGGATAGTTCCACTTATTATGTCATAGTTGACATGAACCATAATCCACTACCTATCCCCCTACATCAGTACCAATCCCAGACTAACTCCCTCTATATCATAGTAGAAAAAATATCCTATCCCTAGCTTAGAAAGGATTAATATTGGAGCTATAGTTAACCACCCCTTTAGCTCAAGAAACACCCCATACCACTAGTTCTACCACTGGAACTTCACATCTTTTTTCATCAACATCATCATGGGTTTTGATAAATGAGAGAAAATATGGATAAAATTTTTGTAGTATCTAACTAAACCTAGAAACCACATGTTTTAGAACATGTTTTGGGGATGTGTCTAGATCACGATCACCTCTACTTTCTTCGGGTCAATAGATATATCAGTCTCTGAGATGACATGCCCAAAAAATTTTAATTCTTGAATCCAAAAGTTACACTTTTGGAATCTAGGGATAAAATCTATGTTATCGAAGTGTAATCAAGACTATGTAAAGATGATTGGAATGCTGTTATGGGGGTGGGGAATAGATGAAGATGTCATCAATAAACACCACGATGAATGATTCAAGGTATGGGTGTAAGATATTGTTCATGAGATCCATGAACACATTTGGAATATTTATTAGTCCAAATGACATAACCAAGTACTCATATATACCATACCTAATTTGAAACACCTTCTTCAATATGTCATCCTCTATAACTCACAACTAGTGATAGCCTGACTGAATAACGATCTTGGAGAACCATTATACTCCCTACAACTGATCAAAAAATCATCAATATCAGGTAAATGATATATTTTATTCACCATCAACTAGTTTATATTCTGAAAATATATGTAGAGTAAAATAATTCCATCTTTATTATTGGATAATAAGATAGGTGCACCCCATAGTGAAGTACTTGGACTGATAAATCCCTTCTGTTCTAAGTCCTTGAGCTGCACCTTGAACTACTTAAAAATGGAGATAGACCAATACCTGACACAAGATCTATCTCAAATTCAACTCCTTTATTAGGGGGAAGTTGTATGAATTTTTCCAAAAATAAATCTTGTTAAAGATATAGGACTGGAGGAAAAGGTGAGGGGGATACTAATGATCCCACTAAAAGAGAAAAGCCTGTAATTTGTGTCATGATAGTTCTGATTAGACTCAAGTCTAGACCAACCCTGCCTACTCCAAAATCCCTTTTTTAGTCATCAATAAATTATCTCCCTTAAGAGATTTAAATGATCCCCATCTCCAATAGTAATCAATATCTGATCATAAACTAGTCAGATAGTCCATACCAATAATCATATCGAAGATTTTAATTTCTAGAATCATGAAGTCCCACAAATGTACATAACTAGAAATGACTATAGGATACTTTGGGCATCGCTAAAGATGGTCCACTTTCATGACTAATGGTGTATTAAGGAAAATTAAGTAACTTAGAAGAAAACATTAAAGTTAAGTAAATTCCAACAATAACTTTTGAGAATATTAAGGAATGAGAATCACCAGTATCAAACAAGGGAGTAGATAAAGTAAACATGATCAAGACCATACCTCATATAGTAGAAAACCAATCACCCCATCTATTAGAGTCTAATCCACCATATAAAAACAGCCTACCTTAGTACCTTGACCCTATTTATGACTCTCATGAGTAAAAATTGTATGGGAATACTACTAAGGACCCTATTCGAATCCCTAATTCCATGACCACATCTACCTCGATCCCTTAAGGGATCTTTTCCTTGAATTACTAGTTAAAAACTATTTAAGAAGCCCTATCTTTCCATATTCATGACACTAGATCTAGGGTTCTGTGAAAATCTTATGGTGGTGCCCAAAATTTCCAAATTTGAATCACCATGGATCACCTCCTTATGGGGTTAAAAAAACCAAACTCTTATCTACCTGCATACAAATTCTCTACTGCGCATCCCTGACCATCCTCTTCCTTCCATCAGAAGAGGTACTCATGGAAGTGGTAGGAGGTCTACTAATGATAATGGTTTTTCATGAAACACTATTAAATTAAATTCTTATACCTAAGAGTGCAATATAGTGCACACCCTAGGGTCGATCAGGAGGCCTCTTACAAACACAAATTTTTCTATTGTCACTATTTATAATCTAACAAATATAAAACTAGCTCAAATAATATATATGGGGGATTATTAAATGAATGAAATATAAAATACTATATATATATTCAATATATTTCAGAATGAAGATAGAATAATGAATAAAGGAAAATTTTCTTAGGAGGTTACGGTGATTGATATCATTGTTCAAAAGAGTTTTCAATATTCAATTCAATGAGTTGATCAAGACCTCTCACAACTCACCTTCTCATTTGAAATGTGATTATCACGTACCAAGAACTATTAATATAGGGAAATAATCTTCCAAACATAAACTAGAAGACCACTTATCTAACCATCACTACTTGTTCCATGATCCAATATATGTAAGACATAAATAGTGAAGAGAGGGATAATTGATAATTGAGAAGAAGAACTTGGTGGTAGAAAAAAATGGGTGACTGATCACTATAATTAATTTAACCCCAAAATAAATTCCCATAATTTAATAAATAAAATTAATTAAAGCACATGAATCTCATTCAAACCACCATCACCTCCCTCAAACAAGTTTTGAGATTAATTCTTTATTTTTTGTGAAGCTAAGAAGGAAACACAGTGGGAGAAACACATAAAAATAAAAATGAAAGAAATGAGGTATGAAGAAGAATTTAATATATTAAGAGTATAATAATATTATAGTAATTAAAATACTGAAAATCTACAAAAAATAGACAAAAAATTATACCCCCTAGTTTCCAAACCCTTTAAATGAAGAAGGGATACATTTTTATAGGGATAGGGGGTGAAAAAATTCCCTCTTAAAAGATCCTATGAAAGTTATCAAATTTTATCCACATTAAATGATAGAATTGGTATATATTTTATTATGTAAGGCTGTTCCATTTTGTCTTCTACATGCACCCTCAATGTTTAATCTTTATTGGAAACTAGATGAAGAAGCTATGGAAAATTTACTCCTTGAAATTAATTCTGTTCATGTGACTCTTCATATTCCAAAAACTACTGGAAATAATACCTATACCAAAGGTTTTGGGAAAACCATTGGTATAGTTCACTTATATGGACCTATACCAACAGTTTGGCCAAAACTGTTGGTATAGGTCACTAATTTGGACATAAACCAATGGTTTTGGGGACCTATACCAACAGTTTGGGGAAAACCGTTGGTATAGGGAGGACCTATACCAACGGTTTGTGGAAAACCATTAGTATAGGGGGGACCTATACCAATGGTTTGGGGAAAACCGTTGGTATAGGGTCTCTATTATAGACCTATACCAACAGTTTGGCCAAAACCGTTGGCATAAGTCTATATAAGTGACTTATACCAACGGTTTTCCCCAAACCGTTGGTATAGGTCCCCCCTATACCAACGGTTCTCAAAACCGTTGGTATTGGTCTATACCAACGGTTTTGAGAACCGTTGGTATAGTTGCATGTATTTTTTATGGAATCTTCTTACAGAGAACATTAAATAAATCAAAATTTAAAATATTTATGATAATAAATATATATATTTATTAAATTATGTTTAAAAAAGTCATATTAAGTTAGTGTTTAGTTCGTTCAATCATAAACGTACTGGGATCAAAACCCACAGAATGGTTTTTTTTGAAATACATATGCCAATGGTTTTATGGAACAATTGGTATAGATTTTTCATATTACTTATACCAACGGTTTTGAAACCCATTGGTATAGGTCTATATCAATGGTTTTTCCAAAACCATTAGTATAGAACTATCCCCACGACTTACTATCCAACGGTTCTCCAAACCATTGGTATAGGGTATTTTTTCAGTAGTGAAAAATTTAAATTCCCATTCTATTATGACATTGAAACCAGAAGATTCATGACTATACTCTTTAATTAATTTTTTTTTATAAATTTCTTATCTAGATTCATGTCAAATTTTAACTTCATTATACTATCCCTATTTGAGATATAATCCCATGTACAAATGTGTCCAAATCTATGCATAGTTTTCAAGACCCAACTTGTGAGCTAGTTTTGGGCTTCCAAAAGATTGATTGAGCTTTGGATATTGAAGGATTAAATGTATCTTAATATGTATGGAAACCTAATTTTTTTTTTCAAAATTTCATTCAATGTATAAATTTTTATGGTCAAAATAAAAAATAATAATAAAACAGTTAAATTCCAAAATTAGTTCATTTTTAAAATTAAACTCAAAATATAACTATAACCTAAAAATATGACAATTTACCATAAAATAACACTATGGTTGGATTATAAACATTGAATTAAATTATAAAATATATGAAAATTTTAGCTTCATCACTCCTCCATGCTTAATCATTGTACTCCTAAGCAATCATCATACATTCAAATCATAATCCCCACAATAATAAAAAATGAGAAAACATCCATGATCTTTTCCAAAACAAAATTCCATCATGTATCTTCTATGAAGAATAGTTCCATATAATTCTCTTTCCTCACATTTAAATTTTTTCAACCAAGAAATACATCCATGGCCCAATTACAACTTACCTCACCTTGCATGTTTCACCACAGCTTGAAACATGAAAATTAATGTAATCATGAGGAGTTTTTCAAGGTAAATTCTATCACTTGGGGTTGGTGGTAAAATTATTGAAAACCCTTGAGGACAAAAAGAGGAGGTTTGAATCTTAATAACAATGCATGAATAATCAAGTGAAAACCTAGGAAATTACTCACTAAACCCCCCTTGAAAATGTAAAACACAACACCAACCCATTTTTATGACACTGGACATGAGAAAATCAATGATTACATTGAATTATATCATCCAAGTTCTCTATTTTCTTTTTTAAATCTCTATTAAGTCACAATTTTTTTTCATAGAGGATGAGATAAAAATTTAAAACAATAAAGGAATTAAAATTCACACCCTTGATTTTTGAGAGGTACATGAGTCATAAAAGAAATTACATTGAGAAATTCATGCTCATCTCCATTTTTTTCATTTTTTCCTTTTTTTTTAAGGAGAACAAGATGAAACAAATAAAGAATAATGAAAGGATTACTAATGTGAAATTTTTTCATTTAAAACTACCCTAAATGTTGAAATACACCTCACACCACCAAAAAATGAAACAAATACCAAATAATTCACCTGAAAGGAACTTTCCCCAAACTCAAACTTGAAATATCCATGTAAAAATACCAAGAGTGTGGGTAAGTAAGGGAAAATAATCTTGTAATGTGGCTTAAAACTATAATTAAATTCATGTAATATAAGGTATAATAAAGGATAAATGTAAGGGTGGGTATCATGATAAAAAATTACTAGCTAAATAAGTTCTAAAATCATCTTAAAAACATTCCATGAAGTATAAATCTTTGAAAGAGAAAAATCACAAGTTCTGGTTCTCACACAAAATCCAAGCTTCCATCAATAAAGTTTACATGTTAGGAAGAATATTTCAAAGTGATTTATAATAACTCATAGGAATTGAAAAATATTTTTAGTTAGTGTTTCCTCGGAATGTATTTCAAGAATCATTTAAACTCATACAAATTCTTGAAAATCCATTTCAAGGAAAAAGTTTGTCACACCAAAAATCATTTAAAATCTATTCTTTAAAAAATCAATTCAATTTTCTCAAAAAAAATTAATGTGTGAAAAGTGATAAGAATATTCATTAAATATAAATATTCCTAAAAAGATGAAAAATAAAAAGAAGACAAAAAACCTAAGTAGGTTGACACTCACTTCACACTTGGATTCATTAACCTTTATTTCAGCACAAAAGAATAAGAATAAGGGTAGAAAAACTAAAGATAAGGAAAGATACAATATGTATTTATTTTCCTATGGTAGCTTTGAGTTAAGATCCTAGATAATTTCACTAGACCTATAAATAAATAAAGAAAGAAAAACATAATAAAAATAAATAAAAATAAATATAGATGTAAAAGAGGATAGAAAATGGTTTGGACCCCACATTCAGGTGCTAGGTTTTTACTACCCCTGGTCAGAAAGTTTTATAAGTTTAACCCCAATACAATGTGGGTGAGGTTTATTTATTAGAAAACAAAACATTTTATTTCTCCCAATATCCATCAGTAGATTCTAGAAGTGAGAACCCCCAATGAAAAGGAAAATATCCTCAAACTCTATAAGAGATAAATGATAAAATTTGAGGTGGGGGGGGGGGGATGAAAAAAGAATAAATGGCCGATCCTTGTTTAGCTCAGCTAGAGGAGTTGTGTCCACTGGTGTTGAATATAGAAAAATAGGGTGCGTATTCTCTTATATTTCAGGTACATCAAATGATTCCTTAGGTATTTATTCTTTTATTCCATCATCCTCAATTTCACCAGTGTATAACTCAACTGGCTTCTCCATTCTCTCATCACCACAAGAAACTTCTTCTTCTTATTTAACCAGGGCCTATAGTAATGGTACTGAATACAAAAAATCAGAATAAGGGATATTAGTTTTCAATTAAAAATTAATAATAATTGAATAAATAGAATGTTCAAATATTAAATTTCCCTTACAATTTTCAGCTTTAGACTCTTTTTTCTTAAGTAGGGTAGCTGCGAATTTATTTGTTGGAGAGGCAAGTGGATATTCAAGTTTCTATTCAACCTTATCAATATATTCTTAAAATATATTTGGAATAGGAACTTAATTATCCTTATATTTTCTTTTTTCCCATACATTCTATTGAACTTTAAATTCTTCAGCTATAGTGTCTAGAAATTCTATTATCTTGATAGCTCTTTCGATAACTTTGAAATTATTTTAAATCATTAAGGAATTTTGTTCCATTTATTATGCATTTTATGGAATTTTAATCTTCAATGATTCCGCCCTATTGGAAATTTAATTATCAGTTCATGCATATGAAAAACCACTAAATTAATCCATGACAAATAGAAATAATGATATTCAATGAAACTCTTTTTTTTTAATTTTTTTTTGAAATATTTGATTTTTTGGTTTTTTATGAAAAACAGTGTGAATATGTGCTTGAACTCCCCATAAATGGTGCCAAATTATTGATAATGGTTTGTTGTGAACTACTATTCAATTAAATTATTATTACTTGGATTGAAATATCATGTGCACCCTAGGTTCGATCACAAGGAGTCTACTTATGAACACATATTTTTTCTATTGTCACTATTTATAATCTAACTAATATAAAACTAACATAACTAATATATATGGGGGGTTTTAAAATGAATGAAATATAAAATACTATATATATATATAAATTAAATTAATTTCAGAATTAATTTATAAGAATTAATTAAGTAAAATTTTATTGGGAGGTTATAGTGATTGATATCATTATTCAAAAGAGTTTTCTATATTCAATTCAATGAGATGTTCAAGACCTGTCACACCTCACCTTCTCATTTGAAATATTATTACCCCATACTAAGACCTTTTAATACAGGGAAATAATCTTCCAAAAATTATCTAGGATAACTCTTCACTAATAATAACTACTAATTCCATGCTCCATCGTATGCATGACACAAATAGTGATGGGAATGATAATTGATAAATGAGAAGAAGAACTCATTGGTAGAGAAAACGGAGAGACTGCTCACCATAATTGATTTAACCACCACCAAAATTCCCAAAATTGAATGAATATAATGAATTAAAGTTCATGAAACTAAATCAAACAACCATTACCTCCCTCAAATAATTTATAAGGTTAGTTCTCCATTTTTTTGTGGAGTTGAGAAGAGAACACGATGGGAGAATCACATAAAAAGAAAAAGAAAATAAACGAGGTATGAATAAGAAGTTAATATATTAAGAGTATAATAATATTAAAGTAATTAAAATGCTAAAAATATAGTGAAATATTATAACAAACTATACCCCTAGTTTCTAAACCCTTGAAATGAATAAGGGATACATTTTTATAGGGAGATGGGGTGAAAATTTCCCTCCAAAATAATCCTACAAAAGTTGGGGAATTTTATCCCAAATAAATGATAGAATTGGTAAATGGTATCTTCTGAAAAGTTGTTTCATTTTTTATTACGAGTGTAATATAAAAACTTCAGATTTAGTTTACATAATATGAAGATGTTATGGTATATTTACTATGTAAAATTAATCTTATCCAGGTGACTCTTTGTATTCCAAAACTTCAACTACCCATGCCATTATGACAGTGAAACCGGTAGATTCATGCATGTCATACTTAATAAAAGTTGTTAAATAATTACTTATAAATTTACATATAAAAATTTATCTTCATTTTACTAGATCTCTTCATGATATAATCCCATATTCAAATGTGTCTAGATCTGTGAATATTTTTCAAGGCCCAACATGTGAGTTGGTTTTGGGCTTCCAAAAGATTGATTGAGCTTTGAATCCAGATGGATGAAATGTCTAAAAAGATGTATGGAAGAATAAAAAAATGTAATTTCAAAATTTCATTTGGTTTAGAAAATTTTATATCTAAAATAAAAAATAAAAATAAAATAGTTAAATTCCAAAATTAGGTCATTTTTCCAATTAATCTCAAAATACTACTAAAACCTAAAAATGTGACAATTGCACCAAAAATAACACTACGGTGGGATTATAAAAATTTAATTAAAATATAAAATATGTGAAAATTTTATATTCATCATCCCCACACTTAATCATTACACTCTCGAGAAATCATTATACATTCACATCATAATCCACACTGTAATGAAAAATGAGAAAACATCCATGATCTTTTCCCCATAAAAATTCCATCATGTATATTATATAAAAGAATAATTACCTATAATTTTAATTCCCAACATTTAAAATTTTTCAGCCTCATAAATCCATCCACGTACCAATCACATCTTGCCTCACCTTGAATTTTTATGTCACTCTTCACTCCAGAGAAATTGAATATGGAGTTATGCTTATACTTAGAAATTGCATGTATCACCTTAGGCTTGTGAAAATTCTTATTTATCCATAGTGTAAAACATGAAAATTAATACCATCATGAGGAATTTTTCAAGATAAATTCTATGGCTTAGTGGTTTTGGGAAAATGATTGAAAAACTTTAAGGCTGAAAATAGAAAGTTTGACTCTTAAGTACAATGTATGAATAATCAAGTGAAAACCCAGAAAATTCCTCACTCAATACCCCTTGAAAATTTAAAAAACAAAACCAATTCATTTTTATGACATATTAAATGATATAATCAATGATTACAATGAATGATATCATCCCAGTTCTCCCCCATTTTTTAAATCTCTAGAAAGGAAAACATTTATTTCTTTTATTTCTTTTTTTTCATGGAGGATGATCTAAAAATTAAATACAATAAGGGAATGAAAATTCATTCCATTTATTTTTTAGAGGTATATGTCTCATAAAAGAACACACAATGATAAATTTAAGCTCATCTCCATTTTTTTATTTTTTTTATTTTTTTGGAAGGAGAACCGGATGAAATAAATAAATCACAATGAAAGGATTACTCATGACCAATTTTCTCATTTAAAACTACCCAAAATGTTTACACACAGATAAAACCACAAAAAAATAAAACAAATCTCAAATAATTCACATGAAAGGCCCTTCCCCCACACTCAAACATGAAATATCCATGCAAAAATACCACGAGTGTGGGTTGGTAAGGAAAAATCAGATTTTAATGTGGTTTAAACCTATACGGAAATTCATGAAATATAAGTGATAATGAAGGATAAATTTAAGGGTTGGTATCATGATAAAATGTGTCTATCCAAATAAGTTCCTATATCATGCTAAAAACATTCCATGAAGTCCAAATCTTTGAAAGATAAAAATCACATGTTTTGGTTCTCACAAAAAATCCAAGATTCCCTTAAGAAAGTGTGGGTGTTAGGAAGAATATGTAAAAGTGGTTTAGAATACCTCAAAGGATTTGAAAAATATTTTGAGTCAGTGTTTCATTGGAATTGATTTCAAAAATCAGTTAAACTCATAAAAATTATTGAAAATCCAATTCAAGGAAAAGGGTTCCCATATTAATAAT
This sequence comes from Viscum album, assembly GCA_963277665.1. NCBI lineage: Eukaryota > Viridiplantae > Streptophyta > Magnoliopsida > Santalales > Viscaceae > Viscum > Viscum album. Next base: position 320,989,677 of record OY728165.1, on the reverse strand, counting down.
AATTTTAAATCAATTCTTTCAAAAAACATTTCAATTTTCTCAAAATAAATTGATGTGTGAAAAAATTATAAGAATATTCATTGAATATCAATTTTCCTAAAAATATAAAAACCAAAAAAAATCACTCAAAAATAACTAAGTATTTTGACACCCCCACACTTAGATTCACTACCCTTCATTTCAACTCAACAAAAGAAAAATAAGGGAAGAAAAACTATAGAGAAGGAAAGATACAATCTGGATTTATTATTCAATGGAAGCTTTTAGTTAAGCTCTTAGATACTTAAACTATACCTATAAATCAAGAAATAAAACAAAATATAATAAAAATAAAGAAAAATAAATATGGAAGGAAAAGAGGATAGATCATTGTTTAGACCCATATGTGGGTGATAGGTTTTTACTGCCCCCAGTTAGGTAATTGTAGCGGTTTAACCCCAATCCGAAGTTGGATGGGGTTTATTGATTAGAAACCACTACATTTTATTTCTATAAACATCCATCAGTATATTTCAGGAGTGATAACCCCTAATGAAAAGGAAGATATCCCCAACCTCCAAAAGAGATAAATGAGAAAATTTGAGGTGCAGAGGGGAGGGAAAAGAATAAAGGGATGCACCCTATTTAGATTAGTTAGAGGAGTTGTATGCACTATTGTTAAAGATATAATAATAGGATGTGGAATATATTTTGGTTTAAGTTCATAAAATTATTCCTTATGGATTTATTCTTCCATTCCATCATCTTTAATTTCACTAGTGTATAATTTGACCGAATCCTCCATTCTCTCCTCAAAACCTAGAACTTATTCTTCATCTTTAACCTAGTCCTGAAGAAATGGTACTAAATCTGAAAATTAAGAATAAGGGATATTATTTTTTAATTAAAAATTAATAACATTTTAATAAAGAGAAGGTTTATAAATTAAATATCCCTCAAAACATTCATCTTCAGACTCTTTTTCCTTAAGTAGGGCAACTGAGAATTCATTTATTAGAGATGGAAGTGGATCTTTAAGTTTATCTTCAACCTCACCAATGTATTCTTGAAATTTATGAGGAATAGGAACTTCATTCTCCACAAATTTTATTTATTTCCATCCCATCCATTTAACATTAACTTCTTTATCTATAGTGGCAAGAGATGATACTATCTTACTAGCTTGTTCTAAAACTTTGAAATTATTTTCAATCTCCAAGGATTTTGGTTCCATTTTCTATGAATTTTATAGAATTTGAATCTTAAAAGATTCATACATGATGGTAATTTCAATAATATGCCATTCATATGAAAAATCATTGAATTAATCCATGACCTAAAGAAACAATGATATGCAATGAAACGCTTTTTTATTTTAATTTTTTTTGAAATATTTGATTTTTTGGTTTTTATGAAAAACGGTGTGCATAAGTGATTGAACTCCCTAGAAAAGATGCCAAATTGATGATAATTGTTTTTTGAACCAATATTTAATTAAATTCTTATTACTAAGAGTAAAATATAGTGTTCACCCTATGGTCAATCACAATGAGGCTACTTAAAGACACATATTTTTCAAATGTCACTATTTATAATCTAACTAATATAAAACAAACTTAACTAATATATATGGGGGGTTTTTAAATGTATAAAATATAAATATATATATATATATATATATATATAAATTCAATAAATTTTAAAATGAAATTATAATAATTAATAAATAAAAATTTTCTTGGGAGGTTACGGTGATTGATATCATTGTTCAAAAGAGTTTTCAATATTCAATTCAATGAGGTGATCCAGACCTATCACACCTCACCTTATCATTTGAAATGTGATTACCCCATACTAAGACCTCTGAATATAGAGAAATCCTCTTTTAAAAATCATTTAGGATACCTCTTCTCTAAGAATCACTACTCATGCCATGCTCCATTGCATACATAATACAAATAGTGAAGGGAAGGATAATTGATAAATGAGAAGAAGAACTCGATGGTAGAGAAAGTGGGGTGACCGCTCACCGTAATAGATTTAACCACCACCATAACTCATATAATTAAATAAAGAAAACGAATTAAATAACATTAAACTCATTCAAACCACTATTCCCTCCCTCTAACAAGAACTATGTTTAGTTCTCCATTTTTTTGTGGAGTTGAGAAAGGAACATGGTGGGAGAAACCCATAAAAATAAAAATGAAATAAATGAGGTATGATGAAGAAGTTAATATATTAAGATTATACTAATATTATAGCAATTAAAATAATAAAAATTTACTAAAAATGGATAAAAAGAATACCCCCTAGTTTCTAACCACTTTAAATGAAGAAGGGATACATTTTTATAGGGAGAGGGGGTGAAAAAATTCACTCCAAAACGATCCTTAGAAAGTTGGATCATTTTATCCTCATTAAATGATAGATTGGTAAATTGTGTCTTTTGTAAAGTTGTTTCATTTTTCTCTCACATGTACCATCAAAATTTAAGCTTTATTTCACACCATATTAAATGGTTGTGACATATTTAATCCATGAAATTAATTCATTCTAGGTAACTCTTCATATTCCAAAACTTCAAATTTTCATACCATTATGACATTGAAACCGACATATTCACACATGTCATACTTAATGAAATTTGTTCACTAATTCCTTATACAACTCCCTATCAGTTTTTATCATAATTATACTAGCCCTATTTGATATATAATTTCATATTCAAATGTGTTCAGATCTATGCATAGTTTTTAAGGACCAACTTGTGATCTAGTTTTGGGTTTCCAAAATATTGATTGAGCCTTCGATCCAGTTGGATGAAATTTATCCTAAGATATGTGGAATCCTAAAAAAAATTAATTTCATATTTTCATTTAGTGTAACAAATTTTATTTACAAAATACAAGATAAAAATGAAACAGTTGAATTCCAAAATTAGGCCATTTTTTCAATTAAGCTCAAAATACTACTAAAACCTAAAAATGTAACCATTTACCATAAAAATAAAACTATGGTGGGATTATAAACATTGAATTAAATTATAAAATACGTGAAAATGATAGATTTATTATCTACCCATCTAAGCAGTGAATGGTGGAAGAAGACCAATTACTCGATCCTCCTCCAAGAATTTATTTATGGTTAGGTCCTTCTATAGAACCTATGTGTATGATGTTAGGCTGAAGATCTGAACATGTTGTTTTATGTTAGGAAAAAGTTTTATCTCAAACATCTTGGACTTCTTAGTCTCATTTCTGGCCAGATGAGGATCAAATCGAAGAAGCCCAGTGAAACGAGAAGAGTAAGTGAACACTATCATAGAACCCTATTATAGCTCTATGAACACCTATGATTGGTCAAGCTTTAGTATATTGGGGAATAAATCCCAAAAAAATCATTTCTTGAAAGTCTTCTAGGAGATACCCTTTCATCGATCAGTTTTTTCCTATTATACTCCACCACCTCCTAGTAGGTCCCTAAATAATGAGTGCAACTAGGTTCACATTTTGGTCCTCATACCTCTCAATAAGGTCGAAGTCACCATGTATGATGTTTATCCAATTTTACACATACTACGGTCCGCTAGTTCCATGAATGGATGGAGGATGATGGCGGTTTAAGTATCTAATGTAGTTGACCATGGACCTTGGCACCCCTCCACCATAGACCATAACAAGAGGGAGGACTCCAACTGAGGTGGGTTTACTTCCTGTGCTATAGGAGTAGGGGTATCCTCTATGGTGAGAGCATCCTGAACCACATCAACTGGTAGTCCCATCCACATTCTATGAGGTTTCATCTTTTGTGACATGAAATAAGCATTAAAAAATTTAATAAAATTCCTAATTACTCTATGGGATCACACAAAGGTTTCCTTATGAGTCTACCCACAACCTAAGGTATATCCCCCATAACACTAAACAAGTTTCTCTATCCCTGAATGTTAGTCATAGTCATATATATACAAACATAAAATCATTCTTAGGCTCAAATAATTAATTAAAACATAGATAAATCATAACAGTAAGTAAACATATATATCACATAATAGAGAATACAGGTCTACCATGAACATAATATTATTCTCTATATTGGCATTCCCTAGGTATCAAGTGTGTCATGCTACTTGGAATAACACAATACATCGAGCACACTACTCAACATTTTACTAGGAATCAAATAGACATAATACTTTATGTCGACTAATAATCGAGTTCATGCTCAACATGAAATTCCATGGAATTTTTGTATCTCCACCCAATGCCTAGGTCCATCTTCATAATCATCATAATTAACACACACTCTACTTCTAAGGGACAATTATTTCATGATAGTCCACCTATTCCAAGCACCAAGAATGTTGCTTTTGAAGGCATAAAAATATACATAACAAGGTAGGTCATACAAGGAAAACATATAATTATGAGAATAAAGTATGAAAATATATACATGAGATCAACATAAAACACGATCAAACAAGATAAAAGAAATACTCATGGCATCAAGCATCAAAATGGGTCTCACGGGCTACACACACACCTACATGTGATCATAATCAAGTATGATGACCAAGGTATACCAACACAAGAAATATACCAAGGGAAAAAAGTTTATATGAGATCCCTAATAGATAAAGAACTTCCTACCTCAAGGTTTTCAACATCGACATCAAGGTTCTTCAAGGGTGATTTCTTTTGAACCATGTTCTCAGACAAGCTAAAATAAGATCACATAATAAAGAATCCTAGAATCATTTAAAAAACAATACAACAAGGATTCTTGAGTAAGGTGGATAAGAAGACCAAGATAAGGGTAGAATCAAAACTTACCCAATGTTGATTACTGATAATGGTATAATTTGAGCCTGGTTGACAGAAGAAGGAACCCTCACTATTGGATAGAAATAAGAGAGGAGGTCACTAAGAGAATACCACCAATTTTGAAGAATACAACAAATTTTCAAGAACACCACTAACCATTAATAATTCCACTAGTAATCAAGATTGTCGATGATCATCAAGAACATAATTGATTCACCAATGCTACAATTTCATCGATAGATGACACCAGGTATCAACAACTATTCCATAAAAACATTAATCCATGATCAAATTAGAGAGAAGAGAGAAAATTCAACCAAAAAGGTAAATTCATCCAAACTTGAAGAACTCACCAAAATCACAAAATTCAGAATCAAAATTGAAGGAGAGTGAACCAAATCCTTAGATTAACCAAGAATAGGAAAAAAACCTAAAAATGGAAGGAATTATCTTTATTTGAACAACAATATAAAGAACCAAATTATTATAGGGTTTCAACCAAAAACCATCCAAAAGAGATGGATTTATCAAATTAAAGGATTTGAATCGATTAATAGACATTGTAAATAGTTAATAATCAAATTAAAACCCCAAAATTAATCCCTATTAATTTTCCCATTAAAATTAATGCGATTTGAGGGTCAAATGAATTAAATTGTCCATTTCTCATAAATATCAATGTTGAAATAGATTATACCACAACACGGTGCAAGACATGGTGTTTTTGATCTTACAGGTGAAATAAATTGATCTATGGAATGGTCTAAAAACCTTTTCCATTTTTCCTATCACCATGACTTGACCAAGTTGATTCCCAAGCTGTTTTGGGTAGTGAAATTTCTAAAACCTTCTTTAATCTTCCACAAGCTTCTCCAAGATCTTGAGTCTTTACCCAAACATGGATAGACTTAAAAAAATGAGAGGGAAATAAGAAAATAATGATTTTTAATTTAAGGAATAAATGTTTTAGGGTTTTAAAAATATCAAGAGATTTTTATACTAAAAAATTAGTATTTTCCACTATTACAACATGTTAATACATTTGTCCTTTTGATAGCATGTGACTAAATGAATACACAATTATACTTGCATAAATTTCATATGATGTATCTATATATATTAATTGGTCTATTTGGGGATTGAAAACTAATGAGTTAAGACTATATAAGACTAAAATATTTTATCTCTCATGCCTAATATCAATGCATTATAAAAAAATCATAATCCAACATTAATTTTTCAGAGGGGGTTAAGAAAAATATTTTCTATTTTTTTCATTTAATTTAGTGTTATTTTGATTAAACCAATGTTAAATATTTACTATGATTTTTTAAAAATATTTCACTGGGTTTTTTTAAGTGTTAAAATAAGAGTTACTAGTTATTTATTTTAGTGATGATTTTAAGCCCCTCACTAAATTTTTTTCTGGGTTTTTAGATACAATTTCCATGAAAACATCCTAAAATATTTAAAATGAATTTTTAAAAAACATAAAAAATTATTAGAGGTAATTTTAACCACTATAAAAATAAGCACCACTAAATAGTTATTTTCACACCAGTTTAAAATCCCTTCATTTTTTTCAAAAATGAAAAAATATGGTTTAATAAAAATAACGATGGTGATGATATTAAGTAATAAATTATTTTTTATTCATTTAAATGTATGATAATTGTAACTTCCCGGTTTTGGGTTCCGCCCAGGGGTTCCCCATACCCGATTGGCCACAAGGCCTCAAGCACATTTCCCCAAATGCCAGATCTTTCTAAATAGAAGTGAGGGACTTGGGGTGTGATAGTGGGGAAACAATGCCCTTATTGTAAGAATAACACAATGAAAACAAATAGTAAATAGTAACAGAAGCAGTAATACCATATAACAAGGTAAACAGTGAAATACTGATAGTATAAACAATTGTAGCGTATGTAAATAAATGTTTCATGTCACATGTATCTAGGAAAGCATCCAAACAATTCACAATTCTGGAAATACAATACTAAAACCAAAGTACAAAAAATAGTAAACTCCAACAGCCTAAAAAACCTTAGCTGGATCCCACGCTCTTTAGCTCCAACAACAATCAAGTACCTGATGAGGAAGGGAACTTTCCCTTATCTATACCTGCAACCATATAATCTTTTTGGGCCCAAAATCAGGACCCAAAAAGGATGTGATATGAATACTAGTAGGAAAACACCAAAATATCAGTGCCTAATAGTCAGTGAATGTATATTGTAGGCAATATACAGAAATGAAGCAGTAAATTAGGAAGTACTCAAAAAGTGAACAATCCTATAGTTTCCAATTACATTCATTTAAATTTATTAATTATTCAATACATTGAATAATGTAACCTCAGAATCTATCCTAAGATTTATATCCCTCTGTATAATAGTAATCATAAACATCTCAGAAGACCATCTAAAAAACCAAGTAAGACCGAGTCCAAGTTTGTGCTTTGTCTTGGAAGACTCATTATAATTATTCATTTATTCACAACCAAACCTTTGGAAAAGCTATTACAGTCTCACCCCTATGGTATCAAATATAATAACATAAAGATAATGACCTCTTGGGTAGCTCTCACGGTCAATACCCCTGGTCTACATAACATCAAAAATTTATACATGACCTTCGGGTAGGTTTCACAGTCAATACCCCCTAGGTCAAAATCTACTCCAAGTCTCTCAAGGTCCTGTGTAAATAAACATGGAAACCCCCATAGTTTTCCTGGTCCAAGGATCTCACGGTCCACTGTAAGATTAGCATGCATATCATATCAAATAAGCACATGTAATCTATAACTACTACATGGTTAACATTCCCAAGCATAACACATGCAATTCATATAATCAAACAAATCCATCCTAAGAAATTCAAGGCATGGAAACAAGGTATGCCTCATAGTAAACCTAATCCAAATAGCCATAAACAATCAAAATAGGGAAATGCACCCATGTGGTGTCCCGTAAGTAAGGAATAAAACCTTATGCATATGCTACAACCCTTTTTAATCAATTAAACCATGATAGGTAGATAATAGGGCTAAAATCCAAAACACACAATACCCCAAACATGGGTATTCATCACTTTAAGCATATATAATTAAAATAAAACAAAAAAATTCACAAATCACCCAACTCGATGTTGTATGATGAACACTATTGAACATTGGCCCTTTAATCGGCCTAGAGCGATGTAGATCTACGAAAAGGGTAAAAATGATCAACCCTTGATAACTCATGAGAGAGGAGAAATCAAGAAGATAGGATTTAGGGAAAGGGATAATTCACTGATGGGAATCCAAGGCACCCAAAGATGTCTCAATTGAAGCTTGGATGGAGGAATGGGAGGATCTTGAAGATATTCAGATATTTGTTGCTCTCCTATACGAGACATGGGGAGAAGAAGAGCGTTATGGATATTAGATGCGAACCCGCTCTGATTAATCAAATAAAATTAAAATTACATGGTGTGTTTATTTAATATACACACTATGTACTAGCCTCAACCGGCTCCCGCTTTAGGCAGTCTTCCAGGTCACCTACATGGCCCTGTACTTGGCAGTTGCATGACCAGTACATGGATACCTATGGAAACCAGGTACACGATGTGTACTCAATAGTACACGGTGTGTACTTAGAAAATTTACCCTTTCTTTATTTTTCCTAAAAAATATCCTGAAATAAATATCCTTACCTGAAAAGAATATCTGGGTTCATACAAACCCCCCCCCCCCCTTAAAAAAATTCATCACTGAATTACCCTTTAAATGGTGGTGAAGAAGAAACTTCAAACAACTCTGGCCACTATAATCGTACGTCGGCCTCCCACTCCTAAGTCTCATCCTGTACTCACTCGTGCTTCCATAACACCTGTACCAGAGGAACATTCCGGCCACATAGAAACTTTGTGATGCAATCCAAAATCCAAATAGGGTGCTCCTCAAAGGATGAATCCACCTCCAACTCAACCTCCTCAGGTTGAGAAATGTGAGATGGGTCTAAAAAGTAATGCCGTAACTGAGAAACATGAAAGAAGTCATGCATATACTAGTACCTCTGAGGTAACTATAACCAATTGGAAACTGGACTGACTCTTTCAAAAAGCTCAAATAGACCGATGTATCTTAGTGAAAGATTTTCTTGTCTCTTAATCCTCATGTGTCCCAACCTCGGTGTGAAACGTAAGAAAACCTGATCTCTGAACTCAAACTCCAGAGTTCATCTCCGTTGATCAGCATAAGATTTTTGGAGAGACTGTGTAGTATCCATTCTATTTCGAATCAACTACACCTGCTCAATGGTTTCCTAGAAAAGACGTTGTCCCAACATATCTTCTTCTCCTACCTCTAGACAACATAGGGGTGATTGGCATGTAATACCATAGAAAACCTCATAAGGTTCCATCTGAATCATTGCCTAAAAAAATTTTATTGTAGGAAAACTCTACTAGGGTTATGTGTATCTCCTAAGAACCCTCGAAATTCAGGATGCATTCTCAAAGTATGTCCTCCAAAACCTGAATTGTGTGCTCAGACTGGTCATCTGTTTGGGGATGGTAAGCTGTACTTAGCAGTACTTGTGTAACTAAAGCCCTATGTATTCACTTCTAGACATGATAAGTAAACCGAGAATCCCTTTATAAAATGATAGAGTGTGTAATCCCATGAAAACATACAATTTCTTTGATGTACAAACTTCCGAGCTCATTAACACTAAAGGTTTCCTTGATTGGAAAGAAATGTGAAATCTTCGTGAGTCTATCAAAAAAACCCAAACCACACAATTCCCTTGAGTAGACCTGGGTAAAACCATCATGAAATCCATTGCGACATCATTACACTTTCATTTGGGAATGGGTTACTACTGTAAAAGTCATGCCTATCGTTGAAGCTATGCCTTCACTTGTGACAAGTGGAATATCTCATAACAAAACCAGAAACATCTCTCTTCATGCCTGGCCACCAAACGTGCCCATAAAAATGCAAGACCTCATCCTCACCTACGGTCTACCCAGTAGTTTGTTCCTCACCTGACACACTCTCCCATAGGACCAGGCCTTCAGAATCTGATAGCCACCTCATTCACACTTGATCCAGTAGAGTAGAGGTAACAACCACAGAAGAAAGAAATGTCTGACCCTATCTATCATGTACCTTCAAATGCATCTTAGAGAATAGATCCATAAGCTTCCACTCACTTATGGCCTCTTTAACTGCCTATATCTAAGTCCTCCTACTCAATACATCAGCCACCGTGTTTCCTTTCACAGGCGTGTAGGAAATCTCAAAGTCAAAAGACTAAAGGTACTCAACCCATTTTCACTATCTCAAATTCAGATCATGCTGAGTGAAGATATACTTGAGACTTTTTTGGTCTTTAAACACCACAAAATACTCTCCCAAAAGATAATGTATCCAATAGAGTAAAGCATACACAACTGCAGCTAACTCGAGATCGTGCATCGAGTAATTCATCTCATGTGGCCTCAACTACCAAGAACCATACGCAACGAATCCTTCCCCCTACATAAGCACTATTCCCAGCTCGATACCTGATGCATCATAGTAAATAGTGTTACTCTTGCTTGGATCTGGAAAAATCAGGATCAGTGCTGAAGTCAATCTCCCTTTCAGCTCCTGAAAGGTTGAATCAAAAAAATCTGTCCACAAATACTTCACACCTTTCTTAGTTAGGCCCTGCAATAGTGATTCTAAGCATGAAAAGTCCTGTATAAAGTTCCTATAGTAACCATCCATCCCTAGAAAACTCCGCACCTCAAAGATGTTATTTGGATGCTCCCAGGAAACTACTACTCTCACTTTCTCTGGGTCTACTGATACTCCTGTCTCTGAGATAACATGACCCAAGAAGTGAATTTGGTCCATCCAAAAGTGGAATTTTGAGATCTTATCATATAACGGATGCTCTCTCAGTGTACTCAAAACGATCTCAAGATATATGGCATGGTCGTGTCGAGTGTGAGGGTACACTAAGATATCATCCACAAAGACTACCACAAAATAATCCAAGTAAGGATGAAAAAATTGGTTCATCAGTGCCATGAAAACTTCTAGCACGTTCATGATACTGAATGACATAACCATATACTCCTATAGACCATATCTGCTTCAAAAGGCTGTAAGAGGTATATCTGATTGTCTAATGTGCAACTGATGATAACCAGATCTCAAGTAAATCTTCGAGAACACCCGGGCTCCTCGAATTTGATCAAAGAGATCATCAATATTCAGAAAGGGATATCAGTTCTTGACTATTAACTAGTTCAACTTCTGATAATACATGCAAAGTATAAGGGTAACATCCGCCTTCTTTACAAATAGGACAGAAGAAACCCAATGATAAGTACCAGATCAGATGAAACCCTTTTATTGCAACTCCTATAACTACTTATTGAGCTCTTGTAACTTATGTGTAGTCATCCTATATGGAGTAATGGACATCGATGCTGCTCCAGGCACAAGATTAAGAGAAAAATATACCTCTCACTTCAAAGGTAAACCTAAAGAGTCATCTGGAAAGACATATTTGAAATGATCCACCATTGGAGGAAAGTTTGTCTGTGAAGTTCCCTGGTCATCCAAATATAAACTATAAATATGAGCTATAATTATTCCCAACCCATGATGCTTGGGTCCAGCTCTTCTCGCCCTAACATGCCATTATCCCTTGTGTAGAAAATACTCTCCCTCTGGTGATGTGAAACTCACCCTGCAGAGATAGCAGTCAAAAAAGTCCTGGAAAGAGACAAACCAGTCCATTCCAAGAATGAAATCGAATCCTATCATCTCTAAGATATAGAGGTCCCATAATAATTGACACCCACCAACCTTAAGAAGCCACTCCTTTCATTGACGTACACTAGCCTTCCTAATATCCAATGGAGTGTCTAGCATCATAAAATCCTCAAACATAAAGATACAGAGCCTGAGTATCTCTACAATAGAAACATATATAAAACTTTTGGAAGCCTTTGTATAAAAAAGATCATAAGATAAAACTAAGGAAACTAGAATCTTACCTCTAACTATAGAGGGTCTGGGATCCGGCTCCTACTGGGTTTGTTTACTGTAAAAGTTTGACCTGTACCGTGGCTCTATGACCCTGCCTGACTACCCTGAGTTGATCCGCTCTACCGTCACTGAAAACCTGTGGCCTGACTACCACGGCCATGACCGGCTCCTTGGCACGAATGGTCTAATAAACTCATGTTCCCTGATAGAGGAGAAACTGGTGGTCCTGCTCTTGAATGTGAATTCATAACTAATCCCCTATCACTAGCTACTGGTGAGAAAAACTAAAAGAAATGCTGAAGATGACCCATCTTGCAATAAGATCGGCACTAAAATGGGTCTCTCAGGCACTGAGGTCTCGTGTGACCACTCTTCCCGTACTAGTAACACCTCACCAGGCTACCTGTAGATGCATCACTGCTACTAGAATCACCACACGAAGGCTCTCTATGACACTTACTACTATCAAACTAAGGATTACCAGCCCTGGATGCTAAACTTCCCTGGATCACCGCTCCCAACTCCCTCATATTACACTCGGTATTCACTATAGCCATCACCGAAGTCATCTTGAAGACATTCAGCTGCGATCAGATGTAATAACCGATACCATCCTCAAACCGCTTAGACAAAGATAACTCATCACCTCCCAGAATAGGTGTGAATAACTATAGCTCTGTGAAACTAGAAGAATAGTCCATCAATAAAAGAGTGACCTACTCCAAATTCATGAACTCTCATGATCGATTGGCCCTCAATGTCTCAGGGTAGAAATAATGAAAGAAAGTCCTTTGAAACTCTTCCCAAGCCATATCTCGATAATGTACCACATGTGAGATAAAATCCCAATATATCCTTGCGGAATCACATAGTATATATGTCATGAGTTTTACCCTCCTCTTTAGAGGCGTATTCAGATGCTCAAAGATAGAAATCATGACCTCCAACCATGACTCTACAACCCGTGGTCTTCTATCCCTTAAAAAGGTGGGAGGATGCTGTTTATGGAACATCCGCGTCAACTCTTCCATAGTTGGGGCAGGGTGTGGTTCTCCCTAGAAAGTCTAAATCATCCTTATAAACCTTTCATAGAACAGTTTATCAACACCTATGTCCGGTATAATAGATTGTGTCAGGACGGGCACGATGAGAGGATCTTCTAGTAGTCCCTGATCTACCATTTCCAGTGTCTGGTCATCAACCTTCACCTGGCGTACAACCAGAGGAAGTCTCAGTGTCATGACTCTTCATGGTCAAGTGCAAAACTCATTTTAAGGTTATCAAGGATAGCAACTCAACAGTGAAATAAAAGAACATGAGAAGAAAAACATTCAAGTTTTACAAAACAGGGTTACACGATGTGTATAACCCCTACCCGACGTGTTCCCTTAAGCTTTTAACATGGTGTGTACCTCTACCTAACCTATTCGTGTAACACCCATACACATTAAGTGTTTATCCTAATACATGGCATGTAATTGAATCTTCCCTTTCACCCAAGTACTTCTACATGGCTAGAACTACACGGTTCTCTCCTGAGTAACACTACACGGCGTGTTCAACCTAGACATGGGGTGTACTACTTAAGTTATAAGCACCCATGTTGTTAGTCACACAGTCGGATACATGGTCCACTCTACATGGTGTGAATGAATGGGACACAACATGTACAAACTAAGTTTCATCCACCCGTGTCATTGGTTACACATCTGGATACACAGTTCGTTAGAACACGATATGTACGTCCGATACATGGAGTGTTCCACCAAAGATTTCCCAACCCCGTGTCTTTTCTCACACAGTCAGTCACATGGTCAAAGAGTACATGGCGTGTAAATATAGTACACAACATGTACTTAAGAAAAATTGTTTCTTCCATAACATAAGAACACATGTCGCGTGTTCATAACACCACACGTTGTGTTGTTTGGGTTTATGGATAGTAAGCTTATGAAACTTCTCCATAACCCCTGAAATATTATAATTTTTTATAAGGCATGACAAATTACGACCCTTGGAAGCCCATACTCCCGCAAATCAAAGTCTATCATCCTTATTCCTATCATAACTTGACAAAATTCAATTAATGTTCAAACATGATCCACAAAATTTCAGTCCAAGAGGGCCCATAACACCTCAAGGACCAAATATTGGTGTCTATCCAAATAAAACATTACATATTCCAATACCATATCAAAATAATAGGTATTAAATCATAACAACATGCATATCTTGCACAAAATCTATCACAACCACATGAAATCAATAATGCACCCTAAATGGCATGATAAGAATGCATGACATGTGATCTCTATCAAGTGACTATATGATGCATGAAATGACATACACTCATCTCATTGGGTTTCAATAGAAATAGAACCTCAATAATATCAATGATAACAACAAAAAATAAGTGAATTTTCCAATGGTGAAATCAAATCAATTGTAACAATTGAAAAACCATAAAAAAATGCAATATTTGAGGTAACTTGGCTTTTCCATGTACACGGGTTAGATACTTCTGAGCACAACTTATTACCAACCACCCATTCCTTTATATCCCAGTCTATAGGTTTGAAATAGTAAGAAAAAGTGGAAAATAAACTTTTCTGATACCACTTTGTAACGTCTTGGTTCCGGGTGCTGCCTAAGGGTGCCCCGTACCCGGTTAGTCACATGGACTCAAGCACATTTTCCCAAATGTCAGAGGTTTCCAACTAGAAGTGGGGGCCCTGGGTATGATAGTGGAGAAACTATTCCCTCATTGGTAGAGTAACACAGTGGAAACAAATAGTAAATAGTAGCGGATGTAGTAATACCATACTACAAGGTAAAAAACGGAAGACTGAAAGTATAAACAACTGAAGCATATATAAATAAATGATGCATGTAACATGTATCTAGGAAAGAATAAAAACAAGTTACAATTCTAGAAATACAATACTGAAAAAAATATGGAAAATAGTAAACTCCAATAGCATCGCAAGCCTCAGCTTAGTCCCATGCTCTCCAACCCCAAAAAGAATCAAGTACCTGACGAGGAAGGGTGATTTCCATTATATATATCGGAAACCATATAATCTGTTTGGTACCAAAATAATGACCCAAATAGGGTGGGAGACGATTCCCAGTAGGAAACTACCAAAATATCTATGCTTAACAGTCAGTGAATGTATATTGCAGGTAATATGAAAAAATGAAGCAATAACCTAAGAAGTACTCAAAAGTGAACAATCCTACAGTTTCCAATTACATTCATTTACATTTATTAATTATTCAATATGTTGAATAATGTAACCTATGGATATATCCTAAGATCTGTATCCCCCTGTATAATAGTAATCATAAACTTCTCAGAAGACTATCTAAAAAATCAAGTAAGATCGAGTCCAAGCTTGTGCTTTGGCTTGGCAGACTCATCATAATTATTCATTTATTCACAACCAACCCTTTTGGAAAGATCTTGTAGTCTAACCCCTATGGTCTCATATAGAATAGCATAAAGATAATTACCACCTGGGTATCTCTCATGGTCAATACCCCTGGTCTACATAGCATCAAAAAATTTATACACGACCTCCAGGTAGCTCTCACGGTCAATACCCCTGGGTCAAAATCTATACCAAGGCTCTCATGGTCCTGTGTAAATAAACATGGAAACCCCCATAGTTTTCCTGGTCGAAGGCTCTCTTTGTCCATTGTAAGATCAGCACACATATCATATCAAATAATCTCATGTAATCTATAAATACTACATGGGTAACATTAAATATAATAACACATGCAATTCATATAATCAAACAACTCTATCCTAAGAAATTCAAGGCATGGAAACAAGGTATTCATCATAGTCAACCTATCCCAAATGGCAAAAAATAGTCAAAATAGGTAAATGAACCCATGGAGTGTCCCGTAAGTAAGGAATTAAACCTCTCACATATTCTACAACCCTTTTTAATCAATTAAACCATGACAGTTAGATAATAGGGATAAAATAGAATGCACACAATACCCCAAACATGGGTATTCATAACTTTAAGCATATATAATCCAAAGACAACCAAAGAAAGGAACAAAACACCTACCTCGATGTTGTACGATGAAAAATCTTGGACATCAGACCTTGAATCGTCCTAGAAGGGTGTAGATATATAAAAAGGGCAAAAATTATCAACCCTCAATAACTCATGAGAGAAGAGAAATCAGGAAGAGAGGATTTAGAGAAATAGGGAACTCATCGATAGGAATCCAACACACTCGATGGAGTCTCAATCGAAGATCAGATGGAGGAACAGGAGGAGCTCAAAGATCTTTGTCTGTTCTTCGCTCTCCTGTATGAGACATGGGGTGAAAAAGAGAATTATGAAGATTAGACATGACCCTTCTCTAATTAATAAAATAAAAAGAAAAGTACGTGGCATGTTCATTTAATATACACGCCGTATACTAGCCTCAATTGACTCCCACTTTAGGAAATCTTCCAGGTCACCTACATTGTTATGTACTTGGCCGTTACACGGCCAGTACATGGCTACCCATGACAACCAGATACACGACGTGTACTCAGGAGTAAACGATGTGTACTTAGAAAATTTTCCCTTTATTACTTTTTCCTCAAAAACAACCTAAAATAAAGATCCATACTTGAAAAGAAGATTCGAGTTCTTACAATAATAATAATTTTTAACTATTAATGTAAAATTATTATTTTACATTTAATCATTGATAATTATTAATTATTAATAGTAAGTAATTAATAATTAATAGTTATTGATAACTAATTAATAAAAGGTGCTTAATAATTAATAACAATAATTTATAATTATAAATTGAATATATAAATACATTATATATAGTTATTTATAAATTAATTATATAAATAAATAAATAAATACATATAAAGAAAATTTATATATAAATATATAAAATAACCATTAATATATATTTATATAAATGTATTTATATTTAAACATATATAAATACATATATAAATATAAATAAATAAATATGTAAATATATATAATTGTATTTATAAATACATGATATAAATATATTTATAAATATAATAAAAAATAATTATAAATAAACACATGTTGGTATGTATATGTAAAGATATAAATACACTATATAAATGTATTTAAAAATATAAATATACATACATAATATGTTGGGGTTGTAGCCTAGTGATAGAGAAAAAATCGTAATCCTGCACCTATAAGCCTAGGTTCGAGTCCTGACAACCTCTTATTTTAGTGGTGAGGGATTTTAGCATTGGTCTTGGTGGAAAGGTGAGAAATGTGAAGCTTCGGGGGTGGTAGTCTCAAGTGAGGGGTGGCCCATCGATGTCGTACTATGACATCCATCAATGGGATATCAATGGTGGGACCAGTGGAGCACACATCAGACATGAACGGTGGGACGATGTTAGGCTCAGTGGTGTTTTGATTATGATGTCAAGTGTGCTCGATTCAGCAGCATCCTCGAGTGACAATGATGGGACCGTTTCGATGGCTTGCTTGTTTCTATAGTTATGGTAGTGAGCATCCTAGGTGGTTGGTAGGGTCTTTATTGATGGAAAAGGCATGCGGTGGTGGAAGTTCGTGCAGTGGTGGGATGGATCTTAGTGATGTCTATTATGGAAGAAAAAAACATAGGTTCTCCTAGATGCAATCCAGGGCAAGGAGAAACCACCAACAATGCTATCAGATTTGAAGAATGAGGGGGAGTATGAATTTCATCATCGGTACCAGGAACCATGCACTTCTTCATGGAGCATTTCTTACTGATCAGCCTTATAGGTCGGGTGATTTGGGAATTTAAAATATCAGCTAAGGTGGGGTCTACTCTATGTTACTAGTCCTTCAAGGTCATGTACTAGGACTAAGTGACTCTAGACTTTCGAGTCATGTAAGGTTAACAGTTAACCTAGTTTAAAAAGGGGGGAAATTAATAAAAATTTAAGGCCTTCAGGATGAGGTCAAAATATATAAAAAAATTATAATTTAGTATATAGTTATTTTTTAAATGCATTATATAATTATAATAAATTGTAAAAATGTATTTATAATGGGATTTCTATGGAGTGGATCAACCCTTGGAGGGGGTGTGGCCTATACTTGCAAGACCAGAGGTGTGTGTGTTGTTTTATTTTCTCCCGGACCTTCTAAGAAACATATATTTTAATATTTAAATATATATTAAAAAAATATTAAATATCCCCCTAAACCAAATAGACACAGAATCTCATTAAAAATCAAATTAAGTGTAAAAAACCATGCTCTAAGATCAATGAAATCCTCAGAATTTTTTTCCAGGGTTGGTCACTAGGGTAAATTTACCATTTTACCCCTCAATCAGTTTGGAGCTCCAAAACTCAAGAATGAGCTAAGTCACTCTCAAGGAAAATCTCAGCCCACTAAATTTTATCCAATTTTAAACTTTTCATCATTGAAAAGAAAAAAAACTAGGCCAATAAACAAAGTAGATCATAAATCATCCTTTGTGAAAGGTTTATATTCATTCCCTTATGCTTCATCCATATCTAGAAATACAAGGATATCCATGGTCCTAGGACAAAGGTAAAACATTTTCTTTCTATCACTTTCATTTAGACTTGCATTTCCTAGACTATCATTTCCAAAAAAAAACAATCACCTCTGGATCAATTTAATGAAATTCCTTAACACACTCACAGGTTTCCATTTCATGAACATTGTTAGGGGGAATTCATCTATTTCATTTCCCATCCATAGGTTCTTATATTTCACAACATAAATAAGAATGAAAAACCATCAAAAATAAATTTTAAATTGTTAATTAAGAAAGGTATCCTCTAAAGAGTTTGTTTTTCTCTCCACATTTTTATGAGATACTTAAGGGACCGTCATCTGAAGACAATATAATCACCTAAAATACTACCAATGAGCACATAAATGATAACACTACACTATAATCACAAGATATTAAAGGATATACATACCTTGATATTTCCTTTTCTTATGAAAAACCTTTCATATAAGTTGTACATATCAGCACCACTAGTTAACAATATGTGTGTTACAACCAACTCCCCATTTATCATTCCTCATAACCTTTGGATAGATAAGACACATACACCTCTAAACCTATCACCTCCCATCCATTGTTGTATATGGTTTTCCATGTAATTCTCTCTTCCTCATAGAAGTTGCTGATAAACACATTTAGCAATGCGTCTATATCCTCAAACAACCACATTTCCACTACACTGCTCCAATAACCATCATGATTCTAGAACTTAGATTTTTAGTGAACTATTCCACCATAATCTGAAGCAGTTAGTCCTAACCCATTCAAATAACCCTAACCTATTTGATACAAACCCTAGGGAAACACATTCCATAACTTGAGAAACCATGACCACAACCTATAAAACTGCATACCTCATTAACTTCCCACATAATAGGTATATTCCTTGCATATTACTAAAATAGTAAGGAAAATAATAAAAAAATTATAACACCCAAACATTGGTCATTATTCATCACACTTACCAATATATTGTAAAGATTATTCATATAGAATTACCATGCCATATATATATAGTTTACACCCGAGAGAGACAAATGAAGACTCAATCAAACATATACCAGTAAAGATTCATTCTCTAATGACATGACCTTAGATTGAATCATCTTTCACGATATGATAATGTGAAACACAAGGGAATATCACTACCCAATAAGCTATTAAGATAAATAAAATTTCACTAATCAACCTCAAAATCTAATCACTTATCATGAAAGCTGTATCATCTCTTAGCGTTAAAAGTTAGGATACCCTAGAAAAATCAAGTGAATAACACTGAAGGGTATGATAAAAAAATAAAAAAATCTCTATAAAGGAGTTTAGGGTTATTCTAGACACCTTTTCTAAACCTCCATGGGGATAAGTATTCATTATTGATCACCTAACCATTAAAACCTCACCCCTAAACATCTTAGATGATTATTCTCATGCTAATATTATCAATAGGGGGAATCAAATAAACCTTGATCTTCAAATGATATTTCATACATTAATCACTTTTTTTCCAACTCGTTAATCTTAAAATAGAATCATTGAGAAAATAGGTTTCATGCATAACCAGAGGAAAACATCAAATCAATCACATATGTAAAATTATTCCTTTCTTAGATTTAGGTTTACCACCCCAAATAATTCCAAATTGATAGAGACTAATTGAATATTATGATCTAAATAATATAATTCTTAAGACCTTACCTATAACTATGAGATGAAAAATAAAAAATTACCTGTTGGATAAGATCTCATTAACCAATAAACTATGTTGGAGGACCCTCATTAACCCAAAATATACATGCATCAAACAAGGGAGTACCTACACCCACTAGTGGAGGAACTACACCAAAATATTCAGAGGGGTAAAAACTCCTACCAATGGAGGACATTTTCTCCCATAATTGGGGGAGTACCCACTCCAGTTGATAGAGGAACTACACCCAATCATCAAGGGAGTACCTAGTCTCACTGATGGAGGACCCGAACCCCTATCATTGTAAAAATATCTACTCTTTATAATAGAGGACCTACACCCCTATCACAAGGGATTGCCTAACCCCATCCATAATTTAATAGAACCACACCTTTTTGATAATATGATGACTAAGGGAGTACCTAACCCTGTTAAGTTTATAGGGGATCTACACCATGTTAATGAAATATCAATAAGGGAGTATCTGATCCTATGTCTATACCAAGCACTCATGGAAATTATGAGCTATTTTTCAGTGCTTTTTTTATGCCTTGAAAATTATCTATGTGAAGTTCTTCCATACTATTTAGAAAATTTCAACCAATAAAACTCACACTATCATAATTTGTACTCCATTTATTCTATCCACGGAAGGTCCATAATGCACTTCCAATGAATAAATTACCACGAGATGATATATATCTTTATCGTGAATTGAAATCACTAATATTAGAATGTCACATCCTTAAAACAACAATTTCCAGAACACTATATGATACATGAACCAATATAACCATAACATGTGAAAAATTCTCTAAATACTTGAGTAAGTAACATATTATCAGATTCCTTCTATAGGAATGAATCAAATTCCACATACCCAAGATGGTTTATCTGGTCTGAAAATTGGACTTAAATACCTAAAACATTGTTTCCCCAAAATTTTCAAACCAAACCCCATAAGGATCCTACACAAAACTCCATCTCTGGGGCACAACCTTCTCTAATACCACTTTAAAATAACCCATCCCACTAGAACCCCATCTGGGCTAGTTGTTAGGCCGAGTGTTCCACCCCAATACTTCCTCCAATGGGAAAGGGGTTAGTGGCTAGCCCCAAAAATTCATATCACACCATGATAGTACTTAGCATATGAACTTTCAATAAAACCATATATATCTACATCCTAGAAAAATACAACAACCATAAATGAAATAACCCAACTATAGAATAAAATTTATGTGATGGGAATCATTCCAATAATAATGCATGTGGTACAACTATGGGAGTAAAGTAAAAGTGACCGAAATACCATCATAAAAACAACCCTAAAAAAGTATAAAGTCTCCTCCTCACCATTATAGTCTCATACACAAGATCTAATACCTATTTCTACCACAAAAAACTATTAAACACTAGCTCTGATAACTCCACACCCTCTATAACCATCCCTGAATATCACATCATATATATAAAACATAACATGTGTGTTTGTAATCCTCATGCATGGTTGAATATAAAAAAATATAGTAGGACACCCCAAAAATAATAAAAGACTAAAAAATAGGTCTGTTGGAACACAAAGTGAAAGGAAAATCCAAGATCCATATGTGCTTTAAGGATTATGAAGTAATGAAGTACCAATGTCATAGTCTAACTACATAAAGATCATAAGCCATAGGTAACCATAGGTAATTGGGGAAATAAAATACTCATAGTATCCAAACTACCTAGTTTCCAAAAAACCACACCATCTTCCTAAGGAAAGAGAAAAAGACCAGCCCAAATAGTTATTTGGATCATCTTAGCAAGACCCCCAAGATTGAACCCCCAAAATATAAATGAAAAACTATAATTATTTTATCACCCTTAACAATTAAAGGGAATAAAAAAATATTAACCACATGAAAAAACCATGACCTCAAACCTATATATCATTCATAGATGTGTTTAATAGAGAATAACCCATATATATAGAATCAACAATCTATAAACTATGAAAACCCCACTAGAACCACTTATCAATTGACACAAGGGTCATCAATCCAGAAGTTTCAATGCTATATTTATTCTAGAAAAACTTAATGTAACATGAGATCCCATGAGAATACCTTTCTCTAAGAAAACCTTGCATTAAATGGATGACTATAGTAGAAAACCCATGCCTTTCCAAGGAGGAATATATCGATCAAGGGATAACCAGATCCAAAAATGGGGTCCATGAACCCCATTTCAGGGAGGAGTTAACTAAACCACTGCATAAAGAATAAAAATTATTGATCAATAGGGAAATAGTTAGGGGATCCACTGAACCCAAAGACTAATACTGGGGACCCTCACCCTGATCCTTGGAGGAATTCCAACATCACTAACATACATGAAACCTATACCACATCCATGGTGAAATCATCAAGGGGGTTCCTAAAATCGATATCAATAACTTCAACTCATTGTATATGAAAGCTAGAAATAGGTTAAAGAATAAATTTGAGAGTACTAATAGGCATAGAACCACTTTCTCTAACTCTGTAAGTATTTCTATATTCATGAAAAACAAAGGGCAGTGATTTATCTTCATCTCCTGATATATTTCTAAGAACCCAATCATATATTAATCCAATGAATAACCTCTTCCTTATCAATGAAATGAACTTAAATCCCACCCAATGTAAAAAATATTAGAGGAAAGATATTATAGGATCTCATAGTTGATCCTAACTTCACCTCTAATTTCCCTACCCCTATAGAGACACCGTGAAGAAACCTTCTCATTATCACATCCTAAATAGAGGACCCACGCCTTAGGACTGTGGGGGAGTTCAAAACTCTATAATTTATATGGTTTTACCCATCCCAAAACATTATTATGTCACTATAGGACTACCTAAACCTGTTCCTACTCTAAATGTCTCACCCATGCCTAATTTATGGCCCTAGGTAGATAAAGAACTCAACTTCCCAAAATAACATGTAGATTTGGGTCAGGTGCCATTATGGGCCGACCCATATTTCCAATTCATTATTGGGGATGTGAATACATGAAAACTAGTGGGTATTGGGATACCAAATTATTGGTCTTCCATCATCGCGTGGCATTGAACACTTTATTCAATCCCAAATGATATAATGTTCATAAAAAACCTAGGTGTTTTCTCCTTTGAAAAACCCTGACCACCATGATCATTAGAGTCACCTGTCATCAAATCCATTGATTTTTTCCCACCACACCACCCCCTTTGGGATTCCTAGATCTATCACTTAGGCCCCCACCTAGGATATCCTCTACTATGAGTAATCACCCTATTAGACCACTTTTTATTGAGCTTCCCTTCAATAAGCCACTACGACAATACCACTTCAAACCATCAACCACCATGAGGGTTGGTGGTGGTTTTCCTCAGCATGGGGTAGGAGGGAGATGAAGAGAGAAAGGGGTAGATTAATGATGACCAATTAGTCTTGGAATCCCTATGTGTGAAACCATTGGCCTAATAAAGTTGGTGGTTTGGTGACACATAAGACGCGCAACCTAAAGAGGGGGAGGGTTAGTGGCAGGTAGGTCCAACCAACCCATTTTGGATATGTGAACATGATCCTATATAGATAAACACACAATGAGACTATAAAAAAATCATTATAATAATTTAAAAACCCCAATTTTGGTGATTGATAAACCAATAATAAATAATAAATTTAAGAACACATAATGAATGATGAAAGACTAAAAATTTAATTCCCTACCTTGGGGTTCAATCATCGATGGTTTATGATCCGGGCTTTTATTTGGCATATAATTTCAATTCCAATAATAAAAATCTACCATCATATAATACCTTATCAGTTAGGGTTTATGGGGAAATGGTGGATAACCCTAATTAGAGTAGTTAAATACATATTTATATAGATGGATCTAGGTGAACCAATATTTTAAATTAAAATCCAAAGACATGATCAGTTTGAGACCCAAAAACCAAATATAAAATACAAAAATCCCAAGTAAAATACCTATTATAAGTTAAAATATAATGATTTATATTCTATCCAAGGATAAGTTTTATGAGATATCAACAATTTATGTTGCTCACACATACAGGATAATAAATAATTTATTGAATAAATATTAAACATCCCTTTTAAAAAAGTTATCTTAGAATCTAACCAAAACTCTATCCAAGGGTAAGAACCATACTCTGAGATCAAAAAAATCCTTATAATTTTTTAGGGTTAGTTTACGATGGTAAATTTACCATTTTATCCTTTTATGTATTCAGGGCTCTAAAACTCTATAATAAGTTAAATCACTCTCAGGGAAAAACCTAAGTGGCTACAACATGTTTGTGTGTGTGTGCATTAATATATAAATATAAATATTTATGTATATATATATATATGAAAATATGTATGTAAATATATAAATATAAATATAGATATATTTATGATTTATGTATACAAATAGATTATTTATTATATAAATGCATTTATAATAAACCATAATATATATACATATATGAATACATATATAATCATATTTAAATAAATATATGTAAATATTTAGATATATAATAATTATAACAGTAAACCATTTAGTCCAATTGGTATTGGCCAGTACTATGGGTACAACTGGTATCTAATAGTTGTCATACTATTAAATTATTATAAATATTCAATAATGTAAAAACATTAACTAAAAGTGAGTTTTCCTTAAAAATATTGATTCTCCATATTTCTTGTATCACTATAAGAATATTAAGTGTTAATAGGGTTTATTATTTGCAGTTGTACAATATGTCACTAAAAAATTTAAAAATCATCCCATTTAGAAATGTTTTTGTTAAACCATTTCTAAATTGAAAAAATAATTTTTATTACCAAATAGTGACAGTTTTTAAAAATTGCCTCTATTTTAAAAATAATATCTTAAAAACCCTCTATTGATTCCCTATTCATTCGACCCTAAGTTTCTCCTCTCCTCTTTCACCCAATTATTTCCCTATCCCAAATCCAATCTTCATTGATCTTCTTGATCCTCTTCCTCTATTGTCTTGTGCACTAAGTTCAGCTACCACAATACAATACGACTGATTTTTTTAATTATATCTTCTATGTTTACTTTTATGGTTCTAGAAGATCTTGATAATCTGGTGGATCCTTTACATATGATTTTAGATTCATATGAACAACTGATTAACCGAGGAGGAATGATTCTTATGGTTGTTTATTGAGATTTATATTAATATTTTAACTTTACAATTTATATATTGGCGCACATCATTATCTAAAACCACTCATGGTAAATACTATAATGAGTTTTATAAAATACCTATAAAACCCATTAATTGTGTTAGATCCATCTAGTGAAATTTTGGATTAATCTTGAAAAATAATATTTTTCGAAATTTTAAAGAACTTCACTTTCTTATGATACGAAATAGGGATATCTTATTATAAAATACAAAATTTCAAGTTTTATATAATCAACTTTCTATATATATATATATCATATTATATTACATAGTTAAAACTAAAAAAAGTAAGATTATATAAATTTTCACATGTGTCATTAGCCCAATAAAGTATTTATAACAGGGAATATAAGGAAGTAGTATTTTTCAAAATTTACCCACAATATACATTATTATCCTAGTATTATATTATGAGGGTTAGAGGGGGTCAGACAAAAAATTAATATAATAGAACCAATGTGGAAGCATAGATAAGATCTAGAAATGAAAATGGTCCAAGAAGTAGAAGTAGACAAGAAAAAAAAGAATATTGATAGAAATGAAAATATACTAAAAAATAAATGTGGAAAAATAAAGAACACAAGGGATTTTCATGCTTCAGATATTGCTGATCCTACATTCATGTTAAGAACACCACCATAATAGATTTATTATTATACAAAATATATAACAATGATATACAATAGATAAATAAATAAACAGAGAAATGTACACATACCATGAAAACTATCCATGCATGATATCATTGACACTTCAAGAATTGTATTAAAACTGATCCAAGGATGGTAGTATTCACCTAAAATAAGGAAGGAATCATGAATTCTAACCCCAACACATACTGATGAGGTATAAGAAAAATAGAATGTAGTGTGAAGAAAAAAGAAAATGATCAAGCTCACAAATCCAAGACTACAAAAAGAAACCCTGCCACTTGTAGAATATAAATAAGTGCTACCAAGGTTGATATTATTTAAGGTTATTATAGTCTATATAGAGTTTTCATGATGAAAACTCTCTATTAGATAAGGAGACTAGAATAGGGGAGGGATAGAAGTCCACCAAAAATATGAATCAGTGTTCGATAGACTTTCTCTCTGAAAAGGATTCTGAATGAAATACGGAACATTATAACGATATTCTCTTCCCAAGTATGAAGACAAACAATAATGAAAATTAGGCGATGGAATGATAAAGTAGCACTAGCGGATCAGATGGTGAGGTAACACATGTGTCCGACATGATGAGTGAGGTGCATGTATGGATGGTTGAGGGTGCACTGACAGTTCAAGTCAATTAAGTAGGTGAAACAACTCATTTAAATCCCAAAAAATGAGGTAGTAGTAGATAATATAAGAGAAAGATTATGTGGATCATCGTGGTTTGTGAGAGAAAATAAATACAAATATTATAAAAGGAGATCCACTAGATTGAGTGGATCAAAGACCATGATAGAGTGCCGATAGAATATGGGGATCAAGCCAAATGATGAGACCAATGAAAATGAAACAATTGACCCAAAAAATATTCAAATATATTGAGGCCTAGACAACAAGAACAAGTAAAGGAAGATCCCACACCAAGAACAAAAAACACAATCCATAGGATCCTAGCCATCCAACAAGGCCGGAAAAATAAAAAACATGAAAAAATATAATTTGTATAATAACAAAACACATATTTTTTCATATCATAAATATAAAACCAGATTTTAATTTGATTACCAATTTAAAAAAATCTATACATTTTCAAAATAAAATAAAAATAAATAGATGATGTTCTTGCAAGGTCTATACTATCCTACCAGTTGGTTCAGATAGATTTTATTAAAAAAAATAAACCTTAGACTAAAGTACTCACCCAAAATATATACTCTTAGCATGTGAAAAAATGGAACATTTTATTCCCATACCTACCCATATACTATTATCATAATAATTAATCATGCTTAGAAACCACAATAGACTAAGAAACAACATTAAAAATAGATTTTACCAAAACTACTTGAGTTCCCAAAAAAGCTAATGAAATCCTAAGTATGTAGACATCTATAAACATATAAAACCATCCTTTGGGGTCAAATACAGTGTTGATAAAACTCATAAAAACTTAAATAATTCAATAGTAAAAGATAGTAGAAACACAAAGAAACCAGAAAATAATAAGACAATAGGAGAAGGATCTCCACCTAAGCCTAAAAGTTTTAGACTATCCCAAACACAACCTCTATTCCAAGACATGTTCTCCTATAAACTCATATAGGGCTAGTCCTAGGATCATATAAGAAAGACTACATAGAATCTATAATTAATTATATTTAATGTTCTTCATTAAGAAACTAAACAACATCTGCAGTTTTGAAATGGATTCATATCTTATTATACTAGGATATTTTATCTTTATATATTGATTCAGGATAATACCATTTAATATTTTTGGTATTTCCACTCTTAAAACAACTAAATTTATTAGAATAGTTATTCTATTTACATTCTTTATTATTATTTTTTATTTGACCCATAACAAACATTAATTGATGTTTGTTTTTCATTCCAATAAACTCATCCTTCAAACCATATATTTGAAGTTCTTTGACAAACACAACTGATTTAACCTCTTATAGGGTAATTTATTCTCTACTATACATTATATAATCTTTTAAAGAATTAAAATAATCATTAATAAAAGTCAAAAAGATAATGGTATGATATTCATCACTTATTTTAACATCTATATTAGTTAAGTAAAGTAAAACTTTATTAAAATCATCAAGATAAACATGAATAGAGGAACTAGGGTTCATCTTAAAAGTATAAAGCTACATTTTCTTATATAAATGACCAAGAAGAGACTTATACATACACCAATTTTCAAGTTTAAGATATATATATTTAGAATTAGTCTCATGAATTAATTCACATAATACATTATCACCTATGTTTAACAATAACATACAATGGGATTTCTCAAGAATAGTAGGGTCAACATAAATATAGGTGGTAGATGACTATTCATAAGTGGAAACAACAACTACATGCTTCTTAGGACCTAACGGAGCATCTGCAATTCCATTGTGGACAAGAAATTCCCTTATCTTAACTTTACAAAGGTTAAATTAATTTTCTCCATCAAACTTATCAACTTATAGCTTAACATATGACATTGTTTACTTAAAATAAAGGCTTTGATAACAATTGTGAGGGTTGGAGGGGTTCGATCTAAATTCCATTAACCATAAAAAACATAGAAGAAAAAATAACATCAAGAAATGAAAATAGTTTGAGAAGTATAAGTAGAAAAGAAACAAAACCAAGATGACAAAAAATATACAAAAATAAATAAATGTAGAGAAGTAAATAACACAAGGGATTTTCCTACTTAGAATAGTGTTGATCCTATGTGCATGACAAGACCACCACCACCACCAATTTATTATTACGAAAAAAAATAACAACGACATACAATATAGAAAGTAGTAAATTGAGAAACACACACAAACCATGAAAATTATATGTGAATGATATCCTTTTCACTCTAATACTTATAGTAAACCTGATCCAAGGATGGTAGCATTAACCTCTAATCATTATTGAATCACACATGTCAACCCCAATACAATCTAACATGGTAGAATAATAATAAAACATAGTGTGAAGAAACAAGAAAATTAGCAATCACACAAATTTGGTCCTACACCAAGAACCCATACCACTTATATAAGAGTAAATAGTGATACCGAGGTTGAAGTGCTTAAAGCTTATTGTGGTCTACACATAATTTTAATGATGAAAACTCTATACTAGATAAGATAACCAAAATAAGGGAGGGATGAGATACCATCAAAGGAATGCATCAGAGGTCAATAATCTTTCTCTCTATAACAGATGTTGAATGAAATATGAAAAATTCTAAAGTGCCGCTCTCCCCAAGAATGAAGATAATTACCAGGAAAAATGAGATGATGGAGTGATAAAGGCAGACTAGAAGATCATAGGCATGATAGGTGAGGTGGACACATGGATGGTTGGAGGTGTACCAATAGTTCAAGTAGATCAGGAAGGAAAAAAGCTTATGAAAATATAAGAACATGTGTTAGGAGTGAATACGACAAGATCCAGACGATGAAAATCACTATAGTTTGTGAGAGAAAACAAGAAAAAATCCTAGAAAAGGAGATTCATTGGATTGAGAAGATCAACAAATAAGATGTAACACCGAAGTAGGATGGGGATCAAGATATAGGAGGATCCTAGTGAAAAAATAAGCTACCTATCACAATTCCCAGCATAGAAAAGTCTAGATAACAAGCCCAACAAAGGTTGAACCCATATGAAGAACCAAAAATATATCCCACATAAGCCCAGTGAGCCAAAAATTCCCAAGAAAGAAAAAAACCACCCAAATATAATTTTCATAAGAATAAAACAAATAATTTTTTCAAGTTATAAAACAAAAGAACAATTTTAATTTGAAAACCAATTTCAACATATATGAATTTCTATACGTGTCATTAGTTTTTGATATTATTGAAATTGTGATTGTTATGATGGATGGAGTTAATTTTATTAAAAAATATGTAATGTGGATGAGTCAATCATATATATTTTATTCTAGCATGCATATTTTTTTCACACATTAAAATTGGTTGTGGAATGTAATAATTTAAAGGGGGTCAATTTCCTTTTGAAGTCATAGTGTTTTTTTAAAATCAATTTAAATGATTAAAGTGTTTTTAAATAAAACATTTAAAATGAATTAATATTTTGAAATAAAAATGATTAATAATTTTTTTGAATATTTTTTTAATTTAAAAAATTTGGATTATCTTAAAATTTCAACTTAAATATATTCATTTATTTCTGCATATTTATATATAATTTTTTTATCTTAATATATGTGTAATAATTTATGTATGGATTATATTTCTCCAAAACCCACATTAGTATGTTAAGGGTTTGGAGATGTTTTTATATTTTTTAATTGAAAATTGATCGGTGAATAGAAGAATAAAATATCAATTTCTGAATTGTAATTTTAGATAATGGTTGAAGAGAAATGAAGTATTTAATCACTTGATATTAAAATAGTCTCTTACTAAATACATGTGATGGATTTTCATAAGGAATAAAACATTATAAAATGTTATAATAGTTATGTCCATCCTCAAAATGAACTAGCTACTTCCCCAATAAAAGATAATGAAGTCCAGAATTTGATAAATGACATTTTCAGCATTATAGGGTAACCTAATAAACATCATAATACCCCACAAGATCCTCCTATTGATGTTACAAATAATAAATTGGTAAAGTATGTTTTCATAACTATTATAAAACCTAGTGAAGTTGGAAACACATAATTGGATGATGTTTTAATGACAAATATGAAGAAAAAAATATCCAAGAAAACAATTTCATTTTTTAAAATTAGTTGAATATAGAAATAAAGAATTTTATGGAGGATGAACGAACTATTAATTTTTTTTTATTTTCTGCTAAAGTTATACCATACCAAGTGCCTATGTGAAATAAGAGATAAATAAATACTAATGATATTATATTTTTTTCATAATTATTTTACTAAAGTTAAGATCCCAAAATAATTTTAAGATATGAAGGAATTTATTAACAATATTAGACTCAGTTATATTGAGATACATTTATTTTTCAATGATTATATGATATTTTGGAGAGAATATTAAAATACCTAAGTGTGAAAATGATGTTTTACTTCTATATAGAAGTCTATAAAAATGGTTCAAGTCTAAAATAATGTAATACAACCACACTTCCAATGATTATGTCCCCAAAATCCATTGAGCATATGAAGTGAAATGCATTGGATAAAAATAATGATGGTTTTTTGTGACATAAAAAAGATAAAAAATCATGGAAAAACTTCTATTAATTACCCGAAAATTTCCCTTTTGATCCTAGAAATGTGAGATTATGATTGGAAACTAATGGATTTAATCCTTTTGGGACTTTAACCAGAAATTATAGCATATGGATGGTTATTTAAATTACTTATAATATGCCTCTATGCATGTGAATACAATAGAAATAATTCATCATATTGATCATTATTCCCAAAAATAAAATTCCTATAAATGACATTGATCGATACCTTAACCTTCTTATCCTAGATTTTAAGAGTTATGGAATGATGGTGTAAAAACATATGATTCTTTTACCTTTAAAATAATTTTTAATGTATTCTACCATAATGTATATTATTAATGGATTTCTTAGATTGTGAAATTTTTATGAATGGAACTCCCACACGGGTTTGGATTTCCAATTTTGTAATTTTGATTTTGAGTCTCTTTGAAAACATTATAATAGAAAGTGATGTTTCATGTGTCATTGCTGATTTCTTGAAACATCTCATAGACTATCTGAAATATAATTTTTTATTAAAAGGGACACCAAATAAATGAGATAATAGTTCAAGGGGGACTAAAATGGTGAAATATGACAAAATCATCATGAATAAAAATCTTACAATCAAAGGGGAGTGAGAAAAGAGAGGGGAAGATATTGAAAAGGTATAATAAATAACCATTAACTACCAAACAATACTATACCATGTTCTTCTACCAAAAAGTGTAAAGTATCATAACCTAATGGTTGATCCTCCTTTTTCATTCATAGATAAGATATATAACTGACCAGTGAGGCATAGGGAGACCCTGAATGAACTTTTTGACCATATCAAAGTCAGATTCAACCACTGAAAGGTGAATAACTATAATCTCAAATGTTTAGAATGATATACAATGCCTTATTTTTTTTACTTTAGTCGAGAATCTCACACTATAGAATGCACTGAAGAAAATGATAACTGCTTCACATCCGTCATGAAATAAACCCCTAACTCACATGCTGCCATTAGAAAATGCACCATTAGCATTTATATTGAAACTCGACTCTAGAGGAATCCAAAAAACCCAGATACCCAACCCCTTACTGATCATATATTTCCATTGAGATTTGGAATACATGTTGAGAAAGGATGATAAATTATTTCAACCCTATGGGAGATGGTCCATTTCATAAATTGAAAAAAATAGATTGATTTTCAACTAATGTAAACTAGGAAAATCAACAAGATGTATGTTGTTATTATAAATTAAGAAAATTATCCAAAATCAAGTAGAAAAATAAATAGACCAAGAAAGGACTTAATGGGAAGAAGATTCTACATTGTGGGACCATATAGATAAAAATAAATCAACCAAGACAAGATTAATAGAGATTCCTGGCCACTCCCTAAGGAAATTGTTGATATAGTGCACCCAATCACCTTTTATAAAAATATGATTCTTTGAATCAACATGGGGGTGAAAGTTTCAATGGAATTTAGAAGCCAAATAAATACCATACCTTTATATAATTTTTTCTATAGGGAGTGCTTTATGTTACTCACACCAAACTAGAAAGCTAATTTTGGAGGGGATGCATCCATTACATAATATTTCACTGTATTTATATATGGAGAAACTCTTAATTAAAGGATACTTTAGAGGATTCTTTTATAGAGAATATTTTTCTAAAAAAAGTTGCATCCTAACTCTTCTACTGACATGATAAGTAGTCTCCTTTGGTGGGAAACCAACATGAAACACAGTTGGCAGTGAGGAGAAAATTTCAATGGTTGGTGAACCACCCCAAACTAACCCTTGGAATACTGTGAAATTTTTATCTATAAAATCACAATGAAAATATCCTGTAATTTTAACCATGGCCCTTAAAAATTTTATCTAAAGAATGAAATAATGTAAGTCTATACCTCTTTATCCCATGGACATAGGCATACTATTGAACCACATTAAATAATTTCTCTCTAATATTTATTCCTACTATTTATGTTTTATTTAGTCACCTTAGACTTTTTATACCCTAAAAAAGTGATATTAGAGGCACCAAGGTTGAAATGAAGACAATGTAGAGAGGTTTTTTAGTGATCAGAAAATTTTGGGTGGTCAAAATTTATTTTTTAAGTAATATTCATGAAGTTATCATTAATATGATTCTAATGGTTAAAATGACATTGAAAATGGATCTAAAACAAAGTCGTTATATATAATAAAATTTAGGGTCAAACCCTAGGTGTTATGGTACACCCATGTCAGATAATGCAACACTATTATCACCAGTGGTGACTTTCAGGAATGTTTTCTAGAAACTATTTCAGAGAGCCACATAAACGCCACCTCATTGGTCAATCTAGACTATTGAAACTATTTTAGAAATATCTTGTCCAATCACAGTCCTTTTTCAGTGATCCAGGAGTCATTTATTACTATTTTGACCATTCCAAAAAAATATTCATGGTTATACCTTTAGGATTCTCACCATATTAATGGAATAAAATAATAATAACATGACTAAAATCACCAATTTTAATTATTCTATTTGGAAACCCAAAATGGAATATATTTTGTACATGGTTTTTGGAATCCCATAGTGGAGGATACTAATCCTATTATAGATCCATCATATAAATGAAAATATGATGGTAAATCCAATAAGAAGATGTCTACTAGTACCCCACAAGTTAATGTTGAGTGGGTCATACTCAATAGGAAGTGCATTTCCCAAATATGGTAGTGTATTAACAAGAGTATCTTGTATAATTTTTCCAATGAACATAATGATTCTGTTCTATGATAGAAATCAAAAAAATTTGTATGCAAGTAAAACCACAAAGAACAAAGAAAACCTAATATGCTAAATTTTCAACTTGAATTATAAGGACATGAACAATTTATCAGAGAACATGAGTGATTTATGAGGTATTATTGATTAATTTAATTACATGAAAATGATGGTTGAGGATGAGTTACAGACAATGTAGATGTTTAGTTCTTTACCAAATATGTGGGACACACTAGTTGTGTCGGTCAACAATTCAGATCCATATGGAAATCTCACCATACAAATGGTGAAAGACAGAATGATGAATGAAGAATATTGAAGGAAGGATAAGGGATGTAAACTTGAATCAGAGGCTATTATAATTGAGATACAAGGGAAATATAAATGGAAAGGAAAAATTAGAGCAAGATAACATTGGGACCAGGGCTTACAAATGAGGAAGAGATCAAAATACCAATCGATATTTGAAATGAAGTTCCACCACTGTGGAAATCCTAGAAACTTCATTTGAGAGTTTATAAAGATAAATTTAGAGTAGAGGAATTAGAAAGGAAAACCCCAAAATAATGATACTATAGTTTTCAATGAAGATATATTTATTTTTCATGAAGATGATAATGTCAATATTGCAAGCCAAGACTTAACATGGGTGACTGATTTAGGTTCCTCCTACCATGTCACAACTAGAAGATATTTTTTTTATCATATTACACTTTAGGGAGTTTTGAACACATGAATATAGGAAATTATGAAACATCCAAAATCACTGGTACTAGTAATAATTTTCTAGAGACTAATATTGGATGTAGGTTATTATTGAAGGATGTGATACATGTTCATGATATTCACCTCAATATAATATCCATTAGAATTATTAATGATAATGGATTTTTAAGTTCCTTCAGTGATGGGAAATGGAAACTTACCAAAGGTAACATGGTAATTTCTAAAGGCAAGAAAGATACTTATCTTTATCTCATAGATTCTAGACTATGGGGAGGTGAAGCCAATGTAGCTAGAAAAGAGGTTTCTGGAGAAGTTTGGAACAGATAGCTTGGTCACATGAGTGAGAGAAGAATCATAATACTCTTTAGGAAGGATCTATTTCTATTAATAAAAGGTACACATTAGTATACTCTTTTTGATTTTATCATGATAAAACAAAAGAGTGTTGTTTTGTGGTTATTTACTATCCAAAAAATGATTGTTTTATATTTGATTCATATTAATGTATGTGTGATAATAACTAATTAAATTGGAGGTTATATTTATTTTTTTACCTTCATAGATGATCATTTTATAAAAATGTGGGCCTTTGATTTGAAAATTAATTATCAAGTATAGGATGTTTTCAGGCAGTTTCATGTAAAGGTGGAAAGAGAAACAAGTAGATGGTAGTGTATGTGAGAAGATAATAGAGTAGAGTATCATGTTATATTTTAGGATTACTATAGGATTTTTTCTATAAAAACTTGTACCAAATATACCTTAGTGCAACGGTGTTGTTGAGAGGATGAACAAAATAATTTGGGAGATATTCGGGTGTATTATATCAAATGAAAATACAAAAACAACTTTTGGGGGGAGGTAATAAGGACTAAAATTGATATTATCAAACTTTATTAATTAGTTAAACTAAAGTAAGATGTTATAGAAAGTGGTTGGATAGGTAAATATGTTTTATAGAAACACTTGAGAGTATTTGGCGGTAGGGTATTATTTTACATCTTGAAAGATGAGAATGTGAAGTTGGATGGAAAAAGAAAACAGTGTATCTTTTTGGGATATGATCATGAGGAGTTCAGATATTGACTTTAGGATCCTATCAACAAGAGGATCATCAAAATTATAGATGTAATATTTCCTAAGGATTAGACAATTGAAGATTTTGAGAATATATAAAATGTAAAGAATATGTAGTTTGGGTAAATTCTAGTTAATTTGGAACTAGTATTACTACCATCGCTTCCAGGTTGTGTCAAAGAGATTCATTACACTAATGATACATCACTTCTTGGTAATATGTCTCCACATATTGATATTTATCCCTTATATGATATTCCAAAATATATTACTACCAATGAACAGTTGAGGATATCCACCAGATAATGAAAACTAAGTCGTAGATACTCACCATACAAGTATGTGATGCTCAGAGATGAGGGAGATCTAAAAAATCATGATGATGTGATCAGGAGTCATCAGAAGATGGAATGGAATAAGTTCATGTTAGAGGAGATTATATCCTTGCATAAGAACTATACATTTTA
Organism: Viscum album; assembly: GCA_963277665.1. Taxonomy (NCBI): domain Eukaryota; kingdom Viridiplantae; phylum Streptophyta; class Magnoliopsida; order Santalales; family Viscaceae; genus Viscum; species Viscum album. Next base: position 320,953,412 of record OY728165.1, on the reverse strand, counting down.
TTTTGTAGAGTTTCCACATGGAAAGAAGGAACTCAAGAACAAGTGGGTGTATAAAATAAAAGGAGAATATGGAAGATCATAGTCATGCTACAAATCCAAAATAGTTGTGAAGGGGTTCAGTCAAAAGATAAGTATTGAATTCGATGAATTTTTTTCTCCTATGGTAAAAATATCTTCTATTAGAGTTTTTCTTGGATCAATGGATAGTCTAAATGTAGCATCACACCCCATATTACACTCAATAGTTCCCCAAGATGGTAGGCTAAAATACCTTAAGCATGCCTCCTCAAACACCAGGGGCTTATGAATAGTAGCGAGAGCCAAGGTTGTGTCCATGGGGAGACTATGATGTCATAGATATGAGTGAGAACAAAAAATATGATAGAAAAAAAATAGTGAAAATATAAATAAGAAATATACATAAGTGGAAATATTGGAAATTAACCAAGCAAGAGAAATAAATAACTACAAAAGATGAATAAATAATACTGGATACAAAATGATGATCATGGTATGTCATGTGTTTATAAAAAATATGAGTACTGGGATCTGGGGAAATAATCATATACCACATGATACCAAAAATAAAAATAAAGACAAAAAATTTATACAACAAACATCTCAAACACAGGTTTAATCTTATTCCCTGTACTCTATCCTAAAGATTTAAATCAATAAATCATCAGAAGTTGCACACTTAACTTTATCAAAACCTATGATCATAAAGTCTTCTTAGGCACCAATGGTGGACCAATTAGGGTGTGAGATAAAATCTCAGTAGGTAATCCCCCACAGTGTCTAGGCCAATCCATTTCATGAAATAAATAAATGAACTGTGTACCATATATAATTAATGCATGGAAAAGAGTACTTAAATAAATAAACACTTCGACCTGGGTTACCAAATGGAAACCCGACCGATACCACCCGCTTCAACCTAATTCGTATATCTGAACCAAGGGATACTTGTATAAGTGTTGTGATAAAAGTATATAGGCCATCATAAGTGAAGCAACCAAGGTAGGTAGAACACAATATTTTTCTTTATATTTGCGGCCACATTCCCATGTCATCAATTAAACATGCTTAAAATATAAATAAAAGACATCGAAAAAGTACATGTAATCAATAAAAACTTCAAATCCAATGGTGGAGTCCTTATCCCATACAAGGCGATCTATAAGAATCCCAAGGGTCGTTACAGGGGTCTCTAATATAACCAATGCCACCAAGTCCATCCAAGGTAACCCATAAAGGCATCCCTTGTATCAATCATGGCATGGTGACTCTGAGTCTATACCAAGTATCGCACGTAGGGGATTGAGTATTACCCGAGGCACAGTGTATCCATATTTCCAACTGGTCCATCCATGTTTGCTCCCTTGTGGAACTAGTGTCACTCAAGAGTATATATAATCTGATCAAATATCTTGTACAAGGAAATCCAAAGCATTGACCCCGATACGTCAAGCAGATCCAACCAAGCACGATACGTCTATCCATGATTCCCTTAATTCGGGACCCGTGTTCTATCCCAACTCATAGAAGGTGAAACATATCAACCAAGGTACATATCACATGACATAGCATATATATAATCACATGTCATCAATAAGGCATGGCAAGATCACATGCTAACTAGCTAGCCCAATCATAACATCCAAATCAAGACAATAAATTATGGAATAATCAATAAGTACATTGAATCTAGAAACAAGATCAAGGTATAAGGAACATAGCATGAAATATAAAACAAGAACAAGCATTGAGTATAAGGATACCAAGCAAGGAACATTTGAAATTTATCTCAAGCACACGAGGTAGGTATATAGAAAAATCATGAAATATGAATCAAGAATAGTCATTGAGTACAATGATACCAAGAAAGGCACATCTAGAATTTAAAATATTTCATAAGAAATGAAATATAATACACATGGAATCTAATGTGAAGAATCAAGAATATGCATTTAATTATAAGGTATGAGGCATTAAGCTCAAGGGCTTATCTCATGGGAAACCATTTATCCCAATTCAAATTATAGATTTAAAGAATTTAACAATGGAGAATCACACACACATGGTGATTTAACATTACAAGTCTTGGGAAATAGGCCATTTAAGGTGGGAACACCCAAAAGAGTGTCCAATGATGAGGCAGACAACTCACGGGTGGTCTTCTCTATAGGCTAAGGTCACTAAAAACATGGCAAACCAATTAAATCAATTTATTAAACAAATTGAAGTGTTTCCAAAAGGGTATAACAAGTGGCACAATGGTGCATCATTTAAAATTCAACAAAATTAATGGTAAAGACCTAGAAAACCTACCTCGATGTAGTAGTTATCCACTCATCCATTATCAAATCTTGGAATGCGCTAAAATGAGAGAAATCAAATAAATTTCTCAATGCCCTAAAAATAGGGAAAAAGACTCTCACCAAAATAGTGAAACAAAGCTTGGAAGAAACTTGAAATAGAAGGGTTAGGAAGGAGGATATTTCTGATATCCTTTCGATGGATCTAATGGATGGAGGAGATAAAGTAAAAACCATGGAGGAGGAGAAGGGATATCCATGCTTGGAAGATGTGGTCATCACTGCCGGAGAAACAAGGGAGGAATAATAAAAGGTTTAAATCATTTAAGAGGAAAAAATGTTCAATTATTCCTAAAAAACAAGGGTGCATGGTTTGGCCACACGATTGGCCAAATCATACACCAACTGTGTACCATGACCTACTTCAAAAGGGAACCCCCATGGTTAGGTACATAGTTTATCTAATCATGTAAAAACCATGAAAATATTCTATGTATCACATGTCTCTAACACCAAATGACTATATGATTGGGGTCGCATGGTTTTAGAAAAATTGTGCAGCCCCCAGGTCCCCACTGTTAGAAGCCGCACAATTTAGGGAAATAGTGCTGGCTGGGCGGCATGGTTTCTACTAACCATGAGACCCAGTCCACCTCCAACCATTTCGGGACTTTGAGCTCCAAACAAGCCCCAAAGAAACTCAAGTCCTCCTTGAATTCCTTAGTCATAATTATTAGGGTCAAACAAATGAATTTAAACCAAGAAAATGTTCCATACCTTTGAGAAAATATGGGATGTTACAACCTCCCCTACTTAAGAAAACTCATCCTCAAGTTTCCCTTTTGAGGGTGAAAAAACATCATCTGAGAAAGGATATATCCGCTATGCATGTATATCAGCCTCCCTCTCCCAGGTCTTGTCCTATACGCGTCTGTGCTTCCATAACACCCGGACCAAAGGAACTGGACTTCCATGAATAACCTTCATGCTATAATCAATTATACATTTGAGATTCTCCTCCAAACACACGTATTCCTCCAAATCAATATCCTTAGGGTAAAATAAATGAGATGGGTTGGTAGAGTATTGTTGAAGATATAATACATGGAAGACGTTGTGCATGGCATGGTGCCTCTAAGGTAATAACACCCGATAGGCTACCGCCCTAAATCTCTCCACTATCTCAAAAGGACCGACATAATGAGGTGATATATTTCTATGTATCTTGATTCATCTATGACAAAATCTAGGAAATAGACATAGAAAGAACCAATATCTCACCTCGAACTCCATAGGTCACGATGAAGATTGGTATATGACTTCTTCCGGGACCGAGCTATAGCCACACACTTCTGAATCAACTAGAATTTCTCTAAAGTCTCTTGAATGAGACGAGGACCTAGTAGAGCTACCTCCCCTACCTATAATGAGTATATAGGTGAAAAAATGGTCTACCATAGAGAGACTCATATGGAGACATCTAAATCATTTCATGAAAGCTAATGTTGTAGTCAAACTCAACCAATGGAATATGATTTTATCATGAACCTATAAAATCAAAGATATAGTCTCGAAGCATATCCTCTAACAACCGTATCATCCACTCGAATTACCCATCGATCTGAGGTTGACATTTTTTACTCAAGATCACCTATGAACTGAGTACCCTTTTCAACCCTTTCTAAAACCATGATGTGAAACTAGGGTCTTGATTGAATATGATATAATAGGGAACACCATGAAGTAACACTATCTACTAGATGTAAATCCTTCATAACTCATCAACATATAAGGTTTACTAAATCAATAGGAAGCATGAAACCTTAGTCAACCTATCAAATATCACCCATAATGCATCTCTACCTCAAGTGGATATCATCAAGCCTATCATGAAGTCTATGGTGACACTGTTCCATTTCCACTCAGAAAAAGATAGAGGATGTAGATGTCTAATAGGTCACTGGTGCTCTGCCTTCACCTACTGATAGGTGGTGCACCATGTGATGAAACCTATTATCTTCCTCTTCATACCTACCCACCAATAATAACAACATATATCTCTGTACATCATGTTAATCCTAGGATTTACTTTCCAAATAGAGGCATGCGATTCCCTCATCAACTCTTCCTGTATATCAGAAGGGACCCATAAATGGCCACAAAAGAGTAGGGTTTCACTTTCATCAACAAAAAATCCTAGAGGTGGGTTCTATCCTATGATTCTCTCTCTAAAAATGAGTCCCTCATGATTAGATAGATGCCTCATCTAGACCTGCTCCAGAATGGAGGATGTAAATCTAGAGCTGCTTATACTAGCTGCCCATGTTATTCTTGAACCTCAAGGTGAATATCATAAAATATCCATCATCTTCCACTCACTACTAGACTCCTTGTTGGATTGGGTTTGAGTCTTTTAGATCAAGGAATCAACAATGAAATTTACATTTCTAGGTGTGTAAGAAAGCTCAAAATTGAACGATTGCAGGTATCCCACCCACCTGCACTACCTTAGATTCAAGTCTTTTTGTGTGGAGATGTATTTGAGACTTGTATCGTTTGTGTTATCACTCACCCAATAGATAATTCCTCTAATAGCATAGATCATAGACTATGGAATCTAGATCTAGGTCTTGCGTAGGGTAATTCCAATCATGAGGCCTCAGATGATAGGACCCATACACTATAACCTGATCACCTTATATCATACATGAACCCATAAAAATTAATGAAGCATCACAATAGACTATATAACCTCTTCCCATCCTAGGTAGAATCAGGATCATCGCTGAAGTGAGTCTTCCCTTTAACTCTTGAAAATCTATATCACAGGCTTCAGACCATATTAATTGCACACCCTTTTTTGTCAGGTCCATAAGAGGAACTGCTAAGTAAGAGAAATCTTGGATGAATTTCCTGTAATATCTAGCCAACCCAAAGAAACTAATCATGTCAAACAAATTATTGGGATGATCCCAAGAAACCATGGTTCTCACCTCTCTAGGTCAATAGATACGCCAACTTCTGATATGATATGACCCAAGAAGTGAACCTTGCTAATCCAAAAATAGAATTTTATGAGATTCACATATTGCTGGTTATCTCTTAGTGTATTAATCACAATATCAAGGTGATTGGAATGGTTGTGTCTAGTGTGAGAATACAATAAGATTTTTTCTACAAAGACCACCACAATGGAATCAAGATATGGGTGGAAAACCCAATTCATCAAATTCATAAAGAATTTAAACATGTTCATCAAACTAAACAACATAACCAAATACTCATACAAGTCATACCTACTCCAAAAAACTATATGTGGTTTGTATGATGGTCTCACATGAACCTGATGGTATCCTAACCTCAAATTGATCTTAGAGAAAATTATTTCTCCTCGAAGATGGTCTAAGAGGCTGTATATCCGAGGTAATGGATAATGATTATTCACCATAAGTTAGTTCAGTCAGTGGTAACCCATGAACAATCTAAGTGTGTAAGCCTCCATCTTAGAAAAAAATATAGGTGAACCCCATGGTGATGTTTTAGGTCTAATAAAACCCTTAGAATCAAGATCATCAAGCTACTTTTTGAGTTCCTAGAGCTCTATAGGTGTCATACTATACAGAGGAATGGACATTGATTCCACAACTGACACTAGATCTATGGTGAACTCAACCTCTCTCTTAGGAGGTAAGATAGATAAATCATAAGGGAAGACATCCCTAAAATGATCCACTATAGGAGTAAATTCTACTAACTACATTCCCTGATCGTTCATAAAGAGACTGGTTATCTGGGATTCCACTATACCTAGCTCAGTATGCTTGGGTTAAACTTGTCCTTAATGGATATCCCATTGTCTCTTGTCTAGATATATGATTCCCTTAGGTGATGTGAAGGACACCCAATGGAAATAGCAATACACTTGGGCATGATAAGGGACAAAGCAGTCCATAAAGAGAATGACGTTGAAGCTAGTCATGTCGAGAATGAAGAAACTCCCAAAGAAACAACACCCAACTATTTTAAGGGGGTACTCTTGAAACTGGCATACTCCCTCTTCTATGATTTCCAAATGGCGTGTTGAGTGACATGATGGTGTAGAAGTACTCAATTTCAAGGGAAAGATTTTCCAAAACTATAGAAAATATAAAAGAGTGTGATGCACCTATATCAAAAATGGAAAAAATAAAGTAGAGGATACCATAATAGTACCTATAACCATAGATAGACCTGGAATTTTATACTCAAGTGTAGGCTACACTGCATAAATATGGCCTGAACTTCAGCCCTGAGATGTTTCTTGACTAGCCTGAGCACATCCACTTTTCTGACGCTGAAGCTCTAGAGCCTAACTACCTTGGAAAAAGACACTACAACCTCAAACCAATCATCCAGTGGAAGAAAAAATCCTAGCCTAACATGGAGTCTTGTATTCCATACCTAATAGAGGTGTCAGTACAGACCCCCCCATCATTGGATGCTTGAGGAAAATATTAGAAAAAGCGATAAAAGGTGACCCATCGTACCGTAAGATCGACACTCTATTAGATTTCTCATTCACTTAGGCTTCGTATGAAATGACCTAACACACTGAAGACACACTATAGAGTTGTTAGTACATGTCACCTGGCTATAACTACCCCCATGTGCACTTTAGAAATAGTGATTTCCACTGGAAGATGAGTAATCACCCAACCTCAGAACTGAATTGCCCTAACTCACATTGCTAGTATCTATGAGATTTTGTTTCATAATTAGGGCCTAGTTTATTATCTATACAATGGTATTAAAATAGAATATGTTCACCTATGAATAAAAAGAATACCCAAGCCCATCCTCAAAGTGACTCACAATTTTCAAATCATCACCGGTCAGAGATAAAGTGAAATGTTGGAGCTTAGTGATGTGATCAGAATACTCTAGCATAGACATAGTTCCATGCTAAAGATTTATAAACTCCTAGGTGTGATTTTCCCTCAGATTCTATGGGAAGAAGTGATCATAGAAGAATATCTATAAGTATACCAAAACCATACCCCAATAACACTCAGGATGAGATATTCCATCCCACCAGTATTTGGCAGAATCATGTATAATTTAGTTAGTGATCTAGACCCTCTATTCTGGAGGTGTCTCAAGATGATCAAATATCAACACCATACCTTTTAACCATGAATAAGTATCCGGAGGTCTTCCATACCCTGTAATGGTGGGAGGATGATTTTATTGAAATCATTAATCTAGCTCTACCATAGTCAGGGTAGGCCAAGGAGAACCCTGAACAGAATGCATAAACCAAAGAAAGCTATAAAGTAACTAACCATCAATGCTTAGTGGAAGATTAGTAGAAGGTCCCTCAGGTGCCACTACAAGAGGTATCATGGGTGGATCAGGTCCCACCTATAGGATCGAAATATGAATGTAGATGCTCAATTACAAGGGGGGGGGGGTGAATTGTATGTTTAAAAACATTCATTTTTAACCTTATGGAAAACTATGTTTAACAAGGTTAAACAAGGTAAATTCACAAGACCTCTTTTAGTTATACAAACTTGATAGGTTCTAGAAATGTGGTTCTTGAATTGAAACTTAAGGAATGTTTATAAAGAAAATATTATACCTTAAATAATATAGAATATAACTTATTAAAGTATAAAAAAGAACAAGAAAGTATAATAAGGTTATACTGTCTTCCTTTATCAAAACATAGTGGAAATAAACTTGAAACAAAACAAGTAACAATTATGAAATCTTTTAACCCAAAGAGTAGGGTATCCAACAAACTTGGATAGAGGTCCCTTGATTTATACTTTCAAGAAAGTCTGTCTTACCCACACAAGCATAAGCCCTTGATAGGAATATCAGAATCTGTCTTGCTATCCCCACAAGACCTCGAACTTTAAGGTAGTTTTCACCTCTATCTTCCTATATATGTAAGTACTTGAACTTTAAGGTAGTTGGTACCTATATTTTCCTATCCACAGAAGCTCTCAATTGTACTAGGAAACAATCAGAGTCGCACAAAGTAATCTGAACAAGATGTTCAGTAAACAGAAAGCATGAGATGCTCTCTCTCTAGAAATCACTTCAACAACATGAAATCTCTAGAGTGATGGAACGATGTTGAGATCATTCAAAAGAGCTCCTATTTAGAGGAAATTATCCAATGTTCGGCTCCCTCCTCCAATGGTCATATGTTTCCTTGAGTTTTGGAGGGACCTGTACACATGTCACTCAAACAATGGTTAGTAAGAAACAAAATGTATGAAATCGTTTCATAAGAATAACAAGTGTAAGAAAAATAAGGTCATTTAACCAAATCTAATTTTTCGGAGTCTAAGAAAAAATAAAGTTTGGAATCGAAGAAAATAAACATTTAGAGACTATAAATCATGGATATTAGAATTCTTTTTTTCAAGGAATTTAGAAGATGAATTCGATAGATTTCACAGTCTGAATTCCAATGAATTTAGAGTCTGAATTATGAATAATTAATAGTGTGAATTTGGAGGAATTTGAAGTCCGAACTCTGAGGTATTCGGAGTCTGAATTCTAAGGAATTTGGAGTCTGAATTCTGAGGAATCCGGAGACTGAATTTTAGAGAATTCAGAGTCTGAATTTTATAGAATTCAGAGTCTGAATTTAAGATAATTCAGAATTAGAATTATGAGTAATTCAAAGTCTAAATTCTGAGGAATTCAGATTCTTAATTTTAGATAATTCAGAGTCTGAATTTCATAGAATATGGAGTTTGAATTTTAGTGAATTTGGAGTATAAATTTCAGAGAATTCAGAGTCTGAATTTCAGATAATTCAGAGTCTGAATTTTAGAGAATTTGGAGTCTAAATTTCAGAGAATTCAGAGTCTAAAAACAGAATACTTTATAACCAATAATTTATAAGATTCCAAGGTTTTATATGTGAAACTTAATTTTACACTTAGGTATAAAAATAGTTAGATTTTAGAGAAACCATAAAATGAATAATGAAAACACGGGTAAGGATAAAATTTCCTTAGGGAAGAAAAATCTTCCTTATTAAGATAATTATTAGAGGAAATATAATTTTCCTTAAGATAGAGTGTTTGTGATTTTCAAAACATAGAGGAATGGAAAATTCATAAGGAAACCTTATTGACTCAACAATCTCCCCCTTTTTGGAAAACACAAACATCCTTATGAAAAAGAATATAATGACTTAGAATTTTTATGAACTTGAAAATAAAAACTTATCTCCCTTTACTTATGAATCATAGTGAATATGACTAACTCCCCCTTAGGTTTTGAAATCTATAAGGATCATATTCTTGACTTCCTTAAAATGATTTTTCCATTTTCTTTATAAGGAAATCCTCTTTGATGAAACTCCCCCTTTGACAGACTTCCCCTTACTTAGGGAATTCACTTCTTTACTTAGTATTCTTTTTTATCATTCCTTTCTCCCCCTTTGTTATTTTAAAAAAGAAATAAAGAGAATGGAAAAAAATATGGTACCTAAAAAATTAGTTCTATACAATAAAACACATGATGAACAACCAAAAAAAAATTCACTTTAATGGGAAAAATTTATAAAAAGAAGAAAATATAAAAAAATATCAGATTGGGGGAAAATTATCCTTCTTTATCCTTTAAAATTAACTTATTTATGATGAATTTAAACTTATTTATCTCATTGTGATCTATTTTCACACACTTGACCATCTCATCATGATCTTCATTTTTCTTCTCTAAGGCTTTGATCTTTTCTTCTTGAGCCTTAAGAATATCTTTCCAAGCCTTAAAAACTTCTTCTTGCTTAGAAATATTTTCCTCAAACTACATTCTAAGATTCCTTTCCCTATTCCAATTCATAGCCACTTAATTAAGCTTCCCATTCAAGTCCTTAAACTTCTTGCTTTCAAGTTGTCTGTTCGAGAGTCATATTTTCCGCAAAAATCTTAGTAAGATATTTAAACTTCTCATATTTGGTGTCAAAATCATCTTTAACATTATCTTGAAATTAATCAAATACTATCAAGTCTTCGATTGTCTTCCTTGACCAATTTTTAATCTTATTTCATGATCTTTTATGAGATTCATAACCAATGAAGAAATATTTTAAATCAGCCTCGAGTCTAACAAACTTATCCATAAGCATAGAAAATGAATATGATTTCTGATTTATCGAATACTGAAGCATTTGGCATCTTGAGTCTATACTCGAAAATAAGGGAATAGTATCAACTAGCTTTTTCAAAGGCTGTACCACAAAATCATGTTCAAGATAGGATGAATCTAAATTAGACTATTTGGTTGGCGAGGATTCTTTTACTATCTATTCAACTTTTCTCTTTAATGATCCACCAACATCTTTCTTTGCAACAACTGATTTCCTAGTTGTATGAACCAACACCTTATTTCCCTTATCAGCTCTCAAAATGACGTCTTCTTCTTTGGGTGATTCATTCTCACTATCTGATAATTGAACAATCTTGTCTTCCTCAATATTTTCTTTCTTGACACCTGCCACAAGATCTTCGGGCTGAACAAATTCATGATTGCTACTCTCTTCTTCAGATAATTTATTCACTTCATCTTGGCCCTTTTCTTCTTTTCTTATTTTAGAAAATTTTGAAGATTTGGCTTCAAAAGTTTGGATTGATAGTTTCTTATAAGTATTTCCCTTCTCATGATAATCCTCAACTTGTCTAATCATGTCATCAGTATCTCCACTTCCTTCCTTCCTTACTTCTTCTTCTTGTTATTCTTCTTATTATTCTTTCTGAACTGTTTCTTCTTCTTATTATGGTTCCAGAATCACCATCTTCTTTCATGAAGTCACAGTAAGCGATTCTTTCAAAAATAATTCTGCTACCTAGATTTGTTTAGATTCTTTCTCAGCATCCTTGAGAAGGTATTGAACTATCTTAGACTCCGACATCTTCTTCCTCTACTTCTTTTCTTTATCTTTCTTCTCAAGATTCTCAATATCCTTCAACTTCAAAGCTTTTACCTCAGCAGGGTCCAAGCCAAAAGCAGGCTCCCCTTCCTTTTTATTTTTCTTGTCCTATCTCCACTTAGAAACCAATTCACTAGGATAAGTCTTTTGCTTCTTTGTCTTAGGTGGTGCTGATTGAGTTTCCTTAGCCACAAGGATTTTTTATTTGACTTCGAGTTCCTTCACCTTCCTCTTCCTTCCACCCTTTTTGGAAGTTTCAGCCACTTCTAGTTTCTTTGATAATGTTTCTACTTCTCATTCAAGTAGCTAATAAAATTATCCGGAATCATTATAGAATCTAGCCTTCATCCTTCTCAGAGTATCATAACTAAGCAACATAACCTTGAAATTTATTGGCTTGGAACTGGATGGGATTTTGAATGATTCTATAAAAAGAACTATTATTTTGGAGAGAATGGCTGGATACATGATTATTTGAGACTTCATATTTCCATTCTTGATATTCTCAATTGTAATAAAGATATACTTCACCAAATTTATCTTCCTAAGGTTTACCAAAAAATCCAAAATATAGATGTCACTTTTATTCAGTGTATCCTTATCCCCTTTTCTAGGAATAATAAAACCTTAAACCTATAATTATAGAATCCAGAAATTTGTAGAGAGATGGATAATCTTCGGAGTCTTGACTTCTTTCATGCCAAGGCACTCTAAAGCCTTTTCCTTCTCAAATAAACCTGACACATCCGGTAATTTATTGGTACAAAAATCAGCTTCACCCTCATATAAAATTCCAATTAAACTTGTAGCCTTAGTTTAGGAAAGGGAGTAGGTCTTTCCATAACTCTTGAACAAAAACTTGTCTCTCCCTCCTTCATTGAAGAAACTCACTAATTTATAGAATTCAATAAATAACTCTAGATAAACTGGATCCTACAACTTTAGTTTTGATACACATAGTCTCTCCCAGGCATTCAGCTTGATATTATTTGAAATAATAGAATCATACTTATTAAAGAAATTCAGATCGACTGACCTCTCTCTGTATATCTTTCATTCAGATATTTTATTTACTGATGAAATTTCTTTATGAGGAGAAAATTTCATAGGCATTCAGAATTGACGAAAACCTGAAGATTCAGAACGACCTTAAATAGAGTAGTAGGGATTCAGGATTCCAAAGATTTGAAAAATTGATGTGGGAAAAACATCGAGGGGAACTTATATAGACCTATGAGGTGACGATTCATCTTCCCAAAGAGATCCAATGGTGGAAACACTTTTGATCAGATCTGACAGTTGAGATGATAGATGAATAAAGAATTCAGTAGGTTCCAATCTTTTGAGGTTTTTAAGATGAAAAATCGGATTTAAGGAAAAGTGAATAAAAAAAATCAATAAAATGAAAATACCAGCATGTAAAAAGATGATTACAAAAATTTAAGAAAGGAAACAAACCTTCTGGATTTCTACTAAAATTATCTATAATGAGGAAAATTCTTCTTGAAGAACTTTAGATTCTGTTTTTTTTAAAAAAATTTTGGTTAAGAAAATTTTGATTATAAAAATCTGATTGTGAAAATTTTGATTACAAAAATTTGATTACGAAAAAATTTTATTACAAAAATTTGCACAAAAAAAATTTGATTATGAAAAAAAATTTGACTGAAAAAATTAATCAAGCAAATGTACTCCCCCTATGAAAAGGAGTTTCTTACTATAAGGAGATAGGTTTCAACAAAAGGTTAATGTAGAAGATTACCTTATGATTATCATTCCTAACTTATGTTTAATGTATTCAAATCTATCAGAGGGTAAATATTTTGTGAAAATATCAGCAAATTGATTTTGCGTTCCGATAAATTGAATAATAATATCTCCTTTTTGTGTGTGATCTATAAGAAATTTATGCCTTATATCTATGTGTTTTTGACGAGAGTGATGCATAAGGTTTTTACTTAGGGAAATGGAACTAGTATTGTCACACAATATTTGTGTTTTGGTAAAACTCATACCATAGTCTGTGAGTGTGTGTTGCATCCACAACACTTGATCACAACAACTTCCAGTTGCTACATATTCATCTTAAGCAGTGGAAAGAGCTACTAAGTGTTTCTTTTTACATGACCAAGAAACTAATGAATCTCTTATGAAATGAAAAGTTCCAGATGTACTTTTCCTATCCATTCTACATCCACCAAAATCAGCATCCAAAAAACTTTCTAAAATGAAATCATTTCCAGAAGTATAAAAGAGACCTAAATCCATGGTTCCCTTTAAACAGAGAAAAATTATTTTCACTGCCTTTAAATGAGATTCCTTAGTATTGGATTGATATATTTCACATAAGCATACTGAAAATATTAATTCTGGATAAATAGCTGTAAAGTGAAGTAAACTTTCTATCATACCTTTAAATGATGTTTGATCTACTGGTTTCCCAACTTCATCAAGATCAAGAGAATTTGAGGTACCAATAGAAGTACTTATACTTTTAGTGTTTTCATATCCATACTTTTTAAGAATATATTTAATATACTTATGTTGAGATATATAAGTTCCTTCTGGTTTGTGAGAAATTTTAAAACCTAAGAAAAATGTTAACTCACCCCACATACTCATTTCAAACTCATATTTCATTATATTTTCAAACGAATTGGTTAATGATTGCTGAGTTGAACCAAATATAATGTCATCAACATAAATTTAAATAATCAAAAAATTTTTCTTATCTTTCTTTATAAAAAGGATTGGATCAACATTTCCCTTGACGTAATTGTTTGTAACAAAAATCCTATAAGTCTATAATACCAGGCTCTAGGGGATTTTAAAGTCCATATAAAGCTTTGGTAAGTTTGAAAACATGTTTTAGATGTTTTTTATCTTCAAAACCAAGAGTTTGTTCAACAAAAACTTCCTGTTGAACATAAACATTAAGGAAATCACATTTAACATCCATTTGAAAAAGTTTAAAGTTGAAGAATACTGCAAAGAAAGTAGAATATTAATAGATTCAAGTCTAGATATTGGAGCATATGTTTCTTCATAGTCTATTACTTCTTTTTGATTATAGCCTTTAATAACTAATCTAGCCTTATTTCTTACTATGATTCCATTTTCATCATACTTATTTCTGAAGACCCATTTTACTCTAATAACAGAAGTTTCCTTAGGTCTTTCAACCAAGGTCCAGACTTTCTTCTTTTTGAATTCATTTATCTCATCTTGTATGGATTTAATCCAATCATCATCACCTAAAGCTTCACTAGTGCTTTTTGGTTCTAATTGGGGAAATAATGCTAGATGTTATACTTCATTTATTAAGGAATTTATAGTCCTTACAGGTTAATTTACATCACCAATGATACTATCATTGGGATGATTCTTAAGAAACAACTGATTTGGGTTTTGTAAAACATATTCATCAACATATAGTAGGAAATATTCTGGGGTAAATGTTTCAGAAACATTTTCTTAAACATTTTCCTTATAAGAGGAATCTTATATCAAGGGTTTATAATCAGTTTTTGAAAACACATATGAGGATATAGGTTGTGGTTGTTTAAAAACAAAATGACCAGATTCATCAAATTTAACATGTACTATTTCTTCAACAGTACTATTATTTTTATTAAAAACTCTATAAGCCTTATATGTTGGGGAGTAGCCTAAGAAAATTCTTTCATCAGATTTGGGTGTGAATTTATGTAGATTATTTTTGGTATTCAGAATGAATACTTTGCAACCAAATACTTTGAAGTAGGAAAGTCTAGGTTTCTACCATTCTATAACTCATAGGGGGTTTTATTAAGAAAAGGTCTAATCAAAACTTGATTTATAGTATAACAAGAAGTACTTATAGCTTCAGCCCAAAAATGTTTAGCTCTAGAATATTCACTCAACATGGTTCTAGTTATCTCTTAAAGAATTAGATTTTTTCTTTTAACAACACCATCTTGTTGAGGAGTTCTTGGTGCTGAAAAGTTATGAGTAATTCCCTTTTTACTACAAAAAGTTTCAAAATCATAATTTTGAAATTGTCCTCCACGATCACTCTGAATAGTTATTAATGGAAGGTTTTTCTCATTTTTAACTTGGGCTCTAAAAATTTTGAAATAAGAAAAAGCATCAGTTTTTTTTCTCTAGAAAATAGACCCACATAAATCTAGTGTAATCATAAACTAAGACAAATACATAATATTTTACTCCAATGCTTCTAGTTTGTGTTGGAACGAAAAGATCCATATGCACCAATTGTAATGAATCAGTAGTTGAGACTTCACCAATTGATTTAAAACTAGATTTATGTTGCTTTCCATATTGATAAGGATCACAAACTTTTGAAGAATCATATCTAATCTTTGGTAGATTCTTAACAAGTCGCTTCTTAGAGAGTTTACATAGGTTTATAAGGTTAAAATGTCCTAGAATTATATTCCATAACCAAGATTGATCTTCCATTGCACTAAGGCAAGGTAAGTCTTGGATCCTAAGGTCTTCTAAGTTTAGTGTGTATACATTCTCTTTCTTGTGGGCAGAAAGAATAAACTCTTCCTTGGAATTTTATACTAAGCACTTATCATTCCTAAAATTCACAAGGTAACCTTCATCAAATAATTGAATTATGCTAATTAGGTTGTTATTAAGACCCTTAACAAGTAAAACATTTGAAATCAATGTTTTTCCAAGAATAACAATGATACATATACCAATAATTTCTCCCTAAGAATTATCTCTGAAAGTTACTTTTCCTCCTTTAGTCTAAATAATCTTTTCAAAGAAGTTTTTGTTACCAATCATATGTCGAGAACATCCAATATACACGAACCATGTATTTATGTTGGTACTTTGTTTATTTTCCTAAAAATAAGAGTGTTAGACTTTTGGAATCCAAACTTTCTTGGTTCCAGAAATTTCAGAAAGAAAGATTTTAGGCATCCACATTTTCTTAGAAAAATAAGCTTTATGAAAACCTAAAGACTGAGTTTCATTTAAAGAACAAATTTTCACCCAATGTTCACCACACTGACATTTAGTGTATAATGGAGCACTTTGAGGAACAAAATAGTTTTTACTAAAAATTGGTTTAGAATGGGTACAACCAAAACCAAAACGATTTCATATAGGTCGAATTTGGGAATACATCTTATCAAAGTTTTCCTTACATTAGGTAATGTTTGACAAAAACATCCTCAAGGAAAATATTTATGACTTTAGTTTAATAACCAAGTTTTTATCCTCAAAAACATTAGTTTTAGAGTTAGAGTTAGTCTCTAAAATATATTTCTTAGAAATTACATTTTCAAGATCCTTAAAATGTTTATCCTTCTCAGAATTAAATTCCAAAAGGTTTTTTGAAACACTTTCAAAATCAAAATATTTCTTATCAAGATATTTAGAAAGATTTGATACTTCTTTAGTTAAAATAGAAATTATATAAAATTTTCCTTATTAATATTTTTCTTGAGTTTAGAATTTTCATTATAAAGATGTTTAGGAAACCTATATACTTCTTCATAAGTAGGTAATATATTATCTTCATCAGAAGAAGATTCTTCATCTAAAGATTCATAATATTTATTATCACTATAATTTTCATTCAAATATACGTTAGTTATAGATTCATCATTGTGTACCTTGGACATTAGACAATAATTTTCAATGGGTAATCTGAAAAATAGACCAAGATTCTTCTGACTAGAGGATTCATACCCTTAGGATTCATTAGAAGAGTCTCCACTAATGGAACTCCAAGTGTCATTGGATTTCAAAACTTTCTTAAATTTAGCCTTGTATTAATTCTTTCTATTCCTATCAGAATAATTTTCCTTTCTATCTTTTTTCTTAAGCATAGGAAAATCTGGCCTTATATGCCCTGCTCTTTTGCATTCATAGCAAGTGACTTCCGAGTCTTTCTTGTACATTCTTTCTTTCTTTTTATATCTATACTAAAAGTATTTATTACCAACCATATTATTCATCATTTGAGAAAGATTAGATAGCTCATTCTCCGACTGTTCAATCCCACTGGATTCGGATGGAACAATGAATTTCTTAGACTTAGATCTAGTAACCCTTTCAGGAGTCTTGGACTTAGTAATAGTAAAGGCTACACTTCCATTACCATTTTTCTTCTTATTCATATCAATATATATTTTAATTTTTGTCTCATGTTGAATAAGAGTTACAAAAAGATCATCAAGAGTGATTTGAGATACTTTCCTATTCTCATCAATAGCTGTTTTCTTATATTCCCACTCATTAGGCATGATATCAATAATCTGTTCTATAAGAGCTTCATCATCTAGACCTTTCTCACCCATAGATTGTAAACTGTTAACAATAGTCATAAACCCTTTTTTTCACCTTGCACATTGGTTCTCCATAAGGAAATATAAATCCATGATATTATTCTCTAAGCACAACTATTCTAGTTTCTATAACTTTGGATGTACCAAAATATGTTACCTCCAATTTCTTCCAGATATAGTTAGCAGCTTCACAAGAATAAATCTGACTATATATATTCCTAGTCATAGAACATAACAAATTATTGTGTACCTTCTAGTTTGGTTGATATTATAACTTTTCTTGATTGGTTAAAGTTCTAACTTCCTTATCAAGAATCTTGTAATATCCAGTAAGTATAAAAAAGTTTTCCACTCCAGTATTAATAACAAAAGTCTTCATACGATCTCTCCAATATTCATAATCATTCCCATTAAAAATAGGTAGTCTGGTAGTATTTAGATTGTCGATAAAACCAACATTCATTCCTACCATTTAAATGAAAATATCTTTCTACCAAACTTGTTAATTGAATTTTTTTTAAACAAGGATAAAAATTCCTAAGCAAGGGAAAAAAAATTTGAACAATGAAAACTTGAGAAAGAAAATGTATATGTGAATATGTATTTTAGAGACCTCTTATGATACCGATTATAGGATCAAAATATGAATGTATATTCCCAATTAAAAGAGGGGGGGGGGGTGAATTGTAAGTTAAAAAACATTCATTTTTAACCTTAAGAAAAGCTATGTTTAACAAGGTTAAATAAGGTAAATTCACAAGACCTCTTTTAGTTATACAAACTTTCTAGGTTCCAAAAATGTGGTTCCTGAAATAAAACTTAAGTAAAGTTTACAAGGAAAATATTCTTCCTTAAAGTGTATAGAATCTTACTTATTAGATTATATAGAAGAACAAGAAAGTATAATAAGGTTATAATTTATTCCTTTATCAAAACACAGTGAAAATAAACTTGAAACAAAACAAGTAACAAGTATGAAATCTTTTAACCCAAAGAGTAGGGTATCCAACAACCTTGGATAGCGGTCCCTTGATTTATACTTTCAAGAAAGTCTGTATTACCCACACCAGGGTAAGCCCTCAATAGGAATATCAGAATCTGTCTTGTTATCCCTGCAAGCCCTAAAACTTCAAGGTAATTGGCACCTATATCTTTCTATACAAAGAATTCCTCTAACTTTAAGGTAGTCGGTACCTATGTATTCCTATCCACGGAAGCCCTCGATTGTACTTTGGAACAATCGGAGTCACATGAAGCAATCTGAACAAGATGTTCCGTACACACAAATCATGAGAGTCTCTCTCTCTAGAAATCACTTCAACAACATGCAATCTCTAGAGTGATGGAATGATGTTAAGCTCCTTCAAAAGAGCTCTTATTTATAGGCACTTCTCCAACAATCGACTCCCTCCTCCAACAGTCATATTTTTCCTTGAATTTGGGAAGGATCCGTACACATGTCACTCATACAATAGTTAGTTAGAAATAGATTGTATGACATCATTTCATAACTATAACAAGTGTAAGAAAAATAATGTTGTTTAAACAAATCTAATTTTTTCAGAGTCTAAGAAAAAATAATGTTCATAATCTAAGAAAATAAACATTTGGAGACTATAAATCATGAATATTTTAATTCTATTTTTCAAGGAATTTGGAACCTGAATTCTATAGATTTCGTAGTCTGAATTCTGAGGAATTTGGAGTCTAAATTTCAGATAATTCAGAGTCGGAATTTTAGATAATTGAGAGTCTGAATTTTAGAGAATTCAGAATATGAATTATGAGGAATTCAAAGTCTGAATTATGAAGAATTAAGAGTATGAATTTAATAGAATTCGGAGTCTAAATTTCATAGAATTTAGATTCTGAATTTTAGAGAATTATGAGTTTGAATTTTAGAGAATTCAGAGTCTGAATTTCAGATAATTCGGAGTCTAAATTTCAGATAATTCAGAGTCTGAAAATAGAATACTTTATAACCAAGAATTTATAAGATTATGAGGTTTTTGATGTGAAACTAAATTTTACACTTATGTATAAAAAGATTTAGATTTTAGAGAAACCATAAAATAAACAATGAAAACATGGGTAAGGTTAAAATTTCATTGGGGAAGGAAAATTTTCCTTATTAAGATAATTCTTAGGGGAAATATAATTTTTCTTAAGATGGAGTGTTTGTGATTTTGAAAACATAGAGGAATGGAAAAGTCATAAGGAAACCTTATTGACTCACCACCACCACTTTTAGAGTGTGATCATCACCACTATCTTAGATTACAACATGAGGACATCATGGTGTCATAACTCTACAATTTCCAAGTGCACTCATCAGATAAAATTTATAATAGATAGGGATATATATTAAGAAAATGATAAATAAGGGAAGGTGCAAGGCCTCCCTAAAACACGAAATAACTCTCACCCTACTTTGAGAGCCAGGTCTAGGAAAGAAGAAAAATGTCATAGAAGGATCACTGAGACATGACCTACTTCCCATTGCTAAGGTTGGGTCAGGGTTAAGGTCTCTTATTACACATATAAGGTGTCTATTTCATTATAAATGTGGTGTTCATTTCAATACATTTATATATTTCAATTCTCTTTTAAATGGTTTTATTAAGTGGATCACTATTACAATTTATAAGGACCCATACAACTTATAAATTGGAGGGTGAAATCCACTTAATCCTAACCATAACACATCCCTGTAAGAATAATTGGCGCATTTCTATATATATCCATCAAAGCACTATAATTTATAACCATAATCACAAACAAAATAGGAAATGCACCTGAATATAGACATGTCGTGGCATAATGCATGACATTTAATTCCTCTGGTACCTAGTATGATGCATGATTTAACATGTCCTCATATCATTGGAATAAAGTAATAAAAATCATCATTTTAATAATAACAATATAATAACACCATAAATTAAGTGCTTTACCAAATGGTGAAATTGTATCAACCATAAATGGAATAATCAATAACTGCAATTTCCTATCCTAGGTAATTTGGGTTTCCCATATACATGGGTTAGATATGTCTAAACAAAGGTTTAAATCTAAATTCCTTCAACTCCTAGTCTCATATTTAATAACAAAATAGTTATAAAAAAAATGAAAAGGGACTAATACCACTTTGTAGTTCCGTTCTTCAGATTCCACTCAACACTGCCCCGAGATGTTGGACCATAATACGACAAATGTGCCTCCAAAAATGCCAGAAGTTATCGACTAACAGTGAGGGAATGGGGTTTTTTCATGGGGAGAATTTACCCTCATATATCCGAGTGATCACAATAAAAAATGAAAGATAATAAATAGCAGCAACAAAAATAAGAAACAGACAACAATAGAAATAGTGGAAATGAATTAAGCAAGAGAAATAAATAACCATGGAAGATGAATAAATAATACTTACAAAATGATGATCATAGTATGTCATTTTTATATAAAAAATATGAGTATGGGGATATGTGGAAACAACCACATAACACATGATACCAAAAAGAAAAAAAGAAAAAAAAGTCCTACAACAAGCATATCAAGCATAAGCTCAGTCCTCGACCTTGTGCTCCATCCTAAAGCCATAAATCAATCAAGCATCAAAAGTCACATGATTTCATTTATCAACAACTCTGATCATAAAGTATGCTTGGGTATGAAAGGCGACCCAAGTAAGGGGTGAGATAAAATCTTAGTAGGCCGATGCCCATGGTGTCTATGCCAATCTATTTCATGCAATAAATAAATAAACCGTGTTCCATATATAATTAATTAAAGAAAGGAGTAATTAAATAAATAAACAATTTGGACTGATTTACCAAACAAACACCCAATATATAACACCTACTTCGGCCTAAGATGGATGTTTGAACCACATGATACTTGTACAAGTGATGTGATAAAATTATATAGTCTATCATAAGTGAAGTAACCAAGGTAGGTAGACCCAAATCTTGTGTTTTGTCTTGGAGGTCACATTCCCATGTCATAATTTAAATATGATCATAATATAAATAAAATAAATCACATAAGTACATGCAATCAATCAAACTGTCAAATCCAATGGTCAAGTCTTAAGCCCGTCCAAGATGATCTATAAGAATCCCAAGGGTCTCTATAGGGGTATTTGATATAACAAATGCCACTGAGTCCATCCAAGGAAACCCATAAAGGCATCCTTGTATCACTCATGGCACAATAACTTTGAGTCCATAATAATTATCTCACATAGGGGTATGGTTATCACCCGAGGTATGGTGTAGCCATCTTGCCAATGGTTCCATCCACAGTTGCTCCCCTAGGAAACTAGTGTCACTCACAAGTATGTAAAATAAAATAGGATAGATCATAAAAATAAATACAAAGTATCACTCACATCACATCAAGAAGATACAAACAAGCATAGAGAGTCCATCCATGACATTCTTAATTTAGGACCTGTGTTCTCTCCTAGCCCATAGAAGGTGAAGTAAGTAACTGAGGCACATATCACAAGTCATAACATATATATAATCACATTTGATTAATAATGCATGGAAATACCACATACTAACTAGATTACCCAATCATAATATCGAAATCAATCCAATAAATTATGACATATGAAATTAGTAAAAGGAATCTAGAAAAAAGATCAAGGTATAAGGCACATAGCATGGCATATGAAACAATAATAGGAATTGAGTAAAAGGATAACATTTGGAATTTAGCCCAATCACATAAGGCATAGTATAAATAAAAATAATTACATATGAAATAATCATAATCATTGAGTACAAGGCTACCAAGAAAGGAACATTTGGAATTTAAAATCTCGCATAACCAATGAAATATAATACATATGGCATCTAATGTAAAGAATAAACCATAGGAATTTAAGTATAAGTTATGTGTAATCAAGATCAAGGGCCTATCTTATGGTCAACCATTTATCCCAATTAAAATTATAGATTTAAATCATTTAACAGATAAGAAACACACACACATGGTGATTTAACATTCCAAGGCTTGGTAAATAGGCCATTTAAGGTGGGAACACCCAAATGGGTGGCCAAAAATGAGGATAAAAACTCATAGATGGTCTTATACATAAGATAAGGTCACCAATGACATGGGAAACAAATTAAATTAATTTATTAAAAAAATTGAAGCACCTCCAAAAGGGTCCAATGAGTGTCACAATAGCACATCATTTAAAATGCAAGGAAACAAGTAATAAAGACCTAGACCTCCTAACTTTATGTAGTATCGCTCCACCTGTCTATTATTAAATCTTGAAACAAGCTAAAATGGTAGAAATCAGAGAAATATCCCAATACCCTAAAAATAAGGAAAAAATAGTTGAACCTAAATAGCACAATAGAGGTTGTAAGAAACTTAAAATAGATGGGTGAGGAAGGAGGATCTTACTATGATCCTTATAATGGATCTGATGGTGTGTTATTTAGTCCCCAGATAATGAAGATAAAGAAAAACCTACGGAGAAGGTGAAGGGAGATCCACACGTGGAAAATGAGGCCTGAAATGATGGAGAAACAAGGGAAGAAGAAGAAAAGGTTTAAATAATTTAATAGGAAAAAATGGTCAATTCACCCTAAAAAACAAGGGTGTAAGGTTTGGCTGCATGGTTGGACAAACTGTGCACAAATTGTGTTCCATGAACTACTTCAAAGGGGAACCCCTCATGGTTAGGTTTACAATTTATCTAACCGTACACAAACTATGAAAAAATACTTTGTACCAAATATATGCAACACCACACAACCGTGCTCCTGGGGACACATAGTTACAGACAAACCATGCGGCCCTAGGTCCCCACTTTCTGAAGCCACATGGTTTAGGGAAAACATACGGGATAGGAAACACAGTTTATACCAATTGTGTGGCCCAATATACATTTTCCCATTTCAAGGTTCCATGATCTGAATGATCCTTGGACACAACTAAGACCTCCTTAACTCTCTTAGGCATGATTATTTGGGAAAAAATGGATTTAAACAAAAAACTGGAATTTACCTTTAAGAAAAGCTGGGACATTACACTAAACTTAGAGGTTCAACAACTAGATGTAAAGATAGTGTTCTTACCAAATGATCTTGAAGAGGAGATAAATATAGATAATCCATAGGGATTTTATGTGAAAGAAAAAGAAAACCTAGTTTATAAACTTAAGAAAAATTTATATGGGTTGAAAAAGGTACCGAGACAATGGTATAGGGAATTCAAATAATTCATAGAGAAAAATGAGTAAAGGAGGGTGACTATTGATCACTATGTTTTCTTAATACAATTTTATAATGGTAATTTCATTATCTTATTACTTTATGTTGATGATATATTGATTATTCATAGAGATATCAACATTATTGATAGGTTGAATAATGAGTTGAACAAGTCTTTTGAAATGAAGCCCTTAAGAGATGCTACTCAGATTCTTGGTATAATGATTACTCATGACACGGGGAATAATAAAATTTAGCTATATCAGGAGAGATATTTTGAGAAGGTTCTTAAAATATTAAACATGAGAAATGAGAAACTAGTCAGTGCACCATTTTTGATTCATTTTAGGATCACGAAAAGTCAAATTCCTTCAACTAAAGAGGAGAAATCATAAATGGAGAAAATTCCTTATCATCCAATTGTTGTAAGTCTTATGTATTATATGGTGTGAACCACACTAGATATTTCTCATGTTGTTTTTATTGTGAGTTAATTATTATAAAATACAAGAAAGGATCCCTGGATAATAGTTAAATGACCATTATGGTATCTTCAAGTTATATCCAGACATTGTTTATATTTTGGAAATGGTAAACCTATTTTGGAAGGATACATAGATGCTGAAATGGATAGATATGTAGACATAAAAAAATCTATATCTGGGTACCAGATATCATTTGTAGGGGGAGATTTGTTATGGGAATCATGACTTCAGAATTGTTTTTCCTTGTCTACCATAGAATTTGAGTATATCACAATAATTAAAGGATGCAAGGCGATATTGTCGATGAAGAAGTTTTTATAGTATTATGGACATATTCAAGAAATTTACATTCTATTTTTTGATATTCATAGCACTATTCATCTCAGCAAGAACCAAAAATTTCATTCTAGGTCCAAAAACATTGATGTGAGATACCAATAGATCCAAAATGTGATGGAAGAAAGATTATTTAAAGTTGAGAAAACCAACACCAATGATAATGGGGCATACATCATGATGAAGGCTCTACTAAAATAGAATCTAGAATCCTGTAAGGATATTGAGGGTCTATATTCTACCCCAAATTGGTCATGAGGGGGATATTTTTCGGAGGGCCACTCCCAATTAAGGGATATTTTTTCATGAGTCTTTTATGGAGGATATTTTGTTGACAATAGTTATAGTTGGAGTCTTCTATTGATAGGAGAAGTATTTTTATTTGGTGGGAATACATCATGGAATGCAGTTAGCAGTGAGGATAAATTTTCAATATTTGATAAACCACCCCAAAACAACCCTTGGAATACTATGATTTTTTCATTTAAAAAATCATGATGAAACTCTCTTGTAATTATAACTGTGATCCTATGACATTTCATCTAGAGAGAGAAATAATATAAGTCCAGTCCCATTGCTCTTTTACATATAGTAACACTACCGAACAAAATTAAATACCTCTATTATTATATTTTTCTATTCTATTTGTGTTCAATTTATTCACCTCAGACTTCCGCTTCCCCAATATCATTTTTCTCATGCTGAACATGAATGAGTTTGGGATAATATTTCATTTTGAATAGAACTAAATGAGCCTGGGTGAAGAAAAAGTAATTTTTATCCTCTAAAATATATATTTTGTTGAATAAAATCTTTTACTCATCATTAAGGACCACATGTGTAAGCTTGGGGAATTCCTTGTCCACCTTGAAAGTCATATTAGGAGTCAAGAAATAGATAAAATAGAGGGGATTCCCCAACCGGTTATCTTTATAGAATAGCACCTGATTAGCCACCTAATGAGGATAATATTCATTGTTAATATATATAATATTCATGTTCTTTATTATTAACAAACACTATTTTAGTGCATTTTACACTTTGAACATTATTTCATATTATAATTGTAATTCCTTCTTAAAATGCACTATTACATGGTACATTTTTTAACATAATTTAAGGTAACCAATGTTCTTGATTTTATTTTCATATTTAATTTTTAGGTTTCTCATTACATTGGTAACAATTAATACTTTTTGAGTACTTGAATATTCTTATTGGAAGACCACCAAAGTTGGCCTTGAACAAACAATATTCTGGGTGAAGTAAACTGGAAAACAACCCAATAAAACTACTGTATCGGCCAATATCCAATCCCAATAATTCTAAAAATTGAACTTAATATAGATTAAATCATTGTAAAAATTTAATTAAATATTTTAAAAATCTAATTCCGATGTTTTAATGGATTTCTAAGCGGCCTAAGTAGAAGATGAAATTCTGGTCTAGATTCTACATCCCAGAAAAACATTCCACTATTTTGATAATATCTCACACAAAAAAATTACATTTGGGATGAAATTTTACAGTTGGTTAGGATAAATACTTATATACATTTTATTCTTCTATGGACCACTGTAATTCGTCCATCTAGATGGCCTTTTTGACGCGTCTGTTCGGTGGATGCAAGCTGGATGCCACTTTGGGTCAAGGATAAAGAAGTCCACTCTCCCTTACTTTCCACCACCCTAGGCCCACCATACTCAAGTGGGATAATTTTTAATGTTGGGACATCGACAAAATACTATTGAAATGCGTATTTAAGGTAGTGGTGGTGGAGGAGTTTATCATTTTTTGAGCTTTCTTTCATTATAATGTTATGCTGTGATTTTGTTGTCTCGAGTTTGTCTTTCACATGTAAGTTGTTCAATTCACTTTAGTTTCTTAATAAAAGTTCTTATTCTCCTCTTATTATATTATTATTAATATTAATTTGATACCATTGGTTCAAGGTGTGAATTTATTAACACCAAACCTTGTGAAATTATTGTACAACGGTGGAGTGATCGTTATTTCATTGTTTTTTTACTTCTCCATTTCCTCCCTCACGAGTTTACTTTCCACTTCCATTGAAACCATAGAATAAATGGAGGGATAAATCACTTATGGGTTTATCTAAGGGAGTAGCAAGGGACTAGATTAGATTTTATTTATCACCCAACTAATTTATAATCACCTTTTTTAATTGAGATTTTTATTTGATGATTTTGAAACTTCTTCGTCCTTGTTGAATTTTAAGGCCACATACTTTAAGTGATAATATGAACCTTTACCTTAGAGTGCTCCTAAATTTGATTCTCCAAGTGTATATGTAATTAGTGTTATGTTTTTTGGGTATTAAACCAGTAAGTGATGAAGTTTTTTGATCTTCTTGAATAAACCTATCTCGAATATAATAAGTTAAAACAGTTAAAAAAAGAATTTCATCCAATCCACCCCTAAGTGAAAACCTAGGATCAACTCATTATTTTAATTTGAATTCACTTAAGTCTATTTGATTTTATTTAAAACCATCTAAAATCAACCCAAGTTGGATAATTCATAATAAAAAATAATCCTTAGGATATACATGTCTGTAGGTTACTTCTTAGGTCTCTAAGGATTCGACAACCCAAGCTAAACTACAAGCGGTCGCTTAAACCTAAAATCTTGGGTAAATTTGGGCGAGACCATAACCTCCTTTCATGATTACCTATAGTGAGTGATATAGTATGGTGTTGATAGGATCTTAGAGTTTTCACTATAACAAGGAATCTATAGAGTTTAGCTACCTAATACTATTGTAAAATTTAACATATTTATTTCTAATGTAATGCACCCCAAATGAATCCCCCTCAAAGAGAACTTAGGAAAGACTAGCCTACATGGGATATAAAACTTTTTCAATACTTTTTTTCGGGTTTAAAATAATCCAATGAAGGCAATTCAATTATAACGGAAGGTAAAAAAGTAACTGATTCTATGATTCCAAATAAAATGAACAAGGAAAATGAAAACACATGCAAGATGTAAATAAGGATGAATAAAACAGAAAATAAAATGTAGGAAATAAAAGATTCAAACATGCATTTAGGTGGTCTAGAATAGTTTGGTCTTAAAACATGAAAATAACACCACCAAAATCATTTAATTATTATGAAAAAGAAAAAAATTGAAATACAATAGTGAAAGAGTTAAACAAAGAAACAAAAATAGACCAAGTAAACTATTTGTGTCTGAGATCCTTGCTACTCTAGGACTCGCAGCCAACCCAAGATGAGGATAATAACATTCACCTTCAAGTAGGATGTACTTACACATGAATCCCCACATAGACTAAAAAATATATAACACATCACAATAAAAAACTTGAAAATAAACAATCACACGAAGTCAATATCACACTAGGGTTTCCAGGGTTGTAGGTTGTTGAATATGTCATGGTCTTAGAAAGAGATCGAGAAGAAAAAACTCTCACTATGAAGTCATCACTGTAATAAGGGGATATAGGATTGAAAAAAAGGACCACTGATGTGTTCTCTCAATATTTTTCTCTATAATTTCCTAAAAAATAAAAATTAGAGAACCAAACCTTGAAGAAGAGAACCTAAAAACAGAAAATGTAGCATTGGAAAATTAAAATTAGTACAAAAGGAATCAGGTGATGCTGTTGGGAATGTAAGGAAAGGTAGACAAATGTTTGGATGAGGGAGAACAGGAGGATCATGAAGATCAATCCAACACAATAGATTATATAAATCCCAATCCATGAGGTAGGTGCAAAGTGGTGGAGGTTCAATGGTGTGGATCATTTCATTTTTGTGAGAGAAGTAAAACACAACTAGAAAGAACATATCTCGAAAACTAGAGCCCTTGAATCACCCTTAATCAATGAAAAACACCCAAATAAGAAACATGAAAAGGATTAAGATATTATTAAACCAACATACTATGCACAATCCCCCCCTAAAAAAGCCTATAAATCCAACAAAACAAGGCCCAAGAAGAGGCCCCAAAAATAAAAATAAGACATTGAATAATAATAAAAAAATAACATGATTTTACATGAAAAAATACAACAATTTTAATTTTGAATAATTAAAAATCTTAAAAAAAGAAATTTTAAATTTAAAAAATAGGTTTCAATAAATATCAACCTTTTAAAATTACAAAAGAAAACTAATAGATGGTGTTATTACGGTTCTATCTATCCTACCAGTATGTTCAGACATATTTTTATAGACAAAAAATAAGCCTAATATTATAGTATTCTCCCAATAAGAATAATCTTAGCGTGATCCACTATGGCACATGGTCTATCCATACCTACCCATATACTGATATCATACTATCTAAATAATCTTAATAATTAAACTAAACAAAAACATTTATTCAGAGCTTATCAACATTACTTAAGTCTCCTCTAAAGCTAATGTAGACCAAAAACATATACCTGAATACCTGAACAACTAAAATAAATGTTTCTTAGGGTAAAAAAAATAGTAAACATGAAAACATATAACATCTAAAAATAATGAAATAGTAAAAGATAATAGAAAATGAAACAATCATAAAATAGGAATCCAATAGGAGAAAGATCTCCACCTAAGCTTGAGTGTCTTATACTAGTCCAAAAACACCCTCTCTTTCAACTGAGTTCCCCTACAAACTTAAGCAGGGACAATTATAGGATATCATAAGAGAGAATAAATACAATCTATGCCTAATTATAACTAAACGGGCTACTAAAAAAATAAAAGAACATCCGTAGTGGTGAACTGGAAGTATACCATATTAGACTGGGCCAAATTATCCTTAGTTTTTATATCAGGAAAATATATTTTAATATGGATGGTCTTTCCACAATCAAAACACTAAAATTTCTTGAACCAATTTTCATATTTATATACTTTTTTATTATTTTAAAACTGACACCTAACATACATCAACTGAGGTTCACTCTTTACACTATTAATCTCATACTTCAAACAATATGTTAGATGATCATGAGACACCATCACAGAATTTACCTCTTCTAATGTAATCGAGTACCTACATTATATCAAGGGATATTTTATTGAATTATATAAATCATCAAAGGAGGTTAAACAAATTAAATCCCGATATTCATCATTAACTTCAACATCTATATTAGCAAAATCAAGAAGTGCTTTATTAAACTAATCTATATGAACATGACTATAAGATACTAAGGTCATTTTAAAAGTATAAATAATCATTTTTTATATAGATAAATAAGTAATGTTTTGTTCATATACAAATTTTCTAGTTTGAGAAAAATAGATTTAGTAGTAGTTTCATGTGTAAATTCACGTAAAACATTGATTTTAGGGTTAAGAGGAACATATAGTGATCCTTATCTAAAATACCAGTGTTAACATTTATGTAAGTGGTGGATGAATGACCATCGAAAAACATAGTCACTAAAAGTTTCTTAGGTCCAATAAAATCATATTCTAGTCCATTGTAGAAAAAAAATTCACACAACCTAACTCTCCACATACTAAAATCATTATCAACCATCAAAATTTTCTACATTAAATTAACAGACAATATCTCAAATTTTGATTACAAGATTTGATACAAATTATTTGGGTTGGAATGGTTCCAAAGAAGGTGGTATGATTAAAAAAAAGTGGAATAATGGAATCGTTTCAATGATTCCAAAGAAATAAAAACATAAATAATTCTAGAAAATTATAGATGCAAATAAGAACGAGAAAAAATGGAAAATCCAGGATATAAAAGATTCACACAATTATTCATATAGTTTGGATTAGTTTAGTTCTACTCCATGAAAATAACACAACAACCATCATTTTATTCTTATGAAAATTAAATTACAATTATACACAATAGATAAAATAGTAAATAGAGAAACACACACATACTAATAAAACTTTCTGTGATTGAGATCCTTTCCATTTTAAGACTTGTAGTGAACCCAAGACATAGATGATAACATTCACCTATAATAAAGATAGAATCACAAATGAAACCCCACACCAACTAAAAATAATAATAAGAAAGATAAAATATAGTTCACCAAAAAACATGAAAAGAAACAAGACCACAAAGTCAGGATCAAACTAGGATCATAGGACTCTCAGAGAAGAATTAATATATCCAAGGTTTTAGGTTCTTGAAGATTTCCCAGTCTTAAACAAATATTGAGAATTCTAAACTATCACTAGGAAGTCATCACCAAAATAAAGGGATATAAGACTGTTGAACAAAGGACTGTCAACATGATCACTCTATCTTTTCCTCTTGAAAACTAGGGAACCACCCCTCAATGAAGAAGAAATCATAATGTAAAATGAAATTTTAGAAAATTAAAAGTATAAAATGAGGTGTCATAAAGTCGTTTCAGGTGCGTCAGGTGAGGTAGATGCATGTTTGGACAAGGGAGTGTTGAAGGATTGTGAAGAACAGGTCAACACAATAGATCATGTAATTCTGAGGCCACTAGTTAGGTAAAGAGAAGTGGAGGTGTAACATGCAGATCCAAAAAATTTTGTGATAGAGGGGAAACACCATTATAAAGAACATACCCTAAAACCCAAATCCCTCAGATCACCCTTAATCAATGGAAAGAAGACAAATAAGGAACACACAAGGATCAACCCAACAACAGACCAACAAACTAGGCCCGAGCCCCCCATCATAATCCTAGACTCATAGCATAGTGAGGCCCAATAAGTGGCCCCAATAATAAAAAGAATATATTTTATAACAATAAAACAATAACATGAATTTACATGAAAAAAAACAATTTTAATCTTGCATGATTAATAATATTATTAAAATAGAATTTTTAAATTTGAAAAGAAAGATAATTCCCACTTTATATAAAGGTTTCTTTAAGGGGTTTTAGCTTTCCTAATGAAACTTTAGTACTAGGTGATGATCATAGATGAAATAACTAATAGTATTTTTGATACTCCTAATGATTCCTTTAGGAACTTTGATAATCGATAAAATATATATACGAGAATTGATGTTAAAAAACTATCTACAATAGTCGGTCTATGAATAAATAATAGAATCCTTATTTTCCAATTATTAATGTGATAAGTGATTATTCTAAATATGTTGTCAAAATGATATATCTTGACCATACTAGTCAAAATTAGAGCTTTAAGATATTCCATGGGAAAAATACCCTCATAAAATTTGAACCCATCCTTAATATTCTTGGATATTCTATTTGATCAACCAATGGGAATAGTGAAACTATTTTTGAACATGATAAACAAATACCCACTCCACTTATAGTGCCTATTAAAAACATCCTTGAAACTAGAGAATTAATTGCACCCGTTATTAAGGAAAAAGTGAATGATGTCTATAAACAATGTTTGGAGGTGCCTTTGTTGTATCATGGAGGTGAATTGCCCAAGTTAGTCCACATCCTACTGATTCCAAGATCTATTAGGGCATTTTGGTTCATAAAATATGAAATTGAACGACAAGATTTATTTTCAGTTTATGGAATACAAACTAATAAAGAGAAAAAAACAAGTTTAAATTACAAAATTCCAAACAATAAAGAAAAATATGATTCCATGAGTGAAAAAAAAACACATGGAAGTAAACAAAGTCACACCGACACTGGCTATTACATGAATTAAATAATTTTAGTAATTCTTGAAATATAAAAAAAAAATAAATACAAAGAATATTATTTATAAAATAAATAAATTAATGGGAGATAAAAATATAGATGTACATATATACATTTCCAAAACTATCAAAAAAAAAGACATAATGAAAAGAAAATCATATAAAAATTAAACAAACCACAATAAGGGTTTAAAAACCTTTTATTTGAACAAACACTACTGGAAATTAGATCTTTCCCAATGCTTCTATACCAACGGTTTAAAAAAACCGTTGGTATAGGTCCCCTTTCCCAACGGTTTGGCCAAACCGTAGGGAAAGACCCCAAATTGGCCACTTTTCCCAACGGTTTGGCCAAACCGTTGGGAAAGGCCCTCAAATTGGACACTTTTCCCAATGGTTCGGACAAACCATTGGGAAAGGTGGACCGAACCGTTGGGAAAGGTCCCCAAATATACGACTTTTCCCAACGGTTTGGCCAAACCGTTGGGAAAGGTGGACCTATCCCAACGGTTTGGCCAAACCGTTGGGAAAGGTCCCCAAATATGCCACTTTTCCCAACGGTTTGGCCAAACCGTTGGGAAAACCACAGAATGAAAACCACAACCAAAGACCTATACCAACGGTTGTTAAAACTATTGGTATAGACCTATACCAATGGTTTTAACAACCATTGGTATAGGTACTTTCATTTTTTATCGGACCTTCGTACCGAGAACATTATATAAATCAAAATTTAAAATATTTATGAGAATACATATATATATTTATGTAATTATGATCACAAAAGTCATGTTAGGTTAGTGGTTGAGTCATTCAATTATAAATGAGGGGTCCTGGGATCAAATCCCAACAGATGTTTTATTTTTAGAATTTATATACCAACGGTTCCATTACTGTTGGTATAGATTTCATATTACCTATACCAACGGTTTCCAAAATCGTTGGTATAGACCTATCCCAACGGCTTACTTGGCTACGGTTCTCCAAACCGTTGGTATAGGCTAATCCAATGGTTTGGAGGACTATACCAACGGTTCCAAACCGTTGGTAAAGGTTAGTTTTCCAGTAGTGAAAAAAACTCAAAGATAGAATCACATACACAAGAAGTTGGCAATTTTGAATTGATTCAAGAAGCAAATAAATGTACAAAGATTTACTAGTCAATAAATGTAGAAAAGGAAAGCAGTAAAGGGACACATATGATTTACATGATTTTTTAATTTGGTCTATGCATATAGGTAATGATCATAATATGTTTTCCACTATGAAAATAAGATGAGTAAAAGAAAATTGAGATTAGAGAAACACTGGCCAAGGAAACTATAACAAGACACATATGATGAATAAACTAGGAAGTAAACATAAATTTTTTTAAAAAAAATAAAAAAATAAAACCTAAAGAGGACTGAGACCCCATTATTGAGGTATATTTTAAACTTTATCGAAGAGGAAGGTGGAAGAAACTGATGAAATCATCAATGGGAAGACTTGAAAGGTTTAATTCCTCAATATCTTCATTGTCTAGATTCATCATCATCGAAGGGGACAATTCAAAAACTACCATGGGTCACTACATCTTGAGGATCTGATCATAATATCTAATAACCAACCATTATACAAATTATTCTTCAGTGAGATAAGAACTAGGGGGTCACCAGAGCTATCACTTCAAGCATCTCTCTATCTCTCTTGGTGTTTTCATGAGGCTCTCCTTGAGAAAGATGATTCTATGATTAGCTTTTGATATGGGAGAACAAGAGAATATATACCATTGAGAATTGAATCTTGTTGTAATGAAATAAAAAATAGAGAGATAAAGTGGAAGTTAGAGTCAATCAAACCCTAACATCCCTATAAAAATGAGAAAAAAACCACATGTAAAGGTAATTAAAACTTAATATGTAAATATAAAAAGTTTTTGACCCCCGATGATTAAGGGTAAACATATAAGGGTAAGAGCTACACCCATGTATGTAAGGATATGATGTAAGGGTACCCAGCTATGGAGTAAGGGTCAACCAACTAGAACCACTATAGTGCAATGGTAAGATCAACGATGTAATGGTATAAAGTAGCGGCATAAGAGTACCACATATGGGTAAAAAGGCCCTAGTGTAAGGGTAGAAACCCACTGCATGAGAGTAAAACTAGTGCTATGTGAGGGTACCTTCCACTACATAAGGTTCGATAGTTTCTACATAAGTGTAATCAACCACTTATGAAAGGGTTTAGACCAATTTCTTAAGGGTCATGACCCAAATGTGTAAGGGTAAGGAAGCTAAACCAAAGGCCATGTAGGGGTAAACATAAGGCTATGTAAAGGTTAGGGGACCTCACATAAGGGTAAACTACAGCAAAAAAACATGAAAGGGTACCCAAGGATAGGTGTAACGGTAAAATAGAGAAATAAAGGCACATGTAAGGGTGACCAAGTAATTATATAAGGGTAGCCCAAAATTTACCGAGACTATGTAAGGATCATGGGACACCTACATAAGGGTAAATGGAATTTCAAAAGGAATACATAAGGGTCTATAAAACCTCACATAAGGGTAAATTAAAAGTAAGGAGACTCAAGTAGGGGTAAAACCAAGCTATGTAAGGGTCAATAATAAAGACAAGGGTGATGAGTAAAACAAAGAAAACAAGTATAATAAAACCCGCATTTAATTAACAACATAAAAAAGGGGAAATCCAAAACAAAAAATCTATACCTTGGAAACTAAATGCAGATGGTATTTAATATTCAATATACTCACACTCTCCACACTAAAAATTAAAAACCTAAACCACATGATGATTATGCACCACCTAAACTATCAACATAAATCTAATCATATCATAAATATGAAACAAAAAAGGGGTATGAACCAAATATTCCCCCTCCATGAATCAAAATGAGACATAGTGCCCAAAATTGAATGATATCCTAAAACTACTAAACATGCTCATAATTTAAACAATTACAAACAAATGGATGATAAAAGCCTATACCTAAACTTACTTTATTTTCCCTCTGAGATGATGCCATTGAGGAAAATGAGACCAATAAATCAAATTCTATAATAGGTCTTCTCAACAGCTCACCAGTTCCTATAGAACATCTACAAATATAGTATTATCCATTCTCATACAAAACATGAAAAAAAGAACTTAGATAATTCATAAATAATGAAACTCAGAAAATCTAGTGTAATAATGTGAAACAACAGAAAAGGAAAGGAATAGATAGATCATGCATAGTAAAAGAAAAAAACACTGAATGAGTCTCCACCCAAACCCATAAAACTGAAGGGCCAAACATCCTAATAGGGATACAAAATCTCCACATAAGGAGAATATTTCCTAAAAAATACTAAAGGACAGATCCTCAAATAAAGGTAAACTACAAGTACATAGGTATGAAGTCACAAAATCCTATGAAAAAACTAAAATTTAATAAACAAGGAGTAGAAAAAAGCTAGATACCTAGGAAAAAAAAAAGAAAATAAAAGGGAAAATCCTAGTCTTGCTTCACTATATGAAAAAGATTCATAACACTAGGAAACCGAAACAATTATGCTAAAAGGGTAAAATAGTAAATCCGAGAATATTAGTGATTAGACAAGAGACAAAAAAATTATTTCTCCTAGAAACTACCTAACCCTAGACACTAAACTTTCTAAAGATCCATACATGGATCCAACAACCCTAAAAAGAGGTAGAGGAACATACCAAATATAACATATGCTCAAATCATAGGTAAAATGTAGAAACTAGAGATAAAAGATCTGGTCCACACACCTCATTACTAACCAGCTCTTAAACACAGGATAACATAACAAAAAATTTATTCTTACCTCAAAACCCAAGAAACACATAAGAAACACCTACCAAAGGCATATTCAAGGCTCAAATAGACAAAGAAAATAGGGAAATAATAGGAAAACAATTATCAAAAATAGATTGAAATTACAACTAAATAGAGAAAAGAAACGTAGTTAAACAAAGCAATCAAATCATGTTACAAAGGAAAATCAACTAAAAAATAATTTAAAGTAATGAAAAAATGATTTATAATTTTAGTGAAAAAAATTAAACAAAAAAACTGGCTCCGATATGGATTTATTGTGAAGTAGTGGTGCGTTTCCTAAGGCAGCCATATGTAACCACCTCTAGGATCAATTAGGGTATTTTGGTTCATAAAATATGAAATCAAATAACAAGGTTTAGTTTTAGTTTATATCGTAAAAACTAATAAATAGAAATAAGTATGTTCAAATTGAAAAATTCCAAACAATAAGGGGAAATAATGATTCCTTGAGTGAATAAAAACACATGGAAGTGAACAAAGTCACACTAATAGTAGATATTACATGAATTCAAGGCTTACAGTAATTATAAAAATATAGAAACAAAACTTTGTAAAAAGAATATTCTTGATAAACATTATCAAGAAATGAGAAATCAAAATCTAGATGTATATACGAACATTTCCAGAACTATCGAACAACAATAAAGAATGAATAAACAATAACATACAAAGAAAACCAACCACAATAGGGTTCTAAATAACTTTTATTTGAATAAATAAATTTAAAGTTATAATCACATTAAAAATAAGTTGGTATATTTTAATTGATTAAAGAATAAAGAAAATAACTATAAATTTATAGGTTGAGAAAATTGGAAAAGGAAGAAATAAAGATAAATATAAGTTTTTGGTACTTAGGTCATTTGGACTATGTGCACAGGGTAGGATCATCATGGGTTTTCCACTATGAAATTAAGAGGATTATAAGAAAATCAAGACCAGAGAAAGACTGAACAAGGAAAATATAATAATATACATACATTAAATAAACAAGGTAGAAAACATAAAACCTTTGAAAAAAATAGATAAAAAAGAAATCCTAAAGAGGACTGAGACCCCCTTACCTGGGATCAATTTAACCTTTGTCAAAGAGGAAGGTGGAACCCATTATTAAAATCATCGATGTGAAGTCCTCAAAGGAATACATTCTCAAGATCATCATTTTCCAAATTCATCATCATCAAATATGACATTTCATAAACCACAATGGATTACAGTAGATTTGGGATCTGAGGGAAATATCTATGAACTATCCATCCTATAGATTATTTTATAGTGAGACATGAACCAAGGGGACACCAGTAATCTCCCTTTAGTCATCATCTCTCTCTCTATCTTAGTGTAGTAGAGAGGATCTCCATGATCAAGTTGATTATATGATTATCCTTTGATCTAGAAAAAATGGTAACAAGAATCAAAATTTATTTCAAAAGAATAATAAATTGAGAGAGAAATAAGAGGTTGGGGATAATTGATTCCTAACATATAGATAAAAACCTAAAACAAACCATGTATAAAGGTTATTAAAAACCAATTTGTAAAGGTAAGAAGGTTGGACCCCTGATTCATAAGGGTAAACACATATTTTTAAGGGTCAGACCCACATGCATAAGAGTATGACGTAAGGGTACCTAGATATGGAGTAAGGGTAAATTGGATAAAACCACTATGGTGTAAGGGTAAGACCCACAACACAAGGATATAAAGAATTAGTGTAAGAGTACCATATAAGGGTACAAAATACCTTATGTAAGGGTAGAATTCTACTGTGTGAGGGTAAAACTAGCACTGCATGAGGGTACATTTCACTATATAATGGTCACTGGATACTATATAAGGGTAATAAACCACATGAGTAAGGGTACATACCACTTTTACAAGTGTCAAGACCCAACTGTGTAAGGGTACAAAAGATGAACCAAAGGCTATATAAGGCTAAACCTAGGGCTACACAAAGGTTACAGGACCTCACATAACGGTAAAACCGAACAACTAAAAAACATTCAAGGGTACCTGAGGACTTGCATAAGGTTAAATCAGGGAAAAAGGCCCATGAAAGGGTACCCAGGGGCTTATGTAAGGGTAGCCCAAACTTAACGGGGCTATATAAGGGTCACAAGAAACCTACATATGGGTAAAGGGAACTTCAAAATGGATATGTAAGATTATATAAAACCTCATGTAAGGTTAAATCAAAGGTAATGAGGCTCCTATAGAGGTAAAACCAAGCTAAATAAGGATCAAGAATAAGAACCAGGGTGATGTGGTAAAAAAATAAGACAAGTATATTAAAACCCACATTTAATGAAAAGTAAAAAAAGGGGAAACCTAAAATAAAATTCATTAAAGAAAAAGTACATGTCTTCTATAAAAAAAGGTTGGAGAACCAGGGTGATTCATACCTAACTTTAAAGGGTTTATGTTTCTAGTGGAGATTTATTGATGTATTTTATTCCTAAGGGAGTCCTGTGCACAAAAAAGGCTAGAGATGGAGGGATGACTTAGCAGAGGCCTCAAGTGTATATAAAGAGGATAAACATCCTGACCATTAGTACTACCATATAACTTGGTAAAGAATAGTATAAAAAATAGAGGTCATAGAACCACTTATAGAATTTTAATTGGTGTATGAACTTTATGATGAAGATCCATTCATGTCTATCACAATATTTCTCCATGTTAACATTCAGCATGATATTAGAACCCCTGAATTTCCTTTTGAGGTCATGCATTATCACTTAGGCTAAACCAATGGAACCTTGAATTCTTATCCTTAGATATTAGGTTGAGAAGAAAGATTTTAAGTCTATCATTAATAATTTTTGACAATATTTTATAATTAAAGTTCAATTTACTGATAAGATAAAACTAGTTTAAGGATCCAGGTTGCATAACTTTTAGGATGAGAACCAGGGTAATCACACTCATTGATCTTAGAAGAATAAATCCTTTCAAATAATCTTTAATTTCACAACTAATATCATTATGAATAATTACCCTTTTAGCTATAAAGGAGGATCTTTGAAAATTGTTTGATTCCTGAGAATTTTCTATATTCAAAATTTGGATAGATACTAGAATTTCCTCCTCACTAATACCCGCTTCAAGATGAGAATTATCAAGGGAATTAATGGAATGAGTGATAATGTTCAGAAAAATATTTCATCATTACCATCATTTATTTCCATCATGTAATTCCAAGAACTAGTGAGAAATGTCGAGAATTGATCTGCTATGAGGGGACCGGTAATGTTAATATCTCAAGAGAGTGAACTATTCTACACAAGAAGTTTGAGTTTACCTATAAATTTTCTTTCCTGTATGAATGAATAAAAGAATGAAATGTTTCTTCCTCTTTAACTCACCCAAAATTTTCTATAGTTTTCCTAAGTTGATTTTTCTTCCTCAGAAAGCCTATTTGAAATGTTTTTATCCATAAGGTAACATAGATATTATTATCTCAAGATCGTTGTAGCATATTGTCAAGTTTATTGATTTCATTCTCAATATCTTTTCTCCTAAATAAGATAATTTCATTATGGTTCACTCATTCCCGAAGTTCATTCCTTTACCTTATGGGTTTCTTATAGAGTATATCCCATGGGTTTCCATGCATTAGCTACTTCCAAGAGTTTTGAACTATTTAAAAGAATTATTTGTATTGAATCTATAGATTAGTGAAGAAAAATAAATGGTTTTTATTCCATACTACTTTAATTTTATACATAATGGGGGAATGGTTATACATGGATATTTTTAGGTGATATATTAAAGAGTTAAAAAATTTAGAGATCCCAAAAAGGTTAGCGAGGAATCTATCTAAGTATCTCCAGATCATCTGATCACCTTGATTTTTATTTCACTAAGTAAACTAATTTACCTCATATACTAGTTATAAGAGTTTATTAACTAATAGGAAAGTTATAAGGTCATTAATGGATTTTATAGAATAAATACAAAAACCTTTCATCTCATTCTTATCCTGAATAATGCTAAAATTCCCTCTAATGATCCATGTATTGGATCTTGGATCAAAGGAGGAGATGGGTTTTCATAGATTTTCTCTCCACACCACCCCAAATTTAGAATATAAAAAATAAAATAATATATAATAACCATTAAGAATTACCTTAATTATAATATTTTGAGAAGAGGAATTAACAATCTTCACTTACACCATGTTCTTATAGAATATCTATATGTGTTTGTTAGTAGGACTATCATGCATTGAGTGATTTAAATTAATATTTCTCACAAATTAGTGAATATTTATTGAACTGTGTTTAGTTTATAATATGGCTATGATATCCACATTTTAATAGGAGGCTTCATTAAAAAATAAACTCACATTTCAGGTTAACAAGGAATGATTTAATGGAAAAAATTTAGGCATCCAACAAAATTAGTATCCTTATAAAAAATATTTTAACACTTATAATATCAATTTTTGAAAATATTTTTTGTTTGAATTGGTGGGAAAAGAGTCTTTACCCCATAAAATTTAATTGTAACATGAAAATAGATGAAAAATATTATATTTTTCAAAATTCCATATTAATAATTTCACTTGTTATGTTATAATATCCATGTCACACACATTGAGAATAATGTGTGTGATAATGTGTTTTTTAAATTTCTTAATGAGAAAGGAAAATTTAAAGATCATGTAAATACTAATAAATAAAAAATGAATATTAAGTGAAATCAATGAGAAAATGGAAATGATAAGTATCTTGTATTAATTTTTTCATTTAAAAATCAATAAAAATATGTTTTACTTTTAATATTAAATAATATTAAGTTACATGATAGATATATAAATAACAACTCAAAATGCATTGAATTAAAACATCCTAAGTTACAAAGATTGAAATTTCATGACTCACATATATTTATGGATAATTTTATACCTTTATCAATGCATAACATGATACCTAAAAAAATAAATATAGTTCTAATTGACTTTTTCACATTATTCCAAATAAATTGTGAGAGAAACATAAACCTAATTGAGCTTAAAAAACTTTAATAAAGAATTGTAAATATTCGTTTTTATTTGGGTATGATATTCACCCCATCATTTTTACTATAATGATACATTTGACTATGAATTTGGGGGAGGTAACTAAATACAGAGGACTGATACATTATCAATGGATGTATCCCATAGAGAGGTAATTTTTTTTATTTTCTTATATTTCATGATCTAAAATTTTCCTACAAATAATTAAAAGGTTTATCATGTTAATTTATTACTTTTCTTCAATAGGTACATAAGTTATTTTAATTTATATATAAAATTTAACTCTCAAATAGAATGGTCTATTGTTATTGGATACCTTACTAAAGAGTGTGTAAATTTTTTTAAGGTATTTATATTTAATAGATACATGATTAAGACAAGTTAAAAGTGTTAATTACTTTATAATTTCTTATATGGATAATAATAAATCTATAATCATTCCAAATTTGGGTTGAGGATTTGTAAAATTCTCTTCATTTTCACTGATAGATTTGTATTTAGGTAAAACACATAAATATTATATATTAAATAGTGATATTGTTTATCCATATATTGAATAATTAAGGACAAAAACAAAGATATATCTTAGGAATAAAACTCAAAATGATATGTAGATAATAAAATTTTTCAATAAAGAAAATGTAGAATGGTTTTCATTTCATGTAAGATCATAATAAAATAAATATTTATAATATGTTGATAACCACATTATATAATTAATAATAT
Source organism: Viscum album (assembly GCA_963277665.1). Classification (NCBI taxonomy): domain Eukaryota; kingdom Viridiplantae; phylum Streptophyta; class Magnoliopsida; order Santalales; family Viscaceae; genus Viscum; species Viscum album. The sequence continues at coordinate 320,911,560 of OY728165.1, read as the reverse complement.
TTTGTATTCATTTATAAAGATAATGAATGTTGATCATCAATTTGAATTGTTTGAATATTTGAAGTATTTAAATCTTTTTCCATTGAAAAATACTAGGATATTAAATGAATTTGATGACTTGCAATTATTATATGTAATACTCATTAAAGATGTTATTTTTTATATAAATACAACATGAATTATAGGTTTAAAAAAAATTCAAACCAGTAATTTGTTTATTATTTTATGATTTAATTAAATTAATATTATGTTCATGACTTATGATTATGAAATGTTACATATACTATTTTCCTTGTTGAATTACTTTCTTAAATTTTTTATAGTTATTTTATTTAAGATATTTGGTATATGATCTAATTTGTTTTTATTATATAGATTTTGAAGACTAAGAGGTCTAGAAATACTAATCATTGGAAATATAGAGTACACCAACATTTTTATACAGTACATCAAAATAATCACTGAATACACTGACGAAACCTTTAGTAAACCAATGTCACATCACAACCTTTAACCTCTATGACATTAGGAAAGCTATTAAATGTACTCCCAACATCTTCTAGTACTATTTCAAATGTATCTTGTTTTCTCCCTCTATCACCAAGTACTCTTTCTATTTAGGATTACTTGACATTAGGCATACGAGCAATGATGAATCCCATTGGTGATGAGATAGTGACTATAATATCTAAAAGATATTAGTTTGTTACCATTATTGTTATTTATTTAATTGTGATAATATTAATTCCTTCATTAACTATACAATTTATTAATTTATTTTTTTAAAAGAAAAAATTAATAATATAATTCAGATAAACATCAATACTCAATATGTTTGGTGTTACATAGACTTATAATGTAATTAAACCATTTAATTCATTTTTGGTACCCACCAAGGGTGTTGTGGGACAATACAAATAGATTTAAATACATAAAACTTGTGAGGTGACATCCCTTCAAAACATTATTTAGATGAGGGGCATATTATAATTTTAAGGGAAAATGGATTTTCTAAGGTACTATAATGATTATATATTAAAATATGATGAAATTTCATACTATTATTTTTTATGTTAAAATTTTAATGAATTTAATATATGTTATTTAATTTTGATGTTCCTGATGTAATTCCATAACTATATACATTGTAAAACATGTGGAATAAATAGATAGATTTTAAGTGGTGATTATGGAATGAATTTAATGAAAATTATTTGACAGTGACCCAAATGTATGAGAAGGTCCTCGAATTCATACCATGGGACCAATGTAATATATTTTTTGATAATCATAATATAGAATAATATAGGTTATTTTATGATATAAAACTTAATTAATATTATTTTCTTAATAACGTTTCAAGTTATAATGATATATATATTTTATTTTCTCAAGGGATTTGTATAATTCCCCTAGACCCACACTTTTGGATATGGTGATAAAAATATATACATTTAATACATCATGTTAATTAAAACCAACACCCATGATTAAAAGTATGGTTTCTTTTGGAACTAGGTACATTTACATCTAAACCCATAATAAAAAACACATTCCTTCTATAAATATTCTCTATACATGTAATTTTATTATATGCATCCCTTTAATTTCAATTATTGAGGAAATGGGAAATCATAAGAAATGGTGATATAAAATGATTAGTAATGGTAAACATAAGTGATAATAATAAAATAACATAAGTGAGAACAAGATAAACATGTGGGTATGAGGGAATATTCAAGGTGCAATGCCATAACAGAATATAATCAAACCAATTAAAACATAGATCATAAGTCATGATTAATTATACAAGGATTTTGGCATAAATACGTAGACATAACATGATATTGTAATCATAATAATCTATCAACAATAAAAAAACATGACATCATAAGCATAAGTTGAGGATTACTGCCAAGACCATCATCACATGGTGTACAAAGTACCATATTGGATTGGGTTTACTCCACATTACCATTACATGTTATATCATGAGATATAAAGATTTACCCAATGAATTTGAGGGATATATAAGTTTGGAACCACCCTTTAAATCATTACATGTACAAGTATATGTGTGGAATAAAAGGAAGACATATATAAATCCATCAATAATCATAACATGATAAACCCATGAAAAATAAACAGGTATCTAATGATGTTAAGTATCTGAATTGTCAATAATTTTCCCAATCAATCGATGTATGGGTATCTAGGTGAACACCCTATAAATATAATAAGCCTACAAGGGTGTCTATAAGGGAAGTTATTGGAAAAAGAGTTATGCATAGTTGATGATAAGAAAATATAAAGAAAGTGATGGATCATTCTCTCAAAAGATTTCATTCCCACCATACCATGTGAATATAAGAACATGGAAATGGGGGAGAAAGGTAAAATACATGATAAATATGGATAGTGATAGAGAACATAATCATCATTTACAAAATGAGTAATAAAGAACCCCCTTCAATGGATTAATGTGGCTATCAAAGTGAATATCCAATAATCAAATTTAGAAACTATAGGATATTAAAAATGAAATGGGTAGTAACTAAATCATATAGATGATTAAAAGTAGTAGTTTAGGGTTATTAAATAAGGATATCAATTTAAATTTCCAATCCTTTATCATGGTTTATAAAGAGTATCTGAACCATCCAAAGTATATCCCCTAAGAGTGTCTAGACACATGTTCACTCATATGCCAATAATTATACACCGAGAGAAGATCAGGTTGATACTCAGTCAACATTTTTTAGTGAGATTACCCCTTGATGAATCTATACAATAATCCTATCCATTTTATAGTATCTATATAGGAATTTAAATTCTCATGAAATTTACACTCATTACTTTACTAAATTTTTAGGATTCTTTATGGCTAAGGGAATGCTTGAGAAACATAACAACTTGTAAATGTATTATAATGAGAGGGAATGATGATATAACTTTTAGAATATAATAAGGATTTTATAATAATGAATCAAAAAAAACTTATGATTGAAAATAAGAGGAAACAAAAGAATTTTAAAAATAAAGTCAGAGAAGGGGTTAAGAACCCTTACAGATTTAGTAAATTTTTAATCAAAACCCATTTGAAGAGAGAATACAAAATAGAACATTTAATACCATCAATAAAGATATAATAAATATAAAATATGTCAAATGTAAAGTATATACATATTATAAAATACAATTGGTTTAGAATATAAATCACATTTCAAAGAAGGAAAAATTGAGACGCAAAACCCTTATGTTTGATTATTTCTTACTCATACATACTTTAACATCCTGTATAATAAAATAAGACTCATTAGTTTTATTTTTAGAATAATTATAATTTTTATTTCATAATTATTTTTCCCTTTTATTCTATTCATTATAAATCTTTATTCATTTATTAAATTAGTATCGTTTCCATCAATAATTTTGAGGTCATTCAGTTCATAGTCTCAAAAATTATTGTGATATATTTAAATTGGTAAAAGGAAATATCCCAAAGTTTATACAAACTCAATAAGTTTCAAGGTATATGTATCATAACATTTAGATTTTTTTAGTTTTATATATTATAAAATAATTACCATTTAATTAACCATTCTCATTTAGCTTCTTTAAAATGATTAAAAATGTATATGTTTGCTTACATTTAATTTCAATGATACAATATATATTTTACCATTAAAGAATAAAAAACATGAAATTAAATGTATATTAATATTATATTTTATTAATAAATAAATTTTAAAATATTTCCATGAAATACACATGCTTACAAAACATCATCATTCACTTTGGTAGTGTAAAACAACTACGATGAGTGATATTTTTCAAAATAGTTTAAAAAATGGAAACCCAAATAAATGTTGTAGTTTTATTAAAAAATTTATACTATAATGAAGATAATTTTTTGAGGCCACTTTTTAATGTTACCTTTTTTATTCAAAATAATTATAGAAAAACTCAAAATGAAAAGGCAGTTTTTTTTTGAAAAATCCACATTTTGATGTAATAAAGACATATAAAATGGGTTTTATGAAAGGAAATTTGTCAAAAATTATCAATAAAAATTAAAAAGAATAATAAAAACAGGAATATTAAGTCATTTAAGTATATTAAATTGAATTTTAAAGGATTTTCTATCATAATAATCTCATATATGAAATTAAAAGAGATAATTATAAAAAACGTTATTTCGACATAGAAATGGTTTATGAAAAGGGTTCTCTAAGAGGGAATTAGTAGAATATCATAAAAATGGACCAAAGGGATGATAATCAAATGTATATATTAGAATTTAATAATATTAAATTTGTTTTTAAATGCGATCATGATAAAACAATCTCAAAAATAAGTAGAAGGTTTAGTATTAAGTACCCCTACTTTGCTCTTGAGCCACCTTCTTTCAATTGAGATAAACACCTTCAGTGGAGGAGTTTTTTTAGGTAAAAAATCCTAGGTAAATGGGTAAGGATTGGTAAATAGGTAATTTTTAGATATTTTTTCACATGAAATGATTTTTAGAGTGATAAGAAAGGGGTGAACACGGGGTGATTATATAGTCAAAATGGATTGGTATTTTTAAAAAATTATTTGATTATTTTAACATTTATGTCAAATAATTATGGTTATAAATTAATAAAACTATTTTTCAGATAATTATCCAAAAATAAAGTTTATTTTAATTTTAAATCTTTCCAAAACTAAACTAGACCTTCCTAATAATCAAATAAATGTAAAGGATCCAAAAATAATTTTTTGTAAGGATAAAATGTTATTTTTGTTCCAAAATGTCCAATAAAAAATTCTATATACAAATAAATATTTTAAAATTATAATTTTACCCCTTAAACACACTTTTGGTAAAAAAAGGTTTCATAAAATTTCAGATCATATTTATTTCATGATTATGCCATAAAACTCACAGTTTTCGTAAAAATGGTAATTTAAAAATTCACCCAAAAATAATTTTTTTCAGAAAAAAAAATTCACCTTAATATAATATTGTCATGAAGATTCCACAAATTAATTCATTTTTTACAAAATTAAATTTCTAAAATTTATAAATTTAACTTTTATATAAAATTATATAATAAATGAAAAAGCAATTTATTTAAAATAGAGACTTCCTTTTATTATAAGTGATAACATTTATAATTTTATGATCTACTAATTATTATATGATTTATAATGTATTTAAAATATTTATATTTCATGGAATTATTCTTCTAATTTGGTTTAATTTATTATTCTAACATATAACCAAGAAAGTGGTTTTAGTGCAACAAGCTTTATAAAAAATAATTATATTATCATGTTAATGGAAATTTTAGTTTTATAAAAACTATATTATCAAAAAATAATAACCTTTTTATGATTATATGTCATTATAAATATGATTAATTAAAATTTAAAATAAAAATAATTAATATTTCATAATTTTATTTTATTATAAAATATGTAAATTAACATTAAAAATAGTTTTTGACTAATAAAACATGTGCATAAAATATGATAACAATCATTTATAAATTGAATGAGATATAATATAATTAAAAATGAATGATAAATTATTATTTTAGTGTAAAAAATATTTATTCATTATATTATAATGAATTAATTACTATAAAAATAAAAATATTAATAAAAGTAATGTAGTTATGAAATAAAACTATATATTTAAAAATAATCATGAATATAGAAAAATAGAAATACTAATTTATAAAAAAAATAAGGAAGATAAAATTGAGATAAAACATATTCTAGTGGTTAGTTCTACTCCCTTATCACCCTTCAGTAATGGGTTCAAGTCCTGAGACCTCCCGAGATACAATGAGTTGTTTCCTACCCCACATAATTCCCTTTTTATAATAAATCATTTTAATAAATAAAATTCCAATATACTTCAAAAAACATTTAAATTAAAAACTTAGGTGATAAATATTTTTAAAAATATTTGGTTTTAAGAAATAAAGAAATTCATTTATCATTTACATTCATATTTATGAAATAAAATTTATAAAAACTTTTATTGTAAAATATGGGATGCTAAATTATACCACCCATAAAAAAATTTCATCCTTATAATTTTAATATATTTTAAACACTTATGAAACCCAATGTTTCCATTAAAATTTATTTATAATAAAGAAACTTTGTAAATACATAAAAGATACTATTCTTATGGGGTCATACTCGTTTATCTCTTTTTCTAGAGAAAAAGGTTATCTATATAAGGCTCAACACCCAAATATTCTATATCCTAATTCCCCTAAACAACCAAACAATGCTATAATACCAACTATAATCCCCTTAGACCCTCACATTCAGTTCTAGTGCTCAATATACATACTTTTTATACATCATGTGAATTACAACCAATACCCAAGATCAAAAGTTCCATGTGTTTGGGATCTAAGTAAATTTATATCTAAACCCAAGGTACACAATAAATTCCTTCCAAAAATAATCTCCATGTACATAATTATATTATTTGTATCAATTTTTTTCAAATTCTTGTGGAAATAAGGAAATATAAGAAAAACTGATCTCAAATCCTTAGTAAAGGTAAACATAAGCGATAAAAATAAAAGATCATAAGTGAGCATAAGATAAACATGTGGGAATAAGAAAATATTCAAGGTGAAATGACATAATGTAAAAGTATCATACCTAATAAAATATAGATCATAAGTCACAAATCATTACGTAAGTATTTTGGAAGAAAATAAGTAGACATCATATGATTATGAAATTATAATATTGTGGTAGCAATATAAAACATGACATCATTAGCATATGTCAAGGCTCATTTCCAAGTCCATAATCACATTGTAGATAAATCCCCTTTATGGATTGGTTTTACTCTCCATTCCTATTACATGTAATCTCTTGAGATATAAATCTTTACCCAATGAATTGGAGGGCTACATGATTCTGAGCCCACCCATTATATCATTTTATATACACGCATATATGTTCCAAAAAAGGAATAAATACATAAATCTATCAGTAATCATATCATGATAAACCCATGGAAGATAAACTTGTATCCAATGAACTTATGTATCTCACTATGTAAATACCCTTAGATCAAGATAATGAAATACGAGGAATTTACATTATATAAAATAAATGGTATATAATTTAGTCAATAACTTCCCTCGTCAATAAATTTATGGGTATCTAGGTGAACACCCTTCAAATAGAATAATCATACAAGGGTATCCACATGGTAAAGGCATTGGAATAAAATTTATTCATAACTAATGATAAGAAAAGAAAAAGGTAGTGATGAATCATTATCTATATAGATTTTATTTAGAATATACCATGTGTACATAAGAACATGAAAATGGAGGTTAAATATAAAACCCATGAGATAGTGATTTATAGAGAACATAATCATCAGTTACAAAATTAGTTATAAATATACCCCTTTAATGGATTAATGTGACTATAAAAGTGAATAGCCAACAATAAACTTTTGAAACTATAGGATATTTACAATGCAATGGGTAGTAAACTAATCAAAGAAATGATAACAAGAAATGATGGAGGGTAATTTCATGACATATGAATATCAATTGAAATTGAATATCAATTCATATATTTCAATCCTTAATTATGGTTCTTAAAGAGAATGTGAATCAACCAAAGCATATCCCCCAGGAGTGCATAATCAGGTGTGCAGTCTTAGGCCCACTCTATTGGACTAATAATTATGTGCCAACATATCCCATGTAATTTGGGTTTTGATGATCTCAAATACCCTTCATAAATTACAAAATTATTTTTATTTTAAGTATGTTCATCAGATTTTATATTGTTTTTAAGTGTTTTAGACATTAATTTCATTAAGTATAAATTATGGATGTTTTTTAGAAATTTTACTAAGTCTAAGTGAGATCCATATGATGAAGAGATTTCAAAAAGTTCTAATTTGGATAGTGATCTTACTCACTTTTCAAGGAAATTTATAAAGTTATATAACAATAGAATAGGTTTTAAGAAAACGTTCAATAATTACAATAAGTCTAAAGAAAATTCTAAAGAATTAAGATGCTGGGAATGAATGAATTTGGGACATATCAATCTAGGTTTTCCACATCTACAATAAAACACAAAGTTAGAGAATAATTATTTCAAAAAGGTTTGTTACAAGAAGAAAGACAAATAAGCCATGAAGGAAACATGATGTTCTTTTTAAGATTCAAGTGATGTTTCATCTTCATAATCAGAATTTTAATACTCAAATAAGAATGGAAACATGTTCTTTATGACACACTCTAATAAGGTAAATTCATATTATTCTTCTAAGCATGAAACTAAATCAGAAAATAAAAATTTATCTTATGATGAATTAAATAAATATTGTACCATAATGGAAATTAAATATGAGTATTTGAAAAATAAAAAAAAGATATTAAAATTTTAAATAGTGACATGGCTAATGAAGAAGAGGAATTGAATAAAAAAATTCATAATTAAAAATCAATCTTGAAAATTCCACCGCATCATGTGTTGAATATATAAATAAGATCGAAATTTTATAGAAAGAAGTTCATGATTTTAAAATTGATTCCATTGTTTTCACTAGAGAAGAAAACTATTTAAATAAAATCCTTAGAAACAATAAAAATTATAAAAATAAATTTGTAATAGTAATCCAAGGTGAGAAGCTAAAATTTTATAAAAACTATTTTTCCTAGTCCTAAAAACAAGAAACCTCATAAGATTCATTTCATTAATTATGGAGAGTTATGAAATTATTCTAAAATTTTTTATTTAAAAAACTTTCAATTATTTGGAGTTAATAATTTTTTTAAAAGATTTTTTAAAACATACTGCTAGAATTTCTAGACAACACAAACATATTTGAGTTCCCAAATATTTATTTTCTAACACTATTGGACCAAAGAAAATACAAGTACCAAAACAATTTCTTATTTGATTTATCTTTGCAAGGAAAAATTTACAAGGGAATAAATGATAAATGGTATATGGATGGTGGATGTTTAAGACATATGAGATGGGATTGATCTAAAATCTACTCCTTATCAAAAGTTTATGGAGGGTATGTCACTTTTTGTGACAATGCTGAAGGTTAAATTATAGGAGTTTGATTAGTTTGAAATCCAATCTCATTCCTGATCAACATGTTTCTTTATGTGCAAGGATTAAATAATAACTTGATAATTATTTCTCAACTTTATGATGAAGTTTATTTCATTGTTTTTTAAAATAATTTCTGTTCAGTCTTTAAAGTTTAAATTCTTAAATTCAAGGAACCTAGAATAGAGAATTCCTATACTCTAGATATTAATTCCTTGAGTTCAAAAAAGTGAACTATTTAAATTCTGAAATAGTTGAATATTAGATATGTTATATAATATTGGAAAATTTTAATGTTTATTATTTAAGAAAATTTCCAAAAAAGAATTTGGTTTTATATTTACCTCAACTTAAATTGAACAAAAAAAATACTATGTGATGCATGCTAAATAAGAAAGAAACACAAGTAATATTTTAAACCAATTAAAGAGGTTACCACTTATATACCCCTTGAAATAATCAATATGGATTTGTTTCGGCCATATAGAGTTTGAATACTAAGAGGGGAATATTTTATTTAAGTTTTAGTCGATTATTTCTCTATATTTACTTATATTTTCATTTTGAAGTGTTAAGAGTGAAGTTTTTTATGTTTTTATAAGTTTTTTAAGACTGGTTAAAAAATATAAAGATGCCAAAATTATTACATTAAGAAGTTACCATAGAGGATAATTTAAATACCATGAGTTTAATACCTATTGTTTAAAACATAGAATCAAATATATATTTTATTCCCCCCGGAAACCTAAAAAAATGGCATTGTTGAGAGGAGAAATAGGAATTTGTAATAAATTGAATGAATAATGTTATGTGGATATAACCCACATACTCATTTTTGGGATAAAGTTATTAATTAAACATGTTATTTCATAAAAAAAGTTCTAATTAGACCTATTTATATGAAAAAACCTTATGAGATACAGAATAATAGAAGGCCAAAAGATAGATACTTTATTGTTTTTATATATAGGGTTTATATTCTAAACACCAAAGATAATCTTGGAAAATTTGACCCAAATGATAATGATGGAATCTTCCTAGGTTATTTTACTACTTCCAAGGAATATATATCTTTCAATAAAATTTAAAATATTGTTGAAGAATAAAATTGTGTGAAATTTGATTAAAGTGATCCTTTTGATTAAAAAATGACTCAAATTTATAATCTAAGTGGTTTTTTTGAAAACATGATTCCTGTAACTCTCTTCAAAAATAACACAGATGAAGAGTTGGAACTTTATTTTCAATAACTAAATATAGAAAGGTTGGATTCTATTGAACTATAAAATATACTTCTTATACATCTTAGAACCCGTAAGAACCATCCCTTATAAACAGTTATAAGAATATTATATAAAGGAATTATAACTAGAAGCATTTTAAGAAACCTTATATAATTTTTTTCCTTTTTATCTTAGATGAAACCTAATTCTATAGAAGAAGCCTTAATAGATAAGAGTTATGTTTTATAAATTAACACTTAATTAAACTAGTTAAAGAGGAGAATGGTTTGAGAATTCGTTAATAGATCCTTTGAATATCCTGTTATAGGAACATAATGAGTTTTTAGAAATAAATAGAATGTTCATGGAGTGATCACTAAGAATAAGGCTAGTCTAGTAGCAAAATTTTACAACTAGGAAGAAGGTATAGATTATGAGGATACCTTTTCACCTGTATCTAGATTAGAAGCCATTAGGATCCTCTTAGCCTATGTATCACATATGAATTTTAAATTATATTAGATAAATGTAAAATATTCATTTCTAAATTATTTTCTTATGGAGGGAGTTTATGTTTAACAACCTCATGGTTTTGAGAATCCCCATTTTCCAAATTCAATTTTTAAAATTACCAAATCTCACTATGGAATTAAATTAGAACCTCGAACTTGGTATGAATTTTTAAGTTATTATATTTTATAAAATGGTTTTTTATTAGGAAAGGAAGATCCTAATTTATTTAAGAAAAAAATAATTTTCAGATATTTTTTTAGTTTATATATATTTTGATGATGTGATCTTTGGTTCTTCAAACAAAACATTGTGTAGTGAATTTTTAAAACTCATGAAAAAATAATTTGAAATGAGAACGAAGGGTGATTTAAATTATTTTCTAGATTTTTAAATTTATCAAAAATACTTTGGGAATATGTTGAATCAAAGAAAATATATACTTTACTTAAAATATTTGGGCTCAAAAGTAGTAAAGTACATACAAATCCTATGAGTTATAATAGAAATCTTGACTTGTATAAAGATGAGAAACTACTTTATAATAATATTTATAGAGGAATAATTAGAATTTAATTTTATTTGACTACTAATAGACCAAAAATTATGTTTATAGTATGCATATGTGATAAATTTTAGAAAAAACCTATAGAATCTCGTTTAAAATCTTCCAAAATATTTTTAATGTATTTGAAAGGAATAATTTTTCTTTCCTTAATTTTTCCAAAAAATAATTATTTTAATTTAAATTCATATTCGGATACTGAATTTGGTGGTTATAGACTAGATAGAATAAGTAACTTAGGAACTTACCATTTTCTAGGAAAATCCCTAGTATCCTGGTCTAGTATGAAACATAAATCCATTGTATTATCTACTATTGAAGTAGAATATATTACTTCTGAAAGTTTTTGTTCACAATTATTGTGGTTGAAACACACCATGATGGATTTTGGATTCAATTATAATAAAGTTTCAATTAAATGTGATAACAATAGTAATATCAACATTTCAAAATATCTGATAAGTCATTCATGAACAAAACATATACACTTAAGGAATTATTTCTTGAGAGATTGTGATAAAAAATGGTGATATCCGTCTTGAATTTATATCTACTGAGAATCAGTTAGCAGATAGCTTTACTAAGATACTTGAATGTAACTATTTTTATTTTATCAAAAGATAATTTGATTTTTTCAAATTTAAATGAGTTTAATTTATTTTATGTCATTGATATTATTTTTTGGTTTATTTGTCAATATGTATTTTAATGATTTATAAATATTTAATTAGTCAATTTTATTATATTTTCTTAAGTGTAACATATTTATGAAATAAAATTTCTTTATTTTAGATTTTATTTTATTTATTTATTAGTTAAAATTAACCCGAAAACCCATTTAGGTAAATAATCATCTAGGTATTTAGGTCCATGACCTAAAACATAAAGGGAATTTGACCAATTCTCTATTCGCATACCTATCGTCTTCTCAAATCCAAACCATCACCCTGAACCTTGAACCTTTAAATTCCTCTCTTGAACTTTAACTAACCCTATCAATAATGGGAAATTTAAAGCGAGCTGATTAAGGAAGTTCAAATTCATCTTAAAAATCCAAAGGAAGTGTGTCTCTAAGAGTAATTGTAGGGATATCCATATATATGAGATGAATGAATACAATTGATATGTTGTTGAAGAATATTCTTCAGTTTTATAGACGATAGTTTGTGTCTGATGAAAATAAGTATGGATTTCTATTTAAGGAAGAATTTCTTAAGTTTATGAGTAATGTAGTGTTTCAGTTTAGTCAAAAAGAGGATGTAGTTTCCAAAACATTTAATGGGAAGGTAGTGATGGGTTTTTTCTTTATAAATGACTAAGATGTTTTATGGTCCCCATGAGAGGGAGTTTAACTTTAGTCTTACAGTGGTGGATACAAGTTTTGTTGGTCCATCATAGGTTTTAATTTTTTTGTTTAGTACCTATAATTTTTGAAAATAATATAGTGAATGATTTTCCAATGGAATGGAAAGTGTTGTGCAAGTTCTTATAGTCTAGGATATCTCATATGGTTGGTTAAATGAAAAAGTTCTTTTTCAGGACATTTATTTGTTGTAAATTCTAATAAATAACCATAAATTGAATTTTTCAAGGTATATAATAGAGTTATGCATAATTGTTTAAAATTAAATGGAAAGGTCAATTACTATCCTTATGGTAGGTTGATCTCCCAAATTTTTAAGAAGAAAGAATTTAATTTAAATAAAGGAGATGTGCTAAAGTGTCACAAAAGTAACACTTTGTATACTATTTTTTTGAAACAAATTGGTTATTTTTTGGACCCTAATTCAAACTCCTTAAAGCCAGTAGGATAGGAAGGTATGGATTGGGGAGAACCATCTCCTATCTCACAACCTATGGATGCAACACTTGATGAGATGGTTCTTACTAAGGGAATAAAGGAGTCAATACCTATCTGATCTAAACCTTCAGTGCTAGAAGTAATTCCTTCCATAGTTGAGGCTATTTACGGTAGAAAGAGGCTAATTAAATCCATTTTACTAAGTTTTATGGAGGAGTTTAACATGAGTAAATAATTGTTGAGATAACTATTTTTGTTCCTAAGGAGAGGCTAGTTGAATCCTAGCCTGCCATTTTAGATGCTCAAGGACAATATGCGATTGAGGTAGAAGCTCAAAAATTGGATCTAGTTCCTTTAGGATAACCTTATGGTGGAGATCAAGTTTATGATGTGGTTATGAGGTCTTCTATGGATTCTTATACAACTATTTAACCATTTCTACCTCTAATTAATCATGAGTATGTTCCCTCTGATAGTAAAAACTCAAATAGATTAAGAAAGTCATCCATTTCTTCTGCTGTAATGGATGAGTTTGATAATATAAGATCATATTGTTATGATTTAAATGTTGAAATTATTTCTTAAAAATATGAAATTATATATCTCAAAGATTCATTTATTTCTAAGTCCAATTTTGATAAGCTAGTTGGATTTTTGGATTCCCATATAGATTTTACAAAGAACACTAAATCTATTCCTTCTGTTTAACATGTGACTAGTTTTGAGATAAATTTTAAGTAACTTGAAGAGATAAAATATCTGGTAATATTATTTAAGGATGTTTTTCCTACCAAGATCAGATTTATGATCTTGGTACTATAGTTTAATCTCAAAATTATTTTCCTTAGCATCATCCAATGGTGCAATACGATGAATCTCAGGATGTACTTGATGTGTTGAAGTATTTTAGGAATGAGATGAAGTAAAATCTACACACTTTATGAAGTGTGGAAATAATATATTTTTAATTCATAAATAAGTTTTAGCATGCTTTTTATACTCCCTTAGAACCATCTGTTTCTTTTGATTTTCAGAGTAGTTTTGATCAAGCGTTATCAGGATTAAGTTCAATTTCCTAAAAAATTAAATGTATTTAGTGTGATCTGATCACACCTATTATATTTCAATAATTATATAAGGATATTTTTAGTGAGTTTAAAGGAACTAAAAAATATATAATAAAGCTTACTATTGAAATTGATATGTTCATGATTGATAATATTGATCACCTAAATGAATGTTTTGGTGGTATGTTAAAAGAAAACATTGGAGTATCCAAGCAGATAGGGGATATGGTATCATAATATATTGGACCTATCAATGATAACACCCAAATTATTTTCAAGATACTGAAATAGACATGTCTTGAAATATTAGAACTGGATTATGATTCTTCAGAGGAAGAATCAATTTTAGGATCAGAAGAAGCTCCAATGTTCCTATGTTAGTTATAGGAAAGGAGTTAGTTGTTTATAAACCTCCAAGTAAAGTTCATTTTGTGAAATTAGTTTTTCATGTTCCTGTAGTATCAGTTCAAGTTGAACCCAAGCCTTTTACTATTAGTGCTCAAGTTTCTGAATCTTCTTCAGGGTTGTGAAGGAAGTTTTTCATAATCTGATCATGCGAATGGAGAGTATATATATATAGAGTTGAAATAAGTGAATAAAATAATTATTAACATGAATATTTTAGTATACCAATTCATGAACAATCCTTTAGTGGATATTCCATCAGCTCTGTTTTTTGTGGACATTGCTCCTCTACTTAGTTCTCAAGCAATCAATGCTTCTTCAACTTTCACTTTAGTATAACTTAAATCCTTTAAGGGGTTTCTTTGGAGTGGTTTGTATTCTATTTATTAGATGCATAAGCAAGCATCTCTAATTCTTCTAGAATTATATAATTCATACATTGTTATGAGGTTATCCATGTGTGTTGAAGATTTTTTTAAATGAGAAGAATAATGCCTCTGGGAAAAAATCCTATTGAATCCTATAGAGGCACTAGATAGAAAATTAAATTTTTTTATGATCCATCACTTGTCTATCAGAAAGAGTAAGAAAATTATGATGTAGCTTTAGCTACTGAGCATTCTTAGGAAGAACCCTCTTCTTTTGAGACTATCATGAAAGTCCCTATTCAGGTTGTTGAAACCTATAACTTTATTCTAGGTAAAGGCCATATGGAAAATATTCTTAAAGTTCATGTTCAAAATCTGTATGTAAAATATGTTGTTGGATTAGAAATTGGAGCTATTTTAGTGGTTGAGAAGGAAATAATTCCATCAACAGTGCCAGACCCAACTACGTCTAGAAACAAGCCTACTTTCACACTACCTCCACCAAAACTGCTATATTAGTTTTAACACATTCATATGACCGTGTCTTATAACTAATCTATTATATTTTTATTTTTTGGTTGTTGAATGAATGTATATTTTTATATAATGATAATTAATGAAATCTTTCTTTATTCATTTATTATGTTTTTCTTAGTGATTTTTTTCATCTAATGTTATTTATTCATTTATTATTTTTTCTTAATGATTGTTTTCATTTAATTATTTTAATATCTTTATTTTGTTTACTGAATTCCATTCTTTTCATACTTCACTATTTAGTTTTAGCATAATAATAAAATATTTCACTACTCTAAAATTGATACATTAAATGTGTCTTTCCTCTCTTTCCCGTTCCTTTTTAATGACACAAAAGGGAGAGAAGTTATATATAATTTACCCTAAGGTTAATCGAAGGGAGATAAGTTTTCACCTTTTGTAATGTAACCTTTTGTAAAAAGGGGGATAAGTTTTTCTCTAAAGTGAGAGAAGAGTTAAATTAAGGGGGAGAAATAAAAGATAAACTCTACCTTTTAAAATAAATATATATTTTATAGTTTTTGTGTAAAATCATGATTAACCCTTTGAAAATTTTGTGTTTAATTTTACATGGGTTTTCTGATCATCAAAAAATAGGGAGATTATTGGACTACTAATGTTGTTCCAATATATCCCATGTACTTTGGGTTTTGATGATCTCAAATACTCTTCATACTTTAATAATTATTTTTAAGTGTGTTCATTAGGTTTTGTATTATTTTTAAGTGTTTAAGATATTAATTTCATTAAGTCTGTATTTTGGGTGTTTTTGCCGAAATTTTCCTATGTCTGAAAAAATTGTCTATATAAAGAAATTTGGATATATTGATAAATGGATACATGATCATTCATCTATATAAAATGCCTATGTGAAGGATTATCTTACATTAATTAGCTACGCCATGAAATCGCCTATGTGGAAATAACTTACACTAATGAGATCACATAAAGGATTAATCATCTACACAGTCAATCAATTATTTAAATTAGATACATGGTGAAATCGACTACATCATTCCAAATGGAAATTTCAGTTTCTTCTATGTGGAAAAATTAGCTAAGTGATAGAAACCAATTATGTGAAGAAGGCCTATGTGAATTCAGCTATATTATTCAAATCAGATATGTAGATTGAAATATTCAAATCAGCTATGTGATGATCTACAATCAACTACATCATGATACAATCTATATTTATTAACATTGAATCACTTGAGTGAGATTTTGATTCTTTTATATGATCTTTCGACACTGTATTACCTATTTATGGTAAAATCAATTATAATAAGAGGCAAGTACCAAGAAGGGAAACAAGTATAAGGTTATTTTATTTATATTTACTATTCCTTAGGTATTTTATAATAAAATGACATGTATCTGATCCTAGATTATATGAATTTTTTGTTTTGTATTTATGTGAGAATATTTTCATGAAGTTCAAAAGATACAACATGAGATCTCATAAGAATATAAGTAGGATATGTATAGAGAAGAATAGTAGAGTCTGTATATATTAAAGAATTCTATCTCAAGGCTCTTCAATACTATTCTATTTTATATGGGAATAATGAAAAGCTTCGTGATCTATAGTTGTGAAAAATCGTTCATTCCTGTTATTATTTTAGAATACTCTCCTCAAGCTATATTCTTTTCTAAATATCTATCCTATATATCTCTTCCTTACATAATTTTTATCTTAAAATTTTGTGTTGTATCTATAAAATATATATTTTCTTATCTATTATTGTAAATGTTCTCGATAAAATAACCCAAATTATGTTGTTTTTAAATCCTTTATAGAGCTCAGTTGAAAGGTCTTATGCTTTTTAAACATGTTTCAACTACTTTTACTCAATCATGAATTCCATGAAAAAAGGACTAGAAGTCCCTGGTAAAAGTACCGGTCCAGTGAAAATCACCAAAATTGTGGAGAAGAGGGTTTGTGGAGTGGAATAGGGGAATTTATTCACCAAACCACTATTAATTTATGTGTCCATTTCTTTTCATTTAGTTTTTATTTATTTTCCTTCTTGTGATAATAAAAGAAAAATAAGTTTCTCTTAGGTATAAGAGGGTGGTTCTCTGAGTGAGGAAAGTTTTAAGAACTCAATTCACCCCCTCTTGAATCTTTTTCAAACCTTTTGGGACAACACACTCATCATGAATTGAGTGAAAATCAAATTGATACTCAACAAACATTTTTAGAGTGACTAACCCAATGTGTATCTGTTCCACAACCACATCCATTTTCCAGTATCCAGACAATGATTTAATTTCTATGAAACCTCACATTCGTTACTTTACTATATTTTTAGGATGATTTATGTATAAGGGAATATTTAGTCATTATAACATCTTATGAATGTAGTATAATGATAGGGAATGATGACCTCGCATTGAAAATATAATAAAGGTTTTACAATAATGAATCATGATAATAATTATCCTTTATAGGATAAGAAAATGGAAGGATTTAAAAAAATAAAGTTTGAGAAGGGGTAAGAAATCCTTACAGATTTAGTAAATTTTGAATCAAAACCCATTTAAATAGAGAATATTTAATGTAACATTGAATACCACATATAAATAGATAATAATGATATAATATTTAAAATGTATAGTATATACCTCTTATAAAATGAAATAGGTGCATAATATAAAACACGACTCAAAGAAGGAAAAATTGAGACATAAACCCTTACCTTGGATTGTCTCTTGCTCAGACATACTTTAACATAATGTATAATAGACTAAGACTCATTAATTTTATTTTTTGGAATCATTCCCATGTTTATTTATTAATTATTTTCTTCTTCGAATTTACACATTATCATGCATTATTCATTTACTAAATTAGAATCGTTTTCATCTGTTGTTTTGAGTTTATTCAGTTCATAGTTTCCAAAACTGTTGTGGTAAATTTGAATTAGTAAAAGTTAATTTTATAAAAATTACATAAAATACAAAAGTTTTAATATATATGTTTCATTATATTCTAGAATTTACAGAGTTCTATAAATTATGAAATAATTACAATTGAATAAACCATTATTGATATGCTTTTTTAAAACAGTTAAAATGTCAATGTTTTCTTACTTTTAATTTTAATGAAAAAATATATATTTTAAAATTAAATAAACATAAACATGAAATTATATTTATATTAATATTATAATAAATAAATAAAAAAATTTAAATTATTTCTATAAAATACACATGTTTATAAAACATCATTGTTCACTTTGGTAGAATGAAACTACTACAATGAGCGATATTTTTCAAAATAGTTTAAAAAATGGAAAACCAAATAACTTTTGGAGTTCTATAAAAATATTTATATTAAAATTAAGAAAATTTTTTAGGTAACGTTTAAACGGTACATTTTTTTAAAAATAATTATAGAAATATTCAAATGAAAAGACCTAATTTTAAAAAAACCCGTATTTTGATGTAATAACGACTTATGAAATGTATTTTATGAGAGAAAATTGGTAAAATATTACAAATAAGAGTTAAAAAAATAATTCTAATTACATGAAAATTAAATCATTTAATTATATTAAATTAAATTATCAAAGATTTAATGC
The DNA here is from genome assembly GCA_963277665.1 of Viscum album. Classification (NCBI taxonomy): domain Eukaryota; kingdom Viridiplantae; phylum Streptophyta; class Magnoliopsida; order Santalales; family Viscaceae; genus Viscum; species Viscum album. The sequence goes on along the minus strand of OY728165.1, from coordinate 320,892,380 downwards.
CATAAGAATCCCACATAATAAATGGAAATAGAGAATTATGAAAACTATTATTTGAACATAGAAATTGGTTATAAAAAGGGTTAGATGAGAGGTAATTGGTAGAATATTATATTAAATGGATAAAATGGATGATAATACAATGAATATATAATAATTAAAAAATATAAATTCTTTTTCAAAAAATATAATGATAAAATAATCTCAAATGAAAGTGGAAGGTTTAGGATTAAGAACCCTACTTTTCTCTTCAGTCACCTTTTTTTGATTGCACTTAAAACCTTCGGTGGAGGATTTATGTCAAGTAAAAAAGATTAGGGGTGTGGTGAATTATGGTTAGAGAGGTATTGTGGAAGATATTTTCTATATTAAAGTATTTTTTGAGTTATGAGAAATGGGTTAATGTGGGGTTCTTATATAGTCAAAGGGGAGGGGTATTTTGTATAAAGTATTTGATTAATTTAAAATTTAGGCCAACTAATTATGGTTATAATTTAATTGAAATATATTTTTTGAATAATTATAAAAAAATAAGTTTATTTTGATTTTAAATCATTCCAAAACCTAACTAGACCTTCCAACCACGCAAATAAATGTAAGGAATGAAAAAAAATAATAAAATTTACTTTTTGTTCCAAAATGTCAAATATAAATTTCCATATTCAACTTAATATTTTAAAAATCATAATTTTACTCCTTCAATAGAATTTTGGTCTAAAAAGGTTCCATAAATTTTCATATCATATTTATTACATGATTATGGCATAAAACTCATAGGTATACTAAAATAATTATTTTCAAAATTCACCCAAAAAACATCTTTTTTTGAAAAATACCAAAAATTAAACCTAAGATAAATTTAACATGATTAATTAAAAAATGAATTGATTTTCATAAAATTCAATTTCTAAAATTTATAAATACAATTTTTTATATAAAATAATATAATACATGGAAACGAAATTTATTTAAAATAAAGATTATTTCTTTCATTATAAGATATTAAATTTATATTTATTATTATATCTTAATTATTATATTATTTATAATATATTTAATACATTTACATTTCATGAAATTCTTCTTATAATTAGGTGAAATTTATCTTTTAAACACACAATCAAGAAAACCTTTTTAGTGAAATAAACATTAATAATGTTATGTCAATGACCATTTTACTTTTATAAAAACATATATTATCAACTAATAATAGAATTTTTTATAGTAATTAATTATAAATAATATTAATTATATATTAAAATAAAAATAATAATTATTTCATAATGTTATTTTATTGTATAACATTCCACTTAACTAAAAAATTAATTTTTTGACTAACAAAATATGTACATAGAATACGATAAAAACAATTTAGAAATTAAATGAGATGTAATATAATTTAAAATTCATGATAAAGTATTCTATTACTATAAACATAATATTTAACCATTAAATTATAATGACTTAATTAATATGAAAATAAAACTATTAATACAAAGAAATGTAGTTATCAAATAAAACTATATATGTAAAAAGAATCTTGAATATAGTAAAAGAGATATAATTATATATATAAAAATTATAGAATATAAAATAAAGATAACACATAGTATAGTGGTATTCATTACACCCTTATCTCCCTTTGATCATGGGTTCAAGTCCCACATCCTTACTAAACACGATAGGTAGTTTCTAGACCTATGGGATGGCCTTTTTATAATAAAATATTTTAATACATAAAATTCCCTTATACTTGTCTAATTTAATTCCCTATATTGAATGACCAATGTTTATTCAGAAGTTTTTCTTATCACTTTTCCATTCCTTTAGTTTTCGATATCAAAAACACATTTTTAAAACTTGTTTACTAACTTTTTATGTCCCAAGTGTTTTAGAATGTTTTTGTAGAAAAAAATATTTTTACCATACTTATAATAAGTTATAAAGTTTTATGAATATAAAAAATACATTTTTCATTACAAAAATAATATTAAGTATGAGTACAATTATTGGATTCACCTTTATTAGACCATGATTTGACTTAGTCATGACTATTAGACTGATATTGGTACTAATAAAATCAGACTAACACTCATAATTATTATCATAATGACAATCGTAAAGAAGTTTATCAGAAAAAATAATTTTTATAACTGGAATATGGAAGAGTTATTTATATCTTAAGGAAATCATTTAACACTATAATGGTGTTAATCAATATGATGTTGGACATTCGGTTACAATGAGATTTCAAGTGCCAGCTATCCGAGGCTATTGCAAAAAAATCAGAAATATAACCATTGGGAGATCGCCTATAAATACCAAGTCATCTGAGGACTTTGGAGCTAGTTGATTAGTCACTTATAAAAATAGCTCTACGTGAACTTCTCATTCTTATTCAATGGTTTTCTTTAGTATGTTTTTGTTATAAGGAATACTCATAAGGTTTGTCTCCTTAAAAACTTTTGTAATTATAACTCACATCTGATCATTTATATAATTGAGGAATTCTAGGGATATGAAGATGGTGAATTCAATCCATTGGATTGAGGGATTTTGTGGCTAGGAAGATAGAGCTGATCATCATATCGAGGTATTTCGGGGTTAGAAATATAGATAAAATATGATCATCGTATAGAGGGATTTCTTGATAAGGAAATAAATACTTTACTATAATTATAATACAATGGATAAATTTAGTCAGGGTTATTTAATTATTTACTCTTAAGGTTAAAATAAGTATATTTTTTAATATCTTTTAATTATTTCTTACATTTGTTAGCTATTCTATTACTTGTTGTTTATAAGTTTTCTATTTTGTAGCACATTTAATATAAAACGAGTCATTGTATTTATCTTTATATTCTAGTTATTTTATCATACTAACTTTTATTACAATAATCATACTCTGATTAATGAAATCTATCATGATATTGATCTTTTAATCTGATATAATCAGACCATTTTCTGGTTCCAATTCTGTGACTCTATAAATCAGACAGAGACCGAGTCCGATAACTATACTTTAAGTGTTTTGTGTATTTTTTAGTTTAATTATTTTAAACTAAGTTCTTAAACTATAGTTCACACCCATAATCTTGTAATTATATCCATTTGAGTGTATTGTTATGATCCTACAATTGGAATCATATCTAGTTTCTACTACTTAAATACTTACTGATTTTTTACTTTCTTTTATATTTCAAGTTTGTTAAAGTTTTGATATAAATTTTTGTTACACTAACATGTATTTGTATAAAATAATATGTTTATTTGTTTTTAAATATTGTATGTATGGATTTTGGTTCAATATAAAATATCAATCCCAACAGACCACCTTTCTTTAATGGTGCTGATTATGAGTACCCGAGAGATAGGATGAAGACTTTTGTTATCAACACTAGAGTTGATAATTTTATTATAAAAAATAGAGACTATAAGATTCTTGATAAGGAAGTTACTAGTTTTCTCACCAAGAAAAACACGAATATCATTTTAAATATAGAGTAAGGAATAATTTTTTATGTTCCATGAATATAAGTATATATAGTCAAATATATTTATGTGAAGTTTCAAATAGTATCTAGAAAAAGCTGGAAGTCACACATTTTGGTAATTTAAATGTTTTTGAAACCATGAGAGTTATGCTAAGATTAGATTACTAGGCCTTTTACTTTTTTCCTATAGAGTGAGTTTAAAAGATGCACCAGAGGTTTATGACCATCATAAATAGTTTACAATATATTAGTGAAAAATTTCTTGATAATGAAATCTTTATGATGAAGATAATTGATATTTTTCCCAATGAGTGAGAATAAGAGGGAATAACTATTTATGAGACAAGAAAGTTGAATAATATTACTTTATATGATCTCATTGGAACCCTTATGTAGTATGACTGTAGACTTAAAAGTGATGCTGAGAAATAGAAAAATAAAAATGGTGATGTTACCTTTGCTACAACATCTTCCTTACCTTCTAAATCTCAATCAGCTAAGAAAGTTGTTAAATATTTCAGAAATAATAAATTTATTATTCAATCTGATTTTAGTAATTCTAAACATTATGAGAATGAGTTATCCAATCTCACCAAAATAATAAACAAGATAGTTAGGAAGAAATATATTCAATATTGATATAGAAAGAATTATAAGGATAAAGGTGAAAAAATATGAATTCACTTGTTATGAATGTAATAAAGCTATAAATATTTGACTAGATTATCCAAAGTTGAAGAGGAAATATAGAAAAGAAATAAATTCTGAAAAAATGATAAAAATTATTAAAAATATAAAGGAAAGAAACTTTTAAAAGCTTCTAATATAAGGAGTGCTAGTGGTGGCGATTATTTTGAGAATTATTTTTATAATAAAAGTTCTATACATAGGGAAATTGGTATTTTTACTAATACACCAATAGTAAATCAATTATTCATGGATAAGGTAAAAATATTTGAATCCCTCACCAACATTTCCTTAAGTGCTAATTATCCTGATGAGAGAAATTCTGTATCCTCGGATGAAGAATCTTCCTTATCCAGTGATGATAATTATTTTTCTTTTTATGATAAAGTTTCTCATTTTTCAAAACTTTTATAAAATTATAATTTTTTTTTAAAATGTGATAATTATAAAGTTAAAATAGATAAGGATGATTCAAGAATAAATGTTTTGACAAATAAAATATCATATATTTCAAAATATCTTGATAAGATTAATTCTGAAAAAGAAAATATTTCTAAATATTTAGAAAAAGATATTTTTGAGAAAAATAATTTAAAAAATAGTTTTTATAATATTAGTACCAAAAATATTACTGATAAAGATAAGAATTTAGTTATTAAATTAAAATCTGAAATTTATTCTTCGAAGAAAAATTTATCAAACTTTACCACTAGTAAACAAAACTTTGATAAATTTTATAAAGAAATTTTTCCTCATGGGAGTAGTTCTAGAATGAGTTTTTCATATAAAAAACCAGTTTTTAGTAACAATTTATTTTTTCCTAAAAGTTCCCCTTTTTTCACCAAGTTTCAAAGAGGAATTCATTGGAAAAAGAATTTTTCATTAAATAAAGTGAAATCCCATGTTTTTATAAAGCATATTTTTCTAAACAAATGTAGATTCATAAAGTTTTGTTTTCTGATATTATCAGACCTAATAAGGTTTGGGTTTCAAAAGTCTAACTTTTTTTCAAGAAAAAAAGGTATTACCAATAATAATAATATATGTTACATTGATAATGGATGTTTTAGGAATATAACTGGAAAAAATACTTCTTTAAGAAGATAATAAAGATGAAAGGTGGTAAAGTAACTTTTATAGATAATACTGAAGTAGAGATTATCAGAATAAGTAATATTGTTATTCTTGTAAAATATCTTATTTAAAATGTTTATTTTGTTAAAGGTATCAAGTAAAACCTTATAATAATAATTCAATTATGTTATGAAGGTTACCTTGTTAGATTTAGGAATGAAAATTTTTAGTACATAGTTCTAAGGATGAATTTATTTTTTCTTCCAATCAGCATGATAATTTTTACACACTTAACTTATAAGTCCTTAGAAGCCAAAACTAACCTTGAATTAGTGAAATGGAATATCAATCATGGTTCTGGAATAGAGGGTTAAGACATTTAAACCATAGAAACTTATCTAAGTTTACTAAGAACAGACTTGTTAAGGATCTACCATAACATAGGTTTGATACTTCAAAAGTATGAGACCCTTATCAAAACAAAAATCAAAATAAGTCATGTTTTAATTAAATTAGTGAAGTATAAAATTCTAATAATTTAAATTTATTTCATATGGAATTATTTGGTCCTAAAAAAACTAGAAGTATTGATGCAAAATACTATTTATATGTTTTATTTGATGATTACACTAGATATACTTGGTTTTATTTTCTCACAAAAAAATACAAAGCCTTTAGTTATTTTAAAACATTTGTAGCCCAGGTTAAAAATGATAAAACCACTCCTTGATAACTATTCATAGTGATCATGGTGGTGAATTTGAAATTTATTATTTTCATACTTTTTGTCGTAAGAAAGGTATAAAAGATAACTTTTCATATTTTATAAACCTCAAAAAATTGTGTAGTTGAAAGAAGAAATAAAATTCTTCTTGAATTTACTAGAACTATGATGAGTGAATACTTAGTTTCTAAACATTTCTGGGATGAAGTGGTTAGTTCTTCCAACTATACTATAAATTGAGTTTTAATCAAAAATTTTCTTGATAAAACTTCATTATGAGTTGCGGAGAGGGAAAAAACCAAAATTTTCTTACTTTATAGTTTTTTCTTACAAAGTATTCATCCTGAATACTAAAGATAATTTAAATAAATTTGTATCCAAATCTGATGATAGAATATTTTTAGGTTTTTCCACTACTTATAAGGCCTATAGAGTTTTTAATAAATTTTTTTACTGTTTAGGAAACTATTTATATTAAGTTTGATGAAACTGATCCTTTTGTTTTCAAATAACCTCAATCAACATCCTCATATGTTATTTCTAAAACCAAATTCAACCTTTTTTTGAAAATCTATTCTCATAAGGAAATAACTCAAGAAATATTTTTTGATGTTATTACTCATGAATATTTTATACCTTTAGTTAAATAAGAGACATTTCAAAATCCAAAAGTTAGTTATTTCTTCAGAATCTTCCAATTGAAAGTATCATTGGTGATGTAGATCAACCAGTTAGGACAAGAAGTTCCTTAAAAAAATAAAATTTAACATCTATATTTTTTATCTCAATTTGAACTTAAAAATCACAATGAGGAATTATGAGATGAGGATTGGTTTAATGTAATGAAAGATGATCTCAATGAGTTTGAAAGGAAAATTTTTGGACTTTAGTTGAATGAACTATAATACTTATATAATTGGATTAAAATGTATTTTTAAGAATAAATGTGATGAAAATGTCATAAGTTTTAGAAATATAGCTAGAATTGTTACTAAGGAATATAATAAACAAGAGGGAATTTATTATTAATAAACTTATGCTCTTGTAGATAGACTCGAAGCTATTCAAATACTTCTAGCCTTTGCATAATTCTTTAATTTAAATTTTTTTCAAATGTATGTGAAGTGTGATTTTCCTTAATAAGTATGTTTTGGATGAAGTTTATGTTAAAAAACCACCTAGTTTTTTAAATACAAAACATCATTAATACATTTATAAACATAACCAAGATTTATATGGATTTAAACAGGCCCCTAGATCTTGTTATGATAGGTTAACATGATTTTTGTTACAAAACAATTTGTCATGGTAGATTTGGATCTAGCTATTTTTATAAAATAATTTATTAAAAATATTATGATTGTAAAAACTTATGTTGATGAAATTATATTTGGTTTAACTCAACAATCATTAACAGATATCTTTTTGGATCTTCTAAAATCTTAGTTTGAAATGACTATGATGGATGAGTTAACACATTTCCTTGCTTTTTCAAATTTCACAAAAACTAGTAGAAAATTTTATATCTCAACATAAGTATATAAAATATCTTATTATTAAGTTTGGACATAATAATACTAAAAATATTAGTACTCCTATTGGTACCTCTAATAACCTTGATCTTGATGATGCTGGAAAACCTATTAATCAAAATATTTTTAGAGTTATGATAGGAAGTTTACCTTAATTAACTTCTAGTAATCTAGATTTAATATTTTATGCATTCTTATGTGAAATATATCATTAAAATATAAAATAATTCTATTTAAAATATGTAAAAGGATTTTTTTGTTATCTTAAGGGAACTATGGATTTAGGAATTTTATATTATTTTTGGAAATTATTTTGAATTAAAAAGTTTTTTAGATGCTTAATTTTGGGGGATGTAGAATGGATAGAAAAAGTACATATAGAACTTTTAATTTATTAGGATATTCCTTAGTTTCTTGGTCTTGTAAGAAATAACACTCAATATCACTTTCCACTACTGAAGAAAAATATATGGAAACTAAAATTTTTTGTGCTCATATTTTGTGGATGAAACACACACTCACTAACTATGGCATGTTTTTTTTACTAAAAGTCAAATACTTACAAGTTCCATTTATTTAAATAAAAAACCATCACATCACTTAAGGTACTAATAACATATATATAATACACCATTTCTATTAGGATCACACAATTAAACGAGATATCATTTTATAATTCATTAGAACATAAGAACAAATTGATGATATTTTTACATAACCTCTTCCTTCCAATAGATTTGAATACATTAAACAGAAGCTAAGAATGATAAAAATAAAGTAATAATTCATATATACTTCTTATTTACCCATATACTTATATTATTTTACTCCTTTTCATTGTAAAGTATAGTTTTTTTATTTTTATTTTTTTTTATTTTTCTAAATTTTTTAGTTTTTATAAAATATTTTATGGTGTTGAGTTTCTTAAACTAAGATATTTTTATAAAAATTCAGAGTTAGAATTCTCAAAATGATTCATGAACTTTGAAAATGTTATAAAATTTTTTGGACTCGAAATTTCTTATAATTTTCATAATCAAGTTCTACCATAATCAGTTTTTTACTTATAAAAATATCACATTTAGTTTTCTTTAAAAAACTATTTTAATTTTATTTCATAATGAAAATATTTTAATTTAGTTTTTATATTTAAAATATCATATTTAGTTATTTTCAAACTACTGTAATATTCTTAGTTTACAAAAACTAAGAAGAATAGGTAATCATACAGATGATGCTTTCCACTTTGAAAGGTACCCCTATATTATTTTATGTTTTTCACTATCACATTAAGTTATTTCTTTAATTTTTGTTGTTATTATTTTAGTTTTTATAAAATAATTGTTTTCATTGTTTTTAAAACTTATCCAATCAGATTCATCCTTATTCCAATAAAACTATTAAAAAATTCTAGAGTTCAAAAAATTCTTTTAACCATCATTCAAATCAATGTTAACCATAAGATTAGATTGATTTCAATATCAACCATATATCATCTTATAGAAGATGAACCCTCAAACTGAGTGCTTATATAAAGGAGGCAAGCCTCGCATCCCACATCAGTTGTTCTAGAGATTTGCTTTCGACTTGTTACACTCTATAAGTTTCTCGGTCTGAAATATTTCTTTTACATCCTATCTTCAGTATCAGTCTCAGATCTGATGAACACCATGGAAGATATTTTAACGTGTTATGGATTCAGATAATGGATAGTATATAGATCATTTTATAAAAAAACACAATTATACACTTAATAAAATCATCTCATTCCATGGTTGGGAGTCAGTTTGTGCAGAAAAACCCAAAAAAGATTTTGATATTTTCTTTCCTAAGATAGTTCATGAGTTTTGTGATTCAGTACAGTTTTATAAAGAGGATGAAAAATAAAAATTTTCTTTAACGATATATGAAAAAATATATAAGGTCTCATATAAGAAACTTGCTAGTTTGGTCAAAATACCATCAGAAGGAGAGGCATATTTTCCTTCACACAAGCTACCAAATAATCTTGGTTATTTTAATAATAATAAAGCTAAAGATTCATTTTTTACTCATTATGAGAATTTCAGAATGGTTTCCCATCTCACGCTAGAAAATCATGTAGTTCCTTTATGGATCCAAGTTTTTTATTATTGCGGAAGGGAGATAGAGATACTTTGAAAGTATCTAATGTGTTTGTATTGTAATATATTATAAAAGGTAGAAAATATTTCTTTCATCAGTGATAATTATATGAATAAAATAAGGTTGGTATATGATAAAAATTCAAAGAATTTTTTCAAGAAAGATGATGGTGTGACATCAAAGGAAAATTCATCATGAAAGTTATAAAAGGTAGAAAATAAAAACAAGATAAAAGGAGAGACTTCTCCTCTGAAAAAGAGGAAGAAATAAAATAATGTACCAAAAGAAGTTTTTGAAAAGTGGATGAAATACAATGCTGAGAAAAAACTAAGGGATCTAGAAAACGAAAATGACCCCAAAAAGAATTTTTCTTTGAGAATTTAGGCAGGTGAGGCCTTTCAATAAGAAAATAAAATAAAGCAAAATAATATGTTGATAGTAGTGCACTTTGTGAAAATTTTTTGAAGGTAGTTGAGAGAGATTCTAATTATGCAGTTCCACCTACTTCTCATATCAATTAGATAAAACCGAATGAAGGGTTTATTTTTAAAGAAACATCAGTTTTCATAGTTATAATTCCTTTTATCAGAGACAAAGTAAAAGAAAAAACTATTTTTGAAGAACCAATCCCTGATGTTGAAGAAAAATAATCGTTATAAGACTTAACTGGTAAAAGTGTTCTTAATATTGTGAGGTGGCTTCAAGAACTTGATAATGAAGTGAACAAAGAAGTTGATGGGAAACAAGGAGAAAGAAAAGATAAAGAAGAATAGGTAGTATAATATGAATAATTTGAAATAGAAATTGTAGAATAGATAGAAGAAGAAGAAGTGGAATAAGATGAAGATAAAGAAGACGAATAAAACGAAAATGCTTACGAGAAAGAAACTCAAACTGATAAAGTCATAAGAATAATCATCACCATCATTAGAATTTCTTTCCAAGGTCAATAAATAAGAAAAATATGTAACTGATCAAGAAGAACAATCTTTATCATAATAAGAAATATAATCCTCATCAAAACAAGAATATGACCAGTATTCAAAAACCAAGTTTGATGATAAAGTAGACACTGATGAAGTGGATATCATGGATTTATCCAATTATAAGAACATTTATTATAAATGTGAGAAAGAATTTACAAATAAAGATAAAAACAAAGGTAAGGAAATAGAATTTGGAACAAGTAAAACTAAACCTCCTCAGTCTGACCTTGAACAATACAACCCAATACGAATGATAGGATAAAAGGATTTGATTACATTATTAAAGTTTTAAGAAGGCAAGAAGGGACTATTCCATATTTTCCTAAGCTTGAATATTAGAGTAATCTTATTCAATAAATTATAAATTATAAATTAGACTTTATTAAAGGTTTAATGGAATTTGTTATTAAGATCAATGATGAGTTGAATACTTTAAAAGAAAGTTTCCACAATCATAAAAGATTGTGCAATCAAATGATTAAATATACTAGTCAAGTTGATTTTGATATTTAGATGCATGATTAATAGTTTGAATAGATTAAAAATTTGATGGTATAATTAGAAAGTTCTTTTAATCAGTTATCAAAATATATGGATGGTAGAGTGAAGTATGTTGAAGAATTCAGGGATGCGACCGATGATGGTACTGAGGAAGTGAACACTTTGAAAGAAAGGATTCAAGATATGGATATAGATGTGATCAAGTTCAAATATTGTCAATTATAAGTAATCATATTGAAATAATAGAAAATATATTTGTTTTTTAAAATTTTGGAATCAAGAAGAAAGATTTGAGAAGCTGGAGAAAGATCAGAGGGAGTTCAAGAAGATGAAATCTTTTAGGAAGACTTTGATGAAGAAAGAATAATTTTTCCTTCTAAACTCTCACTTGTACTTATTTTGTAAAATATTTTAAAGTTATTTTATGAATGAATTATCTTTTTCATCCAAATATAATTTGTCTAAATGTTTTACAATTCCAATTGGTTGAATGTTCTTTCATATTTTTCTATGGATGAATAATTAGTTCATTTTATTTTTTGGTATGTTTGTTTTTTCTACCTTTAAGGAAACATCATAATTTCTCCCATTACTTTTTAAAATCACAAAGGGGGAGAAATTATTAAATAGGGATAATTTTATATGAATAGGGAGAAAGTATTATCAAAGGGAAAATTATTAATAAAGGAGGATATGTAATACAAAGGTGTATAATTTTATATTAATGAGGAAAATTTTACTTTTAGGGAGAGAATAAGATCCTTAGGGGAATATATTATCCTAAGGGGGAGTTCATCATATTCAACACTGTACTCCCCATCATATTGAAAATATATATAAACTCAGGTGGAGTTAAGGTTTAAATATTTACTCTAAATATGATGTACTTAAAAGAAATGGATTATAAAATTTTTAAAGTTATTTTTCATTTAAGTTTTGGGGTTTATGATTACCAAAAACGGGGAGATTATTATGTCATAAGTTCCACTTCTCAATTTTCCATTCCTTTTTTTTGAAATAAAATAAATCTTCTTAAAACCTCTTTATTAAATTTTTATGTCCCAAGTGTTTTAGCATGTTTTCATTGAAAACATTACTTTTTACCATAATTAGAAAAAGTTCAAAAGTACTACGAATATAAACAATACATTTTTAATTATGAAAATCATATTGAGTATGAGTACAATTATTAGACTCACCATTATCAAAATAGAAATTAGAATTTATTTATGTATATCACACTGAAAAAGTCATGATAATTAGACTGATATTGGTATTGATATAATCAGACTAACACTCATAATGATTATCGTAATGACATAAAGAAGTCCATCATATTGACTAAATTTTATAATCAGAATATGGAAGACTTATTTCTATCACAAGTAAGACCTTTAATGCTGTAATGGTGTTAATCAATATGATTTTAGACATTCAGTTACGATGAGCTATCCAGTGCCATCCGTTTGAGGCCACTGCAATAAACTACAAAATATGAATGTTGGGAGATTGTCTATAAATACCAAGTAATTTGAAGAGTTTGGAGCTGGTTTATTACTCACATATGAAGAGATATCTATGTGAACTTCTTAGTTTAAGTCTGTGTTTTTCTTTAGTAAGTTTTTTTTCTAATGAATACTTCTAAGGGTTGTATCCTTAAGAAATTTTGTAACTATAACTCATGTCTAATCATTATTACAATCGAGGGATTCTAGGGATATGAAGATGGTGAATCTTATCCACCGGATCAAGGGATTCCATGGATAGAAAGATGGATCTGATCATTGTATCGAGGGGTTTTGAGGATATGAAGATAGATCAAATCTGATCATTGTATCGAGATATTTCTTGGTATGGAAAGATAGACTTTACTATAGGTATAAAATAATGGGTACCTTTATTTTGGGTTATTAACTACCTTAATTTGAAGGTTAAAAGAGGTTTATCTATTTAAATATCATATAAGACATTCTTACATTTGTTAGCTATTGTATTACATTAATTTACAAGTTTTCTATTCCACTACACATTTCATATAAAGAAAGTCATCGTATTCATATTTATATTATAATTGTTTTATTTTACTAACTATGATTACAATAATAATACTATAATTAATCCGATCCATCAAGATATTGATCTTTTACACTGATATAATCAAACCATTGTCTAGTTCTAATTCCATGACTTTGTTAATTAGACTGAGCCTGATCCCAATAACCATACATTAAGAGGTTTGTGTATTGTTTAGTTTAATTATTTTAAACTAATTTTTTAAACTAAAATTCACACCCATATTCTACGTATATACTTCTAATCATATTATTACGATCCTATAACCGAGTCTAAAATAGATTTTCATATAGCCTCATGCACACCTCCCCTTTCGCAAGAGGTTTTTGACTAGTTGTGAGGGTCCAAATATCATCAGTGGGGAGACTATAATCTCAACATGAATAAAGACATGAATAAATAATATAACAAATAAAAATATAAAAACAATTAAGAAATTTTATAACAAATGAAATAGCTTGTACCTCAAATCATAAAGAATAAATAACAAAGGAAACCTTAGGTGACAGGTCTCACAAGAGTATGAGAAAGACCAAAAAGTAAATAAAATACCATTGCATTCCTATAAAGTCTATCTGTCACGACCCATCCTCGGGGCCCGTGCCGTGACTACCCCAAGCCCGCCTTCCATAGCCCCGGGGCTGGCGACTAGCACCAAGGCATAAATCCCGGTAAAAGGGAAGTCATTACCTTTGTAAAGTAAACCACAAACACCACAGAGAAAGCAGGAAGAAGTAAACACTAAGTAAAAATTGGTACAAAATTAAGTGTGGAAAAGTTAGTGGGCCAGTATACAAACCCAAACTGAAAGTAAAGTACAACTGGAAAGGGAAAACAACAACTGAAAAGTAAAGCCGCAACGTCGAACTGTCCACTGGAAATCCCACCTGAAGGGTGGGTATAGATAGCCTCCACTGCTCCTCGGGTCCAGCCGACCGCTCCGAGTACGTCCTGCCCAGTGGTCCACCTCCAGGTATCATCCTTCTCTACAAGCCTCAACCACGATCAGCGCTGTCCATCGTCTGCAACCAACACAACGTAGTGCGGGCATAGCCCGTGAAGGGGTGAGTATAAGTACTCAGTAAGGACCTCGAGACCCCTGAAGGTCTCCTAGAATCCACAAAGGATAATCCAAAAAGGAAAGATACAATCACAAAGTAACATCCGACACTGCTTAGGTATATGCCCATACATATACCTAAGTCATCAATTCTCGTTTGGATCCAACATCCGAGCCCAAGTACAACCCAGTCCACACAGGAAAGCAAAATGTAAATCCACACAGGATAGCACAACAAAATCCACAAAGGAAAGCAAAACAGGATTCAGCTCACACAGGTATACTTCTTCGTATGATGATAGAGATGATCAGATATAGCCACTGATTCATCTAAGCCGTCAGACCCACAAAGGATCGATAGGTACTAACCCCTGCAATGACCCACAAAGGATCTGCCCCACACATGATCGATAGGTAACTAACCCCCACGAAGACCCACACAGGATCAGACCCACACAGGATTGGTAGCACTGACCCACAAAGGATCGCTGAGTTCTGTAGTCGTCGCCGTTGAATCCACTGAGGATCTCTGTACAGTCGTCGTCGTCACAGTAGCAGTCGCAACCAACTCTAGGGTTCTCGCACACAACAAGCTCGTTCGGGAGGGTCCGCTCCACGATCCAAGAGGCTGATACATCAAATGACACATAGTCCAGAGTTGATGTATCCAAAAGTTCCGTATCGTCAACATGAACTCAACGTCGCAGACGGCGCATCAATCGGACGCCCGATCTGAGGGTTATTGGCTTTTTTGTCCTAGGGGCCCGGTTGGTTTTTAAGGAAAAACCAACCCGACCGTACTCCACCTGCATCCAAACCTCGGGCGGAGTAATCCAAAAGATCCGTCTCACTTATAGGAATCCATCAAAGTTGACGGCACGTCAATCGGATGTCCGGAGCTCAAGTTATGAGTGTTTCCGCTCCGAGGCCCCGGTAGGTTTCGTGTACGAACCAACCCGGCCGAACCCAAAGTACTTCAAAACCTTGAGTGCAATATACCACAACGACCATCTCGATCCAAGGATCACATCTCCTCTGAAAACACATCGATCGGAGGTCCGTAGCTCAAGATACGGGCAAAATACCGAAAAGATCCGAAAACGGGGGTCTGGGCCCGGACCGACCCGGCTGGGCGCGACCCGGCCCGACCGGCACGGGCGCAGCCCGACCGCTAGGGGACGGCTCGGCCGGTTACGACCGAGCGACGTGGGGGGCGTGCTGTCCCCGCGTGAGAGAACCGCGGCCCCACGTGGGGCTGCCCTTTCCAGCGGACGCAGCAGCCGGCCGCGTCCCGTCTCTCGCCGGACCCGTGTGGTCGCGGGTCTGCCGGCCGCCACCGCGGCTTCAACCACGGCGGTTCTCCTCAGCGGCGCGCCGGGCGCCGTCGCCTTCTGCCGCCGGCGCCACCGTGCCGGCGTGGCGCACCGACGGTTTGCTCCGCGGACCACCAGATGAGTTCTAGTGGTCGGAATTCCTTGCCGTCTTCACTAAAAGTCCTCCCGGGGCCCGTCCTTCACTGCGAGGACCCCGCATCGCCCGTTCGGCCTGCTCGGTCGATGTCCACCATTTCGCACACCAAGAACAAAAGGGGCGGTGGGTTCGGACTTGTTCGTTAGTTCGTACCCACCGCGTTAGCGGTTTAAAAGTATCACAACAATTTTAATAATGAAACTCCGTGGGTATAAATCACAAAGATTAAACAAAAAAAACCCCTACCTCGTCATTGTCGTCGGACGAGTTCTTCACAGAATTGACCATCACGGAAGAAGAGGATTGTCGCGTCACGTCGTCGCGGTATACGGCGTCGCGTCGACGATCTCAAGCAGTTGATCGAAGATTTTTCGCGGGAGGAGAATCGTCGCAGAAGAACATCGGGGGAGGAGAATCGTCGGCGTCGCGGTACACGGCGTCGCGTCGTCGATCTCCGAGGGTTCGGCGTTCTTCTTCGCCTTTCGTCGAAGGCCTGCGTTCTTCACGTTCTTTGTGTTTTTGGCGTTCTGCGCATTCTTCGCAAAGGAGGAAGAAGATACAGTTTCTCCAAATCCTCTCAATAAGCAACCCGTCAACAAAAAGGGTGTTGGTCTTATTTTATTATTATGCCAACTGTTTGAAAAGCAGGTTAAGAAACGAACCATTAATTTGGTGAATTAATTGTAACGACTTAACTGTCCATTTAATAGGGGCGTTAAGAGTTTTAGAAAACGCACCAGTTGACTTTCATTAAAGTGGAGGTTTTGCAGGTGCGTTACTTAAAGGAAAAGAAACGGTGGGGCTCATGCGGGGCCCACCTCACAAATATCCTACCAAGAGGGTAGGATATTTTGGGTTCCACCCTATCCGCTTCAACTCATCTTAAGTAGATTTAAGTGGATTTAAGTGGCTTTAAGTGAAATAAAATAAAGTAGTCTCACCACTTTATTTTATTTTCTTCACTTAACCCCAAAAATTAAAAACCACACCCGACAAAACACAACTCCGGAAGAGGCGTTTCTAAGAAAATACCGGAGTTGTGATTCCATCAGGGCCCTCAGAATTTGATTCTGAGCAACGGTTCAGAAGTTAGAAAAACCCGCTCGTTCGTTCAATGAACGTACCCAAGCCAAACTTCGGAAAATGATTCCGGGCACACCGGGCCTCGGAATCACGTGCCGTCAGAAACTGCATTCTTGTAAAATTCCAAAGAAAATTAAGAAAAAAAATTTCCTTGAAATTTACGGGTCTTTACATCACTCCCACCTCAGGGATTTACATCTCCGTAAAGATACATCATAAACTAGGGAAACAAACGTGGGTACTGAGCACGCATCTGAGCCTCCCGCTCCCAAGTGCTCTCCTGGAGGTTCCCTTGCTGCCATCTGATGTGCACTAGAGGGATCGATCATCCACGTAGGACCCGCTCCTGTCGATCCTTGATCTCCACCGGGACCACCGAAAAAGTTTCCCCATCATCAATGTCCAACTCCGCATGTTCAATGATATGCGTTGGGTCGTGCACGTATCTCCTCAGCTGAGATACGTGGAAGACGTCGTGCACCCGGTGCAACTGAGGTGGTAGAGCCAGGCGATAGGCCACCTCTCCAATCCTGCTAAGGACCTGGAATGGTCCGATGAAGCGTGGAGACAACTTTCCGCCTCAGCCAAATCTCCGTAAACCACGTCGAGGTGAGACACGTAAGAAGACGTGGTCGCCATCCTCGAACTCTAGTAGCCTCTACCTCCTGTCATCATAAGACTTCTGCCGGCTCTGAGCTGTCCTCATCCGCTCCTGGATGACCTGGACCTTCTCTGTCATGGCCCGGACCATCTCTAGTCCCACAAGTGCTGACTCCCCAGGGTCTGTCCAGCACAAAGGAGATCTACAAGGTCTACCATATAATGCCTCGTATGGTGCCATCCCGATGGTGGAATGGTAGCCGTTGTTGTATGCAAACTCTACCAAGGGTAGGTGGTCCTCCCATCTGCGACCAAAGTCGAGGACACATGCACGGAGCATGTCCTTGAGAGTCTGAATGGTCCTCTCCATCTGACCATCCGTCTAAGGGTGAAAGGCGGTGCTCAGACGTAGCTGCGTCCCAAACGCCTCCTGCAACCCCTTCCAAAGCCATGAAGTAAAGCGAGAATCTCTATCAGAGACGATAGAAGATGGCACACCATGAAGCCGTACAATCTACTGAACATAGAGACATCCCAAGCTCTCCACTGAGCCTTGCTCTCTGATGGGTAAGAAGTGAGCTGACTTGGTGAGTCGGTCGATAATCACCCAAATGGAGTCGTGACCTCTGAAAGTGCGTGGAAGTCCAGTCACGAAGTCCATAGATATCCCATCCCACTTCCACTCTAGGACCTCCAAGGGTAGTACCAAGCCTGCTGGTACCTGATGCTCTTCCTTCACCTGCTGGCAGGTGAGGCATCGAGAAACGAACTCCTCCACAACCTTCTTCATGCCCGACCACCAGTGCTATCCTCTGAGATCCTGATACATCTTTGCCACTCCAGGATGTACTGCCAAAGGGGACGTGTGAAACTCTCTCATCACCTCCTCTCGTAAATCGACTGGTACCAAGGTACGTCCTATGAAAAGGTTGTCGTGCTCCGCTCCAAAGGAGAAACCATCAGGTGCCTGACCTGAGGATATCTGTGCACGCCGCGTCTCATAGCCAGCATCCCCATGTTGTGCCTCTCTGACCCACTGTAGTAGTGGAGGGGTGACTGTGAGAGAATAAAGAAAAGCTGCTCCATCACTATCCACGAAGGATATTCACAAAGCAGCTAGCTGCTCTGTCGCCTCCTCAAGTAGCTGAATTCCCGTCCTCCTGCTGAGAGCATCGGCTACTACGTTCCCCTTCCCAGGAGTATAGACTATCTCAAAGTCATAGACCTGGAGGAACTCGAGCCATCACCGCTGTCTCAGGTTCATGTCCTTCTGAGAGAAGATGTACCTGAGACTCTAATGGTCAGAAAAGACTGTAAAGTGCTCGCCCATCAGATAGTGTCACCAAGTCTTCAGAGAAGAGACCACTGCTGCTAACTCCAGGTCATGGGTAGCGTAGTTCTTCTCATGCGACCTCAACTGACGTGATCCATAGGTGATCACCGCCCGCTCCTGCATCAGGACACATCCAAGTCCGGTCCCTGATGCATCGCAGTAGACTACGTACCCTACTCCCCCCAGGCAACCTCAAGATAGGGGCGCTAGTCAATCTCTGTCTCAGCTCCTGGAAGCTCTGATGAAATCTATCTGACCACACAAAGGGTTTCTCCTTCTTCGTCAAAGCTGAGAGTGGTGCCACAACTCTGGATAAGCCTGGCACAAATCTCCGATAGTATCGAGCTAGTCCTAAGAAACTCCGCACCTCCATCACGCTCTTGGGTGGCTCCCAAGCTAGCACTACCTCGATCTTCGCAGGATCCACTACAAATCCTGCCTCAGAGATGACGTGCCCCAAGAAGTGGACCTCGCGTATTCAGAACTAACACTTCGAGATATTTCCATAAAGCTGGTGCTCTCGGAGTGTGTCTAGGACAACCCGTAAGTGGTAGACGTGCTCCTCCTCAGTCGTCGAGTATATCAAAATGTCGTCGATGAAGACCACGACTAATCGACCGAGGTATGGCTGAAAGATCATGTTAATGAGGCCCATGAACACTTCCGGAGCATTGGTCACACCGAAAGGAATAACCAAGAACTCATAGTGGCCATACCGACATCTGAAGGCCATCTTCGGCACGTCCTCGTCCCGAACTCTGAGCTGATGATAGCCTGACCTGAGGTCTATCTTCGAGAACCACTGTGCTCCCTTGAGCAGATCGAATAGGTCATCAATCCTTGGTAGCGGATACTTGTTCCTCACTGTCACCTGGTTCAGGCGACGATAGTCGACACAAAGTCGCAAGCTCCCGTCCGCCTTCTTGGCGAACAAAATCGGGGAAGCCCACCGTGAAACACTGGGTCAGATGAACCCCTTGCCCTGTAAGTCTTCCAACTGTACCCGTAGCTCTCGAAGAACAGCGGGGGCCATCCGATACGCTGTATTCGATATCGGGGCTGTCCCGGGGTACAGGTCAATATAAAAGTCTACCTCTCTGCGAAGAGGTAGCCCTGGAACATCGTCAGGAAAGGCGTCCGCATACTGATCCACCACTATAGGAAAAATAGGACTCTGCACGTCAACTGCTCCTAGGATGAGGCTAGCCAACTGATGAGTGATGGGCTGTCCTCTCCTCTGCGGAAGTCCATCCTGTGCTGCGAAGGCTCCCTTCTCGCCGGTGAAGGTGAACCTACTACCGTTGGTGCGTACATATCGCACCTTGCGCCTAATACAGTCAATCTGTGCATGGACTGTAGATAACCAATCCATGCCCAAGATGACGTCGGAAGGCCTCGACGCTGCTACAAGAAGATCCCAGCCGAAGCTCTCACCTCCTAGAGTAAGCTCACACTACCAGAACCAGTGCGTAATCGTCGAGTCTACTCCCGTAGGAGTCTCTAGCCGTAAGGATCGAGCCAACGACTCTGTCGGAATCTCCGAGATCCGAACAAGGGCAGTGACTATGAAAGAGTGACTCGCTCCTGTGTCTATAAGAACTACAGCAAGGGTGGAATAGACACATATAGTACCTCGAATCATCTCGGGCGCGCCATGGTCGTAGGCCTCCACTGCCTGGAGCTATGCCTGTCTCTACCCGCCAGCTCCCTGTGGTCGGGGTGGACCTCCTGGTGGTGGTGGTGGTAGAGCCTCAAAGCGTCGCCCACCACCTGCTGCTCGGGCAGCTCCTCTTCCTTGTCCGCCTCCTCCCTGAGGACCGCCACGGTCAACCCTCTGCCTCTGCCTGGGTGTCCCCTCAACCGTCTTCTGCTCCTCGGCACGGTGGGTCGGGCAGTCACGAGCCATGTGGCCCTGCCCACCACATGTGTAGCACTGCCTGCCTCTCGAAAGACTGGGTCCACGCTGTGTGCCCCACACTGCTGAGCCAGTGTCCTGAGGTCATCTGCGTGAGGGCCTGGTCTACCTGGACCCCTGAGCCATCCGTCAACTGTCTTCTGCAGAAGACTCTACTACGTGCCGCCCCGCGGTAGGTCTCCCTGCTGATGAAGGCTCATCAAGAAAGCTCTCGATCAAAAGGGCTCGCTCCAGTACTCCTGTCTGGGTCGGAATGCTGAGGGAGATCAGCGATGCCCTGATCTCGTGTCTCAATCCCTACTCAATGGTCTGGTCCCAGAAGAATGGGTCCCGTACAATGTTCGTCGAGTAGCGCGAGAGATCGGTAAATCTCGCCGAGTACGGGGCGACCGTCAAGCTGCCCTGCCGCAACTGAAGAAGCTTTTGGATGAGCACCGCACGGAGGGTGGCCGGGACGAAATCTAAACAGAAGAGGCCCTCAAAGTCTGTCCAGAGAAGATATGCCTCATCATGCACCTGGAGCATCAAGCTCCACCATCGGCCCGCTGCCGCGTGCAATAGGCTCGCTGCGAGGATCACCATGAGGACTGCTGGTGTCCTTACTAACTAGAAAACTCGTACCGCTGCCTCCAGCCAGTCCTCGGCTGCCTGGGGGTCCGTCTCCCCGAGGAACCTGGGAGGTCGCTGGCGCTGGAACTCATGCAGTGCACTAAGGCGACGTGCATCATCAGCGGCTTAGGTTGGAAGCATCGGTGGCTCGGCGGGTAGAGGTACCGTCGGTGCCTCAGATGTCAAAGGGCCCTGTACCGAGGCCTCGTCGCTCGGCGGGCTGTCGTCATGATCAACTCTCAAAACCCTAGTTGGCTGCCATCGTGGGGCTATCCTAAAAAGAAACAGGTGCGCCACGGTCAAAAAAATATACCTGGTGAGCTGACATAAATTAATCACAAAGAAAACTTGAAACACACATTCAATCAATGTTTCCGTGCATTAAGTCGGAAATCAGAAGTCAGGGTCCTGGTGTACGGATACGTCGGCTACCGCACCAACACTGGAATCCCTAAACTGATAACCACACCCAGTACTCTTAACATTATTGCTTCACATAGAAAAAGATCAGAGTTTTGCGGTAGAACCGAACTCCTCTGATACCAATTTGTCACGACCCATCCTCGGGGCCCGTGCTGTGACTACCCCAAGCCCGCCTTCCATAGACCAGGGGCTGGTGACTAGCACCAAGGCATAAATCCTAGTAAAAGGGAAGCCATTACCTTTGTAAAGTAAACCACAAACACCACAGAGAAAGTAGGCAGAAGTAAACACTAAGTAAAAACTGGTACAATAGTAAGTGAGGAAAAGTAAGTGGGTCAGTATAAAAAACCAAACTGAAAGTAAAGTACAACTGGAAAGGGAAAACAACAACTGAAAAGTAAAGCCGCAACATCGAGCTGTCCACTGGAAATCCCACCTAAAGGGTGGGTACAGATAGCCTCCACTACTCCTCGGGTCCAGCCGACCGCTCCGATTACGTCCCGCCCAGTGGTCCACCTCCAGGTACTTTTTTGCTCTGCAAGCCTCAACCACAATCAGCGTTGTCCGTCGTCTGCAACCAACACAACGTAGTACGGGCATAGCCCGTGTAGGGGTGAGTATAAGCTACTCAGTAGGGACCCCGAGACCCCCGAAGGTCTCCCAGAATCCACAAAGGATAATCCACAAATGAAAGATACAATCATGAAGTAACATCCGAAACTGCTTAGGTATATGCCCATACATATACCTAACTCATCAATTCTCGTTCGGCTCTAACATCCGAGCCCAAGTACAACCCAGTCCACACAAGAAAGAAAAACGTAAATCCACACAGGATAGCACAACACAATCCACAAAGGAAATCAAAACACGATTCATCTCACACAGGTATACTTCTTCGTATGACGATAGAGATGATCAGATATAGCCACTGATTCATCTAAGCTGTCAGACCCACAAAGGATCGATAGATACTAACCCTCGCAATGACCCACAAAGGATCTGACCCACACAGGATCGATAGGTAACTAACCCCCGCAAAGACCCACACAGGATCAGACCCACACAGGATCTGTAGGCACTGGCCCACACAGGACCGCTGAGCGCTGACCCACACAGGATCGGACCCACACAGGATCGGTAGCACTGACCCACAAAGGATCGCTGAGTGCTGTAGTCGTCGCCGTCGAATCCACTGAGGATCTCTGTACAGTTGTCGTCGTCACAGTAGCAGTCACAGCCAGCTCTAGGGTTCCCGCACACAACAAACTCGTTCGGGAGGGTCCGCTCCATGAGCCGAGAGGTTGATACATCAACTGACACATAGTCCAGAGTTAATGTATACAAAATCTCCGTATCGTCAACAGGAACTGAACGTTGCAGACGGTGCGTCAATCGGACGCCCGGTCTGAGGGTTATTGGCCTTTTCGTCTCAGGGGCCCGGTTGGTTTTTAAGGCTAAACCAACCCGACCGTACTCCACCTGCGTCCAAACTTCGGGCGGAGTAAGCCAAAAGATCCATCTCACTTAGAGGAATCCATGAAAGTCGACAGCACATCAATCGGACGTCCGGAGCTCAAGTTATGAGGGTTTCCGCTCCGAGGGCCCGATTGGTTTTGTGTACGAACCAACCTGGCCGAACCCAAAGTACTCCAAAACCATGAGTGCGATATCCCGAAACGCCCGTCTCGATCCAAGGATCGCATCGCCGCTGACGGTACGCCGATCGTAGGCCCGTAGCTCAAGATACGGGCAAAAGACCAAAAAGGTATGAAAACGGGGGGTCTGGGCCCGGACCGACCCGGCTGGGTGCGACCCGGCCCGGCCTGGGCGCAACCCGGCCCGGCCGGTGTGGGCGCGGCCCGACCACCAGGGGACGGCTCATCCGGTTACGGCCGAGCGGTGCGGGGGGCGTGCTGCCCCCGCGTGAGAGAACCGCGGCCCCACGTGGGGCCGCCCTTGCCAGTGGACGCAGCAGCCGGCCGCGTCCCATCTCTCGCCGAACCCGCGCGGTCGCGGGTCTGCCGGCCGCTGCCTTGGCTTCATCCACGGCGGTTCTCCTCGGCGGCGCGCCGGGCGCCGTTGCCTTCCGTCGCCGGCGCCGCCGTGCCGGCGTGGCGTGATGGCGGTTTGCTCCGCGGACCACCGGATGAGTTCCAGTGGTCGGAATTCCTTGCTGTCTTCGCCAAAAGTCCTCCCGGGGTCCGTCCTTCACTGCGAGGAACCCGCATCGCCCGTGCGGCCTGCTTGGTCGACGTCTGCCGTTTCTCACACCAAGAACGAAAGGGGCGGTGGGTTCAGACTTGTTCGTTAGTCTGCACCCACCGCGTTAGCGGTTTAAAAGTCTCACAAAATTTTTAATAATGAAACTCCGTGGGTATAAATCACAAAGATTCAATAAAAAAAACCCCTACCTTGTCGTTGTCGTCAGGCGAGTTCTTCGCGGAATTGACCATCGCAGAAGAAGAGGATCCTCGTGTTGCAGGAGGGCGTCGCGTCGTCGCGGTATACGGCATCACATCGACGATCTCAAGCAGTTGATGGAAGATTTGTTGCGGGAGGATAATCGTCGCAGAAGAACGTCGGGGGAGGAGAATCGTCAGCGTCGTGGTACAGGGCGTTGCGTCGTCGATCTCCGAGGGTTCGGCCTTCTTCGTCGCCTTTCGTCGAAGGCCGGCGTTCTTCGCATTTTTCGCGTTCTTCGCGTTATTCGCGAAGGAGGAAGAAGATACAGTTTCTCCAAATCCTCTCAACAAGAAACCCGTCAACAAAAAGGGTGTTGGTCTTATTTTATTATTATGCCAACAGTTTGAAAAACAGGTTAAGAAACGAACCATTAATTTGGTGAATTAATGGTAATGACTTAACTGTCCATTTAATAGGGGCGTTAAGAGTTTTATAAAACACACCAGTTGACTTTCATTAAAGAGGAGGTTTTGCGGGTGCGTTACTTAAAGGAAAAGAAACGGTGGGGCTCGTGCGGGCCCCACCTCACAAATATCATACCAAGAGGGTAGGATATTTTGGGTTCCACCGTATCCCCTTCAACTCAGCTTAAACAACTTTAAGTGGCTTTAAGTGAAATAAAATAAAGTTGTCACACCACTTTATTTTATTTTCTTCACTTAACCCCAAAAATTAAAAACCACACCCGAGAAAACGCAACTCCGGAAGAGGCGTTTCTAAGAAAATACCGGTGCTGCGATTCCATCGGTGCCCTCAGAATTTGATTCCGAGAACCGGTTCAAAAGTTAGAAAAACCCTCTTGTTCGTTCACTGAACGTACCCAAGCAAAACTTCGGAAAATGATTCCGGGTACACCAGGCCTCGGAATTATGTGCCGTCAGAAACTGCGTTCTTGTAAAATTCAAAATAAAATTAAGAAAAAAAATTTCCTTGAAATTTACGGGTCTTTACACTATCCCAGTACCACCTCTAAACACCACACTCTATCTCCTAGCTTCATATCACCGAGCCTTGGCTCATTCCTAGATCCCAAATCATGAAGGTTTCATGAACATCGATATGCCCATGTAGGGTGTTAATATAAACATAATAGGATACCACAAATTCATACTTAACATAAGTGCATATGAATATATAAGAATTTATATCATGATATAAATTAAATTAACAAATAAACATATAACCATAAATGTTCCAAGTCATCATGCACTAACCAAGCCACCACAAACCCTGGCCCCACTTACTTCTGAATAAGATACAATGATCAAGGGAACTCTATGCAGACAGATGATCTCATGGAAATATATCTTTCCTAACTCATCCATATAAAGTGTCTCTTAGATCAGAAATAAATATATTTCTTTCATTAGTTAATCCATTATCACCAGTAAAATATCATGATTAATTAAGTTTCTTGGTAAACCTATTATAAAATCCATCACAAGATCCTCCCATTTCCACATGGTCATTAGAAGTTGCTGGAGTAAACTAAAAGGATGTTGATTCCTAGCCTTTACTCTTAAGTAGGTAAGAAATCATGAAACAAAAACAATGATATCCATCTTCATACCAGGCCACCAAAACCATTATATGATTTCATGGTGCATCTTCATCCACCCAGGATACTCCATCCACCATGATGAATGAGAGTCTATAATAATATCTTCACTGATGGAAGTAGGAACCAATAATATCCTATGGATATAATGTATGTTATCATTATCTATGGATGAACTAGGTACTAGATCATCTACTATAAACCATTCTTACATCACCTCACACTTGGAATCTAGCTCTGGGATATCCATCACATAGTCCAATAAAGTTGACGTGGTAACCAATGGTACACATGTCACTACCCCTCAATCCTTAGTCACATCCATCCTTCAATCAAATAACAAACACATTAGATGCCACTCTTCCTCTGAAGTCCACTCTCCAAGCTCATGATAATTCTGTATCTTTATACTAAGAGTATCTACGACAACATTTCCCTTACCAAGTGCATAATTCATCTCGAAGTTGAACATCTATAGATACTCTACCCAACACCACTACCTCAAATTAAGGTCTTTCTGTGATAAGATATAGTAGAGGATCTTATGGCCTTTATAGAAAAAAACTCTCTCTAAAGAGGTAGTGTCACCAACACTTCAAATCATAGACCACAATTTTTAACTCTAGGTAATGGGTGGGATAATTTCACTCATTGGGTCATAGTTGGTGAGAACTATAAGCTGTAACCCAATATTTATGCATCAACAAAATTCCTAAACTAAATCCTAATAAATAATAATAGACTTCATAACCTATCCTAGGGTTTGGAAAGGTGATCACTGAAACTATCATCAAACTCCTCTTCAGATCAAGAAAATATTCCTCAAACTATACCCATCTCTTTAACTTCACCCCTTTCTTAGTCAAAATTATCATTGGGGCCACCAAATGTGAGAATTAATAGATGAAATACTATAAATAACCTACTAAAACAAGAAAATTCTTGATCTTGAATACATTTCGAGGAAGATACTAATACATCACAACCTACACTTTCTTTGGGTATATAGAGATTCCATCCTTTGTCACCACATTCCCTAAGAAACACACCTCCAAAATCTAAAAGTGATGCTTCAACATCTTGGAATAAATATGATGTGCTCAAAGTGTACTCAGGACTATTTTTAGATACATTTTACACTATCAAGATATTTTTTAATAGTTTAGGATGTCATAAAAAAACCATAATGAAAGAGTCATGATATGGGTGAAAAAGTTTATTAATGAGAACCATGAACATAGTTGGAGCATTATTAAGAGCAAAAGACATAAATAAGAACTAATATATCCCATAACTTCTCCTAAATTCCCTCTTTAATATGTATTCCTCCCTATCCCAAATCTAATGGTTGCCTGATCATAGGTTTATGTTGTAAAACCAATAAGATCCTCAAAACTGATCAAATAGATCATTAATCCAAGGAAAAGAATACCTTTTATTCACCATGAATTGGTTCAACTTCCTATAAACCAAACATAGATGAATAGTATCATCCAATTTTTTTGTGAATAACATTGGATCACCCCAAGGATATGTGTTTGGTTTAATAAATCCCTTATGTTCCAATC
The DNA here is from genome assembly GCA_963277665.1 of Viscum album. Lineage (NCBI taxonomy): Eukaryota > Viridiplantae > Streptophyta > Magnoliopsida > Santalales > Viscaceae > Viscum > Viscum album. Next base: position 320,865,100 of record OY728165.1, on the reverse strand, counting down.
CATCAAGATGATGTTTAAGTTTCTTCAACTCAGCTAACACTGTAAAATTAGGAGGTATTTTCATAGGTTAAACCTCTGGAATGAGTTCTATTTTGAAACCACTATATCAATTAATAGGTAGAACATAAAATTATTCTATGAAAAAATCCTAATAAGCTCCAATATGACTCAAATCCTAGCCAAATCCACCAGCTCCGAACTCCCACTCACTAGTCATCACAAACTTCTCCCACTTTTGTGAGGTAAAGGATACACATATTTGATGCAAATCAATGTGTCCACGATAGATCATAATCCATTCCATCCCAAAGATAATGTAAAATATAGTCATATCTAGGATCATGAAATCTAAAAAATTCATATAGTTAGTGATCACTATAAGAAATCATAGATACCTCTGAAGATGTTATAATTTTTTCCCAAAAGGTGTGTTGAGAGAAAGAATCTCTGAGGATATTCTAACCAGTAAGTCTAGGATAGCTACAACTTGATAAGAGATAAAGGAATGGGAACCACCAATATAAAATAAAATGGCAGATAACATAGAGGTGATTAAAACCATACCTTGAACCATAGACGACCCCTCGCCACTATCAACTAGATCATGATCCATTACAAAAACTTATCCTGCCTCATATCCACACTCTTTCCCCTTAGTTTTCATAGTCTGTGGATTTTGTATCATCTACTAAGGTCCTCCATCACCAACTTTCCATGATCTTCCAAAAAATTTCCATGAATCCACTGAACAAAAAAATTTTATATGACCAGCCTTGACACATTGGTGGAACCCCATAGGAGGCTTCTTGAAACCATTATTGAGATGATCACTTTTCACAAAATTTAAGAACCTAGTATAATCAATTCCAATATAGGACACCGAGGATGACCTACTCTAACCCATATTTCTCCAACTAAACTTCTCTTAATAAGTTTTCATCTTCCTACTATCAAAATATTCTCCCATAATAGTGAGTGGAAGATCATTCATAAGTCTGTTAGGTACTAGAACTAAGTCTACTACATTGTCCTACTCTAGAACCTTGTTGATGGTTAGGTACTAATGAAACACCTCTAAGTATAATTTCATATAAAAGACCCTAATTAAACTTTTTATTTTAGGACAGAGTCCTATCTTGAACTTCTATGCCTTTTGGGTCTCATTTCCAAACAAAAGAGGGGTGAAGAATAAAAGCTTTTTGAAATGAATAGAATACATAGAGATAGAAATATAACCTTTCTAAAACTCCATGAACTTATAAAAATGACCCAACTTCATAAATTTTGGAAAATATTTCTCAAGAAATAGCTCCTTGAAGGTCATGCAAGTAAGAACCTCTCATCTACTAGCCAGATTCATGGTATTCCACCATCTATTGGAAGGACCTTAAAAAATAAAGGTCACCAGCATTACTCTCTCATCCAAAGGAGTTTAGGTCAGATGAAAAATTATCTAAATGATTTATATCTTTTAATTTTCATCTTGTGGGCCTTTAGTCCACTGAAATGTTGGTTTATGCTGGAGTTTTAAGTCTCTACCATGAACGGTCACGGTATTATAAAAGTTTCTTCCTTAAATAAGAAAAATATAAAAAATCCCTTGAACAACTAGATATATAGATAGAATAAATGGATTTAGTATAAGAACATGTTGGGTTATATCCTCCTTCACTATTGGTGGTGGTACATGTACGTTCTCCCTAATGAGAGGATCATGGGTTGTCTCTACCAGTAGCCTCATCAAACGTCGCTATGGATGAATTTATAAAATTCCAAAATTAATTTTAAGATGCCTAAATCCATTAATTAATGATATATACTAGTTATTATATGGGATCAAACTATGGTTACCTTAGTAGGATACCCATAACCCAAGGTATATCCCTCCTAGCACTATCCATGGCTGAAAAAAATGACCTGTACCTACATGTTAGCCACAATCACACACACACACACACATATGTATATAGAACATAATAGTTTGATAAATTTAAACTAATTAATACTAAATGATAATATATCACAAAAGTATAGAACATAGATTTATCACAAAACAGAGAATATAGGTCTATCCTGGACAAACAAAACAAATCACAACATTTAATTAAATAACTACTATACAATACATGAACAATATATATATATATATAATGTGATCCTATGTGCCTAGTCATGATGAATGAATTCACTCAAATTCAATAAACAATAGAAACATGATATACTTAGGATCATCAAGAATATATAAAACATAGCTCTAATAAAAATACCAATAGTGGTAACTTAGAGGTCTGTTACACATGTTATGTCCATGAATACATGAAATTACTCTTCTAGATTCACAAATAGCCTAACTCCTTTATAATTTGCCCATAAAATTTATCAAGAAGAAATAAATAAATAAACCTCCTTTAAAACCATTTTGTAACACCCCAAACCAAATCGCTAGGTTTGAGCAGGTGTGCAACATGGATTCATGAACAACTACCTATTCACAAGAGGTTTTCGACTAGTAGAGAGGGTCCAATTGTCATCATTAGGGAGACTATATACCCAATATCAATAAACAAAATAATAAATAATATCATAAATAAACAAAGTGAAATAAATAATAAATTCTCTAACAAATGACATGGTATATATCTCAAATCATATAGAATAAATAACCAAGGACCCCCATAGTGACAGGTCAAACAAGACTATGGGAATGACCTGAAAGTAAATAAAATACCATGGAATCTCTCCAAACTATATCCTAGTACCACCTATAAACACCATTATCCATCTCCTAGCTCCCTATTGTTGGAACTTTTCCCTTCCCTCGGTTCCTAATCACGAAGTCTACACATGTATCAAGATGCACATGTAGGGAATGCATATAAACCTATCAGGGAACCAAAAAATCATCCTTAAAATATGTGAACATGAATATATAACAATTTATATCATGAAATAAAGTAAATCCACAAGTAAATATATAGCTACACATGCTGCAAGTCATCATGCGCTATCCAAGACACAATGAAACCTGACCCCATCTACTACAGCGTGATGCTGATGAGGATATAAAAGTCTTTCACTAGACATCACAAGATGTTCCACAAGTCCAAACATTGGTAAAAACCACACACCTACTAGTATTTTCCCCAAGTTCTCTCTTTAATAAAATTCCATATGCCCTACCCTAATTGTGGACATTAATAGGAACACCGAACGTACCATCGCAACAGTGATCATAATCCTCGGATGATGGTAAGTTCTGCCTAACATGACTGACATATATGGATATGCACATAACTTATATATGGATTTATCCTATATCATCATGTACATTAAGTATTATAAACTCCTATGCTTGGTCAAATACAATGTTAGAGGACATGTATGTGATCAAACTCATACCATCAAATGATCCATAGCCAATAACCTTTCTTATATCATCACACTCCCCTCCATGGGGTTATCTAACCAATACTGATCAACCTATTCATCCTAATACCTAAACAAAGGTTTCACAATATATGAAATACCACAAACAATATTTATCATAGAAGTGAGCAATAAGGAATATCAAGAACAACTATGATGAGGCTAAATACAAAACACATGATCACATATCAAGCATGAGTCTCAATGGACACTCACTCACCCACATGAACCATATATCAAGAATCAACTTCAAGTATATACAATCATATCAGAAAAATATCATATAAAAGGCCCTATATGGTAATGAACTTCCAACATCAAGATCATAGACATCAATACCAAGGTTCACTAAGAAGGTAGTCACCTGAAACAAGATCACACCCAATGAACTAAGAACTATCTATAATGTCATAAAAGAATTCAAGAAATATGTTGTTTCTTTCATAATAAAAAAGATCCTTTGACCCCAACTTAAAAAAATGATAGATGAAATTCAACCAAAACAAAAATAAATCAATAGATTTCTCCACGAAGACACCCAAAACTAGAATCACTAACAATGTTTGATGAAAATAAATTATAGTTAAACCCAATAAGAACAGGGAGAATGATATATCCATAATTTTAGCTTTATTAAGGTGATTCATTTGAATCTTTCCCTAAAAACAACCAAGGATCATCTGGAAAATCATCATACTGAAGGAATCAACGTGTGTCAGGGTACCATTTGATTAATAGGTGAATGAAACCAACCAATATAGCATTAGAAAACCTACATTCAAGATTGAAAAATTTCACCTTTGAAATAGATGAGATCCAAGAAGAAATTCATCCATTTCAAGGATAACCTGACCATCACCACACCTTCCACTATGACCTTGCCATGGACGTGGTTTTATTGAACACTTCATCCCAAAACAACATCTAACATGGATTTTTTCACACACCCAGGGCGTTTTTTCACTCACCATAGCCTCTAAAATAGCTTGATAATCCATTTTTCTAGTCTCCATTTTGGACAGGAGGACACCAGGGCCAAAATAGCTTGTGATAAGGCATGGTGTTGGTTGTTCTGAACCAAAAAACATAAAAAAACCAATTTTTTGTTTCCAAATACCTCAAAGACTAACCAAACCAAAGATTCAACCATAAAAATGTTAAGAAACATTACTTCAGACATCCAAAATCTTACAAAAACATAACCAATGAAAATGAGGTTGTTACATAAATGAATAACTTGGGTGATAAATTTTTTTATAAATATGTGGTTTATTATAAATAAAAAAATTCATTAGAATTTACATTTATATTTTTGAAATAAAATATATAAAAAAATTCATTGTAAAATCTTGGATGTTACAATTTGTTTGAAAAATACTACTAGCCAAGGGAAGAAACTAATTCAACACACAGTTTGTCTATGAAGATATTTTGAATGGTATAATTTATATTCATTTTATATTAATTTATAAGGATTTAATTAATTTAATTTTCATAAATCTAAGTTATATACTTTTTAGTGCATGAATTGGATTTAGTCCAGGATGTTTGATGAAAAAAATGTGGTTTGATGTCAATAAAAATGGATAAAAGACATATAAATTTATATAATGAATTCTTGAGGGTAAAAAATTATAACTACCACTTGAATTTCTTAAATTAATTAATGATTTACTATTATTTAATTTTTAGTGTAAACTTAAATAAGTATGTGATTCTAACATTTCACATTCATCATCGATATCCAAGGGAGATGCTATTTTACATGTTTTAGGGAAGTAACATTTGAGTTGCATGAGAGGGATTGTTTGTGGACCATACCCTACATGGGTCTTTGAAAGGCCCTAAACATCATTATCATTATCATAATCATCTACAGTGAGAAGTATTTTTACCGGTAATACTATATCACAAATAGAAATTCAAATTCTAAAGATTATGGTTCAAGATTATTATTTTCGTATTCAAACACAAAAAAGATTGGGTCACAACATTAGATAATGTGTTAACATCAGTGATTCAAAAGATGATATAAAGTATCTTTGAATAAATTTTCTCATTGATAAGATCTTTTGGACTATTAAGTTTCTTTTAATTTCATATTAATTTTGAAAAATATATCTTTATTTTTATTTGTATCATTTTTTAATTAAAAATATTATTCATTTGTATGGTTAGATGATTGATTGAGGAAAAAATTATCTAAGAGAGGGGGATTTAATATAGAATTATTTTTTATGTTTTCAATAATTTTTTCATATTATCTCTTGATTATTTTTTTCAATAGGATATTGGTATTTCAATTCATGAGTTTGGTGTTTTTAGTATCAACATTTTATTTTCATTACTAAAATGGTTGAAACATTTATTATTATTATTAAATTATCAACTATTATATGTTTTTATCTTTGAGTATTATTATAAAAAAATTTCATTTATCTATGATTTAAAATGCTAAATAGAATATGTAGACACATTATTATATAATCAATGGTCAAATATTAAATAGTCTATAGGACTGAATCTTAGACTATTCAATGATTTTAAATTGAAATAATTTTTTAGTTTAATTTGATTATACCATGGGTTCAATATTATATTAAATAATATATTGGTGAAATATCATTTGATCTTTATAGATTTTTGAATATGGTTTTTTCTTATTATATTATTATTTTATTGAAATTTCATTCAAAATTGAAATTCAATCAAAAAATTATTTGATCTTTAAATATTGGTGGAATTAGGTCATAATTTAATATATAATTAAATATATAGTATGTGTTACATGTATGTAAAGGATAATATCTTCTTAGAACAATAAATTGTTGATCTTGAGTGTTTGAGTTGTTAGGGAAGTCTTGGAGGAGGTTTTATAGAAGAGATAAGGTGTTTTAGTTTTTCTTTTCATTTATCAGCTCTGATTATTCCATGATCATTATATGTTGAGGTAAGGTCTTTTTTTGATAAAGTAGGTTCAATTCAGTCAGGTTAATTTCACTATGATGGGTTGATTCTATAGTGTGAGGAAAGTGTTGTGACCTGGAATATAATCCATGTGGTTTAAGAGTTTATATTTTTGGATAGAGGAGTTATGTTGCAGTGTTGTGTGGATTTTAATAGAGAAGAGAACCATTGGTTTGAGATAGTAATTATAAAGAGATGTGTACTGTGGTTTGGGGTTCTATGTTATTGAATTTCTTGGTTTTGACTTTTTGGTTTCATTGTGATGTGGTGTTTATATAACACCATGGTCTTAGTTTAAGGTGTATCATGTTTAAGGGAGAGGTCTAGATTCATGCCAGGGATCTCATTTCTTCAATCATTATAGCGTCACCACCTTGGTTGAACTGCAAACTTCCTTATAAGCATTAGTTTTATGGTGGTTGGACCATCAATATTTTAGAGACATCACACTATTAAGATTAGATCTAGATACCACTATGAGGTAACCCATACCGTTGCACCATCACAGTGATATTTTAAAATATAAATTTATAATCCCTTTAATTTTACTTCCAATTACTTCAAATACCTTTGAAACATAGGCAACTTGATGAGTTTTTTAAGATCCATTTGGTCATTTTTTGGTGGATCTTTGATTCCTAGATTAATGTGACCGAGATCATTTCATTTGAGGTGAAATCCTATTCATTTTTGTTAATTACCACTTGGTACCATATTCTTATAGAATTTGTGAAAATTATTTCAAATCATTTTCCTTAGTCTTAGGTCATGGTTTTGATGGAGGTTTTTGTGATATAGGTTGTTGAGGGATTTTATTATGTGTTTTTTTAGTGTTGTGATCATTATTCTTCTTAGTTCCTATGTTGTGATATCTAAAGGTCTGGTTAAGGTAGGGTATTTGAAACTTCTCTATTTTTTGTCCTGAATATTGATTAATTATGCTTTTTTCATTATATGAATGTTGTGGATTAACCGAGTCAATATAAATAACTAGTTAAAGGAAACTTATGGGAAAGAGGGGTGAATCAAATATGCATTAAATGTTTTTTAATTACTGATATGTGCTAGATATTATTGTTTGATATTAACTATGGTGAAATACATGCTAATCATTGATAAGTGTTTTGATTAACCTTTCATAATTGGTGAATAATTTATATATGGTAACAAAATATGAGTATGAAAATCTAGAATTAAATTACCAATGACAATGAAAGAACATTTTTTAGGATAATATAGAATAAAGTTAAAAAGGAATTTTTGGAAGTGTTTTATTAATAGAGTTTGGTTTTTCCCGACACTCGTATGTTTTGTTTATATTTTCATGTCTATAGTGGATTTATTTGGTCATTATTGATGGTTTATAGAATTAGTGTGATGAGGCTACAATGGTGGAAATTAGAGTGGTAATATTGTATTGTTTCTAAGGATGGATTGATGTGATTGATGTGGAACGTGGTAGATGGGTGTGGTGGTTGTTAGTATGATATTGTGTGGTGGATATTGACATTTTCTCACATGGTAGTTGTTGTGGTGTTGGGTTTTGTTGTTCTGGGTTGATTCATAGTTTCTCAATTTTGTGGAATGCAACTGAAATAATTAAATTGATAAAAATGATAATGGGATGGAAAATGATGACTAAAGGGATGTTTAATGAAATACATGTGATAATTAAAGGAATTAATATGGTTAATCAATGGTATTGGATAAAAAATGGGTAATTAATGGATTTATGTATACTATGGATTAGTTATATTAATATAGATGGTATAACAATAGATATTGAACTGGATAAAATGGTGTGATAAAAAGGGAAGTTATTTATATTGAGTGGTTGTTTTCTAGAATTATAGTGGTTGAGTATGACTAGATAGTTGTGATAACATTTGCTAATTTTTTATGGTTGGGATGAAGGTAATTTTGTAGGTAACAATGATTAAGGTGTTTCAGTTGAGAGTTGAACCTTATGGTGGGATTTATATTGATAATGAAGAAGATATATCATAAATCCCATTTGTATGTGTTTAATTTATCCCATTTATATTTATTGGTTGAGTTATATAATAAGGCATGGAATTTTATTTCATGTTAATTACCTTTTTCTAATCATAAGGTATAATCGTGCCATATCATAAGGTGGATATATGGACAAGTTGTAGTGTATAAATACTATATCACATTGAATATACAATGCCACTTGGTACAATTTTTTTGAAGCTAAATGGTGAAAGTGATCATTTAGGTGATTTGTCTTGGTAATCTTTAATTTGTACTAGTAGAAATAGTGACTTTAACATCACATTTATAATGTTGGTTTATATAGAACTGATGCTATAATTATATCTAAAACTTTTTTGGCATCAATTATTATTATAACCGATGCCAAAAATTTTATTCTAACATTTTTTTCATTAGTTTTACTAAAAATAAACAATAAAAGGTTCAAAATAAATGATTTTGGCATCATTTTTTAAAAAAATGACGCAAAAAACAAAATATTTATGCATTTTGGCGTCATTTTTTCTAGGAACTGATGCCAAAAATCATTCAAAAAATTATTTTTGGTGCCATTTTTCTTAAAAACTGATGCCAAAAATATTTTTTAAAATAGTTTTAACATCATTTAAAAAAAAACTGATGTTAAAATACTTTTAATAAAAAAAATACCATGAAACCCTCAGTTAGTGTTTTCGAATCCCCATTTTGCTCTCGAATTACGACAACTCTGACGACTACTTGAAGGTATTTGAATACTATTGTAGTTGAGTTTATTCTATTTTAATCTTATTTTACCAATCATTGACAATCATAATTTCATCATCCATTCTTGTTTAATGATAAAAGTTTATATTTCATCCCTGGTAACCCTATTACAGTCGAGTGCCACCATGGTTCGAGGTTTTTTTGTTCTTTTTTCCTATTCATTTTTTGATTTTTTATTCATTATTATAGTGTTTACCCTACAAATAAATTAAAGGGAGTAAATCTATATCCAGGATCAATTTTTTCATTATCCAACTCCAAAATTTTGTAGGTTTTTTAAATTATGAAGATAAATTCGTTATCTGTCAGTTATAAATTTGATTCATTTATTCACTTGTTTGTATGAATTTTATTGTTAATTATAATTTTTTTAAAGTTTGTTTAATTTTAATTTTTTTATTTGATGGAATTATAAAATGTTTTTTCTTAATCATTACGTGTTTCTCTCAAAATATAGTTCCATTCTCCATTTATCAATTCAATACCTTTACCAATAACTTCTAAAAACTGAAATAACCTATACCACAATGAAAATTCTATAATTCACAAGAGTTTGAATATGATTAATATGTTATAAATGCATTAGAAAAAATTGACTACTGAAACAAAAACCAATTGAAACATTTTATCAACATCTAATCATTGTAATGAATAGTACCCCCCATAATCTTAGAAAACCAATAAATGGGGTGCCTATACTTTCAATCATCTTCATGTTCTAAAAAGTGTCAATATTTTTTTTTGAGATTGATAAAAAGTCACTTGTAACATTATTACTGAATAATCATCAAAATATTTTATGATAGTTTGAGTTGGTATGGGGTTTGAAATAAGAAGAAGGATTAAAAAAATATATTATATCCCTAGTAATTATTGGCACACACATAAAAAAACACTTTCATAAATCATTGCACCAAAATTTTTCTTACAGAAAAACTCAATAAAAAGGCTAGAATAGTTCACACATTACCCAACATAGTCATGAATATATACATAAGGAATTTATGTTTAATGTTATTTATTATAGGTTAACTAAATAGGAATATTGATGTTTATCTTTAAGGATCTAGGCATAATGAAAGTTGTTTTGTCTGATAGTTGTTTAAAAAAACCTATCTAAACTTGAAAAAGTATCCTTATTCCTTTAGTATGATCGTGAATCATAGTTTATAATTAATTATTTAAATTAAATAAATAACTAAATTAATTAATTTATTTTTATTTTATTCCTAATAATAATTAATATTTATTACCTAACCACCAATAATTTTGATCATATTTTTTTATGTTTAAAATTTATCTATATATATATATATTAATTTTTATACGTTTTAACATATTCACCTTTTATATTACGATCTTAGGTATTTAATGGATCATAATTTTATAATTTTTCAAAGAACCACTAATTAATATGAAAAATTAGTTCATGATTTCTTGGAATTTTCTAAACAAAATCTTCAAAGCATAGATTTAATTTTTTGTCCATGTGTGAAGTGTTTGAATATGAGAAAGATAAATTCCATAGAAATTAAGGATCATATCACTTACTATGGTTTTATCCATAATTATACATGTTGGATTTTTCATGGGGAATTATTGGAAAATTCAATATCTAATATTGATGAAAATATTCAGAATGAGAGAGAGGATTGTATTGAAGAATTAATTCATGATGTAGGTGTTGAGACCATAAAAAAATAGAAAATATTGAACAATTTTATAGAGATTATGATAAAACATTATTCTCAAGATTCACTAAATATACAGTGTTATCAAAATTTCTTATATTAGTTAACTTGAAAGAAATAAATAGGTGGATTGATAAACATTTCTATAACTTGCTTAAACTTTTAAAATAGTTACTTTCAGAAGGAAACACGCTTCTAGATTGAAATTATGAGGAAAATAAAATATTATTCCCAATGGGATTGGGGTATTAAAAGATATATTATTTCCCAAATGATTGTGTGTTTTATAGTAAAGAATATGAATGTTTATCAAAATTTCCTCAATGTGGGACATCATACTATAAGATGGATGAAAAATTCAACTCTGATTTATTCTGAGGTACTGACATCTAACCTCCTGCTAAATCAATTTGTTACCTTCAAATAATTCCTTCGAATAATTCAACTCTGATTCATTATCAGTTACTAGAATCAAACACTCCACTAATGAAAATTGGTACCTTCCAATAATTCCCCCTTTTAAGTGTTTATTTTCAAACTTAATTGATAAAAAGGTTAATTTGACAAAATGACGAACACAACTTTGATATTAACTAATGTCACCCTACTAAATCACCATAGTGGAAGAGATTTGATAGTCAATTTCTTGATTTTGGAAGTGAAGATAGAAATCTCAGAATGGGACTATACATAGATGGAATGAATCCATATAAGATCCTAAGTAGCTAACATAGTTTATATCCTTTTTATTGGTAGTTTTCAACTTGTACCCATAGATATGTATGAAGAAAGAATATGTCATGATGAACTTGATGATTTCTCAAACAAAATTTCCAGGAAATGATATTGATGTATATCTTTCACCACTAATTGATGATTTGAATCTTTTATGGGAGATATGTGTTATATTTTTTGATGCATACATGAAAGAGTATTTTCATTTATGTATTATGATAATTTTCACTTTAAATGACTTTCCTATATATGGAAACTTATCTAGATATAGTGTTAAGGAACATAAATCATATACAATCTGTGAAGAAGATAATTCGTATTATCAATTGTAGAATAGAAGAAAGAAATTTTACATTTTATTGAAAATATGTTATACTATTTTCTGAAATTTATTTTATATAGGACTATCTAAAATAAAAATAATTGGTAAAAAATAAACCAATAGCAGTTCAGGATTCAACAACTTCAGAGACTTATGAAGTTTCTAATGGGCTATAAATATTAACTCAAGTTTATTCTTTATTGTATAATATTTATGAGTTTTGGATGACATTTAATATATGTGGAAGAGAATACCCATTTATAATGTTCAAAAAAGATATTACAGATCTTATTATGTGGAAGAGACTACATTACTTATTTAATTAGGTATCTATACATGATTATTATTCAAAATGAGACCATTTGTGTTTATGGTCTCATAGATCCAAAATTAATTTCAATGGTTGTGCAATATGTGACTATTACTACTAGAATTTCATATATATGTGAGAGATTCTAAAATATAGAGATTGGGTGCTAGTTTTTTACATTACTTGATGGGTAAGAACACCAAGATAATTATGAATTAATATTAATTATAATTTATTTAATTTTTAGCTTTTTATATTGTAGAGATCATTGGATGTTAGGTGTATTCTGCCAAAATGAATTTACATTATATTGTTTTTTCTCTTTATTAGGCCATGTTCATAAACAATTTACCAACTTATTGGACACATAAGTTTTATTATTTTTTATAAGTTCTTTATTTTTTATTCTTATTGTTTATACATGTTTTGTTAGTTGATATATATATATATATAGGTCATGGAAAAATATTAACAAAGATCTTTTTTTGATAAAGAAACCAAATCCAATCAATTAAATGGAAGTGAAGGTAATTGTTTTTATATTAGATAGTATTTGGTTTTATATATATATATATGTTGGTTTTTATTTTTAATTTAATGTTTTATAACCCCAGTGTCATCATCAAAAAGGAAGTGTGGAATGTGGTTAATATATAATAAGATTCGTCTATGAGATAATCAAAATTGGGGAAGTCAATGAATTTGATAAGGTTAATTATAATAATTATTTTGTGTTTTATATGAAAATATTCTGTTTTTTAATCTAATAAAAATCCTTGTTATTGTATCTTTTTAATGATAATGAGTTGTATCTGAATGAAGAACTTACCCAAATTCATAGTTTTTTTGAAAACTATTTGTTATGTATGATTGTGATTTAAATTATCAGGTATGTATATTTTAATTAAAGTTAAAAAAATGAGTATTTAGATACTAATTTTATTCTTTATATTGGTATATTATATTTATTTTTATAGGGTTATCTAATATATTAGGGGTTATTTATTTATAAAAACAATCTCCACAATACAAAAACCGTTAAATTTTTAGGTATGTATCATTTAGTTAAAGTTTAAAAAATTAGAAATCATAAACTCTTTTTTTCTTAAAGTTTGTATATTCTATTTGTTTTTATAAGTTTTAGATTTTTTAGGTATGTCTCATTTACACATGGTGGTTTTATTAAACACATGGTAATATATTCTAGTAGTATAAGTTACACCATGAAAACCGACCTTTTTCAACTCAAATAACACATGGTTTTGACCTTGAAATAATTTATTTTTCCTCTATCATGATATCTAATATATTTTGGTTTATTCATAAGGTATATTATGTAAGGACCTGACCCCAGTTTCCCAAAGCTGGTTCCTTACTTGATTACATTGGCATATAAATAAGGAATAAGCACCCCGAAGGATTGATGAGATTAGTATTATTGGAAACAAGACACATACATAAGTTCAACATTACAACTTGAAATAAAAAACAACATAGAAACTCCTTAGACAACTTCCATAAATACTATGTTATTTCATCATGTCATTCATAATAAAATTCTTCATGTCCTGAGAAAATGAAACATAAGAAAGGGGTGATCTCAAAATATTAGTAAGAGAAATAAATACCACATAAGATAACATAAACATTATACATGGTGAATAATTGAAAAAATGCCTTTAAAAACAAATAAACTTGAACATAATATGGAAAAAATATGAGTTGAGTAAATATTTCCATAATATAAAATTATCATGGGTATTATACTAGTCGAATAACCACCTGAACTATCAATACTTTATTCATAATGAGGGAATGCATAATGTGGGACAACATAACCATACCGTTAAGGCCTTGTGCCAAAACCATAAATAATCATTTTGTCAAGGCCTTGTGCCATGAACATAGTTTGTCTCATAAGACCCACTGATGCACCGAGGGGCTATCAAAATCCCCACCCAAAACGTTCTATGTCCAATGAATTCCTCATATGAATGGGGATAAATAAAAACAACATATACATTGATATTGAAACAAATATATGAAATTTAAATAACTTTCCCTGAACATTTAGCATAAACACTAACCATTCAAAGTAATCTGATGAATGGTTTTAAGATAGAACATCCATTGCCAAAATAATCATAAAAAATTAAATTAAATATGGTATATGATACCATATAGTATTAATCCCAATAATACATAATAATCAACAAGAGTGTTTAAATAGATAAAGATACTCTTATAAAATCTTCGAGTAATTCTTGAGATAAATACCCCCTTTTTTTTTGAAAAGAAGAGTTATTTTGGAAAAATATTTGTATAAAACCATAAGTGAAGTAACATAGTACTTTTATAATAAAATATTTTATTTTATAAATATTATGGTTTCCATAAACATATTATATAATGCCCTTGAAAATAGACAATAATTTTAGAAACTCCATTGAAACGGGCTTGTATTTCGGAAATAATTTTGAAAGTTCTCTTTTAAATCATGTAACTATCCAAAAAATAAAGAAGGGTTCAGGTTGGTAAACATATATAGAACACTAAAATAGATTTTATGAGGATTACATAATAATATACAAGAATTTCATTGAGGTAATTTGAGAATCAAAGTAACCCTAATGAAAATGGGGGTTCGGGTGAGAAAACCCTTACCTTAAATCCAAACGTGTTATGATCTTGAACTTAAGATCCTGAAATATGAAATTATACTTATTAATAACCAATTTCAGAACCTATTAAAAATTTATTAATTTTATCATAATTCTGTTTAGTTCATTTATTCCCTTATAGATAAGTTATTATATTGAATTTCGTCATTCCACAATGTTTGTTTTCTTTATTTTCATAATCGGTTCACTTGTCACTAGTGGAAAAAACATTTAACAAATTGTCATTTTTCACGTTGGTTCTATATAACTGATGTGCTAAATCGACGAGAATCAATTTTTTTACATCGATTATTTAATAATCGACATAATAAAAAATGATATTAGGTTTATCACATCGATTATTCTATAAAAGACGTGACATATAGAATTTGGGCGCTTTATCACATTAGTTATTTTATAACTGACGTAATAAATCAAATCTCGTAAATTTATCATGTCGGTTATAAAATAACCGACGTGATAAAGCACCATTTATAATGCCCATTATAAAATAACCTAAGTTATAAATAATTTTCTACGTCGATTGTTGTTATAAACATAAAAAATTAGTTTATCACATCGATTATTAAATAACTGAAGTGATAAAGCTTTTAAATTATTTATCACACCCCCTAGTCAGTCATTCTGTTTTCTTCGATCGGGAAATCTGTGACTCATCTCTCTCATGCAAAAAAACTAGAAAGTATTATTCAAAGTCATGCCATCCAGCCTCGTTTTTCTAATATAATTCATCATCTTTATTATCACCAGATCTATCAGTTTGAAATTTCAACACTTAAGTAAGACTTTCACGACTCGGTTTAATTTTTTTTCATGATGCCCTAAACTAATTTGTTGAGATGTTATTTTTATATTTTTTTTTCTTGCTATCATGGTAAGTTTCATAGTGTTCATTTATACTATGCTAAATTATTTTCTGAAAAATAAACCATGGAAGTGATATCATGCAAGTTTATGATTTTTGTGTGTTTTATCATATGTGTGTGCGCGTACAAGGGGTGTCCAAGGGGGGTGGGGGGGATTTCCAAGTGGGTGGGGGTGTCCAGGGGGTGGGGGGCTATCCAGGGGGTGGGGGTGATCCGGGGGTGTCAAAGGGGGTGGGGGTGGTGTCAAGGGGGGTGCGGGGGGGGGGGGGGGGTGTCCAAGGAGGTTGGGGTGTCTAAGGGGGTGGGTGGGGGTGTCTATAGGGGTAGGGGTGTCCAGGGGGGTGGTGCCCAGGGGGTGAGTGGGCTTTACAAGGGGGTAGTGGGTGTTCGGGGGGGGGGGTGTCCAGGGGGTGGGTCTATCTAGAGGGGTGGGGGCTATCCAGGGGTGTGGGGGGGGGGGGGGGCTGTCCAGAGGGGTGGGGTGGGGGGGGGGGGGGGTTATCCAGTGGGTGCGGGGGTTGTCCAGAGGGGTGGGGGGGGGGCTGTCTAGGGGGGTGGTGGTGTCTAGGGGGTGTCCAAGGGGGTTGGTGGGTGGTTTCCAGGGGATGAGGGGGCTTTCCAAGGGGATAGGGGTGTCTTGGGGGGGGGGGGGGTGTTGAGGAGGGGTGAGGGGGATGTCTAGGGGGTGGGGGTGTCCAGGGGCTGTCCAAGGGGGTAGGGGGTGGGGGTGGTGTCTGGGGGGGGGGGGGTTGTACAGGGGTGGGGGTGGTGTCTAGGGGGTGAGTGGGCTGTTCAAGGGGGTATGGGGTGTCCAGGGGGTGGGTGAGTGGGGGGGGGGGAGGCTGTCTAGAGGGGTTAGGGGGCTTTCCTGGGGGTGGGGGGTTATCTAAGGTGGTGGTGGTGTCCATGGGGTGTCCAAGGGGGTGGGGGTGTCCAGGAGGGTGAGGGGGATTTCCAAGGGGGTGGGGGTGTCCAGGGGGGTGTCCTGGGGGGTTGAGGGGGCTGTCTAGGGGGGTGGGGGTGTCCGAGTGGGGGGGGGGGGGGGGTGGAGGGGCTGTCCAGAGGGGTTGGGGGGATATCCAGGGGGTGGGGGGATATCCAAGGGGGTGGTGGTGTCTAGGTGGTGTCCAAGGGGGTGGGGGTGGGGGTGTCCAGGGGGTGGAGGGGTGGTGTCCAGGGGAGTGTGGAGGATGTCCAGGGGTGGGGGTGTCCAAGGGGTGTGGGGGTGTCCAATGGGGTGGGGGGGGGGGGGGGGGCTTTCCAAGGGGGTAAGGGTGCCTAGGGGGTGGGGGGTGGTGTCTAGTGGGTGAGGGGGTTGTCCAGGTGGGTGAGGGGTGTCCAAGGGGTGTCCAAAGGGGTGGTGTCCAAGGGGGTGAGTGAGCTATCCAAGGGGGTATCTAGGGGGTGGGGGGGGGGGTGTCCAGGGGGTGGGGGTGTCCAAAGGGGTGGAGTGTCTAGGGGGTAGTATTGTCCAGGGGGTGTCCAAGGGGGTGGGGGTGGTGTCCAATGGGGTAGGTGGTTGGACTGCCCCCCACCCCCTGAACACCACTACCCCACCCCCTGGACACCCCCACCCCCATGGACACCCCACCCCCTGGATAGGTCCCCACCCCCTGGACACACCCTACCCCCTTAGACACCTTGGAAAACCCATACCCCCGTGGAAAACCCCTACCTCAATTGGAAATACCCCCACCCCCTGGACAGCCCCCTACCCCCTTGGACACCCCCTTTGTATATATATATCCCAACGGTTTCATTGTAACCATTGGCATATTTTAACTTCAGGTAGTCTATACCAACGATTCCTATAGAATCATTGGTATAAGTCTATTGAAACAACCATCATTCCAACGGTGTGTAAAACCATTGGGGTATTATATCCCAATAGTTTAAGGGGATATCCCAATGGTTTCAAATTTTTGGGATATGTGTAATTTTCAGTAGTGAATGTATTCATATTTTAATATTTAAACTTCATATTTCTTTTTTACAGAAGGGTGAATTTGGTATCCAGTTACACCAGGATGTATTATTTGTGTACCTTAAGAATAAAATATCCAAGATAAATTTAAAATTGTTATATCTAACTATATTTTCTTTTTAAAATCATTTTCATGCATATATTTTTCAAATAAGCATAAATTTGTTTTATATTTCAAAAAAATTTACATTAAAATTATGATATTTTTCATATAAATATATTTTTGTCTTATCTTAACAAGATGTATAATTTTGATATTTTTTATAGGTGATAATGATTCTAGTTTGGATTACAACACATCAAATGAGTATTGAATACGAAGAAGGTGTTGATGAATTTTTGGAATTTTCTAAACAAAATGTTCCAAGCAGTGAAATTTTTTTCTGTCCATGCCTGAAATGTTTAAATATGAAGAAGTTGAAAAGTAGAGAGATCAAAGATCATCTGATTTGTCAAGGTTTTAATCTGAGTTAAAGACCTTGGATTTGGCATGGTGAAACTGGATAGAATGTTATATCTACCGATGATGATGATTTGCAAGATGGTAACTCTGATGGAATTGAAGATATGATTCATGATATTGCAGTAGAACAAATTGAGATAGAACCGACAGTTGCACATTTATATGGTGATGCTGAAAAACAATTGTATGCTGGTTGTATGGATTTTATGGTTTTTTTGCAGTGTTAAGATTGATTAACCTGAAGTAAAAACATGGATGGAGTGACGGAAGTTTTACAAAGCTGATACAATTGTTAAAAGACATTATTCCAAAAGACAACTATCTTCTATATTCACATTATAAGGCCAAGAAAATATTATTCCTTCTTGGATTGTGATACAAGAAAATACATTCCTATCCGAATGACTGTATGATATATAAGAAAGAATATGAATTTATATCAAAGTGTCCTAAATGTGGGACATCATGGTATAATTTGAAAGAAATATCACAGGATGATGTAGAGATTACAAAGATCCCTTCCAAGGTATTTTGGTATCTTCTTATAATTCATTGTTTGAAATGTTTGTTTTCTAATTCAAATTATGAAAAAAGTTTAAGATGACATGCTGATGAGAGGATATGTGATGGAAAAATTTGTCATCCAGCTGATTTTCCACAATAAAATAAAATTGATGAGCTATATCCTACATTTGGAAATGAAATTTGAAATCTTAGACTAGGGTTGTGCATAGATGGAATGAATCCATACCGAACCCTCAGTAGCGCAAATAGTTCTTGGCCTATTTTATTGGTAATTTACAACCTCTCTCCTAAATTTTGTATGAAGCACAAATATTTCATGTTGAGTATAATGATATCTAGTCCGTTGCATCCTGGAAATGATATTGATGTTTTCTTGTCACCATTGATTAATGATTTAAAACTTTTATGGGAGGATGGTATTAGAGTGTATGATTCTTATAAAATGTAATATTTTCAAATGAATGAAGTGCTTATGTTCACTATAAATGAATTCCTAGCATATGGAAATTTTTCTGGATACAGTGATAAGGGGCATAAAGCATGTCCAATTTGCGAACAACAAACTTCATACTATCAATTGCATCATGGGAGTAAAAAATTATACATGGGTCATTGAATGTTTTTGCATATGGATCACTCTTATAGAAGACTAAAAGAGGCATTCAATGGCTCACAATAATTTGATATTTCTCCAAAACCTTTATACTTTGATGTGTATTTTGAGAGGGTGGAAAACCTTGATGTGACATTGGGAAAGACACAGAAATCTGGTAATGATAGACATATTTGGAAGAAAAGTTCAATATTTTTTGAGCTACCATATTGGAGATATCATGAAGTGAAACATAATATTTATGTCATGCATGTGGAGAAAAATATCTGCGATAGTTTGATTGGAAAATTGTTATATATTAAATGAAAAACAAATGATGGGTTGAATGCAAGATTAGACTTACTATCAATGGGAATACATTTGGATTTAGCTCCCACTCCTAATGGAAGATGAAAATTTCTTCCCCCGGCTTGTCATACATTATCCAAGAGGGAGAAAATTAGATTTTTTCAATGTCTTTATGATATCAAAGTGCCTCAAGGTTATTCTTAAAATGTAATTTTTTTTTCTCTTTGAAGGATTTGAAGTTGATAGGTATGAAATCTCATGATTTTCATGTCATGATGCAACAACTTCTACCACATTAATTTTGTGTAATATTTCCCATCCATGTCAGAAAGACTATAATGAAGTTGTGTTATTTTTTCAATTCAATTTGTAATTAGGTGATTGATGTCAGTTCTTTGAATTTTTTTGGAAAGGATGCAATTTCTATACTTTTTCAATTGGAAATGTAATTTCCTCCATCTGTTTTTGATTGAATGGTGCATTTAATGATTCATATGGGTTGATAAATAAATTTGTGTGGACCTATATATCTTCGTTGGATGTATCATTTTGAAAGGTATATGAAAATATTGAAGGGGTATGTTAAGAATCCATATCGACTTGTAACATCCATTATTGAAAAGTATATTTCTAAGGAGGTTGTAGAGTTTTGTACGAGCTACTTGGATGCGATAGAGCACATAGGTTTTCCTCCATCTCACCATGAATGAGTTAATAATGTGGGAAGGGGATTCATGGCTTAAAAGTCAAATCATTGTCAGCTAAATAGATAAAGAAGTTAGAATTATACATCCTGAATAACATAGCTGATGCTCAACCATATATCACATTTCATATTAATGAGTTGAAACAATGTCATCCAAAGAAAACAAAATGTGGATTTTGAATGATCACAAAAAATATTTTTTGTCATAGTTTAAAAAGACCTTTCTTGGTAGATCAGATGTATTAGAGACATTAATATGGTTAGTGGGTGGTCAAAGTTTAAATTTGATAACATGGTCTGGGTATGACATTAATGGCTATACATTTCATATAAAAGCTCAAGACAATAGAAGTGACGTTTAGAATAGTGGTGTATTGGTGTTTGCAGATGAAATGCATTTTTCGAGTTCTAATGACAAAAACCCAATTTCTGCATCAAGTGCATATTACGGAGTCATTGAAGAAATATGGGAGGTTGATTACATTAAAATTAAAGTTACCATTTTTAACTGAAAATGGTTTATCAGTAACAATAGTATTAGACATGATGAATTTGGAATGAAATTTATTAATCTAAATGGATTGGAAGACACGTCAGATTATTTTATAATGGAAACCCCTGCAAAATAGATTTTCTATGTAGTTGATCAATCAGATATGTAGTGGTCTATTGTTTTACAAGGAAAGAAACAATATGTTGGTGAGGATCAACCTGATGAAGATGTTGATTTATGTGAGATCCCAACTTCCATGGAAAGATTAACAGAACATAATGATGAGCATGTTGAAGACATGGTTTGTGCCATAAGGAACGATGGTGGAAAAGGAATTTGGGAAAACAATCCATTTGTACATTCCTAATATCACAGGTAACATATGTTTATTTCTTGTTTACATTTATTATTTTCACAAAACATTAGATATTTTAATTTTTTTCTTTATTAAAATGTGTATTAAAACAAATAAGTATAAGTTTTTATTTATTTTAATTTTGTTTATTTTAGTTTATCATGTTTACTATTACGTAAATTATATATCTATTATTTTTGTTGAATGACAATTACTTTACCATGTTTACCATGTTTACCATGTTTACCATGTTTACCATGTCTACCATGTTTACCATGTCTACCATGTTTACCATTTTTACCATCTTTACCATGTTTACCATGTTTACCATGTTTACCATGTTTACCATGATTACCATGTTTACCATGTTTTCCATAGTTTACCATAGTTTAACTTTATGTAACTTATATATTTATTTATTTTGTTGAATGACAATTACACTACCATGTTTACCATATTTACCATTGTTTAACATGATTAGCATATTAACGATGTTTACTATTATGTAACTTAGTTCAATTTTCCATTTTCTATTTACACAATTATTATAATATTTAGATTTATATATTTTTGAACTAATGTTAGTTTTTTTGATTTGAAGGATAATGACAGATCAATCAGTTGATCAACCACATGATTCTGGAGATGAGCATAATGATCATACCTCAAATTAGGAACATTCACATGCTCCTCTTGATGTTCCCCAATCTTCCTCATATGATCCCATAACGACAAAGAAGAGTTCAAGAGTTGGTAAACATGGGTGTACATGTTTACCAAAATTATCACTTTCCCGTACGTAGGACCAGCGGATAATCATTATGTTTGATGAGAATGATATTCCTAGAGGTCAAAATGAGAAAGATTTTAAGAGTTTTGTAACAACTTAGGGTAAGAGAAAAGTAAGAATTTTTTATGATGATTGGAGAAGTGTGGAGAAAGTGATAATATCTACATTGTGGGAGATGATTTTTGCAATATATTTTTCTATTGTTTGCCTATTCATTAAATGTTTATAGTATAATATGTTTTACCTCTTCTTTATTAGATGACATTTGATATTCATGATACTGGAGGAGTTAGGAATAAATTCTTATCGATGGATACTAAGAGATGGATGGATTTAAAATCAACCCTCACATCTGATTTCATTTTTAGTCATAGGTGTCATGACAATCCATGTCATATATATTCTTTCATAGATGAAGACGCATGGAGAATTTTTTTTGAAATTAGAAAAATAGATTAATTATTGGTAAGGGAAATGTAAACTTTTATAATATTTCTTATATAAGTGATCTTATTAATGTCTTGTTAATGATTTCTTACTCTAAATTTACAGAAAACAAGGAAATATCATCAGGATATCCAATCTAAAAATGTATACCCTCATAGTTTATCTTAGGGAGGGTATACATTATTGGAAGAAAAAATGATGGCGGAAAAATTAAAAAAACTAAGAACTGATTCTTCAAGATTTGGAGAGGTTTCCCCACTATAGCCTCCATCTAAACATGAAAAATGGAAGAGAGTTCAGATGGAAAAAAGGGTCAATATCTTTCGGAATAATCGAGAATCATATTTGAAAGGATTATAAGATATTTATTTTATTTATTTAAGTTAACTATATTATTTATATAATTTGAATCATTATAGAAATGTTCAATTAATTAATATATTATTCTATTGAAGAGTAGAGCTCACAGGGGGTATTTACAGCTGCTGGGAGGCAAGATATTTTATCTGCATCATTGGGAAATCTTGAACATACTGGTCATGTATGAGGATATCCGATGGGTGTATCGGTAAGAAAAGTGTTTCCACATTCTTAAAATTCTTCCATTGAGGGTGTTTATAAAAAAATAGAATCCCTGGAGGCTGAAGTTCATAATATTAATGTGACGATGGACGAAAATATTAGAGAATTGGTACAATCTATGTTTGAAGACATGCAAAGACAATTTCAGACTGCAACTCCCACTCCTCCACCACCCCCTGTAGACCCCATTATTTATCCTCCACCTCCACCAATAGCTCCCACTCCCCCACCTCAGCTAGAAGACCCCATTTTTTATCCTACTCCTCCGCCGTAGCTTCCTACTTATTGTGAGTTGTATGTTGATGATTCTCAACATCATATAGTTGCATATGGGTTGGTATATTGTATAAGAGATACAATACATCATCAATAGTTATAGGTAGAGCATTGTAGAGTCACTGTACAAGATATTATAGTTAGATAATCTTGAGTAACATTACCTACAGATGAGGTGATGATAGTTGGACATAGTATCAACCATTTTTTAATTTGGCCATCCAAACTTCTGCGACTCATTACCATAGAGGTATGTATGATATATCTTCTATTTTATTTTTTTTATTAAAGTTGTTTTAAAATTTGAAAACTAATATATTTTTCTATTTATTTTTACAATAATACTTCAAAGGTAAATAAATACTATATAAACAACAACAAAGACAAATGTCTATGACATCAGATATAGATTCTAGTAGTTTTGATAGATTGTCAAGATATTCAAATTTGTTGGCAGATCATTATGAGTTTCCAATAGAAGCTCATGTTTTTGGATGTGAAATAAATGTGGGGATTGTGAAAAATGATATCTTGGAGCTTGTTACTAGAGATAAGTTGGGCATCAACGTGATGCATTTTTTTCCAAGTAAGTATTAACACCTTTTCCCTACATTATATTTATTAAAAATGTTTACTTATGTCTATTTTGTATTAGGTATATTTATAACATGTGTGAGAAGAATGAGTGGACATATGTATATGGATTCATGGACCCACAATTTATTTCCCCTGAAGCACATGCATTGGATGAGGAACAAAGAATGCTTTATACTACTGAAATATTTGAACAGAATATAATCACACAGTGTTGGATGATGATTTTTTGTGAGAGGTATGAAACATATATTTGTAAAATAGTTCATTATATTTCAACATAAAAAACCACTAACCTTAAATTTTCTTTTATCAGTGATCATTAGATGTTAGGTGTTTTTTCCCAAGGGATAAAACACTTTATTGGATATGCTCTGTCTATGGCGATGTGCGGGAATGTTTTAAGAATATTTTGGAAAAGTAAGTTTCAATTTATTAATAGTTATATATATTAAAGTGAATTTTAAATTTATCCTATTTGTATTATTTTCTAACAGGTGATGGGTCTACTTTCAAAAAAACATAAAGAAAAGGAGTGCCAAGATCAAATATGTAAAATTAAAGGTAAATATCCATTTATAATTTGTAATTTTTGATGTATTACATAAAAACAATATTTTTAATTTACAATAATTTAAACAGAATTTTCATAAATAACAAGGAATCATCAAATGTGGATATTATATGTTAAGATTTATGTATGAAATAATTACAACTGGAACACTTGTGAACTTTGAACTGGTAAGATTTTCTTTTAAAATTTTCCATAATATTTCATTTGATTTATTCATTATACATGTTAACTACCATCATTTTAATTTGTAGCTATTTGATGACCCTCAAACCTATAGTGCTCAAGAGTTCAAACACTTACAAGTGGAATGATCAAATTATTTTTCATGTTTGATTGGATTTTAGTTTTCTTGTAGTGTAAAATGTAAATTTGAATATTTCCATTATAATTGTGTATTTGGTAGTCATTTAGGTTAGATTTAGGTTTTTTTAGTTGAAATTTTAAGTTTTGAATGTTATATATGTGAATGTATAATTTTTCTCTGATTCTTGTTTTCATCTAGTTTTGATGGTTTTTCTAGAATAGATTCTAGTCTTGGGGGGGGGGGTATCTTGGGGTGTGTGTGTGTGGTGGGGGGGGGGGGGGGGGTGTCCAGTGGGGGGGGGAATCCAGGGGTGTGGGTGAGGTTTTTAGTGGGGTTGGGGTTTCTAGGGTGTCCATGGGGGTGGGAGGGTGTCCAGGAGGGTGGGAGGACTATCCAGGGGGTGGGGGCTATCCCGGAGGGTGGGTGGGTGGGGGGGGGGTCTATCCAGGGGGTGTCCAACGGTGTGTGTGTGTGTGTGTGGGGGGGGGGGTGTTCAGTGGGGTGGGTGGGAGGGGGGGGGGTTTCAAGGGTCGTTGGAGGGCTTTCTAGTGGGATGGGGGGTGGGGGGGGGGTCTAGGGTTTCCATGGGGGTGGGAGGGTGTCTAGGAGGGTGGGAGGGCTATCCAGGGGAGTGGGAGGCTATCCAGGAGGGTGGGGGGCTATCCAGGGGTGTGTGGGGGTGTCTAGTGGGGTGGGTGGGTGTGGTGGTGGGGGGGGGGGGATTCCAAGGGTGTGGGAGGGCTGTCCAGTGGGGTGGGGGTGTCTAGGGTGTCCATGGAGGTGGGAGAGTGTCTAGGAGGGTGGGAGGGCTATCCAGGAGGGTGGGGGCTATCCAGGAGGGTGGGGGATGTCCAGGGGTTTGTGTGTGTGTGTGTGTGGGGGGGGGGGGGGTGTCTAGTGGGGTGGGTGGGTGGGGTCGGGGGTCCTAGGGGTGTGGGAGGGATGTCTAGTGGGGGGGGGGGGTGTCCAGGGTGTCCAAGGGGGTGGGAGGGTGTCCAGGAGGGTGGGGGGCTATCCAGGGGGTATACAGGGGTGTGGGGGGGTGTCCAGTGGGTTGTGGGTGGGGGGGGGGGGTTCCAGTGGGTTGGGGGGTTTCCAGGGGTGTGGGAGGGCTTTCCAGTGGGGTGGGGGTGTCCATGGGGGTGGGAGGGTATCCAGGAGGGTGGGAGGGCTATCCAGAGGAGTTGGGGGCTGTCCAGGAGGGGGGCAATGTCCAAGGGGTGTCTAGGGGTGTGTGTGTGTGTGGGGGGGGGGGGTTCCAATGGCGTGGGAGGTCTGTCCAAGAGGGTGGGGGTGTCCAAGGTGTCCATGGGGGTGGAAGGGTGTCCTGGAGGGTGGGAGGGCTATCTAGGGGGGGTGTCCAGGTGGTGTCTAGTGGTGTGTGTGTGTGTGGGGGGGGGGTGTCTAGTGGTGTGTGTGTGTGTGGGGGGGGGGGTGTCCATTGGGTGTCTAATGGTGTGTGTGTGTGGGGGGGGGGGGGTTCAGGGGTATGGGATGGTTGTCCAGTGGGATGGTGTGGGGTATGTCCAGGGTGTCCAGGAGAGTTGAAGGGCTGTCTAGGGGGTGGGGGATGTCCAATAGAGTGGGGGGGGGGGGGGTATCCATGGGGTTTCTAGGGGTGGGGGTGTCCATTGGGGTGAGGGGTTTCCAAGGGTGTGGGAGGGCTATCTAGTGTGTGTGTGGGTGGTGTACATGGGGGTGGGAGGGTGTCCTGGAGGGCGGGAGGGCTGTCCAGAGAGTGGGGGGATGCCCAGGGGGTGTCCAGGGGTGTGTGTGTGGGGGGGGGGGGGTGTCTGGGGGGTGGGGGTTCCAGGGCTATGTGAGGGCTATCCAATGGGATGAGGGTGTGTCTAGGGTGTCCATGGGGGTGAGAGGTTGTCTAGAAGGGTTGGAGGGCTGTCCAGAGGGGTGGGGCTGTTCAAGAGGGTGGGGGGGGGGTATCCAGGGGATGTCCAGGGGTGTGGGGGGTGTCCAGTGGGGTGGGGGGGTGGGGGTGGGTTCCAGGGGTGTGGGAGGGTTTTCCAGTGGGGTGGGGGGGGGGGGTGGTCTATTTTAGGTCTTCTTTGGTAGGGCATAACTGTGGTTGAATAGTTTTATTAAAAAAAAATTCGTTTTTACATCGGTTATTTTATATCCAACGTAAAAAATGCATGGGAATGGGTTTTAACATTGGTTATTTGAAAACCGATGTAACAAATGCGTGGGAATGGGTTTTTACATCAGTTATTTCATAACCAACATAATAAATAGAATGGAATAGTTTTTTAGGTCGGTTATTTTATAACTAACGTAGTATATGTGTTTTTACGTCGATTATTATTTAACCGACATGAAAAAACGCTTGGAAGAATAGTTTATCACCTCAGTTATGAAAATAACTGACGTGGTAAATGATTCTAAGGCATAGTTTATTACGTCAGTTATATAATAACTGACGTAAAAAAGTATATACCACATCGGTTATTTAAAAAATGATGTAATAAATCATGACTCTGAATAATTTTCCACGTCGGTTTTTTAGGAAATGACTTGAAAAATGCTTTGGATTTTTGGTTTTTACGTTGGTTTTAAAATAAACGACATAAAAAACAATATTTATAACATCTCCTGTAATAATGTTGGAAAAAATATGATGTAAAAAATAAAAAATAACTGCCGTAAAAATCATTTTCTGCACCAGTGTGTTCTTAAGTAATGGAGTTCATGTGGAATAGATGTAAATCTCTAGAATTGAATTCGAATATTATTTATGATCATTCATAGCTGTTATTGGTAATTTATATAACTTGGTTACATGGAATGAGGATGAATTATTATATCTAACATTAATGATAATTGTTTCGGTTAATTTGTGGGTTTTGATTACAACGAACTCATTTTTCTTTATATCTTAATATAATTTGTACAAAGGGATTATAGAACCTTACATAGGGTATATCACATATATAATAATATGTTTTAACCATAACAATAATGGTTTTATGACCATAACTGATAATGATAATAGAAATTGAAATCCCATCGTCCTTGAATGTTGTAAATTAACACATTTCAGATGGAATTCTTGCTACTAGTATAAAAGAAGGTAAAAGGAAGAGATGATGAAAATTTATACAACTAGCATGAAAAAATTCTAGTACATATAAGGTACTGGAGTCATCACAACATTTGGATAGGGAGAGGTAATAATAGAAAAATAAAACAAATGAACTTGAAAAGAGGAATTTACCTCTTGAACCAAACTTCCTTGAGAGCCTCCTTATGGGAGAGGTTTTGGTCTTTTTATGAGACCAAGGCTTACTAGATGTGGGAGAGAAGGTTGGGAGGATATTTGGACAGAATTTGGAGAAGGAACAAGGCTTGAGAGGAGTGAAGGGAAGAGGGAGTGAGGGGGGGGGGGGTTATAGTGGAGGAGAGGAGAGTTTTCATAATTTTTAATCATTAGTTTATTAATTTCCCTCAAGATAAGAAATAGTGATGATTCCTTGACCAAGAATAGTAATGAATTTAAGTGAGTTCTAACCAAGTGCGATTACATCACCTATGATGTCATAAATAGTGTATTTTACTGGTAATTTGTATATATGGTATTTTTTTTATATTTCACTATTCATAAAATATTCGAGTATTTCAGAAAAATACCAAAAATTCACCCTAACCATTTTTTGATGTGTAGAATCTAAAAATGAAGTCCATTTTTCTAAAATATTTTTCTAAATATGATTACTTTAATATTTAATTAAAACCATAATTTATTCTAAAAACCAGAGTTTTAAAACATTTATTTTCTTATTCCAAAGCATAGCTATATCGTACTTCCACTTGAATATTATTTATATAATATCATGGGTAAGGTTACTATTCATTAGGGTATATCACTATTCATAAGGGTATGTTACTATTCATAAGGGTAGGTTACTATTCACCAAAAATTAAGTTTTTCTTATCAGACTCCAAATAACTTACCGATCACAACCATGTATGTCATATTTTAGAAATTCACATCACAAAATTGACAAGCTTATGTTTTAAGGGTCACATAGCACTTAGTAGTTCATTTTTTTGTGATTTCATGCGATTATGACATATTTATAGGAAAGTAATTTCCATTGAAGAAATATCGGGTCATTACATATTATCCAACATATTCTCTAAAACTATATAAAAATATATGTTTTGACTTACCTATGTAAGTCAACTGATTCCAAACCCAAAAAAAACATCGTATTTATTAAAAAACATGTTGGTTTTTATCTAACATGTGGCGTCGATAACTTACAAATATAATGGTTTTTTCAGCTCCAATATCTAACCACTTTTTTCATATTTTTTCAAGATCAAATTAATAATAAACACTCATGGAATTTTCCAAACATTTTAATCGACCATTTTTGACAATTTTGGTTGACACTTTTGTTGGGAAAAACTTATATCATATTAGAGATGATATAGATAAGATAAAATAAACATTATTGAATATATTATTTCACTTCTTCAACTATTCAATCCATGATTTTGGTTTTAGGTACCCTATTTTTTATAGTCTAAAGAATTGTGTAATAAAAAATTGTGTCCAAAATAAAATATGTTGAGCTATGAGCAACTCTTATCATTGTTTGTTTGTTTATTTATTTTTACATGTGACCATTGAATTATAATTGTATTTTTTTGATGGTTGATTTTTATCTCAGTGTTTGTGTTTTAAGTAAGTTTACTATAGATAATGGTGTGAGAGAGGATAACATGAAGATGATTCATGCAAGATTTTTTCTATGCTAATGTATTGTTTTTTATGTTTTAGTTATATATTATTTATTTTATATGCTATATACATCATGTTTACAGGTTTTTAGATTATGGGAAATTTATGTGTATAATTGTTTTTGAAATATACAAATTTTAATGTAAATTTTTTATAAAATGACGCCTAAAATGAAATATTAAGGTTTTAGCATCAATTTATCAAAAAACTAACACCGATACCCTACAGAAGGTTGAACTTGGGTGTCATTTCTTAGATAAACAGATGAAAAAGGCCTAGTTTCATCATTGGTTATTAGATAAATTGATGCCAAAATGCTTTCAATGTTTAGACTTTAGTGTCGATTTATCTAAAAAATGATGGTGAAGGTTGAGTTTTGCTATCAGTTATTTGATAAACTGATGCCAAAATGATTCTAAGGGTCAGATTTTTGCATCATTTTTCATAGAAAATGACACAAAAAAACTATTGAAAATATAATAGACGGGTTTTGGGAATTAGTTTTTATAAAAATTGATGACGAAAACCATTTTTGACATCAATTTTTTAAATGATGCTAAAAAAAGCTTATAACTAGCTTTTAAATTGAAGTTTAGATGTCAGTTTTATGAAAACCAATGTTGAAACTACTATTTTTAACATTGAATTTATAAAAATTAGTTAAAAACCGATTAAAAAAAACTAACTTGGAAATAACTTTTTTCAATTAGTATTCAGATCTATTTCATTGGATGAAACACATAAGAGGAGCTTTATTCATGAGACGAATCTATGAATTGGCCGATTAGAATTTACTCAGGTGTTATAACACATGAATAGATACAAGAACACCTAAGTGAAATCTTCAAGGGATTTATAATGAAAACTACCTTGAAATGGGGGTTGTGTTCTTTCTTATTCATAATCATCATCATCTCATTAACTATTTAAGCCAAATAGAGTGTATAGACAAACAATAGAGAAATAAGAATGGAAAAGGAATAGGAAAACTATAACCAAGAAAAGGATTATAGAGGCCTAAAATAATGGAGACTCAGTGCATCCCCTCATACCAAATTATCCCCCTCTAGTTTCAAGGATCTGAGGATTGTGAACCATGTAACACTAGATCCTTGGTCTAACATAGAAGAAATATGATCTACAACCTTGTTTCTCTCATTCCAGGTATGAGAAATCTGCATTTGATTGGTGAGGAAGCTCCTACATTTTCTATCAACATAAGAAATTGACCATGGTATTGTGCCAATTACCTATAGATAACTATATAAAATAATAGAATCTTACTCCACAGTGGTGAGTTAAATATTGTTTTTTAGCATATATGGAGACTAGTGATCATATCTAGGGATTTATCCTATAAGGAATGATTACAACCGAAGTGTACTATGAAGGAAAGAGTGACCAAACCCCTGGAATCCAAAATGACACCTCCTATGCACATCACACACATGCAATAGGATCTGTCTATGTTTAATTTGAGACCTGAGGGCAGTAGACACCATCAAAACCAGTGACCCTATAGATCATTAAAAACTGATCGATCTGAAGTATTGATCAGGAGAATCGGTCTCAGAGTTGGAGAGTCCCACCATGTCTTGATCATGCTCACCCAATCAAGCAATAGACTCACTATTCTGACGATGAAGGATTTACCTAAGTAGATGGCCTTATCATGAAGGTATTTGAGCATCGAGTGATTCAACAACACCTAAATACCTTTAGAGGAGGGACATATTTTGGATAACTCTAACTATGATCTTCATAAATAATGGGTGAATATTGATGCAGTGGATTTCTGGGTGAATGGTATATCGTTTTATTCGATTCCTTATTTACATTATGCATGGTTTTATTTATTCTTTCATGGTCATTCTTAGTATGGGTTTACTTATTACTTCCATTACATTTAACAAGTGCTTTTAAATCCATTTAAAACCTATTAGTGGTATTAGATCCAACCATTCATTTAGATTCATGAAATCATACAGGAAATGAATATTTTTAAAATCTTATTCCTTATCATAATGCCAATCCTAAAATACGATTGGAACTTTTTTTGGATAGTTGAGTTGAGGCTTATGATATGGGAAATTATAAGTATTAAATCAGTAAAAATATCACATATGTATATTATTGATAGTGTATTATTCTTGAAAGTCATATCTGATGATTGTGTAATGTCATGGTTCAAAAAATGAGCATTGAAATTCCTTTGTGATATCAATTCATTTCATTAAATATGATAGGTCTATCATGTAAGATGACAGAGCTATAATTAGTAAATTATAACCAATATCTTTCATTATTGGATTACTAATCATAGTTAAAGAGTCTTCTTAGATTGTCAAGTATGATCTATATCATATACTATGATTCTATTTAGGTCTTAAAATACAATTGATGAAGAAAAATTGTTTTATTTATTTTCAATTATGAATTGAATTATATAATTTATAAATTGTTTATAAATAATGATAAAAGGTATTTTTTGGGATATTTATTAATTTTTAAAGTATTTATAAATAAATAAATTATAAATAGTTCCTAATTAGTTAATTATATGTTTATGAAATATTCATTAATAATTATTCCACAATATTAAATGTTAATATTAAAATATATTTTACCAAATTATATGTATTTATATATGAATTAGAAATAAAGTTTTTATTTAGAAATCAAAATGTTTATTTATAAGGTGTTTATAAATTATAAAATATAGACAAATATAAAGTGTTTATATTTTAGGATTTTGAATTATTCATAATACTTAATTTTAATTGTTCAAATTAAGGGCCATATTTGGAATATTATATAAACCAAATAAAAATATTTTTGATGATTGATTTGGTCAAGGTTTAAATAATGTTAAGTATGTGATATTTAGATTATTTAAATAGTTTACATAATAGAAATATTATATTATATTTTTTATTTCATATTATATAACACATTTAAAGTGAAAATTCCATATAATGAATAATATGAAAGAGTTTATATTATGAAATGAATATAAAGTTTCTTTATTCAAGATTATATAAATTTTATAATATACAACAAAATTATAAAGTTTTTATAACTAACTTTTATTTATGTATTATTCATAAATGTTTATCTCATGTTTAAATTTATGAATTGTTCACTTATTTAAATGTTATTTCCCTATTTAATATTTATAGTTATAAACTATTTATATTATAAATATTTGTATACTTTATAATAAATTATTAAACTTCTTCTATATATTATCATACATGCATATAAATAGTTACATACCATGCATGCTAATGGGTTTAGTTTCTATATACCTTAAATTCATTTTGTAATTAAAATTATTAGCTTGAATTTAGTTGTTGAATATAGTTTATACATATTAGGTATTAGTGTTATGATTAATTTAAATCTCTCTTGAGTAAAGTATCCTTGGAGAGAGGGAATTTGAGTCAGACTTTCCATTGTCCTAAAAAATTATGCCTTATTATATAAAGGTGGGGGTTTTCAGTATGTGGTTCTAGGATTACATATGAGGGTATTGTCAATTTCATATAATTATAAACCTTTACATAACAATTTCATGTACATTATGCATGAAATTCATTTTTATGTGTGTAAATATGTTTGGTTTTTACTTTTAGGTGAGTAACACTAACTATAAGTTATGTAGAGTTACACATCAATATAGTTTAAACATATTGATTTAGTGGATGGAATATGTTTTAAAATTAAATCACTAGAAGCATGCATATATAGAGGGAATAACATGAGGTAAGATGGTGAGAATTAAATTTCCTTTAAAATACAGAGTGCTAGATTCCTTCCAAAGCTGATGTTTTCAATACCTTGATCATCCAACTGGTTAGTTTCATGTAATATATGTTTGACTCTCGATTATCTTGTATAAGGTAATCAAGTAATGAGGTGAACCTAATAGTTAGGTGCCTTATTCTTGGTGTTTTCTCTAGGTGACACTTAGATAGGAAACCATAATATTTGGGATACCCAAGGAATATAGATGATTCTATTTATATGATGGAAGGGTAAAAGGGTTGTCCACTCAAATATCCAAGAGTTGAAATCTTTTGTATAGTATGGACTGCTTGATGTTATCCCAACTTCACCCAATAGACCAGTTAAACTATTACAACATGTATGGGTAATGGTTACATCATTCCCTTTAACTTTTGATACTCTGATTTAATTTCCTAATATACCATTCACTTTTTGGTGCACTTAGAAATATCCTTCTTCATATTGTCTCACTAGAAGTGATCTCGAAGATCCCATTACATCTTTGTATTTATAGTATGGATGGAGAATGATGAGATATTTTCATCATCCAATAGATCTTTCTTTATCTCTAGTGATGATGACACATAGAGTCTTATTTCAAATTGAATGACTCCATCTTTATCAATATTGAATTCACTATATTGAATTCATGAATATTCCCTTATTTATTTTATCTCACATTTTTTTTGAATCTCAAAATAATACCTTTGTGACTCTCTGATATTCTCTAAGATAAATGATTGGGAACTCATTTGGGAATAGCAGGATTCCTTCCCTTCCTTTATGATTTTCAATTTCATCCTTTTTATATCCATGAAGACAGGGTCTTCATAAATCCCCATCATGGATAGATTCGTGAGTTACTTTCTACTAAGAGAATAAACTACCATATTCACCTTCCCAGAATGGTAGTGAATTAAAAAAATAATATTCCTGGATTAACTATAACTATATTTATTGATTCATGTTAAACTCTTTTTGTATGAATATATAATTTAAACTATTGTGATCAATATATATTCCACACTTCTCTCTATAGAGGAAATACCTCTAAATTTTCAATGAAAAGATCATAACTTCTAACTACAGAACATGAATAAAGTAGTTATACTCATGGATCTTTCATTTTTGAGAGGCATATTCCATCACTTTATCATTTTTCATGAGTACACAACTTAATCCTTTCTTTTAGGAATCCATGTATATCAAAAAACTCTCTCTACTTGAGGGGAGTGTGAGTACAAGTTTAGTGATTATCCTCTTCACGAGCTCCTTAAATATTTCTCCACATTCTTCCATATAGTAATAATTTATCCCTTTACATATTAACTTTGTTATTATGAAATATGATCATGAGAATACACTCAAAAATCTTTGGAAATACCCAAATAATCAAAGAAAACTACTAATATCTATAACACTTATGGGTTGGGTCCATTCCTTTGTTTCATTTATCTTATAAAGATCTATATAAATTCCTTTACCCATGATCACATTCCCCAAGAATGATACTTTCTATAAACAAAATTCTAACTTACTAAACTTATAATATAACTTTTCTTTCCTCGAAGTGTTAAGAGTAATCTTACGATGCTCTTTATATTTATTTCCTCTTTTGGAAGATATGATAATATCATTAATAAATAACAACAAAATTTATAAGTGTAGTATCTAAAGACTATATTTATCATTTACATAAATATTACTAGGGTATTTGTATGTACAAATGGCATCATTATGAATTAATAGTGCCCATATATTGTATGAAAATATTACTTTTGAATGTCTTATCTCATTACCTTCAAATGATGATATTTAAAATGACGATATATATTTAAAAGTACCGAGCTCCTTGAAGTTGATCAAAGTAATCAATCATTGGTAGTGGAAGCTTTTTATTTATGGTGATCTTGTTGAGATATCGGTAGTCAATGCAAAGTTGCATTAAACTGTTCTTCTTATTGATAAAGAGGATTAGTGGACCCTGAGGTGATGCACAAAATCCCATAAACCCATTGTCCTAATGATCCTTTTATTGATTATTTAAATACTCTAATACTATTGTGGATATCCTATAGGGTCTCTTGGATATAATAGTTTCTTTATCTATAAGTTTTATTAATAAATATACCACATAATCTGAGGAGAGGATATAAAATTGATTAGGGAATACATATATATTATTCGCTTATAATAGGAATGTCCTCAAAGTTAACGATTTCATTTGCATCAATAATATGAGAAAGATATGCTTCTTTGTTGGGAAACAACACCAACACTGTTGAGGGATTTATAAATGGGATTCATAATCTTCCCTAAATTTGTATAGAATCATATTACTATTCAAGATATGGAATAATATTTCATTTTATGGAAAGCTAACAATAGATATATCTAATTAGATCCAATACATGGATAGTATGGAATAAAATTACACCAAATAAAGGATTATGAGATTCATTGGAAGAATCTTACCACATATGATAACTGGGTAGAGTCAAATATTTGGGTTTCAATGATTTCACCACTAGGTGTTTTCATATATATATATATTTAGTTACAAGTATTATGGAGGTGATTCAACAGTTCTATCATACTTGAGATATATAAATAAATGTGTGGAACTTTAAGTTAATAAAACTTACACTATTCTTGAGTGAATAGTATATGTACCTTTCACTATTTCACTTGATTTATTTAGGTTCTTGTTACCCTCTTAAGAAGAAAAATTTAAAATGAAACATAAGTCAATAAAGGAGGGATGAATAACTTATCCACACATGTAAATAAAATCTAAATTATTCACTTATGGGATCCCTATGTTTTGACATTAGTTATCTTTTTATAACCTAATTCCTAAATTAAAAAAACCTTTATTTAATACAAGCTATAGTGACCCACATATTCCATACATGATTATTACATATTTTTTTTTTCAGATAATCAATATAATAATAGTATAATCCAAAATTGAATGCTTTAGTATCTATAATTCCCCAACTTGAATCACCAAGTCTAGGCTAGAGTTCCACATGATATCAAGAATTCCTCCCAATATGCTAGAGGTTGCTGACTAGTAGTGAGGGCCTAAGGTAAGTTGTGGGGAGACTATACCCTTCTATCAGTGTAAATCATAATAGAAATAATAAAATCATATAACATACACATGACCAAAAATATTTACATAATATCAATAAACATAATTCTATAACAAATTAATCTATCAAACATGACATAAAACTACTTATCTAAAGTGTTGATCATATATATACCAGATATAAATGAAGGCAATACATACTAGATACTCAATGATAACTCTAATTCTAAACCAGTCCTGATCTCCATATACAACTGATCTAGCTCATCTCGAACCACTGCACATCCCTTTGCTTAACCTAAAAAGAAGATGTAAGGTCTGCACATGTACCAAGGTTACCATGTAGGGTGTAATCATATAAAATTGACAGGGTCTCACCAAGAACCCCTAAGAAACATAGTCAAATACATGTTCATTCATGGAAGTTAAATTCACAAAAATTAATCAATAATGTTTCAAGCGGATGTATGTTAATTAAGCTACCATGAAACTTGGTCATACCATCTTTATCTGCATGTCAGAAGAATATTCACAATACAAATCATAAACATTGTCGACCACAATGTTGGATCATATATCTCTAAATATTCATAAAGATAATGAGAACCAGGTTAGGCCACAAGATCATCAATACCTATCTATATCATAGGCTAGGCTATAAGGAAGTCATACCCATACCTTTACATCAGGTCATGAAATAAGAACTTTATCTTCCAATATTGTCTTAGTTTAGTCCACAAGACCATCATACCCCATTGTCGCCTCTCGGGCCAGATAACATAAGACCATCATGACCCTAGGTCATGCCATAAGGGCATCTTTATCCTTCATCTAACTTGGACCAGTAATAAGGTCACATGAAACATTTAAACATGACCCCCTTTAGGGCCACCAAGCCATGGTGGGCCCACCTATCACTTTGGTACCATGTATTGAACAACAAAAATATAGAGTATACCAAAAAAATCACCTAGAAATAGTGTCATAATCTCATTCTTATATAACCATAGGAATAACACAACAAATATGGGTATCACATGGAACACACCCACACCCATATGTATAAATCAGTTTACATAGGTATTACAGGCCACACAAGCACACCAATCACACCATATCATAAAATGGATCTCATGGAATCATTCATATATACACCCCTATGAATATCCTTACAGTCAAGGACACATGGAAACATATACAAGTCAATTCATGTCACATCCACTTGAGTCCCAATGAAAAATACATACATATTATTCATATAATATTCACCAAAATATAAGGAATCTCATGCACACTACTGCATTGTCATAACCTCTAAGGTTTAAGATAATCTCATGGAAACTAGTGTATAGAACATCCCCAAAAGGTCTAAGGGAATCTCACACACACTAGTTCATAGCACATCTTACAAGGTCTGAGGGAATCTTACAAATTCTATTTAATGACACATCATTAATGGTCTAAAGGAAAGTTACTCCTACCATATATTCATACCACACTAATTACCGACATGATATCACAAAACATGGTTGTAAATCAATACACTGCTCGCCCATTCACATAGCTCGATCCATCCCTTGTATAATGACTTAAGTAATAAAATCACACATATTTATCTGCATAAAACTACCAGGGATTCCTAATCAACCTCATTCTATACTCACTGGTACTAAAAACCAACATAATTGCAAGGTTATACTATAGCCTATAGGCTTTTTCTGGCCCTTGGACCCCAATATGAAAATCTAATTCGCAACCAAGACTTACTTGGTTCCCAATTGAAATTTATAAGGAAATTCTCAAGACCTACACGAAGGTATCATACCAAGTATTTGAAGAAGATTGATCAATTCTCAGTAGAAAAACCCTTAATCCATCCTAATATCTCTATGGATTACCTAATACAAGACTATAACCCAAAAAACCATAGTTGACCTCACACATCTCTTAAGGGTGTCTGCTCAACAAAACAAGGGGTTACTCCTCTTAACCCTTGGCACCGATTTCAGAAGAATCTATTGTGATTTAAGGAAAACTATCTAGGATATCAAAGACCTATAACTCTCTCACGAACATACCAAGGTCACACATTAGAAAAACCAATTCCATCACCTCATTAAAACAATGTTTACAAATGATACCAAAACACCATACACGCAAAAGTGCACTCATCATGGGTCTAATTCCTCACAGCCACCTCATTTCTTATTCTAGAGGTCTCTTAATCTATCCACGTACTACCCAAAACTATGAAATCATGAAAGTACACAAGTTCATTATAGAGGCATACAAGAAACGTGAAACATACTTGAAGTATATAATAATACAAGTAATTCCATCCATAAACACATATATGATTGAGTATCAGAGGGGACACTTACCTCAAATAAGGAATTCATGATCACTAAGACCACACAAGACTTCACCTAGAATTACAATGCAAAATCCATTTTTTTACATCCTCATCCAAACCCATTCATACCAAAGATTCCCCACGAGATTTTCCACTCAATATAAATATGAAAAGATGAAGGGAAAACCTCCAACATGCTAAATACAAGATGATCAATCACCAAACCAAGAAAAACTCATCAGATCAATTCTAAGAATCTAGATCCTATCATCAAATCCAAGAAATAAGTCTCCATTATATGGAATAATATAAGATCTAACAAGAACATAAATAATGAATAGAAAATGAGCACATACAATGAATTCTTGATATCCAATATCTCTATACCCATCAAAACACACTAGGAAGGGGGTTGAATTGTCTTAAAAATACTTTGGAGTCTATAGGTTTGATAGGATTAGATTATTGGAGGAATAATCACTAAATTTTATGGTTTAATATCCAATTACTGTAGTTTTTGGTCATTATAAAAATGTTCACATGGTTTGGCCACATAGTTTGATAAATAGTGAACCAACCATTCGAGGTCCACTACCTTCCCAGATCACCCATACAATTTGGTCAAATGGTTTTTCAAACTATAATATTACAATATTTTTTGGATACATGTAATATTTCATGGGTTCTTGGGTACTGTTAGGTGTTTTTTCAAACCATTCACATTAACTGTGCACCACCGAGAAGCTATATCCAAAGGTAGAACAGTCCCCCATGGGAAACCACATAGTTTTACCTACCTTGATCAAACCATGATCACTTTAAAAAGGACTTTAAAATTCCCAAAAAAATATTGAATTAACCTGGAAATTCTTCAAAAAAATCAAGGCTAAAAAAGAAGAAAAATATCAAATTGTTTTAGGAATTTCCCCACATAACAATGTAGGTCATTAACATCTCTTCACCAT
The DNA here is from genome assembly GCA_963277665.1 of Viscum album. Taxonomy (NCBI): domain Eukaryota; kingdom Viridiplantae; phylum Streptophyta; class Magnoliopsida; order Santalales; family Viscaceae; genus Viscum; species Viscum album. The sequence continues at coordinate 320,825,379 of OY728165.1, read as the reverse complement.
AATGCTTAATATCCTCAAGAAAGCTCCACGTTCATCCATCCAAAATCCCAGATCAACCTCAATATTCAAATTAAAGGTTTTTTATTCAAACATACATCACATTTCTTCTATAAAACTCTAACTACAATCCTGATTATACCAATTTATCCAACAACACTTGGCTTCAAAGATGAGATTCTACTGAAATAGTTGTCCATAAGGCATGGGCACATGGATGTATTGCCTCATTATCAAACCACCATAAATAGAACCTGATACTAGTCCACATTTCACATTCCTAGACCACCTATCTACCATATCCCAAATGATAAACAAGAATAACATCACATGGTACTTTAATTCCCTGACCTGAATCACCAAGTCCGAGCCAAAGTGCTACATAATCTCAAGCATTCCTTCCCATAAACCAGATGTTGCTGACTAGAAGAGAGGGTCTAAGGTAAGTTTTGAGGAGACTATACCCTCTTATCAGTGTAAATCATAGTATAAATAACCAAATCATATAACATATGCATTTTCAATAGGATATATAGAATATTAATAAACAAAATGCTCTAAAAAATGATGCTATTAAATCGGAAATAACATTGATCTTCCAAAGGGTCAATCATATATATATATATAATGTATAACTAGAGGTAAAATATATAGAAGACTCAATAACAAATCCAAGTCCAAACTAGTCCCGATATCCATATACACACCAAGCTACCTCATCTTAAACCACTACACATTCCTATTCCCAACCTAAAAAGAAGATGTAAGGTCTACACACGCACTAAGGTTCCCATGTATGGTGTGATAATATAAACTTAGTAGGGTATCACCAAGAACACCTAAAAAACATAGTCATATACACATGTATTTATGAATGAGAAATGCAAAAAATTCAAAAAAATCATGTGTTGAGAAACTATGTGCTAACCAAGACTCCATGAACCCCGACCACACCTGCTTCGACTCCATTTCAAAAGAATTGTCACAACAGAAATCATGAGCATGGCCAACCACAAGGTCACCTCATATATCTCTGAACAACTATAAGGATAATGAGTCTTGGGTTAGTTCACAAGCCCATCAAGACCTTTATCTATTATAGGACAGGTCATAAGGTCATCATACCCTTGCCTCTATATCGAATCAGGATTTAAGGTCATTATCTCACAAAACTATATTGGGTCAGGCCATAAGACCATTATTCCCCACCATCTACTCTATGTATATATCTCATAAGACCATCATTCCCCTAGGCCAAGCCATAAATCTATCACAACCTATCATATAACTTGGTTTAATCATCATGTCAAATGCAACATCTGGACATGCTCCCCCACTAAGGCCACCAAATTATGAAAAGTATGCCTGTCACTTTGGTACCATGCATGGAACAAAAAAAAATCTTTTACCAAAAAAATCACATAGAAACAATGTCATCATCTTAGTCATATATAACCATATGAATAACACAATATGTACAGGTCTCATGTACCACACACCCACACCCATATGCATAACTCAATAAACATGAGACTCAAAGTCCACACACACACACACCAAGAATAACATATCACAAAATGAATCTCATGGTCTTATGAACACATACACCCATATATATATATATATCATAATAATCAAGGGCACATAAGAACACACACATGTTGATGCATGTCACATCCACCTAAGTCCCAAGGGAAACCAAATCCATACAATGCATATAATATCCACCAAAATCTAAGGTATCTCATGCACACTAGTGAATCAAAACAACCACAAAGGTATAAGGTCATCTCATGCACAAAAGTTCATGAAATGTCCCATAAGGTTTAAGGGAATCTCACACACACTAGTACATGTCACATCCTCTAAGGTATAAGGGAATATATCACAAACTAGTGCATGGAAAATCCTCCAAGTTCTAAGGGAATGATCCTCCTACCACGTAGGCCTACCAGACCAGTTATCACCATAATTTCATGCAACATGGTTGTAACTTGACCCACCGCTTGCTCTCCCACAAATCTCAATATAGCCCACAACTAATGAATCCAGTCATAAAATCATACATATCAACTGATGAAAAAAATACAAGGTATTCCTAATCAATATTGGTCCACACTCACTAGTACTAACACCCTACATCATCACATGGTAATTCTACATCCTGTAGGATTTTCCAGACCCTTATCCCCCAACAGACAGATTCAACTCCCAAACAAGAACAACTTGGTTCCCAAGTATAAGTTCTAAGGCAACTCTCAAGACCAATGTCAATGTTTTATACTAAATCATCAATGAAGACTAATCAACACTCATCAACAACAACTTCAAGGGTCTAGAGATCATAGTCATCTCATTTCTTAGTCTAGGGGTCTTAAGGTCCATCCCATGCTACCCAAACCCAATCAATCATGAAGGAACATGAGATCTTTATAGAGGCATAAAAGAAACCTGAAAACAAACTTTCAATATAGAATAATACAAGAAATTCCATCCATAAACACATATATGATTGATTATAGAAGGGTATACCTACCTCAAATAAGAAATTCATGATCACTTACCCATATAATCCTTTAATAATCATTGACAATAATCATCGAATTCACACACATCCTCAGCCAACGCTATTCGTACCAATGACTCTTCACGATATTTTCCGTCAATGGTAGATCTAAAAAAGAATAAGCGAAAACCTCCCACACACAAGATCCAAGATAATATAAAACTAAACTAAAAAAACTCATCAGATCATGTCCAAGAATCTAGATATGATCATAACATTTTAACGACCCAAAGTTTTATCAATGGAAATTAACTTCTTATAATTATGTCACATAAAATCACATTAGGAAACAGAATTCCATATCATGATTAAATGAAATAATAAATACTATGTGACCTTTATAGCCTACTCGTTAAACATAATTTTTCCACTTCTATGTTTTTAATTTTGAAAATATGACATACATGGTTGCGATGAGTAAGATATTTGGAGTTTAATAGGACAAACATAATTTTTAGTGAATAGTAACTTACACTTATGAATAGTGATGTTACCCTTATGAATAATAATATGACCCTTACGAATAGTAAATCATCCAAGTGATTAGTAATCATTTCAATTATAGTATAAATAAATTTTATCCATCTTATAAGTGATAATATGATATAATTATATCATAGTATATGTAATTAATTATTTTAAAAATTATTAATTATGTATTGGTATTTTTATAAGTCATAAATATTTTTATGATCAATTTAACATAAAATTTATTTTCACAAAATGTATTCATAAATTAATTTTTCTATGTCTTATGCTTTTAAGATAATTTTATGGTACCTTAAGTAATTTTTCAAAGTGTTATAAAATTAGTTATAATTTTAAAATTTTTATTTCCCAAGTAAACAATGATTTTAATTAAAAATTTAATTACTAATATTTAAAAAATTATTTTTATATAATGAAGTTCATTTTTTAATTATACACATTGAAAAATGGTTAAGGTGTTTTTTTGTGATTTTTCTGAAATACTTGAATTTTTGGTGAATAGTAAAATACGATAATTTACGATAAATGCTAGAAACATGATTTTTTGAGCCATAATTGAGTCATTGATGATGTAAGTTAACACTGGTTAGAACTAAAATGAACTAAGAACTTTATTTATTCACAATAATCCTCACTATTACTTATATTGAGAAGAATAATAAACTAATGATTAAAATAATAAAAAAAACACCCCTCTCCTCCACTATAAATACAACGCCTCACAACCTCTTATCCTCACACCTATAAAGATTTGAGCCTTTCCTATATTATAACAAATACTCTTCCTTAGTACCTATCCCACATCCAATATCTCTTGGTCTCATAAAAAGAATAGTCCTAGGTGCCTTGAGGAGGATCTCAAGAGGAGAATTCAAGAGGTAAATCCTCTCTTTTCTTTTAATTTCCTTTGAATTTAAATTTATTTTATTATTATCACCTCACATATATTAATAAAAAGGAATTATAACTCCATTAACTTACATATAATATAATTATATCATTTTAATTTAATATAAAACACCAAACTCCACCCTCTCTCTCTCTTTTATCTTAAAAATGAAATCGTCACCTGTGAAGTGTCAATTTATCGACATTGTGGGTGATGAAATTTCATTTTCTATAGATGAATTAAAGGATATTAATAAAACCATTAAATGGTTTAGAATAGATTTTAAATTTTATTTTTTAACCCCTTTTATGTTTTGGAACTAACTTATACACATAATAAAAAACGATAAAACAAAACAAGTTCGCTGTGATAAAAAACTGCCAAAATTATCCTAAAACGATTATCATTAACTTTTATCTAATGAATCATAATCATGGTGTATAAAAAAATACTTATTAAGATAATTTAATTTTTTTAATATCGTTAAAAACATATAATAACAATTATGGATGTTTATCTTCATCTTAGATGAACTTACATTCATGTATACAAGTGAACTGATCATGAAAACTAAGAAAACAAACATTCCCGAACAATGAATTTAAACTCTATAACTCATCCAAAGGCCTATAAAAGAACACAATAAAATCATAATAAATAATATTAATTTCTAATATGTTCTCGTATTGTTAATTAATGAATCTAATGTGATTATATAGGATACTAATGTGAAGTAATCTTTCAGACAAAACGTAAGGGGGTTTCTCCAACCCAACTCTCTTTCTTTGGGTTTTCCCTCTTTCACCACATTTTCAGTATAGTTATTCCTTGAAAGTAATTTCTTCATAATTATCTTATATTTTATGGGATATATATTTTTTTTACTAGAGTTTATGACAAACACAATGTTTTCCAAAATAACTCTTCTTTCAGGACACACCTTTTACTTCTAACTCAAGGTTAATGAATCTTATATAAAGTATGTTATTCCCCCTTTCCTTTGAGAAACCAAAGTTTATGAATGTATGGTTATGAGATGAAAACGATTCAGTTCCATGGGTTATTTATGATCATGATTAATATATGTTCTATGTGGCATGCATGATAATGTAAATGCTATGATCTGATGGGTGCACCCAGAATTATATTGTGCAATGTAAATGAGATGATGTGACGGGTGAACCCAGAATTATATAGTGCTCTAACAAATTGGTTAATGTGAAGAACCTCACAAGTAAAGTGAAATATGCGTGAAAATGATGCTATATTTGTTCAAAACTATGTGTGGTAGTTGACCACTAAGACATGGTGTTTCATTTTTATGCATTGCCACATTTCAAGTCTTCTCCTAATGCTTCCTATCATGATTATGATCCTATTACTATGTTATGATGATAATGATTATGCTAACCCCATGTTATATTGTTCATGTTCTTATCTATCCTCTTACAGGGCTTTTAGCTCACCCCTTTTTGATTTATATACTCAGGTGACTACTTGTACTAAGGAGAATTCAAGGGCCAATAAGAAGCAAGAGAAGAAGGAATTAAATAAATGTTTATGTTTTATTTTTTAAAATTTATGTATGGTCCTAGTTTTCCCAAGACTCTAAGCCTTCAGATACTCAATGTGTAACAACTTCATGTTTTAATAATAATGAAAGAAAAGTAGGGTCGTTATAGTTGGTATTAGAGGAAAATTTAGTTAATTTGGGAATTAGGATTAGGGAACCTTAGTGAAAACCTTTAGTATGAGACTAAGTATAAGTAATCACCCAAGATTCATTGATAAAAATAGGTATCCCACAAGATATTCCTTTAGACTTAATTTAAAAAAGAAATAAATTATATATTCATGACTTGTTGACTTATATTTTGTTCTAACCTTTTCAATTTTAGAAAATGGTGGGAACCAAGAAAAACCAGGAAAACAACCCATGTGAGGGACATTGCAGCGATTTCCCGAATGAAATTTACAATGGTTTGGGAGGTGGAGTTCAATATTTCATGGTGATTATTACCCAACTGTCTCTGGTTATAAATAATAACCTAAATAATTCGGAACATTCTCCTTCACCAAAGAGGGAGAAACTGGCTATCAGGTGTTTTATGTGGAAACTACCACCAATGTTTAGTGGATCTTATGATCCACTAGTTGTAGAATAGTAGTTCAACTATATAGAAAAAATATTTTTTTGCGATTCACTATTCTGAGATAGAAAAGGTGAATTCTAATGTTTATCGTCTAAACGTAGAAGCCGATCAATGGTGGGATTTGATTAAGAAGACCAATTTGAGGGACAAAATTAAAGATACAGAGTGAGAATAATTTAAGATAATGTTTCTTAATAAGTATTTCCCTTAGTCTCTTTAAACTAATATGGATAGAGAATTCATAGAGATGAAGCAAAAGTAAGGATAATATGTCATGACCTATGCGGTAAATTTCAAAAGGCTTTCAAAGTATGATTCAGGTTTTCTTATCAACAATGATAGAAAAATTAATAGATTATTTAGTGGTTTAAAACCACACCTTCAAAAAGATATTTCAATTTGATACCTTAAGAGTTATGACTAATTTGTTCGATGTGCTCTCAAAGTAAAGATGTAGTTTGGAGAATGGTCCCATGGCTATGGTGGTATTAAACAAAAGATGAAGTTTTAAGTTGGAGGATCTAATAAAAAAGGTGGAATAAAAACTCAACCACCAACATGTTAAAAATATTGGAAGATGAATCATGGGAGATACCTCAAAGGTATGGGAAAATGCTTCAAATATGGGAGATAAGGACACCAAACTCATGAATATCGAAAAGACATGAAAATTCTGGAAAATGTGGTGGAGGAAAGGAGAGAACCACCCATGGTAAAATGCTAAAAATGTAGGGAGAAAGGGCACTATAAAAGCTAGTGCATTAAACCTTGAGTTCTATAGGGTAATCAACATCATCAGGAACCAAATCTAAATGAGCAAGGGAAGGCTTATTCCATCACTACCGCGAAAGTGGAGTAAGTAAATAAAGTCATACCGGGTACACTTCCTAATAAATCAAGAATGGAAAAAGTCTTATTTGATTCTGGTTCTATGAATTCCTTTATACATTGTAAGTTTTCTAGAACTATTCAATAAAATCCCCAAAACCTTTAAGTATAGATATACATAAAAACACCTAGTGGTGTAATCATTATAACCCAAGTGTTGGAATCTTCACCTATTAACGTATGTGGGAAGATTTTTCTAGAAAATATCATGATACTTCCCTTGGTGGAATTCGATACTATACTAGGGATTGATTGGATCTATTTATATATAGAACAAATAAAATATCAATAAAAGGAAATATGTTTTAATATTCTGAACCATCCGATGACCCACTATAAATGCAAGGAAGATCATAGATCTCATTTGAAAAGTCCTTCGACAGTGTGGGTGTTGATTCCATATGAAGAGGCATCTCTCGTTCAAATGGTTGAATCAAAGTAAGGTATCCACCTAGGGGAAATTTCCATCGTGAGGGAATACAGTGATATATTTCCTGATGATTTACCCAGACTACCCCTTATCGTGAGGTAGAGTTCTCAATAGAACTCATACTTGTAGCTACTCCTCTCTCAAAGTGTCCCTATTGGATAACTTCTATAAAATTGGTGGAGTTAAATAATCAGCTACATGATCATTTGTACAAAGTGTTCATATACCCTAGTGTATCACCTTAAGGCACACCAGTTCTATTTGTCAAGAAGAAGGATGGATCAATGAAGATGTGTATCGATTATCAGAAACTCAACAAGATCAGCATAAAGAACAGGTATCCTTTTCTGAGGTTTGACGACTTGTTTGATCAGTTGAGAGGAGTTTGGTACTTCTCAAAGGTGGATCTCCATTATGGATATCATCATTTAAAGGTGACGAAATGAAGATATTCAGAAGATTGCCCTCCATACAAGGTATGTGCACTATGAGTTTTTTGTGATGTCATTCAGACTTAATAATGAACCTAAAATATTCATGAATTTGATGAATAAAGTCTTTAGACATTACCTCAATAAATTTTTGGTAGTTTTTATTGATGAAATTCTCATCTACTCTAAGAGAGAGGAGGAACATGAAGAAAATCTAAGACTTGTGTTGGGGACATTGAGGAATGAGAAGTTGTATTCCAAGTTCAGAAAGTGTGACTTTTTGATACAACAAGTCATGTTATTGGGACATGTGATCACAAGTGAGGGAATTTCTTTGGACCCTTCAAAAACTAAGGTTATTGAGGAATGGACCAGACCCTCTAGTGTTAAAGAAATATATAGTTTTCATGTCTTAGGAGGGTACTATTGACATTTTGTGAGAAATTTCTCATGATTGTCAAGATCATTAAATAAGTTAACAAGGAAAGGGGTAAAGTATGTCTAGATGGAAGAATGTGAGGAAAGACTCAAGGACATAAAGAGAAGGATGATCACTGCACCTATACTCACATTACCAAAAAGTGGATAAAGGTTTGTGATATACAGTGATGCTTCCAAGAAAGGCTTAGGTTGTGTAATGATGAAAAATGATAATGTGATAGCCTATACCTCATGATAGTTGAAGATCTATGAGCAGAACTACCCTACACATGATCTAGATATAACCGTTGTGATTGTTTTCCTTAAAAATCTGGTGACATTACCTCTATAGTGAGAAGTGTGACATATATACCGATCACAAGAGTTTAAAGTATATATTCACAAAAATGAGCTCAACATGAATCGAAGGAGATGGTTAGAGATAATAAAAGACTATGATTTATCTATTCACTATCATCCCGACAAGGTGAAAAAGGTCGCTGATTCTCTAAGTAGAAAATAACCTGCTACTCTATCCATGTTGTGGATTTAGAAAGACACTATCATCATGGATATGAAAAGGATGGATTTGGAAATTATAATGGTAGGGAATAAATCCTAACTTGCCCAAATTATTTTCCAACCATCTATCCAAGAGAATATTAAGGAGGTATAATGGGATGATATGGAGTTGCAAAAGAAGGTGAATGTAGTAAAGAAAGGGAAGCTGCAAGAGATCCATATCTATGATGATGGTGTAATTTGGTTTGGAACAAGGTTTTGTGTGCCTTTCACTCAGGATAAAGAAGGTGTTGTTTGAAAATGAACATAGATCAACTTTCTCTATCCATACTGGTAGCACCAAGATGTACCATGATATCTAAGAACACTTCTAGTGGGATAACATGGAGAAGGATATTGTAGAATATATCTCAAGGTGCTTGATATGCCAACAAGTAAAAGAAGATCAACAAAAGTCCAAAGGGATAATGCAACCATTGCCTATACCCATATGGAAATGAGAGAATGTGACCATGGAATTTTTCATGGGTCTCCCAAAGTCATCTAAAAGAAATAATGCGATATGGGTCGTCATGGACCGAATCACCAAGACTACTCACTTTATCACTATTCGGGAAGATCTTTTGCTTGAACAACTTGCTAAGATATATGTGAAGGAATTCGTGAGACTATATTGGGTTCCACTCTCGATTTTCTCTGATAGTGATCCCATCACTACTACAAAATGGGGCAAGGTAACACCTCATTTTATCAGCACTAAGCAGAAAGCACTGATAAAGGGGTGACATTTATTAGCACTTGCTAAAAGCACTAATAAATTTACCCTTTATCAGTGCTAAGAAAAACGCTGATAAAGGTGTAACTTTTATCAGCGCTTTTCTTAGCACTGATAAAGGGGTCATTTATGAGCATTATTTTTAACGTTGATATATTTTTTTAATAAATAATATTATTAATTTATATAAAATTATTATATTTATATTCAAAAATAATGTTTATTTGTATACATTAAATAAAAAGTTCATGTTTATAATTAATATTTTTTTTAATAATTCAGATATATATATATATATAATGTTTAAAAAAAAGTATTTCTAAGATTATAATTAAATGTATATATATATTTAAATAATTATAATATTATAATAAATTTCCTTAAATAATAAATATATTTATTAGATTTATTATAGATTTATTATATTTACATTTATTATGTTTATTAAACTTTTTATATTTTGATTAGATTTATTAGAATTATTGGATTAATTAGATTTATTAGATTCATTAGATTTGTTATATTTAATATATTTAACATATATAATTTATTTATAATTAAAATATATAAATAATTTTTAAATATATATATTTATAATTATAATTAGTAAATATATATGTGTTTCCAATAAATTTGGTCAATAAATATATTGAACATGTGTGAATATATGTTATGTGTCATCATGAATGTTCATTTATACATTACACCCTTCTTATTATTCACGTTGTCCATATATATGACGAATCGTTTTTTATTATGTATGTATGAGTAATTCATGTTACCCATATTAATATTATGTTCTCAAAAATACTTATAAAATAACATTAAATATATTAAATATCTTTATAATTATTAAATTTTAATTATATATAAATTCTTTTTAAATTTATCTATTTTTAATTAAATTATAACTATATATATATTTAAATAATTATAAAATTACAATAAATACATATATTATAATGATATATATATATATATATATTTATAAATATATACAAATATTTATAAATATATTTATTTAAAATTAATTATAACTAAAAATAAATATTTATATTATAAAATTATAATAAATATATTTATTATACTACTTATAAAGTTATAAATATATAATTAAATAAATACATTTAAAAATATATACAAATATTTATAAATAAATACAAATATTTATAATTATAATTCCTAAATAAATATATAAATATATTTAAATAATTAAATAATTACAATAAATATATTAATTATGTATATTTATATACAAATATTTATAAATAAATACAAGTAGTTATAATTATAATCTAAATTAATGTAGATATATTTAAATAATTAAAAAATTATAATAAATATATTAATTATACATATATTTATAAAATTATAAATATATTTGTTATAATTTTATAATTATTTAAATATATAAATAAATAAATAAATATATATATATAAGTACAACTATAAATAAATATTTGTTTAGTATAATTTTTAATTGAAAATAAATAAATAAATATTTACTAGTTATATATATATATTAGTTATAAATATAAATAAATATATATTTATATAAATATTATTAATTTATAAAAAATATATTAATTATTTTCATATATAATGTTATATATAATTAAGTAAATAAATTCATAAATATATACAAATATTGATAAATAAATACAAATATTTATATTTATTGTTATAAATATATATAAATATATATTTATAATAAATATTAGAAATTTATGTAATTACAAATATAATAAATATATTTGTTATAAATTTATAATTATAAATTAATATATAAATATAAAAAAATATATATTTATTTATAGTTATTATTATAAATAAATGAATATATATTTATTATACATGTAATTTTATAAATATATATCAAAATATAAATAATTTATTATCATTATACCTTTATCAGTTTTTTTTAGCTAGCATTGATAAATGCTTCCGTCAGTTTTATAATTGAACCCTAACAGTCTCCTCCTTCATTCGAACCACTCAAGATGTTGCAGAAGCCTTACCCTATCGCCTCCTCCTCCTCCTTCACCACCGTGAATCCCTCCTCCGCCTTCATGAACCCTCCTCCTCCTCCTCTACCACCAGATTCTTCCATCGTGAAGCCCTCCATAGGTGTGCATTGTAACTCAATTCTTTATTCACACAAAAATAAATATATTACATGGATCATTTAGGTTTTGTTTTAGTTTTGACACCTCATGTATGATGGTATCATTTGGTATATTTCAATCCGAGAGTTTTAGAACATCAGGGATTGTAATGGAGGTCATATTTTTTATTTAGTTGGTCACCATTGAAGGAAAAATGTTTTATCTTGGTTTATTCTTCTTTCCAGTAGATTTTTCAATGAAATTATTTCATTTTGTATTTTAAAGTGTTTTTGTTCTTTCTAATTTTTTTTTATGAAATTATGAATATATTTGATATTTATGTGATGATTTAAACTATTTTATTGTGTTTTGATCTTGGAATAAATGGGTTTTCTTTTAAATTTCATTTTTCCATGTTTAAAATGGAATGTTTTCATGTATTATGATTTTATGAAATCACCATGAGGAGTCTTGAAATGGTTCAAATGGTGTGTGTTGTATTATAATCTAGTTTTTTTTTTCAATGAATAAAAAATGTTTTTATATGGAAATTGTTTTAGAGTGAGTTTTTGATTTTAAAATGATATTAAAAGGGGGTTGTTTTATAAATTTCAAATATTTATTTGAAATGACCATTTGGTTTAACCCTTGTGATAAATTCCTTAATGGATTATTTAAAATATTTTTGATGGAAATGATTTGATTTTGGAATTGTTTATGATTTCAATGCATGAGAACCATGTTTTTAAGGGTAGCTTCAAAATGTTTTTTATAATATATGAGATTCTCATACAGTAGGTCCACATGCTTCATGTTTGAATACACCATTTCATATCATGTTGAGCCCATCACATATAGGCCTTCACATATTCTTTATTTGGGATAATTTTCACTATATTATATTTGGATTTTGATGGTTATATAAACTGGATTGGTTTTCCTTTGGAATGAGTTATACATGGGTAAAAAGGTGTTGTTTCAGTGAAGGGTGTTTAGAGGTGAGATGAATAGTTTTTTTATGTCATTCAAATTTTATGTGATCGACTTCATGATTGATTTTGATCTCCTCTATTTCATTTATCATGAGAACCCTAGTTACTTAGGCGGGACCTATGAAGTGTACTTTCTGAACATTGATTCACTCTCCCTAGTATGGGATTACATCCACACACTTACTAGGAATCAATATTCTCTCTCTAGATATGAATCAAAATTCTTCACTTTCTAGGCATTGATACATTCTCACTGAGAACCACTATTGCCCCAAAAACCCGACCAATCATACTCCTTGATCTCTCCCTCTACTACACATCCACCTTTAATTATCAACATTGTTGAGGCGTTTCCTTCTTTCTTCTTGGATCCAGATTCTCTTAGACACACCTTTTAAAAAAATTTCAAATTATTTCATCTGATGGTTTCCCATTCTATCAAACACCTCACTTCTGACTAATTCAAGACCAATGTAACTTTTCAACTCTCCAAGAGTAGGAATTCTATTTTCCCCCAAAGTTTTAATCCTCAACCATTGAATATAAATCCAAACCTTACCCATTTCAATAGCACCACCACTTTGTTACTTGTGAAATTCCACTAAATCTTAGAAAACCACTTAATTAGAGGAATCCCAGTAGTCTTGAAACCAATAATTTATATCAAGTCTTGATAAAATAATAACCATATGTTATGTAACGAAGATTTAATACCACTTTTTGGTAACTAACATTAGAATAAGGAAAAGGGATGATACCACTAGTTATATTTGGTACAAATCAACAATCCTAATGTTAAACTCCCAAAACATAAATTAAACCCCCCAAACTTGTAGATAGTGGAATAAATTCCAAAAACATACTTGAATTGAAATAAATACCCAAACTTGATTTACTATTACATAGAAGTAAAGATAAAACTAAGTCACTACATCATATCTCTACCTTTTAGTTCTAGTAACCTCATGGTTTTGAAAATACCTCCCCTAGAGGAAAATGAGCAATAAATTATAAACACATGACATAAATGGAATAAGCACACCACATGAAATTTATGTTGTTTGGATGAAAATCCTACTTCATATGGGAATACATTGATAAATTGAGTTATAAGGGAAACATATATTTTGTTAGTCCTACCTATCCAAATCTATATGAGACACTTTCTAGACACCCTAGTCAAATAGCCATAACAACACATGTAATGAATCCTTCCACCCAAAATCACTTTATAGTGAATCCCCTCAAAGGAAAAAATGACATAATTCAAGTGATTATCAATTCATATTTTCTTTTTAGAATAATTTTGTATCTAAATATATAATTTTTTTTAATACTTCAACAAATTATATAAATTAATTATTAACTATTGATATTCAATGTTATGAAGTGGTCGTGACATTTATGTTGATGCATCCATCAAAGGCACCAAACCTAGATTTTCATTATGAAAATTTCATTAAATGGTTCTAGAATATTTTAGGACTTGATGTTGTTAACCTCATGAATGATTTTTGGATAGGTAAGAATTCTCTTGAGACTTATAATGATACTCTCATCACTTTGATTCAAGAGGTTACTAATATGAGTTCAATTATAAATTTTATAATGATTAGTCTTTGTAATTTCAGTTATAAAGTATTTTTGAAGATTTTAAAAAATAGACTATGGAAAATCATACCATCTATTAGTTTAGTACCATAGTTATTTTCTTATTTTGACTTGAGACATTATTTACTTAAAAGGATTGGGAAATAAACATAGTTTCTTCTAGTGATGAGTGGCAAGGGAAATTCATTTTTCGAAAAGAATGACACTTGATAAGTTTTTGAATACGTAATGGGTTCATGATTATAGATTTTATTAGGTGAATTTATAAAGGAAAGAACCAATAATAATTCATATGAGAGACATATACATTGTTCTGGGGGTGTAAAACCAATTGATCTGGTGTGAGCCAAGGATCCTTAGGATAATACAATGTTTTTTGTAAACTGGAACACAAGTGTTTCATGGTTGCGAGTGTGGTCACGAACTATGGAACATATCCATTGGGACTATCGTTTTGTGGTGAAGGATAATTAATATAACTGGACAATGGAAGCATGGATAATGGATATCCAATGGTTGGGAGAAAAATATAAAATTATTATGGAAATTATTACTATTACACCTACCTTTGGAATAATGTGATGGATTCAAACAATACTGATTGATTTTAGATGAATTGAGGTGTTTTATATATATCTTTTATAAAGTGTCTTTATTGGGATATATGTTTTTGTGAATATTCATAAGTGTATCTTTTAAAATGATTCAAGTGTTTTGAAATGTTTCTTATAGTGTTGTCACTCATTTTAAATGATTAATATTATTAGTTCATGAAGTTGTCTTAACTTATTTAAAAAAAGGAATTGTGGTTTTGTGAAAGAGTGTTTATAACTGATTGATTTATTTTAAAAAGGGAATGTTATTTTAAAGAGGAATTTGTGTAAATTGTTTGTTTTTTAATGGGATTTCAAGTGTTCTTTTTTAAATAGTTTTAAAAGGACATTTGAACTGTAGTTTTTTCATAATATTTTAAGTTTATAATTTTATTGAATTAGGAAAACCATTACATTATATAAATATTTTGTGTATTTATTTTGTTAAATACTTATATCACTAAATTAAATTAGATGGATATTAATAAATAATGGATGTATTCCAATTTTTTGACAAGAGATTATGACGATGGAGTGAAAGAGTTCACCAAGTTTTCAAAAGATCATGTATTTGACCCTTCTTAAATCCTTTTTTCGTGTTTACTCTATTGTTATTCAAGACAAGTTATTCTATAGGATTTGGAAGAACACTTAATCTATTACGGAATAGAGAAAATTTATAAATTTTGGAATAAACACGGGGAAAAAGAGAATGTAGCTAGTGGTTGGGATAACAATGAATTTTATGGATCATCTGATATGATTACAAGTTTGTACAATGGAAAAGACTGTATCGAGGACTTGATTACAAATGTGAATGATGTTGAATATTGTATTGAAGAAATGGTAAGGATAATTGGAGATGAACTTCGTGATTTCCCAACATCGTTTGAGAAGTTAAAGAGTTGTGCAAAGACACCATTGTATGTTGGTTTCACTAAATATAAAGTATTTTTAGCCATACTGAAGATGTATAATTTGAAAGTAGGCAATGGATGGAGTGATGTTAGTTTTACAGAATTACATTATCTCTTGAATGACATGATCCCAGAAGATAATGAGCTCCCAAGCCAAACATACGACTCCAAACGAATGAATACAGAACTACCTGAATGACTGTATACTATTTCACAAGGACCACAAATCACTTAGAGAATACCCAAAGTGTGGTGTTTCTTGATACAAGAAAGATGAATACAATCCTATAAAATTTATATGGTATTTTAAAATCATTATATGTTTTAGGTGCCTATATGAAAGTGAGAATACCATAGGTAAATTGACATGGAACATAGATAGAAGAAATAAAGATGTGGAACTATTTCACCTAGCAGACTCTCCTCAATGAAAGATATCAAATCACAAGTATCCTGATTTTGGAAACGATTTGCAAAAACCTTTGTCTTGCATTATCTATAGATGGAGTGAATAATTTTGGTTTTCAAAGAATCAATCATAGTACTTGGCCAATTATGTTGGTAAATTATAACTTTCCACTGTGGTTATGCATGAAATAAAAACACATCATGTTATATATGCTTATATTAGGACCGAAACAATTGGGTAATGATATTGATGTTTATTTGGATCCATTGATGGAGGATTTGAAATTATTGTAGGATTCAGGTGTTATGTTGTATGATTCTTATAGAAATGAAGATTTCACATTGAGATCCATGTTGTACGGGATGATAAATGACTTTCCTGCTTATGGATTTTTTTAGGATATATCATTAAAGGAATTCATGGGTGTCCTATTTAAGAACAAGGTATATGGTCGATTAGGTTAAAACATTCATAAAAAACCATGTTTCTAGGACATCACAAATTTCTACACAGAAGACATAAGTACTGGTCTTGGATAACATCATTTTATAGAAGTTTAGAAGAATGTAAAACATTTCCTCCACTAACAGGTGATCAACTATTTCAGAAAGTAAAATATGTGGACACTATGTTTGGTATAAAGTTTTTGAAAAACCTTACGAAAACTAGTTAGAAGAAGAGATCAATTTTTTTTTAATTACCCTAATGGAATTGTCTGTACATAAGACACTTTCTTGATGTTATGCATGTCAAAAAAAATGTATGTGGCAGTGTCATCAGCACATTGATAAATTCACCCCGCAAAAGAAAATATGGAATTAAGGCTAGGTTGGACATGGTTGATATGAGAATATGAGAAGAGTTGGTGCCAATGAAGGGGGAAAATGAACTTTTCTTCCTCCAACTACTTACAATATTTCCAAGAAAGAGAGATACCATTTTTTCAACTTCTTTAATGACATAAAGGTTCTAGAGTGGTATTCATCGAATATCAAGAACATCATGTCAATAACCGATTTAAAGTTAAAAGATCATAAATCACATGACTGTAACATTTTTATGCTAGATCTAATTCCTATAGATTTACATTTCATTTTTCCAAAGAATTTTCATTATACATTGACAAATATCTTTTTCTTCTTCAAATCTATAAGCAACCAAGTTATAGACCTGATGAAATTGCAAAGTATATAAAGAAAAATTTCCATTATATTATGTGAATTGAAAATGTTATTCCCACCAACATTCTTTGATATGATGGTTCATTTGATGATTCAATTAGTGAGAGAGATTCAACAATATAGTCATATACACTATATATGGATGTACCCCATTGAACGGTATATTAAGATTTTGAAAGGGCATGTAAAAAATAAATGTCTTCCAGAGGGTTGTATTTTAGATCGATATATTATTGAGGAAGCCATTGAATTCTGTATCGAATACCTGTCTTGTGTGGAAAGAATTAGTCTACCAAAATCTCATCACACTGGGTAGCTTGTGAGTGAATGAATTTTTGGAAGAGAGGTTGTCAGATTCAATATTACAATTGGGAGTAGGACCACATTTACGTTTTTCTTAATAGTTTGGAGGTTGACCCATATGTCGAAACCCATAAAAAAATTCTTAGGCATTTGAATCCATTAAGGGATAAAAAATTCATATCAAATACATATAATTGAAAATTTATAGGATGGTTTTAGGACCATATATTTAAGGAGTCAGATGAAAATATAGACTCAATTTCAGAATGACTTTGATGGATAGCTGGAGGACCAAGTGTGTAAGCATTATATTATAATTCTTATGTAATTAATTGTTATACATTCTATAATAATGAACATGATGAAGATAGTACCATTTAGAATAATGGAGTTACACTTGTGGATGAAGTGATGCATGTTTCTAGTGCTAAGGATAGAAATCCAATTTATGCTAATATTTCATACTTTTCCATCATAAAACAAATATGGGTGTTTGATTATACATACTTCCAAGTGCCAATTTTTCAATGCAAGTGGGTTTATAACTGAAGTGATGTTAAAATAAATGAGTTAAGATTCATGAAAGTTGATTTTAGTAAGGAAGGGTATAAAGATGAACTATTTATAATGGCATCATAGGTAGTACAATTATTTTTTATTGTAGATCCTGTAAACTGAAACTGGTCAATTGTTCTGTCATTGACCAAAACCACTGAAGGGTCAGATGAAAATTCAACAAAGGATGACCCTTTCATTGGGATGTCATAATCATTTCACAATGGTCCAAATGTAGATGGAATTTTTTATCTCAGAGGATACCACAATGAAGGGATTTGGATAGTCTATAGAGGGGCCAAATCCCTTAATACTTTAAGAAAAAGAGAGTTCAATAATCATGTTATATATATTTTTAATATATATCATGTTACCTTATATTATTATCTATTCAGTACTACTTTTGTGTAATCTAAATTAAATATTAAACAGCTTCTATAGATAATGAATTCTATACGTGATGATGCTCCCAATCCTGAGGAAAATAGGTCTCTCAACCTACTACTTCTCATAATGCAGAGGAAAGATAGGTCTCTCAACCTGATACTACTCGCAATGCTGAGTAACATCAGGTCTCTCAACCTACTGCTACTCACAGTGAAAAGGACCAACAAGTTTCTCAACCTATTACCGTTGCTTCTCATAGTGCAGAAGTACAAACACCATATGCACATACTGATGCTAGAACTCTGGATGGACATATTGATGATGTTGAAACCGAGGAAATGGTAGGCAACAAAACACTAGCGACAAAAAAAAAGAAGTGAAATAGTTTTAAGGTGTTAAAAAAATACTTAAAGAAAAGGTGAGAGACATAAAATATGAGGTTAGATGTAGTAAGCGGGGCCAACATGTTAACCCCAATAAGGCCATGTTCAGTAGTTAAATTAAAATAATCACTCAAAAATTCATGAAAATTGATGTACATTTGTGGCACCATATTTTTACCAGGCTTAAGAAACTGATGTGGGGAGATATTATGATAAAATTATGATATCATTTATTTAATTTACTAAAAAATAATATAATGAAACAATTAATTACTCCTCATCATCCCATGTAGAGTGTATTTAGAGTGGATGAATTGCACAAGGACTATGTATTATGTGTTTCTAGAAGGATTCACAAAGGATTTCATACCATTTTAATGAGATGTTATCTTAAAGTTATTAAATGGAAAATAAAATCGCACCCACCCCCTATTTATGCACACCTAATAACCCAAAAACCATGGGATGTGTTTACTAGCCCTCGTGTAGAGAATTATTTTCAGGTAAATTGTGTTTGGTAATACGTTGATTGACGATACATGTATTCATCACATTGATTGAAAGTTTTTTATTTATAAAACAACAACTAAGTGTTGAAAATAATGAACGAGAAACAAAACAAGTGTAACCCTACTGTAAATCAAGAATGGGGTACGCTTCACTAGAAAAAAAATTGGTACATATTTTAAATCTACCGTAATACTTTTATGTGACATAAAAAACACCATAAATATGTTTCTCTGTTTATATAAAGATTGATTAATCTAAACACAATTTCAATTCCATCCAATTCCATGTGCTATAGAAGGAGGTGTGTGTAAATAAATATGGGATACTAATATATTAAAATGCACAAAAAGTGTGGGAAACATGTGTAAGTATGACATAATAAATATTTGTTTTTCTTTAAATCGATATTACATAATAATGACCACTTATTTTACTATATTTTCTATCTGACATAGTCACAAGATTCCACAACACCCAAACTGAATGCAGACATACTTTTGGTGGCCTTGAAGTAGTTAGAAAAGTATGGATGTGTTAGGGGTGTGGGTTTTGGGGTGACCCCATGAACATTTTTTGAGAAAAAACAAGAGAAGGATCAAAGTGAAGAAATTAAAATTATGAGAGAAAGAATAAAAATCCTTAAAGAACATATGAAATTGGATAGAGAGTTCATAGAAAATTTGATGGTGGTGGGGAGAAGAAACAACTCAAGAACAACCAGCCCGTGAAGATCCCTCCCCACCCCCACTAGCTTTGAGGCAATCCATTCCCCTCAAAAACCTATCTCAGTTGAGGTAATAAATGTTCTAATAATTTTTTTGTGAATTTTGAATCATATAGACACTGATAACTTTTTTGTACTGATATTTTATAGGGTGAAAAGGATTGTGATTTACATCTATAAACACCCACCCATCACCTTGCAGAGAGGGCTATGGTGTTCAATATCCGGAACACTATGCTACACAATATACCACTTCCAATAGGTCATGTCAAAGTGTTTATTAATGAAACCCATGAGCCGAACACCGATCCACCTATTCCAATTTATTATGAAAATATTCATAAAGTCAATAAGATCTTGGAACATTCATCACATGTCCATCATAACTTGTAAAAAACATGTTAATGAGGAGGTATTCATTTCCAATTTATTTTTCAAGATAAACCTTTAACATTTAATGGAAAAAGGTCCAAACCAATGAATGTTATTATAGAAAAACACATGAAAGGGGGAGAAAATAAAGAACAGATCAAAACTATCTCAAGGATCAGGAAACTTATTGAAACAATCTATCAAAAGAACCTTAAACTTGCCTATTCAATATCTGCATTTATTATCATTTCAGGCTCATGTGAATATGAAGTTTAAAGTCGATGGTACTCACACAATTCTTTTTGATGAAAATATATACAAAGGGGAAGATCTAGATTTCATTAGTGTTGAAAATGTAAGTGAAATCCTAGAGTATGATTGGCTAGGCGACTCAGTTGTAAATGTATACATGAGGTATGTTTTCATGATTTGATTTTCCAAAAATAGATATACTATTATAATTATTAATAAATACATTTTATATTTTTTTTAGGATTATAAATGAAACAAATTTAAGGAATTTCCCGATGAATTTTTTTTTGGACTCATTAGTCCTCATGTCACCTATACATAACAAACAAAAATATAATCTAAGAAAGGGGGTGAAATAGTGGTAGACATACTCAAATCATTTAATAGTAAAAATATAGATAACAGACTCGTATTAATACCAATGATACATGGGTAAAACTATACAATTTTATCATATCAAATATATTTTAATTTATTTCATTACTTATTCTTTTTTGTGTTCTTAGGCAGCATTAGATGCTCATTGCAACCAATTTGTATACTCCAAAGAATTATTTTTTGGATTCAATTCATGGATATCCAACAAACTGACCACACATGAAGACATTTTTCAATTTGTAATAAACCATTTCCAATATTTTAGAACTAAATATCTATTTATATAATTTATATTATATATTAATGAGTATTCTATTATGATAGGGTGGTGTGTGAATATCTTCTACATCATGGAATAAGGCCTGGGGAAAAGGACTAGAAATATCACAAGTACTATGAATGGATAAAAATTAGGGTATACATAATAAGATTTCACTATCCAAACACATATAGAAAAATTAACTATTTTTATCAATGTTTCCATAGTGTCCAAAACAAACAAATGATAAATAATGTAGTTATTATATTTGTAAATTTATGAAAGAGATCATATTCCATGAACAAACCAACATCTCTAAAGAGGTATTTTCAAAGATAATTAATATTTCATTTAAAATATGTATTAATCCTTTGTGTATTTATATTTTTTTAGTACTACCATGATTTTTGAAAAGACTCGTATTCACAAGATGATATAGATTTGTTTAGAAATTAATGGGATGCATAACTGATGAAAGAATGTACACAAATATCATGAAGATGTGATCAGTATGAATTAAAGTGTTTATTTTTATTTAAAAGTTATAGTATTTTTAGTAAAAAGAAAAAGTTCCGTACTGAAAACCGAGTAAACACATTAGGATTGTTTTGACACTTTATAACAATGATTCATAAGTCATTTATGACATGTAGAAATCAACCGCACCTAAATCTAATATATGGTGTGACTATTATGACTTTAAGTGTTTATTTTTATAATAAATTAGCAATAAATTTAGGAAAAAGAACAAGTGATATACTTAAAACCAATTAAAAAAATTCTTATTATTTTGAAAATTTAGGAAAATTATCCATCATTCATTTGTGATGTGTAGGAATTAACCACACCTCAATCTGGTGAATAGTGTGACAGAAATGACTAAAAGTGTTCGTTATCTGTTTAAAATTGACATTTTATCTCAAAATGCATCACTCACTAAAATCTACAAAAACTATTTGAAATTTTCTTCATAATTTAGGAAAATTATTCATAATTTATTTGTGACGTCTATAACGTTGTCTCTTGTGAAACTGACACACGATGCAATCAGTATGACTCAAAATATGTGTTTCTATTTTGAAATGCTATTTTAGTAAAAAAAACTACTGAAATACTAAAATATTAGAAAATTAATTCACATTGTTTTGATACTTTAGGAAAATGATCTATAAGTAATTTTTGTTGTGTAGGAATCGGCCTCACGTCAATTCGATGCACAATGTGGCCGATATGACTCAAAGTGTCTCTTTTTATTTAAAATTGACATTAATTTTAGTAAAAACACACAGCTGGTATAATGAAAACTGAGTAAATGAATTTTATTATTTTGATAATTTAGGAAAACGATCCATGAATCATTTTTGATGTGTAGGAATCAATCACACCTCAATAAAATAGATGATGTGATCAGTATAAACCCAAATGTGTATTTTTATTTAAAATTGATATTAATTTAAGTAAAAAGAACAACTAACATACTAAAAACCAATCAAATGCATTCATATTGTTTTGATACTTTAGGAAAATGATACATGAGTAATTTTTGACATGTAGGAATCAACCACACCTTAATATGACACACAATGTGACCAATATGAATAAAAGTGTCTATTATCAGTTTAAAATTTACATTTTAGCTCAAAACGTGTCACTCACTAAAAACCAAGAAAACACTTTCTGATGGTATTCATAATTTTGGACAGTTATTCTTAAGTCCTTTATGTTGTGTATGAAGTAGTCTCACATCAAATCGGTGTATGACATGACCAGTATGACACAAAAAGCATGTTTCCAGTTTGAAATGATATTTTAGTAAAAAACACGATTGACATACTAAAAATTGAGAAAATTAATTTGGATTGTTTTTATACCTTATAACAATGACACATGAGTCATTTTTGTCATGTAGGAATCAACCAAACTTCAATCCTATGAACAATGTGACTGGTATAAATCCAAATGTGTTTTTATTTGAAATTGACATTAATTTAAGTAAAAAGAACAAGTGACATACTAAAAACTGAGAAAAATCATTTAGATTGTTTTGATACTTTAATACAATGACCCATGAGTCATTTTTGATGTGTAGAAATCAAACACACCTCAATTTGATGCACGATGTGACTAGTATGACTAAAAGTGTTCGTTATCTATTTAAAATTTTCACTTTAGATCAAAACGTTTCACTCACTGAAAATCAAGAAAACACCCTCCAATTGTCTTCATAATTTAGAAGAGTGATTCATAAGTCGTTTGTGATGTGTATAAAGCAATATCACCAAAAACTGACACACGATGGGACCGATATGACTCAAAATGGTTGTTTTCAGTTTGAAATGATATTTTAGTAAAAAAACACAATTTTCATACTGAAAAATAAGAAAACAGATTCGTATTGTTTTGATATTTTAGAACAACGATTCATGAGTCATTTATGATGTGTTGTAATCAACCGAATCTAAATCCGATGAATGATGTGACCAGTATAAATCCAAATATGTCATTTAAATTTGATATTAATTTTAGTAAAAAAACAAGGGAAATACTCAAAACTAAGAAAACCCATTCAGATTGTTTTAATATTTTAGGACAATGATCCAAAACTCATTTGTGACATGAAGGAATCAACCCCACCTCAATACGATGCATGGTGTGACCTATATAACTCCAAATGTGTCTTTTTATTAAAAATCTACATTTTATTAATTTATTATTTTATATTTATGTTTAATTTATTTCCTTATGTTATTACTAACAAAATATTTGTTTTCTTATATAGGTGGAACATTTTTCTTGAGTTTGGATGATTTTTTTGGAAACTAATACCATGGGCGAACATTTTTTAGAGGGGATCATGGGTTTAAAAGAATGAAACATTAATGTTTTTTAACTATTAGTTGGATAATTGTAAATGTAATTATATAAAGAATTGTTTAAAATTTATATAGAATTGTTTTCTAAACCATTGTGTGTGCTGCTTTGTTCTTGTGTGCACTATGCAGGTGGTGTGTGTGTTTGCTGTGCAGGTGCTGGTGGGTGTGCTATTATATAAACAACACATCACATGCAGCTGGGCCTTTATCAAGACTAATTAAAGTACTAATAAAGTGGTCCTTTATCAGTGCGAAAATAGCGATGATAAAGGGTGTCCTTTATCCATTCTAAAATAGTGCTGATAAAGGGGGGCCTTTATCAGTTATTTTTTAGCATGGATAAAGGACAACCTTTATCAGTTTTTTAGCATGTTAAAGGGGACCCCCTTTATCTTCACTAATATTAATAGTGCTTTTCTAGAACTATTAAAAGAATTTTCTAGAACTTTTAAAAGCACTATATGTAGTAGTGCAAGTTCACATCTAAATTCTAGAGGAGTCTTCAACATCCCTTGAGTAATGAATTGAATTTAAATGCATCCTATCACCCCCAAACTGATGGACAATATGAAAGGACTATTCAGAAGCTCGAATATATACTAAGATCATGCTCATTAGAATTCAAAGGTGGATGGTATCAACATCTCCCATTGGTTAAGTTCTCATACAACAATAACTTCCACTCGATTATTTAGAAGGCTCAATGTGAAGATTTATATAGAAAGTGATGTAGAACTCCAACATGTTGGGATGAAGTTGGAGAAAGAAAACTACCTGGACCTAATCTTATATAAGAGATGATAGAAAAGGTTCAAGACATCCAACAAGATATCAAATATGATCAGATTTGGAAAAATAGCTATGCTGACAACTGTCGAAGGGAATTGGAGTTCGATGTTGGAGATAAAGTATTCCTTCGAATATCACCATGGAAGAGAGTCATGCAGTTTGGAAAGAAAGGGAAACTAATCCCAAGGTACATTTTCCCCTTTGAGATCCTTTATCATGCAGGAGCTATGGAATATCAGATTTTACTTCCACCGAATATGGATCAAGTTCATGATGTGTTCTGTGTATCACTCGTGAAGAAGTACATACTAGATACCTCACATGTACTAAACTCAAAGGCGGTACAGATGGAAGATGATATCCCTTATGAGGACCATCCAATAAAGATTCTATACCAGAGAGATAAGATTCTACGCAAGAAGATAACACACATTATCAAAGTGTTGTGGAGGAACCATAAGTATGAAAAAGCAACTTAGGAACTAGAGGAGATGATGAAGGGGAAGTACCCTCACCTGTTTTTGTAGAACAAAATTTTAAGGGTGAAATTTTAAAAGGGGGGAAGAATGTAACGACCTAGAGTTTTATCAATGGAAATTCCCTTCTTATAATAATTTCACATAAATCAAATTAGGAAAAAATATACCACTTCATGATTAAATGAACTACTAAATACCATGTTACCTTTATAGCCTATCCATTAAACACAAATATCCACTTTTGTGTTTTTAATTTTAAAAATGTAACATACACAGTTGTGATTAGTAAGATATTTGTAGAATAATAGGACACACTTAATTTCTGGTGAATAATAACTTACCCTTATGAATAGTAATGTTACCCTTACGAATAGTAATATGACCCTTATGAATAGTAAATCAGCCAAGTGAATAGTAATTATATCATTCATAGTATAAATAAAATTTATCTATCTTATAAGTGATAATATGATATAATTATATCATAGTATAAGTAAATAAGTATTTTAAAAAATATTAATTAAGTGTAGGTATTTTTATAATTAATAAATTTTTTATGATTAATTTAAAAGAAACTTTATTTACAGAAAATGTATCCATAAATTAATATTTTTATTTCTTATGATTTTAAGATAATTTTATGAGACCTTAATTAATTTTTCAAAGTGTTAAAAAATCAATTATAATTTTAAAAGTTTTATTTTTCAAGTAAATGATGATTTTAATTTAAAATTAAATTACTCATATTTTTAAAATTATTTAAAAAAATGGGGTTCATTTTTTAATTATACACATTTAAAAATGGTTAAGGTGAATTTTTGTGATTTTTCTAGAATACTTTAATTTTTGGCGACTAGTTAAATACGATAATTTACGATAAATGCTAAAAACTTGATTTTTTAATTGTTCTCGAGTCATGGATGATGTAAGTGAACATTGATTCTAATTCACATGAAATAATTAATATATTTAGTTAAAATAATCCTCAGTATTTCTTGTCATGATAAAAATAATAAACTAATGATTAAAATAATAAGAAAACACCCCTATCCTCTACTATAAATACCACCCCTCAATATCTCTTATCCTCATACCTCTCAAGCTTCATTCCTTACCTTTATTATTCCCAATACTCTTCCTTAGTCCCTCCCCTACATCCATGATCTCTTTTTTATCATCAAAATACCAAGATTAGGTACCTCAAGGAGGATCTGAAGAGGAGAATTTAAGAGGTAAATCCCCTCTCTTTTCTTTTAATTTCCTTTCAATTTCAATTTCTTTTCTAATTCTCTCATCACATCACTTAATAAAAATGGAATAATAAATCTAGTAACTTACATATACTTTAATTATGTCATGTTAACGGATGATCCAACATTAAAATCCCCTCTGTCTCTTTTATCTTAAAAATGAAATCATCGCCCGTGAAGTGTCAATTTACTGACCTCATGGGTGATGGACTTTCATTTTCCATAAATGCATTAATTTATGTTCATAAAAATATTAATTAGTTTAAAATATATTTTAAAGTTTATGTTTTAACCCCTTTTATGTTCTATAAATAACTTATACACATAATACTAAATGATATAACAAAACAAGTCTGTTGTGATAAAAACTTCCAAAATTAACCTAAAACGATCATCATTAACTTTTATCTAATGAATCATCCTCATGGTATATAAAAAAATACTTATTAATATAATTTAAATTTTTTTAATATCATTAATAACATATAATAATAATTCTATATGTTTATCTTCATCTTACACGAACTTCCATTCATGTATACAAGTGAACTGATCATGAAAACTAAGAAAATGAACACTCCCAAACAATGAATTTAAACTCTATAACTCATCCAAAGGCCTATAAAATAACATAATAAAACCATAATTAATAATATTTATGTATAAAAGGTTATTGTATTTTTAATTAATGAATCTAATCCGATTATACAAGATATTAACATGAACAGAGCTTTCAGACAAAAGGTAGAGGGATTTCTTGAACCCAAATCTCTTTCTTTGGGGTTTCCCTATTTAACCCCATTTTAAGTAGGGTTATTACTTAAAAATAATTTATTCATAATTATATTATATTTTTTGGGATATAAATTTTTTCTACTGGAGTTTATGACAAACACAGTGTTTTCCAAAAGAATTCTTCTTTCAAAACACACTTTTTACTTCTAACTTAAGGTTGATGATTCTTATATCAAGTACATTGTTCCACCTTTAATTTGGGAACCCAAATTTTATTAATTTATGATTATGATATAAAAAAAACTCCTTTACATGGGTTATTTATGGTCATTATTGATATATTTTCTATGTGGCATGCATGATAATGTAAATGTTATGGTGTGACAGGTGCACTTGGAATTATATAGTGCAATGTAAATGTGATGATGTCACAGGTGTTCCCATAATTATATAGAGAAAATATTCATTGGGTAATGTGAAAAAACTCATGATTAAAGTGAAATATTTGTGAACATGATGTTATATTTTCTCACAACTATGTGTGGTAGTTTTCCACTAAGACATGATGTTTTATTTTTATGCATTGCCACATTCCAAGTCTTCTCCTAAATCTTCCTCTCATGATTATGATATTATGACTATGTTATGATGATAATTATTATGCTAACTCCATGTTATATTTTTCATGTTCTTATCTATCCTTATACTGGGCTTTTATATCACCCCTTTTTGATGTATATCCTCAGGTGACTACTTGTACAAAGAAGAATTCAAGAGACAATAAGAAGCTAAATAAGAAGCAATTAAATAAATGTGTATGTTTTATTTTGTAAAATTTATGTATGGTCCTAGTTTTACCAAGACACTAAACCTTTGGATCATCTATGTGTAATTAATTCTTTTTGTAATGGTAATGTAAGAAAAATTAGGGTCGTTAAACACATCCTATATATATGGCTCCCTTCAAAGGAATAAGGGATCTGAGAAGAACATGATGAATGATAGGAAAAAGAGAACATAAATTTAATTTTAAAGATAATACATCTTTAGATACATAAAAAAACTAACAAGTATGGTGGGTGAAATTATCTTGGTAACCCTTTGGAGTCTATAGGTTTGAGAGGATTAGGGAATTGGAGAAAGAATAATTGAATTCATAGTGTTCTTGGAAAATTAATGGAGTTCCAAATTGTGAAAAACACGTGAACATGATTTGGTCACACAGTTTTTCAAAACATGCACCAATTGTGTTTTTGGATATAATTCATGTTTCACAGGCTCTTAAGTGAGTTCACAGGTGTTTTCAAACCATGTTCCTTAATCATGAAACACTAAGAGTCTATATCCAAAGGTAGAACAATCACGCCTTGGGAACCCCATGGTTTTCCCTAACCATTATCAAACTGTTCACTCTTCAAAAAGTAGTGTGGATTCCAAAAAACATTTTGAATTATCAAAAAAATTATTCTAAACATCTATGTCTCTAAAACAATATAAAAAACTCAATTTTTAAAGTAATTTCTACATGTAATAATGCAGGTTATTATAATATTATAAAAATTATGTTCATACAATAAAGTCATACCTAAAACATCAAAATTTATTTAATTCCTTCATAATAGTACTAATTTTAGATTTTATTTTATCTATAGTGAATG
Organism: Viscum album; assembly: GCA_963277665.1. Taxonomy (NCBI): domain Eukaryota; kingdom Viridiplantae; phylum Streptophyta; class Magnoliopsida; order Santalales; family Viscaceae; genus Viscum; species Viscum album. The sequence goes on along the minus strand of OY728165.1, from coordinate 320,796,104 downwards.
TAATCACCTAAAAACATACATCAAGGAAATGGTGAGCTAAAATCATAGTAAGGGTATTAATAATAGTAATGGAACATGAGACATGAAGCAAAATAGTACATGGGTGAGTATAATCATCATCCTCATATCATAAGAAAAATACCATCATCATAAAAATGATGGAACCATTTGAAAGATATATGGAATGTGGAATATGAGAAATAATGAAACATTATATCATTGTGGTCAAATCCTACACATAAATTATGAACAAATATAACATCATGTTCGAACATAAAATATATGTACAAATAATTATTTCATAAAATGTAAACAAATATAGAATCATGTTCACACATAATATATATAATCTCATGAGATATATCACATTACCTAATGAATTAGTGGGATATATATATTTTTTCCCACTTGTCACATGATAATATGTTCATAATCATGTATTCCTTATAGAATGAAAAACATACGTCAATCATAATCATGATATAAACCCATGATAAAACAATGGGTTCTATAATGATTTCATAAATCATATATAAAAGAATACACTTGGTGGTTCTAACTATATGAAGTAAAAAATTATTTTTTTCATAATATGGTAGTATTATCAAATAATATATCATAATTCTTAGATAGAATAAGAATAAACATAATAAGTTTTGAAGATAGTTTTTTTGAGAAATGTATTTAATCAAGAATCATGATGATGTCTTAGAAATAATCTCAATAATTCTAGATCTTGGATATCCTTATAATAAAATAATTATATAAATGAAAAAATAATTTTTAAGGGATTTATATGTAACATTTTGAAAATAAATAGAAAGAGGTGATAAACCCAAAAGGAAAGTGTTGGGTTTGAGATTACCCTTATAAAAAATATAAGTTTTTGAATTGATCGCATTTTTTTGGATTTGAATTAATAGGCATGTAAATCCCCAGAAAACTTGAAAAATAAAATTATTATTAGAAATAGGGTATATCGTAGATATAAAACATTTTAAAGAATATTAGATAAAAAATTTAATCATAAAGTGAAAGGTCAAGAGGGAATCACCCAAAGAACATTCTAACGTATGACATAATAATAGATAACTAAGATCATAATTAAATGCTTACATAAGTCCCCATAAAAGGTTAAAAATAAAACGAATAAATTTATTTGATATGAAAATACTTATAAAAAATTTTAAAATCTATTTAGTCAAATTGAAAGCATCTTAAAAATAAAGGCTGGGAAAGATTCTCCTTACCTTAGGTCCTATTTTGGTTCATCAAATTCACACCTATAATAAAATGAAATTATATATATTAAAACAATAATAAAGATGTATATTAAATTACTTTTTTGACATTATCCATAATTTAAAATAATTGGAAATTATTTATTACTAATTCATTTGAAGAGAGATTGGACCGAAAACATGTTTTCATTTAAATTATCCTGTTTTATTTCAATTTTTCAACTTTAACTAAATTCCATTTATGCATTGGTAAAATTAATTCTAAGAGATTAATAATAAATATAATTACATATTTATTTATTATATATAATTAATTCTAAAAATAAATAAAGGTAGTGATATGTAAAGAGTTAAAAATATAATTATAGGTGGTTAACCAACCGTTAATTGGATATCATCAAAAGTAGAGGAGAGAGATGTATAATGTATATCTATATTTCAAATAATTTTTTTAAAAGATATTAACACCATTAATAAAATTTTAATATTAAAATTAAATGGATTTGTAATCATTGGTAGAAAATTTATGGGGATAATTTAAAATTTGAAGTAGAAAAGTGAGATGAAAGAAAAAGAGGAGATTTCCTTATTTTTGAAGTCACTCATTTGCCATGATCATAACTTCTTTGAGACTTTGAGTTGATGAATTAATAAAATCCATAAGGGAACTATAGATATTAATATAGTAGAATTGGGAAAATATTGGGATTATATAAGTTCATGAGAAGTATTTTTCCATGGGAAGGGAGAGGGGGTATTTATACTTCATGAGAGGGGTATTTTGTGTTAAAATATTAAACAAATTATTAATTTAAAAGTAATACTTATAATAGTGGTATTATTAACATTATGAATCATAATTGAATAAATTAAATGGTTTTAGGTTTTTTAAAACTCACCAAAATTTATTTTGTTAGATTATTGAAAAGGAAAGAATAAGAAAAAATTAATGATAGTTTTTAATGGAATAATTTATATTTTTTGACATTGAACATTACATTATAGGTTTTATATTTAAAATTATTATTTTTAAATGTATATTTATGTAAATAAATATTTTTTTGCCAAATAAACCCATTCTATAATTTATTAGGTCATTATTATATCTTGAATGATGTAATTAATACATATTGTCTATATAAAAACGGTATTTTTACTATTCATCTAAAATTGATTTTTTTAATAAAATTAACAAAAAAATCACCCATAGAAAATTTTGATTCTATAATTACAAAAATGGAATTCATTTTATCAAAATAATGTTTTTTAACTTAGGTAATTTTAAATTTTAACATAAAAATTATTATTTTTTACATAATATGTTAAAATATACTTTATTAAAAAATGAAAATGTACTTTCATTGAGTTTTCAATTTGAATATCTATTTTGAGGAATTTTAATATTTATATTTTCTAAATTTATTCATGTAAAATATCATTTAAATGGAATTTTACTATTTTATTAGTAGGTTACAATTCTGACTATTAGGTTATTATTCCCAATAACCAGGATACTATTCCTAATAGTAAATTTTACAATTCATATAGTCATATTGATTTTATAATTCATATAAATACATCTTATTTCATTTGATATTTCATTAACTTAAATTCAACTCATGGTTCTATATTCTTAATTTTTTAAATTCTGATTACATTACTAATGTTTTGTTTTATATTTACTGTATTCTTCATGAGTGTGATAATTCTAGGTGACCAAAAAGGTCTAATTTTTCTATTCAAGTTGTTTTATTATTTTGTGTTTATTTTACCATTTTATTAATTTTAGTTTTATTGGGAATATATATTCTTTAAATATAATGTTTTAAATTAACTTAATAATGTTTTTCATTTTTTTATTATGTAGTTCATTTTTTATACTATAACACATTCCTAAATGTGAAAAACTATTTACTCAAAAGAAAAATTTAATATATTAAATCCTTGTAAGTTACACATAGTTCTTTCATAGTGAGGAATGTGGATTAAATAACGAAACCAGTAAAGGGAGTAATGGGATGGAAATTGATGATTAGTGGGTTTTTTAGTAAACTAAAGATGATAATTATCACAAAACTACCTAGGATATCTTTGATCTGGGTATCCAATCTGGACTATGGCATGTTCTAAAGGGTTTTCCCAATCTCTACTAGCTAAAAACTTGTTGTTAGGCATCCAATATATGCCAATGGGAATAATTTTTCCCAATAAAATAAGAATAACATTAAATTTACCCACAAAAGCCCATCATGATTACTCTTAATTTAGATGATCACACAAACAAAATAAATAGTTTCAATATTAATAAAAAATTAATGATCCATAAACATATAATGTATCTACTCAAATATAAACAAAACCCAACAATAATAATAATAGTATATAAATATAACCAAATATGAATTTTAATACAAAGATCAACATAAAATAGGAGAGACAAAAATGTGATCACAAAGGTGGCCTAAAAAATAAGAAGAATAAAAGTACCAAGATTAAATAAGAAACACAGTCACCCATATCCATGTGTCTAGAAAAATGTTCCTTTACTTAACACCTTCACTATAATTAAACCAGAACCCAAATATGAGTTTCTATATCCAATTAGAACTTGTAAAAAACCTTAAATATATATAGGTGTAAAAAAATTACTATTTGGTATCCTCCCCACAATCCATGCATAACCTTTAAAATTAAATCCATTTTATGTTTATTTAAAATTAAATAATAAAATTAATCTTTTATTTTTAATTAAAACAAGTCATATTCAACCATAACTTAAACTAATTTTAATTGAGGTAAACATCTTACCCATTTAAACATAGTAATACTTAAAAAGATATTATGAAGTGGTTGCATTTGATGTAAAAAAAATAGTTTGAACCCCATAGTTTTAGAAATAATCACATTGATAAAATAATGGGAATATCCTACACCTATAACCCCATTGAAATTACACAAATAATTCACAAGAGAGATAAATTTATAATTTTAAAAATAAAATGCCAAAAATGTTAACATTGACATAATAACTATATATAAAATAGGATCAAAATGTACATAAGTGGGAATAAATTACTACCTTAAATCAAATATAAACAACAATAACATCCACTAATGTGAAGGGAAGATAACTTGATGTCATGTGAGTAACCCTATGAAACTTATATAAAGATATAATAAGGTACTCTTACTATATTATGTGAAAAAAATCATACCCAAATACTTGTGAGCCTGATAGGGAGATCAATTCTAATTCATTAAGAGTAAAGTGATATCTAATTCATATCCAACTATGCATAGTCCCACTAAGGAGAGAATCTTTAATGCCTAGTGGGTATGATCCAAATTCTAGTAATAGTAGTATCACAACTAATGGTGTAATATAAGGCTAGATAGGGTGTAATCAATGCCTTGAATGTACTCATACAAGGTCTTTCATAAGTAATTAGGGGTTCCCATGATCAATTAAATTGATGTGAGAGATATTAATAATTAAATAAACCCCATAAACGTCAAAAAACATAACAACATTTAGAAACAAGAATCATAACATAACCTCACCTCCAAATGCGCTTCATAGAAATAACCCATTTAAATTAATAATGACAACATAATATTAATATCATTATATATTTTACAAAAAACCTGAAGGGAATCACTGTATGAGTATGGTTATAAAAATAAATCCCTTTTATCAATTGATAACCAAGCCTTCAAAAACTATTTTGAGAAACAAATTTACACAATAAAATTTGAATACTGAATCGAGGAAACATCATAAAATAATCTCAAATAATAAATGAGAAAAATAATAGATTATAAAAAAATAAAACATACCCTTAATTTTTAAACAATCAATTTAAAATATAATTTACCTCCCTTATAAATAAATTTGAGAAAAAACACACATTTGATTATCAAAATACTTAAAAAGTTCCTCTTAGGAATGTAAATAAACACTTAACATACACACTTTATATAAAAAAATATTTTAAAAATAGAATTACGAGAAACCTCCTTTGTTTATAATAGAAACTAATTGTAATATTATATTCTCTTTGAAAGTATTAATAAATACAGTTAATATAATTTATATCGAGTTTAAATATGAGGAAAAAATAGGCAAGTAATACATAGATTAGAATTTAAATGTATCTAAAGGGAGAAACCTACCCCAATCTGCTGGATTCAAATGATGGTATTTTATTCCACCACCAATAGGTAATATAATATACTTGGTTGATTAGAAACCATAAAATTAAAAAAATCCCAATTGAAATAAAATAGTTACAATCCCTAGGTCAGTATGACCTTATTATGGAAATAAATAATGAGAAAAATAATGAATATGAAGAGACAAGAATGTTTATAACACTTTACCTACAGAAATTATCCTTAACGTAAGAATTGAATTCATATAAGTGACAAGAGGGAGAGTATAATGAGTAGAGGATGATGTTTGGGATCCTAGAAATTTAATGAGATTAAAAGAAAGACCCCAAGGGGTTTATATTAGAATATGGTCAATATAATAATTTCATAAATTATAAAATTGGACATAATTCATCATGAAATGACCATGTAAGTTAAATAATGAATAACCTCTCGTATGAAGGAACAAGAGTCTCAGACCTCAGCCCACCATAGTGTGGAATTCATCTTTACAACACAAACCAACCATCTTAAGAATCCTATGGTCACTACCTCTCGAGGACCCTCCATAGTGAAATATAATTCACAGAATGTGATTTCTAATTCAATAATTTTAAAAATTAATAACATTTCAAAATAAATTTTATTATAATTATAAATAATTTGTAAATCATATAATTCAATTCATAATCATATTTTAAGAAAACACATTTGTCATATCAATAAAATTTTATGATTGATAATTCCCCTATTAATAAAATAATATGATTTAGACTATAGGGTAAGAATTCACTTTTATAGAAAGGGTGATGACCCTTATCAGGAAATGACCCTTACACATCATGATGGACTCATTTAATTTACTAATTTTTTGAAAATTAGGAGTCTTACATATCAAATGAATATTATGTATCAGGGGAATTTAGTCTAATATATAAAGGGTTACTCTAAAATTTCCATTAGATTTCCCCTTAACCATAAAATTACTCACAAACATCCCACAAGGTTACTCTTATATATCACATGAGTTCTAAAAATTATCCATTTCAATAAAAAAGAGGACTCTTTCATGTGGGTACCCAAAGATAAGTGAAAATTTCCCACAAGGTGTTTTCAAGACTTATCCTGTAACGCCCCGACCCCAGTTTCCCAGAGTCGGTGCATTATTGCGTAACATTGGAATGATCACAAAAGATCAAGTCTCGAAAGACCGATTAGTTTAGTAGCCTTGGAAACACTAGATAAATTCATAAATGTTACATCACATTATAAAGTGAAAAATCACAATAACATAGTCTCCATAGTCCACACTTCTATCCTTCAGACTATCCCTGTAGGTCAGTCATAAAATATTTCTTCACATCCTGGAAAAAATAAAACATTTAAAGGGGTGAGCTCAGATGCTCAGTAATGATAACAATATAGAGGAAGCTTTCATAAATAAACATAAACATTTAAGGCAATGTATAACTAAAACAAAAGTCTTTTAAACTTGAACTTCAACATAATATGGAAAAAGTAAAATGAGATAATTCCATTTACTTATTCACATGGATATTCTACTGGTCGAATAATCACATGCAATATCAAACCACTTTCATAAGGATGGAATGTATAATGCCAGACTATCATAACCACGTATCCAAGGCCTCATGCCAAGACTAAAAATAAGATTTTGTCAAGGCCTCGTGCCAAGACACTGGTTTGTCTCATGAGACCTGCCGATGCATCGAGGAGCTATAGCGGGCTCCACCCGTCACTTATTAAGTCTAATGCATTCCTCATATGAATAGGTTTAAACATATCATAAACCATAACATAATAATATCACATAAAACATGAATCAAGTAAACATAAAAATTCCACATTTCAATCACAAGATATCAATACAAAACATTGATATAATAAAAACACCTTCAAAACCATTTTCAATACCAAAATAAAATAAAATTAAATCTTGGTATTTATTTTTCATTTTAAAAAAAGTTATGGCTTGTAGAGGAAGCCGGAACTCAAATAATGGTCACGGCGGCGGAGAAGTCATTGTATTTGCATACATACGATAAAAAAAACATTCCCTTTTGTCGTTTAGTAAAATGCTTCGTATAAAAAAATTCCTTTTGAATAAACGTAAAAGCCAAAGGGGTTTGTACACCGTATAAAAGAAAGTTGTGTATACAATAAAATATGCCTCAATGAAAGGATATTGAGACGAAGTCCTTAAAAGGATCATTTTTTAAATAAAATATATCTATTATGTGTATTCACAATAAGTACACATAAAGAAAGTACAAATACATGATAGGATATAATAATATCAGGACATAATTTTAAAGTATGAGATTAACCCAAAGAATAGAAATTGGGTTAAGAAGTTCCCTTACCTCGTATCCGACTTGACTCGACCGTTCTTTAACCTCATGAATAATAAACTAGAGTTAATTTCTACTTTCTTAAGAACCTATTTCAAGTTTATTATTCCTTTTATATCATTTATTACCATGTTATGAACATTATGTAATTATTTAAGTTAATAACGGTCGTTTTGTCGATCATTGTTACTTGAGTCAAAAATAAACTTCTTATGATTACAAGTTCATCATGTGGTAAAATATCCTTAATATCCAGAATTATATTCATGATGTATATATCATATATATCATATATATATCCAGTATATATATTCATTTATAATATTACATAACATTTAGAGTTAAGAAATGAAATGCACCGTTCATGGAGACGGTAAACCGTACGTATGCATGAACGCTAATTTCAATTATATTTCGTATTTAATGGAATGAAATTATAATTATATAAAGTTATACTATAATTACAGTATAATATAATGTATAATAACATTTAATCCATCCTTTATACATCCCACATATGGCATTAACGATTCAAATCACTTTGAGGGGGCGGTAGTCCGCACTTCCTAAAATGAAATTATCCCGTTTACCCATAATGGAAATCATAAAGGTATTGCATAAATGAAAAATACAGAAGTATAAGAAAAACATAAAAATAATATATATCATATATAGAAATAGTTTCATCATAATGGACACCATTAGAGGTGTTAAAATAAGATTGAACAATCATCGTTTCGTGAGGCAGTAATTCGCCACCCACAGAAACATTATGTTCTTTAACCATTAGACGAAGGTGTGTGTAAGTGTAGCTCGAATCCTTATCATAAAAATATACTAGTATATTTAAGATACTTGTGTTGTTACAAAATAAAGGAATAAAAAGATTTTAGGGGGTTGGATAAGCAAAATAAAACAAAAGAACATAAAAGAACACATTACCTTAAAATCGGGTAACTTTTTTTGATTTGAGCCAAAGGCTTCCTTGGGAAGAATTATGCCCAAAGTGAGGATTATAAGAGTAATATAGGGAATTTTAGAGAGTATTTGGGTAGAGGTTGGCTGAGGAAAATGGCTTGAAGGTGTGAATAAGGTGGTAGAGGTGGGGGCCTTTTATAAGAGGAGAGGAGGGGAACTCTTTGGAAGTCATGAAATGTTACTTTATTATATAATGAGTTTCGAATTTTAAAGGTCTCACACTTATATATTTCGAGTATAAGGTGATAAGTGTTCGAAATATACCCATAAAATAGGTTTTTGACAAGTTTAAGTCTTAGATTTTACATTATCTTTTAATTTTATTGAAATCATTAATTAATGAGGTAATCACTGCATCATCATGGTGTCATAAAAATTTTAATTTATTTAATGTCTAAAAATTATAAAAAAAATACCATGATGTAGGAAATATTTTTATATTTCCAATGAATATTTATAGTCAAATATTTAACTTATATAACCCCATGTAATAATTGTTTTAGTAAAACAAACATGTTTGTGCCAATTTTATTTTTACTTTAAATAAAAAGTTATTAATGTCATTTTCTTACCCAAGTGGCTCCATGGGGTCCCCAAGTTGACCCATGGATTTTCATGGTCTGAAATGACTCATCCAATAAGTTTAGTACAAGTTTCAAGATATTTTTCATGTTTTTATAATATCATTTTTACCTTAAATTTCACTAATTACCTTTAATTGCGATTAATAGAACTTACAAGTTACTATTCACCAAAAATTATTTTAATCCCATTGAACCACATTTTACTTTCTAATTACAACCATGTATGTCGGATTTTTGAAAATCAAATCACAGAAGTGGTAATGTTTCAGTTAAACGAAAAATCAGTTTTTTAACTACCACTTAGTGGTTTCACTATTCATCAAAAATTGAAGTTTTTTAGAATAATGCCTAAATTTAACCCTAAGATATAATTGATATTACGAATTAAAAAATGATGTCTATTTTACAAAATTACAAACATATAAGTTTCATTAATTAATTTTATAATTAATTCCCGCTGTCACAAGAAATAGCGTGTTTTTAAGAAAAATATAGATCAAAAGATTGACAATTGTTTATGTCCAATTTCAAAGTAAAATTAATTCTAATGAAAACCATTGGATAAAATGGTAAAAATATATTTTAATTATAATTTAAAACTACTAAATAGTATAATTTATCACTATAAATTACTTTTATTAAAAAAGTTGTTTTTAAGTATTTTTCACTATTCATAAAAAATTGGAAGTTCTCAGAAAAGTACCAAAAATTCAACATAGGCTAATTTCGATATTACGAATCCAAAAATGAAGTCCATTTTGAAAGATAAAATTTATAAAATTTCAAAAATTAGGTATTAATATTCATAACGACTACTTTGATTGGTTGTGGTGTGTGTTAGAACTCGAAGTTGCGTACAACACATGCTACTGTATTATTAAAAGAGAAGCGTATCGTGAAAGCTTGGGGTGTTACATATCCATTTTCCAATATCTTCAAAAACAACTAACGAACTGAACTTATAGACTTACAAATCACAACTTATAAATGTTTTTTGACTCACATCATGATTCCCTTGGTCACATAGTGACCTCCCCCTCTAGAATATTTTTTTTCAAAAAGTACGCAATATCAATACATTAAGAAGTTACTCTCACATATGAGGACATTAATATTTTCTTAATTCGCAATACCCATCATACCATGACACATATTTCATGTGAAATAATCCTCGATCTTCCCAAAATCAAAAATTTACCTACAACCATCTATGCCATGATTCCCCCACCCCATGATTATGGTGTGGCCAATTGTAACTCCCTATCCCGGGTGCCACTATAACCAGTTCCCTATGCCAAGTTACCACATAACCTCAGGAATGCCTCACTGTATTCCGAAGGCTTCCAACTAGCAGCACAAGTCTATAGAGATAAAATGGAGAGACTATACCTTCTTATTAAAGAAGAACCATAGTAGAAATAAAACTAATAGATAAATTGATCCCTTAAAACATAACTAGAAAACAAAACAACAGAGATGTACCAAAATGAAATGTAATACAATGATGATATATGTACTACACATGTCATTCATACATAAAAAATAAAACCCAAAATACCAAAAATAGGAAAATCCACCAACATGATCCTCAGTCCAAGCTCAGTACTGACATACCATGCTCCGACCCATCTACCCAAGAATAAACCAAACACCAATTCCCTGCGAAGAACCTTTAACAGAAAACAAGTAGCATATGCTCGGGTACCCAAGTCAAATGGTAGATTGAGTAGGGTGTGAGTACAACTCAGTAGACCACCACCTACAGCGTCTAAATAAATAGAAAGACTGTGAAATGGTGTATATAGGTAATCATTGTTCAATAAGTAAATAAGAAGTAAGGGAATTTTTTTACATTTAAACATTTATCAATTTTCCATTTAAAAAATTATGTTATGTCATATCATCCAACCACCAAAACTGCTCTGTCCATGTTGAGAGCCTAATACATGAACTATAGGGATATACAATTTTATTTATGAAGGAACTCATTTATTTATTACTTTTATCTAGTGTACCTCATAACATCTGTTCGGGTACCCATATCATATCTCATGGGGGTCAAAAGTCATAAATCACAGAGCATCTGTCTATATATCCAAATAAGATCCAATAAATCATGTATGGACATCCCAACCAGTAGGTTATAGGTTAAAAAAAGAGGGTAATTAGTTAAAGTATCCAACCAGTACTAAAAAGATTATGTTCAACCATCCTAAATATTAGGTCGCAAGTAGAAAAACAAAGACCATCGGTCCTTGAATCCAACCAGGACTCACAATGTCATTTATGACCATCACAACCTTGATATGGATATCCATGTACATACCCTTGGGTTTAGGAGAATAATAACTTCCCTTAAAAAACTATGATGCACCAAGGTGCCTGGGGAATCATTCTATCCCACTCAAAACAATGGATTAGATTGTTAGTACAACATCCCAAAACCATTATTTATGGGTTGAAAAATAAAGAGCACCAGTACATGAATCCAACTGGGATTTAGAACATCATGTCTGACCATCCCCACCATTCCATTATCAAATATTATATATTTATCACATCATTTATAAAATTTCATTATCCTTAATCACTATTCATTTATCATGGCCCCAACAGAGCATTAAACCAAACACATCAAAATAAGACCCAACCCATTTTTTACAATTTCATAAACACCACGTAAACCTTTTGAGGGCCTTAAAAAAAACTCACTTAATTAATACACTTAAAAACTACCCTTCAAAAATTTTCTTTCAATTTAAATTTCAAAACATAGCCAATGGGAAACCATTCCTTAAATTCATAAAAATAAACCACCATGACATTTTAAAAATTTTAAAACCACACACATAATTCAAAGAAAATTTGAAATCTAATAAGAACCCTTTTTTAATAACCTTGAGGTTATCACCTAATTTTTAAAAGTTTTCTCGACTTTAAAAAAGAAATTTCCTTCATTGAAAACCACAACTAGATCCAAATACAAAACAAATCATGTAAACCATTTCAAAATCCACTAAGGCATTTAAAAGATAGAATATAAACATTTCAGTTATCCCCTTTAACCATGCCCATATACCAAATAAAAAAACACCCCCATTGACTTTCTTAATTACCCTATATAAACTTTTACTAATTCATTTCAAAATTATCATGGGTTTGGAATACCCCATGGGTAGCCCTAAGTCTAGTGTCAAATCATCAATGAATCCAACTGGGTCCGTGAAGGGTATGGTACGTCACATTAATGACCAAATTACTTTTTATAGCCAATGACATAAAAATGAATCAGGGTAGAAACTTGTAACAACTTCATACACATATGAAAACATCAATATTATGGGAAAAATATTAAATACCACTTACCTCATCATCTTAGATGATTACTTTCCCAAACACAACCCTTGATTCAAATTAAACTGACCAAAAACCCTAAGAAAAATAAAACCCTAAAAAATAAAGATTTAGTTCTTTGGAAGGAAGGAGAACATTCAAAAAATCATCTTATAGAAAATGGAAGGAAAAAAATTCAAATAATTACCTCGATCTTTTATTGATACCCAACGATACTCCCAATGCCTAAGAATCAAAAGAGAAAAACCCATAGAGGAAGGAGATATTGATTTTTCACCCTAGATACTGGGGGTCAAATGGGGTGAAAATTCAAGGAATAATGAAATAATATTTGGATGGAAAATAATAAAAACCCAAAATTTAATGAGGTGTATAGTTTAGATACATAGTTTTCTAAACCATACGCCAAACACACGGTTCCCTCTGTCCAAGAGGAAACCAAGCTGCACAGTTTTCTTGGCCACCCGTATAGTTTGAAAAACCATGTTCTAGCCATGTGTTCATCGTTTTAAAAGTGGATATTGAGCCACATATTATTTTAAAAAACCCTTTATAGTTTCCTTAACTACACACACCTATTACATTCCACACAATTACAACCACTAGTATGAAAACTATTTTTAACATCACCTTTTTTCACATCGGTTTTTTAGATATAACGTGAAAATCAATGAAAATCAATTTTTTATGTCGGTTATTATATAACCGATGTCAAAATACATTTTTCTCTGAATTTTCACGTCAGTTATATAATAAATGACGTGAAAAATCCATTTTATCTGATTTTTCTGGTCAGTTATTATATAACCGACGTGAAAAATAAATGTATATCACTTTTCCACATCAGTTTTTAAATAACTGATGTATAAAATATATTTTCATTAAAAGATATTAAAATTTTCACTTATTTTTCACGTTGGTTATTATAAAACCGACGTGAAAAATAGATTTTTATGACTTTTTCATGTCAGTTATTTAATAACCGATGTTAAAAGGTATTTTTCACGTTGTTTATTTAATAACAGACGTGAAAAAAGTTCCCAAACATGTAGTTCATTTCCCAATCTTTAATTTGACAGGTCACAAAGCTCAAATATAGTTACGGATTAAAATTTATGGCCTTCATAAGTTGATCATCTCTAAATGATGTCTTAGGGAAGATGAACTTCTGAAGGCCATAACTTTTATTCCGTAACTTCATTTGATCTCTTTGACCTATAAAATTAAATCTTGGGAAATGAACTACATTTTTTTAAACTTTTTTCACATAATTTATCAATTAACCGACGTAAAAAATACATTTTAACATCGGTTATTAAATAACCGACGTGAAAAAGTCATAAAAATCAATTTTTGTCTTCCGTTTTATAATAACCGACATGGAAAAGGGATGACGATTGATTTTTCATGTTGGTTTTATAATAACCGACATGAAAAATAAGTGAAAATATTAATATCTTTTCACGTTGGTTATCATAAAACTGATGTAAAAAATAATTTAATATCTCGTGAACACGAAATTTCAGTTTTTTTACATTACGACATCGAAATTTCAAATTGTCGCCTAAATTTTTTAATACCACATTTTCCATTATCATCTCAGTTATATGTTTCCATTATACACATATCCTAATTTAATGATCATTTATTTCAACCATTATCATTCCTCCAACTCGACTCGTTTGTTCTTCAACATGAATCAATTATTTATTCTTTCCTCTATCTCATCAAGGTATATTTAATCATTTATCCATGATTTAGGGTTTTTAGGATTTTTTTTCTTAATTGATATACCATTTTACGACCATTTCATTCAACCATCATCATTCCTATGATTCAACTTGTTTGATCTTCCACATGAATCCATGATTTCTTATTTGCGTGATCTCGTCTTGGTATTTGTAATTATTTTCACATTATTTATATTTTTTAGGAGTAGTTTTCTTAATTGATATAACATTTAACAATTATTAATTTATTATAATGATGTATAATGCTTTATATCAGGGAAAAACTACAAATACTCATACAGATTCAAAAATTTCTTCTAAGATGATGCTATGGTTGGCTCATTCAATCTTTCCTCAAAAAAAATATCGAACTTATGATGGTCATAACTTTTGATCCGTAACTCCGTTTGAGATTTATGAACTGTAATATCAATGAATAGAAAATTATCTACAATATTCTAAACTTTTTTGCGCCATTTATTTAATAACTGACGTTAAAAATGACTTTTAACATCCTTTTTTTAAAAAACCGACGTAAAAATGGATTCTTAACGCCATTTCCAGAAGCTCTTTCACGTCAGTTTTTTAAAAAACGATGTTAAAAACCATAAAACCCCATTTTTTACGTCTTTTATTAAATAACTTACATAAAAATCACATCATTAACATTACTTGCAATAACATCACCTAAAAACTGATGTTAAAAAGAAAAAAAAACCAACGCCAAAAAATGTTTTTTACTAGTGGACTAACTATGCACTAATCATTCTCTCACCACTGATTGGCTTCTTTTTTTAGTTTTGCATTCCCCAAACCCCCAAGGACTATCTTAATACTAGGAAAAATTCCATAAAATAAAATATTTCAATCCAGGATGTACCTTATCTCTGGGTCAGGATCTTATAACCTCACCACCATATAATAGTTCATCCTCGAGTTGCATTTCACCAACATCACCAAGCCTCCAAGACAAATGGTTAGACCAATGGGCCTAGTTATCATTTTATATCCCAAGTTTCCTCATAGACATGGCCATTTCATCAAAAAACTTGGACCAAAGTAACAGTATTACCCCCAAATAATTTTCCCATTGATCCACAACACTAACCTAATGCTCCTCAAAGGACGCATCAACCTCAACTCAACATTACCAACACCAACTATAAGAACCACACGAGAGAACCATGAAAATAACACTAAAAACTATGGAACCAAAAAACATTAATAGAACAATAAACTACCCTAGGAAATTCAATCCGTACACCCTCAGTCCAACTCTTCCCACCATTCTTAAACAACGCAAAACACCTCTTGTCAACCGAAAGAACCTACAATTTTTCCAAGACATCCCCAAACCTACGTCAGTCCACCACTCAAGGCCCAATAGACTCATTCCATATATGAATACACATAGAAAAACCAAATCACAACACTCATCTCAAGACAACCAACTTGTCAAAACCCAATACAATGCCCATTTTCAAATCCAAAACACCAAAAGGGAATTTTACTAAACCCCACCAACCCTTAACTAGGATCACATCATCAACTGACCACTTTCCCTATATGGTGATCCCCACCATATGATTGGAATAATAACCCAAAATTCTATTAGTTGGAACATATACCAAGGTAAAATACCACTAAAACCTCAATACCAAGCTTCCACGACAAACCTCTATGTGTTTCCCAACTCTTCGCACTCAAACATCCACAAGAGTTCCAACCAACATCAGACTCCCTTATTACCATTGAAACCACCAGATTGGACGTGAATATTCAATCCATATTTGAAATAAATTGAACTTGGTTCTTCATCCAAACCCATTTCCATTTTTGAAAAGAAATTATCATTCCAAAACATCAACTGGTGCTGGCTTACAGCCCACCAAATCTGATTATTTTTCCAATCTATATCAGACTATCCCAAAATGATTCATCTTGAAATGACCAACTCCCACCATTGGAACATTAACACTTTACCTGGTCATGAATTCTTCTCATTTATGGCATACCACCACCATCTGAACACACCTACCAAAGTCTATCTTCGACTTCCGGTGAAATTTCATTGTCAAAACATTCACTGATCTCCCAAATCATCATCATTCTTTACTAAACCCACTGATACATCACTAGAATAACACTCAAATTTATTTTAGAACCACCCCATGCAAAAATATAATTCTCATCTTGACCAACCACCATATACAAGTCCCATCTGACCTTCCCGGAGGAACCCAAACATGTACATGATAGGTCTCTCATTAGCATCATGATGAAACCACATCCAAAACATGGTCTACAAAACACATCTAAAACTGGCACATTGCTCCCCAACTTAGGAGTAAATTTTTAATAACTTTCCTCAAGTAGTTAAAACCACCATGTCTCACACCCCGATCACTGAAGAGCCTAAAAAGGTGTCCATTTCCATCCTATCATCACCAAAGAGAGAAAATAAAAAATTAACCATCACTAATTATTGGATTCCAAGATTGGAACCTTCAAAATTTACTAACACAAAACCTCCCCATAAACGTCAGTCGGAGATGGCCAGTGGTGCACCACCCACTACACGACTTCAATTTTTACCTACTATAAGGGAACGCCCTTTAATAAGGCCATTCATCCCATCATAAGAAAACCTTAAGTAGCTTTTCATATAGCCAATACTCTCTTAGTGTACCCCATGCGATGTCAAGATGTTAATCATTATTATCAGTTTGGAAGTAAACCAAGATGTCCCTAATGAGTACCACCACTAATGATTCAAAACAAAATGGTCTCTCGTATAACTATTGATTCCCGATTTTATTTCACAAAAAAATAGGCGCTTACTACCAGTCTAGTTTTTTATATATCATAATGGAATCATAAATCTCCATCCTGATCCCAACACCTAGTCCTCATCATAACCCTAAAGTTCATGCAATTTCTTGAAGTCATTCACTGAACTCAGCTAAAGATCCCATGAGATGTACCTCACTAGAGCTAGGAACAAACTCCCAATCAAATAAATAACTATGCCTCATAGTCTTTCAGCCTCATCAGAGTCAAGGAATTCACAAAATTACCTTCCAACAACCAAAAATTTCATATAAAAAAGATCAACCACAAGAACACCCCTCACCACATAAATCACTTCCATAACAAAGCGTACATCCATGCTTTGGTAACTCTTTTAATATCCTCCCAAATTCAACACTAAGTCCTTTAACAATCATCAAAATAGATGGGTTAGACACCCAAATGATCCTTTCTATTCCAAAACTATCTTTATTACCAACCACAAGCACTCAGGTTCACCCATGATAAAGAAACCAAGGCATAAAAATCACTTTACCAAAATTTAATGGTTCCCACCATGCATCGATTCCACCTCTAAAGCACCCACCAAAGCTTCAATTTCCAAGGCACTTGAAACATTGGGATAAAATTCCTCAAGGTTACCATTAATTTCTAAAACCCACCAGTGCATGACCACAACTCAAGCCACATATCTGAAACCATTCACTTTTCTACATAGCCCTCTAGTCCAAACCCTCACTAGAAAACACTCTATATGTGTGACTAGAAATGGATTGAAAACCTCCAACTATGACTAATACACCCAAACTCACTGACAGCCTAACTGGAATCTCTCACAGGACTTCCTCATAGATCAAACAATATTGAGTTCTTAAACTAGAGTCATATTTTACAAAGACCATTGGATCTGGTTATAATTCATACACATAGAACCTCAAACAACTTGATACTCAAGGTTTCCAACCCCCATTCCAAAACATACTATGTACAACACACCAAAAAACCATTTACTCTAAGTCCCACACTAAAGATACTCACACACAACATTTTCACTATGATCCAAACACCCACAATAAGGTCCAAAACACAACGTTTGAGGTCTCAAACCACAAGAGTCATCAAATCAACATTACCGAATAATATATTACAACCCCAAGGTCACAACCCTACTAAAGGTACAATAAGAACATCCATTTAACCACATATCAAAACCCAACAATCCTTATGACCCATAACCGTGGTCTCAAACTAGGGAACTCTAATGTCCAAACCACCCATACAAAGGGCTAGATAAAGAACCCAAAAAAACACTCATTTCCCACATCTCAAGGTTTCATCATTTCTCATTTACCTTTTTTAATTTAATCTTTACCATTTTAAAATATAGAGGTTTATATTTAAAATCCTTTTGATTACAAAATAATTCAAAAACAACAAGCAACATATAAATACCAAGGGACTATCAATCATAGGAAACATACATATGACCTATCAATCCTATGTACAAAGTATGATGCATGAACACACAAAACCTATATTTCCATACCGAGACAAGATATAAAACCTCATAAATCAATAACATCACATCCAAGTATGCCACTTGTGGTGGAAGTATCAATCAACCATAAAAATACAAAAATAGAATATTAATCCCCACCCCTAGACGCTTGGGTTTTCCCTTGTATGTGGGGATGTAGGAACCCAAGAATGACTTCATTAACAACATCCAATAATATCCTAGTATTCTATGTACCTTGACCAAATAGTACGACAAAAGAAAACCCTCTGAAACCACTTCGTAATGCCCCATCTCAGGTGTCACAATAATTGGTTCCCTGAGCCAGGTTTCCACATGACCTTAAACATGGATCCCCATATGCCAGAGGCTTCCGACTAGAGATATAGGTCTATAGAGATAAAGTGAGTATAATATATCTTGTTATCAGAGTATAACTACAATAGAAATAATACCAATAGATAAATAGATACATTAACCAGTAACAAGAAAATGAAATAGCAGATATGTAACAAAATGAAACATAATACAATGATGATATGTCTACTCTACATTTCATTCATTCATAAAAATAAATCCCAAAATATAAAAACTAGGAAAATACCCCAACACAGTCCCAAATCTAAGCCTGGTCCTAACATCCCATGCGCCAACCCATCCACCCAAGCATAAACCAAACACCAGGTCCATGTTTTCAACTCATGATAGAAAACAAGTAGTGTATTCTCAGGTACCCAAGTGAAATGAAGTCCTAATATGTAACACCCCAAGCTTCCATGGTACGTTTCTCTTTGAATAATATAGTAGCATGTGTTGTATGTAACTTCGAGTTCTAGCACACCACAACCAATCAAACTACCCGTTATGAATAATAATACCCACTTTTTAAAATTTTATAAATTTTATCTTTCAAAATGGACTTCATTTTTGGATTCAGAATATCCAAATTAGATGAGGGTGAATTTTTGGTATTTTTCTAAAAACTTTCAATTTTTGATGAATAGTGAAAAACACTGAGTTATAGTTTAAAACCGAATTTTTATTTGAATAATTATCTATATCATTTAAATTTATTTTAGGTAAAAATAGATACATAATACATATATAAGTTCAATGTAATTAATTGGAGTTAGTTTATAATAAATTTAGATATATAAAAATTTTATTAAACTTTTTACCATCTTTTACCCACCTCCTAGGAGAATTTTCAAATTCACATAAAACTTAATTTTACCGCTTCTATGAGTGGAATTTCAAAAATCCGAGAGACATAGCTGATATCAATAAGAAAAATGTGGTGCAATAATATGTAAATAATTTTTGGTGAATAATAACCATTTTACTTTTATTTACCACGGTTAAAAGTAAATAGGGTATTTAAGGGTAAAAATGTTATTATTATTACCCTAACACATGTCCTAATTCTATAGGATAAATATAATTCGACCAAAAACAACCTTAGGAATAAAATATGAAACTCTATGGTCCACTTGGATTAGATTAGGACATTTATTATTATTTAATTCAAAAAAGAGTTAAAAGAGTTAAAATCAAAGATTAATAACTAAAAAATTTTTAATATAGGGTTACACATAAGATAAATTAGACTATAAATATTTATTAGAAAGATAAAAATATTTCCTACATAATTTTAGTTTATTTATATTTTTTATAAATTAAATAATTTAATTTATTTATGACACAATGATGATGAAGTAATTACCTAATTAATGAAATATTAAAATAATTGATATTATAAATATTCAAATAAATGAAATTTGAGAATTTTTATGAATTACACTAATTTTATAGGTTAATATGAAATATTGAGGTTGGTTATATGAATTGTTTTCTAAGTTATAATGCTTCTATGAATTTAGAAAAAAAATACCAACTAATGTCAAAATTGACATAAAAGAGTTTTTAAAACAAATATTATATTATTAATTGATATTATGTTCCTAAAAATCTAAGGATCAGAAAAATGACTTATATAATGATATGTATATCATTAATGAACCACTGGGGGTTCTCATAGAAGTTTATAGTAATTTTATTAACCATATAATATAAAAATACAAAGTGAGATGGTAAATGTCAAACTATTTAACTAAGAGTTAAATCTAAAAGATAAAGTTAATATAGTGACCCAAACCTATCTAAAACATATTGGTTGACTGATTTTCGACCCATCGCCACCTTAGTCTTTAAATAATATATTTTGGAGCCATTATAAACCAAAAATTATTTTATTATAAATTAATATTTCTAGATTTTCCTAAGGTGCCCCTCATCCCTCTTATAAAAGGGCACTCCCCCTTCTCTCTAATTCACACCTTAAAAGCCATTTGGCTCAGCCAAAATCTACCAAAATACCCTCTCAACTATCCTCAATTCATCCTAGAGGAATTACTTTAGTCATAAAGCCAACCTAATGATCCATTTTGATTAAATCAAAAGAAATACCCCGAATAAGAGGTAAATATTTCATCTCCTCTTTCAAGTTCTTTTCTTATTCCACTTACTTTTTCTTTGTTGTTTCCATTATAAAATAATAATTCCAGTATATTCTATATACTGTGATGTTATTATAAATATGGTAAAACCAAAATCATTTTTCTATCCATCCTTTGAATGACATGTCACCATACGTGCGTACGTATGGCTTACTGTCTCCACGTCATGGTGTAATTGTTATTCAATACATTATTATTTGGATGGGTATAATAATGATGTTTAATTGATGTAAATAATAAATATAACATAATAATGATTCTTTATATATGACATACCATCCAATTATATATTATTTTAATATCCAAAAAATGATATTTTCGCTCGTTTGTACGTACGAATTACAGTCTCCACAAATGCGATGAGATTCATTCCCCATCGTATCCATTCAAGAATAATTTTCATTTGATGATTAAAAATAATGTTTAGATACTTGATATCATTTTGGATATGACTAATATACATCCCATCCATAACAAATATGACTCACATAAAAAATAATATAAAGTAAAACAAATCCGTTAACACACGAAACAACGATAATACTATGATATTATTAACAAAGCAATGTAAAATATCATATATGATATCATATTAATGTATATAATTCTTTTATAATTTAATAACAATTATTTAACCATTATACAGGAGGTTAACCTACCCTCAACCAAGGAAAATTACAAGGTAAGGGTTAATTTCACAATCTCTTTATTATTCGAGGTTGTTTTTATGTAAGTATCTACTGGGACCTATTTATCATCCACATTCATGTTTCTTAAAAATGTATTACAAAACATTTTTACTATTTAATAGAATATGGGTTAAATTCATTTATACCATTACTTGACCTTATATGTTTTGAAAGGAATCTTTCCGTCATTTTCCAAACAAGGTACTTTATGACCTTTTCGACAAAATTAAGGTAATAATGTTTTTTTAACTTATACCGCAGGTGCGACTATTTTCCACCATTATAACATTATCGAATATTTAATTACAAGTTTATAATAATATTTTCAAATATAAATGTTTTCTTTTATAATTACATGACCTTTAAATGATTTCAAAATATAAATAGATATTTCTCTAAAAAGGTTTTGATTTCATCTATGTCAACATCCTTTGATGGATTTTAAGTTTGTTTGAAGTTGATTTATTATGATACAAAACTTCCATATTGTATTGAAGGTTTTGTGATATGATTGAATATGGATGTGTTATTTCATACCATTCATGGTTTATGAATAAATTATTGACATTTCGTATGCCAGTTTTAATACGAATGTGTATGTTATGTTTAAACCTTTTCAGATGGGGAATGCATTAGACTTAGTAAGTGATGGGTGGAGCCCGATATATATCCTCGATGCATCGTTAGGTCTCATGAGACAAAATAGTGTCTTGGCAAAAGTCTTTGAAAAAATCTTATTTGTAGTCTTGGCACAAGGCCTTGAATATGTGGTTATGAAAGTCTGACATTATGCATTCCATCATTATGAAAGTGGCTATTGATATTGCATGTGATTATTTGACTTGTAGAATATCTATGTGAGTAAGTAAATGGAATTATGTGATTTTTATCTTTTCCATATTATGATTAAGTTCAAGTTTAAAAGGGTTTTGTTTTAGTCTTATACATTTCCTTAAATGTTTAAGCTTATTTATGAAAGTTTCCGCTATATTGTTTTCCTTACTGAGCATCTGAGCACACCCCTTTCTATGTTTTATTTTTCCCATGATGCGAAAGAAGTGTATTATGAATGACCTGTAGGGATAGTCTATGGGATCTTAGTGTTTTCTATGGAAATAATGTTGTTGTAGTTTTCCATTTCATGATGTAATGTAAACCTTATGAATGTATCTAGCACTTCCAAGGCTACTAAACTAATCGGTCTTTCGAGACTTGATATTTTGTGATCATGCCAATGTTATATAATAATTCACTGAATCTAGGTAACTTGGGTCGAGAAGTTACATAAGAAGGGTGTGAGTACAACTTAGTAGGCCACCACCAATGGTTTCTAAAGAAATAATCAGTCTATACAATAGTGTATGAGGTTAATCAAGGTGAAATAAATAAATAAGTAGAAAGTGATTTTTTTATGTTTAAAAATTTATCAATTGGATATTTAAAACTTTATGTTTTTTCATATAATCCAACCACCCAAACTGATCCATACATACTGATATCCTAAGACATGAACCATAGTGATCAACCATTTTATTTCACAAGGCATTCACTTATTTATTACTTTTATCTAGTGTACCTCAAATCACCAGTCTGGGTACCCATATCATATTTCATTGTGGTCGTGAGTCAAAAAACATGGAGTAGTAGTCCATATATCCAATTGGTATTTGTTATGCGTTTTCCAACCATCCCAACCACTAGTTCATAGGTCAGAAAATGAGGATCATTAGTCCAGGTATCCAATCGGGACTTGGAACTCCATATCGGACCATCCCAAACTTTAGGTAAAAAGTTGGTAAACACCGAGAATAAATCCATGAATCTAATAGGGACTTATAAATTCATGTTTCCACATCCCAACCATGATATAGAATACCATGTTTATACCCTTGGGTTTAAGATAATTAGTCCATACCTTGAAAAACTATAGTTCATCGGGGCACCTGAAGCATCTGTTTGGCCGACCCAAAACTTGGGAGTGGAGTGTCTGTCCAACAAACAATAACTATTAGTAATGGGTCAGAAAACATGGACCATCAGTCCATCAATCCAATTGGGATTCATCATGTCATGTCCAACCATCCCCACCATTCCATTATCAAACATTCTATCTTTATCACATCTTATACCCAACATACATTTAAACAAAACACACTACAATAAGACCCATCCCCCTTTTCACAATTTCATAAACACCACTTAATAAATTTAAGGGCCTTAACAAAACAAATAAATTTATTATAACATTTCAAAACTACCATTTGACAATAATATTTATCTTTAAACATCAAAACACAGCCAAAGAAAAACCATTCCTTTCAATTCATAAAAAGAAACCACCAAGTGTAAAACCACACACACAATTCAAATTACATTAAACAAAATCTAATGAGAACCCCTTTTCAACCACATTGAGGTAAACATATCCTTTTTAAAAAATTTCTCAATTTTAAAGCATCATTTTCCTTTATTGAAAACCATAATCGGATCAAAATACAAAGCAAATCATGTAAACCATTTCCAAATTTTCTTAGTAATTTTTCAAAATCTAGCATATAAACTTTTCAATTATCCCCTTTAAACGTGAACATATACAAAATAAGAAAACACAGCCCCATTCACTTTCATAATTACACTATCCCAACTTTTACCAATTCATTTCATCATTATCAATGGTTTTGGATACCACATGGGTAACCCTAGGTCCAATGTCTAATCATCAACAAATCCTACAGGTTCTATGAAGGGCCTCACACCTCACATTAATGCCCAAATTACTCCCCATAGACAATGACATACAAATTTATCAAGGAAACAACTTGGAATCACTATATATACATATGAAAACTTCAAGACTATGGTAAAAAGAATAAAGACCACCTACCTCATGATCATAGGCGATTACTTGACCAAATGAAACTGATGATTTGAACTAAACTAGCCAAAAACCCTAAGATAATAAACACCCTATAAAACAAGGGTTTAGAGATTTGGAAGGAAATAAAACTTTCAAAAAAACCTCTTCCAAAAAATAGAAGGAAACAAAGTTGAATACTTGTCCCAATCTTTGAGTCTCACCCAACAGCACTCCAAACACCTAAGAATTGAAGGAGAAATAGTCGTGGAGGAGGAGGGACCTACTAGTTCATCCCCTAGTTTCTAGGGGTTGAATGGGTGTAAAATAAGGGAATAACTAAATAATATCAAGAGGGAAAATGGTAAAAATCCAACTTTTAATGAGGTGCAAGGTTTGGCCTCATGGTTTCCAAACCACATGGTTCTTTTTGAATAAGAGGAAACTGAGACACATAGTTTTCCCGGACACCCACATGGTTTCAAAAACCACGTAGGAGTCATGCATTTTCCACTGTTTAAGGGGATATTGATCTACATGGTCTCCTAGGCTAGCATGCATGGTTTCCCTAACCATGCAGACCCCTACTACAGATAGCACGGTTATGGATCATGGTTACTACTAATCGTGTTCCAACTGTTCTCTTATCATAGATTGGCCTCTTTTCCAACTTTTATAAGCCCTAAAACCCTGATTCCTATCCTAATCCTGGGAATCATTCCATAAACCAAAAAAATTCAATCTGGGATGCACCTTATCTCAGAGTTGTAATCTTACACCTACAAAAATTAAAAAACCTTAAATCCCAAAAACACCTATAGTAACTCCATATCAAGAAATAAAACAAAAAATATCCATAAATAGAAAAAATTATAAGGATAAATAAGTTTTTTTGTGAAAAGTATCACCACCATGAAATATTTTCATCCCTATAAGGTCTCACAGACTTCCATCGGAAGAAAAGACATACACAATAAGAGATAATTTATTATACTTTAAAGATTCAAATAAATCATCATAAAACCATATATTAAAATCTTATTCCTTGGTGGATTTCTCCACACCATAAACAAATTACCTTACTATGAAACCAAATATCATTAATATGATAACTAAAAAAAATTAAAATTAAATTATAAGATTATATCCAATCATTGAGGAATCATTTCAAAATAATCAAATTCTATTAATAAAAATATATCTTATGAGTAGAATACTCTTCAAAACATAAATAGGTTTTACATATAAAATGTTTAAAATACAAATGATAACTATAAAACCATAAAATGTAAATAAATTTTCTATGAAATGAAAATCTCACTCATTATAAAACCAAATACGAAAAAATGTACAAAATTTCCCAATAAACCACAATATTAAGTTTGTACCTTATAAAAATAAAAATCAAGTATCTCAAATGATAGAAGTCAAAAACCCTTTAAATACTCAAAATTAATTTTTCTAAAAGATAAAATAAAATAAATATTCTTATAAACATATTCATTTATTACCAACTTATCCAAAATAATCCCCCCTAGAAAACACAACTTCTGAAAATTTCATCTCTATAAATAAACACATAGGAATTATTATTTATTTAAAGAGTATAAGAAGTTTTAAAAAATAAAATTTATCATATTAAAACACATTAAAGGAAGAAACATTATATAGTAATTTTGAAATCATAATAGTCCATAAAAAAAATTGTTAACCCCTTTCCAATTTAGTTTTCATCAAAATAAGTCATTTAGATGAATTTATGAATCCTATTTATTAACGATTAAATTGATGTAAGTCCCACTCTATTTTATGGAATAATACCACATACTAAGAATTACATGTTCATAAACTAAATGAATATGGAAATTCATATTCAAAAATAAAATTTTATGTCAAAATAGTTTAAAAAAGCACATGAATATAATGCTTTTTATGGATTACTGAAAATATTTTATACCATTTTAAATCCTTTTAAATTCCTAAAAACTACCATAAAACCAATTAAAATTACAATTCTTACTATATTTTAATCTTATCACTAAATTAATTCTTTAAAACCTATTTATAATTTATTAAAATACCATAAAATCTCATTTCACTAGTTCAAAATAATTAAAATCATCATTTAAGAGTACTTAAAATTCAAGGAAACATTATAAAATCAAATTTTATTAAGAAAGTAAATTTCTAAAAATTGTATATTGATTTCCCAAACATAATTTTTTAGACTAAATATAATTAGATAACAATAATACCTCAATAAAATTATCCCAATTCTTCTCAAATATAAGAAAGAGGAAAATAGTAACTTTATATCATATAAATATCATTAATACCAATAGAAATAAATCCAAAAATCATTAATATGATTTAAGAAAGAAAAAAGTAGAAAAACTACACCCTTTTAAGATGCATGGAATTTGTGAAAAGTCTAAAACCCATGCACATTTCTTGTGTATCCCATTGTTTTCCCTTCGAACTTCATTTGAAATTAAAATTGTACCCTTATAAAGGGATAAATTAAACCCAAAACTAGAATTACACATTCTCAAAATCCCTGTAAACTTAGGGTTCTATAATAAAAAGTGTTTTTTAGACACTCGTTTGTACCAACCTCCTAATATTAAATAGTCTTAACTCCTTTCTACCATGAATCCTTAAATAACATAAACCAAAAACTAGACCTGATACTATTTTTCATGAATCAATCTAGGATACCCCTGATCTGGGTAACCAAGATATCTTTTTGTATAGAACAAATGGAATTATTGATACTTGTAGGCTGGAAAGTAGTTCTTGGTAATCTAATTTGTACTAGTGGGAATGATTTTACCTAATGAAACATGAATAACATAGAACTTCCCTATGAAAGTTCAGCATGGACACTCCATAAGTCAGATGAATCCACAAACAAAATAATAAGTTCCAATATTTTGTGAAACTAAATAAGGAATAAACTTATAACATAACTCCTCAACTATAAACAAAACCAAACAAGTATATCCAAAGTACATCAATACAACCAAATATGGATTTTAATACAAAGACCGAAATGAAGATGGAGAGACAATAATGTGAATGTCTATGTGGCATCATAATTAATAAGAACAAATTTACCAAAATAAAACAAAGACTAGAGCTAACCATCTTCATATGTGAAGATAAATACTCTACAGGGAAGCTCCACCATACTCAAAATGGAATCAAAATACCAATTTATACAACCAAGAAAAAACTATACAAAACGTGAAATGTATGTGGATATGATCAACAATTCCTAATAAGAATCATCCCAAAACCCTATTAATAACCTTTAAAAGTAAATCCACCTTTTGATTTTTTGAAATAAAATAATAAAAGAAATATTTTCATTTTAGTTAAAATATGTTACATGTTTCCACAAGTTAAACTTGTTTTATTCAAGGTAAATAAGTTACCCATTTAATCACAGTCAAGATTAAAAAACATTTTATAAAGGGATAATATTTAAATTAAAATAATCAATTTCAAAACCACACTTTCAGAAATACCCATGTTAATGAAATAACATAAATATCCCACACCTTACCACCTATTTCAAATTACAATAAGAATGTAGGAGAGAGATTAATTTATTCTTTTTAAAATGAAATCCCCAAATATTTTAAACATAAATAAAAACTATAAATAAATTCGTATTAAAAAATAAATTAGTGGGAATAAATTACTGCTTGAAATCAAATTTAAACAATAATAGTATCCACTCAAGTAAAAATAACCCAAAATCATGTGAGTAACCATAGGGAGTTAATTTTAAGACACAATATTATTATTATACTATCTTATGTAAAAAACTAATAATATCTTACAAAAAAATCTCATTAGAAGTGTATTTTCAATTCCTAGTGGGTAAATTGATATCTTTGTTAAATCCAACTATGTGTAGGCCCAATATGGTTATCATAATCAATTCCTAGGGGTAATTTCCACATTCTAGTAAGAGAATAATCATAAATAATGATGTAATCGAAGGAAAGTGAGAGTGTCATAAATGCATTGTTGTTACTTGTCTAAGGTATTTCTAACATTCCAAGGAGTCCCATGATAAATCAAGGGTATGTGAGTGATATAATCCTGAAATCAGGCACATAAAAAAAGAAAATCATAACAAAATTTAGTAACAAGAATCATAACACATAATCCCTTCTTAACATCCTTCAGAGAATTATCCACTTTTTATCAAGAACAACAACACAATATCAATATCACTATATATTTTACACAAAAATATAAAGGGGTTCATATCATGGGTATAATTATCTGAAGAAATCCATTTTTATCAAGTCTAAACCAACCCTTTAAAACTACTTTAGATCAACCAAGTTATAAAATCATCTTTGAATACCAGATTAAGGAAACATCATAAAAACATATCAAATAATTAAAGATCACAAGAAAGAAACAAAAATAAAGCTAAAAATACCCTTGGTTTGTAAACAATATATTTAAAGTATTATTTCCCTCCCTTAGAAATCATTATTTGAAACAAAATACTCCTTTGGTTATCAAGCACATTAAATGGTCCTCTAAGTCATTTAAACAGACACTTGGCCTGCATACTTTATATGAAAATAGATTTCAAGAATAAAAAAATTATAATCCTAATGTATACTGTATAAAAACTAAGATAAAGACTATATTAACTTTTTAAAGGATTAATAGATACCCTTAATGTAATTTTAAAAGAGTATAAACATGAGGTGAAATAGTAAAACAATACTTTTATTAAAATTTAAAAGTCTATGCATGGAGAAGACTACCTCAATCCTATGAATTCAAAAGAGGAGGTGCTATTGCATTACCAAGAGGAAAGATAATACTGTAAAGTATGATTATGAACCATAAAAATAGAAAAATACCAATTAAAATCAAGAAATTCCAAATCCTAGGTCACCATAACCTTCTTAGGGTAAGAAACAAATAGGAGAAGAAATAAGAAAAAGAGATAAAGATTATTAACAAAATTACCTAAAGTAATAAATCTCAAAAAATGAATGGAATACATTAAAGAGATAAGAGGGAGATAAAAATGAGTGGGGAAATAATTCTTGAGCTATTTAAAATCAAATGAAAGGAAAAATGGACGACAAGGGTTTTAAATTTGAATAGAGTCAATAGATGAATTCCATAAATTATAGATTTGGAAATCATTCATTATGGAATAAAAAACCTTATTAGGTAGGACCAACAATCCCTTACCTTAGGCCATCATGGTGCGAACTCAACCATCCTCATGCAGAATATTTAGTAGTGGATCCCTCTTTAATGAATGGAATCTCTATATTTTTTGTAGCCTCACAGTGGGTCTAATTGAGCTCTTGATGATAATCCATGGAAATAATAGTGGTGTAGTAGCAGCAATAATGGCATCACATCCCAGCAATGGTGAACCATGCATTACTTCTAGATACCCTTATGAAATATTTTTAAAACAATGGATACCTCTACGTATCATTAAAAAAACTATGTTTTCTTTATGCAGTTACTCATCTACCTTTATTTTTGAGGCCGAAATTCATGGGTTCCCTTAGTTAAAGGCATCTTACCTTTATATATCAGTATTACTAACCTTTAAAAAATTAGTTAATATCCATGGATACCCTTATGCATTCCCTTTATACCTTTACATGGAAAATATCTAACCCTAGGTACCTTTATGTAGCCTATGTGTACCTTTATATAGTGGTTGTAGATACCCCTACATAACCCCTAAAATGCACCTATGTAAAGGTAAAAAAAATTTACCCTTATACATACCCTTGGACATGCGTTAGGATAAAGAAAACATTCAAATTTTTTTAACTCTTTTAGTTCAAATTAATTATTAAAAAATCACCAACATTTTAATAAATAAATTAATTCATGGTGAAAAAAATAAAAAATCATTAATGTTTATTAAAAAAATGTTTAAATTTTTTCATGAAAAATATGTGCATCAATGCCCTTCATATTCTTATTACCTAACTATGATGAGTCAATGATGTGTGGTTGTGATGTGGTTTTAGTGGTGGAATCTGATTATAGATATGATTTGGTATGCGTCTGTGCGAACATGTGGATATATAAATGACTATAGTACATGAAATATGATGTTGGGATATGAGTGGGACCATATCCATAAGGGAAGTGTTTTTGAGGTACCTTATTTAAATATATTCTTTTGATATTGTGTTTCTACATTTTTATAGGATATTGGGTGAGTGAGCCTTAGTGAGGATGAGTGTTAATTATCCTGATACATGTGAGAATTTGTTCTTATAATTATTCACTAAGTTATTAGTAAGATTATTCCACATCTTCATAAGAGTTTTTGGGGATGATCCTACCAATTTTACATCTATTATCAACCCTATATATATAACTATTTTATAAGTTTCTAGGAGGGAGCTATTAATTTATCTAAGTAATACTAGCTTAGGGTGAATGATTTTGTTCTTGAATTTCTATCATAATATTTAAATTTTGGAATTTTATTTAGATACCTTAGATTATTTATGACATTTACAAACATTATGGATTGGGTTTATTTCATTTTATATGAAGCTTATTGGTGGTTTTGTATTATGTTCATTGTATCATTAGGGAAATGCTTCCCACCTATGGTGCTAGTCTCTAACATGTGGAATATTAGAGGTGATATCTAGGGTTCACTATTTTCTTCAATAAAAGACTTAGGGGGGTCCTAGTGGGGGATGGTTATGAGAGTGAAGGATGGAAGTAGGTAGGGAGGTAAATTCCACCACTCATTTGAGGGTAGTGAAGTGGATACTGAGTAGCTGAGCTCTTGATAGGTTCTCATAATCATTGTTGTTGTTATATTTAGGGATAAAACTATTGTAATGACTAAAGAGTTGTATTTTTTAATTTTCCAATATTGTAGTTATATATATATATATATATATATATATATTTATATTAGATTATATATTGAGAATAAAACTTTCATGAATAATGTTATTGGATATGTTTTTGGTTGTCTTTTATCTATATAAATTTATGATATTTTAGGTTTTTATTTTCTAAAAGATATATATTATGTAATTATTAATTTTTACTATAATAAAAAATTTATAGTGTTTGTAACTACTTCTAATATAGACATTACCAAAATTAGTGGTAGTTTAAACCACTTCTAATTATGTATTGTTTTTTATTAGTGGTGGTTTTAACCACTACTAATTAAATTGTATTCTAGATTACAACCACTACTAGTAACCAAGAAACCATAAATAATTTCTATATTTGTGTTTCTTAAATTATACCACTACTAAATGAACAAAACCATTACAATTTTATCATGGGAAAAATATCCATAAAATATTAAAAAACTATTTTGCATCAAATAGCGATGGATAAAACCGCTATGTATTAAAAACAAACCGCTGGAAAAGGAACTTTTCCCTATAGTGTATAGTCAATAATATGTGAATTTATATTTCTTATTCATATTTAAATAGATAATATGTCTATAAATCCCAAAAATTATATCAATGAAAAATTCAATGAAGATCCATAACATTTCTATGTTATTTGTGTTTAAAATTGTGTAGAATTTGACATTGCCTTGTCGTAGGGTATAATATGACATGATGTTGGGATGCTGTTTGATATTTATTTATCACTATATAAAACATGAGATTTCATATGTTATGATACTATCATAAAAAAGAAAAGGGTTGTGTCAAATCTATGTCAATATTGTTTTGAAACCATAGTAAAGTGGCAGTCGATCATAGAATATAACATAATAGAATTTGATTGGATCAATCATTATGTCATTAATACAATATAATTTATATAATATACCTATCATGTATCATAAAATATTACTACCACTAGATAACGATATTGGGTATTTCTTCATTCATATGATATATCTACTTTCATATGTACAAATTTTATTAAAAAAAATTGTTTGTTTTTATCATAAATAATGACCTAAGTCTAATAACCATATGAGAAGGGTGAAAAAAATTGAGGTAGATATTATTTAAATATGTCATATAAACCATTTTTACCACACCATATGAATGAATTATTATATAACTAGTAATATTCTATACATTATACTTAACATATTCTTTATTTTGTAACAAAAAAATAATGCTCTATAAGGGATATCATCTATTCAACATTGTATGTTCCCTTTATAAGACATGTATATTTATGTGTATTATAAATGTCTTTATAGGTAATTCATATGAAGAAAACAATATTATCCACACAATATCAAAATGCATATATTTATTTTAAAATTTAAAATAAATTATGAAATTTTCCTTGGTGACATGAATCTATGAGAGTTTGGACCATACCAAAAAAAGTTGGATATTAGATTTATGTTTCAAGTAATTATAATATGATTTTTCCTGAACTATTAATGGATAAATACTATCACTAAGGTTATAATATCATAATCAAACCTTAAGAGGGTGAGGGTGTATCTAGGTGATCATTGATTTGTTTAAATACATATTTTTTATCACGTTCTATTGTTATAAGATAAAACTAATATTTCAATTTATCATTTATGAATAACAGCAACCAAATAGAGAAATCAAATATAATGAAAAGAATTTAACTTGGTTAAACATCCAGTATGGATAGAATAATTCATTGCTTACTCATGAAAAGTTACTACTACACATGA
This sequence comes from Viscum album, assembly GCA_963277665.1. Classification (NCBI taxonomy): domain Eukaryota; kingdom Viridiplantae; phylum Streptophyta; class Magnoliopsida; order Santalales; family Viscaceae; genus Viscum; species Viscum album. The sequence goes on along the minus strand of OY728165.1, from coordinate 320,762,618 downwards.
ATAACTTACTCATAATTATGATTATATAATGATAAATATGTCCACTACCGATCCCAAGAAGCATTCTTCTTCCATTATCTTCACTCGATGTTTTGGGAAATGGATTTATAGGAACAAATGCCTCTGAAATAATATAAATCATTATAAAAAAAATACCCAAACTAGGTTTGGTTTTACTTTTCTTCTTTAAGGCTTCAAGACATCTACTTAATATATATTTGGTGTTCATAGCCTTCAAATTTCCATGTTTTAAGGTAATTTTATATTTTTGTGTGAACTATTTCATATTTTACTTCTTTTTATTCATATTTCTATCATCTTAAAACTTTTTTCTAAACTCATTATGTGCATTCATTTTCTTATTTTAAGACTTTATTAGTAGTATTTGTTACCTTGATTCTCTAGTGAAGGAATATTTCTACTTGATTTATATAATTTAAAATCCCATAAAAATTAATATTATATTCTTTTAAAAAATTGAAGGTTCATTCACAATATCTTTCTGATATATTTTTTGGATACTATTTTTTACACATAATAATCATTATTTTATTTTATTTTTGAAAATCCATGGATTCATGATTGTTTACAAAGACTAATAATTATATAGAAAAATTTAAAATTTAAGGAATCATTAATTTTGTATACTTTTTTTCACAACCAAAATGTGGCGACCCTAATTAAATGGTATATTTAAATTTGATAATTTAAATTTATTAATAAATATATAGAAAAATTATTTAGATTATTTTTATATTTTTATTATATTTAACTCATCTTAAAATATTACTTATACCTATATTTACTGTAATAAGATTATAAAAATGATATATAAAAATGTTTATATAATAAAAAAAACCAATAATTATATTTTTTTATAAAAAAACAATTATTTATGATGTTTATTTACATGAAAATTCAAATTTTATATTTAAACTATTTTATCACATAATGAAATTTTCTCCGACCCGATACAATTTTTAATAATAATAATTATTACTATTACTATTATTATTATTATTATTAATTTTTCTTTTAGATTTTCCTTATTTGCAATCAAAATGATCCTGTTGGCTATGAACCTGAAACACTTCTATGGAAATAATTTTCTTCGTAATTTTTTTTGAGATTAAATTTATTTAGAAATAATAATTGAGATCCTTTTGGTCTAGGGGCTTCTTTTCCTGGTATCTCTTATATCATGTCTTGTTTGAATGATATTTTTTTATGGAATGAGTTGTTTTATTAACAGTCTTACTTTTCTTCTTCTATATTTAATTTATTACTACATTTTTATAGGTTTGTATCACTATGTGAACCTTTTGTGAAGATTTATAGTCTATAATATGTTTGAAGATGTATTTTTATAGTGCAATAATCTGTATTAGGATCCTATTGATCAGTTTTATAATCTCGAACATGCAAATTTTTTTATCACACAAATTATTTCAATTATTACTATAAATACATTTATAAAATTTATATCATTTTACTATGATTTGGTTTATTTTTTATGACTGAGGAATTTCTAAGTTTGTGGCTGGTTGAAAAGATATATCATTGTGTTGGATGTTTTCAAGTGGAATTCTACACACTTTAAAGACTATATTAACTACGAGATTAAAAGGAAAATCTAGATCTATTTTTTGTGACTATTCATTGTTAAAAATTTTCTTTGAATATAAAATAAGGTTATTGATCATCATTAAACTTGATAATTTTTTTTTTCAGTGGTGGTTGACCAGATTCTTTGAAGACTCTCTTTTAGTGATAGTTGACAGAGAAATTACATGGGTATGGACTACGTAGGTAATTGAACTAGATTTATGGCTAATGATTGATTCATTTTATAAAAAAAATGTAAAATGGGATTAATTTAAATGTTGGACTCTAATATGCGAAGACTTCATTATTCAATGGTGAAATATGGCCTCTATAAGAAAAAGGTATATCCTTCTCATGGGTTACCTTTTTCTTTAGTTTTTGATCTATAGTGAATTCTATTTGTAGAACCATGAAGATACATCTTTTATGTTTTGTTTTTTTACTTATTATACCCATTAGTGCCTTTATTGGTGCAATACCATTGTACCTCATGAATTATCCACAATAAAATTGTTTCTTTAATAAAACTTTTAGGGAGAATGAGTTGGTTTTATAACTCATGATTCAGATCATCTAGGATCATTATAATTATTATTAATATTTATCTTTGGGAATTGGGTAGTTGGTCACAATATTGGGTAGCGTTGGGGTATCTCGGGTTTGAGTTTTCCTGGGTGCGTAAGTCATTTGACGAGAATATCAAGTTAAAATTGGAGGGAGGTAAATTTTCAAAGGTATCGTAGAAACACTACAAGTAAATTTACTGTTACAGGATACCAAAAAATAAATTAAATACCTTTTTTGTTGGGGATCTAGATTACTTGGTGGTATTTGGGCCCTCCAATTCATATAATTCCTTATGGACCTATTTTAAAGAGGCCTTATGGTATTGTATAATGAAATGGATTAATTATAGGTATTTAACCCCTTTAGAGGGGTTGTTGTCCTTGTCTAATAAGATCTTGTGTGGTGTGTATATTGTTTTGTATACTTGTACCTATAAATAGATACATAGACTATTAGGATAGATAACATTAAATCTATTTCTTATTTTTTTCATACCTACAATATCATTATCATAATGTGAATTTTATTAAGAAATGGACATTTTAATAATAATAATATGCAATTAACAAAAATAAGAAAACTATATTAGGTTTCAAATGAGGTAAATTTTATGTACAATGATAGATATTTTTTATAGTGAATTTAATTAATATAGGATGTATATAAGAGATAAATTTCACTAAAAATAATACATATTTTTTAAATAAAAATTTAACTCATTTAGAATATGAAATAAATTACATGTGTAATGATATATCTTTTATCATTTTTTTCATGTTTGGTATAAAATAAATTTCACATATAGTGATACATCATTTTAAAAATAAAATATATCTTATATAAATGATGAGATATAATTAAAATATTATTTTATGCCTTTTTTAAATGAATTTTATTTCAAGTATGATATAAGATAAATTTTATTCACAAAAATCAATTTTTTAAAAAATAAATTTTATCTAATACTTGACGTGAGAAAAATTTCACTTTTAATGAAACATGTTTTATGAAATTAAATATATTATTCCTTGAGATTTGATAAATCCCGCATATTATATTATACATTTTAAAAAAATAAAATTATCTCAGCCATGAGATAAGATAAAATTCATATTTACAATGATACATATCTTATAAAATTAAAAATATTTCATGTTGGTGATGAGATAAATTTCACATATAATGAATTTATTTAAAATATTTTTTTTTCATTTAGAAAATGAAATAAATTTCATTTATATTTTTATATATTTTAAAAATAAAATTTACTTCATGTGCATGATGAGATAATTTTAATGTATAATGAATTTATTTTAAAAAATGAAATTTATCTATGCATGATATGAAATAAACCTCACATATAATAATAAATCTTTAAAAAATGAAATCTATCACACATATTATATAAGATAAATTCCACATACAATGTTATATTTTAAATAAAATGTAATTTATATCATGTATGAGATTAGATAAATTTCATGTAAATTATAGTTATTTTTTTGAAATGAAATTTATCAATTCTTTTTTTAGCATTGGTAAAGGGGTCCTTTATCATTTCCTTTTTAGCAGTGATAAAGGGTGTGTTTATCTATGCAAAAAACATGATGATAATATTAGAAAAATATTTTTTCCAAATTATATAGGTACAAATCTCCCACCCCACACTCTTTATCATTGCATTACCCTTCCATTATGTGTTCTCAACTTACATCCCCCCTCTTACTCATGCATGATTCCCCTATCAGTGATGACCCCTCCCTACTCAGCTATGTGTGCCTGGATTTGAATTTGAGACCTCCTTGTGAAAAAAATTGACATTACCACTACTTCAGCTCAAATTATTCAATATTTTACAATATATATATTTATATATTTACATTTTTTTATTTATACATATATTCATATAATTATATATATTTATATAAATTTTTTTTATACATTTATAAAATATGTTTGTGTGTGCGTGCGCATATATAAATATATATTATATTAATATATTTTTAAACATATTAGAATATATATATAAACATGTATTTCTTATTAACACACACACACATATAAATTTATATATAAACATTATACATAAATTTGTATAGATATATATATATTCACAAGTTTTTATAATGTAAATAAAATGGATAAATTTTTATTTTAAATAAAATTGATAATAAATGATTATTTACATATGGATTAAATATTTATAAAAATATTTTACATGTTTTTTTTAATATTTACACATATAATAAAAATTTTATATATAAATATATTAAAATATGTATATATATATTTTAATTTATAAATAACACTAAAATATATATAATGTTAAAATTTAAACACCATAATATCAATATGAATGTAACCCTAGAGAATAAATTCATTATACACTGAAAAAGATAAGAAGTGACTCTTAAAAAAAGTTAAAATCCCATTGAATGCTAAAACATTAGGGTATCCCAAGTAAAAAAACCAATTTAGAGGTATTTTAGTCTTATTTTAACTAATAAAGAATAATGAACCAAATATCCTTAGTATAAAAGTTGTAGATATTTTCGTAATCTTAGATTTTACAACTTGTAGAGATTAAATAGACACCCAGATCAAAATTTATTGTCATTTGAAGTTCAAGTTTATTTTTAAACGTTTCAAAATATTTTATTTAATTTATTAATTTTTTCTATCATGAAATTATTTTTAAATTTTAATTACTTTATATTAATTAGTAAACTATTAATTAATATTAATTTATAATTATTTTATAAATCATTTTTCACTAAATATATTATATATTAAGTGTAAATACATATATAAGAAAATATTACATATATATATATATATCAATATAAATATATTTCTATATTAAAATGTGATTTTAAATAAATACTTATATATTTATATTTTATTAACACTAAGAAAATCATTGATAAATTCCACTACTTATCAGAGCTAAAAAAAGTGCTTATAAAGTGTGAATTTTATCAATGCTAAAAAATCACTGATAAAGGTAGAAATTTATCAGCATTGATAAAAGTATCCTTTTATTATTACTAAAAAAGAACTGAGAAAGGGAATCCACTATCAGTTCTAAAAAATTAACTATTAAAGGTGGCATTTTATGAGTGTTTTTATTAGCACTGATGAAAATTTAGTGCTGAATAAGCATGATTTTGTAGCATATTCCACTAATAAATCTAAATGGAGAAGTATCTATGTCCTCTCCACCCATTCTTCCTTGAATTTTACACACCGATCTCTACCCAAGTCCTCAAATCATGAACTTCATGATTTGACTACATGATTCCCATAGAGTCTCCTCGACACTCAGTCAAGGTTGATTTTATGATGAAGATATTGAAAAAAGGGAAAGTGGTCCCACTAAATACGTTATAATCCCTCAAGTTATTTGGTATATTGATCCCTAACTATCGAATGAAAAACAAGGAGATTAGTTTAATAGAGGATGAGTTTTGTGCCAAGAAGTTTGAGGTTAGTGGGGATGTTCTAGCGTTATTGGTGATGACATGGGGTAGGCCCATGATGGTTCAACTCATACCAATGAGGGAATATCCTCCTAAAGTGTTGAATGTTTATATAAAGGTTTTTTAATTTGTTCATAAAGTTTATAAGTTTATGGTGATGAAGGTTGATTTTTTGGAAGTGAAGGAGTTAATGACTAACAAGGATGTATGTTCTTGGATAGGTATAAAGTGATTCTGAAACGAGTTGAGGAGTGGATTTCACAAAACAAGGAATGAGTGGAGTAATAATATATATATGACCAATATTACCATTTAAATATGAGTAATAGAGGCATGGAATACCAAGAAGTCATGTATGGGCTTTTAATTTATAACCCTGGAAAAATATATTAGGTAAAGTGACTACCTTACAGATTTATCAAGGAACATCTATTGACATTGGTGATGTTCATGAAGGGTCGATACCCATAGAATGTAATGATTGGTTCTCAATTTGACAATAAATAAAATTTTTCTTTTATGCTACTTTTGAAATTTTATCAAATAGATATCCTTATAGCTTTCAGTATCCTATTGAGAAGCATTTCGTCGATCCAAATACCAATCACCACATATTTATAAGATTTTAATATCCACTAATATTTCATCCTGCAGTTGATAAAAATATGGATGAATTATATTTTACATTACTACATAATTCTAAGAAACTCATTTTTGATGATATATAGAATCATATTGAGAAATATAAGGGAATCACATGAAAATTTAGCTGATGATGATGATTATAGTGAAGAAAACAGCGTTGAGTATACTGAAGTATTAAGTAATAAAAAATTCACTACTTCCAAAAGTTATTATATGTGCTACTACGTAATCATGCTTATTTAGAAATACCCTTTATCAAAACTAAAAAATAACTAAAAAGGGATTTCATTTATTAGTGTTATAAAAAAGCACTAATAAAGGACCCCTTTATCAACAATAAAAAATCATTGATAAAAGGATATCGTTATCGTCACTTTTTAGAACTTATAAAGAAATCCCTTTATTAGGTTTTTTTTTAATTTTGATAAAGGTCATCTTTATCAAATCTTTTTTTAGCAATGATAAAAGATATTCATCATAAAAAATTATAAACTAAATATTATTTGGTAATATATAAATATATTTAAAATGATATAGATATAATATATTTGATTAAGTATTTTTTTATATAATACTAAATGAGTATTTACATTGAATATATAATATATTTAGTAAAAATGGCTTATAAAATGATTTAAAATTAATATTAACTAACAATTTACCAATTGGTAGCATGTAATTTACATTTAGTAACAATTTGGAGATTAGAAAAAAAAATAATAAATCAATTAACATCTTAAGATAAGTTGAAAACAGGAATTGAATTTTGAAAGACCATAACTTTTGATCCATTCACACGTTTGGGCACCACGAGATATCTAATCAAAGCCTGCAAAAATATCTATTCCATGTTAGGATACCCTAATTTTTTAATATTCGATGAAATTTCATCTTTGTTTAATAGGATCTTCCTTTATTTTTTTAGCGAATATTGAATTTATTCCGTGACATTACATTCATATAGATATTATGATTTTAAAATTTTATTAATATTCATATTGTCATGTAATTAATAATTAAATATATACACATATATACATATTTGTATATTTTTACATATAAAAAATTAATTTTATAAATGAATTTTTAAACATATCTACATATAAAATATATTTTTAAACACATAAACCAGATAGAAATAATTATTATCCATTTTATTTAAAATAAAAAATATTTGAATTTGTATATACAAATGTTTATATATAAATATGTGTGTGTGTATGAACAAAAAAACATATATTTATGTATATATTCTAATATATGTAAATAAATATTAATGTAAAACATATGTAAATAAATATTAATATATATATAGACACACACACAAGCACACACGCACACACACACACACATGCATATAAATGCACACAAAAACACACACACAAAATAATATTTTATAAATGTATTTAAATATAATTATATAGATATATGAATAAATATATAGAAAAAAAATATTTATATAAATATATATAAGTAATGTGATATACTATAAAATATAGAAGAAATCTACATGAAGTAGTGGTAAGGGCACTTGTGCAAGGTGGGATGTCTTGGGTTTGAATGTAGGAAAAGGCGCATGTGGGTGGATGAGTAAGGATGGGTCGAGCAGTGATAGAGGAAAGGGTGGGTGGGTAGAAAGTTTAGTGGTGATAAAGGATGAGGAAATTATGATAAAGTTGGATGGTGGGTAGATGTTATTAAAATTCATTTTTTAGCAATCATAATAAACTATAGCATTATTAGTAGTAAAAAAGCATTGATAAAACTAGCATTGAAAAAGACACCATTTATGAATTCTAAAAACTAGCATTGATAACGGGTTTCTTTATCATAACTTGTTTTTTAGTGCCGATAAAGAGTGTATTTGTCAGTGATTTTTCTAGTGTTAATAAGAGATATAAGATTTTAAAGGCACTTATAATACAATTTATTTTTAGCACTGATAAATGTGAATTTCAGCAATGATAAAAGGCTAATATGCAGTAATGATAAGTATCAAATTCTACCATTACTAGAGGCATATTTGGATTGAATCAGACTCAAATATTACTGTTGAATCCATGAATGCGAGATCTAGGAATGTCCATTGGAAGGTGCAACCTCAATGGATTGAATGTCTCCTCGATACCAACCATTACAACTTGGCCATCTCACATGATTACAGGGAAGCTAATCGAGTTTTAGATTCCCTGTAAAAAAAAGAAACAATGTAAATAGGCTCAATGTGGTCCTTAAGGATACCATAATTTTGTGCATCCCTTGTGAATGCAGATATGTGGGGTGAGATTCATTATCATCTTTGTAAAACCCCTTGTAACCTATGATTTTCCTTCTTTTTTATTTTCACTGATAAATATCAGGACCATTATTTCCTAGATCCTAAACCTTTTGGGATAAAAAAGGGAATATGATGAAAGATAAGAGTACTATAAGGTTTCAAATTTGAGAAGGAATATTTTAATGTATGATAATCACTTAATCAATTGGAATTTACCATAAAAAGAGAGAAAATCTATTCTTAGTTATATAAATGATCATAAGTCCCTTGATCCTTCATTTGAAGAGTTGACAAGGTATATAGATTCTCATATATTGGAAAAGGGAAAAATTCACCCAACATTCTAATTTTATGGATATAACTACATGTGAGAAACAAAGAAAATGGAGGAGATTTAGAAGTGGAAAATTACACAAGACTGCAAAAAAAAATATCTCATTGAAAATGACACCCTATGGTACAAGATTCTGTATGAGGTTTTCATTAACACTCTAAGGAAAATAAGTTCTAATAAAACATTATAAACAACAAACTTATATTCGTGTTATTAAAATTTATAATCAACAACATACAAAAATAAGTATGTTATTAAAAATAGTATTTAACAACATGAATATTATTCATTTTGTAAATTCATTAACTTTATATGATTTAAAAGACCACATTATCGATTTGTTGTTAAATATAAAATATAAAAACAAAAATTTAATTATAAAATTATAAGATATGGAAAGATAATTTAAAAAATAACGAAAATAAAATAATTTTATGGTTTTGTTCATTGATATATTGGTATAAAAAACTCATCCTTAGAGATTTAAATTCCAAGGATTATTTTATTGATAAATTGGTTTATTGATGATAGATCATTGTTTGTGTATGGTTTTTGTGATGAATCTATTTTTTGATGTCAATTATTCATTGGTTTGTCTCTGTTTGATAGAGTTTGATAGTAATTATTCCTTGTTTTTGTGGTTCATTTGGAACTACTTCATTGGTTCAATAGGATAGGAGTTTCTTTCACGGGTGAAATAAGGGTATAATGATGATTGGGGTAACATTCATATGCTCTTATTTTGGTAGCACTACATTCTCTAATATATTTCGAGTCTATGATTGCTAATAATTCTATTTCTCTGTAATTTATGATTGAAATTGATTATATATACTACAATAGTTACTTATTCCAACATTCTTTGAATATTTTAGTTTTCATAGTGATTTGGTTTTAGGTTTCGTTCACCTCTATTTAGTTTTATATTTTTTATCCCAAATTTATAGACCAAGGGGATAAGAAACTTAGAAGTGTTTTCAGGTTTTATTTGTAACATCTATAAATATAAGGATATTATCAATATTTCTTTATTGATAGATGTGGTGGAAAAAAATAAAATCCATTACCAATAATAAAATTATGAAAAATCAATACTATCATCCATCCATATATTCAATACTCAATTTTCTAATATTGATCACAATTTTAGGTCCATTTGGGGTTATGTTGTTTCCTTATATTAACCTATTTTACCTAAAAATATTAGAACTCTTTGAAGACTTATTGAAAATGATTTTGTAGAAACTTTGGCAGGTTCTGATGGATTATTCTTCTTTAGGAATCATGTTTTTGGGAATGAAGATTTTTGGGGTTGGGAACTATATTATGTTATAAAAATAAATGAAAAAAACCCAATTGTCATAGATTAAAGAAGCTATAAGAGTTTAATATTCATCTTGAGATAAATGAATGTGTAAATAATTCTTATTATTTGATGGGATTCTTACAAATTAATTATGTCAATGAACATGGTATATAATATATCTAAACATCATATAGAATTTCAACTAATAAAATGATCATTTTATCATTGCTTAATAAAATTATCTATAGTGAATGAGTTTGGGTTCTGTTTGACAACAAATAAAACTACTTATAGAATTTAATTCTTAGTAAAAGTGATTATGAATAAAATGGAAACAAAGTGAATGTAGTGTATATTTTATTTAGTTTTCTTTTTAATATTTCTCCCATTGTTAATAAGGTAGTTTTTTAATTACATGGTATTTATCTATACATATTTTTTCAAATATAGAACAATCACAACTTATTTATTCCAAAAAATATGTTATCAGTTTTGTTACTAATTATTTTAAGAGTTTTGTTCTATAATTTAAGGGTTGTCTCTTATCCAAATAAAGAAAAAATGTAACTTATTTTTTCACATAGATTATAATAATAGATCAAGGTTTTAATGATCCATTAGACTCATTTATTAAGAAAATATGAGGTCGGTTTGATATAACCTATTGAAATATACTTATTCACATTTTCTATCACTTATTGTAGTCTATTATATATTTTTTTTAGACTTACTGTTAAAAACAAGGTCACTTTTTTCACATAGATTATTAATCAATGACTTATTGCAGGGTTGATCAAATAAAATATATAATTTATCTAAGGAATGTAGTAGTAGTTTCGAACAAGAGGATGTCTCTAAAAGAGTCTAGATATCATAATAATTATGTCCAATTTATTATCACTATTTTTGGGTTTTTTTTTAAAATAATGAAATCAACAAAATGGAGGAAGGGTTTTATGTAGTGAAATGAAAAACAAAAGATGAAAATTAATGCATATGGACTTGGAAATAAAGGTTAGAAAAAAATATACTACTCATAGGATTATTAATAATTAGATCCTTCACATGCTTAACTATTTCTCACCCAGTGTTCATACACTATTGTATGAATAGACATACCTCACTCTAAATTTGATGTTTTAAAATCCCAGTACACCCAATGATCCTCAAGTGTTCTATACATACAACTCCTATGAGGAAAAACAAAGAAAATGATTATAGATCTAGAGAATATCCTACATGATCCTATAGTATGAAACCACATACAAATATTCATTGATCCCACTATTTACATCATATATCAATGAAAATAATAGAGGAAGTGAAAATGATTTTATGAAGGAAGAAGAAAATAGATATCAAACAAGAATAAAGAGCATGGTTGAAAACCATTCATTATTGAAACTTATTTAATCTACATATCTTGAACTAGATAATGAAATAAATGGTTAGGGTACTTGTAAAACTCCTCATACCTCTCTTATATATTCCCTCAAGTTATCTATCTATAATAATGAAGGTAAGGATTCATGAAATATATAAATAAATCACACATTTTGATTTAAAATATAATAGATGAAAAATATTAGAAAATAAAATAAAACAGACCCCAGTGGGGATCTTTAATAATATATGTCTTTATCATCTTTACATATCCAACCTTCCACATGCTTAATTCTCTATTAAGCATTAATATCAATAGATTCAACTCTCATTATCTTCTTAATCCTCTCTTTATAACATCAAATTCTTCATGGATTTTTTTGAGAGATTACCCTATTTAGTTTGACATTGTAATATTTTAGTTTATTTATAATCTAGGGTGTATATATACATGATAAATAGACATAAGTTCTCATAAGTGGACAATATTTCCTCTCCCACTTCTCCACAATTGTCTTATAAAATTTTTCCCCAGTTAAAAACTCTATGTGAGCCTCTCTTACTATTAAATTATTTCCATCTACTCTTATATAACGACTACATTTATAATTTATTCTTACACATGTTTTAGTTACTCTTATGGAGATTTATATTAATCATGCATATAATTCAGAAGTTTTTATTTTGTAATACATAGTTGGCCCTACTCCATCACATGTCATTGCAAAGGAAAAAACATTACTTAGCTCTACATCTGCCTCAGTTACTTTTATGTGGCCTATTTGGTATTCAAATATACACAAAAATAACTAAATTAAAAGTATTGTTATAGAATCTTAATAAATAATATAAATTAAATAAATAAAATCTCAATTTTAGGACATATTTATATTATGATCAAAATTATCCTAATATACTAAATATGTAGTAAATTCCCATAAAATGTGAAAATGGATAAGATATAAAAAATGAACTAGAAAACAAAAATAGGGAAATTTTATGCATTATCACTCCCCCACAGTTAGACTTTTCTCTCATGGGAAAATAAATATACTCATTGAAAATTAAATTTTGTAAGTAAATATTATAATCACTTTTTAATTTTCATATCATTAAAAATATATTTCTTCCTATATAAATATAATCTCACTAATTCCTTTTTTTTCATAAAAATCTATTCAATTTTCTATTAATACGAGTTCAAATTTTATACTTACCTTCCCAAAAATTTATCTCTATTATATCATGGAATTTGTTTTATAAATATTTTCTATTCTTAAGTGAAAGCATGTTTTCTAAAGGTTAACTATTATTTTTTATTCCCCAATTAAAACAATAATAAGTATGTATAAATCAGAAGGTATTTCACATTGTTTTTTATATGGGTAAATGTTGGTGATTAAAATGTAGAAAAAATGATCGAAGAGGAGGTTTATATTTAATGTACAATACATGATATGAAATTTATGTTTAATAATGCTTTTCCTCACTCCCTTTCACTTCATAAGGTATCACACAACACTCCCATTCCCATTTTTATTCTAGGGTTAAAAATTCAATATAATGAAAATATAATTATCTTATATCCATATATTTTTTATATTCATTTATATATAATTAATTTATAGTTAATATTTTACATTGGATATTAGAAGATAAACAAGAATTAAATTAACATTTTTAACCTGTTACCTCACTACATATAACCAAATGATCACATCCCTCACAATATCTCCAATAGTAAACTTCATTCCAAAATATATAATGAAAATAAATTAACCCACAATTATCTTGAATCATATTCATTAAAAGAACTCAAGATTTGATTACTAAGGAAATACATATATTTCAATGTGACTTATCCTATAAAGAAGTGTGTGGATTCAAAGGTTGGTAAAGACTGATTAATGAAAAGGTGGTCTTAAGTGAATATAATAGATTACAAACAATGAATCATTCATTTTGATAATATTAAGTAATTCTAAAAACATTTAACAAGAATTGAAAAGATTTCTAGATCACATAATATGCCTTAAGATTATCAAGAGAAAGAGAAATATAAGAATATGTAAAAAAAATTATAGAATAATCTTATGTTGGTAAGGTTAACATTGGAAAAAACATGTGCACATGAGATTTTTCAATCCATCAAAGTTTATTAAATGTTAATATTTTATTTTAGCTGATAAAATACACATCAACAATCATTTAAACCCTTAGGCATTTAAATAAGTGAGTTTTTCCAAAAAATATATGAGAATTTAACTACAACCTAGGTATTTAGTGTAGCTAAAAGACACTTTAAAAACACAACAAAAAACAAAAAAAAATGCAATTCTAAAACAATCTAGACCCCGTCAGACACAAACACTTGGTTTCTACTTCCCTCATTTTATATCAATAGATAGTATAAAAGTAGGTTAAAAATATGATTTATATAGAAAAAGATGAGTAGATTAGATACAACATGGTGTTTATTCACTACTACAAATATGGCTTTTACAGCGCTAGAAAAGTGCATTAACAATGATAAAAAAGCATTGTTAATCGAGGCGAAGATGGGGGGGGGTCCTTTTATTAGCGCTCAGAAAAGAGCTGATAAAGACCCCATTTATCAGCACTAAAAAAGGGCTGATAAAAGACCCCTTTTATCAGTGCTAAAAAAAAGCTTTGATAAAAGGGGTATTTTATCAGTGTTTTTTTAACGCTGATAAAATGTGTCTTTTATGAGAACTTTTTAAAAGAGCTGATAAAAGTAAAAAAAATAAAAAAAAAATAAAAAAAAATTATATTCAGAGGGGGGGGGGGAAGCTTTTAACAGCGCTTTCCCCCTATCAGCGCTAGGCGGCCCCTCCCCACTCCCGCGCACTTCCCTTTCCTACGCGTCCCACATATGCAAGCGCACTTCCTTGCTTCCACCCAAACTCGAACCCACGACCACCCCCTTCATGCCTGCACCTTTACCACTAATCCATTTCATTTTTTTTCTATTTAATGATACGTCTATTTATTTATATATATAGTTATATTTATTTGTATATTAATATAGTTTCATATTAATATAAATATTTTTAGTTTTTTGAATACATATATGGTTATTCATATATTAGTATATATATATTCATTCTAATATTAATATATATTTATATATATTGATATATATATATTTTTAGTTACAATTTTTAATATGTATACACTACTGGAAATGGAAAATTTCCCAACGGTTCTGAACCATTAGGAAAGCCTGCAGAACCGTTAGTAAGTAAGCCGTTGGGAAAGATTTTCCCAATGGTTTACACAGAAATATTGGGATAGGCTAGAAAAATGAACCTATCCCAACAGTTTGGCACAACCATTGGGATAGTTTTTTCCAATAGTTTGGCTTGAACCATTGGGACAACCAACCATATGACTTCTTTCCCAATGGTTTCTAAACCGTTGGGAAAGGTTTTTTACCAACAGTTTATAGAGAACCATTGGTAAAAAAAATACTGAGAATCCTATGCCAACAGTATGAAACCGTTGGCATAGCCTATGCTGTGCAAATTGCACAGCAGCCTGCAATTTTCACAATAGGCACAGATCATGGTGTCTATTCCCTCTCCTTTCCAATTCACTCTCATTTCCAATTATTTTACCTACAATAATCAACTAACACATACATATACAATTACTGTACCTACAACAACCAACTAACACATACATATACAGAACAAATTCATACACATTTAATATATAATGCATCCTGGAACTATACACATCCAGAATTAAATCAGAATTCATAACGTAATTATAAACATACATAATTCATTTAGAATTCAATTTAAAATTTAGATGAAAATTATATGTGGAATCTATAATTCAATCAATAATTTCATCGGTTTTTCGTATACCAGATGTTTTTACTAGAAATGATGTCCATTTTAAACAAAATACATACACCTGGAGTGATACCATCCACACCGTGCCTTGGATTGAGGCATGGTTAACTCGTACACGTCACAAATGACACATGGATCATTTTCCTAAAGTATCAACATATTCTGAAAGCGTTTGGTCAGTTTTCTGTATGTTAGTTGTTGTTTTCACTTAAAATGAAGTTCTTTTTAAATAAAAGAGAGACACTTTGAGTGGTGCCGGCCACACAGCACCTCGTATTGAGGCGGGGTTGACTTTTACATGTCACAAATGACCCATGGATCGTTGTGCTAATGTATCAACACAATCAGAATCCATTTGGTTGGTTTTCCATATGTTCTTAAAATGTTGTCCATTTTAAACATAAGAGAGACACTTTGGGTGGTGTCGACCACACTGCAACTCGGATTGAGGTGAAGTTGAATCTTACATGTCATATATGACCCATGGATCATTTTCCTAAAGTTTCAACAGATTCCAAATGCGTTTGGTTGGTTTTTCGTATGCTAGTTGTTCTTTTCACTTATAATCCTATCCATTTTAAACAAAATATACACAATTAGAGTGGTACCGGACACACCACTTCTCATATTTAGACGGGTTTGAATCATACACATCCCAAATGACCCATGGATCATTGTCCTAAAGTATCAACACAATCCGAATGCGTTTGGTCGGTTTTTCGTATGACAGTTGATGTTTTCACTTAAAATGATGTCCTTTTGAAACAAAAGAGAGACACTTTGAGTGGTTTCGGCCACACCGCGCCTCATATTGAGGTTGGGTTGATTCAAACACATCGCATATGACCCACAGATCGTTGTGCTAAAGTATCAACAAAATCAGAATATGTTTTTTTAGTAATCTGTATGTACTTAAATGTTGTCCATTTTAAAAAAAATAGAAAAATGTAGAGTTATCCCAGCCACACCATGCCCCAGATTGAGGCGGGGTTGACTCGTATACGTCACATATGACCCATGGATTTTTTTCCAAAATCATCAACACATTCCAAATGTGTTTGGTTAGTTTTTCATATGCCAGTTCTTGTTTTCACTTAAAATGATGTCCATTTAAAAAAAAAGAGAGACACTATGAATGGTGCCAGATACACCGCACCTCGGATTGAGGAAGGTTTGACTTGTACACATCACATATGACCCATGGATCATTGTTTTAAAGTATAAACACAATCAGAATCCATTTGGTCAGTTTTCCGTATGCTAGTTGTTGTTTTCACTTAAAATGAAGTCCATTTTAAAAAAAGAGAGACACTTTGAGTGGTGTCGGCCACAACACACCTAGAATTGAGGTGAGGTTGACTCATAAACGTCACATATGACCCATGGATCGTTATCCTAAAGTTTCAATGGAAACCGAATGCATTTGGTCAGTTTTCCGTATGTACTTAAAATGTTGTCCATTTTAAACAAAAGAGAGACATTTAGAGTGATCCCAGCCACACCGTGACTCGGATTGAGCCCAAGTTGTCTTGTACATGTCACATATGACCCATGGATCGTTGTGATACAATATATATAGAATCTGAATGAATTTGTTCAGTTTTCTGTATGCTAGTTGTTCTTTTCACATATAATCTTGTCCATTTTAAACAAAAGAGACACAATTAGAGTGGTACCGGCCACACCGTGCTTCAGATTTAGATGGGGTTGACTCGTACACGTCTCAAATGACCCATGGATCATTTTCCTAAAGTATCAGCACAATATCAATGCGTTCGGTTGGTTTTCCGTATGCTAGTTGATGTTTTCACTTAAAATGATGTCCTTTTGAAACAAAAGAGAGACACTTTGAGTGGTGCTGGACACACCGCGCCTCAGATTGAGGCGGGGTTGACTCATACATGTCACATATGACCCATGGATCATTGTTCTAAAGTATCAACACAATCATAATCTGTTTGGTCGGTTTTCCGTATGTACTTAAAATGTTGTCCATTTTAAACAAAAAAGAGACACTTAGAGTGATCTCGACCACACCACAACTCGGATTGAGCCGGGGTTTACTCTTACACATCACTTATGACCCATGGATCATTGTGATAATGTATCAACATATTCTGAATGTTTTTGGTCAGTTTTCCATATGCCAATTGTTCTTTTCACTTAAAATCCCGGCCACACCGCACCTCGGATTTAGGCAGCCTTGCTTTCCAAGTATCTCACATAGGGGACTGGGTATCACCTGAGGCATGGTATTACCATCTTGAAAAATAGACATGTCCTTAGTTTATCTTCAAGGAACCAATATCACTCATGAGTAATAGAAATCATCCTAGTATCCCTCACCTAGAAACCAAATCATTCATCCTGGAATTTCAAGTCTAAATTCCCTGAGCATGAAAAGTATGTCCATGAGTCCTTAACATGTAACCCATGTCTTATCCTAACAATTGAAAAGTAAACCAAATCAAACAAGGCATAATTCACATAACATGGAGAATGTACAACAAGGATTTGTATTAAATTTAAAGCATATCATCACATGCATTTGATGAGAACGAGCTAATAAGCTTACCAAGACATTCATATAATTCACGAAATACAAAAATGGAATAATCCTAAATAACATTGCATGATCAGAGAAATAAAAAAAGGCATGTGAAATCAAGGAGGAGGGTGGGGGGGGGGGGCTGTCTGGGGGTCAGGGAGGAGGGTGGGGGGACTGTCTGGGGTCCAGGGAGGAGGGTGGGGGGGGGGGGGCTGTCCGGGGACCAAGGAGGAGGGTGGGTGGGGGGGGGGGGTGTCTAGGGGGTGTTTGGGGGCTGTCTGGGGTTCAAGGAGGAGGGTGGGGGGGGGGGGGGGGGGCTATCTAGGGTCCAGGGTGGAGGGCGGGGGGCTGTCCGGGATCCAAGGAGGAGGGTGGGGGGGGGGGGCTGTCTGGGGAGCTGTCTCGGGTCCAAGGAGGAGGGTGGGGGGGGGGGGGGGGGCTATCTGAGTGGCTTTTTGGAGTCCAAGGAGGAGGGTGGGGGGATTTCTGGGTTCCAGGGAGGAGGGTGGGGGGTCTATCCGTGGGGCTATCCAGGGGGTGTCCGGGGGGTGTTCGGGGACCAAGGAGGAGGGTGGGGGGGGGGTGTTCGGGGGGTGTCCAGGGGCTGTCCAGGGTCCAAGGAGGAGGGTGGGGGGGGGGGGGGGGTTGTCCGGGGGGCTGTTCGGGGGGATGTCCGGGGAGTTCCCAAACACACAAAACTCTAAAAACATGCTCAAGATACACCACAATCACTAAAAGACATCAACATCCATGAAAACAGACAATATATAAAAATAACTCAACTTTAATACTATACTATGGGTCTAGATAAAACCAACAACTAGAATAGATTAAACATCAAATGTCAGTAATATTAGTAAAAAATGTAACAGATCAATTTGTCCCACATCAACATCACTATCATCACCATCATCATCACCCTCATCCTCATGGTCATCATTGTCTTCATCATCATCCATGCCCTCCTCCTCACCCTCGCCCTCCGCCTCGCCCTCCTACTCTCCCTCCTCTTCCACATCAAACTCCTCACCATCATCATCGTTAGGATGGACATTATCTTGAAAAACACTAGAACTGCCACCTGGTGAACCATATATAGAATGTATCGACGGCATATATTCATCAAAAGCAGGGATGGCCTCTGGTGGAATTGTTGGATGTAGAACTTCAATAAATTTCATAAATGCATTTTTTCCCTAGTAGACTATTCTGCCGTCTCTATAGCCCTTTTGTCAGCCTATTCTACCTGTGCCCTAACTTGCTGTAGCTCGGTGGCACTACAACTTGTACCTGAGGAGGGCCAATACTTTATCGGGGCTATCCTAGGTCGGCAGCATACTCTGCCAGAATGCTCCTCTCCCAACACCTGATGTAAGTGATCAGTTGGCCAAAAATTGTCTGGTTTTTGGGAATCGGGGGCCTCTAAAGAAGCCTGTTACAAATATAAATATATTATTAAGTTACAAAATAGATATTAAAATATAAAATCAATAGATTAAAACTTACAATCTGCTGTTGAGTCAGTTCATTGACGACACTTCCATCCTTTTCCTTCTACTCGAGCAAAACAGTTTTGCTCGAGGCACACGTCCTTCAATATTCAGTTTTTTACTCTACAATGACATTGAAAACTAAATTTATATGAAAACATTAGCAAACCATTAAATAATTTAGGAAACAAAAGAAACTATAAGTCGTAAAGAAAACTTATAAACAATTTTCATACCAGCTTCCTCTTATGATCTGACATCGTAGTATGTCCCAGTGTGTGGAGGTATTTTTTTGAATCAATGTTTTCTTTATTTTTTCCAAATGAATCCTAAATAAAATTCGATAATGAAAAGGATAATATTAATGCAAAAAATGAAAGTTTTTATTTAAATACCTTAAATGTAATTAATACCTTAAACTGAGTAGTCGTCCAATGAGTAATCATCTGCCGATACTGCTCTATGGGACAATCATCCATGACTGGTACTGCCTCTAACTCAGTGCCAACTCTAGAATGCCAGCCAATATACAACTCATGCTTGTAGGCTCTCAAAATATCACCTAAATCTTTTAGACGTTCTGGTCTTTCACCCTCACCATCGGGAAAATTAAATCGAAGCTGACACCAAATTATTAATTAATATAAATAAAAATATAATTCATGGCATTAAATAAAATAGATTTTTTTTCCCATATCTCTGCCCAAGATCTATCCTTGAACTCATGTGGCAGCTGTCTTAATGATAACATGCTGGCGGAAATGATGTCAGAGTATTTGGCAAGCGTCACCAAAAAACTTCGACATTGCTACCCTGTTTTCTCAACCATTTGGTTGTCTTCATTGTAATCCACCATTACCTGTGTGTGGCGGTTCCACACCGCACACATGAATGTACGCCCTCGCCACCGCCTCCTATCAGTAGATATATTTGTCATAAAAGAAAAACAAATATTTTATCAAAACATGTTATAATAAAGATAAATATTGGTATAAATTTTTTTAGGGTTCTATAAATATACCTGCGCCAGTCTGATCGCTGAGCGCCGCTGGATCCACAGAAACGGATGGAACACCCTATGGTGGAATAGGAGTTGAAGACGATGGAATATAGAATCTCAGAGAGACATGAGTAGAAGGAAAAGAAAATGGGATAGCTTTATGACCGGATTCTGGTTGGGGAGTGGGAATCATCATGGGATATGAAAAAGATGGGTCAGAAGATGAAAAAGGTGGAGAAAACATGGGGAACCTAAATATCCCATGTGTCTCTAATGACACACCAGGATTAGGATCTGGTAAGGATGACATGTTAGTGGGAGGGGTAGGGTTTAGTTGGGTATGCAGAGCTGCTCGTCTACCTCTGGTACGAACCCCCCTCGTACCACCAGCCAGAGTACTAGGACCATTACTAGGCTCCTCATCGAATAACTGTCGACGTATAGGTGGATCCTATAAAATTTTTTACAACAAAATTAATCACATGAAATTATATATTATTTAAATATATATTTTAAATAAAGTACTCACTGTAGGTACTAATGGTGGAACGCCCATCTCTTCCATTCGACGATTGTTATCCATCATTTTTTTCCTTTGTCTCTCTTCAATTGGCTGCATTTCCTGCTTTTGAAAACAAATATGTAATTAATTAGAAAAACGAAACTAATGTGTCACCCAAAAAACTAAATATATTAGGGAATAGGGGGATTCATTGGTAATTTAGATATCAATTGTTTTAGAAGAGCTTGAATGGATATAGTAAATCATACAAGTTGTAATTTTCATGAAGTTAGAAATATTGTTTGACTAGGTTTGAATACAGTTGAATTCCTAATTTGAAAATGCAATTCAAATAAAACTAAAACCAATAAAAATAAAAAATTCACATAACGGTTAAGTCAGCTAAAACATATTTGTGATCAATACTAAATCAATTTGAATAGTACCAACCTTAACAACCCAACTCGAGGTAAACCAAAATAATTGAGAATATGGATGAATGATTCTATATATTTTCTACCACAACTTTAGGTTCAGAATCAACTCTGAAAATTGATCTATTGGAGTCATTAAAAGAAATAAATGGATTGGTTCTAATGGCAGTAGAGAAAGTGTCAATTCCATCATCACCATCATAAAAAATATGTCTTGGAATTACTTCAACTATGACACCAAATTCAGGTCAAATTTGGTCTTTGACATAAAAAACATGTTTAGCCATTGATGCCAACACATATGGTTCTTTGGTAGCAAGAGTGCAAGTCATATTAATTACTCAAAATCAAAAATCATCAACAAATATATCATGTCTCATCATTGAATCAAACCAATGGCATTTTATCATTGTGACTAGTCCATGAGAGTAATAATCCAATATTATTAGTTTCTCAATGAATCCATAATAACCCACGTTTTCAAATCACGGTCTACTATCTAATGCACTGGCATAACAATCTGTTGTGGTAGTGACCATAACACCACCATGTTGTGTTCTCCTGTTGTTTGCTCGTTCAGTGACAACAAATTTGTACCCATTGTTAAAAATTGTTTTACAGTCACGAACAACGGTATTAGGACCAAAATCTAAAGCTCTTATTTCCTTAGAGACAGAGTCAGCAGAAAAACTCAATACCTAAAATATAAATGATTATTAAACTTAATTAAATATTGATTTAATTATTTTAAACAGTAATATTTTTACCTTCATTTTTAACCATGCAGAAAACTCTTTGCTATGAAAAGCCTCCCTTCTTCTCAAAGATAAATAACGATGCTTTCTATTTATTATTGTTTTATGTTCCCTGAAGATAAAAAATAAGAATAGTTTAATAGATATATATATATGTAAGATGTACATATTCAATTTAGTTACCTGATATAGTCATCGAACAAATCACAGTTGAACAAAACTATGCGATGTGCCATCTCCCGCTCTTCATGGCTTAATGTCTTCAATGTATATGATCCAGGAATTATTCATGTTTGAGGAAGTGATGGGAAAATGGGTTCAATTTTCTCATACTATTCTTATTCATTTCTCATTGGTTTGTTCATTCTTGTAGTAAGATCAGACAAATACATTGAGCCAAAATCCATACATTCTTGAGCCAAGTAACTTTTCACGATAGAACCTTCGAGGTGATTCGTGTTTCGGACATAAGAAATTAATTCATACATTTTTCTTTCAGTTGGATACATCCAACAAAAATAAACAAGTCCTCCGAGAAGTATTTTAGTGGGAATGTGGATAGTTAGATGCAACATGGATGTGAAAAGTGATGGAGGAAATATTTTCCCCAACTCACACAAAATTAATGGGGCATATGTCAACATTTTTCGTAAGAAAGACTTGGACAACTTCTTAGAGAAAATATCTCTAAAAAAATGGCACAACCGAATAACAATCACCCTTACCTTATTGGAAAAAAGATGACAGATTGATATTGGAAGAAACTCATGCAGAAGAACGTGATAATCATGAGTCTTCAAAGATTTTATCTTCAACTCTCTTCTGTTGATCCGTTTAGATATGTTGATTAAATATCCATTAGGAACTCTAATAGTATCAAATACTTCCAAAAATTGTATTTTTCGTAGGTGTCATCACATAAGAAGCACATGGAAGTTTCCATTTATTTTCACAGATACGCACAAGATGCAATTCTGGTCTGATGCCCCAATCTACCAAGTCACGCCGAGATCGTAAATCATCTTTTTTCTTCCCCTTGACAATAGGAAGAATTCAAAACAACATTTCACATATATTCTTTTCAATATGAATTACGTCTAAGCAATGACCCAACAAATTGGTTGACCAATAAGGAAAATAAAAAAATATACTCCTATCCTCCAATTGTATCAGGTTTCAGTGGAAACATTATTTCTCTTTCCAGATTTCATTTGACACTTCTTGAATGAAAAAATGAAATATTTTAATTCATTAAGCACATCGGTTTCAGATATACGCTGAGGTAAATCATCAGTATCTATAGTTTTATCAAATCTTTAACGATTATTTCTATATGTATTGTCCATTAGAAAGAATCGTCGATGTCCCATAAAACTGAAACTACAACGATGTTTGAGTTATCTGGATCTTGTATTCTTCATACAAATAGGACATGATTGTTTTCCATTCGTGCTCCATCCAGACATCATTGCATAAGCCAGAAAATTATTGATCGTCCACATAAGCGCAACACGCATATGAAATATGTCTTTCAAACATGCATCGTATGTGCGCACACCCACATCCCAAAGAAGTTTCAACTCTTTTATTAAAGGTTGCATGTATACATCAATATCAATGTCGGGATCAGAAGGGACAGATATGAGTATACTCATGAAAGTGAATGGTTTTTTCATACACAACCATGGGGGCAGATTATAAATGTGTATAAAAACTGGCCATGTGTTGTGAGAAGTAAGAATCTGCCCAAACAGATTAAAACTGTCACATAAAAGACCCAGCCTCACATTATGCACATCAGCTGCAAAATCAGGATGTCGAGCATCAAATCTCTACCATGCAAATAAATCTTCAGGATGAACCAACTCATCATTAGTCTTCTTTCTATTGGTATCATTCCATCTCATTTGTATTGATATTTCATCATACATAAAAAGATTATGGAGTCTAGGGATCAATGAAAAGTGCCACATTACTTTTTATGGAATGCGGGATGGTGTTCTATCATATTTTGACTTCTAGAATGATGTGCCACATTTTATAAAATCATTTAGTTCAGTGGTTTCCTCCCAGAATAAACTGCAATCTTTCGGGAAAGCATGGATTTTTTTCTTGAAAATCCAAGCTCCTCAACTAACTTCCATGCCATATAGTGTTTTGAGGGAATATCTTCATCATCTGGAAGTAAATCCTTTAAGAGGGTAAGAATGTAATTGATTTCTATATTAGAAATCCCATACATAGTTTTCCCATGAAACAATCGGATTAAAAATTCTAGCTTTTTCATTTTATCTCATTGTCGATATACTGGAGTCGTGGAAACATCATTCAATTTTTTCACCCTATAAATATCATCATTTTCACTAGATGCATCATTTTTCCTCATATCGAAGACTTCTTGAGTCAAAATCCTTTCTTTTTTATGATGACGAATAAACGGAAACCGATCATCTAACAAATTCTCCATTCTAGTCCTTCCATTTCGATCATCACCAATTTGAGATTTAATTTTCTCCCCACTGTGATACCACACAAAGTAGTTTTCTTGAAAACCATATTTGGTTATGTGGTAGCTGACTTCTTCATGGCTCAACCATGGTCTACCTATACAATTAAAACATTGACAGTGTATGCGACTACTATCTGAATCATTGTGAAATGAAAAATCTATAAATCTCTCCAAATTGTTTTCAAAATCGCTTGAGATCCGATCGGTTTCATACATCCAACTTATTTCCATTCTATAAAAATAATTTATATAAGTCATTTTGTTATAAACAATTCAATAGGATTGAACTTTAATAGAAAATACATTTAAGTAAACGATAAAGGAAGAAGTTTCTAGTCGATGTAGTGAACTATTAAAACAATGAAAAGAACAAGTACTCAAAAATTAAATTAAAATTTATTTATATTCATTTTCATTAGGTCTATAATCGGCACATGACTCCGCTCCCATTATGTGTTATAGGCATCCCAAATCATTCACTCATGTTCAATAACTCATTATTGGCACCTCTATGGCCATACCTTTCATTACCCAATTACTTCTCCAAGTCAAGCGCACCCCATTGGTGAATAAATTTTAGGCTTCTACACTAATAGGTTGTTCATGTCTTGTAAAAAGATTTAATTTAATAAAGTATAGACAAAAACATTTATTCTTAAATTTGAGATTAATAATAAATTATGTCAATGATAAAAACATTACTGAATTAAACTTGTGACTTATCTAAGATTTTTATATATGTCTACACATGCAAGAATGCCTAGTGAAAAGCACCCCACCCTCATAAAAGTGAGTATTTACCAAGAAGGACACATAATATACAACGTACAATGAGAACCATCATTAATTGACCCTAAAGTTATATTATTATAGTCATCTTGGGTGACATGGAATATATGATCCTGGTTAACTGATGAATTCAAAAGCTCGTATTCCATATAATGGACACTATTTAAGGTAAGAAATCATGTGAGGATGGGTATACATCATTCAATTTCTTACATGCTAGTGAGAATGAAGGATTGAATTAATGAGTTGAGTTCACTGATTAAATGATGATAGAGGTTTCATATGATGTGTAAAAAGAATGATTAAATAAGGGTAGAGGTTACACACACTGTTCATGGTGGGGGAGTATCAGCCGATTTAGAAACTAAAATAAATTCCCATCATAGGTATCAATAAGAAACATCAGCATCAAAAGAAACTCCAAATAAAAAAGGACTAAAAACATCAAAAATTTCGAGAATTCACTACTATGAATGGTTTATCCACATGTTTAACAGTAATTATATGTCTTAATCACAAAACACCTCTACAACTCCTAGTTTTCACCAATAAACATAAGGCAAATATCTCAAAATATCTTTAAAAAAACTCATTAATAGGCTCAAAATGTAAATATAATCTTGAACCAACCATGGAATCTCGTTCACAACACATTCTCATACACTAGTTATCTCATGTGTTACAAAATACCAAACATAGTCACATAACAGGTGTACTATAAAAAATTACATTACACAAGCCTTATAAAAAAATTCTCTTTTTAGTAAAAAAATTTCATCAAGATTAAATCATTTATGAAATATCTTTCAAAATCCATTTTAAATAATAAAATCCCTTTCATCATTTTTAAGAAATATTCGGAGTATTCTTAAGGCACCCCCATTTGGAAAAGTCACATTAAATGCCAAATTTCAATTCCAAACCATTGAAAAAAACTAACATGGGACAATCGTCAACCACAAAAAACTCAACTTGAAATTAAAAAAACATAAACCAAATATGATATAGAATTTAATGTTAAGTCAGGGAAAATGAGATTAAATAGACACAACAACATCATAAATGGTTCTAACATCATAAATTTTGATTAAAACCACCCATAATAGGAAGGGGAATGCCTCATACACCTAATCCCTAACAAAAAAAACCAAATCCCAAATTAAAAATGATATATTTTTTACAGCAAATTTAGGGTTTACACCTTCATAAATGGATAAATATGCAAGATAAGTGGAAAATAATCAAGAATACATGAATATTTAGACTTCTAACCTGGTTGGGGAGCAGCTGATTTGATGGAGTAGGGTGCGCGCAGGGATACTACAAATTGGGGGAGAGGGGATTCTGAAATCGGGGGAGAACTGCCGAATGCAGGCAGTACTGCCTGATTTGGTCTAAATCTGGGTATCTTTTCCCAATGATTTTTGAAAACCATTGGGAAAAAATTAGATTTACAAACAGTTTGTCTAAACCGTTGGTAAAGGGAAACATTTCCCAACCTTTTCTAATGGTTTGTATAAAACTGTTGGTAAAGGGAATTATTTCCCAACGGTTTTCATAAAACCATTGGGAAATAATCACCTATGTCTTCCTTTACTAACGTTTTTATGAAACCATTGGTAAAGGCATCCTATAACAACGGTTTTGATGAACAGTTGGTATAGGAGCGTTGGGAAAACCCAGGTTTCTAGTAGTGATATTTATTTGTATATTATTATATATTTATAAGATTAGTTTTAAATACATTTATAAAATAATTTTTTTTATGTGTGTTTATAAATAAATAAATAAATACATAAATATAAACAAAAAACACACAAATACACACACAAATATATATTTACGAATAAATACACACATATATATATATATGTGTATTTGAAAATACATAGAAAGTTAAAATTTCCATAACTTATAATCCATAATCCCGTTTCAACGCCACAAATTGTCAAATAGAATAAAATGAAACAATATTCGATATTATATGTAGTACAAGCCTAAAGGACATCCAGATCAGAATTTATACATGTTTTAATGTTAAAAAATCGGGGTATCCAGACTAAAAAATTAGTTTTGGAGGCCTTCTGGGCCTTTTTTGGGATTGAAAAATGTGATAGAAGCTTTTCTTGGGTCACAGACGCATAGAGCTCGTCGCAGGATTCGATTTGATATGCTGTAGAGCTCAAACGGACACCTGGATCAAAATTTATGGTTGTTTGAAGTTTGAGTTACATTTTCAACTTATTTTAGATCTTTTATTAATTGTTTTGATTTTTTATGTTTTCAAATTGTTATTAAATGATTTTTTAATCAATAATAATTATCAAATTATTAATTAATAATATTTTTTAAATATTTTAAATCCATTTTCACTAAATTTATTATATATTAAATGTAATAGTCTATTTATACTTATCTAAAACATATTTAAAAAATATATATTATATTTATATCAATATAAATATACTTATATAACAATATATTATTTTTCATGAAAGATTATTTTTTTGGAAACATAAAATTTATCAGTGCTACTAAAAAAGTGCTGATAAAGGGGTCACCTTTAACAGCGCTAAAAAAAGCTCTGATAAAGAGGGGGCCTTTATCAGTGATAAAAAAGCGCAGATATAGGGTCACATTTAACAGTGATTTTTTCAGCACTATTAAAGGCCCCCCTTTATCAGCACTTTTTTTAGCACTGATAAAGGCCCCCTTTATCAGTGCTTTTTTTAGCACTGATAAAAGGGTAGCGCTTCCCTTGACCATTTTTTAGTAGTGATTTTACAATGGGTATCATGAAAATGGTCTTTATCATTGGATTTCTTCACCCAATAATAAAATTGAAACACATGAGTAATTTATTAAAATAGTATAAAACTAAAAATATAAAGAGAATGAAAAATAATGTTAGATTCTAAGCAGTTCTTTTTATTTCCTACAAACAGAAAGTGGTAGCGGTCATCCCCAATCTAAAGGGGCATATGGATTACTTGATATAAACCACCATATTTTTCTATTAGTGTGTATATAATCACACTGCTCTATCAGGTTAGTTCTTGTATACTTCTCCTCCAACCTATGGTCCCCATGTACTATGTAACTCTTGATATCCACCTTCTCTTATTTCTATACTTCACCTCTATAGAGTAAGGTGGTAAAGTTAAAACAGTGAGGATCCTTGAACTCAAATTATTATTCTAATCAATTTTTTGAGTCCTTAATAAATACATGGAACTCAATTTGATCCTTATTAGGTATATAGTTTTCTTTATCACTCTCTGGGGTAATCCAATGGTTGGAAAAATATGTAAGATAAAAATAGTGGGATTTAATTTTCAATTCATTTTCAATAAAATTTGATATAAATGCTTTCATAAAAATTATATCTCCATATAGTGGCTCAAATTTCAACTATTCTTCTTTACACAATACCCATGTAGGTATGTTGTCATAAGATGAGGTAGGTAATCAATTTCTTCTATCAATTTTTTAAATGTCACCACCTCAATAGTATCTTCTTTCATAGCGTGTGAGAAGTATAATGGTATTGATTATTCTTCTTTAAAGATAAGAGGATCCATTTGCATGTCATTTTTAAAAACTTATTCCCAGTATATTTTAAAGGATAATTGATCTCATTTAGTAACATCTATTGGAATATCAACCTTGGGTTCCTTTAATAGTAGTTATAGTGAATTTTCTGATAATATATATCCCATTAGTTCTTTCTTAGGATCCTTAGTGTACTCTACATGGAAGGTGTGAAGGAAAATTATTTATTCCTCCACTTATTCCTAGAATTGGTTCTCTAGCTATTATCCTAGGTATACTTGAAATATGTAAACATGGTATTCTAGTTTTTTCTTAACTGCCTTTATTTATTCTCTAAGATCCTATAAATAGGTAATTCTTGCATCATTATCAACTTCTTATACCAGTGAGTAGTAGTGAGATGCACATGTTTTAATGTAATTTATATTTATCACGGGTAGTTTTTATTAGGTTATTAAAATATAAAAATAAATGAAGAAAACACAGAAAAATGTACTTATAACTCCCTAATTATGACTCAAAATTCGATTGAGATATTTTTTGGTGCCGAAATACATTCCATGGGAATAATCGAGGAAGGCATGGCCAATTTGGATTTAATTTGATCCAAAATGGCCCAAAAACCTCCAAAGGAGTCTTTTTCCCGAATCCCTACCACTCCATGAATGGCCAGAGTTCACGAGGCTCATGACTGAAAATCTCCTCCATGAATGCACAAAGAGTTGACATTGGCCTCCATGAGTCCGACAATGCACCATGACCGTGCTAAGGATTAATAGTATGATTTGTGAGTCCAAAAGAGCCGTGACCATTCAAAAAGATAACATTTTCTTTCTGAACTAGTTCCCTGCTTCACAAAATTATTTTCTTATAAATACCCAGCTCATTTAGACCTTTGGATGATAGTTACCCAACCCTTGGACTTCTAAATTTCTCCTAATTCATGAAGTCCTCGAGCATTGAGAACCAGAAAAAATGGATCATCCAAAGTACCTAAGGTTCATGAAACCCCCTTCCATATGTTCTTGAAAGTATGCACCACTAGTGGGGATTCATTTTGTGAATTATAACACCCTTTATAAAGGAATGAGGTCCTCAAGGGTACTAGAGTCTTCACAAAGTATTAATCCACTGTGAAACACTCTTTTCCTGAGCAAGAAAGTCATCTTAAGGTAGAGTATAAATGTTTTGTGAATCCTATAACTTTGTGAATCCCCTAAACTCCAAAAAACATGAAATTTATAAATAAATTCATTGCAAGGACCTATTCTTAATAAATCCCCTCTCCTGAGATTTTCCATGATGCCTCCCATATACTGACACCTCTTCATGAAGGTTGAGTTCCCAAGCCCCCATACCCATCTTGGATCGAACTAGCTGCACCTCAAGTCCCTATAAAACTTGAGTCACCCATTCCCATGTCCTTATCAATTCCAAGTGTGGACCGAGACTCCCATTTACCATTTTATTATCAGCATAGGCATGATAATGTGGACATTGCAATAAAACACTCCTTCACATAGTGAAATCATGGAATTTTTAAATCTATTCTTCTTGAAAAGGTGTAGGAGTGGCAGTTATGTAAGCCCAAGGGGTAATGAGTGAGTTACCTATGTCCACACTTCATGACATAAAATTTACGATCAACACCATCCTCAATATATGACATTAAACTGTGTCCATACCCTATGCAATAAGCATAGAATGCTCCGTGTGTGATTAGAAAGGGATGGTCTTCAAACCTCCAATCCTCATAGTGAATGAGTTCCTACTCACAAAGAATTATATCTTCCCTAATAAAATAACATCCTCTTTTGGAAGCTTCCATGCATAATCACCACTCCCATGGAATGAGATCCTCCTCAGGAAGCTTTCATGCATAATCCCCACACATCTCTCATTGGCACATCTTTTGCGACACGAACATTAGGTCTACTAATTCCTCTTGTTTCTCACACTGAGCATGAATCACGTGGTCTTAGTGGTTAGTAGTGACCATGAAATCCAATCATCAACCATACAGGTATGCTTCATTGATTAAGCCCAAGTATCCATCACCAAATGGTAAATTACTATGTGTAATCCCCCAACCATACATGTTTTATGGGTCTCTTCAGGTGTAATACCTAATCATGCCCCCAAAATGGGCCTTATATTTAGTTATAAGCCCCATACCTATACAAACTATGTGGTATTTCCTTCATAACCAACTGGGATATGTAGGAACCCTCCCTGAGGTCCAAAACTAGCACTCCATTCACTCCATCCACTCCATCCACTCCTATAACTCCATCTACTCCATCCACTCCCAACAATCCATCCATATCCATCATAATTTTCTCTAGGCCACCACATCCTGATAAGATCATTCCCCTACCCAGATACCACATCTCATTTGGACCCCTTTGGTCTGATTTCATGCATAATCCTCATCTTCATCATCAATACTCTTAGAATTCCCTAGGAATATTCCATGTGTAATATTCAAAACCATCCAACCAAGACTTCCCCTCTTGTAAAGAGAATCATACATGCGTAAACCCCACACAATCCCTCATTGATTCTCCTTTCATAGCATTAGAATCCATATTATATGTTGTTAAACTACATAGACCGATCTTGTCATATGATTTTAAATGATGGCACAAAAATACATGGGTTTTGATCCTTGTATTATAAACATGTTACATAGGACACCTCTCTGAGGTTTAATGATAATCAATGGTAAACCTTGGTGCCCACTCTTAGGGGTGCCCCTCCCTGATCCACCCCCAAGGGTGTCCTAATGTACCTTCACGGTGTGACATCTTCCCTTTTATAAGATACAACTCTTAGATTCACCTCCATGAGCGTTCAGATCCATATTCTTTCATGGTGTGACATCTACCCCTTATGGGACACACCTCCTTGATCTACCTCCATAGGGTGTTCTGATCAATCAACTACATCTCCACAAGATGTTAAACTTTTAACCTAGATCCATAACAACTATCTCATGCTAAACATGGGTTGACTAAGTTGAAAGCCATGTAATATATTCTTTTGTAGTTAGATACCCCTTGAACAACATGGGATGCCTTGGGTTTTTTCCTAAGATACATTAATGAGATGTTTTCTTACGAGGAAGAATATAGGTGACTAATGTTCCTAGAATCCAGACATGACAGAAATGCCCAATGTGACTACTCTCATGATCGAAGGTTTATACCCTATCAAGACCCTTGGGAATGTCTATATAGAATAAGTGTAATTAACCTGTGTCCACAAAGGGATGACACTGACATTGAGTTCCATGAACATGAATCAACTATATGAGGGAGACTCTAACTAGGAAACAAGTTCCATGGAGGAATCCATGAATGTAGGAACTAAAATCTCATCATCCCTTTTCGATGAATTACACCTTCATTTTGAAAGAAAGAATATAGGAAAAAAATTGTGATTCCAGTGATCATCATCGACACGCGAGGAATTCACACCCTAGTGAAAGTTTCAGAAATAAAAATGGTGAACCTGACATGAAACATTTCTCCTTCAACCATGGGGATTAGCCATGTTGGTCATCTGATCAAGGATTATACTCAAACACTGATAACATCGGGCCACCAACATAAATGGTGAACCTGATGTGAATCTCTTCTTTTCAACATGGGGACTAGTAGCATTTGAGACATAACAGATTATCATGTCACTATATCTAGCTATTGGAACCAGTTCCCACCAAGTAAATAGTGGTCTTATCATGGAAATAACCCAAAATTAGGGTAGTTAAACATTGGAAAATCTAGTCGATGACATCATCGACACAAATCTCTCTCTTAGACCATGGAACATTGGATGATGTTTGGGCATTGGGAATTGATATACTTGTATACAGGCTTATAGCTGAATCCTCTATATTTATAGGACTTAAGCTATAGGAAACTAGCCACCCCAATACCAGTATACATAGAGGAAGGAGAAATGAAAATGTTGCAGCCCTACACAAATTAACCTTCTCCACAACTTCTACTAAATCATCAGTTACTGGGCACCGATGCCCCATCTCATCCTTTGAAATCATCCAAAGGAGGGTGATGAACACCCATATATGTCGGTAGAAGTTGGAGGGGGTCATTCCCACAAGGGAGATGGCCCTCCAAGACATAGAGACTTCAACGCCTCACTAAAACCAATAACCCCAAGGGCCATTCAGGGATACACTGCTCCCCACACCAACAAAAAACCATTCTCGGAGCCTCTCCTTGGAGTGATCTTTTGACTTGATCTCCTATTCAAAAGAGGTGGGGGATTCCCGAGTCTACCCAGCTATGAATAATTCCTGGGATCCACTAAGGAGGGTGTCCACCAGGCTCTATTATTTCCAGTAATGACCAGACCTTCATGCTGAAGAATTGGTAGATTATACACACGCTTCACTAGCCTCAGTACAGACCACACGATGGAAATGTCGGGCTCAAGCTAAAAAAAATGACTATCAAGGGGCATCATCTTCCACAACTCTAGTGGCCCCTTCCACCACTAGAATATTCTTATAGGCCCCTAACACAAATAAAAAGGGATTCATCTATTCCCAATTAGGATTGAGATGTCATCCACCCCACAAGCATACTGGGTTGACTCTATCAATCATTGGCACCATCAGAAACTGTTATAGACCAACCTATGATGAGGAGTTTCATTTTAGAGGTCCTCCTCATTCCATCACCAACCCAAGAAGGGTCCCTCCCCACTTCAACAACTAGTATGAAGGTCCTCCCCATGAAATCATCATCCAACATCGAGGTCCTCCCCATGCCTCATCCCACTAGAGTTTTGGTCCTACCCACTCCTTCAATGTTCAACATGGTGTCCCTCTCCATGTTTCTACTAGGATGAGTGGAGATCCTCCCTACTCCAGCACCCACCAAGGAAGAGGACATCCTCCCTACACATCCATCAATCGATATGAAGGTTCTACCTATACTTATTCTCCTTAACATGGAGGTCCTCCCCATGCCCATTTTGATTAGTGTGAAGGCCCTCCTCATACTCCAACCCACCAAGGCGGAGGTCAACACGAAGGTGCTCCCCATGCCCATTTAGATCAATATGATGGCCCTTATTACACTCCAAATCACCAAGATAGAGGTCCTCCCCACTCTCACAACCAATATAGAGTTACTCTCT
Organism: Viscum album; assembly: GCA_963277665.1. Classification (NCBI taxonomy): domain Eukaryota; kingdom Viridiplantae; phylum Streptophyta; class Magnoliopsida; order Santalales; family Viscaceae; genus Viscum; species Viscum album. The sequence goes on along the minus strand of OY728165.1, from coordinate 320,728,392 downwards.
ATGCTCCCACTATCCAATGAAGAGGTCCTCCCTACTTCGTCAACACCTAGAGTGGAGGTCCTACCCGATCTGACAATAGTTAGTATGGAGGACCTCCCCATATCCTAACTAATAGAAAAAAGTTCCTCACCATGCTATCACCCACCCGTATGAAGTTCTTCTCCACACCGAAGAACATCCCAACCCTAAATATCCATCCCAGGGAAAAAGGGAGAACCACCGCCACCAAAGGAAACATACCAGGAAGCTCCAAGTAATTTTAAATCTCATTATATTCTCAGATTATGAGGTAGAATGTGATTCAGTTGTGGATCCTTCACCCCAGTCATCAACATTTGAGTCTGGGGAAGGATCCCAGTAGGTAAAGTTATTCATTATGAAAGGTGAGTATCATTAAATTCCCAAAACCCTCCACATGTACATGAATGTGGAGGAAGATTTGTCTCCCATCCAGGGTCTCACAGTGTAGTCATATCTATAATCACCAGTTTTCTTGTCAACCTATACCTGAGATCATGAAGAACTATTCTAGAGATTGATAGATGATGAGCATCCAGTTGACCCGCCAATGATTTTCACTACCCTCACTCATGAGTTAGTGGTAAACACCCGGTCCTATAGGGAAATATTGATGTTGTTGGTACTTCCCTAGAGAGATAACCTAGTGTATAGGGACCAACCAACTCAAATAACAAATACTCCATCAGCTATCTAACCAATTAACTGATCCAAATCAGTTTCACTACCAATATCTCAGCCAATTTTGATTGAATATTAGGGTAACAAAGAGAAGATCCATAATTCCAAGAAATAAAGATTATAGGATAAACATGATTACAGTTAGTTTTTCTTGGTTTTCTAGTTGAATGAAACACCCAAATTTAACATCCCAGAGTCGCTCATCGAGGAATAGGTTATTTTCTTCTATCAGAATATCTGGACGACACATTTTTTCCTCCGTGACTGTTAGTTGGTCTATCTAGTAAGCCGAGATCATTTCAATGACATGGATCAGAAATGTCAAATGGTTGATTTGGGAGAAATCCTAGTGGATCAACCCCCTGCATCACGCGACTACCACTAGACTCTCTAAAAATATGCGTCAAGTGATTAACAGTGATATGTAGAATCACGGAAGAGGTTTCTCTACACTTGTAGATCTGGGGATGGGGAATGTATGATTCCCTCCATTTCATCCTTATCCTGTATGAGTCTGACTTACCCATAGATAGTGAGGATATGACTCTAGGTAAAGTTAGGGTGAATATGGTTCTCCCCAAAATATATAAGGATGGGTACACTGGTGTAGGGTTCTACATAGAAAAACCGCCCCTAGGGTAGCCAGGTACCAGATGAACAATAATATAGGTATTCATACAAACTTGAAGAGGTTGAAACTCAACCTCAAATATCCATTTTCATTGTTTCCTACTAATTGAAACACCAATAAGGTCAAGGATATACTCAATCCATCTGATTCATCTGAAATCACGTAGAAGGGAGAGGTCGGTCCTATAATCACTGCCTTTCTTTTGAAGTTCATAGAATAGAAGAGGATTATTGATGAGATCCTTGCTAAGAGGCACCTGAATTATAGTGATCCTCGATAGGATCCTATTCCTCCTCCACTAGGGAAGTTGCGTCAGCTATAATTCTTTCTTGGTTAGTTTCTCCCAACTGAGCCCTGAAATCATGTGTATCCTGACAAGGTAGAGCCCAAATTTTCTGGAAAGAGACCACGATAAGTGTTTACAAAATCTTCCTAAGAAGCATGATCACATTCCCCAGGAACCATATCAAGATACTCAAAAAACTGCTCCTCAATCCACACTAGGAGTCGTTAAGACTACCTACCTTGTTAATGAGATTGTTAATGAATTGATGGTTAGGTATTCCCATCAAGATAGAAACCCCCACGAAAATGATTTGATAGTCTCTCTCACTACTCAACAAGAATCCCTTAAGATGCGATAAGTGGAGTTCCAACTTGATACAAAGCGGTATCCATCGTGGGTGGATGACATGCGAGAAACCCCATATTTTGGGAACCCTAGCATCACCCCTTTCAACGTGATGGGTGACCCGATCCAGTATTGATCCCACAAAATCTCAAGGTGTGGGACCTTGTTGAGAACTCCATAATAGTAGGAGGAATCAAGATCCAATATTCTGCTAAGACATTAGAAGGGATTTCATTCGTTAGGTATAGCCAGTTACCTATAGGGTCCAACACAAGTTTTGAAGACCTCCGTAGGAAGTTTCTCTACCAGTTCAACTCCTCCACAAGAAAGAAAAGCATTGATTACCTATTTAAGTGTAAGAAAATAAATTATGACCATGTTATAGACTTCATCTCTCAATTTAAAGGACTAACGTATTCAATCAATATGCCATTAACTCAAGAGAAACTGTTGATGATGTGAGTGGGGAACATCAAGATGAACTGGTCCCTACCCTCACCACTCAGAACATACCAGGAGGATTTCAGGATTTCTAAAAAATATCCCAATTCTTGGAGTAAGCCTTATAGGAGGCCAAGAATGCAAGTCCATTTCCTCTTCTAGATCCTTCAAGAAGAACCGCCAAAGATGAGACTATCATCACAGTACATATAGAGGCCTTAGAGCCACTAGAGCTATTTTAGGTAGATCCTCACCCAACACAACCTCATTGAGGGAAGCAGCCTAATTAGGATCATCATCAACCTATAAATAATAGGTAGGAATGTCCTCTCAAGTACAACTACCTAGGTGAAAGAATATGTATCTAAATCCCATCAGGCACCATCTCCTCATCAAGTCCAACTCCCAAAATTCCCTTCTCAAACAAGAGAAAATAGATCTATACCTTCAAGGATTTATAGGTTCCCAATTATTTCTGTAGATCCCTAGAATAGAAAATTCTATAGCTTCCAGAGTGCAAGAATCCACATGAGGTTGAGCTCACAGATCACCCTGACCACTACCCTTACCACAATATCCTTGGACATATCATTAATAAATGTTATGTTTTAAAGTATTGGCTCTAGGACCAAGTGGAAAATGGTTTGTTCAAGCTCAGAAATGTCCCTGAATAGGTGAAAAAAATATTTGTTGATAAAAATAGTGACAATGAAGGTTTCGATGAATGGAAATAGGTTTCCCAATGTGGAACTCAGAAGTATGACTATTGGTTGTCTTTTAGGGTAATTTCTCACACCCATGACATCATACATGACCAATTAAGCTAACTCAAATTGCTTGAAGTCATCATTACCTCCCCAAATAATGCTTCATATTGGAAAAAATACCTCAAGCATTAATTGAAGCATTTTTGGGTTGATTGTGTTTGTTAAAAAAGAGGGTTGTTTTGTTGACAAAGCGGGTTTCTAGGGTGATTTTTCAAGTTATGTAGATATTTTGGACAACGTATGTTAAAAAAGAACCATGATAAAGGAATTGAAAATATAGAGGTAGTAAAAATGAACAAATATAAGGTGGCACCATTTTCCAGTATTTTCCAAATTTTTGGTCCTCAAAATCTGAAAATAGAGAATTGTTTTTTTGGAAAAGGAAGTTGCACACTAGATTGAATGTGGTTTGATAACTTTCACACAAGGCATGTTTCAGGATCAGAACATCGAAAAATGGAAAAGTTATGAAGTGTGTGAAAGATTTGGAAATGTGGATGAAAGATAAGGTTGCGTGAAAGAAACTTGTACACCCAATGCGACTTTAAATATGGTTTTGCGCACTTGAGGAAGATCTTGAGTGACACATTTAATCTTCCACATAGGGTTTGGTGATGAAAATAAATAAGGGGCAAACCCCCTCATTCGAAACAACTCAACACTTAGATAGAATCCGAGCTCCAGATCATGTAAAAATTTTATGAAAAGGGAGTTTGAAATATTTTGAGTTGCATGCAATCTAAGAAAGTTGCGCATAAGATTTGAGTTTTTTGAAAGATTGAAGTTATGTGAAAGGGGTGTTTTGCGACAAAGGTGTAATATTGAACACAAGGAATTAAAGTTTCATGAAAGACCAGATAAGTGTTTCATGAAAGATTTGAGGTTGCCCCGTAATACTGTGGTAAATTTTTATTCATCAGTGGATGAAAGTGGATCATCAATAAAGAATCTATATACAGTGGAGGTTGCATTTATTAGTGACAATGAAGGGACCTAAAATTCTATAAAATATGAGTGGATATTCTAAAGAATCAGTGATCACACTTCAGTTGAGAGAGAAGTGAGCTTACAAATTTTTATTGGTTGTAAACTAGGAGGGACAGTGAGTAGACTACCAACTTTTTAAACAGTAGTGTGATTTTTGTGGATTTGGTACATCAGCATATTTACATTTTATTATCCTTGGATGTAGATTAGTGAGGGTGAACCAAGTAATTTTTTTTTGTATAGTTCATGATTTACTTTCTATTCATACTTTACTACAAGAAAGAGAGATAAGAGAGTTTTGTTTAATAACGAAACTAGATTATAAGGGGTAGTTGTTTTAGTCTATCATACCCTGATTAAGCCCCACTCTAAGGGTATTTTACCTAGTGGACCTAACACTTCCTCATCCACATCATATACTTATACATATCATAAGAGTAGATGTCTAAAGTGTAAGGGAAATCAAAGTCCCCCACTAGTGTCAAATCCTTCATGTACACTCAGTGATTTCATACCTCCAAAGTTGGGAATTTCACATAGGGTTTTTCCATCATTAAAAGATTCCTTTAATGATGATTCAGAGTTTGCCTCTGTGAATAACTTTTAGTTGGTATATAACATACTTGTCTCCAATGATGAGTATTATTAGGCAAGATCTCTGAGTTCCTTGAGTTGATACCATCGAAGAAGAAGTCGAGGAAATGTGAATCACCGGAATGATTAGATTAGTGCTTTGATCCAATCTATGCATACAATTAAGACCATATAGTAAGAGTTTCATAAAGCTCAGTAGGAACAATCCTCATAGCTTTCTCCATTAGGTGTGCCCCCACAGATGACAATTCTAATTGACTAGGTAGAATAGCCATGATCGCACCATGATCGGTAACGTTTAGCTAAATCCATGACTTATCCATTAGACAGTTAGCCAATAATTGTTCTAAAAAAGTTATCTGATGAGAAATATGACATTTCTAGCACCATCCAAAATTCAATTATTCATCCAACAGTAATCATCATACCTCATACCATGGAACAACCCCCTATGAGAATAAATATCCATCTGGCATGAAATTATGCTATCTTGAAGCACCTCTCCAGCATACCTACAGAGATATCGATCCTTGAGGTCATTTTTTTCTTTCAATATGGACGTGTGAGGCTCTTGCAGAGGACTTGAAGAGAACCCTTTATTTTTAAATAGTGTTAGCGGATATAGATACCTTATATGATAGGGGGATCAAGCAAGCAGAATTCCAAGCCATCATCTCATTCTTTAGAGAGAATGAGGGTTCCCTCATATATGCAAACATCCACCAATTTTACAATATAGACCAGTATAACGGTGTGGAAGTTTTCCGCTTCCTATTGAAAGTAGGTTCCGGGATCAATCTGATCCCAACCCGAAAGCTTTGAAAGCTGTGACTGGATGAAGCATATATGAGTCCCTCTAACCTGAAAATTTAGGGCTATGACATGAATGGGTAGAGACCATGTGCTAGAATATATTTTAAGACCACGTATGGTGGATTGATATAAAACTCTGAATTCATGGTTGTCTTGTAGGATACCACCAACAATGCATTGATTCATAGGCCCTAGATTCATCTGCATATGGTAGTTCCCTCCCAATATCACCAATGACTCAAGTAATCCCTCAATGGTTTAGTAGGAGTGATTCAAGGTGATTCATCCCCCTTTGACTCCCATGAAGACCTAAATCTATATTCTGGTTATTACAAGAGAAAGGAAAACCAAGTTCAAACAAATGAGGTTGAACACACAACCATTGTAGCCATCCCATGGAGAAATTTGGATGATGATTTTGTCATCCTGATTCACCAATTTGAGGCTAAGACACCAAACTTGGGAAATTTAATTATCATTTTCAAGAAGAAATGGTGTAGATACCTAGGTACAAAGAACATTAAAATATTAACTTGTACTCCTATAGGCCTGGGTTATACCAGAATCCCCTACCCCTGTAAGGTATCGAGATGTTCACCCTATGGTTACTACTGTATGTCATACACACCTATTTTTCCAAGCTGGGATGAACCGACAGAAACCAACCCATCACCATTTGTTTGACATAAAACATAGGTATTATGGTTGAAGGCCTGATAGAATCGGTTCAACAACCTCTATCACTATGGTTTTAGTAGAGAAGAGTCCCCTAGAGAGGATTCCATATCCTCCCGAGCTGGCATCAGTGTTACCCAAGAATCAGTTGGCCCATATGAATCATCTCCTCTTACTTAATCCCTATCCCCAGACAATTGATAGGATTTGGAGGATGATCCTACCACATTTGAAGAGGGCATATTCACTACCGTTGATGAGTTGGTTCAAGTGAACCTTGGTACTAAGGATAACTCAAACCCAAAGCCGATCAGTGCATCCATGCCTGTAGAGAAACAATGGTAGTATGTGGATTTATTAAAGAAACACCACATTTCCTTCACTTGGAGCTATGATGAGTTTTTAGGACTAGACCCTCAAGTATCCTTCTACCATCTTGGCCTCATGGTGATCGATTCTAGGTTCAAGTAGCCTCCTAGGAAAATAAACTTGTCTCATGGTTCCATGGTCGAGGCTGAGGTTGATAATCTTATCAAATCCATATTTGTTAATAATGTTTAGTACCCCAAGTGTCTTGCAAACATCATTAAATTTTGGAAGAAGAACAGATAGTTCAGAGTCTATATCGACTTTCAAGATCTCAACCGTCATTTCCCAAAGGATTATTTTCTCCTTCCAGTGAAAAAACTGTTGATTGATGCCATAATTTTCTTATAGGATCTCTAATTCATGGTTGGATATTCTGAATACAACCAAATATATATGGGCCACAATGACAAGTATTCTAACTCCTTCACAGTACCATAAGAATAATTCTTCTATCATGTAATTATCTTATTTTTAAAGAATGAAGGATCCACTTATTAGTGGAAAATTCATCACATCTTCAAACCGATCCTCAAGATTCTAGTGGAATGCTACATAGACATCTTGGGGGTCAAATACGGATAGTGTTCAGACCATCTTAGAGATCTTGAGAATGTTTTAAGCTTCCTATATTCCCGGAATTTAAAGATGAACCCCTAAAAGTGTGTTTTCAGGGTTACCTTAGGGAATATCCTTGGTTTCTTCATCAGATATAGAGGCATCGAGATAAAACTATAGAATATCAAGTCTATCATTCAGATTCCTCCTCCGAGAAACCTATTGGAACTATAAGGCCTTTAATTCAACTTAGCCACCATATATTGATTTATCATGAATCTGAACAAAAAGTTTAATACCTATTCTAGGCTCATGAATAAAGGTACCATCTACCAATGGGATGAATATTTTCAGACCTCTTTTGAATAAATCAAGCAGCATCTACAACAAAGTCTGGTTCTGATGCCACCCATCCTAGGAAAGCCTCTGGTCCTCTACCAGACTACCCTAGAATGATCCCACAACGACCTTCTCACCAAAAAGAACAAAAAAGGTCAAGAGAATAGTTTAAACTAACTCAACCGCTTTCTCCTTAACACCGTGTCCAGATACTATTCTATCAAGAAGAGATTCCTCATGCTTATTTTCATAGTACAAAAGTTAAGAAATTATCTGTAGAATCCTGAGATATAGCTGGTGTCTTGTGTGGATCTACTAAATTATATCCAGAATCACCTGATGTTTACAATATGGATATAATTATAGGAAATTATCCATTATTAGTTGGAAATATGTTTCATTCTAAAGAAGGTCATCAAGGTTCGGGCATTAAAAAATTTCCCAGTCACCCATTTCCCCCTAAGAATAGGATCTAGATATTGAATTCTCATATAAGGCCATCCTTTTAGTGGACCAGGCCATGCCATTCTGGAAGGTTAATTTCAATGGTGCCTCCTGAAGCCCATCTAGTAGAAGTATCAATGACCCCAAGCTCAATAGAGTAAGCCTAGGGATCATCTTTACCCCCAACATAGGCTATTCTTCTATATGCATTCTTATTGTCAGAGGGATTCACTAATAATGATACAGAGTATCAGGTGCTCATTACTAGTCTCATAAAAGCTTTTTATATTAACATCCTCTTCTGGTATGTGAATGGAGACTCTAAATTATTCATCAAGAAAATTAATGGTCATTACATTTTCAAAAATCCAAAACTTTTGACCTTGTTAGAGAACACTCTCTAGCTGATGACCTAGTTCCCTTCTCAGCCAAAGGTGACTCATGTCCCCCAGTTGCAGAATGGTCAAGCCAATGCCTTGGACATCCTAAAATACTCTCTTTCAGATCTTGGCTAGGATAATATATTCATTTATGTGGATCATCAGAGAGTCATTGCTTCAGTTATTCTAGATAATGATGATAGCTAATAGGTGAACTAGTTGACTGTTGATGCTTCTACATCAGTACCTTCAGATCACCCTATATTAGAGGAATCCTATGATGAGAAAATTACTTTTTTCATGTATCTCTAGTAGGTTATACTTCTTTCAGATCATGCTGAGTGTGAGTTAATCTACTGGTGCGCATCGCAGTTTACCCTCCAGAGTGAGAAAAACCTTGATTAGACTCTCTAAAGATGTGGGTTTGATGGAATTATACTTCATTGCATCCAAAGATATGAGATTACCAAGGTTATGTAGGATGTTCATTCTAGGTCTTGTGGTTCTCATCAGGTTGGGTAGAAGCTCTCTCACCTAATTTGAAGGCTGGGATACATTTTTCCCACCATGGTCCATGTATACATTGAGTTCATTAATAGGTTCCATGCCTATTAGATTTATTACAACTTTGGGAATTGAATTCAAGAACCCCTATACACCCCCAAGTATTTGTTGGGAATAATCCCTCAAGGAACCATCTCAGTGTTTTTTGGGTGGTTGTGTTTGTTGAAAAATCTAGATTATCACATTTTAGTATGGTTTGTGTTATCAAAACAAATGTTTATAGTGGCAAAATTTCCCAATGTGTAACAATTTTTTGTTCCTAAAAATCAGGAATTACTTTTATGGAAAAGGAAGGATTTTAAAAAAGGATTATGTGGACTGCGAAGCATGGAGTTCATGGAAAACATAGTAGTGAAACTTCACTATTTTTATCGCAAAGGAGGTACATGAAATAGTAAACAAAAATTTGAAAAGAAAGAGTTTCTTCATAACATCTCTATGCGGACCACATAGTATTCTATGATAACCATGAAGAGGCATGTCATTTTTTGGTTGGAGGCAATGTTTTAAGGGCACCAAGAATTAATTAAAGTGCTACACGGACCACATAAGAAGTTTGTAGTGAAGGATATACCATAATGAAGTTTTTAGTATTTTTGATTAGTGAGTTTTTTGGGATTTATTTTCTTATATAAGGGACCCCAATCACATCATTAGGATAAATGAATTTCATTAGTGAAGATCATCACTAAAAGAATTTGGGAAAGTCTGAAGTAGTTCTTTAGGGAGGATTACATGAAGGATAAGAGTTTTGAAAGTGAGGATTCCATGAAGAAGACAATTCATTAAAGGGGTTTGTAAATCTCAGTAGTTCACAAAGGAAAAAAGAACATGAATAAAAGGTAGTCTACGAAGAACCAATGGTTCACGTGGGGTAAAATTTTCATGAAGAAGAGAAGACCCTTGAAGAAAATGTTATCTATGAAGCACTCACACCACGCGGTGGAAGGTATTTTTTGGAGGATGAAAGAAAGTTCGTGAATGAAATTTACACAAAGTAATAGAATGTAGAAAAATGAATTTCATCTACTGGGTAAAAATAGGACTTCCTGGAACACACATATAGGTGCGAAACATTTATGAGTTGATTCAAAATAATAGGATATTATTCTTGAGGACCATTGAGCACAATTTAGTCGATAGAGTAGAGATCATTCAAATTGTGTTTGGTTGTTAACCAAGAGGGATAGTGATTCTGCTACAAAATTTGTAAGGAGAACAAGATTGGGCATAGAAGTGATATAGCCTGGACCTTATTTTGGCTATAATCTGTAGTGAATTTTGTATATTGACCCATTATAATTGTATTCCCCTTAGAAATACTCCAATGAGGGTGAACCAAGTAAACTTTTTGTGTCTCATACACGATTTCATTTATTTTCATACATTGATATCAGAAAGGGAGAGAAGAATTTTTTGTTTAACATTGAAACAAGATCTGAAGGGGAATTTGTTTTAATTTTTCATACCTTGATTCACCACCATAAAGGTATTTAAGCTAGTTGGGATAATAGTATTCTTGTACCTTTACTGTATAGGGACTCAATTTTTTGGTACCGTACCCACCAAAAACATCTCTCTGGTGTAGGTTCATTCAGACCATGATAGATTTCTTCTCAAAGTGGGAGGAAGAAATTCATCTTAAGGAGGTCAAGGCTTGATCAATGGTTGAATTTGTGAACACCAATATCATTCACCAATTTAGATCTACTTATTCCATTATCATGGAAAAAGAAACCAACTTCTAGGTATCTAATCTAAATAAGCTGTATGATAAGTATATCATCCAGTCCAACCATACTCCCACTATCATGTGCAAGAAAATGAAAAAATTAAGGCATTCTACAAAAACCTCTCCAATATTCTGCTGAAGATGGTGGGATAGTATAAAAATAGTTGGATATAAAATCTCTCCAACTCTCTGTGGGCCTATTGGATGATAACTCAAAACTTCACCCAGGTGACTCCATATTCCCAAGTGTATGGAATAGAAGAATTTCTTCCCATAGAGATCCAATTTCCATCACTTAGAATAGCTATCTAAGACCAGAAAATACCAAAAAGAATGGTAGAAGTCCAACTATCCAAGTTATAATCCAAAAAATTTAATAGGCTCTAGGCCTTTCAAAATATATAGATCCCCCAAAATAGGATATCAAGATTATTCAATAAGAATGATCATCTTAACTCCTTCCTTTAAGGTGACATTGTATTGGACCTCAGAATGCAAATGATACCTAACTAGAAGCCATCAATGTGGGATCCCAAGTGAGAAGAAACCTATAATTTTCAAAAGGATTATCCCAATGGTGCATAATCTTTGATCACTATAAATGGATAGCACATCACTCCTCCAACCAACACTAAGTTCATCAAGTAGTTATTCATGTAAGGAATCCTATAGTCTTAGTTGAATGACTCTAAACTATATAGAGTTATCATCCTAACTGATTGATGCTAAAATACATAGCATTTGTTTTCCTCTTTGAATAACCTTAAAAGGAACATACTAACTAACTAGTTGTATGATGTTGAACTTTGTAAAAACCATCATACTAGGCACATGAAATTAAATTGGGTACCTTGTCCAAGATCTACGACCTTAAACTAAAAGTACAAGTCCATGAATTATGAATTCAAATTGTGTACGTGTCTTCCTTGGGAGTGAATTGTGTCTCGTAGTTCCCTTGGTCCTCACTGATGGTGGGTTATATCCACCATTTCATGAACTTCCCTTTCGAAAAACTTTCCACCCTCTATCCCAGTTGCATGATGTTAAACTATGTAACCTCCATGAATCCTGGTAGGAAGATGTTAAAATGTATTCCCAAAATCCTAGTTTTATGACGTTAAACCACATAATAATCATTGTACTAGCCAAATGGTGATATAATGCACAACACCACAATTTACTCACCTGATAGGACATCTATTTCAACATTGGTCATCAACCATGCCAAATTCGAGAAATACGTACAACATGATTCCTATCTTCATAGGATATGTAGTGATGCCCAGACTTTATATCTTGGTCTAGCCACACCCAAAAAAAAATCCCCCCTCCCTGTGTATGGATTAGACCTACGCAGGGATATTTTCTACAAGAACTATTTATGTATTTATTCCTATCCTTATGGGATACATAGTGAAACCCAGAAGTTTTTTCCTCAGGTCCAATCACAATATCATCAAACCTTTGGCCCCTAGCCTCAACTTAGTCCTAGAATCAGGACTCTAAAATTTATATAGGCCTCCTCAAGAATTTGTATATGGTGCATGGATCCCTTGATTCTCATTCATGATGGAATTATTATGCCACCACATTACACATATCCCTTTTGAAGTGATCACCCCATGGTCCAAACTCTATGAACTAAAAATAAGAGATGATGGTCCAAGTGACACGACCCTAATCTATTTACAACAAGTCCAAACATCACGACTTTAAACTGTATGTGGGAATCTCCCCTAGAACATGTGGTGCAGTGTGAGACTTCTTGGTCCCCATTCACGTTACTTTGTCACTCTTTCATGATATACTTCTCTGTTTGAGATTACCACTTGTGATTTAAGATTTAAGACCTTAAACTAATAATCCATCCCATGGTCCAGACAACGTAACATTAAACTATTTACAACAAGTCCAAGAATTAGGACTTTAAACTGTATGCAGGTTTTCTTGAGGATGTGTTTTGTGGTGTTAATCCTCCTTTGTTCGCATTAATATTGGGTTTGTTATAACATCACACCACATGTACCCATTAGAGAAATCAACCAATCATTAGTCTAAACTCTATGACATTAAACTGAGAGATAATTTCCTTGACACATGATGTTAAACAATGAACCTACCATGAGAATTTTTAGAATTCATCATTATAATCGTTGGATGCTTCAATTCCACCACCAAAGTGAATCACCCCTATTGGAATTGGTCTCTTACCACACCATGTTCCATAACTACATATGGCTTGATTCCAATTGTTATAGGATACAAAGCAACACCCAAATGTTTTTTCTTCAGGTCTAGCTGCAAATTCATCAACCCTTTGGCCCATTGTCCCGAGTTGCAGTCCAAACATTACGACCTTAAAACTTTATTCTATTTCTAAACCAAGTTTTAATCCCACTATTTGATATACCCCATTAAACACTGAGTATTTCTCAGTTTGGATTTCAATCATCTTTCAAATCCATATGAAGCCCCTAATGATGATGGTCACATGCTATTTTTTGGTCTCACCTTCTATCCTAGGACAACGTCATGATGGATCTCTATCAATAGGATACAAATCATATTTTTCAAACATGTTTAGTAGCTGATATTTCATTTTATCAACCCATTTCTGACTAATGTGGTTGAGATTCATGTGTTACGAACATGGTATTCAGTTGATCCCTACCCATCAGTGACCCCTGATCCAGATCTTGGGGGTCTCAGTTTACTTACTTTACACTTCCCTATATCTTACTGGAGTTATAGTACCCTTGGTATCACCCCTAATGTGTGCTTCCACATGTCCAAAACCCCCCTTACCACTCCTTGTCTCCCATAATAAGTATGAATCACTTGGGCTTAGAAGTTCTGGTAGGATGTGTACGGATGTGGTTAAGATGAAAAAAGGAATCATTGGTACAACTCTATGACCTTAACTGGGGGGTCCATGTCCAAGTATTATGACTTTAAACTGCATGTGAATCCCCCCTAGGAATTCATGGTGTGGCGTTCTACCTTCTTGTTTCCTATTCACATCAGGTTTGTCACTTTTCCATGCTACGATTCTCTCCTTTCATGATATTTCTCACGGTCCAAGCATTATGACTCTAAACTATTTTCTCAAGGTCCAAGCTATTTATTCATAAAATAATAATCATAGTACATGTGACATTACTTTAAAATTTTTTCCATAGTCTAGGTAACATGACATTAAACTATGTGCCCCATCCCGGTCACATGAAATTAAACCATGAGGTTCATCCTAACCATACAATGTTAAATTGTACCATGTTTTTCTTCTCATAGTATGATGATAAAATGTATTTCTATTGTAATTATTGTACTACATAAAACATTGAGGCATCTGAGACCCTCACCTAAGAGGCCCTCTTCTCAGTTGTTGGTCATGTACCACATTTCTCACATTTTCATCAATCACTCGACATCCAAGATGATGCTCCCTTGGGATACATGTTTCAATTTTTTTTCATACCAATATTCCTACAACAATGTGTTTTAAACCATGATTTCATAATTATAAGAGTTTTGGAATATATTAAAACATTCTTTTACTATATTACCAAGATTTGTGTTCCCCTTATTTGGATCCTTATCCCCTTCCAAATCTGAAGGGAACCCCCTAAAATCTTGGTCTCATTTCATTTTGGATCACATACCATCCTGAGCCAATGTCTCAGAAGTACTTGGATAACATCCCGATATAGGTTCTTTGTTTTGAACATGGTCTGCAGTCAACCCTCATTTGTTTTTCCTCACCCTAGGATAATGATATAGATACTTTTTTCAAACAAAGACAACAATTATATTGTATCTTTATTCAACTCTTCGTGTGTTCTAGGTCTTGAGATTCATGTATCACACTTTAAATTACCCCCTTTTTGGATCGAATTCAATGCCCTAGGAATTATGCCATCAGGGTAGTAGCACACATTGGGAAAGAAAGTTGGTTGTTCTCAAAGCCTCATTCTCCATCCATAGACTCTTTCATACTGTGTTCTCTTAGTGGTCAGTCAAAAAATAGCTGACCCTAAGTGTTTAGTGATCATATAACATTCTCATATGAAAAATAATCACATGGACATCCCTTGTTTTTTACACTGGTCATGGCCCATGTGATCATACAGATTGGTTTTTGGTTGTCTCATAAATATGATTGAAGTAAGACAATAAAGTATAGAAACATGTTTGAACATGAAATTTAGGTTTAACTAGAGCTTCAGGGGGGTCATCCACATATCAAACCCCCCTAGGAAAAATGTGCCTCTACTATTCTGCCTCAGCAATTGAGCATTTGAGATCAACTAGCCTTCATTGAGATATCTCAAAGTCTTATTTCCACACTTCCAGGTATTTCTTCTCCTCATCATCCTTAGAGAAAACATCATTGGCCTTGATTCACTATTGATCCCACTCCACCTGATGTTCAACATCTTCCTTCTTAATTTTATATTCCTTGGACCTAGACATTACTAGTTGAACCCTCAAACTATTAGTGATATCGTCTCAAGTGATATTGGACATCACAAGATCCTATGCCTCCCCCTACATATGGGAAATATCTTCCTCAACTTTTTGAAGTGTCTTGGATCCCTCAAACTTATGTTTTCTCCAGGACATATCAAGATCATTCCATTCTAAAAATTCCCACTAGATGAGAAAGTCCTGGTCCAGCGCATGAAAAGTGTTGGTATCTATCACAATAGTCCCTGTAATGAATAACCAACGATTAAGAGAGACCAAATGTTGTGTTAGTTTAACTGTAAAAATGTGGGTGATGATGTTCCAAACATTCATCCACATCTTATGATGGGGGGCCATGTTATCCTCGGAAAATTCTAGGATGGAGTCCTCAATATATTTTAGTAGAATAGGATCATGAAAAGGAAATACAACCAATATGTTTTTGGTCGAGTCTTCATTATAAAGATCATAAAATATGAGTAGCTTAATGACCATCCTATGGAATAACTCCTCATTGGCCTCTATAGTTTTGGAAAAATCCATTGCTGCACTTTGTGGTATTTCAAAGGTGGACGCCATTGTCCTAGCTCCCTTTGATACTCCTAAAAGTAGCACAATATAATATTTCAATTCCAAAGGTACCACAAATAGACTTTTCGAAGAAGGTACACCTAATGTGATCATCCCATCTACTGACACTATCACTTCTCCCCCCATCACAATTTCATCCCCAACAACCACTTCTGGTAGCACCACCACCAGAGGACCAACCTCCACAGTTCTTTCAATGAGCTCTGTGTTGGGCCATATATTAACCCCCTCTATTGAGGGTGTGGATCTATAGTAACCTCTAATAGAACTTCTATAGTTGTCCCAACTGCTATGGCCACTCTATCTCTTTCTACTTGGAGAGAAGTGTTCACTATTGCCACCTCAGCTTTAGGTGTAGCTAATATAAGTGTTTTCACAGGTGGTTATGTTTCGAGCTCCATTTGAACTTCCATTCTAAAGTATTACAGTCAATCACATGAAGGAAAAATATCATCAAAGGCATAGAGGAGAAAGGAACATATGTAAATTATATTCTCTGATTAGATGTTCCAGAAGATTTATTGGCATCCCCCTAGGTAGGTTTCCTTCTTTAGTCATTTCCCTAACTATAGGTGCTAATGTTTGAATCCTCACAGTGATGATTTTGGGATGGGAATACACACTCTTCCCTTTAGTGGTTGATATCTCATCACCTTACTTTTTAGGTTTTTCACAAATCTCCCCTTCTATATTTTTGATTCCTAATTAAGTGGAAAGAGAGTTAGACAAAAATTATAAAGATAATTTTATATATGAGGTATGTAAGATTTAGATATTCACCTGGTCATTAGTGATGATTCCTCTCAAAAGATATCCCTAATAAGCATAATATCCCCTATAATCATCTAAATCTTCAAGCAACAGAGCATATATATCTAGCTCAATAGATAATAGTTGCAGAGGAGAGGTAAAGTCAAGCATCACCCTAAATCAGTTAGTTAGTGGATTCATAGTGACCCGATAATGCACCATGTCTTCCAAATCCATCATGTACAGCTCCCCCTCCTGCTAAGACACATGGAAACCATCCTTGGTGTGACCGATCCCGATGAGATGTATCCCATGCCTGCTGAGATACTGGTACATCTTGAGAACACTAGAGAACTACATGAAGACATCTTAGTTATCCCAATTCTTAAGAAAGATATAATTTATTTGAATGTATACAGGGCATAAATTCTTCATAATACATTAATATAATGTCCTAATAATTTCCCAAAACAGTTCCTCTTCCTCTTGATTCATCCTTCCAAAGAGAATCAGGCATGATTCTCCTTTTCCTCTTTCTTCTCCACTTTTCTATTTGGGCCCATGAATCACTGGTCCCACTACTACTGCCCTACCCACCAGTTTAGATTTTCCTCCACAGTTCACTCTAACCATCGCTCTTTCCTTTACCCATGGTGGAGAGATTTCCACTTCATTATCCTAGATGAACCGCTACCTCATCATTACCCCAAGATGGGTGATCATCCAACTCCGTGCATAGTTATGGGTTTTCCTGTTTGCAGTATTAGATTGTGGAAGATAATTCCACATATTTCCATCTTCATGTGTGAACATGTTTTATAATTTCCTCATCATCGAAGGGTGGCACTCATGATGCACTTCTAAGAACACCTTCAAGGTCAACCTCTATAGGAACATGAATTTCCTTGCAAACCAGTGTGGGTTATTCGGCTCATAGACCAGCACATAGTCAACCCTTTTCAGTAGTACCCATCCTCATAAGACTAGGAGAAACGATAATTGCTCCTTAGTCCCTACACCATCATCAGTTACCACCCTGGTTAGCAAGGATAATGGGTGAAAGATAAAGTGATCTGCTAGCCCAACCTTCCCTAACATTTCCTCCAAGCCCAACTTTGTTGGGAAACTCACCATAATATTTAGGATGGATGGTAAAAAGTTTTTTATGGGAGGGGAAATAGGGTTTATATAATCATGGACCCTCATGTGTGTGACCACCCAGATGTACGAAAAGTGAAAAGTCCCACACACACACAATAACATCTTCCCCTCACTAATATGTCAAATTACTTCGTAAAAATTCTCTAGCATTAGGATTCCATGATTGATGTGCTATCCTATCACTAGAATCACTTCCATTATAATTATTCTTGGTCGTACCCCCATGTTCACATCCAGCACTAGGTGTATCCACACATAGATGAGCATTACGATAAATACTGCCAATATGACTATGGGTTGAGGCTCAGTATTGACACTTTAGCTCCATAGTTTCCGCTAGATCGCTTCTAGAATTATCCAATAGGATTAATCCTTTCCCCACTAGAATCCCCTGGTTTATATATGTGTGTGACCTTGTCGATATATTCCTTTTTGGTTCCTCATCCTCAGTAGGCTCCTCTGTTAGCCCATTCAAGAAATATCCAAACCACTCCTTGAATGAAACTTACATTATCCCCAACCTCACCTCACTAGTAGCCTAATACATATCCAATAGAACCATCACCAAGGACAAAATATACTCCTTTTCTTCCCATACATTCTCCATTGGGATAAACTCACCATACATCACTCCTAGGATTAGTATTATAGAGGTTTGGTAAGGTCCCAAAGGCTGATACTGACCTCCCCATGATGAAAATGGAATGTGTTGGTCCCTAGTGACCATCTAATTAGCCACTCAGGTGTAATCTATTGCAGCCGATAAACAAGAAATTGAGAACCCCGAGATACTTAATAGAGTCCTACCTTCTTTATCTTTACCCTTAATTCAGCACATGACACACACACCAAGTAGGCCCAGGCCCACTCATCTATGAAGTCTCCACCCTAGCACAGATCCCCGCCATCATTCCACCCTTTACGTGGATCCCCCAAGACCACCTTGAGAATCATATGATACTATGGTGGGGATTAATCATCCTATAGATTCTCCCATTCAACATTATTGATGTAGTTTTAGAGTTAGTCTGCAGTATTGGGTACATGATCTTTCTAAATGTGGCCTGCAACATCCATATGCAACTGGTATTTCCCTAGTACACTCCAGAACTAGGAAACTAGATCATCCCTACTTTTCGGTGAGTTGAAGACATCTCCCCTCAATCCAAATCCATACAACGATATCCTATTGCATACAGGATATTCCATTTGAGCCTCTGATAACATTCCAAGCATCAATTCATGGTGTAGGGATCTTTTAACACACTCCCCGATCATGATGTTGTTCAAATTTTCATCCCTCTAAGAAGTATCTGTAATGACCTCATGAGAAAATTCCTAAGTAGACATTAATTTCAAAGGATTAAGTTATTTATAATCTTGGTTGGAAAATGTAGGTCATGAATCTTGTTTGAGAATCCCAATTCAGGGAACTCTAAGTCACATATATTTCTTTATGAAGATGTAGTTTTTGATGTTCGGTTTGCTAAGTAGCATTCATGGAGATAATGTCTAGAAGTTCGGTTCACTAAGGAAGAATTCACGAATCATGGAGGTTGTGAGATTTGAAAAAATAGAGAGCATGATCTTTATTCAAACAAATCTAGATTCCGTTGAGGGCCCCACCTATGATATTTATAGGCATATGATGGCCCAGGCTTCATGATGGTCTTCATGAGCATTGTCATCATGAGTCAGCATCACAAGCACTCACTGTGAATGGTCTTCACAAAAGGGAGTTGATTGTAAAATTTTGGTGATTCTACCTCATAATTAAACCTTATTTTTCCCATCATCTCCCTTTACAGGGGGACTTTTTAGTGTAGAAATATGTTTCATGGGAATATTCAAGGAATGAATGACCTGTTTGGACCCAATCCGAGACAAAACAACCCCAAAAATATCTGAAGGAGTCTGTTTTGTGAATCCCTACTACTATGAGAATGTCCAGAGTTCATTGGGATCCCGAACAAGAAATATCCTATGCAAACAATCAATGATTTGAAGGTGGACTTCACGAGTCTGATGGTGCTCCTCCCCCACGCTAAGGATTAATGGTGTGCTTTTTGAGTTCTACGAATCCATTACCAATCATGAAGACCAAATTTTCTTCATGAACCACTTCCTATCTTTGCAAAAATCGTTTCTTATAAATACCCATATCATTCTGACCTTTGGGTGACAGTTACCCGATCCTTCAACTTTCAAATTATTCCCAATTTTAGAAGAACCTAAACATCACGATCTAGATAGAAATGGATCATCCAAGGTACCCGAGCTTTATATAACCCCCTTTTTTATATTCTTTAAACCCTCCACCACCAGTGGGAATTCCATTATTTAAGACCTACAACCTTTGTGGAGGAATAAGGCTCTCATGGGTACTTAAGGATTCATAACGTATTAAGCCTTTCTGAATTACTCCTTTCCTAATACATTACTTTATCATGAGGTAGGATCACTATGTTTCCCAAAGACTATTCATTAACAAAGCCCTTGAACTCTATAAAGAACATAAACCTCATGAAGCACCTCTCTGTGAGTCCCTATGATTCATGAATCCCCTCTCTTGGGATTATCCATGCTACCTCCCTTATGCTGACACCTCTTCAAGAAGGTTGAGTGACCAAGTCCCCAAAACCCATCCAAGATCAGTCCAACTACAACTCAAGCTCCTATGAAACCTATTCCACCCATTCCTATTTCACAATCTATTCCAATTGAGGCCCAAGAATCCCATTTACTTTTTTATTCTTAGAATAGGTACGCTAATGCATTTCTCTTCTCATCATAGGCACTCTAATGTTGACATCTTGATTGACCACTCCTCCACACCATTAAATATTGTCATTGCTAAATCCACTCCCTCCCAGTGGTTCATGAGTGGTTATTATGTAACCCCAAGGGGTAAGTAGTGAGTCCCCCATGTCCACACTACATGAATTAAAATTTCCTATGAACTCCATTATTAATACATGGAATTAAACTATGACCATACCCTATGGAATAAGAACAATATGCTCTCTGTGTGACTGGAAAGGGATGGTATTTACACCACCAATACTCACAGGGATTGAGATCCTACTCATATCTAATTAGATCCTCCCCAAATGAAATTACATCCTCATTGGACAACTTCCATGCGTAAGCACCACTCACATGGAATGAGATCCTCCTCAGGAAGCTTTTTTTCATAATGCCCACAACATCTCTCATTGGGGAATATTTCACGACATGAGAATTAGGTATACTTCTTATTATTATTTCTCACACTGAGCATGAATTATGTAGGATTAGAGGCTAGTAGTGACCATGACATACAACCTTCAACCACATGATCATCCATCATAGAGTAAGACCTAGTTTTCACCTTCAAATGAGCATCTTCTCTGCATAATCCCTAACCATACATGTTCCATGGGCCTCTTTAGGTGTAAGAACCAATCATTTCCACCAAATGGGCCTCCTCTTTAGGTATAATCCCTAGCCCTTTCTTAACTATGTGTGATTTTATTCACAACTAATTGGGATACATAGGAAGCCTCCCTGACGTCCAAAACCCAGCACTCCATCCACATATAACACTCCATCTTCTCCCAACACCTCATCCACATCCATCATAATTTTCCTCAGGCCACCACATCCTGGTAAGATCATTCCCCTACCCCAATACCACATATAATTTGGACCCATTTGAGATTATTTCATTCATAAACCCCATTCACATAATCACTACTCCTAGAAGCCCCCAGGAAGCTCCCATGATTAATCCCCACACAATCTAACCAAGATAGATCCTCTTGAAAAGGGGAGATTACATGTGTAATCCCCATAAAATCCCCTACATACACTCCTTTAATGGCTTGATCATCTATTTCTCATGATATTAAATTACACGGACCAGTCTTATCACACAACCTTAAACTATGACATCAACCTACATGGGTTTTGAAACCTATATTCTAAAAAGCTAATATAGGACACCACTTTAATATTCAATCCAGATTAATGGTAAACCTTGGTTCCCCCTAGGGATGCACCTCCCTAATACAACCTAGGGGTGTATCGATCAACCTTCATGGTGTGACATCTTCCCTTTATGGGACACACCTCTTGGATTTGTCTCAATGAGTGTTCAGATCTAACTGACTTCACGATGTGACATTTTCCCTTTATGAGACACACCTCCTTGATCCGCCTCCACAAAGCATTATGATCAATCAACTCAATATCCAAAAGAATTTAAACTTGTAACCAAGATCCATAATAATTACCTCATACTAAAAATGGGATGCATATGGTGAAATCTTTGGAATATATACCATTAGAACTAGATAACCCAAGATCGATATGGCATGACTTGGGTTTCATGCCTAAGATTCCTCATTGAGATTCCCTCCAATGAGGAAGAATACAGGTGACCAGTGTTTCTAGCATCCATAATTGACAACTATTCCCAACATGACTACTATACTAACATAAGCTTGCTACCCGACTAAGACCCTTTAAAATTTCCAGATATAAGAATTGTAATTAACCGATGTCCATAAAAATATGGCACTTGGAATGTGTTCCAAAAACATGACTTAACTCTATGAGAGAGACTCAGACTAGGTGATGAGTTCCATGGAGGAATCTATAGAAGGAGGAATAGATATCCCATCATCTTGTTTCGATCAAGGAGCAAACATCACCGATGAAAGTTATGAATGATTCTTGCATTTGGAAGGAGGGAATGCGGGGAAACAAATTGCGATGCCAGTGTGCATCATCGATGCATGTGGCGGCCATGCCTCGATTAAATCTTTATAAATAGACTTATCATATGTTAAGAAAACAATATTTATTATTTCCCTTATAATCATAGTATTAGTATAGAACCTTGAGTTGTCTCTTAAAGAGGATAGATGTTATACTCAGTATATCAAATTTATTATTACTATTTTTGTGTTTTTATTTTTTAAAACAATAGAATTCATGAAAATGGGGGGAGGGATTTTTATAGTGAAATGAAAAACATAAAGTAACAATAAATGCATGGAGACTCGAACACAAAGGATAGAAAGAAATATGTTACTTCTAGGTTTAGTGCTAATGAGTTCCATTACTATCACACAAAATTTTACCTCATTATTACTCAATGTTAATAATCTATTGTATTTATGAACATCCCTCACTATAATAATAATGTTATTTAATCAAAACACAACCAAAAATCATCAAGTGTATCACACATGCACCTCATTCATGGGGAAAATAATAAAATTATCCTCAATCAATAGAATATCCTCCTTGATAAATTGATATGTGATTACACACCATTATTCATTAATCTCACTAATTACATAATATACGAGTGAAAATAATAAATTATTGTAAAATGATTTTATAATAGAATAATAAAATAGATATGAAACAATAATTATAAACACTATCACTAATCTCCCATCCCTATAACCTTTTGAATCCTCATAGAATGAACAGGATAGGTAATTAGATAGCTATGGGACTTAGGAAACTCTTGGAGCCACTCTTATATGAAACATTATGTTAGATATCTATGATCATGGAGGTAAGAGTTTATGTAAAAAATAAAGAAAACATGCACTTTTATTTAAAAAATGAATAAAAAATGAAATAGAATAAAGTAAAACAATCCCCTATGGAGAACCCCTATAATATAAAATTACCTCCTCTATTTATACACACCTCCATCATTTCATAAGTTTTATTCATTATTAAGAATTGATCACCATGGATTCATTGCCCAAAACTACTCAATATTATATTTACAACATCGATTTCCATATGGATTTTTTTGGGAGATTACCTGATTGAAGTAAAAATTGGAATATTTGTGTTTCTTTATGTTTGAGTATTCATTAAGATAGGAATCATGGAAGTAACATCTAATGAGTGGCTCAGATTTCCTCTCCTCCTTCTCCACAATTGGATTGTCAAATTTTATCAAAGTAAAAAACCTTATGTGAGACTTAGTTACTCTTTCATAGATTTCATATACTCTTACATAACCAGTTTTTATTATAATTTATTATTACGAAGGTTCTATTTACTCTTATTTAGATTCAAATTAATCATATAGAGACTTTAGAATACTCTATTTTGTCCTACATAGTTTGTTCCACTCCTTCATTTCTCACAAAGAAGGATAAAATTTTATATAGATTTGTATCTATATGAGTTATTATTAGATTGAATTAATAGTATTCACCTATACATAAAAAAATTAGATTAAATTATGACCATGTAATTTTAATATATAATATTAATCAAAATAATAAAGTATTTATTTAGGGATATGTCTACATTAAGATCAAAATTATCATAATATACTAAATATATAGTATATTCCTACAATGTGGGAAAATGGGGGGGGGGGGGTTATAAACAATGAACTACAAGATAAAACTAAAAAAATGTGCCTTTTCAATTATCATAAGTGATATGTGTTAACATTATCCATTTTACATCATTTTTAAGAACTACTTAGGTTTGTTTAATATAATTTACTAAAATAGTCTTATTTCCCTCTTCCATCACTTATTAAAATATTTTGTATAAATATTTCTTCATTTAATTTAATGAAAGTGTTTTTATATCACTTTTAAAGTGAGTATTTCATGCTTTTATGAGTAAGTTTTCTAGAAATAGAAAAAAATGCTTATTTTTTGAAACTATTTTATAATTAGTGTTTTTATACCATTATTTTTAATATGAATACACATGAATGCACATGAATTATATAATCCATGTGTATATAAGTTGTTTTTAATAGTTATAAAACCTAGTGTTTGACACTTAAAATTTATGAAATATGATTTTTTATATGTGTTTATTGGTTACAAAAATTGTGTTTCACATTACTTATTGATAAGTGACCAAAACACTTCTAACTTATGAAAATTGTTTCTGTATATGGTTTTGTCTGACTAGACTTGTGGTTCATTTTTACAAGACTTATATACAATTTTTTAAATCATGTATCACTTATGATAATTGATTTTCTATAAGTGTTTCAATAATGGTTATTGAAATTGGGTTAATCTTCTGCATATTTAATTGGTTTTATTTTGGAATTTAAAAATTTTCTTTTCAAGAATGGTATTATTTTTCAAATGAAAAATTATTGATTTTTTTATATTTATTTATTCATAAAACTATTTTTTATAATCTTATTATAAGTGTTAATTTAAAACCCAAAACAATTATAGTCAATGAAAATATAGATCATTTCCCTATTAATTTGGTACTTTTATCAATAATTCTTATAATATTTTTATTTATTTTCATATAGGTATCATGTTTATGTAATTGGTAAAAAGTAATCATTGTGTATAATACTATTTAGTGTGGAAATAAATTTAAATAACTATAATTCCATGCATAGTAGTATGTTGTCTAACTAGGGCCAGTTTAGTCTCCAGTAATCACACATTGTGTGTGTGTGGGGGGTGGGATTCTAGTGTGTGGTGTAACAATTGGTAGATTATATTTAATATTCCTTAACTATTTTTGTAATATCACATAGTATTATAATATATTGTCATTTAATTAATATTTTCATGAATATTAGGTTTCACACATGACACAAAACTAAAACAAATTATGATACTGTAAGATAAAATTATAAGTGATTTTTATATTATAGCCATTGAATTGGTGGGTATAAATATAAGTAATTTCATTATGAAATTTATGTACAAGGAAAATATAAATGTCATTTTTAATAAATATTCATTTATAAAATTTAATTAGTATAGCTAAATAACTGATAATATTACTTTATACTAAAAATGTATTATTTAAAAATTGTCTATTTATGTATTATACATTTTTATTTTAATAAAATAAATAAATTATGGTTAAATGATAATAAATTATATTCTTGAAATTAATAATATATTAACTCTAATTAAATTAGTAATTTATATTAAAAAAGAATAAGAACATTGAATATTAGAAAAAATGATATTCCTATAAAAATAGTTTTTAATATTTTTTATATTTCAATTTAACAGTTAAATTCCTAAATTTCATAAATTTTATTTTAAAAAATAAACTTAATTTTTTGACTTATAAAAGCAATAATATATTATGATGTAATTTTTAGATTTTTTGAAAGGTTTGGTTTGTGGTGAATAGAAAAAAATACCATTTTTACAAATACTCTGATTTTATGAAATCATTAGGATATAATCATGACTTAAAAATGTATGGAAACTTTTTATTTACCAAATTTATATTTTATAAGTAAAATTATATATTTTAAAATAATAAGTTTAATTTAAAAACCTATATTTTAAATTTTAGAGCCAAAGTTATTTTTTTATAAAACCTTTTTTATACATTGTACATTTATTATTTTAAAATTAATTTTCATCAAATTTAGAAATTTTATATTATGAAATGGTTTTAAAAATTTGAACCATAATATCAAAATTATCTAATAAGGGTAATTTTATTTCTCTCTATAAAAATAAGTTACTAAGGTTAAAAAATGAGATACTTTGTTAAAAGTAAATTATGGTAAAAATTAAAAATAATGGTAAAATACCTAAAAATATTTAAAAAAAAAAGACTCAAAATGAGTGGTTTAGGTATTTATCAACCAATAATTATTTATTATCCATTATTTATTACTTTTAGAGCCACTATCCTTGAATAGTTCTCCTCTTATTATAAAAATGTCACTTATCTCACTTATAAAAGGAGTCCTTAACCACCCTACTTATCCGCATACCATAATCCAATAACATGAAAAAAATATATAAAAATACCTATAAAACACTTATATACACATCCTATAGGTCCTTCTCTTATAAATGTACCACTCTTCAAGGACTTGATATAATTTTCCAAGGAGTTATTCCATATAGTAAGGTAAAAATTCCAAATAACTCCTTCATTTATACTAATTTTTTTACCTCATCCAAATATTTTCATCCCATGATAAAATAATTACATAATTATCATAAATATAGTGAAATTTAATTATGTTTATGTGATAATATTTTTTTACCTTCCTCCCAATCATTAAAAAATGAAAACATCACTCGTGTTAATGTGGAGACTACCACATTCATGAATGAAATATTTTTTTCATAATAATGTCAAATAGATGGTTATAAGAATGTATTTAATGAATATATATTGTAATTAATATATAATTAATATCATGGAAAGATAAATCATTATGTACCTTCCTTCCCTCCCATTCATTAGAAAATGGAAACATTACTCATGTTACATGCGGACTACCGCCTCCATGGATAACACATTTCATTTACATCACCTCCTAACATGGATGGTAATAAAATATATTTTACAAATATATATGATATTAAGGATTAATATATGTCATACATATTTTTATGAAAGTATTAAATAATAATTAATGATCAATATAAATTAATCTATTGATATTAGTAAATTATCTAAAACAAGCTCATCATGGATCTCATCCACTCAAACCACACCCATAGTTTCCATATAATGAAAATGGGGTTTTATAAATCATTAAAAAATAACTATTTAAATATATTTTATAATCTGGTAATGCTTAAATTGGTATCAAATAAAGGTTTCTAATGTCTCTAGTATGAAACATGCACAAACAATCGAAAAAACTAATATCTGATTATGAAAATAAACATTAAACTAACTAATAAGTGGAAAATGAATGATTATAATTAAATTTAAGAAAAGTTAATATATATTAATAATGTTATTAAATAAATTATTAAGATGGTTATTTTTATTATGCACGTGGTTAAAGATGCTTCATGGAATTTGGGAGTAAAAGGTAAGGGTTTCTCGCCTAAAAATTCTTCCTTTGACACAAATAAAATATACACCACTTGTTTATTTCTAGGTGGTATGCATACCAAATTATATTTTAATTTTATCATACCTTTCATAAAATAAATTTTATTTACAAATCCATCTCATGTTTTCTATTTCAATGTGGTTTGACTTGAAGGTTTCTAAAGTAGTAAGGGTTTATTTCTAATATAATTTTCAAATTGAGATTGTTATGAATGAATTTCCATCTAGTAAAATTTTGTATGAATTTTATATCTAAAACCCAAAAAAATTATTATATATTATTATTATTATTATGGTGTTACATTTACTCTATCGATTTAACTTCTCTTGGTAAATAATTTACTTGATGCAACGCTTGTAATTGAAACTAGCACTACCTCTACTTTTCATCATGTAATATTCCAAATATATTTCCATAATCATTAGATGATTTTTTAGACATTATTATTTATGATTAAATAAATTATTAAGGTTATTTAATACTATTTTAAATCTCTTTAAAATTTTTTTAAAGGAATATTTTAAAAATTTCCACCAAGGTTGTTTTTGTCAAAAATTTGAAAATGATATTTTTATAATTTTTTCCCTATGAACACATTATTTGGTGACCATTTATATTTAAAAGACTAATTTTTCATGTCTTAAAATAGTTTTTAAAATAATATTAATTTTTTTTTATTTTTTAAATGAAAAGGACTATTTATTCTTATTTTTCAAAGTGATTTATTGAATAATGTTAAAAAAGTTTTTTCTATGTCAAAATCCTTTTAAATTCCGTGTTATACTTGGAACATGTTCATATACTAACATGTGCCTTTTTTCTCAAGATGGATTATGAAATGTTCTATGGGGAATTTTATTAGAACTTTCCCTTTTCCATGGGTTAATTAAGTGATGTTGAAATAATAATATTCTCATGTTCTCATGGAATACATATATATGGTTTTCATTATGTGAAGGGTGGGTCTGAAATTATATATCCCTCCAATGAATTAGGTAAAGTATGATATCTCATGAAATTATTATGGATAATGGGACATGATTCTTATTCCACTATGTGATGGCTGGAAGGAATTTTAATCCTGATCCAATATGTTATGATTTATAAGATTATGTTTATGCCATATTTATATGTTTTTCATCTTATTCATGTTAGGTTTTATTATATCCTATATTATGTTAAAATACTTGATTTATGTCTTATTATATATGTTTATTTGGGAATTATTCCATAATGTCACGTTCATAGACTTTGATATTGTTCTCATACCCAATTTTTTTCTTATGATCACTTATGACCTTTATTGTTTACTCATACTTAGCATATGAGACCGCCCTTTATTATTTTTCCATTCGCCAGGTTATAAAGGAGAGTATTATGTTTAACGTTTCAAATAAGGTATCATGTGAGAAGACTTCTTGTGGAAGATGTTGAAAATATTATAGTGTAAATTGTTTATGGATCTAGCCACCAAATAAACTAAACCTTTTGGTTTTGGGATGCGATTAATTATGAGATGTAATGAATAATAATGCGAAATTAACTATTATATATGGTTTTATATCATGGGTCTCCCCATTTAGTATTAGATAAGAGTTTAGTTATTTTTGGGGATTAGTTTAGTTATTTGGAGATTAGGCTAGAGAATATCAGTGTAAACCCTAAGGATAATTATACATATATGAATTCATCCTAAAATTTTGGTAAAGTATAGAGTGTGTGGTTTCCTAAAAATTAAATATTTTTATCGAGGTAAACAATTGTATGAATATTCTAACATAGATACACCTAGGGTTAGTAAACCATAAAAAGTATGGTTGGGTATTAACTCAATATTGATTTAGTTAACAACATAGAGGGAATACTACACACCAAGTTTGACACTCCCAAGGGATATTCTTTGGTTAATTCACATGACCTTTATAAAACATAATGAGGGATTTGAATATATTTATTTTTTAGAAACTTATAATAAATGAAGACGTATAACCTAGATTTAAACTTATATATTCATAAGTTAGGTTATCCGTGTAATATATGAGTTAATTCATCTATGTTTATAGTTTATTTTTTTATAAATTTATTAATTTTATCATACCTAAAATTTCCTTTATTTGATTAATGTATGGGGAATGAGAAACTAAGTTAATAATGGATGTCATAGATAATGTAAAAATTATATGAATGAGAAACCCAATGACATGAGACTAGGAGTAAAAAATATTATGGTGATTATCACTCAACTCTCCCAAGTTATGAATAATAATGCGAACCATGTTTATCTCATAAACACACCAAGGAAGAAGAAACTTTATATTGAGTCATTTATTAGTGACCACCCTCTTTTAGTGGGTTTTATAACCTTTTAATTACTAATTAGTGGAGTAATTAAATAAAGAAGAGTTTTTTTATTCTCTAGTTCTAAAATTTTATCTATTGTATGGAATGTGAGGTTGACCAATGGTGTACTATTATTAAGAATACGACTCTAAGAGAATATGTTTCGTCAATGGAATTAGTGGAGTTAAATAAAATATTCTTCATTAAATATTTTCCTTAAAATAATTGCAAAAAAATAGCTAGTAAATTCATGGAGTTTAAACAAAGGGATAATGAATCCATTGATACATATGAAGTAAAATTTACAAAAAATTAAAGGTATAGCCTCATTTTAATCACTTAACTTGAAAGAACTATCAACGTATTCTTTAGTTTCCTAAAACAAAGTCTTTGAAAGTTTTTATTTATAATATAATTTGGAATGTTTGAAGAAATTTTTTGATGTGACATCAAGGTTAAAATGGATACCAGAGACTCCAATTCTTCTCATTATACTGGGGATGAGAAAAAAATGGAGTTCAAAGAAAAATTGAATGATAAATCACATTGAGGGAAGAAATTTGTCTCAATGAATACAAAAAATATAGAAATAATCATGGGGGAAATTTCCTCAAAGGGTTATGAAGATGTTTTATATATTGAAAAGTAGGCTATCATGATTTTGATTACCAAAAAGAGGTAACGTGTTTGACTAATTAAATAGATGATAAGAATGCTTAACCTAATTCACCAACCACAATTCAGTGATTCAATTATAAAAAGTATGAGAATTATGTTAATCAGTGCACCAATATAAGGTTTAATGGAGATAATTAACATCATAAACTTGCTAATAAATGGTAATAAAGGTAAAATTATGATATCACAACTATGAAAGTAGGTCATAAAAATGAAGTGGTGAATGTAAATATTATCAATCACTCTAGAAATTTGATCATTTTGTTTGATTCTAGTTCAAACCACTCCTTTTTATCTAGAAAATTATCTACATTCATCAAATCACCGAGCCAAATATTTGATACTATATTATCGGTGAAAACTCTTAGTTCTATGATAACTACAACTCAAATATAAAAATCCTATCTAATATAATTTTGTGGGAATATGATTCCTAAAAATCTTATAATACTTACTTTAGTTGAATTTGATGTTATATTAGGAATGTATTGTCTCTTTTTATATAGAGATTATAATAATCATTTGGATAGAGAAGTCACATTTAATGTCATAAATCAACCCAAGATCATCTATCAGTGAACGTTTTACTATGAACCTCCAATAGAAATTACTTTCATTATATGAGTCTTAATAACCAATCATGAGGTTTATTTAACCAAAATGGTTGTGGAGGAACTCTACATTATATATATTTCTATTGTTTAGAAATATGTTGATGTATTTCTTGAGGAATTTTTTAGTCTTCCCCTAGACCGTGAGGTTAAATTTTCAATTGATCTGGTACATTGTGTTATGACTATATCAAAGAATCCATATAGAATGAATCCAATTTAATTAGATGAATTTAAAAATAAAATCTAAGAAAATATGGGTAAGTATTGTATGCTTGAGTGATTCACCATAGGGTACAACAATTCTCTTTGTCAAAAAGTGGATGGATCAATTAAACTTTTCATTAACTATCGTGAACTAAAGAAGATCAAGATCAAGAAAAAATATCATCTACCTCATATTAATGATATATTTAATCAACTATTAGGAGATTAATATTTTTAAAATATTGACCTTCAATCCTGATATCATATATTATGGATGAAAAGGGAAGACATTTCCAAGACATCCTTTCACACAGAATATGGACACTGTGAATTCATAGTGAGGCCATTCAGACTAACAAATAACCATGTTATCTTCATGGATCTGATGAATAAACTGTTTAGAGTATACCTTGAAAAAAATTTACTATTCTTTATTGGTGATATTATTATATATTCTATGAGAAAGTAATAAAAAGAAGAGAATTTAAGGATTGTGCTAGTAGCCCTATGAAAGGAGAAATCATATTATATGTTTAGAAAGTTTGAATTTTGGCTATAAAAATTATCCTTTTTGGTTCATGTAATAATAATAGAGGGTACATTTGAGGATCAATCAAATATAAAAGTGATCAAGGAATGGCCAATACCAACTACTGTGAGAGAAATCCAATTTTTCTTAATTATTGGGATACCACTGATGATTTTTGATAAATTTGTCCTTATTTTACAATCCC
Source organism: Viscum album (assembly GCA_963277665.1). Classification (NCBI taxonomy): domain Eukaryota; kingdom Viridiplantae; phylum Streptophyta; class Magnoliopsida; order Santalales; family Viscaceae; genus Viscum; species Viscum album. Next base: position 320,696,385 of record OY728165.1, on the reverse strand, counting down.
CTAACCAAGTTAACATGAAAGGGAGTGAAGTTACTATATACAAAAGAATATAAGGAAATATTAAAGGAGATTAAGAAGATATTGGTCACCAAACCTTTGTTTACGTTACCCTACAATGAAGAACGGTTTTTAATATATAGTTATTCTTCATTAAAGTTTTTATGATGAATCCTTATAAAAAATAAAAAGTTAATAACTTATGATTCATTTTTATTAATGACTAATGATACAAATTATACAATTCATGATCTAGAGCTAGTGGAAGTTGCCTTTGCATTAAAAATTTAATGTCATTATGTCTATAAAGAAAAGTGTGATATATATATAGACCACAAGAGCATAAATTATATATTCACACAAAAGGTGATTAACATGTGACAATGTAAATGGTTGGAACTTATCAAAAAATAAAATTTATCAATAAATTACAACCCTAAGAAGGATAATAAGGTGGTCTATGCTCTAAGAATAAAGGATCACGCTACCCTATCTTTGATGATGGTTGAAAAGGACCCAATACTCGTGAATTTTAAATGTATGGGTCTTGAAATCATAAGGTAATGAGATAAATTCTATATTTACCAAATGAAATCTCAACCATCCACCCATAAAAAGTTCAAGGAAGTATATAAGGAGTATATAGTTCTATAGAAGAAGGTGGGCAATATTCTTGATTTCAACTTTAACAATGATGGAATCACGAGATTCAAGATACAAATATTTGTTTCATAAAAACTAGAATTTAAGAAGGTGTTATTGGATTATTCACATATCCCATCATTATCTATAAATATTTTATGTGGAAAATTATATAAATATCTCAAGGATCATTTATTTTAGGATAACATGAAGAAGAAAATTGTGGAATACATATCCTAGTTCTTAGTATTCTAGAAATTTTATATTGAATGATATAATAATAAGGGGATGATACCAATATGGAAATAGGAGAAAATGACTATGGATTTTCTCATAAGACACCCCAAAAAATATAAGGGTCATAATTCCATTTGGGTTGTAGTTGATCACATTACAAATTTATCACATTTTATTAAAATCAGCGAAGATGTATCGCTTAACTACATTTAAAATATATAAATAATGGAAGCAATAATGCTATATGGTGTACCACTTTCTATTATACTAGATCCGGATTCGAGGTTCACCTCATAGTTTTGGAGAAACCTTCAATAGTGTTTGGTTACAGAGCTATGCTTTAGTATAGCATGTCATAATCATAATGATGGTAAATAAAAAAGGATTATTAAAACTCGATAGAATATACTGAGATACTATTTGATAGATTTTGAAGGAGGTTGGTATTAACACCTTCCCATGATATAGTTCTCATATAATAACAGTTTCCATTCTAGCATTCAAATATAATTTTATGAGGATTTTTATTGGAAAAGGTGTAGATTTCCAACATGATGGGAAAAGGTGGGTGAATATAAGTTTATGGGACCAGAAATTTCTTTGGAGATGACATAGAAGATACAAACGATTCAACAACACATTAAAGTTATAAAGAGTTTATAAAAGAGTTATGTTGATAACTATTAATGAGACTTAGAGATTGAATTCATAGATAAGGTGTTCCTATTAATATTAGTAAATAAGAAAGTTATGAGATTTTGAAATAAGGAGAAGTTAATCCCAAGACAATTTTTTCCTTTTAAAATACTTGATCAAGTTGGGATGATATATTATCATATTTTACTTCCTCTAAACCTCTCCAAAGTACATAATGTGATGAATGCATCACTTTTAAGTAAGTATATATTAGATCTATTATAATTAATGAACTAAAAGGGCACACAACTAGAACATGTTATCTATTATAAGGAATAAATAGTAGAAATCTTGGATCATAGAGATAAAGTACTATGAAATAATACTACTTTTATAGTTTAATTTTTGTAGAGGAAACATAAGTACTAATGATCTACATGAGAACTTGAGAATGTAATGAGGCCAAAAGAACCACACTTGTTTCCATTAGAGTAATAAAATTTCATTGAAGAAATTATTTTGACACGGTAGAATGTAACAACCCATGATATCACAATATATTTTTCTTTAATTAACATTGTGTTTAATATCTTATTCTACATGAAATACTAAACTAAGAAAAATAACGGTACTCTAAGATAAAATTATAAGTGATCATTTTATTTTAGCCGTTGAATTGGAGATTATAAATAGAAGTAACCACATTATAAAATCCATATAGAAGGAAAAATAATGGTAATTTGTAATAACAATGGAATTTTAAAGTTCAATTAGTGTATCTAAATAACTAATAAGTCCATGTTATGTGTAAAAATGTGTTTTTCTAAAAATTATATTTTTATAAACAATAATTTTTTTAAGAAACTAAATATATTATGGTTAAATGATGATAAATTTTATTTTTGATATGAATATTATATTAACAATATTTTAATTTTCAATTGATAAGAAATAAGAATATGAATAATTATTGTTTGAAAAAATCATTTTTCTATAAAAACAGTTTTCAATATATTTTATGTTTCCATTTAAAAGTTTAATTCCTAAGTATTATAATTTTAATTTGAAAAATTGAACTTTATTTTTGGACCTATTAAAAAAAATATTATATTAGAATGAAATTTTGGGATTAATCTATGAAAAGTGATTTTAGGTGAATGGTACAAAATAACATGAATTTTGTGACATCATTAGGTTATAAGCATGAATTAAAAATTTATTAAACGTTTTTATTGATACAATATTTATTTTATAACTAAAATTATAAATTTTATAATTTAAATTTTAATTTACAAATGTATATTTGACATTTTATAATGCATGTTATAATTTTTTTAAAACTCTTTCTAGTTATTATACATTTATTATTTTGAAATTTATTTTTATCACGTTTTGAAATTTAATATTATGAAATATTATTTTAAAATTGGATTCAAAATTTCCAAATTATGTAATATTTTTAATTTTATTTTTATCCAAAAAAAGTTATCAAGGTTAAAAAACGAGTCTTCATGGTAAATGTAAATTATGGTAAAAAGTTAAAACAATGTTAAAAGACCAAAAATATTTTAAAAACATGTCTCTGAATGATTGGTTGAGTAATTTATTAGATAATACTTACCCCTTATCCTTTATTTTCAACATTTTTATCGACTTTCCTTGAATAATGAACCTCTTATTATAAAAATTTCACTCTTCTCTCTTATAAAAGGATCCCTTCACCACCCCACTTCTAACCACACCTTAATCCTATAGGTAGATCAAAATATACCATAGTACTTTCCAAAAACAGATATACACATCTTATAGTTCCTTTACTCATCAAATACCCACCCTTCAATGGAATAATATAATTTTAAAAGGAGTTGTTCCAAGGAATAAGGTGAAAATTCATAATCACTCCTTTATCACTTCTATTCATATTTTTTTTATTCTAACACATATGAATAGAATATACCCATGATAAAATAATTACATCAATATCATAATTATTATGAAATTTTATTATTTTAATGTAATAATAATTTTTTACCTTTTTCTCAATCGTTCTAAAAATGAAAATGATGCTCGTACGAATGTGTGGACTACCACCTCCATGAACGATGTATTTTGTTTTTATCACCACCTCACATATATGGATATACTAATATATTTAATGAATAAATTTAATATTTATTAAATAATAAATATTATAAAAAGACAAATCATTATATACTGTCCCTACCTCCAATTTATTAGAAAATGGAAATATCGTTCGAGTTACGTGCAGACTACCGCTTCCTAGGATAGTATATTTTATTTTCATCACCAGAATATATGGATGATTATGAAATATATTTTATGAATATATATTATATTAATTATTAATATAAGTCATATTTTTTTTTCTAAAAGTATGACCCAAAAAATAATGATCATTATAAAGTAATCCATTGATATTATTATATTACCTGAAATAAGCTCATCATGGATCTTGTTCTTATAAACCATGCCCATTGTTTATATATAATGAATATGGGGATGAATAAATCATTGAAAATAAACGATTTAAATATATTTTATAATCTAGTAATGAGTAAATTTTTATCAAATTATGGTTTCTGAAGTTTCCATTACAAAACATGTACGAACAATCAAAATTAATAACATCCTATTATGAAAATAAACATCAAACTAGATAATAATTATATGATAAATGATATAATAATGTGTAAAAAGGTAATATATATAAATAATTTTATGAAATAATTTATTAATATAACTATTTTTATTATATTTGAGTTTAAAGATCCTTTAGAATTACGGAGTAAAAGGTAGGGGTTTCTCATCTCAACTTTCTTCTTTTGATACATATATCATATTAAAAAATTATTTTTTATATTGTATAAACCACCATATAGATGGATTTTTTCACACATTTAATTAAATTCAATTTATTTAAAAATTCATATCAAGTTATCTCTTTCAATGGGGTTTTACTCAAAGGTTTCCAAATACATATGGATCCCTTTACAATCCCATTTTTAAATAGAGATTTTTATGAATTAATTTTCATTTGGGGAAGAAATGTGTGAAATTTAACCTTAAAACCCTAATGTTTTATTTTAATCTATTTATTATTATAGTTTTACATGTTATCTATCAATTCATTTCCATTGGTAAATAATTTTCTTGATGTGAAACTTCTAAGAGAAATTGATCCCACCACCACTTTTCAATTAGGAATCTTCCAAATCTATGTCTGTATTCATTAGATGATTTTATGGATGTTATTATATATTATTTAATAAATAATTAAGGTAAATATAAAATATTTTATCTCCCTTTAAAAATGTTTTAAATCAATCTTATATTTTTTACCACATGGGTTATTTTTGTCAAAAGTGTAAAAAGAATATTTTTATAACATTTTCCATGTGAATACATTATTTTACTACCATTATTCTTCAAAAGGATGCATTTTATTTTTCTAAAATAGTCTTAAAAATAATATTAATTATTAATAGTTTTTAAAAGAAAATAATTATTTCTTATAATTTTTTAAATTTAGTTATTCAATAATCCGATAAAGGTTTCTTCATCTATATCAACATCCTTTAATATTCATTATGTTATACTTGGGATATATTCTTATGCTACCATCTGATTTTTTTATTTGGATGGATTATGAAATGTTCTATGGAGGTTTTCATGAAACTATTCTCCTTAACACAATTTAATTAAATAATGTTGAAATAAGAATATTCTCATGTTCTCATGGCACACTTATGTATGGTTTAAATTCTGTGGTAGGTGGAACTGAAATTATATATCTCTACAATCAATTAGGTAAATTATTTTATATAATGAGATATGTATGGAGGAATGGAAATAATTCATGATACACTATGTGATATGAGAAAAGAATGTGATTCCAGATCCACTATATTATGGGAGGCAAGAACATGATTCTTAATACACTATGTTATAATTTATATACTTATGTTTGTGTTGTATTCATATGTTTTGCATCATAATTATATTAGGATTGATAATGTCTTATGTTATTCTAAAATATTTGATTTACTTCTTATGATTACTTTTTATTTGGGTGTGTTCTTTTAATTTTATGTACTTAGACTTTAAATATGTTATCATACACATATGTTTATCTTATGCTCAAATATGATCTTCATTTTTTACCCTTACTGGATATATGGGATTAACCTTTCTTATGTTTCAATTCCCAAGTTTATTAAGAGGAGTATTATGTTTAATGCTTAAAATAAGGTATCATGTGAGAATAATTCTTGGGGGAGATGTTGAAAATGTTTAAAAAATCCATTTATCTTGTCTCAAAGATAGTAATCCATTGGGTAATAGGGTGTGATTAATTTTGATATACAAAGAATAATCATGTGAAATGAAGTATTATATATGGACATTTAGCTTGGTTAAATTTACTTTTTAATAGAACATGCAAAAAATGTATAATATGGATGTATAATTATGTATAATATGGGTTTGTAAACATGTGTGTGTAATTATACAATATTAGTAAAAAATGTTTTAAAAATACCATAATAAATATTTTTTTAAAAAATATATAGACTTATAAATGAATTATTATTTTTAAATGTTATAACAATATAAAATATGTATTTTTATAAGTTGTTTCCCCCATTTCATGAGACTAATTTACAAATATTACCCCTATCTGGTGGAAATGTCATTGTGGCGAGTTGTGATGGTGAATTACCTCAACCTAGGGAAATATATTATGAGACTAAAACATGGAATCTCAAATAATCTATTTTTTTGGAAAAAATAGGGAAGTTGAAGGAAAATCCACCATAGATTATCCCAATAAACTAAGGTATATTTCTCTTACTCAAAGGAATATATTCATTTTTACATTTCTACATTACTAATCTTGGTTGTATATTTCTTCTAGTGGTCATGTTTTCAATTCCCATCATATTTGTATTGTTAGGAAGCTTTAGAAATTTATTATTCATTGAAATTTCAACCTTATCATAAAGATAAAGTAGAAAATAATAATAATAATTTTTTATATTCATATTTATGAAGAATCTATTTACTTTGGTATTATTATAATATCTTTTTTATGTTTTTTTGATACATAACAAGATCATAACATTACTGAAAATATATACGAGATAATTTCTCTTACATCATAAAATTTATGTTATTTTCTTTTTTATTAATTTTTTACTATTTGATGATTTTTTCAATAATATGAATACTGGAGTGACTACTTCTTATATTTGTGGGCCTAGTTTCATCACCTGTATTAGCCTATGTAATTATTTTATTTTTATTTTTCTTAGTTTCTTCTAATTTATTTTAAATGGTTTTTAAAATATTGAAATATTTTTTTAATATTTTTTAAAGGGGATGTTTTTTGGACTCCCACATTGAAAAGTGGTTTAGAGTGTGGTTCCCTTTATTAGATATAACACTTAATCATTATTCAAAAATGATAAAGGAAAAGGGAATAATCCTATGGGGGAAGTGTACTATACTATCTGCATGCACACATGCATACATTAGTGAAAATAAACAATTTGGTTTCTTGATGGTCACTTTTCACTTCACATGTCGTGACAATGTGTGGTGATTGGAGATGCCTTTTTTTCCAGATAGATCATTTAGTCATATCGATTTAAGCTAGGCTTGAACTTGAACATCTGGTGGGTTTACCCATTTAACCAAATGGGTATGATCTAAAGCATCAATCTGATCAATAGTAATCTAATGGACATATACATTAACTAATAGGTTTGATCTAGGAGACTTAATCAGTCAGGTGTGACTGGATACATAGGATAAAATCTATAGAAAATATACCTTTATATAATATGTATCAACCTAATTCCATGGGATATGATAACATATCTGAATGGGTAATTCCATTCCTATAAAATAGAGTTTCCATTGTATAAAAAAATAATGAATTCAAAATGAATTCACTCCAATAAATTCAAACAATTCCTGTTCACTCCCATTACTCTCAAAATTTTATATTCCTATAAATCATTCTATAAGTATTAAAGAAACTATATGGGTGTGAAACAAAAAACCCATTATTACAACCTTGTTCCCAAATATTCTTCAATGGATAATCTCTAAAAAGTACTTGTGTTGAGTATCGAACTATAATTCTATCCTAAAGAGGAATCATTGAAAAGCCATAATAGTACTGATTTAGTGGGAGAGAAAATACTCTTAAAGAGAGTAACATCATAAAATTCCCCAAAAGGACCCATCTACGACCATCCAATAATATCCATATCCATTATATATGAAGTGAAATCACCTTATAAACCTTAAAAAAATTGTTTAGTTGAGAGAAAGAATAAAACATTAATGGAAATGGTTAACTCCAGGATGTCTATCTTGGGTCACACAAAAAGGTATTTGGGGAGAGGAATTATTAACTACATGTCGAATCCTTAACCGGGTTCCCACAAAAATAAATTATATGTGTTAATATGAGTTACAAAAAATTAGAAACCCAAACCTCTAAAATTAAATGGTTTGGGGTTGTCACACAATTATAAGAGTAACAAAACCTAAATGAAAAAGGTTAGGTAAAAGTGGTATCGATAAAATATTTCTTTGATATGTGGAGCATTCAAAAGCATATAAATTCATGTTTTTATAATAAAATGATTTAGTATATGTTAATATAGTTATCAAATAAATATAATCTATCTTTAATGAATATAGGTTTACCTATTTATCTAAGCAAGTACAAATAGAGGAATCTTTATTGAATAAAAGATTATCTAAAAAAGATATGATTGAAGAGGTTTATAGAACTAAATGAACTAAAAAACCCAAGAAACTTATACCTTATTTATATATGTACTTGTTAGCAGGTACTAATGATTTTATTGTTACAAAAATTCGGTTTTTCTAAATATAGAGTCTGATAAAAAAACTTTTATATAACCTGTGACATGTTCTAGTGAACATCTTTGTAAGGATTCCAAAAATTATTATATTCACGCCATAACAAGGAACAATACTATGTTATTAGTATATTTTACTCAAGGTTCATGACTGATTTTTTTTAGTGGGTATATAGAATAAAATGAAATGTTTTTGGAATAATTGAAAAATTTAAATCTAGATTGGTATCCAATGGGTTTATATAAAAGGAAGGAATCAATTATTTCTATACATATGCACCTATGTCTAGGAATACATAAATTATAATTCTTATCACTTTAGCTTCTATATATAATTTCAAAATTTAGTAAATGGATGTTAAGATAGAAATATTAAATGGTGAATTTGAAGAAATAATATATATGGAACAACTAGAAGGATTCATAGTTTCTGGCAAAGAAAATAATGTTTGAAGATTGGCATGGTCCCTATATGCTTTAAAAAAATAACCAAAACAATAGATTGATAAATTTAATTAATTAATTTTCTCAAATGGTTTTATAGTAAAAAAAATGATAAATTTATTTATATTAGGTTTCATAATAATCATGGTGTAGTAATTTATTTATATATTGACTAAATGATAATATTTGGAATTGATGTGAAACAAGTAAATAAGACTAAGTATGTTTTATCTTTAAACTACGATATACAAGACTTAGGTGTAGAATGTTTTATTTTGGGAATAAAAATTATTAGGAATAAAAATTTTATTTTTATTTTTCAAATTCATTATATTAAAAATAACTTAATGAGGTTTGATCAATTTGATTATTTAATGGTTTCTACCCTATATGATTCTACGAGTAGGATACTACCAAATCTTGGTAGAGGAATTTATCAACTATAATATGAAAGGTTTATTGGGTATCTCATGTATTCCATAACATGTACAATAACCAATGTTGAATATGTTGTTGAAAAATTGAGCAGCTGTACAATTAATATGGGATATGCATAATGGTATATATTTGAAAGATTACTCAAGAATATAAATAGTACTGTGTAATATGGTATAATTTTTAGTGGGAACCTAATGGTATTGGAAGGTTTTTATTATGTAAGTTGGATTACTAATATTTAGGATCAATCTTCTTTGAGTGGTGGGTTTTCACACTTTTAGGTAGATATATCTCTTAGGGATTAAAGAAAAATAATTATATAATAAACACCACTATGGATTTTGAGTTTTTTAATTTAGTATCTACGAGTAAATAAGTGAAATTACATAGATTACATTTATCATATCTTTTATTGTGGTCTATGATAATATCTCTGATTAACATACATTATGATATTCAAGTTATGTAAGCTAAGGAAAATAACAATACTTACAATGGAAAATTGAGACAACTTGTTCTTGAACAGAGATTTTTGAGACTATTGATACAATATGGTATCATACCTGTATATTTTATTAGATCGAGCCAAAATTTAGTGGATGTACTAACAATGGGACTTTCAAAAAATTCTTTTAGGATGGGTCTAAAGTCCTTACAAAAAATTCAGCAATAATGGGACCTCAACTTAACATGTGAAAACATTGTATGTATATGTTCATTATAGGAAAGTATATCATATATATGAAGGAAACACCAAAGGTATATTACATCACATGAAAATGGTGTTTAGATCTCATGAGTAAATGGGGGTGACTATAAAACTCTTAATGAACCAAGGATGTAAAAAAGTGTTGTAACAGGGGAACACTTATTTGTTAACCAATGTTAATATAGAATCAAGGCCGCTCAAAACATCTTATAACTTTATCTCTCATAAATTAATAAATTGATAACTAACACATGAATATAATGGTGTATAAATGTATATGAATAATTGAGTAATTTTAATGGACTTGTGTAGAATAAATCAAGATGATAAAATGAGTTACATATTCAAGGAAGTTTCCACATATTTCTCTATTGATATTTGATTTGTATCTACTATATAAAGGTTCAAATTGATAGATACCTTTATTTGTGAAAGTTATTTCCAAGATATCATGGTGCTTGATCGTTAATTTTTTGTAAATATTTTAAATTTATGGGGGATTGTTGGGTTTGAAATGGTTTTTATAATATTTAAATTACTTTGTTTTATGTTTTTTTAAAGGGGGAGGTTTTTTGGAATCCCAAATCTAAAAGAGGTTTAGAGTGTCATTCTTTTTATTAGAGGAAAATTTTTATCAATATTTAAAAATTATAAAGGAAAATTTAATAATCCTACAGGGTACGGTGCAACACACCATCGATGAATTTGTACATGACTACACGTGTAAATGAAAAATGTGTCACATTGATGATACTCTTTTTACTTATCACACCGCATCAATGTGAGGTGCTTGAAGGTGCCTTAATTTTTCCCGATGAATCAATGGGTCTTACTAGTTTTTGGCTAGGCCCAAATGGGTATGTTTAGTGAGTTAACCCATTTCACCGAAAAAATATGATCTGTACTTTCAATCAGATCATACATGATCTAATTGATATATCCATTCACTAGTAGGTTCACTCTGGGTTACTTAATTGATCAAGTGACATTATACATAAAATAGAAAATCTGGATAAATCATACCTTTCCAAAATATATATCAATTCAAATCCATTAGGTTTGATAAAATATCTAAATGGGTACTTCTATGCCTAAAAAAAGAGTTCCCACTGGATTAAAGGTTAATGAATTTAGAATAAATTAAATTTCATCAAATTTGATCACTTATTTTTCACTACCATTCCTCTTAAAATTATAGATTCCAAAAAAAATACTTCTACAAGAATCAATGGAACTTTGTTAGTGTGAAAAAATAAATACCTTTATTACTCTCTTGTTTCCAAATATTCTTTAAGGGATTCTCTCTATAAAGTATTTTTTTAGAATAAATCCACTACTTTATCCTAAATAGGACTTTTTAGTAACCCATAGTACTATCAATTTGGTGTGGGTGAATCTACTCTTAAGGATAAGGATATCATAACATTTATCGGTAATCTCCATCAACTACCATGAAAAATATCCATATCCATTATCCACAAATATCCCAAAAAACATGAATTATTTTAATTTATGTCGTTTATCTTTATATTATTGGTAGTTATTGATAGGTATTTTTAATATGTTTGTTTGTTTCTTCTCTAATAGGTAGTATTTATGTGGTTTTTTCTTACTATGTTGTGCTCTGCCTTTTAGATCTTTTTATTGTTTTATTGATATTACTACTTATGTTGTCTATTTTGAGCTCATGGGATACTAAACTTTTGGATTAGTGGTGTATTAAATAGATCATTAGTGACACAATAGGCATATGCTTAATTTTTCATCCCAGTATAGAAGCAATTTTGTGCATAACTATTGTGGAGTTATTTGATATACTATCCCTATTTTTTGAAAAAAAATTTGGGGAGAGTGATAATGGTCGCTGAGTGCTTTTTAAGTGATGCCCAATGAGTTTTCAAGATAGGAACAACTCCCATAGAGGCTTCCATGGGAATAAATGAAAATATGGAATATTTTTGTTTTTGAATTAAAAATAATATAATTTTGGGTTTTTTCAATTAATTGTATTGGATAATTTTTTATGTTCACTTTCCATGAAACTTTACCCTCTAGAAAAGAATGAGGGAACTTCACTACCATTTCAAAATTATTAATCATCATAAATGGCTAACATGACTCTTTACTTACTAATTTGTTTGAATTATAAAATCATCCACTTCCTTATTTATTTTAGTTTATTATATCCATATTTTTTTTGTAATGGTTCAAAGATATAAAATTTTAATATTCTTGTATGGTTAAAAAAATAACATATAAAATTATACATCTAGAAATATTTAAGGTCTTTTATTCCATTTTTGCTATATTTATCCAATATTCAAAATCCAGTAAGGTGTTTTATTGGGATTTTCTATTTGTGAGTGATACTGTTATCCATGTTTAAAGTTTTATCACGTGTACTAATGTTATATTCAGAGATGATTATATAGTTGAATTCATTCCATAAATATATTTTCATATTTTCATTTATATTTTTCAATTGTGAAATGAAATTTTCTATCATGGGGTCTAGTAATTTAAATATATATATATCTAAGTGGGAATGAATTTTTTATTCTCTTAAGTTACTAAAACTTACTATATTCTCTCCTTATTTAATTCCCTATATTTTTATAATTTTTTTATATTTGTTCTTTTCCAATTTTAAGTGTTGTTATATTTTTACAACTTATCGAAAAACATCAAATAAAGTGCTATTATATGAATTATTTTTCTCATTTTATTAATGATCATTATCTAGTTTCCTACCTCATCCCTTTGGGATGAGTATATTTATTTTTTAAATTTTATTTTATAATTGAGTTATCTATTGATATAATTTTTTTTACTTATGAAGTATCAGTGAAGTAGACTTGGATTTTCAGCATAGTGATTAAAAAACAATGCTAACATCTTAAAAAAAACCTATTGATAAATTTTTCATAGATTGTATATATTATTTATATTTTTATGTCCTAATTTGATTATATTTTTAGTCCTATAAAAAAATTTAGAAATAAACATGTGATTCATGGACACATAGGGAGGTATATGATCGCTGATGTCATCTATGATTCATCTTTTTTTTTTCTCATTTGTAATTAGAAACTATGTATTTTCTATTTATCCCTATAGTGTGAGAAAAATAATATAAAACGAGTGTAGGAATTTGTGGACTCCAAAAATTAATGTAATGGATTGGGATTCAATGGGATACATTTATATATTGTATTCAGTTTTATCAAATTATGAGTTTGAAATTAGAAATAGGTTTTTCATTTTTCGGGGTTCAACCTGTTTTTTGAAATAGATAAATTTAATTAATGGAAATATTTTCTCTACATTAATAGGGGATTATTTTTTTCAACATTAATGGATTGAAAAAGGGAATTTTAACTACATTTATCAGATATAGAATTGGTGTATTTATAAAATGATGTGGTGAAATTATTTAAATGTGATGATATTACGAACTTGGGAAGAGACATGATCTGAGCAAGCATCGAGAAGAGGTACAGGGGCACTTGGTCCAACAGTATTTGTTTAATGATTAATCGGTGAGTCAAATTAGTGTTCAAAGAGTTTCTAAATTGATTCCCATGTATTAATTCCCCAAGGGTGCGACATGTTTCCACAATAGGGCATCATTTTTCACTAAAATTGTTTTTAGAGAGGCGAGGAAGCTTGTCAGGGTGTATTTATCACATTTATTTTACTATGCTACATCTGTATTTAAATTTAATTCATTTACATAAATTTTATACTCTCTTATTATTAGTGTATTTCCAGAGTTTCCCTACTATTTTTAAATATTATGCATTAGAGGGTTTTCTACATTAAAAATATGATTTCTTGATTTTTTATTCTACTTAAATTATAGCTTCTGTTTTTCAGTGGAGATCCTGAAAATATCTTTTCACAAGCCTATTTTACTAGGACCATTCATGTTATTCATATAAAAAACACGTATCAGAGTGAGGTTATCCATTCTTCTTGTTGATTTTATATGTTTTATTTATTCAAAAAAGATATATTTCCACATCACATGGTTTTATGTGAAAAATGATTTTACTCTATGGAAATAATGGGTAAAAAATATTTTGATTTTTGATAATACAGTGAAGGAATGAAAGAAAAAATCATTGATGTTGTAGAAGATATAGTGATTGTAAAGATAAAAGAGTGTTAGAAACAAGCACAATTCGGATGTATTTTCCAGATAATACAGGGCTGGAGGTAAAAAATATGACATATTTGGAGGAGATATGGGTGATACTTGACATTAAGTATAAATAAAAAGCCCTTATAAATCATTTATATCTAAAAATGATTGTATCATTTATGAATGGTAGAGAAAGGATATTTTTGTTAATCATCTGGATGAGTTCACCAAAATTTTAACAGTGCTTTATTTGGTGGTTGTAAAGATCGATGATAAAGGTAACATAGTACCTATTGAAATAGACGAAGAAGATAAAGATTTCCTTCCATTGGGTTCATTTCTAGATTCCTATAATAATATTTTCACCACATTGTTGTTTGAGAAAGAAACTTTGAAGTTGGATGATTTGATTTTATTGTTATTGATGAATAAGACTCGGTGGAAAACCAATGACGATGAATATTTTGGTAATAGTGGAATTATATCTATGATCGATAAATATGGAAAACATATAATTCATTTAAAGAAAATAAGAAAATTCAAGTGATTTTTTTTGCGACAAGGGGGGTTGTGTCTGGAGTGAAAGATTTGGGTCCAACAGAAGCACCTAGGTGGGAGAATAACCATAAAAGGGTTTTTTTATTTTATGGATCATTCATGATATCGTAAAGGGTGTGAATTCCATAACCAATGAAAATTTTCCACCAAATATGGACATAGAGGAAAACCTAGAACCTAGATAGGATCTTTGTATGTTAAATTTATAATTAATTTATTTATGATATGAATAAATGATTACCTCATAAGGAAAATTTTATTTATGATGATGTTGTTGATACATAAACCCTTCTTGTATTACCTTAATTTAATATGAAGGATCCAAGTGTATAATCCCTCTAAAAGTGATCCACATGTACTCCTTTAAACTCTAAAAAACACCCTTTGATTCCTAGATGCTATCACGATTAATCAAGATTCTTGAATTGCTCATCTTGATTACTTAAAGATCCTTTGGGGTTTAAGGAGTACTTACCATTCTTTAGAATATGATAGGAAGAGTTCAAGAGTGAACTCCATTTTGAAAAATTATTCCCAATTCATCATTAACGATTAACTCTACATAATAGACATAACCATATATTTATAGAGTAAGGGTTTAGGTTAAAATATTATTTTATTACATACTGGCCCATAAATAATATAATAATCACTATCAAACCTCATACCATATAATCATATTATCATTATTATTATTATTTTATGGCATTTTATAACTCACGCAATTGATAAATATTATTTTACTATCTTGTAAATCACAAAACATGATCGTGGTCTGCTCTAACTCCTCAACATTTATTGAATTCCAAAATAAATATTTAATTAAATATTTCATTCATCCATAAATATTTTTCAATTGATAAAACATGAATTTAATTATTCCTTAGAATTTAGAATAATATTTAATCCATTAATTAAGTTTAAATAAAATTTAATCGAGTTCAATATAAACACTTAGTGTGTGACCCTCAAGGATTATTTCTCATTGGAATTTGGTGATCTTTCATAAAGCCCATGATTACTATCTAACAATGGGTCAAGTCATCCAATATAAAGAACTTAATGTATCAATATTAACAACCACATATGAATTATCACTTTTTAATATAATATCTTTTTAAAAATATCTCATCAAGTAAGTTTCACATCCATGTCATCAACCTATATACTCAACATGTATTTCTTTGACTCTATGAAATAAAAAAATCATTACACTATGGCCATGGAATTTAATGTGATGGTTCAATTCCAATAAAAGGTTTATGATATCATATTCTATAAAGATGTAAGGGAAAAATTCTTCCTAAACATATCCATTAATAACATGTTATTCATAACGCACCAAACATACATTACTTCCTACGAACATTTGGAATCACGGTTTTGGTCAGTAAATTTAAGTGTGAGTCATGAAATGCATTAATTATTATCTTAAAGTCCAAGTACCACTACACATGATCCAAAATAAGAATATTTAATGACACCAAAACATGCAGAATTACTACTAGAGGGATAGTTCTAATAATATCTCATCTTGAAGAATACTAAGTGTGAACTTCATGAGAAGAAGTCTTATCATCTTATGAGTACTCATGCCCGAAAATCTACATATTTCCCTACTTATCAAAACATGTTATCCAACCATATAACTAAATTTAATAATATCATCATGGTACTTCAAGGTTCTCATCATAAAGAGGAATTTCTATGACCGTATCAATGTGAGTGATAACCTATGAACTTATTACATTAAATTCATATAGAACAAGGAAAAAAATGTAAAAATATATTTTATTAATCTTAAAATATTTAAATATTTATTTGATAAAATAAAAATTCTATTAGTTCTATAAAAACAACTCCAGAAAACTTCATCTTAGAATAGATCCAACTTCCTATGACTCTCAGTCCATTAGAAATCACATATTGACCATGTTTCTAATGATTTTGGGCTTTAGTTAATGGGTATGACATGTTTTCTTCTGTGGAAATTTTTCACACTGTAAATTTACCTCTCTGATAAAAATCCCTTAATAGATGATACTTCTAAAGTATATGGTTAATCTATTGATGTGACCTTAGATCCTTTACAAGGACCACTGTTACAGTATTATCAAAATAGAGAGTGACATGATCTTTACTGCAAGGTACCAAATCAATCTCTTGGATTAAGTTACATATCCAAACTACTTCTTTAGTTACCTCAAAATTGAAAACATAATCAGACTCTGCTATAAAATACTTGACCATAGCCTTTATTGAGATCTTCTAACTCATAACACCTCCATTCAGAGTGAATATATATCCCATATATGATTTCAGGTCATCTTAATTTGTTTAGAAACTAGTGTATGCATATATTATGATAACAAGTTCATCATTTACTCTATAGACTAGGAACATATCCTTAGTTTGCCTCATATATATAAGGATAGTCTTGACCGCCATCCCATGGTGGTCACCTTGGTCAGGTAGACATCTCACCACCTCACTAAAGGAATAGGAAACATCTAGCCTATTACATATCATAACATATATTATTTAACATAATGAAAATGAATATGGAATCCATTCTATTATTTGTATTTCCTCATCTGTCTTAGGACACATTTTCCTAGAAAGATGAATGCTATGTGACATTGGAAACAATCTTCTCTTGGATTATTCTATATTGAATCTCTTAAGTATCTTGTCTATATATGTATCTTGAATTAGGTGGAGAAACCTCTTGGATATATCATTATGGATCATGATCCAAAGAATTTATGTTGCCTCACCTATGTCCTTTATGGAGAACAATTTATTCAACTGGGTCTTAACAGACTATAAAACTGGTATTTTATTTCTTTTAAGTAAAATGACATCGACACATACTATTAAGAAAATGATCTCACTCCCACTAAAACTATTATAGACATAAGTCTCACATTCATTATTTATGAAACATAAATCCATTACGGATTCATCAAAACTAGTGTTCCATGACCTATATACTTTTTTTAATCTATAAATAGATCTTTGCAATTTTCATAATTTATTGAAACACTTTAGAGTCTCAAACCCTTCAGTTTGTGACATATAGAAATATTCCTAAATATTAAAATTAAGGAATGTTGTTTTGAAATAAAATTTTCGAATCTCATAGTCATGGAAGGCCACAATTTCAAGTAAAATTTTAATGGATTTCATTATAGAAAGTGGTGAAAAGGTTTCATCTTAGTTAATGCCTTGATGTTGTTTAAACCCTTTTCAACTATTATTTCCTTATATATACTAACTTGTTCATACATGTATATTTTCATCTTGAATAACCATTTAAAATTAATGGTATATACATCCATATGAGGATTTACCAAAATGTAGACTTGGTTTTAGTACGTGGAATCCATTTCATAATTCATGTCTTCTTGCCACTTGAAAATTTTTCTTCCACTTAATTATTCCTTATATGTTAGAGGATCATTATTATCAAATAAAATTTAGTCACCATTCTTGTTGAATAGAAAACCATAACATTACATTCTCTAACCTCTCTTATATTCCTACATAGTAATTTTGTATTTGGAACATATTCTTCTTCCATGGGGATTTATAGAATCTATTCTTATTCCAACTCTTGTATACCTTGATCTTGTACTTAAATGAAGTCTATCTCACTCCCAATATATCTTTTATATATGGTCTCCCTCTCAAAGAATATAGTGTTTCATTACACTATTTTATTTTTTCTATAAGAGGTCATATAGGTAATATAACCTTGTTCCATTAAGGAATCATATAAAGGTACACTTTCTTACTCAGGGTGCAAGTTTGTTACAAGAAGTGGTTTTAACAGATCAATGGAAACCCCACACATGTAATAATGACAATAAAAGTTCATTTCCATTAAACATTTGGTATGGTATACCATCTTACTCTTTATTTATCACTTTGTTTAGTATTTTTACTACTTTTTGTAATGTGTTTCCCTAAAAGTATAATTGAAGACTTGTATGATTTTTCATTGATCTCACCATGTCCAATAAGGTGAGGTTCCTATTTCTACTTACGTAGTTCCATTGAGTTGTATAAGGATGATTGAGTTGATATGTAATCCTAAAATCCCATAAATAATCAATGAATTCTTGATTAAGATATTCTATATCACAGTCTAAGTGGAATTTCTTAAAATTCTTACCAAGATGGTTCTCAAACTTCATTCTTCAATTTTTTTAATCCCTCCAAGAAATCTAATTAATACCTCATTAAGTTGAAATGTCCATATATACTAAAATTATCATTAAAATTTATGAATTTTGAGTGGCCACCAATTTCTTCAATTGAAAATGGTCTGGACAAATCAGTTTGAACTAATTTAAAAATCTCTTTGCCCCCTTCACATTTTCCACTAAATAGGGATTTATCCATTTTCCTTGTAAACATTTGTGACATACACCAAGTGGTTTTAGTTCAAAAGAATCTAAATATCCATCTTGGAATAATTTTTTTAAATTCTTTTTATTTTAATGACCAAGATAGAGATTCCATAGTTGAGTGTGGTATGATTCATGTGAATTAGTTTTGTTTTCTATTATCATTACTTGGTATATGTAATCCATTACATAAAGACTGATATTTAAATTAAATTACCATAAAAAATTATATCTTTATAAAAGAATAAATATTTATTCTAAAACAGGAAGATAAATCCATCTATATCATGTATGGATATAAAAATATTTTTTAGTAACTGATAAAAAAATAACAATTCTTTAAAACCAAGATAATTCTTATCAACATCATGAGCTGGTAGTCCCCAATCACCACTTCAACTAGTTTGGATCTATTGGATGCTCGAAAATATATCCCCCCTTGGTCAATATTTATAAATCTAATTGGTTTATATTTTTGAATAAATATATGTGAATTGAAAGTTTTATATAATACCCAATTTGTATGAATAGATAAATTTCAATCAATAACAAATGAACCTAAATATTCCCCTTGATTATTTGGTTGGATGAAGGTTTTCTTCTAGTGTACCTTCTTGGCACATTCAAAATAGAAAGTAATATACTACCTTGTTTTCCCCTTGATCTTTCTATTCTTGTAAGGTAGTTTTAAAGAAGCTTTGGGATTATATTTCTCTATTTGGCCTTTATTTTTATTCACTATAAGAAAAAAAGGAATTTCATGCTTAATTTTATCATCTATATAGTGAATAAGAGTGAGTAGATCTAGAAGATAATTCTCAATCATGTTCATATTAAAATTTACAAAAAATTATAAAATCTTTGAGGGAGTGATTAAAGAATGAGATCATTGTGTAGCTCATTAGGTAGTTTAAACCCTAGAATCTCTAGGTGCTTAATGTATCCAATGAGATTTACTATGTGAGTCCTAGATGGATTACCCTCTCCAAAATTACTCTGAAATATAAACTTGGAGATATCAAACCATTCTTATCTTTATCTCTCTTGGTATAAACCATGAAGATTTTTGATCATGCTATAAGAACCCATATTTCCATGAGACTTCATGAGATCATTAGAAATAGATGAAATAATAAAAAATTTAACTTCAACCACAACATTCAAGTGTTTTTCATAGATCTAAAAATATTCATAACTTTCCTCCTTCAGAGATGGATTAGGTAATGAGGATTCTATTATTTAATATTTCCATTCATGGCACAAAAAAACCCAAAGGTGTCTGAACCATTCTGAGATGTTATTTCTAGTTAAGAGATGGTATTTCTATGATATAGATCATAGTAGGAATCTAAATGATGAAATTTCCAATAATTTTACCATTATAAAATATTATAATATTAATATTTTTCTTAATTAAAAATTATGTGGGATATAATAATAATATTGTTAATTTTATTAAGTCTCCCGAAATTTTATCAGGTCCGAATATCCATCTCCATTTAACTCATAATTCCTAGCTGATTATATATTCTAATGGTAAGGATCCATATTCCCCTTCACATAACACCAACAAGGGTGGGTCAATCCACTTTAATGTATTTAGGTAGGAAAGTATTTTCTAACAAAAAGCTGACAAATCCTTGATCCATTGAGTGGACTCACCAATCTTGAAATTCTGACTTGGATATCATCAACACTTTCCTCCAAGATACATAAATTCTAATGAGGGATACTTATTTGGGTATAATATGGTTAATTATACCCATAAACCTCATATAAACTATTTGATAAATGTAAGTGTCCCAACAAGGGGTGGTCAAAAACATAGTTCTATGACTTCCATTCCTAATCAAGTAATGGTAGGTGAAGTCTAACTCAATATCTAGTTGAGGGATTTTGTTTATTATACATTTATTTATATTATTTTATCTTTTAAATGTCTTATCAATATAAATTGGATTTTAATTAAGTGATTAAACATGTTTAAAAAAGAATAAGAATAATCCATTAATTTAAATTCCATATTTGTACATTATTTTATTTATTTATGTGATCATAGTCCTGAATCCATAAATTAAATAATTAATAATATTGAAATAAATAAATTATCTTATCATGATCTTATATATCATTTTATTTTTTTAGTGGAAAATAAATCAAACATTGACTTAGGGGAAAATTATTTATTTTGGTCTTTTCATGAGTTACAACATTCCACCTATACACATGTGTATCACCTAGGTTGGCATCATCTTAGTTCAATATCAAGCCTCTTATACACACTTGGGGTACGCCATTTATTAAATATATTTATAAGTAACATGTAGGTCAGGGTAACCAAAATATTGGTTAAGGAGAATTATATAAAACACCTTGGACACGTAGGTCCTATATAATAAAGGAGGGAAAGATGAAATGAAGGATACATAATTTAATTTAAAAATTAATTTTTGTAAACACAAGAAATAAATAAAAGTTAAATTAGTCTAACACATACATAGGTCATGGTCAAGATCATTAACAGTCATACATAGAAAATAGTTATGAAAAAGTACATTAGATGTCATTCATATATATTTTTTCTTTATTATTATGATAAACATGCTTTCATTAATTGATTAATTAATAAATTAGATAATTCCATTTTATCTTAATGACTGTCCAAATTATCTTGAATATATCCATCATAAATTCATTCATGGAAAATAAATGGAAGATACAATAATCACAGATAATAATAATAAACTAACTGAGCATTTAATAATTCTTTAAACCCATTATTAAATTTTCAAACACAATAGGCGTAAATAAATATTATAAGTTTTTAATGTTGTAATTACAAATTTAATTTAATTTAATTTTTTACCTTTATTAGAAGACTAAAAAATGTGTACTTATAAGATATGCTTCATATACATCAATTTTCATATTCCCAGGATACATGCTTAGGGCTTTGGCATATACCTCGAATGGACTACATGTCGTTTACTAGCTAGATACATGCCATGTATCACACTTTTCATGTGTTTGTGAAAATTTCTAAAATAATTGGAATTTTCTTTAGATGTGGGACCCCATGATTTATAATCAAGCTAAATGTCGTGTTCTTAACTTTCCATGTGCCCACTTGAATTGCCAAATGGATCGGCGTGTACTTAAAAGATAGAAAATAATGAACTACATATATTGTTTAACAGATACACATCATGTATGTAATTATTTATCTAGGATTTCAGTCATATGTGGTTTTAATCATTTATTTTACCACATGTTTTGTTTGAATTTCACTTCTGAACTTTATAGACTACAGGACCTGTACACCAGCTACATGCTATGGAATCTCACATGTCATGTACCAGGATGTCCCAATATACACATGGTGTGAAATAAATACACCATGTGTAGTTACATTTTGGCACTTTTGGTATCCTGTGACATGTCTAGGTGTCGTGAAATTGAGTACAAAACATTTACTCTGGATACACACCATATAATACTATGCTATCCAAGAATAATCCTTGGCACATATCAATGAAATCTACGATCATTATTCATCTGTTATTAGTTCTTTAAGAAAATGAAAAAATAATCATTCATGGTTAATATGTTGAAATAATTTTAATTAAAATCAGATTAAGGAATTAATAATTCATGAAATTAAAATCTAACAACTATTTTTCATATAGATCAACAATAAAATAAATAATTACAAATTTAAAACCTAACCACTCTTATGACACATGAAGGTTCTAGGAATAGAATAATTTCTTGGGAGGTTGAATAACCATAAAGGTTTTTTAATTCTATATGTAATTAACAATATTTTACATGACATGAACCTCATGAACAATGAAATTTTCCGCCAAATATTGTCATAGAGGAAATAACATAACCCTAAGAGAATCTTTACACCTTAAATTTTTAATTAATTTTATTTATGATCTACAGAAATGTTTACCTCATCAAGTAACTTTCTTCGATGATGATTTTAATCATACATAAACCCTTTTCATATTATCTTCATTGTTTAGGGAGCATCTAAGTGTATAATTCCTCTAGTGTAAATCAACATGTGCTCCTTTGAACTCTGAACAACACCAATTGATTTTTGAGTGCTAGCATTGTGAATCAATCATATTGCATTGTTCTTATTTATTGAATCCAGTTCCTTAAATATTGAATTAATACTTCTCATTCTTAAGAATATTGGAGGAAGAATTTGAGAGATAAGCCTATTGTGCCTAATGATTCTCAATTCTCGATTGACGATTAAAACTACAAAATAGACATAACCATCAATTTACAGTGGTAGGTTTGAGGTTAAAAAATTATTTAATTGTATTCCTTCCCTTAAATAATATAATAGTCATTATCGACCCCTATCCCATATAATAATAATATTATAATTTTATATTCTATACTAACATGCATAATTGATAAATATTATTTTATTTGCATGTAAATTAATTTTCATCACTGAACACGATCTTGGTCTACTCCAAATCCTCAATATTTATTAAATTCAAAAATAACTATTTAATGAAATATTTCATTCATCAAAAAATATTTTTGATCAATAAAACATGAATAAAATTATTCCACATGATTTAGAATAATATTTATTATATTAATTAAATTCAAATAAAATTTAATTGAGATCAATAGAAACACTCAGTGTGTCACCCTATAGGATTATTTCATGTTGTAATTAGGTAGGATTTCCTATAGAATAAGATTACTATATAGAAATGGGTAAAGTAACCCAAGATAAATAACTTAATGTATAATCATTGAAAACCACATACAAATTCTGTTTGTGGAATATAATCTCTTCATGACAATATCTCATCAAGCAAGTTGCACATATGAGTCATCAAACTACATGCTTGATATATCTTTCTTTGAATCAATTAAATAAAAACATCATTTCACCTCGGATATGAAATTTAATGTGACAATTCTATTATAATCAAATGGATAAGTTATCAACTTCCATAAAGATGGAAGGGATAAATACTTCCTCAAAATATACATTAATAACATGTTATTCATAACACACCCACCATACCCTACTTCCCACGAACATATGTCATCATGGTTTTGGTCAGTAAATACAAGCATGAGATTCATGAAATTAATTAATTATAATCAAAAAATCTAAGTACCATTACACATGCTTGAAGATAGGAATATCTAATGAAACAAAAACCTGCAATATTTTTACTGGATGGTATGTTCTCATAATCTCCCATATTAGAGATTACCAAGTGTGAAATTCATGAGAACAAGCCCCATATTCTTATCATTACTCACAAATTCCATGATAAATACTATGTTCTCTATCATTTCACATTTTCCAACCATGTATCTAAATTGAAGAATATATTTATGAAACATCAAGGTTCAAATCATAGCATGAAACTGTTATAATCTAATCAATGGAATTGATACCCTAGTACATTATACATTAATGTCATAAAAAATAATACATTATATATAATGATATTTTTTATTAATATTAAAAAATTTTAATATACATGTAATAAAAGTAAAATAAGTTGGTTCTTGAACACCAACTCCAATAAAAATAAATTTCAACAGTTTGAAAAGGATCAAGGAAGAAAAGAAGACACATTACACTAATTATAAAGATACTATCATAAATCTTATAAAGAATGATGGTGATTTATTTTCATTTTGAATTTATTATCATAGGTCATATATATAAAAAAAACGGGTTATTGACTCATCTTCCTTATACCACATTACACTGAAGAGGGAATTATTTTCTTCAAATGAAGAAGGCATATTTGGTTGATTAAATATAAGAATCATAGATTTCATTAGTGTTTTTGATGTTTTTATCACTATAAATTTTGGTTGTACGTATATGTTAAGGGATGTGTGACATGTTCTAGGTATACACCACAATTTTTAACCACTTTTCCCATAATAATGATGAATTCTGGAGTTCTTTCTACAATGTAAGATAGAATTTTTCAATATGGTTGATGGTATATGTGTGTGGTAGAATAGTTGATATGATTTACATGGCTAATTTAAAGGTCTTTAGTGAAGTTAAAAATATAGTTTCAAATAATAATTTATCATATTCATGGCATGGATGGCCATCTTGGTTGAGTAAAAAACCATTGACTAGGATGGAGAAGGTTTGGAAGATGAAGAAATCTTGGTCAGGTACTTCAGGTCCTACACCAAATTATTTTTCATTAGATATTTCCACTAATGAATATCAAATTAAATTTAATTATCAAGATGAAATTTAGAAATTTTAGATGATGAAGGTGAAATTTTATTATTGGGGATATTGAGATGGGGGAGAAATTAATTTTTAATGGTGCTCCAGATTTTGTGGAAATCGCTATAATGGGGGATCAAAATGTTATTGGTTCTGTTATATTTAGTAGGAAAGTTCATATATAGCTATGATAAATACTTTAGTGTTTGTATTTTTTTACATGGGGTTTTTTATTTTTCTATCAGAGTTACAACACGAAGTCATCATATTCTCTTTAGAGGATAATGGTCGATGTGATACCAACCATGTTTCACTACAAAAATGTTTTTTTGGATGCGATATCATTATTTGATAGGATAATGGGGGAGATTGTCATGGTTTAGCCTATTTTTAGATAGAGATAATTTAATTAATTGAGAGTTTTTCTCAACATTATTAGGGAAGTTTTTCTCTATATTAATGGGGACATTTTATAAACATTACTGGATTGAAAAAGGAGTATTGATTGCATTAATTAGATATAGAGTTGGTGTCTTTATAAAAGGATATGGTAGAATTATTAAAATCTGACGATTTTAGGAATGTGGGTGGAGACACATCATGAGAAAGAATCAAGAATAGGTCCAAGGAAACAGGGTCTAACATGGTTTGAGTGTTGAGAATTGAGTAACTGATGAGGAGAATCAATATTCAACGAGGTTTCACAATGACAACCATGTATTTGATCTTCAAGTGTGTGATGTTTTTTCTTTAGAGGGTGGAGTTTGACACCAAAATAATATTTCTAGGAGATAGAAGTATATCAGGGTGTGGTCTTAACATAGGTTTTTCAACACTAAAATTATAATTCAATATTGAGCATTGGAATGAATTTTTAACTCTCATATTATTAGAGTTTTTTTTGAGTTTCTACATATTTTTAATCGTCCAAAAGGAATCGTTCCTAGGAGGGTTTTCTAGTTTGGTGGATTCTATAGTGGGCAGTGAATATCAGAGGGTGAAACGACCCTTTTTTGATATCTATGGTTTGATATATTCTTTTAACTAGTTCTTCAAAAGGCCATTTAGGGACTCAAGATACTGATCAGGTTTTCATCTTTTTTGGTGGTTATTGGTAATATATTGACCTAAATTCAACTAATTGGTTCCTTGAGTAGATGGGTCACATGGCCTCAAGTGTGCCTCCCCAAACACCAAAGGCTGCCGACTATCAGTAAGGGCCTATGGTGTGTCTATGGGGAGATTATTCTCTCTTTTTAGAGTGTAACATAGTGGAATATCATATCAGCCATATGTAGATTCATATAAAAACTGAGCAGATGAAGAATAAAAATCCATATGACTGTAATAATAAATAAACAATGCCAAAGGTATCTCATATACTTATTATGATCATTTCATGTCTCTAAAAATCTAGAAAATAGGTATATAAGAATCCAGTACAACACATGTATCAAAATACAAAAAATACCCAAAAGGAACTTTCTCAGATAACATTATAAGAAAATATTGGTCCTATGCTCCCGTTCTCCTAAGAAGTAATTGACTCAAGAATCTTATAGTGGGCACATTCCCTGATCCCTACCTACATCCATGAAGTATGTCTGGATACCCAACGACATCCCAAACAGGGTGTGATATAACACTTAGTAGGCTACCACAAAGGATGTCTATAAAAAATTCAGTCTCTGTAATACAAGATAAATTAGCATGCTATTTGTATCATATATATAATAGAAATGAAAGAAAAGTGCCCAAGGAATTTGGGATAGAATTAAAGTGAAAATTTCTATCAAAAAAAGCCTCCAAAAAAATAACAGACAGGATCCCATATCATGGGAAGCAATAAAGAAGAAATAAATAATCACACTATCCATTCTAACCACTGTAAACTGATACTTTTACTAGCGCTATCAATAAAACATTCCTAAATATCCATCACAACCACACCATACAACCAATTTTAAAACCAAAACCATGTCCATTATGTATAATACAATATAACATTCATCATGACCTCTTAGTATAATCATTTCATCCACAAAATCCTCACCATATAATAAAAAGTGTCAGACCATGATGGTCTGGATCTATGGTATAAAAGATGAAAATATCCTTGTCGAGTCCCAAGAGCATCTCGATGGAAACTTGATAAGGACTTGGGTGGGGTCCAAGGATCATGAAAATAGAACATTTTCATTTTGATCATAATCAATATTGATCCAAGGTGAAGTAAGGCCGAAGACATCCTACACAATCAAGACCTAAGGAGGGAACAAGTTCAAGGAATCCACTACCATAAATAATATCCTTGTGAGAGATATCCATACCATATAAGGGATTTAGGATACAAGGTATATCTACCAAGGAATACACTACCATTTCAATTAATCATTCCATTTCATTCATAAATTCATAAAAAGTCACATTCCATGAGTTCTTCCAACTCATTTCAAAAATTGTAATAAAACCCATTCAACAATTTAACGATTCACATCATGGTATCACATGGAAAATGCTGTATCACCATATCCAAATAATATAATTCAATTAAATTTAAATTATAAAGTTATTCCTATAACTATAAAATCTCACTTTCACCCCATGGGTGGTATAAAAAATATAAAATACAAAGTGGCACCCCATGGGTGCCCTAGGTATGGGAAACAACCTTCAATAATATCAAAGGTACTCAAGAGAAACATAAACAATTTCCAATGAATTTAATGATGGAATAAAATTCATTTTAGGGGCACCACCATAATGTTTGGTGTGTGGGAAAACTATAACTAGGAATATAAAACACCAAACCATGAGGTAAAGTTATAGACCACCTACCATTGGTCTATAAAAGATCACTCATCCAATATCGATATCTGATTCAATCTATTTGAAGAGAAAAATGAAGAATGGTCAAAGAACCTGGAATTAAGGAATATTATCTTGGACCTAAATAACTATGTCGATACAAAGATGAATGAATAATGGAAAATTTTGATTGAATATCTCAGCAGCAGAAATCCAATGAGATTGATGGCATTCGATTATGAGTTCGGACCATGAAACAGTGGTAAAGACAATGAAATAGCTTCAAAGGGGAGCTCCCACACCAAGGATTATATTCAGAGGAAGAATAAAATAATAGGTTTAGGTTTTAAAACATTTAAAGGAGAAAAGGGTCATTTATCCTCTAATTCATGTGCTGTATGGTTTAGCTGCATGGTTGGCCAAACTGTGCTCCTTTAACTGCTTCAGGGGGAACCTCACATGGTTTTATGCACATAGTTTGTCTAACCATGCAAAAACCATGCTACATGCCTCTATTAAAAACTAAAAATAGAATACACATGTGTGTTATGTGTTCCTTACAGTTTTATTAAACTATGAAGGCTCCTACAACCATTTTTTCATCCCCACATAGTTTCATCAATCCACGGTTCCTCCTTAATGTGTGTCCAAGGATTTTTTTTCCAGAATTTAGGTTTTGGTCTCTGAAAAATCCCAAGACACCCTTGAAACTCCCATTTCCCCATTGGGAACTCACATTAGGCCATAAAAAATCATTCAAACTGAAAAAAAGATCCTCAACTCATAGGAAAACTAGGTATCTTATAATATCCCCCCTTAATGTAATTCATCCCTGAATTTACCTTCTAAGGGTAGTCAGAAATTTCTTGAAAATAACTTCAGCCAATGAGTGTTTACATTTACCTCCTTCTCTCAAGTCTCATATTGTAAATAACCATGCTTCCATTCCACCCATACTAGAGGAACTGGATAGCCTCATAGAACCTTCATTATCCTATTAATGATAGGAATATGATTCTCTTCAAAGGATGCATATTACAGTAACTCCACCTCATCCACTTGTAGAGTGTTATATAGTTCTGAGTGATAATGGTACAACTATGATATGCGGAGGATGTCGTTCCTGGAATGGTACCCTTGTGGAAATTGTTAATTATTATCTACTAGTCCGACTCTCACCAGAATATTGAATGGCCTAATATATTGCAGTGAAATATTACCCTGTCTCCTAATCTATCTATGTACCAATCTCAGTGAGATATGAAAAAAGATCAAATCCCTGACCTCAAACTCAAGAGTTCATCGATGATGGTCGATATAAATTTCCATCGATACTGTGCAATATCCATCCATTTACAAATCAACTGGACTTGCTCATTAGTCTTATGAATGAGACAATGTCCGAGTAAAGGTACCTCACCTACCTGTATCCATCATAGGGGATATCAACATGTCCTACCATACAATGCCTCATAAGGTTCCAGATCTATAGTCTCTTGATAGTTATTATTGTTTTAAAAATCAACTAGGGGTATATGCCTCTCCCAAGATCCCCCAAAATCCATGACGTGTTCTCTTAAAATGTCCTCAAGCACCTCAATCATTCACCATAACTTGCCATCAGTTTGAGGGTGGTATGATGTGCTCATAAGAACTAGTATACCCAATGCCCTCGACAAACTCTACTATAAATGAGACATAAATTGAGAATCCCTATCTGAAACAATAGTATAATGGACCCCATGAATCTTCACTATCTAATAGTTATAATGCCTCACAAACTCCTACATAAACTCCTCACATATGTAAAATAGAACCCAAACGTGACCATGTATAAGAAGGATCTCATCCTCACCCACATTCTAACCAGGAGGCTGTTCCTCACTTGCCACACTCTTTTGTATGACTAGGACCTAAAAATATGATAGTAGCCTCATACTCACTCTATCTAGAAGGGTAGAGGTCAAAGATGAAGATGAAATAAAGGTATATTCCTCACCATCTGACACATCCAAGTACATCTCAAAAAACAAATCCATAAGCTACAACTCACTAATGGCCTCCTAAACTACCTGTATGTGAGTCCTCCTACTCAAATCTTTTGGGAATTCATTTCCCATTACATATTTATAGGAAAGAATGATGTTTAAAAACTATAGGTAATCAACTAACTTTAATTACCTCAAATTAAGATCACACTATATAAATATATACATAAGGCTTTTGTGGTCTGTGTAAATCACAAAACTCTATTCAAGTAAATATTGTCCGTAATAGTGAAAATCATGTACAATGATGGCTAACTCGATATCATGTGTTGAGAATTTCCTCTAATGTGGCCTCAGATGATGAGACCCATATTCCACAAATCTATCCCCTTGCATCATAACTACTCCTAGCCCAATACCCAATACAACACAATACATAGTGTAACTCTTACCCATATATGGAATAATTGAGAATAGTTCTGAATTTATTCACCCTTTCAATTCATAAAATTATCTCTCATAGGTATTTGACTATAAAAACTTCACACCCTTCTTAGTCTAGCCCATAAGAGGTGCTTATAGGTGTGATAAGTTTTGTATAAAATTCCTATAATATCTAGCTATCCAATAGAAACTCCCTATGTCAATAATTTTATTTGGATTCTACTAGAAAAATATAGGATACACCTTCTATAGGTTAGTTGATACTCCTATCTATGAGATAATATGACTCAGGAAGTGAATCTTATTCATCCAGAAGTGTCACTTTGTGAGATTAACATATAATTGATTCTCTCTTAGTGTATCCAAAATTATACCAAGATGTTTTTCATGGTTATGGCAATTTTGATAATACACTAATATATCATCTATGAAAACCACCACAAAAGTATCAAGATAAGGATTGAAAACTTAGTTTATCAGTTCCATGAAAACTTTTGGTTCATTCATGAGACTGAACGTAAAAACTAGATACTCATATATACCGAACCTTCTATGAAAAGTTGTTCCAGGTATGAATATAAGTCAAACATTCACCTAATGATATCCATATCTCAAATCAATTTTTGAGAACACTTGAGCTCCTCTAAGTTAATAAAAACGTTCATCTAGCTATAATAAGGGATACTGGTTCTTAAACACCAACCAGTTCAATTTCTAATAATCCACACATAGACTAAGGGTACAATCTACCCTTTTCCCAAAAAGGACCAGCGAACACCATAGTGAAGTACTGGTTTCAGTAAACCCCTTTTCCTCCAAGTCCTCTAACTACCTATTGATCTCTCATAATATCATTGTAGACATCCTATAAGGATGAATGGATACTATTGTATCTCCTAGCACTAGATTTATAGAGAACTCCACCTATCTCTCAGGAGATAAACTAAAACATTCATTTGGAAAAAAATCCCAAAAATGACAAACCAGTAGAGGGAAATATTTTGTATGTGATCCCTAATCATCTAGATATAAACTATCAAACTGGATTGTCATCCCACCCAAACCATGGATCTCTAGTCCAACTCGAATTTCATAGACATTTCATTCACCCTTGTGAATAAAAACTTCACCCTCTGGTGATGTGAAGGTCATCCTCTAGTGATAAAAATCAATATAGGCATGATAAGTAATTAGACAGTCTATCCTATGTATGAAGTCAAGCTTGATCATCTTGAGGAAAAATAGATTCCATGTTAAGTGACACCCACCAATATCATGGGGGAACTCCCTACACTAGAATAACCCCTATTTTATGAAATTCAATGAAGTATCTAAGGTCATAACACCTCCAAAAAACTAAACTATAAGCCCAATTCTCTCAACAAAATGTTGAAATTTGAAACTAGGTGAATCACTTGTATCAAAAAGGGTAGATACTAGCATAGAGGATACTAAGATCATACCTCTCATTGTATATGGCCCGAAACTATTCTCCTTAGGTGCAGGCTATATGGAATTTATATGGCCTGATAAGAGGCCTTATGACACAACCTTACTACTCAGAGTAGGCCCACTCTATTTTCTAGGTACAAATGGTGCCTTGATGACTCATCCATGACCACCACCTTGTCTTGAATGACCAACACTACTCTAGATCCTTTCCTTAATTTGAGCTACGAATCCCTCTCTTGAACCTAGAGTTAGATTTTGTCCTCTTCCACTTACTGCAGGAGGGAAGATCCTATAAAAACGCTATACAAGCCTCATCATTCCACAATCATGGACCTTGATTGGGTCTCGATCACACTAATTCCTGGTATTTACCCTTATCCTATACCGTTGATAGTAAATAGATCTACCACCACTAACAATATGTATGTCACTCCTCGTAGGTGAAGTCTCAAATCATTGTTTCCTACCACTAGATGCAGAACCCCTAGGTTGAGAGACTAAACTTCCCTGCTCCACACCCCCAACATCTTTTTGGTTCCAATCTATAATCAACACACACTTCACTATCTCAATAATCATCATCAACCTAAACACATTGACCTATGATCGAAAAACATGCCTAAGACATTCCTTGAAGAATATCCCCCTTGATATCTCATTAGTAAGATATACTGGAACAAAATGATACAACTTAATAAAGTGAGATGAATATTCCATAACATTCATCATGCCCTGCTCAAGACATATAAACTCATTGGACCTATCTACTTTTAGAGTCTCAGGGAAAAAATAGTTTTAAAACATTGATTGAAAATTCCTCTAAAGCATATCTTGCACCGCATCATACTAGTTCAAAACAACCCACCAGTTCTTAGATATTTCCCAAAGAATATAAGTCATGATCTTAAATGTCTTCTAAAGAGGCTTCTCTAGATGATTTAATATTGATAAAATATTTTCAATCCATATATCAATAGCCTTTGGACCGAAATACCCCAAAAACCTGGGAAGATGTTACTCTTGGAACACCCAGGTCAACTCTACCATAGATGAGGTAGGATATATTTCTCCCTAAAAAGTCTTTATACAACACCAAACCCCTCAAAAAAATGTGCCACAAAACCTTTTTCTTGTAAGACCACTGGTTCCTCAGTTGGAACTACAAGAGGATCCATTGGTAACCCATGGCCCACCACCTCAAAGCATGGTCATCACCACCCTCTTGGTGTACGTCTGGAGGTTGTAATGGTGGAATGTATCTAAAATGGAAAACACATGCCTCAAAAAATATCCATATATATAAGTTTAGATATAAAAGTGTAGTAAAGGTCAAAACCTTCCTATAAAGAGGTCTCACCCCTCTACCTTCTCCAAAATTTGGGACTCAGTAAAAAGAAATAGTCTTAAACATCACTAGAGACAATTCCTACTACCCACTCAAAATCTAGGTCTTGGTCGAGCTCCCCATTTCAAAATTTCCATTTTAATTCACATTTACATCACAACTATCTTAAAATGGTTTAACCACATAGTTCACCATTTTTGATTTATAAGGACCCATACACCTCATGAATCGGAATATGGAATCCACCTAACCCATACCATAACACATTCTAGTCTATAAAACCAATGGTCTATGACTCTATGTTCCATAGTTGAATGCCTAGGTTGTCTGATGTATCCTAAGAAGGAAAACACTGTTTAGGTTATGGAAAGTACTCTATGTACCAACCATGTTTTTTCAAATTTCCTACACAAAAAAATATACCAAGTAGAAAGTATATCACACAAGGAACATATCACAGAGTCATGTAGTCAAGAAATAAACCATATATGGCCTATCATAATGCATGTAATGTGAATCCTATTAGGTTCCTAAAATGATGCATTATATGTATACCCTCATCTTATTAGGAAATCTTTAAACAAATTCTCAATAATATCAATGATATCATCACAACTAATGTGCATCGCCCAACAGTGGAATAAAATAAAATATAATAAGAAAAATCAAGTAAAACATGTTTCATTCTTGGAAATTTAGATTTTTCCTATACATGGGTTAGCTACTCCCAGGCATAGCTCATTACCAAATTCCAATTCCTTCCTAATATTCTGTCTATTATATCAAAATAGAAAATAAAAAAATCCCCTAATACCACTTTGTAATATCTAGAACCAGATGAGACTAAATGGTTCCAAGATCCATTGGGTCACACGGCCTTAAGAGAGCCTCCCTGAATGATAGACGATACTAACTAGCAATAAGGACTTAAGGTGTGTTTTTATGGAGACTATTACCTCTTGTCAGAGTGTAACACAATGGAATATCATAATAGTCAGATGCAGAAGCATATAATTAGTAAGTAGAAGAATAAGAACAATCCATATGACAATATAAATTAATAAATACTTTAAAAGGTATCTCATATACATATGATTATCTTTTCATGTCTCTAAAAATCTGGAAAATAGGTATACAAGTATCTAGTAAAATACAAGTATCAAAATACCAAAAATACCAAAAAGGAACTATCCTAGATAAAATCCTGACCATAACTCAATAATGTGCTCCCCTATTCTTAAGAAGAAAGTAAATCAAGAATCCTAAAGTGGGTGATTTCCCCAATCCCTATCTACATTCATGAAGTCTATTTGGGTACCCAGCGGTGGCCCGAATAGGGTGTGAGATAACACTCAGTAGTCCACCACCAATAGTTTCTATAAGAAATCTATTCTATGAAATACATGTAAAATAATTGTGTAATTTATATCATCAGTATAATAAAAATTAAAGAAAAGTGACCAAGGCATATGTGATACAAGTAATATGAAACTATCTATCCAAACAACATCCCTACAAACAACAATCAGTCTCCCATATCATGGGCAGCTATAAAGAAGTAATAAACTAATCACAATATCCAATCTAACAACTATAAGTTGATAACCGTACTAAGGATACCTATAAAAAATTCCAAAAGATCCACTATGGACACACTGTATAACCAAATGTAATGAAACTACCATAACCATGCCATATAATCTAGTATAACATTCATCATGACTTTTCTATATAATCAATTCATCCCAAAAGACCTCACCATGTAATCAAATGTGTCAAACCAAAGAGGTCCAGATCTAAGGTATAGAAGACCAAGGATTCCAAGTCAAGTCCCATGAGCCTCTTGATAGAAACTTGGTAAATACTTAGGTGGGTTCCAAGGAGAATTTCAACAGACCATGTCCCATGTGAGCCTAAGAAAGTCATATCAAAGGGGTAGTAATATAACAACCATACTCTTTATTACACACTTTAACATGATTTATTACATAAACATGCACTTAAGACAACTCTAAGGATAGAGAAATCTAGTGTCTTGGAAAATTAGGGACATTACATGACAACTTAAGATAGAAAAATACACTATCTTTATTGAAAACATCCTTTACATGACCACAACATTCCCCCATACGTAGCATTGCATTGGATAACCTGAGGACATACATGTGAAAAGGGTGATCTAAAAAGACAATTAAGGGAGTAAACAAGGAATAACATGAATAATACAATACATGTTAGGAATTAGGAATATCAATTGAGCATAAGAGAAACACGAACATAAATACAGGATATAGTATGATTATCATAAAATGGAAATGTGGGAACAACATTTAACATGATATTAGCATGATCCAAGGTTCATTACACATGGAGCATGAGTAAACCCTTATTTCACTTGAATTAGAATGATTAAACCCTCATTACACGTTAATTATAATGAGTAAACCCTCATTGCACATGGATTATCATGATGCTATTCTTTACCCAATTCATTGGAGTGCTATCAGGGTGCACGCTTCTTAATAATTTCATTTCATGTATAAGTGTGCCACATAGATCATACAACATGGATTCATTAAACATCATAATTTACTCCGGGAATAAGATATGTGAAATAAATAAATGTATTTCCTCAATAAATAAGTACATGTGTATAATGATGAATACCGTTGATAGAGGAATGGGTATGGTATTCACTTACACGATGATTTCAGCGTGGAAAATTTTGGTGTAACTTCGGTAGCATAACGACGTCAAATAGAAATTTTAAAATGGGTTGATGATAATGAAAGGGGAATCTCATAATTTATACATGAAATGGAAATTAATGGGTAATGGAATATAATATCACAACTTATGTAATGGAATTTAGATGCATAATATAAAAGAATTTCTGGAATGTAAATGGGGAGAGAGAAATCCCTTATGGAATTTCAGCATGGTAACGTATGTACATGGGATGCATTCATGAGAGAGAAAGGGGTCTTTCATCATTCAAACATAAGGAGGGAGGTATGGGGGAGTTGCGAAATCATACCCCAACATTTTTAATTGAAAATAAAAGGGTATAACAACATATATAAATTTGGACAAAAATGAGAAAGGAAGAAATACCTTACTTGGAAGTGTGATCCCAAAAGCTTGGGAGGGGATTGAGGGAGGCTTTGTGGGGGCCTAGGGATATTTGGGAGAATTTTAGAGAGATTATGTCAAAGTAGGTATGTTATCCAAGGGTTTTGAGTAAAGAGTAATGGGATCTTGGGTGGTTTTATAAACGAAAAGAGAGGGAATTATTTATTATTTAGGTTTTGTACACTACACATTAAAATAATCAAAACCACAAACCATCCCATGGTTTATTCCTATGATTTTTTCCAAAGTGGAGTGGAAAAAATTGATTTATAAGGATAATGTACGAATGCATTAAAATATTAGGCTTTTTTATGTGGAGGTGAGTCACACTCTCAAGGAAATAATTTTAAAATGATAAAATGTTTTATAAGTCATGGAGGGTCCACTAAGGAATTGTAAAATAAATACAATAAATATAAAATCACATTATTTTAAAGGTAAAATTTATATTAGGTGAAAATTACTTCTATAGTTTTATATTACATCACTATTTGTTCATTATTATGTCATAAAACACATTATATATTTAAACGACATTTAGTTTTTACCCAAATATTCGAGTGTCTCAGAAAATTATAAAAAATTCATCATTTGATAATTTTGACATCCTGATTCCAAAAAATAATATTCATTTTATCTAAATAATTTTCTAAATATGTGAATTTTTAATAAAAACCCACATTTATTGAAAATTCATTGGTTTTGACAAAAACAACTTTAAAAGCATAACAAAAATTACAATTATATTCATAAAAATTACATGATCATTTATATTTAATAAAAATTGATTTTGTAACAATATTTTATTAAAATATCATTTAATTAAAAAATACATTAATTCATCAAAATGGATTTCTAAATAAAATTTTAACTAAAAATACTATTTGTGCTTTAAAAACAATTTAAAAAGTAACCATAATAAAATGAATGTTTATTATTTATTATATAAAAAACTAATACACAAAATCATAGTGATATAGTCTTGTTACATAACCCCTTATAACACCCGCATAAGACCTAAGGGTAAGGTGTGCGATGGTAACATACTCTTGTGGCGGCTCAGATAACATCGCTTGGGTGGTAATCTCTATTAACCTCCACTCCCCCCCGTAGGTGATTTCATTCATGATTAACATGTTGAATATCGGTTTGGGCTTGGTCAAGATTGAATACCCATGATGCTACATATTTTCTGAGCTCTGACAAATGGGCTTTGTATGGAGCAATTCTACTAGATGAGGCCATGAATTCCTTTGTCTGAGTAAATTGGATTTATTAAAGCCCTATATTTATACTAATCATATGATCACTATTCAAAAAATATATTAGCAACGATAAAAATTATTAATGGTATTTTAAATTCTAAAAACATAAAACCATGCAAGTACATATGATTTACATAACCATTTATATAATAACACATTTAATTAGATCAAGATGAATTTTAATTAATAAATGTTTGGGTCATTACAATCTTCTCCCCTTAAGAAATTTCACCCTTGAAATTTCTTATTCCCACACTAAAATAGATGAGGGTAACTATTCTTCATCAATTACTCCAATTCCAACTTTTCTTCTTCATACTTTTGGTTTCGCCACAACCCCTTGACGAGGGGAATTGTCTTATTTTATATAACTTTTTCACTATGATCTATGATCTTTATCAACTTCTCTTCATAGAGGAGGTCATTCTCTAATAGTACCACCTCTAGATTGAGTACATGCGATGGGTTAGGTATATACTTCTTCAAGAGTGATACATGGAATACATCATGTACTTGAGAAATGTTCGGTGGGAGTGCTAGTTGATATACCACTGCTCCAATGCGATCAATGATCTCAAAATGGAGGATGTACCTTGGACTAAGCTTTTTATTCTTCCTAAATCTCATGAATCTCTTCCATAGTGATTTGGGGAGGAATACCATGTCGCCAACATAAAACTCCAGGTCTCATCGATGATTATCATCATAGCTCTTTTGTCGACTCTAAGTAGCTTTAAAGTGATATCAGATGGTCTTAACCTTATCCACTATTTCTTCTACCATTTCTGGACCTAGGAGTTTTTTCTCCCCAATGTCATCCCAACATGTCGGTGTTCTACACCTCTTCCCGTAAAGAGCTTCATAACGAGCCCTTTGGATGCTTGAGTGGAAACTATTATTGTAAGATAACTCAACAAGAGGAAGATGTTGATCGCATCCTCCTTTGATGTCCATTGAGCATGCTCTCAACATGTTCTCAAGTGTTTGGATAGTCCACTCAGATTGGCCATCATTTTGAGGATTATAGGCTGTACTAATGTTCATCTCAGTATTCAAAGCATGTTAGTGAATCTTCTAGAACTTAGAGGGGAATCTTGGATCTCGATTAGATACAATAGATAGTGGTACTCCAAGAAACCTTACCACTTCTCTAATGTATATCCATTCCACTTTATCCAATGAGAAATCCTCTCCAATTGCAATTAAGTGTTCATTCTTTTTAAGATGATCAACAATAACCCAGATAACATTGTTTCCTTTAGATTTCTTCGGAAGTCCGGTGACAAAGTCCATGGTGATGTTCTACAATTTCCATGTTGGTATGAGTAATGGTTGAATCATCCCCTTATACTTCTACCTCTCAGCTTTCACTTGCTGACATACCAAGAACTTTGATGTATACTCACTGATCTCCCTATTCATGTTATCCCACCAATAATGATCTTAGAGATCTTGATACATCTTTGTGTTTCTTGGGTGAATGAAGAAATTTAAACTATGTACATAATAAAAAAGTTCATTCTATAACTCTGGATTTGATGGAACACATAGTATTGACCCAAATATCACAATTCCTTATTAATTAACATTGAAATCCATGGATTTCCTTTTTCTAATATTTTTGACTTTCTTTTGAATTCCTACATCATCATTTTGAGTATCCTTTAACCTTTACAAAATATACAATTGAGCAATCATTTGTGGAAGGATTGACAATGTTCCCTTCTTTATGATTCCCATGTCCATCTTCATCAAATATAAGAATATTGGATCCTTTTAAATTCTCATCAATGATATAATAGATGGTTCCTTTGTACTTAGATCATCCACCACCTTTTTTCGCTTTCCCTAGGTGGTAATGGATTGAGCAGTCATAGTCCTTGATCAGCTCTAACCATCTTCGTTGGTGCATATTCAGCTCTTTCCATGTGAATATATACTTGATGATTTTTTTATTTGTATATATTTCACGCTTCTCTGCAAAGAGGTAATGTTGCCAAATTTTTAAAGAGAATATTACTATAGCCAACTCTAGATAATTTTTTGGATAATTTTTCTCATGAACTTTCAATTCAAATAAAGAACAATCAATTAATTTGTCATTTTTCATCAACACATAGCCCATTACCTTCTTCAAAGCATCACTAAATACCACACAAAGTTATCCACTTGTGGGTAGTGTGAGCACAGGTGCAATGATAATACTCCTTTTTAACTCCTTGAAGCTATATTTCAATTCATCACTCCAAGAAAACATGACTCTTTTCTGAGTTTTCTTGGTAAGAGGAGTTGAAAATCATGAGAAATTTCCCACAAATCGTCAATAATATTCAGCTAACCCTAGAAAGCGATGGATATCCGTCACTGATGTTGGCCTTAGCCATCCATCAATTTCAGTTGTCTTTGAGGGATCAACAGATATCCCATTACATGTGATGATATGACCCAAGAATGAGACCTCCTTCTACCCGAACTCACAGTTGTTGTACTTTTAATAGATATTCTCCTTTTGCAAGGTCTCTAGTATAGTGCTTAGATTTTCCTCATACTCCTCCTTGGTTTTGAAGTATATTAGAATATCATCTATAAAGACTACCAAAAAATTATCGAGGTAATATCTAAATACTCTATTCATCAAGTCCATGGAGATTTCTGGAGAATTAGTGAGTCCAAAAGGCATTACCATGAATTCATACTTCTTCTTTATCGTGATTTTGTTGAGTTCACAATAATCAATGAAAATGTCCATTAACCCATCCTTCTTCTTGAAAAAGAGGACTTGTGCATCCCATGGTGAAGCACTTGGGAATATAAACCCTTTATCTCAATTCTCCTGTAGTTGATTCTTTAACTCCTCAAGCTCCACAAAATCCATTCTATATAGAGTCTTGGATATTAGAAACACCCCAGATATAAGATCAATTGATAATTAAACATCTCTTCTAGTAGGAAGACCATACAATTCATCAGGAAACACTTCAGTGAATTCCCTCACAATAGGCATGTATTCAAGGTTGGTTGCTTCCTTAGACTCAATAATCTGAGCAAGATACACATGTTCATAGGGCAGTAATATCCATGCTTGAGATGATGGTTCTAAATAATATTCATCATTATCCTTGCACTTGTATAGAATGAGGGGTCAATTCTCTATATGGAGAGTGACTTACCTCACATGACAATTTATGTTGGATCTATATAAGGAAATCCAATCCATGCCAAGAATTTAATCAAATTCCACTAGAGGTAGAATGAAGAGGTTCTCTAGGGAGTTCATTCCACAAATTATGATAGGGGGAGTTATATTCATGGGATGCAATGATTTCCCCATTTTTTATTCTCACCGACATCTTTACATTATTTTTTATGGTGTTGGGATTGTTCTACTAAACATTCAGGATATTAAAGAATTCATAGAACTAAAATAAAAAATTATATATTCTATTCTTGAATGAATAACTATCATACCTATCACCACTTAGTTGTTGGGGTTCGCATTGGTGGTAGTGACAGAAAAAGTTCTCCCTTTCTACCTTGTAGGTTTTTGTTTGCCTCAGAAAACCCTTGGCTTATGGAACTGGTTTCCAAGGGTCCTAATTAATTGCAGTTGAATAAATGAACAATGTGTTGAGGGTCGAACGGAGCATTCCTTTCCTCTATCACAATAATGGATTTTTCTTGTCAAAATTTAATGGACAATTTCCCTTCTCTTCAACAGATAAATCATTTCCTTGTCTCCTTCAGGAAATTTACAGGGTGCTTATTTTTTTCACCAT
Source organism: Viscum album (assembly GCA_963277665.1). NCBI lineage: Eukaryota > Viridiplantae > Streptophyta > Magnoliopsida > Santalales > Viscaceae > Viscum > Viscum album. The sequence goes on along the minus strand of OY728165.1, from coordinate 320,654,782 downwards.
TGGAATGTGGGTACTGGATTTTCATAGCACCATTGGATTTATCCATCAGACTGTTAGAATTAAAGTTCACTTTCCACTTCTTATCCCCATGATACCCTTGAGATTAATTGATATTTATTTTGACTTTGAGGGCACATAAGAAAATTTTCTCATATCTATTGAAGTCATGGATTTCTAGGGATTTCCGTAGGCAAGGTTTTAGCCCACCAAAGAAGTGGTCAACCTTACATTCATGGGTAATGACAAAGCTGGAGGCATATCATGAAAGCCTTGTTAATTTTTCCTCATACGCTCTAATGGATTTGTCATCTTTTCACTTGAGGGAAAGGAAGTCCCATTTTATTTTACGTCGAAGGGTACGAGGAAAATATTTTTCAAAAAACATTTTCTGGAAATCCTTCCATTCCAATGCCTCGACCTCTTCATCCAGATTTTCCTTTTTTATCAATTCCCACCATTGATCAGCTTCAACCTCTATACAATAAGCACCCAAAAGAACCTTATTTTGTTAAAAACATAGAATTATGGAGAATATCTTTTCAATGGATTTGATCCATTGTTCGACGATTGAGGGATCAAATGATCCATTAAAAGTAGGATGCCTTTGTATTATGAAGATCTTGATTGCTTCTTGTTATTTATGGGGGGGGGGGTTGGAATATCCTCTTGACCCATGTTTCTATTCAAAACTTGAGTTAAATAAGAGACTATCATGACAAATTTTATGATTCCCGCTCCCATCGGATTGAGAATATCATTAGAACAGTCATCACATTGATCTTCGCATAGGTTGTTTGCTTGATTCCTCCTTTTACTGGCCATTGGATGGAATAAAATGAAATTTAGGGGTAACACATAAATGGTAATCCAAATACAAAAAGGGATAAATATAAATTACATTTATTTCTTTAACTTATTAATTTATAGGCTTCAATATATGTTATCCATGATCTACTTCAAAACATATATTCTTAGGGGAATTATTTTTTATTCCCTTAAAAATGGTTTATACTAAGATTTTGAATTTACCAAAGAAAATCCCCTATGAATGTCATAACCAAGAGTGAAGTAAGAACCATTTTCTTTCACTATCTCCCATTTTAGTCTAGATCAATGTGGTGTTTTTGGGTTTTACCCCTAGATAAATCTATTTCAGAGCCACCTCTATTTGTACGTATCCAGACATGGATGTATTTGATCGATAAACTACTTACTCTAAACTCACCAAAATTTAGGAATGTTTTTATTATACTTAGTCTTTTCTATAAGGCTTTCACTAGGGTTTTCTAATCCTAATCCCAAAAATAACTAAACCTATCCTCTGATACCAACTATAACAACCCTACTCTTTATTATAAACTTTAACATGATTTATTACATAAACTTGCACTTAAAAAAACTCTAAGGATTGATAGGTCTAGTGTCTTGGGAAATTAGGTACATTAAAAGACAACTCAAGACATAAAAATAGAATATATTTATTGAAATATTCCTTTACATGACCACAACATTCCCTCATACTTAGTATTTCATGGGATAACCTGAGGACATACATGTGAAAAGGGTGAGCTATAAAGCCCAGTAAGGAAGTAAACAAGGAATAAAAATAAGAATAAAATACATGTTAGGAATTAGGTATATCAATGGAGGATAAGAGAAACATGAACATAAAGGCGTGATATAATATGATTATCATAACATGGAAATGTGGTGACAATATTTAACATGATATTAGCATGATCTAAGGCTCATTACAGATAAAGCATGAGTAAAACCTCATTTTAATAGAATTATCATGAGTAAACACTCATTTAACTTTAATTATAATGAGTAAACCCCCATTTCACATGGATTATCATGATTCTATTCTTTACCCAATGCATTAGAGCGCTATCAAGGCACACCCTTCTTAATAATTTCATTTCATGCATAAGTGTGCCACATAGATCATACAACATGAATTCATTAAAAATCATAATTTATTCCAAGAATAAGAGATGTGGAATAAATAAATGTAATTAATAAGTCAACATATAAGTGTTCATAAAGGTGAATAATTTTTATAGAGTAATGGGTATGATATTCACTTACATGATGATTTCAGCATGGGGAATTTTGGTGTAAATTCAGTAGTACAACGACATCAAATAGAAATTGTAAAATGGGGTTTTTAGAGTGAAAGGGGTATCTCAAATTTTATACATGAAATGGACAGTAATGGGGTCCTATAACATAATATCCCAATATATTTAATGGAATTTTAATGCATAATACAAAATAATTTCATGAATGTAAATGAGGTGAAACAAATCCATTACGAAATTTCAGCATGGTAACAGATGTAATGGGAGGAATTAATGAGAGATAAATGGGTCTAGAATCATTAAAACCTAAGGATGTTAGTATGGGGGAGGTGAAAATCATACCCCAAACTTTTTAATTGAAAATAAAAGGGTATAACTACATAGAGAAATTTGGACAAAAATGAGAAAGGATGAAATCCCTTACTTGGAAGTGTGACCCCAAAGGCTTGGGAGGGGCTTGTGGGAGGATTATTAGGGGATTGGGGATCCTTTGGACGATTATAGAGAGATTAGGTAAGAGTGGAGACATGCTCCAAGGGTTTTGAGTGAAGATAAGTTGGATCTTGGGTGGGTTTATATAAGAAAAGAGAGCCAATTCTTTATTATTTAGGTTTTGGACACTACACATTAAACTAATCAAAAATACAAACCATCCCTTGGGTTTTCCATGGTTTTTTCCAAATTAATGTGGAACAAATTATTTTATAAGTCCAATGACCTAAATTCTTAAAATATTTGGCTTTCTTATGTAGAGGTGAGTCACACTCTGAAGGAAATCATTTTAAAATGTTAAAATGATTTATAAGTCTTGGAGGGTCCACGGAGGCATTTTAAAATACATAAAAAAAAATATAAAATCACATTATTTTAACATTAAAACATTTATTGTCAGAAAATAACTTTTATAGTATTTTATTACATCACTATTGGGTCATTATGATGTCATGAAGCACATTATATATTTAAACGGTATTTAATTTTTTCCCAAAAATTCGACTGTCTCAGAAAATTATGAAAAATTCACCATTGGATAATTTTGACATCCTTATTCCAAAAATAATATTCATTTTTTCTAAATAATTTTCTAAATATGTGAATTTTTAATAAAAACTGACATTAATCGAAAATTCATGGGTTTTGAAAAAAATATCTTTCAACCCATAAAAAAATTACAGTTGTATCCACAAAAGTTGTATGATAATTTATATTTAATAACAAAATTTTATTAAAATTTTATTTAATTCAAAAATCCATTAATTCATCAAAATAGATTTATTAATTTAATATTAACTAAAAATACTATTTGTGCTTTAAAAACCATTTACAAAGTTACCATAATAAAATAAATGTATATTATTTATTCTTTACAAAACTAATACACATAATCATAGTTCCAGGGTCTTGATACATAACCCCTTATAACACCCACATAATACCTAAGGGAAAGGTGTGAGATGGTGAAAAACTCTTGGGGAGACTCAGATAACATTTCTTGGGTGGTATTCTCTATTAACTTTCACTTCCCCTTTAGGCGCTTCAGTTCAATGTTAACGTGTTGAAGATTGACTTGGGATTGGTCATGAGATATGACCAGTGATGCTACCTCCTTTCCAAGCTATGAAAAATGGGATTTTTATGGAGAAATTCTACTGGATAATTCCATTGCTTCCTTCGTCTAAGTAAATTGGATTTGTTAAAGCCTTATATTTATACTAATCATGTGATCACTATTCAATGACTATATTAAATACATTAACAATTCTTAATGGTATTTTGAAATCCAAACACATAAAACCAAGGAAGTGCATATGTTTTATATAAAAAATTCACATAATAATAAATTTAATTAGATAAATAGGAACTTTCATTAATAAAAGTTTAGGTCGTTACAGTAAAGACCCAACGATTCCTATGGAATTAATACCCAAGGAGGAAAGTGCTACAAAGAGTCCACTACCATAAACAAGATCCATGGAAGAAACATCCATGGAATATAATAGAATTAGGATCTAAGGAATACCAACCAAGGAATCCAATACCATTTTAATTTATCATTCCATTTCATTTATCGATTCATAAAAATTCACATTCAATGAGTTCTTCTAACTCATTTCCAAAATTAATATAATATTTATTCAACCATTTAATCAATTAAAATCATGTTATCACATGGAAAAGGAGGTATCACATCTTCTTAATAACTTAATTTAATTCAATTAAAATTATAACAGGATTCCTCTGAATAAGGAATCTTACTCACACCTCATGGGTGGTATAATAAATTGTAAAATACAAAGGAGCACCCCATGGGTGGACTAGGTTGGGGAAAAACCTTCAAAAATAAAAAACGTACTCAAGAGAAAACCAAAAAGGTTCCAATTCATTTAATCATGGAATTAAATTAATTTTAGGGGCACTGTCGTAAATTCTAGCATGCAGCACAACAACAACTAAGCATGTAAAAAACCAAACCACTATGTAAAGGTATATACCACCCAATGTAATATCATAGTAGATCAGTAATCCAATATTGATCTATGACTTTGTACAGATCGAGAAAAAAAAGAATGGACAAAGAACCTAGAAATAAGGCATATTAGCTAGCACCTAAACCATTCTATTGATACCAAGATGAATGAATAATGGAACAAAATGATTGAAGAACTCACCATTGAAAATCCAACGATACTGAAGGTGTTTGATTCCAAGTTTTAATGAAGAAATAGTAAAAAAATATAATATAATAGCTTCAATGGGGAGCTTCCACACCAAGGATATTGTCCATAGGAAGAATAAAAGAATAAGTTTAGGTTTTAAAACATTTTAAGGGAGAAATGGTCAGTCCCCCTCTAATTCCAAGGCCACATGTTTTGTATGAATGGAATTACAAACTGTGCACCAACCATGGTTTCCTCAAGCCATGAGGGCTCCTACATCCCTCTATTCATCCTTGTATAGTTTCATCAAACCATATAGATTTGGTCACACAATTCTATCTATCCAAGTGGCCCAACTACCTTTGTCCAAAAGTTGGGTTTCAAGCTCTGAACAAGACCCAAACACCCATCAAAACTCCTGTGATATCCTTAAGAACTTGAATTAATCCCTAAAAAAATTTAAATTAAAAAAAAGATATGTACCTCATAGGAAAACCTAGGATCTTACAGCGGTGATTGCAGAGATGATGGTTGGTAAATTGGCATAGATCAAATGCCAAGAGACATCAATGCTTTGTAGATATTGTTGGAGTTGGTTCCATAGAACTAAATTCTATGTACTTTATAATAACATGTATTCATTATTTTTAAAATTAATAAACTATTTATCACATTATGATTTTTTTTCTACTTAACCTAGTATGTGATAATGTCCTAAGAGTAGATGTCATAGTGATAGGTCATAATAGTTCCCACTATGATGAAAAACTTGAAGTTCCACAATATTATTCTTAAACATATATTCTATAGTCAGATGAAATCATTCAAGGAACAAAAATGATATAAGAAATCAAGGGTGGAGACTCATAGGAAATTGTGGAACCTTCCCATGGTGTACGCCCTTGATAATATCAGATGTATGATATTATGAAAATGAGACATGCCAAAAGAAAATACACATTTATATGTGTCATTGGATGTTCATTTCTTCATATGTGTGTATTGATCCCTAGACTTTAAAAATATTATTAATGAGTGTAACATGTCTCAAACTTTTATTTATTGATAAAAAAATGATGACATATATTCATGGTGAGGTAGGATACATTGGGTGCATCATGAGTAATATTTCATTAATGAATAATGCAAGAAATTATTTTTCAATTCAATTATTTAATTAAAGTGGGTATTTAAATCCATTTAATGGAAATGATATACCGTAAATAAATCTATGGTCATGGTATTATATAGAAAAGTTTGATTTTTTAAAGACAAAGAAAGAGACACTGAGCACATAGGTTGATCTCACCAGCATACAACTTTCTTGATTAGAGATATCACGATAAAGGAGTTAGATTACACAGTAGTCATTAGTATGATGTATTATTTCATTATGGAATTAACTTATTTCTTTGTGGGTGTATTGGCGTGTTTCTAGATTCTAACCTTGGACTGTAGGCAACTTCACCTAAACCCACTGAGAAAAAGGCCTAGAGGATCACACACTAAGTGTATCTAGAATATTAGTTAAATAAAATATTAATATGTGTTATTTAGAAAGTTGAATTAATATTATTCTCACAGATGGTTTAATAATATTCCATGTTTTATTTATCCCATATATTTTGTCACCAGTTATTCGAGAGAATATTATGTGAGCAGAATATTTAATAAATATTTATTTTCTATTTAGTGAATATAATATTTATTTATTTATTTGTGAATAATGTAGTGATATTTATTTATTCAATAAATATTCAATATTCAAGGCTTGATAAATATTATGGAGGAATGGTGAACCATGTTTAATGGTCTGGTGATAAATAATATATATTGAATATTATTTTATTAAATGATATTTAATTTGATTAATGAGTTTACGACATGTCATTAAATAATATTAATATTATTATTATTGACATGGATTTATGTAGGGATTAAATAAATAATTAAGGGAATGTGTGAAATTATTTATTTCTAACACTAAAGGTATATAAAACCAATTATTTTATTCTTCTTAAGAACCAATTCATTTGTGTTGTGCAAAAGGAAATCCAGATAATCCTCTCAAATCCCTATAGACCTCCCTTATCCAAGAATGCACTCAATAATATAGGTATATTTTCCTACACCTTTGACTCCCAAGTCTAGATATATTAAGGACAATACATTGGAAGTGATTTTTGGGGTGATCAAAGGAGAATGATATGAGTGTTAAGATATACTGTGCTAGAACCTAAAGATTCCTATGGCGATGTTCATAGATTCATGGACCACTTGTGGATCACCTCTAGAGATAATCTAATATTGATTCCTATAATGCAAAAAATATATTACATAGATCCATTGTCATATTAATCAATGAAGAAATAATTTCATGTAAGGTAATTATTTAATTTCTGAATTAATTATATATAATATGTGGTGATCCTACACTTGGTTCTAGTATTTATCCATTGTCTATATTCTTTGATTCAATTCTGTTGATCATGAAATTCATTTTAGTTTAAATCTCATATTAATCATCAATCATAACAAAAAGATAAGCTGGGCATGACCCATCACACACTTCTACTACGCTCGGAACCTACAAGTGCTATCAAACAGAGATTACATAATTATTTATAATTATTTAAGATCATTGATTGATTTATAGATTTATTATTGGGTTTCAATACCAGTTTAATCATTTTTTAATCCAAGTTAAAAGGTATTTTTTCTTCCTCTTAATTTCTCATAAATAAAATAAAATAAAATAATTTTATGATCGAAATAAATTTGAATATCTCATTTAGTGGTGCTATGAAATCTGGTCGGATAACACAAGAGTACATGTCATGTAACCCGGAGGTACACACTGTGTACTAGTGTTTAATGCACCAAGAATTAATTTAGAATTAATTCAAGTTGTGTGTATCTATTAAATGATGTAAATTTAATTGTACACCATGTATAGACTAGGAAAACATAGAATATGGTCAGTTGGAGTGCATGCCATGTAACTTTAATATATAACGTATAGTCCCTTTTTCATATACGAGTCATGTATTCTCATACATAGACTATATGACTAGTGTTCATGTAACTTGGAGACCACGTTATGTGTAGCCCATGTACATATCGTGTACTCCAACATTTTTCACAACCCAACTACACATTGAGTGACTAGGCATGTACAATAGATATATGGTGATATAAATACACATTTTGTAACTCTAATGTACACATCATGTACTTTTACCAAATTATGAATAATTAAAATTAATTTATTATACTATGAAAAAATTATCAATATATACTTGAGTATCGACATTATGTTTATAAGACACTCTATGTGATGGGTTTATGTATATACATATGTTTCTAATTAATTTTTGTATAATTTTCAAATCATTATATCATGTATAAGTCACATTATAGTTATTTCTCTATAGCCATTGAAGCATTACATGCTACGTAAATACATGTGTTCCATATGGTCATTAAGTTGATAGTACATGTTGTGAAATTACATGCTAAGTAATGTACACCACATGTAATAAGAGTAAAAAACACATGAGTATAATACATGTTGGGTAGTTTAGATGGGCACTCACTCTATTTCCTCCATGATACATTTTTTTGCATAGTTAATTTTAAATAATTTTTTTTAATTTTTTTAAAATTATGATTGATGAGAATCTCAAGGAAATTTTGTTGAGAATTAAGATAAAATAATTTATTAATTTAAGAAGATATTTAATTTATTAAATCATGATTTATCTTGAATGAGAATGATTATAATTAGAAGATAATTTTATTAAATGTGTAATTCATTACATGCATGTGGATTATCATGGGACTAGACTAGACCTTTGAATGTGATTGGTTTCATTTAATTTATTATATAATTAAATTTTTTCTCTATGTGTCATCTCTCTTCTCATTAGGTAAGGTTTTGTGTGCCCATGGTTTATTTTATGCAAACCCCTTAACCAATCCTCAGTTTCCCTTGACCTGTGTGTGAGTAAAACCATATGTAATGAATGGAGATCCCAATATAGTGGAGGTGGTTGAACTTTAAAGATTAGGAGAAACCAATCTAAGAGAGATACATAGGTTGACATGTCTAAAAATACAGCACAAACAATAAATGGCTCAAGGTATTTTCCACTATTCTAAAGGTTAATTTATTATCCACTAGATAAATTAACAATTAATCAAATATCATGATCATACCACTTTATTATTTTATATCTGTTAATTATTATCGTTATTTCATTATAGAAGTTTTCTCGCAAAAACATGAATTAATGAATTAACAAGAATGCGATATTTAACTAAAATAAATTGGCATATGCATAAATATTATATAAGATAGAGTTAAATTGTTAAGGAAACCCACTTAGTATTAAAAATAATCTAATAAAGATAATAATTAGAAATTTATGCATAAAAGATAAAATCCATCAATTATATATATTAAGTTGGTGCAACCTTCCACTACTTCAGTTAAAATCAAACCATAGTTCAATTTTCTTGACAAGAAAAAGTTGGGGTGCTTTCAATTATTAGGGAATTCTAACTTGATGTTTTTGGTTAAAATAACTTATTTCACATGAATGAATAACATACAATATAGTAAATTGTGTAACTAATAAGTAAAGGTTGTGTAAATCCAATTTAAAGATTTTAGGATTGGGTAGTCCACTCAATAGATCAAGGAATTATGAGTTAATGCAGTTATAATTTGAAATGCCTACCTAAAACCCTTAAAATTTATTTACCAACCATATTTGGGTTGTTGATAAGGGGATTATGGATCCTTAACACTATAATGTCCAAGAATTGGGATATTCTGAATCCAATTATGTGGGCTATTGGGTTTAAATTAAATTGTGGGAGAGTAATAAATATAATATTAATTTATTTTTATAAATTGTATCAAATAAAGTACTAAATATTTTCTCATCTTATTTGGAGAAACAACTATAAAAATGACTTCAAACATATCATTGTGATCTATACTTGAGATGGATAAGCATCTTAGTGAAGCAAATTTCCAAGAATGGAAAAGACGCCTATACATTATCCTTCACCCTGAAAGGAAATTGTATGTGTTGGAAGAACCAATTCCTGACGTGCTTGGTAATGAGGCTAGTGAGGAAGAGTTATCTCTATATGAGAAACATTTGAATGATACTACACATGTTCAATGTTACATGCTATCATCCATGAACAATGAGATTCTAAAGAAACATGAGGATACAGATGCATATATCATGATGTATCACCTTTAATATCTCTATCTATACAAGGAATGAAAAGTGAGATATGAGATATCCAATGATATATTTATAACTAATATTGGATATTTAGTTCCAGTTGGGACTCATGTAGTAAAGCTTATTGGATAAATTTAATTCTTAGACATCTTAGAGATTAAATTCTCAGATTAGTTTCACAAAGATCTCATACGTTCCTCACTATCCAAGACCTTATTCATTTTTATTGTTAATTATAATATGAGCAATAATGAAAATAATATTTCATAACTTATTACTATATTTAACCAAGTGTGTAAGAATATGAGGCATAGAAATACCATATTCCTTATGATGAATAATAAAAGGAAGAACAAGGCGAAGGGACCTATGACACATAATAAGTCTAAATCTCATGAGAATCACCCTTTTAAGAAGAGAAATATCAAGAGGTGGGGAAATTAAAAGGATTTATTATGTTTTTCATGTAGAAAGAAGGCCCATTTGAAGAAGAAACGCACCCAAAAGCAAGGGAAAGATAAAGTGTGTTCATTATTGAATGTAATATTTGAAAATCTACACACTGGGTGTTAGATATAACTTGTGTTTATCACATATGTATCCAAATACAAGAACTAAGTAGATTTCAAAATATTTATCAAGGAGATGTGTATTTGAAATCTACTAATGATGTGAGATAGTATTTTATAGACATTTATGACTGCCACCTTTCATTTTAAATAGTAATGATATTGGTTTTAAAGGATTGTTATTATTTAAAAACTATTACCAATAACATAATTTTTGTGTCATGCCTAGATGCAGATGGTTTTATTTTCAATTTTAAAAATAAATGTTTTTTCTTTTATAAAGACAATATATTCTATGTTATGGATATTTTAAATAATAGTATTTATGTATTATATTACAAAATCTTAGTATTGGAAATATATAATGAATCATGTTCACATGACTGATATTACACCTAACTATGAAATCACTATTTTGGTCAGGTAAATGTGAAGCATTGAAAAAAAGATATTCCAAGATGGTTGTTGAGACTCTTCTAAGATAAAACCACATGAAGGATTATATGCTTCTTTATAAGAAGAAATGACCAAACTTCTATTCGGTGGTCGACGTGAAAGGGCCACAATTATTTTAGGATTGGTAGACACTGATTTGTGTGAACCATTTCTAGTAGAAGCTAGAGGTGGGTATTCTAACTTCATAACTTTTACCGATGAATTGAGTAGATATGTCTATGTCTACTTGAAGTGGTATAATTTAAATTCCTTTGAGAAATTCAAATAACTCCAGAATAAAGTAGATAATCCACATGGAAAGAAGATAAATAATCTTTGATTGGATCAAGGTGGTAAATATGTTATCCAAGATTTGATTGAATTTTTACGAGAGTTTGGGATTATATCTTAACTCAATCCACCTTAAACATCATAACGGAATGTTTCTAGTGAAAGGAGGAACAATACCTTTTTATACATGGAAAGATCAATGATGAGTCATATAGATATCCCATTAGAATTTTGGGGTTATTCATTACAAATTATAGCATACACACTAAATTGAGTATCATCTAAAGTGGAAAATGGAATTACCTTCAAGTTATAGAGTGTAAATAATATTTTTTGTCATGTACATGTGTATTGGGTTGTGATGCATATTTATGTTTTTCTCAGAAATAACCAGCACCCTTGGGCATAATGTTTATAGTTAAAGGATATCCCAAGGAAAAAATGGATGCTACCTATACAACCCCTCAACCAAGAAAGTTACTTTTACTAGAAAAGTCACTTTTCTTGAGAGGGAGAACATCCTCAAAAAGGATAATGAAAGAAATAATTACTTAAATGAAATTTATGTTCAAGATACACCAGAGTTGGTATAGGAACAAATTCCACAAGTCCCAATAGAATAAGTAGTTATTGAAACACAAGAACTATGTTGGAGAACTAGAGAGGTAGGAGAACCGTAGATATATGGTTTGTAGTCATTAATTATGGTGACTCGTTATTGGTAGAAAATGATGAACCTATCTCTAAAAAATAGTAATTACATAGCTCAGAAGCTTCGAGATGGTAAGAGACCATGAATTCTAAAATTGATTCCCCATATCAAAACCAAGCTTTCATTCTGGTTGATGCACTAGTTTATGTAAATCTTGAAGTGTAAAAATGGTTATTCAAATAAGACCGGACATGGAAGGCAAGGTAAATACTTATAAATTAAGAAAATGGGATAAAAGGTTTAAACAACATCAAGGAATTGACTACGATGAAACATTTTCAACAGTTTCCATTTTTAAATCCATTATAATTATACTTGATATAGTATCTTACAATGACTTTGAAATTTTTAATATGGATGTAAAAACAACATTCCTTAATGGGAACATTTGGGAAGATGTCTACATGACAAAAAAAAAATATTTTGTGACTCTAGGTGATGAATTTTTTTAAGATAAAGAGATCCATTTATAGATTAAAAAAATCATCTAGTTCATGGAACATTCGATTCTATGAATTTATTAATTAATTTGGTTTCATTAAGAATGAACATGATACATGTTTTTACAAGAGGTTTATTGGGAATACGAACATAACCCTATTATTATATGTTGACGAAATATAACTTATTGGAAATGAAATACCAGTCTTATAGTCTATTAAGGAATAGTTAAACAAGTGTTTATCTATGATCGAATTAGGTGAGGCAGAATATATTCTAGGGATAAAGATAACTCATGATAGATTGAGGAGACTACTTGGACTAAGTCAAAGTACATATATTGACTAGATATTAAATATAGTTAGTCTGAAATAGTTCAAGATGGTATTGGATCTAGTGTCACAATGTATACATATTTTTAAGAAAATGTATCCTCAGACCCAATACAACATATAGAGAATTAGTAATATCTCATATGCTTCAGTGATAGGATCAATAATGTATTCCATGTTATGTTCTAGACTTGATGTTTCCTATGCATTGAGCATGGTAGGATAATATCAAGAAGATATGTGATAATAGTGTTAGTTTTTAGTTAAGGATATCCTCAAGTATCTGAGAAGAACTAAGGATATGTTTTTTGTGTATAGAGGAGATGAGGAGATGGTCATCAGGGGTTATAATAATTCTATTTTTCAAATAGATCAGGATGATATGATGTTGTATTAAGGACATGTTTTCTACCTAAATGAACCAGTTTTGAGCTAGAAGAGTTCCAAGAAGCCAATTTTTGCTGATTCTAGAGCGGAGTCTGAGTATATTATAAATTTTGATGTATCCCAGGTATCCATTTGTATATGAAACTTTTTATATGATATTGATGTGTAATATAGAAGAAAATACCCTATCACGATGTATTATGATAATATTATAGTGGTGGAACTTGAACATATGATCTCAATAATCATTCCGGAGGGCCCCATCATCTTCTATCATGCATGAATATATATATATATATATAAGGGAGACCAAGGAATGAGAGTTTCATGTGGTGTTTCTCTAGATATGGTAGTGGTCTGGTCGATCTTATTACATTCAAAGAATTCCATGAAGAGTCAGGTGTTGGGCTTCAGTTGTTTTCTTATAGGTGAGGTGGGGGATGAATTAGGAATTTTAAATGGATGGTAAAAATATGGAGATTTAAAACACATTCTTGTGGATGGGAATAAATAGCAGTGGTAATCGGAGTTAGAGGTGGAAGTGGAAGGGATCAACAATGATGTCATTGGTGAATTGGGTATCATCAGGTATTTTTCATAGGCTTACGTCAAGTGGTGGAAGATCTAATTAGGGTTTCTACCTTAGTTTAAAAATGCATTTTTCTATCACTTAATTAGTCCTTTAGGGAATTTTTGACTTTTTTCATTGGTAATATGTGTCATTTTCTTTTTTTTTCTTTTTTTCTAGGCCTTTGGTCCATGTCTTTTGGGTGTTTTGACATGTTAGGGGTTTTGTCCAAACCAGATAAAAAATGTGGTTCCAATTTTCTCTTTTCTGTAATGGGTATTGGCCCCAAATTTTATTTATAATCCTATACATTGGGGAGTTTTACCAAGTTAAAAATCTATGTGTTTGAATTTTTATTCTTCTTAAATTCTCATTTTTATTACTCATTGGAGAATCTCACAATATTTCATCATAATATTATTTTTCCTAGGAACGATCACATTATTTCACTAATATGATTTACTATTAATTCTAAAATTACCAAATTTTAGGTCATTTAGGATGAAAAACTGAGTATTTAACAAAATATTAATTCCCTAAACTCACAAAGAGATTCAAAAACATAATGAGGATTATTTATTTTCATGAATTTATTCTAATATCCAATTCCTATTTCTTATATACTAAAAATTATACTTAGGACAATTGTTATTTTATTATAAGAAGATAATCATGGTGTTGTGGATATAAGTTTCACCTTACTTTTCACCCTCAAGTTTTGTGAAAAACTACATGTATTCTCAGTCTCTTTTTTACTCTTTAATTTTCTTATATGAGCCGAAATTCTTTTTCCAATATCCCTTAATTTTTCACCTCTACTATCTTTTAGTTATAATTAATCCCAATAAATTTTCTACAAGGTTTTCATTGTTAGTAAAATTGATACTTTAAATGATTTTATTTCAAACCATATCCCAGACATTCAGGTTTAATTCATCTATTCCCTATATAGCCAATGGTAATTTTTTTCTCACAAATTTATTCTAATGTTTTTCCTTGATGATTCAAATTTTACTTTCTATATCAAGAATATAAGTTCAAAATAGTATTTTATTATATCTCATATGAACATGCATTAATTTATAGGGATGGGTCTTTCTTAATATTCTCTCTAAATTTGTAAAAATTTCTTAATTTTTGTGGTAAAATATATTTTTATAACTGATGCACATTTTTTACATATAAAGTGAATTTAACTACAAGTTTGAAAATTTATAGTGGAACGATGGACCATTTATCTTCACATTTGTATAAAGATATTTTGAAAAATAAAATTTCAAGTGATCATCTACAAGATATAAATTTGGGTTGTTACATTTTTAAAATTGTAATTAGTCATGCATGATCATTATTTTAATATTTTTATTATATAATTTTTATCAGTAGATTCTTATATAATTTCATTATCTGTCTTAGATTCTCAATTTCCTAGTTTAATTTTTTTACTTGATAAATGTTTCATTAGAAGGTTTTATGTGGATAATATGTTTTCTTCCCATGCTTATATACAACCGAAAAAGGTTCAAACAACTGATCACATATTTTTAGGGCTACTATAAGATATTACATAGATCATCAAACAAAATTCCATTAAAGAAATTGTTTCCCCCTTTCATGGCAACATAAATTATATATAGTTTTACATTTTTTAATTTATACTTATTAGATATAGATATTAAAACATTTGGGAATGTATGTTCCTACATCTTTCCATGATAGTCATGATTTAGGATGGCTATCAATGATTTTTTTCCTCAAACTATTTAATTGAACATGGAAGCTATGACTACATTAGGTCTATATCCAATATATATATATATATATATATATATATGATAGGCCATGTTAATTCTGAGTAGCATCTTTTATTCACTTAGATTATATATTCCCATGTTTATCATGAGTGATCTAAAAGGGATCTAGATAGTATTTATAAATATGGATTCATACATGGGTTTTTAAACTACGACCAATAATGTTTTGGATAATTTTGGTTGGTTAATCTTAGACGGTGAATCAACAACTTCTATTTTTACCTTTCTATATCCTAATTCTATGTTTTTGGAATAAATTTTCTAGATTAGAAGGTTTCATGATTTTTATTTAAAATTTCATCATTTTTTTTGATAATGTTTTCTTATTTGGATTAGATCAATCTTTTTCTATTGGTGTTTTCCCCACTAGATGGTTGTGCTAGATATTTAGTGAGATTAAAATTGTCTCTCAACTATTTCAATTACTATTTGGTTTGATGTTGTCTCATGAATTTGATTTGGTGTGAACAATGGTCAAATATAATGGATGGATGAATCTGGTAAAAAATGATGGTTGTAGAGTATATTGAGTAAAATTATTAGTGTTGAATTATTTATTTAAATAAATTTATGATATTGAATGTAAATATTATCTATATGATATATAATTCATGAATTACAGTTTGATTTGAATTTACATTGTATAATGTGTTTTTTATATTATATATATATATGAAATAGATAATGAGTATAGTTATACTAAATATGGATGTGAATGTGTAGATAAATATTGATTTTATTATATGATAATAAATAACATGCTTCCAAAATTATATTATATGAAATAAACATGAAAAATATTTCTAATAATGTTATCAAAAAGAAAATAGGTGTTTTCAAATATTAAATTATTTTTATAAGGTTTTTATAACACTTGAAATGTGTTATAAAAAATATATGATAATAAAAAATGTGTGTTAGTAAAGTTAATGGATTTTAACCACAAGGTGTTCCATAATACTCATGGGTTTGTTTTAGATTACTCTTAACATCATAAAATGTGTGCTGTTAAACATGAATTTTCATATAGTATAAGAAATGGATGTAAAAGGTCGCACACCCAAAAGTAGTAATATAATAATCCCTATCCAAAAATATGAATATGATAAATACGATGATGATAATCCTATTTTCACCTCCATTTTCCATCACCTTACCAAAAACTTATTGAATGAATGGATCATTAGTGGGAACAAATCATCCATCTTGTCAGATGAAAGCATGTTCAAGATGTAGTCCAAAAAATGGGAAGAATGTAATGAAACATTAGTGAATTTTTTATAAAATGTGTGGCCAAGGACCAAATCCCAACTCTAAATTATTATCCTGATACATTTTTCTAGAGGTCAATAGTGAAATAATCTCTAAATTGAGTTAGTCCTCTTTTTTTATATGGGTTTCGGGCATTGGGGGGGGGGGGGTACCGGAAATGAAATTATGATTTTAAAAAAATGGGCTTGAAAGGAATTAAGGGCTCCAACACCTTTCAAAAATCCCAAAGGAAATGATTATCTCAATTCTTTTAGCCCTAGTTGAGGGAAAATTGTGTTGGAGGCCTCAATGAATTCTGTTAACACTTAAAAATAATTAACTAATTTTATTAGTTTTAAAATTTTTATTTTTATTTTGTTTTTTTGGGACCAGATGTATTTGTAAAGTGTATAACCTTTGTTGATATGGGTTTTGATGACTCTATTCATTTTGATGAGGAAAATACCCCCTGAATCAAATGATATAAAATTAGTCCAATTTGTGAGTGAGAAAAGGACTCCTTCTTACAAAGATATGACTATACACTTTAATTATGCTGATAATTTTCAACTAGGAAATGAGTTGGTGGATTTCCAGTAGGGTGTGGTTAGTGATTTACCTTCAACTGATAATTCATATATTGGAATCTTAAATTCTATCTAGGATGTGGATGGTGAACCGGTTGAAGAACTAACATATGATCAATCTGTTCATGAGACTTCCATTCCAGATTCCACTAATCAAAAGATTATGGATAAATAGATGATTGTTTCTACATACTACAATGGTCACAAAATATTTAATGCTGAATCTCTTGTAATGTTAAAAATTTAAAACAAGACCATGATGAAAGATGATCAGGGTTTCTCCTATAGTACCACCAGGAGGGATAATGTGTCTTAGTCCTCAGTACCACCAAAGTCTCTAAAAACCAATGATCAAGATTTGAAGCCTTGTAAAACCTCATCCAAGGTGATTAAAGTGGATGAGGAGGGATTTTAGATGGTTCCTCTGAAAAAGACTGGTCCATATACTGAGCCTGGATAGGTCTCTCCAATTTTCACTACAAAAGAATTTATTTTTACCCCTATTGGGACTCATATTCTGATGGAGTCCCCATATCATATCCAGACATACATACATGTCAATACTTAATAATGCCATTATCCTCCTCAGTTTACTGATCTTATGAGAAATGCTTATGACTCATTTGTTTTGGCATCTGATCAAGATTGTGAGGCTTCTAGAGCCCGAAATAATAAAATTAACACTCTAGCAGAGATCATGGAAGGGGAAAGGCTACCAAGTAGTCTTCAGAAAGAGGATGTTGAGTGATTTGATTCATAGATTGAATTTATTCTTTCCAAAAAGGAACCAAAAACCTTATCTTTCAAGGACTACCTCATATTGGTGAAATTATTAACCATCAATATGGAGGAAGGCTTTCAAAGTAACTTGGAGTTGAACATTTGAGTTCTTTCTTGGAAGTATAATAGTAACTCTATCTTGGAATATGATTTCGATTCATATTCATGTGATAAAAATAAGACCTCTCAGGAACCCAAATCATAGATGTGAGGGTGTTATCCTCAGAGTAGAGGCAGGTACCCTAGGAACATGGGTTCCAGAGTGAGTCATTAGTTTATGTTTTGATTTTTTTCCTTTAAGTCTTTCTTTACTTTTTGTACTCAGCAGTCCTCTTGTACCTTTTATCTTACTTAATTTAGAGGTCATGCATCATAATTTTAATAATATATGTATAAAAAAATTAGTAAAATTTTACTACTATTATATCCAACATTAATATTGTTAAAGTAAATATGAAAATATAACTAAAACCTCCATCATTGTCTCCCTTTTATCAGGGAGGGTGCTCTTGAATTCCTTATGGATTTCAAATGTTTGATTCTTCTTTCCCTTTTCTAGCCTTGGATTTGTAATATATTATTATTATTAACACATTTTAAATAATTAATAATTAAATAATAAATACTTAATGAATAATTAATTATTAATTTGTAAGTTTTAGTTATTAAATAATAATATCTCAGAATAATTTTTAATTAATTAATTATAATTAATGATAACAAGTGAGTTGTTAATAAAAATATTAATTAATTTATAATTAATTAATAAAAATTAAAAATTAATAATAAATTGATACTAATTATTAAAAATTAGTAATCAAATAATAAATAATAAATAATTAAAAATAAACTTAATAAGAAGAACTATTTATTATTAATAATAATTCTTAATAATAATTATTAATAAATTTTAATTGATTAATAATAATAAATAAATATTAGTAATAATTTAATAATTAGTATTGATAATTATAAATTATTTGATTTGTAATTAACATATAATTAATTAGTATTAATAATTAAATGATAATGTGTAATAAATAAATAATTAAATAATATTGATTATTTTTAATAAATGATTAAATAATAATAATAAATTATTATTTAAATAAAAATTTTAAATATTTATTAGTAATTGTTTAATAATAATTAATCATAATTAAAAATTAATTAGTATTTAATTAATTAATATTAATAATAAGTTGTAATTATTATTAACCGCTAAGTAATATTAATTAGTAATTAGTTAATAATAATTATTAAATTACTAATTAAGAATAATTATTAGTAAATATTAATTAATTATATATTAAAAAATTAGCTTACAATAAGAAGACCCGAGGTCACTAACTCAATATTTGAGGCTGGACGAACTGTGAAGATTGTGATTCATGGTGAACCATGGATGATTCCTATTTTCGAAGGGAAGAGAAGTGATTGAATGATCTCTGAAGGTGATGGAAAAGTGATGGAATGATCTCTGAAGGAGATTTCCTCTACGATCCAAGTCATGAAACAGAATAAAAAATTGAATATCTCGAACAAGGTACACTCTTATTCTGGGAAAGGGTTTTTTTTCTTAACCCCCTATATTTTTCTTAAGGGTGGATTATATATTTTTCCATCTTTGGCATTGAAATTTTTATGAGATGATGATGTTTTTATGTACCATATACGAATTTTTTGGGGGTATAGGACCCCATCAGTGATGAACAATAGTAGGGACATTGATGGGAGAACACAGGGTGAAGGTTGGTGATGTCTTTGATAGACAATGACACGGTAACAGGGGGCTCTACCCAATGATAGGGGTGGAGATCGGGAGAAGACTGACAATGACATTAGAATGTGGGGAATAGGTTGACGATGACCTTAGGTACAAGCTGGTGATGACCTTGAGATATCGAGTGTAGACGGGTGATGAGATCTGAACATGACATAAGATGTAGCCTGGTGATGACCTTAGTAGGTTGGCAATGAAATTAATCACAGGCTGACAATGTCCTTGGGATGTGGGATGTATATTGTCGACAACCTCAAGGAAACACAACGAATGAACCTAAAGAATGGAATGTGACCAAGTAGAGATCATCTTATGGCATTTAATTCTGAATAGAGTGAGGTATTGGACCCCCTGGGCAGCTCAAGTGTAGGTAGGGTAGGATTTCAGGTTCTATGAAATAGGTATGAGAAAGAAAATATGGGTCTCGGGCCCAAGATTAGTTAATTTAGGATCCTTTAAAGTTGATTACAAAGTCTTAAATGTGAGGATGATTCCCTAACATGCCTACATCCATGTACTATGAGCTGATTTAATGGAGTCATTTTGTGTAGCCTTCGGTTGTGTCTACCCTTGGGTACTTGTACCGTGTTACATCTCTCTATGTTTTTCATTGAATGTTTTATTTTGTTAATAACTTTTTGGTTCATGGGTTTGGGTCTCCAAATCCATGGTTTAATTATCTTGAAATAAATATAATTAATTAATAATAACTTATTATTAATAAATATTAATAATAATTATTAAAATATTATTAATTAGTAAAATAATAATAATTTTAAATACATATTTGTAATTATTCAATGGAAAATATTAATTAAAAAATATTAATAAAAATTACTAAGTATTATTAACTACTAAATTATATTAATTAGTAATTAATTGAAAATAATTAATAAATAACTAATTAAGACTAGTTATTAATCTATTAATAATTCATATTCAATAAATAATAATTATTTAGTAATTATTATTCAATAATAATTTTTTATTATTATAAATTATCTAATTTGTAATAAAAAATATTTAATTAATAATTACTAACTAAATAATAATTTTAAATATAAACTTTTAGTTTTTAAATAAACATTATTAATAATTAATAATGAGTAGGTGGGATGGATCATGGTCGGGAGCTTCTCTCTCTTCAAAAACATGACAATTAGTGCTTGGTTCATATGGATTCTTAATCTTCTCCCTTCTCGGCTGAGGCCTTCCTCCCTCATGGACATATTTACAACCGCAAACCCATGGCGACTGATAAGGATTGCAAGAGGAATTTTCACTGTGGGATTACTATGGATGCTTCATGCTCACAATTTGGATCGAGATGATATCTCTCTACATTCAAGGATTAAGGTAGGGGGTATTTGGTGAAATGGTAGCATTGATCACATGAAATCCAATCCAGTTACGATATTAGAGATTTTAAAAATTGGTAAACACTCCATCATAGATCTTATTATTCTTCAAAGAGGTTCAAATCCATGGAGAATGGGGGATCTAGTGAAGTAACTTTCGGAAATCTTGGGTTTTGAAAGCTGGAAATGCATCTCCTTAGGATGTGGTTTCTTCCAAATCCTATTCCCCTATGATTCTTTGATCATGTGCACTTGGGGTTTCTGATCCCTGTCACTGAATTCGGGTACCCTTCACATATATGAATGGTGTTGGGAAAGATAGAAAGTGAGGAACGTGAAAACAAATACAGAAGCGAACACACAACATAAATATATTTCTTTCCCTTTAATCAAGGATAAAAATAATGTTTATTCATAGCAATTTATGATATGAGTGATTAAAAATAAAAGTTGACAGCAAAAATTTTGAATGTGGAAAACCCAAAAGTGAAAAACCATGAGACCTATCCCAGAAATAGGGATCCACTAATAATCTAAAGTAAAAAGTAGAGACTCTAAAAGATGAATGAGATCTCAAAAATAATAATCATATAAAACACTAGATCAAAGGCAGAGAGCATATTTAGTCTGAATGAATCCTAAAATGAAGAATAAAGTCTGATAAAGAAACCCAAATAAATCTGACCGTGAAAGTATTAGATCGATGTTTGAACAAAATTTGCAAATAAAAAAGCACCGAGATCGGATCCAAAACCTCCGCAAATGAAAGTCGATCAGATCAAAGTAGTTCCACCGGTTTCATATATGAAAACCTATTCCTAAAATCACAGCTATACTACACAAAAAAACTAAGGAGAGAAGAGCTGCATGTCTCATATAAAAAGGAGAGTCGCCGCATGATATCTCATTTATAACCTGAAAGATATATTATATATCCTCATAAATATAAAATATATCTAGTCAAAGATATCAGATATATCTCATTAGATATATAAAATATATATTTGACAAGTTATCAATTATATCTTGAGGCCAGATGAGGAGGTTTCCCAACAAAGTCCCCCTCAGACTCAACTGAGAATCATTTCCAACCCTGTAATCAGTTCACAAGTCTCAAATTTTCCTCTAGGTAAACTCTTGGTCAATATGTCTGACCCATTATCATCAGTGTGGATCTTCTCAAGCTATAATTTTCTTGAATCAAGGATATCACAAATCTAATGATACCAAAAATCAATTTGTTTCAACCTTCCATGAAAATTATAATTCTTTCCCAAACAAATATCACTTTGACTATCAAAAAATAAAACTTACCTATCCTAATTAAAATTGAGATCTCGAATAAAGGATTTAATCCACAAAAATTCTGTACAAGCCTCTTTAGATGGAATAAACTCAGACTCTATGGTAGATAAATAAACATATGTCTACAATATAGACTTCCAAGATACATCTCCCCCAAGAAATGTGATCAAATATCCTAAAGTATACTTACTTGAATCAATATCTCCTTCCATATTTGAATCATTAAAAACACAAAGCATAGGTTTACCACTTCCAAAACACAATCTCAGATCCAAATTACCACGAAGATAACAAAATATATAATCCACTACTCTCCAATGCTCTCTACCTATATTAGATATAAAACTGCTGACCACACCAACTACATGATCTATATCGGGTCTAGTACATACCATCACTTACATAAAACTAGAAACGTTATATGAATAAGGTATGTGCTGCATCTCCTGTCTCTATTCATCAGTAGAAGGTGATGAACTGGTACTGAGACTAAAATGTAAAGAAAGAGGAGTACTAACCATGTTTTATCTATCCATAGAAAATACTTGAACAACCTTATCAACATACCTCTCTTGAGATACACAAAATTTCTTGGCCATTCTATCACAATAGATCGACATTCCAAGAATCTTTCATTCTGGCCCCAAGTATTTTATTGCAAAAGACTGACAAAGATCCGTCTTTGATTTGTAAATTATGGAAGCATCATGGCCAGCAAGGAGTATATAATCAACATAAAGAAACATTATAATAAAATCATCAACATTAAATATTTGAACAAAAACAGAATGATCAGAATATGTCTTTCTGAAACCCTAATGAAAAATTACAGATTCAAACTTCTTATACCCCAGCCTCAAAACTTGCTTCAAACCATACAAACTCTTCTTTAACCTGCAGACATGATTCTATTTACATGTTTCAATAAAAAACTATGGATTCCTCATATAAATGTCTTCATATAATTCTTTATGGAGGAAATCCATCTTCACATCCATATTTTCAATTTACAGATCCAAACTAGATGTCAAACCAAGAATAAACCGAATGGAAGAAATTTTGAAAACATGTGAAGAAGTCTCATCGAAATGAATAACTTTATTTTTATTTAATCCATTAGCAACCTCATATCGTTTAACAGAACAAGATTCTTCATTTTTAATTTGATAAATACACCAATTTCGCAAAGCTCTCTTACATGTCGATAATTCCACCAGCTGAAAAGTATTTTTTTCATTAAATGATGTTATCTCATCATCCATTAATGCAAAATATCTATATTTATTATCACTCTCTATTTAATTGTCAAAATAATCTTGTTCTACCACTTATATGTGGAGCGTGTAGTAATCAGGTGAATACTGAGTTGAAATGGTACGGTGCTGAGATGACCTCTGGAGTGGAACTGCGAGTTCATTAATAACCAACGGAACCGAATAATCATAAACAAAAGGTGCATCAAAAACATAAAATACAACCTTTTCACCTTGAACATTATTATGCACATCAACATGATCGTTAGAATCAACAGTATGATGTAAATGTGAATCAGAACCTAGCTCAAGACTGACAAACCCATTAGAAGGTGGAGATGTATATTTTTCTCTTTCACTGATATCTGCAATTTTTATACTCCTTAAACACTAAATCATGGATTTTGAAACGTTTCTTCAAATAAGGATAAAAAACTATACCCAAACTCATTATGTTTATAGAAAATAAAAATAAACCACTGTGACTTACATTCCATCTTGGATCTCACATCTTTTGGATCATGAACAAAAGCCTTGCATCAAAAAACACATAAGTGATTGTACCTAATCTCTTTTCCAGACCAAAAATTGTTGGTAGTGCCTATTTGAAAAGAAATAAAATGTGATAAATTGATAATATAATCATTATTGAACAATTCCTCACCCTAAAAATGTCCAGGTAACTTTTCTTCAGAAAGTAAACAATGAAGTCTTTCTAAAAAAGTCTTGCTCATCCACTATAATACCCCAATGTTTTACAAATAAATTTAATAAAATTCATGAAACAATAAGACTCTAATAAAAAACACTTTTTTAAGGATATATTTATAAAATATCCAATAAACATAATTTTTCCAGTACTATTATTTGATTTTCTAAAAATGGATATCTACGGTTGTGATTAGTAAGTTATTTGGAGTCTGATCAAACCAACTTGATTTTTTTTGAATAGTAACATACCTTTATAAATAGTAATATGAATTTTAATATGTCCCTTATGAATATTATGTCATATTATTATTTTATTTTCATAGGATTATAAGATAATGAGATCTTGATTAAATTTTCAATGTGATATAAAATGAGTTATAGTTTTAAAATTGTTTTTTTTGAATAAATAATTATTTTATTTTAATAATAAATTAATCATATTAAACAAAATTAATTTTAAAAAATGGAGTTCATTTTTGAATTCTACACATCAAAAAATGGTTTGGGTGATATTTTTGGATTTTTAGAAAATTCTTGAATTTTTGATGAATAGTAAAATATGGTAATTCAACGTATATACATATTATATGCTAAATAAAGTATTAATAGAATCAGGGATGATGTAATAACCCTTGGTTAAAACTAAAATTCTCTATTTAATTTTTAGGTTCACATGAATTAATGCTATTCATAGTCTTGATCAAAAATATTAAAATAATTATTAAAATAATGGAAAACCTCTCCTCTCCTCCACTATAAATAGAACCCTCAACTCCCTCTTCCTCTCACTCCTATAAATATTTGAGAATTTTATAAATTATAAAAAATAAACTTCCAAAGGATCTTCCCCCCATCCAAGACCTACTGGTCTCACAAAACGGCCAAAACCAAAGGCCTTAAGGAGGATCTCAAAGAGAATAGGTCAAGAGGTAAAAATCCTCTTTCATTTTCATGGGTTTTCTTTTCAATTATTTTATTTTCTTATATTATCTTCACCTCCCATTATCCAAGAGGAATTAAATCAATATTATTATATATATCCTATATTTCTATCATGTTTATGGGAAAATTCATCATCATTCTTCTGCTCCTCTTCCTCTTATTCTAAAAATAAAAACATCGTCCGTGATGTGTTGATTTACCGACATCGTGGACGATGTGTTTTCAATTTCTTTTACATCCTTAAAATCTAGATGTGAAACTATTTTAATGGTTGAAAAAAAATTTAAGGTTTATTATATGACCTCTCTTATTTTATATAATTAACTTATATGCATAATTTTAAAGGTATATGATGAAAAAAGTTCTTGATTATCAAGAACCACCAAAAGGATATAAATGAATATCACCAACGATTTATCTAATGATTCATTCTCATAAAATATAACCAAAATGATTCATGGAATAATTTAATATTTTTTAACATATTAAAAACATTTCATTCCAATTCTAGAGTTTCTCTTCCATTCAAAAAAAATCCTTTACAAACTGACCATGGAAATCATGCAAGGAATGGACCCGAAACAATGGAGTGAACAAAATATTATTAATTTATGGGTGGAATGGTGTTATAAAATGATTATAATAGGTGTTATAAAAATTAATATTAATATTATTTAAAGTATTAATAACACCCTTTTAACTATTATACAGGTTTTTAAGCAATTTTTAAGTAAGACGAACTCGAGATAGGAGAATTCTTAACCCAATTTCCATTCTTGGGTTAACATTCTACATCATTAATTATGTTATACTAAGATTATTTTTATAGTGAAAATCATTTTTATTATGATATATTATGTGGATTTATAGTGTATTCACATAATACTTTCGTTAATTATCACTTCTATTATATTATATTGTAAGCGAATTTCTTTAAAAAACCACTTTTAAAATTCTATTTTACGAAATTCAAAAGAAATGTTTTTATGTAATTATTCATGTTTTGTGATTATGTTCTAGTTCTTGAGAATTTTTTATGATGAATTTTGGACCTATATATCCTTCTAGTCCATTAGTTATGTGTCTGTTTGATGTTATCCATATGGTTACTCCAAGTGTAACTGCGATGGTAACATCATAAGGTAGCTGTGAGGGTTACATTGTAAGGTATCCATGAGGGTTAAAAATCATAAGGTATACATGAGGGTTACAATATAAGTAAGTAATTCACCAATACACCCGTATGGTTTAATATGTGTTATTTAATGTTTTATTAAATCTCATGTTTCACAAAGTAAGTATATATGGGTGAGAAGTATGTCTTTGTGAAAATTATTTCATATTTTTGTAAGTATTCATGAACTAATGGTTTCTTTAATTTTTAATATATCCCTTATTGAGATTTTTATTATCATACCATGTTTTTAAATTGGTTTCATAGGTTATAAATATTTTTAATAGAAAGTAGTAAGTCAAGTTAAATGTTATGAATATTTTTTAAAGAAATCATGTTGTTTTTTGTGTTAAAAGTTTTATATTTTGGATGAAATGGATACCGTTTTAATGGTAACCACTTTGCATTATTATGGGTTGATTTGTAGGAGTTATGTCCAAACTTTCTAAAACTACAAACTAAAAATATCAATTGGAATGTAAGGAAGTGAAATATAATTAAAATAGTTATATTATGTAATGTTTAAGGTTGAGTCCTTATATCCACCCAACTATACCATTTATTTGAGGTGTTTAAGGAGGCATATTCTGAAGTTGAATACCTTCATTCCCACAACACTAATCAAACGGACCACAATACTCACCCCCATTTTTAGTCTAAATACATTTTAATTTCTTTCCAGATTATCTCTCATTAGAAACATGGAATTTATTAAAAACACTGAGCACATGGATTTTGGAATTCAAAAAATAAACCCAAATATTCCATGAGTATTCATCAATAACTATCACGAAATAAAGACCGCCACTAATGGTCTTAGATTTTAGAGGACCAAAAACATCAAAATGTACTAATTCAAATACCTAGGACTTTTTATGCGAATTATGACTATTGAAACTCACCCTGATCTATTTTCCATCCATATAATGAAAAAAAATGTCTAATTTGATGCTATTTAAATATGGAATAGGATTTATCTTGGCCAAACAACCAATACCTTTCTCACTAATATGACTTAGCCTCTTATGATATAACTTGGATGAAACACTACACTCAACAATGCAAGAATTATCATAATAAATAGCTCTAGTCTAATACAAACTCGATTTCTTCTTCCATGGAGACATAATAAAATAACACTTGGAAATATTACGTTGATAATCAATAAAAGTATTTATAAACCCCACATTATCAATAAATTTGGTATAAATATGATTCAATAGAACCTCAGGTGCATGTCTATCATCCTTTAAGATCAACTTACTTCAAGTACTGGTCTCTAAACAAACAATCCCAATACCTACAATATCTTCATGACCATCATTACCTATCTTCAAAATCCCAAAATTACCTGGGATGTATGATGTAAAGAGATCCTTCCTAGATGTCATGTTAATGTAGGGACCAATATCAACAACCCAACAAGAATCATCAGAAGAAATGTTAATGGACTCATAAACAATAACAAGATCACCCTGTAGCTATGGAAACAAGATCATCTCCATCACTATTTTTCTTCTATTGATTTTACTTAATTCTATTTTCTCTTTTCAGCTGATAAAAAAACATCTTCACATGTCCCTTCGTACCCTAATGATGACTTTCAAAATATCTCTTCTTTGACCTAGATTTGCTTCTACCTTTTATCTTACCTCAACTTCGTTCTCCTTGATTATTTTCCTGGATTCTCACCCTTTTCTCTGTGACTAAAAGCTCTGAAGAATATGCCTTCTGATTATGTCTCCTAAATTCTTCATTCAAAATAGCATAAATAACAAATCTGAATGTCACAAAACTATTAGGAGAAAAACTAGTTAGATTATCATGTAAATTATACCAAAAATTAGGTATAGTGTTAAGCAATAAATGTTCGAAAACCTCATCTTTAATGATAATACCCATACTAGACAACTGAT
The DNA here is from genome assembly GCA_963277665.1 of Viscum album. Classification (NCBI taxonomy): domain Eukaryota; kingdom Viridiplantae; phylum Streptophyta; class Magnoliopsida; order Santalales; family Viscaceae; genus Viscum; species Viscum album. Next base: position 320,626,168 of record OY728165.1, on the reverse strand, counting down.
CAAAAAATTCTTAATATTCATTCAAATAATCATAAATATACGTACCTTCAATATACCTCAAATTAATCATTTTATTTAGAAGAAACAATTTATTTTTTCTTTTCTTGGAAGCATTGGTAGTCTCAAGCTTCTCCCACAATGTTTTGGCATCAGAGATGTTGAAAATATGGTTCATCACATTATCTTCCAGCCAATAGAGAATAAAACCAAAAACCATATCAAGCTCTAAATTCTGTTCTTCATCTGACATTATTTCTAGATTTTGAGTATTAAACACTAGATGATGCATTCTTTTGAAAAAAAACAGATCCTTTATTTTTAGTCTCCATATATGGTAATTGGTACCATTAAATAAAATCATCCGACAAAAATTGGATTCCATAAAAAAATATGAAATAAAAACTGAACCCTATAATACCAGATGTTGGGAAAGATGGAAAGAGAGGAATGTGAAAACAAATACCAAAGCGACGAGTAGAGGATATATATTTCTTTCCCTTTAAACAAGACAAAAAATAAAGCAGATGCGTAGTGACCCAAGATATGAGTGCCAAAAAATAAAAGTTGACACCAGAAAATTTTAACATGGACAATACATAATGGAAAAACCACTATACCTAATCCAGAAAGAGGGATCCAATAATAATAAAAAGTAAAAAGTGGAGACTCCCAAAGATGAATGAGATCTCAAAAATAATATTGAGATAAAATAGTGGATCAAAGGAGGCTAGTATATACAGTCTGAAGGTATCTAGAAATGAAGAATCTATTCTGATAAAGAAACCCAAATAAATATGACTGGGATTTTGGAGATTGATGTATGATCAAATAGTGAAGATAAAAAAGAACCTAGATTGGATCAAAAACCACCGCAGATGAAAGATGATCAGATCAGAGTAGTTCTACTTGCTGTAGATATGAAAACTGCTTCTTGAAATTGCAACTGTACTACCTCATAAAATGAGAAGAGAGAATCCAAATGTCTCATATATAAATGGGAGACACCACATGATATATCATGTATCTATTGAAATATATCTCATATCTCCTCAAAGATATAAAATATATATCTTCAATGATATCAGATATATCTTGTCATAGATATCAAATATATATCATCAAAGATATCAAATATATCTCAGGGATAGATATGGAGGCTCCGCAATAAATGGGACTGTAATTTCAATCCAGTCGAGGTATGCAACTCCTCTATTCAAGCATGGGTCAAGGTCTATGGGTTAAACTGGGTGCTTTGGAATCCAAGAATACTTCATGATATTGCTCTGGCTTTATGTAGTTTATCAAAATGGACAAGGAAATTGAGTTGGTAAGGTTTGGTCACATTTTTCATTTCATTTTCAAATTCAATTTTAGTTATAATCTTGGCGATGAGGTGATCCTATCCACTGATCAAGATGAATTTTAATTGAGGATAGAATATGAAAAAATTACTCGATTCTATACAGTTTGGAATGTAACTGGACATGAAAACTTGAATTGTAAAAGATCGATCACCTGTTATTTCTATTCTTCTAGAAGGCATGATGAAAGCATTTAAAAAAAAAATTAAAGTATGGGATTTGTTTAATATGGAAAGGAATATTACATGAAGGGGGGGGGGGGGTGGGTGATCCCTTGGACAAAGATTCTTCCACTAAATATTACCCACCACACACAGGGAAAATAAATCACACTATAGTGTCCATATATTGGATGGATACAGAGATGGTTCCCACTAGATCTCAAATAAGTGACAACTCTTCAACTTCTTTAAGGGATACAAATATGGATACTCAATAGATTGTAAAATTATTAGTGGGGGTTTATTTTTATGATATTATTGTTATAGGATAGAAGGACCCTTATAAGGATATACTGGGTGACTCTGATTTAGAAATTTGCATGCAGTTAGAGGTTGATTCTAAGTATATCAAGAAGCAAAAAATCTCCGCTTGAAATAGAAAAGGTAAATTTAAAATTGACGATTCAATTAAAATGATGAAGGTGACATCCAATTATAAGGGTAGGGGATTGGAATATTAGATAAGTAATGTTTTGGTCCCTGATGGGATTGTAAAACCTCATCCCTTTATTGAACAGATGGATAAAACCCCTTTACAGGTGTATCCTTAAACCGTTCCATGGATCATTTCAAGGAAACAAATGTTGATTGGGGTGAATGTGGCTCTTTTCTTCTACTAGAGAAGGATAATATTCTATCATCTGGAGAGAAAGATGTAAAGTCTGATCATGGAGATGATTCTAGTTTGAAAACTGGGAAACATCATGATTAAATGGGAAATGTATCCCTTGATATTTCTAGTGAAACTATGATTGGATCTTGGACCTTAATTTCCATGGATAAGGTGCAGGTGAAACACACAACCCAATCCTTGGGTTAGTCCAAGGGAATTTTTTTTGACAATGATGAACAAGAATAATCTCTTCTGCTAAAGAAGGCTATTTCACATATCATTTTTGTATAAGGAATCAATATAGAGGATGAGTATGTACTACATGAGCATATGATTGCCTCATTTAAAGGCAATAATGTTCTAGAATTTTATGAATCAGTGAAGACTAGAAACTAAGGACAACCACATGGGATGGAGCCTCCCATGAAATACTCGAATAAAGTGTTGATGATTTCAAACTCATTTTAAGTGGTTGATTAACATGATGACAATGCCGGGGGGAGCAGGTGAAATCGTGGATTGTGTTGACCCTCCTTAGGTAACTAGCAGTGTGAAGGTATGTAGGTGTAAGTGATGTCTGTAGGAGATTAAAATATTGTTGGTGACTCTTCTTCTAAGGATCTAATCCCAATGCCAAACAATGAAGTGGAAGAGGATGAACCCTAAAGGGACTTGGTAGCATGTCGAGACATGGAAATGAGTATGTCATCAAAACAATCATGGAATATGACATGGTCGTACTGATTGGAATGCTAATAAATAGGCGTTACATCAAGATGATATTGACTCAGATGGTTCTAACAATGAAAGCTTTTTACATCAAGCGGAAAGCATATGAGAGTATAATACTAGGGTTCATGGGTGTGGATGCGGTCGAGGAATTAATTGGAATGCCTTGTGGGAAGAATAACACAAAATTGGGATAAAAATTAGGAAGAATCATGGTACACGACTCTTATTGATGAGGGCAGTGATGGCTTGTTTGACCCCATCACTCCCTTTCTTTATGCTCCGACTCTTTTATTTCAATAAAAGGGTATTTTTCCCAATATTTATAAGTAAAATATTAATAATTATTAAGTAATTAAAAGTTAAATGAAATATTTTGATAATAAGTAGTATTTATTATTAACTACCAAGTTATATTAATTATAAATTAACTGATGTTAATTATTAAATTCATAATTAAGACTAATTATTAATTAATTACTAATTAGTATACATTAAACAATAATTAATTAATTGTAAATATAAATTATTATTAGATAATTATTATTATTTATTTATCACAACATGAATAATTATTATTAAATTATTATTAACTATTAGTAATTATTAAATTTTTATAACTAAATATAATTATTATGAAATATTAATTACTATAAAAAATATTAGTAATAATTTTTTTCTAACATCTTATTTTTATGATATATTATTATAAGTTGGGGTTCCATCAAACTTTATAAAACATGTATAGGGTAACACTCAACTCCCAACAGAGGGACTGACCAAGCTGAGACTACACCACACATTTCCCAGCTAGGCCATGGCATTGGACAATCATGTTCATAATTTGAACAATGTTTGAGTCTGATTTTACAAGACTCAAACCTGCATTAGTTACCCTAGTTAGAGAGTTGGTACAAACCAGTTGTACCACTCTACTAAATCCCCAATGACTAGTAATTAAATTTTATTTATTCATATTTTAAAGAATGAAGTAGGGGATTTCACACATTCTTTAAAAAAGTTATAAATACGTGAGATCACCTCACAAATTCTATCTTAACCAATGGAATTCAAGCCTTCAACGCCATTGATACTCATTTTAAAAAAAATATACGTATGTTTGTATATTTTTTTCAAAAAACCCATAGAAAAACCATAGTCTTTCTATGGGTACTTTCTTTACATCTAACACCCCATGAACTCTAATAACTTTTTCCACTGTTTTTATCTCCCTTGCAAGTCACTAACCACCACCATTCATGATGAAATTATTTTCTACCACCACCCTCAAATTAGTCTAAGACCACAACTATTCGGCCAATTCTTTCATCTGCAACAACCTTTGTTTCCTCCACCGACCACTATACAGCCCTTAAACCAACTATCATGTTGTCACCCTTGAAACTCAAGACCCACAATCCCTAAAACCACTGAAGGCCACCACAATCGTCATCAAGGTCCACTTTTTTCCTTTCTAAATGTTTCTAAATAAGTGATCATCTTCCAAAATTTAATGTTTTTTTAAAAAATAGAATAATTGTTAATTTTTCTGAAAAAATTATCAAATCCCCCAAATTTTATATATGAATAATATATTAACAGTAATTTAATTAGTAATTGATTGTAAATAATAAAATTGTTAATATTCAAAAAATTACTTTTTATATAAAAACAATTTTATACATGTTTTATATTTACATTTAAAAGATTACTTTCTAAATTTTAGAAATAAAATTTTAAAAATTGAACATTATTTTTGGATTTATTATAATAATATTATATTAGAATAAAATTTTAGGATTTTTCTTAGTATATTGATTTTATGTGAATAGTCTAAAATATCACGACATTATAAGACCATTAGGATATAAGCATGACATAAAAATTTATTAAACGTTTTTATCAACCAAATATGTATTTTATAAGTAATATTATTCATTTTAAAATATTAATTTTAATTTACAAACAAATATTTTAAATTTTAGAACCTAAGTTATAATTTTTCGGATACTGTTTTTATGCGTTATAAATTTATTATTTAAAAATTTATTTTATATGACCTACTAAAATTTAAAATTATGAAAAAATTATAATTGGATTCATAATATACAATTTATCTAATAAGGGTAATTTTATTTTTATACATAAAAACAAGTTTCTGAGGTTAATAAATGTGTTATGCGGTAAATATAAATTATGCTAAAATGTTAAAACAAAGGAAAAATAACTAAAAATTATTTAAAACATGTCTCCAAATTAATTTTGGATTTATTTATCATCTAATCATTACCCCTATATTATTTTCCACTTTTGGATCCACTTATCTTGAACAGTGCACCTCTTTTTACAAAAATGACACTCCTCTCTCTTATTAAAGAAGCTCTTCACTACACCGCTTCTCCCAACACTTTATTCATATATATAAACCATAATATACTCAAATAATTTCCCATAACTCATATCCACATCCTATATTGAATTATCTTATCAAAGGACCATGCTTTAAAGCATTAATCTAATTTACAAAGTAGTTATTCCAAGGAGTATGTAAACAATTCCTAATCACCCCTTTTTCATTTATATTCCTCTATATTTTCTTATAAATACAATGAATCTATTTTAACCATGTTGAGATAATTAAATCAAAAACATACTTATTATGAAATATTATTATGTTATTAGAATAATCATTTTCTACCTTCCCTTCAACCATTTGAAAAATGAAAATGTTGCTCATACGAATCTGAGGACTACCACGTCCATGAACAATATATTTTGTTTTTTCATCACCTCATCAAATAAATGGTTATAATAAATTTTTCGTTAATAAATATAATAATTATTAAATCAGTAAGATTATTTAAAGATAAATCATTATATATATCAATTCTCCCCCATTGATTAAAAAATTCAAACGTCGCCTGTGTTACATGTAGACTCCCACCCCTTGGATGAAACCTTTCATTTCTATCACAAAATTACATGCACGATTATAAAATATATTTGATGAAAATATATGATATTAAATATTAATATATATCATATATATTTTTGTGAATGTATGACACAAAAATTAATGATCAAAATAAAATAATCCATTGATATCGATAAATTATCAAAAATAATCATGTCATAGATCTTGTTCTCATTAACCATGCCCATGGTTTCTATATAATGGATATGGGGATGAAAAAATAATTGAAAAAAATGATTTTGATACATTTTATAATACGAGAATGATGAAATTGTTTTCAATTAACTATGTTAGAAAAAACTATTAGGAAACATGTATAAACAATTGAAATTATAGACATCCTATTATGAAAACAAAAATTAAACTATAGTTTAAATATATAATGAATTAGTATAATTAAAGTGTAAGAAAGATAATATATATTTTAATAAGGTTATAAAATATTTATTAATATGCTTATGTTTAATATATTGGAGGTTAAAGATCCTTTATAAAAGTCAGGATTAAATGTTAAGGGCTTCTCATCTTAACTTTCTTATTTTGAGAAATATATCATATTCAACACATGTTTCTTTTTTGTGTGGTGTATATACCACTCTATCGAATAATTTTATCACATATTTTATGATATTCAATGGATTTACAAATTTATCTCAAGTTATCTATTTTAATTTGTTTTAAATCTAAACTTACCAAATACATAAGGATTATATATGGGAAAAAACTGCATGAAATTTCACTCTAAAACACCAACCATTTTTGTCTATAATAGTTATCCTTGGTTTTTTATTTTCCCTATCTCAATTTATTTTCACATGGAAAATAATTTACATGATGTGAAACTTCTAAGGGAAACCAACCCACCACTTATTTTATGTTTTGAATCATAGACCTCTATGTTTGTATTCATTGGATGATTTTATGGATGTCATTATCTATTATTTAATAATTAATTAAGGTAAATTATACTATTTTGAATCTATTTACAAATATTTCAAATGAATCTTTTAATTTTTTCCACATGGAAATTTTTTGTCAAAAGTGTGAAAAGAATATTTGTCTAACGTTTTCCAAGTGAATACATTATTTTACAACCATTATTCATTACATATCTTCAGTTTTATGTTTTAAAATATTTTTCACAATAATAACGGTTTTGAGAAGAAAATTATTATTTCTTATTATTTTTCAAAGTTATTTATTCAATAATATTAAAAAACATTCATCTATTTCAACATCCTATGATGTTCTTTATTCTATACATGGGATATGTTCTAATTCTACCATCCAATTTTTTTCTTAAGATATATTATGAAATGTCCTATGTAGGTTTTCATGAAGTTCTTATATTTTCCATATTTTAATTAAGTGATGTTGAAATAATAATATTCTAAGGTTCTCATGGAACACATATCTATGTTTTATATTATGTGAAAGGTGCACCTTAAATTATATAACCCTCTAATGCACTGATTAATGTATGATATCTCATGAGATTGTATGGAGGTAGGGATGTGATTCATGATCCACTATTTTATAGGAGACATGAACATGATTCCTCATCCACTATATTATGGGAGGAAAGAATGTGATTCCTAATATACAGTGTTATTATTTCTATGATTATGATTATTCCATGTTCATATGTTTTTCATCTTACTCATGTCATGATTGATAATGTCTTATGGTATTCCCAAATCCTTGATTCATGTCCTATGATACTTGTTTCATTGGGAATGATCTCCTAATTTTTTGTTCTTGGAATTTTATTTTTTTCTTATACATCCATTATTATCTTATGCTCACTTATGATATTTATTGTTTACCCTTAATAAGAATATGATCTCACCCTTTCCTATGGTTCAATTCACCAGGTTATGAGGGAGTGTATAATGTTTCATGGGTCAAATAGGGTATCATATGGAAATAATTCTTGTGGGAGATGTTTAAAATGTCTTATTATAAATTTTTTAGGTATATAGTCTCCTAAGATAGTAAACCATTATGTTTTGGGATGTGATTAATTGTGATATGTAAATAATAATCATGTGAAATGAAGTATTCTATATGGATGTTTAGCTTGAGTCACAATTATTTTTTTACTTAAAATTCAATAACATGTGTAATATGTATGTGTAATTATATATAATATTGGTTTGAAAATATTGGTTTGAAATTATATAACATTATTCAATGATGTTTTAAAAAAATTTCAACAAATCCTTTATGTTAAAAATATATAGAGTTTTAAATTCGATAATTTTTTAAATTTTATAACAATAAAATATAAGTATTTTTATAAGCATATTTACCAATCCCTTGGGCCAATTTTATAGAGATTAACCATATCTAATAGGAATTATGATGTGGTAAGATGTAAAGGTGTGCTACCAAAACCCTAGGAAATATATTATAAGATAAAAAAATTAAATCTCAACTAATCCCTCATTACCAAAATAGTGAAGAATAAGGAAAAACCACCATATATAATTCCAATGAACTATGTTAAGTTTCCCTTACACCTATAATATATAAATTTTCTATAAGATTCATTACTAATACTTATTTTATGATTCTTTAAATGATCATGTTTTCAATTCCTATAATATTTTTAGTGTCAGGTAGCATTGGAAATTTATTAATTAGATGAATTTGATCATTTCATTATGCTAAATTAGAAAATAAGAATAATGATTGATCATATTCATATTTATGAAACATTTATTTACATTGTTCTTGTTATAATAGCTTTCCTTTATTATTTAGTGATCCATAACTAGATCATAACATTAACTCAAATATATGTGAGATTAGATCCCTTAAATCATAAAATTTATGTTATATTCCTTTTTATAAAAAAGTTATTTTTAATTTAATGGATTTTTACAGTAATAGACAGACTTGAGTAAATAATTGTTGAATTTTTTGGTGTAGTTTCATCTCATTTATTAGTCATTGTTGTTCAATTTTTTTTTTAATTTTTGGGGTTTTTTCTATTTAATAATAATTAGTTTTTAAAATATTTAAATTAGTTTGCTTTATGTTTTTTGAAGGGGAAATTTTTTTGAATCCCACATCAAAAAGAGTCTAGGAGAGTGCTTACCTTTATTAGAGGAATCACTTTATTACTATACAAAAATGATAAAGTAAAATGGAATAATCCTATGGGGGGAGGCATACCACACTGTTTATATTCACAGATGTGTACATGTGTGAAAATACACAGTTTTGTGCTTTAATGGTTCACTTTTCACTTTGCACACCTTGACAGTGTGAGGTGCCTTTATTTTTTCAATGGATTGGTGAATAATATTAGCTCAGGACAAGACAAAATGGGTATATATAGTGAGTTAACCCAGTTCAACAAATAGTTATGATCCTAGACCATCAATCTGATCAAGCACAATCTAATGGACATATCTTAATCGATCTGGTGTGATCGGAATGCTTGGATTAGATCTGTAGAAAATATACCTTTCAAAAATATATATTAACCCAAATTTATGTGGTATAATAACATATAATAATTTATACTTCCATTCCTATAAAATTAAATCCCTGTTGGATCGAAAAATAACGAATTTAGAATGAATTCACTCCCATAAAATTCAAACCATTTCTGTGCACTCCCATTTCTCTCAAAATTCAATATTCCTTAAAATCATTATATAAGTATCAAAAAAAAAATTTCAGTGCACAAAAACAAATCCATTTGTTATATTCTTTGTTCTAAATATTGTTCAAGGGATACTCTACATAAAGTACTTGTGTTAAATATCGATCCATCGTTCTATCCACAAAATGATTCACCGATAACCCATGGTCGTACTGATTTGGTGGGGGAGAATCTACTCTTAAGGAGAAGGACACTATAACATGACTTTAAAATCTCCATCTACTACCATCCAATAATATCCATATCCATTTTACTTAAAGTGAAAACACCTTATACAACTTAACAAAATGGTGTAGTTTAGAGAAATAATAGATCATTGATGGAAATGGTTAATTCCATGATATATACAACGGGTAACTCAAAAGGTTTTTGAGGAGACACATTATTAAGTACATTTCATATCCTAATTATTGTTCCCCAAAAGAAAATTATACATCTCTATATGAGGTATGGAAAAATAGGAACCCAAAACTGAATTATTTAAAGGATTGGGGATGTCACACAATTGTAAGAGTGCCTAAACCTAAAAGGGAAAAGTTTTATAAAGTAGGCATTTATAGAATATTTCATATATGTGTAGAGAATTCAAAGTCTTATAAATTAAGGTTTTTGGCATAATGGATGAAAATTTGGTGGGTGCTAATTTTTTAAATTTAGTGTTCCCCAAAACCCAAATATGTGACATTTATAATTAATTTATTTAAGATCAGAAGAAATGAATAACTAGCTAGATGATTTTTTCTTTGATAAAGAGTTTGTAGATCATATGAAAACCCTTTTATGGATTACCATCACTGTGCTTGGAGGATCCAAGTGTATAATCACTCAATAAGTTATCTGAAGTTCCTTAGAACACCCTAAGAGGGGAGGGTGAATCAGGGTGTCAAATTTTTCTCCTAAAGTGATGGATCTTTTTACCATACTTGTAGGAACCTGTTAAACCAGTTTGATGGAAAAATGTAGAATAAGAAAAATCACATGAAAAATAACAACACAAAAATTTTAATTTTTTCACCACTAAAGGGAAGTCCAAGGATATTATGTTGATAGTGTGTTGGTCTTACCAAAATCCACTAATCTTCTCTAGTTGGGGAATAAATAAGTTTTGAAACAATCACTCTAGGTCAGGAACACTACCCTTACAAGGTTTTAGGGATATGACACTACATCCCTTAGAACACTTCCATTGAAACCCCCTAGATCACTACTTTGAGATATTTATAACTATGTTTATTGAATTGAAGGTCACTTCAATGGTTTGGCGTTAAATTCTTTGTCCTTGATTTTGCACGAGACTCTTCTTACACCATAGACTTGTGATGATGAACTCTAAAATCCATATCCTCTTATACTTAATGTTCAATAAAACCTTTTGTGAATCTTCTTCATGAAGGTCACTACCTTTGTGAAGTCCCTACCTTCATGGAAAAAACTACCTTCATGAAGCACTGATGCCTTCGTAGAACAAACTCCCTCGTAAAGATCACAATGTCAATGTGGAATACCCTATCATTGTGAAACACCCTTTAATCAAAATCATTTAAATCATTCAAGACTTATATTCTTTTAATGTGATCAAGTTTGTATAGAAATCAAAATTCATGAAGATTCATTAGCTTCTCAAAACTAGATAATTTCCATATTTTCCTTCAAAAACTCATCCTATGTGAAGGGGGTAGCCTCATATTTATAGGCTTAGCTATTTGTGATTCTCCACCACCTCTTACCAGATTTTATAGATCTTTCAAAAACATATTCATGTATATCATTCTATTGATAATCTCCAGGGAAATTCTTTATTAGCGATGCTCATTATAATCTTAGTGATTTCTATCAAAACCATTTCATCTCCACAAATCTCCAATTATTCTAATCATGTAGATCACTATTACTATTAGTGATGCTAGAATTATTCATTTTTCATGATGCTTGTCATTGTCATGTAGATCACCGTTAGATTTCATTACCCTTCATGAAAAACAATTGGCAAAGCCCATATTCTAGAAATTAATGACTTTTCCATATTTTCAAAAGGATTTCAATAAAATACACTTTTTTCAATAATAGACATCCTCCATATTTGGACTCCAAAATTTTCCAAACACTAGGAAATAACACCACCTTCAATACTGTTGTTAACTTAAACTATAGTATTTATTTCCTTGAAAACTCTCTGATCCTCCATGTGAAAATTGACAAAAAACACAAAACACAATCCATTTCCGTCAAATAATATCCTTGGATCCAACAATCTCCCCATTTGGGTTTGTAGGAATTCTGAAGATTAATTCCATACAACACTAGCTAAAATAAAAAACTGATACATGAGAAACAAAACATCCAAAACTCCATGTCTACAAGAGAAAAACTCCATGTAGAAAACAAGTGGGGAAGCATGAATTGTGTTCTCATGTTTTGGAAGGATTAAATTTGCCCAAGATAATATCTGATTGTTTCCTCATAACACCGAATTGTTTTTGTCCATTATCATTCTCCATTCTCCATTATCCTAAAACTAGAGAAAAAAATTCATTCTCTTACTTTGTTCCATTGAATTTATCCATTCTACCCTATTGGAAATAAACCCCTAGAACCTAAACTTTACTTGTATCCCTCAAAAAATACTCCCCCTATATAATTTATCCCCAAAAAACTACATCACCATCAAAAATAGATTAAAATAGTTAACACAACTAGGGAGAGGGGAATACTCATAACCTCCTCATGAACTGAGAGGTTGTTGAACACTGAGGATCAACCAATGTTTCATGAACACATGTGTTGATAATGGATTAGTCATTATATCAGCCACTTAATCATCATTTCCAACATGATCCATTTTAATCATGCCTTGTTAATATTTTTTCTTAATGAAGTGATATCTTATTTCAAAGTGTTTCATATGAGGATGCTGAATAGGATTCTTCATAAGATCAATTGAACCCTTGTTATTATAGTGAATCATCATTTCCTATTTCACCTTATCTCAAATATTAATTAGTTATTTCTTCATCGATAATAGACGAGTTCAATCCTTTATAGTAGAGATATACTCAGTTTCAATAGTACTAAGTGAAGTACTTTATTATTTCTTACTCAACTATCAAACAAATTTCTTTCCCATAAAGAATTATCCACCACTTTTGTACTTTATAACAACAACATATCAAGCCTAGTCGACATCATAAAATGCTGATAGTTCACTATCTCTTCCTGCATCAAATTATAATCTATAATTGTGAGTACCTTGAATTGACATCAGGATTAATTTTACTACAACCATATGTTCTTCCTTTAGATTAATTTGGAAGCAGACCACTAAGCTTGATGCAAATAAAATAGCTGGTCATGGAAAAATCAAGTACAATAAGCTTACAATGATTCTCCTATAAATTTTAGGATCTATAGATGACCCATCTTCATGCTTTCCTAGTTTTTTACCAAACACAATCGGAGTCAACATTAGTTTGGAATCATGCATATTTAGTTTCTTCAGAAAATATCTTGCATACTTTTCTTGAGAAATATAGGTGTAGTCTTTCCTCTTAATCACATACATCCCTAAAAAGTTTGTGTTTTCTCCAATAATTGACATTTCGAATTCAGATTTCATGGGATTGGAAAATTTATCCACTAATCATTTCTTACTTGCAAAAAATATAATATCATCTACATACACTAGAATGATGAACAAATCTTTATAAGAATTCCTCATGTAGATATTGTGATCAACTCTTCCTATTTTAAATTAGATATTCTTTAGATAAGAATTGAGATGAGAGTACAACACCTGTGGTGCCTGTTTTAGACCATATAGTACCTTATTGAATATGCAAACCTTTATTTCATCATTACTAAGTAGAAAACCCACTAGTTGTTCAATGTAGACTTATTCTTCAAGAAAACCATTCAAGAAATAGTTTTTGACATCCATTTGATATAATTTGTATTCTCTTTGATTTTCCAGGTAAATAAAAAGACTTATTGACTCTGGTATCTCCAATGGAGAAATTTTTTATTCGACATAAAGACCTTAAATATGTGAATATCATTTACACACCAATCGTTCTTTATTTATGATCACATTACCCTGCTCATCAAATTTACTCTTAAAGATCCACTTCGTACCAATATAATTGTGATTGTCGGGTCATGAAACAAGATCTCATGTTTGGTTATTATCAATCAAATATAACTCATCATTCATGGATTTAACCCATGATTTATTCATTGCTGATTCTTCAAATGGTGATGGTTTCACAACTAATAAGAAGGAAGATTGATAATTATTCATCATTCTACTTGTCTGTGTGGGTGTTTTCCAATTCCCAATGATGTTAGATTTATTAATATTTAATATTTGATTTCTCCTATGAGGTTCATAAGAATTTTCTTCAGCCATGGTTTCCTTTTTTGATTCTTCTTTTGAATCAACATCTTGTTTTGAACCCTGAATGTTTAGAAAATATTCCTATACTTCTATATTTGGATCTATTACATGTCCATATTCTTCCTTTTATTTTATCATATCAGCATAATAATTCATTGAGGTATTTGTTTTCTTATCTTTAATAACCATAACATCAAAAATTTTCAAAACTCTTTCCAGATGATTATTAAATAATTTTTAGGATTTTCAATTCATTGAATATTCAAGTAATATTCCTTCGTCTACAACATCACCATACTTCCCTTTATTTTCTTCTTTGTTTCGGATGAAACATTTACTTCTAAAAAAACAAAAATAGTTCAGAGAGGGATTCCTTCCATTCTATAATTCATATGGTGTCATTGTTTCTCCCGTATAAATCCCTATTCAATTTTGAGTATACACTATAGTTGGAACAATCTATTTCCAATAATTATGAGAGATTAAACTCTTAATGAGAAGAGTTCTTTCAATAAAATTTAATTGTAGATTCCAATGCTCAATAAATCCATTTTTTTGTGGGGTTCTAATAATAGACACATCATATTATATTCCATGTTTCTATAGGTAATTTTAAAACTCAATGGATGTGCATTCCCCACCATTTTCAGACTGAAGAACTTTGATTGTTCATCCAATATCATTCTCGGCTATTCATCGATAGGTTTTCATGCAATAAAGAACTTAACTTTTCCTATGTATAACCAGCATACAAGCTATTCTACTATAATAATCAATGAAAATTGTAAGAACCCAGATCTTCTTTCAGGTATGTTTTTCCTTCTCTGGTTGTTTTTGAAAAAAAAGAGGAAATTTTGGAAATTTTTGAAGTACACTCCGTGTACTTTATGAGTACATGACATGAACTTCCTTGCTGCCGGAGACCATGTGCTGGATGTGTCCTAGACACACACACAGCCGTGTGGGGGTGAAATTGAGGCCGCCTAAAGTGGAGTATGAAAAAGGCGATTACACACCGTGTATTTTGTTTTTTTCCATCAAACGAACTTGGGTCACATCTGATATCTAAAAGTATCTTCTTCTAGGTCTCGTATGACCGAGAGAAACCATACGACATCGAAAATTATTCAAGCCCCCAAGCCTCTGTCTATTCTCCAATTTGACCTCCATCGATTGCATTGGAACCGCAGAAGTAAGCTCTTCCTTGTTCTAGAACATCGCCTTCCAATTCCTCATATTTTACAAGTTATCGTGGGTTGAATATTTTAGAAATTTTTGTAGATCTTTGATGTTCCAAGTAGATTCAAGATTCAAGGTTCACATATAGTGATCTCTTAATGCCATGTTAGGTGTTTTGTGCCTTTACGTTCAAATTCTTTGAGTATTATGTGAAAATTCCACCAATACTCTTGAACGAGGTATTGCGTGTTTACCGTTTTACCCTTTCTATTTTTCTTCCATGATTGTATGCCTATGTAGAGGTAATTTGGATATGAATTGGGTTGATTTCTATGACTTGGATGTTCTGCTCATGGTTTGTAATGTTTACGACCATTTGGTCATGTTTAGCCTATTGGTCGTTTGCCTATTTTCCATGCCTTGTAGACGTAGGATGGAGTGTTGTTTTGTGACATGCTTGAGATGCTGTAGACTGTTTAGCCAAGTAGTTCTTCAGGTTTACATTGGCCATATAGTATTACAATGCATTGAATTACATGGGGCTGTGAGAACCTAGTGTTATAGACAATAGGAGGATAGATCGAGTGAGCTTCATCAGAGAGTCTTTGGAAATTATAGACTATAGGGGGATAGACCGAGTGAGATTCCTCAGAGAGTCTTTGGGATTTATAGACTATAAGGGGATAGACCAAGTGACCTTCCTCAAAGAGTCTTTGTTTTACTTAAATTAACTTGAACCACTCCTGGCTATAAGGGGAATTGACCGGGTGAGCTTCCTCAGAGAGTCTGTGAATGACCCGGGGCTATAAGTAGAATTGACCGAGTGAGCTTCCTCAGAGAGTCTCTTGACCTTGGGGCTATAAGGGGAATTGACCTTGTGTGATTCCTCATAGATTCCTTGACTACCTTAGACTACAAGGGGAATTGACCGAGAGTGCATCCTCAGAGAGTCATTATGAATTATTATGATAGAACCAGAGGGCCTACACTGAGTGTACTACCTAGAGGGTTGCTTGTAGTTATTTGGTAAGACCAGAGGGGATGGCTGTTGGTACTTCCCCAAGGGTTACCTGTGTGTGTTAGCTACTACTTGACTTTGGATTGTGGATTGTTACTGCTGTGTAATTTATTGTTTACTGCTTTATATACATTTACCTTCCATATATTCACTGACTGTTAGGTACATATCTTCGGGTGGTTACCTACTGGGATTTACTCTGACTCCCAGTTTGGGTCATGCTTTTGGGCCCAAACAGATTATATTTCTGCAGTTATGATAAGGGTAAGCGCCCTTCAACATCATTTACTTGACTTGCTGTGGAGCTGGAGAGCATGGGACCAAGCTTTGTATTGTGATGCTGAGGACCTGTTTAAATGTTTATTTTGTACTTGGGTTTAGTACTATTTTGTATTCCTGCATTTTGATCTGTTTGGAAGCATTCATAGACATATGTACCATGCATCATTTATATATATGTGCTCCAATTGTTTCTTACTTTTAGTCTTCCCCTGATTGATTTTGTATGGATTATTACTTCTTCTGCTATTGTATATTGTTTATCATCCACTGTGTACTCTACCAAGGAGGCCATAGTTTCCACACTATCAAACCCAAGGCCCTCACTGCTAGTCGACAACCTCTGGCATTCAAGGAAATGTGCTTGAGGCCATGTGACCAACTGGGTATGGGGATCCTCTGGGTGGCTTCTAGAACCGAGACGTTACAGAGTGGTATTTAGGGGATTATTTTCTCTTGAATTACTTTTTGGAGCCTATAGTCTGGGATAAGATGGAAGAGGGACTTGGTAATAAGCTGTTCCCGGGAGTACCTAACCCATGTACAGAGTAATGCCAATTTACCTCGTTAATGCAATTTTTTTTTCTGATTTTTCAATTTTACAGTTGATTTGATTTCATTGTTCGGTGACTCACATGTTCATGCTATTATTGTTGATATTATTGAGGTTCTATTTCTGTCGCAACCTGATGAGATGAGGGTATTCCATCTCAATCATCATATAGGAACTTGCTAGAAATCACATTTCATGCATTATTTCCATTCCATTTAGGGTGAATTATCAATTGCATGTTGTTGTGATAGATGTTGTATAGAATATGCAGGCTATTTTGATAGATTATTCGATAGAATACCTGCTTTCAATAGGTATTTCTATGTGTAAGGTCTTGTTTGAATGAATGCCAATTTTGGTTCTTGAGGTGTTATGGGCCCTCAGGAATCGGAAATCAGTGAATCATTGACTTGTTTCCCTTTTATATGACATGTATAAGATGATATCCTTTGATTTGCGGGGAGTAGGGGCCCTGAAAGATCAAAATTTGGCACCTTAACGCTTGTTTTTTGTGTTTTCAGGGCACCTGAGCAGTTTCTGAGGCTACAGTCTAGAAAAACCCAGAATACACAGCGTGTACTTTATTAATACATGTCGTGTAGTTTTTAACCGTTTCACTGACTGTGTGGGCAGGGACATGTGGTTGTGTAAAATCTTGTAGGAACACGCCGTGTACAGTACATACACGCCGTGTTGTAGTGACCGTTTGTCTATGTAATGGCCCGGGTTTTTGGGGTCCATTACTTTGTGAAAATCTCGTTTTGGGTTTTCAGGTCTGGGAATCATGGTGGTGTAGGCCTACCGGTAGCTCTGTCTCCCGGTAGCTCGGTCTATCGGTAGCTGCAGATACCGGTAGCTTGGCCTACCAATAGAGGAAACCTACCGGTATCTCGGCCTACCGGTAGCTGCAGCCTACCGGTAGCTCGGCCTACCGGTAGCTGCAGCCTACCGGTAGCTCGGCCTACCGGTAGCTGCGGCCTACCGGTAGCTTCAGCCTACCGGTAGCTCGGCCTACCGGTAGCTGCGGCCTACCGGCAGTGGCAGCCTACCGGTAGTGGAGCTACCGGTGGCTATGGCCTACCCCGCGGGTTATTTACAGTAGCGCTCCTTTTTGCGCAAATAGGGTTTTGAACCCTATTTTGACCTGTTTGAGCGTGTTTTAAAGACCTGTAACGCTCATAAGAGTTTTAATTAAATACTTAATCAATTAATGAGTCGGTTTAAACCACCTGAACCCCTTTAATGACGAGTGGAGCCGCGTGGTCAACCCACGACCCCCGCGCCTTACGCGGTTTCGCGTTCTCACCTCAACCGTCCGTGACTCTTATAAACTAAGGGTTAGCCGTGGTTTCTCTTTTCCTTGATCACGACTTTTCACAAACAGCTTCTGGTGCATCGGGCGTGCCGCATTGTTATCCGTAAAGTTCCGCGCTCGGCCTAAATGTCGATCATCAATCAACAAGTAGGGAATTTGTCCTTCGACTCTCTCTTTTGTGTATCATGCGGGGTGGGCGTGCTTCTGTTCTGTAGAATTGGAAAAACCAGACCTAAATGAAGATAATGAACTATATTCTATAAAGAAAAGGGGGGGGGGGGGAGCTGCGATCGTTGATGTTGTTTATATTATGACCATCTTGTTGAGTCGTTTTGGCTTATGCCTTCTGCAAATCGAGGATATTGGTGGTCATTGTTTGTGCACTAATGAACCCCTACTGATGTTTTAAATGGATTTTTATGGTTGTAAACACCTGCTGTGAAAAGTAAATTGGTTAATCACGTATATCCGAAAAAAAATTGAGGCACCAGGATCAATCCTTTTGTGATAAACTCGGTTAAAACACACGAAAATTGAAATCATGGAGTGTGTTAAGTAATTTAAATCTGAAAATAACGGCATGGCCCTGACTTGTGTTGGTGGTGGTAGTTGGTTGTTTTCTTTTTCGGGCCGATTGCTGGAGATGTGGGAGGGGATGGGATCCCCTGCCTATATACTCTCAGTGGTTGTGTGGATTTGGGGATGGGATCCCCTGTTGGTATGGATTCGGTGGTTGTGAGTTTTAAGACCAGGTGGGTACTTGTTTATATCACGAATTGGGGTGGGATCCACTGTTGTTGAGAACCGGGTGTGGGCGTTACAGTTGATGCTTGACTGTTTGTTTCCTGGACTTGTGCCTATGCTTACTAGTTGCCTAGTAGTTCTTAAACTTAATTAAACATTATTACTGAAGATGAAACAAGAATGGGACAAATGGGTTTTGTTGTCGAGAGTCGTGACTTGTGACTTGGATGCAGTGTTGTTGTGTTCTGTAGGCTGGTTAGGAAAACCTAAGCTTTGGGTGAGTGTTTGTTACCTATATCTATGCTTGTAGCTTTGTGTTTCTTATTCGCGCCCCATCCAAGTTGAGCACTTAGTGCCGAACAACCCAATTTAATGGGGGAGGGTGTTTTTTCCAACACTATTCTTAGTGGCTGGTTATTAACTCCTTTTATGCTCCCTTTCCCAGATAGACCAAGTATCTTCAGGTAGGCTGTGATGGCCTGAGGTCCATTATTAGCCCAAGAACCTTCGTGCGGGGCAGTGTGATGGTTGACCAGGTGTGTGCGGCAGGTGGTTTCCCAAGTGTCTTCGGGATGAGGCCCAGGTGTCTTCGGGCGTGGTAGTGGAACTTCTGGCCCAGGTGTCTTTGGGCGTGGTGGTGGTTGTTATGGCCTAGGTGTTTGCAGGCGTGGTTACGTGTGACAGTTGTGGCCCAGGTGTGTGCGGGCGAGATTTCGGTAGTGGGACTCTGTGTGGTTGTGGCCCAGGTGTGTGCGGGCGGGTGTGGCAGTGGAAGTGCAGTGACAGAATGGCGGGATTGGTCCGATGCGTAGGATGTCCTAATTACCAGTGGGAAAGTGGCGCGGGGTACCGAAACATCGATGTTCTCTGATTATATATATATTACTTGACTTGCGTTATTTGGGGAGTGTGCCTTGGTGAGGTATGGGGTGGATAGTTTACCTTGATAGGTGTTTGGTTTACTCCTTTTTCTCACGAGACTTTAGCACGATCCCCCACTTGTGCATGGGAGTCGTTGGTTTTCCCTACTGAGTGTACTTCTATGCTCACCCTACGTATATAAAAAAAACTGTTTTCAGGTTTTCTAGAGGACTTCGGGGATCGTGCAGGACCGTACTAGCTCGGACCTTTGGGGAAGTTGTAGTTGCTGTTTTTCTTCCTTGGTACTTACCATTATAGTCACCTTTTGTACTTGTGGCTTTACTTTTGGAACATGCATGTGGGAATGGTTTATTTTTTTTGGTTTTACTTTTCGGTTACCTCGGTGTTGTTCAGTTTCATCATCTCATCTCTCGATCTTATAAATCAAAAAGGGGTAATGCCTTCCATTTGTGAGAAATTTCTATACCCTTGGTGCTAGTCGCCACTCCGGGACCTATTGAAGGCGGGTCTCGGGGGTCATTATCTCTCCTTCAACTTAAGAAAGAAAGGGCCTGACAATCTGCTGACCCTTCCTTCCTTTTGGTGAAGGCGGGTCATGAAAGAATGGTATCAAAGGTGATGGTTGATAGATAGGATGGAGTATGGAGTTAAGTATAGTGAGGATTGCATGGGATGGTAAGGCAACAGTGTTGGGTGACCTTGGCGCGTGAATTAGGCCAGGGAAGACCGACTAGGACACGGGATTTTAGGGCCCCCCGTGATCCTATGCAAGGACTCTGGACCTACCGAATGACCAAGTGAGGCCACAGTGATTGCAGGGTAGAGACCCTAAGAAAGGTACATGCATCATAATGACTTGTGTTCTTGTGTTTCTGGGATGTCTTGGGAATTAAGAATAAATTAAAAATTTAAGAAGTTTTAAGAAGGATATTCTGCACTACTTGGGCTTAGGTATTCCTTGTTTACCTTGCAACTATGACACCTGGAGGACAACCATGTGTGGTACAGGCGATTAAGGCCCCGGAGACTACTTTGGCCGATCGATAGAGAGCTGATCGAGAGGAAGAAAACGACCAGTGGTAGAAGACTCTTCGGGCCTTCCAGCGATAGGCCCTCGAGAAGTATGAGGGCAGACCTCCGACATGAAGACGGAAGGCTGGCTAGAGGAGCTAGTTATAGATTTCAGCCTGATTCGGGCCCCGACCGAGTACTAGGTTCCTCTGGCCGTCATCCAGATGCGGGGAGTGGTGCGTCAATGGTGGATGCTTTACCTGGGGGAGAGGAGAGAATCTTAGGTGGCTTGGGAGGATTTCGAGAGGGCGTTCCGGGCGAAATTCCTCTCCTCGACGATGAAGGCAGAAAAGAGACAGGAGATACTCTCCCTCCAGCAGGGGAGTATGTTCGTGAGGGAGCTAGGGATCAAGTTCAAGGACCTCCTACGTTTTTCTCTAGACCTCTTTCCCGACGAGGAGTCTCGGGAAAGACGTTTAGAGGAGGCGTTACGACCCTCCCTCCAGTATGTTGTTACCCCCTTTACCCTGCCGACGTACTTGGAGGTCCAGAAGAAGGTTGAAGTGGTGGAGAGGATGCCTGCTCTAGGACAAGTGTCACGAGATGGGATCTAGCTGGGACCATCGAAGGGAAAGGCCTTCAGCACTAGGCCTCCAGCGTTAGGACCCTCCAGGTTCCGACCAGTCGGGAGCAGACTGCAACAGTTTCAGTTTCGAACCCCCGACCCTCGCCCTTTCCCTTCGGGCTTGGGACCGCGGTTCTTCGTCCGTGGGAGCCCTGGACATCTCCAGAGTCAGTGCTCGGACCGGGTGCAGTACAGAGGTGGATGACACCTCCCGCACCCACCCCAGCAGCAGCTTCCAGCCATACCTTCCCAACAGCAGCAGTGACAGTGAGCTCCCGCTCCTTCGAGGGCAGACGTAGGAGGAGGAGGACGACTTCAGGGTGCACCTCAGGGACCTCGACCAGGGCGTGGTCGGGGAGGTGGCTGACAGCCGAGGGGCAGGGGAGCTGGGAGTGGACAGTTACACACCATAGAGGCAGCAGTTCCAGCAGGGCCAGAGGTTGTTCGAGGTACGATCAGTCTGTTTAGCACTCTTTCTTATGCCTTGTTCGATACCGGAGCTTCGCACTCCTTTGTTGCACCATTTCTAGCTCGTGCCTTGGGTTTATATGAGGAGAGACTTCCAGAGCCCCTGGTGTTGAGCACACCAGTCGGAGGTCAGACCAACTTATTGTTTGTTTGTCAGGAATTTAGACTGATGATATGGCCACATCAGTCGGTTAGGGATCTTCTCCTACTACTGATACAGCCATACGATGTCATCCTAGGTATCGAATGGCTATTTTTTGTGTGTGCCATCATCGACTGTTTATGAAGAAGGGTCATGTTCTCAGACTGGGGCGGCTGGCGTGTTACCTTCACCGACGAGCGGGGCGGTCAGAAGGGCAACAGGCGAGAGGAACCCCTCCTCTCCTTGTTGGCCGAGCTGACAGTGGAACCCGTAGATGCTGAAATGGTGGAAGTGACAGAGATCATCCGTGGGTTTATGGATGTCTTCCCTGAGGAGGTGACGACTCTACCCCCTCGGCGTGATATCGAGTTTGGGATAGACCGGCAGCCCGACGCTCGTCCGATCTCGATGGCTCCTTACCGGATGGAACCTTCAGAGCTACGGGAGTTGCGGATCCATATTGACGATCTGATGAAGAGGAGTTATGTTAGCCCAAGTGCGTCACCATGGGACGCTCCAGTCTTGTTCGAAAAGAAGGAATATGGTGGTCTCAGGTTGTGCATCAACTACAGGAGGCTGGATCAGGGGACGATCAAGAATCGCTACCCTCTTCCGAGGATAGACGATCTCTTCGACCAGCTGAAAGGGGCATGGTGGTTCTCAAAGATCGACCTACGGTCTGGGTATCACCAGCTAAGAGTGAAGGAGGGAGACATCCCAAAGACGGAGTTCAGATGCAGGTATGGACACCTCGAGTTTGTAGTCATGCCCTTCGGCGTTACGAATTCCCCAGCTGTGTTCATGGGGATTATGAACTCCATCTTCCGGGAGTACCTGGATCGGTTCATTTTCGTATTCATCGATGACATCCTGGTCTACTCAAGATCAGATGAGGACCATGCAGAGCACCTAAGGATGGTTTTGGAGGTCCTCCGACATCATCAACTCTATGGGAAGTCATCGAAATGCAAGTTCTGGACATGGGAAGTGCACTTCCTTGGGCACGTGGTGTCCGAGCAGGGGGTAGCGGTGGACCTATCAAAAGTTGAGGCGGTTGTTTCTTGGGCAGCACCCAAGAATGTGGAAAAGGTCTGTAGTTTCCTTGGGATTCTAGGTTACTATAAGAGGTTCATACCCAACTTCTCTCGAGATGCATCCCCTTTGACTTCCCTGACCAAGAAAGACTTGGTTTTCGTGTGGAGCGAGCAGTGCGAGTCAGCCTTCAGATATCTAAAAGAGAAGTTGGTTAGTGCCCCAGTGCTGAGATTACCAGAAGAAGGGGTGGCCTATGAGGTGTTCTGTGATGCTTCAGGACTGGGCCTGGGATGCGTGTTGGTGCAGTGACAAGGGGTGATCTATTATGGGTCCAGGAAGCTACACCCCCATGAGCGTAATTACACCACCCACAACCTGGAGCTTGTAGAGGTCGTTTTTGTGCTAAAGTTATGGTGGAACTACCTCATCGGGGAACTCTTTTTGGTCTTCACGGATCACAAAAGCTTGAGGTATATCTTCTCCCAGCGGGACTTAAACTTGCGACAGTGGAGATGGGTGGAGTTCCACCAGGATTACGACTTTGAGATCTCTTATACTAAGGGAAAGGGCAATGTGGTGGCCGATGCCTTGAGCAGGAGGATGCAGAAGGATGTGGTCCGAGAGTCGGCGGGCGCCTGGAAGGCAATGGAGGAGTCGGCTTCCTTACACCTAGATGCGGAGATGTATAACGGTAGAGTTTGCCTATATCAGATGATAGTGCAGTCATCTCTGTTTCGACAAGTGGAGGACTCTCAGTGGGGAGACCCGGAGTGCGAAGTGATGCGTGACCGAGTTGACCGGGGCAATGCTCCGGAATGATGGACAGAGGATGGTCAGAACCAGATGATTTTCCAGAAAAGGTTGTTTGTTCCTGGAGTGATGCGTGGAATGGTTCTCAGTGAGTTCCACAACTCACCCCTGGCGGTACACCCAGGAGTTTCCAAGATGTACCGGGGACTGAAGAGGCAGTTCTGGTGGCCCAGAGTTAAGCGAGTGGTGGCAGAGTTTGTGGCCAAGTGCTTAGTGTGTCAGTAAGTGAAGGCTGAACACCGAGTTCCAAGTGGCCTACTACACCCCCTAGATGTCATCGAGTGAAAATGGGATGACCTCTCGATGGATTTTGTCATGGGACTACCCATGGTCCAAGGGGGATATGACGCCTTCTGGGTGGTAGTGGACAGGTTAACGAAATCGGCTCACTTTCTGGAAATCAGGGAGTTGAGTACTATGGATGCTTTGGCATGAAATTACGTGGATGAGGTGGTGTAGTTTCATGGAGTTACGAGGTCTATAGTCTTGGATAGGGATGCACGGTTTACCTCACGAGTCTGGAGAGGATTGCAACATGCGTTTGGCACCCAGTTACGCCGTAGCACTGCTTTCCATCCCCAGACAGATGGACAAACAGAGCGCACCCTCCAGACCTTGGAGGATATGCTACGGGCATGTGTTCTGGACTCAGGAGGATCATGGGTGCGACACTTTCCCCTAGTAGAGTTCGCCGACAATAATATCTATCACTCTACCATCGGTATGGCCCTATTTGAAGCCTTGTACGGGAGGCCATGCCGTTCACCTATGTGTTGGGCCGAAGTAGGAGAGGCAGTCATCCTTGGCCCGGAGGTGGTGTAGAACACAACAAAGAAGGTTCAGCTCATACGGGAAAGGATGAAGGCGGCCCAGGACCGACAGAAGTCGAATACTGATACCAGGAGGTGGGCCTTAGAGTTTAAGGATGGGGACCATGTGTTCTTGAAAGTCTCCCCTCGGCGTGGGCAGCAGAGGTTGGGCAAGGGGAGTAAGCTTTCCCCCAGGTTCATCGGACCTTTCAAAGTGTTGTGGCGGGTCAGCGAGGTGGATTATCATCTAGTGTTGCCACTGCCGCTACTGAGGATACATGGTGTCTTCCATGTGTCCCAGCTCCGTCAGTATCTGCACGACGATTCACACGTCCTTGATTGGGGTGAGCTAGACATCGAGGACGACGTGACCTTTGTGGAGAGACCAGTGATGATCGAGGATCGCAAGGAGAAGGTGCTTCGTGGGAGAACCATCCCCTTGGTTCGTGTGTTGTGGATACATGGTGGGCTTGATGAGAGTACATGGGAGAGGGAAGAAAAGATGCGTACCCAGTACCCAGAGTTGTTTTGAGTTTGTTCCTTGTTGGACCTGTTGTGGTAGAATGTTTTCTCTTTTGGCTATGAATTGTACTGGTTTTCTTTCCTCTATTTGTGTGTGAAAAGACCTGGCTATGGGGAGGAGAGAACCCGACCCCTAATCAAGACGCATTAAGGTGGATGTGATCAAACCCGTTCCGGCGAGTCAGTGCCGCCCAAAGCGGATAATATCTTGACATGGGGGAGGAGACTCCCCAACCCACATGCCCGGGCAGTTTGGCATGGTATGTTGCTTGGTTCTTGGCGGGGAAATGTTTTAGTTAGCATGGGTTCTCTCCTAAGAGGTATATTTCGAGGTGGTTGTTCAGACCCTCTCTTCCCTTCTAGTTTTGTTTTGATTCTCGAGGACGAGAATCATTTAAGAGGTATCTGATGTAATGGCCCGGGTTTTTGGGGTCCATTACTTTGTGAAAATCTCGTTTTGGGTTTTCGGGTCTAGGAATCAAGGTGGTGTAGGCCTACTGGTAGACTTAGCCTACCTTTAGCCGGCCTACCGGTAGCTCGGTCTACCGGTGGCCGCAGCCTACCAGTAGCTCTGTCTCCCGGTAGCTCGGTCTACCGGTAGCTGTAGCTACCGGTAGCTTCGCCTACCGGTAGCTCGGCCTACCGGTAGCTGTAGCCTATCAGTAACTTGGCCTACCGGTAGATGCAGCCTACCTTTAGCTCGGCCTACCAGTAGTTGCGGCCTACCGGTAGCCCAGCTACCGGTAGCTGTCCCCCACCGGTAGCTCTCAGCTACCGGTGGCTCTGGCCTACCGCGCGGGTTATTTCCAGTAGCACTCCTTTTTGCACAAATAGGGGTTTAAACCCTATTTTGACCTGTTTGAGCATTTTTTAAAGACCCGTAACACGCATAAGAGTTTTAATTAAATACTTAATCAATTAATGAGTCGGTTTAAACCACATGAACCCCTTTAATGACGAGTGGAGCCGCGTGGTCAACCCACGAACCCCGCGCCTTACGCGGTTTCGCGTTTTCACCTCAACCGTCCGCGGCTCTTATAAACTAATGGTTAGCCGTGGTTTCTCCTTTCCTCGATCATGGATTTTCACAAACAGCTTCTGGTGCATCGGGTGCGCCGCATCATTATCCGTAAAGTTCTGCGCCCGGCCTAAACGTCGATCATCTATTAACAAGTAGGGAATTTCTCCTTCGACTCTCTCTTTTGTGTATCATGTGGGGTGGGAGTGCTTCTGTTCTGTAGAATTGGACAAACCAGACCTATATGATGATAATGAACTGGATTCTATAAAGAAAGAGGGGGGGGGTGTGATCGTTGATGTTGTTTATATTATGACAATCTTGTTGAGTTGTGTTGGCTTATGCCTTCTGAAAATCGAGGCCGTCGGTGGTCGTTTTTTGTGCACTAATGAACCCCTGCTAATGTTTTAAATGGCTTGTTGTGGTTGTAAACTCCTGCTGTGAAAAGTAAATTAGTTAATCACGTATATCCGGCCAAATAAATTGAGGCACCAGGATCAGTCCTTCTGTGATAACCCCGGTTAAAACACACGAAAATTGAAATCATGGAGTCAGTTAAGTCGTTTAAATCTGAAAATACCGGCATGGCCCTGACTTGTATTAGTGGTGGTAGTTGGTTGTTTTCTTTTTCGGGCCGATTGCTGGAGATGTGGGAGGGGATGGGATCCCATGTCTTTATACTCTTAGAGGTAGTGTGAATTTGGGGATGGGATCCCCTGTTGGTATGGATTCAGTGGTTTTGAGTTTTAAGACCGGGTGGGTATTGTTTATATCACGAATTGGGGTGGGATCCTCTGTTGTTGAGAACCGGGTGTGGGCGTTACGGTTGATGCTTGAATGTTTACTTTCCTAGACTTGTGCCTATGCCTACTAGTTGCCCAATAGTGCTTAAACTTAATTAAAAATTATTACTAAACATGAAACAAGAATGGGACAAATGGGTTTTGTTGGCGAGAGTCGTGACTTGTGACTTGGACGCAGTGGTGTTGTGTTCTGTAGGCTGGTTAGGAAAACCTAAGCTTTGGGTGAGTGTTTGTTACCTATATCTATACTTGTAGATTTGTGTTTCTTATTCGCGCCCCACCCAAGTTGATCACTTAGTGCCGAACACCCCCATTTCATGGGGGAGGGTGTTTTTCCCAACACTATTCTTAGTGGCTGGTTATTAGCTCCTTTTATGCTCCCTTTCCCAGATAGCCGAAGTATCTTCAGGCAGGCTGTGATGGCCTGAGGTCCATTATTATCCCATAAACCTTTGGGCGGGGCAGTGTGATGGTTTTCCAGGTGTGTGCGGCAGGTGGTTTCCCAAGCGTCTTCGGGATGAGGCCCAGGTGTCTTCGGGCGTGGCAATGGATCTTCTGGCCCAGGTGTCTTCGGGCGTGGTGGTGGTTGTTATGGCCTAGGTGTTTGCAGGCGTGGTTACGTGTGATAGTTGTGGCCCAGGTGTGTGCGGGCGGGATTTTGGCAGTGGGACTGTGTGTGGTTGTGGCCCAGATGTGTGTGGGCGGGTGTGGCAGTGGGACTGCGGTGACAGAATGGCAGGATTGGTCCGATGTGTAGGATGTCTCAATAACCAGTGAGAAAGTGGCGTGGGGTACCCAAACATCGATTTTCTCTGATTATATATATATTAATTGACTTGCATTATCTGGGGAGTGTGCCTTGGTGAGGCCTGGGGTGGATAGTTTACCTTGATAGGTGTTTGGTTTACTCTTTTTTCTCACGGGACTTTAGCATGATCCCCCACTTGTGCACGAGAGTCTTTGGTTTTCCCTACTGAGTGTACTTGTATGATCACTCTACGTATATAAAAAAATTGTTTTCAGGTTTCCAGGTGGACTTCGGGGATTGCGCAAGACCATACTAGCTCGGACCTCTGGGGCAGTTGTAGTTGCTGTTTTTATTCCTTGGTACTTACCCTTGTAGTCACCTTTTGTACATGTGGCTTTACTTTTGGAACATGCATGTGGGAATGGTTTATTTTTTTTTGGTTTTACTTTTCGGTTACCTTGGTGTTGTTGAGTTTGATCATCTCATCTCTTGATCTTATAAAACAAAAAGGGGTAATTCCTTCCATTTGTGAGAAATTTCTATACCCTTGGTGCTAGTCGCCACTTCGGGACCTATTGAAGGCGGGTCTCGGGGGTCATTATCTCTCCTTCAACTTAAGGAAGAAAGGGACTGGAAATATACTGACCCTTCCCTTCTTTTGGTGAAGGCGGGTTGTGATAGTCTACCCGTGTGACTAACGACACAGATGGATGAAACTTAGTCTATACATGTCATGTCCTAATTTCACATGTCATGCAGTATAACCTAGGTACCCGGCCGTGTCACAAACAACAAGGGTTGGGGAAATCCTTCAAGTAAATGCCATGTGAACATGGAGCACACCATGTACAGTGAACTGTGTAGCCGACTGTGTAACTAACAACATGGGTCATTGAAACTTCTCTAGTACACGCCGTGTCCATCGTGAAGACGCTGTGTAGTCTAGAATTAAGTGGACCGTGTGGGTTAGCCGTGTATGGAGACTCGGGTAGGGGAATAGAGTTCAGGTACAAGCTGTGTGTGGAGACAACACACCGTTTGGTTGGGGTGTTACATGACCAGTTGTGGAAGAAGTACACGCCCATGTGAATGGATTAAGAGAACACATCTTATAGTGTTTATGGACGATGTGTAGTCATGTTTTGTAAAATTTAAATTTTTTATTTCTCCTGTTCCTTTCTTGTACTATTATGTTTTCAGTTCATGATAATCTTGATCTAAGGTCTGCGTTTGATCTTTCAGAATTATGCCACCGATATGACATCCGGTTGTACACCAATTGCCAAACGTTGATCAGACACCGGATATGGCTGATCAGGGACTTTCAGAAGATCCTCTTGTTGTGCCATCCTTGGCACCATCCATTATACCTGGCACAGGTGCTGAGGCACAATTCAGGGGAGGATTTCTGAGGATGATGCAGACCTTTCAGGGAGTTCTTCCACCTGCCCTGTCGATGGTGGAATTGACACATGTTTTTCAGTAGTAGCATCCTCCTACATTCTCAGAGGATAGAGGACCCCAGGCTCCAGAATCATGGCTAGAGGCCATGCTAGCGATCTTCGAGCATCTCGAGGTACCACCAGAGAAGAGGGTGAAGCTCGCAACCTATATGCTCTGAGACTCTTCCAAGAGGTGGCGGGATGTCATCTCTCAGACGGGATGCCACCATAATATGGCTTGGAAGGTGTTCCAGCATATCTTTTATGATTACTTCTACCCAGATACCTTGAGGGCCAATCGAGCCCGAGAGTTTATGAGTCTGAAGTAGGGTACTCTATCTGTTATGGAGTAATCGTCTCGCTTTACTAAGCTACAGAGTTTCACACCTATTCCAGGAGGCAATGAATTGTTCCTTACGTGGAAGTTAAAGGATGGTCTAAGGAATGACATCCAATCCCAGGTGAACATCTTCAGGTTGACTTTGATATCCTCTATCATCAACCAGGCGCTGATCACTGAGCGCAATCTGAGGGATTCTGGAGTAGCAAGGTAGGGCGGTTCAACATCCAGAGTTAGTGTTCCTCCTACTGATAGTAGGAATTTCTGCAGGGAGCCTTCTCAAGGAGATCAAAGTAGGCGGGATGTATCTTCAGGCAGCCATGTAGTATGCTACCAATGCGGGAGGAGCAGGCATACTAGGCCTCAGTGCCAGAGAGACCTGATGGACTGCCGATCTTGCAGAAAGATGGGCCATCTTTAGAATTTCTATCAGATCTTCTCACCAGTATCAAGTGGAAGGGGTTATTCTATGACCCTGCGTTCAAGAGAAGCATCGATAGTTTCTCACAAGTCTGGGAACTGGAGTTATTTTGGATGTTCGGGCCGAGGTGGAGGTTGCAGCCGTGGTGGTCAGTCACCAGGATACCAGTGAAAGTAGAGTGGATCAGCTCAGAGTGGTCAGGTAGGGTCACAGGGCCATGAAGCAAGCCAGAACGTTGTAGTGGAGAAGACCCATCAGAAGAAGGATCCCCTCCCCTCTACAGTTCGAGGTGTGATATTAGTAGCCTCAGTTTTATCTTCAACTCTTTTCGTTACTGGTGCTATGCATAACATTATCTCTATTGCTGTTGTGGAGAGCCTTGGGCTCTGCATCTTTTCTTCTGCTAGTTTTTTGACTCTTGACACACCATTGGGGACTAGGACTGCTAGTGTACGTCAGTGTAAATAGTTCCCTCTAGAGGTTGCTAGGTGTCACATCTTATGGTACCTCCATGTCCTAGAGATGACATGCTATGATGTCATTCTCAGGATGGACTGGTTGGTTCCCTTCCAGGAAGTCATCGACTGTTATCACCGCAGGGTGAGTTTCGTATCACCAGAGGGTGGATCTTTTCTTCATAGAGGAGAGTGGGATGTCTAGGCTGGTAGAGCAGGACCCGAGCATCATGGGCTAGGAGGTGCTACAACCCATATTTCTAGTCATTATCTGGATGATTAGGGGAATTTACAGATAGACATTCCCCTAGTAGTGGATTGTTTGAGGGATATCTTTCCTATGGACTTTTCAGGTTTGCCTCTGGAGCATGAGGTAGACTTTTTCTATTGAGCTTGTTCCTAGAGCAACACCAGAGTCCATTCCTCCTTATAGGATGGCTACACCTGAGTTTTAGAAACTCAAGAAATAGTTGGAGGAGTTGCAGGCAAAGGGTTTCATCCAACCCAGTATTTCTCCTTGGGGTTTGTCTGTCCTGTTTGTGAAGAAGGAAGATCGTACCCTTAGGCTTTGTGTGGATTATCATAAGCTGAACCAGTTGACGGTCAAGAACCGATATCCCTTTCCTATGATTGATGATCTCTTTGATAAGCATCAAGGATCTTGAGTGTTCTAGAATATTGACTTGAGATTTGGTTAACATCAGTTGCACGTTAGACCATATGATATACCTATTATATACTTCTGTAGTAGGTATGGCCTATATGAGTATTTGTTTATGCCATTCGGTCTCATGAACGCGCCTGTAGTTTTCATGGAACTGATGAACCGAGTGTTCCATCCATACGTGGATTCCTTCGTGGTGGTCTTCATGGACGATATCTTGGTGTACTCTCACACTCAACACGACCATTATACCCATCTTGAGATCATTTTAAGTACATTGAGGGAGCATCAGTTATATGCTAAGCTCTCAAAATGCCACTTTTGGATGGACCAGGTTCACTTCTTGGATCACATTATTTCAGATACATGGGTATCAGTAGACTTAGAGAAAGTGAGAGCAATAGTTTCCTAGGAGTATCCAAAGAATGTCTTGGAGGTGTAGAGTTTTCTAGGGATGGATGGATACTACAGACATTTTATATAATACTTTTCACGCTTAGAAGCACCACTGACAGGTCTGACCAAGAAGGGTGTGAAGTTCTTATGGTCATATTCTTGTGAGTCAGCTTTTCAGAAGCTGAAAGGGAGGTTCACTTCAGCACAGATACTATTATTTCCAGAGTTGGGAAAGATCTATACTGTTTAATATGATGCATCAGGTATCGGGCTGGGAGCTGTGCTTATGCAGGGATATGGAGTCGTTGCATACGAGTCTTGGAAGTTGAGGCCACATGAGAGGAATTACCCGACACACGATATAAAGTTCGCAGCTGTTGTTCATGCCTTACGCTATTGGAGAAACTATCGTCTGGGATAACACTTTGTGGTTTTCACCGACCATGAGAGTCTCAAGTACATCTTCACTCTGTGTGATCTGAATTTGAGACAGTGTAGGTGGATCGAGTACCTACAATCCTGTGATTTCAAGCATGCCTATATACCTGGGAAAGGGAACGAAGTGGCTGATGCCTTTAGATGAAGGAATCAGATACAGGCAGTTCAGGAGGCTAGCAGTGAGTGTCAGCTTATGTCTCTATTCTCTAAGATGCATTTGGAGGTGCATAATAGACTGGGGTAGACTTTTATATCTTCTGTATCTATTACCTCTATACCTCTTGATCAGGTACGAATGAGGAAGCTATTAGATTCTGAAGGCCTAGTCCTAAGGGAGTGTGTGTTAAGAGAGGACCCTATTCCTAGATGGACCATAGGTGAGGATGAGATCTCACATTTCTAGGGGTGCGTATGGGTGCAAACAGATATATGTGTGAAGCTGATGCGAGACTTTCATTCCTCAGTTTGGGAAGTTCATCCTGGCATCACCAAGATGTATTGTGATCTACACCATCAGTATTGGTGGCCAGATATGAAGAGGGATGTTGATGGTTTGTTCATGAAGTGTTCCACTTGTCAGCAGGTGAAGGCGGAGCATCAGTGACCATCAAGTATTTTACAAAAGTTACCCATTCCCAAGTGGAAGTGGAATGACATCGTGATGGAATTCGTGATCGGGTTATCAAGGTCGATTCAAGGGAATGACACGATTTGGGTTGTCATTGAAAGGTTCATGAAGGTTTCTCACTTCTTGCCGATCAGGGAGACCTTCAGTGTTGATGATCTAGGGTGGTTGTACATCCGAGAGATTGTATGTCTGTATGGAGTTCCACACTTCATTGTTTCTGACAGGGATGCCCGTTTTACTTCTCGGGTCTGGCAGGGGTACAATAATATTTGGGTACACAGGTGCTTTTGAGTACAGCTTACCACCCCCAGATAGATGCCCAGTCCGGGTGTATGATTCATGTGTTTGAGGACATGCTAGGAGCATGAATTTTGGATTTTGGAGGTTCTTGGGAGAAATATATACCCCTTTTAGAGTTTACGTACAACAATAGTTTTCAAGAAACTATCCAGATGGAACCTTTTGAGTCTTTTTATAGTAGGCCATGCCGATCTCCATTATGTTGGCTGGAGGCAGGAGAGGTATCTTTGTTGGGACCTCGTCTTATTCAGGAGACCACATAGCAGGTAGGGTTGATTCGGAAGAGGATGGATACTGCACAGTCTTGTCATAAGTCTTAAGTTAATCAGCGGAGATGACCTCTATAATTTGAGGTTGGATATCAGGTTTTCCTGCATGTCACACTGAGGTTGGGACACATGAGGATTATGAGACATGGTAAGCTTTCACCGAGGTACGTCGAGCCATTCGAGGTGTTAGAGAGAGTTGGGATGGTTTCCTATCAGTTCCAGTTACCTCAGAGGTATCGGGCTATGCACGACATCTTCAATGTTTCTCAGTTCCAACGTTAATTTCTAGACCCATCTCATGTCTTTCAACATGAGGAGGTTGTTCTCAAAGAAGATGCAGCGTTTGAGGAGCATCCTATCCGGATTTTCGACCACAGTAGGAAGGTTCTCCATGACCGATCTATTCATCTGGTACGAGTACTATGGCAACACAGACTGGTGGAGGAAAAGACTTGGGAGAGGGAGGCCGATGTACAAGCATAGTGGCCGGAGTTATTCGGGGTTTCTTCATCAACGTCATGCTAGGGAAATTTGAGGAAAAATTTCATTAAGAGGAGAAGTTTGTAAGAACCCGGATCTTCTTTCAGTTATGTTTTTCCTTTTTTGGTCGTTTTTGAGAAAAATAGGAATTTCTGGAAATGTTTAAAGTACACACAGTGTACTTTATGAGTACACACCATGCACTTTTTTGCCGTAGGAGACCATGTCCTGGCTATGTCCTAGCCACAAACACAGTTATGTGGGGGTGACATGGAATCTGCCGGAAGCAGATTATGGAAAAGGCGATTACATGCCTTGTACTTCAAATGTACATGCTGTGTATTTTGTTTTTTCATTAAACAGATCGGGGTCACATCTGATCGCCAGAAGTTTCTTCTTTTAGGTCTCGTTTGACTGAAAGAAACCGTACGACACTGAAACTTCTCTAAGCCCCCGATCCTCCATCTATTCTCCGAATCGACCTCCATCGATTGTGTTGGAAGTGTAGTGGTAATCTCTTCCTTCTTCTAGAGCATCGTTTTCCAATTTATCCTCTTTTCCAAGTTATAATGGGTTGAACGTTTTAGATGTTTTTGTAGATCTTTGACGTTCCAAAGAGATTCAAGATTCAAGGTTCACGTATAGAGATCTCCTAACTCCAAGGTAGGTGGTTTGTGCCTTTCCGTTTGATGTCTTTGAGTATTATGTGAAAATTCCACCAATACCCTTGAACAAGATCTTGTGTGTTTACCATTTTACCCCTGTTGTTTTCCTACCATGATTGTATGCCTTTGTAGAGTTAATTTAGATTTTAATTGGGTTGATTTCTATGCCTTGGATATTTTTCTCATGCTTTGTTCTATTTACAACCATTTGGTCTTATTTAGCCTATTGGCCATTAACTTGTTTTCCACGCCTTGTTGTTGAAGGATGGAGTGTTGTTTTCTGACATGCTTGAGATGATGTAGAATAGTTAGCCAAGTAGTTCTGTAGGTTTACTTTGGCCATATAGCATTAATATGCGTTGACTTACACAGGGTCGTGAGAACCTGGTGTTATAGACTATAAGAGGATAGACCGAGTGAGCTTCTTCATAGAGTCTTTGGTCATTATAGACTATAGGGGGATAGACCGAGTGATCTTCCTCAGAGAGTCTTTGGGATTTATAGACTATAAGGGGACAGACCGAGTGAGCTTCCTCATAGAGTCTTTGTTTTAATTGAATTACCTTGAACCACTCCAGGATATAAGGGGAATTGGCAGAGTGAGCTTCCTTAGAGAGTCTGTGAACGACCTGGGGCTATAAAAGGAATTGACTGAGTGAGCTTCCATAGAGAGTCTCTTGACCTTGGGGTTATAAGGGTAATTGACCTTGTGTGCTTCCTTAGAGAGTCCTCAACTACCTTAGACTGTAAGGGGAAATGATTTAGATTACTTCCTCAGAGATTCTTTATGAATTATTATGACAGAACCACAGGGGTTAGGCTGAGTGTACCACCCAAAGGGTTGCTTGTGCTAATTTGGTAAGACCAGAGGGGATGGAGGTGGGTACTTACCAGAGGGTTACCTATGTGTGTTATCTACTGCTTGAATTTGGACTGTGGATTGTTACTCCTGTGTAATTTCCTATTTACTGATTTTTGTACTTTTACAAGCCATATATTCACTGACTGTTAGGCATAAATCCTTGGGTGGTTGCCTACTGATATTTAGTCTGACAGCCTGTTTGGGTCATGATTTTGGGACCAAACAAATTATGTTACTGTAGGTATAGATAAGGAGAACCACCCTTCAACTTCAGGTACTTGACTTGCTGTGGAGCTGGAGAGCATGGGACCAATCTTTGGCTTGCGATGTTGAGGAGTTGTTTAGCTGTTTCTTTTGTACTTGGGTTTAAATCTATTTTTTATTCAAGAATTTGGATTTGTTTGGCTACTTTCCTAGACATATGTATCATGCATCATTTATAAATATGTTCTCCAGTTGTTTCTTACTTTTAGTCTTCTACTAATTGATTTTTTATGGATTATTACTGCTTCCACTACTGTATATTGTTTCTCATCTACTGTGTATTCTGCCAATTGGGGCATTGTTTCCCCACTATCACACCCAAGACCCTCGTTGCTAGTCAGCAACCTATGGCATTCGAGGAAATTCACTTGAGGCCATGTGACCAACCAGGTACGGGGTGCCTCTGGGTGGCTTCTGAAACTGGGACGTTACAAAAACAATGAAGTAACTTTATCCATATGTTTTAGAAACATTTATCATATGAAAAACATATATATGGATGAGATCAAGAATATTTGATGCCCATTTCTTCTTTACCAGATATGAACTACAGAATATATTCCCTCATATACAAGCATCACAAGTATTTTCTTGTTCATGCTTTAGATATGGGATATCCATGACTATATTCAGATTAGATATATTTTTCATGTCTTTTTGAATAACTTGACCCAACCTATGGTTCCACAATCTGTTTTCTTCATCAAAAGTCACATTGAAAACGTTCTCTTTACTATGAAACAGATATAATTTTCCATTAATTCTCCATCCTTTCATAAGATAATTATATGTATTTCCTTTTATATTGCACCCATTTTTTTTAAATGTCACTATCTGTCATGAGTCACGTTGTTGAATCATACACAAGAGATTGTGACACAATCCATCCATATAGAGAACTTTTATTTTCTTAATCTTTCCATTAGCCAGTTCAGTACTTCTACTAACTTTTATCTTCAAATAACCATCATTATTGAAATGTACTATTACATCAAATATTTTATTAACATTTTTTAATAGTTATGTGTTTCCCATTATATAGGATGAGCATCCACTATTAATAATCCAAGTGCTTCTGCTCTTTGTAGATTTGAGGGATAATTATGCAAGGTTAGATTTTTCAATTTTCTTTTTTCCTTCCATGAGATATTAGATTGAATGGATTATAAAGATATCCTTTCAAATATATTTTCCATTTTAACAAGTTCATCATTCTCATAATCTTTTTACATAGGATAAAACCTATTTATAAGAGAAAAAACATCTACTTAATGAGTATTGTCTTGTCTATGAGTTTTGTATGTATTGTTCATGCCTTTCATCTGTCTATAATAAACAGTTTTTTGAGAAAAATTAGAACAATGAAAAAAATATCCATAGAAATTATTTCTTTTATAAGAGGTATGATATGTATTCATTCTCCATTTTGAACTTCCTAGCTCTTCCTCATTCAAATAGCTCCTTTCCTCTTCACAGTATGACTTGGTATGACCTAGATATCCACAAAATTTTCATTTCATAATGGGAAATGCCTTCTCACTTTTATTCCCCCACATGTCTCCTTCCATGGAATTTTTTTTGACTTATTATTATTTTAGGAAACTTTTGAATAGGATTGAGTTCTAATTTTAGTTTGATTTGAACCTTTATTTGTTAATACTTTAGGTGACTTTGTGATAAGTAAAAATTTCATCTTCCCTTGATCTAGGTTAATCTTATTTCTAGCATTTGATCTTTCATCATCACAAAAAATACAATTTTTTCCCTTAATGTGGATATTTGATCATCCAAATCCTTCTATAATCCTTCAGAACCATGCTTACCTCTCTCTATTAGATCAACATCTGAGAATCATCCAAACTGAATTTTCTTCTTTGTTTCTTTTGAATTTGATTCACTGTAAAGTATAATTCTAATAGTTAAAACTTCATCCAAACCTCCAACAGTATTGGAATTATCCTCCATTATAGATTTAAAGTCATTAATTAACTTTTACTATTATTAAATTGTGAGTTTCAGTTCCACTACATCTTCTTTTCTTTCCAAGACATTGATTGTTCTTTCACTACTTCTTCCAGTTGTTAAATTTCAACTTCAAGCCAATCAACATATTTTGATGATTCTTCCACAACTTCTCTCCATTTTTTTCTTATATTAATATGATTCTAAAACTTAATAAGAGAATCCTTAAGTTAAAACTCGAGATCATTATCAGCAATCATCTGATTATCTATAGATTTATCTTTGGATGATTCTGTCTTTTAAACTGTATCCATTATAGACGTGTGGGTTCTATATTTAAACTCTGTTTCTTCTTCTTCCATTAATTCATCATCATAATCTTCTTCTTTATAGAAAAAACTCTT
This sequence comes from Viscum album, assembly GCA_963277665.1. NCBI lineage: Eukaryota > Viridiplantae > Streptophyta > Magnoliopsida > Santalales > Viscaceae > Viscum > Viscum album. The sequence continues at coordinate 320,588,253 of OY728165.1, read as the reverse complement.
CCTTTTTACTCTCTTTCCAAATTTAATGTCTCCCTTTTGATAAAACCTATTCTGAGGCTTTTACGAATTTCATTCATCACTTTCTTCATCATCAAGATTACTTGAGCATTAAGAGGGAATTTTCACAACTTTACCAAAATTAAAATAGGACAAGGGAATATTTCTTTAAAAAATTCATTTTCCTCTCTTGAATGTCTTTGTAAAAAGAGAAATAATTTTATATTTCTTTTTATCTTCATCAATTGTATCACCAGATACCTCATGTTTTCCACGTACATGAAAGTCATTTCTATTCTTACTTGAGTAATCACATTATCAGGTTTGACTCTCATTTCATATTCCACTAAACTACTCAATGGATCATCCAATGAATGTTTAAACAAATCCATTTTCTCAATGGATGAAACTTTTTTATTGTAAATAGGTGGAATTCTTCTCAAAATTTTCTTTATAATGTCAATGTCTTTGATTTCTTCACCAAGCCCACAAATTTCTCATTTAAATTCAGTAATTCAATTTAAAAAATGTATATTCATTTTTATCAATATTCATACTTAGATCATCAGACCTATTGTAAGAAACATGGAGTTTCACCTCCTTTACTTTGATGTCACATTCATATATATTCTTAAGTTTTTCCCACATAGACTTTTCTGAAGTAAAACTCATCACCTTTAAATATATTTGATCAGAAAGAGCTGTAGTGAGGGAATTGTATGCTTTAACATATACATCTAGAATTTTCCTATCTATATCATCCATAGAAATCCCAGTTGGATCAGTGACCTGTATTCCTTATGTAGTGGAAAAAGGACTTACATTATATGACAACTTGGATGTGATATCATCTTATTCTTCCAGATCTGAATGTTTCGTGGATCAAATAGGGGGACTCTCCTAAAATTTACTGAATTCCACATGAAAGTATGATTTAACACCAGCAACCTTTAACCTCTGATACCAAATGAAGAACCCCAGAACACCCATCGAAGGGATGGGTGAATTAGGGTGTCAAATTTCTCTCCAAAATTGAAGGATCTTGTTCCCACATTATTAAGAACCTGTTAATACTATCTGATGGAAAATTGTAGAAAAGGGGAAATCACATGAAAAATAACAACACAAAAATTTAACTTGGTTCACTACTAAGGGATAATCCAAGGAGAATACACCAACCAAGTGTTTGTTGTACCAAAATCCACTAATCTTCACTTGTTTTGGAATACAATTATTTTGACATAGACACTATATACCAAGAACACTTCCTTTACATGGTTTTAGGGATAATACACTCTGTCCCTTAGAATACTTCAATCGACCCCCCTAGATCACTTCTCTGAGATAAGTCTATATCAGTTTATCGAATTGAAGTTCACCTAATTTTTTTGGAGTTAAAGTCTTTATCCCTGACTTAGCATGAGATTCTGTTTTCCCTATGGACCTGAGTTGATTCACTATGAAAGCCCTGTCCTCTTAAACCTGATGTTCAATATTACCTTTCACGAAGCGCCTTCATAAAGCTCAATTCCTTCTCGAAGCTCCCTGTATTCACAGAATAAATTACCTATTGGAAGAATCCTTTGGTTCTAAGAACAAACTCTTTCACAAAGCTCACAAATTCAATGTGGAATACCCTATCATTATGAAGCAATATTTAATAAAAATCCATGGAATCTATCAAGACTTAGAGTATTTTTCTAAATTCTCAAGCTCACATAGAAAGTAGTATTCTCAAATATCACTTATCTTTGTGAAATAAAAGTGTTTCTAGATTTTCCTTCAAAAACATGTCCTAAGTGAAGGTGGTAGCCTCATATTTATAGGCTCATCTATTCACAATGCTCCACCACCTCTTCATGGATTTTCCAAAAAATTGAAAAACATATTTTCATAGCTCCTTACATCATGAAGCTCCATGGAAATTAACTGTTCATGATTCTCATCATAATCATGGTGCTTTCCATCAAAATCTTCACACCAATATGAATCTCAAATTCTCATAATCGCATAGACCACCTTAACTGTTCATGATGTTGCAATTATTTGTCATTTGTGATGCTTGTTGCTACCATATAGATCATCGTAGCTTTATTTGATCCTTCAGAAAATAGAATTGGTGTATCCCATCTTCGTGGAATTCATGAATTTTTCATATTTTCATAAGGCCTTCAAGAAAATGCACTTTTCACAATGATAGCCATCCACTAAATTTTGGACCCCAAAAATTTTACAAACACTTGGAAATAAACCCATATTCAATATAATTGTCACCTTAAAATGTAGGATACATTTCCTTGAAAACTCCCAGATATTCCATGTGAGGATTGACAAAAACAAATACTATACTCTATTTCCATCGAAGAATATCCTTGGTTCTAACATGATCTGCACATGCTCCTTTGATCTCTAAGCAATGTCAATTGATTTGCGGGTGCAAGTATAGCGATTCAAATGACTTTCATAGTTCATCTTGATCACTACAAGGTTCTTTTTAGATTGAAGGTGTTTTTATCATTATTGAGAGGAATAGAGGAGGAATTAGATAGAGAGAGGGAGAGAAGTCCATTGTGCACTATGATTATGTATCCTCAATTTTTGATTAACCCTATACAATAGACATAAAAATCTATTTATAAAGCCAGTGTTCAATTTAAAATATTATTTAATTACATACTAGACCTTAAATAATATTTTAATCTTTAATAAAACCCATCCCATATAATAATAATAATATTTAACAGTGTGTGCTAACTCACACAATGATAAATATTACTTTAACGTCTTATAAATTAATATTTATCACATGATGTAATGTTCATTTTCTAGAACTCCCTATCATTTATTGAATAACCGGATTAATATTTTCTTCAATTCAATAAATATTTCATTCACAAACTAGTGAATATATATTAATTAAGTATTAAATAAATAAAATAAATATTTTATCCACAATCCAACGAAAAAATATTTATTAAATATTCATATAATTAAATAAATTATTTATTCAATGAATGAATAATTATTTATTATCTTGTAAATATTAGAGATCAATAAAATAGGAATAAAATTATTCATTTATCATGAGAATAATATTCATTCTAATAATTAAATTCATATAGAATTTAATTTAGATCAACAGAAATACTTAGCATCTGACCCACTAATATTATTTATCTTTGGAATTATACAGGTATGCCTAAATCCTAAGATTACAATTTAATAATGGGTTAAGACACCTAAGCTAATGAAAATAGTGTCGTAACATCAATAAACATAAACAAATGCTCACTTTGTAATATAATCCCTTTGTCTCAACATCTTATAAAGAAGGTTTTACATGTTTTCCATAAACTTATATTTTTGATACGTCTTTCTTTGACTATATGAAATAAACTTCATTACACCAGGGACATGGAATTTATCTGATAGTTATATTTCAATCAAAGGGTTGAGATATGAACTTCCATAAACATAGATGGGGAAAATACTTCCTTGACATATCCATTAATAAAATTATATTCATGAGGCACCCTACTTCTTTCCTACATATTGTATGAATTTTTTTAAATAAATCTATGTTTGTGATTCCTAACATAAATTAATGATAATATTTAATTCTAAGTACCATTACACATTCTCACAGATAGGTATATTCAGTGACACCAAAACATAAAGAATTCGTATAAGCGGGACTGCTCTCATAATCTATCATCTTAGAGATTACCAAGTATGAACTTCTTGAGAAGAATCCTCATCTGCATATAAGTACTCACTAATGATAGTCTATGTACTATGTTCCATTTTATAGTACGCTATCTTACTATAGAACTAGTTTTAAGAATATCATCATGTCATTTTAAAGTAATCATCATAGCAGGGAACTTTTATTCCCTTTTTAATGTGACATATACTCTATAACATTATCTCATCAATGTTATGTAGAAGAAAAATCAATATGTGATAACATATTTTAACAAATATTCACATAATTGAATATAGATTTAATATTAATTACAAAATTAGTTAATTTTAGGGCACCAAATCCAACAATGAATTCATGGTTATGGAGAAAATGATTTAGTATCTATTAAAATATTTATCGAATCAAGAGATATTATCTTTGATGAATATAGGTTTACCTCTTATCAAAGAAAGTCTAAATAGAAGAATATGGATCCAATAAAAGAGTTTCTGAAAAAGATACATCTAAGGAGGTTCATCGAAGTAAATGACCATAGATACCCAAGACATATGGATCTAATTTCTATATGTACTTGTTAGAACCTAATTATAGAATTGCTACACAAACTATGGTTTTTCTCAATATATATTTTGATATAAAAATTTTCAAAAAATCCATGCCATCTTCTAATTCATCTCTTTATAAGGAATTCATAAATGATAAAATGGACTCTCTAACTAGGATCAATAATTTTTTATTAGTTTATTTTCCTAAATGATAAAAACTAATAACTTATGAGTTGGTATTTATATGAAAATAAAAATTTTATGGTATAATTGAAAAATATAAATCTATATTAGTATCTAAGGTGTTTATATAAAAAAGGTATCGATTATTTTGATACCTATGAACCCTATGGTTAGGACTGATTCTATTCTAATTATTCTCATTTTTTCTTCCATATATAATTTGAAAATTCACTAAATAGATATTCAGAAACATTCTTAACTGATTTATTAGATAATTAAATATATATTAAATAACCTGAGTATTCATAGTTTTAGGTAAAGAAAAAAATATTTTAAAATTGGTATAGTCTCTATATTTTTTTAAATAAGAACTAAAATAATGGAAACAACAATTTAATGAATTAATCTTATCCAATGGTTTTATAGTTAACCAATAAGATAAATTTATTTATATTTGTTTCTATAATAATCATAGTGTAGTTATCTGTTTATATATTGATGACATACTAATATTTGGAACTGATATGAATAAAGTAAATGGGAGTAAGTCTATTTTATTTATAAAATTTGATATGAAATACTTAGGTGAAGATAGTATTATTTTGGGGTTAAAAATTATTAAAAATATGAATTTTATTTTTCTTTGGAAATCTACCCCATATGATTCTGGGAGTAGGATGCTACCAAATCTTGATAGGTCAGTTTATCAAATAGAATATGCAAGGGTTATAAAATATCTCATGTATACCATGATGTGTAAAATAATTGATAATTGATATTTTGTTTTAAAGATGAGAATGTATATAATTAATCTAGGATATGCATATTGGGATGTAGTTAAAAGAGTACTCAAGTATCTAAATGGTACTATGGACTACTGTATTAGTTATTGTGGAAACGAAGGGTATTTAAAAGTTTTTTATGATGTAATATGGATTACTAATATGGAGGATCACTCTTCATTTGAGTTGTGAGTTTTTACCCTGGTCGGTAGGGTGATCTCTTGAGGATCAAACAAACAAACTTGTATAATGAACTCCACTATGGATTCTAAGTTTATTTCATTAATAGCTACTTGTAAAGAAGCAAAACAATTATTATAAAATACTAAATATCATTACTCCAAGTGAATTTGGAAAATTAGGTACATAGAACATCAACCTTATAAATGGATAAAACTACTTTATTGAAAATTTATTCAACATACTCGTAAAATTCCATTTTTCTTTTAAAACTACATAGGATAACCTCGGGACATACATAAGAAAGGACTAAACTATAAATAATTTTAATGGAATAAAAAATCATTAAATAAGTTAATGTAGTACATGTGTTCCAAGAGGCATATCAAGGTAACATAAGAGGGGTGAGAATCAAAATATTGAACAATAATTCATGATATAACATGATAGCATAAACGAAACATTGAAATGTAGCGAAAACATTAAAAAAGACATCATAAAAATAAGTCAAAGATAATAAATAATATGTCATAACGTGGTATAAAAAGTCTCATAATGGATTAGGATTACTCCTTGAGCCCATACATGATGTATCATGAGACTAAAATATTACCCAATGCATTGGAGCACTATTTGGGTGCACCCATAATTTTCATATCATGTACATGCATAAGTGTGTCACAGGAATCATACAAAATAAAGATGTATTTAATAAATTTTAATGCCATGATCAAGTATTTTTGGTTATATACATGGAATTACCCAATAATTTAAGGATAGGTACATCTAGTTGAATACTCTTGAGTGTAAATAAGGGTGGGTATTCACAACAAAAATGTTTGTCATGGAAAAATCTAGGGATAATTTGGGAAGCATAATGATGGTACATAAAGGTTCATGGGAGGAATTAATGAGAGTGAAAGGGTTCTATTAAAACTTTTAAAACATAATGTAAGTAATAGGGTTGCGTGAAATAATATCCCAAAATGAAAAATTAGAAAAAATTCCATAATATAAAGGATGTCCTTGAATAAAGAGAAGAAGATCCCTTACTATGAGAGGGTGCTTCTAAAGTCTTGGGAGGAGCTTCTTGAGAGATTGGGGAAAATTTTGATGACTATATAGATGTAAGGGAAGAGTAATTTCATGATACATTGTAAGAACCTGGATATTTGTTTTCATGTATGTCTTTCATTTCCTGGTGTTTTTGAGAAAAGAGGGGTTTCTGGAAAATATTTAAGTACACGCCGTGTACATTCTGAGTACACGCCGTGTACTCCCTTGCCACGCCAGGCCGTGTGCGGTCAATGTCCGGGCCACACACACTAAGTGTAGGGGTGATGTGGAGGCTGCTTAAAGTGGAGTATGGAATAATTGAGTACATGCCGTGTACCCAGAAGTACACGGCGTATATTTTTTTCATTAAACGGACCAGGGTCACGCCTGACAGATAGAACACTCTCATTCTTCAGGTTCTTCGTCCGGGAGAGACCCGTACAACCGCTATTCTTCTCTGGATTCCCGAACCTCCGTCTGTTCTCCAAATTGACCGCAGCCAATTTCATTGGAACCGCAGCAGTGAGTTCTTCCTTCTCCTAGAGCCTTGTTTTTCAATTCCTCCTCTTCCTTAAGAAATCGTGGGTTGATCGTTTTGGACGTTTTCTTAGATCTTTGACATTCTAAGGAGAATCAATCATCGTGGTTCAAGTATATCAATCTCCTAGGATCGAGGTAGGTGGTTTGTGCTTTTCTGTCGGAATTCTGTGAATGTTTTTTGCAAATTCCACCAATACCCTTGAACGGGGTATTGCGTGTTTCCTGTTTTTTCCTTGTTGTTTTCATAATTTTCTTGATTTATTGAGTAGAGGTAATTTCTTGTGAATTGGGTAAATTGTACTGTACTTTGGATGGTTTTCCATGCTGGTTTTCTTGTTCGCCATTCTTTCAGTTGACATGACAAGTTGTAAGATAGTGGAACTGTTGTACTGTTTTGCTGTTATGCCTTAGAATGATATCCAATTAGTTCTTGAGGTTTACTTGGACTGATACGCGCGCTATGCAGGTTTTTTTACACAAGGCTATGAGAAACTAGTGTAGTGGACCATAGGAAGAATGGATGTAAGGGATTCTCCATAGTGTCTTTAATTTACGATGCGAGACCACAGGCGGAATTGACGTTGAGTGCTTTCTCAGAGAGTCTGTTGTTCCTCGACGCAGGCCACATGGGGAATTGACGTTGAGTGCTTCCCAAGAGAGAATTTAGTACGGTATGAGACTATAGGGGGAACTGACGGTGAGTGCTTCCTCCGAGAGTCTATTTATTCATTATTTAGCTGAACCAGAGGGGTGAGATTGTGTGTGCTTCCCAAAGGGTTTCTAGTACTTGTAGGTTGAACCTTAGGGGTTAGACTGTGAGAACTACCCAGAGGTTACCTTTTTTTTCTACTTGATTGAGTGGCTATTTCTTGTTTGTAGATCATATGCTAAAAATTGTGGATTGTTACTGCTATGTATTATCCTGTTTACTGCTTACTGGTTACCGCTTACTGTACTTTACATGACATATATTCACTAACTGTTAGGAATAGATCTCTGGGTGGTTGCCTATTGGGACATTATCTCACACCCTTTTTGGGTCATGAATTTAGGCCCAAACAGATTATATTGTTGCCTGTATAGATAAGGGCAAGCACCCTTCTACTTCAGGTCCTTGATTGCAATGGAGATGAAGAGCATGGGAACAATCCGAGGCTTGCGATGTTGAGGAGTTTCACATCTATTTTTATCTTTTGTACTTTGGTTTAGTACTGTATTTAGCATTGTGACTTGTTTGGCTATTTTCCTAGACATATGTGTATCATGCATCATTTACATATATTTCTGCTCAAGTTGTTTATTTATTAGTATTCCGTTGTTTTCTCTTTTATGGATGTCCACTGCTTCTGCTATTGTTATTTTTTTTCTCTTCCACTGTGTACTCTGCCAATGAGGGCATAGTTACCCCACTACCACAACAAAGTCCCTCACTGCTAGTCGGCAGCCTCTGGCGTTTGGGGAAATGCGCTTGAGGCCATGTGACCAACTGAGTACGGGGCGCCTCTAGGTGGCTTCCGGAACTGGGACGTTACAAAGTGGTATCAAAGTGTTTATTTTCTCTTGATTTAATGTTTAGAGCCTTTAGCTAGGGATAGGGAGGATTTGGTACTTGGTATTAAGTTGTTCTTGGGAGTAGCTAACCTGCGTACATGGAAAAGCCATGCTACCTTGTTTATTGTAGTTTTCTGGTTTTGAGATTTTACGGTTGATATGATTTCACCTAGAGTGACCCACATGCCTTGTGTTTTTATTTTTGTTGCTATTATGGTTCTATTTGTGTTGCAACACGATGAGATGAGGGTATTACATCTCAAGCATCATATAGGAACTTATTAGAAATCACATGTCATGCAATCTTTCCATGCCATTTAGGGTGAATTAGTGATTTCATGTTGTTTTGATAGACTTTGTATAGATTATGCATGCTGTTATGATATATTTTTAGATAGAATCTCTGCTGTTCGGTAGAGGACTGTTGTATTGTACTTTGTTTAAATGAACGCCAAATTTTGGTTCTTGAGGTGTTATGGGCCCTCCTGAATCAGAAATTAGTGAATCATTGACCTGTTTTTCCATATATATGACTATATTAGATGCCAAGCTTTGATTCGTGGGGATTATGGGCCCTCATGGATCAGAATTTGGCACCTCCTTTCCTTGTGTTCTGTGTTTTCTGGGATTCAATGCAATTTCTGAGCTACTGCCTGGAAAAACCCAAAATACACAGTGTGTACTTTTTGACTACACGCCATGTAGTTTTTAAACTGTGTCACTGACTGTGTGAGAAGAAACAGAGGTTGTGAAAAATCTCTAGGAACACGCCGTGCACGGTAGGTACACGCCGTGTGGTAGTAAGAAGTGTACCCGGCTGTGTCACTAACAACACGGGTCGGGGAAGCTCGTGTCATACACGTCGTGTTCTGTATGAACACGCCATGTATCCTTGTTCGCAGTACCCAGTCGTGTCACGAACAACACGAGACGATGTTCTCTCCTTTTCTACATGCCGTGTTTGTTCAGAACACACCGTGTAAGGGACATCCGTGTACTTGGCCATGTCGTCAAAAACACGGGTCGGGAAAAATCTTCAAGTACATGGCGTGTTTGTTCGGAACACGCCGTGTAGTCTCAGTTGTGTGATCGGCCGTGTCACTAACAACATGGGTTGTTGAAACCTTTCCCACTACATGCCATGTCCATAGTGAACATGCCATATAGTCCCAATTTTAGAAGACTGTGTGGGTTATCCATGCATGGAGACTTGGGCAGGGGAATAGAGTTAAGTACATGCCGTGTGGAGTTTATACATTCCATGTAGTTCTGTTTTGTAGAACTTGAGTGTTTCATTCCCCTATTTTTGTTTTGTAATTCTTTGTTCTCTATCCTTGTTTTGCTGATCTAAGGTATGATTTTGATCTTTCAGATCTATGCCTCCGAGACATCCTCCAGTTGTATGTTAGTTGTAGGATAGTGATCAGACGCCAAATATGGCTGATAAGGGACTTCCTTCCCATCCTCCAGTCGGGCTAGCCTTGGAACCAGCTATTATACCAGTTGCAGGCACTGATGCGCAGTTTTAAGAAGGCTTTATGAGGATGATGCAAAACATTTAGGGAGCACCGCCTCCGGCCACGTCTATGGTAGACTTGAAGCAGGTTTTCTAGCATCAAAATCCTCTTACTTTCTTGGGGGAAGGAGGACCACAGGCTGCAGAGTCATGGATGGAATCCATGCTGACTATCTTTGAGAATCTGGAAACACCTCCAGAGAGGCGGGTCAAGCTCACTACCTATATGCTATGAGACTCCATCATGAGGTGGTGGGACGTGATCTCACAGGAAGGTCATTAGCAGGTTATGTCTTGAGAGGAGTTCCAGTGCATGTTTTATGATTACTTCGACCCGGAGACCTTGAGGGATGATCGAGCTTGGGAGTTCATGAGTCTAGAACAAGGTACTCTTTCTGTCATGGAGTATTTCTCTCGTTTCACCAAGCTGCAGCATTTCAAACCCCTCCGGGATGGAAGTGGGGTGTTCTTAGCAAGGAAGTTTGAAGATGGTCTCAGGCTAGAGATCCTCTTGCTGGTGAATATCTTTCAGTTCACTTCCATTACTTCCATCGTCAACCAGGCACTGATTGTGGAGAGCAATTTGAGAGACTTTGGAGCTGCGAGCTAGGGAGGTTCTGCTTCCAGAACTAGTGTTCCTCCAGTTGACAGTATGAAGCACCGTAGGGAGTCTACGCACGGTGATTCGAGGAGGCGAGATATATCTTCAGGTAGCCAGGTAGTATGCTACAAGTGTGGACGGGTAGGTCACACGAGGCTGTAGTTCCAGAGAGACCCAGTGGAGTGCCGATCTTGCGGCAGGATCGGTCACCTTCATTGTTTCTTCCAGGTTTTCTCACCAGTAGCTGGTGACGGGGGTTCTTCCATGACTCCTCATTCAGGAGTAGCACCACCAGTTTCTCACCAGTCGGGGAACTGGAGTTCTTCGGGCCGTTCGGGCTGAGGTGGAGGTCAAGGTCGTGGCATTTAGTCACCAGTCTTTCAGCGTCAACAGGGAGGATCAGATCAGAGTGGTCATGCACAGTCATAGGGCCGCGGGGCAGGCTAGACTTTTGTGGTGGACCAGACCTATCAGAAGTAGGATCCCGAACCTTCTACAGTTCGAGGTTCTATTTTAGTAGCATCATTTTTATCTTCAGCTCTTTTCGATACTGGTGCTATGTATATCTTTATCTCCCATGCTATTGTGGAGAGATTGAGGCTCTGTATCTTTTATACTGCCGACATTTTGACACAAGTCACCCCTTTAGGGATGAGGAATTCTAGTGTACGTCAGTGTAGAGAGTTCCCTCTCAAGGTTTCAGGGTTTCATTTCTTATGGGATCTCTACGCCCAAGAGATGACAAGGTATGATATCATTCTCGGGATGGACTGGTAGGTTCCCTTCCAGGAAGTCGTCAATTGTTATCGCCACAGGGTGAGTTTTATCTCACCAGAGGGTGAGTATTTTCTTCATAGAGGCAAATGGGATGTTCGGGAAAGTCGAGCAGGACTCAATCATCATGGGCTAGGAGGGGTGACGTCCCAGATTGCTAGTCTTTATTTGGATGATCATAGAACTTCACAGTTGGACTTTCAACCAGTGGTAGATCATTTCAGAGATGTCTTTCCAGATGAATTTTCAGTTTTTCCTTTAGAGTGTGAGGTTGACTTCTCTATCGAGCTCATTCCAGGAGTGGCACTGGTGTCTATTCCTCCCTATAGGATGGATACACCTTAGTTGTAGGAGCTCAAGAAGTAGTTGGAGGAGTTACAGGAAAAGGGTTTCATCTGACCCAATACTTATCCTTGGGGTTCTCATGTCCTATTTATGAAGAAGTCAGACGGTACTCTTAGGCTATGTGTGTATTATCGGAAGCAGAACTAGTTGACGGTTATGAACCGATATCCCTTGTCTAGGATTGATGATCTCTTAGATCGGCTTCGAGGAGCCCGTGTGTTCTCAAAGATCGATTTGACGTTCGTTTATCATCAGTTTCACGTCAAACCATCAGATATACCTCTGATAGACTTCAGGAGCAGGTATGGTCTCTACGAGTATACAGTTATGCCGTTTGGTCTCACGAATACGCCAGCTGTTTTCATTGCACTGATGAACCGATTATTCCATCCTTACTTGGATTCCTTCATCGTGGTCTTCATGGATGATATCTTGGTGTACTCTCACACTCTACACGACCGTGTTACCGACCATGATATTGTTCTGAGTACACTGAGAGAGCATCGAATTTATGCCAAACTCTCAAAGTGCCACTTCTGGATGGACCTGATTCACTTCATGGGACATGTCATCTAAGAGGCAGGAGTATCCATGGACCTAGAGAAAGTGAGAGCTGTAGTTTCCTGGGAGCAGCCGAAGAACGTTTTTGAGGTGTGGGGTTTCATAGGGCTAGCTGGATACTACAAATGCTTCATTCAAGACTTTTCACGCCTAGAAGCACCTTTGACGGGTCTGACCAAGAAGGGGGCGATGTTCTTATGGACAGATTATTGTGAGTCATACTTCCAGGAGCTGAAGGGAAGGTTGACGTCAGCACCGATACTAGTCTTTCCAGAGCTAGGCAAGAGCTATACTGTTTATTGTGATGCTTCAGGTATCGGGATGGGTGCTATGATTATGCAGGGAGATGGAGTCGTTACATACGGGTCTCAGCAGTTAAGGCCACATGAGAGGAACTACCCGACGCATGATCTGGAGTTGGAAGTGGATGTTAATGCCTTAAATTTTTGGAGACATTACATCATGGGAGAGCAGTTTTTGGTTTTCACCGACCACAAAAGTCTCAAGTACATCTTCACTCAGCATGATCAGAATCTGAGACAGTGCAGGTGGGTTGAATATCTTCAGTCCTTCGATTTTGAGCTTGCCTATATGCTGGGAAAGGGTAACACAGTGGCAGATGCACTGAGTAAGAGAACTCAGATTCAGGCAGTTCAGGAGGCCAGTAGTGAGTGGAAGGTTATGGCTCTGTTCTCTGAGATGCATCTGAAGGTGCATGACATACATGGAAAAACTTTCTTATCCTATGTAGCTATTACCTCTACACTTCTTGATCGGGTATGGATGAGGCAACTATCAGACTCAGAAGGCTTAGTCATACAAGAGAATGCATTAGGATAGGACCCTCTTCCTGTATGGACAGTGGATGTGGATGAGATCTTGTATTTCCAAGGATGCGTATGGGTGCCAATAGACATACACGAGGAGCTTATGCGGTATTTTCATTCCTCTGTTTGGGCAGTTTATCCTGGCGTCTCCAAGATGTATCAGGATCTTAATCACCAGTATTGGTGACCAGGTATGAAGAGAGATGTTGTTATTTTCATCTTGAGGTGTTCTACTTGTCAGCAGGTGAAGGCGGAACATCAACGACCAACATGCCTTTTACAAAAGTTACCCATTCCATAGTGGAAGTTGAATGATGTCGCGATGGACTTAGTGACCGGATTTCTGAGGTCTCCTCGAGGGAACGATGCTATTTGTGTTGTCGTCGATAGGCTTACGAAGGTTGCTCACTTCTTGGCGATCAAGGAGACCTTCGGTGTTGATGATCTGTGAAGGCTATACATACGTGAAATTGGGCGTCTCCATGGAGTCCCCCACTCAATTGTTTTAGATAGGGATGCACGCTTTACTTCTCAGTTCTGGAAGGGACTTCAGAAGTCTTTGGGTACACAAGTACTTATGAGTACAACATACCATCCCCAGACAGATGGCTAGTCCGAGCGTACAATCCAGGTGCTTGAGGATATGCTCCGAGCTTGCATTCAAGACATTGGCAGTTCTTGGGAGAAGCATATCCCTCTGGTGGATTTCTCCTACAAAAATAGTTTTCAAGAGACTATTCATATGGAACCTTATAAGGCTCTGTACGGTAGGCCATGCCAATCATCCTTATGCTGGATGGTGGCAGAAGATGAATCTTTATTGGGACCTCATCTTGTTCAGGAGACCTCAGAGCAGACAGAGTTGATGCGGAAGAGGATGACTATAGCACAGTCTCGACAAAAGTCTTATGCTGATCAGTGGAGACGACCTCTGGAGTTTGAGGTTGGGGATCAGGTTTTCCATCATGTCGCACCGAGGTTGGGACACAAAAGGATTCAGAGACAATGTAAACTTTTACCACGGTAAGTTGGGCCGTTTGAGGTATTGGAGAGAGTTGGTCCGGTTGCCTATTGGTTGAAGTTACCTCAGAGGTAATAGACCATGCACGATGTCTTCCACGTATCTCATCTCTGACATTACTATTCAAACCCATCTCATGTCTTTCAGACCGATGAGGTTGAGCTCGAAGCCGATGCATCGTTTGAGGAGCATCCTATCTAGACTGTCGATCGCAGTATGAAGATTATTTATGGGTGGTCTGTTCTTCTAGTACGGGTGCTATGGTAGCATGGGAGAGTACAGGACGAGACTTGGGAAATCAAGGCCAATGTTCGATCGTAGTGGCTGGAGCTGTTCGGGGTTTCTCCTTCTCCACCTTGTTAGGGAAATCCGGGGATGAATTTCTTTAAGGGGGGATGTTTGTAAGAACCCGAATCTCCGTTTTCAGGTATGTCTTTATTTTACTGGTGTTTTTGAGAAAAGAGAGGTTTCTAGAAAATTTTGAAGTACATGCCGTGTACTTTCTGAGTACACGATGTGTACTCCCTTGCCACGCCATGTCGTGCGCTGACCGGGTACAGGCCACACACACGGTGTGTAGGGGTGGTGTGGAGGCCACTTAAAGCGGAGTACAGAAAAACAGAGTACACACCGTGTACCCCAGAAGTACACGCCATGTATTTTTTTCATTAAACGGACCAGGGTCGCGCCTGATGGATAGAACGCTCTCCTTCTTCAGGTTCTTCATCTGGGAGTGACCCGTACGACCATGATTCTTCTCCAGATTCCCAAGCCTCCGTCTGTTCTCTAAATCGACCACAATGAATTGCGTTGGAACCACAGCGGCGAGTTGTTCCTTCTCCTAGATCCTTGTTTTTCAATTCCTCCTCTTCCTCAAGATATAGTGGGTTGATCATTTTGGAAGTTTTCTCAGATCTTTGACGTTCTAAGAAGAATCAATCATCATGGTTCAAGTATATCGATCTCCTAGGATCGAGGTATGTGGTTTGTGCTTTTCCATAGGATGTCTGTGAATATTTTGGGAAAATTCCACCAATACCCTTGAATGGGGTATTGCGTGTTTCCTGTTTTTCCCTTATTGTTCGCTTGCTTTGCTTGACTGCTTGAGTAGAGGAAATTTCTTATGAATATGGTAAATTGTACTGTACTTTGGATGGTTTTCCATGCTTGTTTTCTTGTTCGGCATTTTTCAAGTTTCCAGGCCTAGTTGTAGGATAGTGGAACTATTGTACTGTTATGCTATTATGCCTTAAAATGATAGCCAAGTAGTTCTTGAGGTTTAATTGGGACGATACACGCGCTATGCATGTTTGTTTTACACAGGGCTGTGAGAACCTAGTGTAGTGAACCATAAAGAGAATGGACGTAAGTGCTTCTACTGAGTGTCTTTAATTTACGATGCGAGACCACAGGGGGAATTGACGTTGAGTGCTTCCTCATAGAGTCTGTTGTTCCTCGATGCAGGCCATAGGGGGAATTGACATTGAGTGCTTCCCAGAGAGCCTTTAGTACGATACGAGACAATTGGGGGAATTGTCGGTGAGTGCTTCCTCAGAGAGTCTATTTATTCATTCCTTAGTTGAACCAGAGGGACAAGACTGTGTGTTCTTCTCAACGGGTTGCTAGTAATTGTAGGTTGAACCTTAGGGTCTAGACTTTGAGAACTACCCAGAGGTTACCTTTTTTTCTACTTTCTTGAGTGGATGTTTCTTGTTTGTAGATCATAATCTAGAAACTGTGGATTGTTACTGCTGTGTATTATCCTGTTTACTGCTTACTGTTTACTGCTTACTGTACATTACCTGCCATATATTCACTGACTGTTAGGCACAGATCTTTAGGTGGTTTCTTATTGGGACTTTGTCTCACACCCTGTTTGGGTCATGCTTTTGGACCCAAACAGATTATATTGTTGTAAGTATAGATAAGGGAAAGCGCCCTTCTACTTCAGGTTCTTGATTGCACTGGAGCTGGAGAGCATGGGACCAAGTTGAAGCTTCTGATGATAAGGAGTTGCTCATCTGTTTTTTCTTTTGTACTTTGGTTTAGTACTATATTCAACATTGTGACATGTTTGGCTGTTTTCCTAGACATATGTGTATCATGCATCATTTACATATATTTCTGCTCCAGTTGTTTATTTATTAGTCTTTCACTGTTTATTCTTGTATGGATGTCTACTGCTTCCACTATTGTTGTTTTTGTTTTCTCTTAGGCTGTGTACTCATCCACTGAGGGAATATTTTCCCCACTATCACACCCAAGGCCCTCACTGCTATTTGGCAGCCTCTGGCGTTTGGGGAAATGCGCTGAGACCATGTGACCAATGGAGTACGGGGTGCCTCTGGGTGGCTTCCGAAACCGAGATGTTACATACATGGGTTTTTTTGTGAAGATACATTCAAGGTTTGGTGGGTTTATATAGAAAAAGTACGAAGAGTTCTTTATTAATTTCCAAACTTATGTTTTGGACTCTATATGATAATGTAATCAAAACCAAATACTATGCCATGGTTCTTGACCATGGTTTCTACCTAAGTGATTTTTTTAACTATTTTACATTTTTAAGAACCAATATCATTAAAATAAAACCCTTGGTGATGTGGAAGTGAGTCATGTTTACAAGTAATCTATTTTAAAACCTTAAAATATAGTATATGTTTTGGAGGATTCATTATGGGTTTACAAAATTAATCAAATAAACTCAAAAAAATTATTTCAAAGGTTAAATATATATTTGACAATGTATACCTTATATGGAATATATTACATCACTTTTGGGTCATTATGATTTCTTAATACACACTGTATATTTATGCTGTAATTAATTTAGACACAAAAATTGAACTTACTCCAAAAATTATGAAAAATTGTACTTTAGACAATTTCTATGTGATTATTTCAAAAATAATATTTATTTTCTCCAAATAATTATATAATTATGATAATTTATACATTTAAATTAAAATTCCATATTTATTGAAAAATACTGATTTTTAGCAATAATTGTTTTGTAACCTTTATAAAAATTATTTTTGGCTCTATATTTTTTATTATCATTTATATTTAATAAAAACTATTTAATACTAATATGTTTTTAAAATATATATTTTTTCAAAATTTCTTTAATTCATTAAAATAGAGTGTCTTTATTGAACTACACATTTCCAAAAAAATACAATTTGTTTTTCATCATATCAAAATATATATTTTTTATCAAAATAATGTAAAGATAATAATAAAGGATAAATATAATAAATTTTTAATTAAAATGAAATATAAAAAGTAATATTTTTATGGTATATATACATATCCATTTATTACACTAGAGAATTCCCTGAGGGTAAGGTGTGAGATGGTGAGATTTTATTGGGCGGTTCGACATACTTGGTTTTGGTTGTGATCTCAATGATCTTCAAATTATCCTATAAATAGTTCTGTTCATGAAGTATTTTGTTGAATATTTTCTTGGTATTAATCAAGGTAAAATCCCAAGGATTTAATCTCCCTCTAAATCTATTGTAAATTGGATTCATAGGGCATGACTCTACTATTCAAGGCCATCACATCTTTCATCTATATCAGTTGTACTTTATCATAACCCTTAATATACTAATATTAATGGTCATTATACAATTTTTATATTTTCAATGGTTATGTTGCATAATGGTATTATAAATTTTATATACCATATAGCTATTCAAAATTAACCAAATTAGTGCATGTGTTTTCTAAAAATTCACTACTTGATAATGCATTTATTCATTCAAATGGGGGGAATTTCATTTATAAAAGTTCTTTTAGGTACATTATTCTACCCTTTCTAAATTTTACCCTCTAAATTTTCATTTCATACAGAAATATAAAATTAGGGTACATCTGTTTCATCACCTCTTTTAGTTCCCATGTCACTTCCTCATACTTATTGTCCCTCCATATTACTTTAACCGGGTGAGTTGTCATGTTTCATATAACTTTTTCTCTACGATCTAAGATATTCACAGAAAGATACTCATATTTAATATCATTATAAAATTATACAACCTCTATATTTGGTACATGTGAGGGGTCTAGTATGTACTTACTCAATTGGAAAACATGGTACACATCATGTACTTCAGTCAGGTTAGGTGGGAGTGCTATTTGATAAGCCACATCTCAAATGCAATCAAGGATCATAATGGGGATGATGTATCAAGGACTATTATTTCCCTTCTTCCATGACCTCATGAAATTATTCAATAGAAATATATAAAGGAACAATTTATCTCTAAAATCAAATACCAGGTCTCATCGAAGATTGTGTACATTGCTTTTTCTTATCTTTGTAAAGATTTCATATGTCACTGAATGGTTTAAACCTTCTCTATCATATCTTAGATAAGATCAAGACCCATATTCTTCTTCTCTTTCTCTTCATTCCAACATATTGAAGTTAGACGCATACTCAAATATGAATGATGATAAGGTGTTATTTGAATTCTAGAATGGAGAATTTTTTTATATGAGAAATCCACTATTGGAGATTATTGGTCCCAATATCCTTGGAAATTCATTGAACATGATCTCAGAATATCCTCTAAAGTTTTAATGTTTCTTTAAAATTTAACAACCGTATGATGGTGATATGCACTGCTGAAGCTCAGTTTTGTACCCAATTTTTCCTCAAGGATTATCCAAAACCTCAAGGTAAACCTCTGATCATGATCAGATAAAATAAATAGTGGAAATCCATGCAATATTACCACTTACCTTATGTATATATTGGTGAGTTTCTAAAGAGATAAATATTACCTAATAGAAATAAAATACATTGACTTTGTAAGGTGATCAACTATAACCTATATGGAGTTATATAGTTTTGGTGTTATATGGTGTCGTATGATGAAATATATGTCTATGTTTTCCAATTTTCATACTAGTATGGGTAAGGTTGCATCATAACCTTAGACTCATGTCTCTCTTCCTTGAATTTTTGGCATACCAATCATCGAGATACAAACTTCACAATATCACCCTTCATGTTATCCTTATATAAGTTTTGCTTCAAATATCTATATATTTTAGGGATTCTTGGATTAATAGATAAGGATGCTCTATGCAAGTCATCCTGGAGTTCCCTCTTCAGCTCTAGTTTTGAGGGGACACATATCTGGGCTCCAAAAATTATAACTCCATCATCAACAAAGTTAAACTCCAAAATATTTTCTACCTTCTTCCATAGAAACTCATTATATTTCTATACCTCATTGATCCTATCAATAATGGAAATTTGGGTTGTTAATTGGGTATGGTAGGATTAATATCCTATTATTATTCCCATGTCCATCCTTTACATGTCTAATAAGATTAGATCCCTTGTAATCTTCATCATGGATAGTGTTGTGGGGTCCTTTCTACCCATATCATCTTCCATTTTTTTTCTTTCCAAGTATGGTAATGGATTAAACAATAATAGTCCTTGATTATCTCTAACCACCTACATTAGTGCATATTAAGATCTTTTTTGTGAATATATATTTGATAATTTTATGATCCATATTTCTGTTTTAAGAACCTGGATCTTCTTTTCAGGTATGAATCTTGTTTTCTAGTGTTTTTGAGGAAAATAAGAGTTTTTGGAATTTAAAGAAGTACACACCGTGCACTTTGAAGTACACGCCATGTAACGAGTTTCCGTGGGTGACTGTGTACTGGACGAGTAACGAATAAGTACATGGCTGTGTGGGGTGATCTGGAGACCACCTAAAGCGTGGTCCAACCATGAAAAGTACACATTATATACTTTTAAATGACATGCCATGTACTTTTATTTTTAATTGTTAAATCGGACCGGGGTCGTGTCTAATTGGAAGAAGTTCCTTATTCTCATCTCGTCTCATCAAAGAGCGACCAGAGATAAAGATTATTCTCTAAGCATATGACTCACTGTAAGTTCTCCAAAT
This sequence comes from Viscum album, assembly GCA_963277665.1. NCBI lineage: Eukaryota > Viridiplantae > Streptophyta > Magnoliopsida > Santalales > Viscaceae > Viscum > Viscum album. Next base: position 320,568,123 of record OY728165.1, on the reverse strand, counting down.
CAACCACCATCGATTGCATTGTAATCACCACAATAATCTCTTCCTTCTTCTAGAGCCTTGTTTCTTGATTCCTCTTCTATCATGGGATATCCTCGGTTGATCATTTTTGACATTTTTGTAGATCAACCACATTCTATGCTGATTAAAGGGATGAATTCAGATTATATCAATCGTACAACATCGAGCTAGGTGGTTTGTGCCTTTCAATAGTTAGTATTTGAATATTATGTTCAAAAGTTCCCAATAACCTAGAACGTAATATTGCATGTTTTGGGATTCTAACCCTATTAATTGTTGTTATGCCTGGTGTGCCTGAGTATAGGTTTTTTGATTGTGAATAGGGGTTTTTACATGCTATGGATGTGTTACCCATACTTTTTTTGATATTGACCATTTGGTCTAGCTTTTCTTCTTAGGATTCTTTCTTTCCATTCCTAGTGTTGTTAAGATTGAATGATTTTATCTACTGTAGTGATATGATTTATATATGTTTATCCAAGTAGTTCTTGATGTATAATTTGTCTTCTGAACATCTTTTGTGCACGATTGAATTACACTAGGCTATGAGAACCTAGTGTAGTAGACCATAGGGAGAATGGATGTTGAGGGATTCTCTAGAGTGTTTGTTTACTTTTTACGTTGCGAGACCATAGGGGGGATAGACATGAGTGCTCCCTTAGAGTGTCTATAATTCCTCGTTGTGAGACTGTAGGAGGAATTAGAAATTGAGTGCTTCCGTACAATGTCTGTATTTTACTGATAAAATACCAAATGGGGAATTGACGGTGAGTGCTTCCTCAGCGTGTTTTTGCTAAATATAAACTAGAGGGGTTAGACTATGAGTACTTCCCAGAGGGTTTCTTGTGTTTGATTTAGTTGAAACATAGAGGTTAGGCTGTGAGTACTACCTAGAGGGTTACTATTATTTTTATTAGTTTCTTATGTGATTTTTGAAAATGAATGCAATTTAAACTACATGACTGTTTACTTTTGAGAACTTCCTTGTTTACCACTTCATTTTTCTTATTTCCTGCCATATTAACTGTTAGTTTGGAAAAGATATTTGGGTGGTTGTCTACTGGGATTCACCTCACACCCTATTTGGGTCATGATATTGGGCCCAAAAATGTTATATTTATGTAGGTATAGATAAGGTAAAGAGCCATTATACTTCATGTACTTGATTGCTGTGGAGCTCAGGAGCATGGAACCAAGCTGAGGATTGTGATGCTGTGGAGCTGTTTAGTTTTTTTTTCTTTTTTACATTGGGTTAGTTCTATATTCTAGCATTGTGAATTGTTTGGAAGTATTCCTAGACATATGTATCATGCATCATTTATATATATTCTCCGGTTTTTATTTCTTTTAGTGTTCCGCTGTTTAATTATTGCATGTTATTAGTAATTCCATTATTGTTATCTATTTATTTCCAATGATTTACTCTACTATTAAGGAAATAGTTTTCCCACTATCACACCCAAGTCCCTCGCTGCTAGTCGACAACTTCAGGTGTTTGGGAAAATGTGCTTGAGGCCATGTGACCAACCGGGTAAGGGGCACCTCTAGGCGGCACCCGGAACTGGGACATTACAATGTTATATCAGAGGGAGTTTTATTCTCTTCTTGACTTACTATTTGGATCCTATATCTAGGGATAGTATGGAATAGGTAGTTTGTAATAAGCTATGCCCAGGGGTAGCTAACTCATGTACAGGGAAAATCCGATTTACCTCGATTATTGAAATTTTTCTAGTTTTTCAATTTTACAGTTGATTAGATTTCCACATTGGGTGATTCACATGTTTTGTGATGTTAACAATAAAAATATTGAGGTTCTATTTCTATTGAAACATAATGATATGAGGGTATACCATCTCATGGATCATGTAGTCATTTGCTAGAAATCACATGTCATGCATTCTTGTCAGGCCATTTAGGGTGCATTACTAATTGCATGTTGTTGTGATAGATATTTTACTAAATATACAAGATGTTGTGATAGATTCCTTGAAAGAATACCTACTATTTGATAGGGTATTTAATAGTGTAAGGTTTTGTTTGAATTAATGACAAACTTTGGTTCTTGAGGTGTTATGGACCCTCATGGATCGAAATTTGGGGGATCATTGCATTATTATTCTTTCATGTGACATGTATACGATGCCAAAAATTTGATTCGCAGGGAGTATGGACCCTCATAGATCGAAATTTGGCACATCAATGCTCGTTTTTGTGTTTTTCTGTGTTATAGAGTAGTTTCTAAGGATTACTGTCTAGAAAAACCTAGAATACACAACATGTAATGATAAATACATGCCATGTATCATTTTATTAAGGAAGGAACTGTTTTTCTTAAGTACACACCATGTACTCTATGTACACGCCGTGTAATCTCTAACTGTGTTAGTGTCTGTGTGGGTAGAGACACAGGGATGGGAAATATTTGTGGGGACACATTGTGTACTATATGTATGGACCGCGTTGTAGAGACCATGTGCATGGAAATGTGACTAATGACACGGGTGAATGATGGGTAGCTTGTACACACCATTTCTGAAACAAACTCACTGTGTAGAGTGAGCAGTGTAATCAGCCGTGTGATTAACAACACGAGTCAGTGAAGTCTGTCTAGTACATGCCATGTCTAGCACAAACATGTCATGTATTCTTGTTCAAGGGAAACGATGTGGGTATGTCGTGTAGAAGAACTGGGGAAGGGGAACATGATTCAAGTACACACCATGTATTGGAATAACACACTATGTGTATGGGGTGTTAGACGACCAGGGTTGGAAGAAGTACATGCCCATGAAAAGGCTTAAGGGAGCACTCCATGTAGGGGTTATACACGCCATGTATCCATGTTTTAAAAAACATGAATGATTTTCTTCTCTTGTTCCCTTCATACACTTCTAAGTTTTATTCCTTGATAATATTCATCTAAGGTTTTTGTTTGAACATACAGATTCATTCCACCGAGACATCCTCCGGTTGTATGCCAGTTACAAGGAAGTGACCACACACTAGATATGACTGATTAGGTACTACCAAAAGATCCTTCTGTAGTTCTATTCTTGGCACAAACTATTATTCCAGATACAGGTGTTGATGCCCAGTTCTGAGAGGTCTATATGAGGTTCTTTTAGACCTTCCAAGGAGTACCGTATCCAACCCCTTTTATGGAAGAGCTGACATAGGTTTTCCAGCAACAATATCCTCGCACCATAATAAGGGATAATGGACCTCAGGCTATATAGTCATGGTTAGAATCCATGATAGTTATCTTTGAGCATCTGTAGATGCCTACCAAGAGGAGGGTGAAGCTCTGTACATATATGATTTGGGACTCTTCCAAGAGATGGTGGGATGTGATCTCACAGGCGGGACTCCAATAGGAATTGTCTTGGGATGAGTTCCAGCATTCCTTCTATGAATTCTTTTACCTAGAGAATTTGAGGACTGACTGAGCTCGAGAGTTCATGAGTCTGGAGCATGGTACTCTCTCAGTCTTGGAGTACTCTTCTCGCTTCAATGAGCTGCAGCGCTTCACACCCATTCCAAGAGGCAATGAGTTATTTCTGGAAAGAAAGTTTGAGGATGGTCTCCAGAATGACATCTAATATTAGGTGAATATCTTCTGGCTTACTTACATCACTTTAATGGTCAACTAGGCATTGATCACGGAGTGAAATATGATGGATTCTGGAGTTATGAGCCAGGGAGACTCAGTATCAGGAGTTGGTATCTCTCCTACTGATAGCCGTAAGTTCCGTAGGGAGTCTACATGTGGAGATCATAGTAGGCATGATACCTCTTCTGGTAGCTATGTGGTGTGATAAAAGTGTGGGAAGAGAGGGAATACAAGGCCACATTTCCCGAGAGACCCAATGGAGTGCCGATCTTGTAGCAGGATGGGCCATCTTCAGGGTTTCAGTTAGTTTTTCTCTCTGAAATCTGGTGATATGAGTTCTTCTATGACTCCTCGTTCAAGATAAGAACCAGTAGTTTCTCATCAATCAGAGAACTAGAGTTCTTCCGACTGTTTAGGACAAGGTGGAGGTCACAGTTGTGGTTTCCAGTCGACATGAATTTAGTGAAAACAGGGTAGATCAGATCAGGGTGGTTAGGTAGGGTCACAGGGTCACGGTGCATGCTAGAATTTTGTAGTGGAGCGGACCCAGTATGAGAAGTATCCTCAACCCACTATAGTTCAAGGTACGATTCTAGTTTCCTCAGTACTTTCTTCTTCTTCTTTTAATACAGGGGCTTCCCATAGTCTCATATCTATTGTTGTTTTGGAGAGCCTTGGGATCTGTATCTTTATATCTGCTGATATCTTGACCCTGGACACTCCGTTGGGGACTAGAAAGACTAGTGCATGTTAGTTCAAGGAGTTCCCTCTTGAGGTTGGTGGGTGTCACTTATCATGGAACCTTTATTTCTTAGAGATGATAGGCTATGATTTCATTCTCAAAATGGACAGGTTAGTTCCCTTCTAAGAAGTTGTCGATTCCTATAGTTGTAGGGTGAGTTTCACATCACCATGGAAAGTTCCTTTCTATATAAGGTTGAATGGGATGTCCAGGCGAGTAGAGAAGGACACAAGCATCATGGGTTGGGAGGGGTTACAACACTAGATTTTTAGTCTATATATGAATGACCAGGGGACTTCATAGTTGGACTTCCCTCTAGAGGTCGATCATTTCAAGGATGTCCTTCCAGAGGACTTTTTTGGTTTTCCTCCATATAGAGAGGTGAATTTTTCTTTTGAGATTGTTTCAGGAGTGGAATCGGTGTCCATTCCTACTTATAGGATGGATACACCAGAGTTATAGGAGCTCAAGAAAGAGTTAGAGGAGTTATTGGATAAGGGTTTCATTCAACCCTGTACTCCTCTTTAGGGTTCACCTATCCTGTTTGAAAAAAGGCGGATGGTACCTTCTGCCTTTGTGTGGATTTTTAAAAGTTGAACCAGTTTATGGTCAAGAACGGATATCCATGGTTGAGGATTGATGATCTTTTTGATCATCTTCAAGGATCCCGGGTGTTCTCGAAGATTCAAATTAGATTTTGTTACCATCATTTGCATGTTAGATCATCCGATATAACTCTTACAACCTTTGGAAGTAGGTACAACCTATACGAGTATGTGGTTATGCCATTCGGTCTCACAAACGCGCCTTCTATTTTCATGGCACTAATGAATCAAGTGTTCCATCCATACTTGGATTATTTCGTGGTAGCCTTTGCGGACGATATCTTGGTGCACTCTCACACTCGATATGACCGTGAAACACATCTTGAGATAATTTTGAGTACACTAAAAGGGAATCAGTTATATGATAAGCTATCAAAATTCCACTTTTGTATGGACCCGATTCACTTCTTGGGTCATGTCATCTTAGAGACAGGAGTGACAGTAGACCTAGAGAATGTGAGAGCAGTAGTTTCCAGGGACCATACAAAGAACATATTTGAGGTACGGTATTTTCTCGGGCTGGTTGGTTACTATAAAATTTTCATATAAGAGTTTTCACACTTAGCAGTGCCATTGATGAGTTTAAATAAGAAGCGTGCGAAGTACTTGTGGTAGATTCTTGTGAGTCAGACTTTCCCGAGCTAAAGGTATGTTGACTTCCGCACCGATACTAGATTTTCCAGACCCAGACAAGAGTTATACAGTTTATTTTGATACATCAGGTATCAAGCTGGGAGCAGTGCTTATGCAGGGAGAAGGATTCATTGTGTATGGGTCTTGATAGTTGAGGCCACATGAGAGGAATTACTCAACGTACAATCTCGAGTTGGCTGCAGTTCTTTATGCTTTATACTATTGGAGACATTATCTTCTGGGAGAGCATTTTTTTGTTTTCCCCAACCAAAAAATTATAAATCATATCTTTACACAACGTGATATGAATTTGAGACAATGATGGTGGGCTGAGTACCTTTAGTCTTTTGACATTAAGCTTGCCTGCACGCCTGGGAAATGCAACTTTGTAGCTGATGCAGTGAGTAGTACTCAGATACATGCAGTTAAAAAGGCCAATAGTGAGTGGAATATTGTTGATCTATTATCTAATATGAATTTGGAGGTTCACGACAAACAGGGGAAGAATTTTGTTTCTTCTATATCCATTAACTCTATTCTTATTAAAAAAGTGCGAATGAGGAAGCTATCAGATTTGGAAGGCCTAGTTATACGGGAGAGTGTGTCTGGAGGGGCTCTTATTCTAGGAAGAACTATAGGCAAAGATGAGATATTTTATTTTCATTGCCATGTATGGGTGTCGGCAGACATAGAAGATGAGCTGATACGGGAATTTCATTCCTCAGTTTGGGAAGTTCTTCCTAGTGTCACCAAGATGTATCGTGGTCAGCACCATCAGTATTGGTGGCCAGGTATGAAGAGAGATATTTCTGGGTCTTTCATGAGGTTTTTCATCTGTCAGTAGGTGAAGGTGGAGCATCAGCGACCAACATGTCTTTTTCTGTAGTTACCCATTCCTGAGTGGAAGTGAAATGATGTCGCACTAGATTTCGTGACAGGTTTGCAGAGGTCCCCTCAAGGGAATGATGTAGTTTGGTTTTTCATTGACAGACTCACGAAGGTTGATCACTTCTTGAAAATAAAGGAGACCTTCATTGTTGATGATATGGGAAGGTTTTGAATTCATGAGATTGTGGGCTTAAATTGAGGTACACACTCCATTATTTCTGACAGTGATACCTATTTTACTTCTCGGGTCTCACAGGGACTATAGAGGGATTTTTATACATAGGTAAATCTGATTACAACTTACCATCCCTAGATATATGGCCAAACATAACGTTTTATTCAGGTGCTAGAGGACATGCTTCAAGTATGCATCCTAGACATTGGATGTTCTTAGGAGAAGCATATACCTATGGTGGAGTTTTTTTTTACAATAATAGTTTTTAAGAAACAATTCAGATGAAACCTTATGAGGCCTTGTATTGTAGGCCATTCTGATCACCACTATGTTGGCTAAAGGCTGGAGATGTAGCTATACTGGGACTCGTCTTCTTTAGGAGACCATAGAGTAGGTGGAGTTGATTTGAAAAAGTATAGCTACTGCACAGTCATGACGGGAGTCTTATGCTGATCGACAGAGACAAACTATGAAGTTCGAGGTCAGAGATCAGGTTTTCCTACATGTCACATAGAGGTTGGGACATAGGAGGATTAAGAGACATGGTAAGCTTTTTATGAGGTATGTTGGACCATTTGAGGTTTTGGAGAGAGTCGTTCTGGTTACCTATCAGTTGTAGTTAACATAGAGATACTGGGCTATGCATGGTGTCTTCCACATTTCATAGCTACGACGTTACCTCTCAAACTCATATCATGTTTTTAACCGAAGGAGGTTGAGATGGAGGTGGACACATCATTTGAAGAGCATCCCTTCCAGATAGTTGATCACAGTGAAAAAGTTCTCTATGGCTAGTCTATTACTCTGGTATGAGCACTATGGCAGCACAAACGAGTACATGATGAGACTTGGGAGAGTGAGGCCAACATATGATCATAGTGGCCGAAGCTATTTGAGAATTCTTCTTCTACAACTCCTTGATAGAAAAATTCAGGTACAAATTTATTTAAGGTGGGATGTTTTTAAGAACCCAGATCTTATTTTCAGGTATGAATCTTGTTTTCTGGTGTTTTTGAAGAAAATAAGAGATTTTGGAAATTTAAGGAGTACACTCCGTGTACATTGAAGTACTCACCTTGTACCTAGTTACCGTGGGTGATCGTGTATTGGCCGAGTAACAGTAGAGTACATGGCCATGTGGGGTGACCTGGAGACCGACTAAAGTGGGGGCCGTTCAATGAAATTACACGTCATGTACTTTTAAAAGACACGTTGTGTACTTTTCTTTTTAATTGTTAAATCAGAATAGGGTCACGTCTAATTGGCAGAAGTGCCTTGTTTTTAGCCCGTCTCCTCCAAGAGAGACCAGATTCAGTGATTCCTCTCTGATCCCCCGACCTACCATCAATTATCTGAATCCATGATGGTTTATTGTGTTGGAATCTCCATGGTAAGCTCTTCCTTCTTCTAGATCATCATTTCCTGATTCCTCTTCTTTTGTGAGATATCTCTAGTTGATCGTTTTGATGTTTTTGTAGATATTCCATGTTCTATGTTGATTCAAGAATTGATGCTGAATTATATAGATCATAATACATCAAGGTTTGTGGTTTGTACCTTTCCGTAGTTAGTATTTGAATATTATGTGCAAAAGTGCCCAATACCCTAGAACAAGGTATTACGTGTTTAGGGATTATAACCTTGTTAATTCCTGCTATGCCTTTTTCACCTGAGTAGAGGATGTTTGATTATGAAAAGGGTTTTCCCATGCTATGGATGTGTTTTACATGCTTGTTTTGATATTGATCATTTGGTATAGATTTTCTTGTTAGGCTTCTTACTTTCCATGCCTAGTGTCATTTGGATGGAATGATTTTGTCTTCTACTTTGATATGATTTGTATCTATTTATCCAACTAGTTCTTGGGGTATACATTGGCTTTTGAACATCTTTTGTGCACGATTGACTTACACAGGGCTGTGGGATCCTGGTGTAGTAGACCATAGGAAGAATTTATGTTGAGGGATTCTCCAGAGTGTCTGTTTACATTTTAATTTGTGAGACCATAGGAGGGATAGCCGTGAGTGATCCCTCAGAGTGTTTGTGGTTCCTCATTATGAGACCATAGGGAGAATTGGATGTTGAGTTCTTCCCCACATTTTATGTGTTTTACTGATAAAATACCACATGTGGAATTGACGGTGAGTGCTTCCTTAGAGAGTCTTTGCTAAAGCTGAACCAGAGGGGTTTGACTATGAGTACTTCCCAGAGGGTTTCTTATGTTTGATACGGTTAAACCAAAGGGGTTAGGATATGAGTACTACCTAGAGGGTTACTTGTATTTTTATTATCTACTTACGTGATGTATGGAAATGAGTGAAATTGAAATTGTAGGACTGTATACTTTTGAGTAATTCCTTGTTTACTGCTTTATTTTTCTTATTTCCTTCCATATATATTCATTGACTGTTAGGAACAAATATTTTAGTGGTTTCCTACTAGGATTCTTCTCACACCCTATTAGGGTCATGATTTTGGTCCCAAAAAATAAATTATATTGCTGTAGGTATAGATAAGGGCTGGTGCCCTTCTACTTTAGGTACTTGATTGCTGTGTAGCTAGGGAGCATGGGACCAAGATGAGGCTTGTGATGCTGTGGAGCTGTTTAGTTGCATTTCTTTTTTACTTTGGCTTAGATCAATATTCCATCATTTTGACCTTTTCAATTATTTTCCTAGACATATATATCATCCATCACTTATATATGTGCTCCATTTGTTATTTCTTTCAGTATTCCACTGTTTACTTATTGCATGTTATTACCGCTTCCATTATTGTTATTTTTTTATTTCCACTGCTTCACTTTACCAATGAGGGAATAGTTTCCCCACTATCACACCCAAGGCCTTCACTTCTAGTCGACAGCCTCTGGCATTTGGAGAAATGCGCTTGAGGCCATGTGACCAATCGAGTGTGGGGAAGCTCTGGGCAGCACCTAGAACCAGGACTTTACATCTGTCACACTTCTCCTCATAGAGAAAATGATACCAAATCATTAATGTGAAAACCATTTCATCCAATTATAGATCAAAATTTTGGTAGTTTTTATCATGGATATTTATTTTATGGGTGGTATAAGATATTACTTGATCACTTTTCATGAGTAGAAAACCAAAAACCTTTTTGGATGACACTGTAGATCAAAATTCCATCCCCATTGGTGGATAATGTGAGAAATGGTGCAATTATAAGCCTCTAATTGAACTCTTCAAAACTTTCCTCATATTATTCATTCCAGATAAAATTTACTCCCTTCCGAGTTATCTTTGTTTGTGGGATTGAAAATTATGAGAATGTTCTCACAAATCAACGATAATACCCAACCAATCCAAGAAAACTATCGATATCTATCATAGAGGTTAGTATGGACCATCCTTAAATTGCCCAAATTTTTTATGGATCCATATATATCCCTTCACTAGTGATAACATGTCCAAATAAAGGTAATTTCTCTTACTATAATTCACATTTACTATATTTCATATACATCATTTTTTTACATGGTATTTAGTATAATATTCAAATGATCCTTGTGTTCTTCCATACATTTTGAGTAGATAAGATTATCATTTACAAATACTACCACAAATTTATCGATGTAATCCTTAAAGAATCCATTCATCAAGTCCATGAATATTTATAGGTCATTAGTGAGTCTAAAAAGAATCAATATGAAATAATAGTTCCCATATCATAAACTAAATGTTGTCTTGGAAATATCCGCCTTCTTCACCTTTACTGGATAATATCTCAACTGAAGATCCACATTAAAGGAATACTAGGTTCCTTGTAGCTTATTTAATAAGTCATAAATATGTGGAAGAGGATACTTTTTATTTATCATGGTCTTGTTAAGATCATGATAATCAATGCAGAGGAGCATTGACCCATACTTATACTTGATGAAGAGGATATGTACAGTATATAGTGAAACACTTGGGTGTATAAATCCTTTAACTAGATTCTCCTATAATTTTTTCTTTAGCTCCTCATGTTCAATAACATTCATTTTATATAGACTCTTTGATATCAGTAAATCTCTAAGTATGAGATCAATTGAGAACTGAACCTCACAACTTGGGGGAATACCATAAAATTATTTGGGAAATACATCAATGAATTCCCTTATAATGGGCGCATCATGAAAGAAGATCTTGCCTTTAATATTAGTCATTTTAGGAAGATATTCTTTCTAATAAGGAAATAATATCCCTACTTGATATATTGGTAATAAATAATATTTATCCCCTCCTTTCACTGGTATAGAATGAGAGGGCGATTCATGATACAGAGGGTGATTTACTATTCTGGGCCATTTATGTTGGATATATATAAGGATATCAAATCCACACTTTGAATAAAATTGAATTATATTAAAGTAAGTGTCACATGGTTTTAGGTGAAGTTCAACCTAGAAATATTTATAGGGGAGGCGTTATATGCTTGAGATTCAATAATTTTCCCATTTTCAATTTTTACTGATAGCTATACTTCCATGATTTATGGTGGGGTTTAAATAGTTTTACTAAACTGGTGAGATATGAAAGAATGAATATATCTAAAAGAAAAAAGTATGTTCTCTATTGATTAATGAATTACTATCACACCTATCACCACTTCATTTTTGGGATCCACTTCAGCTATTATGATGTAATAATATTTCCCTTTCTTCCTTGGAGTTTTTTTATTGATTATAATTGATAACCCTTTTCTTAGAGAATTTTCTTGCATAATTTATATGTATATTGAAATTGAAACATTATACTGTTAGACGAGGCTTAACTGGAGAATTATTATCTTCCATCATATTGGTTAGTTATTATTATTGGTAATTTCTATCTACATTCCCTTCCTTCCCACACCTAAATCATTTCCTCAGCCCCTTAGTAAATTTAAAGTACGCTTCTTACCTCAATTTTAACTATTTTAATATGGTTCTTTCATTACACCATTATAATTTTCCATCATACTACCTAAAATATACTCTATTTTCCACTTACTATCCCTAAGAAAACCATTAGATTAACTGATATTTAACTAAACATTGAGGGTATATCAAAAAATTTCTTCATATCTGTATAATTCTCGAATAGGTAAGGACTTGTGTAAACTTGGATTTAGCCCACCAAAGAAGAGATAAAATTTAATTTTGGGGGGGAATTAAAAATTAAGAGTAATATATTTCAAGTATTTTGATGTTTTCATCATACTCCCTGATGGATTCATTATCATATTTCTTCATGTTAAGGATGTCCCTCTCCATTTTCAGTCTAAGAGTGTGAGGAAAATATTTGTTAATTTTTTTCTAAAATTACTTCCACTTTATTGCTTTGATATCCTACTCGTGTTTCTTATTATTGAAAAATATCCACCGTTGACCTACTTATCCCTCCATTTGATAAAAAACCATTATAATCTTCTCTTTCTCTGAGAATTGAAGAATGAATATGTTCTTTTCAATTAATTTGATCAATTTCTTCACAATTGAGGGATCACAAGATCCATTGAAATTTATAAGCCTTTTTTGCATAAAGTTCTAAAATGTAACATTCTTTTCCTTTAAAAGATTTTGGTGTTCTGACTAATTAATTTTTTGTTTTAAAACTTGACCTAATTGAGAAATTATTTCCATGAAGTTCATGATTCGTACTCTCATCGGGTTGGGCCTCTCATTTGGGTAGTTATCACATTACCCCTCACATTGGTTGTTGACTCAGTTCCCCCTATTTCCATCCATTGACTAGAATAAAGGGAAAATTATGGGTTTTTTTCCAAATTATTAAACACATAAATGTGAACCCATGAACATTAAAGTTATAACCCATAAATTATTTATATTCCTTTACATATGAATATCTATGTTTCAAAATATTTTATCCACGAACTATTTCCTAACATAAAATATTATGGGAAATTTTCCCCTTTAATAATTTTTTGTAAAGAGATTTTGAATTTACCAAATTATATCTACAGGGAGTGTCAAAATAGGTGTGCATAAAAGCCCATTTTCATGCACTAGGTACCAATCTATTCCATTATAATCCTACTTTTTAGGGTTATTACCCTTAGTACATCTTTTCCAGAGACACATCCACTTGTAGTATGAATAAAATGATGTATTTTCTTAGAAACCACTTACTCTATACTTTACTAGAAGTTATTAATGTTTTCCAACAATTAATATCATCCCTAATGATTTTACTAGAGTTTTATTATAATAATCCGAAAAATAACTTGACCTGGATCAGATATCAACTATGAAAACCCATATTTTAATACACTGTATTTCATGATTTATTACATAAAGGTAAACATTATATAATCCCAAAATACTATGAATCCTAGTGTCTTTGATAAATTAGGTACATATAACAACCATATAATACATGTACAAAACCACATTATAGAAAACTTCCTTACCATGCTCATAAAATTCCATTTTTATTTTAAAACTACACGATATAACCTAGGGACATACATAAAAAGGGTTATATATAGATCCTAGTGAGGGAATAAAATAATAATAACATATGGTAAATCAGTAAAAATGATATAGTAGTAATATCAATGTAACATTAGAGGGGTGAGAATCATAATCTTAAACAATAAGGCATGATATAACATGATATTATAAAGGAAACATGGGAATGTCTTGACAACATTAAGCATGTCAACATAAACATAGGTTAAGGATAACCACCAGGACATAATAATATGGTGGAAAAGTCCATTAATAAATTAGGTTTACTCCCTAATACCATAAATGAATTCTCATGAGACTAAAAAATTACCTAATTCAGTGGAGTTTTGTATGGGAGAAACCATCATTTTCATATCTTGTACATGCATAAGTGTGGAACATGAATCATACAAAATAAAGACACATTTAATCAATTTTAATTTCAAAATAAAATGTGGGTTATATAAATGGTAGTCCAAAATCAATGAATTATTGGTATATCTAGTTAAATACTCTTGAGTGTAAATAAGTATGGGCATTCACAACAAAAATGATTAGAATGGGAAAATCATAGGATAATTACATTAATATAATGAGGGTATGTAAAGGTTAATTGGAGGTCTTAATGAGATTATTAGGGGTATCTCATAACTTGTAAATCCCAAGGGAAGTAATATTTATGTGTGAAATCATATCCCAAATTGAAAAGTTGGAAAACAAAGGGAATAATTTAAATGAGGTACTTGAATAAAGGGGAGAATATAATCCCTTTCCTTGAGAGGGTGATTCTAAAAGCATGGTAGGAGAAAATTGATAGATTTGAGGAAACTTGGTAAGATAATAGATAGGGAAAGGTGGGGTAATTTCCTGATACAAGGGTTTTGAGTGAAGAGAAATGAATGTTTGGGTGGGTTTATATAGAAAATGGAAGGTGAGTACTTTATTAATTCCCAACTTAGGTTTTGGACTATATGTTAAAGTAATGAAAACCACAAACATCCCATGAATTTACCCCTATTGTCTACCAGATTTAATTAGTTTTCATTATTTTACTTGTTTAATAAACTATATTATTAAAATAATATCCTTGGTGATGTGTAAGTGAGTCCTGTCTACGAAGTAATTATTTTAAAAATCTAAAATATAAAATATATTTTGAAAGATTCATTAAGGGTTTATAAAATTAATAAAATAACCTAAAAACACATTATTTTAAAGGTTAAATAAATATTTGGTTGGTGATACCTTTTATGGAATATATTATATCACTTTTGGTACAATATGATGTCATAATATACACTGTATATTTAAATTGTATTTAATTTTGACCCAAAAATTTGACTGTCTCTCAAAATTATAAAAAAAATAACTGTTGGGTTATTTGAAAAGATTATTTAAAAAATAATATTTATTTTATCCAAACAAATATCTAATTATGATAATTTACACTTTTAAATAAAAAACACATTTATTAAAAAATAATGTTTTTTGACATTAATAGTATTTGACCCCTATAAATATTATTTTTTGACTTCAAAAAATGAAATAATAATTTTTATTTAATAAAAAGTATTTAATAATTAAATTTTATTAAAATATAATATATTTCCAAAATTATTTAATTCATTAAAATAGAGTGTCTGGATTGAAACTATACATTTCCCAAAAATATAATTTTTGTTTCATCATATCATAATCTATTTTTTTTCAAACTCATTATCTAATAATTTAATAATAAAAACAATAATGGATAAATATAATATTTTTTTAATTAAAAGTAATATAAAAATTCATAATGTTAGGGTCTAGATACATATCCCTTAATTACACCAGCAAATTCTCTAAGGGTAAGGTGTGCTTGGTGAGATTTTATTTGGGTGGTTTAGTGTACATGGTTTGGGTTGTGATCTCGATGATCTTGAACTTCTCTCTTAAATGGTTCCATTCATGATTTAGTTATTAAATCACATATTGGGTTGGATCAAGGGAAAATACTATTGATTTCATATCCCATTAAATCTCTGATAAATTTTATTCATAAGGTAAAAACCTACTAGTCAAGACCATCACTTATTTTGTATGTATAAATTAGACTTTATCGTAACCCTTAATATAATAATATATCATAACTCTAAATATACTAATCTTAGTGGTCACATTATAATGGAAATATTATAAATGGTTATGATTCCTAATAGTGTTTTAAATTTGATAGACCATATTTTTTTTAAAAAATAACCAAAGTAGTGCATGAGTTTTCTATACCTTCAACTACTTTATAATGTATTTATTAGATAAAAAAGATGTAATTTCATTTATAAAAGTTTGTTTCATTAAAAGTTAAATTTTTTAAAGTATATCATATGTGTGAAGAAAACACCAAAGATATATTACATCATGTGAAAATGGTTTTTGGATCCCCAAATCAAAAGGGGGTGAGTTTCAAACTCTCAGGGAATCAAGGATGTCAAACAAGTGTTGAAACATGGGAATTATTTTTGGTTAGGATATGGGAAAGTAATATCGGGTCCACTCCAAAGAGTTTATGACTTTAAATCTCAAACATTAATGAAAGTATAAGTGACCCCTGAAAATACTGGTGTCTTAGAGTAGATTAAGAACTAAGGAATTTAAATGGATTGATGTAGAATGAATCAACTCATAATAATATTTACATGTTCATGGAAATACCCAACCATATATCTATTCATATTTAATTTTTTATCTAATATATAAAGATTTAAGTAAAAATATACATTTATTTATGTATGTTCTTTCCAAGAGAGTATGGTGATCATTCTTTAATATGTATTTTTAAATATTTTAAAATGGTGGGGGATTTTTGATCTTTAAATGGGTTTTAAAATATATATTTTTTATTTTTGTTTTTTAAAGGGGAAGGTTTTTTTAATTTCACATAGAAAAGTGGGTTGGAGTGTCATTCACTTTATTATATGGAAGACATTATCACTATTGAAAAATGATTAAGAAAAATTGAATAATTTTATAGTGTATGGTGTACCACACCCCTCTATGCTTGCACACATGGGTGCATACAAAAATGCGTAATGTGGAACTTTTAGGTAACAATATTTACTTATCATGTTGAATCAATGCGAGGTTATTGGATGTACCATAATTTTTCATGATAAATCGGTGGGTCTTTATAGTGTGGGCCAAGATCCAATGGGTACATTTGGTCATTCTAACCAATTCACTAAATATGTATTATCTTTACTTTTTATTTGATCATTCACGATCTAATGAACATTACCATTCAATATTGGGTGTGATATAGGTCACTTAATTGATTAGGTTAGACCAAACATATAATATTAAATTTTGAGAAATGATTCCATTTTATAATATATATCAACCCAATTATAGAGGGTATGATAAAATATCTGAATGGGTACTTCCATTCGTATAAAATAGAGTTCCCATTGGATGGAAGAATAATTAATTCAAAATTAATTCAGTCTCATTAAATTTTAAAAATTATCATGCACTGTCATTCCTCTCAAAATTTGGGACTCCTTAAAATAATTCTACAAGAATCAATTTCACTTTGTTGCCGTGAAATAACCAATTCCTTTTGTACTCTCTTGATTCTAAATCTTATCCAATGTATAATCTCTATAATGTACCTTTGTTGAGTATCAAACCATCACTGTATCCTAAATATAAGTTTTCAACAACCCATGTAAGTTCTAATTTGGTGGTGTTTAATCTACTATTAATAGGAGAGACGTCATAATGTGTCTCAACAAGCTCCATCTACTACCTTTACAAATATCCATATCCATTTTACACTAATATCACCAATAACGTGAACCATTTTAGCTTATGTTGTCGATCTTTATTTGATTAGTAGATATTGATGGGTATTTTTCATAGTTTTGGTGGTTTCCTCTTTGATAGGGAGGTATGGAGTTGATAGTTTCTCTACCATGTTGTAATCTACCTTTTTTGTCCTTTTCTAATTATTGTGTCGATGTTGATACTATTCTTCACCATTTTGAGAATGTGGGTTACAAAAATCCAAGATTAGTGGTGAAAAAAGGTATATTCTTGGTTATTCATCTCAGTGTAGAAGTAGTAGTGTCCATAAATATTGTAGAGTTATTCGATTTATTATCCTTATTTTTGATGAATTTTTTATTTGGAGTTGAGAGATGATGGATGTCGGGTACATTTTTAGTGATGACCAAAGATGTTTTTGGATGAGAACAACTACCTTGAATGTTTCCATGGGAATGAATGAAAATATGGTATATTTTTGTTTTTCAATAAAAAATAATATGTTTTTAGTTTGTTTTTATCAATTGTGTGGGATAATTTATTTCACATACTTTCCATGAAATCTTAACTTCCAGAAAATAATGAGAAAGCTATACTGCTCTTACATAATTATCTATCATCATTAATTATGATCATGAATTTTTTCTACCAAATTTGATTGAATATAAAACCATTAGCCTTTTACTTTTCTTTAGCCTCTTGTTTCCAAATATGTTTTTTGTTCGTTCAAAGAGAATAAATTTTGATCTTCCTATATGGTTATAAAAAAATCACCTAGAATATTATAAATCTAGAATTATTTGGGGTCATTGATTCCATTTAAGGTATATTTTTTCTCACTAATTTCAGTAAGGTGTTTTATTCCAAAGAATTATTATTTAATGAAAATAATATCTATGCTTGAATTTTTATCACGTGTACTAATGTTATATTCCAAGATGATTATACAGTTGAATTCTTTAAATAAATAGATTTTCATCATTTTATTTTATAGAAATATTAATGTAGATTTATTTATATATATTAATATTTTTAAATTAGATTTTACCTTATGAGGTTGAATAATATTGATATATTGATATCTATGTGAGTTTGAGTTTTCTCTCTCTTGGGTTTATAGAAATTACTCCCTTCTCTCCATATATTGTTCCCTACATTTTTTATAATTTATTATATTTTTTCTTTTACAACTTTAAGTGGTTTTTTATTTGTATGACTTATCAAAAAAATAAAATCTAGTGTTATTATATGAATAATTTAGGTTATTTCATTAATTATTATTATCAGATTTTCTATCTCATCCTTTAGGGATGAGTATGTCTATTTTTAATTTTATTTTACATTTTAGTTATCTATTAATGTCTACGTTTTCCCTATAAAGGAAGAGTATAGTTGAGTAGGGGTTTTCAGCCTAGATATTAAACAACCATGGATAAGTCCTAAGAAAAAAAACCTACTGATCATTGTTTAACATTGGTTAATTATTTCATATCATGTGTATATTATTTGTAATTTATTTGGATTAATTCTATTTTATTTTTAGTCATATTCCATAAAATTAGAAATAAAAATCTGATTCATTGACACGTGGTGTGGTATATGATCACTAATTTAACATATGATTCATCTTTTATTTTTCATTTTTAATTAGAAACTAATTATTTTTTGTTTATCCCTATAGTGTTTAAAAAATATTATAAGTTGAATGTTGTAATTTTTAAACTCAAAAAATTGAAGGAATTAAAAGTTATTCAATGGGATTAATTTATATATTGTATTTGGTTGTATCAAATTAGTATTTTTAAATTATAATTGGGTGTTGGATTAATTGGGGTTCAACCGATTTTTTTAGAGAGATAAATTTAATTAATGATGATATTTAACCTATATTAATAGGGTATTTTTTCTAAATAATAATAGATATATTTTCTCGACATTAATGGATTGAAAAAGGTATTTTTGACTATATTAATCATATATGGACTTGTTTTCATTATAAAATGATGTGGTAAAATTATTTAGATGTGATGATTTTTGGAACATGGGAGGAGACAAGGATTGAAAAGCAGTGAGAATAGGTAAAAGAGAAAAACATATTAATTCTCTGAGGGTGTGATGTATTGTCATAGGAGGGTTGTATTTTTCACTGAGGTGATTTTTTGAGAGGTGAAATAATCCTATTATGGTATGGTTCTCAAATAGGGTTTTCTATGCTAAATTTGTAATATATGTTTAGGAATTGACTTGTTTTTTTATACTTTGATTATTATTTTATTTTAAAAGTTTTTAAGGGTTTTCAATCCTACACATCAAAATATTTTTCCATGATAAAAATATTCATTATTGATTTTTTATTCTAAATAAATTCTCACTTTTGTTTTTTGATTAGTGATTCCCACAATGTTCTTTTAAAAAACTACTTTCCTAGGATCAATAATTTTCATTCCCAAAAAATAATAATCCAAAAAAGTTAATCCATTAATATTTATGATTATGTATTGTTTATTCAGTCTAACGGATGTTTTTTCACCTTGAACGGGTTAGCGGGAAAAAATATTTTACTCTATGGAAACAACGAGTAAAATGTATTTGGATTTGTGAGAAGACATTGAAGGCATTGAAGAAAATGTCATAGAATCTAGCGAAGATAAAAAATAATTATTGTAAGGATATGAAAGAGTTAGTGAAAAACACAATTTAGATGTATTTGGAAGATAAAAAATTGTGTGAGGTGAAAAATATGATAGATTTGAAAGAAATTTGTGAGATACTTGAATAATGGTACAAATAAAAATCACTTAAAAATAATTTATATCTAAAAAATTATTGTTTCATTTGAGAATACAAGAAAATAGAGATTTAGGCTACCATCTAGAAGACTTCACCAAATTTTTAATTGAACTATATTTGGTGGTGGTCAATATTATTGAAAAAGGAAAAATGATACCTATTGAAATAAATTTAGAAGATAAATATGTACTTTTATAAGTTTTTTTCTAGATTTTAATGATAATATTGTCTCCAAATTGTTGTTTGAGAAAAAACATTGATTTTTAATGATTTTATTTAATTTTTATTGATGAGTGAGACTCAGTGAAAAACCAAATATGGTGAATCTTCATGTAATAGTGGAAATCTAGCTATGATAGATGAATATAGAAATCAGATAATTAATTCAATTATATTAATAAAACTGATGTTCTTCAATAGTGATAAGGAGGGTCATGTGAAGAGAAATATCAATGATTTGAAAAGTCTTAAGGAATAAATTTTGATGCAATCCACCAATTCTAAAGATAATAGTATAAATCTTATAAAGGATGATGTTGAATTATTTTAAATTAATGTTTATTATCATAGGTCAGATTTATAAAAAAAATGGGTTATCGACTTAGTAGATTTATACCATATTACACTAAAGAAGAAATCATTTTATTGATATGAAGAAGGAAAATTTGGTAGATTGAAGTTGGGAAAAAAATATTCTACCGATTTAATTAGTGTTGGTGATATTTTTGTCACTACAAATGCATATTTTATGATGATCTCGAGGTATGTGCGATATGTTTCATATATATGAAATAATATTTTTATCTTCTTGTACAATTGATAATGATTAATTTATGAGTTTTTTATATAATAGAATATGGAATATTTTTAGAGGTTTGTTGTTATATATGGAAGGTATAATGGTTGAAATTATCTAAAATAATAATGTGATGGTTTGAATAGAAGTGATGAATATAGTTGTGAAGACGGATTCATCAGATTTAGGGAATGGACAATTATCTCACATGATTCAAAAACCATCAACTATGATATATAATATTTAGAAGTTGAAGAAGGATAAGAATGGTATTTTAGGTATTACACCTAAATATTTTTCTTTAGATAGTGCCACTTGTGAAAAAATAATTAAAGTTGAAGATCAAGGTAATGTGCTAGCAGTTTCAGATGATGAAGGTGAAATTTTCTACTTGGGTGGTGTTGAGAAGGGGGAGTAATTAAAATTTTCTAGTGATCCATATTTTGTGGTGATCACTATTATGGGGGATTGAAATGTTACTGGTTATAGTATTTTTCAATAGGATAGTTCAGATATAGGTATGATGAATACTTCGGTGTTTGGATTTCTCTTGTAAGGGTAGTTTTTAGTTTTCTATCTGAGTTACAAAAGGGTGTTGTCCTATTTTTTATAGATGGTGGTGGTTGTTGTGATACCAACTAGTTTTTGTTTAAGTTGAGTTTTGGATGTGATACCCTTGTTTAAAGGGTTGAAGGGGTATATTTTTAGGGTTTAACCCATTTTTGTGGAGAGATAAATTTAGTTAATGATGATATTTTCTCTAAATTCATAGGGTATTGTTTTCAAAACATTAATGAAAATATTTTCCCAATATCAATAGGTTCAAGTAGGTGTGTTGGTTGTTTTAATAAGATGTGGACTTGGATTCATTATAAAAGGATTCATTGACATTATTCAATGTCATGATTTTAGGAATTTGGGTGGAGATGCATCTTATTATTAGTGGATTATTGGTGTTTCCCCATGTTTTTTAATCCTCTACAATAGATGGTTTTTTTTGGTTAAAAATCAGTGTGCTTGATTTTTTTTATGTTTAAATTTTTGCTTCCAGTCTTCATTAGATATTCTCACAATATTTTTTCCTAAGACTATTTTTCTTTGGACTAATCACATTCCTTCCCCAGTAAGATTTATTATTACTTTTGAAATTACCCAATTTTTGGTTGTTTAAGATGAGGGATTGGGTATTTAATGTAATCTTGAAATCCCTAAACTCACATAGTGATTCAAAAACATATGGAGGATTATTTATTTTCTTAAATTTATTGTAATATCCAATAATAAGTTCTTAGATAGTGAAAAATATATTTATGAAAATTATTCATCAGTAATAAGCGAACAAAAATGGTGATAGAGATATTAGTTTCACCTCACATTTCACCCTCAATTTCAACAGAAAGCTATATACATTCTTTCTCTCTTTTCACTCTTTCATTTCTTTCTATATGTTCCAAAGTTCTATTTATTATATCCCTAAATTTTTTCAAATATACTATGTTTTATTTATAATTCCTCTTAATAATGTTTTTCTTAGGGATTCATTGTCCATGAAAAATATACTTTAAATGCTTTTATATAAAACTATATCCCAAACATTCAAGTTTAATTTTTTTCGTTTCCCTGTATGGACAATGCTAACTTTTGTTGTCAAAATATTCTTCTTATGTTTTTCATTGATGATTCATATTTTTTCTATATCAAGAATCTATGTTCAAAAAAGTATGTTATTATAATTCTAAAGAATATGCATTAATTTATTTTGAAATATTTTTATAATTATGCTCTATAAATTTGTTTAAATGCCCTATTTTGTTATGGTAAATAATATTTTTATAACTAATGCACATTTTTTTACATTTGAAGTGAATTTAAATACTATTTTCAAAATTTATAGTTGAAATATGGACGATTTATATTTACATTTGTATAAAAATGGTTTTAAAATAGAAATGTCTAGTGATCATATACATGATATAAATTTTGGGGTTTACATGTTTTTTAGTTGAATTTAGACATGCATGATCGTTATTATAAAATTTTTATTGTAAAATGTATATAATTTCATGATTATATAATTAAATTAATAGTGTCAAATGCTTAGTTTTCTGGTTTTATTTTAATTTTACTCGATAAATATTTTACTAGAAGGTTTTAAGTGGATAAAATATTTTTAGCTCATGCTTATGTACAGTTTTACCAGGCTCAAACAACTAATCACATATTTTATGGGGTTCTTGAAGATATTACTTATCTCATCAAATAAAATTACATTAATGAAAAAATGAACATTTTCCCCATGTCATGGAAATATAACATATATATAGTGGTAAAATATTTTTTTAAAGATATACTTATTATATATAGATATTACGAATTTTTTCATGTATTTTATTATAACCTTTAATGATATTATTGATTTAGGATGATTATCTATTCTTTTATCGTAAAATTATTTAATTGAGCATGGATTCTTTGACTACATTGAGACTACATTCAGTTTATGAATGATAATCGATGTTCATTAAAAGTAGAATTTGGTATTCACTTCAGATTACATGTTCAAACATTTTCCACGAGTGATCTAATAGGGATCCATGTAGTATTTTTTAATGTAGATGCATGGAAGAGTTCTTAACCTATTCCCAATAATGTCTTGGTTAATGTTGGTATATTTCTCTTAGATGGTCCACCTTCTACATCTGATTTTACCTTTATACATCCTATTTTTATGTTTCTATAATAAAACTTCTAGATTTATTGGTTTCATGTTTTTTTAAGTCAAACTTTTTCAGGTTTTTTATTATTTTATAATGTTTTATAACTAGATTATAATAATCTTCTTGAGTTGACTTTTCCCCTCTAGATGGTTGTGCTAGAGCTTTGATGAGATTATTACCATCTCTTGACTATTTCAATTACTTTTTGGTTTGGTGTTGTCTCATGAATATGATTTGGTGACAATAATGGTGAAATATAATGGCAGAATAAATTCAATTAAACATTATGGTTGTGGAGTAGATTGAGTAAAATTATTAGTGTCGAATTTTTTATTTGACTAAAACTATAACATCGAATATAAATATTACATATATGATATATATTTCATGAATTATAGTTTGTTTTGAAATTTCATTGTATCTTGTATTTTGGATATATTATATATTTGAAGTGGAGATGATTATAATTATATAAAATATGTATATGAATGTAATGATAAATATTTACTATATTCAATTATAATAATTAACATGTTTTAAAAGATTCCTAGTTGGTGAAAATTCATTTTACCTTGTTTCACCATTTTGTAGAAACATTTTATTTTAATAAATTTATAAGGTATAGGTTGGGAAACCAAATCATGCTCGGATAATTTAGGTAAATAACATGTTGTAAAAATTCTAATCTATTAAAAACACATGAAAAATATTGATAAAAATGTTATAAAATGTGTTGTAAAATCTTATATGTTTTATAAGGTTTCTATAATAATTGGTATGTGTTATCAAACATATAAGAAAATAATAATTATTGTCTCTCAAAAACAATGACTTGAAACCCTAAGGGTTTTCAAAACACGTATGGGTGTGTTTTAGACTACTTTTGACAACAAAAAATATGTGATGTTAAAAGTAAATTTTCATATAGTATAAGAAATGAATGTACAAGGAAGACCACTCAAAACTAGTGATATAAGAATCCTCATATAAAAAAGATGAATAGGATAAATATGTTGATGATAATACTAAATTTAGCACCATCTTTCCATCACCATACCAAAATAATTATCAAATGAATGGGTCATTAATGGGACTGAATCTTCTATCATACTAGATGGAATCATGTTCGATCTTGAGGCCAAAAAAAGAAAAGAATGTGATGAAGCATTAGTGATTTTTTTAATTTATATGGAAAAGGAATAAATCCCAACTCTAAATTATTATCATGGTAGAGTTATCTAGATGTCGATAGTGAAATGACCTCTACATTAGATTAGTCCTCGAGTTTTTATATGGTTTTTTGGGAAAAAACTATTGCAAAGAGTGTTAGTATTGTTTTTAATTTTTTAAAATGGGTTTGAAAGGAATTGAGGGCATAAATGCCTTTTATAAATTCTAAAGGTGTATATTTTCTCAATTCCTTTGCCCCTGGTTAAGGGAAAAAGGCATTGGGGGCCTTGATGGATTCTGTTCACACTTAAAAAATTAAATAATTTTATTTAGTTTTTGTGTGTGTGTATATATATATATATCAAACTTTTTAGCTGGATTTTATTAATATTATATCAAGAATTACTTTTAATAAATTAAATATGAAAATATAACTAAAAACTTCAACTAAGACTCTATTTTATAAAGGATGGTTCTCTTGAAATCCTTACAAATTTCCAATGTGTGATTTATTATTCCATTTTCCAACACTAGATTAATAATATATTATTATTGTTAAATACATTATAAACAATTAACAATTAATTAATATGTATTTAACAAATCATTAATTAATAATTCATAAGTTTTAGTTATTATTTAATAAGAATTAATAATAATGTGTAATTAATTTATTATAATAAATGGTAAAAAGTGGTTAATAATAAAATTAATTTATTTAATTTTTATTAATTAATATTAATAATTAATAGTAAATTAATACTATTTATTAAAAATATATAATTAAATACTAATTTACTATTAATTATAATAAAATATAATAGTAATTATTAATTAATGTTTAATAATTAATAATAAATAAATAAATATTAGTAATAATTTAATGATAAATAAAAATTATTAGAAATTATTCACTTTAAAATTAACAAACAATTAATTAATAATTAATAATTAATAATTAATAATTAATTAATAATTTTCAAGAATTACATATTTAATTAATCATAAATAATGGTAATAAGTTTTTAATTAACAATAATTTTTAACATTTATTAAATAAATAATATTTTAAAATATTTATTAGTTGTTATTTAATAATAATAGTATATAATTAATTAGTAATTAAATAATAATAAGTAATAAATTACCAATTAAGATTAAGTATTTTTTATTACTAATTATTAATTATTAATAACTAATTCTTAGTATATATTATGAAATTATATATTAATAAATTAGTTAACAATAAGAAGACCATCGTTGAATTGATAATTAAGGCCGATTGAACTGTGAAGTTTGTGATTCATAGTGAATCATGGATGATTCTAGTTATCAATGGAATGAGAGGTAATGGAATTCTCTATAAAGGTGATGGAATGAAATTTCCTATTCATAACTTTGATAATTTAAATATTTGAAATTTCTACTGGAAATTTAATAACATGTTTACATGAAATATCCTTTCATTTTCAAATATTTCAAAAAAAAATCATTGGTTTATTTTTACTTCCTATAGTTATCTTGAAGTAATATCCAAATGAAGAAGACAAATTATATCACAGGACTCAACATTACAATAACTAATTGTGAGCCTCAATATTTTACTTGTTTATATCAATATTATTTGAACATTTCTAGTTATTTATAACTTTTAAATATTTACATGAAAAAGGTTTAGGATGACCTAGAAAAGTTTTCAACCCCTTAAAAATTTTGGTCTCTCCTATAATAGGTGAGTTTGATGTTTTTATATATTTTTTATCTGTATTTAATAAATCATACTAGGTTTTCCTATTATTTTTTATATCTGACTTGTTTTTATTAATGATAATCACTATATTAAACTTATAATGGCTTTAATAAAGGATTAATTTTAATTTTCTATTTCTAAAACTATTTTTGTTGATTCATGAATTGTTTATAATTAAAATTAGGCTTTATCGCAATTAATGTGCATGGTGTTTTTAGAATTTTTTTCCTTTCAAATAGCCTATAGTTATAATTTATATTGAAGGGTCTATTTCTCTTGAATTATATAAATAAAAAATTTAAAATTAATAAACATCTATGTGGTACCTAATGAAAGAAACCCCACATATAAAATTATATTTCTCCCTAAGAAAGGGTTTCAGGGATACTTGTTTTTGATATTATAATTTTTAATTGATTACCATAAAATCATTATAATTTTAGTTCATAATTTTCATTCTTTGAGTTTTGAAATTAAAATATATTTCTTTTTTATTTTTTATTTTTGTAATATTTAATTTAAATATAATTCCCTGAATCCCAATTACCCCCATTTTTTTGAAAATTTTGTTTATTTTATGCTTATTTTGTAATTGTAGCTCTCTTATGTGGGTTAAAGATTTTTTTCCCTATTGATAGTTCCTATTCAAAATGGACTGGTTGATAATGAATCCAGGAACATTCCAAAGTGTTTCTATATAGATATGTCTAAGGATTTTATTACAGACATATGTACAAAGTATAATTTAATTGACTTTATATGTGAGGTTATAATTATATATTATACTGAAACATCAAATATATTTTTTAAGATGATTTTATTTATTATTAATGTTTTAATTTCCTGGAATATAAATATATATAGTTTCTTTTTTATTGTAGGAAGAGTATATAAGGAGGCAATAATCCCTAATAAATTTGGAAGGATGGTGAAAAACAATGAAGACATTAAGGGTTACGGGAAGGTAGTGACCCAAAATTTTCCAGATCAGTATTTTTTCCAATTTCAAGATTCAAATTCCTATGACATCCCCATGGGTAACATGATAAATTTACCCTAGTGGAAACTCTTGGAAAATACTCTGAATGGATCCATCAATCCCAGGGAATGTTTTTTAACCACAGGTTTAGTTTTAGTTTATTTTCAAGAATATTTATTTTAAGGGATTTTCAACATCTATTAATTAAATAAGTATTTTACTAGAAGCATGAATGGTGATATCCATTGAATAGGACATCAGATGGAAGTTCTGAACCTGATATAGAGTCTCGTACATCAGGTTTACCCCGATAGTTACATAATTGGAGTTCACTTTAGTGGGTCATATGACAAACCTAGTGTCTGGTGTTTTAAATTAAAATACTGAAAACCTGGTTACCCCTATTTAATCCCATTTATAATGACTAAATTTTGGATTTCACCATAATCTATAATTAAATAATAAGAGACATTGAGAGAAAGAGACTAGGGATAGAAATGTTTGTAATATTCCCAATTGTTAAATGATAATAAAACACTTTTTTATTTACAATTTATATGTATTTGTATGTGATTTGTTTTAATAAAATCACTTTCTACATGGTTTAAAGGAAAACAATAAGGGTAAAATGGGTTTTAAAGGCATTTCATAAGGGTAGAGTGGACTTTCCAAGGATTTTGTTAGGATAAAATCCCTTTACCATGTGTTCTGTAAGGGTAATGATACACTATGTAAGCATAATCCCTAAATATAATCACTATAAAAGGGGAATCCAATACTGTATAAGGGTGATCCAGTGCTACGTAAGGGTATCCATGAAATGTGTGAGTGTAAGAAGCCACATGAGGGTACTTGTGTATGTTAGTCAGGAACTGCGTGAGGGTAACTGACTGCATGTGGGTACCTATGTAACGATATCCAGGTGATGTGTAATGATAGCTGATCTGGTAAAGGTACATACGTATGTTTAATATGAAAGTATCACGACCCACCTTCTTGAAGATGAGGGAAGGGATAACAAGATGCTGAGAAATTACATCCTCAAGATGAAGGAGATATAATGAGCACCCGAGTTCCACCTCTAATAGGCCTTGGGGTGCTGACCATCTGCAAGGGTATAGAAATCTCACAAAATGGGAGGCATTAACCTTTTTATAGTAACCAAGATCAGGAGATAAGATGTATCAATCTAAAACAACTCCAAGACACATATATATATAATAAAACCAAAATCCATCACAAATTCATGTTTAAAGTAAAACCACTTGAAATACAAAGAAAAATCCAAAGTAAGTACCAAAATAAAACTATCCACTGACACAGAAACTGTCTTCAATGTTCAAACTAGCAAGGTCCCAAATGTTCTTCATAAACTCCCTAGAAACCTAAAAAAAATTATATACATAGTGTGAGAATAAAATTATAATCAGAAGAAGAAACAAAGCCACTCATGCATAAGTGGGAGAAGCATACTAATGGACCTCTGGGAAAATATCAGAAACACAAAAGCACCTAAAAAGGTATACTATCCACCCTAACATAACTATGGAATTCTCACAAAATAACACAAGTCATGTAAAGTAAAGTAGTAAGAACATTGATATTTGGGTACCCCACACCTCTTCCCACTAGTTAACTACTCATCCCTAATGGAAAATTTCCTAATGATACCACACTCTTCCACAATCCCCACTATCACAACCTACCCGCACACACCTGGGCCACATAACACATCACATCTTGCGTGAAAACACCAGAGTCACAAACCCCAACCCCATCTTGAAGACACCTGGGATTCACCACACAACTCATCCCAAAGACACTTGGAAGAACACCTCAACTGGAGACACCTAATCCTCAAAATTTCAAAACAACCTACCCAAAGAATCTAGGGATACCAATGACTAGAAGAGGCAGTAAAGAAGATCCAATAACCTTCCATCCATCCTCCCAACATGATATTGGGAAAGGACACCCTCCCCCTAATAATGGGGGTGTTCAACAAGTAGTGCTCAACACTGGTGGGGTGCATATGGAAATCACAAGGAACTATGTGTATATATATAGGTACCAAACAATCAGACCAACCTATGGGCTTCCATATTTACAACTAGCCCACACAAAAATGATTTTTCTACCACTTCTAAATTCACTTATCAAAACAAATGACGATCACTTCCCAATTCAATAAACTAACGTTGCTTCACTACAATCCACAACAAGAAACATACCCCCCATAATTCATTTAACCAATTGTGATTATACATTTTGAATTCATTTATTTATTCATTCCATCCCATCCCAGGATACTACCAAACATAGAACACCATAAGTAACATCATAACCCACACCCACTATGAAAGAATGAAACATACGGGCTAAAGGACCTCACAAGGTAACAACATCCTTATTCAAAATCATCCCTAAAAACCATACATGGTAGCCTCACTTCATGAGAAGCACCACACTCAGAAAAAAAAATCACTAAGATTTTAGTCCCACTACACACTCCCCTCTCTTGAACACCTGTTCATGCACTTCCACAGTCATTCCTCAAAGTCATGCCGCCCTGTGATTCCTCTCAACAACTAAAACCCCTAGCACACCTTATTTCTACCACACTAGGTATCCCGACTATATAACAACACCATGACTAGAATTACCATAAACATGAACTTGACACAATATGGTCCTATATCCTCGCTTCCCAACCACTTCCCAAAAGAAGCCCCACTACATAACAAGTTAATCCATTCCAAAATCAATCAATATCTCAACTTGAGATACCATTACACCACCTGTACCACCCCATACTCATAACCACACTCCCAAACACAACACCACACATATAGAATAGACACAAGGCTGAACAGAACCACACATATCACACAACCACACCAAACAACAAGGTGTATTCAGATTTAGAAGTACTCATTCATTAATTCAAATTTCATTATTTTGGGGTGATTACAAGATAATTTTGATGTTGGGGAATCCATATAATTAACCGAATATACGTGATTAACTAGATTTAAATTATTATAGCAGTGTTTCATAAATCATACAGGTTCACAAATATAGAACACCAATAGCCATGATTATTTAAGGAATACAACCCATACAATTCACAACATGGATCAATGATAACATATAAAAAAGTGATCATTATCATCATACTCCCAACCCATCATTTATTACTTATTGTTATCTCTATCAAATTGGTTTCAACTATATTCAAAAGGGTCCATAATTTCACCCACCTACATGATGCACAAAAGAAATAGAGATGAAGTAATACCAACTTAAAACAATAGACAATCAACAATTCCTCCATTTTCCAAAACCAGGGGTCACATGAGTAGTATGAAAGAATCTAGGAGAAAACTGAACATCACACTATAGTAGAGGCCCACAACTTCTTGGGGAAGAAAGGTTCTAAGATCACTAAGATAAAAAGGGTTAAAAGTAATTGATGATTATGATTTATAAAGGTTATATCCTAAATCTATGGGGAAACGTTTTCAAAGGACATTAAATCCAGATCACAACCTAGACCATGAAGTTTAAGAGTCAAAAGAAGATTCAGATTTTTAGAAGATAAATACCATCTAAAATGGCCCAAAATCACATTTAATATAGTATTTAACTCATTTAACATCAAAGGATACATCAAAGGGGAAAATTTGAAAAAATGGGAAAAAATGGAAATAACCCCCTGATGGGAGATTCACCAATTCCCGACTCACCGACAGATGATACAACAACGCTGAGCCACTGATGCGAGTTGATGATAGCGAGTCATCAAAACGACTCACCAATGCCTAACCTATCGACACCCCAACTCACCAACGCATCGACCTACCAACACCTCGACCTACTGACCCCTCGACCTACCGATGCCTTAACTTACCAACACATTGACCTACTGATGCCTTGAGAAAATGACACCTTGACCTACTATTTCCTTGAGTTATTGACACTGATATACCTACACCAACTCATTGACGTCGAGCTATCTATGTGACTCACTGAGGAAAAAACTAGAAATTTGAAATGAGCCACCATTTCCTCCCAAAACACCCCAAACACAAGATTTTGACAAAGTAATGGACCATGGAAATCTAATACATTACATCAGATACCTATCAAACTATTTTTCCCTCAAGAATTCAAACCAAACCCAAATGAAAGAGGGGTCTGAAAAACCACCCCAGAATATACCTCTCAAGGATAAACCACAATGTATTGTTTCAAAAGCTTGAGTGAAACATAAACACTCAAGGGAACCTCCTCCAACATCTACTACCCCTAAACAACCACAAATCCAAAATATAATCACCAAAATACACACTTCCCAAACACATAAATTAGGTAATTTTTTCTTCCATGTCAAGATACTAACTACTTTGAGGGCACTAACTTGGCCTCATGGGTTTAATCACATACACATTAAAGCATATAAATTAGGTATCATGTCCTCCCCTCCTCATGGTTAGGAATTTATCACACATCATTTAACAGTAAAACAAATCATCTAATAGAAAACAAGGTTCATGAATTACATCACAAAAAAAATACATAAGAGAAAAAATCAAAAAAACTTTAGGTGATGGGAACACATCTACGTCTACCTTTACAAAGTATTCTTAATCTAGGTCACCATGACTCTACAACACAGGAACCAAGGGAATGGTCCATCCATGCAGCACATTCTCCTAATGATCTTGTATCTCCACTGGTCTCTCCATGAATGTTGCGTCATCCTTGATATCCAACTCTCCCCAGTCAATGACATGGGAGTCATCGTGAAGATACTGAAGAAGCTAAAATACGTGAAATAATTCATGGAACTTCTCCAACTATGGTGGAATTTCCAAATGGTATGCCACTCATCCAACTCACACCAACACATTGAAAGGTATGATGAACCTAGGAGAAAGTTTTCACCCTCTACAGAACCTCTTCTACCAATTTCGATGGGAATCCTTCAGGAACACATGGTCCCCAACGTCAAACATCAAGTGCCTCCTACAATGATTGGAATACATATTATGTTAGTATTGTTCATCCTTTATCTACTCATAAGAAATCTTCACCTTCTCAGTCATACTCTGCACCATGTCCAGACCAAGAATAGCTACCTCCCTGTCTTCTTTCCAGCTCAACGATGAACGTAATGGTCCCCCGTATATGGTTTCTAATGAAGAAATTTAAACGGAAGAGTGATAGATATTATTTTAAGAAAACTATAACAAATTCATGTGTCACAACCAAGACCCACAAAAGTGTAGAACACATTCCCACAATATGTACTCCAACATCTGGATAGTCCTCTCTATCTTCCCATCTATCTAAGAGTGTAAAGTAATACTGGGGCGTAATTGAATTATGAAAGTATGATGTAATCCCCTCCAGAATAATGAGGTAAAACTCATATATCGATCTGAGAGAATGAATCTCATAACTCCATGCAACCTCACCACCTTGTACACATATCTTTTTGATAAGGCATCCACTACACTCGACTCCTTGATCTCTATGAAGTGAGACGATTTCGTCAGCCGATTAACTAATACCAAGATCGCATCACATACTCCTTGAGACCTGGGTAACCCTGTAACGAAATCTATTGATATTTCACCCCACTTCCACTCAGGGACATATAAGGGATGTAATAACCCATCGAGAACATGGTGCTTATCCTTCACTTGCTGGCATGCTAATCACTTTTCCACAAACTCTACCACTACTTTCTTCATCCCAGCCCACCTGAATAGTTCCCTCAAGCCACAATACATCTGGGAAACTCTTGAGTGTACAGTTAGGGGTGAGCTATGAAACTCACAGATAACTCCCTCATTCATCACCATGGGAACAAACTGATTTCCATGGAACAACATCTGATTCTAACCCTCCTATGACCATCCCTATGAAGCATCACCCTAGTCCAAACGATCACGCATTACCTCTGCCTTCAAGTCTCCCCACTGAGAATCATCCACCTTATACGTCAATGATTACTATACCATCATCTGAAATAGACAACATCTTCTTCCACCCATTCCTGTATCTAAGTGCAAGGCAACCAACTCCTCCATTTCTCTATAAGTGTCCACAGATTCCCAAAAAAAATTTTTCTACGACTTCCTTCTCATAGAAATGGAAACAACATTAATCTTTATGAAGGTATATGAAGTCTAAAAAACATAATACTGGAAAAATTACATCCACATCTACTACCATAAGTTTAGATATCATTAGAAAAAATGTACCTCAAGATCTTATGATCCATGAAGACCACAAAGTGCTCCCCAATGTGGTAATGTCACCAATGTTTTAGAAAAAAAATAACTGTCGCTAACTCAAGATCATGAGTGGAATATGTACATTCATGGGGACATAACTAACTAGACCCGTAAAAGATCACTCCCTATTGCTGCATCTGAACACACCCCAAGCCCCAACGAGAATCTCAGAAAAAACTAGAACATCACCCCTTCCTCTAGAAACCTAGGCACTGGAGTACTGACCAAATTACTTTTCAAATAGCTGAATGGTATCTGGAACTGCTCACTCCACACAAAATATTTCCCTTTTATAGTCAGATCCATCAACATAGCTACTAATCAGGAGAAATTGGGTATGAATATATGACAATAGCCAAAAAGACTAAGAAAAATGGAAACCTATGCCACATTCTTGGGTGATTCCCAAGAAAAAGATTCCTCAACCATAGATGAATCCATTACTACAACCTACTGAGACACCACATGTAGAAGGAAGTGGACTTCCCATGCCCAAAACATAATATTGGGTAATTTTCTGTAGATCCGTTGGAATCAAAGGACTTACATGATAGTCTTGAGATGCTAGTTATGTTTCTCCTCTGACTTTGAGTAGATCAAGATTTAATTGATGAATATGATGATGAAACTGTCCAAGAAATAATGAAATATGGTGTTCATAAGCCCCATGAACATGTCTAGTTCATTCGTAACACCAAACGAAATAACCACGAACTCGAAGTGACCATACCTACACTTGAAAGTAGTCTTCAGGATGTCACACTCACTTACCCTAAACCATTGATTCCTAGAATGAAAATTGATTTTAGAAAACTAACTTATTCCCATCATCTAGTCAAAAGATCATCAATCATCAGGAGAGTGTAGCCATTCTTGACAGTTACCTTATTCAACCTCCGATAGTCTGTATTTAGCCTCCGACCACCATCTTCTTAATTATCAAACAAGACTGAAGCACCACAAGGAAACAAACAAAGCCAGATAAATCCATTTTTTATCAGATCAATAATCTAAATAATTATCTCCAGCATCTCATAAGGTAACATTTGATAAGGAGCCAATGAAATCAAAGAAGCACTAAGAAGTAAGTCTATCCCAAACTCAGAATCACGTCAAGGGGGTTTAGTTAAAACCTCCTCATAAAAACATACATGAAATCTATGATAATTTTGGAAAACCCCACCATCCTTGCATCCAACGATTACACTAACTTCTTATCCAATAAGGAATGAAGAGGATCCACATGCCGACTAACTCATGAAAAACATTACTCACTAAAAAAATCTGCACGCTATCCAATCACGTCTAAAAACACAACTCTTTTATGGAAGCATTCGATAAAATCCTGAAAATTGTAAAACCAGTCTATGATAAGTATAACACTATATGAATGAATCTGTAGTAGAAAGAGATCCCCACTGGACTAATGTGGCCCCAACATTAGTCTACATCCCTAGAAAACTTCAAACAAGCTGGTCTGACCTATCACCGATGTACTCAATACCAGGGGAATGGAAATTATCTCTATTTCTAGTCCCAGAGCATGGAATAGAGTGGGTGAAACTAAGGATTATGAAGGTTATGAATCAATAAAGGTGAAAATAATATTACTAAAAAACCTAATCGTACCATAGAATATCTCTGGACCTATTGTAACTGCTACCTATGCTATGTACAACTGACCATGCCTAAGTCCTCTAACCATATGCTATTGGCTGACTACTCTACCATACCTAGGTCAAGGTCCATGTAGAACAACCTAAGGCTGGCCTCTAACTGATCTATCTCCCCTCATAGGAGTAGGGGCCTACTGTCCCTATTGCATAAACGTCCTGGCCAATAACTGCTACAGAGGAATGCGCTAAAATTTTCCACCCCCACCATACATAGCTCAAACTAGGCACTGAATCTGAAAGTTCCCCATACCTCCACATGTGAAACACCTCAGTCCCAAGAATACAGAATAAAGGAAAGGACCCAAACTTCGGAACAGAAACTATTGGGGTTGGATCCCTACCGGCCAAAACCTGGAAGGTCCTACCACTGGAGACCTGCTGCTGATAGCCTTCCCCTTTTAAGAACATGGTTGGTTCCTCTATCATGGTAAACCCCCTCACATGTGAAACCTTTACACTACCTCATCCCTCTTATGAAACTCAAATTATGGTGGTAAGGGGAAGGGAGTAACTACATACGAGAGAAAATGATGGAGTGCCTCCTCTAAATGTCTCGCCCAAGACTCCACATCTGGAAAGAGATTAAGAGAAAAGTGAAGAAGATCCTTTAAATTGATCCCAAAATCCACTCCCAACATACTCCCTTTATAGAGGGAGAGTATTTCCTACCACTTATTAGCCATCTTCATAGAGAAGAGGAATTCCACACAGACCACCTTCTGAAAGTCATCCCATGAAACACCAGTCTTCTTCCTCTCCCCAAGGTAAACTTCCCACCACTGACACACTACTCTCTTCATCTAGATCACTTCTATGGGATCCCAACACTCCTTTGGATCCTGGATCAAGGTGATGGCGATCATCGACTCCTCAAGACAACTCACTATCTTTGTATCTAAAACTCTACCTTTATAATTTCACAGAGTCTTCCTATGGAAAGCATGAAGTGACTTATACTATTGGTTTTCCTCCTCCTCTAGATCAACCATTTTCTGATTATTCGGATTTTCTCACTGATCCTCCACTTCCTAGGCCACTCATGGATGATTATAGAGTTCCATATATGAAAGGTAAACAATGAATTCATAATCCTAGGATGTATGAAATTTATTTAGGATTCATTTTAACTTATTATATATTTTAATTTTTCCAAAACACCAAAAAAAAATAAGAACACAAGTCATTATGATGCTTGTACCTTTCCTAGGGTCTCTACCAGTCAATTAGTATAGCCTCAGTTGGTCATTTGGTATGATCAGATTCTTTGCATCAGATAATGGGGACCTAAAATCCCATGTCCTATATTCTCTTCCCTAGATTATATTAAGCACCAAGATCACCTAACACTGTTTCCATACCAAACCATGCAATCCTCATTGTTCCTAACTCGAAACTCCATAATATCTGTCAAACATCATCTATGATAGCTTTCTGTCAGTTCCCACCTTCTTTAAGATGAGGGAAGGGATAACATGATGTTGATACCTTCCTTCCTTAAGATGATGGAGAGATAATGACCCCTAAGTCCTTCCTCAAATAGGCCCCGAGGAGGTGACCATCACCAAGTTTATAGAAATCTCAAAAAAATGGAAGCAGTAGCATTTTTATATTAAACATGATCGGGAGATAAGATGTATCTACCTCAAAAAACTCCAAGAAACATATATATAAAGTAAAAAAATTCATCCCACATGAATGATTAATGTCAAACCTATGGAAATAAAAAAAAAATCCAATGTAAGAACCAAAATATAAATAAGTAGTGACACAAAAACCGCCCCCAAATCTGAACTAGTAATGTCCATCAGGGTCCACATAATCTCCCGTGAAACCTAAAAATAGTTTTATATATATAGGGTGAGCATAAAAGTATATTCTTTAAGAAAATAAAAGTCACTCGTCAACAAGTGGGAGAAGAATACTGATTCTCCTGTGAAAAAACAATAGAAACCCAAATGCACCTAACAAGGTATACTATCCACCCCAACCTCACCAGAGCATGCACATAAAATAATGCAAGTCAATTAAAGTAAATAAAAAAGCACATAAATATTTGGGAAGCCCACCCACTTCCCATTGGCTAACTGCTCATCCCTAATTTTGAACATCCTGATGCTACCCTGCTCTTCTACAAGACCCACTGCTACCAACTTCCTACACACACCTATGCCACATACCAAATCACATATATCCCCCAGACAGCTAGTCTAAAAACCACAACCCCATACCAAAGACACCTGGAAATCACCACACAACTCACCCCAAAACATCTGGGAAGCACACCTCACTCGAAGACACCTGATCCCCACAACCACACCAAAAACTACCAGAAGAGTCTAGGGCCACAAATGCCTAGAAGAGGGAGAAGATAAGAGCCAATAACGAGCCATATATCCTCCCACTAGGATTTTGGGAAATGAGACCCTCCACCATAATAATGGGGGTGGTCAACATATATTTCTGAACATGGGTGGGATGCATATAGAAATCACATGAAACTATATATATAGGTACCAAAAACTCAGCCTAACCTATGGGTTTTCAGAACAACAAAAATCCCACAAAAAACACCCTTTCTTCCACTTCAAAATGAACATATCATAATGGTTTAATTTCACTTAATTATTTGATAAATAAATGTTGCTTCACTAAAAGACACAACTCGGAACATCCCCCGCCAATTCATTTAAAAAATTGTCATTCTGTATTATCAATTCATTTTTTTATTCATTTCATCACCACCTAGGAAACTTCCAAACATAGCACACCACAAGTAACATCATAACCCATACCCACTTCACGAAAGTCCAAAAACTTCGGGCCAAAGGACCTCGTAAGGTAACCCAATCCTTCTTCAAAATCATCGCTCCTAAAACATCCATGGAATAACCACTACATGAGAATAACCACACTCATCAAAACAAAATTCCCCCAGCTTGAAGTACCACTACCGACTCCACTCTCTTGAAAACCCACTCAAGCACTTACACTATCATCCCTCAAAGTCCTGACATCGTGTCTTTCCTCTCAAAAATTCAAACCCAAAGAATACCTAATTACTACCACACTAGATAGCACCACTATAAAATAACACTAAACCCAACATGCCCATAAGCATGAACATGACAGAACTCAGTCCTGTAGCCACACTTCGCAACCCCAGCTCAGATGCAGCCCCCCTCTATAACATGTTCATCCCTTCCACAATCAATCAATCTCTCAACCTAAGATACCATTACACCACCCTTGGCACCCTATACTCACAACCACACTACCAGCCAGAACTCCACATCAACAACTCAATCACTGGGCTAAATAGAATCACACAAAGAACACAACCACACCAAAAAACAAGGTGTATTCATATTTTGAAGCACTCATTATTTAATTACACTTTCATTATTCAGGGATGATCATAGAACAATTTTGATCTTGGGGTATCCATTTATTTAACTGAATATACATGATTAACCAGATTCCAATTCTTATAGTAGTGTTTCTTAAATCATACAAGTGCGCAAACAGAGACCACCAATTTCGAGGATTTTATAAAGGAATAAAACGCATATAATTCACACCATGGATCAAGGATAACATATAAAACAAAGCAATCTTCATCATCATACTCCCAACCCCTCATTTATTACTTCTTATCATCTTCATTAAATTGGTTTAAACCATATTCCCAAGTGGACATAAGTACACCCAACCCACATGATTCATAAGAGAAAGAAAGATGATGAAATCATTATTTAGAACAATAGATGATTAAAAATTCCTCCTTATACCAAAATAGGGGGTCACATGAGTAGCAGGGAAGACTCCAGGGGAAAACAGAAAATACTTCTATGAAATAGGTGCATGACTCCTCAGGGGAGAAAGGTTCTCAGCAAACCATGTGAAAATGGAAGGGTACAAAGGAAGAGAATATTAATCTTTTGAAAGGCCAAATCCTAAATATTTGGGGAAATGGTTTCAAAGTCCATTAAAGCTGGATTATGACCAAAACCACACAGTTTAGGAGTCAAAGGAAGATTTAGGATTTTAGAAGATAAATGCTATTTGAAATAGCCCAAAACCCCATTAGATATAGTATTTTAATAATTTAACATCAAGGGAAATGTCAGAGGGGTGAAAATGAAAAAAACCAGAAAAAAATGGAAATGACTCGTCGATGGGTGAGTCACTAACATGAGTCACTGACACCTGACTCACTAACGGATGAGCCACCAATGTTACTCACCGACATTGAGTAATTTTTTTGACTCACCGATGCTTGACTCACCGATGTCTGACCTATTAATGCCCTTACTCACTGATGCCTTGACCTACCGATGCCTTGACCTACCAATGCCTCAACCTACCGATGCCTCAACCTACTGATGCCTTGACCTATCAACAACTTGAACTACCGACACATAGACCTACCAACACCTACAGTCACTATTGCTGAGCTACCTGCTCCAACCCATCAACACTGAGCTACCGACGTGACTCACTGATGAGAAAAATGGAAATTTTTAAAACACTTGAAATGATCCATCGTTGCCTCCCAAAACACCCCAAACATTGGATTTTGACAAAGTAATTTACTAGGGATGTTTGGGACATTATAGTAATGGTAAATAGGGATTTCATAAGACTAACTGGTTGTTCGTGTAAGGGTAAACTAGATTTTAAAAAGGCCATGTAAGATAACAGGAGGATATTATGTA
The DNA here is from genome assembly GCA_963277665.1 of Viscum album. Lineage (NCBI taxonomy): Eukaryota > Viridiplantae > Streptophyta > Magnoliopsida > Santalales > Viscaceae > Viscum > Viscum album. Next base: position 320,528,290 of record OY728165.1, on the reverse strand, counting down.
TGGTTACAACCATGTTACCCATATACAATGCATACTTTATATATAAGAGTAACATTCTTACCCTATTTTTTATGATTTTTCTTCTTCTTCTTCCCTAAAATACTTCTACAACACATTTTTTTGACTATTTTAATTGCCAAAATTTTTGGAATTGAGTTATTTTAATTCATTTAAAATCAATTAAATATTTTTAGATGAAATTAAACCCTCTTCAATTGAAAATTTATTAAAATTGATTAAATAAAATAGCCATCCCTTGCTTCCATTTTATTTTTTTCACTCAAATCCTTGAAAAAATTTAAATATTGATATAAAATAGTGGACCGATACAAAACATTATTATTTTATTTAAATAGTTGAACCATTTTAACCTTCATATTTGGTTGATCATTTAGAGTTTGAGCTACTAAGAAATCTCTTATACAAAATCTGCAAAATCCTCCTTCGATCAAATTGATCCTCTATACTGGATTTTCGACAGAAATTTTTTTTCTCGATCTCTCTTACACTATTGGTGATTAATTTGAAGGTAGAAAATTTCATGGTGTTAATTTTTATGTGATTTTTGAAATTGATTTTCTCAAAATACTTCTAAAAATTGGGGATAACTATCTCATAAAAGATAATAAACTAGAAATAATTCAAAGAATGATAAAAGAATATATACTAACTGAATTTTTTTTTGATTTTTGAAAAAAACATTTTGGTTAAGTGAGAACCCAACATTACAAATCACTTTGAGGCAATGTGAGAACTAGTAGATGACTACAAGGAGCCATTGACGTACTGAAAATACTGAAAAGCCACACTGAAACTAGCCACAATAAAACAGCACCCAAGAGCCTCCAAGATCAGAAACGCCATTATCATGTAAATATTATTCTAAATAAATAGATTTTTATCACATGTGGTTTTATTATTATTCATTGAGGGAGAGTTTTCTAGGGCATTCATTAGATTTTTTTGATAATGAAGAAATTATCTAGGGGAGAGAATTGGTTATCACATGTGGTATTATATTTACTTTTAAAATAAAATTGTTAGTTCTAGTTCTAGGGATTATTTATGAAAATTGAGGATTTTCATATTGATAACTATGATAATAAGGCCTTAGAGTAGGTGTTCTTGATTGTACAGTTTTCCACTCCAACTTTTGAACAACATAGGATGGTCATTTATGATGTTTATGTAGATTACTTTGAGGTAGGAAGTTCCTTAACTTTTGGGGATATCGTTTACAAATATTGTCATGTTATATCTTTTTTTAAATAACAAATAATAATGTGTGATTGTGATTTAACATATGTGTGTAGCCTATGAGACCCATTGTGTAATTTGATTCCATGAGTACTGCTAGAGTAATTTGTTTTCATGTTTGATTGTGGTCAAATGTTGTTATGTATTGCTAATTTATTTCTCATGATGAAATTATTACCTTTTATGAACTAACTTATTGTGTATATTACATTTCAGGGAGGTATCATTGTTGGCGCTCATAACAAGTGGACCGTCATGACATGATTATCCCTTAGAGGGGGAGGGAAATTGACTTGTGATAACGGTGATGATTGACCTACGAACAGTGTGAAGATATGATGACAGAATGTAAATTTTTGTTATAAATGCACTCGATGATTATTTTTCAAGTATAGGCCTACTCAATACCTAGTTAATTTATGATTATCATTCCATATTGAGGATTCATTGTATTCCAAGTTTATTTGTATATAGCATGTCATTCATGAGGCATGGGAAAAGTGATGTTTCATGTACACATTATTCCATGAGAATTCTAAGCTAGAGACATACTATCCTAGTGGATTGTTAGAAAAAATAGGACTTCTTCTTGTTACCATTGTAGCATAGAGATGAAGTAGGCATGGTTGGGGGTCTGTGGTATCTTGGTTAGTACACAATTGCTTGTTTTAAAAATTTGTGTAATTATTATTGTCTAAGAATCCATTATTATCATGGAATACACTTTTTATAGTTTATAACATTTGTAAAGGAAGAATTTTTGGTATCCTACTATGAATTATACTCATACCAAACTCATAAATTTTAGGCCACTTATAGATTTCATGGATATACATCCAGTGAAGGGTAAGGTATCTATAATGGATAGATAACTAGGGGAGAATGGAGATAATAGAAGTCCAGGATACACTCCAAAGGGAACCTCTATTTTATTTATTTATTTAACTATAATTTACACTATGGACTGGATTTCCCCTTTGTGTTCCCATTTATTACTTGTATGATATGCGTTCCATTTTTTTATTTCTACATGTTACGCTAATTATTTATTTATATTTTGTTATATTATTATTTATCCAATGAAATGACACTTAGGGTAATGCTACCCCATTCGAAGACTTAGACCGCCACTATTAATTGGAAGCCTATTGCATACAGGGAGGTGCCGATGACATCATGTGGTACATAGGTTCAAACTGGTGGTTTGGGTCAGGTTGTTAAAAAAGGTATCAAAGGATAGTCTTTTACGTTTCTTTTTAGACTAACATGAGATATGGTAGAAGGGAGATAGTTTTATGGGACTCAGGTAGGGGAGTTATAATGTTCATGGATAACTCATGTGTAATAGACCTTTGAATTACCATTAACAAGATAGTTGTTAAAATTTTATGGAATTTTTAGGTGCAGTTATGCATCATCATTAGGAAAGTAGGCCCAAATTTCACATATAAACCTATTTTTGTGTTTCATAATAGATCATTAATTAAATTTCATAGTTTGTGCTATCTATTCGGGATAGTTTCTCTATTATATGATATATTTTTGTTTCCATACTATTCTAATATATCTCCATTAACATAAATTAGTTGAGTTGTGAATAATGTTTTGTTAGTATATATTTGATGATTTTGAATAACGTGTAGGGATAAAGACCAGAGTTAGTTCTAGGAGGGGTATACCTTGGGTTATGGATAGACTCCAAGAAGAACCTTGTGTAATCTCATAATCTACGTAGGATATTTTTGTGTTTCTAATTCTTCTTATTTATAGAGATGATTCTGCCACACAGATGTTTTGTGGGAATTCCATATGAGAAAGAGGGTGCTCTAGAGTGTGTTTATGCACCTACTCCAGTGGTACATGCGATAATACCACTACTATTTGGAGTCCTTCCACTGAGATCCCTGGTTGACTACACCAGATATTTCCATCTCCAACAGTTATCAATCATTCAAGGAACTGATGGACCACAGAATGCCAACGATTGTGTGGAAATCATTAAGGGTAATTCATCATCATTGAGACATCGTTATATAGGATAGTAAAGCTGGTATCTTCAATTCTACAAGTACCCACCATGAATTGATGGGAAGTCATAGTACACATTTTACAACATAGGGGACTCACATGGGAGGCCTTCACAAACCATTTATTTATGGAGTTATTTCCTAATACCCAGAATATTGAATGAGCACAAGAGTTCACAGAACTACAATAGGTCTCCGTAATAGGGTTTTTTTACTCAATCCATTTTTTTGAGACTCTTCACTTTTTACTGATTCTAGCTGGGAATGAGGATCATAAGTATAGTAAGATCATGATAAGACTCTTCATCAACATCAGGTAGTTGGTATGAAGCTTCTATCTAGCTTCATACCCAAATATTATGTAGAATAAATTGTCCATTGAGAAGATCATATAGGAGGGTCGAGATGTTGGCCTCCTTCTACCCTTTAGTTATTAGGTGGGTAAAAATCCTAATTCTACAGTGAGTACACTTTCTGATAATTAAAAGAGGAATTCTAGGGATGTTTAGAAACATAATGGCTTATATGTAGATTCGTGCTCAATTTCTTTAGTTCCCATAAAAGTTAGTCCACAATGCATCAATAGTGGAAAAAGTGGTCATTATTATAGAGTTTTTGAATCACATTTGAGAAAGTGATGAAAATTGTGGAAATAATGGATATCTATAATAGATTTTCAATATATCTTCGAGGTCAGGATTCCATAATGGTTGAAGGTAGATGTGATATGAGAACTAGGGATACATTTTTGGTCATTAGTAGTATGAAAATACAATGATGACTCAGGTAATTCATGATTATTGGGGTAAGGGTCATGGAGTTAAGGTAGATCATGTCTATTTGGTAGATTAGATTCCATATGATGATGAAGATAGACCATATAATGTAGAGGTATAGTATTGAATATGTCAAAATTATCTAATTCATTGTTCAGTAATGGAATTTATTATTCATTCATATATTTAAAATTTGTTGTTAGACTAGATATATTGGTCAAGTTATCCTTTGAGTTAGTTTTCTTTGATACCCCATTGGAAATGAAAGTTTACCATATCCAGTGATTCCATGAGTTTCCTAGGTCATTGATGGTTATAGACATCTATAGGAATTCATGATTCTAGAGATGATGAACTTAAATGTTATTCTTGGGATGGATTGGTTGTCTATAATTTTCTAACACATTTATTTATATCATAGAAAAGTGATGTTTACTTCACTGAAGGGAAAGAAGTTCTTCATGACCAAATAATGGGCACTAGGAGTAGGTATAGTTAGACTAGGCTTGAGTTAGATTGAGATGATCATGACATAGACAGAGGTATTACCTCTTTTTGTAGGAACAATAACCTCCCAATTGACTCTTATTCTAGTCATAGACTTCTACCGGGATATCTTTCTAGATGACTTCACACGACTTCCTCCTAATAAAGAAGATGAATTTTATTTCGAGGTCATACTAGGTACGTAACCTATTTCGATACCCATAAATTGTATGAAACTAGTAAAGATGAAGGGTCTTAAGGTGTAGATAGAAGAAATAGAGTAGAAGGTATTTATCTATCTGATTACTTCACTAGGAGGTTCACCTATGCTGTTTTCAAAAAATGAAGAAAATATTTTTAGGATCTATGTTGATTACCATATGCTGAACCAGAAGATCGCAAAGAATTGATATCCTTATCCCAAGAATAAAAGACTTTTTGATCTGTTATAGGGATACTAGTGATTCTATAATAATGATATTTGATCAAAATATCACCAGATGTGATTTAGAGAGGATGACACCCAAAGATATATTTTTAGACAAGGCATGGGATGTATGGGTACTTAGTGATTCAATTCAGGATAACGAATGTTCCATAAGTTCTCATAGATCTCATGAACAATATATTCTACCCTTATATGGACTCATTCATCATGGGGAATATTTATGACATCCTCATCTAATCACTAACATTTAAGGAGCACGATAGAAAACTTGATATAGTCTTATGTACACATCGAGCACCTCATCTTTACGCTAAGATGTTAAAGATTATCATAGGGGTTCAGAAGGTGATATTTATGGGGCATGTGGTGATTGAGATAGGTATATCCCTGAACCCATATAAAGTAAAGGTAGTTATTTCCTAGAAACATCCTAAGAATGTGCTCAAAATTTGGAGATTTCTCAGCTTAGTAAAATTTTACTATCATTTTAGCCAGGACTTCACCTGAATTTCCACACCTATAACCGCTCTAAATAATAAGAGAGTGAATTTAGGATGGATATAATAGTGTGAAGAGGTGTTTCTTAAGCTTAATAGAAGGTTGAATACAACTCTATTATTTAATCTATATGATCTTGGAATTAGATATGTTGTGTATTTTCATGCATCTGGTGTTGGTTTGCGAGTAGTACTGATGTGGAGGGGATAGGTAGTAGTGTATGTGTCATGAAGACAATGGCCTAATGAGTAAAACTATCCTACTCATGACTTATAAATAGAATTCATGGTCCATGCTCTGATGTTTTGTGGACACAATATCTTTAGTGATAGTTTTTTTCTACAATGAACAGAATATCTTCTATTACACCTTTACACATTGGGACCTAAATCAGAGATAAAGACACTAGGTAGAGTATCTTCAGATATTTGACTTTGATATGGCTTATGAAATGGGGATGGATAATGTCATTGTGAATTGTCTTATCTATAAGATTTAGGTTGAGAACGATCTTAGTGAGTGGTCTTATAAGGAGTAGTTGTGACTAATGAGCTTGCTATCCGATTAGAGGATGGATGATTTTGAGGATTAGGGATCAATGAATTTAATCCCATGATGTTCACATATTTTTTATTACATTTGGTAAATGCGAAATAGGATTCATACCTATAGTTTGTTTTGATACAGGTACAACTTGTTGGAGGGAACACAATATCTAGGTAGTCAATGGGCATAATGATGTGATCCGTATACATGAGATAGTAGTTGTCCTTACTTCCATCATAGGGGATTGGATGATGAATTTCAATAACTTTATATAGTTGGTACATCCTGCTGTGAAAAATATGTAATATGACTTCAAGTGATAGTTCTAGTGAAAAAGGATGAAGGGGGACATTGTTGGTTTTATCTCCCAATTCCTTACATAACAAAGGGTAATGGATGAGCCCCAACATTATGGTGGTTTTCTCCAGAAACACCCAATACCCATATAGAAGTGTGATAACATCATGATGGATTTTATGAGGGGGTTACCCTAGATTTTGAGACGGCATGATCTTTTCTAGGTGATTTTCGATTAGCTGATGATGGTTTATCACTTATTACCAATCCGAGAGACTCAATTAGTGGATGATGTAAGAAATATGAATGTTTGTGAGATTTTACTATTACATTAAGTTCTATTGAGAATTTTATTTAATAGGGATACAAATTTTACATCATACTTTTGGTAAGTTTTTCAAATATCCATAGGGACTTAGATGAGACTGAGCATAACATACCATCATTGGATAGTCAGATAGTCATAGTAGATGATTTTTATATTGAAGGATTTGCTCCAAGATTGTATTCTAGACATCAGTGGATCTTGGGATGATCACATATCTTTAGTTGATTTTATATACAAACAGAGTTATTAACCATTGATTTAGATAGAAACTTGTGAGACTCTTTATGGAAAGCCTTTTCATTCACTATTTTGTTTTCATGAGGTGGGTGGGGATGGGTTTGTGGGGAAAAATTGGGATCAGGAGACCTTTGAGAGAGTGAAAATGATTTGGAAGAGGTTAATCACCACTCATATCAGATTGAGAACATATATCGACCATATGAGGAGACCCTTGGAGTTCACTATGAGCGATCCGGTTTTCTTGAGAGTGATTTCTTAGTTATTCCATTGATTTTTGGGGAAATAATGATGTCTAGACCCATTTTATATAAGACCCTTCAAGATAACCAAGCATATTTGTACAATGATATACATTTTGGATTTTCATTCTCACTACTGAGGTATGCATGATGTGTTTTATAAGTCTCACCTCTTGAGGTACATTACCAGTCATACGAATGTTTTAGACTATGATGATATTGAGTTAAATCTAGATGCATCTTTTGAGGAGTGTTAGGTGTGGATTATAAAAATGAGAGAGAAGTAACTATAAGGGAATATAGTTTGACTTTTATAGATTAAATAGTAGCATGGATGGATTAAAGAGGATACATGGGAGTGAGATTCTGGTGTGCAAGGTCAGTGACTTAAGTTGTTCAAGAAAGACCATTAGAGCTACTTCTCATGACTGGAAAGTCATTATAGGGGGAGAATTATAATATTCCTAGTTTTTAAATCATAATAAAACACTCTTTTGTTTTCAATTTATATGTATTTTTATGAAAAAATATAATTATTCAATAAAATCACCCAATACATGATTTAAAAGGCATCACATAAGGGTGAAATGTGTTTTAATGGCCTTGAGTAAGTGTAGAGGTTACATAACATGGATTTAGTAAGGGTAAAATCCCATTACCATGTGCTTATTAAGGGTTAGGAAATGTCGAGTAAGGGTATTAATTGAATATATGTTCTATATAAGGATCATCTAGTGTTGTGAAAGGGTCATCATGCACAATGAAAGGGTCATTTGGTGTTTCATAAGGGTCATCCAATATAGAATAATGGTTATACAAAACAACATAACAGTCATCTAGTGATATGTATTTGTATCTAGGCACTGTCTGAGGGAAACCAACCATGTGAGGGTACCTGCATATGGGTAGACTGGTGCTATGTATGGGGTACCACCCATGCGAGGGTACCTGCATAAGGGTATCCATACACTACATAAGGGTATCAGAACACAAAATTGTGTCTTCACAAGGGTCATACAATACTTCATAAGTGTACTATCTTACATAAGGGTACTGTGTAAGGGTAAACATGGGTTGTGTATGGGTAACCAGTGGTTCGTGTAAGGGTAACCAAGACTTTACTAGGGTTGTGTAAGGGTAAAGAAAACCACTATGTACGGTTACCTGCCACTGTATAAGGGTAAAACAAAGTTAACCATACATAGAACATACTCTATACATAAGGATCATAATTTTTACTTATTTTTCAAAATTTTAGACTTTTTATTTACTGGAATAATTCTATAATGTGTGTTTGACTTTTGTAAATTCCAAAATCATGGAAATTTATTTCACAAGATTTGTTTCAAATTAAATAAATACTTATGGATGAAACTAAATCATACACAATTAATAATTTCTAAACCATTAATTAAATGAAATATTCAACATTTGTGTCCATTTAATTTGTAGTAGTTGAACCTTTACGACCATTTAATTATGGATTTATTATTAAAAAACTATCTATGACTGTCTTACATTTTTAAAATACTTACCCTAGTTTGTTAAATAAGATAAAAGGATTGTCATCCAAGAATATCAAGGAATAATAAAAAAGGATTATAATATTCATATTATTATAAATAAATAGAGTATTATCTCATGTGGTTTTATTATTATTCATTGAGGTAAACATTTCTAGCACATACATTGGATTTTTTTGTATAATTAAGAATTTATTTAGGAGAGAGAATTAGTAATTTCATGTGGTATCTTATTTCCTTTAAAAATAAAATTGTTGGTTCTATTTATAGGTATCCTTGATGAAACTTGAGTGTTTTTGTGTCGATAATTATGATAATAAATCCAAGGAGGAGGTGTTATTAGATGTATAGGTTTCCACTTTAGCTTTCAAACCACACATGGTGATTTCTCTATGACGTTGATGACGAAAACTATGAGGTAGGATGTTCATTACATTATGGTGTTATCAATTAAAAAAATTTATATGTTATAATTTTTGTGTTGGAATAACTAAAACAGTGCATTATTTTGATTTCATGTGGGTGTTTGTGTTTCTTGTGAGACCCACTATGGTATTTGATTCCATGAGTATTTATATATTATAATTTTTACTTGTTGGATTGTGATGACATGTTCTTATGTATTACTAATTTATTTCTTAAGATGAAATGATTACCCTATATGATCTACCATGTTTTTAATGTTTCCTTTATTATATGTATCTTTCTTGGTGCTTGAAACAGATGGACCATCCTGACATGATTATCCCTTTGATGGTGAGTACACATGATGTTCCAAAATCGTGAAGGTGGACCTAAGAATAAGATGGGTAAAGATATGATGATACCATGGCATGACATGTTTGGGATGCACATGATGCTTGAATGATAAGTATTTGGATTCTTAATGCCTAGTTCATTTGCAAGTATCATGAGGTGTTTAAGATGCACTCGATGCCTAATTTATTTTCTAAATAAATGAAAAAATTGAGGCCCGAGAAATGCCGAGTATCATGTACACACAATTTCATGAGGATTCCAAGCAAAAAATTCACTTTCTTGTTTCCTAGATTCGTTACCTATGAATTCTTCTTATTACTCTTTTGGCATATAGAAGAAGTAGGTGTAGTTAGGGGGTTGTGGAATATTGTTTAGAGAACACCCATTTGGTTTTGAATCGTGTATTGTTAAACTTTTTTACACATTTATTATTATCATGGAATACACTAGTTATACTTGAGCACACTTGTAAGGGATACATTGGTGGTGTAAAACTATGTCCTTTACTCACACCATACTTGAGTATTCTAGTATTCCTATAGATTTCATGGATAAGGATCTGGTGAAGGGAAATGGTCCTATGGTGGATGGATGAGAAGGAGAGAATTTAGATAATAGAGGACCAGGATAGTACCTAGAGGACCCCACCCTTTCATTTACTTATTTACAGAAACTTTTCACTTTGGATTGAATTTCCACTTTCAGAGAATATTTATTAATTGTATGATATATATGACTTTTTTTAGTTTCTAAATTTTACTCTAATTATTTATTTATATTTTGTTATATTATTATTTTCCCTATGACATGATACTCTGGTTATAGTCTCCTCACCAATGGAATCAGACACTCACTACTAGTTAGTAGCCTCTTATATATGGGGAGGCACACATGAGGTAATGTGGAACTAAAGATCAAATTGATGGTTTAGGTCAGGGTTTTATAAAATAACATCAAATTATTTTTTTTACTTTTCCTTTTAGACTAAACTGGGACATGGTTGAATAGAGATATAAATGTGGGGCTTGGGTATGTGAGTTTCCATGTGTCCAACCATCTAATGTGTAACAAACCTATAAGTTACCATTGACAAGAGTTTTGCTGTAGTTTTGTGGGAAATTTTTTGTTCATTCATGCATCATGACTAGGAATGTAGTTTCATAGGTTATATATATATATATATATATATACATTTTTTGTGTTTCATATTAGTTTGTTTAATTAATTTCTATGATTTGTGTTATATTTTTTATATAGTTTCTTTGTTATGTGATATAGTTATGTTATCATGCTGTTGTGATATATCTCTACTGGAATTAATTAGTTGAACCAATAATATTGTTGTGATTTTCATATATATATCATGATCGTGACTAACATGAAGGTATAGAGACAAGGGCTAGTGCTACGGGGAGTATAACTTGGGTTATGGGTAGACTCCTAGGAGAACCTTGTGTGGTCCCATGGACTGAATAATATCTACTAATGTTCCCAATGATCATTCATGTTATAGAAGATGTAACCTCATAGATGTTTGGTGGGATTGATAGATAAGAAGTATGGTCCTCCATATCATTTTGTTGTACCTATTCAAGTGGTATGGGTGGTGCGTCCACTACTGCCTTGAGTCTTTCCACCAAGATCTGTGGTCTAACGTGCTAAGTATTTCTAGATCCAACATCATCCAAAATTTCAAGGAAATGTTAGACCATAGGATGTTCAAGAATGGGTGGACATCACCGAGGGTATATTTGAACTTGTTGAGACATCAAAAGACAGTAAGGTGAAGATGTTAGTGTCCATGATATAGGGACCCTCCAGACATTCGTGGGGAGTTATGGGATAAGTTGGTCGATATGAGAGACTCACTTATGGTTCCTTACATATTATATAGGTATTTATTTCTCTATATTATAAAGTTTTATTAGAAATAGGAGTTCATGGAACTAAATTAGGGATCAATGATAGTGTTTATTCACTCTTCTTATTTTAATGATTTTATATTCATTTCACTAATTTTGATAGGGAAATAGAATCAAAAATCTTAGAAGTTGGATATCGAAATTCATCCTGACATTAGGAATCAGGCATGGAGAGTCAACCTAGCTTCATACCTAGAGGTGTTATAGGAGGCCTTGGATGTCAAGAAGATCATATAGCAGGGACAAGTAGTTTTCCTCCTTCTACCCTTTAGTGCTTAGGCGGGTGGACCTCCTACTGCTACAGTGAGTATCTTTTCAGGTATTAGGAAGAGGAGATCCATGTATGAGTAAAACAATAGTGCAATGTAGGTGGATAAGTGCTCATTTTCATTATTTCCCAAAGGAGGAGGCCCATATTGAATTAACTATGTGAAGATTGATCATTACTAGATATTCGTATCATCACCTCAAAGAAAGTGCCAGTAATGTGGTGAAATGGGTCATCTCCAATAGTATTTTGATAGATCATTGAGTTCAATATTTCATAAGGGGGGAAGGAATAAGTGTTAAATGAAATATAGATCCTACCAAGGTCCTCAGTAGTAGTCACATACAATGAAAACTCAGGGAAGTCATGAAAATTGGGGATAAAGTCATGGAGCTGACAGAAGTTTTCTATATTCTATAGATCATACAACAACTAATGATGAAGAGGGACCATATACTATACATGGTATGGAACTGATAACTTATAAATTATATACTATATTTTATGATTTCAGTGATTTAAATTCTTTCAAATATATATAATTAGTTTTTGGACATGAGTTTCGGGTAAATTTATCCTCTGAGTTATTCTCCCTTGATACACAGTTGGTCATGAAAGTGGACTATCTCTTATAACACCAAATTTTCCAATAGTCATCAAAATTTATAGACAGATATAGAAATTAATGATAATAAATATATATATACCTTTTATGTGATTCTATGTATGTAATGTATGACTAGATTATGAGATCCCATTGATTGCTATCGGAGATGGGTGTCATTTACTTCAATGAAGGGAGATGAGTTAATCATGATTTGAAAATGGAAACTTGGAGTGGGAAAAGTTGGACCATACTTGATTTATCTTGATATGATCCTTGAATAGATTTCATTTTTGGGTATTTTTGTGGGATTAGTGAAAACCCCATTGAATCTTCCTCTAGTCAAGGATCTCTATTAGGTCTTCTTTCTAGACGACTTCAATATAATTCCTCCTTATAGTGGAGTTAAAAATGAGATTGAGGTTATACCAGGTGTGTAGATGATCTTGATACCCCCACATCTTATATCTCTAGTCAGTATGAATTGTCTCATAGTTTAGTTGGATGAATTATAGTAGAAAAGCATTATTCGGCCAAGTAATTCATCATGGGGTGCATTTGTGTTGTTCTCCAAGAAGGTGGATGGTAGTCTTTGGATAGATGTTGATTATTGGAAGTTAAACCAGGTGATAGTGAAGAACATATATCCTTTTCCCATTATTGATGAAATTTTATATTATTTATAGTGATGCCAATGGTTTTCTAAGATTTATCTTTGATTTGGATATCACCAACTACTAGTTAGATAGGTGGACATCATGAAGATGATGTTTTGGAGAAGGTATGGGATTTATGAGTAATTGGAGATTCTATTAAGACTGATGAACATTTCAATAGTGTTCATTTACATCAGAAATAATTAATTACACCCTTAGATATACTCATTCATAATGGTGTTTGTTGACGACATACTCATCTAATCTCCAAAACTAGAGCAACATGCTAGACATTTTGAGATAGTCCTGAGTATGCATCAAGAACATCATATTTATGTTGAGTTGTCAAAGTGTAATTTTGTATTCATGTGGTGATGCATTTTGGTCATGTGGTTCCTAATATAGGTATATTCATGGAATAAGAGAAAGTAGATTCATTTATTTTCTATACACATCCCCATAATGTGTTCAAGATTAGTAGATTTCCAGTCTTATCTAGATTTTACCATCATTTTATCCAATAATTATCCCAATTATCATCACCTATGACTATGTTGAAGAATAAGAAAGTGATGTTAGAGTGGTTATATGACTGTGAAGAGTTATTTCTTGAGCTAAATAGAAGGTTGACTACAAATCCAGTACTGACACTCCCTGAGCTCGGGATGAAATATATAGTGTAATCTAATGAATTAATCTTGTTTTTGGAAAAATAATGATGTAGAGGGATCATGTAGTAGCTTATGGGTCACAGAATCTATGAACACATGAGTGGAACTATCCTACTTAGGACTTAGACCTGTAATTTGAGGTTCATTTCCTAATGTTTTGGAAACACTATCTCTTCAATGAGAGATTTTTTGTTTAAACTGACCATAAGAGCCTCTGTTACATCTTCAAATAGTGGGACCTGAATCATATATAGAGAAAATACATAGAGAATATTTATATGTTTGAATTTTATATATTATATTCACTAGAGAAGGGTAATGTCCTTTCAAATTGTCTTAGTTATAAGATACAAGTTGAGCATAGTTTTGGTGAGCAACCCTCTGAGGAGTAGTGTTGATTAATGAGATTGCTCTCTGATTAGAGAATGGATACTTCTGGGGATCAAAAATAAATGAGTTATGATAAAATTATGGTCAAATATTATTTAGTATACTAGTTAATTTTTAGGTAGGAGTCAGCCCTAGAGTGTGTTGTGATATGGGGACAACTTGCTGGAGGTAACCCAATACTTAGGTGGTCGATGAGTGATAATGATGTAATCCTTATACATGGGAGAGCAGTATTACTTAATTACAATAGACAGGGCCTATAAGGGATATAAATACCTATATATAGGTTTAATATACTGGTGTAACAAGGATGTACCATGACTTCAAGTAATATTTCTAGCAGCTAGGGATGAAGAGGGGCATTGCTAGTTTTATTTCCCGATGTCTTGCCTACTAAAGGGTAAAGGCCAAGAATAAGTGTCTTGGTAGTTTTATTGTGCCACATATTGTTCCCATGTGTATGTAGGATTATATCATAACAGATTTTTTATGGGGTTACCTAGGACTTTGGGGAGTCAAGATATTGTATGGGTGACTGTCAATCGACTGACAAAGGTTTCACACTTCTTACCTTTCTAAGAGACTCACACAATGAGTGAGATGGGAAAATGGTATATACATGATATCATTTTCTCAAATGTATTTCCATTGATCATTATATATTATAGAGATTCAAATTTCATATAGTGATTTCGGAAGGTCTTGCATAAATCCCTAGGGACATAGCTGAGATCAAGAATAGTGTGCCATCCTCAGATAGAAGGGCAGTCAGAGCAGACGATCTATATACTGAAGTATATGATCTTAGATTGTGTTGCAGACTTTATTAAATCTTGGTATGATAACCTAACATTGGTTGAGTTCCCATTCATCAATTTTTATTAGACTTAAATTTAGATTCCACATTATGAGGAGTTTTATGAGAGGAAATTTCAGACACCACTTTGTTGGAATGTGGAAAGTGAGCCAGTGGTTGTGGGGATCAGTTTAGTTCTAGAGACCTCCAAGAGAGTGAAACTAAATTAGAAGTAGTTGATCAACACTCAATGTATTCATAAACTATATATTGACAATAGGAGGAGACCTTATGAGTTCACTATGGGAGATCATGTTTTCATGAGAGTGACTCTTTGATTAGACCACTAAAATAAAAGATAATAAGGAAAGATAACAACATGTAATGTTAAACCCTTCAAGATCACTGAGTATACTGGAAAAGTGGTGTATCGTTGGGATCTCCCTTATCACTATTGAGGTATACAAGATGTGTTTTATGTGTCTTATCTCTAGAGCTAAATTTTCAGTTCTATACATGTTAACGACTGTGAAGACATTAAGTTGGAGCTAGATGCATCTTTTGAGAAGTGTTCTGTGATGATTGTAGACTAGAGTGAGAAGGTACCACAAGGGATGACAGTACCACTTTTCTGGTTTCAGTGGAATTATGAAAATATTTAGGAGGATGAATGAGTGTGGGAGTCTAATGTTATATTTGAATGGCCTGATTTTTTCCAGTAAGACCTCTAAAGATACTTCTCATGAATGAGAAGTCATTAGAGGGGGGAGGGACTATAATATTCCCAATTTTTAAGTGATAAAAAACCCTCTTTTATTTTCAATTTCAAATTATTTTTATATAAATATTTATTTCTTCGATAAAAATCACCTTATACATGATTTAAATACACCTAGTAAGGGTAAAATGGGTTTTAAAGGCCTTGTATAAGGGAATATGGGCCTTTCCATGGTTTGTGTTAAGGTAAAATTCTTTTACCATCCACTGTGTAAGGTAAGGACATGATCTGTAAGGGTAGGGATTAACTATATGTGTTGTCTAAAGGTCATCTAGATCTACATAAGGGTCATCCAGTACTTCCTATGGGTATCCAGGTGTTGCATGAGGGTAACCGGCCATGTGAGGGTACCTGTGTAAGGGTATCTAGGTGTTGTGTGAGGGTAACTAGCCATGTGAGGGTACCTGTGTAAGGGTATCCGGGTGTTGCATAAGTGTAGACGACTATGTAAGGGAACCTATTTAATAGTAATACAATGCTACATAAGGTTATTGGTTCACATATGGGTACTATGTAAAGGTAAACATGGGTTGTGTAGGGGTAACCAGTGGTTCACATACGGGTAACCCAGACTTTACAAAGGTTGTGTAAGGGTAGATAATGTGATTCCATAAGGGTATATTCCACAATGTAAGGTTAAAATTGAGTTTCCATTATGTATCATATTCTTTATATGTAAGGGTAATAGTTCTACACTATTTTTTAAGAGTTTCCCCTTCTTCTTTCCATAATGCTTTTACAACCCATTTTTTGTTATTATAAATTCCAAAATTCTGATTTCCTTTTATTCATTTCAAATTAAATTAATATTTATGGATGTAATTAAACCCTACTGAATTGAGAATCACCTAATCATGAATTAAATGAAATATCCAACCCCTATGGCCATTTAATATGTGGTAGATGAATCATTTCAACCATTTAATTGTTGATTTATTATTTAAAACCTATAACTGGATTTCTTATTCTATTAAAATAGTGAAACCATTTTTACTTTCATCTTTGGTTGATTTTTTGGTGTCCAAATAGTCTATAAATCCATTATGCAAGTTCTAAATGCTTCTCCTTAAATCAAACCGAGCCACTCTACTCGTTTCAGAGAATAGTAGTTTCTCCCTCACTCTTCCTCTATTCGTACTGCCTTTTTAGAGAGTAAATTTATATGTATTTATTTTTATGTGCTTTTTTAAAATGAGTTCCCCCAAATACATCTGATAATAAGGGATAAATGACTCCTAGAATACAATAAATTAGAAATCATTAAAATAATGATAAAATAATAATCACCATGGTTTAATAAGTATGATAAAAGGATTATAATCATGTAATATCATGGAATAATAATAAGTGTATCATCACATGAATATTATTTTAAATAAATAGAGTATTATCACATATGGTTTTTTTATTATTCATTGAGGGAGAAATTCATAGAATAAGCGTTGTAATATTTTTTTCATAATTCATAAATTATATATGAGATATTTTCATATATGACATGTTTTATTTTATTTAATTTGGAAACAAAATAGTTGGTTCTAATTTTAGGGATCCTTGATGAACCTTGATCATTTTCCAGTCAATAACTATGATAATATGGCACAATAGAAGGTGTTCTTGGCTGTATTGGTTTCCAATCCAATTTTTGATCCACATAAGATTTTTTTATCCTTGACATTGATATAAAAAACATTGAGGTTGGAAGTTCCTTACCTTTAGGGGATATCATTTAGACATGTATCTATTTTATAAATTTTTTGTTGATATAACTAATAATTGTTCTTGATTATGATCAAAAGTGGGTGTGTGTAGATCATGTGATGTATTGTGGTATTATATTTTATTAGTATTATTATAGTATATTTTCCCCATATTTTATTGTGATAAATTATTTTTATGTATTTATACTTTATTTATCATGATGACATGAATTTCTTGTCTACTATACCTTGTTTTGTATCTTACCTTTAATGGAGGTATCAAACCTGGTGAATGGAACTGGTAGACAGTTAAGACATGATTATCTATGAGAGGAGGAGTTCTTGACATGTGATAATGGATAAGATGAGACTAATTATAGGGTGAAGATATGATGATACCATGGAATACTATATTGGGGATGAACTGAATTGTTGGATTCTAAGTATCAGGTTACTCAATTACTAGTTTATTTACGAGTAACATGTAATGTCGAGGACACATTCAATACCTAGTTGATTTGTGAGGAGTATTCCATACTTAAGTCCTGGTAAAATCTAAGTATCATTTACTCACAATGACAAGAGGATTCCATGTGATATATTCACTAGCTTAGTGGATAGTTTGGTTACTTTGGATTCCTATTTTTACCCTTCTGATATGGATCCAAAGCTAGTGTGTTCATGGTTTTATAGAATCTTGGTAAGAGAATGCTCATTCAGTTTTCAATAGTGTATTTTTATTCTTACTTAAAAATTTATTATTATCATGGAATACACTTGTTATACTTGAGTACACTTGTTAAGGACACATTGGTGTTTTTCTACTAAGTCTTTTACTCACACCCTACTCGGGAATTTCGGTGCACTTGTAGATTTTGTGGATAGGGATCTGTAGAGGGAAAAAGAACCTATGGTGGATGGATGAGTAGGGGAGAATGGATTTGATATAAAAATGGTATAAACTCAAAATCACGCCACTGTTTTATTTATTTATTTACCCACACTTTACACTCTAGTTTGGCTTACCACTTTGGGTGTCCATTTGTTACCTATATGATAGGTATTCCATCATTTAGTTTCTTTGTGTTACTATATTTATTTATTTATATTATTTTATATTATAATTTATCATATAAAATGATACTTAGGTTATGGTCTCTGATAGACTCAACCCCTTGGTGATATTCGGAATCTTCTTTCATGCAGGGAGGTACGCATGAGGTCATGTGGCACTCAGGCTCAGATCGGTGGTTTGGATTGGGGTGTTACAATTTTCATTAAGGTATTGACATCCAGGATGCGTGCATACACAATCTTCATCAATGATTAATCTGAATGTATGGTATTATGATTTTATTTAATATCCTAATTTTTTATTCATGAATTTATTTCAAATTTTTTTAACCTTCAATCTTGATATTTTAAGGCCCAGTCTTCGTTTCAATCCCCATGTCATAAATTTATAGGATATAATTTTAAACCCTAACATTATTATATGTGGGTTTTCAATGATTAGAAATAGCTTGATAAAGAATGAGGGGTCGATAAACCCTCTACGAACCCCTAAATCATTCATGCTTGGATCAATCTAGATCCAAGTGTCCAGCGTTCTAGCCAACTGTCAATATTTTACCACTACCCTAGTTTTTATGTATCAAAAAATAAATTCATTGAACTTGAGGTGGGCCAACTATAATGTGATAGTGTAAGGGAGGCATGTATTGGTAGTGGTGGTGGGAATATTATGGATCAGTGGTTCAAAATCAAGTAGCAATCGCAATGAGTATCCATTATTTGAGGTAGTGGTGGTGAATGCTATTGGGTCACTATAGTAAAATGATTTTGGTGTGGTTTCCTAACTTACCTCAAACATCCTCCAACTAGAAGATGGTGTGGTGCTAGCCAGTGGGCTTACCCCATTGGCCATGAGCTAAATTGAATGATCCATCGTGCTAGGTGGTAGCTGGGACTAACCACCCTAGGTGGGCTAGAGCATGGGACCATAAAGGGATATTCACATAGGACCGAAACAACAAGCCTAGATATTTTATCCAAGGGGATCCAACCTAGAGATGGGACCAACACGTGAGGTGGATTGAAAAATGGGTTGAGAAATCACAAGCTGGTCTGGATCTCTTGAGACAATATAGTAAAATATGTCCACTATAGTTTATGTTTGCACCATGATATTGTTAACCACAACATGTTTGGGGTGTACATGTGTCATGGGTATTCTCCCCCATCCCTAGCACACCATCTGGTACATTTGAAGGCCGCCACATGGACTCATTATTATCCTGAATGTTTTTTTTCATTACATTTTCTCTCTGTGAATATTTTATTCAATCAAATAACCTATCCTGAGTGTTTTTATACATATATAACAATAGTGTGGTTTGTTTTTTGATCTGATGATATTTGTGTGAATGGATTGGAATACTTAGGATTTAGCTTTGTGAGGATGATGTTTGGGTTTTTGAATGATTATAAGTGAATACAAAGGGGATAAAAAATCCCCTTTCTTCAAGATGGTGATAGAGTGTAGGTCCCTAGTTGTAATACACAAGGCCCTACTAGATAATATAGACAATATATCCTTAAAATTATCACCAAATGCACACTCTATCGCAATTAAAAGATTATTTTTTTTTCATTTTTATAATATTTATAAATTATGAAATTGATTTTTGATAAAAAGGAATTAAATTTTATAATTTATCATGAACAAATTAACTTAAGGTTTTTAAAAAAAACAATTGTAGGTTTTTAAGTAAATAATAAAAAATGTTGATCTTGCTAATACCGTCACTCTTATGAAATCTTCATACCACAATAATGAGTTGATTTTTTTAAATATTTTTTCAAATATATATACATATAGTAAAATAAATCATTTAAAACTATTATGTTGTATTCATAAAACTCATTTTTATCATTTTGGAAACTTAAGTATTATATTACTCTTAATTTTTTTTATTCACTTATGTTAAATATCAGCTTTTACAACCTATAGAAATAAAATCTAAAAATTGAAATTTATAGTTTATATCAACATTTTCATATTATTTAATAAGTTATATTTCATTATTATGCATAATGTTATTATTACCAAGGTTAAATTTAATGACCAAGATAATGGTGAAAGGTTTATTTTCAAAGAATCTGTTTATTAATGTTGTAAAATTTTTATAGAATAAATTAAATTAAACTAATTTATATAATGACTCTGATATTATGTTTAAAAATATATACAAATATATTTCCATTCATTTAATTGGTAATTTTTATTATATAAGAATAATAATATTTAATGGTCAAAACATCATTTTTCTACAAAAAATATTTTCTTATATATTATATATTTTAATTTAAAAGATAAATTTGAAATATTTATGAATTTAATTGTATTAATTATAGAACCCAAATTTTTAAATGTTCGTCATGTTATATTACTTAGTTAAAAACTAGTTACCAAGGTTGCAAAAAAATGGTAAAGTGTAAAAATATAATGGTAAAAGACTCAAAACATGTTTAAAACATGTATGATAATTCATGGTGGAGTATTTATTGAACCAAAAGACTATCCAATCAATTATTTAAAAAATTAGGTTCCATTTAACCTTGAATAGTGTTCTATAATCCTTGATATGTAATTGGTATTTAATAGAATTCCATTTTCCTATACTTATAAAAGTGGATCAATTCCACCCATTGAATGTTATAATACCCCAAATAAATTTCTTTTTAATATTATTAATTTACCTCTACTATAATTATATTACACTTATATAAAATCCTGGTCTCTTTAGGTTATCCAAATCCATTCATTTTGAAGAATAATTTGAAGAGAAAATTCAATCTCTCCATGTGAGTAATACTTACTCCTTAAACTTTTATTCTTAATATTCATCATCCAAATATATTTTATACATGAATTAATAATATAATTATTATTATTAATATGCATAAATTATATTATGATAATGTGATATTCATTTCTATATTCCTCCAAAACCATTTGAAAAATGAAGTCATCGACATGTGTTTGCGTGAACTAACACCTCCATGAATGACGAGTTTTATTTTTTTATAAACTATTTACATGGATGATTAAATCAATTTATTTAATGTAATAAATATAATACTTTTTACATTAAAATGTTTAAAAAATTTTAAATCACTTTATTTTCTACCTCACGCCCATTCTATGAAAAATGATAGTGTCGTCCGTGTGTACATACAAACAACTGCCTCTAACGAACAAAATATTTCAATTTTGGTGACTGACTAACATATATGACATTAAAAATATATTTAATATAAAAAAAAATATATTTCTGAAAATATTAATATAATGTACTGATAATATTTAACAATATATATATAATGTTAATAATAAAAGGTTATAGTAAATTTAACTACAATAAATGATCATATCAAGACAACTTTCGGTTTGAATCAATTTTGGAAACCTGTAGAACTATATATAATTTGTGATTATTGATAAATAAGGATATAAAAATATAAAATTCCTTATATTATACATATATTTTACAACACCTTTTACAGTGTTCAACATACCAAGAGGGTAATTGATAAATTGATCAAACAACCACCAATAACCGATATGAATGAAAACTATATAGTAAATTAATAAAATATGGTAATAGATGGACCTTAGAATAATAAATTTATATTAATAATATTCTTATTAAAGTTTTTAATAAATTTAATTTTATTGTTCAAGATGTTAGGTTCTTGAGAAAAATGAATCTGGACATTAGGTAAGGGTTTTTGAGATATCAATTTCAATTCATTGAGTTATGTTCCTTTTTAATATAAGTTGGATATGTTATACCATATAGTTGTTTTAAAATTTTATTCCTCTTATATTTCTATGTATTATCATTTAATTTTTATATTGCTATTAAATACTTACCCAATATCATACCATTTTACATTGTAATGGATTCCATATCTCAATTTTGATTCATTAAGATACAATTTATATTCTCCACATGTTTCCTTTTGGTGGGGTACACATTAAACTGCATTAATTTTTATCATAATACATATTAATTTAAATGTATGTTTAAATATATAACATTTTCCATCCCTTATATTATTTTGCCACAATAGTTACTAAAAAATTTATAAAACTCAAACTTTTCTATGGTGAAAAAACCATCCAAAAGTTTTGGAAAAGTAAAAGTGTGTATATTTTCCTAGTAATTACATCCTTGTATAGATACTGTAAAGTGGATATAGTTGGGAAATATATTCACATGCGGTTAATCATCCTCAAAAATATAGGTTGAGTATCACCTATATCTTTACTTGGTGCATGATCAGTGGGACTAAGTCTGCACACCTGGGTAGACACTCCTGAGGGATATGCTTTAGATAATTCACAAACTCTTAAAAACCATAATAAAATATTTTCCTACCATTGTTATGGTCTCCTACCATTTAAAATCATTTAACAAAATTACTATATTTTATTGATAACCTATAACTTAGAAAATTCCCTTTTTCACTACATTTTCTTTATTTCTTTGATAAAGATACTTCCTATCACATTGATAATGACCTATAGTTTCTATATTGATTATAGGATATTATTCTAGATAGACACATCATTTTATTGAATGAGAAAATATTTCATATCTCTAATTTTATTATATGAATAAATATTATTTTATTTATCCATGAAGAATTAGTATGCTCCTTAGGTAATGTTTTGAAATGTATTATTAACTAATATGAAGAATGAATTAGAATTAATTAGGAATGGGTGGGGACCACAGTGTCCCCTCAATGCAATGGATGGTTTAATAAGACAATAGGTTTGGGTATTTGGTGTATACCTACCCAATGCTAGCATGATGTGTTGTTTGTGGCCTTGAGCATTAGAATTCTATCTTGGTTGTGACCTTAATGGAAAAAATAATGTCTTAGTTGAGGTCTTAATAGTAATTATCAAGGTGTATGATATTATAAATTTCATCATTATGATTTCAATTGTTGTTATCAAAGTGATTATTTTTATTAATATGATATCCATGGATATTTTTCATTCTCAATATATTGATTATATAGAATGTAAATTCATTATTCACTTTTAGATAATGTGTATTCACGTTATGATAGATTCTGCTATACTTGTACTCTCACTGAGTGTTTGAGATCACTCATTATTTTTGTTCCTTCACCAAGTTACCAAGAGGTAAATTATAAACAAATTTATGGATGAAATAAAATAAAAATAATGTTTTGAGAAGTTTTTATACTGTATTTTAATGTTCCAATGAAATATGAAAATCATTTATGTATCTTGTCACCCAAGACTACTAAACTATTCAATCCTTTGTGATGTGATCCCTTGAATTTTATACCAATGTAATAAAGTATCTACCAACTCCAGGTTATGGTAATAAAGGTGTTATAGTTGGTATCAAAGAAAGTTTAGTAAGATATTTGGGAAAAATATTTTTGAACAACATTGTTGTTAGAAGAATTATGTATATCCTTTGGGATGGCTGAGAAAATTTACTTATATATGGATTTTTACAGATTAATATTCATGATGTTATGAGCTAATTAATTATATTCCATTTTTTAGAGATGATTCCTAATGGTAGTAAGTGAAATCATAACTTCACATGTAATTAATGTAGGGAATTTCTTCAAGTGGAGGTCAACATGGTTAGTGTTAAAAACGTGAATATTATGGATATATTAGGAAATTTTAATCTAGTTATGACTAATAATTTTTCCCATATGGAGAGAACTACTAATCTGAATCATGGTTCAATAATGCTGGGATGCTTTATGTGGAAACAACCTCTATCATTTAGTGGGAAAACTTACCCATTAGTTTCTGAATAATGGTTCAAATCACTATAAGGGATATTTTTCACTTTTGTGAGTAATAAAAGGGAGAGTATTTTCTTGGAAATTTATCACCTAATGGTAGATTTTGATTAATGCTGGTAGTTGATTCAAACTACTAAAGAGGATGAGGAGACATATATCATATAATGGAGGACTTTCAAGGTGATATTATTTAAAAAATAATTCCTATGAGCGCAATGACCAAATATGGAAAAGAAATTCCATAATTTGAAGGAAAATTAATAGGGGAGTTTTACTAATTATAAGGATAATTTATCAATATTTTCTAGGAATTTTGTGGGTAGAATACATAAAATGAAAAATATAATCAACCATTTCTTTGATGGGATTAAGAGAAGCCTCTAAAGGGCACTAGTCTATCAAAACATTTCATCATAATATGATATAGTATATAGTTTCATCAAGGATGAGAAATAATTATCCATGTATTACATTTTTAATGGAAAGATAATAAGAGGATGGTTGAGAACCATGTACAAGTAAATGTTGAAATGGAAAAGAAGGGAAATATATTACATCTGACATGTGATATTTTGGAAATAAACACCTAGGATCATGCTTAAAGAGAACTATAGTTTTTTATAAGTGTTGAGATAAAGTCTAGATAGCTCCTAGATTCAAGGGAAATAATTAATCTACTAATATCCAGTGATTTCAATGTAAACAGGTGGTTCATTACTTAAACCAATTCCACAAGTGTCAAGGGAATCCATCTCAAAAGAGACTTGGGAGAAATTCCCACCTTGTTCAATTAGAATAATGAAATTCAAGGTTTCCAAATATGTGTTAGTAGGTAAATTGATTGTAAAATAAATGAAATATAATTCTTTATTGAATTCGGGATCCTTACACTCTTTTATATCTTGACTATTTTTTTAGTATATTAAAATGTTACCTAGCACCCTGAGAAACGAGTTTTCAATCAAGAAACTCAATGGATTTTAGTTCTTTGTATTTAGAGTTGAGGACTTGTTATCTATGTTTTACCTAAATCCACCTCCAGTATACATCCTTAATGAATCCTTGGCTAAGAAAATAAGACACAACTTATGGTTGGAATGGAAAATTTTATGATGGAGGATGTATTGATTATGCATTAATACCATAATTTGTTTCTAGAATAATTACATGGTTATCCACCTAAGCTTTAGGATATTTTTTTATTCGACTCATCCCATAAGAAAAACCTATATCTATGACTCCTAATAGAATAGACCTAGTGGAATTATTAAATTCAAAGAAACAACTATAGGAGTGGTGTGGTAAGGTATTAATTTCCCATAGTGTCTCAACTTGGTGGGGGGAGACCCTATTATTTTTGTTAAAAATATGGATGGGTATACATGGTTATAATCAAATTTTATGGAGATAAATATCATTACTATAAAGAATAAGTATTCCTTATGACACACTAATGACTTATACGATCAAATCCATGGGGTAGAATATTTTTATAAGATTGATCTTCACTAATATTATCATTAATTAAGGGTGAATAATGATGATATATCAATGATGAAATTTTATATGAGGTATAAATATATTGTGTTTACAACGATTCCCTTTATATTGACTAATATAACTTATCTGTTTATGGTTTTGATGAACATAGAATTTAAGGATTATAATGATGATTTCATAGTGGTATCCATTGATGATATATTGATATACCCTAAAAGATATGGGGAGCATGGGGATCATTTATGAATCGTTCTTGATAATCTCAAGGAAAATGAATTGTGTGGAAAATTAAGTAAATGTAATATTTTATTTAGGAAACTTCTATTCTTGGTCATATTATCTCTAAGGATATAATATGTATTGATCTATTAAATATTAAGGCAACCAAGTAAAAACCCACACCAAAAAATATAACTTATATATGTAGTATCCTTTTCTTAATAGGTCACTATTAATGAATTGTTCAAAAACAATTCTTAATTAGCCAACCCATTAACCAAGTTGAAATATAAAGGGGTAAAACTCACATAATCAAAGTAATGAGAATCGTGTTTGAAAAAGATAAATAAGAAATTTTTTAATTCATCAGTATTTATTTTAACATCAAGAAAATAAGTATTTGTAATATATAGTGATGCCATGAATAAGGGAATGAGTTTCCTCCTTATGAAAAAAATAAAATGGTTTTTTTATGAATCAATGTAATTAAATTTCTATGAATAAAACTACAAAACTATTGATCTTGAATTGATAGCTGTAAACTTTTCCTTGAAGATATCAAGGCACTACCTCTATGGTAAGAGATATTGGTTATATAAGGATCATAAGAGTTTGAAATACATTTTACACAAAAGTATCTCAAAATGAGAAAAGGAGATGGATAGAAATACTCTAGGATAGTCCTTTCATGATATAATACCACCCTAGGAAAGAAACATGGTGGATGATTCATTAAGTAAGAAATATCATGGATTTATGACTAAGATGAGGATAAACAAGGATTCTATATTTATAGAATTATTAAAGTTGGATATGAGAATCATTATGGAAGAGGAAACATAACTAGTTCTCTAAATTATTTCTAAAAAATCCTTGTAAAAAATTTGTTTTTCCTTATAAAACTTTTTAATATTTTAAATTTTTGTTGGAGTTGGGTGCATAATTATCACGAGGTTTCAGGGGATGTAAAGCCTTATTGTTGATATAATAAAAATATTAAATATAATATATCGTGCACGCACAATTTTTATGAAAAAATAAAAATTATATTAAATGGTGTTTTGGATTAGTAAACTAATATCACCACAAAATTTGGAATGTAGGTTTTACCGTAGGTGTGATATAATCTTTCTGTGCATGAGGTATTTTGATTTAGAGTAGTCATGGGTAGAATAATAGATAAATAAATTAAATAAATGATTTAGTGTCTGTTAAATTATTTTTAACTAACCCAATATTATTTAAACATGGTTATGGAAAAATCCTAGGATTAAAAACATAACCCCAGAGATTATAGAGGATTATAGAGGAGGGATTTTGTGGGTGAAAATGGGATCATGGATCGATGATCAACTTGCTAAGGAGTGTTTATTCCCCAACGGAGTTCATGGATTTCTCTAGTGAAAGTGATGTAGAAATCATTCTTCATGACTGATTAATCAAATTTTGTGGTAGGATGATCTATTTCTATTGTATTAATACTTTAATTTTATTCTCTCCATATCAAATGTGAATTAATTATTTTAGAAAATAAATTCATGGATCTATTGTTGATTCTTGGTTAATGATTATCTACATAGAATTAGGAATTAAAAAATATTTCTCAATTCTTGATTAATATTCCAAATTAATTTTTTTTCTTTCCAATAGATGAAGGCCAACCCAAATAATGGTCAATTTTTGTTTCCACACTCTTCAATTTCATTCATTTATCCCCTTTTCCTTGAATGTTTATTGTCATCATTTTTTAACTAAATATTCGAATTTAACCAGATAAAATTTAATGCACATTCGATATTTGGTGAATTGGATCACTAACATGTGTACAAAATTGGGATTGATGGAATGGTTGAGTGATGATGAAAATGATAGATTAAATCAAGGTTTTTTTCTACAAGTTGGAATTTTGATGGTGTGTTGTGATGAGAGATGGCTCACAAGTGGATGAGTGGCTAAAATACATCCATCAACGATATATTTGGAAATGTCAAACCTTATATATGAGGTATATGGAAAATTAATTATGAAAATGGAGGCGATGGTTGTAGGGAAAAATATCCATGAGTGTTTTTAACTTTATATGAAATTTGAATATACATGGTGAGTATTTTATAAGAACACACATCATGTGGGTCATTTCCACGAAAACTAGGGTTATTCACACAGATAAATAACACATATTGTGATGCATGTCCTCATATTGTGTGACCAAAATCTGGTGACTCCAAATATACCCTTGGGTACATAGGCAAAAGAATATCTAGGGTACAAGAATACAAACTGTGTACACATGCATGACTAGAGTACATAGGAATGTCCATTGTACACAAGCATGACCAAAGTGCACGATTATAATCTGAGTACATAGAAACATAATCAGAAATTTTTGGGCATATAAATACATGGATTGTACTTCATATACATTCTATTTACCCCATCTAGGGTAGGTTTGGTCCCCTTTTCTCTTGGTTCCTGTTATTTATTAGTTTTCCTTCATCCATCCTTATGAGGGTACATAGAGGCATACTGTCTTGAGTATAGGATGAGTGATATTCTCTACGGGTTAATCCTAAATAAAGTTAGATATAAATCTTTGTGGATTAAGGATTAATACTCTATCATACTCACCTTTTTTAGGTTAGGTATCCCATTACCAACTTTCAGGGTTTGTGATCTCCATCCTGGTGGGTTATTCCATATAGGGCTAGGTATCCCCCATAGTCCTTGAGTGTAATATCATACATGTGTGTTGATATCTTCTAATTTACAATGTTTACCTCTTAATGGTGAATCCCAACAGTCATAACCTATTATATAGGAGCCTTTAGTGTTAGAAAGATCTAAGGTGTGGGTTCTCCCAGATGAGTGTTACCTAGGAGCCTCAAGTAGAATCCTAGGTTGGAAGTGAGGATGTGACCATACTTTGAGACTTGGTGTCTATCTATGATCAAATTTTGGTTTTTATCATCATTTATTGTGAGCTTAATCTATATAATTTTTTATGTTTGGTAATTTTGGGGTGTCCTACAAGGTATGATTATACTCACCCATTCACAGAAAAAACCCACACATTCCATGTGTTATATAGAAAAAATATCTTTTGAAAATTATTAAGAGGAAAAAGAGCAGGTGGAGCTAAGTTTCACTAGATAGACTATAGACAGTTCTAAGATTTTCATCTGGATAGTAGTCCCCATTTTACTATAATATTTGACTATTTTTTAGTTTTTGTGGGATTTTATTTGGACCTTTTATTTTTCTATACTTGTGTTATACTCTGATGTAGGACTAGATGTATGCATGCATATTTTTTTAGTTGTTTATATCATTTTATTCACTGTATTAGTGTTTGGAGATGTGTGTGTTTGTGTGTGTAAGTACCTTAAACTATGGACTACCATGTGTGTGGTATGCCTACCTGGTTCTAGTCACTAGCCTCTGGCCTATTAGAGGCAGGCTTGGGATGTCACACTCAGCTGTCGCCGACCATGTTGGCCCCAATAGGTTGGGTCATGAAAAAGTGATATATACAGAGGTTGTATTAGGAATATATTTTGAAGATAGTGTAGTTATGAGTATTATTTTTAATTATGGAAACAATATTAAAGTTTATTGATTTGAATTCTAAATTTAGGGAACTGAGGGATGGCGTGGAATCCATTGTATCCATTCACTAGGAATATAATAACCTACTTGTTTAATCATTACATATAGGAACTAGTTACATGTAAATCATCAATACATACATCATATAGGAATAGTTGTGGTTTTCATGTCCTTCTTTAGTCAGATCCTGAAAATTACCTTTGACCTTGGTGTGTCTTGACTCCTGTAGGATGCCTCTATGAAGACAACCAACGAGGATTCTGCAACAAAATCACGGTGATGATAAATTTAGTAATGAGGATTTAATTTAGGGAATCATTTAAGAGGTGGTAACTTTTGGTGGTTTGTTGATCTTACCTCCACCCACTGAGAATATGGTTGTCCCAGAAGTACTGAATGATGATGTGTGTAGGATTTGATCACTTCCTGAGTTATAAAGAGATGGAACCATTAGGTTACAGCATGGTCCATACCCCAAGGATCATAAGGCCAGATCAAGGTAGTTGGGTGATTTTTTCAGTCTTTCAAGACCCCTTTGGATTAGATGGTGATCCTAACAGAAATCCCTCTCCATGGACTCATTGGGAAGTGGTTGAGTTTGGTGAAGTAGACACACAATGAGGTGAATATCTCTTATAAGAGTTTGAGTGCCTCTTCCAAGATTAATTTTTACTAATTATTTTCTGGGAAATACTACCATTACATGGGATATTTCTTATTTGGTTAGGAAATATAGAATGATCATCTACCAATGCATTAAGTGAAGTCAAACACCTAGATAAGGGAATTTTTTAGTGGATTCCTTGAATATATATATGAGATCTATTTAAATAAATATCATATATATTTTTATTTTTTCTATCCCTCATGATTGTAAGAATATTATTAGTGGTGATGACCCTATCCTCCACTACTTTAACCCCCTTGATCCCCCCTATATTATTTAAAAGTAATAAAATGTGAATTTTGATTTATGCTTTTGGAAATTGTATCTAGACTCTTCTGGATATCTAACCAAGAATGATGTCATTCACAGAGTATGCATCTAGGTTCACTAACCTCTCATGATACTCTATGGACATGGTTCGTGGTTCTTAATTTTGAACACATAACTTTGTGTATGGCCTTCATTGAGAAATCCAGGATGGGGTAATATCTCTAGATATACCTACCAATAATGTAAATCTAAATCATTCCATAGTTGTGGAGATATTTATAATTGAGTAGATGCTGATAGTTGGTTTTGGAAATTGGTACCCTATAGTTGAGAATTTTATAGTTGGTAGTCAATGATAGACTCAAGGGTTCGGGGGAAGAAGGAATTTCTAAAGATAGTATCATGATAGATGTTTTTACATTAAGGGAAATAATTATGGTTATATTAATCCATGTGTGATGAAATTATATTCTTATAGTGAGAGAGTATATATCACACAAGATTTCCTGAACCATTGTGCAATATACAAAGAGACAGTCAATGGACCACTTAGATAAAGGTTATAGCTTGAGTAGAGAGGCCTACAGTGTGGCGGACATAGAATAAGAAAGAGGAAGAAAAATGAGTCTCCTGGTAGATGAAAATAGAATACATCATCTATAACTCCTTCAGTTTCATGTAAATTACTATTGAATTTCTTTCAATGTGGAAATATTGGGAGTTCCAAGAGGGTTTTTATGAAGGAACCAAATATTTTTTTGTTTGTGTGGACACATAGGCCACCTGTAGAAGTTTTGTCACATCTTTTCTACCTTGCACAGTGTAATGTGATCATCAAAACCAAAAATTAATGCAATTTAGTGCAATTAATCAAGATCTAAGGGGTTCTAGCCATAATAATTTGTAATGAAGCTTCATCACATGGTGGATGAGTCTCAAGAGGAAGTTGATATGGGTCCAATGACTGTGATAGGTATTACCACTATAGCTTCATTTATAGTGACTACTCTATTTGATATTGATTTATCTCATTCTAGAATATCAACTAACATTTTTAATTTTATAAACCATCATATGGAGCTTATGTCATATATTATGGATATTGATACTTACCGTAGAATGTTGAGAGGGTAGGGTCTCTAATGTACCACTTGTTCCTTCTCTTTATCAGAGATCAAGATCTTATATGATTTCATAATCCTCGATATGAAACCTCTATATATTATTCTGATAATGGATTAGTTTATTTCCCATAAATCTCTAATTGAATTTTATCTTCCTTGGGTCTCCTTTATTTCCCTGGACGGGGGTGTGCCAGGTTTTCCTATGAGAATGTGACCTGAGGTTGAGTAGTGATGAACCAAATCTTTCATAGTTGAGAAATATAATATCTATGCTTTATTTTGACCTAAAGAAGGAATATTTGAGTGGTGATATTTCTCTAGTGTTCATTGATTTTTCTAACATTTTTCTAACTGAATTTTCTATATTTCCATCAGTATGGCAGGTGGAGTTTTCCATAGATTTTTTATTATGTACAAAACCCCTCTATATTCCCTCCTACAGTATGATACCATCCAAATTGAAGGATTTAAAGAATAAGTTTGATGATTTATTGAGTAAATGATTCATTTTACTAGTGTTTCACCTTGGGTGGTTCCAGTGAATTCGATGAATAAATTCAATGGCACCCTTGTCATTTTTTGACTACTAAAGACTCAATCAAGTCATAGTAAAGAAGAAGTATCTATTACCTTGGATTGATGATTTTTTTGATAAGTAGAAAGGGTAAAAGTGGTTATCAAATATTTATATTCATTAGGAATATCACCAACTAAGAATCAAAGAGTCTAACATCCAAAATATATTCTTTGAGAGTAGGTATGACCATTATGAGTACCTCGTTATGTATTTTGGTTTTACCAATGATTTTATAGTTTTTATGGTGCAGATGAATAGGATTTACCATGAGTATCTAAATTTTTTCATGGTAGTGTTTGTGGATGAGATTATGGTTTAATTTAAAATTGAGGGATATGGTGTGTGTCATATGAGATCAACTTTATAGATTTTTAGTGATACTTGACTTCACAATAAGCTATAGAAATGAAATTTCTAGATTCAGGAATTGATGTTCTTGGGACATGTTCCCTTGAAGAAAGGTATTTAAATTTACTATGAGATAGTGAAGTATGTTATTACATGGGAGAAATCACATATTGTTTTCAATATTTGATGTTTTATGGGCTTAGCTTTGTATTACCACTAGTTTATTATGAATTTTTAAAATTTTTATTATCTAATGTCTTCTCTCACTCTAAAAGAAGTAAAGTTATTATAGAATTAAAAATGAAAGAATTATTTTGATTAATTGAAGAACCAACTAAAAGCTACTCCAATTTTGACTCTTCTAGTGGATGAGTTGGTCTATGTGGTCTTTTGTGAAGCATCAAGTATAGGGTTGTGCTATGTTTTCATGCAGGGTGACCGAATTCTGGCCTATGGTTCACAATAACACAGGACAACTGGTATGTACTATTCTAATCATGATGTTTAGTTCATTTTTATGGTTAATTCTCATAAAATTTATCGGTATTACCTTTTAATTTAACAATAAACTATATTTTGGATAAAAAACTCTAATTTATATATTCTCAAAAAAATATTTGAATATTATCCAACGATGATGGGTGGAGTACCTATAGTATTTTGACATTGACATTTCCAAAACCCCTAAAAAGAGGAGTTCCATTTTCAATGCATAGAGAAAGATACTTCTAACCTTGGATATGTAATAATCATTAGAAGAGTGGGAATTGATGACACTCTTTTCTTTTATGGATTTGGGATTTTAGGAAAACGGGATTGATTTTTTCCTAAAAAGCATTCATTTTACCACTATTATTTATGATTGAAATACCATTATTGTGTTCTCATTATATTATAATGTTATTATATATTTTAACAACTAATAGATCATACCCTTGACTATGAAAAAATTTGTAGAGGGGGATTGATATAAATTGCAGTGGGTAGTATACCTTGGCATTATGATGGTGTTCTATGATGCGTGACAATAATTATAGTGGTCAGGTATGAAATAAGATATTGTTGATTTTGTTTCCAATTATTATACTTATCAACAGGTCAAGGTCATGTACCTGAAATGCTTAGGTATAATTCAATCACTTCCTATGATTTTTTGGAAATATGATGATATTTCAATGTATTTTTTTTGTTGGGTCACCACATACCCCTAATGGAAAGAATTTGATATTGGAAGTGATTAATTGATTGACCAAATATTCTCACTTTATATCCATCTGTGATATAACCAAGGCCGAGGGATTGGGAAGTCTATATGTGAAAGATATTTTCAGATTTCACAAAGTTCAATATTCTATAGTTTTTGGTAGGGATACCTGATTTGCTTATTGTTTCTTGAGAGGCCTCATGGAGGAAAAGAGATCCCAGATGATATTGAGCATGTAATATAAACTACATATAGATGGGAAGATAGAATAAGCTATGCATATTCATAAAGATATTATTTTTTTCTTGCATTCTTTAATTTATTGGTTCATGGGATGACCATTTGGGACTAGTTGAATTAAAATTTAATAATAATTACTGGTATGGAATTATAATGGAACATTTTGTGTCCCTATATAGTGGACCTCACAGATCTAACCTTTTTTGGTTGGAGATTAGTAAAGATTCTCCGGTCTAACCTTGTCTGGTCCAAGATATAAAAACAAATATTCAGTTGATTTGATAAATAATAGTTATGGTTCAAAGTCTTTATAAATCCTATGTTGATTATAGTTGATGCCCTTTTGGGTTTTTAGTTTGTTACTAGATTTTTTTTAGAGTTTCAAATCTGTTAGGTCTTTGATGAACATTAAAAAAGGGAAAACCTACATCGAGATTCATTAGTCCTTTGATATTATTGGGTAGGTTTGTAATTTGTCCTACCATTTGGTGTTTCCAACTCAGATGATAGTGATCTATGAAATATTTCACTTGTTGTTGTTTAAGAAGTATCTTTCTAACATGTCACATGTCTTGAGTTTGGAATACTTTGATATAGAACCTAACTTACCTATGAATGAGTTGTCAGTTCATATTATTGAGTCTAAAATAATGGTTCTTTATGGGAATTCCATACCCCTAGTTTGAGTAATTTTGTGGAATGGTTACAATTCACATGAGACTTGGGAGCATGTGGTACTAATAAGAAATAAGTGGACGAATCAATTTGTTTTAAAGTCTACTTGATAAGATTTATGTGGGTAGAAACCCTTTATGGTGGTGATATTATAACATATCCTTACCATAATTCTATCTCTCTATAAATTATTTTTGCTCCTTCAACCACTTTTCTTCTCAGATTGATGTTTTTGAGGATGAAATCAATTTTTATTAGTAAGAGAAAATTATTTTGGTTGAGAATAAATTTTATATTCCTTTATCTTCCTCACTAATAATTGATAATCCACATGATTTTGATTGATTGGAATTTTGATTTAATGATTTTTTATTATAGGTATTTTTATTTGATCTTCCTCGCTTTTTATTCTCTATTGGTGATTCCTTTTTCAGGTGCTTTTTTGATCATCTAGAAAATGGTAGGTGTTTTATTAAGTCTTTTAAATAAGCTTGAAATCTTGATTTATTGGTTGAATTGAAATTTATTTTCCATTATTTTACTAAACTTCAAATTGTGACAATTTTGATTATTGATTTCAAAGGCTTGGAATTAGTGAAACAAAACCCTTTTTCAAAGGCATTGAAAACGAGTGTGTGGATTTTGAGAAAAAATAACTTGAGATGAAATTGTTGTGATCATATTATTTGGTTTTGATTCTTGAGAATAATGTTTTTAAATGAAAGGTTATTTTTAAAGTCATAAATTTAATAAAAAACTTGATTTTGATTTTCAAATTTAAATGGAATGTTGAAGTTGAAATTGGAAATTTGAATTGTGAATTTTCAAATGAATTTAAATGAATGATTTACCACAATTGATTAATTTATTGAAAATATCTCTGAACCCAAGTAGTTATTGGGTGATTATTACCGTCACACAATGACATTTACTCCTAAGTAATGGAATTTTCATGAAAATTTTAACTAAACTGAGTTCAATGTATTTTCCCTCAATGAGGCATTGAAATTTTTTCCCAATGACTTGATCCTAGGGGATGCGCACATACATTAATGCCTGATTTATTTACCAAGTAGTGGAAGGATCCTAGAACCATAAACTAAAAAACCTTAGGGAATATGATAATGGTGCTTCATCTTGACTTGATTGTTATATGCTAGTGTTTTATTGAATTTGTTTATTCATGAAAATTATTTATTAATTTTTTTTATTTAATACTATTTTTGATATACTTTATATATAATTTATTGGAAGTCATGTTTTTATTGAAATCTTAAAATGAACTTCCATGCCATGTTTTATTTTAAAATTCATGAATATTTGGTTTTATTGTTATGGAGTTGTTCATGGAATAATTAGTAAAATACTAATAGTATGTTGTTTCTCACAACCTACCATTTCACATGAGAATTTTTAGATTATATTAGTTTAGGTGTAGGAAAAGGAAAATTTCACCTTATAGGTGGTGGGCGTTCTTGATTTGCAAGACCGTAAATAATGGTGGTGATCGGTGGAGCTATTGTTCACTTGTTGCAAGTAGATTTTCAGGCTTTGTTGTTATAGATGTTTGACCTCTCCAAATGATATACCATTTGGGGTTTTTCATTATCCATCCACTTTTAGTAATTTATCCTTGAGGATTGTATAGAATAGTAACCATTTCTTTCATTATCTTCAACTAATAATTGATTGCTTTATATCATATGGTTAACTAATTCCCATTGATCATTTTTAGATGCCCAAAAACTATTCCCCAGCCCAGAGGGATCTTGAATTTTGTTTGAGTTGTGTCATTATTGACTTGGATACCATTTATTCTTGTGATCCAAGTTGGTTTGTGAAATTATTCCTCGGGACTCCTATGTTATGCTTTATTGTTATGTTTATGTTGATATAATAAGGTTTCCATATTAATTTCACATTTTTTTCATGTTTTGAGAGATTGTTGAGTCAATAAGGTGTCCTTATTACTCTAGAATTCCTTTAGGGTATTGAAATCACAAACACCTTATCTTAAGGAAAATTTCTTTTACCCTACGTTTTACTTTCATAAGGTAATTTTCCTTCCCCAAGGAATATTTCTCCTTACCATGCTTTTCATTGTTCATATCTCAATCTAGTTCATTTTGTGTCTAAGAATAAAATTTAGTTTCGTATACCAAAACTCAGATTCTTATATATACTTAGATATAGAGATTTTTTTCAGGATCCGAATTCAGGTTCCGAATTCTCAAAATTTAGACTCCGAACTTTGTAAGTTCAGACTCTGAATTATAATCAATTCGGACTCTAAACATTCAATGTCAAGACTTCGAATTCATATGCATTCAGACTCAAAAATTTCTAAGTTCAGACTCCGAATTCTTATGCATTCAGACTCTGAACTTTCTAATATTAGACTCCAAATTCTTATGTATTCAGACTCCGAACTTTGTAAGTTCAGACTCCAAATTCTACTGAATTTAGACTCTGAGTTTCCTTGAAATTTAGACTGCTAAATTCTATAGAATTCAGGTTTCGAATTCTTTTGAAGACAGAATCTGAATACCCATGCATTATAGACACCGAATGGTTTTGTGGTTAGAATCCAAACTTTTATTTTTCCATACACTCCGAAATATGAAGTTGGTTAACAAAACATATTTTTTGCTTACTTAGGTTTTGGTTATAAAACTATGTCATGCATTCAGTTACTAACCAATCGTTGTTTGAGTGACACATGAACATGTCCCTATGATATTTAAGAAAAAATATGACCATTGGAGGAGGGAGACGACCGTTGAAGATGTGCCTATAAATAGGAGATCATTTGAACTAGCTTATGACAAGTTGATCAATCTAGAGATTACATACTGCTGGAGTAATTTCTAGAGAGAGAGACTTTATTTCTTTGTGTGTAATGAGCATCTCATTTAGAATTAATTCGTGTGACTCCGAATGTTTTTGAGTACATTCAAGGGATTCCAGGGAGAGGAAGACAGAGGTTCCAACTACCATGATGTTTAAGGGCTTGCAGGGATAGTAAGATAGACTCCAATCTTCACATCGAGGGCTTAACCTTGTGTGGGTAAGACATACTTTCATGAAAGTATAAATCAAGGGACCTTTATCCAAGGTTGTTGGATACCCTTTTCTTTGGGATAAAAGATTTACTACTTGTTACTTGTATTATTTCACGTTTTCCATTGTAATTTTTGGTTGTTGAGGAAAGTATAACTAGTTTATAGTTTATTATACTTGTATACTCTGATTTTTAAGATTCTATATGCTTTAAGGTAGAATCTTTATTTTGTAAAATTTTGTTAAGTTTCATTTCCGGAATCACTTTTTCATAATTACATTCATGGAATCACATTTCTGAAATCCAGAATGTTTGTAGAACTAAAAGGTTTTGTGAATTTACCTTGTTTAACTTTGTTAAACATTACCATATTTAAAAGTTGCAAAGTTATATTTTAAAATATACAATCCACCCCCTCTTGTATTTTGAGCATCTATATCATCATTTCGATCCTACAGTTGGTATCATAGGAGAATATCATACTCCATACCAACCTAACAATTGGTATTAGAGGTTGGTCTATGAAATACTTATAATCACATATATGTTTTCCTCCTCATGTTTTTCATTGTTCTATATTTTCTTTGCTTAAGATATTTTTATCCTAGTTTACAAACATATATTACTGAAATTTTTTTTAATGATTTTATTTAAGATGGAAGTAATGAATGTTGGTTCCATAGACTACTTGAATCCTGCTAGACCACCTATTTTTGATTGGAATGATTACAAAAATTGGAGAGATCACATGAAGACATTTATTATCACTACTGGAGTAGACAAGTTTTTTATGATTATTGGAGGTTATAATATCCCTGACAAGGAAGTTATTACTCTCACCAATCAAGAAAAGCATTAATATTAACTGAATTATAAGGTACACAATAATTCATTGTGTTCCATGACCAAGAATATATATAACCCGATTTGTTTTTATAAAGAATAAAATTGTATTTGGAAGAGGCTTGATGTTACACATTTTCATACTTCTAAAGTTATTGAATCTAGAAGAGCCACGCTCAGAGCTGAATATCATGGTTTTTGCTTTTTTTTATGGAGGACTAGTTTTTAAGGTACAATAGAGATTTAGGAATATTGTCAACAGCTTAAAATCCATGGGTGAAAAAGGTTTGGATGATAAGGCACTTGTAGACAAGATTATAGAAATCATGACTAATGATTGGTAATTCAAGAGAAAAATTATAGATTAGAATAGAAAAGTCTCACAGATCACTCTTGATGAACTTTTTTGGAAATTTTATTCAACATGAAACTAGAATGAAGAGTGATGCTAACAATGTTAAGAAGAAGAATGATAATGGAAGTGTTGCTTTTACAACAACTTCAAATCATATGAAAGCCAAGACTCATGAGAGAGTTACTAGATCTAAATATAAGAAGATTATTATTCAATCCAAATATAGTGGAAGTGAGTCTTCAGAAAATGAATTATCCAATCTTGCTCGAAGGATGAATAAGATTGTTGGACAGAAGAACTTTCAATCCAGATATAGGAAGAAAGAAAGGATAAAAGAGACTCAGAATTCACCTGTTATGAATGAAAAAGAGCTGGATATATAAGGCCAGATTATCCTATGCTTAGAAAAAAGAAAATAAAGGAAAATAATTTATAAAAGAATAGAAAGAAGTG
The DNA here is from genome assembly GCA_963277665.1 of Viscum album. Classification (NCBI taxonomy): domain Eukaryota; kingdom Viridiplantae; phylum Streptophyta; class Magnoliopsida; order Santalales; family Viscaceae; genus Viscum; species Viscum album. Next base: position 320,489,063 of record OY728165.1, on the reverse strand, counting down.
ATATAAAGATAAAGCTATGAATGTTTTGAGATCTAATGACACCTGGAGTTCTAGTGGTGGTGACTCTTCAGATGAATTATCAAATTACGAATCTTCTGGACAGAAGAATCTTAGTTTAATAGCCAGACTACCAATTGAAAATATGTTCTTAATTTATAAGGTACACAATGCTGAATCCATTACCAATGTATATCTGAATAGTAATAGTAAATACTATGAATTCTCGGATGAAGAATCTTCTTCTGATGAAGATACTACTTTTCCTACCTATGATGAATTTTCTAGGTTTTCCAAAATCCTTGAGAATGAGAATTTAAAACTCAACAAAAAGCTTGATAAGGTAAATTAGAGAAATACTATTCTTAGCAAGGAAATATCATATATTTATAAAGATCTTGATAAGAAATTTTTTAATTTTGAATGTATTTAAAAAAAGCTTGAGGATGTTAATTTTGAGAAGGATAAACTTTTTAAGGATCTAGAAAAAGCAATTTCTACGAAAAATGTTTTCGAGCCTATCTCTAGTGATAAAACTAATGTTTTTGAATATAAGAACTTAGTTATTAGACTAAAGTCAGAAATATTTTCCTTAAGGAAGTGTTTTTAAAACTCTACCTTAGGTAAGGAAAGTTTTGATAAGGTGTATTCTCAAATTTGACCTCTAAGGAATAATTTTGGATTTGGTTGTACTAGTTCAAAACCGATTTTTAGTAACAATTATTTTGTTCCTCAAATTGCTCCTTTCTTCACTAAGTGTCAGTGTGGTGGGAATTGGGTAGAAAATTGTTCCTTAAAAAAAACTCACACTTTAGGTTTTCACAAATCATATTTTTCAAAGAAAATGTGGATACCTAAAATTTTTCATTCTGAAGTTTCCGGATCAAAGAAAGTTTAGTTTCCGAAAGTCTAACTTTTTTTTAGGAAAATAAAGAAATTACCAACAACAATACATGGTACATGGATAGTGGATGTTCATGGAATATGACTGGTAACAAAAACTTCTTTGAAAATATTATCAAGACGAAAGGAGGAAATGTAACTTTCGAAGATAATACTAATGGAGAAATATTGGTATAGGTAACGTCGTTCTTCATAGAAAAACATTGATTTCAAATGTTTTATTTGTTAAAGGTCTTAATCAAAACCTCATTTTCATAAGTCAATTATGTGCTGAGGGTTACCTTGTGAATTTTAGGAATGACAAGTGCTTAGTACACAATTCCAAGGAAGAGTTTATTCTTTCTGCCAATAGGCAAGAGAATGTATACACACTAAACATAGAAGACCTTAGGAGTTGAGACCTACCTTGCCTTAGTGTAATGGAGGATCATTATTGGTTGTGGTATAGAATGTTAAGACACTGTAACCTTAGAAAATTATGAAAAATCTCTAAGAAAATACTAGTAAGGATCTACCAAAGCTTAGATTTGATTCTTCAAAAGTTTGTGATCCTTTTCAATATGGAAAGCAACATAAATCATGTTTTAAATCAATAGGAGAAGTCTAAACCACTGATGCATTACAGTTGGTTTATATGGATCTTTTTGGTCCAACACAAAATAGAAGCATTAGAGGGAAATATTATGTATTTTTCTTAGTTGATGAATACACTATATTTACATGGGTATATTTTATAGCCATGAAATATGAAGCTTTTTCTTATTTCAAAATATTCAGAGCTCAAGTTAAAAATGAGAAAAATATTCCTTTTATAACTATTCATAGTGATCATGGAGGAGAATTTTAAAATTCTGATTTTGAAACTTTTTTTAGTACAAAAGGCATTACTCATAACTTCTCAACACCTAGAACACCTCAACAATATGGTGTTTTTTAAAGAATAAATAGAATTATTCAAGAGATAAGAAGAACCATGTTGAGCGAGTATTCGGTAGACAAATATTTTTGGGCTGAAGCTATAAGTACTGCTTTTTATACTCTAAATCGTTTTTTGATTAAAACTTTTCTTAATAAATCTACTTATGAGTTATGTAATGGTAGAAAACCTAGACTTCCATACTTCAAGGTTTTCGGTTGTAATGTATTCATTCTAAATACTAAAGATAATCTACACAAATTCACACCAAAATCTAATGATGGAATTTTCTTAGGCTACTCCACAACATCAAAGGCCTATTGTGTTTTCAATAAAAACACTTGTACTATTGAAGAAACAGTACATGTCATATTTTATGAAACTGATAATTTTATTTTTAAACAACCTCAACCTACATCTTCAGGTGTTTTCTCAAAAAATGATTATCAACCTTTATTAGAAGATACTTCTGAAAAGGAAAATGTTCAATAAAATATTTCTAAAGCATTTAACCTAGAAGACTTCCTACCCTATATTGATGAACAAGTTTTAGAAAACCCAAATCAGTTGTTTCTAAAGAATAATCCCAGTGATAGTATCATTAGTGATATGAATCAACCTGTAAACACTATAAGTTTCTTAAGGAATGAAATAGAACATATAGCATTCCTTTCCCAATTAGAACAAAAAAAACACTGATGAAGCTTTATGTGATGATGATTAGATAAAAGATATGCAAGATGAGCTAAATAAATTCTAAAGGAATAAAGTCTGGACCATAAATAAAATACCTAAGGAATCTTCTTTTATTGGAGTCAAATGGGTCTTCAGAAATAAGTGTGATGAAAATAGAATCATAGTAAGAAATAAAGCTATATTGGTTTCTATAGTCTATAATCAACAAGAAGTAATATAATATGAAGAAACCTATTCTCCAATAGCTAGACATGAATACATTCATATTCTACTTGCCTTTGCAGCATTCTTCAATTTGAATCTTTTTCAAATGGATGTGAAATGTTCTTTCATTAATGGTTTTGTTCAAGAGGACGTTTTTTATGAAAAACCTCTTAGTTTTTAAGATTCAAAATATCACGAACATGTTTATAAACTTACCAAAGCTTTGTATGGACTTATGAAATCCCCTCGAGCTTGGTATGATAGACTTACAAGATTTTTTCTTCAAAATAATTATGTTAAGGGAAATGATGATCCAAAACTTTTTATAAAGAAAGATAAGAAAAATGTTTTTATTGTTCAAATTTATGTTGATGACATTATATTTGGTTCAACTCAACAATCTTTAACTGATACCTTTGCATATCTAATAAAATATAAGTTTGAAATGAGTATGATGGGTGAGTTAACATTTTTCCTTCGTTTTCAAATTTCTTAAAAAATAAAAAGGAATCTATATATCCCAACATACGTATATTAAAGGTCTTCTTAAAAAGTATGGATATGAAAACACTAAAGTATAATTACTCCCATTGGCACCTCAAATTCACTTGATCTTGATGACGTTAGGAAACCAGTAGATCAAACATCTTTTAGAGGTATGATAGGAAGTCTACTTTACTTGATAGCTAGTCGACCAGACATAATGTTTTCAATATGATTATGTGCAAGATATCAATCCAATCCTAAGGAATCTCATTTAAAGGCAGTGAAAAAGATTTTTCTCTACTTAAATGGAACAATGGATCTTGGAATCTTTTACCCTTCTGGAAATGATTTTGTTTTAAAAAGTGTTTCAGATGATAACTTTAGTGGATATAGAATGGATAGGAAAAGTACATCCAAAACATATCATTTCATTAAATATTAATTAGTTTCTTGGTTATGAAAAAATAAAAACTCAGTAGCACTTTCCGCTGCTGAAGCTAAATATGTAGCAGCTGGAAGTTATTGTGCTCAAGTGTTGTGGATGCAACACACACTCACAGACTATAGCATGAGTTTTACTAAAACACAAATTTTGTGTGATAATACTAGTGAAATTGCTCTAAGTAAAAACAATGCACATCAAACTTATGCAAAACACATAGATACTAGGCATCACTTTATTAGGTATCACACACAAAAAAGAGATATCATTCTTCAATTTATCAGAACAAAAGATCAACTTGCTGATATTTTCACAAAATCTTTACCCTATGATATATTTGAATACATTAAACAAAAGTTAGCAATGATAACCATAAGGTAATATTCCATATTGACTTCTTGTTGAAATCTATCTCTTTATAGTAACAAACCCCCTTTCATAGAGGGAGTACATTTTTCTGTTAGATTTCTAAATTTTTCGTAGTCTAAAAATTCTTCATAATGAATATTTTCTAAATTTTTGTAATGAATATTTTCGTACATAAAATTTTTTCAATAAATATTTTCTAAAGTTTTTCACTGAAGATTTTATAAAATTTTTAATGAATATTTTTATACTTAAAGTTTTTGTAATGATGTTTTTCATAATTTTTTTAATGAAGACTTTCATACATAGATTTTTATAATGAATATTTTCACACTGAATATGTTCATACAAATTTTTTTTCATAATAATGCATTTTTTGCAGTTTAAAATTTTCATAATGGAAATTATTCGTAGTATTTTATAGGAAATTTTTTGTAGTTATATTTTTCATTATCAAAATTTTCAGAATATAAAGTTCTTCAAAAGAATTTTACTCAATAGGAATAATCTTCCTAGAAATTCGAAAGGTATGATTAATTTCTTAAATTTTCATAATCATCTTTTACTTGTTGGTATTTTGATTTGTTTTTAAATTTTCGTATTCATTTTTTTCTTTAATTCCAAATGTCTTTCTTAAAAAACTTCAAAAGATCAGATTCTATCAAAATTTCCTTATGGCTATCATCTCAACGATCAGATCTGATCAGAAGTTTTTTTAACTATTAGATTTAGTATGGAAGTTGAATTGTCACCTCAAACACAAATATAAAGGACCCGAATGGTTTTCCCACATTGAAACTAAAGCTTTTTTGTGATGAAGCCCTACCCTCCTACATAAGCTCATTCTGAACTTCTCATATCTTCCTCAACTCCAAATGTCTGTCTAAGTACCATCCCAGAAATACATGTCAACTATCAAGATGATTTCTGAAAGGAATATTTACAGAGAAAGGTTGGTACATCCGAATTTCTTTGTTAAGTATAATTCTATCATCTCAAAGAACATTAAGATGAATGGATGGGAGGGTGTTTGCGTATCAAAACCAGTATCTCAATATCTGATATATCCGGACTTGTTGGTTGAATTCTATGAGTAAGTTTTTTCAAGGAATAAGGAAAAGATAAATTCTCTTTCAAGAGCTATGAGAAGACTTACTACTATTCTTACACCAAGACATCTAGTTTGGTTGGTGTTCCTTATGAGGGTGAGGCAGAGTTCTGTTTACATGAGCTGCCAGATGTTCAAGGAAGCTTTGTTGGGGTGAAATCAATGGATTGTATCAATATTTCAGATGTTTTGAATCTGAATATTGTTCACTTACCTAAAAATATTTTGATTCTAGAATTTTGAGTTCAAGGATTCATCATTCCAAGAAAAGGGAACAAGAATACTTTGAAGAAAAGTGACATTTATATCCCAGATTTCTTTGTAAATCTAAGAAAGATTAACTTGGTTCAGAATATTCTGATTACAATTGAGAATATAAATAATGGAAATCTGAAGGCTCAGATTATTATGTATCCAAACATCCTCTCAAAGCTGATTGTTCGGTGTTTACTGTCCTTCAAAATACTTTGTAGTTCTAAGACAAGAAATTGAAAAGTTATGCTGGGAAGTGATGATACTCTGAGAAGGATGAATGTTGGATTTTCTAAAGAATCCTAAGAATTTTATGATTTTTTCCAGAGGAGGAGGAAGAATACTTAATGAAGAAATAGGAGGCAGATGAGACCTCTAAGAAGGGAGGAAGGAAGAAGAAGCTGAAGTGTGTAGAAGAGAAAGAAAAATCCCCAGAGGCTAAGAAAACCCAATCCACACCAGCAAAGCCTAAGAAGAAAAAAAGCATATTCTGATGAGGTAGTAGAAAAATGGAGGAAAGAAAAGAAGAAAAATAAATCAGGGGAGCCTAGATTTGGTTTGGATCCTGCTTAAGAAAAATCTTTAAAAGAAAAGACTTCCGATGAGCTTGAAAAGAAAGCAAAATAAAAGAAACAAAAGAATAAGATTACTTAAGCATAGATAGTGAAATCACTCATGAAGGCCATAGAGAAATCCTCCAAGAACATTCTGGTACCACAATCCTTCGCATTAGAAGCTTTACCAGAGACACCAGGAAATAAATTTGTAACTTCGGAAAAAGTCCAAGAAAAAGTTGTGGAAGAAGAAGAAGAGGAAGAAGAAGGCAGTGGTGATACCAAAGATCTCATTAAGCAAGTAGAATATTTTCATGAGAAGGAAAGTCCATCTGAGAAGCTTTCAATACGAACTTTTGAAACTAAGTCTTCAAATCTTTCTACCCTTGGGAAATATGAGAAAGGTGAAGATGACAAGGTTGAAGAAGAAGTGAATAAGATATCTAAAGAATAAAGTTAAATCATGATTTCATTCACCCAAAGTATGCTGAGGTAGGAGATGAGAATGAAAAGGTTGATGAAGACAAAATTGTTCAACTCTCTGATAGTGAACATGAATCTCTTGACCAAGAGGAATCCATTCCGAAGGTTGATAAGGGAAAACATGTGGTTGATGGTACACCTACCAAAGATGTGGTTAAGAGGAAAGATGCTGGTGGTTCTTCGAAGAGGAAAGCTACTGATATAGACAAAGATCCCTCACCTAGTAAAGTTTCAGATTCGGAATCATCATCCCTTGGACATGATTTCGTAGTACAGTACTTGGAGAAGCTTATTGGAACTATACCAATATTTCCCAGTATAGACTCCAGATGCCAAATTCTTCAACACAACTTTAATCAGAAATCAGATTCAATATCCATTATGATGGATAAGTTTTTCACTATTGAAGCATATTTCAAAACTATTTTCATAAACTATAAAGCCCACAAAAGATCTTTCAAGAAAATGAACAGTTGGTCAAAGAAAACTATAGAAGACATGAGAGTTCTTGATGAGTTTCAAGAAAGTGTGAAGGATGTATTTGACACCAAAAATGTGAAGATCATGGATCTCAAAAATAGATTCGAGGAAAAGCTAACTCTGCAACAGAATTCTACGATTCAAGAAGTGAAAGATTTGAATGTGAATTTGTATTCAGTTTCTCAATGCTGGAAAAGAGAAAGGGATCTCAGGATTGAGATAGAACAAAAGTTTGCTAAGCAGGAAGAAGCCTTCAAGGCTTAGGTAGAGGTTATTAAAGCTCAAGAAGAGAAAATCAAAGACTTATAAAAGAAAACAGAAGATCAGAATCATCTTCTTAAATGAGAAGTGGAAGATCACAAGGATCTCAAAACTATTGTGAAGAAGTTGATGCCGAAGGAGAAGGAAGGATAAAATTTTTCAATTCTGATCGTTTGTTGTATTCCTTCCTTGTACAATTTTTTCCAATCCTAATGAAATCTTTTGGTTTCTCTTCATATATTTTGTTGTCTAGTACTAATATTTCAGGTACCATATTTTCTTTTCCATTCCTTATATTTATTTTTGAAAATCACAAAGGCGGAGAAGGGAAAAAGAATACTAAGAAAAGAACAAATTTTCCTAAGGGGGAGTTCTTATCCAAGAAGATTTATGTATACAATAAAATACTAAGTCTCCTTCAAGAAATCTAGAATATGATCCTTAGTGTTTCCAAATCCTAAGGGGGAGTTAGTTGTATTTATCCTTATCCATTTGTTAGGGGATATAAGTTTTACTTTCAATGTCCAGAAAAATATTTTTTAAGTCTTTATATTATTTTTCGTAATAATGTTTGTGATTTAAAAAAAGGGGGAGATAGTTGATTTAATAAGGTTTCATTATTACTCTACCATTCCTTCATGTTTTGAAAATCACATACACCTTATCTTAAGGAAAATTTCTTTTACCCTATGTTTTACTTTCATAAGGAAATTTTCCATCCCCAGGGAAAATTTATCCTTACCATGTTTTTCATTGTTCATATCTCAATATAGTTCATTTTATGTCTAAGAATAAAAGTTGGTTTTGTATCCAAAACCTCATATTCTTATATATACTTAGATATAGTGAAATCTGTTTTCAGGATCCAAATTCAGGTTCCGAATTCTCTAAATTCAAACTCCAAACTTTGTAAGTTCAGACTCTTAATTATAATGAATTCAGACTCCGAACATTCTAATTTCAGACTCCGAATTCTAATGCATTCAGACTCTAAACTCTCGATGTTCAGACTCCAAATTCTTATGCATTTAGACTCCTATCTTTCTAAGTTCAGACTTCAAATTCTTATGCATTCATACTCCAAAATCTATAAGTTCAGACACCAAATTCAACTGAATTCAGACTCCGAATTTCCTTGAATTTAAGACTCCAGAATTATATAGAATTCGGGTTCCAAATTCTTTTGAAGATAGAATCTTAATACCCTTTTATTATAGACACTGAATAGTTTTTTGGTTAGAATCTAGAATTTTGTTTTTCCTTACACTCCAAAAAATGAATTTGGTTAAGCAACCATATTTTTTCTTACTCGTGTTTTGGTTATAAAACGATGTCGTGCATTCAGTTACAAACCAACCTTTGTTTGAGTGGCACGTGTACAGGTCTCTCCGTTATTCATGAAAAAATATGAACATTGTAGGAGGGAGCCAACAATTGAAGATGTGCCTATAAATATGAGCCCCTTTTAATGAGCTCATGACAAGTTGATCAATCTAGATATTACATGCTACAGAAGTGATTTCTAGAGAGAGATAATTTATTTATTTGTGTGTACTGAACATATTTTTCAGAATTACATCATGCAACTCCGAATATTGTTGAGTACATTCGACAGCATTTGGGGATAGGAAGACAGAGGTTCTGGCTACCTTGAAGTTCGAGGTCTTGCGGGGATAGTAAGATAGACTCAGATCATCATATCGAGGGCTTACCTTGGTGTGGGTAAGATATATTTTCTTGAAAGTATAATTCAAGGGACCTTTGTCTAAGATTGTTGTATACCCTTCTCTTTGGGTTAAAAGATTTACTACCTGTTACCTGTATTGTTTCATGTTTTCCACTACAATTTTTGGTTGTTGAGGAAAGTATAACTATGTTAAAACTTCTTATACTTGTATAATCTGATTTTTAAGATTCTGTACGCTTTAAGGTAGAATATTTTTTTGTAAACATTTTTTTAGTTTCATTTTTGGAATCACTTTTTCGGAATTACATTCTCTGAATCACATTTCTGGAATCAAGCATGTTTGTAGAACTAAGAGGTTTTGTGAATTTTCATTGTTTAACTTTGTTAAACATTACCATCTTTAAAAGTTCCAAAGGAATATTTTAAAGTACAAAATTCACTCCCCTCTTGTATTTTGAGCATCTACATCATCATTTCGATCCTAAAATTGGTATCATAGGAGAATATCATACTCTATACCAACCTAATAGTTTATTCGCTAAATGGGATTCATATCTCACCCTTTTACTTATATATTTTCCCCAGGATATCCTATTCTGTTAAATAAGATCTGTGGGAGTTAGGGGAACTATGTGGAGTTTTAAATAAAGATAATGTTTTCTATTTTAAGTTGAGGTTTTTTGTCTAATCTTCCAAAGAAACTATTCCTCTAGATCAACAACTTGTATTTTTTTGGGGAATATTGTTAATAATTATGAACTAATATGTGTTTAGGGTTTGGGTAAATATATTGAATTTTCTTCATGACACTAAATTTTATATAATTGTTCATCCCACCCTACCCTGGGATATAACATATTTAAGTGGACATAGGTAACCAAATGAAACTATTTATGAAAAAAACAAAATTTATATCTAGTTATGTAGATTGTACCATTCCAATGTGAATACTTCATGAATTTGAAGAAGTTGGATACATCGTTGAACTTGAAAAAACATGACACTTATTTCACACCTTTGATGAAAACAATAATTTGAATACATACCTGATGAAATTCTCACAAAAGAGATGTATTCCCTTTGAAATAACCAGATGTAAAACATAGTCTCATGTGCTATTGTAATAAATATATTCTTTTAAAAAAAATTATCTATGACTACCTATGGTTGTTGTCAATGGAAATTATTTTTTTACAAAAAAAGATTTTTGAAACTTATTATGGCCATCATGAAAAGTGGTGATCACTTATGGCAGTCATGAAGAACTTTTTTATAAATTATTTTAAAGTGATTGCATGAAGACTGGAAAAATTAGTCACCAATTTCATGAAAAGGCCATTGATGACTAATTATAGTGGTTTCCAAATCCAAAATTTATACTGGTGACACATTACTCTATATATTATGACCTAATGATTAAGCTCATCAATTATCCTTCAGACAAAAAAATAAGAAAAATAATAATTTTTTTTATAAGAAATCAAATTTATTTTACATTTTAGATGATTTAAATTTAAAAAATGATATTATATATTGTAAACAAAATTATTTTATATATAATATGGGTTAGATTTCATATACATTGATATATCTTTTATGAAATGAAATTTAATTATTGTACGAGATGAGATAAATTTACCTTCAATAATATATCATTTTTTTAAATGAAATTTATCACACATCTAAGAAGAGATAAATTTATTGTACATTGATATATATTTTAGAAAAAAATAAACTTGTGTACCCGATGTGATAAATTTTATATACCATGATATATTTTGAAAAAATAAATTTTTACAAGTATGTGATGAGACAAATTTGTTGAATAATTAATATATATATATATATATTAAAAATTTTACTTTTTATTATGTATAAGGAAAAATAAATTTTATATTCAATGATATAAATTTCAAGAAAGGAAATATATTTCATATATGGGGATTTTCTAGATGACCACTTTGTGGGAAGGGGATTTTGGGTTTGGACGGTTTGAAAAGGCTACTCCCAGATATTCCCTATTAAAAAGACGATACAACCCCACCATTGCTGGTGGGGTGGTGAGGGTTTGTGTGCGTTAGGAGTAGGACACATGGTGAAGACCTCATACCTGCTTGTTTACTAGGAATTTATTCCTTGCATTTTGTACCATGGTGGAAAATGTAATTGACCTATTATTAACATATTATGATATATTTTTTACAATGTGAAATTTCTCACTATTAAAAAATGATATAAATGTAATAAAATAATAAAACATAAAAAATAGATAATTTTCATTTTCCACTATATTCAATATTTTTAGTGCATAATTATACATCAATATTATTATGAAATTTATTTCACATATGATATGAGTTAAATTTCTCTTTTATTCATGTTATTTAAATAAACTGAATTTTATTTCACATACATGGTGAAAACATTTTCATCTACTGTGATACATGTTTAAAAAAATTAATTTCATTTATGAAATGAAATAAATTTCATGTGTGAAATGAAATAAATTTCATGTATAATGATAATTTTTTTTTGTAAAAAAATATTCCATGTACCAAATAATATATATTTTATCTAAAAAAGCAGATCCTTTAAAAAATGAAACTCATCACACTATGAGATGAAATACATTTCATCTACTATGGTATATCTTTTAAAAATAAAATATATTATAAATATAAGATGATATAAAAATCATGTATAATGATACATCATCTCTAATATAAAATTTATATTATATATGTGTTGAAATAAATTTCACTTACAACAATAATATATTATTAATTGAAATTTATCTCATTTAATAAATTAACTTGTATACTTATTTTATAGTGTATTAAATTTAAGAAATTAAGTGATAATAAATTAAAAGAAAACTAAAATTTTTAACATAGTATATTAAATTTAAAAATTGAGATGTTATGTTTATTTTATTTAAATATCTCAACAACAATTTAGCATGTTTAATGTTTTTTTAAATTCTTATTTTTTCTACAAATCTTAAAAAATATTGTCATATTTTTTTAAATATATAAAATTTATATATATTGAAGGGATATATAAATTGAATTTATAATAAATATGGTAGTGTAAAGTTATTATTAAGGAAAAGGATCCTTAAAACTGATACAATCACTAGATGGTTGAACCATGCATTCATCAAAAGTTTTTATCCACTGGAAGTTCAACATTATGGAGTTTTAACTACCATTTATTTCCCCCATAGCCTCAGAGTATCATAATTAGGAATTCATGATGCACCCTAATAACCACTCCTAATGTGAACACCAATAACACACCTAAACTCAATGTAATGGAATAAAAAAAAAATGTAAATAGACACAAATGTTTACATGGTTTATAATTTTCTCATACGTCCACGGGAGAAAACTGTAAACATTTTGGTATTAGTAATTATAAGAATTAAAAATAATATAACTAATGATTCAATGTGACACTTTTACATAGTATAATCCAATAAAAATTGGTCCTACCCCTCTTTTATAGAGGTACACAACTGATCAAACAGGTTACACTAATCTCTAAAAATTGTGGTCAGGAATCCCTTAACCTCACCTCCCAAAAATTACTTCTATGACCACAACTATATTAGTTGGCACATTGTTCAGAAAAATTATTTGTTTAACTAATCATCCAACCAAAAGTATATGATAATTTTTAAAACTTTTGATAAAATTACCGTTATACTAATGGTTTCTACCACCACTATTTGAACAAGACCAAAGCAAACAATCTGAGACTGCACCTCTAATGATTGAACTTATAAATAATTGAAGAATTTTAGCATTCGCAACATTCTATCACTTTATTATTTCATTATGTAACCCTATAGACATCCTATAATATATTAATAAAACCCAAATCTCTTTCTTCTATCATGAAATATTATTCATCCTTCTCTTATTTATTTGAGTCTCACTGAGGTAAAATGCTACCTCAGAATCCATTATACTAACACCTTTGTAAATAAGTTTTTCAAATTTTGATTCCCTATAATCTTCCATATATCTAACAACTTTTATCCCAATAGATTTTAGATAAAATAGAACTTCATGTAACTATATTTTTTTATTTCAGGAAACAACAAATTTTTAATATGGTGGATAACACTATGACTTTCATACAATATTATTCATCTATTTGATTCTTTACCCAAATCATTTATCAGTAATTGTAACTAGTAAAAAAACTTTTTATCTTTAGTGGATACAATGTATTCCGATTATATTGTATAAAAAGTCACCTTCAGTTTTTGTGGTGAAATCTACCTGATCATCCTTTCATCAAATGTGAACACAAAACCCAGTGTGATTTTATAAGTATTGGAATCAATTAAAAAATCTATATAAAAAAACATTGAAGATGATAATTTCCCCCATTCAGAATTTTGATTCTACTAATATTTTCATGCATTAGATGATACACTTAATAACTTACCAATGATCATTCCTAGGGTTAGAAATAAATCAACTTATAACTCCCACATCAAAGATAATGTATGTATATATAAAAATCATCACATACTATAGGATTCTGATAGGTTAAGAATATGGAAAATTTTCCATGTAACAGACCTAATATTCCATTATAGGTACCCATGGCTAGGGAAACATTAAGCATGTTTCAAGGGGAGTATTGACAATATTATATCTAGTTATATAAAATTTCTCTATTTTCTTCCAGATGTATTATTTTGGGGATAACACTAGAGTATTGTATTTTCAATCCATTTCAATCCTCATACCCCATATTATTTTGGCTTGACAAAGATCATTCATTTCAAATCTTAAATGATAAAATGATCTTCAAATTCTAATTTCATTGAATTTTTGGACCCACTGACAACATTTCATCCACATAGATTATAAGTACAATGTATGTCACAACATTCCACAACATTTGATTACATAAATGATCCGATTTATCCTTCTAAAACCTTATTCATCCATGAAAGAATCAAAATTCTAGATCCACTACTGAGGTTCTTGTTTTCGACCAGAGTGCCTTTAATTAAAATTAAAAACAAGGCCCTACTGATGATCATCAAACCACTTTGGTTCATTTATATTGATATCCTATTACAAATCACCATGAATAAATATAGTCTTAACATCTATATACTCCATGTGTAAACCATCATGTTCAATAATTCTAAGCACCATATGTATGGTAGTATGCATTACTACCTATGAATTTTTTTCCTAGAATGTGATTCCTTCCAAATATTTGATCCCTATAACCACTAATTGTTTTGTATATACTCACTTCCATCAAATTATTCTTTCTAACGATAGAATCATATGTTCTTAAGTGCTTTCTTACCTTTTGGATGTCTAGTAAACTCCCATATTTTGTTAAAATTCAAGAAATTCCACTCTTCCTTCATGGTTAACTCCCACAACTTTGAGTCACTGATAGTTGATGCCACTCATATAAATTTAGGTTATTTAACATCCATTAAATGTAATAAGTTCATGTCAATCCCATGTTGTTGAAAAAATCCTTTTACTATTGAAGATATTCTTAGGAAAGTTTCTATAATTTCCAATTTTTGATTACTAGTGCTATTGGTTCTGGTGATCCTACTGGAAATTTATCTTTTACGAGAGATTTATATCAGATTTATACAGTATTTAATAATTATATTATATATTTCATTGGTGAAATTTTTGGAAAAACGATACTTACATCTAGTATCATCGGTATTTTTTAATTATTGATACCTCTATCCCTATCGACCTGTACTTCAGTGGTTGATCATTCTTCTTTAACATATTATTTAACCAATTTCCCATATTTACATAGATGTTTTATTAAATATTACATATAAACTTATAATTCTATTATATTTATCATTATTCAATAGTTGGTAGCTAAAATTTTCATTTCCCTCCTTAATAAGAAATCAAAATTTGGACATTACCTCCAACTTATCTCTGCCTTTTGAATGAACAAGAGAATAAGCGATAGAATAATGAATTTTAAGATGATAAAATTATGGTTCTTAACAGATCCATAGTTATTCAAGTATTATTTATTATACTTTAGAGGTTATAATTATATTGAATAAATATTTTTGGTGTTAATTACTTCCCCCCAGATGACCTTCAGAAAGAAATGTTCATATGAATGGATCTTTCCTTCTCCAACAATGTCTAGTTTATCCTATCTATTTCCCCATTATGTTGTGGAGTCATGGATACTATTCTATCAATCCCAATAACCATCTTACAACACAAATTCCTTAAATTTATACCATTTTACTCACCACTATTTATGGATCTAAGTCACTTCAATCATCATCCACTTTCCAACTCCATCAATTTTTTCTACTAATTAATGTAAATAAACACAGAAAATTTATTTTTAAGAAAATAAAATCATAAATTCATCATGGAATCAATAATTAATTTAATGATGTATCATGATCCACCATGAGATTAAACTGAATCAGGCCACTAGAAATCCATATGACCAAGGTTTAGCTTACGGGATTTGGGATTCTATCCATTCATGTTTAATGACACTCACTTTTTATTTCTTTTCACATAGCTCCCACAACATTCTAGTGTTCTATAATAGATATTTATTTTTAAATTCAATTATATAACCTTTATATTATTCTCACTAAGGTGAAAAGGTTATCAATGCATGGATTTTGTATTTTTAGAGGTTGAAATTCTAGCCATTACACATCCATATGAACTTCAGGGAAGATAAAGGGTCTTATCCTTAACTCCTCATGTCATAATCATGGATCCCTAAGTCACATTCCATATCCTATTATTGAATTTAATACAAAATCCTTCATTATCAAACAGAAAAACAAAAATGATATTCCTTTGGAGACCTGGTATGTGCCTCAGTCATTTTAGCTAAAGGATACTCCCATTTTACATGTAAAGATTTACATCTCTCTTCTTGGTATCTTCTAATGATTTACCATCTTCCAGAAAAATTTCCCTTAAGTTTCCTCATATATTGATTTTCATACATATATGATTATCCATTTAGTGGTAGTATTAACTTGATTTTCCCTCTCTTGAATCCACTAGATTATGAATAGTGAGCATTAGACCACCACCATCTTCAATTGTGTTAATATATTTTTTTTCTTCTCATTGGAATTATCCAATAAATCTAGATAATTACTCACTTACCATAATTCCAATAAGTGATTCTTAGACTAGTATAATTTCTATGGATCTTATATTAATATTTTCTTCTGGTTATCATTGATTCTTTCAATGAGTTGAGTACACCCTTTCATTATTATTCATTGAACCATTAAAAGGTTCTTTTACCACTCTTATCCTAAGCTCCTCATTAAGAATAATATTATATATGTACATGAATAGAGAAATTTTCTATTCGTAAGAATTAATTAGTACTGCAACCATGGAATCCCAATATTCTATTAATGATGAAAGAAGTATTATAGCTCACATATCATCTTTGAAAGTCACCTTCACTAATTCAAGATGTTTTTTGATCAGGTTGAATTCATTCAAATGATCTCCCACTGACCATATATCTAGTAACCTCATCCTAAATAAATTCCTCCTTTAAAACACTTCGGTTAAGGATAATATTTTTGTACATATCTTTCAGGGATATCATAATTCCAATAACTGTATTCTTCTCCATCTTGTTGAAGGGTATATTTTTTTCCAACATCAGCCTTACCAAGTCTGATTATTTTCTATCAAAAATTACCATTTACCATTCTCTATCTGGTTGGGTTTATCACCTAATGAAAGTTCACAATCCTTATAGTTAAAATCATATTCTAATTATATCTTTCATACATAAAATATGGTTTCCTAAAACTGAATAATTGAAACCATTCCTTCTTTAATTTCCATATCTACAGATGAAAATAATTATAAAAAAATCTATATAACTACAAGGAAAGTAAAAAAGGTTACCTAGTTTTTATGTGTCTCAAACTAATCATTTGATACCACCTATTGAAGAAGATGAGCCTAAGAAACCAATACAATCATATACTAATTGAATCATAAATTCATTGAAAATTTTATAACCATTGGTAGTTCAGTGTTATAGCTTTTCAACTACCGGTTTTTCACCCCACAACTATAGAGTACTATAATTAAGAAGTAATATAATTCCTTAACCACCAACCCTAAAATTCACACCAATCAGACACATAAAATAATTGTAAAGGAGAAAAAATATGAAAATATTAGATGGCCACATTAGTTTACATAGTTTTAACTTTCATCCTACATCCACAAGAGAACACTAAAAACTATTTGTTATTAATAGAATCAAAATAATTACAAAAACCGAATCTAATGAACCAGTGTTCCACATTTTCATCATATAGTTCACTATACATCAATCCCACTCCATCTTTTATAGATGTGCATAGTCGATCATACAAGATACATTGAAATTTTAAAAAATGGTCAATCATCCATTAACTTGACCACTCAATGGTTGCTTCCATTTCCTCAATCATCTCAGATGATACATTATTCACCACCACTATATATTGAACTGATTGTCCTGATAAATGGTAATTTGATATTTGTGAACTTCTGGTACACTTACGTATATATTGATGGTCCATGTTGTCTTTGTTCTTATACAGCTGAAACAAACAACCTAAGTTTGAACTTCCATTGAGTGAACTTCTAAATATTTAAAGAAAGTTCACATTACCAATGATTATTTTCCTATTTGATGGTTTATTTTTATTTTTATTTTGTATTATTAATTTTTTATAAATAAATTGTATTTGTCTATTAGGAAAAAAATTTAGTTTTATAGATAATGAATGAATTTTATTTCATAGTATATATTAAAAAAATTATATAATTTTTTTGATATGACATAATTTTTTAGAAAGTGTAAAATTAATTTATAAAGCATATTATAAGTAAATATATGAAATATAATTTAGATAATTTAATATTTTTAATAAAAATTAAATGAAATGATAATAGTTGGAATTGACATGATTTGTAGGTAGATTGTAACGACCCAAAGTTTCATTAGCGGAAATCCCTCTTGATCAAATTAAATGTCTCTTTATGTAAAATTTTTATATAAAATGCCAACTTCTTTGGATTTATGTTAAGAATTTTGACTGTTTCTAATCTAGTCGTTGAACAGTGATCACATGATTAGTATAAATATAGGGCTTTAACAAATACAATTTACTCAGACAAAAGAAGCGATGGCCTCATCCAGTAGAATTTCTCCATACGAAGCCCATTTTTCGAAGCATGGAAAATAGGTGGTGTCCTTGGGTTCATCTCTTGACTGAGCCCAAGCTGAGCTTCATCATGTCAAGCTCGAACGGGACCGTCTACGGGAAACATGTAAGTTGATAAAGATTACCACTCGAGCGATGTTATCTAAGACACCCCAATAGTCCGTCACCATCACACACCTTACCCTTAGGTCTCATGCAGCTGTTTTAAGGGGTTATGTAACAAATCGCTAGTACTATGTTCATGTACATTATTTTTATATAATAATTAATATACTTTATTTTCATTATTGACACATTGTAAATAGTGTTTAAAGTACAAATAATGTTTTTAGTTATTATTTAATTAAGAATTATATTTTATTAAATTAAGGTATTTTTGAATTAAATAATATTTTAATAAAATATTAATATTATTATTAAATTAATTTTTATTAAATATAAACGATCTTATAATTTTATGAATGCAATTGTAATTTATATTAAGGTTGGAAATCCATTTTTATCAAAACCCGTGAATTTTCGATAAATGTCAGTTTTTATTTTAAAAGTGAAAATTAACATATTTAGAAAATTATTCAGATAAAATAAATGCTAGTTCTAGAATCAGGACGTCAATATTATCCTACGGTGAAATTTTCATAATTTTCTGAGACAGTCAAATCTTTGGGTAAAAATTAAATACCGTTTAAATATATAATGTGTTTTATGACATCATAATGACCCAATAGTGATGTAATAAAATACTATAATCTTTAAGTTCGGAAAATATATGTTTTACCATTAAAATAATGTGATTTTGGGTTTTTTTGACTTATTTTACAAACCATTATGGACCCCTCAAGTCTTATTAAACATCTTGTCTTTTTAAATTATCTTCCATGGGAGTGTGACTCACCTCCACATAAGAAACCCCATTATATTAAGATGTTTGGACTTTGGCCTTATAAAATATTGTTTTCCTCTCCTCTTTTCCAAAAAACATGGGCAGAAACCATGAGCTCTTTTGGTTTGGATTAGTTTTCCCAAACCTAAATAATAAAGAATTCACTCACCTGTTCTATATAAACCCACCCAAGATCTCACTTCCTCCTCACTCAAAGCCTTTGGAGTTCGTCCAAAATCTTCCCTACTCTCTATAGAATCCTCCCAAGGTGCCCCAAGCTCCCAAGAAGCCTCTCTCAAGACTCTCTCAAGCCGTTGGAAGCACACTTCCAAGTAAGGGTTTTTCTTTCTTTCACTTTTTTGTCCAATTTTCTTAATATTGTTATACCCTTTTAATTTCAATTATAAATTTTGGGATATAGTTTAGCACCTCCCCCATACTTCCCTCTTATTGTTTGAATTGTTGGAGACCCCTTTCTCTCTCATTAAATGCCTCCCATGTACACCCGTTACTATGCTGAAATTCCGAAAGGAACTTCTCTCTCCTCATTTACATTCAAGCAATAATTTTGTATCATGAAACTAAATTCCATTACAATTGTTGGGACAAGTATCTATATGACCCCCTTAATGTCCATTTCATGTAGATATGATGAGGCACCCCTTTCTCCCTCATCAACCATTTTTTATGAATTCTTATATCATGCCGTTAGGCTACCAAAATTACACCGATTTTCTAAGCCAATGCCATTTTGTAGTGAATACCAAGCCCATTTCTCCATCAAGGGTATTCACCTTGATGTAAAATTAATTAATTATTATAAAGTTTCATTCCACATTCCTTTTTTGTGGAATAAATGATTGTGTTTTATGATCCATGTCGCATAGTTATGCATGAAATGAAATGTTTAAGAAGGGTGCACCCTTATAGCGCTCCAATGCATTGGGTAAAGTATAGTATCATGATACGTCATGTGAAATGAGTGTTGACTCATTATAATTCAATTTCAATGAGGGTTTACTTGTGCTTCATGTGAATTGATAATTTACTCATTCTTCATGTGCATTGGGCCTTGGCTCAGGCTAATTCCATGTTAAGTATTGTCGCCACATTTCCATGTTATGATTATCATGCTTTATCATGCCTTTATGTCCATATTTATCTTATGCTCTATTGATATGCCTATTATCTAAAATGTATTGTACTCCTCATGTATTCCATGTTTATTCCCTTTCTGGGCTTTATAGCTCACCCCTTTTCTTATGCCTTTCCTCAGGTTATCCCATGCAATGCTAAGTACGATGGAATGTAGTGGTCATGTAAAATATGTTTTTAATAAAGATGTTGTATTTCATGTTTTATGTTGTTATGTAATGATCCTACTCCCCAAATACACTAGACCTATCGATCTTCCATGTTGTATCAAGTGAATAGTTTATGTAATTAATCATGTTTATGTTTTAATAAAACCAGGGTTGTAATAGTTGGTATCAAAGGATAGGATTAGTTATTTTTGGGATTAGGATTAGAAAACCCTAGTAAATCCTTAGATACAAGACTAAGTACAATTAAAATTCCCCTAAGTTTTGGTTAGTGTTGAGTAAGTGGGTAATCAAGAAAATACATCCCTGTCAGGATACGAGCAGGTAGAGGCGGCTCTGGCATAGATGTATCCTAGGGGTTAAACCCAAAAACATTGCTTTGAGCTAGAATCGAATGGGAACTGGTGCATGAAAACGGGCCTTACTGCACTCTTGGTTACGACACTCTCGGGGGATATGCTTTGGTAAATTCACAAGTTTAGTATGAACCCTTATTAAGGGAATAAAAACCCCCTAAGAATATATGTTAGAAAGTAGATCACTAAAAGCCTAGATTGAAGCTTATAGATTCATAAGTTAAGGAAATAAAATTTAATTTATAATTCATCAACTTTGGTCTTTGGATTAACCTTTATGTGTTACCCTTAACTTTACTTTTATTCTAGCCAATAGCCAGAAATTGGAGGACTCTGGCTAACAACCGATGTAAAGATTAGTGTAATAAATGTACTAATGAGATCCCAAATCCAATGGGAGCAGAAATCGTGAACTTTTTCACACTTATCTCTCATCTAACTCAATATTTGAATAGAAACACAGGTCAATAGGAACGTCCAAACCCCCATATGAAGGAACAAGTCGCTATCGATAACTTCATGAGACAAAGGCCTCCTAATTTTAGTGGATCATCCGATCCCACGATCGCTGAACAATGGATCAACTCCATTGAAAAGATCTTCCCCATCCTTCAATTTTCTCAACAAGAGAAGGTTTTCCTGGCAGCTTATCGTATGTAGGGTAAAGTTGATCAATGATGAACGTTGATAAAAAATACGAAGCCTAAGGAGGAGATCGAGGCATTGGAATGGAAGGATTTCCGAAAGATGTTTTTCAATAAACAGTTTCCACACACCCTCCGGCTTAAGATAAAAAGGGAATTCCTTTCCCTCAAGAAAAAAAGAGAAGAATATGTTGGAGCATACGAGGAAAGCTTCACAAGGCTTTAACGATACACTTCCGGCTTTTTTGTTACCCCTGAATTCAAGGTTGACTACTTCTTTGGTGGGCTGAAGCCTAGCCTACAGAAAGCATTAGCGATCCGTGACTTCGACATCTATTAAGAAATTGTCTGATGTGCCCTCGAGGTCGAAATGGAGATCGGGGAATCACAGGGGTATCATGGGGACAAGAAGCGTAATGTGGACTTCAATTCTATCGGTCCAATGGATAAATCCAACGGTGCTAAGAAGATCAAGCACCCCACTTGAAAAAAGTGCGGAAAGAAACACCCTGGAAACTGCCTCAAAGGGACGAGAAAATTCTTTAGGTGTGGAAGAGAAGGGCACCTAACTGTTAACTATCAGCAAGAAACACCCCCATCTACGATAGAGGAGAGGAATGCTCTGTTCTAACCTCAAAACGTTGTTCATTGTTACAACTATAAAGAACCGAGGCATTTTTAAAATTAGTGCCCTAATCCAAGGGTTTTCAGAGGCAACAAACAACCTCCAAGGTAAAAAGGAAGAGATTTTGCCATCACTTCTTCTGAAGTGAACCCTGAACAAAAAGTGGTGACAGGTACGCTAGTTATTCATTCAATAATAGTGAACATAATTTTTGATTCAGGTTCTACAAATTCTTTTATATCACGAAAGTTTAGTAGAACAATCCCAGCACCACAATAAATCATGGATGTGAAGATGTTGGTGAGTATAAAAAATGGGTAAATCATTGCATCCCATGAATATAAGTCCTCTCTTATTATAATCTGTGGATTTAATTTCCCGGAAAACCTCATCATACTTCCTCGAGTGGTATTTAATGCAATTCTTGTCATGGATTGGCTTTCCTTATATAGATCCAACATAAATTGTCGAGAAAGGGAAGTCACACTCTATATGGAGAATCGACCCCCAATTCTTTACAAGTGTAAGGAGGAAGATGAATCTCCTTTAGCTCCATCATATCAAGCATGGATATTACTGCCCTATGAGCACGAGTATCTGGCTCAGATGATTGAGTCCAAGGAAGATAATATCCTTGAAAAAATGCCTATTGTGTTGGAATTCACTGAAGTGTTTCCCGAAGAACTGCCTAGTCTTTCTCCTAGAAGAGATGTCGAATTCTCAATTGAACTTATACCAGGGGCTCTACCAATATACAAGACTCCATATAGAATGGGCGTCGTGGTGCTGGAAGAGCTGAAGAAACAACTACAGGAGAATCTGGATAAAGGGTTTATATTCCCAAGTGCTTCAATATGGGGTGCGCCAGTCCTTTTTGTCAAGAATAAGGATGGGTCAATGCGGCTTTGCATCAATTATCATGAACTTAACAAAATCATGATAATGAACAAGTATACTCTTCCATGGATCGATGACTTGTTCGATCAGCTGCGTGGAGCACAATACTTTTCCAAGGTGGACTTGCGGTTGGTATATTATCAAGTAAGGGTAAAGAAGGAAGATATCCCCCAGACATCTTTTCTCACAAGATACGGACACTATGAATTCATATTAATGCCTTTCAGACTCACTAATGATTCAAAAATCATCATGGACATGATGAATAGAGTCTTTAGAGATTACCTTGAAAAATTTGTGGTAGTATTTATAGATGATATTCTAATATACTCTGAAACCAAAGTGGATCATGAGGAGAATTAAAGAAATGTACTAGGTACTTTGCGCATAGAGAAGCTCTATGAAAAGTACAGAAACTGTGAGTTCTGGTTGAAGGAGGTCTCATTCTTGGGCCATATCATCACAAGAAATGGGATATCTATGGATCCCTCCAAAACAGATGCAATTGAGGGATGGCCAAGTCCAACATCAATAACAGATATCTGTAGCTTCTTGGGGTTAGCTCGATATTATCGATGATTTCTGAGAAATTTATCACGATTGTCCAACCCTCTTACCAAGATAACTCAAAAGGGAGTAAAGTTTTCTTAGTGTGATGAATGTGAAGAAAGTTTCAAAGAGTTGAAAATGAGGCTTATCACTGCACCCGTGATCACTTTACCCACATGTGGGGAACCTTTTGTGGTATTCAGTGATGCTTCAAAGAAGGGCTTAGGTTGTGTGCTGATGAAGAATGATAAAGTGATATCCTATGCCTCAAGGCAGTTGAAAATCCCTGAGCGAAACTATCCAACACATGATCTGGAGTTGGTGGTAGTGATCTTTGCCTTGAAAATCTAGCGGCATTATCTCTATGGGGAGAAATGTGAGATATATACTGACCACAATAGTCTTAAATATATATTCACACAGAAAGAGCTTAATATGTGCCAAAGGAGATGGATAGAGCTCATCAAAGATTATGAATTTTCAATACATTACCACCCAGGGAAAGAGAACAAGGTGGAATATTCCCTAAGTAGAAAGGACCCAGTGATTATATCAATGATGAGAATTGATAAGGATCCAATCTTCTTAGACTTGATGAATATGGACATGGAAATCATAAATAAGGGAACATCGTCAATACTTTCACAAATTATTGTTCAACCGTATCTTTTGGAAAGGTTAAAGGATGCTCAAAACGATGATGTGGGAATTAAATAAAAAGTAGAAGCTATCAAAAAAGGGAAATCCTTGGAGTTTAATGTTAATGAAGAAGGAATTGTGTGATTTGGGAAAATAATATGTGTTCTATTAAGTCCGTAGCTAAAGAAGGAACTTTTGGATGATGCACAAAGTTCAAATTTCTCTATTCACCCAGAGAACACAAAGATGTATGGAGATCTACGAGAAAAGTTTTGTTGGGATAATATGAAGAAGGAGATCGCTGTATATACATCAAAGTGCCTGGTGTTCCAGCAAGTGAAGGCAAAGAGGAAGAATCCTAAGGGGATGATGGAACCATTGCCCATACCAAAATGGAAATGGGAGAACATCACCATGGACTTTGTCACTGGACTTCCGAGGACATCCAAAGAAAACAATGCAATCTCGGTCGTGGTGGATCGTCTTACAAAGACTACACACTTCATTGCTATTCGAGAGGATTTCTCATTGGATCAACTGGCACAGATATATATCAGGGAAGTGGTAAGGCTGCATGGAGTACCACAATCTATTGTGTTTGACCAAGATCCAAGATTCACCTCAATGTTCTGGAAGAGTCTTCAACATGCTCTGAATACTGAACTGAACTTTAGTACAACCTATCATCCTCAAACTGTTGGCCAATCCGAGCAGACTATACAAACACTTGAGGACATGTTGAGAGTGTTCTAAATGGAATTTAAAGGATGATAATATCAACATCTTCTTCTAGTTGAGTTCTCTTATAATAACAGTTCCACTCAAGCATCCAAAGGGCACCATATGAAGCCCTGTATGGGAAAAGGTGCAGAACACCGAAATGTTGGGATGAGGTTGGTGAACGTAAGATTCTTGGATAGAAATGGTCGAAGAAATGGTGGAGAAGGTGAAAACCATTCAATAGCATATCAAGGCAGCCTAGATTCGACTGAAGAGTTATGCAGATAACCGTCGACGAGACCTTGAGTTTAAAGTTGGAGACCTGGTTTTTCTACGTATATCTCTATGGAAGAAGGTCATTAGGTTTTGAAAGAAAGGGAAGTTAAGTCCAAGGTACGTCGGCCCCTTCGAGATTCTTGATCATGTCGGGGATGTGGCCTATGGACTAGCACTTCCACCTACCATGACCAAAGTACATGATGTCTTTCATGTATCCCTCTTAAGGAAGTACATACCAGACCCTTCACATGTACTCTCTTCTGAGGTGGTACAGTTGGTGGATGATCTTTCTTATGAGTATCAACCAGTGAAGATAGTAGATCGTAGAGAAAAAGTTCTATGAAATAAGACAATGCCCCTCGTCAAGGTGTTGTGGCGAAACCACAAGTTCAACGAAGCAACTTGGGAATCAGAGGAAATGATGAAGCTGAGTTACCCACATCTGTTGTAGTATGGGAAAAGGAAATTTCAAGGGTGAAATTTATTAATGGAGGAATATTGTAATGACCCAAAGTTTCATTAATGGAAATACCTCTTGATCTAATTAAATGTATATTTAAGTAAAATGTTTACAAAAAATGTCAACTTCTTTGGTTTTATGTTAATAATTTTTACCATTGCTAATATAGCCGTTGAACTATGATCACATGATTAGTATAAATATATGGTCTTAACAAATCCAATTTACTCAGACAAAAAAAGCAACGACCTCATCCAATAGAATTGATCTATACCAATCCCATTTTTCAGAGCTCTGAAAAGAGGTGGCGTCCTTGGGTTTTTCTCTTGACCAAGCCCAAGATGAGCTTCATCATGTCAAGCTCGAATAGGACCGTCTACAAAAAAAGTGGAAGTTGACAGAGATTACCACTCGAGTGATGTTATCGGATCCACCCCGAGAGTCTATCACCATCACACACCTTACCCTTAGGTCTTACACAACTGTTTTAAGGGGTTATGTAACGAATCACTAGTACTATGTTCATGTACATTATTTTTATATAATAATTAATATACTTTCTTGTCATTATTGACACATTGTAAATAGTTTTTAAAGTATAAATAGTTTTTTTAGTTATTATTTAATTAAGAATTATATTTTATTAAATTAAGGGATTTTTGAATTAAGTAATATTTTAATAAAATATTTTTTTATTATTAAATTAATTTTTAATAAATATAAATGATCTTATAATTTTATGAATGCAATTGTAATTTTTTATTAAGGTTTGAAATCCATTTTTGTCAAAACCCGTGAATTTTCGATAAATATCGGTTTTTATTTTACAAGTGAAAATTAACATATTAAAAAAATTATGTAGATAAAAAAAATTTATTTCTTGAATCAGGATGTCGAAATTAGCCAACGGTGAATTTTTCATAATTTTCTGAGTGTCTAATTTTTGGGTAAAAAGTAAATACCGTTTAAATATATAATGTGTTTTATGACATCATAATAACCCAATAGTGATGTAATAAAATACTATAAGCTTTATGTTCGGTCAATATATGTTTTACCATTAAAATAATGTTATTTTGGGGTTGTTTGACTTATTTTACAAAGCATTAATGGACCCTTCAAGACTTATTAAACATCTTGTCTTTTTAAATTATTTTCCATGGGAGTGTGACTCACCACCACATAAGCAACCCCATTATTTTAAGAAGTTAGAAATTTGGCCTTATAAAATATTTTTCCCCTCTCCCCTTTGACAAAAACCATGGGAAAAAACCATGATCTAATTTTTGGTTTGGATTAGTTTAATGTAAGGGGCCCCAAACCTAAATAATAAAGAATTCACTCACCTTTCCTATATAAACCCACCCAAGAACCCACTTCCTCCTCACTCAAAGCCTTTGGAGTTCTTCCAACCTCTGTCCTACTCTCTCTAGAATTCTCCCAAGGTTCCCCAAGCTCCCAAAAAGCCTCTATCAAGCCTCTCTCAAGCCTTTGGAAGCACACTTCCAAGTAAGGGTTTTTCTTCCTTTCACTTTTTTATCCAATTTTATTAATATTGTTATGCCCTTTTAATTTCTATTATAAATTCTGGGGTATGGTTTCTCACCTCCCCCATACTTCCCTTTTATTTTTCTAATTATGGGAGACCCCTTTATCTCTCATTAAATTCCTCCCATGTACACCCATTACTATGCAGAAATTCCCAAAGGAACTTCTCTCTCCTCATTTACATTCAAGCAGTACTTTTGTATCATGAATCTAAATTCCATTAAAATTGTTGGGACATGTATCTATATGAACCCCTTACTATAAATTTCATGTAGATATGATGATTCAACCATTTCTCTCTCATCGTCAATTTTTTATGAATTCTTATATCACGCCATTACGCTGCCAAAATTACACTAATTTTCTAAGCCAATTCCATTGTGTAGTGAATACAATACCCATTTCTCCATCAAGGGTATTCACCTTCATGCACATTTACTTATTGATTATAAAGATTCATTCTACATTCATTTTTTTGTGGAATAAATTATTATGTTTTATAAATCCATGTTTTATGATCCATGTGGCACACTTATGCATGAAATGAAATGTTTAAGATGGGTGCGCCCTTATAGCGCTCCAATGCATTGGCTAAAGTATAGTATCATGATACGTCATGTGCAATGAATGTTGACTCATGCTAATTAAATTGCAACAAGTGTTTACTCGTGCTTCATGTGCAATGAGAATTTACTCATTCTTCATGTGCAAGTGGCCTTGACTCATGCTAATTCCATGTTAAGTGTTGTTGCCACATTTCCATGTTATGATTATCATGCTTTATCATGACTTTATGTCCATGTTTCTCTTGTTCTATGTTGTTATTCCTATTGTATAACATGTATTTCACTCCTCATGTATTCTATGTTTATTCCCTTACTGGGATTTATGGCTCACCCCTTTTCTTATGCATGTCCTCAGGTTATCCCATGCAATTAAAAGTACAAGGGAATGTAGTGGTCATGTAAAGGAAGTTTTCAATAAAGATGTTGTATTTCATGTTTTAAGTTGTTTTGTAGTGATCCTAACCCCCAAAGACACTAGACCTCTCGATATTCCATGTTGTATGAAGTGAATAGTTTAGGTAATTAATCATGTTTAAGTTTGTAATAAAATTCGGGTTGTCATATAGATAAAAAATAATATCATTTTAACATTATCAAATATTAGTGTTGATTTCATTGTTAATATATGGTATTAAAAAATAAAAAACTCTATGATCTTTCCCATATTTTTAATAACATATAATCCTACTATACATGTATATCTCTCTTGATAAAAATTTCGTTCTTTGACTAAAATGATTGGAAACAATATCACCTCATTTAAACATTAAAGAAGACTTATATAAAATATTTTTCTCCACTAGAAAATAGATCTCAAAAATTTATCCATGGATATCCTTGATTTAATTTTTATGAAATAATTTTATAATAAAGAATTCATAAAAAAAATGTTCTATTACGGTATTATAGTATCCATAAAAATTACATTTTCCATTTTTTCAGTAATCCTAGTATAATTAATAAATTTATACAAATTAATTGTATGGTCGATTCAAATTTTCATTGTAAATTTGTCTTCATGATAAATCAATATAACTAGGTAGTTGATTCACCCTAATTTCATGGTCAATAAAGATATAATTTTTCAATTTATATTTATTCTTCATAAAACTTATCTAAATAGTTGATTGAACACACCTACATGATCAATTAACAATTATACTTGTCAAATTTCACCCTTTAACAAAAATTTCAATTGTTTTGAATTTTTTCAAAACACTTCCCAAATCAATTTTAGGAATACCTAACTCACATCCAAAATAAATGTAATTATTTAAAAAAAATCCTCTCATAGAAATCAAATTAC
This sequence comes from Viscum album, assembly GCA_963277665.1. Lineage (NCBI taxonomy): Eukaryota > Viridiplantae > Streptophyta > Magnoliopsida > Santalales > Viscaceae > Viscum > Viscum album. The sequence goes on along the minus strand of OY728165.1, from coordinate 320,460,169 downwards.
AAAATAAACTTCTATGTTGTAATATTTTAATTTCAATTTTTAACAAACACTAAAAAAATTTAGATACGCATGGTCATTTCAATAATCACTCACTTGGGGTTTGTTACATTAAGATAGTGATAATATCAACCAAAAGAGTTTAAAGACCATAATATATATTGTATAACGCCTCAAACCTCATTTTATATCATCCTTTAATAAATTATTAAGACTACAAAGGCTGATTGTTACACCAAAATTTAATAATTAATTAAATGCCTTTGAAATATTTTAAACACACGACCTAATAATGAACCGGTGAGTGTATAATATCTTATATGGATCATCGTAAGATAGGAAAATCTGTGAAATATGTTTCATATAATATCCCTACATAGTATAATGCACCATGTCATATACTATGTGCTTTTTTATATCACAACATTTGATATTATAAACTCCATTTCATATTTCAATATGTGATATATGATTTAATTCATTACACTTTAAATCAAAATAAACTAATTACCCATTTGTTTTTTATACATGTGCGTGTGTGTGGTTTTTTATGTAGTGAATGTTTCAAATTTACAATGATACAAACATTAGTTTTATTGAATTTTTTATTATAGTAAAAATGATATATAATTTCATATATTTTGTTATATTATATTTTAATTAAACTAAAAAATGGATAATATTATTTTAAAAAATAAATATGGGTTTACAAATTATAGATAGAGGTACATGATATCTTTTAATAAAATAAAGATATTTTTCTTGTTTTTTATTGGCATGTATGATTCCAATAAAATACCATGCATGTTTTCTATATTAAAGGGACAATTTTCTAATATACATTCCATTAAGAAAGTAGGATTAAGGGGTTTCTGTTATTTCGATACTTTATACGAATTGTTGATGATGGTGTATGAAGTGTCAATGATGAATAATGAAGCATCTATGATGATGAATAAAGAGATTTATGGTGGCACATGAAGTGAAAAAGATGTTAGAAAAGGAATATAATCTGAAAGGACATCCTAGTAATATAAAGTCATGAATTATGTCATGGTTATAATGATTAGTAGTACACAAGATGGTGAGTTCAATGGTGTGATTGAAAATAATGGTTGATAAATAAAAATACTTTTATTGAAAGAAATAATTTTATTTTTGGATTGAGAAAACAAAAATTTGTATAGAGATGATTCCTTTGAAATAATTTTCTAATTTTGGATAAAACAATAAAATAAAAATTTTATTTGATGGATTTGGTTTTGGATAAACCAAAATATTTATATAATTTTTGAATAATCTTCTATAGGAGATAAATCTCTCCCTTAACAAATTAGAATTATTTTCTCATGTTTATACATGTGATGATTAATATGAAGCAATTTAGTCACATTGAGATGTTCAACATAGATGTGTAGATATGAAACCATGATAGGTGTAGTGAATCATGCTAGTATTGACATGAAATGTCTAATGAAGTGGAATATTAATTTTTGACGGATTTGAGAATGGTGGATCTGATGTCAGTCGAGTTAATGATGGTGGATTTGATGATCAACATGATGAGTTTTTTTTGATAATGATAGAGTATTCAAATTTTATATCAAGATGGATATTGATGGTATTTTCTTTTGGATTTTCAATTTTAAGGATTGATAAAATGGGATAATATGGTTTGAAACAAAAATATAAGTGTATGGGAAATAGAGATAGGGATAGATGTATTTTATATCAAGGTGGATATTGATGGTATTTTCTTTTAGATTTTAAATTTAAGGATTGGTAAAATGGGATAATATGGTTTGAAACAAAAATATAAGTGTTTGGGAAATAGAGATAGGGATGGATGTGATATATTTGAATAAAAAAAGAGATATTTTTTTCTTTATGTCTTTTGAATGGAATTTATGACTCCAAAATAAGTCTATTCCAGTTTTCTACAAGTAAGGGTGTGTTTCCAAGGATATAGTCTATAGAGATGTGGGGAAGGGGGTTCTACCCACGTGGTATCCCATAAGTATAATCATATATGGTGTAAAAAGTGTTGATGATGATAAATTAAGTTTCAAATATGGTGAAAAATAGAATGTGGTAAAATATAAAGAGATTAAAATGATAAAATAGAAATGTTTTCTTGAAATCCTTTATAATATTATGTTGATTAATTAAATGTTCTGGTTAAAAATATTGGTGGTATACCATATGGTGAGATCATAGGTGTAAGAAAAAATTAATTCAAGTGAGATGATAAAATTATTTGAGTGAAAGAAATACTTTGGGTGTGGGGTGTGACAGACATAGTGTTTTTAGAAATATGATCTCTCTATGAGAATTTTAAAATTTTGGTTATAAGAATAATATTATAGTTTTATTTGGCCGTGTAAGATTCAATGGAACAACTATGTTTCTGGTTTTTTTATTCTCTTTTAGATATGATGATGATATCTACCCCAACAAACTTGTATTACAGCTTCTTGTTTTTTATTGATAAGAAATTATGGAAGGGGGGGTTAAATTTTATTTTAAAATTTTAAAGAGAAAGAAATAACGATATAAAAGAAAAATTTGATAGTTTATAAATTATATCCATGTTAATAATAATAATATCAATGTAATTTAAACATGGAAAAGATCAAACCCAATTTATACAAGTATACGAGTTAATGTTTAAATGATACCGTTTGAAAAAATAAATATAAGACAGATTATATTGATATGAAGTTCAGCTAAAGCTCGATGTGATCCCCAACATCCCCACCACAATAATCGAGTGGTATATTGTATAAAACCCTTCTTCTCAACACTGACCAAGAGACCATACCTTTAAATTGGGTCTTGTGAGATCCCACTTGGTATTTTTCAGTATCTAAGTAACATGTCCAATAGTTTTGTGAAGTGTGAACCGTTAGTGAAAGGAGGTTGAGGAGAGAGTCGTTTTCTTTAGGAAAACTCTTTAGACATAGATCACAAATCTATTTGAAGGAATAATGTACAATGGAAAAAGATATATTGTGATAATGAATGGAGATCCTTAGGGAAATTAGAACTTTGAATAAGGATCTTGAGGATTAGATCTTATTTGTTGATTGGAACATGAGGGAAAATCAATAGAAGAAATAATCAGAAGGTAAGTCTTCAATGAGTCAAGAGAGGTAATTTATAGGCTACAAAGGTCATGGGAATCTTCTAAAATTCATTTAGTGAAATAAACCTAGAACATAACATAACTATGGACATTTTTACCATAATAAATTCATCTCCATTGAGAACTCTCCAATTCCACTGAGTACCGACTATCCTCTACCAAGTAACCAGTGGGATACTTGTATTTGGGGTTACTGGAGATCCTCTATTGGATTTCCACTACCGGCCACAAAATAGTCAGTTTCCTTCAAGAAGAAATCATTAAATCAAGGAGATCCACTGGTGGGATGATGGGTCTATTGAACATTTGACAGTTTTTCTATAGTGGGACTAGGTGGGTGTTTCCAAGCACCAGTTATTTGGAGTTTTCTACACAATTAATCCTTCAAAAACGTCCACCTTTATTTCATATTAAGGCATTATTTGGTACTTATAATTCATTTCTAAGTACCTTAGGCATAAAGACAGATGTGATGGATAATTTATAAAATATTTAAGGACATTTTAATATTCCATGTAATTAACAACTTTAAATTTAATAAAATATAAAAAATATATTAAATAAAAATGTAAGAAACATAGGTGAGTGTTTCTCATGATTAAAACACCATGAGAGATAGGGGTACACTGATCTCGCCTTTTTTGATTATCACAAACACTTACGTTAAAATCATATCTATGTATAGATAAAGAATGAAAGATATTCAAAAGAAATTAAAGATACTAGAAAGATATTAAATGATCTAAATAAGAAAAAATTATAAATCATGCATTTAAAAATTATAAAGAATATTTTTTCATAACTCTATTTAGGAAACAATTTAAGAACAAGGGAGGTAGAATGAATAAATAATCAAAACCCTTCTTTAAATAATCATATTTTTAGAAAAATTTTACACCTTTGTGATTAAAAAAAGATAAAAAACATTTGAAAAGAGAAAACAGGGAGGATAAATAGAATATTTTTAAAACATTGAAGGAAATATCAATTGATATTTTAAAAACATCATAGAATAATATTGATAAAAATAATTTTAAAAATAATTTTGAAAAACATTCTTTAATTCAAAATCTCTTCAAATAATATATTTATTATAGATAGAGGGGAAAATAAAAGAAAAGATTGATGAAAAGAAAAGGAAAAAAGAAAATTTGAAAAGAAATTCTCAACTTCCGAAACTCTTAAAATAATAAGATCAGTATATAGAGAGAGTGGATAGTTACAAGAAGAGAATAAATATGTGTTAAAGAAAAAAAATTAAGATGATAATTAAAAAGAAAAGGATAAATGTATAATGAGAATAAAGGAAGATAAATAATAAGAGAATGAAAATAATGACATGTTAATTAAAACCAGTACATACCCTTTCCAGAACATCAATTTTCCTCATGTAATATATTTACCTCCATTAATCAATTTTTTTCTTTTAATGTTCTTATAAGTGTTCTTCCATTTAAGTGATCCATACTTCAAAAAGATTTTTCAATTTTGAATTCCACCAAGGTCAAATTAATAGAAAAAGCTTGAGATAAGTATATATAAACTATTTTTACTCACCGTTATTCTTTTTTAAGAGAGATAAAAACACAAAATAAAACATACATATTTGAGTTTCAAAAAAAAATAGAATATATGTTAAAATAAAATATTTCAAAGTTAAATATAAGGTATAAAGGATTGTTTTAAAAAATATAAATGAAATATTAAAAAAATAATTATTTTTTATGAAAATATTCTCTTGAAAATTAAAAATAAGAGAAAATGCTTTGAAAAATAATAAATAATTAATTATGAAAAAAAGATATCTCTAAAACAAAATTTAATAATTAATGAGATATGTATCCCCCTAAAATGATAATATATGTGAGATGAATGGATCATATCCAAAATTAAGTAAAAAGAAAAAAATAAATTCATGTTTAAAAATATACAAAGATTTAAAAAAATTGAACTCAAGATAACCAAAAATAAAATGGAAAAATTTTCAAGAGAGACATTCCTAATTCAGATTTACTGAATTAGGAATGACCGAGAGACAAGGGTTTGGTGAAAATATCAGCAGGTTGATATTATCTTGGGACAAAATCTAATAATATAACACCTTTTGGAGGTTATATGTTAGTAAATGGTGTCGAAGATCAATGTGTTTTTTGTGAGGGTTATGAATATCATTTTGAGATATATTTATGGAGATTTTATTATTTCACTTGATAGGGATATAGTTGAATGTTATCCCAAATTCCAAAAGTGTGTGTTTATTCTATTGGATTAGGGCACAATAATTCATAGTGGCTATTTATTCTTATTAGGATATTGAAAGGGAAGAAAAATATATTTTTTCTACTCGCTGAGATGTGGTATTTTCCAAGTATATGAAAAGTATCAATAGTATTTCTCTTTTCTAGTTGGTATCCACGAATATCAATATCAAAATAATATTAATTCAAAATCGGTTCATTTTGGATAAAATAAACTGATAATTTTAATCCTTTTAAATGAAAAAAATATTTGGATATATTAAAAATGATAGTCCTATATATTATTCTGACAACGATAATAGATATGAAAACTAAACATGATATTAGGTTAGGTCATAGTAGGGTAATGTAGACTGTTAATCATACTTCTATAAGGTTTATTGTCAACTATTTTATCAGCTTTATCCAATGTTACATTAAAGTTAATACTCATAGGAGTATTAATTTCATGTACATTGTCCATTCCAGATTATTTTATAAGTTTATTGGTTCATTATTCTTAGTTTAAAATGAATCCATTATAATTTTGAGAAATCATAAAACCAAGAATGAATTTGAGTTCCACCATAAATCTCATCTCAAATTCCCTTTTCATTAAATCAATAAATTAAAAATGGATTTATTCAGTGGTAGATATGGAAATGACATTTTAAAAATATATTAATACAAGTAAAAAATCATTTGATATGTGTTTTAAAAATAGATTTAAATATGATTTTCTCATTTAAAAACTATTTAGAAAAAAGATAATTCTAAATTTGTTCATACCAGGTTCAATGGGACTGTCTTAATCTATAAATATCTTTAGTAAGTTTTTAAATAGAATTTAGAAAAGTTTATAATGACCCCAGATTTTATACATAAATTTCACCTATTTTTGGATGAATATTCAATAAAATTTATAAACACATTCCAGAGGACAATAATATTTTAGTGTTTTTAGAGACTATAATCTTCTTATTTCATTAAGGATCATTAATATAACCCAAAATGATCTTCTCACATAGTACCCCTCTTAGGTATATCCTTATTAAATCATTCTTCATAACATGAGGGAGGGAACATAATAATGGGTGATCTCAGATGCTCAATAAGGGTAAAAATAATAGATATCAATAAATGATCATATGAAATAAAAAGATAATAATATGGGTATGTGATCATGAACATAACTTAGTAAGTTCATACCCAACCTATTATAGATCATAAACAGAGTCAAGTCATAAAACATTATAATTTCAAAAAAAATAGTCTATAAGAGTGAAAATCGTAATAAATTAATCATTAACCATAATATCACATAATAAAATTGAGAAAAAATAATAAAATATAAAAAAAATCATATGTCAATTTTAAATACCAAGACCATCAATATAGCAGATCAAGACTTATCATCAGTTTCCCATTGTGGATTAGGATGCACTTGTTTCCCATAGTGGATCTGGATGCCCCTATTTCCTATAGTGGATCAATCCCATCGACTTGTTTCCCATTTTAATCTTGTGAGATTTAAAGCTTTACCCAATTAATTAGATGGATATATACATTCCAACCATATCATAATTAAAACCATAATTATGTGATACACAATATCATAAAAAATTTATCATATCATCACATCGTAACATGTTTAAAGAAAACATGATTCATAAAAATTTCATCAATTCACCATAGCATAACCGATGAAAAATTAATGGGTTTCATAAAAATTTTATCAACATAAATATTAACAATATAGAGAAATAATAATGATGATATCATTCAATCTTATCCCTAGTAGATCATAAGTAACATCAAGGGATGTAATGTTAGATGGAAAATGATTTTGAAAGATCCCTTGAAAATTTTCTTGAGGAATATGGTCTTTCTACTATGACAAACACTTTTTAACACATAAATCATTTTAAAAATAAATTTATTTAAAAATAATATTAGGAACTTATAAAGGATGGTTTAAAAATCATTTAAAACATTTATTAAGGATAACATACATTTTATTTTGAAAATCATTTTTTAAAACTAAAAATTTATAAAATGTTTTAAAAATACTCTTCTTTGAAAATAAAATTTAAAACATTTAAATTAAGGTTTAAAAAAATGATTTCGTCATGATGGTGGAAAATACCATTCTTGTCGTACATGTTAAAACAAATATTCCTTTCATATTTTTGGTATAATCCAAATAGGATTTTTTTGGAAAATGACATGAATATTGATTTAATTATTCTTTTTAAAATTGTAAAAAAAAATTGGTAAAAAATACATTAATAAAAAGTTTTTAGTATTTAAAAACCTTTTTAGAAAACATGATTTTATAAGAAAAAATAATTTTCAGACGAAGAGAGAAATAAAGTTAGTTTTATTTAAATATATTCTTTTGTACTCTTGAGTACATAAATAGGGGAAAATTATGGGAATTCATGGATTCTTATGACCTATACATAAAAGAAAAAATTTCATGAGTTTATTTAGCTATGGATTACATGATTTATCATCAGAAGAATAGAAATAAGAAATTCAGATAAATGATGAAATTTCATTATAACTCTCTTACCAATTTGATAAATTTTGTACTGTAAAACTCATGAAAGAGATATCATAAAATGGATATTTAAATAAAAATAATTTTTAATATAATCATCATAAAATAAATTCATGGTTAGTATATACACCACATAAAAGAAACATGTCGCGAATACGACATGTGTCTAACAGAAAATAAAACTGAGATAGAAATCCCTTACTATAAGTCTGAACTTAATTCATATGCATTAGAACAACCTTTATAATAAATATAATTTTATTTTAAATGTTTTAAATAACCATAATTATAAATATCATTATATATATGATTTACTTGGGACCTTTTATTACCCTTTCGTTAAAAATTCCATGTTAATGTCATGTTTTAAGTAATAACTGATTCATTTCTCATGAATTTTTTGATTTTTTATTTTTATTTATATTAGTTTACTTTTGTTTAAATCATATATATAATGTTAAACATGATATAAATATAATATATATTCATTATATCTATATTTATAGTGATAAATAAATCTAGATATAGAAAATAAAATACACTATTCATGGAGATGGTAGGTCGTACATATGTAAGAACATTGTTTAGATATTCCTAATAGAAAGAAATAAAAATAGGTAAATAATATATTACCATTAATGAATAATTTTTATATAATATATATTACATAATTTCTCTAAATCCGTTCTTATTACCTTCTATTTAATGCGTCGGAAATCACAACGCTTTGTGAGGCTGTAATCTGGTGCATCATGTTATTAAATTAACGTAATAAAATTTAAGTATATGTAAGATACTTTGGTTATTATATAATAATTGTTTAATAAGAATTAAATGAGGTGGAAGGTGAAATTAAATACAATTCTTTGTTAGGGACATCACCTCTTATTCAGACAACTTATTTTGGTTTGCAATAAAAAAAATTTTAGGTTGGATTGATGAAAAAAATAAGGATTCTATGATAAATGTAGAAAAATAAGGAATTTATTTGAGTAGCTATATTCTGAACCAAATATTTTTTTATCTATTAAGTGCATAGGATAAGGGTGAGCTTATATAAGTGAGGTGATTGGAACACTTTAAATTTTTGAAAGAAAAAGGTGTACCCATGTTTTTCACATGAAAACATGCTCCAAAATGGGAAATTATAAAAACTATAAGATATAATTTCTAAATATTTTTATCCAATTTCTGTTGAATGCATTTAAGTCATTTTATCCCTTATAGTTTTATTTTAATCCCCGATAAACCCATTTTTACTATATCTGTGGTAAATAATTTTTAATATTTTTACAATTAATTAGGTTAAAAAAATTAAGTTAAAATTATTATATTATATAAAATATTATTATTAAAAATATGGAATCAATTTTTCTAAATTCCATTCACATAAGTGTCAAAATTTAATTTAATATTAATCCTACAAAGGCGGTGATAATGTGATTTTCCAAAGATAAAATGTTCAAAAGTGTAAATAGTTTTTATATAAAAATTAAATATTAAATGGATTAAAATGTCCTAAATTTTATTAATAGATATATAATTGAACTGATTTTACCTTTAAACCCATATTAATTTTTTTAATGTTTTTAAATTTATTAAAAGAAAAGACAATTCTTTATAAAAATTGGTATTTTTCACTATTCATCAAACAATTTATCTTCTTTATCAAGAATTCACCCTTGGGTACTTTTGAAATGGTGATTCAAAAAATAAATTTCATTTCATAAAATATGTTTTCAAAATTTTTTAAAAATTAATTTTAAAATAAGTGAACAAAAGGTGAAAAAACTTTTTTAAGAAATACATCACTTTTAAGTGTAAAATTGGATTTATTCTAATCTCTTTTATAGAAAACACATAAGATGGATGTTAAATTTTGTTTCGAATATATAATATATAAATTTCACTAAAATAATTCAAAAAAACTTATTTATTTAATTTATTATTATAATATATTTTTGTACACATAAAAATAATTTTTTCGGAAAAATATTATATTTATTTTCAAATGGGTTTTAATTTCATTTCGAATTAATTAGTCCCCAAGGAAATAGATATATATATATGTGCACACCATATATTTTCATAATTTAGTTATTACTGTTGATACCCATCACTAAAATGACTATATGATAACCATTATATTAAATAATAATAGTTTAATAGTATTTCATGTTTTTTTAAACTCAGTGTTGCATGTAATAAAAAATATCGAAAAGATTTATTTTTTCAAAATATATATTTCACAGATTCTCAGGTTGTTACATTCTACCACCCCTTAAAATTACATTCTCCCTAAAAAATTTTCACTTTGGAACCATGAACAGTGTATACTTCTACCACATTACATTCTCAGGTTCCACATATCTTCATCAAGCTGGTTGTTTTGTCACAAAATGTTGACTAGGTGAGTGGTCTTGATTCATTGAAAATTCTCTGTACAATTCAAAATCTGTACCAATTATTGTTTATAAGAAATATCATGCTCTAGAGGTATGGCCTCGACCTTTATTACATATGAAGGATCAGGTGTGTACATCCTCAGTAGAGGTATATGGAAGACCTCATGAACCTAAGAGAGGTTCATTAGAAGTTTCAAATGATAAGATATTATCCTAATACAATCATGAATTTCAAATGGAATGATATATCAAAGGATTAGTTTTCCCGTGTTTCTTCATTGGAGAAATTTATAGAAATCCCTTCTCACCAACTTCAAATTCTAAATCGTGTAAATGATAATAAGAAAAAAGATATGTCAGCTTTGTGTTGTCCTTATATGTTACTAAATGGATCTAAAAATCTTTGTCATCTCATCAACATGCTCAGGTCCCAATTTCTTTTATTACATGGATTTATTCTAGGACGTTGGAGTTATACACTTTTTTCTATAATTTTCTTTATGAGGATCTATCTGAATGCAAATGTGAAATATTTTATTGAAATAAAATTAAAAAGTGGAAGGTTTTTATCCCAAAAAACAATGAAATACCTAAAACAATATCTTAAAATATCCTCTAGGGTTTGAATTATTCTCTTAGAATAAATAGTGCTAAAACTCAACTCTGTATCAAGATCTTATTAAATACTTTTCTATAACATTGAGGTAAATTTCATATCCAAATAAAATAAAATTGAATGTTGTACTCCTTGAAACCTTACCACATTCTTAATGTATATTCTATCAATATGATCCAAAGAGAAATCTTCTCTGATAGTAAAAAAGTGTGCTAAATTCAAAAGGTGATCAACTACAGCCCATAATTACCTAAACATCAAAGAGGAGATATACTGTAAAGGATACTATTAAATTTAATAATTTTACCACAAAGCGTAAAGGCATTACTAAAATAACTTTTTCAATAAAAAATATACAAAACCGAATGGTTGTACTACTATAAATGTCTCTTAAAACATCTGTAATCTTGACAAACTGCCATCATATAAAATCTCTAAAGGGGTTTAAATGACATTGAACTTATTTTCAACCTGAAAATAATAAACCCATAATGGTATCCATAACACTTTAGTTAATATTACATAGATAAATGTACACTTCAAATGGTTAATTCACTATTTATTCCTTATATAATCTCTTATCTTATACAAAATCATTTTCATTGGATGATTGAGTTCATCATTATACTTATTGAATGTCAAATGTGATTTCATTGTTCCATAATCCATATATATGGTGATAATAACACAAAATTTAACTAAAATATGAACAATAAGATTTTCATACAGCTAATTCATAAAAAATCAAACATGAAATTCTTAACTAAGGAGAGTAGGATAAGTGTTCCCCAATTTTCATGATTCAATTCATCCATTGTGATTTCAGAATATTTCCCATTGTCATTGGTATTCAAAGGTTTTTGTGGCTTATCATATACAATATAACATGTATTAGGGACTTTATTTTAATTATTACCAAACTCCTTTCACTTAAAACACTAGAGTGTGGGTGGTTAATTAGTTGATGTCCTCTTCTCTTATATTACATTGGCTAACCCATTAATCACATTCCAACATTCAAAGGATTTATGACCTGCCTTTCCACATGTAAAGTAGCTCCCAATTCTATTAAATAGATTACCTTGATACCTATTCCCACATTTCTATCATTTAGATGGATGGAATTTCATTCCACTATTTGAGGTTTCCTGAGACTCTATATTCCGTTTTTATCAAAACCCTTGGAATAGTGGGAATATCCAAATTTTATTTTTACCTTTAGATCACATAGAATGAATTATTTATATTTAATAATGTATCTTACATCCAAGGGATTTTGAAGACTTGGTTTTAGGCCACCAAATAATCAATCAATTTTTCATTCAAGGATGATGATTTAACCTAATGTGTACCTTGAATTTATTGTAAAATTTTCTCCATAAGTACCAATAGATTAATCATCATTTTTCTTATGCTCAAGGAATTCCTTATCCATATGTTTGTATAAAATATGAGGGAATTACTCACTAAGAAATATCCACTTACGATTTTCCCATTACATATATTCAATTTTATCTTGTTCCCTAATACTCTTAATAATAATCCACCACTTATCTACTTTTCCTTCTAATTGAAAAATAACTAAAATGAATTTTTCATGATCTGAATACTGAATAATAGAAAAAACCATTTCATTAATACTGATCCATTTCTTAGAAACTAGTGGATTAATAGAACCACTAAAATTAGGGGGCATTATATCATGAAGAACTCAATAGAACATTTTTTCTTCCTTCAATAATTTTTATGTTCAACATGACTCATATGTTGAGAAAGTTGTGTATATAGAGAAACATACACTTTTAGTACCTAGACAAGGATTCAATTTCATGGAAACCCATTAATTTATCCTTCAACAAAATTCTAGGATACTTTCCTATATTTATAATTTTCTTTAGACTTTCCCTTAAAGATATCCCTAGATATACACCTAGAAATATACTTTGTCATATCCATAAGTATATAACTAATGTTTTTATAATCATAATCTATAACTATTGACTAAAACGTTCATTTAATTATAACTATAGAATCCCAGGATTTTATACATAATTGTCAGGTTCTTTTATATGAATATTCAATACACATCATAAATACATTCTTGAGGGATGTAATAGTTTAGTGTATTTATATAATAGAAAAAATATATTATTATTTACTGAAATATTTCAAAATTTCCCAAAAATATCTTATCATATTGTACTCCTCTTAGGCATACCCTACCTAAACCTTTCTTCATAACATGGGGAAGAAAATATAAGAAAGGGTGAGATCAGATGATAAGTAAAGGTGAACACAATAGATATCAATATATGATTATATGAAATATTAATATAAGAATAAGATTTTGTTATTATGAACATAACTTTAAAAATTCATACCCAACCTGTCATAGATTGTAAACATGATTCAGGGAATAAAACATTATCATTTTTGTAAACATGGCCCATAAGAGTGAGAAATCTTTATAAATCAATCAATAACCACAATATCAATTCATAAATGTGTGACACAATAATAAAAAATAGAAAACCTATTTCATATTTTAATGTTGACTACTAATAAAAGGAAACTAGTGTATGAAGACATATCCCCTATTTCCCATTGTGGATGAGGACACACCTGTTTCCAATAGTGTATTAAGATGCACCTATTTCCCATAGTGGATCAACCCCACAATCTTTTTCCCAATATTATTTCATGTAATTTTAAAAAATTGACCAATGCATTGAAAGGATATTTATTTCCCACCCATCTCATAATGAAAATCATAGTTATGTGTGGTACAATATCAAACAAACATTAATCATATCATCATATCACAACCCATATAAAGAAAAAAGGTTTCTTAAATATTTTATCAATTCAACATAGAATAACACATGATAAATAAATGGGTTTCATAAACATTTAATCAAAATAATAATTAACCACATAGGAAAATAATAAAGACGGCATCATTTAAAATTATCTTTTTTAAATCATAACAAATACAAAATTATGTCATCTTAGATGGAAAATTATTTTCAAGATCACTGGGAACCATTCTTGAGGAATATATTCTTTCTAAATTGAAAAAAACTAATTTTTGTTTTAAAAAAACTTTTCTTTAAAAATAACCTTGGGAACTTATAAAGGAAGCTTCAAAAGTCATTTAAAACATTTTTTTTAGAAAAATATCTTTTCCAATTTGAAAATATATTTTTAAAAATAAAAATTTATAAAAAAAATTCATTCATTTTCTTTGAAAATAATATTTGAAACATAACAAATAATCTTTAAAATAATGATTTTCTCATGATCGTGGAAAACACTATTCATGTCATAGATGTTAAAACAAAGATTGTGTTCACATTTTCAATAAAATATAACTGTAAATTGATTGAAAAAAATAAATAAAGATTCATTATAAAAAAATTTATAAAAATGTTAAATATGGGTAAAAATGTCTTTAATAAATAATTAATAGGATTTTAAAAAATGAAAAAATTTCTAGAAAAAAATATTTTGGAAGAAAAATGATTTTCAACTGAAGAGAGAAATAAAATTGGATTTATTTAAAAAAATATTTTGAACTATTGAGTACACAAAGAGACTGAAATTAAGGGAAACCATTTATTATCCTTAAAAAACTATATTAGAATAAATTTAATGGGTTTATTGAGATATGGATCATAATATTTCATTATTAAAAGCATAAATATAAACAATCCTGATAAATGATGAGATTACATATAAAACCACTACCACTTTGGTAATTTTGGTAATGTAAACTCAATTAAAGAGATATCTTAAAATAGAAACATAAATACCAATAGTATTCAAGAGAATAATCATAAAAAAAATTCATGGGTTGTCTATGCACTCTATAAAATAATCATATGGTGAATATGACTTATGTCTCGCATAGAATAAAAGTGAAAAAGAAAATCCCTTAAAAAAAGACTCATGTTCCTTCATAAATATTTGAAACTCTTATATAATAAGAATAAGTTTTTTATAAATCTATTATATAACCATAATTATATATATCATACCATATATAATTTACTTTTGAAACTTTATTACTCGTTTATCAACAATTCCATATTAAAGTCACATTTTATACAATAACTGGTTTCATTTGTATGTATGTTTTGATTTGTTATTCGTGGGTTTTTTATATTTATCATGGTTAATTAATATCTATAATTTTTATAATTATTTAAATATCATATGTATTCTATATATATATTAATTTATAGAGATCCATAAAATTTAGAGATAGAAAATGAAATACATCATTCACGGAGATGATAGATCGTACGTACACAAGAAAATTTCTTCTATTTTACCAATGGAAATAATGAAGGAATGGTAAATAATATATTAAAATTAAAAATAATTTTAATGTAATATATATCACATATTTTCATTAAACTCATCTTTATTACCTTCCATGTAAAGAATGATTGAATCACATCACTTCTCTAGGTGATAGTCTACTATACACACGAACGATGTCATCATATTCTCACAGAATTGTAGGTAAGAAGTAAAATGTCATATAATGATTCAAAAATAATAATAATATAATTAATATAATATAGAAAAATTAAATATTTCATTATATCCATCTATGAGAGGTGATGATGGAAAACGAATAACATCGGTTCCTAGGGCGGTAGTCCTCCATAAACACAAATGATGATTTCATAAACCATTTGATAGAAGAGGAGAATTATTTAGGTTATTAAATTAAAATAATAACATATATTTATATATTATATACTACGGATATTATATAATAGTGTTTTAATAATAATTTATAGAGCTGTAGGAAGTAATAAAATACATATCTTAGTTAGGGATATTGCCTCTTTTTGAGAAAACTTCTTTTGGTTTACACAAAAAAGATTATCAGGTTATGTTTATTACTACAAAAAGGCTTATAGGTTGATAATACGTAATTAATAATATGATTTGGGTAGATATTATCTGATCCAAATCATTTTTTAATTTTGAATTTTAGAGGATAGGGGAGACCGTTTATATGTGAGGTCAGTGGCACACTTATAATTTCTGAAAAGAAAAAGATGTACCCACATTTTTCACATGAAAAATGGCTACCCAATGTTAAATCCTATAAAATATAATATATAAGGTATAAATATGTCAATAAAATGGTTTTTGGACATGTTTTTTTTCATTTTTAACACTTATTATTTTAGTTTGAAATCTGGGTAAACCCATTTTTACCTTACCCATGGAAAATAATTTTTATTTTTTCAACTATTAATTATATTAAAAAAATTAAGTTAAACTTATTCAATAATATAATTTTTTAGCTTAATAAAAATGATATAATTTTTTTAAATTACATTCTAATAATGGGAAAATTTTAATTTAAACTTAATTCCACAAACACAATGTGAAAGTGTATTTCCAAAGAGAAAATATTCAAAAGATTAAATAGTTTTTATATAAAAATTCAATATGAAATTTATTCCAATTAAGTAAATGGGATTAAATTTCCAATAATTGATATAATTTCTCCTTTAAAATAATATTAAAACATATTTTATGTTTTTAAATTATTTAAATGAAATGGTAATTCTTAATAAAAATCATTATTTTTCACTATTCATCAAAAACTTTACCTTCTTAGATAATTATAAAAAATACACCATAAGATAATTTTGAAATTATGATTTCAATAATTAACATTATTTTTTAAAATAAATTTTCAAAATTTTAAAAAAATTAATTTTAAAATAAGTTCACAATAGGAGACAAAACCACTTTTTTGAAAAATACAGCTTTTAAGCATAAAATTAGATTTATTCGTATCTCTTGCGTAGAAAAAAATATATGATAAATGATAAACATTTTATTTAATGTATAATATATAAATTTCATTAAAATAATTCAAAAAAACTATTTATTTAATTTATTGAGATAAAATATGTTTGTGTGCATAAATATTGTTTTAAATAAAAATATTCCCTTTTATTTTCAAATGGTTTTTATTTTCATTTCTAATTTATTGGTAACCCAATAATTCCCTATATGTACATGTGAAAACCATATAATTTCATAATTTAGTTCATCCTATTCACAACATACATTTTAATGGCTAGATGATAACTTTCATATTAAATTATAATATTTTAATAGTATATCACGTTTCATTTAAACTCAATGTTGCATGTAACATAAAATATGAAAATGATTAAATTTATTGAAAAAAATACATCACAAAACCTTAGGGTGTTACAAAAGTGGATTTTCAAAACTAGGTGGTTGTTCCAAAAAAAATCAAAATTTAAACCATTTATAAAATCACTTTTCCCATCCATTTTAAAGAGTTAGAAATTACGATGATAAGTGAATGAAAACAAGATTATTATAGATTCTAACCAAGAAATGGGTGAAATGGTTTCACCATTTTCAAATAATTATTCTTTTTTATAAACTTTGGAAACTGAACAAGCTATGTTTTTAGTAATATTACCAGATTCATCTAGTTTATTTTAGAAATCCTATTTAGATCCAATAAAATGATGTTCATTAAGTCATTTCATGAGATTTGATACATAATTTCATGTGAAATTATTTAATTACACTTGTATTTAAAGTAACAAATTTTAATCATTAATGTAATTGTTATGTTTTTGGGGTTCAAGGTGAGATATAAAGTATAGTTTCCACCTCATTTAAGATGGATCTATGAGTACAAATTCTTGCCTGTAAATTGATGATGACATTTTAAATGTGATGGAACATATATTTTGAGAAAACTTAAAGAAAATAATTTGAAGGAGATTCTTATTCTGTTTCAACTTATTTAGTTTGAAAATATTTATTTAAAACAATGTTTCAAAAACATTTATCAAAATAGGTTTTGAATGTTATGATCAAAAATAGCATGAATTGATTCTTCTTCAATTTTAGCCCTTTTTCTTTTGACATGACAAGATTTTATTTAGTTTAAGTAACCAAGAAATATACCTTTAGTGAACTTAGAATCAAATTTTCCAATATTTTATTTGGAATTTTAAATAAAACATTAGTAATTAATTTTTTTTTGAAAAAGATGAATTTGTGTTTTTTATTAAACCAAAGTTCATAAGGGGGTTCCTTAAGAAAAGGCATAACAATAACATGATTAATAATATAGAATAAAATATACATAGACTCTTCCCCAAAATATCTTGTAAGATAAAATTCATTTAAAATACATAGAATTATTTCTTGGATTATTTTATTTTACCTTTATACTACCCAGTTTTGTTAAAGGGATCTAAGGGTATAAAAAGAATTATTATAGCCTTCAAAAGACCAAAAATATTTAAATTAATTATTATCAAATTTTCTACCACGATCACTATACATCAAAAAAATTTAATTTTTTTCCCTTTTTAACAATTTTAGAAAACATGATGAAGGATTTGAAGTATTCACTCTTATACATTGAGAAATAATCCCATATTAATCTTGTAAATTTCACAGAAATTACTAGAGTATATATTTTCCTCTTATAATTCCTATTTTATTAGGATCTAAAAGGTCAATATAGTAAATCTCAATATATTGGAAGAATAAATTTAATTTTTATAATTAAGATAGGATTTGAATTTATTACCATGTTTTCATGATTCAAATACTATATAATCTTGGAAATTTAATTTGGGAAGGTCTCCTATTAGTTAAAAATAGTTGAGTTTGATGAGACAGTGAGTGCTATAATAACTGATACATCGATTGAAAATCCTTGAATCACTAAAAATTTACATTTAAACATTTTATTTTTGTATAGAAAGAGATTTTAAATTGATTTTAAAAACATTCTGAAATCATAAAGTGGTAAATAAACTTTATCCATTAGAATTACAATATTTTAAAAAATAATTTTTTAAATATATTTTAAAACTTCTATCACACAATTAAAAAGCACTAAGTAAATTTTGTTTCAATCCATTTTAAAGAAATACATTTTTTAAATATGATCTAGAAAATCATATGGTACATTCATCTATTATCTTACCTATAGAATTATCATCATATGTGAAATAGCCTCCTTAAAGTTTATCTATTTGATTGAATTTGTAGAGGTTTCTTCACATGTGTCTCTAGAAACCACTATAGAGGTACCATAGTGATTCTTAGGTTTTTCTCAAAAGTTTTATTTCCTAAAAATTTAAACGAATGAATAATTTTGGTTCCATACAAACTTGGGGCCAATTATGTTATGATACAAATATATTTTTATTATGAAAAACACTTTAGGGAAAATTAATAACTAGTATAGACATAGGAAACATTCAAACAACATGATAGGAAATAGCCGAATTAGAGAGTTGTAGTTTGAGCCTTTTGGATACCTTACCTCTGAGAAGAGACCATTGAAAATCGGGATATTTCTCATCCAGATCTGTATTAAAGAGGTTTTTGAAGCTGTAAAAAATCTTATCCTCAGTTTGTATGAGCTCTTCCACAGCCATATTCTACCGGTTGAATCCACTTTCAAGGATTCCATGTTGTTTATGCCCTCATGCACCCTTCTCTTTGGTAATATTGTATAGGAACCGCCTCCCTACCATCCTATCAAATTCCACTTGCGTGGTGTTGACCTCCAATCACTTATTTGAGAATTCTTCATTGCAATCAAGGATTGTTTCCCACTTTTCACATTCCATCTATTCACCCCCACTTGGAGGAGTGTTTGAATCAAACATCTTCTTACTTGCATCCGCCAGGTCAGTAGTTAAGGGTTCCCATGTAGGAGGTTCAAACTCCTTTGTAGAGTTTATCCTTGCTTGCTTGGGCGCCTTCTGAGGAAACTTCTCTTTACTTGAGGACCTGGTGACAACAGGGCTAGATAGAAAGAAGTATCCTTTCTTCTTTAGTGGCCTCCTATAGTGATGTATGAAACCTTCAGGATCAATGATGGTGCTTTTACCCTTCTTTTATGAGAATATAATGTAGTCCCCAACAATTCCCACTTCCTTTGGCTCGATAGGGGAGTCCAAGTCCGAGTCATTTTCCTCTTGGGAATCCTCAAGTTGCAAGGCACTGGTCCTTCCAAAATCATCCTCTTGAACATCCCCTCCCTCCACCACATGGTTCTCTTCACCTTCCAACACTGTGAACCAGTTGGGAGAAAGACTATATGTTCCACCGGACTTCACAGTATCAGCATAAGTTGAACTGGTCTGAGAGACATGCTCCAGAAGCTCTGAACATCAAGGCTGCTCCAAACCACGACCCATGTACTAAAAACGTATGTTTCTAGCATCCCAACCTGCACTGTGAAACTGACCTCTAGCACTAGGAAAGACTTCCTTTTGTGAAGAAACTACAGAAGTATCTCCATAGAATTCTGGCTGCCTGTCTGAGACCACCTCTGGTTGGAGGCACCATTCCCCGACCCCAACCGCAGACCCCTGCACTACCACCCCGAACCACTTAACAAAGAACCGATGCCCAAATCTCGTTTCAAATAGTCTAAAACTTTTGAAACCCATGGCTCTGGGTCTTTAGGGACTGCTTTCTTCACTGTGCCTGAGGAGCATCCCAAATACAAACCTGGAGGTTCCTCCACTTGGGGAATCACATGACTGGTTTCCCCATCGCCCACAGGAACATGGGAACTATTGGTCACCATAGCGATATCGGTATGTGGAGGAACCACATCCTTAGGAACTTCCCCACCCCTCTTTGCAGTCCCTACCATACCAGACGTAGGAGAAGAAAGCTCCTCACTAGCCACAGCCATGTCAAGAAGCGCTCAGGGAATCAGAGATTTTTTAAATCACAGTTATAAATTAAATGAACAATATTTCTACCATAAATATAATAATTTTTGTGAGAATTACCTTTAAAAATAATTGGTTTTTACTATAGTTTTTGAATATCCCACCTGATTGGAGTAACCAATGTAGGCTTGATCTTTTATATGTTTTTGATATCACTAAAATCTATTTAAATTATAATTACCTTGATTAAATTTAAAAAGATAAATTGTTATGTCTTTAATGGTGGATTTATGATTATCAACATTAGTTTTATTTTTTATTTTCAAGGATATTTTTTATTTTTGTTTGATGAGAATATAATTTTCATTGTGAATATTTTATTTTACTTAATGTTATTTCTTATAATTCTTACCATTTTCTGAATATAAATAATCAATTTGATTATATCAATTTTCAACTATATTTTAGGAATATTTTAAGTATTCACAATTTAGGTGTATGGAGGAACAATAAGAAAAAGTTATAGGAGAATAATGAAAATAATAATGTGGGGAAGAATATTAGGAGGAGAAAATAGGAAAGGGAGTACTAGACTCAAATTATTCATTAACATGTTCTCTACGGAAATTTAGGCTTGAGTCACATTATGTGGATGATGAAGTTGAATCCACCAAATCATCACTTTCACTCCACATTTAGACTTTAAAAATACATCTTACATTTTTTATATTCATTTAGTTTATTCTAATAGATGGGAAACTTTTGGTTTATGTGACCTTTCTATTTATATTTGTGACATGTAACTTCTGGTACCGCCTTGTGATTTGAATTTTGGGATCACATGTTGATGTTATTCTTTGATAAGTAATTTAATATGTTCTTGTTGAGAAGTGAATAGTCAATGAACTCACCTTTGGGTTGTTTTTCATGAGTATAATTGAATTCGATTGTATTATTGACTTCCATGGTTTTATTATCCTCCATCCCCACTTAACGTTTCATCGTGACTTCATATTTCATTAAAGAGTTTATGAGTTCCTATACCATCATATTTCTGACATATTTGGCTTCTTTTACGAATGTTACTTGTGGATATTGTGATATAGGTAACACCAATAAGATTTTATTTAGGAGTGCTTATGTAGATAATTCATTTATGAGGGACTTTATACCATAGAAGATATCGGTAAATCTTATAGAAATTTTATTAATAAATTCATTAGAACTCATATAAAACATTCAAATGTTTGATAAAACGTATCTAATATAGTTTCCCTGACAGTGTTTGTGCTTTATTGTGTTACTTATAAAATTTTTTATATTTTATAAGTAGTTTTCCATGTGAAAAGATGATTAAATTCCTTTATAACAAGACCACAATGTAAGTTATTCATAAGTTTCTTATTCAATTAAAAATTCTTAATATATTTATGTGTTTATTTTTCCTTATATCCCTTGGTTATAATGTACTTACAAATTAATAATTCCATGAAGGATAAAAAATAATACCTAATAAATTTGACATTTAATTCTTCAAATAGGAATTTTCAGTGTCCTAGAAAAATTGGATCTTGTAAACTTGAATTAGATTCCATAATAAAAAAACTTTCAATTCAATTAATAATTTTAAAAATTCTAATATAAAAACAATTTTTAAAATTAAAGGATTTTAAATAAAAAATAAAATGTCTCATATGATACCAATTATGTAACGACCATAATTTTTATAAATTAAACTCCCTTTTTGAATGAATAAATTCTTTATCAAGCAATTAAGTTACAAAAAACACATTCAATTACTTTAGTTATTTTGTAATATTATATTGTCATTAAAATTTAAAATATTATTATTCATCATAATCATTTATAATATAGATTTTGTACTGTGACTATTAATATTAGTATATTAAGGGTTATAATAAATTCCTTTTGACACAAAAAAAATAAAAAAATGTTCTTGACCAGTAGAATCATACCCTATGAATCCCATTTATCGAAGATTCCATGGGATATAGAATAATTTAACATTTCCCTTGACCAATCCCAAGTTGATATTCAATAGCTAAATAAAAAATTAAACCATTTACAAGAGAAGTTCAATCTCATTGAGATCACAACCCAAAAAATGTTCACCACCCACCCAATGAAATTCTAATCATCACACACCTTATCCTTAAGGAATATGTTTGTTTAATAGAGGGATATATATATATATATATCTATACCCTAATTGTATTAATGTGTATATTTTCTTTTTAATAAAACACTGATTATATTTAATCCTTTTTAATATTATTTTTTGAATGATTAAATAATGAGTTTGATAAAAAATATATTTTGATACGAGGAAATGTAAATGGTATTTTTGGGAAAATATATAGTTTCAATCATGAAACTATTTCAATGAATTTAATAATTTTGGAATAAATGATATTTTAATAAAATATTATTATTAAATTTAAATGATAATATAATTCTATGAAGTCAAAAATAATTTTTATAAGGGTCATAAAACTATTATTCTAAAGAACCCATATTTTTTCAATAAATGAGGATTCTTTTTAAAAGTGTAATTTCTAATAATTAGATAATTTTTTGGATAAAATATATATTATTTTTAAAATCAATTCCACTAAATTATCCAACAATGATTTTTTCATAATTTTCTGAGATAGTTGAATTTTTGGGTCCAAATTAAACATGGTATTAATATACAGTGAGTATTATGACAACATAATGACCCAAAAGTGATGTAATATATGACATAAAATGTTTCTACAACAAAATATATATTTACCCATTAAATTCATTTATTTTTTTTATTTTTTTTGATTAATTTTATAAACCCTTAATGAATCCTCCAAAACCTGTATTACATTTTTTTGTTTTAAAATAAATTCTGTATAAAAATTACTCACATTCACACCACCAAGTGTATTATTTTATTGAAATAAATTCTTATTATTATAAAATAATGAGGAAACTCCTCTTTTTTAGAAACTATAAGAAGTTATGTTTTTTTATTACATTATCATAGAGTCAAAAACCTATATTTGTAAATTAATAACGAATTCCTCTATCTTTTGATATAAAAACAACAAAACCTTCAATTAATATTCACTAATAGGAATTGTATCATAATATTTCTCTTAATTTCCATATTTAATTTCTCAAAATGTTTCCCCATGATCTTATGAATCTCTTCAAAAGAATTTAGTTTCATTCTCTAATGGCAAGGGATCCTCACTATCTCCTCTTTATTTAAGTGCCTTCTTTATATTATGCCTTTGGATTTTCCAATTTTTAGGTTGGGATATGTTTTATCACATACCTAATCCTATACTTGTCATTTATTTGTAATTATAAGCTTCTTTATCTCTCATACACCCCTTTTATAAACCTTTATATACACTCGTTATACTAATGAAAATATCCTATGATTTTCCAGGCAAAACATTTGTTTAGTGAATACCATATCCATTTCCAGTCAAGGGTATTCACTTATTTATATCTATATATAATTGATTTTTTTATTACATGCGTTTAATATTCACTCTATATTCAGGGTATTAAAATTAAGGCAATACATCCTTATGTTGTACATTATTTGTGGCACACATATACATGTACATGATATGAATGTGACAAGTGAGAATAAAATTATATAGCCATGAAATGAATTGTGCAATGTTTTAATCTCATTATATTCCATATATGGTTCATGGGAAGTTATCCTAAGCACATTGTGTTATGTTGTCTTGGTGGATATCCTTAAATTATGTTTATGATTCCTTGTTTTATGTTGTTGTCACATTCCCATGTTTCCTTTACATAATAATCTTATATCATGATTTGTTGTTCAATATTATGATTCTCACTCAACTTATATTACCTTCATATGCATATTGTATCACAATTACTACTTTACCTTATTATATAATTTATTTATTCCATTATTGGGATTTATATCTCGCGCCTTTCTTTTGTACGTTCCCAAGTTATCTCCAGCATATTTTGAAGAACAATTGAATTTTAGGTCCATGTAAAGGAAGTTTTCGATAATAGAATTATACTTATATTTAAATTTGTTACCATATATAACTAATTTCATAAATACTCTAGGCCTCATGATCTTTTTCATCGTACTGTGTGTTCTTTTATATAATATGTCATTAATTAAAGTTTATAAAAATATGTGTTGTCATTATTGGTATTAGAGGAATGTATGGTTATTTTGGGGGATTAGGTTTATAAAAATATAGCGAAAGCCTTAGTTATAAGACTAAACATATGAAAACATCCCTAAATTTTTTTAAATTATATAATATTTAGATTACATGAAAATAATTCAATATCAGTATACTACATGTGGATGTGGCTCTGGCATAGTTGTACTTAGAAGTAATATCCCTGAAAATGGTGCATTGAGCTGGAATTGATCGCCACCTACCATAAAACAATGGGATTTTTTGTACACCTATTTTAGAATTTCCTAGGGATATTATTTGTTAAATTCACAATCTAAATATGAACCATTATTAAGGGAATAGAAATTCCTAATAGATATTATGTCATAAAATTGATTATGGATAACTTAGATTGAAACCTTAAAATTATTAGGTTAATGAATATAAGTCATTTATGAGATATCCATTTAATTTTCATGGTTTCCTACTTATTAATTTAGTAGTTAATAAAATTTCAACCATAATTTCAACTTAATTTAATGTCAATAGATGAAAATATGTGGAATTGAGTAAATAACCAATGTGAGGGCAGTGTGATGACGACCCAAATGAGATGCCGTACCCAATGGGATTTGGAATTTTAAACTTTGTGGAATTAATTTCTTAATTGAATCATGTTTTTAATAGAAACATAAATTAAGAGGAATATCCAAATATCCCAAATATAGAGAAAGTGACAATTGATACCTTTATGCGATAAAGACCTCTAACTTTTAGAGGATCTTAAAATCCATTAATCACAGAGAAATGGATAGACTCCATTGATAATATATTCTATATCATTTAATGATTTGTAAAATAGAATGTAAGGGTGAATGTTTATCATATGGATGGATAATCTAATCAATGAAAGGCGTTTTTCAACAATATGAAGCTGAAGGAGGACATCAAAGTGATATAGTGGAAGGAATTTTGGAAAAAAAATCAAAAAATATTTTCCTCACACTCTCTGATTTAAAACGGAGAGGTATTTCCTTAGCCTTAAGAAAAAGGATGATGAATACATCATGGCGTATAAGGTCACATTAAAAATAATTTTACTCTATTCTTTTGGATTTTTCATGACCCAAAAAAGTAAATTTGACCACTTATTTTGTGGTCTAAATAAGAATCTACAAAACTCGTTACCTATTAATGACTTTGACAACTATGTAAAAAATGTCTGATGTGCCCATAAAGTTTAAATAGAGATTTTTGAATATCAAAGGGTATTTTGGGAATTGATAAAATAAGCAGAGAATGTATTTTAATTCTAGCTGTGCGATGGAAAAGTCTCATGGGGTAAAAAATTCCTTCATCCCACTTGTCAAAATTATCAGAAGAAAAATATTTGAAATTTTCTAAATGGGGTAAGGAACTAATATAGGTGTGGGAAAGAAGGAAACTTAGTTAGCGATTGTTGGTGGGAGAAACCCACTAATTCATGGAATAATGTAATGATCTAGTTAACCCTTAACCTTCTGTCTAATGTTTCAACTACAAGGAACATGGAAACTATGTGAATCAATGCCTTAAATGAAGGATTGTCGATGATAATCGATGAAAAAACCTCCAAGGCCTATATATCAAGGGAAAGTGCATACCATGACAAATACTAAGGTGGATACCAAAAAAAGTGGTGATAGGTATTCTAGTTATTCATTCAAGTTTAGAGGAAATACTTTGATTCTGCTTTTTTACATTCTTTCTATATCACACAAGTTTAGTATAAGTATTCAAAAACTACCCTGAAACATGAGTGTTGAGTTATTGGTGAAGATGAAAAATGAGTCAATTGTTTCATCTCAAACATATAACTCATCACCTAACTAAATGTTTGGGATTAATTCCCTAGACAACCTTGAGATACTCTCATCAGTATAATTTGATTCTATTCTATGTATGAATTATCTTTTATTTTATATATCCAACGTAAATTGTCAAGATAATAAAATAACACTATGTATCATGAATTTTCCTATACTTATATACATGTTGAAAGAGGAGAATTAATATTCTTTGGTACAATCATCCCATGAATGGATATTATTACCTTGTGAGAAAGAAAATTTAGGTCAAATAAATAAGACTAAAGGATAGGTCATCCTTGAAGACATACCCATTGTAAGGGAATTCACTAATGTGTTACCCAAATAATTTCTTTTCCTTCCTCCTAGTCATTATGTTGAGTTCACAACTGAGCACATAATATCCAAGACTCTATATAGAATATTCATTGTTATACTTGAGGGGATGGATAAAAAATTAATGTAGAAATTGTATAAAGGCATTATACACCCAAATCCTTCACCTTGGGATGTACTGGTACTCTTCATAAAAAATAACGATAGGTCAATGATCCTATTCATTGATTATCATTGGATCAAAAAAATGATGATAACAATTATGTATCCACTTCCATGGATTGATTATTTGTTTTATCATCTATGTTGAGAACATTATCTTTTTATAGTGGATATTATGTCAAGATATTGTCAAGAAAAGGAGAAGGAGGATACCCCCAAGAATGATATTAATAGAAGGTACGAGCATTAAAAATTCATAGTAATTCCATTTGGACTCACTAATTATCCAAAAATAGTTATGTAATTTATGAAAATAGTCTTTATGGATTACCTTAATAAAATTGTGATCATATTTATAGATGATATTCTCATCTACTCTAAAATTAAGGAGGAACATGAAGAGAATTTGAATGTTGTACTGAAGACTCTTTTAAAGGAAAAGTTATTTTCAAAGTATAGTAAATGTTATTTTTTTGAACAATTAACTTTATTGAGACATGTTATCCCTATTATAGGGAAATCTATGGATCCTTCAAAAACTGAGCTGACTGATGTATGGCCAAGATAACCATTTATGATGGAAATTTGTATTTTCATTGGATTAGATGGGTAATATTATCGATTTGTGATAAAATTCTCATGATTTTTAATATCACTAACCAAGATTGCATGAAATGGATTCATGTTTTTTTGGACAGATGAATGTGGGGAAAGCTTTAAGAGATGAATAAGAGGCTAATCACTACACCTGTTCTCAGATTACCCACTAGTGGGGAAGGTTTTTTTTACATATAACGATCCATAAAAAATGGATTGGATTGTGTAATCCTTAAAAATGAAATAGTGATAGTATATTCTTATTAAAAATTAAAGACATATGAGTAGAACTACCCATTGAATTATTTGGAATTAGCAGTAGTGATCTTCACGTTAAAGAGTTAGAAAAATTATTTTTATAGAGAAAAGTGGGACATATATATATATATCATAAAATCTTTATGTGTATATTCACTCAAGAGGAGATTTATATTCACCAATGAAGGTGGTTAAAGATGATCAAGGATTATTATTTTTCAATCCATTATCATACTAGGAAGGAAAAAAAGTGGCAGATTCTTTGAGTAGAAAGGATCTTGCAACCATATCAATGATGAGGATTTAAATGGATCCTATATTATTAAACAAGAAAAGACTAGATATAGGGATTATTAGAAGATATTTATCATAACTTTATCAAATAACTACCCAAACATACATTCTTGAGATGACTAGAGAGGCTTAAAAGGATGATAAGGTGTTACAAGAAAAAATGTATTGAATATTCAAAAGATCAAAATTTCTGAATATGGAGTTTCATGTTTCAAAACTGGGATATCTGTCCCATAAAAACCATTATAGGATAGAAAAATTATGTATGATGTGTATATATTTTCCTTCTCTATTCATCCATGAACCACTAATATGAATATATATGAAGTGAATATTTTGGTGGGATAACTTGAAGAGGGATATTGTGGTGTTTTTATCTTGATGTATGGTATGCTAAAAAGTCATCGCTGAATGCCAGAAGCCTAAGGGTATGCTGCAACCATTTCTCATACCTATATGGAATTGGAAAAAAACAACAATAGATTTCATCATAGGACTCCCCAAGACCCTTAAAGGAAATAACTCCATCTTGGTGGAAGTTAATTACCTTACCAAGTCAATGGATTTCAATACTATCAAGAAACATTTATCTCAAGACCAAATCACCAAGATATACATTAGATAAGTGGTAAGTATTCATGGAGTTACACTCTCTATTGTATCTGATTGATATTTTAGGTTTACCTCAAGGTTTTGGTGATGCCTTCTATAATAATTGGAAAATAAAAAGAGTTTCAACACAACTTATCACCCTTAGAAATATGGTAATACTTAAAGGACCATTAAAACTCTGGAGGATATATTGAGATCATATCCAATGGATTTATATGTACTTTAGGATCATAAAATTTCCCTAGTAGAGTAATCATATAACAATAGATTCCATTATATAATTCAATGAAAACATGATGAGGTATTTTATGGGAATAGGTTTTTGAATCTAACAAGATGGGATCAAGTAGGAGAGTGGTAGATGATGAGACCAGATTTTAACTAAGATATGACAAAGGTTCAAACCATTTAGAAGTATAAAAAATATACTTGGATTCAATAGAAATGTTATGTAAAAAATCATCAAAGAGACCAGAAATTTGATATTTGTGATATGGTGTTCCATTTTATATTATCATGTAATAATGTCATGAATTTTAGAAAGAAGAAAAATCTTTTTCCAAGATACATCGACCCCTTTGAGATCCTTGATCCTATTAGAGAAATGTTCTTTCAACTATAACTCTCACATAACCTATTTCAAGTAAATTATGTGTTCCATGTTTCCCTCTAGAGGAAGTACATACCAATCCCCTCACATGTATTTAATCCAACGACAAAACCATTGGATAATGAACTTTTATCAGATGAGTATCTGATAAAGGTCTTATATCATGGAGAAAAAATTCTATGAAACAAGACAAATCACTTGGTTAATGTGTTGTGGTGGAGAAAAAAGTTTGAGGAACCAACATGGGAACCCGAAGAGAGAATAAAACAGAAGTAACCTCATTTTTTAGTGTATTAAATGAAAATTTTGTGGGGGAATTTTTTATGGGTGAAGAATGCAAGGACCTAAACATTTTTAAATGAAACTACGTTGTTGAATAAATAAATTCCTTATAATGTAATAAAGTTATAGAAACCACATGCATATAATTTGGTTTTTTTGGACCATTATATGGTCTTTAAAACTTAAAATACTATTAAAAATAATAACCTTTGATAATATAGCCATTTTATAATGACCATTATGATTAGATTATTAAGGGTTATGATAAATTCTATTTTATATGGATAAATTAAGTGATGGACTTGATCATTAGGATTGTACCCTATGAATCCAATTTATCAGAGAATCCAAGGGATATATAATAACTAGGATTATACCTTCACCAATCCCATGAAAATTATCAGAAACTATATTATGAATGAAACTATTTATGGGAGAGTTTCATGCTCATTGAGATCTTATCCCAAACCATGTTCATCGTACCACCCTAAGAAAATTTCACCAGTGCACATCTTGTCCTATGTAAATTCACTAGTGTAATAAAGAGATATGTATCTAGACCCTAATATCATGAATGTTTATATTTTTTTACTAAAAAATGATTATTTTTATACATAGTTAATATTACTTTTTAAATGATAAATAATGATTTTGATAAAAAATGGATGTGATGAAACAAAAATAGTATTTCTAGGAAATAGAAAATTTTAATCAAGGTATAATTTTTGATGAATTTAATAATTTTGTAAATAAATTATATTTTAATAAAATAACATTATTAATTAATTTTTATTAAATATTAATGATAATATAATTTTATAAAGTCAAAAATAATTCTTATAAGGGTCAGAAAACTGTTATTGTTGAAACAATTAGTATTTTTTCAATAAGCGTGGATTTTTTAAAAAGTTTAAATTTGAATTATTGTAAAATTATTTTGATAAAATGAATATTATTTTTGAATGTACGATTTCAAAATTATCCAATGGTTCTTTTTTCAAAAAATTTCTGAGACAATCGATTTTTTTGTCAAAATTAAATACAATACAAATAAACTGTGTGTACTCTGACAACATAATGACAAAAAAGTGATGAAATATATTACACAAAAGGTATCCATTGAAAAATATAAATTTATACTTTAAAATAATTTCATTAGGTTGTTTTATCAATTTTATAATTCCTTAATGAATCCATCAAAACCTATATTGTATTTTAATGTTTTAAAATCAGTTCTTTATAAACATAAACCACTTACATGTAACTAAGGGTATTATTTACATTATTTAAGTTATTAATACTTTAAAAAAATTAAAAACAATTCTATCTGGTTGAAACTAAGTTCAAAAACCATGGTATGTTTTGTGTCTTTTATTACTTTATCATAAAGATTCCAAAACCTAACTTTATAAATTAATAGATAACTGTCATATATTTTTCTGTATAAACCCACAAAAACTCACATTAGTCTTCACTAAATACCCATTGAGTATTATATTACTCTAACATTATCTCTATATATCCATAAAAAGGTTTTCCCAAGCTCTTAAGAAGCTCCTCCCAAGCATTTAGATGCATTCTCTCAAGGTAAGGGAACCTCGCCTTCTCTTATTTATCAAGAATCTTATTTATATTATTCCTTTTGATTTAAAATTGTTTATATTGGGATATAGTTTATCACATAAATATAAATATACTAATTATTCTCTTATAATTATAGACCACATTCACTATCATTCAACCCTTCAATAAACCTTTATGTACACCTATTATGCTGCTGAAATTATCCCACAATTTTCCATTCCCAACATTTGTGTAGTGAATACCATCTTTGTTTCCAATCAAAAGTATTCACCCGGTTGTACATATCCTTCATTGATTTGGTATTTACATTTATGTAACCCACACTCCATAATTATGGGGTTAAGATTTATTAAATAAATTATAATGTTTTAGGATCTATGTGTCACACATATGCATGCATATGATATGAAAGTGACAAGTGAATATGGAATAATATATCTTAACAATGCATTGAGTAATGTTTTAATCTTATGAGATTACATGAACAGAACACTAGAGGTTATACTAATCACACTATGTTATGTTTTATTTTTGTTTATCCTTGAAATAAGTTTATAATGTCATTTTTTACATTTTTTACACATACCCATGTTTCCTTTATGCTATGATGTAATATATTGCCTCAATGTTCATGATTAGGATTCTCACAGCTCTTATGTCACATTTATATGCCTCTTGGATCATGTTTAATATTCTACCTTATGATATTATTTATTTATTCCCTTACTAATCTTTATATTTTCCCCCTTTCTTATGTACGTCCCTAGTTTGTCTAATGTAGTTTTAGAATAACAATGGAATTTAAGAAGAATTATAAGGAAGTTTTCAACAATTTCATCATAGTTATGTTTCTACTTGTAATTATATGTACCAAATATCCCAACTAAACTATGAATCATGATCTTATGGGTTGTACTACGTTTTATTTTATAGAATAAATGATGAATTAAAGTGTATTAAATTATGGGTTGTCATAAATTATTGGTCAAAGAGTATATCAAGAAGGGGTTTGAATATCTCTTTTAACAATTTAAAGCATAAAAAGAAAAATAAAGTGATAAATTGAAAAAGATATAGTTGATAAATTTTATTTGAGTTTATAATAATAATATAAAATTAATTTAAGTGTGGATGTGATCTAATTGAATTTATTTAAGTATGAAAGTTGATGTTTAAAGTATGATGTTTTGAAAAGTAAATAAAAGGAAAACATAATTGATAAAGATTTAAGATAAATCTTAATGTAATACCCTACGTCTCAACCCCTAAACATGAGAGGATTATTTTATAAAACCCTTAGTCTCAACAATGACCAAGAAACCTCCCATCATAATTGTGTATTGAAAAAACCCTCTCGATCTTCACCTATAGTGAAGTGACCCATACACACTTTTTCAAAGACAAATGTTGGTGGAATGTGTTTGAGGAGAGAGTGGTTTTATTTTGGATAATCCTTTACAAACTACTCAATAATATCTTTTATGGAATTATGTACAATATAGAAAGAAATATTGTGAGAAAATTTGGATAACCTTGATAAAATTAGACCATTGAAGAAGGATCTTCCAAAATTAGAGCTTATTCTTTGATTATAACTATAGATCATGTATATGGAAGTGAGGATCATTGGGTATGTCTTCAAGGAGAAAAGGGAGGCTATTTATAGGCTCTATGGTGCGTAGAAATCTTTTGGAATTCACTAAGTGCAATAAAAATGTACCAAACTGAAATTATGGACTATTTTACCATAATAAATGTATCACCACTTAACACTGCTCGATGCCTTTGGGTACTCATTAGCCTCTACCGAGTTGTTTATGGGATATATGTCATTGGGGGATAATATATATTTTCCACTGGATAGCCACTACTATCCAAGGATGACCTATTTTCTTTGGATGGAAATCATTACTTTTGGGTGATCCACTAGATAGTTAGTGGATATTCTAGTTATATGATGGTTCTTACGTAATGGAATATGATATCCGACGTTATATACATAGTTATTTCTTCAATAGTGGTCACCTATACATCATTATAATCCCTTATTTGGATATTCATAGTTGTTTCCAAGGACTTTAACCATGAATATAAATGTGACTAAGCCTTTATCAAAACTTCAATGAGTCCTGAAGATGTCATGTAATTCAAAAATTTGAATTTAATAAAAAATAAGCTCAAATAAATGGAATTTTTAGAATCATAGGTAATTTTTTATGATCATGAAAACATCATTATAGAGATATGTACAACAATTTTGACATTATATGATTGATATGGAGTGATGTAGTCCCAAAAAGGTGTTTTTAAGGGATCTATATAGATGAAAATCATGATGAATGTGTTAATTTATATTAGCATCAAGATATAATATCTCCTCCCAAGGGATATCCTTTGAAAGTGGAGTTGATGATGATGGATCTAATGTTAGTTGTGTTGATGATGGTGGAGTTGTAGATCACAATATTTATGATGGTAGAAATGATAATGGATTAATCAAATTTTAAATCAATTTAGATATTTTTTAGATTTATTGGTTTAAACTTGAATGAGATATGAAGAGAGATAATGTTGTTCTATGTGAAAGGGAAAGAGATTTTGAAAAAATAGATAGGGGGATATGCAAGATGTTTGAAAAAATAAATATCTTTTTTTTATTTTTTAGTGGCATGTACAACTCCCATATAAGGTTAATATTGTCTTATACATGGAAGGTAGATTTTTCTAAGATGTATTCCACTGATATAAGAGGTTAAATGGGATTCCTCCCATGTAGTTTTCTACCAAGAGAATAAAATATGGAATAAAAAGTGTCTATAATAATGAAACAAAAACATAAAATATAGGGATAAGGGAGATGATGGTGGCATATTAAGAGACAATAATTCTATAGAAGGGTGATTGTATCCAAATAGTTATCGATACTACATTTACTACTTAGTGTTTCCTATTATTAAGATCAGTGATATACAAGATGGTTTGATCATGGTTGGGAGAGAAAATTACTTCATAAGAAAAAGATAAACCCCATATGGTGAATGAAATCCTTTAAGTGTGTGGTATGGGAGACTTAGAGGGTTGATAATGAAGATATATCTAAGATAATTTTATAATTTTATATACAATAATAAATGATCAAATTTCATTAGTAGTGTATGATTCGATTGAAAAAGGTTATTTTTGGAAGTTATGATCTCTTTCCACTAGGATGATAGTCTCCCCCAACAAACTATTAACCAAGCCTCATGATTTAAAATTATGAAAATAAAGATGGGGTGATGGAGTCACATCATGGTTTTTATTGGATATATATAGAGTTGAAACTATTGATGAGTGTGATGATTCATGTTAGTATAAACATGGAATATTTATTGATTAGGGAGATCCATTAAGGATGGAGAGGATGATGATGGATTTGATATCGGTTGAGTTGATGATGGTGGAGACAACGGTCACAATGAAACTGAGGTTATAAATGTTGATGAAGTATTCAAATTTTGAATCAAGTTGGAGGTTGTTGATATTTTTTTTATTTTAAAATTTAATGTGAGAGTAAGGGGTATAATTTTGTTAATATGGTTTGAAAAGTAGAGATATGGAGATATTTGAGATATTTGAAAAAAACAATGAGATGTTTCCTTGTTTTTTTGAGTGGAATGTATGAATCCTATAAAAGGAAACTCCAGTATACCATATGGAAGGGAGATTTTTCCAAGATTTAGTTTACTAAAATAGGATAAAAAAGATTCTACCAATGTTTTTTCCCATAATAATAATTGAAGATGACATATGAAGCATTTATGATGATGAATAATTCATTGATGATGGAAAATGAAGAGATGATGGTGTCATATGAAGAGATGATAATGACCCAAATATGTTTATATAAAAATTTTTCCTATTACAACAACAATCTAGTGGTATGTCATGTTTATTAATATTGAAGACATAATAGATATTGCAATCATGAGTGTGAGATCCTTAGGGAAAGAGACAAAAAATATTCAGGGGAAAAATCTTTTAGGTGTGGGGTATGAGAGACTCCATATAACATGATCTAATTTCAAGTTATGATTAACTTTAGTTTTAGCATACATTAGGTACCATTTTGATTATTTTTAGAGGTATATCATAGGTGACAGGGACCAAGCATCATAATTACAAGAAGGAAGTGGTTGGACAAGTAACATTGAAGTTGATGGAGGGCCACCAGCTAACCAGTCTAGCACCAATAGCTAGCAGTTGGATTTTCTAGGGGTACTACAATTCTATAGAGCCTATAGTCTATTTAGTTTATAGGTTATAAGCTCAAATCTCTACCTAGAACCATCTTATTTCCAGATGGCCTCCACCGACTTGCAGATGGTTCCCAAATGACACATTCATTAACAATTCTCTCATAATTTTTCTATAACACATATTTTTCATATCTATATCCATAGGTTTGACCATAATTCATCTAGAACAACCCACTTATCACTTTTCTATTTTAATTTGACCTCTCGTTCCCATCTATTTGAAATTTCATGCTTGGATCAATTTGTTAGTTCCCAAATGGTATGTTTTATCCATTCTAAACTAAATCCTATTCTTCTCTTGAGATGAATCATAGATCTAAACTATTTTTGATAGATATATGAATACTAATAGTATCTAATGGTTAGTTATCAAATTATCAATGGATAATTGGATGGATCTACAGAATTTTCATCTCCCTCCAAACTGATTCTAGATTTTTTGGTAATGATGTTTCTTATAGGGCAAGACTGATAAACTTCATACGCTTTATATGATATTATTCATGTATAATGATTATAAATTCCTCATGTTATAAATAGGTATCTTTCTATCCATTTTTTGTGTTTTAGAATGATCCATGTGGAAATTCTTAATTTTGGGTGTCATAACACTTAAGGTAAAAAGTGTCTATCACATGGGGCCCTTGTATGGAATTGTATGTTAAGATTTTCATGTGGTTTCATGCATATGCTTTGAAACCATACTTGATGTGACACGTTATGCTATACTATATTATACCTTATATTTGGATGTGTTTTTAGCCTGTGGAAACCTTGATTGATATGGAATGCTTGTGCCTTCGCTATGTAATTC
Organism: Viscum album; assembly: GCA_963277665.1. NCBI lineage: Eukaryota > Viridiplantae > Streptophyta > Magnoliopsida > Santalales > Viscaceae > Viscum > Viscum album. The sequence continues at coordinate 320,423,588 of OY728165.1, read as the reverse complement.
CATTATGTTGGATGTTTTTATATATTATAGTAACTCTGCTATTGATATCAAGATGATCAAGTTTCTCTAGAATGGTTTTTTATATCCTTAGGGAATGAGAAAAGATGATGAGTTTGATAACCCCTATAACTGTGTGGCATGTTTGTTAGTCTCATAATTTTTCAGGTTCTTCCAATGTGGTAATGACCATGAGGTGGTGTTAGTGGTCTATGATTCATAATGTCTAGTACGTATAAATGGGGACCATGCATGTGCATGAGTAAAGTTCAAATGATTATAGCTTGTCAGTTGTACATACAATCATATATATAGAGAATACCCACTTGGTGAGATAAATGATTACTCCTAAAAGATTGAGTATGAATTTCCCTTGAAGGAAGACATGTAATTAATCCATAAAGGTGGAACATGGACACTGATTAGTGGGATAAATTGTTCATTTGTCATGTTTTGGAATTAGTAGATCCAAGGTTCATGGAAACTTGGTTAATTCATGATGAATCGACACTTGATTGGTTGTTTTAACATTTAAATTTTTTAAGTCATACAATTTATTATTATTTCACTTTAGGCTAAGGACACATTGATGGTGTCTTGATGAGTTCATACTCATGAACTGCATGGGTATCTCATTCACGTATAGATGTTGTGGTTAGAGATCTGGTAAAGGATAAGGAACCTATGTCGGGAATATGAGGAGGAGGTTCTTAAATAGTGGAGGTGATTCCAGTATACACTATAGATTATTACAAAAATTTCCCTTTTAATTATATTGTTTTTTTGTATTGATCTACCATATCGGTGAACGTGTATTATCTTATAAGACATTGTGTGACATATTAAAACAATATTTTATTTTTTTAGCTTCTTGAATGATGTTCTATGATTTTATTTTTGTTTTAGTATATTTTTGATGCATGTTTCTTGTTACTAAGAGAGTAATCTCCCCACGACACCATTATAGTCCTCTCCACTAGTCGGTAATCTCTTGCATATGGGGAGGCACACATGAGGCCATATGGAACTCCAGCTCAAAACCAACGATTCTAATTGGGGTGTTACAAAGTTGTACAAAGTGGATTTTTTTTAATTTATTCTTTAATATGTTTAGGGCATGTTATAAAGTATATTGTTGTGTGGAACATAGGTAGGTGAGTCACACATGTGTCTGACCAACACATGTGAATGGACCTCTGAGTTATCAACGTTTGGTATTTTTTTATCAATTGTTCTTTTATAGATTCACATTGATAATGAGTATTATTATTCTCTTACAATTATGAGACTTGGGTATATTAATACATCATGAGTAGTCATGTAGGTTCTCATGTCACATATACAATTAGTTTCCATATGTAATATATTAATTAATTAATGTTTTGAATAATATATAATTTGTGATTTTGTGAAAAATTTGTGATAAAATTTAAATTATTTTTAACCTTAACATGTTATGTTATGTTATATGTATATGAATGTTACTAACATAAAGGTATGGAAGACTTGTCTTAGGACCTGGGTAGTTATAAGAGTGCTTTTTCTAGTCGACATGAGTAGTCTTTTAGGATGAGACTACCTATAGTGACCTTTATGAGAAAATATATGAATGAATTTAGTTCTATAGTTATTAAATCTATTAAATTTGTTTTTAAGAATTTCTTATGGAATTTTAGATAATTTCACCTTATGATCATCTAATGGGACCACCTAGGGAAGTGAGATAAGATACTCTAGATAGGGTGGACACACTTACAGTGCATCCACACGTATACAATAATAAACCTTAACATTCTCCAGTAGTTTCTCTTGTGATCTATTATTGTGTAACATCTTTAGGATGGGGTCTTCTAGCTAGTGTTGGTTCAAGGAAAAGGAACCCTTACATGAGTGATGACTATGGCCAATTTGCATCAAGATTTACAATTCATCATGTATTAACCTTCAAAGGAACTATAGGCCCTCAAGATTATAAGGAATGGATAGAAATCATAGAGGGAATATTTTACCTAGTAACAAATATAGAGGATTAGTGGGTAAAATTGGATAATTTTATACTTTTGGGGTCTTATCAAAGGTGGTGTAGGAAGATAAATCAAGATGGAAGGTTAAAGGGTCTAACTTGGATGATCCTAATGGTTATGTTATTTGAGGATTTTTTCTAGATAGTAAAAATCTAGATCGAGCATAGAAGTTTATGAATATTCAATATGGGATGATTTCATAATATTGATATTCTACTCATTTTATGAAATTACTTAATTTTTCTCTTTTCGTGGATGAAAATGAGGTATTAAAGGCTCAGAAGATAAATATTATCTTATGAACATAATAGATCCATCAAGAGGGGGACATAATCCTAACCACATACTCTAGAGTTCTTCACAAGGCTCTCATGATCGAGAAAGGTCGAAAAAATATAGAGTAATAGGTCCTCCTCTATCTCTTATTTGGCTAGTGAGTGGCATCGCTAGTAGAGATGTGGGTGACCTTTCGAATAGTAGGAAGAGTAATTCATGAGATATGTGATCAGGTGGTTAAAAGAAACCAAATTAAAGAAGAGGTTCTTCATCACCCACTGAAGAAGGAGGTTCAGTAATTTTTTATAATTTTGGGGTAATGGGGCACTGAAATAATTATTCCCTAAAACCACTCAAGGAGTTTCATTGATGTTGCAAGATAGGTCACCTTCTGTTATTTTATTCAAAACTATCATGGATAGGCTTAGGGAGATCATACCATGGTTTCCCCAAAGGTCCTTAGTAAAAGTTACTGACTCCATAGAATTTTTTAACCCAAGTGATTTATAAGCCTCAAGGGTGTGGTGATGGATTTGATGTAGGTAGAGTATATACAGTGGAAAATGTACCAACTGATGGTGGAGTGATACATTTCACTTATTTTGGTATGATCTTTATTTCACCTACTCTTTCATATGCCTTATTTGATACCTAATTTTCTCATCCTTTTATTTCTTTTCTCATGTTGTGGTATGTTTAGACTTACCAGTTAAGTTCTATCCCATGCTTTTTATTTTGACACGCCTTCTATAAATAAGGTAAATCATATAAAAAGATATTTAGAGTGTCTCATTATATTTTCTATCTATGAACATCTTTTAAATTTATTGGTTTTAGAAAAAAATATTTTTGATGTAATTTTTGGTATGCACTAATTGACTATTTACTAATATTACACCAATTGAAATCAAAGATAAGTGAAATTTACCTATGCAAAAGTAAAAAGTTAATAATTAACTGGAGAGTGGGATTTAGAAGTGGGTTTAATGGGATTGGAATTTATCCAGGTTTAATACATTACAACATTGGTGGAAATTATGGTTGTTGTAGTGGATCATGAAATGCTATCATTCTAGCTTCCTTTTACATTTGATCTTTATATAGATTTATTTTTATATTACTTATCAGTTATTACTCTTAAGAGACATATTTAATATGAGATTTAACTCATGTTGGGTATGAATCCGGAATAAATTCCTCATTACCATATGGAATGGATAATTTTTAAATAATTAAATATAAAAATTGAGGATTTAAAAGAGAAGTGATTTATAAAAATGAGCACATCTCCTTGGGGTTCACCAGTGTTGTTTTCTAAGAAGGAATGAAGGAGACTTTAACTATGCATAGACTATAGAAAATGAAATCATATCATGGTAATGAAAATATATTTGTTACCAAGAATCGATTATTTTTTTCAATCAATTGAGGGGTGCTAGTTGGATCTCTGAGATTGACTAGCATTCTAGTTACCACTCACTTTAGTTCAAGGAGAGGACATACCTAAAAAATCATTTAAGATATTGTATGAACAATATGAGTATCTTGTCAGGCCTTTTGGGTTGATTAATTCTCTAGTGTCATTCATGGTTCTCATAAACAATATATTCCATTCATATCCTAACTCTTTCATTGTGCCTATTGATTATATCTTGATATACTCACGAACCTCATATATGCATGATAGGCACCATAAGATCATGTTCCGTCCACTTTTGGTGTTTAAGATTTACTTCATGATTTTTAAGTATCACTTTTGTATCTAATAATTGTGAATCCATGGGAATGTATTCTATAAATTTGGAATTTCTTTTGATCCATAGAAGGTAGAGGTGGTGATTTCATGGGCACACCGTAATAAAATGTTCAATATCAAGGTTTTTCTAGGGTTTTTTTGGGTACTAAAGATGATTTATTAAGTATTTATCTCATTTATAAGCAACTATAATTAGGATTACCATGAAACAGGTGAATATTGAGTGAAAATATCAGTGAAAATAGGATTTCCTATAGTTGGAGTGGAGATTTTAATCAACTCTTATTTTGATCCTACATGATTCTTATATTGGATATGTGGTTTTCTACAATGCCACAAGTGTTTTTTGGGAGCTTTTTTGATGTTGATATATCAGATAGTTTCTTATGGGTCATGCCAACTATGACCTCATGAGCGGAACTACCTTACACATGATTGAGAGTTAGCAGTAGTGGTCCATGAACTAATGTTTTGGTGCTATTATCTCATTGGTGAGATGTTTTTCATCTATATGGACCACAAGTGCATATTATTATTTTCCTAGTAAGACTTGAATATCTAGAAGATGTATTAGGTTGAGTATTAGAAGATTATTGATTTTGAGATAGCTTATTCTCATATGAAAGGGAATATAATTTTAAATTTTCATAGAAGAAAAATTTCAGGAGTTAGAAGAGAGGCATTTAGAAGAGGAATATATATTGGCGAGTCTGTTAGATAAATCGTCAATGGGTACATATGAGAATCATGGGGTGATAACATATTCTCCTCTATTAATCAAATTTACCTTGGTAGTTAGAGTGAAAGATATCTAGGAGTCTAATCCCAAATTTCCATTAATGCTTGAATGGTTGGTTTAGAACAACCCAATACTAGGATAGTATTTAGATACTGATGATGATTATGTAATCTATATTGAAGAGAATTCTTTGGTTCTTACTTCTATTAGAGAAGAGATAAAGAGGGAATCTCATGCCTTATAGTGGGAAGAAAACCTAGGATCAAATAAGATGTATCTTGATATTAGAAGGAATTTATGGTGGAAGGTTATGAAAAGGGACATTTCATATAATGACCCGGGATTGACATACATGGATACTCAATTTTAGATGAATATTCAACACATTAAAAAATTACATGCCTGAGAACTGTAATAGTTTAGTGTATTTGGAAACGTAGAAACATAATATTCTATCTTAGTGAAATATCATAAAAATATCCATTAAAGATCTTCCCCTTTGGTACTCCTACATAAAACCTTTTTTCATAACCTGAGGAAAGGAAACCTAAGAATGGGGTTAGCTATAATGCTCAGTAAGGATAAAAAAGGGAGATACATTAGCATAACATGAGAATAAGGGTAAGAGAACATGATCATATCATTGGAAGATCATAACTTGCACATTAAAGATCATAATCAAGAGTTGTGGTATAAGTATTGGTAGTTCATAATAAATGAATCTTATGTCAACTGAGATAAAAAACAAGTAAATAATAATATATGAATAATATATGGAATTTTTTGTATACACATTATCATGTAAAATCATTCCCTATAATTCAAGGTTCATTTTAAAAAATTTGGGCAACTACATGGGGGATACACCTACTAGGCATGACACATCCCCATCCCAAGTCACAACCCTTTTCTTATAGTGGATCAAGCTATACCATCTTCCCACAGTGGCTCAAGCCCATTGAATTGTTTCCATCATTATCTTATAAGATATAAATATTAACCAAAGGAATTGGAGTTCTATTTTGGACACCCCATAATATAATCTATAATGGGGTTACCAGTTTAATATGGGACACCCCATTGTATAATATATGATGGTCTTACATGGTGCTATCTAGGACACCCCATCATATAAGTTATGACAGGTTTACTTAGCGCTATTTAGGCCACCCCATTGTATAAGCAATGTTCATTAAACACAACATGAATAAAGTACAAATATCATTCATAGAATCATAAAAACACCCAATAATAATAATAATTTCATAACTTGATTAACTGGGAGAAAAGAAATGGGTTTCATGTCAATATCTTGGAAACATGATTAGTTCGTGGAAAATAAATGAGTTTCATATAGATTTCTTTGAAACGTGATTAGCCCATGGAAAATAAATGGGTTCTATACACATCATAAAATCATAATATAAACCATTAAAATAAATAGTATGAATTGTATCCTTGGATAACAACCCTAGTAAAGAATAAACTATATAAAAGTATTTCATATTAGATTAAGAAGGATTTTGAAATATCACACGGGATATTTCTTAAAGAAAAATTCCTTTCTTTTGAAATCATAAAAAAATTACAAAATTATTTTCTTTGAAAACCAAATTGAAAAATTATGAATTATGCTTTAAAAATAATTTAAAATAATTATTTTGTAAAATATATTTTCCACTATGAAAACACTTTTTAAAATAAAAAATGACTTTGAAAACATTTTCATTAAAAATAACCATGAAAACTTCTAAAAAAAGATTCGAAAAATTATGGTCGTGATGGCAGATAAATATATATATTATTAAAATTATTATTTTTCTATAAAAAGGATATGAAATTTCCTTGACTTGGAAACATCGAGATGAATCATTTTTTGTAATTTTTTTTGATGAAATGGTAAAATAAGGGTAAAAATGGCTTTTAAGGATCCTAGGAGAATAATAGTACATTTTTTAAAATATTTTTAGAAAATATGGTTTTGGAAGAAAATATATTTCATCTGATGTGAGAGATAAAGTCATATTTTTCTAAAAAAAATTCTTAATTATATTATGTATCAAAGAGTGTAAAATGTTACTATTAAGGGAATCATAATCATAAACAATCCTGATAAACAATGAGATTGTAGCAATAAACTATTTCAAATTTGGTAATTTTGAATCCAAATACCCATGAATGAATAAAATTACATGAAACATTAAATATCTTTAAAATAAGTTGATTCATGATATAACATGTTAATGTACAGTATATACACCTCATATAAGAATGTAGGTAAATAACGTGGCATGTGAAAGAAAATTGTGACAAAATTACTATACAGATTTTGTATCTTTCGAACCATATACCTCATAAAATATATATCATCAAATGAATATGAAAATACCCATATATTTATGTATAATAATCATATAATACATTCATGCGTAGTATATACACCACACAAAAGAAATTATTAGTGAATATGGCATAAGTCTCACATAAATAAAAGTGATACTAGAAATTCGATTACTACTTGAGTAACTTTTTAATCATGAGACCTTTGAAAGAATAAAATCAATTGAAAAATTTAATATCCTAAATTAAATTAAATTATTGAAATAAAATATCTTAGCATATTATACCCACCACACAATAAGAATAAGTGGTGAAAATATCATATATCTCATAGAAATAAAAGTGAGATGAGAAAACTCTCACCTTAAGTCTTAAATTTGTTCATACATGTTCAAAACTCCTATATAATAAATATAAGTTTATTATAAATCTAAAAAAACATATTATTATATATAATACCATATATTATTTTATTTTGACTTTATATTACACGTTTATTTAAAAGTTCATGTCAAAGTTAAATTTTCATGTAATATCCGCTTTGTTTTTAATATTAATTTTGACATGTTATTCCTGATCCACTTAAATAATAATGATTTAATTATTTATATAATTCAATTAAATATATAATTATCATATATATATTCATTATATAATTATTTATAATAATCTATAAATGATACAAATCTGAAATGAAATACATCATTCCTAGAGAAGGTAGGTTGTACGTATGCATGAACGTTTCCATTTTCTTGACATATTTTTAAATATTGAAAATAAAATAATCTATATATATATATATAATTATTATGTCATATATATCAAATATTTTTACAAAACCCATCCCAAATTCATTTCATGTAAAGTGTGAACAAGTCGCAGTGCTTTGGGGAGGCGATAGTCCACACGTTTACAGACGATGTTATCATATTCCGGCACAATGGAAAGCAAGAACATATGTTTTATATAATAATTAAAAAAGAATAAATACATCATAAAAAACATATATAAAATATAAAAACATTAATTCCATCATTATTTTCAACCTTGAGCACTGGTAATGGAAGAACGAATGACATCAGTTTGCGAGACGGTAGTCCTCCGTACACACGAACGATGATTATGTATGCCATTTGATAGAAGTGTTTGAAATTTTAGGTAATACCAATAATATAAAAAATATCAATATATTTTGGATATATAGTTTATTATATAATAATTTAATAATAACAATTTATGTGTAGGAGAAATAAATGAAACAAAATATTTCATTGAAGAACATTACCTCTTCCTCTGGTAATTAATTTTGGTTTGCACCAAAGGACAAACTTGGTTTTATTTTTGAACAAATTTATGCTTATAGTATGAGATTATGGAAGTTGGGAGCTTATTTTTGTTCGTTTTTGACAAACCAGTGGTTTTTTGATATGTTAATAAATTATGGGGGTGAGATCCCTTTTATAGTGGAGGAGGAGTGACATTCTTGTAAATAAAAATAGGTAAACAATATTGAGAGTTCATACTTACATCCTTTGCCTCCAATAATGGTCCATTTCAGAGAAAAGGCAGGATATTTTAGAAATATATCCATAAAATTTATTTTTTATTCATTTTTATTGGTTACTTGGCCCATTATGTTAAAGTTTAACCACTATGTAAACTCATTTTTACCTCAATCGTAGTATTTTATTTTAATTAATTTCATAGAAATTTTTAGTTAAAAACTAAGTTTACCATAATAGACATTATAAATTATTCTTATATAAAATATAGAATCAATTTTTTCAAATATTAATCACATAATTTGAATAATTTAATTTAAAAGTAATCCTGTAGACAAGACAAAACAATGTGTATTTAAATTAAAAATATTGAAAAGTTTTATTTTTTAATATAAAATTTCATTGAGAAATTGATTAAAATAAACTAAATGTTTTTAATAGAATTATTATTTATCTAAGTATAATTAGAAAAAACTTTAAAATGTAATTTAACTATATAAATAAATTATATAAAAATTCAATTTTCAATAAAAATTTAACATTTTCACAATTCATTAAAAATGAAACTTCTCCGGATATACCAAATATTCACCCCATATTAATTTTGATATTAAATTTTGAAAAATTATGTGAATTTCTTCAAATAAAAATTATAAATTGTCGAAAATTAGTTTTAAAATAATTCTTCTATTAAAAGGTGACAAAACTGCCTTTTAGAAAAATATCGCTTTTTATGCCTAAAATAGTATTTGTTCTTATTTTATGCCTATTAAAATTATTGGATGATTTTAAAAGAATTATTTAATTTATAATATATAAATTTCATTAATATATCCCACTAATAGTTGTTAATTTAATTTATTAATATAAAACACTTTTTTGAGAAAAAAATTGGCTTTTATAAAAATACATCATTTTTATTCAATTGGTTTTTATTTTTATTTATTACTAATTCATAAAAAAAATTATAAATGTGTGTAAAAATTGTTTCATAATTTAGTTAGTCTTATTTTTATATTCAATTTAAACGATGAGGTGATAACTATAAATATATTTTAATAATAAATGTATATTGTAGTATAGTAAAACTCAGTCTTGTGTATAATGTAGGCTATCGAAGGAACTCATAATTGTGCGTAACAAATTCCAGATGTGGTGTTTCATGTAATTAAATCTGATCTAAGTGTTTCATGAAGTGTAAGACTCACTTGTTATTTCATGTAAATCCAACCAAACATAGTGATTCAATATAAAATAAGATATATTTAGTAGTTCATGAAATTAAAAATATTGAAATGTTTTAAATAATTTTAAAAATATATTTCCTAAAATCTTAGGGTGTTACATTCTACCCACCTTAAAATTAGTTTCTCCCTCTAAATTAATTTTGTTCGTTGACGTTTTAAAACATTAATGTTCCTTTCATGGGAACCAACATCACAAAAATGAATACAAAAACTTCCATTAAAAATAAAGCGAGAAATGTAACATTCACCCAAAGTAACTCACAACTAGGTTCCCAAAAAGGACAAAATTAGTGGAAATGTAATACTAGACATGGAATAAAAATGTAAATAATTTTAAAGGTTTATTTAGTTCATTGATCACAAGAAATTTAATGATCAATAGAAATTTAAGGTCTTAAAACCCATAAATATGTTATGATTTATAAGACCATAAATTCAACAGAAAATACAGTAATATGATTAATATTTTTCAATTTCCTTTTACATGAATAGAGGAATTATTTTACTATATATGAATATAAGTAACTATAATTACATGATTTCATTCCTTTATATATGCACAATCTTTTCCCTTGTTTGCGCCTTACTATGATTTCAACTTAATCTCTTTCTCCAAGAAATGAAGGTGCATTTCTCATTCCTGAAGTACTAATAGATCAGAAGTATAATGATAAGTCATTACACCTATCATTAGTCAACATCATAGAAAAATGGTGAAAAAAAGTATCCAATATGCATAAATCTTTATATGGTGATACAATACCTTAATCTCTAAAACCTCATAAAATTTTTAACTTAAACCATTACATAAATGGTTAACCTTATAACCCTTCCAAGATAATGATAATAAAAAATTATAGAAATAAGGTCACTGAACTTATCAAAATCAGATTAACATTTACCCTGCATATATCATAAAGTAGATCTTGGTTGTCACATTCCAAAAATATGAATACCTTTATAACATTTTCTCGAGAAAAATAATAATAACCTAAATTACCATAAAACCTTAATGAAAATGTGCATGATTTGTTATTCCAAATATTATTGGATATAAACCTTAAATCCCAAAAGGTTGTAAAATTCATCAATGATACGATAAACCACATTCTTAACAAATCCTTTATCAGTTCCAAGGTCATGAATACTATCCAATTACCTTTATCCATATCAATAATTTCTTTACCAAGTTAAACAAAATTTTATCAAGATCAGGTACACATTAAGGGTTACCATTCATTGATAAAAATATCACCTTTCCATTAAATTACTTTATAGGTCATCAACACCATTCAATGTATTTTTTTCAAATACATAATAAAAAATTTATACTTTAAGAATCATATAACATTATTTTTAAATACAAATATATATACACTTGAATCATCCAACATTATTCTTAAACCATTACTTAGGCTTCATCATATTATTATTTAATACAAATTTCATAGAATATAAAATATGGATCACTACTTAAGGTTCCTAAACCTCAATATAATAATTTTTCTTACATTTTATGTAAAAAATACTATTAGATTATCCCATACCTTTCCCATGTCATTAAAAGTCTCTTTACCTTCAGCAGAATAACTAATAATTGTGCCACATTCCTAATTCTCTTCATGATATTTCCACTATGGACATCTATTTTCATAATGAACATAATTTACACATCTAAAACATTCAATATTAACCATGTTATATCTAGTTATCTCTAGTTACTAAGACCAAAAAACATAGTGTGAGAAAATATTATGAGTAGTAGAAAAACCCACAATCAAGAAAAATTACATAAAGGATGTCTAAATAATGGTACCTTCTTTTAAATATATGACACCTTAGAATTATCCTCATATAAATCCCTAGACACATCCTTTGAAATATCCCTAATAATGTCACTAATGTTTTATCATCCTAGTTTATAAAGTTTTACTAAACCATTTCTTTGATACTATCTATAGAGACTCAGACTTAACATATATAGCTATTACATTATTTTAAATGAATATTCACCACATTAAAAAAGTACATTCCAAATAAACATAATATTTTAGTGTCTTTAGAAACATGATAACATAGTCATCTATCATGGGGAAATATATTCCATATCTCTCTTAAATATCTTTCCCTTTAGTACTGCTACTTAAAACCATTATTTATAACGGAAAGGAAATATAATAAAGGGGTGATCTTAGATGATCATTAAGGGTAAAAAAGGGATATATGTAAGAATAACATAATCATAAGGGTATGAAAACATGATCATATCTTTTAAATATCAGACCCTATATATAAAAGATCATAACTAAGAGTCGTGAAATAAATATGGGTAGTTCATATGACATGAATCATAAGGAAATAGAGAGAATAATCCATGAAATCATAACATTGGAAGAGAAAATGGAATTTTTGTTATACACATAAGAATGTAAAATAGTTCTCTATAAGTCAATTCTTATTGGAAAAACATATTAGGGCACTTAATTTGGGTTACCTCTACTGAGAAAGACACACCACCAACCCCAGTTTCAACCCTTTCCTTACAGTGAATAAGGTTATACCTTCTTCCCGTAATGAATCAAGATCATCCACATGTTCATATAATTAACTCCTGAGATACAAATCTTTACCCAATTCATTGGAGTGCTATCTAGGACACCCGATCATATAATATATAACGATATTAACCAACGCTATTTGGGCCACCCCATCTTATACGCTATAATGGGCTTACCTGATGCTATATGGGCCACCCCATCATATAAACTATAATGGGATTTACTAAGGATATCGAGGCCACCCTATCATATAAGTAATTTACATAAAACGCAATATGAATAAAGTACAAATAGCTTTCAAATCATCATAGAAACAATTATTCAATCATAACTTGATTATCCCATGGAATAGAAATGGGATTCTTGTCAATCTATTTGAAATCTGATTATCCCATGGAAAAGAGACATGTTTCATTACAGTCTCATTGAAATGTGATTAAAACATGGAAAATAAATAGGTTAAATACAATGAATGCTGTCAAAATATAAACCATTAAGAGATAGTATATGAATGGTATCATTATATCATATCCCTATTAAAGTCTAAAATATATCAAAGGATTTCATCTTAGACGAAGAAAGATTTTTAATGATAACTTGGAACCATTTATAAGGAAAATAACCCTTATTTTTAAATTATAAAATGTTTCCAAATTCATTTTCATTTAAAACCACATCGAAATCCTATAAATTAAGCTTTAAATATCATTTGAAACATTTATTGAGAAAACAAATTTGACGTTAAAAATTAATTTTTAAAATAATAATTTTTTTTAATCCTTTTTATTTAAAAATAAAATTGAAAAATATTAAGGTAAGATTCAAATAAATGATGTTCATTATTGTCAATATATATCTACATTCCAAACATTTCTTTTTTTCATCGTAAAAAGTTTAGAAAAGTGCCTCGATTGGAAAACAACAAAAAGATTTATTTTAAAAAAAATTCATTAAAAAGGTAAAATATGGGTAAAAATTTATTTTAAATATCATATTATAGTATTATAACATTTTGGAAACATTTTTAGAAAATATGGGTTTCAAAGCACACAGATTTCTGACTGAAGAGATAGATAATGTCAGATTTTCTTAAAATGAATTTTTAATTATCTTATGTACTAAAAAGTGGGAAAATGGAACCATTAATTAAATATATCATGAATAAAAATAGGATAATAAAATTAATTATAGGTATTTAGATATGGATCATAATATTTCATCAATGGTATCCTAATCATAAACAATACCGATTAACGATGAGATTATAGTAATAAACTGTTAGCACTTTGGTAACCTTGAATCATAATCCCAATAAAAAAATAATATTAAATAAAGATTTAAATATATTGAAAATAAGGATATTCATGATATGACATTTTATAGTAAAGTATACAAACCTCGTAGAAGAATAGTGGTGCATAACATGGCATGTGTCTCAAAAAGGGAAATTGAGAGAAAATTACTTTACCAATTTGGTAAATTTTGAACTATAAACCCCATGAAATAGATATCACAAAATCGATTTGTAAATACCCATAAATTTATGTATAATAATCATATAATACATTCATGGTCATTATATAGACCACAAAAAATAAATGAGTGGTGAATATGGTATACGTCTTAGAGAAATAAAAAACGAAACTAGAAATCTTCTTACTACATTAGTAACATATGAATCACGACACCCTTAAAATAATAATATAAATTTTAAATTTTATTATAATTAAGTAAATTAAATTAATTATATAACATCTAATAGAAAATTATACACACCACACAATAATTATATGTTTTGAATATGAAATATATCTTACAAAAATAAAAGTGGGATGAGAAAACTACTACCTTAAGTCTTGAATTTGTTCTTACTTGTTAAAAACTACTATATAATAAATATAAGTTTATTATATATCTACCCTGAAAACATATTATTATATATAATACCATATATGATTTTATCATGACATTATATTACACATTTATTAACAATTTCATGTTAATGTTACATTTCTGGTAATAACCGCTTCATTTTTGTATAAATGTTTGAAATGGTTATTATTGATCCTCTTACATAGTTCATGATTGAATTATTTAAATAATGTAACAAATGATATAAGGATCAATATATTCATTATATAATTATTTATAATAATATATCAAAGATATATATATGAAATGAAATACATCATTCATGGAGACGGTAGGCCGTATGTACGGATGAACATTGTTTCCATTTTCTTGTCATATTTGTAACGAATGAAAAGAAGATGATATTTATATATATAATATTTTCTGTATAATTATTATTTAATATATATCTCATAAGTTTATAAAACGCATCATTAATATATTCCATGTAATTCATGAATGGATCACATCGCTTTGAGGATGCGGTAGTCCACATGTCCATAAATGATGTTATCATATTCTCACAAAAAATAAACCATGAAGGTATGAATTATATAATATTTAAAAACGAATAAGTACATAATAAATATCATATATATCATATAAAAATAGTAATATAATCATTATTCTCAATTTTGAGAGGTGGTAATTGAAAAATGAATGACAACAGTTTGTGAGGTGGTAATCCCCCATACACATGAACAATGATTGTGTATCCCATTTGATAGAAGTGTGCGAAAGTGTAGGTCATCCTATTAAAATAACATAATATCGTTATATTTATGACATTTATATTATTATATAATCATGTTAAAATAATTATTGAAGGTTTTGATAAAGAAATGAATCAATATTTCTCGTTGGAGAATGTTACCCCCTCTTCAGGTAATTCATTTTGGTTTTCACCAAAAGACTAACTTGGTTTTCTATTTGGCCAAATTGAGGCTTCTAGGATGAGAATAGTGAATTTGGTAGCTTATTTGGTTAGGATCTGGATGAGACAAAGTATAGAGACCCTATATTTTCCTACATTACTATTATATCATTATAAAGATAAAATAAATAATAGTATTACACCTCAAGGATCTATAGGTTTAGTGTCTTGGGGAAACTAGGACCAAAAATAACATTTACAACATCAATCATAAACATTTATTTAATTCCAACTTCTCTATATTCTTATTGGAACATGACCTCTCTTTAGTACATGTAGTCACCTGAGGATATACATCAAAAAAGGGTGAACTAAAAGGCTAGTAAGAGGATAGATAAGAACAATATAGAATGGGGTGAGTGTAATCATAACATCATCATAAAAATCATGTGAGGAAACATTAATAAAAGAATATAAATGTGGAAATTCATAAAAAGGAAACATCGTGTCTTAGTGGTCTACTACCACCCAAAATTGTTAACAATTATACTATCATGTTCACAAATAATTTCCCTTTTACTCATGAGATTCATCACTTTACACAATTCGTTAGAGCAGTATATAATTATCGATGCACCCGTCACATTCTAGCATTCATATTGCGCTATATAATTCCAGGCACAACCATCACATCCTAATATTTACATTATCATATATTCCACATTAAAAATACATAAGACATGAACATAAAATAACCCATGGAAAGAAATTTTTTTCAAATAATAAATAATTATTTCATAAACATTTGGTCCCCAAAATAAATAGGGAATAACATTGTTGACATAGAACCATGAACAACAAGTGAAGAGTGAAACAATATTCAAGAAGTAAAAAGGGTGTGTTTATTTGAAAGAATAGTTCTTTTGGAAAAAATGTGTTTTTCATAAAATCAATTAGAGAAAATATATATCCTAGAAAATTGTAGATAATTATGAATAAATTATTTTAAAGGATAACCCATAATAAAAATGGAGTGAAAGAGGAAGAACATGAATAAAGAAAGTTGGGTTCGAGAATTTCCCCTTACCTTTTATCAGAATTCTTTCTTCACTTTAATGTCCTATATAATTACATTATATTCATTAATTAGAAAATACAAAACCGTTTTTACATAAAAATAGTTCATTTTGGTTTCATTAAGTAATTTTACAGTTCTTTGGATGAGTTATAGTGTTTACATACATATTTTGGGAATGCTTGTTTTTATGGTTTTCTTGAACGATTCACTCGTATTGATAAATGGAAGTTTATTTAGAACATGAAAGAACATACAAAACTGATATTTTAAGTTATTAATGAAATTAAAGGGGTTTAAATGATATTATAATGAATTATGTAATATACCATTTGTATGAATCATTAGTTAAAAATTACTGATGATCATTTTAGGTTAATTTGGGCGGTTTCTGGATCACAACGAACATGTTTTGTTTTATCATTTACTAATATATACATAGGTTAGTTACAAAACATTAAATAGGATATAATACATATAATATAATCTGGTTCAAACATAAAAATGGTTTCATGGCCTAATCGGAAGGCTGTAAAGGAAAAAAACACATCATTCTTGAAGGTGATAAATTAACACCTCATGAACAACATTTTCTTTTATAAAATAAAAAGAAGTAGGGAAGGTGGTTGGGTGATATATTGTCCCATTAGTATCATAAATTTCCATTATATGTGATATAATATAGTTAACATACATTTTGGATGAGGATAGGTGGGGAGAGATTAAGAAAAGAACTTGAAATTGAAAGGGGATTAAAGGAAAAGAGAGAGAGTGGGGAGTTACCTCCTGAATCCTCCTCTCAAGATCCTCTTTATGGAACCTAGGACTGGTATTTTGATGATAATAGAAGCTTATGGGAGTGAGATAGGGGCTAGTTAATATTTTTGGGTGGATTTTAGACAAGTCATGTAGCTTTAGAGGTGTGAGGAAATGATTGTGTGAAGGGTGATATTTATAGTGGAGGGGAGTGGGGCTATCTTAATATTTTAATAATTAGAATATTAATTTACACCAAGATAAGAAGTAGTGATGATTATATGACCAATAATTTTAAATAGGTCATGTGAGTTTGATATTTTGGTTCTTATATCACTTGGGATGTCAAGAATAGTGTATTTAAATTATAATATATTCATACGTTAAATTAATGTATTTTACTATTCACCAAAAGATCACTTATTTCAGAAAAATCCCAAAAAAATCACCCTAACAATTTTTCGAAATGTAGAATACAAAAAATGAATTCCATTTTTGAAAACTAATTTTCTATGATTGATTAATTTAATTTTTAATTAAAATCATAATCTACTTAAAAAATACAGATTATAAAATTAAAACTGATTTCATAATGTTTTCAGAAAATACATAAGTTCTTATAAAATTATCTTAAAACCCAAAAGAAATAAAAATTTTAATTTATTAAAACATTTTAGGAAGATAAGTTTTATTTTAAATTAATTATTTAATTATAATTAATTATATATGACTTACAAAAATACCAATTTTTTTACTATGGTGAAATCATCAATTATAAGATGCTTATATTTTATTTAATCATTCAAGTGTAAGGTTACTATTATTTTGGACGTTTTACTACTAATAAGGGTCATACTACCATTAATAAGGGTAGGTGACTATTCATAAGGGTAGGTTATTGTTCACCAAAAATTACGCCTAGTTTATTAGACTCAAAAAATCTTACTGATCGTAACTATGTATGTTAGATTTTTGAAATTAAAAACCTAGAAGTGTAAAAATCATGTTTAATGGTCACATAGTATTTAGTATCATTATATGAAATTGTGATTCCTAATGCGATTATACTATAAGGAATAATTATATGAAGGTAATTCCATTGATAAAACATTGGGTCGTTAAATTTCACCCTCAAAATTTTGTTTTACAAAAACAGGTGAGGGTACTTATCCTTTATAGACTCTTCTTGTTCCTAAGAATCTTCTTCAAACTTATGGTTCCTTCACAACACTTTTTCAAGTTGGGTTGTCTTATTTCATAGAACCTTATCTCTCTGGTCCAAATCCCCCCTTTTTTCTCCTCATAAGAGAGATCATATTCCAGTTGTACCATATTTGAGTTCATTACATGTGGGGGATATGGTATGTACTTTTTTAGGAGTGATATACGAAACACAACACGAACATGAGACATATTCGGTGGAAGTGAAATCTTATAATCCACATCTCCTAAACAGTCAAGGATCTCGAAGGGGCCAATGTACCTTGGGCATAACTTCCTTTTCATTCTAAACCGCTTCACTCTCTTCCGAGGTGATGTTTGAAGGAATACATTTTCTCCAATATCGAACTCCAAGTCTCTTAGATGGTTATCATAATAGCACTTTTAATGACTCTGAGAAGATTTGATGTATTTTTGGATGAAGTGATCCTTATCTACCATCTCTGGCACAAGATCGAGTCCAAGTAGCTTTCTTCCTCCAACTTCATCCCAACAAGGTGGAGTTCTACATCGCTTTCCATACAAATCTTCATATGGATCCATCTAAATACTTGAGTGGTAGATATTTTTGTATGAAAACTCAACCAATGGGATATGTTGATCCCATCAACCTTTGAATTCTAGAGAGCAGGCTCTTGGAATATATTCAAGAGTATGAATAGTCCTTTTATATTGGACATCAGTTTGGGGGTGATAGGCCATGTTGAAATTTAATTCAATACTCAAATCATGTTGAAGACTCCTCAAAAAATTATATGTGAACCTTGGATCATGATCAAAGTCAATTGAGAGTGGACTCCATGCAGTCTCACCACTTCCTTCACATATATCTTTATAAGTTGTTCAAGTGAAAAATCATCCCAAATAGTAATAAAATGGGTTGATTTGGTGAGTCATTCAACCACAACCCATATCATATTATTTCCCTTGGACGTATTCTGGAAACCTGTGAAAATGTCTATAGTGACATTCCCCCATTTCCACATGGGTATAGGCAATGATTTCATCATCCCTTAGGACTTTTATTGCTCTGATTTAACTTACTAACATACCAAGCACCTTGATATATATTCTATAATCTTCTTCTTAATGTTGTCCCACCAGAAGTCTTCTCAGAGATCATGATACATCTTTGTACTACCAGGATGGATAAAGAATGTTGAGCTATTTGAATTATCCAATAGATCCTTCTTTATCTATGGTGATGAAGGCACACAAATCTATGTTCCAAACTGAATCACACCAACATCATCAATATGGAACTCTTGCAGCTTACCTTATTTTACTCCATGCACCTTCTTTTTTAACTCTAGACCATCCATTTGTGCATCCTTAATCATCTATTATATTGATGGTTGCACAATCGTTTGGGAAAGGTAAGATGTATCCCCTAACATTATGATTTCCAAATCCATCCTTTTCATATCCAAGAAGATAAGGTCTTTCTCAATTCATAGCATGGATAGAGTACCAGGTTCTTTATTGCTTAGAACATTAGCTACCATGTTCTCCTTTCTAAGATAATAGTGAAAAGAGCAATTGTAATCCTATATTAGCTATGACCATATCCTTTAATGCATGTTGAGATCCTTTTCTGTGAAAATATACTTTATGCTCTTGTGGTCTGTGTGTATGTCACACATCTCACTATAATGGTAGTGCCACCATATTTTCAAGGAAAAAATCATGGATACCAGCTCTAGATCATGAATCGGGTAGTTCTTCTCATGGATCTTCAACTTCCATGTGTAATAGGCTATCCCATTATCATTTTTCATGAGTAAAAACACCAATACTTTCTTTTAAGCATCACTGTATATCACAAAACAGTCTCCACTTTTCCGTAATGTGAGTAGAGGTGTAGTGATCAGTCTTCTATTTAGAGAATTAAAGAAACCCTCACATTATTCTGTATAGACATACTTTACCTACTTTCATTGTTATCATAGTTAGTGGGATTTATAATCATCAGAAATATTTCAAAAAACATCAGTAGTACCTAGTTATTCCCAGAAAACAACATATTTATATGAAACTAGAGGACATGGAACATACCTCAATCACCTTTTTTTGAAGGGTCCATAGAAATTACCTCACTTGTGATCACATATCCTAATAACGTGACTTTCTTCATCCAAAATTCACACTTTATGAACATAAAATACAACTTATCCTTTATATATTTCACCAACAAATATCTTATATGTTCTTCATGTTCCTCGTTGCTTTTGATGTATATGTGAATGCCATCAATAAACACTACCATAAATTTGTTGAGGTAATGTCTAAAGACCCTATTATTCAAATCCATGAATATTTTAGGGGAATTTTTACATTCGAAGGGCATCACTAGAAACTCATAGTACCCATACCTTGTACGGAAGGCAATCTTATGAATATCTTCCCTCTTCACCATTAACTGATAATATCATGAACCAGAAACCCCCTTTTAGAAGTATTGAGTTCCTCTTAACTGATGGAACAAGTCAAAAATCCTTGGAAGAGGATATTTGTTCTTTATTTTTATATTGTTGAGTCCCTGATAATCGATACACAACCACATTGTTCCATCCGTATTATTTAAAAATATCACTGGCACACCCTAAGGTGATTCACAAGGGAGTATGAACCCTTTGTCCAAATGATCTTGTAGATTCTACTTTAACTCCTCTAGTTCTATAGGATCCATCCTATAGGGACACTTTGAGATAGGAGTATCTCCAGGTATGATCTCTATGGATAATTCTACCTCACAATCTAGGGGACGTTTGGGTAACTCTTTAAGAAATACATCATTGTATTCCCTCACGATGATCATTTCCAAAAGGTTGGTACTTTCATTTGACTCAACCATTTGGGAGAGGTATGCTTCTTCATAGGTTATTAACACCCACACTGTTGAAGGATTTTTCAAAGGAGATTCATGATCTTCCTTTAATTTTTAGAGGAGCATGGGATGGTTTGGAATATGAAAAGATATTTCTTTTTCCGGATAGTTTATATGTGGTCTATATAATGAGAGCCAATCCATTCCCATTATAGAATCTAATTCCACCAAGGGTAGTATTACAAGATTTGATGGAAGAATCTTCCCACATATGCCAATAAGAGAATAGTCAAACACTTGGGTTGTAATGATTGCACCACTTGGTGTTTCTACAGATATCTCTACTTCATGGTTGCGGGGATTTGATTCTACAGTTCTAGTAAAATTTCAAGATATAAAGGAGTGCATAGAACTAGAATCAAAGAATACTTTTTCCATTATTGAATGAATAGGATGTGTAACTTGTAAGAATTCAATATCTTGTTCCACTTACACAGTAGTGATGAAATAATCCTTCTCTTGTTCATTTGGCTTTGGTGGATGCTGACATTGATTACCTTAGAGGACTTGAGGTTTAGTACACTGGATTTCATAGTTCCTTGATCGCTACAATTATATCATTTGACCATGGGTGTTTCTCCCCTTTATTATACTACATTATCCTTCCTTATCATGTCTTTTCGACACTCTTTATCATGGTTTCCTTCTTTCCCACACTTGAATCATTTCCCCATCCCTTTTAGGCAGTTCCTTTGATGAATCTTTCCACATTTTTGGAATGTGGGTCGTTGAGTTTTCTTCCATCCCTTATCATTATATCCCCTAATTTAAAACTCCATATTCCATTTATTATCAATATATCCATCGGACTATTCTCCGAACTCTATCTCCACTTTGAGAGCACATCAAACAACTTATTCCTAACTCACAAAGTCTCAAATTACAAGATCCTTTCGAAGGTGTGGTTTTAGTCCATTAAATAATATATCAAATTTTCTATAATTATTGATACCAAAACCCAAAGAGTACCATGAATGACATGTGAAACTTACGTCATAGTTTGTGAGTAATTGTTCTTCCTTTTTCTTGAGCTCTATGAATTCTCTCTTCATTTCATATGAAGAGTTTTAGGGAAATACTTGTTAACAAACATGATCTTAAAGTCTTCCCATTCCATCGCTTCAATTTTGTTTCTTGGATTTTTGTTCTTAATCAAATACCAACATTGATCAGCCTCTCCCTCAAAATGATAAATGGATAATGTCACCTTCTCCATCTCATAACATTGATAGAAGAAGATATCTTCTCCATGTAGTTGACCCACTGTTACACAACTAGTGTATTGGAAGTTCCACTAAACGTCATTGGTTGTTGTCATATAAAAAACTCAATAACCAGTTGTTCCCTCTTTGGTGAAGGAGGACGTTCCCCATAATTCTGGTTATTGTTCATAACATGAGATAGTTGGATAAGAATCACCATGACATTATGAACTCCCCCTTCCAAATCATTAGGGATTTCATTCGGGAAATCATTGCATTTTCCCTTGCACATGTTATAGTCCTAGTTTCTCCAAGTTCCCACAATTTTCTAAAATAGAATAAGTTAGAAGAAAACATAAATAAAAAATTCATGAATAAATAACTTATTAATTGGTACAATTATCAATAAAATAAAAACTTATGGGATCCCTATATAAATCTTCTTTTGTGCATATTTATACTTAGTATCATGCTAGAGGTTTTCTCTAGGCTTCACTAATCCTAATTCCCAAATTAGCTAAACCTTTACTCTGATACGAACTATAGTAACCCTGACATTTCTTACATTACAATTAAATAATTATAAAGGTATAAAACATAATAGTATTACACCATGATAACCCAACGGTCTATTGTATTAGAAAAACCAAGACCAAACATAACATTTACAACATCAAGCACACGTGTTTATTTAATTAATTCTTCACAAGATTCTTATTGGAACTTAACATATCCTTAGTAATGTAGTCACCTGAGGATATACATCAAAAATGGGTGAGGTAAAATCCTAGTAAGATGATATATAATAACAATATAGCATGGGTTGGTCATAATAATAAAATCATCATCAAAATCAAGAGAGGACAGATTAATAAAATACGTGAAATGTGGCAATGCATAAAAATGAAACATCATGTCTTAGTGGTCAACTACCACACATAATTGTAAAAAATGATAGCATCATGTTGAAACATAATTTCACTTTTAATCATGGGATTCATCACATTACCTAATGAATTTGAGCATTGTATAATTCCAGGTGCACCTGTCACATTCAAACATTAATATTTCTCTATATAATTCCGGGTGCACCTCTAACATCCTAATATTTACATTATCATGCATGCCACATTAAAAATATGTAAAACATGAACATAACATAACCCATGAAAAAATGGGTTTCAAATAGTAATTAATAATTTCATAAATATTTTGGACCCCAAAATAAAGACGGAATATCATTCTTGACATAGAATCATTAACCCTGAGTCAAGAGTAAAACAATTTCAAGAAGTAAAAAGGGTGTGTTTATTTGAGAGGAGTTCTTTTGGAAAAAAATGCATTTTTAATAAAATCAATTAGATAACATGTATATACCACAAAAGGGTATATAATGAAGAATAAATAATTTTTATGGATAACCCATACCGAACATGCAGTGAAAGAGGGAGAACTCGATGAAATAAAGTTGGGTTCGAGAATTTCATCTTACCATGTATTTGAACGTTGTCTTCACATTAACATCATTTATAATGACACTATATAAATTATTTAGCAAATAAATAACCTTTTTACATTAATATGGTTCATTTTGGTCTCATTAAGTTATTATATGGGCCTTTGTATGAGTTATATAGTTTAAATACATTGTTCCAGAATGTTTTTTTTATGGTTTCCTTGAACAGGTCACTTGTATTCATAATTGGATGTTCATTTAGAACATGGATAAACTTCCAGAACTAATATTTAAAGTTATTAATGAAATTAAATGATTTATAATGATCATATAATTAATTATTTTATATAATACATGGATGAATCATTAGTTAAAATTTAATGATGATCGTTTTAGGTTAATTTGGGCGATTTTTGGATCACAATGAACATGTTTTGTTTTATCATTGAGTAATATGTGCACAAGTTAGTTCCAGAACATTAAATGTGTTATAATAAATATAATACAATATGGTCCGACCATAAAAATGGTTTTGTGTCCATATCTAAAGGCGGTAAAGGAAAAATAAAACATGTCGTTCTTGAAGGTGATAAATTAACACCTCACGAACAACATTTTATTTTCTAAAATAAGAAGAAGAGGGAAGGTGTTTGTATGATATATTGTACCATTAGTATCATAAAATTTCAGTATAGGTGAGATAATGGAGTTACCATACCATGTGTATCTATATAGTTGGGAAGAGATTAAGAAAAGAACTTGAAATTGAAAGGGAATTAATGGAAAAGAGAGAGAGATAGAGGAGAATTACCTCTTGAATCCTCCTCTTCAGATACTCCTTAAAGAACCTAGGATTAGAATTTTGATGATACCATAAGCTCTTAGAAGTGTGTTAGGGGCTATGGAAGTTATTTCGGTATATTTTAGGCAAGTATTGAAGCTTGAGAGGTGTGAGGAAAGTAGGGTGTTAAAGGTGGTATTTATAGTGGAGGGGAGAGGGGTTTACTTAATATTTTAACCATTAGTTTATTAATTTACCCAAAGATAAGAAATTGTGAGGATTATATGACCAATAATAGAAAATAGGGCATTTGAGTTCTATATTTGGATGCTTAGATCACTTTTTATGTTATAAAAAGTGTATTTAAATTATAATGTATTTATACGGTAAATTATTGTATTTTACTTTTCACCAAAAAATTCATGTATTTCAGAAAAATCCCAAAAAATCAGCCTTACCATTTTTTGATGTGTATAATCCCAAAATGAAGGCAATTTTTCCAAAAAAAATAGAAATTTGATTAATTTTATTTTTTATTTTTTATTAAAATCATGATCTACTTGAAAAATACATATTTTAAAATTAAAACAGATTCCATAATGTTTTTAAAAATTACCTAAGTTCTTATAAAATTATCATAAAATCCAAAAGTCATATAATTTTTAATTTATGAAATGAATAGGAAAATAAATTTTCTTTTAAATTAATTAATTAATTATATTTAATTATTTATGACTTATAAAAATACCAATATTTTTATTATGGTCAAATTGTCACTTATAAGATGCCAAAATTTTATTTAATCATTCAAGAGTAAGGTTACTTTTATTTTGGACGATTTAATATTAATTTGGGTCATAATACTATTAATAAGGTTAAGAGACTATTTATAATGGTAGGTTACTATTAATCAAAAATCAAGTTTGTTCTATTAGACTCCAAATAATCTTACTGATCATAACTATGTATGTAAGATTTTCAAAATTCAAAACATAGAAGTAGAAATATTATGTTTAATGGTCAAATAGTATTTAGTATCATTATATGTCATTGTGATTCCAAATGTTATTATACTCTAAGGAATAATTATAAGAAGGTAATTCCATTGATAAAACTTTAGGTCATTATACAATGGGATTTGGAGTTGTGAATAAGTAGGAGGGATAGATGACCTTTCATAGTGGAGGAGGAGTGAAATTTTTGTAAATATATAAAGGTAAACACTATTGAAAGGTTTTCCTTAAATAACGTGCCTCCAATAATATTAAATTTTATATAAAATAATTATATGGTATTAATATTTCCATAAAATGTCCTTTGACATGTTTCTAGGTTATTTGGCCCCTTATGTGAAAGTTTAAACACTAGGTAAACTCATTTTTACATCAATCATTTTGATTACCTTTAATTATATTCACTAATATTTTGGGTAAAAAACTATGTTGAACTTACTAGACTTTATAAATTATCATTATTTCAGATATGGAATCAATTTTTCCAAATACAATCAAATAACTGGAAAATTTTAATTAAAATTAATCCTGTATACAGGACAAAAAACGGGTTTTTAAAGAGAAAATGTTCAAAATATAGCTTTTTATGCCTAAATTTGATTTGTTATTAATTTATGGCTATAAAATATATTTTATGAATTTAACTGCATTTTTTATTTATAAAATTTAAATTCTATTAATATATCTCGTTAATATTGATTAATTTAATTTATTAAGATAAATGCTTGTGTGAGCATAATTTTTTTTCTCATAAAAACAAGTCATTTATATGCAATGGGTTTTTTTCATTTCTAATTAATTGATAATTAAAAAGAATCATTTAATAATTTCTTTTGAATATTAGTTCATAAATTATTTAATCTTAGCAATATATGTTATTCCAATGGCTAGGTGATAAATATAACAATATTTTAACAATACTAGTATATTTTAGTTTGGTAAAACTCGGACTTATGTGTAACACAATATTTCAAAGAAACTTGGAATTTTGTGTGACACAATCTAGAAATAATGGTACATGTTCCTCTCCTTAATCTAACTGTTTCATGTAGCATATATTTAACTTTTTGTTTCATGCAACACAATCCAAACTTAGTGATTTCAGATAACACGTGCTATATTTAATTTTGCGTGAAATGTATGAATGTTTCTAGCATAGGAGAAGTGTACGATGGGCATTGAACAATATTTTTATGATTTATGATAAATCTAATATCTACCTAATGATAAATGTTACAATCAATATTATTGAATAAAATAAAATAGACAATGAATAAAACTTTGGAACTAGAGAGAGGATCATACCGTATTATTTATAAATAATTTAGTCAATTGAAGAATTAAATTGCATGAATTAATTCATCATTCATGGATTTGAAAATATATCTATGTTGTACATTCATTTCATTATAGTAATCAATATTAGATTCCCTCTATCGGTGATCAAAAATTTTTCCACAAATTTCTTGAACCTTGTCGTAGGAATATCCAAGTGTTAGCATGATAGACCCTATCGCTTGCGTCGTCCGCCGTTGATCTCCACAAGAATCGCCTCAAAGTGCTCTCCTTAATCTCTATAGACATGATAATGAGAGGTCGAGGAATATTTATTTCTATTCATGGGAGAATTTTTGGAGAGGGAGCATTGTATTACATGAGATGATTCTCTTTGGTTGTCATTGTGTAGAACACAAAACTATTAACTCTTTTAAAATATAATATAATTTGGTTTAAATACTGTTAGGGTTTAGAAAAAATATTTTCAATAGTATTATTTAATATTTATTTAATCCGTTGATGAATACCATCTCTAAAATAATAACAATATTATTTCTCTGGCATGCGCCTTACTTTAGAATTAAATTAAATATTATTTAATCAAATAATATTCAAAATATATTATTTCTTACCAGACCTAAAAACTCATGTCTCCATTACTACAAAATATTTAATGGTATTTAAGTAAATACTATATATTTAATAAATAATTATCACTTCATTATTAGCCATTAAATAAATATTATATTCATTAAAATAGAATCAAAATATTTTTTAAAATATTTCACTCACAATATATTATCTCTAATAACAGGTGACATGATATATGCGATCATGAAAACCTACAACAATATTAAACCACGTTTAGAAATAATATTTATTCAACTTGTTAAATAATTAATAATGAAATATTATTGAAATGAGATTCTGGATAAACATAGTGCGTGACCATCTCAGACTCTTTCTCATTGGAATTAGGAGAAGAAACCTAAATTACAAGGTTAACATCTAGTAACACGCAAAACACCCATAGAGGAATGAGTTAATGATACATGGACATAATACCTCATAAACATTATCACTATATAATATAATCTCATAATTAGGATATCTCTAATCAAATAGGTTGCAAGCTAGTTCCATCTACCTATGTGATCAATGCTTCTTTCTTGGAATTTCTAGAAATAAAACTTTCATATAGAACACCACGACCATGGATTTACTTAGGATATTTAATTTCCATAAAAGGTCATGATATATCAACTTCTATTCGAGAATAAAATGGACAAATCCTTTCTCACTTTATTCATTAATTCAATTTTAATCATGACACACCAAACGTATCCTACCACACTGTGAACATATGTCGTCACATTTTTCATCAATACATCAATGTAAAGGACTTATAATATTTATTAATAATAATATTAAATTCTAAGGATCATTAAATATTTCTTCATATAGGAACATCCAATGACACATATAATGTGGATTTTCTACTGGCGGGTCTCTTTCTCATAATATCACACACATGATATTAC
This sequence comes from Viscum album, assembly GCA_963277665.1. Taxonomy (NCBI): domain Eukaryota; kingdom Viridiplantae; phylum Streptophyta; class Magnoliopsida; order Santalales; family Viscaceae; genus Viscum; species Viscum album. The sequence continues at coordinate 320,395,154 of OY728165.1, read as the reverse complement.
CAAGGGAATACACCATGAGAAGGTGCCTCAAAGACCTATGAGTCTCTACCCCAAATAGCCTCTATCATATGTGTCCCTAAAATGATACCATCATGATAAATAATAAATATTTAAGAAAATATTCATAGCAATTCTTTGTTCTTATCGTAGTTGGGAATTTCTATGACCTATCAGTTTGAAAACTACTCTTTGGACATTATCACATAATATGTTACCTGGAGGAAGAATCATGATGTGATAAGGATTTTATTAATATTCAAAATTCGAAAACATATTATCATAAATTAAACATAATTTGGTTCTAGGTCACCAATGTAAGAACCCAGATCTTCTTTTAAGGTATGCTTTTCCTTTATGGTTGTTTTTTAGAAAAATAGGGTTTTTGGGAATTTCAAGAGTACACGCCGTGTACTTTAAGTACATGCTGTGTACCTAGATTCCACGGGAGACCATGTACTGGCCCTGTAATAGCCAAGTACATGGCCGTGTGAGGTGACCAGAAGACTACCTAAAGTAGAGGCAAGAAGAGGAAAGTACACTCAGTGTACTTTTAAAATACACATCGAGTACTTTATTTTCCATTAATCGGATCAGGGTTGCGTCTAACGGACAGAACACACTTCTTCTCAACCTATCTCATCCAACAGCATCTTTAAGTCCAGAAATCTTCTCTGATCCCTCGAATCGCCATATGTTCTCCAAATCTACAGCCATTGATTGTGTTGGAATCACATTAGTGATTTATCCTTTCTTCTTGAACAACATTTGTTGATTTTCCCTCTCTCACGAGTTATCTTATGTTGAATTTTTTTAAAATTTTGTAGATCTATGGCTTCTAGGTCGATTCAAGGCCTGAGGTTCATGTATATTGATCTCACGATGACAAGGTAGGTGGTTTGGGCCTTTTCGTAGATAGTCTTTGAATTTTATGTTAAAAAGTTACCAATACCCTCATTCAGGGTGTTGTATGTTTATGGATTCAGCCATATTATTACCTTCTTTTCCTTGTTTTCTTTGATATAGGTTATATGTTGTGAATAGGGTTAAATTTTCCTTGCTATGGATGTTTTCCTCTATTTTCTAGTTTCGACCATTTTGTCTAGCCTTTCCTGTTAGACTGCTGCTCTTATTTCTATGCCAAGTATTGTTAGGATGGAGTGATTATTATCTGTCATGCTATGATATACTATAGATTTTTCATCTATGTAGTTCTTGAGGTTTACTTTGGATCCAATGTATCATTCATATATGACTTAATTACACAGGTTCGTGAGAACCTAGTGTAGTATACCATAGGGAGAATGGATATTGATGGATTTTCGAGAGTGTCTGTTTACTATTACGTTGCGAGACCGTAGGGGAGATGGACTTTGTGCTCCCTCAGAGTGTCTGTAGTTTCCTCGATATAGGACACAGGGGGAATTGGATGTTGAGTGCTTCCACAGACTGCATATTAGTTACCGATACGAGACTACAGGGGGAATTGACGGTGAGTGCTACCTTAGAGTGTCTTTGCTAAAGCTGAACAAGATGGGTTAGACTGTGTGTACTTCCCAAATGGTTTCTTGTGTTTTTTTGGTTACACCAGAGGGGTTAGTTAGGGAGTACGATTCATAGGGTTTCTTCTTTTGTTCATATACTTCCTTGATATATGAAAATGAATGAAATTGAAATTGTTGGATTATTACTATGTGTAATTCCTTGTTTACTTATTTATTTTGTTTATTGCCTACCATATATATATTCACTAACTGTTAGGCCAAATATTTGGGTGGTTGCGTATTGGGATTAGTATCACACCCTTTTGGGTCATGATTTTGGGCCCAAACACATTATCTTTTAGTAGGTATTGATAAGGTCAAGCACCCTTCTAATTCAGGTTCATGATTGCTATAGAGCTGCGGATAATGGGACCTAGTTGAGGCTAGCGATGCTGTGGACCAGTTTATCTATTTTCTTTTTCACTTTGGTTTAGTTTTTATTCCAGCATTGTGACTTGTTTGGATTCTTTCCAAGACATATGTATCATGCATCATATATATATATATATGTGTGTGTGTGTGTGTGTGTCCTCCAATTTTTTATTTCTTCAGTCTTCAGCTGTTTACTTATTACAAGCTTTTACTGCTTCCTCCATTGTATATATGTTTTAATTCCGTTGTGGTACTCTTCCAGTGAGGGGTCTATAGTTTCTTAGATACAGGTCATTGGGGGAGTTGGAAATTGAGTGATTCCACAATGTGTCTATTAGTTACCGATACGAGACCACATGGGGAATTGACGGTGAGTGATTTCTCAGAGTTTATTTGTTAATGCTAAACCAGAGGGGTTAGACTGTGTGTACTTCCTAAATGGTTGCTTGTGTTTGTTTGGTTGAAACATAGGGGTTAGGTTGTGAGTACATCCCAAAGGGTTACCTACTTTTATTTAGATACTTAATTGATATATGAAAATTAAGGCAATTGAATCTATAGGATTGTAACTATGTGGATTTCCTTGTTTACTGCTTCATTTTGTTTATTACCTGCAATATATATATATATATATATATATATATATATATATATATTCACTGACTATTAGGCATAGATCTTGGGGTGGTTGCCTACTGGGATTAGTCTCACACTCTTTTTGGGGCATGCTTTTGGTCCCAAATAGATTATATTTCCACCGGTATAGATAAGGGAAAGTACCAATCTACATCAGGTACTTAATTGCTATGGATCTGGGGAACATGGGACAAAGTTGAGGCTTGCAATGCGGTGGGGCAATTTATCTATTTTCTTTTGCACTTCAGTTTAGTATTGTATTCATGCATTATGAATTTTTTGGATTTTTTTTCTACAAATATGTATCATTCATCATATATATATATATATGTGTTTGTGTGTGTGTGTGCTCTAGTTGTTTATTTCTTCCGTATTCCTCTGTGTACTTATTGCATGATTTTAATGATTCCACTATAGTATATCTATTTTACTTATGATATGTTACTCTTCCAATGAGGTAATAGTTTCCCCACTATCACACCCAAGGCCCTTTCTGTTAGTCGGTAGCCTCTGGCATTCAGGGAAATGCGCTTGAGGCCACGTGACAAATCGGGTACAGGGCACCTATGGGCGGCTCCCGGAACCAAGACGTTACAAAGTGGTTTTAGTGGCGTTCTTTTCTTCTTGACATAATGTTTGGAGAATATATCAAGGGATAGGAAGAAAATAGGTACTTGTTAATAAGTTGTTCATGGGAGTAGGTAACCCGTGTACAGGGAAAAGCCAATCTACCTCGTTATTGCAATTTTTCAGGATTTTCAATTTTATAATTTATTTTATTTCACCGTTGGGTGATTCAAAATTTTTGTGTTGTTATCATTGATATAATTAAGTTTGAATATCTATTGCAACTCAATGAGATGAGGGTATTCCATCTCATGCATCATATAGGCACCTGCTAGAGATCACATGACATTCATTATTTTCATTCAATTTAGGTTGCATTAGCGATGGCATGTTATTATGATAGATTTTGTTCTAGATATTAATGTTTTTTTGATATATTCCTTGATATAATACATGATTTTGATATGGTATTGAATTGTGTATGTTTTTGTTTAAATGAATTCCATACTTTAGTTCTGGAGGTGTTATGGGCCCTCATGGATCATAAATTGGTGGATCATTGTATTTTTTCTTTGTGTATGACATGTATATGATTCTAATATTTGATTCTTGAGGGTTATGTGTTATAAAAAATTGTAATTTGGAACTTTAATGGTTTCTATAGTGTTTTTATGGGTTCTGGAGTAGTTTTTGTGGCTTACTGTTTGAAAAAACCCGGAATACACAGAGTGTAATGATAAATACACGCCATGTGTCCTTATGTTCAGGAATGAATTTTTTTTAATTACATGTTGTGTACTGTAAGTATACACCATGTAGTCCTTAATAGTGTCACTGGCTATGTGGGTAGAGATATGGGGTTGGAAAATCATTGGTGGAACATGCCATGTACCATTGTACACTCTATGTTGTGTAGACCATGTGTCCACCCATGTGACTAATGACACTGATGGATAAAACATAAGTCATACATGTCATGTCATCCTTGAACACACCGTGTAGTATAGCCCTTGTATCTCTCCGTGTAATGAACAACATTGGGCCTTAGAATCCTTCTAGTACATGCTGTTTCCATCTAGAACATGTCATGTAGAGTGATCCATGTAAATGGTCATGTGACCAACAACATGGGTCGGTGAAGTTCATTTAGTACAAGTTGTTTCTGGCACTAACATGCCATGTAGTCTTGTTTTATGAGAACCATGTGGCTTAGTCATGTAGAAGAACTCGGGAAGAGGAAGGGGATTCAAGTACACGCTGTGTGGTAGGAAAAAACTTTTTTTGTATGGGGTTTTACATGACCTGGGTTGGCTTAAGTACACACCCATGATAAGGCTTAAGGGAACATTCCATTTAGTCATTATACATGCTGTGAACCCATGTTTTGAGAAACATGAATGCTTTCTTCTTCTTTTTCCCTTATTATTCTTCTATGTTTCATTCACTGTTAATCATGATCTAAGGTGTGCGCTTGACATTATAGATTCATGCCACAAAGACGTCCACTAGTTGTCCGCCAGTTATAGGGAAGTGATCAGATACCAGATATTGATAATCAGGGACTACTAGTGGATCCTAAAGTTTGACCAATCATGGAACCTGCCGTCATTTTAGACACAGGTGCTAACACACAGTTCTGAGAGGGCTTTATGAGGTTTATTCAGACCTTCAGAGGAGTACCGAATCATGCCCCTTCTCTAGCAGATTTGACGTGGGTTTTCCAGTAGTAGAATCCTCCCACCTTCATAGGGGAAGGAGGACCTCAGGTTGTAGAGTTAGGGTTAGAATCCATGCTTTCTATCATTGAGAATCTGGAGACGCCTCCAGAGAGGAGGGTGAATCTTGCTACGTATATTATTCGGTACTCCGCCACGAGATAGTGGGATGCGATCTCACTGGAGGGATTCCAGTAGGTTATTTCATGGGACGAGTTTCAGTGCACCTTTTATGACTACTTCTACCCAGTGACTTTGAGGGATGATCGAGCCTGAGACTTCATGAGTGTTTGGCTGGGTACTCTTTCTGTTATGGAGTATTCATCTTTCATAACAGTTTTGTAGTTCTTCATGCCTATTCCTGGAGGTGATAAGTTATTTATGGTAAGGAATTTTTAGGATGGTCTTAGGCACGCCATCCGATCTTAGCTGAACATCCTTAGGTTTAATTCCATCACCTCTATAGTAAACCAGGTGTGGATCATGGAGCGCAATCTAAGGGATTCTGGAATGGTGATCCAGGGTGGTTCGAGATCTGGAGTTGATATCCCTCATACTAATAGCAGGAAGTGTTGCATGGAGTCTACGCATGGAGATCGTAGTAGGTGAGAGACATCTTCTAGTATCCAGGTGGTGTGCTACCCGTGTAATAAGAGTGGGCATACAAGGCCACATTACACAAGAGACCCAGTGGAATTATGATCATGCGACAAGATGGAAAATATTCGATTCTTCGGTCAAATCATCTCACCAGAGGATGGTTATAGGGGTTCTTCTATGACTCCGTGTCGAGGAGAAGCACCACCAGTTTCTCAGCAGGAAAGAAACTGGAGTTCTTCCGACCATTCAGGTCGAGGTGGAGGTCGCTACCATGGTACCCAGTCGCCATGCTTTCTATGACAATAGTATGTATCATCTCAGAATAGTCGGGTATAGTCACAAGGCCGTAGTGCTGGTCAGACTTTTGTAGTGGAGCAGACCTAACAAGAGAAAGATCCCAGAGCCTCTAGAGTTCGAGGTAAAATCCTAATTGCCACAATTTTATCTTTTGATATTTTTGATATAGGGGATTCCCATAGATTTATATCTATTTCTATTGTGGAGATCCTTGGGCTCAGTATCTTTTCTTCTACTGATATATTGATACTAGACACACCGTTGGGGACAAGAATGACTAGTATATGTCAGTTCAAGGAGTGGCCTCTTGAGGATGGTGGGTGTCACTTCATATGGGACCTTTATTTCCTAGAGATGACAAGATATGATTTCATTCTTGGAATGGACATGTTAGTTTCCTTCCTGGTAGTTGTTTATTGCTATCACTGTAGGGTGAGTTTCGTATCACCATAGGGAAGATCGTTTCTTCATAAGGGTGAGTGGGATGTCCAGGCAAGCATACCATGACCCGGGCATTATGGGTTGGGAGGAGTTACAACCAAAAAATTCTAGTCTATATCTAGATGACCATGGGACTTCCCGGATGGAATTTACTCCAGTGGTGGATTGTTTCATGGATGTCTTTTAATAGGACTTTTCAAGATTTCCTCCAGAGTGAGAGGTGTAATTTTCAATTGAGCGTGTTCCATGAGTGGAACCGGAGTGCATTCCTCTTTATAGAATGACTGCACCTAATTTGTAGAAGCTCGAGAAGCATTTGTAGGAGTTTCATGAAATGGGTTTCATCGGACCCAACACTTCTATTTAGGGTTCGCTTATCCAGTTTGTGAAGAAGGTAGACGTTACCCTCATACTTTGTGTGGATTATTGGAAGTTGAACTAGTTTACCATCAAGAACTGATATCCCTTACTGAGGATTGATGATCTATTTGCTCAGCTTCAAGGAGGCTGGGTGTTCTTAATGATTGACTTGTGGTCTGGTTATCATCAGATGCGCGTTAGACCATCATATATACCTCTTACAATGTTTCAGAGCATGTATAGTCTATACGAGTATGTGGTTATGTTATTCAGTCTCACAAACGTGCCTTCAGTTTTCATGGCACTGATGAATTTAGTGTTCCATCTATATTTTGATTCTTTCATGGTGGTCTTTGTGGATGATGTCTTGGTGTACTCTAAAACTCTACATGACCATTCCACACATCTTGAGATCATTTTGAGTAGACTGAGATTGCATCATTTATATGCTATGATCTCAAAATACCACTTTTGGATGGACTAGATTCACTTATTGGGTCATGTTATCTCGAAGACAAAAGTATCATTAAACCCATAGAAAGTGAGATCAGTAGTTTCCTGGGAGAATCTGAAGAACATCTTTGAGGTACGAAGTTTTCTAGGATGGCATGGTTACTCCAGACATTTCATATAGGACTTTTTACGCTTATAAACACCATTGACGTGTCTGAATAAGAAGGGTGTGATGTACTTGTGGTCTGATTCATGTGAGTTATCCTTTCAAGAGATGAAAGGGATGTTGAATTCAGCACCGATACTATTTCTTCCAGATCTGGGAAAGAGATATACTATGTACTTTGATGCATCAGGTCTTGGGATTCGAGCAATGATTATGCAGGGAGAAAGAGTCGTTGTGTATGGGTCTCAGCAGTTGGGACCACATGAGAGAAATTACCCAACGTGTGATCTCGAGTTTGCTATAGTTGTTCATGATTTACATTTTTGGAGACACTACCTGTTGGGAGATCATTTTGTGGTTTTCATTGACCACAAATTTCTCATGTATATCTTCACTCAGCGTGACCTGAATTCGAGAAAACAATGGTGGGTTGAGAACCTTCATTCTCTTGACTTTGATCATGCCTACACGCCTAGGAAGGGCAACGTAGTGGCTAATGAATTGAGTAGGAAGACTCAGGTACAAGTAGTTTAAGAGTCCAATAGGGAGTGGAAGATTATGGCCTTTTTTCTTGAAATGCATTTGGTGGTGCACGATAGACAGGGGAAGACATTTCTATCATATGTAGCAGTTACCTCTACTCTTCTTGACCGAGTGAGAATAAGGAAGCTATCAAGTTCAGAAGGCCTACTCCTAAGAGAGAGTGTTTCAGTAAAGGACCCTATTCCTAGATGTATAGTAGGAAAGGATGAGATCTTTGGTTTTCATGGATGCATGTGGGTGCCAACAAACATAAGTGAGGAGTTGATGCAAGACTTTTATTCCTCAGTTTGGGCTGTTCATCCTGGTGTCCCCAAGATGTATCGATATCTACACCGTCATTATTAGTTGCCAGGTATGACGAGAGATGTTTTGGGTTTTTTCATGAGGTGTTCCACCTATTAGGATGGGAAGGCGGGGCATCAGTGACTCGAAGGGATTTTGCAGAAATTACACATTCTAAAGTGGAAATGGAATGATGTCGTGATGGATTTCGTGATAGGTTTGTCGTGGTTTCCTCGAGGGAATGATTCAATTTGGGTTGTCCTTGATAGACACACAATGGTTGATCACTTCTTATTGATTAGGGAGACCTTCCGTGTTGATGAGCTGGTAAGGTTGTACATCCGATAGATTATATGTCTATATGGGATTCCAAACTCCATTGTTTCAGACAATAATGCATGTTTTACTTCTTGGGTCCGGTAGGGACTTCAAAGGTCTTTGGGTACATAGGCACTTCTGAGTACTACATACCATCTTCAGACAAAAGGCAAGTCTGGGCATACGATTCAGGTTCTTGAGCACATTATTCACACATGAATCCTAGATTTTAGAGGTTCTTGAGAGAAACATGTACCTCATTTGGAGTTTTCTTAAAATAACAGTTTTCAAGAAACTATTTAGATGGAACATTTTGAGGCTTTGTATGGTAGGCCATGCCGATCACCCTTATGTTGGCTGAAGGTAGGAGAGACAGCTATGCTAGGACCTCATCTTGTCCAGGAGACTACAAAGCAGATTATGTTTGATTCAGAAGAGGATGTCTACTGAACAATCACGACATAAGTCTTATGCTGATTGACAGAGACAACATCTGGAGTTTGAGGTTAGAGATCCGTTTTTCCTGCATGTCACGCTAAGGTTGGGGAAGAGGAGGATTAGAAATTAGGGTAAGCTTTCACCGAGATATGTCGGGCCATTTGAGGTGTTGGGTAGAGTCGGGCCCGTTGCCTATTGGCTGCAGTTACCTCAGAGGTACCGGGCTATGCATGATGTTTTCCACGTTTCTCAGCTCAAACTGTACTTCTCAGACCCGTCTCATGTTTTGAAACATGAGGATCTTGAGCTCGAGGTTGACGCCTCATTCGAGGATCAACCTATCGGGATTTTTGATCGAAATACAAAGGTTCTCTATGTCCAGTCTGTTCCTTTGGTACAACTATTATGGCAGCATGGGCGATTATAGTACGAGACCTAGGAGAGGGAGGCCGATGTACGATCCCAGTGGCCAGAGCTGTTTGAAGATTATTCTTCTACTCCCCTTTCTAGGGAAACTCATGGACATATTTCTTTAAGTGGGGAAGTTTGTAAGAACCCAGATCTTGTTTTTAGGCATGTTTTTCTTTTCTGGGTTTTTTTTAGAAAAAGGGGAGTTTTTGGAAATTTCCAGAGTACACTTCGTGTACCCGGTGGCTATGGGTAACTATGTACTTACCGTGTAAAGGCCGAGTACATATCCATGTGTGGTGACTTGGATACCACCTAAAGTGGAGGCCGAAAGAGGCAAGTACACATTGTGTACATTTAAAATACATGATGTGTACTTTATTTTTTTCATTAAACAGACCGAGGTTACGTATGACATACATAACATTCTTATTTTCGACCTATCTCATCCAGGACCATCTTTACGGCCATAGATCATCTTCGATCCCCTGACTGGTCGTCCGTTCTCCAAATCAACCACTGTCGATTGCGTTGGAATCACATCAATGATTTCTCCTTTTTTCATGAAAATCATCTATTGATTTCTCATCATTCATGAGTTATCCTAAATTGAACGTTTTTAAAGTTTTGTAGATATATGACATTCTAAGTTGATTCAAGACCTGAGGATCATGTATATCGATCTCACAACGTCGAGGTAGGTGTTTTGTGCTTTCTCATAGATATTCTTTTTTTTTTGAAAAAGTGCCCACTAACCTCGTTCGGGGTATTGTGTGTATAAATTTTTAGCCCTGTTATTACCTATTATTCTTTGTTTGTTTGGATAGAGGATAATTTTTTTAATAGGGTTAACTTTTCCATGTTATAGATGTTTTTCCCATGTTTTCTTATTTTTCCTGTTTGGTCTAGCGTTGCCTGTTAGGCTGCTGCTCTACCTTCCATGCCTTGTATTTTAATGATGGAATGGTTATTATCTGTCAAGCTATGATATGTTGTATATTGTTTAGAAAAGTAGTTCTTGAGGTTAACTTTGGATTCCATGTAATGTTTGTGCATTACTGACTTACATAGGGCCGTGAAAACCTGGTTTAGTAGACTATAGGGAGAATGGACATTGAGGGCTTCTCTAGAGTGTCACTATTACGTTGCGAGACCACAGGGGGAAAGACTTTGTGCTCCCTCAAAGTGTATGTAGTTTCTTAGATACATGACACATGGGGAATTGGACATTGAGTGATTCCTATGAGTGCCTATTAGTTACTCATATGGGACCACATGGGGAATTGATAGTGAGTGATTTCTCAGAGTGTCTTTTCTAATGCTGAACCAGAGGGGTTAGACTATGTGTACTTCCCAAAGTATTTTTTGTGTTTTTTGGTTGAACCAGAGGTGTTAGGCTATGAGTACTTCCTAGAGGGTTACTTTCTTTTGTTTTTATACTTACTTGATATACAAAAATGAAAAACTGAATTTTTAGGATTGTTACTATGTGTACTTCCTTATTTACTGCTTCATTTTGTTTATTTCCTACAATATATATATTCACTAACTATTAGGCACAGATCTTTGGGTGGTTGCATATTGGTATTAGTCTCACACCATGTTTGGTTCATGATTTTGGGCCCAAACATATTATATTCACGTAGGTACAGATAAGGTCAAGTGCCCTTATACTTCAAGTACTTGATTTTTGTGGAGGTGAGGAGCATGGGACCAAGCTCAGGCTTGCAATGTTGTAGAGCAGTTTGTCTGTTTTCTTTTGTAATTCGGTTTATTATTGTATTCCATCACTATGACTTGTTTAGATGCTTTACTAGAGATATGTATAATGAATAATATATATATATGTGTGTGTGTGTGTGTGTTTGTGTGTGTTTGTGTGCGTGCACGCTCCAGTTTTTTATTTATTCAGTATTCTGTTGTTTACTTGTGGCATGTTTTTACTACTTCTGCTATTGTATATCTCTTTTACTTCTGCTTTGTTACATTTACAATGAGGGCATAGTTTCCCCACTATCACACCCAAGGCCCTAACTACTAGTCAGTAGCCTCTGGAATTCAGGGAAATGTGTTTGAGGCCATGTGACTAACCGGGTGTGGGGCACCTCTGAGTGGCTCCCAAAACCGAGATGTTACAACCAACTCCAAAAAACTTCCACTTGAACTAGATCCAACTGGTAACAACTTTTGGTTATCTGGTTCTCACATAATACTCATGCTTATTTTAAGATAGGTATTTAGTCATGGGGTCAACCATTATATCTTCCATGGGTACCCAGATTACTATAACTTTACCCCTTTGATAAAAATACCTCATGAGGTGATACATCTAGAGTGTATTCATGATTCGTCGGTGTGACCTTAGTTATTTTTCAAGTGCCAATACTATGGAATTTTCACAATACAATTATAATTACCATATCAAGACCTTAAAAAATGTTTCATACTAAAATGGATTCCTTGGCTGCATGAAAAGACACTATATACTCAAAATCCATTGTAGAATCAGTGACAACTGACTACATTGAACTATTCCAGCTCACAGATCCCCCGTTGAGACATAAAACATATCTTAATAGTGACTTAAAATCATTCTGATCTATTTAAAAACTAACACCAGTATTACCCCTGATGACCAGCTCTTTATCTCCTCCATATTCTAGGAACATATACATAGTTCATCTCAGGTTCTTAAGGATAAACTTAATAGTAGAGCAACATTTCTCTCTTCGATCAACTTCATATCTTCCACCCATTCTCAATGCATAAGCAACATCAAGTCTAGTATGTACAATGGAATACAAGATTGATATTATCGCTGAAGCGTATGTGATCTTACTCATTATTTCTTTCTCCTATTATGTCTGAGGACACATTTTCTTAGAAATATGTAAACCATGTGACACTGTAACCAATCCCCTCTTGGTTTGTTCCATAATTAATCTATTTAGTATCTTGTAAATATATTCACTTTGACTTAGTCCAAGTAGCCACTTTGATCTGTCATGAATGATATTTATCCCATGAATATATATTGATTCACTTATTTCTTTCAAAGAGAAATAATTATTTAATCGTTCCTTAATATACAATAATACCGGTATGCCATTTCCAATGTGTAATTTTCTATCAACATATACTACCAAGATAACGACTTCATTACAACAAAAATTATTGTAAATACAAGGCTCACATTCATTATTAATGAAACTAAATTCTTTTATAGCTTCATCGAATCGAATTTTCAATGACCTAAATGCATGTTCAATCAATAAATGGATCTCTGCAACTGGAAAATCGTTTTTGCATCACCTGGAGTCATAAACCCTTCTGGTTGTGTTCTATATACATCTTCCTAAAGGTTCCCATTATGAAAAGTAGTTTTGACATCCATTTTCCAAATATAAATGTCATGGTAAGCTGCTACATCATGTTGAATTATAAGAGATTTAAAAATGGTAAATGGTGAAAAGGTTTTATCTTATTCAATTTCATAAGTTTTTTAACCCTTTATCCACCAGCCGAGATTTATAGGTATTTACTTTACCTTCCACGTCCAATGTTTTCTTGAATACCCATTAGCACCGTACGGGATTTACATCAACTGGTGCCTCGACTAGAACTGAAAACTGGTTATGATACATAGAATACATTTAAGAATTCATGTCTTCTTTACATCTTTCATATTCTAATATCTCTACTACCTCTTTTTAGGAGATATGTTCACTATTGACAACCAATAATGAGTCACCATCCTAAGTGACTAGAAACCCATATATCTCTAGTTATTTTACCTCTCTTACCCTCCTATGTATTACTTGTGTTTTAGGAACAACTTCTTCCATGAGGAAATGTGGAACTTATTTCTATACCAACTCTTATGTATCATGAGGATTGACTTCATCTAATTAAATCTTACTTTGACTATCCTTTTTGAGGATGTGGTCCCTCTCAAGAAAGACGACCTGTCGAATGATAGTCACTTTCTTATATGAGAGATTGTATAAGTAGTATCAATTTAATTCCTTGGGTTACGTTATAAAGATACACTTTGTGCCCTATGGTTCTAGTTTGTTGTTAAATAACGGCTTAGCAAATTCCTCACAACTCCATACATGTGTATCCAAAAAAATTGGTTTCCATTCACTCCATAATTTGAAGGGAATTTCATTTGTTTCTTTATTTGGTAAATAGATTAATTTGTATTCTATAGTTTTTAATGCATATCCCCAAAAGATAATGGAATATATGATTGAATCATTATTAACCTTACCATGTATAACAAGGTACAATTCATGCTTTCACTAACACCATTCCATTATGGTGTGTAAAGTGGAGTGAGTTGAGACAAAATCTCAAACTCCCATAGAATGTCAATAAACTCTTTGTTAATATATTCACCCCTTAATATGATTGAATCTTCTTCATATTATTTCCAAGTTGATTCTCTAATTCATTCATGAATTCCTTTAATATATCAATCAAATCTAACTTATACATAATCACGTAGGCATAACTATATCTACTCAAGACATCCATAAATGTTATGAAGTAAGAATACCCAACCATAGCTTCTACTAAAAATGGTCTATACACAACAATGTATTGCAATCCTAGAATCTTTATGGCCCTTTCACCCTATCCAACAAATGGTGGTTTGGTCATTTTTCCATATAAAAAGGCATGGCATATTTTATGCAGTTTTAGCTTAGATGAGTCTAAATAACAATCTTGAGATAGATTTTTCAAACGATTCTCATTCACATAACCCAGATGGTGATTCCATAGTTGGGTATTATATAAGTCATGTGAACATGATTCATTATCAATTTACAGTACTTGGTTTTCATAATTTAATACATAAAGGCCATTATTTAAATGTTTCATACCATAACATTTGTTGTATTTATAGAAGAACAAACTTTTATTTCCAAAGGTGAAAATAAACCCATATACATCTAGAAATGATATAGAAATAATGTTCTTGGTAACCACTGGAACATAATAAAAATATTTTATAACCAAAATCATTCACATTGGCAATGAAAGGGGGTAGCCACCAATGGCTCGAGCAGTAATCCTCTCACCATTTCCATTTCTAAAATCCACCACTCCTCTATCTATATTTTTTAATCTTCATGGTTATTTTATTTGGATACAAATATAAGCACAAAAAGATTTATTTGATACCCAATGTGTATATATTTAAGGATTGCACTCAATAATGAACTCACCTTTAACTTCCCCTTTCTTTTAGGTGTCGTTATTCTTCCAGCGGCCTTTCTTGCCACATGAAAAAAATAATACCTCCTTTTCCATGCCCTGCCTCAAGATCATATTTATATTAGAAAGAAGGTGCTCAAGAGATTTATAATTTTTATGAGTCTTGGGCCTCTTCCCCCTTTCTTACTTTTCTTATTAATCATAAGGACCACGGGTTTGTCACAGCCCATATCCTTATCCACTTGGTGAGTCAGAGTAAAAAGTTTTGAAATATTCTTCTCATTTTTTCTCATATTGAAATTAATAATAATACTAGAGAAGGTATTGGATAGTAATTAAAGTATGATATCCATACACAATTCATCTGTAAATTTAATCCCTAAGATGTCTAAGATTTTAATATAGCTAGTAATCTTGACTACATGAGGAGTAGATGTCATAGAATATCCAAGAGTAGTTATAAAAAAAGTACTAGATATCTAATTTCTCCCTTGTCTCACCTTATCTTGATAGACATCCCAAAGGTGAGACATCATTATATATGTATCCATGTTCTCATGTTCATTCAAAATCTCATTGGAAATGGATGATAACTTGAAATATAGAACATCTTTGGAATAATTCAAATTTTTATCAGACTTTTAACTCTTCATCACTATCCTTATTACCAGGCCCATTAGAAATAGGTTCATCTAGTACACGCAATCTCATTTCATCGTTAATGATAACACATAATCACCTTTTCAACTCTTTTAAATTTATGTCGATGAGAAGGTTTTCCTTCTCAAGTATGGATCATAGTAATAAGTTTGAATTAATTTTATTTTTTCTCTACAAATAAGATGATAAAATTTTAGTTCATTATCTAATAAAATTTAGACAAATAAATAAATATTATATTTATTAATCTCCCACTATTTTATCGAAACACAATAGCTCTCACCCATTGCTTCAGAATGTTCTGTTTCATGAAAATTCTTATAGAATGGATCCATATTCACCATATTTTTACCTAAACATTGGTTGGTCAAGAATGTTTAATGGTTTTAGGTTTGAATTCTAAATGAAAATTACATTAACTCACATTTCCTTGATCAGTTGAGTGGAATCCAAAATCCTAAAATCCTTATATTTGATTTCTTTAATCATTGCCTCGTAGTGACACATAGTCCTTCTTTGGAAATGAACCCTTGATGTGAACTATGTTATGTCATCCTAGGATATCATGTTAGAATTATTAGGTAATTGAATGTGTCCTAACTTTTGTTAGTCAATCACTTTGAACTATGGTTCGATTTTAACTCATGTAGTGGAAGACTATAAGGAATTAATATATAATTTTGGTATTTTTTATGCATAAACTACCAATTATTATCTTTATCACATTTTTTTTATTTTTAAGTGGATTTATTTAAGTGGTTAACCATGTCTTAGATAATATTTACACATAATAAAATTTATTTTTGTCATATCTTGCATTCATGCTAATTCATTAAATCATGTGATTGAAAAAAACTTTCATAATGAAATAACCATTGAATTTTACAGAAATAAAATAATAGATGTATGATCATGAGGTTTTACGAATTGTTATTTTATCTACAGGTTGATAAACTGACCATTGAACTATGGTAAAAACACGATGAACCAATTAAGGTTCTTATTATATCTTTCCACTTTTACGCCTATATATCTCACATGGATTGGTTTCACCTTGGATCCAAATAAAATGCACATCCATTATATTGGGAGCTCAATCAATTACATTTTCTTTTAATCAAATGATTGTGAGGGGAAAAGGGTTTAAAATAAAAAAACCATGGGCACACAAGCCCTTAAATAACAAGAGGAGAGAAGTCATGCAGGACAACAATTAAATTTAATAATAAATGAAATGAATCCAATCACATACAATGGTATGGTATTTTCTCATGACCATCTACACGCGTGAAATGAATTACACATTTAATAAAACTGAAATTCAATTCTTATTAATTACTATTTAAGATAAATTATGCTCGAATAAATTAATTATCTTCTTCAATAAATCAATTATTTTATGTTAATTATAATCTGAATTTACATAAGATTCTTATCTGTTATAATTTTAATAAAATTAAATAAGTTTATTTAAAATTAACTATGTACATAAATGTAACTTGGAGGCAACATGGAGAATTTCCAACTGAATCTACCCACCATGAATTATAATCATATATTGTTTACTTTTATAAAATATTTAATACATGACTTATCACATAATTTCATTATGTGTGCTATCAACTTAATGATTACATAAATTACATGATTTTGGAGTCACATGTTATTATTAAATTCACATTAAGAAATAACTGTAATATTTATCATATCAGATGTGTAGATGTGAACATTAAACAAAAATTAATTAAACATTTATAAATATTTATTAAAACCCTTAAAATGGAATGTATTTTCAACTTAATGACCACATGAAAGCACATGTTGATAAGGTTTACACATTACAATAAATTAATTTTAATTATGCGTAATTTTATATAAGTACATGACATGTACATCTCTCACTATCCATCTATGGAACACACCTAGGGACATAGTGTGTAAACTATGACTCAGAAAGAATTGAGTACACAACATGTAGAAAGAGATACATGGTGTGTGGTATATAAGTTTCATCATAACTAGTTAGGTAGGCTATGTATGGAAATAAACATCCCATCTATGACTCAATGGACTATATGCCATGTACGTGGGATACACAGTGTGTGCTCTAGATGACCATGTACTAGGTTGGGCCAATCAACACACAATATAAAAACTAAAATACACTATGTGTATTCAATGCGCATGATTTGAATTAATTCTAAATTAATTAATTGTGAATTGAATACCAGCACACAGTGTATAACTCCAGAAATATAGTTTGTACTATTGTGCTATCGATCTAGAATCCTCAGTACTTTCATATGGGATATTTCATTTTATTTTGTTTATAGATGAATCGATTTAATTAGATATATGAGAAAAAAATAGGAAGAAGAAGATCTAACAATATTAATTAAAAAAATGATTAAACAAAAATGGAAAAGTAAATGACAAAAGTATAAATCAATCAATAATTTTTAAAAAAATTTAAATAATTATGTGACTGCTCTGATACAAAAAGTAGGTTCTAAGTTCAGTGGAACCATGTGATGGGTTTTCCACAAATTTTTCTTTTTTTTTTGTGACCGATGATCAATACAAGATCTACATGATGAGAAAAACCATGATCAATGGAATTAAATCAATGAAAACATACAATGGATAAAATGTTAGAGCAAGAGAGAGAATCATCACATATTATTTATAATTAATTTATTCAAGTAAATAATTACCTTGTGTGATTTTTTTCATCATTAATAGATTTGAAAATTGATCTATGTTGTACAATAATTATGTTCTAGTAATTAAGAGTAGATTATCTATAGTGGCAATCCACATGTGTTCCAAAAATCTACGAATGTCATCGTAGGAATCTCTAGGTGCTAGCATGACAGATCCTATCACTTGTGCCGCCCCCCTTTGATCACCATGAGAATATCTTCCAAAACATTCATCTTGACCTCTCTAGACTTGAGAATGGGAAGTAGAAAAAGATTTATTTTAGGTTATTGGTAGTGCTCTTAGAGAGGGATCTATCTAGGACATGATAGGATTCTCTCTGGTTGTCCTTGCACACAACACAAATGAAATAGCTCTTTTGAGTAATAATATAATTGGGTTTAAATACCACTAGTGTTTTGAAATAATTATTTTCACAAGTACTATTTAATATTTATATAATACCTTAGGGAACACCCTTTTTAAATTAGAAATAATATTATTTCCTCCACCTACGCTTAACTTATGAATTAAATTAAATATTATTTTATAAAATAATATTCAATATATATTATTTGTCTGTGGTCCAAAAACTTGGTCTACCATTCCTATATAATATTTATTAGGCAATGAATAATGAGTGTTTTGTCAATAAATAAATATCACTAGTTTAATCACCAGTAAATAAATAAATATTATCTTCACTAAATATAAAATAAATATTTATTAAATATTCTACTAACATTGTATTCTCTCAAATAACCTGGGAAAGAATATATGTGATCAAGAAAACATGAATAATTATTAAATCATATGTGGGAATAATATTTATTCAACTTGTTAAATGATAAATTATAATATATTATTTGACTGATATTTTGGATAGACTTTATGTGTGAACCTATAGGTCTATTTCTTAGTGAAATTAGGTGAAGGAGCCTAATATATGAGGTTAGTGTCTAAAAACATGGAAAGGCACTGATAGAGAAATAATTCTATACTTCATTGATATAATACCTCATACACATGCTTACTATGTAATATAATCCCTTTACCATGATATATCTAATCAAACAAGTTGCACACTAGTGTCATCAACCTATTTTCTCGATGTCTCATTCTTTGACTTTCCAAAAATAGAACTTTCGTATAAAAGACTATGGGAATGGATTTATTTAGGCTATATCATGTCCATAAAATGGCCTCAGATATCAACTAATGTTAAAGAAAAAAAAGACAAATCCTTTCTCAAATTATTCATTGATTCAATATTACTTGTGACACACCCAACATATCATTCCCCATCGTGAACATATTTTATCATGGTTTTCATCAATAAATCAAAGTACATGACTTTTAATATTCATAAATAAAAATTTTAAAGTATAAATCTACATACACACATCTGTAGATAGGAACATCCAACGAAACATATAAATATGTATTATATACTGGCGGATCTTCTTCACAAAATATCCTAAATTATATATTACCAAGGGAATACACCATTAGAAGGTGCCAAAAATTCCTATGACTCTCCAACCCTAATAAACTATATCATTTGTGTCCGTAAAAAATATAATTTTTCTATATAAAAAATATTTAATAATAGATTCATGGAACTTCCGCATTCTCATCATGGGGGGACTACGACGACTTTTCAGTGTGATAGCTACTCTCATGAAATTATCACAAAATATGTTATACAGAAGAACAATAATGATTTGATAAGGAGTTTATTAATATTCAAAACTATGAATAAATGTTATCATAATGTACATATAAGTTGGTTCTAGGGAACCAAATCACATAATGAAAAATATAAAAAAGTTTAATTTAATTTGAAAAAAAATATTTCACAAAATCTATGGGTGTTACAAGGAAAGTTTCATCTCTTGTTGTATTACATGTCAAAAGTGAAGGTCAGAAATCGATGACTTGGGGGATTGCTTCAACAACTTCCCATGATTGTGTGGAAGTGGGATGAGGTGGTGATGGAATTTTTTATAGGGTTACCCAGAACCCTACGAAGTCGATATGTTTTATGGGTTGTAGTTGATGGTTAACAAAGGTGGCCCATTTCTTGTTAATATGAGAGACTCATTTCATGGATGAGTTGAGAAAAATATATGTTTGAGAGATTTAATGGATGCATAAATTTCCTTAAATCATTGTTTTAGATTTCTTTGTGTGTTTTACATCATGATTTTGGAATGTATTACAAAAGGTGATGAGAAATTAGTTGCAACTGAGTAAAATGTATCATCCACACACTAATGCGTAGTCAAAGAGAACAATCTAAGTTTTAGAGGATTTACTTTGGGAATGAATCCTGGATTTAGGTGGATCATGAGATGATTATCTATCCTTGTAAGGTTTTTCATGAAATAATTGTCATGAGTCTTAGATTTAGATGATAGATTTTGGGGATCTTTAGGGTTGGTTGATTCGTTCACCATTTTGTGGGCATGGGGAATATGAGGCACCTATTTTTCATGAAGAATATGTTACATAAGGCCTCTTAATTTCTCTTTTTTATTCAAAAGTAGTTGGTTACCTCTATAACAAAAAAAATGTTCATATGTTTAATGGAGGAGATAACCCTTTGAGACTATTTTGGGTGATTGAGTTTTATTATAGGTGTCTCCTTGGTTGGAAAATTGATGATTGTATAAGTATGGGAAATTGGTACTATGGTTTGTGGGGCCATTTGAGAACCACAAGAGTATCATAACATTATCCCACCAATTGTATCATCCTCCATGATATTTTTTTATGCATGAATTGTTTCATGTGTCTCATCTTTAGAGGTATGATACCAAACCTATGTATGTGGTCAACCATGAGGGTGTTGATTTGGTGATAGCCTCAAGGGTGTCGTTAATTTCTAAAGGGTTCCTATATTTTGAAATTTATAACAACAATAAAAAAAACTAATAAACTGTAGGTTAGTATAGGATATTCAAATTTGAGGTCAAGACCACAAAGATAGGGTTTCATAAAATATTAAATAAATAAAATAAACTTAAACTGATTTGTCTTTAATGTAATTAAATATATTATATTGAGATTATGATTAGTGGATAAAGTGATAGAAGAAAATATAAAATGGGTGTTTGGAAAAAATAAATATAGGTTCATGGGATGAAAAGGTCTAAAATAATTAATTTACAATTTTTCAGTCATTAGAATTGGATCCTAGTGAGTCTAATGGTCAGGCTAAACACCCTCCATCCTATGTTCTATTATCTGAAGGATATGTACTTTGGATTGAAAATAATGAGTAACCAAAAACCTATTTTAAACACATGGGAAGTAAAAAAACAATGGTTATGACATAATTATAAACCCATGATCTGACATTAGACAAATTTATTCAATCAACTCAAGGAATGGTCATGACCAATGATAGAATAAAATTAAACCCTTTTGACAACTCCACTCATAATAGTCATTTAAGATGAATCAGAGAAGAGATGGAATTGAATAACTAACATGAAATCCTAACATAAATGGAAATAAAAAACAAATTACGTTATATTATCAATCTCCATTCATCACACAGACCATGAAAAAAAATCACCCTCTCATTCTATCCATGAGCGGGTGAAGAAAAATAATAAATAAAACCCCTAAAAAATTGGAAACTTAGGTCTCTACAATGGTGTGTGTGTTAGGAAGGTGTTGGCATAGGCCTCTCCTATTTTGGAGGACCCCAAAAAAAGAGGTTTAGAGGTTGGTTTTATATGACCCCATAAAAACATACATAAATGCATCTTTTATTTTCTTTTTTTTGAATTATTCATGATGTTTAAATCTTAAACATCAGGTAACCTTTAATTTTCACTACGTTAGAATGTGTTTTGAATTTCAGCATAACTCTGGAAAAAAATTATCTACAAAAACTCATGTTGTGTAAATGGAATACATGATGTGTAAATTCCATACTATATAAGTCAATAAATTAAAACACTAAAAAATGTATCCATGAAATAAATTCAACAAATACCCCCACACATGAGTTCATAATTGTTCGTGTGGTTGGAATCTCAGCATACTATAAAGAAAATTCACCTTATATTTCTTTAAATACAATTTCAAAAAAATCAATTCATCAAATGTAAAATTAAATTTACAAGCGTCACATAGAAAATTATTCAACTCCTCACTTTTCAAAGAAACAAACCAACCTAGTATTTTACTTTTCTATTATAAAATAACCAATATTTTTTTTATTCATTCATTTTATTCTTCAATCCATTATTAATATGAATTCTATTTTTAATTTAACTCCCATGAATGTATCTTCTAAAGCTAAAGGTACAAATGTAAATTTAATTTAGCACATTCCTCAAAAACATTCCACATACCATAGTCTTGCAAGGAACCTAAAATCTTCATTGAATAAAGTAAAAATTCACAATTAATCATGAGAGTTTCACCAATTTATGATCAAATGAATATATGTCTTAGGGAAGGCAGGTAAATGATATAAAAATTACAACACAAAAATTAGTTTTGACTCTAAATTTTAATTACTGATATCAAAATATAAATTCAATAAAAATCTCCCTCTAAAAATTTCATCTCTCGATTCCCCCTAAAATCTCAATGTGGGTTCATGATACATGTAAGCGTAATGAGTTAATATACATATATTTCTCATCTTCTTTTTCTTTTCATTGTCGTATATATATATATATATGTGTGTGTGTGTGTGTGTGTGTGTTTTTAAAATAAGTTTTGTAACGTCCCAGACCCAGCCAGCCACCTGAACAATGCCGAACGGGTCGGGTGTCACTACCTTAGGCGCACCTACCCTGAACGCCAAAGGCTGCCGACTAGAAGCAAGGGTCTGATAGGTATAGTGGGGAGGATATACCCTCCCGGAGGAATAAAATAGTACCGGTCCGAGTAGAATACTAAATACGCAGCGGAAATAAATGACTCAATAGACTCGAACCAGACCCGCATAGTGGAAGCACATTCAATAACAATAAACAGTGGAAGCAATCTAGAAACAAAAATAGCAGAAAGTAAATAGAACTTCATGCCAGCAATCAACTACAATAACAGCTAATACAACCAAGCATGCATCCAAACAAGTCATAAAAATCAATATATATATATATATATATATATATATATATCACGGCTCCAAGAGCTAAAAATCCGTAGCTACAATATAAAGTAGACATGCTGATGCAAGAAAAGAATACTAAACAAGTAACTCTAGTACGGCACGACCTCAGGGTATGTGCCAGTCTCCAAGTCAACAGCACTAAATTCCAGCTCCTGAGGCTAACCCTTTACCTGCACGCAAATTTCATAAAGTCTACACACGTCCCAAAGGGACCGTGTAGGGTGTGAGACAAGTCTCAGTAGGATACCACCTAGAGGTGCATACCTAATATAAGTGTTTAGGCAGACATGCTCATATACGAAAAACAGTAAACAATGTAATGCCAAAAAGTAAACAAAGACTTCACTGGTGCTCAGAAGCCACCAAGAAGTGTCACATGCTTCGACCAACTCCGGAAAGTCTGATCTGCAGCCCGGCACCTCGTGCCACCCGACACCATGTGTCTCAAGTACCGACACCCCGAAGGCACTCCCAATCGTCAAAACCTAGCTCGAAAGCTCATCCTGCCTATGGAACAACATCCAGAGGAATAGCGATGCCTGTCCTCAGAAGATAATCGGAGTGACAACGATGTCTTCCCTCAAATCACGGTGAGCCTCTGCCCCCAACCTGATTGCCTCAAAGTTGTCTCCCGAAGGCTCCTCACCTTCCACGTGGCTTCCTATGGCAAGCACCCCCAAACCAAAAGTACCTAACTGCAACTATCAGGGGCCTCTACCCAGCGAGTGGCCATACCACCTCATCTCGGAGTCTATCTTTGTGAACACTACTCAAATGTACCCGGTGAGGGGTAATCACCTCAATAAGTTCCCAAGCCACAACATCCCCGACACCTCGTGTCCATGCGAACCTGTCACTCTAGTATGATGGTCTCGCCATCCAGTAACCCGGGCCAAGTCCCAACCCGACAGTCCAACTGTCTCAACCAACGTCTGTGATGTGCAATCCCATGGTAGCAACCAACCAAAGTAACCCTAGCCAAAAGCCCCAACCTGTGATCCTTATCACCCAACAACATATACCCTGGCCATGCCCAACAAATCAAGCAGTTCAACATAAGAAAACCCGACATTGAAAAAACATACTTGAAAGCATCACTTTTAACAGACAATTACTAAACAGTCAATTTGCACCAACTTATGTTAAACCAAACCAGCACCTAAGGTCTCACACCTTACACAAATTAACATCAAGCTTTAACAAATCAAACTTAGTAGTTTAATTCAACAGCAACAAAAGCAGTCTAAAAATAGCAGTTTAATTGCTGGTCCAAAACATACGCATTTCGGCACCCCCAGATGAATTGCCCCAAACGAGATATGACCTCTCACCCACCCTTTCTCAATCACAACAAGGGTCAAGGAATTCGCAGAGACATCCCACAATGCAAATAATTAATTAACAACAAATAAATAGGGTTCTGCTCAACACTCGACATCGCGCCCGGAGGTCGCAACCCCAAATTGTCTACAAAAACACGAAAGAAGGTATGCACCACCCACCTAGTACTCATACGATGCCACACCTTTGATTTCAGCCTCTGAATTGGACTAAATCATGGTAGATCTGCATTTCTGTCAAATCCGGCAATTCCGTTCGGATGGAATCTTCGGAGGAACAGGTGAGGAATCAAGGACGAAGAAGGGTGTGTGGGGTTAGCCTCTCTAATGCAGTCTCTCTGCCTCCAATGGATTGAAGAACAGAGGTCGTACGGGGGATCTAGAAGTATTTGTGTTCGTGGAGGTCTTTTGGATGGACTGTTCTTCCAAAGGGTAAGAAGAAGAGGAATCTGGTAATGTGGCGTGACGACGCCTTGTTCGATCAAATAAAAAAAGTACACAGTGTGTATTTCCCAAGTATACGCCATGTAGACGTGTTTATGTAATCCAACTTAAGCGGAGTCCGGCACACGGTCTGGACCGTGTACATGGTCAACACACAGCCAAGGTATCGTCCGCTACACGGGGCAAGGGTACACGGCATGTCAAGGAAGGTTACACGCCGTGTAGATGGAAATTTACACATGGGGACAACACGACATGTACCTGGCCTCGCACGGGTAAGGGATACACAGCATGTCCATAAATACACGCCGTGTTGTAGTAATGTTCTACATGGTCTTCACACGGCATGTACTCAGCGAGCAAATGGTCGGTCACTCGGGTAACTCATAGATGGCGTGTACTTAAAGTACACGGCGTGTAGTTTGGAAATTTCCAGAAACTACTCAGATTTTCCAGACTTCTCAAAAACCAGTCAAAAGTTTTAACAGGGCCGGGTTTTGACCCGTTTCTAAAAACTCGGGTTCTTACAAACTCTCCACCTTAACGTAGCTTGTCCCTAAGCTACCAAAAAAACCAAGAGATGCCACCGAACACACCCATCCCTGTTAAACAACCCAGACTACCCCGATCTCAAGGTTCTGGCTAAATTCCTAAAAGGGATCCCCACCTTAGGAATCGCCTACTCAGTCCTAACCCGAACAATTCTCAAAGCAAACAAATAACCAAATAAGGGCCAACGACCTATTTCCCAGACCCATGGTCCTCCCGTGACGCATCATCACCCCTGCACCTCCTCAGTTCTCACATGTCGCTTTCGACACCCAAAGTAACTCTCACCGCATCAGCGTATGCCTCCCTGAGGTCCTGCATCTAATAGAAGCTCAATTCAAACCTAGTGCCATGAACATCAAGTAACCTGCATCCACGATGCCCCGATGCCCACGACACCTCAATTAACCTGCATCCTTGATGGTCCTGATGCCACGCATCTCAAATATATAAATAAAACATAAAACAGATCTGATATGATTCCAATCCCACTAAATAGCATCTACTCAGTCCACAAGTATCCTGTGCAGCCTGTGCACTCAACCAGACATGCCTTAAGAGGCCATGCCAAAAGAATGTAAAGGAAATCACGGCCACACCCGTGGTGTACCTGCCACCATCGTCAGCTCTCCAACCTTCTCAATCCCTGGAAAATCTACACTGTGAACCTGGCCTGAAGCCCGACTGCCTGACCTCCCTGCGGTGTTACCCCAGTCTCCGGCCACGGACCCCTCAGCTAGGTCCTATTATCCATGTCACGTCCTCCGTGTGCAGCTGAACCTCGGCCACCCTCTCCTGGTACCGAACCTGAACCAACTCCTGATGCCACAGTTTATCCTGGTCCCTGCCTGCTGACTGTCTGAGAAGGCTTCCTGCAAAACCGGTCCAGATGCCCGACCTGTCCACATGCTCGACACTCCTTCGGGGGCCTATCGCACTGAGCCCGAACATGTCCCGGCTGTCCGCACTGAAAGCAAACTACCGCTGAACTGCCATGAGGTGGTCTAGCTGAGTCCTTGGCCTACCCGCCCTGCTGGAACTCGTCTCTCCCTCGCTTCTTATTGTCCAAAACATCACCTGGGGTTGTCACCCTGCCAAAGAAATATTTCATTCTCTCATTTCCCTCAGCTATTAGCGCCTGATTCACCACCTCGAAGAAAGATCCAAGCATGAAGATGTTCACCTGGACCCGAATGGCGTGTTGTAAGCAATCCTCAAAGCGCCTCACCCTAGCTGCATCATCACTCTCTATACTAGGTGAAAAGCGAGACAACTCTGTGAAAGTAGATGCGTAGTCCATGACAGACATATCTCCCTGCTGAAGACTCAAGAACTCCCGAGCTCTCTCTGCCCTTAGCATCTCCGGGTAAAAGTTCTCGAAGAACCTTTCCTCGAAGTCCTTCCACGCCAGTCCCTCATGCCTACGAGCCTTTAACTGCACATCCCAGCAAATTTTCACCGGTCCTCTCAGCATGTACGTCTCCATTTTGACCCTCCGCCCTGGAGGCATCTCGAGCTGCTCGAAGATCATGTGCATACTCTTTATCCAGTTCTCTACCGCCTGCGGACCACCCTCACCTGAAAAAGCGGCGGGTGATAGGACTTGAACTCCCATGTCAGATACGCCATAGAAGGCTCCGTACCCTACACGCCTCTGTCAATCCCCTGCAAGACGCGTACTAGGCTAGATCAGATCTGCTCATCAAGACACGGTCTGAACGCTGCCAAACCCGGCTGCTGCCCTTCTTGCACTGGATCCTGAACCTGATATTGTCCCTGATCCTGTACGTGCGGCTCATGCTCTGCCTGCACCTGATTTTGAACCTGATCCTACGGTACGATATCTTCTCCTGCTAGTCGCTCCATCGTGTCATGAAGAAGTAACCCGCTGAATACCATAAATTGTCAGATAGCCCACATAAATCTATATAACAATATATTCTACATAGATAAGGAAAGAAGTAAAAGGTAGTGCATAACAACTACCCTTACTCCCACTCATCGCAACCCATTCCCCACGGCCTCCCGACCTCATGGACTCCTTACCATCCCTCAACAGAGCCAAGTATCATTAGTACCTCGGGCCATGCCCGTCCTAACAACCAACGTTTCCTCAATCCCGATGATCGAGTCGTCCAATCCTGACAGTTACACTGCCTCAACCATATTACTTGTCTGCTCTCATAAGAGCCAGACCCAAATATCCAGCAACATGCAATTCTACAAAAATCAAAGCATGGGATACACATTGCAATAAACAAGAAATTTTATCAGGAGTTGTACATATTCACATTTCAGAGCATACTTATCATGACAATTCATTTTATTCACATGGTATTATCACTTCACAAGGCATACATGTAGCTATGAAATTGAAATACCCTAAAATGTGCCTATCAAAAGCCAAGCAAGCAACCATTTCCATACCGGCCAAGGTTTACATATCATAATCAATAACCTCACACATAAAGTGAGCCACCGAGGTGGGAATCATATAAACTGTAATCTGAGAAAAAAGAAACCAGCAATTCCCACCCTCGGCAACTCAATCCATCCCTCGTACATGGGGCTGCAAGCACCCAAGCACAAGTTCAGAAATCCAGTTCCAACAACAACCTACCTCCAGTCTACCATATCCCAAATAGTAAAACCAGATGAAAATGAAAAGAGAACTCTCAAACTCATTAGTAGCCAGCAAAGAAACACTACTAAATCCTTGTCATGAAGACCTCCTTTGATACCATTTTGTAACGTCCCAGACCCGGCCAGCCACCCGAACAGTGCCGAACGGGTCGGGTGTCACTACCTTAGGCGCACCTCCCCTGAACACCAAAGGTTGCCGACTAGAAGCGAGGGTCTGATAGGTATATTGGGGAGGCTATACCCTCCCAGAGGAATAAAATGGTACAGGTCCGAGTAGAATACTAAATACGCAGCAGAAATAAATGACTCAGCTGACTCGAACCAGACCCGCATAGTGGAAGTACATTCAATAACAATAAGCAGTGGAGGAAATCTAGAAACAACAATAGCGGAAAGTAAACAGAACGCCATGCCAGCAATCAACTGCAATAACTGCTAATACAACCAAGCATGCATCCAAACCAGTCATACAAATCAATATATATATATATATATATATATCACAGCACCAAGGGCTAACTAGCCATAGCTATAATATAAAGTAGACATGCTGATTCAAGAAAAGAATATTAAACAAGTAACTCCAGTACGGCACGACCTCAGGGTCCATGCCAGTCTCCAAGTCAACAGCACTAAAGTCCCACTCCTGAGGCTAACCCTTTACCTGCATGAAAATTTCGTAAAGTCTACACGTGTCCCGAAGGGCCCGTGTAGGGTGTGAGACAAGTCTCAGTAGGATACCACCCAGAGGTGCGTACCTAATATAAGTGTTTAGGTAGACATGCTCATATAAGAAAAATAGTAAACACTGCAATGCCCAAAAGTAATCAAAGACTTCACTGGTGCTCAGCAGCCACCAGGAAGTGTCACATGCTTCGGCCAACGCCAGAAATTCTGATCTGCAGCCCGACACCTCGTGCCACCTAACACCATGTGTCTCAAGTACCAACGCCCCGAAGGCACGCCCAATCATCATAACCCAACTCGAATGCTCATCCTTCCTATGGCACAACATCTAGAGGAATATCGATGCCTGTCCTCAGAAGATAATCGGAGGGACAGCGATGTCTGCCCTCAAATCACGGGGAGCCTCTACGCCCAACTTGACCACCTCAAATCTGTCTCCCGAAGGCTCCTCACCATCCACGTGGCTTTCTATTGCAAGCACCCCAAACCAAAAGTACCTAACCGCAACTATTGGGGGCCTCTACCCAGCGAGTGGTCGTACCACCTCATCTCAGAGTCTATCTGTGTGCACACTACTCAAAAGTACCTGGTGAGCGGTAATTACCTAAATAAGTTCCCAAGCCACAACATCCCCGACACCTCATGTCCCTGCGAACCTGTCGCTCCAGTATGATGGTCTCGCCATCCAGTAACCCGGGCCAAGCCCCAACCTGAGAGTCCAATTGTCTCAACCGACGTCTGTGACACCCAATCCCATTGTAGAAACCACCCAATGTAACCCGAGCCAAAAGCCCCAACCTATGATCCTTATCACTCAAAAACATATACCCGGGCCATGCCCAACAAATCAAGCAGTTCAACACAAACAAACCCCACATTGCAAAAACATACTTGAAAGCATCACTTTTAACAGATAATTACTAAAAATTCAATTTGCACCAACTTATGTTAACCCAAACTAGAACCTAAGGTCTCACACCTTACACAAATTAACATCATGCTTTAACAAATCAAACTCAGAAGTTTAATTCAACAACAACCAATGTAGTCTAAAAACATCAGTTTAATTACTGGTCCAAAACATACGCATTTCGGCACCCTGGCCGAATTTCCCCAAACGATCTATGACCACTCACCCGGCCTTGCTCAATCAGAACAAGGGTTAGGGAATGCCTAGAGGCATCCCACAATGCAGATAATTAATTAACAACAAATAAACAGGGTTCCGCTAAACTACCGACATCGCTCCTGGAGGTCGCATCCCTAAATTGTCTACGAAAACACGAAAGAAGGTACGAACCACCCACCTCGTACTCGTACGATGCCACTCCTTTGATTTTAGCCT
Organism: Viscum album; assembly: GCA_963277665.1. Lineage (NCBI taxonomy): Eukaryota > Viridiplantae > Streptophyta > Magnoliopsida > Santalales > Viscaceae > Viscum > Viscum album. Next base: position 320,365,283 of record OY728165.1, on the reverse strand, counting down.
CTGAATCAGACTAAATCGGAGTAGATCTGTGTTTCTTTCAAATCTGGCAATTCCTTTCGGATGGAATCTGTGGAGGAATAGGTGAGGAATCAAGGACGAAGAAGGGTGCATAGGGTTAGCCTCTCTGATGCGGTCTCACTGCCTCCAACGGATGCAAGAACGGAGGTCGTACGGATGATCTAGAAGGATTTGTGTTCATGGAGGTCTTTTGGACGGACTGTTCGTTCAAAGGGGAAGAGGAAGAGGAATCTGGGAATGAGGCGCGACGACGCCTCGGTCGATCAAATAAAAAAAAGTACACGGTGTGTATTTCCCAAGTACACGCCGTGTAGATGTGTTTCCTTACTCCGAATTAAGTGGAGTCTGGCACACGGTCTGGACCGTGTACACGGTCAACACATGGCCAGGGTCTCGGCCGCTACACGGGGCAAGGGTACACGGCGTGTCAAGGAAGGCTACACGCCATGTAGATGGAAATTTACACCTGGGCACCATACGACATGTACCTGGCCTCACACAGGTAAGGGATACAGGGTGTGTCCATAAATACACACCGTGTAGTAGGAATGTTCTACACGGTCTTCACACGGCATGTACTCGGTGAGCACGCGACCGGTCACTCGGGTAACTCATACACGACATGTACTTAAAGTACACAGCGTGTAGTCTAGAAATTTATAGAAACTACCCAGATTTTTCAGACTTCTCAAAAACCAGTCAAAAGTTCAAACAGGGCAGAGTTTTGACCCGTTTATAAAAACTCAGGTTCTTAATAGTTATCAAGCCAAATATCATATCCACCACTTAATCACATACAATGAAAAGATCTCCAATCTGAAAAATGGTGATTTTTTATCTTCCCAATACACAACCCCATTTTTTATTTTTTTTCCATTATTTATTTATTTTTTAGTGTGGGAAGTGTATAATAGATTGAAATTAAAAGAAAATGTCCTATCACTATACCATAATGGAAAATCCCCCAAAAAATATCCTTAATGATGTATATCTCGGTAAACCCTATAAAATCCACCCCCCATAGTTATACATTTTAATATCATGAAATATATTTAGAGGAAGGTAAGAATGGATAAAATAGGCTTGTAACGTGGCTCATTTCCTAACAAGGATATTCATGGATTCCATGGGCATAAAATGATTAATGTCATGTGGGTCATTGGATAAAGGATTAAAAAACATTTCCTCAGTCATATTAAAAGTGACTCTGTGTAGTTATAACTTTTATAAGATAAAATGAAAATTTTAGAAGAAAAAATTCCGGAGTTTCCCAAGAAATATATGAAAGAAAGAATTAGAAATATTTGTCTTAGAGGATGGATTGGGAATGAGAAAATGGTTGGGGAAAAACTCCTGGAAATGCATATGAATAATATTTAAATTAATAAAAAAAATCCCAGAGTGGATAATTCTAAAAAATACATTACAATGATTAATAGTTTATTAAATCAGGAATGGTTGAATCCTAATCCACAATATTATCCTTTATAATTATATTCCCCAATTTTTCATTCAAATTTATTGAAAAGGATACATAAAATTCATGGTAAGGTTATTACACTAGGTAGCTTATGGTACCTACATCATTTGATTCAATTAATAATCAAATATGGGCTTCCATTTTCCAATTAAATCACAAAAACAATTTCAATATGGAGAATACAGTAGAATGTTACAAAATTTAAATGCTTACTCCCCTTTCCTGAAGCTTCAAACATGGCCACACAAGTTCTACCTACACCAGTTTCACGACATGTAACGATTGCCCAAAATCTATTTTTCTGATTTCAATATGTGTAATGTGGTTCAAAATCCATAATGGTCCTTCCAAATATTCTTCATTCTACCAATTTTTGATACTAGTGCCTTCGATGGACCCGAAAAAAATATATATAAACAAGTGAAATCATATACCATTTCAACAATTCTTATAAATAAAATGGTAATTGAAATTAATTCATAAATTATAATTAAATTTAAAAAAGTAATAAATCTAAATTCTTATTAAGCGATAAAAATTGGGTTACCTCCAAAAGTAACTCTTTTTTAATGCTCATTTATCTTTAAAATACCTATGTTATCTGATTAGAGTGTGGTGTAGGGCTTACTGTCTCATGTTCACCCTATTCTGACTTTGAAATCTTCCCAACTCAGCTTGACTTCTCCTTGTTGAAATAGGCATGGAACTCTGAGGTGGCGACCAGATCCTAAATAAGATGAGTTTCACTAAAAATATTTCAACATCTATCCAGACTCGATAAATATATTATTTTTTATGCTTATTTTTATTCAACTGTATATTCAGTGCATAGTGTATCTAGTTCTTCCTCTTCTTGTGGCGAACATAGATTTTCTAAAAAATATGATATAAATGTGGAATTCATCTCTTCCTCCTTATATTAATCTTCCATTGGTTGTGGTCTGAGTATAGAAAGAAAAATTTATGGAATTTTAGAAGTTGAGGTATCCTCTTCCTCTTCATTTTTCTTCTGTTTATTTAATTGTGCTTCAACCAACTCATGTTTCGTAGCAAGGTCTCCATCTCCTTTTGAAAATTTAAATTTTGGGGCATCAAGGTCCAAATAAATATTAGCATTAGAATTGGTACTTACCTTTTCGTAATTGTCCACATTTCTTTTCTTATGGTGCACCTCATAAAATTATTTCTCTAGGCCATGAGGTGTTTTGTATTCAAATCATGGGAATGGTTGTGGCCACTCATCAGAATGATTTTTATGGTTTTAACATTGCTGAGTAGTTACGCCATATCCTCCAGTAGAAAGGAAAACCTATCCTTGGTGGTAATGTTTCATTGCAGACCTTCCATCACAACCAAAAATACATAGTGCGGTAAAATGTAATAAAAAGTAAATAAAAAAATCCTAATCTAAAATCATAAAATTATAAAGATGAAAAAAGATTTTTTTCTATATTATTAAACCAATAAATTCTCCACTCCTATCCTAGGAAATGATGTCAAAACTTTTATTGCTTCATGGGCATCATTAATAATCATAGGTTTACCGAATTTATAAATTTATTAAATAGAAAAAACAAACCATTAACTAAATGTTTTTATTGGATATGAACTTTTGAGGTTGAACCCACATAGATATGGTTAGAGAAAATAATAATTATATAAAATAAACCTAAACTAATTATGATTTTAAGTAATTACATATAAATTATTGATCATGTTATTGGTGGAAAAATTGGTTAAGGAAAATATAAAATAGATTTCAGATTGAAATAAATCCCATTTCATGGGATTAAAAGGTCTGAAATAATTAATTAACAATTATGCAGTAATCAGAATTGGGTCCTAGCAATTCCAATGGTCAGAGTAAACACCTTCCATTCTGAGTTCTCTTTTTCTCATAGTTAGGTATTTATATTGAAATGAATGTGTAACCTAAAATCTAATTTAAACATTGAGAAAGGAAAACCCCAATAGTCATGAAAAAAATTCTAAACCCTATATCTGAAATTAAGAAAATGTATTCAATCTAATCATAAAATGATCACTCTCAAGGAATGAAAGAAATTAAACCACTTCCTAACCACACTAATAATTACCATGTATGAAGAATCAAGGAAGATATATAATTTAATAACTAATATGAAATACCAACATAAATTTATATAAAAAATAAAATACATCATATAATCAATCCTCATTCAACATACATGCCAAAAAAAATTAAATCACCCCTCATGGTATCCATGAGAGGGTGAAGAAAAAGAGTAAAGAAAAGTCTTATAGAAAGCAGAAAAATAGGCCCCTATAGTAGTGTATATCTTTGGCAGTCATTGGTGCAGTATCCTCTGGTTCAGGATGACCCCAAAGAAGTGGTTGAGGGGGTGGTTTTATAATCCCCCATCAAAACCCGCATAAATGAATTATTAATTTTTTATTCTATAAAATATTAATGACGTGTAAATCTTACACATCATATCATCATTTAATTTTCTCTATGTAAGAAGGTGTCGTGAATTTTGGTTTAACTCTTCCAAAAACTTATGTATAAAAAACACAAATTATGTAAATGGAATACATAAAATATAAATTCTATACTATAGAAATCAATACACTAAAACACATTAAATTGTATGCATGAAATACAGTCATTAGTTAGCACCTGATGCATTGTTCATGGAGTCATTGGTATGGATTCTGGACTAGAGTGATAATGTGTTGGTGGTAAATGGTACCACTTGTTCAAAATGAATGGAAGAAAGGGAAGATCTAATAGGGAACTTAGGAGAAAAAGTTCGATATTTTGGCATAGTGGCTCGTGTTATTTGATCAAGACCACTAGAGACACTTCTCAAGGATGAAGATTCATTAGAGGGGGGGATTTTTAGTAGCCTAGAATTTCAATATACAATTTAATTTAGTTTTTGTGTACCTCAGATTTCCTTTGATTCACTATTGTACCTAAGTGAGAGGTGTCAAGGACTCAACATCATAATTCCAATAAGTGGTCAGACTAACAAAATTTATGTTGTTGGATGGCCACCGGCTAGCCAGTCCATATCCGACACCCAGTTTGAGGTTGTGGAAGAAGCTCCAAACCTTTCTTGGAGGTGTCATGTACCCGAATGTCCTCTACTATCCAACCAACTATGTCCTAACGGCCGGTCATTAAGGTAACTCTCCTTATTTTTGTCTAAAACATATTTTTTGTATTAGTCCCCCTAGGCTTGAATATCATTTATCTAGGATTACGCTAGGAGCTCTCTTTTGGAGGAATTGTCCCTATCCTTCCTCTCTCTTCAGTTATATAGGCTTGGATTGATTAATTGTTGCCCAAATGTCATGTTTCATTTTTTTCAAATAAGAAACATCTCCTTCAATTTATATGAATCATTGATATATGATATGTTGGCAATTTCTATGGATCCTAATATGATATAATGGATAATTATAAAATTATTGATGGATAATTGTCATGATATAGGGAATTTTCATATCCCTCTTGATCGATTATAGTCTATTCGCAAGGATAGTTCTCATTGGGCATGACTAATCAAATTTCTGACCATGTGGTGTTCTTCTTATTATATCTTGATTCTAGAGTCCTCATGTGATGAATTGGGAATTATTATAAGAATCTTTGGTTCATGGTTGTGATCTAGGTTGCAATTATTAACTTCGGGTTTTAGAACTCCAAAGTTAGAAATTCATTATCATTTGGGGCCCATGGAGGGAATTGTATGTTATGATTTTCATGTGGGTGCATGTGTATCCCATGATACCTTTCCTGTTGTGGTAAATTACGCCCTGATATTTTATTCCGTATATGTGGGTGACTTCTTAGCCTATGGAAACCATACATTATATGACATTCTTTATGCCATACGTTGTTATTACATGTGTTGGATGTGCGTACAACTGGTAGTAACCAATATACATATTCCATGGATATTGGGTTTCTCTATAATGGCTAGTTGGCTCCTTATATGGGGATCATGGATGATGTGTTTGATAGCCCATGACTCTAGGTGGCATGTTGGTTAGAATCAAAACATGGCATGCTTACCTGGTGTGAGAATGACCATTCGATATTGGAAGAGGTCCATGATTCGGATCGTCCTACATGTTGTACCGATGGAGAAGGTCCATGCACATGAGAAGAGTTCTAATGATTTGGGTGTGTTAGGTCTATATACCATCATGCGAAAATTGGATAGACATGAGATGAGTGAGATGATTAATCTTGAAGAGTGGACTGTGGATTTCCCTTAAAGGCGGGTAGGGAATTGTTCCTTAAAGGTGGAATGTGAGCATTAATGGATAGGTTGAATTATTCATTTGACAATGTGTTGAATTAGGTAGAGTCGATGTTCTTAGCATCTAGGTTAGTTCATGATGATTTGAAACTTGAATAGTTTATTTTGAATTATCACTTTTTCATTAGATACACTATATTTAATTATGCACTTTATGTTAAAGAAGCACTGATGATGTCCTATTGATTTTATACTCAAAACCTCTGCAAATATCTCACTTAATGTGTAGAAATTGTGGTTAGGGATCCATCGAAGGGTAATAGCCATATTTTAGATATCTGACCTTGAATAACTTGGACGGGGGAGGTGATGCTGGAAAAAATACCTGTTTTTTGCCATAATTTTTCTTTTATGATTTTTATTGATCTACCACATTAGGGATCATGAACTATATTATATGACTTTGTATTCCATATCGATGTAGTGTGTGTTTTTTCTTTTATCTTTTTCAGTTCATCTATACGGGTTTTTTATGTTTTACTATGTTTATGATGGATGATTCTTATTATCGAGGTAATTGTCTCCCCACGAATCAATTGAGACTCTCGCTGTTAGTTGTCAACAACTTGAATATGGGAAGGCATGCGTGATACTATTTGAAACTCTATCTTGGACCCGGTGACTCGATTCAGAGTGTTGTGCTCCAAGTGTTTAGAGAGATGACCTCTCAAAGAGAATTTTTCAATTTTGGAATTGAGAATAAAGTATTAAAAATAAATAGTGGGGTATATTTTGGTCGAAAAATGTTATTTATGGAATTTTCAGTTGGTTTATATTATGACGATGATCTCTACCTCAATATTTTTAACATTTCATGAATTTATATTGATTATAACACAAGGCCTTTGTACAAATCTTATAACTGTTTTGGTATGTTTACGGAGGCTTGGACAGAGAGGTGAAATTTATTCATAATTATTATGTTAAAACCAATATTATGTACTAATCTATGATATTAGAAGAAACTCAATTAATGAAATAAGATGCTTGATTGGAGAAGCATAGTTTTTTGAAGATTTTTTTTTCCAAAAAAAAAACAGATCATAAATAAATATAATTTATTATGATTTTTTATTCAAATATATATATATATATATGTGTGTGTGTGTGTGTGTCTGTTCATAAATACGAACTAAAATATATTTATATATATATATAAACAATTTATAAAAATTAAATTTATATGCATATAAAATTTTATACATTTGTATTTTAAATAAAGTGGATATTATTTTTTATTTAAATAATTTTTATATATTGAGAAATATATTATATATGTAAATATGATTAATTATTTATTTATAAACTTAAATTTTTTATGTGTGAATTTATAAAAAATATATATATATTGTTATATATTTGATTATAAATAATAGTACATTGTGAAAAATTATAAAATTTTAAAACCATAAAATCAATATGAATATAAGGCCAAAGAATAATTTTAGTCTTAATTGAAAAAATACCCCCACAATTGAGGTTCAAATTCTATCGAATATTAAAAAATTGGGGTACCCCGACATAAAACTCAGTTTTGGAGGGCTTCTAGGCCTTTTTTGGGTCTAAAAAACGTGACAAAGGGTTCTCCACTCTCATTAGTGCATAGATCTCATCACAAGCCTTGATTTGATATGTGGTAGAGCAAAAACTGACACCCAAATCAAAAGTTATTTTCGTTTGAAGTTCAAGTTATTTTATCATCTTATATTAGATATTTTATTATATTTTTGATTTTTTATCCTAAAATTGTTATTAAAAGACTGTTACTCAATAATAATTAACAAATTATTAATTAAAAATATTTTTCTAAATATTTTATAATCCATTTTCACTAAATATCATATATATTATGTGTAAATGTGTATTTAGACTTACCTAAATCATATTTAAAAAAAAATATTGTATTTATATCAATATAATAATATTTATATATTATTATAATTTTTTAATGAAACATTTTTTTTAAAAATACCCTTTATCAGTGCTAGTAAAAAAACACGGATAAAGACCCTCATTTATCAGCACTCGAAAAAAACACTTATAAAATAAAGCCCTTTAACATCGCTAAAAAAAGTACTGATAAAGGGCATACATTTATCAGTGCTAAAAAGGCGCTGATAAATGGGTACTTTTAACAATGATTTTTTAATGCCGTTAAAAGCACCTACTATCAACCTTATTTTGTGGTGTTAAATGGTGTAAATATGAAAACCCATCGTTTTTGTAGTGATTATACTATTGACATTCACGATTAATTTTAATCAATGTATTTTTTAAAATTAATTCTTTTTTATGTCTAATTATAAATAAAATCATTGATAGTGTGGTTTTTTGTCTATGATTGTTTACAATGACCTGTTTCTACTTCCATGTAAAAATGGTAGGCTCAACCATGGAAATTTCAAACTTGAGGGTACCTATCCATTTATTAGGTAATTTAGGACCATATTTTATTTATCTTATAAAGGCATTTCACTAATTTTAAGTCCCACTTTAGTTAGAAAGAGTGTTTCTTTTCTTAAAATAAAGCCATATTTTTTCAAATTATTTATTTTCTCACCCTCTGGTATCCCAATTCTTTACTTTGATTTTTCAAGCACCCATTCAATGATAATTTTAGTATTATTCAATCATCAACATATGTGAATGATATTGTTTAGAGTATTATAGTATTAGGTATTTTTAGTATTTGTATCCCATATTGGTGTAGGTTATCTATTGTATTTCGTTTATCATCTATAAATTAAGAACCCTACCTTGTTATGAGGTAAAATCTCCATTCTAACATGGTATAAAAGGGGTAGGATAATGTATTACTTATCCTACATGACATACCCCTAACAGGTTTCACCTCCTTGTGCGACAACCCCTAGGCCTTGGTTGTCTAATATTCCCCTCCACGTCAACCCAATCCCTTGCAGAATAACCTATAGAATGAAGGACCCTCCTTGCACAAACAACCACCCTTATGACCTGAGACCCTTCGCAACGACCTCCCTTCATGTCACCCCTCATTACTCGACGAGCTCCCTTTCCATCACCACTCCTTGTGTGACTGAACTACTCCCTATCACCCCTTTACGTGCGAATAAACCCCCCCCCCCCCATCACCCCTCTATATGTGACACAACTCAAATCTACTAGACCCTCCATGTGCAAAAACCCCATGGGCCTAATGATTCTCACTTCTCTCTTTGTGACCCGCCAAGCTACATAGTCTCTCCCCTCCTTCATCCCCGACACTCCTTCCATGAAATAAAATATACCTTGATTCCATGTTTGTGCTCTTTCAGCAAATAATCGATACCCATAATATTTTTCCAAGCACTATCAACACATACTTTCTACCCACTTCACACTTTCATCACCTTGTACTTTCTTAATTTTCATTTTCTTCACTCTTCCAACAATACACCTTCATCACCTTGTCGGTGTGCATTTTCAGCATAGAATCTATGAAATCACCAAGCGCCACTATTACCCAGGGTGATACTCTAATAACGTTTCATTTCCAATAGTTCACCTCATGAGTTATTGACCCTGGTGCCTTTGATTACATTACTGGGGATACAGATATTCATCAGTTCTATAGATCAAACATGACTGGAGGTAATATTACTGTGGTCGATGGTCAGATAGTGAATATTGCTGGTTATAGGAGTTGAATGATTACGCCTGGCCTGACACCATCCTCTATTTCCCTTGTTTCAATTTGTTCCTTTAATTTACTAACTATTAGTAAATATACATTTGATGTATTGTGTCAGACCATCTTCACACCTTCTTGGATTATATTTTATGATCCTTTTATGACTTTGGTTCTTGGTAGTGGACATCTCTAGGGTGGTATGTATGTTCTTGACTCTTCCCTAGCTCTCGCTTGTCCTACATCCTCAGATCATGCCCTTCGTCTTCACTATAATATTATTCATCCACTTTCCCCCATACTTCAATAATGTTTTCTAGAGTTGAGTCATCTTCTTCCTTTTAAATGTGAGTCCTACCACTTCAAAACTCATCACTGAGTAACTTATGTTTACTAATCAATTCCTCATGCATTCACTCCTATTCATTCGGTTCATTCTGATATATGGGGTCCCATTCCCAGTTCATTTAAATTAATTTACCAATATTTTTTTTACTTTTATCAATGATTTTTCACAGATAACTTGGTTTTATTTGTTGAAAAATTATTCTGAAATCTTTAGTATTTTCCGCTCCTATTTTCAAGAAACCACCTTCCAGATTTTCGCTAAACTTTACTATTTCTATTCTGATAATGTTTGTGAATATTTATCTAGACCATTATAGTATTTTCTAGATAACCATGATATTTTATGTCAGACTTATTATCCTGACACTCCTCAACAAAATGGTCTTGGTGAATGAAAAAACTGTCAATTGTTAGAATTTTCTCATTCATTTTTATTTAAAAAGAAAGTTCCAAGCATTTTTGGGGTGATTCCATTCACACAATCACCAATCTCATCAATATAAATCTTTTTCCTATTCTTCATGGGTATACACCCTTACATTATTCATTTCTAAAAAAATCCCTCATTCCATTCTCCTACAAATTTTTGGATGTGCTTTTATATTCGATATGTTATCCCCTCAATTACCAAATTTGATGTGTGTGCTCTAAAATTCATCTTTCTTGCATATCCCCACACACATTGTGAATATTGACACTTCTCTCTTGATTTTCATCGTTATGGATTCTCATCTATATTTTCTATCAAATAATCAGTAATTTTTATTCCTGAGTTCCCACCACCATCTCCTCTTCCTAACTATGAAGTTATTTTTCCATATTATCTCAACACACTAAAAACCCTTTCTATTCATAGTAATGTAGTTGGATCCTAATTTTTCTAAGTATATACTCACTGACCACGCACACCTAACACCCTGAAACTTGAGGTTGCTACCACACCTAATGAATCACCTACTCCGGATTATCCATCACTAGAGTTTCCAATTGTGTTTTGAAAAGGATCATGTTTTTATTAGTCTTATTGGTGATTATTTGCGGCTACGTAATGAGTTATTGAGACACTAGATGCTCACCCAACACTGCACACTGTTTCTGAGTTCATATCTCATCCTAGATGGTAGCATGATATACATGATGAAATTTAAGCTCTGAACACCAACCATTCCTGGGATCTTGTCTATATTCCTTCATAGTCATGTGAAAAGGGCCCATGTACCATGATCTTCACAGAAATAGGGTGAATGTGGGTCGGGGTAGGACTAAAAACATTTACTGTTAAGAGTGAGAGAAAATGTGGTTTCAGGCCGTACAAGTGTGGCTGAAGGTGGGTTAAGCCCACAAAGGTGTAGTCTTACACGTGGGAAAAATTTAAAACAAAACTATTTTTATAGTATATAATTCCATAAATTTTTTTAATAAAAAGTAATGATTAAACAATGACATATGATTTCTCATCGTAATGGTCATAATAATTCACAATTCATTCACTTATTAATTTTAAATAGTTTTATATTCATTATTTTAATGTGATATTATAATATTAATATTTCAATTATTCACCATATTGACATGGTGTGTCATCCCACCTCTCAAAAAATTAATGTCATATTCCCCTCACATGGTTTCAATTATAAAAGAGTTATTATAATCAAAAAAAATTGGGTCAATTGAATTTACACATTATTTATTTATATTTTGTTTTTAAGAAAATATAAAAGGATATCATTTGAACCCTAATAGACTCATATGAAACTAGTTGTTTCATGGAGATTCTTTGTTCATTCACAAGTCATTCCATTTACATCACCACACAACCAACATCACTACTCATCACCCCTCATTGATCACTAAAAAACTATACATTGAAAAATTTCACCACTAGATTAACATCACCACATGACACCATTAACCAATATAAAAATGTTCCATCACATTTCTTAAAAATATAATTTTTTTACAATCCATACATCTCCCCAATACTACCATTAAGAATGATAAAAAATAAAATATTTAATTGACTATAAATAGTATAATTTTTTAAAATATGGGAAACCCATGGGCTTATGCAGGGTAGGGTAGGAAATGCTTGATATTTTTACTCTCATCATATGTAGTCTTTTGTGTATAAACCCAGAAGGGCTAAACGTGCACAATTTTGGCCTACCCAAACCAGTTCACATTACAATTCCTTCGTGTTAAAAGGTGGTCAGTTGAAAGTGGATCTATACTGTAAATTCTACCACTAAGGAATCTCTCAATGATCTCCTTTTTTCCAAACATTATGCAGAAACATATGAATTTTATTATTTTATCACATTCTCTCTAATGGAAAATATGGACTTGGTTCACCAACTAATATCTCTTGTTTCCTTCTCTCACATGCCTCTCCATCATTTGGATGTTAAAATTATTTTCCATATGGTTTTCTTAATGAAGATGTTTATATGGAAAAACCACCTATGCTTGTTGCTCTGGAGGAGTCTTCCAAGGTTTTATCATCTTTTTCTATCAGTGTATGGACCAAAGTAATTTCCACGTGTTTGCTTGGGTTGTTTTTTGCACTGTTATACATAGCTTTGGAATGTTCCAAAGTATTAAAGAATATTATATTTTCTGTCATCAATATGATGTAGGAGGAATTATTTGGGTGTTCTATGTGGATGATATTGTTATTACAGTACGTGATTGTAAGAACCTGGGTTTTTTCTGTGAAAGACTTTGGAATATTCTTGATGATATTCCAGAGCAGCGCCTTCAGACAACGTGCGATTTCGAGCTCCGGAGTGGCCGAAATTAAATTTTCAGTGCATTCAAATTGGAAATGCCAAATAAATTGGATAACTCCTAAATGGAGTTCCGGATCAGAGATCCGAGTGTACGGATGAGTTCGGAATGGGGTGTTTACCTTTGGAACGACATAAAGCGTGTTGGTGCGGGACGTTTGGACCCCTCGCCCGCTTCTAGAACGTTAAACGGATAAATTAATTAATTAATTTATTCGTTTAATGTTTAAACGTAGGTATCTCTTACATGGTGACTCGGATTGGAAAACTGAGGGCTCCGTTGAGTTCGGAGTGTGCCGTTTACCCTAGGAGGAGTATAAGTTTTGCGGGCGCGGGCTGTCTGTAAAAAAATGGCCCCAGGGGCGTTTTCGTAATTTGGCGCCATCGGGCGTTGAGTTTAATAACATTTGAACGAGGTCTCGCATTAAAATTCCGAGACCACCTTTGTGCTCGGGAGGTGGTGTATACCCTAGGGGAGGCTTAATCTCGACCCTAGTGAGGGTTCGGGTACAGGGCCCACGGGCGGAAGTTTAAGTGTTTTGTTTTTAAACACTTCTCCCCCACTCTTGGTTGTTCTCCCTGGCACGAAAACCCTCCCCTATCCTCCTCCGTCTCTGGCGAGGTAGTTTCGGTGAGACGACCTCCGGCGAGGCACATCGGTTCCGAATATCCGCACACGAAGCGATGGGCTACGCCCTTCGAGGTAGGCGGTGTTCCTTTGAGTTTTAAATCCCGAACCCCCCTTTGAATCCAAATTATAGCATAAAATTGTTGTTTTATCTTTGAAAAAAACCCATGGATGCGTAGTATATTTTTTTATCTTTCTGACACATCTTTCGGAATTAAAATCTGTGTTCGGAGGAGCCCGCAGCGGACCGGTGAAGTTCTGCGGGATTTTGTTTTTTTCTTCGGAGTCCAGCGGATTTCGGCGGTTTCAGGCGGTTTCCGGAAACTCCAGGTGGGGACAGCATCTCTGAACGGTGCCGGCTTTAGGAGGGCAGGCAGCGGCGGCCTTTGGGTCGGCGGCGGTAGGCCGAGGGCGCCGACACGACGCGGTGAGCGGGGTCGCGGCGTGGCCCCGACGGCGGACTGAGACCCGCGTCCTGCGGGTCTCCGTGGAAAAAGGGGGACCAGCCTTATTGGCCGGTCGGTGGAGGCGGGACGCACCGCGCCGCTAGGCCGCGGGGCGGCGCTATGGAGCGGGCCGGCCGGCGCGGGCCGGCCCGAGCGAGGCGGACTGGCCGGACCGGGCCGGTCCGGCCCAAGGGAGTACCCCCTTTAAATTTCCGACGTCCGTAGCTTTCGCTACGGAGGTTCGTTTTGTGCGCCGTCTATGGTGGCGCGGACCTGACGCAGAGGCGGACTTTTTGAGGTGGTTTTTGGAATTTTTAATTCCAGAAACGAGGGGCCTCAGTGGCGCGACCCTTACATTATGTGAATTGGTGTTTTTCCGGGGGTCTTGTTTTGGGCGGCGCAGACGCATCCGGCGTCCGATTTAAGCGCTGTCAATGGCGTTGGAACCCTATCGTCGAGGCGGAGGTTTCTAGGGTTGTTCCGGGCGTTGAAGCCGAAGTTGAGGCATGGGCCACACAGCCCGTCTTTTGAGCTGTGTGCAGCTTTTAGCGACTTTTTCCTCGGACGTCCGTTCGGGGCGTGCGAGAAGTCGATGTTGGGTGTTTTTCCGAGGGCATCGCATTGGCGCAGCCTGCCCACTGTAATTCTGCACGATGGTGCGGGTCCCATGGGGGTCGTTTCGGGAGTTGATGGTGATTTCCAGCATTATCACCGGGTGTCCGTTTAGGACAAGTGATTAGTTGAACTTGTGTACTTTTTCGAGAGGATCGCAACGGTGCGATTTGTTCGTTGTGTTTCGGGACCGGGTTGCAGGTCCCACAAAGCACCGCTCGTGTGCAATGTGCCGGAATGTACCTTTTTCTCTGGATATCGGTTACACTCAAATGAGTAGTGATTTTGACGTGTTTTTTCGAGGGGATTGCAATGGTGCGATGCGCCCGACTGTTTTCGGGGCTGAGGCTCGGGATCACGGGACGCCGTTCGGGCGTGAGGCGGTGTTGGTGACTTTTTCGTCGGATATCCGTTGGAGGCGAGTAAGTAGTCGATCTCACGTTTTTTTTCACAAGGATTACAATGGTGTGATCTTTTTGGTTGTGCGGATCCTCTTGCGCGATATTGTGAAATGTGGAAATGTGAAGGTGCCCTGGGGGGCGGTTCTTCTTCTGAGGTTGTAGCGGACCCTTGGTGTGTGATCGCGCGCACAACCGTGTGATTGAAGTAGTGCTGGAATAGATGTGGTTGTCTATTCCCCAGTCATTGAGGTGGAAAGTTGGAAATTTTACTTCACGCCTTCGCGTTGACGTTGGGTGCCGTGTTCACGATAGCCCTTGGGCTGGAGACGTGGTATACTCTAGGAGTATACGAGAGCTCTTGGAGGTACGTGTGGTTTGTACCTGAGATGTTTGTGCGCTTGGTTGGGGTTGACTTGGGGCCACATGTCATGTGGGCCCCATGTGCGTGTCGTGTTCTGCTTTACGTACTTTGACCTCTAACGACGTAGAGGGTCCCTCTGTGTTATTGTTTCACCAGCAGGGTGGAGTTCTTCCCCTGGCTCTATGCTCATTTGTTGACCAGCAGGGTTGAGTGGTCTCCCCCTGGTTTTGTTCTCAATGGATCGGCCAGTAGCGGAGCTAGTGGCACCCCATGATGGAATAGGCTCTGAACCTCTTTTGGGAGAGTTGTACTGGAGTTGGGTGGTTGCGCAATACCCACTCCGTGTTCGGTTGGCCAGTGTTGTACCCTCCAATAAGGTTGGCCAGAGCGGTTCTGAGTTCTACCCTCCAGTGGGGCTGGGCAGTGGGTTACTCATCGACTTATTCTGGTTTAACCTTCAGTAGGGTTGTGCAGTGGGTTGCTCGCTGACTTCTAGGGTTTACCCTCTAGTAGAGACTGAGCAGTGGGTCACCCGACACTCTTAGGGTCTACCCTCCAGCAGAGACTGGGAAGTGGGTCACCCGACGACCTCTTAGGTTCTACCCTTCAGTAGGGCTGGGCAGTGGGTCTCCCGTCGTCTAGTTCCAGGTCTACCCTCCAGCAAGTCTGGGCAGTGGGCCGCCTATCGACTAATTTCAGGTCTACCCTCCAGCGGGGCTGGGCAGTGGGTCGTCTAATGATGTATTATGGTCTACCCTCTAGTAGGGCTGGGCTGTGGGTCGCCTGATGATGTATTTAGGTCTACCCTGTAGCGGGGTTGGGCAGTGCGTTGCCGGATGATGTATTATGGTTTACCCTCCAGCAGGGCTGGGCAGCGGGTCACCCGATATCCTATTATGGTTTACCCTCCAGTACGGCTGGGCAGTGGGTCACCCGATATCCTATTATGAATTACCCTCCAGCAGGTCTGGGTAGTGGGACACCTGTTGGCATTCCTGGCTCAGTCCTTTCTACTAGGCTAGCCTGTGGTTTTCGTCCGTGATTACCAGAGCGGGACCCCTGGTTACGGCTCAGTGTTGTGATGACCTTAACTTTGAGGAGACCTCTCGACTGTAGGGCAGTGACGAGGTGTGGTTTGACGTTCCCTAGAACTCTCAAGTACGAGGGGCACTTTCCCCACTGATATGTGTTCTTGTGACGCGATCTAAAACCGCGCGGGCGAGTCAGTGCCACCCAAAGCGGATAGTGTAGAGGTGCGGTGATTGAGCCCCTTGGCTTGGGTTCGGGGCAGGCATGCGGTATGCTGGGCATCGATGATGGTGTTACTTCTCGGACTATTGGCTACTCATTTTCTTGGGCTGAGCTACGGGATTGAGATCCCCTTACGACCTTGTTCGAGCTTCTTGACAGAGCATATCGATGTATATACCTTGTTCTAGTACCCAGTTCTTGGGTTTGGTTACTCTCCTTCTAGTAGAGGCGAAGACGCGCAGGGTATGCCACATGCTTTCCGTGTCTAGCTTCTCATGGTTGGACGAGTCTACTCTCCCGCTATAGGTAGCGAAGACTCGACGGGAAGTTCATCTTCTCACCATTTCCAGCTCCTTGTGTATGGACGAGTCTACATTCTTTCCTCTTCTTGGGTTGAGCTGGACTCTTTACTGTACTCCTTACTGTACTTTCAGTTGTACTCCTTTACTTTTCCTGTTTGCTATACTGCTCACCATTCAGTACCTCCTTTGTTGCTCCCTCGAGCCTTCATGGTATCCTACTGAGTATTTTTATACTCACCCCTACTTGGGATTTGCCCGCACATGGTGTGCCCTTGCAGACGACGGACAGGTGGAGCGTGACTTCAGAGGAGCTTAGGATCTTGGGATCTTGGACCGCTTGCGGTGGTCGGAGTCGGGTTCCAGGTGGGGGACCCTTCCAGCTGTTTTCCTTTTTGTTTACCTGTTGCCGGGTTGTGGCACTTTTTTGGTTGGGCCTATTTTTTGCCCATTTTTTTCAGTGTTCCTTCAGATTTCTTTTTACTTGTAGAGGTCGATGCACTTGGTGGTATATATATAGCAGTTTCCCCTTTTCATTGCTTGTTCTTCCTTTTACACTACACTTTTTCATTGAGTGTGCTTCGTGTGTGTGCGTACAGGTACTTAGGCAAAGGCCTCCCAGAGTTGTTGTGCCTTAGGCGCTAGTCGCCAGCCCCTAGCCTATGGAGGCGGGCTTGGCGTAGTTGCGGCTCGAGCCTGGGTAGAGTCGGGTCGTGACAAAGTGGTATCAGAGGTGGTTCGTTCCTTGGGACGTTGTGCAGACATCCCTAAAAGAGGAACTGGTTTTGATATAGGGCAATGATGTTGATGTGTCTCGAGAGCAGCTCTCAGGCCAGGGAGTCCAGTGATGGTGCGGCGACCAACGTATCCATTCACCGTGACCTTGATAACCCGTTGTCGACTCGGCATGCTGAGACACTTGTTGCAGGGAAATTTGTTTGTGCAACACATAGGACTGAGTCTTGACTGTCCTTCTTGAGTCAGCTCCCCATCGTTGTTGTTATTGGTATATACATGTATGCTCATCTGACCGCGACACTCCTTGATAATATTCAGGATGTCTTTGCGAGGACATCCAACCATGATACCTTTTTTGGTTCGTGACGACGACCCTGTGAGCTACGTGGTCACAGTCCTGGACCCATCATGCGAGCCCCTTTCTCCGGGTGGGCCAGTAGCAGCACCCCCACCTGTTGAACAGCAGGAAGTTTCAGTAGAGCAGGCTGAGCTTGAGAGCGGGTTGAGCACGCTCTGTGAGTTCCAGTGGCAGAGACCGCTGAGTTTCAGTGGTGAGCCAGACCCTCAAGCAACAGAGGTTTGGCTAGTGGCAGTGTTTCGACTTTTCAGTATTGAGCAGATGCCGACAGATCGGAGAGTGGATTTGGTAGCCACCCTTTTTCATGGAGCAGCTTGGCGTTGGTGGAGTCTGGTGACTCAGCTTCTTGACGAGTCATCTCTTTCGTGGGGAGACTTTTAGTTGTTGTTCCGTGAGGAGTTTTCCCCTCCTGCTTGAGCTCTGTTCGGATTCATGAGCTCCTGCAGTTTTAGCAGGGCGGGATGACGGTGGCCGAGTACGCGCCTAGTTTTGCAGACCGTGCACGCTTTTACCCGGACATGGTCCACGACGATAACCTCAGAGTGCGGAAGTTTGAGCAAGGTCTCCGCCGAGAGATTCATGCTGTCATAGTACCCTTGGGAATTTCAACATATGCTGGGGTGCTAGAGCAGGCGCTGGTGACAGAGAGCTTCCTGTCACGTTCCGGAGTTGCTGGTGGCAGCAGACATGTCGGAGCCGAGACGTCTGTCGCAGCTAGTGGGCGTCAGCAAGCTGGACCTCGACGCAAGTGGATTTCTGACAACCAGACTCAGGGGTGTGGTTGTACACCATAGTGTCGCCGGAGGGCACCAGTGCAGCCCAGAGAGAGTCGGTGCTATTCTTGTGATGAGTGAGGTCACTTGGCATGAGACTGCCCGACCCGAGTTGCTGAGAGCTTCAGGCAGGCAGCAGGCGCACCACCACGGCAGAGGCATCACCGTGATCGGGGTAGTGCTCAGATAGGTTGTGCTATCCGAGGAGCGAGAGGAGCTGGAGGTGGGGGACGACATTACTAGGTCCTTCCATCACCACTAGGTGGTCCACGTCAGGCTCCGGGTGCTGACAGTTGGGACCACGGACAACTGCGAGCTTTGGATGTCTATGATCCTACGGATCATGGGATGATGAGTGGCACCCCATGAGACTCTTCTACTTTTTGTAGTAGATTTGTTAGGCTCTGCGTGTGAAAGGATTTTCTCCCTGATCCTTGTTTGAGGTGTAACCAGGGTGACGCAGGGCGTCGGGTGTAACCCTGTGTTGGTATGGAAACAGGCGTGAGACCTTTTTCTTTAGTTGATGATGTTGACTCCTTCGCTTTCGAGCGTGTAAGAGGGCCTTGGCTGTGAGACATTGACTATGAAACCTTGCATGACCAGATATCCTTGGGTATTTCACCATATGGATATTCTGAAGGAGGGAATCACCATGCCTTGTCCCAGGTGTGGGCGGTGATTCCAGTCACGACGTGTGATGTAGAGGTTTGACCGGGGAGGTGAGCTACCCCCGAGGGCCTTCGGGCCGTTTTAGACCATGCAAAGGGATGGAGATGTTCCCTACCGCCTTGACCTAACCCCTAAGTATGAAGTGGGTGCACGGCATCTGCAAGGGATGACCTCGCGTGAATGCATTAATCATTTGGTTTGTGTGCGGTGGCACAGAGCTGTGCGTGGGTTCTTCTGGGTATGGGAAAGCCACGTGTGGGCTTAGTACCCTGTGTTGCTCCCTAGTTTTGCTTTTTTGGGGATGAAAGGATTGAAGGAGAGAATGATGTAAGAACCCAGGGGTTTGCTGTGAAAGACTATGGAATATTCTCGATGATATTCCAGAGCAGCTCCTTCAGACAGCGTGCGATTCCGAGCCCCAGAGTGGCCGGAATTAAATTTTCAGTGCATTCACACTGGAAACGCAAAATAAATGGGATAACTCCTAAACGGGGTTCCGTATCAGAGGTCCAAGTGTACAGATGGGTCCGGAATGGGGTGTTTACCTTAAGAACGACATAAAGCGTGTTGGCGCGGGGTGTTTGGACACCTTTCCCGCTTCTGGAATGTTAAACAGATAAATTAATTAATTAATTAATTTGTTTAATGTTGAAACACAGGTATCTATTAAACGGTGACTCGGATTTGAAAACCGAGGGCACTGTTGAGTTTGGAGCGTGCCGTTTACCCTAGGAGGAGTATAATTTTTGCGGGCGCAGGCCGTCTGTAAAAAAATGGCCCTAGGGGCATTTTCGTAATTTGGCGCCCTCGGGCGTTGAGTTTAATAAATTTTGAACGGGGTATCAGATTAAAATTCCGAGACCTCCATTGTTCTCGGGAGGTGGTGTTTACCTTAGGGGAGGCTTGATCTCGACCCTGTTGAGGGTTCGGGTACGGGGCCCACGGGCGAGAGTTTAAGTGTTTTGTTTTTAAACACTTCTCCCCCCCTCCCTCTTGGTTGTTCTCCTTGGTGCGAAAACCCTCCCCTCACCTCCTCCATCTCCGGAAAGGCAGCTCCAGCGAGGCAACCTCCGGCGAGGCACAACAGTTCCGACGATCCGCACATGAATCGTCGGGCTACACCCTTCGAGGTAGGCGGTGTTTGTTTGAGTTTTAAATCATGAACCCCATTTTGAATCCCAATTATAGTGTCAAATTGTTGTCTGATATTCGAACAAAACCCATGGATGCGTATTATATTTCTTTATCTTTCTAACGCATCATTCAGAATAGAAATCCGTGTTCGGAGGAGCCTGCAGCGGTCCGGCGAAGTTCTGCGGGATTTTGTTTTTTTCTTCGGCGTCCGGTGGATTCCGGCTGTTTCAGGCGGTTTCCGGCACCTCCAGGTGGCGGCGGCATCTCCGGACGGCGGCGGATTCGGGACGGCAGGCGGCGGAGGCCTTTGGCTCGGCGGCGGCAGGCCGAGGGCACCAGCACGACGCGGTGAGCGGGGTCGCAGTGCGACCCCGACGACGGACCGAGACCCGCGTCCTGCGGGTCTTCGTGGAAAAAGGGTGGACCGGCCTTGTTGGCCGGTTGGTGGAGGCGTGACACACCACGCGGCTAGGCCGCGGGGCGGCGCTGTGGAGCGGGCCGGCCGGCGCGGGCCGGCCCGAGCGAGGCGGACAGGACGGACCGGGCCGGTCCGGCCCACGTGAGTACCCCCCTTTAAATTTCTGACGTCTGTAACATTCGATACGGATGTCCGTTTTGTGCACCGTCTATGGCGGCGCGGACCTGACGTAAAGGAGGACTTTTTGAGATGGTTTTGGGAATTTTTAATTCCCAAAACAAGGGGCCTTGGTGGCGCGACGCTTACTTTAAGTGAATTGGTGTTTTTCCGGGTGTCTTTTTTTGGGCGGCGCGGACGCGTCCGATGTCCAATTTAAGCGCCGTCAGTGGCGTTGGAACCCTGGTGTCGAGGTGGAGGTTTCCAGGGTGGTTCGAGGCGTTGAAGCTGGAGTTGAGGCATGGGCCCCACGACCCGTCTTTTGAGCTACGTGCAGCTTTTAGTGACTTTTTCCTCGGACGTCCGTTCAGGGCGTGCGAGCAGTCGATGTTGGGTGTTTTTCCGAGCGCATCGCATTGGCGAAGCCTGCCCGCTATAATTATGCATGATGGTGTGGGCCCCACGGGGGTCGTTTCGGGAGTTGACGGTGATTTCCAGCATTATCACCAGGTGTCCGTTTAGGATAAGTGATTATTTGAACTTGTGTACATTTTCAAGAGGATCGCAATGGTGCGATCCGTTCGTTGTGTTTCGGGACCGAGTTGTGGGTCCCACGAAGCACCGCTCGTGTGTAGTGTGCCGAAATGTACCTTTTTCTCTGGATATCCGTTGCACTCAAGTGAGTAGTGCTTTTGACGTGTTTTTCCGATGGAATCGCAATGGTACGATGCGCCCAACTGTTTTCGGGGCTGAGGCTCGGGATCACGAGACGTCGTTCGGGCGTGAGGCGGTGTTGGTGACTTTTTCGTCAGATATCCGTTGGAGGCGAGTAAGTAGTCGATCTCGTGTGTTTTCCCTCAAGGATTACAACGGTGTGATCCGTTTGGTTGTTTGGATCCTCTTGTGTGATCTTGTGAAAGGTGGAAATGTGAAGGTGCCCCGGGGGCGGTTCTTCTTATGTGGTTGTAGCGGACCCTTGGTGTGTGATCGCACGCACTCCTGTGTGAGTGAAGTAATGCTGGAATAGATGTGGTTGTCCATTCCCCAGTCATTGAGGTGACAAGTTGGAAATGTTACGTCACGCCTTCGCGTTGACGTTGGGTGCCTTGTGCATGATAGCCCTTGGGCTGGAAATGTGGTATACTCTATGAGTATATGAGAGCGTTTGGAGGTACGTGTGGTTTTTACCTAAGAAGTTCGTGTGCTTGGTTGGGGTTGACTTGGGTCCACACATCGTGTGGGCCCCATGTGCGTGTCGTGTTCTGCTTTACGTACTTTGACCTCTCACGACATAGAGGGTCCCTCTGTGGGATTGTTTGACCAGCAGGGTGGAGTTCTTCCCCTGGTTCTGTGCTCGTTTGTTGACCAGCAGGGTTGAGTGGTCTCCCCTTGGTTT
The DNA here is from genome assembly GCA_963277665.1 of Viscum album. Classification (NCBI taxonomy): domain Eukaryota; kingdom Viridiplantae; phylum Streptophyta; class Magnoliopsida; order Santalales; family Viscaceae; genus Viscum; species Viscum album. The sequence goes on along the minus strand of OY728165.1, from coordinate 320,343,052 downwards.
TGTTCTTGATGGATTGGCTAGTAGTGGTTCTTTTGGCACCTCGTGATGGAACATACTCTGAACCTCTTTTGGGAGAGTTGTACTGGAGTTGGGTGGTTTCGCGATACCCACTCCATGTTCGGTTGGCCATTGTTGTACCCTCCAGTAGAGTTGGCCAGAGCGGTTCTGAGTCCTACCCTCCAGTGGGGCTGGGCAGTGGGTTACTCATCGACTTCTTCGAGTTTACCCTTTAGCAGGGCTGGGCAGTGGGTTGCTCGCTGACTTCTAGGGTTTACCCTCCAGCAGAGACTGGGCAGTGGGTCACCCGACACTCTTAGGGTCTACCCTCCAGCAAGGAATGGGCAGTGAGTCACCCGATGACCTCTTAGGGTATACCATCCAGTAGGGATGGGCAGTGGGTCGCCCGTCGTCTAGTTCCAGGTCTACCCTCCTGTTGGGCTGGGCAGTGGGTCGCCTGATGATGTATTAAGGTCTAACCTCCAGCGGGGCTGGGCAGTGGGTCGCTTGATGATGTATTAAGGTCTACCCTCCAGTGGGGCTAGGCAGTGGGTTGCCAGATGATGTATTATGGTCTACCCTCCAGGAGGGCTGGGCAGTGGGTCACCCGATATCCTATTATGGTTTACCCTCTAGTAGGGTTGGTCAGTGGGTCAACCGATATCCTATTATGAATTACCCTCAAGTAGGGCTGGGATGTGGGACACCTGTTGGCATTCCAGGCTCAGTCCTTCCTACTAGGCTAGCCTGTGGTTTTCCCTCATGATTACCGGATGGGGACCCCTGGTTACGGTTCAGTGTTCTGACGACCTTGACTTTGAGGAGACCTCTCGACTGCAGGGTCGTGACGAGGTGTGGTTTGACATTCCCTAGAACTCTCAAGTGTGAGGGGAACATTCCCCCCCGAGACGCGTTCTTGTGATGCGATCTAAAACCGTGCGGGCGAGTTAGTGCCTCCCAAAGAGGATAGTGTCAAGGTGCGGTGATTGAGCCCCTTGGCTTGGGGTTCTGGGCATGTGTGCAGGATGCTGGGCATCGATGATGGTGTTACATCTGGGACTATTGGCTACTCATTTTCTTTGGCTGAGCTACGGGATGGAGATCCCCTTACGTCCTTGTTCGGGCTTCTTGACAGAGCATATGGATGTATATACCTTGTTCTGGTACCCACTTCTTGGGTTTGTTTACTCTCCTTCCAAGAGAGGTGAAGATGCGTGGGGTATGCCACGTGCTTTCCATGTCTAGCTTCTCATGTTTGGACGAGTCTACTCTCTTGCTATAGGTAGCGAAGACTCGACGGGAAGTTCATATTCTCACCGTTTCCAGCTCCTTGTGTCTGGACGAGTCTACATTCTATCCTCTTGATGGGCTGAGCTGGTCTCTTTACTGTATACCTTACTGCACTTTCAGTTTTACTCCTTTACTTTTCCTGTTCACTCCACTGCTCACCCCTCGGTACCTCCTTTGTTTCTCCCTCAAGCCTTCGGGGTATCCTACTGAGTATTTTTATACTCACCCCTGCTTGGGATTTTCCCGCACTTGGTGTGCCCTTGCAGACGACAGAAAGGTGGAGCGTGACTTCAGAGGAGCTTAGGAGCTTGGGAGCTTGGACAACGTGCGGTGGTCGGAGTTGGGTTCCAGGTGGGGGACCCTTCCAGCTATTTTCCTTTTTTTACCTTTTGCCGGGTTGTGGCACTTTTTGGTTGGGCATGTGTTTTGACCCTTTTCTTTTCAGTGTTCCTTTAGATTTCTTTGTACTTGTAGAAGTCGGTGCACTTGGTGGTATATATATAGCATTTTACCCTTTTCTTTTCTTGTTCTTCCTTTTACTCTGCACTTTTTTATTGAGTGTGTTGCGTGGGTGTGTGTACAGGTACATAGAAAAAGGCATCCCCGAGTTGTTGTGCCTTCGACGCTAATCGACAACCCCGAGCCTATGGAGGCGGGCTTGGGGTAGTTGTGGCTCGAGCCCGGGTAGGTTCGGTTCATGACAGTGATTCTAGTGGTATTGTTCAACTCAAGTATTTTATTCATCAATATTTTATAACAAATGATATGTGTTCAGTACAATATTTATTGAGAATTGAGGTACCTAGATGTGAAAAATTAATTTTTCTATCTCATAGAATATATATTCTTTATCTACATTAGGATACTGACATGACTCAATATGAATCGATTGGATCACCCCTCAAACCTAGAGAAAAGAAACATAATACTAATAGTGAGACGTTTTGATCAATCTAGAAATATAGATGACCGGTTGGGAACCTTAACTACTTGATGATGAATCAACCTTATATTTCTTGTGTGGTTAGAAATTGGAGTCAGTTTATGGAATCTAAAACAAAAACTCAGTGGGAGGAAGTTCTTAGAATTTTTAGATATGGAAAAAGGGAACTAGTTATAGGTGTTCTATATTATGATCACGGAAATTCAAATATTGTGGAATTTTATGATGTAGGTTATATTGGATGTCTCTCTTTTAGGAGATCTGTGTTTGGTTTTTCTATATTTGTTGGAGGAAATTTGATCTGATGGAGAAGCAAGAAGAAAACTATTATATCATGATCAAGTGTAGAGTTGGAGTATCATTCCATGATATATGTGGCTATAGAGATTATTTGGGAACAAAATTTTTTATAAAATATTGAGTATTCTTCCAAGAAACCGATACATATCTAGCGTGAAAATCAAATTACTATAACGATTTCCAATAATATAGTATTTTATGAGTGGAAAAAGAATATTATAGTTGAATATAATTTTGTTTAAAAAAATTTTAGAAGAGGGAGATCACCTTTTTCAATGTTCAAAACTCTAATCAAATTGCATATGTTCTCACAAAAGGCATGCATGCACCATTTGTCCAATTTTATGTAAAAAACTGGACATGATAAATATATATGTCCTAGATTGAGGGGGATTGTTAAAATTATTAGAGTATTATATATTTCTAATATTTATATCCCACATCAGTGGGGGTTATCTATTGTTTTCCTTTTCTCATCTTTAAATTAATCACCCTACCTCATTGTGAGGTATGGGTTTACATTCTAAAAAATATTTTCTTTTATAATTTTAATAATGTTATACATGATTGGTATATTCTTTTCTGTTCTTGTATTTTTTTTACACCTATACAAGTTAATTTGAATATTGTAATTCATGTTTAAACACACAAATAACTAGAGTAAAACACATTTTGTGTTACTTTACACCACATTTAAGTGGAGTTTCCCAATTACTTATTAAAAACGTGAATTATTTTCAATTATTTTAGTATTATTATTGAAATTTATGTATAAGTGTGTAAGTGTTTTTTTAGTAACTAAAAATGCACCACTTGTTTTTTTTTCAATATGCTTATTTTATGTGACATGTACTATAATAATGTTTCCATAAGTCCAACCAAAAAAATTCCCAAGGAGAATGTTGGATATATTTTTTGACATATGACATGTTCATTAACATGTATGCTTAATTCTAAACCCAAATCAATATTTCATTTGTTTTTAATGAGTCAGTATGTGCTTGGATAATTGGAGATGAGGTAACGATGCTTGGATAATTTTTTTTGAATCATTTAATGTCATTTGATGCCATGATTGAGAAATTATCCTTGTAAATATGAAGGCATCGAGACTTATTATGTAAGGCTCGTGATTATTTTGAGTTCAACTGGCTACTTGTGTAAAGGTAGTAGGAGATTCCTAGAGCTACATAAAGGTAACTCATTTATAAGACGTACAAAAAGAAACAGAGAGAGTTGATAAGGCTACGTAAAGGTAACTCTTACTTTGAATTACCTTTATAAAGGTATCAGATGTGCTACATAATGGTCATATATGATTTATATGACCTACATAAATGTAAGTAGAGAGTTGTGAATGTTGCATGAAGGTAAATCTTGCTTTGCAGTACCTGATTAAGGGTACAGAGGCTATGTAAGGGTAAAAAGTATGTGTAAGGGTACCTATATAAGGGTATCAAGGCTGCGTAATGGTAACTTCATAAGGGTAACCCAAGAGTTCCAAATCTCAAATAATGGTAACTCTTTGTTTATAATACCTGCGTAAGGGTACCGTAGTTTCTTAAGGCTACCCGTGTAAGAGTAACAAGGCTATGTAAGGGTACTTGCGTAAGGGTAACAAGGCTATGTAAGGGAATTTCTGTAAGGAAAGGCTGCATAAGGCTACCTACAAAAGGGTATCTTGAGAACTCAAAATCCTACGTATGGGTCAATCTTTCATTGAAGTACGCACATAAGGGTATTAAGGGTACCTTCATTAGGGTAACAAGGCTGTGTAAGGATAACAAGGTTGTGTATGGGTAACAAAGTTTTATAAGGGTATCGACATATGTGTAACCGTCATGTTCTAAAGATTTATTAAGGGTTGATAACAAATCATGTAAGTATAAATTGTGTTTATGTAAAGGTTGTGAAAAAATCATGAGCTTTTGTTAGGATAATTTGGATTTACTGTTCAGAAAATGATCACCTACGTGAAAACACCCAAAGATACCAGATAAGACATATTCTTTAAAAATTATCTTAGAGAGGGATACTTTTAATAATTGAAGCAGAATTATACAGGAGAGGTAAAAAAAGAATAAAATAGAAGAACTAAAGAGAATAAGAAGAAGAAGTCACTTAGAAGGCTTCTCTCCCGCCTAATACTTACAACCATGTCTCTAACAGATCAATTCCACCCATCTCACCATCCCTCCTCCTTTTAACAATCACTTCATTGTAGATAGTTAGAGTAACATCCATGTTCACCTCCCTAGTTTATTCCCCATCATATTTCCCTAGTCTGAGTTGTTTTGAGCAATAGACTTTGGCCCCTCCCCGGTTTATTCCCCATTACATTCCCCCAATATATTAGGGCTAACCAACTACCCTAAAATATTCTACCCAACATATTTTTCCTTCAAAAATATTCCTTACATATGTGCCGATTATGGCCATCCATTGAATCAATCACTAACCACCCCTTGAGATAATCAGTCTTGTCTTCAAGACTGAGGAAACCTGATTTCATTTGGTGTATACTTCATCCCATATTGTTGTTTCTCAAGGATGCCTTTTACAGTTGGTTAGCCCTCGAGCTCTCACTTCCTAATGTTTTCTAGATTACTTCCACCACTTAATGTTCTCCTTGATTAGGTGGGCCTCGAAGAAATAATTTGATGATTTTTCATCCATGCCTATAGATCTGGATTCACCTTATGCGTTAGACAAAAAACATCAGCTGTGTTCCATGAACAACACCTATGGGCTGCATGCGGTAGTGCAACCTTCACAGCCCAAGTCATAGGGACCTCCATTGACTTTCATTAACTAAGTATGACTCCCCATAACCCTTCACAATATGGCCCCCACCTTGATGAATAACATTTTTAATAAATATCCATTGCAATTCCTATTCATATTCATTATTTTATTGAACAAAATGAAGCATATTCTAGGGCTTTATTGTGAAATGTAGAAAGTGTGTAAATCCACCCCTCAGAGATTCTGGGCTTAAGCTCATGAAGTCCCCATGGAAAAAATTTACCTTAGAAGGCTTAGAGAGGGAAAAAATGTGTGAAATTTCATTTCATGGAGGTCCACATGCATCAACAGCCTCCCAAATGGTTTTGATCTCTCTATAAATAGCCACCATAGAACCTTTGTTTCCTAGTGTGAATATAACTCCATCCTTGACAAAGAAATGGTCATTTAAATTAGATCCCACACTATCTTATTTTTCAAGGGTAGAAAGAAAAAATAATAATGATTTAGAATAATGTTTCCATTTTTATTTAAAAGATGTATTTTTTATAGAGGTGATTCAATAAATATCTTGAATGCTCCTCAACACTTTAGGGATCAACTTCAGATATAAGATGTTTTATGTTTATCTTCTTATAAAATTTATTATACTTATATTTTGTTGATACCATGTCTGCATCAATGAATTAGATTTAGGCATGTAGCCTAAGGTTTTACAGTCCCCATACATGTCTAAAAATTTCATACTCCCTTCTCCAAAATTCTTTCTATCATATAATGTTAGAAGAATTTTAAAAAAGAGAGGTTTTTATTAATTCCAAAATGTATTTTGTATATTTTTACATATTTAATAATAACTCATGCTCTAGTTATAGTTCATAGAAATGAAAAAATAAAGGTATGATGAACCTGGTGAAGGCCACTTCCCTAGCTCGATAATGATGTAGGCATGATGGATTAGAGAAAGACCACTTCTTTTACATATTGTTTTCTTCCATATAGTAATTCCAAAACAAAAAATCATATATCCAGGTGGTTCCCCTCCCAACCTAGAATATTACCCTATCTCTTCCAGTAGTCAAACTTACTTTTAAATATTCATTTCCCATTTTACCCCTCCATTGCTAGTTAAAGATCAATAGAGTGTGTGGGCTATCCAATGGGCCCACCTACTTGTTACTAACATTTTTACCCTCCTCAAATTGCACCATGTCTGCAGGGTGTAGATTAAAAACTGGGCCAACAATAGTGAAGTATCTTCCTAGGAAGCATATTTTAAAGGATTTAATTTCCATTTTATACGCCACATGCCTTGTGGGTGCCTATGAAGTGGTTTAGTAGCAAATATTATAGTGGGTTCAACACATGGGAAGGAATTAGTGGTCCAGAATTCTAGTAATTCAAATTGGATTGGGATGTTCCTAGATACAAATTTCAGAAATTAGACATGAAACACTGAGTTAATTAGGTTAGTTGCTGGCAAGGAAATCCTATAATCTTTGTTTCCAATCTGGTATAAAATTGGATACATCTCATAAAATCATGATGCCAATTTTTGATTTATCTTAGACGACTTATATGTTTTCATATTCTTTTGGAGTTTGACATGAAGAGATTCCTTTGTATTAAAGACCACATCCATGCGGTTCTTGTTGGAATATCAAGTCATCAACTTCTGAGATTTGGTAAGATTGTTCTGCAGGTGTTGTATAATAATTTATCATTTCATAAGGGAAGTACCTAGAGATTCCATTGGAGTATTTTAACTATATATTGCAAAAAATTTGGTGGTTTTCTGCCATATACCAACTCAAAATAAGTTAATTTTGTGGATGAAGGGGGAATGGTGTTATATAATCTTTCTTCCCAAGGAATCTAGATGGGCCAAGATAATGGTCACTCCAAAGAAAAACAGTGTAGGTATGTTTCCAGGAATTTACTGAGTATTTCTATTTTCTTCTCTATTTTTGGTGATTGGAAGAGTTCGTTTACAAGGTACTTCCCTCCAACCAGAATAATTATTTTCAAAAATTACTAACAAAAATAAGGTCCCAATCACTGACAATGGAACTGGTAATGCCTTGTAAGTGGTCTACCTCTTTGGAAAAAAACCATAGCTATAGGATTTTCTATATAAGGATTTGATAGCAACACGAAGTGAGAGTATTAGTCTTGTGTTCCAAAATGATAAAGAAGAAATTATACCCTTGAGATTATGGAATCTCAAAAATAAAATCCATTGAGTTCACATATTAAACACGTGTTTGTATTAGAAGTAGTTGAAGAAAGCCTACTTGGTACATTGCCTCATACTTTTGGAATTGGAAACTATTATACTCATGTAAATATTTCATGACGTGATTGGACATGCCTTTCCAAAAGATCCCTACTTCTAGTCTCTTATAGGTTTTGATGTAGCTGATGTGGCTTACAACAACAAGAGAGTAAAAATAGTGTAGTAATTTCTATATGATACTAGATGTGTCAGACAAAAATAGCCATCCATTCTTATATAGGATTCTGTTAATCAAAGAATATCTGGGATGAGAATTGGATTTCTGATCCAAGGCTGTAAGGATAACCTTAATATCCAAGTCCTGCAGTATTTTATTTTTTACCATGTAAACTTCTAGATAGTAAGGTTAAAATACCATGATTCAGAAACATTTATCATCAAGATAGCATCCCTCCCCTATATCAGTAAGTTTGGATAAAGAATTATATACTTGGTTTCTCTTCCCAAGTTTATAAACCACTTTGAAGTTTGGTATACCGTCCATATTGTTTAGTTGTATGGTATCATTGGATGAGGAGGTATTTGAGTCCTTTATGGTCAGTATAAACCAGGAAATTATTTTCATTCAGATATTGATTCTAGTGGTTCACTTCGATAACTAGTGTCATAGATTCTTTCTTAAAATGGACATGGATAGGGTTATATCAACTAAATCATTATTGAAATAATTGATAGGACATCGGTTATGCTTAAGGACTTCTATGACCCCTCTCCCCAAAGCATGACATTCTATGTAAAAGGGTTTCTAGAAGTCTAGTTAGGCCGAAAGTGGGGTGGAAAACATGATATTTTTTAGTGTTTCAAAAGATGGCTCGATTGATGCATCCTAATGGAAATAGTTTATTTTGGTGATTTTGGTATGGTTTTTGAAAAATTTTCCATACCCTTCAATAATCATCCAATAATACTCTGTAAGACCCAAAAATCCCCTATCCCCCTTATAATTTTGCAGAAGTGGCCATCCCAAATCACACATTTTTTTTCATATTCATAGATACCCATTCTCATGAAATAACATTCCCCAGATATTCCACCAAAAACTGAATGAAAAAACACTTTATTATTAATATGAAATAAATTATAATGAAACTTGTGGAACACCATCTCACGGTGATCCATATGGTCGTGCCATATCTTACTGAATATGAGGATATAATTAAATAATAATATTATGAACCTCCTCAAACATTCATTAAAAACCCTATTCATTATGGAATGGAAGGTGGAAAAAGCATTAACCAATCCAAATGGAATTAATAGTTACTCATAATATCCCACATGAGTCCTAAATGTAGTTTTACTAACATATATTGTTCAGACACAAATCTTATGGAAGCCAAGTTTTATGTTTAGTTTGCGGAAAAAATATGCATTGTGTAGCTTATCCAATAGTTCCTCTAAGATTGGAATTGGAAATATATCAGGAACTATTATATCATCTAGACCATAATAAGAATACTTACATATGGGATGTTCCTATGACAGATGATCCCATTGGTCAAAATTTCCATCACCTATATCGCTACCACATCATTGTGGTGATATTCCAATTGATATGGACCTATGTTCATTGAAGCAGTAATAACCACTAATGTGATAGCACATTCAATCATTATTATTGGTAGAATTACCTTAGGTTCGTGAAATAGTGTGGAATTTTTATAATATATTTTTTAGTATTTTTTATCCACCCCCTTTTCACCATGTATCTTATCATACAAAAACACTAGTTGGGTCTGCCAAAACCATCCCTCCAATAGTAGGTTTCATGTATGAATTTTTTGCTCGAGACACAAAAAACAATCTTATCTATAATTTCCCCATTGTAGTTTGATTTTATTTACCTCCAATGTGAACTTCATGGTCCTCCATCCCCAATTTGTCAAGACATTTCCCAATCCTATCATCCACTACATTCATAACACCAGGTATTATCAACTAGTGTCAATCAAAAAAGCCTCCATTATGAAGAGGTTATTATTCAGAGTTACCACAACTTGCCTGCACATCCTTTATAAAATGGATCGATACCCATCTTCTACCTTATCCCAAAAAGAATATTCATTCTCAACTCTACATTATTAATTTTTGTGAGAGATCTAGATATGAAATTGTGACTAGATCTAATGTCCACTAATACCACCACTGAAACCCACATAATGTTTCCACAAAATTCCATTGACTGTTCTTTAATAAATTCCATACTTTAAAATTCAAACTATGCAACAATTGTCCCACCATGGTCGTAATCATGTCCTTCCTCGTACTTATATATGGTCTCTCTATATTATTCCTACTATTCCTAGGGCTATTCATATACCCATACCAATGATGAGGTGTTTATTAGGGAATATGTGCATGTGGCTGTATGGTTGCACACAATTAAAACCCAACCCATTCTATTTACAGTATTTCTGTTCTATCCAAATGATTTCCCAAACCCCATTGCAACACTCATATCTTTCAAATTTCTTCAAATCATCCTTTCTTTTAGTCAACTCTACGACAGTTTGATTAGCAAGTAAAGTTGTCATCAGAACTCCAGTCCGACATGTAACGGTATTCACCCTGGGTCATCGACAGTTCCCCCTAATAACTCCCTCTCCAATAAGTTAACTCTCAATATTCCTCCCCAATACATGAATCATTAAATTTTTAGTTAGATCATGTTTCGAAATCCGGTTTTCTATCTTGGAACGCAACCCTCTTATGAACATGATCATGTACAATAGTTCTATAAAATTTTGTATCCTAAGTGCCACCTATTCTAATTCCATGATGTTCTCATAAACATTACCGATTTGTCATAAGTTCATTAAAAATTTCAATGGATCTCCCTCAATATATTTCCCATTCCATTCTATAATTGTCGATTTGAACAATTCCTATAAAACATTTGCTGATGCTCAATGCTAGGACATGAACCAATATAAATATGTCCCCTCCATGCATATATGCACATGATGTAACTTCATTTCATATGAGGTTTGAATTATCAAAAATTATGTGTCATCCTTAGCCATACATCCAAAAGAATCATCACCAGAAAAAGAATGAAACTCCACCTTCCTCACAACCTATCTCAACCCCTCACTCAAGGTGATTTCGTAATGAATATGTCTTGTTTATAAACTCTCATAGATCTATGTACTACCCCGACACTATTTCATGGTGTTCTTGGTATGTTGTTACCCTATTTTACAACTCCTGGGCCTCATTACACAAGAACATAAATATCTTTGATACATTATAACATGTCTCTTTAATGTACCACATTCTTAGGTTTAATCACTCCTATATTAGCTATGAAAAATATTTTTTAACTTACTAATAATAATTTTTTACTTGGATTAGTTTTTCCGAACTCTCTAGATTCGTATTCATTGTTCATTGATTTTTTTGAATGGTCGTTTTTATATTGAAACTTGTCTATCCATTCTTATTTTTATCCATATTTCCTTCCATGAATCAGTCACTTCTTAAGACACAAGTGCCCAGTTCCATACCTAATCCACCCTATCGCAGATGAGCTTATTCTGTTCCCTAGATGATTTTACAATTTTGTAAGAACAATTTTCAAAAAGATAGGTTTTCATACAATACAAAAAGTATTTAATATATTTTCACATAAGAACTAATAAATAAAACTATAGTTAAAATTTTAAGAAAGGGAAAAATCAAGGTAAGATGAACCTAGTAAAGACTACTTCCCTATCTCGAGAATGATGTAGGTGGGATGGATCAGATGGAGACCAATTTCTTTATAGACCGCTCTCTTCCACTCATAATTCAAGAATAGAAAATTATGTATTTAGGTGGACCCCCTACGAATTGTATAAATGCACATTTTCCTTCTAATAACCCAACTACCTTATGCCTGTGTCTAGGTTGTCACCCACCATGCCTAGAATATTCACCTATCTTCTAACCTCCCAAAAACCTTCTAAATATTTATTTCACAGTTTACCCCTTTGTTGGTAGATAAATATCACTGGAGGTCATAGGATAACTGTTGGGCCCATTTCCTTCTTACTAACAAAGATAAATTTCTATCTCATTATCCACCATAATTTGTCTCCACTCTTTCTTCCAGGTAAAGAAATTGAGAAATAATCAATGGTGCGGGATGAATCCTCAATATTTTTTACTACAATTTTTTCTATTTCTTCACATTTAGAAAACATTTTAGATGAAAATTCTTCAATAAATTCTTTTTTTATTTAGGAGAGATGAGTTGGTAAGACGTGATCGATGATTATGTTTCACTAAGATGGGTCATCCTGACACTTAGTTGTATAACGAATAGTAAAATCATAAACTCCATCTATTTCTATAACAAAAGAATAATTTATCTTCTTATTTCAACCATTTTCATATTACAATTGTGTGTCATATATAACTTCACAAGTATGAATGTGAATGCATATACTCAAATGATGTGTAATACATTTAGTCCAAACATGGTCTTTGAAGTCTAGTATAAATTGATAATCCCAACCAAAATTCCAAAAATATAGTTTAAAATAGATTCCCCACTCCTAGAAACACCCAATTCTGGTTTTCAAGAGATTTAATGGGTCATTGTAGCATGCAAAAAAAGTGATGCTAGCAAATATCTTGAAACAATAAAATTTAACTCGAGATCCTCTAAAGTATATAAACCACATATTCCATGAAATCTATTTTCACTTATTTTTATCACATGGTAGCACATTTACCCACCATAAGGATTGATTGAACCTAAAAAAAAGATGCAATTAAAAATCATCTTCCCCATGTTTTGATAGTAAAAACATCCCTTCCACTTCCAAATAAAATAAATCATTCTTATTGAGATTGACCATAGGCACCATTATGGGATGAAGTTGTTGAAAGAGATATATGAACTACTTATAGGTCTTCGAGATTGTACCATTCTACTCGAATTATACTATTTGTGTGATCTTTCCTCATTGATCAAGTCTATTGAGCGCCAAAAACTCTAATTTTCAAGAAGTTTTCTTGGAATTAGAGATTCCATTTGTATTCTCTATCCCAAATGTGTTGTGATTAACGGTCCCCTACTATATTTTCACCATCAACCTCAAAGAATGTTGTGGTAGTGAGTGTTTATCAAAAGCCTTTTCTTTTTCCATCTTTTCCACCTCTATAATTTCAGGTGTTGAAGTGGATGATGCCTTTTATGAACTCTATTGGTCGTGCATTGTCAATTTATGCCCATTCTGAGAAATTAATTTTAGCCTGGGTAGAAGGAGACACAGTATTTTCCAATTCCACATCATCCACAGTTCCTTATTGGATGTTGAATTTTTATAGTGTTGATGATATGGTATCACCAGTACCTCCATATCGCCTTAGAAAACCGTCCTTAAGCTGTGTACAAGTGAGCCCAATGTTATATCTTTTAAATATGAAAACCCAAATTAGAGCCATAGATTTATAAAAAGGTTCTCTATTAGTACCTCCATTCCTTCTAGAGTTTGGATGAATGCAAAATAAGCCCTAGATTCTATGATCTGGGTCTTAAGTTTTGTTCTGGAGAAAATCGACTTAATTATTTCCAATAATATTTCTCATGTATCATGGTGAACATGGACAATGATGCCCAACATTAATTCATATGAGTCTCCAAGAATGTGGGACAAAAAGCTGTTTTAGTCCTCTCAATTTAGTTTATTTTTCTATGCGTACTGCCTCCAAAAATCACTATATAGACCAACAGCCGATTACAACATCTTTTGAGTCCTCTTTTATGAGTGAATAAAGTAGTGTGCTTCCTACCCTAATAGTTATTTGGCCGGTCATACCAATTGATAATACATTTTCTATAAAAAATCCATTATAGAGGGATACTTTGTATATAAGAAGAATATAATAGTGACAAAATTAGAGGGAAAAGGAAACGAAAGAAGAAAACAATAGATATAAAAAGAAAATAAGAAGAATTCACTTGTAAGACTACTCTCCCAGCAAAGATTTCCTACCACATATCTAATAGATTAATCCCCCCCCCCTCTCACTATCCCTCCATTTAACTACCCCTTGTAATATCTGTGAGGCCCTCCCCGAATTATCCTTAGAAATCGTCCTGAATTTTTTAGACATAACCATATTCCCTAGCATATTCTACCTAGAATAAACCCTGTTCAGTAATATTCCTTACAGTTGTGACATATATGGCCATACATGAACTCTATCACAACTTAAATAAGGCTACAAATTATCAAAGCATGAAAATTATAATTGAACAAGTACCTTGTTCATTTTGAAGTGTACTCATATATAGTATGTTTCCTGAAAATGTTGCTTGAAGTATCTGAGGATGGACCCCTATAGATTATCCATAAACATTTCAATAATCCATATGTATGTATTTTATCTAATTTATGGTGCAATAGAAAAGCATCGAAGATTTATTTGATGCCACAATGATCACCTAGATCGCATGACGTTGATTTGAGAAGGTGTTTTGGGATCGAATGCTCAGATAGAATGTTTCTATCAATAGGATCTGAGAGGAGAGTGAAGCTCAAAAATCAAACTAATGAATAGTTCATGGAATAAAACTCTCCTCCTTTTTTACAGTGGATGCCCAAAATTCCCAGTTAGGGTTCCCCTACCCTTGTATATTTAACATCGACTAAATATGTTATAAATAAATAAATACGATGAATTACATAAATCATAAATATTATTTATATTTTCCTTACAAAAATGTAATATATAATAAATATGTTATGTGATAATCTTGAATCACTAAATCATCTTGTAATTCTCACTAATATTAAATGAACCTTGGATATTATAATAAAATTTGTTCGAATAATATTATTCCATATATTTACTTAAACACATGTAAATATTTTTAATAAACAAATTCAACACAATTATTCTATACTTGAATAATAATGAATTTATTTATTCATTAGTGATCAATAATCCGTGGACAAATCTTGGATCCCAGGGCATGGAACACCATAACCTATATACCTATTCAGCAAAATAAAGAAGTTTATTGAATGAGCTATTTTGTGTGACCATCTAGACCCTTATCTCAAGAGTAGTGACTAGTATTCACATTCCAATAGTGCATTATAACAATACATCAAGGCCCATAAAGAGTTATGAAATAGTTATAACAGTGGAAAACATCCTACAAACACACATTGTGTAATATAATCTCTCTATCATATGATATCTTATAAATCAAGAAGCATACTTGTGTCATAACCCTTTATTGATTTATTATTTATTGATCAAAATAAAAAACATTTCCTTTCAAATACCATGACCATGAGTTTATGAAGGTACTAAAATCATGATCAATTAGGAATTATATATCACTTCCTTAAATGAGAGGTGAAAATTTCTATCTTTATCATTCTACCAAAGCTATGCAACCATTGACACACCCATCACAAGCTGGCTCTCCATGACTTCAATGTCATTTGTCCTTACATCAAAGTACAAGATCAAATGACACACATTTATAATCACCGTGCCACGTACATGACTTATTTTAAAGGAATTTATCATTTAATTCCCATTATTTCTTTGTTTTGGGGGTTTTCCATGAATTTTGGTGGAAATGGTGGGTTTTCAAAATTTGGACCAAACCGCGATCCCATTTCCACATTTAAAAATTATTTTTTTTCTTATATAACTCCTTCATTTTCAACATTTTTAATCCATTCCAATTCCAAATTGGACTTCCCTGACCTATTAATACCACCATATCAATTTTTACCCTTTAGGAATCCATAATCATGGTGGATTTGGGTTTTTATTTAAGGAATCAGGCCATCTCGGAAGCCCATTTCTAGTTTTTTTTTAAATTTTTTTATTTATAACTTATTTATTTTTAATTATTATTTGGTTATTCCATATCTACCCCATGTCCAGTGAACCTAGGTGTATTTCCATTCTCTTCTCCCCCTCATTGGAACTCATTTGATTCACATATTAGGATGAAGCATCTTAAGCTTTCAAAATTCTTCCAAATATAAAAAGGTAAAATTATTCCTTAATAACTCCCTCAATTTTTACTCTTTTCCCCCATTTTAGTTCTCAATAAACCTTATCTTACTTATTCAAACCTCAATTTCATTTTTGGCTGTTTTCAAATTTAGCTACTTTTATATTTGGGGTGGTTTCTTCAAGATCTTTCAAGTAAGTGGGTTTCCTTAATTCTTCATTAAATTTTTTAGGGTTTCATTATATTTACTTAGGGTTTATTCACTTATCCTTGAGGTTACTAATTTATAGCACCAACGGTTTCAAACCTAGGGTTTGATTATGGATTTATTGGTCAATTCTTTTGGTTTTAGGCTTGATCTAAGTCCCTTGTTGTGCGGTGGTGGTGTAGTTTGATTTTCAAACAAATATTCTAGGGTTTTCATTATTGTGGTAGGTAATTCCATTGTGTAAGAAATAATTGTGACTTATATTACTGTGATTATTGTATTTTTTTTTCATTTTATTATTGGTGTGAAAATTTGTTTTAGTGGTCTTTGTAGAGAAAATGAATTTTAAGTGCCATTTTTATATGAAATTTGGGATTTTCATGGAATATTTTATTGGTTCATTTGGATATTCCCTATAACCACTTAGTTGATTTTAGTTAAATTTATAAAGGATGAAAATTATTTTTTTTATTTTTACCCTCTTTGGTTGTTTCTAGGAAATTTTTTTAATGGTTTTTGTGAACCATATGAGTTTTAATTTCCATGTTTTTGTGTAAATGGAGGTCTTAATGAGATATATATTCATGGTTCATATGGGGATACCCAAAAACTGATTTGTTGATTTAATTAAAATTTATTTGGCTATGATTTCTATTTTGGTGACATGTGAGTGTACACATGGTGTGAAATTTCGGTATTTTAAGGAGTTTGGGTGCAAAATAATGTTGAACTTCGAGAAGCTGTTTTATTGAAAATCAATATGTTTTGTTGTGTGTCTTAAGTGGTATAAAGTGTGTATAGCTACTGTATTTTTTATGTGATTATTAGTGGTGTTCTTATATTAAAATGGATGTATGTAGTATACTGAAATTTTTTTAGCACAAAAGGGGAAGCCCATGTACCTAGGTGGGCGGATATGTACTGGTACGACTAGTGATCCAGATGGGTTTTGTCCTCGTTTCACTAAGAAAATGGATAAAGACAACTCTAAATGAACTATATGGATGATGTTTTAGGAACAATAGGTTATGGGTATATTCCCTACTAGTGTACCATGCATGGGAAAGGATTTGTGACGTGGATATTTTACACCAAGGTACGAGGTATATAGGGTTGGAGACTATCTAGTGGCTAGGGGTGTTACCAGTTTTGGTGATCATTCGATTTATGGTATTTACCATTGTCTTAGTGTCTATTTGGATCTAAATTATATTATATTACATGTCTTATTTAAATGTGTTAAAATTCTTAATATTTTAGTTTAAAAACTGTTTTCAATTGAAAGTTTCATTTTTCAGAATTTTATCGCCCTTTTCCTTACATACTAAAACTACTTTATTTTTCACCTTGTATTGAATAATATTTGGATTATTTGGGTGGTATCCTATTGGGATTAGGCTCACACCATATATAAACCCCTTGTGTGTATGTATACTTGATTATGATGGACACAGGTAATGGTAAAGCCCCAGGTGAGGGAGGTTCGGGTTGTTAGTCCCCTCCTGTGGTGCAGTGTTGTGGAGACGGCTCGGGGTTAATGACCCATTGTCATGTGGGGGTATTTTTGGATGTTTTAATGTTGTTTTTATCTATTTTGGGACATCTTGTACATTATTTAAAACTATGTTTTCTATTCTGAATTTTTCTTATGTCTTGTTTGTCAAGATAATTTCAGATTCATATTATTGATTATTTTTAATGTTTTATTCTTTTATACTCAGGTAAATCATTCCCAAACATAATTTATTGATACCCAGGCACTTGTTCCAGCCTATGGGGATAGGGAATTACTTTTGGTTCTTATCATGGGCAGGATTTTGTGCTGGTATTAGTGGCGACCTGATTCGCTTCATGACAGAATGGTATCAGAGAAAGTTTATGTTTTTCAGTTACATTATTATTTTGGGATGAGTCAAGCTAGAAAAAAGATAGGATTTTCGAGAATTGGAGTTTTGGTCATTATTAGGGTTTATGGCCTGAACCTCACTTGGAATTCCTCAAGTAACCATGGGAAATTTGAATTGGTTATTTGACTTCACTTCCATGTGAGACGTGTGGGCTGTAGACTACAAGTGGACATTAGGTGGGGCTGGAGTAGTTGTATATTTTATTATTGTAATGTGTTTATATTATTTTTATTTGTTTTATTTAACTAAAAATTTTAGAATTGGGGTAATGAATATTTTTTTTTGTGACTGTTTCATTTCTTAGTAACATTCCTACCCAGAAAGCTCCCATGCACCCACGACAAGAAGCCAATGAGAGTTCTCCCACACCGATTGATCATAGGCTAGTCAAGGCTGTGGTCAGGGATGTCCAAGATCTAGGAAAGGGACTAGATCTTGTTTCCATTATTTTTAGTGTATAAGAGATGGGTCCTATAAAAGATAAAGCTCAGGTGTTTCGGAAGAACAAGACTCATACATTTCGAGGTAGTATAGAACCCTAGGAAGTAGAGGAATGGCTCAAGATGATAGAGTGCATGTTCAAGCTCCTGGATAATCCCGAGGAGCTATTGGTGAAATGTGACTCCTTTTTGTTTGAGGGTCCCAGCTATAGGTGGTGGGAATCTGTACTTCAGACTGGGAAGAATGAGTAGATGCACTGGGGAGATTTCAAGGCTATCATCGATGAGCAGTTCTGCCCTGAGGTCTTGGAATATGACAGGTCCCAATAGTTCATGGATCTTGTTCAAGGAAATCTATTTATGACAGAGTATGCCATCCATTTTTTTGAGTTGGTTTGATATTATCTTGATATATTCTTGAATGAGTAGGTTAAGGACTACAGGTTTGAGAAAGGTTTGTGACCAGAGATATACTCTTAAGTTTTCTTGATTAAGTTGAGGACCTATGCTGAGGTGGTTGATTGGGCATGCATGGTGGAGATTGATCGGAAAATAAATGGCTGGTTTCTATAGGTCAGTATTAGTATTGGGCAGTGGAAGCTATTTAGAAAAGAAATGTAATTGAGAGGGACATGCGAAGAATGGAGGTGGTAGTTTAGGCCACTCTTCCAGGCAGTTTTCATATGTGGCTTCTGATGTGAGATCGGCCATGTGACAGTAGTGTGGGAGGCCGAGGCACATCTGACCAGCATGACCACTTCCTCCAAAGCCTTGTTACCAATGTAGAGGTATGAGGCACTTGCAATGGTTTTTCATGGTGGCACGTCCACTTCAGAGTGGGGCAGGGTCCATGGATTCAAAAGGAGTTCCAACAGAGTCAGATCCATCGAAGATGAGATGATCTCGATTTGGTGGCCATAGTTGTAGGACTGGGTCATATTCTAGGAAGACCCAGTTTAGGGAACACACACAGACTAGCAGTCATCATCAGGCAAAGACCGGACATCTCTATGCGGCGTGTCAGGCACCAACAGGATCAGAGGCAGGACCATCAACAGTTCGAGGTACCATTTTGATTGCATATTTTATAGATAATGATATTTTAGATATTGGTGCCTCTATTTCATTCATTTATTCATGTATTGTGGACATGCTGATCTTTCCAACCGAGTTATTTTCTTTTGCAATGGAATTGGTCATGCTGTTGGGAAAGAAGGAGAAGGGACTGATGTGCCTGTCGTGTGCACTCTCTGTGTTAGGGAATGAGATGGAGTAGGACCTCATGATTTTAGATATGAATTTTTTGATGTGATAATTGGCATGGATTGGATTGTACAATTTTAGGCACACATCTATTGCTACAGGATACATGTGAGTTTCATGGCACCTGATGGGCGTCGTCAGGTTTTTCTTAGAGAATGGGATCCTCAATCGGGTCATGCAGGACATACACTCCGAGAGTTGGGAAGTCTTGTCCTCCAGTTATCATCGCTCATACTATAGGATGATGGTATTTCTACTGAAACTGCAGTACCTCATGTAGTGAATGTTTTTCCAGAGTTATTCTGTGATGATTTTTTCTGTTTTCCCCCAGAGGGGGATGTGAAGTTTTCGATTGATCTGGTACCGGGAACACATCCGATATCTATTCCCTCATATAGTTTTCCCCCCACCTAGCTATTGGAATTAAATATAAAACTAGAAAAAATTGAATCCAAAAGATTCATTCGCCTGAGCATCTCTCCTTGGGCTGCTCTTGTGTTGATTGCGAAAAAGGCTGACAGATCCCTCTGGTTTTGTATTGACTACCAGAAGCTGAATAAGGTAACAATTAAGAACAAATACCCATTTCATAGGATAGATGTATTGTTTGATCAGTTGAAGGTGGAAAATTGGTTCTCAAAAATAGTATTTCGTTTCAGATACCATCAGCTTAGGGTGAAGGAGGCATATATCTCGAATTTAACCATCTGAAGCAGCTATGACCACATTGAGTATTTGGCCATGCCCTTCGGATTGAACAATTCTCCAACAGTCTTTATGGAAGTCATGAACAGGGTGTTCCATCAGTATCTTGATTCTTTTTTGTGGTTTTTGTGCATGAAATACTAGTTTATTAAGGATCTGAGGAAGGAAATGAGCATCACTTATGGATTGTTCTGGGCACATTGCGAGAGCATGGCCTTCATGCAAAGCTGTCCAAATGCACTTTATAGATTAGAGAAGTGAAATTTATGGGGCATGTGATCTCAAAGCAGGGGGTTTTTGTGGAACCTAAGAAGATCAGTGCAGTTATGTCATGGGAGCATCCAAATAATGTGTTATAGATTATGAGTTTCCTTGTCCTGGCTGGTTATTATAGGCAGTTTGTTTGGGATTTTTTTGGGCTTCCTTCACCAATGACTGCGCTCACCCAGAAAGGGGTGAAGTTTGTATGTCCCCCAAAATTTCAGGCATATATCGAGGAGCTGAAGATCTGGCTGACTACTTCCTCTATTCTGATTTTACCAGAGGTTAGAAAGGGGTATGTGGTGTATTGTGACACATCATGTATGGGTCTTGGGTGCGTGATTATGCAGGATGATCGCGTGGTGGAGTATAAATCTCACCAACTCCATCCACACAAAAAGAATTACCTGACACATGACTTGGAGTTGGTAGTGGTGATTCATACCTTGATGACCTAGTGTCACAACCTGTTTGGAGAGAAGTTTCTGTTATACTCTGATAACAAAATCTTGGCCTATATATTTTTCGCAAAAAGACCTAAACATGAGGCAGCATCTCTGGATCAAGTTCTTGTTTGGGTTTGACTTTGACATTTTCTATACCCTAGGAAATGGTAACGTGGTTGTCAAAGCCTTGAGAGATGATTTCTAGTGCAGGCTTTGAGGAAGTCCAGTGATGAGTGGACTTTGATGGGGCTCTTTGCTCAGATGAATGTGGAGACCATGGAAAAAAATGGGGGTGCGTTCTTTGTGAGCGTTCAATTGAATCCTTATCTATTGGAATTGATTCAGAGAGAACATCCTAGCGATGAGATTTTTTAGTAGTCAATGAATTTTCTTCGTGGTAGGGAGACTTCCTTTGATTGGTCGTCTTCTCCCGAGGGTATCTTGTGCCTCAAGGGCTGTTC
Source organism: Viscum album (assembly GCA_963277665.1). NCBI lineage: Eukaryota > Viridiplantae > Streptophyta > Magnoliopsida > Santalales > Viscaceae > Viscum > Viscum album. The sequence goes on along the minus strand of OY728165.1, from coordinate 320,321,815 downwards.
AGTAGTGACGTTATCTCTGCGGAAGGTGGTGATGGAGGATTTCCACCGGTCTTAGTGGGATTCCATCTGGGTGACACAAAGATGTATTATGATGTGCGAAGATAGTTTTTGTGGCCATGTATGTGACAAGACATATCATACATTGTGTCGAGACACTACACATACCAGTAGGTGAAAGCAAAGCATCAGAGTCCCTCTTGTTTTCTCCAGCCATTACCCAATACTAAATGGAGGTGGGATGAGGTCTCCATGGACATAATTTTTTTTCTTTCCTCATACACCTTTGGGTAATAATTACATTTGTGTGGGGATGGAACATATGAACAAATCAGCCCACTTCATTCTGATCAAAGATAAAACTAAATCGGATGCTTTGGGTCATTTGTATCTTCATGAGGTGGTGAGGCTCTGTGGTGTTCTGTTAGCAGTTGTCCCATAGAGAGATTACCACTTCACTTATTGGTTTTGGTAAGGCCTCCAGAAGGACATGGTGTCTCAGATTAAGATAATCATGACATACCATCATCAAACAGATGGTCAGACTGGGTGGTCATATCAGATTTTGGAGGACTTTCTTCGTGCATGTGTTATGGACTTTGAAAGTTCACGGGATATCCACTTGGTTTTGGTTGAGTTTTCTTATAATAATAGTTACCAATCCTCGATTCAAATGGATCCATTTGAGGCGCTCTATGGTTGACTCATCCCAAAAAAATAATGTAACCGAAAAAGTGATTTGGATCCCATGTGCAGCTATGATAAGAACTGGAGATCAAGCCAGATTTATTAGTTATTGGGAGGCTAGTGCGAATAGTGGAGTTTCAAGAAAAAGTGATTAAGGGAAAGTTTATTCCACTGGTCCAAGTTCATTGGTAGCATTTTAATGATGCTCATGAGACATGGGAGTGGAAGTCATGGGTTGAGGAAGAGTACACATTCATGTTTTCTGATCAAGCTTCATCATGAATTTCTAGGACAAAATGTTTTCTTGGTGGGGAGAGTACCAACATACATGACTTACTTTAAAGGTATTTTTCATTTAATTTCCAATATTTTTTTGTTTTGGGAGTTTCCAATGAATTTTGGTTGAAATTGTGGGTTTTCAAAATTTGGACCTATAGTGAGCCCATTTTAAGATTTAAAAATAAATTTTGTTTCTATTATAACTCCAACATTTTCAACATTTTTAATCCATTTCAATTCTTAATTGGCCTATTGGGACCTATTAACACCACCATATATATTTTTACCATTTATGAATCCATAATCTTGGTGGATTTGCGTTCTTATTTATGGAATTGGGCCAGCCTGGAAGACCATTTCCAGTTCTACAAAAAATTGTTTACTTAATATATTTTTCAATTTCAATGATTTTTTGGTTATTGTTCCTCTAACCAGATGCCACTTAACCTAGGCACGTTCCCATTCTCTTCTCACCATCTTTGGAGCTCATTTTCATCACGGATTAGGTCAAAACATCTTAAGCTTTCACAATTCATCCATATTTAAAACTGTAATTTGATTCCTTCATAACTCCCTAAATTTTTACTCTTTTCCCCCATTTTAGTTCTCAATTGATCAAAACTTTCTTATTATAACCATAATTTCATTTTTTACTATTTTAAAACTCATCTACTGGTATATTTGGGGCGATTTATTCAAGATCCCTCAAATAAGTGGATCTCCTTCATTCTTCTTTCAATTTTCTTAGGGTTTCATTCAATTTTCTTAGGGTTTATTCACTTATACTTGAATTTCCTAATGTCCAGATACTAATGTTTCTAACCAAGGGTTTTATTTTGGATTTCTCGGTCTATTATTTTGGTTTTAGGCTAGATCTAAGTCCATTGTGGTACGACAGTGGTGCAGTTTGATATTTGCACAAAGATTCTAGGGTTTTCATTATTAGGGTAGATGATTCCATTGTGTATGAAATACTTGAGATTTAGATTTCTATTTTTATGTTATTTTCATGTTTATTTGATTTTATTATTGGTGAAAAAATTGTTTTTAGTGGAATTTGTAGAGAAAATAAATTTTAAGTGCCGTTTTTATGTGAAATTGGGGGTTTTCCATGGAAATATTTTATTAGTTAATTTGGGGATTCCCTATAACAACATAGTTGATTTTATTGCAATTTTTTAGGGCTGAAAATTATGTTTTGAATGTTTATCTCGTTGTTTTTTTTCTGTGAATTTTTTTAATGGTGTTTGTGAAGCATATGAGTTTTAAGTGGCATGTTTGTGTGGAAATAGAGGTTTTAGAAAGATATAACATCATGGTTCATATGGGATTCCAATAAACTAATTTTTTTTTTGTCTCATTGAAAGGTATTGTGCTTCCATTTCTATTTTGGTTACTTTTGAGTGTGCACATTGTGTGCAATGTGGGAATTTCAAGGAGATTGGGTGCAACATAATGCGGGGTTTTGAGAAGCTATATTATAGAAAATCAACATGTTCTGTTGTGTGTTTTAATTGGCATAAAGTGCATAAAGAAACTTTATTGTTTGTATGTGACCATTAGTGATGTTTTTATATTCAATGGCATGTATGTAGTTTTCTGAAATTGATTTAGCATAAAGGGGGAATCCTGGGTACCTAGGTGTGCGGAAATGTACGTTTATTGCTGGTGATCCGGATTGTTTTTGTCCCTCTCTCACAAAGAAAATGTATAATTAAAACACTAACTAAACTATATGGATAATTTTTAGGGACCACTAGGTTTTCGGTATGTTCTCTACTAGTGGATCATGCATGGTAAATGATTTTGTGACATGGATATTTTACACCGAGGTACGACGTACATAGAGCCCGAGACTATCTAGTGCCTAGGGGTGTTCCCAGTTTTGGTGGTCATTGGATTTGTGGAATTTAACCTTGTATTAGGGTCTATTTGGATAAAAATTAAATTATCTAACTTGTATTATTAAAATGTGTTAACAATCTGAATTTTTTATTTTGAAAACTGTTTCAATTGAAAGTTGCATTTCTCAGAATTTTATCGTCGTTTCCATACATATTAAAAGTAATTTCTTTTTCACCTTGTATTGCATACTTTTTGAAGTATTTGGGTGGTAAAATATTTTTATTAGGCTCACACCCTACTTACATCCCTTGGGTGTAAGTATACTTGATTATGTTTGACACAGTTAATGGTAGCACCTTGGGTGAAGGCGGTTCGGGTTGTTAGTCCCCTCCAATGATGCAGTGATGTAGATAAAATCGTGGGTGATGAACCCTTATCATGTGGACTATTTGTGGATGTTTTTCTACTATTTTTATTAATTTTGGGACCTATGGTACTTTATTAAAAACCATGTATTTAGTTCTGGATTTTTTTATGTCTTTTTTGGCATGAAAATATCATATTCATATTATTGATTGTTTTTACTATTTTCGGCTTTCATACTTGGGTAAATCGTTCCCAAATCTAATTTATTGATACCCGAGCACTTTTTCTAGCCCGTGTGGATAAAGAACACCATTAGGACCCTGTCATGGGTTGGATTTGGTGCTGGTATTAGTGGAAACCAGATTTGGTTCGTGATGAAACAGTATCAGAGAAGGTTTATGTTTTTCAGTTACATTGTTATTTTGGTATGAGTCGGTCTAGACAAGAGCTTAGATTGTGGGGTCTTGGATATTTGGTCATGAGTATGGTGCTTGTCCTGCACCCCTCTTAGAAGACCTCGAGTAACCAAGGGACATTGGAATTGTTTAATTGAATTCACTTACAGGTGAGATGTGTGGGCAGAAGACTACACATGGACATCGTGCGGGGTTGGGGTAGTTGTTTCTTTTATTACTGTAATGTGTTTAAAATTTTTAAATTTTTTTTTATTTGATTAAAATTTTCAGAATTGTGGTATTGACTATTATTTTTGTGACTCTTTCATTTTGTAGCAACATGAATCCCTGGAAAGCTCCCACGCACCCATGAGAGGAAGCCACAGAGATTTATCACATACTGATTGATTAGAGGCTAGTTGAGGTTGTGGTTTGGGCTATCCATGTTCTGGGAAAGGGAACAACTTTTGTTCCCATTCCTGTTAGGGAATAAGAGACATATCTTAGAAAAGATATAGCATAAGAGTGTCTGAAGAACAAGCCTCTTACTTTTCAAGGAAGCATAGAACCCCAGGAAGCAGAGGAATGGATCGAGAATATTGACTGCAAGTTCGAGTTCCGAGATAAAATTGAGGAGATCAGGGTGAAATGTGCCTATTTTCTGTTGGAGGGTCCCATATATAGGTGGTGGTAATCAGTAATTTAGACTAGGAAGAATGATCATATGCACTGGGGAGATTTCAAGGTTGTCTTGAATGAGCAGTACTTCCCTGAGGTCTTAGCACAGGCCAGGTACCAAGAGTTCATGGATATTTTTTATGGGAATCTATATGTGATGGATTACTCCAACCGTTTCACAGATATGGTTTGGTATTCTCCTAAATTTATCTCAAATGAGCATTGGAAGGCTCGGAGGATTGATAGAATTGCGACCAGAGATATACTCCCATGTATTTTTGTTTAAGTTGAAGACCATTGCTTAGGTGGTTTATTGGGAGTGCATGCTCGAGATTGACTGGAAAGGCAGAGATGGTTTCACTGGTATAATATCATTATTGGGTAGTGGAATATGTTTGTCAAATTAATGGAAGCAGGAGGAACTTGTGAAGAATGGAGGTGGTAATTCATGCCACTCTTCCAGGCAGTTTTGGTCTGGGCCTTCTGATGTGAGATAGGTTGTGCGACACCAATGTGGGAGGCCAAAGCACATCTGACCGTTATTACCACATACTCTGAAGCCCTGTTACCAATGTTTATGTATGATTCACTTGCATCGCTTTTGCAGGGTGGCACATCCACATCAGAGTGTGGCAGGGTCAGTGACTTCAAAAGGAGTTCCAGCACTGTCAGATCCATCAAGGATGAGAGAATATCGAATTGATGGACATGGGGGTAGGTTTGGGACATCATCTAGGCAGATCCAGTTTAGGGAATAGCCACAGACAAGTATTTGTCGTCAGGTAGAGACAGGACATCTCCATGTGGTGGATTAGGCATCCACAGGATCAGAGGCGGGGCTATCGACAGTTCGGGGTACTATTTTGATTGCATATTCTATATATTATAATATTTTTGACACTGGTACCTATGTTTAATTCATTTCATCCCATTTTGTAGACACTCTGAACTTTCCAACTGAGTTTTTGTCTTTTGTGAGGGATTTAGTGACGCTGCTGGGAAAAAAGAAGCAGGGTCTCAGGTGCCCGTCATGTGTACACTCAGTGTTAGGGATTGAGATAAAGTGGGACCTCATAGTATTATATATGGATACTTTTGATGTGATAGTTTGCATGGATTGGATAGTACACTTCTTGGCAAACATCAATTGCAATAGGGGACATGTGAGTTTCACAACACCTGATGGGCGTCATCAGGTTTTTCATGGAGAATGGGATCCTCAGTTGGGTCGTACGGGACCTCCACTCCCGGAGTTAGAAATTATTATCTTACAATTATCAGCGCTCATGCTATAGTATGATGGTCTTTCCCATGAAGGTTCAATACCTCATGTAGTGAATGAGTTTCCAAAGGTATTCCCATATGATTTTTCAGGTTTTCCCCTGAAGGAGGATGTGAAGTTTTCGATTGATATAGCACATGGAAAACAACTGATATCGCATCTCTAATATTATATGGCCCTCATTGAGATGAGGGAATTAATGATATAGCTGGAAGAATTATAATCCAATGGATTCATTTGCTAGAGCGTCTCTCCTTGGGTTGCTCCTATGTTGTTCCTGAAAAAGGCTGAGGGAACCCTCCAGTTATGTATTGACTACCGAAAGTTGAATAAGGTAAAAATTAAGAACAAATAACCTTTTCCCATAATGGATTATTTTTTTGATTAGTTGAAGGGGGAAAAGCGGTTCTCAAAAATAGGCTTCTGTTCGAGAATCCATCAACTCAGGTGAAAGAGGTAGATATCCCGAAGACAACCTTCCAAAGTAGGTACAACCATTTTGTGTATTTGGTCATGATCTTCGGATTTACCAATGATCCAATGGTATTTATGGAACTCATGAACATGTGGTTCCATCAGTATCTGTATTCTTTTGTCATGTTATTTTGGATGACAAACTAGTTTATTCAAGATCTGAGGATGAACATGATCATCACTTACAGATCAATTTGGGCACTTTGCGAGAGCATCGCCTTTATTCAAAGCTATCTAAATACACTTTTTGGATTAGAGAAGTGAAATTTATGGGCTATGTGATCTCATAGAATGGGGTTTTGGTGGACCATGATAAGATCAGTGATGTTATGTCTGGGGAGCAGTCAAAGTATGTGTTCGAGATCAAGAGTTTCCTCATCTTGTTGGTTATTACAGGGGGTTTGTTCGAGATCTCTCTCAGCTTGCTTCACAAATGAACGCGATCACCCGAAAGGGGTGAAATTTGTATGGCCCCAAAATTCCAGGCATCCATCGAACATATAATTATCTGACTGACTACCACCCCTGTTCTGATTTTTCCAAAGGCTGGAAAGGGGTATGTGGTGTATTGTGACGCTTCAGGTATGGGTCTTGGGTGCGTGCTTATGCAGGATGATCATGTATTGGTGTATGGCTCTCACCAACTCTGACAACATGAAAATAATTACCTAATCCAAAAATTTGACCTGGTAGTGGTGATTCATTCCTTGTAGACCTGGTATCACTACCTATTTTGGGATAAGTTCGCAGTCTACTCTGATAACAAAATCTTGGTCTATATCTTCTCATAGAAGGACCTAAAATTGAAACAGCATCGCTGGACCGAGTACATGTAGTTGTGTGACTTTGACATTGTCTATACCCCAGGAAAGGGTAATGTGGTGGCCGACACTATGAGAAGAAGATTTTTAGTGCAGGCTTTAAGGATGTCCAGGGATGAGTAGACTTTGTTGGGGATCTTTTCTTAGATGAATTTGGAGACCAGGGAGAAAAATGGGGGTGCATTCTTGGTTAGCGTTTAGTTGGATCCTTCTCTATTAGAGTTAATTCAGTGGGAAAATCATAGAGATGGTAATTTTCAGTGGTCAAGGCAGTTTATTCAAGGTTGGGATACGTCCTTTGTTTAGTTTTTTTCTCCTAAGGTCATCTTTCACTTCAAGGGATGTTCAATAGTGTCATTATCTCTGAAGAATGTCGTGATGGGGGTTAGCCAATAGTCTTAATGGGCTGTCCATCTGGGTTCCACAAAGATGTATTATGATGTGTGAAGATAGTTTTGGTGGCCATGTATGTGATGGAACATAGTGGACATTGTGTCGAGATTCTACACATTCCAACAGGTGAAACCAGAGCATCGGAGGCCCTCTGGTTTGCACCAGCCATTACCCATTCGAACCTAGAAGTGGGAAGAGTTTCCATGGACTTCATTATTGGATTTCCTCGTACACCTCTGGGTATGAATTACATTTGGATGGTGGTTGATCATCTGACCAAATCATCCCACATCATTCCAATAAAAGATACTGCTTAAGTAGATGAGTTGGGCCGTTTGTAACATCAAAAGGTGGTAAGGCTCCTTGGTGTGCTGTTAGTAGTTGTCTCAGATAGAGATACCCACTTCACTAATTGGTTTTGTTAAGGCATCTATATGGCCTTAGGGTCCCAAATTAAGATGAACATGACATTCTATCCTCAAACAGATCGTCAGACAGAGCAGGCGAATTAGATTTTGGAGGACCTGCTCCGTGCATGTGTTCTGGACTTCGAAGGTTCTTGGGATATCCATTTGGGGTTGGTTGAATTTTTTTATAATAATAGCTACCAATCCTCGATTCTAATTGCTCGTTTTGAGGTGCTCTATGTTCGTCCTTGCCCCCCCCCCATGTTTGGATAAGGTAGGTGAGATCTCACTATTGGGGTCGAGTCTGGTGTAAGAGACATCTGAGAAGGTCAATATGATCATGAAGAATTTATTGAAAGCTCAGAGTCACCATAAATCATATTCTAAATAGAGGCATCAAGACTTAGAGTTTTTAGTGGGTGACATGGTATCCTTGAATGTGTCCGCTCGTCTGGGACATCGTCGATTGGGAAAGAAAGGGAAGACGATGTCACAATATGTCGAACCTTTTGAGATCACTGAGCTTATGGAAAATGTGGCATAAAATTTGTATTTTCCTTCCCAGTTTACACCCATCCATGATGTCTTCCATGTCTCCCAGTTGAAGAAATATAACTTGGATCCATCCCTTGTTCTTAGTTTGGAAGAACTGAAGATCGGGCTTGATTTATCTTTTGTTGGGCGGCCGGTGTGAATAGTAGAGTTTGAAGAAAAAGTGATTCATAGAAAGTCTATCCCACTAGTTCGGGTTCTTTGGTATCATGTGAATGATGCAGATGAGACATGAGAGCCGAAGTCATGGGTTGAGGAAGAGTACTCGTTCCTATTTTCTAATCAAGTTTCATGTTGACTTTCTGGGACAAAATGTGTTTATGGTGGGGATTATTTTCACATAAATGACTTATTTTAAAGATATTTTTCTTTCAATTTTAATTAGTTCTTTTTTTGGGGGTTTCGAATGAATTTTGAATGAAATGGCGGGTTTTCAAAATTTGGGCCAAACATTGTCCCATTTCCCGATTTAAGAATATTTTTATTTCATTTATAAATCCTTCATTTTTAAAACTTTTTCATCCATTTTAATTAATACTTGGTCTTTCCTGACCTATTAACACTACCATATCAATTTGGACCCTTTAGGAATCCATAATCATGGTGGATTTGGATTTTTATTTAAGGAATTAGGCCATCCTGGAATCCCATTTCCAGTTTTTTTTTAAATTTTTTTATTAAATATACTATTCAATTTTAATGATTATCAGTGATTCTACTTCTAAACTAAACCCACTGAACCTAGGCACACTCCCATTCTCTTCTCCCTATCTTCAGAGCTCATTTTCATCCCATATTAGATCAAAACATCGTAAGCTCTCACAATTCGTCTAGATTTAAAAAGGTAATTTGATTCCTCCATAACTCCCTCAATTTTTACTATTTTCTCCCATTTCAGTTCTCAATTGACCTTAAATTCCTTATTCGAACCTCAATTTCAGTTTTTTCTATTTTGAAAATCAACTAATGGTATATTCGGGATGATTTCTTCAATATCCCTCAAGTAAGAGGGTCTCCTTAATTATTCTTTAAATTTTAATAGGGTTTGTTCTCTTATCCTTGAAGTTCCTAATTTTAAAAAACTAGGGTTTCTAGCCTAGGGTTTGATTCTATATTTCTTGGTCTATTATTTTGGTTTTAGGCTTGATCTATGTCCCTTGTAGTCTGATGGTGGTGTGGTTTGATTTTCAAACAAAGATTTAAGGGTTTTCATTATTGTAGTAGATGATTCCATTGTGTATGAAATACTTGTGAATTATCTTGTTGTTCATATGAAATTTTCATGTTTATTAAATTTTATTTTTGGTGCGAAAATTGGCTTTAGTGGTTTTTTAGGGCAATGGAATTTTAAGTTCTATTTTTATCTGAATTTTGTAGTTTTTCATGGAAATAATTTTTTGGTTCATTTGGGGCTTCCAAATAACTACTTAGTTTATTTTATTGAAATGTTTTAGGGCTGAAAATTATGTTTTTAATGTTTATCCCCTTGAGATGTTGCTGTAAAAATTTGTTTTAATGATGTTTGTGAAGCATATGAGTTTTAAGTGCGATGACTATGTAGAAATAGAGGTTTTACCAGGATTTCACTTCATATTTCATATGGGGATTCCAAAAAACTGATTTTTTGGTTTAATTTAATGTTATTCAGATTCCATTTCTGTTTTGGGGGCTTATGAGTGTGCACATGGTGCGCAAAGTGGGTATTTCAACGAGTTTGGGTGCAAAACAAAGTGGGATTTTGGGAAGCAATTTTATTGAAAATAAAAATGTTTTGTTTTGTGTTTTAAGTTGTATAAAGTTTGTATAGAAAATATATTGTTTCTATGTGACCATTAGTGGTGTTTCTATATGAAAAATGATGTATGTAGTATGCTGAAATTGTTTGACCACAAATGGGGAAGCTCAGATACCTAGGTGGGCGAATATGTACGGGTACGACTAGTGATCTGGATGGTTTTTGTCCCTATTTCATAGAGAAAATGGATAAATACAATTCTAACTAAACTATATGGATGATTTTTTGGTACCACTAGTTTATGGATATGTTACCTACTAGTGGATCGTGCGTGGGAAATGATTTCTGACATGGATATTTTACACCAAGGTACGAGGTACATAGGGACCGAGACTATATAGTGCCTAGGGGTGTTCCCAGTTTTGGAGCTCATTGGATTTGTGGTATTTACCCTTTTTATAGGGTTAGTTTGGATTTAAATTATAGTAGATAACATGTCTTATTTAAATTTTTTAAAATTCTAAAATATTTAGTTTGAAAACTGTTTTCAATTGAAAGATGCATTTCGTGGAATTTTATCACCGTTTTCCATACATATTAAAATTGATAGTTTTTTCACATTTTGTTGAATAATATTTGGATTATTTGGGTGGTATACAATTTTTATTAGGCTCAAAACCTACTTACACCCCTTGGGTGTAAGTATAGTCGATTGTTTTGACACAGGTAATGGTAAAACCTCAGGTGAAGGAAGTTCGGGTTGTTAGTCCCCTACTATGATGTGTTGTTGTAGAGATGGATCGGGGGTTATGACCCCTAGTCATGTGGAGTCTTTGTGGATGTTTTGATTCTTTTTTATATTGATTTTGGGACCTCATGTACTTTTTTTTAAAACCATGTCTTCAGTTTTGTATTTTTCTTATGTCTTGTTTGGCATGAAAATATCATATTCATGTTATTGATTGTTTTTAATGTTTTATACTTTCATACTCAGGTAAATAATTACCAAATCTAATTTATTGATACCCAAGAACTTTTTACATCCCATGAGGATAGTGAAAACGATTCATTCCTTTTCATGGGATGGATTTGGTGTAGGTATTAGTGGTGACCAAATTTGGTTCGTGGAAAAATGGTATTAGAGTAGGTTTTTGTTTTTCGATTACATTATTATTTTGGGATGAGTTGGGCTAGATAGGAGATAAGAATTCTAGGACTCGGAGTTTTGGTCATGAGTAGGTTTTTTGGTCCACACCTCTCTTGGAAGACCTTGTGTCACCATGGGACATTGGAATTCTTTATTTGACATCACTTCTAGGTGAGACGTTTGGGCTGCAGACTACACGTGGACATCGGGCGGTGGCAGGGTAGATGTTTCATTTATTTCTATAATGTATTTAGATTTTTTATATTTGATTAATTTTTTTAGAATTATGGTATTGAATATTTTTTGTGACTATTTCATTTTGTAGAAACATGCCTCTTTAGAAGATCCCATGCACCCATGGGAGGAAGCCAGAGAGAGTTCTCCCAGAATGATTGATCAGAGGCTAGTCGAGGGTGTGGTCCGGGATTTCTAAGATCTAGGGAAGGGACTGTATCATATTCTCATTCCTATTAGGGAGGAATATATGGATCCTAGAAAATATTAAGCTCCGGAGTTTCTGATGAACAGGCCTCCAGCTTTTCGAGACAACATAGAACCCCAAAAAGCAGAGGAATGGCTCGAGAAGATCAAGGATATGTTCGAGTTTCTAGATACAACTGAGAAGATTAGGGTGAAATGTAACTCTGCTCTATTGGAGGGTCCCAGATGCAGGTTGTGAGAATCGGTACTTTAGGATGGGAAGAATGAGCGGATGCGCTGGGGAGATTTCAAGGCTATCTTCAATGAGTAGTACTGCCATGAGGTCTGGTATAGTCCAGATACCAAGAGTTCATGGACCTTGTTCAGGGGAATTTTTATGTGATGGAGTACACAATTTTTTTTGCTGAGTTGGTTTAGAATGCTCCTTAAATCATCTTGAATGTGAAGGTGAAGGTCCATAGGTTTGATAAAGGTTTGCGACCAGAGATATAATTCGAAGTTTTTTGGTTTAAGATGAGGACCTATGTTGTGGTGGTTGATCAGGCATGCATGGTGGAGATTGACCAGAAAGGCAGGGATGGTTTCTCTGGGTCAGTATCAGTATTTGGTAGTGGTAGCTCTTTAGAAAAGAAAAGGAATTTGGAGGAGCATGTGATGAAGGGAGATGGTAGTTTTTTCCACTCATCCAGGCAGTGTTCATATGTGGATTATGATTCGAGATCGGTCGTGTGCCACCTGTGTGGGAGGCCCAGGCACATCCGACCAGCATGCCCACTTCCTCTGAAGCCTTGTTACCAATGTACAGGTATGATTCACTTGCAACTCTTCTGCGGGGTGGCACATCCATTTCAGTGTGGGGCAGGTTCAGTGGCATCAAAAGGAGTTCCATCATAGTTAGAGACATCGAGGACAAGATGATCATGATTTGGTTGTCTTGGTGGTAGTAATGGGTTATCTTATAAGTAGATCCAATTTAGGGCACAACCAAAAATTATCGGTCATCGTCAGGTTGATACCGAACATCTCCATGTGTTGGATCAGGCACCAGCAAGATCAGAGGTAGGGTCATCGATAGTTCTTGGTACTATTTTGATCAAATATTCTATAGCTACAACAATTTTTGATACGGGTTCCCCAGTTTCATTAATTTCTTCTTGTTTTGTGGACACATTGAACATGCCAACTGAGTTGTTGTCTTTTGCGATGGAGTTGGTGATGCCACTTGGAAAGAAAGAGCAGGGTCTCAGGTTCATGTCGTGTGTGCTCTCTGTGTCAGGTTTTGAGATGGAGTGGGACCTCATAGTATTAGATATGGATCTTTTGGACATGATACATGCCATGGATTGGCTTGTACACTTCTAGGTACACATCGATTACTACAGGCGTCATGTGAGTTTCATGACACCTGATGGGCATCGTCAGAATTTTCGTGGAGAATTGGATCCTCAGTCGGGTCACACAAGACCTACACTCCAATAGTTGGGATGTCTTATCTTCTAGTTAACGACACTCATGATAGAGGACAATGGTAGTTTCCTTGATGGTGAACTACCTCATGCAGTGAATGTGTTTCTAGAGGTATTCTCAGATGATTTTTCAGGTTTCCCCTTGGAGCGGGATGTGGAGTTTTCGATTTATCTGGTGTCGGGAACACAACTGATATCTCTTTACTCATATCGTATAACCCCTACCAAGCTGATGGAATTAATGATACCGATGGAAAACTTATAATCCAAAGAATTCATTCGCCCGATAATCTCTCCTTGGGCTGCTCATGTGTTGTTCGCAAAAAAGGTTGATGGATCCCTCCTGTTGTGTATTGACAACTAGAAACTGAATAAGGTAAAAATTAAGAACAAATAACCTTTGCCCAGAATAAATGATTTGTTCGATCATTTTAAGGGTGAAAATTGGTTCTCAAAAATAGTATTGCATTTTGTATACCATCAACATAGGGTGAAAGAGGTAGATATCCCAAAGATATCCTTAAGAAGAAGGTATGACCACTTTTATTGTTTTGTCATGCCCTTTGGATTGACCAATGCACCAGTGGTCTTTATTAAACTCATGAATCGGGTGTTCCATCAGTATCTTGATTCTTTTTTGTGGTATTTGTGGATGAAATACTGTTTTATTTAGGATTTGAGGAGGAACATGAGCATCACATATAGATCATTCTTGGAAGTTTTTGAGAGAATCACCTTTATGGAAATCTGTCCAAATGCACTTTCTGGATCAAGGAATTGAAAATTTTGTGGCATGTGATCTCAGAGAAAGGGGTTTTAGTGGACCTCGAGAAGATCAGTGCGGTTAGGTCATGGAAGCATCGGAAGAAAGTGTTCAAGATTGGAAGTTTCCTTAGCCTGGATGGTTATTACAGGCGGTTTGTTCTAGATATATTTTGGCTTGATTCACTGATTACCGCACTCACCCGAAAGGGGTGAAGTTTTTATGGGCCCCAAAATGTCATCCATCCTTCGAGGAGCTAAAGATCTGGCTAACTACCACCCCTTTTCTGATTTTACCAGGGGATGGAAATGTGTTTTTGGTGTATTGTGACACTTTAGTTTTGGGTCTTGGGTGTGTGCTTATACAGGATGATCATGTGGTGACGTATGGATATCACAGACTCCGACCAAACGAAAATATTTATCTGACCCATGACATGGATTTGGGAGTGGTATTTTATGCCTTGGAGACCTTTCATCACTACTTATTTAGGAAGAATATTGTGGATTACTCTGATCACAAAATCTTTGACTATATCTTCTCGAAGAAGGGCCTAAACTTGAGGCAGGGTCGCTGGATCATGTACTTACAAGTGTTTGACTACGACATTGTCAATACCCCAGGAAAGGGTAACGTGGTGGATAATGCCTTGAGAAGAAGAGTTCCATTGCAGTATTTGGGGATGTCCAGTGACGATTGGACTTTAATGCGGCTCTTTTACCAGATGCATGTGGAGACTAGGGAGAAAAATAGGGTTGCGTTCTTGGAGAGAGTTCAGTTGGATCCTTCTCGATAGGTGTTTATTCCGAAGGAACAACATAGCGATGAGATCTATCAGAAGTTGACGCAATTTCTTTTTGTTGGGGAGACGTCCTCTGATTGGTCGTCTTCTCCCGAGGGCATATTGTGCTTCAAGGGACGTTCAGTAGTGCCATTATCTCTACAAAATGGGAAGATGGAGGGTAGCCACCAGTCTCAGTGGGCTGTCCATTCAAGTTCAACGAAGATGTATAATGATGTGCCAAGACAGTTCTGGTAGACAATTATGCGATGGGACATAGAAAACACTGTGTCGAGATGCTACACACGCTAGCAGGAAAAATCAGAGCATTAGAGTCCCTCCAGTTTGCTCCATCAATTACCCATTCATACCTAGAAGTGGGATGAGTTCTCCATGGACTTCATTATTGGCTTTCCTCGTACACCTCCGGGTAAAAATTACATTTTGTGGTGATTGATCATCTGACCAAATTAACCCACTTCATTCCGATCAATGATACAACTAATGTGGATGAGTTGGGCCATTTGTATCTTCATAAGGTAGTAAGGCATCATGGTGTGCCGTCAACAGTTGTCTCAAGAAGAGACCCCCACTTCACATCTCATTTTTGGAAAGGCCTTCATAAGGCCTTGGGGTCTCAGATTAAGATGAGCACAACATTCCATCCACAGAAAGATGGTCAGAAAGGGAGGGAGAATCATATTTTGGAGGACATGCTCTGAACATGTGTTCTGGACATTCTAGGTTCCAGGGATATCCAATTGGGTTTAGTTTAGTTTTGTTATAATAAAATTTACGAATCCTTGATTTTAATGGATCCTTTTGTGATTCTATATGGTTGGCCTTGTTGGCCACCCTTGTGTTGGGTTGAGGTAGGTGAGACCTCACTGCTAGAGACGAGTTTGGGGTATGATATGTTTGAGAAGGTCAAGTTGATCAGGAAGCGGTTATTGATAGCTCAGAGTCACCACAAATCATATACCGACAAGAGGCATCGAGACTTAGAGTTTTCTATGGGTGATAGGGTATTCTTGAAAGTGCCCCCTCATATAGGCAATCGTCGATTGAGAAAGTAAGTAAAGGTGATGTTGTGGTATTTCGGACCTTTTGAGATCACTGATCATATTGGTATAGTGGCATACAACTTGGATTTACCTTCTCAGTTTACATACATTGATGATGTCGTCCATGTCTCCTAGTTGAAGAAATATAACATGGATCTATCCCATGTTTTGAGTTGGGAAGAACTGGATATCGGGCCGTATTTATCTGTTTTTGGGTGACCAGTGTGAATAGTGGAGTTCGAATAAAACTTTCTCTAGGGAATGTTTATTCCAATTTTCTGGGTTCTTTGACAGAATGTGAATGATACACATGAGACCTGTTAGTAGAAGTCATGGGTTAAGAAAGAATACCAATTCATGTTTTCCAATCAAGCTTCATGTTGACTTTATAGGATGAAAAGTTTTCATGATGGGGAGAACTGTCACATACATGACTTATTTTAAAGTTATTTTTCATTTAATTTCCATTCTTACTTTGTTTTTGGGTTTTCCAAGAATTTTTGGGGAAATTGTGGGTTTCCAATATTTGGGCCAAACCATGAGTCAATTTTTTCAGATTTAGAAAAAAAATTATAACTCCTTCATTTTTCAATATTTTCATCCATTTTAATTCCTGTGTGGCCTCCCCTGACCTATTAACACCGCCATATCAATTTGGACCCTTTATGAATCCATAATCATGGTGGATTTGGATTTTTATTTAACGAATTAATCCAGCCCAGAAGCCCATATCCATTTTTAAAAATGTTTGTTTATATAATATATTATTCAATTTTAATGATTTTTTGGTGATTCAACCTCTAAACCTAGATCACTAAACCTATTCGTGTTCTCATTCCTTTCTACCAAATTTTGAGCTAATTTGATACACGAATTAAGTCAAAACATCTTAAGATTTCACAATTCATCTAGATTTAAAAAGGTAATTTGATTCCTTCATAACTACCTTAATTTTTACTCTTTTCCCCCATTTCAGTTCTCAAATCACCTTAACATCCTTATTCAAACCTAAATTTCATTTTTTTTTTCTATTTTCAAATTCAACTGCTGGTATATTTTGGGTGATTTCTTCAAGATTCCTCAAGTAAGTGGGTCTCCTTCATTCTTCTTTCAATTTTCCTAGGGTTTCATTTAATTTTATTAGGGTTTATTTCCTTATCCTTGAGGTTCCAAATGTAAAAAAACTAGGGTTTCTAACCTAGGGTTAGATTCTGGATTTCTGGGTATATTCTTTTGGTTTTAGGCTTGATCTAAGTTCCTTGTGATGCGGAAGTGGTGGAGTTTGATTTTCACACAAAAATTCAAGGGTTATCATTCTAGTGGTAGATGATTCCATTGTGAATGCAATACTTGTGACTTATTTTTCTATGTTTATGGTATTTTCATGTTTATTTCATTTTATTATTGGTGTAAAAATTGGTTTTAGAGTTATTTGTAGAGAAAATGAATTTTATGTGCCATTTTTATGTGAAATTAGGGCATTTTTATAGAAATACATTATTATTTCATTCAGGGATTCCCAATAACAACTTAGTTAATTTTATTGAAATTTTCTAGGTCCTAAAATTATGTTTTAAATGTTTATCCCCTTGGGTTGTTTCGGTGAATTTTTTTAATGGTTTTTGTGAAGCATATGAGTTATAAGTGCCATGTTTGTGTTGAAATGGAGTTTTTAAAAATATTTCACTTCATGGTTCATATAGGTCTTCCCAAGAACAGATTTTTTAGTTTCATTGAAAGGTATTGAGATTCAATTTATATTTTGGTGACTTGTGAGTGTGCACATGGTGTAAAAATTGTGGATTTCTAGGAGTTTGGGTGCAAAACAATGTGTGATTTTGAGAAGCTATTTTATTGAAAATAAAATTTTTTTGTTGTGTGTTTTAAGTGGTATAAAGTTTCTATTGAAACTTTTTTGTTTTTATGTGACCATTAGTGTTGGTTTTATATTAATATGTATGTATATAGTATGCTTAAGTTGTCTGATCACAAAGGGGGAATCCTAGGTACCTAGATGGGAGGATATGTACTGGTACGACTCGTAATTCAGATGGGTTTTGTCCATATTTCAGAGAGAAAATGGATAATGAGAACTATAAATAGAATATATCGATGATGTTTGGGGCCACTAGGTTATGGGTATGTTCCTTACATATTGATCGTGCACAGGATTTGATTTGTGACATGGATATTTTACACTGAGGTACGAGGTACATAGGGCCAAGACTATCTAGTGCCTAGGGGTGTTCCCAGTTTTGGGGCTCATTGGATTTGTGGTATTTACCTTTTTCTTAGATCTTGTTTTGCTATACATTATAGTAGATATCATTTCATATTTAAATTTTTTAACATTTTGAATGTTTTAGTTTGAAAACTATTTTCAATTGAAAGTTTCATTTCTCAGAATTTTATCACCGTTTTCCAAACATATTAAAACCGCTAGCTTTTTCACCTTGTATTTCATACTCTTTGGAGTATTTGGATGGTATCATATTTTTATTTGTATCACACCCTACTTACACCCATTGGGTGTATGTATACTTGATTATGTTTGACATAGGAAATGGTAAAGCCTCAGGTGAAGGCGGTTCTGGTTGTTAGTCCCCTCTTATGGTGCGGTGTTGTGGAGACGGCTCGGGGGTGATGAACCCTTATTTTGTGGAGTTTTTTTGGGTGTTTTTATGTGGTTTATATTTATTTTGGGACCTATTCTAATTTATTTAAAACCACATATTTAGTTCTGGATTTTTCTTAAGTCTTGTTTGGCATGAAAATTTCAGATTCATATTATTGATTATTTTTTATGTTTTATGCTTTCATACTCATGTAAACCATTACCAAATATAATTTATTGATACCTGGGGACTTTTTCAAGCACATGGGGATAGGGAAAACTCTTTGGGCCTTTTCATGGGGTAGATTTGGTGCTGGTATTAGTGGAAAGCAGATTCGGTTCATGACAAAACAATATCAGGGAAGGTTTATGTTTTTCGGTTACATTATTATTTTGGGATGAGTCAGGCTAAACAAGAGCTAGGATTTTTGGGAATTGGCGTTTTGTTTATGAGTAGGGTTCTTGGCCTACACCTCTCTTGGAAGACCTTGAGTCACCATGGGACATTGGAATTGTCTATTTTAATTCACTTCCAAGTAAGATGTGTGGGCTGCATACTACGCGTGGACATTGGGCGAGGGTGGGGTAATTGTTTCTTTTATTACTATAATTTGTTTATATTTTTTATATTTGATGTATTTGATTAAAAGTTTCAGAATTATGGTATAGACAATTGTTTTTGTGACTTTTTCATTGTGTAGCAACATGCATCCCCGGATTGCGCCCATGCACCCACGGGAGGAAGCCGAAGAGTGTTCTCCCACACCGATTGATCAGAAGCTAGTTGAGGATGTGGTCGGAGCTGTGCAAGATCTGGGAAAAAGAATGACTCCTATTTACATTCCTATAATGGAATAATATATAGATCCTAGAAAATATAAATCTCATGAGTTTCTGATGAACAAGCCTCCTACTTTTCACAGCATCATAGAACCCTAGGAAGCAGAGGAATGGATCGAGAATATAAAGCGCATATTCGAGTTCCTAGATAAAACCATAGAGATCAAGGTGAAATGCACATCTTTTCTATTATAGGGTCCCAGCTGGAGGTGGTGGGAATTGGTACTTCAGACTCGGAAGAATGAGCGGATGCGGTGGGGAGATTTCAAGGCTATCTTCAATCAGCAATACTTCCATGAGGTGTTGACATAGGACAGGTCCTAAGAGTTCATTGATCTTGATCAAGGGAATCTATATGTAATTTAGTACACCAACCGTTTCATAGAGTTGGTTCAGAATCCTCCTAAAATCATCTCGAATGAGCAGGCGAAGGCCTAGAGGTTTGAGAAAGGTTTGTATCCAGATATATACTCCCATGTCTTCTTATTTAAGCTGAGGATGTATGAACAGGTGGTTGATCGGGCATTCATGGTGGAGATTGAACATAAATGAAGGGACTGTTTCTCTGGGTTCGTATCAGTATTGGGTAGTGGAAGCTCTTTAGAAACGAAAAGGAAGCGAGAGGAACATGTGAATAAGGGAGGTGGTAGTTCATGCCACTCTTCTAGATAGTTTTCGTTTGTGGCTTCTAATGTGAGATCGGTCGTGTTACACTACCGTGGGAGGCCAAGTCACATATGGACAAAATTCCCAATTCCTCTGAAGCCCTATTAACAATGTGGAGGTAGGAGTCACTTGAAGTGATTTTGCTGGGTGGCACGTCCACTTCAGAGTGGGGTAGGGTCAGCAGCTTCAAAAGGAGTGCCAACAAAGCAAATCCATCGAGGATGGGAGGATCTCAATTTGGTGGATATTTTGGTATGGTTGGGTCATCTTCTAGGCAGATCCAGTTTAGGGCACAACCACGGACAAGCATTCATCATCGGGTGGAGACCAGACATCTCCATGTGGTGGATCAGGCATCAGCACAATCAGAGGCTAGACAGTAGATAGTTCATCATACTATTTTGATCACATCTTCTATATATTCTACTCTTTTGGATTATGGTGGCTCTATTTCATTCATTTCTTCCCATTTTGTTGATACAATAAACTTTCCAACTGAGTTTTTTTCTTTTGCGATGGATTTGGTGACGCCACTGGGAAAGAAGGAGCGGGGTCTCAGGTGCCCGTCATGTGTGCTCTCAGTGTCAAGGATTGTGATGGAGTGGGAATTCATGGTCTTAGATATGGATATTTTTGATGTGATTCTTGTTATAGATTGGATATTACACTTCCAGGAACACATTTATTTCTATAGGAGGCGTGTGAGTATCACAACACCTTATGTGCGTCGTCGGGTTTTTCATAGAGAATGGGATCCTCAGTTGGGTCGTGCAGGTCATCCACTCCAAGTGTTTGGAAGTATTATCTTCTAGTTATCATCTATCATGCTAGAGGATGATGTTATTGCCCCTGATAGTGAACTACCACATGTATTGAATGAGTTTCCATAGCTATTTTGATATGATTTTTTAGGTTTCCGTCTGGAGTGGGATGTGGAGTTTCTGATTGATCTGGCACCGGAAACACTGACGATATCTCTTACCTCATATCATATGGCCCCACTAAGATGAGGGAATTGAAGATATATCTGGATGGCTTATAATACCAGGATTCATTTTCCTGAATGTCTCTCCTTAGGCCATTATTGTGTTGTTCAGGAAAAAGGCTGATGGATCCCTCCAGTTGTGTATTGACTACCAGAAGCTGAATAAGGTAACAATTAAGAACAAATAACCTTTTCCTAGAATAGATGATTTGTTTGATCAGTTGAAGGGGAAAAAGTGGTTCTAAAAAATAGACATTCATTTAGGATACCATCAACTCAGGGTGAATGAGGAAGATATCCCGAAGACAGCCTTCTGAAGCAGGTGCAACCACTTTGAGTATTTGTTCATGCCATTCAGATTGACCAATGCCCTAGTCGTCTTTATGGACCTCATGAACAGGGTGTTCAATCAGTATCTCAGTTATTTTGTTGTGGTATTTGTGGATGACATCCTAGTTTATTTAGGATCCGAGGATGAACACAACCATCACTTAAAAATTGTTATGGGCACTTTGAGAGAGCATCACCTTTATGGAAAGTTGTAAAATTCACTCTATAAATCATTAAAGTAAAATTTTTGGGGCATGTGATCTTAGAAGAGGGGGTTTCAGTGGACCCCGAGAAGATCAGTGTAGTTATTTCTTGGGAGCAGCCGAAGAACATGTTTGAGATCATGATTTTCCTGAACCTAGTGGGTTATTACAGGCGGTTTGTTCTGGATTTTTCTCAGATTGCTTCACCGATGACTGCAGTCACCAAAAAAGGAGTGAAGTTTGTATAGGCCCAAGAATGACTGGAATCTTTCAAGGAGATGAAGGGACAGCTGAATACCACCCCATTTTAATTTTAACAGAGGATGGAATGGGGCTTGTGGTGTATTGTGATGCTTCCGGTATGGTTCTTAGGTGTCTACTTATACAGGATGATCCTCTGGTGGTGTATGACTCTCACCAACTCCAACCACATGAATATAATTACCTTACCCATGACTTGGAGTTTTTTTGTGGTGATGAATTACTTGAAGACATGGTGTCACTACCTCTTTGGGGAGAAGTTTGTGGTATACTCTGATGACAAAATCTTGGCCTATATCTTCTCGAAGAAGGACCTCAACTTGAGGTAGCATCATTGGATTGAGTACTTGCAAGGGTTAAACTTTGACATTGCCTATACCCCTGAAAAGGGTAATGTGGTGGTTGACGCCTTGAGTAGAAGTGTTCCAGGGCAGGCCTTGAGGACGTCTAGTGATGAGTGAAATTTGATGGGGCTCTTTTCTCAAATGCATGTGGAGACCAAGGAGAAAAATGGGGGTGTGTTCTTGGTGAGTGTTTAGTTGACTAGTTCTCCATTGTAGGTGATTTAGTGGGAACAACATAGTGATGAGCTTTTTCAGTAGTTGATAAAGCTTCCTCATGGTGGGGAGATTTCCTATGATTGGTCATCATCTCCCAAGGGAATATAGTGCTTCAAGGGCCATCCAGTAGTGCTGTTTTCTCTGCGGAAGGTCTTGATGGAGGATAGCCACCAGTCTCAGTGGGCTATGCATCTGGGTGCCACCAAGTTGTATTATGATGTGCGATGAATGTTCTGGTGGCCACGTATGCGACAGGACATAGTGAAATTTGTGTCGAGGTGATGCTGTAACATCCCATGTAAGTAATGAATAATAGATATTTTTATCCATGTCTATTAATTATTAAGATAGTGTTTTAGAGGCTTAAAATGAAAATAAATACAATCTTATGCATGGAATAAACTAATATTCTTAAAAGATTGTTTTACTGCCTTTTGATGGCAAACCATTTTTGAATCTATATTTTGACAATTTTATAAACTATGTTTGTCAAAATAAACTTATTCTTTATTATTGGGACATCAAAATTTACCTTGTGTGAATTTTTTGTATTTTTCTGACAATGTTCATTTTTTAATGAATAGTGAAAAATACTGCATTTTACATCAAAACTGCTTTTTAATCTAATTTATTTATATGATTAGATTATGTTTTGAATTGGTTTTGAAGTGAAATTAGAATATATTTTTACCATTCTATCCAATGGTGGTCATTGGAATCAATTTCACTTTGAAATTAGACTTAAACTGGTGTCAATCTTTTGATACTTATTGTTTTGTAAAAACACGCTATTTGCTCTGGCAGCGGGAATTAATTATTAAATTAATTAATGTGACTTATATAATGTGAAGTTTGTAAAATAGACTTCATTTTTGAATTCGGAATATCAAATATAGCTTAGGGTGAATTTTTGTTAATTTTCTGAAAAACTTCAATTTTTGATGAATAGTGAAACCACTAAGTGGTAATCAAGCAAACTGATTTTTCAGTTAAATGAAAGTTTACCACTAATGTGTATTGAATTTTAAAAATCCGACATACATGGTTGTAATTAAGAAGTAAAATGTGGTTCAATGAGATTAAAATAATTTTTTGGTGAATAGTAACTTATTAAGTTTTTAATCGCGATTAGTGGTAATTAGTGTAGTTTAAGGTATAAATAATGCTTTAATAATATGAAATGACCTAGACAAATGTCCCAACCTTATTGGTTGTGTCATGGCCGACCAAGACAAGCCATGGGTCAACTTGGGGACCCCATGGAGACATTTTGGTTGGGAAATGACATAAATAACTTTTTATTTAATGTAAAAGTAAAAATGACACAAACATAATATGTTTTACCAAAACAATTTTTACATGGGGTTATAAAGATCAGATTTTTGATAATAAATATTCATTGGAAAGCTAAAAAGATTTCCGACATCATAGTATTTTTTTTATGATTTTTAGACATTAAATAAAGTAAATTATTTATGACATAATAATGATGCAGCGATGACATCATTATTTGACGATTTAAAGAAAATGGAAAGATAATGTAAAATATATAAACTACACATGTTCAAAACTTATTGTATGAGTGGATTTAGAAGCCTTATCACCTTATCCACGAATTATATCAATGTGGGACCTTTTTAAACCGAAACACATTTTCAAATAAAGTAATATTTCTTTACTTTCCAAAAGTGCCCCTCCTCTCCTCTTATAAAAAGACCCCACCTCTACCTCATTTCACACACTCCTCAAGCCTTTGGCTCGGCCCAAACCTGCCCATTTACTCTCTCCATATCCCTATCCTCATCCTAAGGGATTCTCTTTGGGAAGAATCCTTTCAAAGGAAGCCTTTAGGCTCAAATCAAAAGGAGTTACACTTTTAAAGGTAATTCATTCTCTCATGTTCATTTGTTTTATTTTGCTTCTCCAACCCCCTAAACTCTTTTTATTTACTTCTTTTGTAACAACACCAGTATCTTCAATATACTAGGATGTTGTTATATGATATATTTGAGCTACACACTCACACAACTACATCAAATGGTTAAAGAACATACGGTTTCCGTGGATGGAGAAATTCTGCCTCCCGAAACGATGATTGTTCAATACTCATTTAACACCTTCAAAGGTGGCCATTATGATGTCACTATTTTTATATATGATATATAATATGTTTATGGTTTCCTTAAGCTTCTGTTTTTTTCATTTTTGGGCATACCATTATGGTTTCCATTATGGGTAAACACGATATCTTCATTTTAGGAAGTGCGGACTACCTCCCCTTCAAAGTGATTTGATTCGTTAAATACCATATGTGGGACATATAAAGGATGGAACTATGATATTATATATGATATTATACTGGAATTATAATATACCTTTATATCATTATGATTCCATTCTATAAAATACGAAATAGAAATGAAAGTAGCTTTCATGCGTACGTACGGCTTACCGTCTCCATGAACGGTGCATTTCATTTCTTACCTCTAAATGATTATGTAATATTATAAATTCAAGTATGTACTGAATATATATGATATATATGATATCTAAATCATGAATACCATTCTGGATATAATGAACCTTTGTCCAAATTAACAACATGTAAGTGTAAGAAGTCTATTTTGGACTTAAGAACCAAATACCGACAAAATGAACATTATTAACTTAACTGATTACATGATGTTAAAAACATGGTATAAAAGGAATAATGAACTTGAAAAAGGTTCATAAGCAAGTAGATATTAACTCAAGTTTATTATTCAGGAGATTAAAGAACGGTCGGGTCAAGTCGGATACGAGGTATGGGACTTCGTCTCAATCTCCTTTCGTTGAGGCATATTTTATTTTATACACAACTTTCTTTTATACGGTGTATAAACCCCTTTGACTTTTACGTTTATTCAAAAGGAATCTTATTTATACGAAGCATTTACTAAACGACAAAAGGGAATGTTTTTGTCGTACGTATGCGGCAACAACGACTTCTCCGCCGTCGTGACCGTTATTTGAGTTTCGGCTTCCTCTACAAGCCATACCTTCTTTTTAAAAGAAAAATAAATACCATGTTTTACGTTTCTTTTATTTTGGTATTAAAAATGTTTTTCATAATGTTTTTATATCAATTTTTTGTATTGATATCTCATGATTGAAATGTGAAAATTTTATGTTTCCTTTATGAATGTTTTATGTGATATGATTATGTTATGGTTCTTGGGAATTATTATGAAGACGGGTGGTTCCGTGATAAACTAAGGGTGGGTGAGCCCGTTATAGCTCTCCAATGCATTGGGTAACGCGAAGGAGTGAGACGTTAATGTTTCTCCGAAGATATTTAGGGAATATACTGTGATGGGTATTCCAAACGTAACCAAGAGGGTTACTCCCTACGTAAGAATGTTATGAATGCCTCAAGTTACCTTTATGTCTTATGATTTCTATGATTTATTCATGATTTTATGAGGTATGTTAAAGTGCCTATGTTTTATGGGTAAAGTATGATTTCATTCTTATGTATATATGAACTCATTTTTCCTTTCCATGTTTTTTTTTATAACCCATACTGAGTTTTTATGCTCATCCCAAGTTTTTGAAATGTTTTTCACAGGTCAAGGGAAAGGTACATGATAAGATGATAGAGTCAAGGATGTGTCAAGAATTAATCCATGTTTTATTTTAAATGTGTTTCCATTGATGGGAATGAAGAATACTATCTTTATGTAACCACTTTGTTTATATGTGGAATGTAATGCAAGATTTATGATCTAATTCTCTAAAACTCTAAACCCGAAAAGATCCTCAATGTGTAATCTTGTAATAACTCAAGATTAAGTAAGGTTTAAGGCTGGGGCCTTATAGTTGGTATCAAAGGTCGGTTTAGATAACTTTAGGAGTTAGAATTCTATTAAATGATTGTCCAAAAATATTTTTTTTTTCGAAATGATATAGCATTTAAAGATTACCATGTTGCTTCATCTAAGACATGTTTGTTCAGAATGGTTTTCCACAGAGGAAACAGGGAAGCAGTGCTAAGAAGGCATATAGAAGGAAATAACCTTCCGAATCAGCATCCAGAAATGGTCGAAATTGGAACTGAACAGTTTTTTGCAGTAATGGAGCAGTTGACTCAAGCGATAAATGGCGGTGGTATCCATGCACGAGATCAGCTAGAACAACCGCAGAGGAACATGTCAATGGTGGAACATTTCATGAGGCAACATCCACCATCATTCAGAGGATCATCTGACCCTGTGCTAGCTGAAGGGTGGATTAAAGCACTGGAGAAGATTTTTGATGTCATGGGGTGTTCAGACAATCAAAAGGTTAGCCTTGCTATTTACCGTTTGGAGGGTGAAGCAGATCAGTGGTGGTCTATGGTTAAAAATATCAGGGACGCCGATGAGATTGATGCTCTTGACTGGGATGAATTCAAAGGTATGTTTCTTGAGAAGTATTTTCCTAAGGCTGTTCGACTTAGGATGGAAAAGAAATTCTTGGAATTGAGGCAAGAGGAAGACTCAGTGGCTGCCAATGAAGAAAGGTTCACTCGATTGGCAAGGTATGCTCGAAATTTTATCCGAGACCTTGATAGTAAAATCAATCGTTTTTACTCAGTATTAAAGACAAAATATCGAAGGGCATTAGCTTCTCGTGAGTTTAAAAGTTATGAAAATCTTGTTAGATGTGCTGAGAAGGTGGAAATGGAGTTTGCCGATGACCAAGTTTTCTATAACAACCAGCAGAAGAAGAGAACGAGGTGGCAGGAGAAAGGTAAGAATTCTTCAAAAAAGTCTGATGGTAAGAGAACTAAGTTTCCAGCTTGTGATAAATGTGGCAAAAGGCATGCTGGGGAATGTCTTCTAAATTCTGGGAAGTGCTACCGATGTGGTAAGATGGGACATAAGGCTCGTGATTGCACCGAAAAGGATCAAGGTGAAGGTAAGAAAAAATTTGATTTACAATTAGTGAAATGTTTTAAGTGCAATGAGATGGGTCACTATGCAAACGAGTGTCCGACAAGGAGCTTGAG
This sequence comes from Viscum album, assembly GCA_963277665.1. NCBI lineage: Eukaryota > Viridiplantae > Streptophyta > Magnoliopsida > Santalales > Viscaceae > Viscum > Viscum album. The sequence goes on along the minus strand of OY728165.1, from coordinate 320,294,754 downwards.
TGATGGGAAGCAGTTAGACTACAAGCAGAAAGGGGTGGTGAAATCCTTTGCAACTACTTCAGCAGATGTCGGGCCATCAAATGAAGTTGTATCAGGTACTTTGTTTGTTTTTTCAGATTATGCCAGTGTGTTGTTTTATTCGGGGTCTACACATTCTTTCATCTCTGAAACCTTTTCTAGTAAAATGGGAATACCATCTCAAGAAATGAGTCCTGAACTTTTGGTAAAAAAACCTGGGGGAAGTGTCGAGGCAAAAAGAATTTATAAGAATCTTCCTATCCTTATCTGTGGAATGAACCTACTTGCAAACCTTATTGTTCTACCTCTAGTAGAGTTTGATGTTATCCTGGGTATGGATTGGCTCTCTATATACCATGCTAAGATTGACTGTAGAGCTAAAGAAGTTTCTTTTCAGAAAGACTTTCAGTTTGTTTACAAGAATGAACCCTTACTTTTGATAACATATCAAGAGGTCGAGAAACTTGTGAAAGATGGAAATTAATGTTACCTTGCACACGTCGTTGAAAATAAAGGAACTGTTCAGATTAATGATGTGCCAGTGGTAAATGAGTATCCTGATGTTTTTCCTGATGAGTTTCCTGGAATAATACCAGATTGGGAAGATGAGTTTACTGTCGACTTAGTTCCTGATGCTAAACCAATTTCAAAACCCCCTTATCGAATGGCACAAATTGAACTTTTAGAGTTGAAGGAGCAATTGCAAGATTTATTAGAGAAAGGTTTCATTAGACCTAGCACATCACCATGGGGTGCTCCTGTTTTATTTGTTAAAAAGAAAGATGGTTCTATGAGACTTTGCATTTATTATAGAGCCTTGAATAATATCACTATTAAGAACAAATATCCTTTGCCTCATATCAATGATTTGTTTGATCAGCTCCAGGGAGCTCAGTTTTTTTCAAATATTGACTTGAGATCGGGGTACCATCAGCTGAAGGTAAAGGAGGCAGATATTCCGAAGACCGCGTTTCGTACGAGATATGTCCATTATGAATTTGTAGTAATGCCTTTTGGGCTAACCAATGCACCTGCTGTATTCATGGACTTAATGAATATAATTTTCCATGAGTTCTTGGATAAGTTTGTGGTGGTTTTCATTGATGATATTTTGGTGTTTTCTAAAAGTAAAGAGGAGCATGAAAAACATTTAAGGGTTATCTTGGAAACCTTAAAAGAAAAGAAACTATATGGGAAATTCAGCAAGTGTGAGTTTTGGTTGCAACAAATTTATTTCCTTGGTCACATTGTTTCTAAAGATGGAATAACTGTTGATCCTGCAAAAACAAAAGTTGTGGAAGAATGGCCAAGACCCACATATGTAACCGAGATTCGTAGCTTCCTTGGTTTGGCGGGCTATTACCGAAGGTTTGTTAGAAATTTTTCATGGTTATCTAGTCCAATGACTAAGCTAACTCGGAAGGGTGTTAAGTTTATCTGGACAAAAGAATGTGATGATTGTTTTCAGGAATTGAAAAGAAGATTGGTGAATGCTCCAGTTTTGGCACTACCTTCCAGGAATGGTGAGTTTGTTATATACAGTGATGCTTCATTGAAAGGACTTGGTTGCGTCCTAATGCAGAATGATCAGGTAATTGCTTATGCTTCACGACAGTTGAAAACTCATGAGGTAAATTACCCTACACATGATTTGGAACTAGCTGCTGTTGTTTTTTTCTTTAAAAATTTGGAGGCATCATTTGTATGGAGTAAAGTGTGAAATATATACCGATCACAAAAGTTTAAAGTATATATTCACTCAGAAAGAGTTAAACATGAGACAAAGGAGATGGCTGGAATTAATCAATGATTATGATTGTACAATTCATTACCATCCGGGAAAAGCAAATAAAGTGGCTGATGCTTTGAGTCGAAAAAGTAATGCTTCATTAACAATGTTGCGTTTGGAACGTGATCCTTTGGTTAACGATTTGATGAACTTTGTAATAGAAGTTTTTGGTGCAGGAAGTCCTTCTGTTTTGTTTCAGGTATCAGTGAGATCATCTCTATCAGATAGAATCAAGAAAGCACAGAAGCAAGACAGTGAGTTGCAAAAAAAGGTAGAGCTGGTTCAGAAAGGTAAGTTGCCTGAATTCAACATTGATAATGATTGCGTTTTGAGATTTGGGAAGAGATTGTGTGTGCCTTGTGATTCACAGTTGAAGAGAGAGTTGTTATGTGAAGCTCATAGTTCTCCGTTTTCAGTTCATCCAGGCAGTACTAAGATGTATAGAGATCTGCGGGAGTATTACTGGTGGGATGGAATGAAAAGAGATATTGCTGATTTTACTGTGAAGTGTTTGACTTGTCAGCAGGTTAAAGCAGAGCGACAGTTACCGAAAGGGATGCTTCAGCCTTTACCGGTGCCAGAGTGGAAATGGGAGAATATATCCATGGACTTTGTTGTTGGATTACCGAAGAAATCTCGAGGTAATAATGAAATCTGGGTTATTGTTGATCGCTTGACCAAGTCTGCTCATTTCCTTTCTATACGAGATACTTTCTCTCTTGATCAACTTTCCCGTTTGTATCTTAAAGATATAGTCATGTTACATGGATTTCCTCTCTCCATTGTATCGGATCGTGATCCCAGGTTTACTTCTAACTTCTGGAAAGGCCTTCAGAAGTCGTTGGGTACTGAATTAAATTTTAGTACAGCTTTTCATTCTCAATCAGATGGGCAGTCAGAACAAACAATTCAGACATTGGAGGATATGCTACGAGCTTGTTCTATGGATTATCAGGGAAGTTGGGACCAACATCTTTATTTGGTTGAGTTTTCATATAATAACAGTTTTCATTCCAGTATACAGATGGCACCATTTCAGGCATTATATGGGAAGCGGTGTCGAACTCCAGCTTTCTGGGATGAAGTGGGTGAAAGAAAGTTGATGGGACCAGAATTGGTAGAAGAGATGGTAGAAAAAGTTCAGCTGATTCAGAAACACATGAGAACAGCTCAGAGCAGGCAGAAGAGTTATGCGGATAACCGGAGGAAGGATCTATCTTTCGAGGTAGGTGATCATGTTTTTCTCAAGGTTGCTCCTTGGAAAAGTGTGATGAGATTTGGTAAGTAAGGAAAGTTGAGTCCAAGGTTTATTGGACCATACGAAATTCTGGAGAGACTTGGATCAGTTGCATACCGAGTGGCTTTACCTCCGAGTTTATCTTAGGTACACAATGTTTTTCACATTTCGATGTTGAGAAAGTATATGCCAGATCCATCTCATGTTTTGAGTCCAGAGGTAGTTCAGCTGGAAAAGAACCTATCTTATGAGAAACAACCGGTCCAGATTTTTGACCATAGGGAGCAAGTGTTACGGAATAAGGTGATTAAGCAGGTAAATGTTTTGTGGAAAAACCACATGATTGAAGAGGCAACAAGGGAATCCGAAAATGCAATGAGGGATAAGTACCCTCATTTATATGATAAGTAAATAAATTGCGGGGACGCAATTTTCTAAAGGGGGGAAGGATGTAACATCCCAAGTAAGTAATGAATAATAGATATTTTTATCCATGTCTATTAATGATTAAGATAGTGTTTTAGAGGCTTAAAATGAAAATAAATACAATCTTATGCATGGAATAAACTAATATTCTTAAAAGATTGTTTTACTGCCTTTTGATGGCAAACCATTTTTGAATCTATATTTTGACAATTTTATAAACAATTTTTGTCAAAATAAACTTATTCTTTATGATTGGGACATCAAAATTTACCTTGTGTGAATTTTTGGTATTTTTCTGACAATGTTCATTTTTTAATGAATAGTGAAAAATACTGCATTTTACATCAAAACTGCTTTTTAATCTAATTTATTTATATGATTAGATTATGTTTTGAATTGGTTTTGAAGTGAAATTAGAATATATTTTTATCATTTTATCCAATGGTGGTCATTGGAATCAATTTCACTTTGAAATTAGACTTAAACTGGTGTCAATCTTTTGATACTTATTGTTTTGTAAAAACACGCTATTTGCTCTGGCAGCGGGAATTAATTATTAAATTAATTAATGTGACTTATATGATTTGAAGTTTGTAAAATAGACTTCATTTTTGAATTCGGAATATCAAATATAGCTTAGGGTGAATTTTTGGTAATTTTCTGAAAAACTTCAATTTTTGATGAATAGTGAAACCACTAAGTGGTAATCAAGCAAACTGATTTTTCAGTTAAATGAAAGTTTACCACTAATGTGTATTGAATTTTGAAAATCCGACATACATGGTTGTAATTAAGAAGTAAAATGTGGTTCAATGAGATTAAAATAATTTTTTGGTGAATAGTAACTTATTAAGTTTTTAATCGCGATTAGTGGTAATTAGTATAGTTTAAGGTATAAATAATGCTTTAATAATATGAAATGACCTAGACACATGTCCCAACCTTATTGGTTGTGTCATGGACGACCCATACAAGCCATGGGTCAACTTGGGGACCCCATGGAGACATTTTGGTTGGGAAATGACATAAATAACTTTTTATTTAATGTAAAAGTAAAAATGACACAAACATAATATGTTTTACAAAAACAATTTTTACATGGGGTTATAAAGATCCGATTTTTGATTAAAAATAGTCATTGGAAAGATACAAATATTTACAACATCATAGTATTTTTTTTATGATTTTTAGACATTAAATAAATTAAATTATTTATGACATAATAATGATGCAGCGATGACATCATTATTTGACGATTTAAATAAAATGGAAAGATAATGTAAAATCTATGAACTAAACATGTTCAAAACTTATTGGATGAGTGGATTTAGAAGCCTTATCACTTTATCCACGAATTATATCAATGTGGGACCTTTTTAAACCGAAACACATTTTCAAATAAAGTAATATTTCTTTACTTTCCAAAAGTGTCCCTCCTCTCCTCTTATAAAAGGACCCCACCTCTACCTCATTTCACACACTCCTCAATCCTTTGGCTCCGCCAAACCCTGCCCATTTACTCTCTACACATCCCTCTCCTCATCCTAGAGGATTCTCTTTGGGCAGAATCCTTTCAAAGGAAGCCTTTAGGCTCAAATCAAAAGGAGTTACACTTTTAAAGGTAATTCATTCTCTCATGTTCATTTGTTTTATTTTGCTTCTCCAACCCCCTAAACTCTTTTTATTTACTTCTTTTGTAACAAAACCAGTATCTTCAATTTACTAGGATGTTGTTATATGATATATTTGAGCTACACACTCACACAACTACATCAAATGGTTAAAGAACATATGGTTTCTGTGGATGGCGAAATTCTGCCTCCCGAAACGATGATTGTTCAATACTCATTTAACACCTTCAAAGGTGGCCATTATGATGTCACTATTTTTATATATGATATATAATATGTTTATGTTTTCCTTAAGCTTCTGTTTTTTTCATTTTGGGCATACCTTTATGGTTTCCATTATGGGTAAACACGATATCTTCATTTTAGGAAGTGCGGACTACCGCCCCCTCAAAGTGATTTGATTCGTTAAATACCATATGTGGGACATATAAAGGATGGAAATATGATATTATATATGATATTATACTGGAATTGAAATATACCTTTATATCATTATGATTCCATTATATAAAATACGAAATAGAAATGAAAGTAGTGTTCATGCGTACGTACGGATTACCGTCTCCATGAACGGTGCATTTCATTTCTTACCTCTAAATGATTATGTAATATTATAAATGCAAGTATGTACTGGATATATATGACATATATGATATCTAAATCATTAATACCATTCTGGATATAATGAACCTTTGACCAAATTAACAACATGTAAGTGTAAGAAGTCTATTTTTGACTTAAGAACCAAATACCGACAAAATGAACATTATTAACCTAACTGATTACATGATGTTCATAACATGGTATAAAAGGAATAATGAACTTGAAAAAGTTTCATAAGCAAGTAGATATTAACTCAAGTTTATTATTCAGGAGATTAAAGAATGGTCGGGTCAAGTCGGATACGAGGTATGGGACTTCGTCTCAATCTCCTTTCTTTGAGGCATATTTTATTTTATACACAACTTTCTTTTATACGGTGTATAAACCCCTTTGACTTTTACGTTTATTCAAAAGGAATATTTTTTATACGAAGCGTTTACTAAACGACAAAAGGGAATGTTTTTGTTGTACGTATGCGGCGACAACAACTTCTCCGCCGTCATGACCGTTATTTGAGTTTCGGCTTCCTCTACAAGCCATGCCTTCTTTTTAAAAGAAAAATAAATACCATGTTTTACTTTTCTTTTATTTTGGTATTGAAAATGGTTTTCATAATGTTTTTATATCAATTTTTTGTATTGATATCTCATGATTGAAATGTGGAAATTTTATGTTTCCTTTATGAATGTTTTATGTGATATGATTATGTTATGGTTCTTGGGCATTATTATGAAGACGGGTGGTTCCGTGATAAACTAAGGGCGGGTGAGCCCGTTATAGCTCTCCAATGCATTGGGTAACGAGAAGGAGTGAAACGTTAAGGTTTCTCCGAAGAGATTTAGGGAATATACTATGATGGGTATTCCAAACATAACCAAGAGGGTTACTCCCTACGTAAGAATGTTATGAATGCCTCAAGTTACCTTTATGTCTTATGATTTCTATGATTTATTCATGATTTTATGAGGTATGTTAAAGTGCCTATGTTTTATGGGTAAAGTATGATTTCATTCTTATATATATATGAACTCATTTTTCCTTTCCATGTTTTTTTTATAACCCATACTGAGTTTTTATGCTCATCCCAAGTTTTTGAAATGTTTTTCACAAGTCAAGGGAAAGGTACATGATAAGATGATAGAGTCAAGGATTTGTCAAGAATTAATCCATGTTTTATTTTAAATGTATTTCCGTTGATGGGAATGAAGAATACTATCTTTATGTAACCACTTTGTTTATATGTGGAATGTAATGCAAGTTTTATGATCTAATTCTCTAAAACTCTAAACCCGAAAAGATCCTCAATGTGTAATCTTGTAATAACTCAAGATTAAGTAAGGTTTAAGGCTGGGGCCTTATAGCTGCACATGCCAGTAGGTGAAAGAAGAGCATCAAAGGCCCTCCAGTTTTCTTTATCCATTAACAATTCCTACCAGGAATTGGGACGAGGTCTCCATGGATTTCATTTTTGGATTTCCTCGTACACCTCGAGGTAAGAATTCCATTTGTGTGGTGATTGATCGTCTACACAAATCATCCCAGTTCATTCCGATCAAAGATATAGATAAAGAGGATGAGTTGGGCCGTTTTTATCTCTAAATGGTGGTAAGACTCTATGGTGTTCCGTTAGCAGTTGTCTCAGATAGAGACCCCCACATTACTTCTTGGTTTTGGGAAGGTCTCTAGAAGGCCTTGGGGTCTCATATTAATATTAGAACGTCATAACATTTTCAAACAGATGGTCAGACATAGTGTGAGAATCAAATTTTGGATGACATGATCTGTGCATGTATTCTAGACTTTTGAGGTTCCTGGGATATCCATTTGGTATTGGTTGAGTTTTCTTTTAATAATAATTACTAATCCCTGATTTTATTGGATCATTTTGAGGTCCTATATACTCGGCCTTGTCGGTCCCCCCTATGTTGGGATGAGAAAGACGAGACCTCACTTCTGGGGCTGAGTCTAGTGTAGGAGACATATTATAAGGTAAATTTGATCCGGTAGTGTTCATTGATAGCTTAGAGTCCCCATAAATCATATGCTGACTAGAGGCATTGTGACTTAGAGTTTTTTTGTGGGTGATAGGGTATTATTGAAAGTGGCCCCTCCTCTGGGCCATCTTCGATTGGGAATGCCAGAGAAGATGAAGCTACAATATATAGGACCTTTTGAGATCACCGAGAATATTGGTAAGGTGACATATAGGTTAGCTTTACCTTCTTAGTTTACATCGATACCTAATGTCTTCCATGTCTCCCAGTTGAAGAAATATAACCCATATCCTTCCCATGTGCAGAGTTGGGTAGAACTAGAGATTGAGCCTAGTTTATCTGTTATTGGGTGGCCGATGCGAATAGTGGAATTCCAAGAAAAAGTGCTTTGGGGAAAGTATATTCCACTAGTTCGGGTTCTTTGGCAGCATGGGAATGATACACATGAGACATGCGAGTGGAATTCATGGGTAGAAAAAGGGTACTCGTTTTTGTTTTCCGATCAAGATTTATGTTGACTTTCCGAGATGGAAAGTTTTAATAGTGGAAAGAAATGTCACATACATGACTTATTTTAAAGGTATTTTTCATTTAATTTCCATTATTTATTTGTTTTGGGGGTTTCCCAAACATTTTGGTGGAAATGGTGGGTTTTCAGAATTTAGGCCAAACCCTGAGCCCATTTCCAGATTTAAAAACAAATTTTACTTATTTTATAACCCCTTTATTTTTTAACATCTGTCACCATTTTAATTCATACATTTCCTCCCATGACCTATTAACACCACCATATCAATTTGGACCCTTTACGAATCCATAATCATGGTGGAATTGGGTTTTTCTTTAATGAATTGGGCCAGCCCGGAAGCCCATTTCCATTTTTTTTAAAAAGATTATTTAATATCTTTTTAAATTTTAATGAATTTTCTGTGACTATAACTTTATCCCAAAACCACTAAAACTAGACACGTCCGCATTCTCTTATCACCATTTTTGTATCTCATTTGCTTCGCGGATTAGGTTGAAAAATCTTAAACTTTCATAATTCGTCAAGATTTAAATTGGTGATTTGATTCCTTCATAACTCTTTATTTTTTTACTCTTTCCCCCCATTTTAGTTCCTAATTTACATTAGATTCCTTATTCTATACTCAATTTCATTTTTTTCTTCTTTCAATTTCATATACTAGTATATTTGGGGAAATTTCTTCAAGATCCTTCAAGTAAGTGAGTATCCTTCAATATTCGTTCAATTTTCTTAGGGTTTCATTCAATTTTTGTAGGGGTTCTTCCCTTATCCTTGAGGTTAATAATATCTAAAAACTAGGGTTTTAAACTTAGAGATTTATTTTGGACTTCTTGGTCTATTCTTTTGGTTTTAGTCTTGATCTAAGTCCCTTGTGGTCTGGCTTTGGTGCAGTTTTATTTTCGCACAATGATTCTAGGGTTTTCATTATTGGGGTAGAGGATTCCATTGTGTATGAAATCCTTATGACTTATCTTGCTATGTTTATTTTATTTTAATGTTTATTTCATTTTATTATTAGGTATAAAAAAGGTTTTAGTGTTATTTTTAGAGAAAATAAATATTAAGTGCCATTTTTATGTTAAATTGGGGGTTTTTCATGAAAATATTTTATTGGTTCATTTTGTGATTCCTTTAAACTACCTAGTTGATTTTATTGAAATGTTTTAGGGATGAAAATTATGTTTTTAATATTTATCCCCATGGGTTTTTTCTTTGAAATGTTGTTTTTAATGGTGTTTGTGAAGCATATGAGTTTTAAGTGCCATGTTTGTGTGGAAAAGGAGGTTTTACAAAGATATCACTTCAAGGTTCATAGAGGGATATCAAAAAACTGATTTTTTGGTTTAATTGATAGTTAGTGGACTGAAATTTCTATTTTGGTGACTTTTTTTGTGCACATGGTGTGCAAAGTGGGGATTTCAAGGAGTTTGGGTGCAAAACAATGCAGGATTTTGAGAGGCTATATTATTGAAAATCAAAATATTTTGTTGTGTGGTTTAAGTTGTATAAAGTGTGTATACCTACTATATTGTTTTTATATGGAAATTAGTGGTGTTATTTTTTGAAATGGGATGTATGTAGAATGCTGATATTATTGGAGCACAGAAGGGGAAGCCCGGGTACCTAGGTTGGCGGATATATACTAGTACATCTGGTGACCCAGATGGGTTTTGTCCCTGTTTCACTAAGAAAATGGATAAAGACACCTCTAACTAAACTATATGGATGATGTTTTGGGACCACTAGGTTATAGGTATATTCCCTACTAGTGTCTCGTGCAAGGGATAAGATTTGTGACATGGATATTTTACACCGAGGTACGAGGTACATAGGGCCGAAGACTATCATGTTCTTAGGAGTGTTACCAATTTTGGTGCTCATTGGATGTGTGGTATTTACCCTTTATTAGGGTGTATTATTATGTTAATTAAATTATATAACATTTCCTATTTAAATTTTTTCAAATTCTGAAATTTTATGATTGAAAACTGTTTTCAATTGAATGTTTCATTTCTTGGAATTTTATCATCGTTTTCCTTACATATTAAAACTGTTTTCTTTTTCACCGTATATTACATACTCTTTGGATTATTTGGGTGGTATACTATTGGTATTAATATCACACCTGACTTACACCTATTATATGTAATTATTATTTATTATGTTTAACATTAGTAATGGTAAATCCTCAGTTGAAGGTAGTTTGGGTTGTTAGTCTCCTCCTATGGTGTCGTGTTGTGGAGACGACTCGGGGGGTGATGAACCCTTGTCATGTGGAGTATTTGTGGATTTTTTGATGATATTTTTATTCATTTTGGGACCTATTATAATTTATTTATAAACATGTATTTATTTATGGATTCTTCTTAAGTCTTGTTAGGGATACAAATTTTAAATTCATATTATTGATTGTTTTTAGTGTTTTATGCTTTCATACTCAGGTAAATCATTCCCAAACCTAATTTATTGATAATCGTGCACTTTTTCTAGCTCGTGGGGAAAGGGAAATCCTTTAGTTCCTTGTCATGGGATGGATTTGGTGATGGTATTAGTGGTGACCAGATTTGGTTCGTGATAGATCACTAGTTTGGAGACCAATACACATATCTGTAGATAGGAACAATAAATGGAACCTGAAACATGTGGTGTACCTATTAGCGGTGCTATCTTCATGATATCAAATACCAGATATCTTCAAGTGAAAAAATCATGACAAAAATTCTAAATGCTTATGATCCCCCAAAACCTAATGGTCAAACATCAACTATGTGTAATCCGTATGATGTATCTAGACCATGAGACATATGTTTACGATTAATTTCATAGTATCTCGAGTTCCTCATTATATCCCATGAAATGATATAACCATTTATTGATATGATAAACAATATATGAACATTATCATTTAAATCAGGGATGCATAAATTTTAACACTATAATGGTAAGTGTGTATTATGTATAAATCACTGTATACATGACATGGTAGTTGAAAAATACTGTTTATTTGGTTTTATGGCACCCACTACCACAAAACTCTAAATTGAACTAGTTACAACTTTCTAACGATTCATATTATCTATCACATGATAAGATCATGTTTATGTTGTGTCATGGATTCAGTCATGGGGCCTTCCATGGCTCTGTCTTGTGACTATTATTCTTTTTGCAACGTTACCTATTTGAGTAAGATTTCTCAAGAGATGATATCCTTGAGTATATACATTTTTTCCTCCGTATTAACTTTATATATTATATTGTACTTGTAATATAATTATCATAATCATAAAAACATTATTACTAGGTTTTATTCCATGAACTGAACTAAATAATTTCATATTTTTACACTACTTTGGTTTCCTCAGAAGTTTCACCAAACATGGTATTTATAGATATTTCTACCACTAGATTTTATGATATTTTCTTACTCATTAACTTAGTATAACTATGATATTAGATCACATTTATCTAAGGAATATTGGTTTTTGTCCCCTCAACACTAGAATCCCTTCCTCTCCACATACCATGTATATATCCTTTATACTCCCTCAATTAAAATATGATAGTTATGAATACTTCTCATAAAATTATCCTCGACATTAAGGATATATTACATCCATTAAATTTTATGTTGGAAATATATTTTCTTTTACATATCATTTCATTTGTGATTGATCCATCGCTAAAGCATATAGAATTCATATCACCAAAATAATCTCATCCTATGACCATGCATGTCTTCTTGGAATAATAAATTCCATGTGACATTGGTAACAATTATCTTTCAAATTGATTCATCTTATATTTTTTAATAAATATTTAGTATATGTACTTTTTACTTGTTCTAAATAACCATTAGATCTTCCTCAGTAGATCCCCTTCCCTAGAACATTGATTTCTACTTTAAGTCAATCTTTGTTGAATTTATTTTATTCTGGTCTAAACTAACTATAAGACCAATAGTTGTTTTCCATATCTTATAAAAAATATTTTACTTGGAAAATAGTTAATCTCAATATATTCATCCAAAATAAATATTCACAAATATTTTTTCTTTCATTCCAAAACTAAATTTTAGTAACTTTCACACCTTTTGGAATTATAGAGTGTCTATAACCCTTTCTATTGGCATCGTATCGACACCTTCCACAATTGGTGATATTTATATCTAATGCACAATAAAATGATCATAGAAAATAGATTTTGCAAGTAAAATTCTAATAGATTTAGGAACAATGAGTTATTATTACCTGTCGAGACTTATTGGTACAACTCTTTTACAATCAATCTATAGTTTCACTTGAAGACCCACCGCAACATTAAAAAAAATAAGTTTGTTCTCTGATGCATGGAATCTATTATTTATTTATTATTGATTCGACCATTTTAAGATAATTTTTATATACTACTTGTATGAATTATTTTTCTCAAGGAATAATGTATCACAAACCATAGTGAATATAAAATCACCACTGTGTTTCATCCTTCCTACACAATATGTCTCTCTAGAATAATCCCTTTTCCACAGGCTCTTGTGTAACTTATTCTAATGTCAACTATTTGTACATCATTTATATTGACTGAATCCAAGAAAATCATGCTCCACTATCTCAAATAGAGATATGAAACCTTTTATAGAATTATAGTTTATAACATTGACTATCACTTTTCTATCTTAGGTACTATTTTAATATCCTTATAAAACTTTAGGATAATTACTTTAGATAAACATTGTATTTTTCTTTATAAAAGCGTGTTTATATCATTAACAAACACTATGAATTAAAACACATGTTCTTATGACAAAACTAAATTCCATTATAATATAACTCATATGATATCCATTTTTCACGAGGGTTGGCATTTTGTTATGGGATAATGCTGTTATTTTCATTGCATGACTTGAAAAATAATGGAAGTATTTTTAATGGAAATATGTCTCGAAATTTATGATCTATATATATATATATCATGTCTCTAATGTGTATAAAGAAATTTTTATTTAATAATTGATTAGTTCTACATTTTTTTGATCAATTTTAACCAGTAAGACTCATAAAAAATCTTTATTATTAGCATCTTAACTAGGATGTAGATATGATAACGTGTGTGTATGAATTACTCCATGCTACATTACAATGATTGATGAATTCTTGGTCAAGATATTCATTGCCACACCATCCCAAAGAAAATCATTTCTTCTGACCATGGATATACCATACTTCTCTTTTAAATTCCTTAATCAACACTTAAATTAATCTTATGAAATATATTTACCACTATGTTACCATTGTAATAGTTCACAATTGCTAGCTGAACTAATTCTGAAATTGTTGGGTCATAAATTTATTTCTAAAGGTTTCTTTATCTAAAACTAATTTCATAAGTTTGTAGATAATACTTATGGTTTTTAATTCCAAAGTGTCTAAAACCATACTTGGTATATCCAGGAAAATTATATAGTTTTTCTTAAAAATGTATTATATTTCCACTACTATGTATATAAGTCTTACATTCTATATCCATCAGGTATTGGAAATGACTCAAGTGTTACTGAACTATTAGTTGAGTATTAAACACCACATGAAAATTCATTCCTAATCTGGTATAATGTCTCATTGTTTCCAAAGGACACATGAGATAAATTGTTTTGTAATACATAACAAAAGTTCATCTAGAATAATTAAAATGAAAATTAGAATCCATGTGCTTTCCACCACTGACTTAGAAACCACCCTTTCTTAGCCTCTTGGAGAAAAAAAATTGATTATTATAACACTTATGAATTTGATACTATATTTAAGTAAACATATGTTAAAATAATATTCTAATTAATACCCAAGAAGTAAAACCGAAAAATTACTTAATGACTTAACATTAAATTTTTATTATTTCAAACACTTTTAAGAAAAAATTGAGAAACCATGAGTTTAACCACAAAAGGAAACAACCGATCCATTGATGGAAAATTTAAGTATTCCATTTTTAATCTCCCTAAAAATTTATAAGATATATTGGTTACCTGAGATTATGGTTCATCCATTATCAAATCATCAAACTAAGTGGTTAACATGTCATAGGACTGAATATACTCCTCAAGGCAGATATTCCCATTGTTGAATCCCCCAACAAGAATTAGGTCCTTCATTTTGATCCAGGTATATTTATCCTCATCTAAAGTCACTATAAATGACCTCTCCATCATTTCTATAGTTTCCTATTCAGTATAATCGAGTGACAAAACCTGTTCAACTACTTCTTCTTCCGATCTCAAAATAAATTTCAAGTATTGTTCAAACACACTGCTTACCTTCTACTGACCAACAACATCACTATAAATATGATTGGAATTCAACTTCATTGATGATCATGTCTCCATTGGAGGTGGTAATAAGTAGTAATCATTCATCTCTTTATTGATGACCTTCTGGATCATATTTCTCCTTGGGCTCGGACTATCGCTTACAAGAAAACTACAACTGTCTTCACTGGACTTGTTCTCACAGACTTCGTCACTAGTCACAACCCCCAGGATGCCTCGGCCTAAATTCTCAGCATGAAACACTACTTACAATTGATGAGTATACCTTAATAATAAGTGATTAATTGATTCTATGATTCAATTCAATGAATTTAAACATCCATAGATTTATGCAAAGAAAATAACCTCCTATACAATAACCAACCTATTTTCATTGAAATAGGTTGTGAATTTTTCTTTGGCGTTACACTTTTCATTTTGATTTTCACCTTATCTGCCAAAATTATTAACTATAATAATAGACTATTAATCTTTCTTTAAGTTCTTATTTACTTGGAAAACATTACCCAAAAAGGAAATGAAGTGTTTTACCATACTGTTCATTTAGTAATCTTAAATGAAATTGGAGTGTATGGATGAAAATGATATAAGAGTGGGATGTGCTGAATAATTGTTATCCATAATTCATATTTACATGTCTCCAGTGTAATCCTCACCCATTAATATCTCAATTCACTTAATCTTGTTGGAGATGATAATATATGTGAAATCATCCATGTCCCGATGTTGTATTCACAAATCAAATCATACATTGATGATAATATTATGACATGACTATAATATGCAACATACATGAATCTCTTGTAAGAATTTGTTCTCAGACTGGATTTCTAAGGAAGTTTAACAGGAATTGGGGGGTAATAGATCCTTGGATTTATGATATCATAGTACTTTGCACAAGTTTCTATACTACTATTAGAAATTCATACTAGTTCAGATGTGTTCTTTATTCCATATTTATAATAGTGTTCTTGTGATATTACTTTACATTTTATACAAAAAGATCTAACAGATTAATAATTTTATCTTGATTTCTGATTAGACATTAAGAATGATTAAATCATCAAATGTATCCCACTATTTTATCGAACTCTAGTGACCCTCTTTACTAGAATCATAATATTATGTCGCTTGATTATTCTAGAAAAAAAATATCCTTGAATATTTTTTTCAAATTCTATAAACATTGTCTATGATACAACATGGAGAGTTTATTGGTAGGCATTAGAATGACCACAAACATTAACTCGAGGTTCCTTGATCTATTGAGTGAAGTCTCTGATTCTAAAATCACAAAAAAAGAATTACTCAATGATTTCCTCGAAAGTTGAAAAAATGTTTCATTGGATACTTCTTTGCTACAAACATCAGTTAATTCAACTCATCACTCTCATAAGAACTCTCAGGCTGTAGGAGGAACCATTAATTTTGGGTGACGAACACACCATACAACCAGTTTGATTCAAATTAAAATGATGAAAGATGTTTTAAACTCAATGTTTAATTTAGGTTTTTAATATTTCTTGATGAATGTAATAAATTTCTATTAATATATTCATCTTATGTTGTATCTCTCACAACTGAACATTCATTAATAAAAAAAACATTCAACACATATTTACAAATTTTTTCTTATTTATTATTTTATGTGTTCTCACTATAAACAAGAACATGCCTAAAATAATAAACAACCCATGAAAGATATAACTACCTGACTGGTCTCGAACATATATTTTTTGGTTGATCTATTCTAAACTTAATAGATCAACCATGATATAGGGGGTACCATACCTGAGTTAGATCTTGACTCATAAATGTAGCTCACCCCCAATCCATTGAATTCACATCTCATTTGAGGCATCAACTTGTCTTAGAGGGGTCCACATATTAATCGGTTATCATCAAATGTACTAATATAAAATCACACATACATAGAGGTCTAAGGAAGTGTAATATACATATGGATGAACTGATGGATCCACAGACTCACATAAGTTCAGTCAGTGCTCAAGAACAGTCAATGGAAAAAATATAAGTGTGTTAAAATTAAATTTCAATAAATGTAAAGTATGAGGGAATTTAAATAAATTAACTAAATTATTTATATTAAATTATTTATTTTCATTTGTTCCCTTCATTAATTTATTTTTTATTCTAGAAAATAAATTAAATAATTAATTTTCTGAAACATTAAAATATTATTTTTAAACCAAAAATTAATTTTAATACTAAATTAAATTAATTAATTAAATTAATTATTGATTATATAAAACATTATCGGGTCACAAAATCTCTCCCTAACCCATTACTGGTTGGGCTGTAACCCTGTAGTCTTGTATTAGAATTAATAGGCCATGTCAGCCTAGTCGGGTCACTCAAGACTCGTGGAAGCCTCCCAATCGGGACAAGTGGGGAGGGGGTGGCACTACATAGGGGGTCTGTGTGTGCCTGGTTCATCTGGAAGGAGGCGGTTTACCCTCTGTGGTGTAATTATTTGTCAGCTAGTTGAAGGATGGTAGGAAGGGAAAACAATAATTCATCATGAGGTTGGCTGAATGAGGGGGACAACATGACTACGAGTTAAACAAGAACAGGAAACATGGAAGCAGTCGAAGTCTTGTCGAGTGGGATGAAGGTGATGACCGGCTCGACTGTGGAGATGATGATGGTTTGGATCAACTATGGGTGGCATCCAATGAGGGTAAGAAATCGATTCTAGGTAGGGGAGGTGATTAGATGTGGCTAATGAGGCTCCCTCACTGAAGAATGTGATGGTGAGGAGACCCACGGGGGGAGGGGTCCAGTGCACCCTCCCTTTTTTAATAAAATATATTTATTGTTTTTTTTCTTTTCAAAAAGCCTTGAAGTTGGATTTTTAGGAAAAAATGGCAAGCTGACTTTGTTTTTATTGTGTTCTATCTTAAAAACCAACAATTTCGATCCATAATTTTTTCGGATGACTGTAACATGGTAATCCGAGATCAGATCAAAGTGCAGTCAGATCCTTTAGGATAGATTTAAAACCCCATACTTAAATTTCAAGAAAACTAATTTTTCTTGGATCATAATATTAACATTATCACTCAAATACCATTGGATTGTACTAGGGTGCGTAGACAATGCCAGAGGGTCAAGGATTCAAATTTTATAATCACCGGAGCATTCAAACATCATTGCCTCTAGCTATCGGATCCCAAGTACGGTCTAAAAATATCTTGTTAATTAACAAATCACATAAATTAAAAAATTATGAGTACCTTATTCATTTTGAATACAACTTTTCTCTCACACAACATCGGTGACTGTTACTTTAAGGATTAGAGGGTAAACCCATTAAGATCATCCATATATTATCTATAAATCCACATGTATGTTGTCCATTATATTCTAGTTACTAGTGAAAATCTGCGATGATTTATTCAATATCGTGATGATAATCTTGATCCTATGCCTTCTATCCAGGAAGACGTTCTTGGATCAAATGCTCAGATAAAGAATTTATCTATAGGATTTTGGGGGATAGAGAAGCTCTCAGTTCCAAATGATGAATAATACATGGAATAATATTCTCCTCCACTAATATAGTTGATTTCAAAAATAACTGATTAGGGTTCTCTGACCCCTGTATAATTAACATCCACTAAATAAGTAATAAATATATAATTATTAAAAAACTTCCTATGTTATAAATTTATTTTTTATTTCACATCATACTTGTAATATATATTAAATATATTATGTGGTAAACTAGAGTCATTAATTCAACTCATAATTCTCACTAATATTATATGAATCATGAATATTAAAATAATATTTGATCAAATAACATTATTCCATGTATTCCATAAACACTTTTAAAAAATTTTAATAATTAAAGTTAATTAAATTATTATATACTTGAATAATAATGAATTTAGTTATTTCCCAGTGACAGATAATCCTTGGATAACTCTTGGACCTCGTGTTAGGGTCCACCATGTCCTATATACCTCTTCACTAGAATAGGATAGATTCTTGAATGTGCTATTGTATGTGAACATCAATATAATTATCTTGATAGCAGAGAAAAATATTCACAAACCAAGAATAGAGTCTAACAATTCATCAAGGACCCTAAATAGATAAAGAGTAGTCCTAAAAATGACAACCACCCTTTAAACCCACACTGTGTAATATTATCACCTTTCCATACAATATCTCATAAATCAGGACACACACTTGTGTTATCATCATTTCTAGTTTTATTATTTATTGATCTAACTAGAGAGACTTACCTTCGATGACCATGTCCATTGATTTATGATGGTATAACCATACTGATCAATCAGGCCTGAGATATCACTTCCTTGAATCCAAAGAAAAAAAATTCAATCTTGATCATTCAACCAAAATGCCATACCACCAATGTTTCACCCAAAAAAATCTACCTTGCAATGAATTAAATGTCATGGTTTTTCACTTGCATCATAGTATGCTATCAGATGACACACATTGTTAATGATATCATGTTAGGAGACCAATACACATGTCTATAGATAGGAATGACCAATGGCACCTAAAACATGTTGTGTCCGATTGGTGGGAATGTTCTCATGATCTTAACTACTAGATATCACCAATTGAGAAATTCATCATAAGAAGTATCATTTCTTATTGTACCCCAACACCTAATGACCATACATCAAATGTTTCCAATCAATATGATTAATCTAGACCGTAGAACATTTGTTTAAGATTAATGTCATAGTATCTCAAGGTCCTCATTATAATCTGGAACTTCTATAACCATTTTTTGATATGAAAATTAATCTATGGAAATTACCATATAAATAGTGGATGCAGAAATATCAAAAATATAATGGTAAGTGTACATCATTTATAACTCATTGTATACATGGTATGATAATCAGAATGTTTATTTAGTTGGTTATAGGGAATATGCTTTTAAAAAAACCATCATCATTGTATTCATCCACCAGAATATAGTGTCCCTGTGATGGTTGTGAAGTAATCGCTAAAGAAAAGTGTATTCTTGGAAGTGATTGAACATCTAAAGCACCATGGTGATCAAATAAATTAGTTTCAAAGTAATGTTATAATTATTCTATGTTGTTGAAAACTCAAAATTAGTCTTCCATCATACTCAATAACCTAGCTCCAACTATCATACACCCTTTTTAGTGAAGTATTTTTTTTACATTATGGATTCTAGATAGATAAATAACATAGCAAGGTTCGTCTATAGAATTAATGTCACCAGCTCCACACAAAAACATTGTAGCGACTCAGGGTTTGACCTATAAAACTTTGAAATGTTTCTAAGAACAATTATGAAGTAAGGCATGGAGTCAATTTGAGATTCTAGATTCCATAGAGGTTTTGTGTGGTGATATTATAAATATTAAAAATATTCAGGGAAGGTAAACTACAAAGATAAAAAGAAACCAGAAAACATACACATGTAAGAAGCTAGGGAGACTCGAACCTGTGACCTCCTTGTCACCCGACAAGGCCCTTCTCCCCCAGGATAGGTCCTAGTGGTAGGTGATATTAAAAATATTAAATATATTTTATCATGTGTGAAAATATTATTTTGAAACATGGAATAACTCCTAAGTGGAGTCTCATATCAGAATTCTATTACTACGGTTGAGTTTAGAACACTCTGTTTACCAAAGGTGTGACATAAACATTTTCATAATTAGGTGTCAAGTCAGAAGCGTGTTTTAAATGGGGTATTAAATATAGGATATTGTTTTAATAAAATTAAAACAATACCCCTAAATTCCATCTCCTTGGGAAGAAACATGTTATGAGCCCATCCCATATTACCTATTTAGAGTGATGGACAACCTGAGGACCAAATCGAGGAAACAAGGTGTCATCGATCTACGATCATGACTAAGATCTCTCTCAAATCATGAAACAACAACTCTTGAGTGCTGATTCGAGATCAAAGATTCAAAATTGGTCTATGAGGTAGGATGTTTTCGAGTTTTACGTCCTGATGCCCTTTTCTATGCATCATTTTTAGGTAGTTGAGCTCTTTTACTTTTTCTATGGACCTCGTGAGGGTCGATCTGTGTGTTCAAGGGAAAACATGGGTGATTCAGTTAGTTCATAGGGAAATTCCTAACATAATTCTCATCTACATAGCGTGGAGTGCATTTTCACACACCATGTGTCCTTTACATTATTGTAAGAAACTTTTTGGGGACTACACGCCATGTAGTGACCTCATTCCATGTGGCCTAAGGTCATGATCAGGGAAGCCGTGTGAACATACCTGACTATGTGAGAAAACATGAACCGAGTACACAGGGATGGGGTGCCAAACATAGAAACAATTAGATGATAGAGACAGGGGGCTGTGCAATTGGGATAGGATATGTTCCATGGGGTGCATGTCGTGTGGGAGACATGGTTGGATGATACATGTGAAGTGAAAAATATGGAAGAGTAGACCAGCTGTGGTAATACATGTCGTGTAACCTTGGTACAAGATATGTAATCCCACATGCCCAACCAATACATGATTTTAAAGGGTACAGTCAAGTGTTCAGGTGGGGTCACACACCATACAGACACCCTGACATGCCGTGAAGTCTTCTCTTTGTGGAGTTTTCACCCAGAGTAACTTTTACTTCAACGCTCATATAAATGATTACGAGTAGCCTATCCTGGGTAGCTTTTCATGTAGAATATAATGGTGGAAATAGTTTGGGCCTAGGAGATGTAAGGTGAGGTGATGTTGTGGGTCACTTTTGTTAGAAACATTTGTACCAATAGTGGTTGAGTGAGTTCCCTCGGTCTACTCCTTTAAGGGTACAATGTGGCATTTCATTTTTAGTTATTCATTGTGATCCACTTGATAGGATGTGCTTAGATAGAGTTTTATTATCTTTTCAGAGAGACTGGGGAAAATCCCTAATCAATGTTTTGGAGTTTTTGTATTCCTCTGAAGAGATGGTAGAAGGATCCCTCGAACATATCATTTCCCTAGATCAGGTTCTTTCTATAACCGTGAGTAACACTATGTAGGAAACGATATCATATCTAACAGAATAAAGTTATAAGGATTATGGAATTGTCGGGAGTATGATCCCCTATATAGAGGTCTATTTCGATAGGGTTTTGGATTCATCAGTTATATGATCCCCTACTAAACATACTATTTATGTAGTGTTTATGGTATTTTCGGGAGTACGATGCCCCAATTTCTGAGTCACACCAAATGAGGTTTATGGATTCATCATGATCAATAGTACATGTGCGGTGATCCTATGTCTGAGTGATATGATCTCCAAGAGTTCATATTGGGTTTTGGTGTCCCCTAGAAGGTCTTGGGAGTGATGTACTATCTGATTGGGATGTTCGAGTCATCGGATTTTTTCATTGTGTCCCCCAATAGATCATAGGAGTGATCCCCTATCTGAGGAGGTGTGGTCTACAGTTTTCTAGAATGAGTTTTATTGTCACCCAATGGATTCAATAAGTGATTGAATTTCTTAGGAATGATACTCTTTATGGTTTTTATAAGGTTAGTAGCATACCCCATCAGGGATGGGTGAGATCCACTTTTTTAGTATTGAGTTCCACTGGGTTCTAGTGTGACTTTCTTATAGCGATATCAGATGAGCATGTTCTCTTGGATGTTTTCCCCATGTCATGGTGGTTTTGTTCCATTTTCTTTGTGATACTCTATTTAGTGGTATATCTTAGATTTTCTATTAGGGATTGCTGATTAATATCCGATGGAGTGATTTCTCTTGGATGGGTTTCATCTGGTGTGACAGATCTGGTGGAGGTTGAGCTCTTGGTTGAGTGTTACATTCATGCATCAAGTAGAACCTGTCATTGGCTTTGAGGTAGGTACCTCATGGGACATGGGTTCTAAGATGAGTATATCTGGCTATATTTTTGGGATTCCATGCAGTTTTGTCACATCTTGGATGACACACCTTGTCTTTTCAGCTGACTAGTCATGTATAGCCAAGGATGTTCTCAAGGAGTTTCTCTCTCATTTGGGTCCCCGATAGGTGGGTTGAGTGGGTTGGTTCCTTTAAATTTCTTCCCATTATTTTGGATATTTGGGGCACCTACTAAGTATTGTTATACTTACCTATGTATGGGTTTTATATGCATGTTGTGTATTATACAGACTACCTTCCTTTCAGTGGAGTTTAGGAGGAACCGGAGTTGGTGGAGCTTAGTGAGCTAGACAAACTGGGGTGTTTACCAAAGCATGGATAAGGAGCTTACCAACATGTTAATTTTATAGGGATCCCCTCCATCTGAGCATGTTAGGATCTTTTATGGTTTTCTTTTGTTGGTCCTATATGTTACATTTTGTACTTTTTCTCGACTTTGTGTTGGGATAAATGTATTCATACATTTCCTTTTAGTTATATATATCTCTGCACTGTTTTATAGAGGTGTTCATGGTTTTGTGAATACATTTCTGATTGGCTATGGCCTCCCAAGTGTGTTATATGCCTACTTGGTGCTAGAAACCATCCCCTGGACTATGGAGGTATTCTTGGGGAGTTGTGGCTTGGGCCCCATTGGGATGGGTAATGACAGAGTGGTATAAGAGGAGGTTCCACCTTTTGGACCACAGAGTGTAGTTGGTCTAGCAGGGATCTTGGTTTTGATTTCATAGAAACACTGATAGAATGTTTTGAGTTTGGACTTTTGACTAGAGACTCTTGTGATGGTGCGGGAGATGAGGTATCAATTCACCACAACTCTGATAAATTATTTTCAACTCAGTATATTAGGGAATTGATCGCATTGAAATTTTGGTACTTGTATCATATAGGGTCGAGTTTTGGGTTTTTACTTCTCCTTTTTCGGTTATCTCCCTTGATAAACCCTTTATAGTCGTGTATCTTGATTGTATTTCAGGATGCCTCTATGAAGATAAAAAAAGTGTTCCATGGATGGATTTTTGATACAATCCTCTATGGTATAAAGATTCATGGCAGGGAACTAGTTTTGAGGTTGGTTCTCTAGGTGGTCCACCAGTTGATCAACCACCCCTTGAGTAGTAGGTTGTGCCGACAGTGCAGGTCAAAGATGTGTATAGGTTGTGTGCACTACACGAGTTTGAAGGGTATAGAATATGAAGTATTAGGGTTATCCAGATACCCTAGCAGCTAATTACTATCTTGAGGCAGTCACACATGTTTTCTTCCTTTTGAGGACACCTCCTAATTAGATCATGGTCCTAGCAGTGAGCCTTCTACATGGTCTGACCAGGCGATGGTGGAGTCTAATGAACCCGACCCACGATGAGGTGACGATCACTTAGAAAGAGTTTTCGAAGCTCTTCAGTGAGTATTTACATACATCCATGTTGAGATCATTAAGTATTTAGGAGCTTATGGGGATTTGATGGGATACCATGATCGTGGTGGAATTTATGGAATGGTTCACAGACCTATTGAGTTACTCTTTATATATGAATTGAGATCTATTTTTCAGAGCATGGGACTTCAATTAGGGATTTCACTAAGAGATAAAGGCATCAGTAGTTCCATTTTTCATTCCAGCCTATGATGATGTGCTTGAGTGTCCCTTTGTGGTGGAGGGATTTTCATATGACTAGACTATGTTCATTTGTGATGAGAACGGTGGAGTTGAGACCTTTAAAGTTGGAAGTTTATGGAAGGCTTATGGATATGGGTGTATAAGATTCTTTAGAAGGTGATACGAGGATAGAGGTTTGGAGGTTTAGGGCTTCCATTATAGTTTTTGGAAATCATAGAAGATGCAGTGTTACGCTTGTGATGGTTGGGGGAATCTTTCTAGAGATTGCCTAACCTATCAATCTGCTAAGAGGGATCAAGTCAATGGACCTACTTGGAAGAGGAATTGTTTTGAGAATGGAGTTCTATAGTTTGTTGGATGTGTTTGAGGATCTGGTATAGTAATTGGATGTTCCAGATGGTACGAGTTTTCACTGCCACCCAGGTGGTCCACATCAGGTTTACGAAGCTAGAAGACGAGGATGAGGACATCTGTAGGCCATAGAGGCCTCTGACCCAGAAAATATGAGGTTGGATAGAGGTAAGATCTATGTCCATTATACATTCTACAGTAGTATTGATTGAAACTATTGTGAGGTACCCTTTTCTTGCTGCTTCTCACTCGAGGTTTGTTTGGGGTGATGCGGGGTATCACTGTAAAACTCTGTCATTGTTGTTCAATGTAGATTCTCATACATGAGGAAGAGGGATACTTTCTCCACCATTACAGGTTTTTTTGATGAGAGTAAATTTTGTAATAGAGGGTTCCTAGGACCCAACTATATAGTGATTTTGATTAACATATCATGTATATGTTTGATATACATGATGTATTATTACTATTATAGTATATAATTTTCTGTTTCCACTATTGAAATGGTAATGCCTATTGATTAATTTTCATATCAAAAGGTTATATTAGATCCTAGGCTATAATGATAACCTCAAGATACTATGAAATTAATCTTAAACAAATATCCAGTGGTCTAGATACATCATACTGACTAGAAATAGTATATGTTTGACTATCAGGTGCTGGGGGCTCATAGGAATTGAGAATTCTTCTAATGAAGTTTGAACTATGTGATCTATATTAGTAATATCAGTTGGATAGACCTACCAATAGAAACACCACATGTTTACGATGTCATTGGATGTTCATATCTACATACATGTGTAATTGTCTCCTAAAATGAGATCTTTTATAATGTGTACAATTTCACCGTGTACTTTGATGGAAGGTAATAACTATGATAATGAAATCGTGGTTCAGTATCTTTTTTTAGATGCGTCATTTGTGGAAGGACATTGGTTGAATGATCAATATATGATTTTTCGATTCTAGGTTAAGGAAGTAATATATCTCGGGACACATTGATCAGGATGGTAATACCTTCCTAAGATCATGTCCATCACAGTCGAGGGAAAATTTGTCCATTTAGATCCAAAATAATAAAGAAAGATAGGATGATGACATGAGTGTGGTTATTTTTTTTATTAAATATTAAAGGAAAATATATTATATTACATATTGTGTGATCATAGGTTAGGTTTCATTACTATTATTATCCTTATCTCTTTAGGATATATGATGAGTTGCTAGATATAGCTCTTGGTTTATGAATAGTATTCACTACTGTCAGGATAAGGGCCTACAGAGTCACACACAATATCATATTAAAAAATATTCCATAATTTGTTGAATATATATATTGGACATGGGTGGATCCTCCACTGGGGTCTGAGTTTTTTCCAAGGAGGTACAATAACCAAAGTAATAAATAAATTCATATTATTTATCTAATGAATAATTGAAATTAAAATTTTTTTTATAAATATATTTATAAAGCTTAATGGAAGTACATGGAAAATATTAATTGAATGAATATTATTTTAAAATGTTCAAGGATCATTGAATATTTTCGGGAACGATGAATCGAGTTAATGACTCAGTTATTATAATGTAATATATATATTATATTACAAGAATGTGGTAATAATATAAATAGTTTTTATGACTCATTACAGAAGTAATAATACAACATTTATTTATTTGTAAATAAATATTGGGGTTTGAGAATTTTATTCCATATATTTATTGGTTCACTATATATAGAAGATAGAGAACTCATGGGAGAGACTATTCAATACCTCTATCTTTTCTTATCTCTCCCACATCCAAAAGATAAGGAATTTGGATCTAAGTCACTGGATCAAGAACAATATCATGAATCACAATAAATGTGATGCAGTGATCGTCAAAGCATCAAAGGTGTTGTTAGAACTCCACTCTAACACCAGGATTTTGATGATAAATACTCCAACAAATTCATGAAGCACATGTGGACAATCTAGAGGAATTCAGGTTTTGATTATTTGAATTGTGATCATTGACGATGAGTAGATATAGAGCATGTATTTGTATCTAACTAGGTATTTTATGGTTTTAATTTTATTTATAGAACTATTCATGTAGGATCGTTGTCTTAAACTAGGCATCGATTCACCAAATTCGATGAGTTCATGTTGATATTTAGTGGAAAATTTTTAAAACCCTATCTTTCAGGGCTTCCATTACATGCATGGTACCATCAATTGGTATCAGAGTGATGTGTGAATATTTTAACCATAGAAAAAATATTAACTTTTTATAAAATTTAATAATGGGAATTATCCCGATCCGAACGCAACCGACTATGTGTATATCTGACATCGGATGGAAAATTTACGTTCATCCAAATATTTACATATGGATTGAGAATAAATATTTTATGGGTTATTTTTTAATGAAAAATATAGTTTTTTAACCTCATGATAGAAATCATCGAAATCAGTTTTAGTTCAATCTTTTTTTCTGATGAAGTTATCATCATACATAATAGAATTTTCCAATCAAATAGAAATTATAAATGATTAGTTTTTAATAATATTAAAAAAATGGTTGGGAAGGTTTAGGAAAAATTCCAAAAACCATGGAATGCATTAAAATTTATTATAAAGGGGGTGGTTGGACTTCCTTGGGTCAGCATATAAAAAAATCAAAACCGAGAGGGGGGCGAGTATAACATGGTTTTGACTAAATTGAATAGAAAAAAAAGGAAATTTTGGGGGTCTTACCATTAGTGGAACCCTCTTCCTGCCAGATATAACCTGACCACCACCCTGGTATCACCGGGCCACCATGGATCACCACTCCTCCACCCTTCCTCAGTCCACCTCTACCCACCCTCACTCCCGACTAGCTGCTACCACCTCTCCTCTAAGTAGTGGCACCAAGGTTCCCTGGATCACCCTTATCTAGCCTCATGAGCCCACACCCCATCTGCAGATCAACTTCTTTCACCATCTAGACTAGCCGACTCCTCTTCTTCTACACATCATCGCGGACCATCATTCTACCATATTTGGAAGTGACCTTCAATTTTTCTAGACGGACTAGCCTCCTCCTCCCTGTGTTGAGCCGCTCGACCTCACTTCCTCTTCAAGAGTTCCCTACTACAGGCTTCTCCTGGCCACCCTTAGGGTGAAACCTGCTCCATCATTTTACCACCATGGTAGACCCCTCTGGCCTACCGCCTGGAACCAAACCCACACTACTCAGTGTCCAGAGCGCATCCTAGTCCAGACTGGCCACTCGTAGTTATAGCAGGCCAGATCTAACATGGAACCACGACATCGTGAAGCAGTAGGGCCTGCAGGTGATTGATGTCTCCCTGAGGAACCCTATGTTGGATGGATCTACATTGAAATGGGCATCTGTGGGTTCGACAGACCCAAAGTGGGTTTGGGTTAGGTTTTCTAGCCCTGAACACCCCTACATGGGGTCTGCATCAGCCTGAAAGGTCCTATGCTGGTTCTCCCCAACCGCACTGTCACTTCCTGGGTTTTCGGGGCCCGATTAATTAAATATAATAAAAAATTAACTAATTTAATTAATTTAATTCTGGTTGAAAATTAAATTTGTTAAATTTAAATTTTTGGTTTTAAAACATAATTTTAATTATACGGGTCAAATTAATTCTATTTTAGTGCTAAATTAAATTAATTAAATAATTTATTTTTTGTTTTTAAAAATAAATTAATATCAGGACCTAAGGATGTAAATATTTAATTAATAATATGAATAAATTTTTAATTCAATAAAAATTCCCTCAGAAAAATTTTTAATGCATGTTTAATTTATAATCTGCATTTCATTTTAATATGCAAGCTTGAAGGGAATTAGACTAATCATGATCCATTGATGGAATAATGTATGCATGATGTATCTTTATTTAATTTATTTATTATAATTAT
This sequence comes from Viscum album, assembly GCA_963277665.1. Taxonomy (NCBI): domain Eukaryota; kingdom Viridiplantae; phylum Streptophyta; class Magnoliopsida; order Santalales; family Viscaceae; genus Viscum; species Viscum album. The sequence goes on along the minus strand of OY728165.1, from coordinate 320,266,382 downwards.
TATTTTTAAAAAGTGGTTTAATAAAATTCGATATGTGAATCATCTAATCGTTATTATATGTTTAAGGGCATGTGTGGCCAATTCTTTGTACTATTTTATACTCTAGAGTTCTCCTCTCTTGCATGATTGTACATTTTTATAATGATGATATGAGCATGTGTGGAACTTCAAACTGAGATATGGAGACACACAAAATATAAGTTTGATGCATTGGATGGGAATACACTGCAACTTGAGTCACAAGTGATGGAACTGAAGGTGTTACCCCTGGGTTTTAGGTTCATCCATTATTCACTCAATGTAACAACCTCTAGAATCCGACCAGGATGACATCATCATTTTATTTTTTCATGGTTTATTATTTTTTGAATGTGTCGTTTACACATTATCACATAGGGTAATAAACAACAATACATAGATTAAATGAACAAGTGACGGGACAGATTTTTATATTTTATGTATAGTCAGGTGTGAGTGCGATCACATTGAACATTCTTATGAAATAGAGAATGATTTATTTAATCACAAAAAAATATAAAACCATCAAAAAAATATTATGTTTTAACAGCCTTCCATCATTCTACGTTGAACAAAACTGTGTATTCAGGGTGCGTGTCATGCCAAAGATGAGGGAACCTCTTACTATTGGGGAGTTCTTAATGGAGTGGTGGGTTGTGTTAACTATAGTTTTATTAAGGATTAGACAAATATTAATTAAAATCATTTAAAATGAATGTTTTGGGTAAATATAGTTATGATTTTTAAAGCTAGTAATTCACTCAATAGATCTAGTAACCATGGATTAATGTGGTTGTCCAGTAAAAAACCTACCTTGAACCCTCCAAGTAGTGGCATATCCAAAACATGTAGACTATGAGGGGAGGTTCATTGACTCTTTCCACTATAATACACCATAGATATATTACTCTTGTTATATCATATGGGATTACTATAATTTGATAAAATAGTTGGAGGCATTTAATGATAAAATTAATTAATCAAAATGTCTAAACCAGAAATTGAGAAAAAAGCAATAATCTGTTAGAATATATTTTTTAGAAAAAAAATTTATACCAAAATATATATAATGATAAATAATGGACAGTGTAAATGTACACACTTGAACGGGTTTCCAATAGTAGTACATGAGTTTGTGAAAAATACTATGATATTGGAAATTCAAGGAGCGGGTGTCTCTGTAGTATTGAAATGTTTATGTAGATTGCTCAATTATAAGAGGGGGGGATTCTAGGTTTTAAAAAATTTCTTTTTTTGGCCTTAATAAAATACATGTTTAACAATGTAAAAAAATGAAATAACAAACCCACCTTAGATCTTAAAAATGAAACTTACTTTCTAAGGATCAACTAATGTGGATTTGATAAAGAAACTTATACAAGTTTAATTATGGAAAGATTATACCTTAAATCATATAGAATATGACATATCAGAGTTTGTACAAGAATAATACTGTGTAAGAAAGTTACACATACTATCTGTAACTAAATGAAACAAAATTTTAAAAAAATTTGTGACATGTAAAAAAGTAATAAATAAATCTTTTAACCCAAATAGAAGGATATCCAACAGCCTTGGATAAATGTACCTTGATTTAAAATTTCATGAATGTTTATTTTACCCACACTAGGGTAACCACTTGATATGATGATCAATTTTTGTCTTACTATCCCTACAAGACCATAATTAAGTAGGTAATCCTAACCTCTGTCTTCCCATACCTGCAATCCCTCGATTTTAAATAGAACCTATTGGATTTACACTAGGAATGTTGAACATGTTGTTCACAGCTTGAACAAGTTGTTCAGAACATTCGCACAAATAATGTTTAGAAGATATTTTGTAGCATATCACTTTAACACAAAGCTCCAAGAAATCAATTCTTGATCAGAATCTCTGAAAACAAACTCCACAAAAAAAAATTCATTGAGCTTGTACAAATGATCGGTAATTTATAGGTAAAAATTACAACAACCACATTATCCCCTACTGGTCATATTTAGTTGAAATTTCAGAGGGAAATATATAGATGTAAATCATTCAATGGTCATATTGTAACAAATTGAATGAAATAGTTTTATATAAAAAACTGTGAGAGACTATAAGAAAGATATACAATCAGTTTCTTAAGGAAAATAGAATTCTTAAAATATGGATAATTGTATTCTGATTTCATAGATGATCAGAGTCTGATTTCAAAGATAGTATAAATATAATTTCAGAATGAATCGATGTATGATTTTATAGAGAATAAAAGATTGAATTTAGAGAGAATTAGAGTCTAATTTATGAGAGAATCAGAGTCTTATTTATGATGAAATTAGATTCACAATTTTGGTGAAATCATATTATCAATTCTAGGAGAATCAGATTCAAAATTCTAAATAAATTGGAATGAAAATTCTATGATAATGAAATTCACAATTCTGAGGAAATCAGATTAACAATTCTATGAGAATTTGATTCACAACTCTGAGGAAATTAGATTCAAAAATCTATGAGAATCATATTCACAATTATGTGAGAGTTTGATTCACTATTCTATGAGAATTAGATTCACAATTCTTGAATGTTCTGAGATATAAATAAGTGTCTGATTTAATTCAATGTAATTTTTCATAAGGAAAATACAGTTAATCTTGGAATTAAAAAACATTATGTAAGTCATTGGAGATCAAGGTTAGGTTTTAACATATTATATCATATAATATTTCCTAGAGAATTAAAAAAATATCTTTAAGGAAATGTGTTTGCGATTTTCTAAACATAATGGAATGGAATGTTCATAAGAAAACTTATCGTCTTAACAATCCCTATACCTGTTAAGCCACCTAAAGAAGCGAGTGTGTAAAATTATTATAGTATAATCATTTGTGTAAAATATGATTTTTATGTCATAATTCCATCACCAACATTTGATGATATTTTCAGTCACTACATAAGGACCTGAGTGATACAATATGTAGTCTCATCTATGAGATGTTTGCGAGGAGAAAGGGAAGCACACATATGAATAGGAAATTGTTACACTGGATCTATGTAATTTGAATGTAGGATTATGTTGTTTCAATACATCCTATTCTAATATATTTTTCTCCAATTTACTCAAGTTTCAATTTAGGTTAGAAGAAATACATTATAAGTTTAAATTCTATGTTACCTATTTTGGAATGGTTCGCCATGTAAAATATGAATGTAAAAGGCAGTTTAATCTTTATTCTGATGAAGATAAAATTGAAATGTAAGGAAAAAAGGAAAATTAAATGTAACACTAAAATAAAATTTGCAACATCTTTTAATAAAATGAGGTTGGTTAATTAATAGGAGGTTATTTTAATTCCATATTATGAAACAAAAATTACATAAGTTTAAATGACATAAAATAGATTATATAAGAAAATTATCACTTATCCTTATAGTATATTCATATAATAAAAATAATGTTTTAATTTTTATTGTTGGGTATTAAATATAGTATGAATTTCACAAATGTGTGTTTAAATATACTAACCATGTAATTATATAAATTTTTCTAGAAGTTAGGTCTATTCTTCAAGCGGGTGAGAAAGGGTGATTTCTAAGTCTGCAGTGATAAGTATATTACATCTTTATTGCCAATTCAATGATTCTAATAGAATTATTGTTGATTTTAACCAAAAAATTCATTTCATATGTGCTTTATACATAGTGGGACATTATTCCAGGTTTATGAATGAAGGTTGTTAGTGGGATCTTGTACTCAATTAATAGTTCAGTGATACTTGAATCATTAGTAATAAGCGGTGAATATAAAATGTAAGACATTTATAACCAATTATGGAAAAATAATTTATTTTAAAGTAAGACTAAATGTGGATTCAAATTATATAATATGTTTGGTATTTAGTCTTAGTAATTCTAAACACCTTTTTTATTACCGATGACTTTATTTTGGATAATAAAACCTCTAAAAATAAATCTATGCCACAAAGCATTTAAAATTAGTTGACCTAGAGAACGTGAAATATTCCAAGGGTAATATAGAGGTATATATACTTCATAAAATTATAGTATGTAATTAAATAATGGTAAAGTGAAGTATATACATGGTTGAAAGATATGAGTTACTTCAGGACAACATTATGAAGAATATTATCACTAGGAAATAATCTATCAACAAAATTTAGTATGGAGAAATTATTAAATGGACATTAAATTATCTAAATCATGAAATTCAAGTTAATTTGAAGGATATATGATGAAATCTTACATGTTGTCATTGATCAAAAAATGTATTGTGGAATATTTCCTAAATACACATTTTATACATCACAGTATTGATGTAAGTAGTATAAATGTTGAAAATTTCTAAAACATGCACTATATTTCAGGATGTTCTTCATAAATAATGGAGATATCCCATAACCACATGGAAGATATAATTAAAAATGGATATCATATGAGATATATCACGATGAAAACCCATTATCTCATAAGACATGTGTTTAGATGCAAAGAGTTTGTTAGGATATAAAAAAACTTGCATCAAGCTAATCATAATGTGCATCTATGTAATTATCGAAATAGTTTCTGAGGATATTATCTAAATCTATATAATAGAAAAGTGGTAGAAAATTTATAGGCTACATTTCAATAAAAGGATGCACGTATCTTTTGAGATATTGGGAGAAAGATTTACTTGGGTTTATCCAATGTCGAAGATGCACAAGTAAATGATGAAGGAACTAGTTCTACAAGTTCATGGGGAACATGAATTATCCAAAGCCAAATACTAAATAAAAAGGTTAAAACCATGGTGATGGTTTTTAATTCACTAAAATTGGCGATAAATTATTCATTAAGAATAATAATTACTAAAAGTATGCGGTATATGGAAGTTAGCTGATATTGAAAATATAGATTAAAATTCAATACTGGATTCCATATATCAAAGTGAAAAGGGGTTATAGGTTTGAATACTATGGTGGGTATTCAAGAAAGATGATACATGGGTAGTAAAAGTGCGGTTCGAATAATGTTCGATTAGTTATACCAATTCATTATGCCTAAAAACATTATAATTTTACTTATTAAAAAAAATTCTATTAACATTATTGAGCATAAGATTTCATGACCACCAGTTGGGGAAGGTTTCTATATGATTCAACTAGAATGGGATGGTCACATCACAAAATTCTAAAAGGTTTCAAGTTACTAGAATCCGGTTTAGGATTGAATTAAAAAACATTAAATTAGAATATTCATTTTTAATGAATGTTTACTATCTGTCTACAAGAGGATAATGGGAACACCATTATTTCCTAGGTAAAATATGTTCGATTACATATGTAATACAATTAATGGTATTCATGTTCATTAATACCAAGATGAAAGAATCAATTATCTTAATGATTGACTTCAATTAGCAACCTACGTTATAATGAACATAATCTAATGAGGTAGATCTAACAATTACTAATACATAGTCAATCATATATATAGTGACAAAGTATTGAAAAATACAAGTTGTAACAATTCATATTAGAATTGTAACAGGTTTCAAATGGAATATACCTCTCTAAGTTGACATGTTATAGAATGAGAGAAGAATAATGTGGTGAGTTGAAATTGACACGCTTAAGAGATGGATCAATCACATATTCCATGATATGGTTAATAATTGGTATTTCCTGGATACACTTTTTAGTAGAAAAATATTATAAATATCCAAGAGAACCATAAGTGAATCGGTGAGAATAATTTGATTTTACTTCAGCATGTACAAAATTTATGTTCCTGGTAGGTGGAGAATAAAGGATATTGTTTTTCAAGGGACACAAACTATTATTCCTTAGATTCATGTGATATAATATCACTATTGATCAAAGGTAATGAGAAATTCCAGATCATATAAGACAGTGGTAGCCATACCTACAAATACTGAGTACATTACAGCTTCTGATGCTGAAAAAAGTGGTTATTATATGAAATGATTTGTTCATGTTCTTGGAATTGCACCTTTCGAGTAAAGTATTATCATAATGTAGATTATGATATTATCAATAGCCCAGTTTTCATGTTATGAAAGTTGGGAAAAGAGATATACTCAGGGATTTCATATCATGACTTGTTTTACTCATGGAGATGAGGTCATATATTGTAGAATAGACACATAGTAGAATTGTGGATGACCTAGAAGCTAAAGCGATGACTCATTAGAAACATGATCTGAATCAATTGAGAGATAACAAGGTTTGATAAAATGTTGGATCTAGTGAAATGGGGATTGTAGTAATAGTGGGGGACTTAGAACAAACTATATAGTGATTTTGATTACCGTTTCCTATATACAGTAAGATACACATGATGTATTCTTACCACTATAGTGTATAATTTCCTGCATCCACTATTGAAATGGTAATTCCAATAGATTAATTGTCATATTAAATGGTTATAGTAGATCCTAGGAGATAATGATAACCTCGTGATACTACGACATTAATCTTTAAAAAATGTCCTATAGTATAGATACATCATACTAACTGGACACTACATATGTTTGAATACCAGGTGCTAGGTGATCATAAGCATTAAGAATCTATCTCATGAAGTTCACACTTGGTGATCTCTAGTAGTGAGATCATGGGGATAGAACCACAAATAAGAACACCACATGTTTATGGTTTTATTGGTTGTTACTATATACAAAAATGTGTAATATTATCCTAACTTGATCATTGAAAATGTATTTAATTTTATCACATACTTTGATGAAAGGTAAAAACCATGATAATTAAATGGTGGTGAGGTTTCTTGTGTTGGGTGCATCATTGGTTGTAATTGGTTGAATGATAAAGATAGTATTTCCACTTCCAGGTTAAGGATGTAATATATCCAGGGCCTAGTTGATCAGTACGGTAGTACCTTCGTACAAAAATGGTCATGATAGTCAAGGATAAATCCATCCAGTTAGATGAAAAAATAATAAATAAATAAAGGATGATAACATGGGTGTGCATCTTGCTTTATGAGATATTAAAGAAAAAGATATTATATTACATAGTGTGTGTTCTTAGGTTGGTAGTCATTACTATTACTATCCTTGACTCTTTAGAGGCAATGATGTATTACTAGATCATGTTCATAGTATTTTAATAGTGTTCATCACTATTGAGATATGAGTATTGAGGGTCACACACAATGTCATATTCAAGAATCTTACCTATTTAGTTGAATAGAAATATTGGACTTGGTGGGACCCACCACTTCGGTCTGGGTTTTTTCCAAGGGAATACGATCCCCAAAGTAATAAATAAATTCATATTATTCATGTTAAGAATAATTGGAATTGAGTTTATTTATTTAATGTATTTATTAGTTTTAAATTAAATACATGGAAAATATTAATTGAATGAATATTTTTTTAAAATATTTAGCATTCATTTAATATTTGTGGGAATGAAGAGTTGATTTACTAGATCAGTTATTATCAATTAATATATTTATTATATGATAAAAATGGGATAATAATCTAAATAATTTTTATGTGTCAATAGAGTATTCAAAAAATACCATTTATTTTGTGAGAAATAAATATTAGAGTATCAAAATCTTATTCCAGATATTTATTGTTTCACTATATATAGAGGATAGAGACCTCATGTGACATTCTATTCACTACCTCACTCTCTCTTCTTCTCTCTCCCACATCCTAGAGAGAGTGGATATGGATCTATGTCGTTGGATTGAGGAAACTCACAGGAATTGAAATCAAGGTAATGCGATGATCATCAAAGCATCAAAGGTTTGTTGGAACTCAATGCTTGCACCCGTATATCATTGATCAGTACTCCAATTGATTCATGAAGTACTTATAAATGATCTAGAGGAATTAATAATTAGATTAATCAAATAGTTATCACTAATGATGATCAGACTTTGGACACATATTCATATCTAACAAGGTATTTTATGTTTTTAATTTTGAGCTTAAAACTCTTCATAAGGGACCCTTGGCATAAACTGGGTATCTATTCAACAAAATTGAAAAATACATGTCGATCATTGGTGTAAATTTTTTAAAATCCAATCCTTCATGGAAATCTACTACATGCTCGGTTCCTTTAGTAAAATAGTGAGGGTGAGTCGTTGCTGCATAAAGCAGATAGTGTTGAGTTGTGGTGGGAGACTTCCCTTGGATTGTGAGTTCAGGGTGAGGTTGGATATTGGAGTTTTGTGAAATGGGCCTGATAAGAGACATTGTGTGAGCTTGGGTAGCCCGGTTTTTTTCTTTGTTACCCTCACATGTACAACATCAGCTTTGTATGTGAGATGCTTGATGAGGGAATGATTCGGTTTGATGTGGGTTCAGAGTCAGAATAATTAGGGACACTTTCCCAAATAAGTTGCGCTCTAAAGATGTGATATGAAACCCTATAGATGAGTCAGTGGCACCGAAATAGTATAATATAAATGTGTGGTGGATGATTTCCTTTGACTTGGGTGATTATAGTATGGTCTTGCTTGTCTCTGCATCAGGTTAGCAATGTGTTGTAATGCCAGTCCCTGTGACTGCAAATTGTCTGGGTGCTTTGTGTGTCCCACCTTTCATAGTTGAGGAGACATGTTCCTACTTTGTTTTTTTTATTTTTACCTAGTTGATCTATACATTGGGTGTGGGTGACACTTTTGTTTTCCCTAATATCATGTTTATAAGAAGCATGAAAACTCTTGGTGTAATTTTTTGTGGTCTTGGTGAGCATGCTGGCATGGGTGTCCCAGTAGAGAGCTTAATTAATTTCTCTTATCAGAGTTTTTTTTCACTTATGGAAATACTTAAGGTGTGGAGTATGTAGTGACTTAGGATTTAACATGTTAAACTTTGTAATATTTCCACGATTATTTCGGAATCTAGGCACAGAGTCGATGCAGGATTTTGGGGTCCCGAGAGCCTCTATGTGCAGATATTTAACAAATTAAATATAATTTATCATGCTCACATATTTTACATGTAAATCTGGAATAAATCTTTAGAAGTGTCTTGGATAAAAATTCTAGGATCATAGTTGAGTTCAGAACATTGTGTTTACTTTATGAGTGACATTAACTTTTTCGACATTGAGCGTCAGGTCGGAGGCGTGCTGGAAAGAAGAAGTTAAATGGAAAAGTAATAAATTAAATGATATATTCTCTATTTTGAAGGATAAATATGTCATGAATATCATATATAAACAATAATTCCAGAATTATATCCATCCGTGATAGGTGGTGACGGAAAATTAATTACATTGGTCCGTGAGGTGGTAGTTCTTTGTACACACAAATGATGATTTGCTTTCCCAATTGATGGTTATTGGAGATGGATATATGTCATTACTTTAACATAATAATATCATATCATATATAGGATACTGATAAAATTTATCACAGTTTAAGAGTATTTTATGGAAATTGAAGAATAAATAAAATTAAAAAATGTGGTTAAAAACTATACCTTTTCTTTGTAAAGTCCCCTTTGATTAATACCTTAAGTCCTCTAAGATTATTATTCTATGAAAAATATGACCTCAATAATGTAAGGAGAATTTTAAGAAGTTATTTGGTGAATTATTAGATGAAAAAAATGTTTTATTTGTGATGAAATGAGAAGAAGGGGTTCCCTTTTATAATAGAGGGGAGAGACACATTTGAAATTTATTAAAATATTAAATTAGTAAAAATAAATTTTGATGTCCAAATGGATCAAAATTGATAATATTTTAATTAAGAAGTTTATGAGTCAAAAAAATTCAATACAATATTTTTTGAACATATTTAGATCAAAATTTTACCCATATATTCTTATTTTAAGCCTTTGTTAACCCTCTTGACAATTACTATAATATTAATGTTTTTCACTATTTAAGGGTTACTAATTTTAATATAAAATTCCAAACGACCGATAAATAGAAAATGGTTGATTAAATTGACCATATCCCATTATTTTTTCTGAATATATTATTTTTATAAATTTTAAATCAATTAATAAAATATTATTTATTATAAAATAACTTCAATGTCAATTTTAGAACTCTTCATTTACTTCGAATTTAATAACATCAATATAATAAACAATTTCAAATAATATGATTAAAAAACTATATAATATTTCATGTAAATCTATAAAATTTATGGGACACATTAATTATTTCAAAATATACTACTTTTAATATTTTTAATATCATTTATTTTATTTTTCAATTAATTGCATAATTACTGCATCAAAATTGTGTAAGCAGTTAAGTTAAATAGTGTTTCACTAATAATTAAAAACAAATTACCATGATAAAGTTAATTCATTTATATTTCAACTTAATATATATAACTAAACATATTATTTTTTTATCCTCATGTAAAAAAATATTATAGTTGCTAAAAAAAATAGAGTGACATTTTTTAGTTTTCTTAAAATAAAATATTATAATAGTTATAATTACGTAAAAATGGTAATAATAGGAAATATATTCATCATTTGGATGATTATGAATGAGATATACTCCTAAAACAAAATTAAGGCTAGTTTTTGGGTCATTTTATAGTCTTTATCACATTATTTTTAACCCATAACTACTTGATTTAAAATTTACCGTGCTAACAAAAAATTACAATGATTACTATTCATACTCACTAAAAATAAAAGAGACCTATTTAATAAATTTGGATCCAATAGTTAATAATATTAAATCCATTATTCTTGATTCCAAATATATAATTTGAAGAGTTTAATTTAAAATTAAACTGACAAAATGTGACGAAAAATAATATTTCAGAAAAATGCATTATTTAAGTACAAAAATATTTTACATGATATTCAAGTATAAAATTTATTTTAAATACCATAATTGATTTATTTTAAACAAAAAATAAATTATTATATTTAAAAACTAATCCAAAAAATAATTTTACTTTGTAAATAAGTGAAAATAAAATATAATTTTCAATAAAAATCATTATTTTTCACTATTTATAGAAAAATCGATCTTTATAAAAAATTCAAAAATTAACCATAGGATAATTTTGATATACTGATTTAAAAATTGATATTTATATTATAAAATAATTTTTTTAAATGTTTCAAAAAATATTTATATCTTTTGACCAAAAAATGTAATAAAAAACATCTGTGAAGACAACATATCATTGAAGAATAATATGGTTTTCTTAAAAATTGAGTGCTCATTTCAAAGGAATTAATAAATAAATTGAATTGATCATAATATATATATATATATATATTTTTTAAAAAATTAATCTTATTCATACCTACCAATTTATTGGATAGGTTATGATGATCTTATTTAAATAATAATATTTCAAAGTTTGATTACGCTCAGTGTTGCATATTTTGTATGCTATAAAAAATAGTTGTTCTTTTAAAATATGGGAATATTAAAAATTGAACTCATAGTCTGTGTGCATCCTAGTAGATCACCAAGAAAGAAATAAGTATAGGATATAGAATATCATGTAGTGATTTTTTTGAAATGATCATTTCTTATAGTTCCAATCACCATTATCCAGTGACAATCATCTTCAACAAAAACCGTGTCACACTATTGCAGCCATGGCCACACATGTGATCACATATCAATGAAATCCATAAAAAATACTAAAACTCTACTATATGTTTTTTTAGCATTGTTAAACCACACCATTTGTCTTCCCCATTGTGTTTGTAGCCCTAAGTTGTCTATCAGTCCTCAGCAGTCTATAATTCCATAGTGGAGTCTCTAAATTATTTCGACATAGAGAACTGAAACAAAGTGCTCAACAAACAATCACACTATCTATAAAATTCCAAATACAATTCATGAAAAGAATCATTTTATGTTGAATTGAAAAGTTAAAATAATAGTGTATGTAAAAGTGGGTGGAGGATAATATTAAGGAAAAATATTCTTAAAGAAGGATACCACTCTCCTTAGAGCCAGGCGTGATCTCCCAAGGCTGACACCTCCAGAAACTTGCTATATTAACAAATAAATTCCTACCCCTTATAAATTCTTACTAGACCCTTATTTAATAATCCTAAGAAAAAACCATCATCCCAGCCAAAAAACCCCAAAAACCTATCCAACTAACTAATTCAAAAGTAAATTAAAACTAACTAATACAAAATTAAATGGCATTGTTTCCCCTTCCGTAGTCCCACAGACCACACCCACACTAGGAAAAACAACTTCCAACACACTTAACTAATAGTGACACTTTCATGCATGAATGATTGAATGAGAGAAGGGGTATGAAATCATCCAATAATGAGGTTGCGTGACGAAATGAAAAGCTATGAGTATTCATAAATGAATATTCCATGTGAAGAAATAGGTTGACCGAAATCTTTTGGTAATTTTAAATGACAATCAAGCATTCATTTTTGAGTCACAATGGTTGATATCCATGTGAAGAATGAATAGAACCCAATTTATTTGGGTATTTAAAATGAAGGCAAAGCTATGAGGCATGATGGCATACCATGTAACAAATTAAAGAAAACCCAAAACCATCATGTATTTCAAATGAGATTTATAAATAATACCCATAGATCATTAGGTATTTAAAATGAGGAACTATAATACCCAAAACATTGCAAGAATTCATGTTTAAAATGAAATAAAATAAATGTGTTATTCATAAACACATTTAAATGAAGGATTTGAATGAGAAAATAATGAGGTATTTTTGAAATAAAATAAATGAGATATTATGAAATTAAAAATATTGTTTTCTTATGTATAAAAATTTCAATTAATGTGATGAAATATTATTATATCATAAAATTTTGAGAGATCTTGCATACACTGGGAAAGATAGTTTTGAGAATCTTGATACATTTTTGTGTTGAAGAAATAATGATTTAAATTATGACAATTATACAAGGTGATAAAATGTTTTCGAGTATTTGAATAAGGGGATTCATATTGTTCACAATTTTAAAGGAGTTATAAGGTCAACAATATTGTTCCAAACAACTGTTGAAGGCCTTGATGAATTACACACAAGGAAATGACATCAATCATTATTTTGGAGGAAGACTAGATGAAGAAGAATATATTTTTATCATTGGATCAACATTGGATAAGAATCTAATAGCAGAGGTATAACTAGATACTAAAGGATTGTGTTTGGGGGTGTCCAACCAATCATGAAATAAGATTAGTTGAGTAATTGTATTTCCATGATTTTATATTATAAAATCCATGCTGTGGTGTCTAACCAACATGGAAAGTAGTAGGATTTTATGATAAAATTTGTAAATATCATGTGCTAATCTCTCTTATATTAAAACTGCACACTATGTGATATTGAGAGATAATATTTAGAGGATCAATAAACATAACATGATTGATAGGTTGAGTTGAGTTAAAGGAGAATTTAAAAAATGAGTGTACAAATGATTCACCCCCCTCAGTGGCACATAACTATTCATTAGACTATATAATTGGTATAATAAAAGGTTCCCTCTCAAGATACAACTTTTTTTTATTATGGAATCTGATAATGGTTGCAATGATATTTTATCCTTTATATCAAGAATTATAGAAAATGGTAAAATGAGAAAGGAAGTATAAAAATTACCAAAGGAGTGGAATTGTAATGGCAATTGGCACCATGGCATAGATTAATCCCAAAGAATATGATGAGTTGAAAGGAGAATGTTTATTCATCATTATCATGAACCCAATTTAGAGATAAAATAAATATCCTCACCCATAATGAGGAAATGAACAATAAAATTGAGTTATCTAAGGAAAAATACAATTCTATATGAGAACAAGAACAATAAATTGAATGTGTACAAGATTATGATTATCGAGAAAGATATCAGGAAGACGCTAAATACAAAAGATGAAGTACTTGCAAAGAAAAATTAAATATTTCTTTTATTTGAATATATGTTAAAAAAATATAGAGGATAATTCACCAATTCAGCATAATTAAAAGCTGATTCTTCTGTAGCTGGTAGGAAGAAAGTTCCAAGGGAAGATGGTACATCTTTTGTTTTTGGAAATGGAGGTGTTAAAACAAAATTTGAATATGTTAGGTCCAATAATTTTGAGACATTATTCCACATAAAAGGTATAGGAGATCAAGATAATAAGATCACAACTACCATGAAAAAAGAAGGCTTATTTTGGAACATGAAAATAATAACATAAAAATAAAAAAAATCTGGAATCAACCTGGAAATTCAAAATTACAATGATTTTTGTAGTTCTATAAAAGGTATGGACACAAATCGTACTCTTCTAGGTTTAATGTATCCTTTAAAAGATAGAGGAATGAACCAAGGGAGAGTTTTAATGAGAAATTGATAACAAAAACTCAGAAGAAAAAAATTATTGACCAAAACTACATCTAATAAAAAATAAGGTCGCAATGCTGAAGATTGCATGAAAAATTGACCAGGAAAAGTCCCTTACATTGTGAAAGGTATAAAAGTTAATAAAATCAAAGAAGATTCATACAAAATTGAAACGATAAAGGTGGAATATGAGAAGCCTAAAGAAGTTGGAAAATCATATAATGTGTGTTTTATTTGACTTGTCTAATTTTCCAAGACTATATAAATTGAGGATACATAAATCAGTTCCAAGAATCAAGGAAAACTAGTGGATAAAGTTGTAAGACCCCAAACACCCTAACAGGGGAGGGATGAATCAGGGTGACGAATTTTTATATTAATTTATCGAATACTGTTCCCACATTGGTTGGAACCAATAAAACCAATTTGATGGAATCGTGTAGCAATTTAACAGTCACATACATAGGGAAAATATATGAATTTTACTTATTTCACCGAAAAGGGTTAATATAAAGGGAATATTCTAACAGTGTGTCAGTTATACCTAAATCAATTAACCTTCACTAGTTACTATGGAATACATAAGTTTAGATTTAGTAACTCTATGATAGACATACTACCTTTACAAGACTTTTATAGATTAGACACTATCTCCCTTGAAACACTTCCTCTGAATCCTCCTTGCCCACTACCATGGGTGATGTATTACTCAGTTTAATTACATGACGGTCACTTTAGTAGATTTTCATTAAAGTATTTGTCTGTAACTAGCATGAGACTCTGAATTCACAAATGTCCTGAGTTGATGCAATTTAAATCACTATTCAATTAAACTAGATGTTCAACAATATTGTTTGTGAAGATAATATACTTCTCGAAACCACCTGTATCTTTTAAAGAAATTTCAACCTTTAGAAACCCACACACTTTTTAAAAGATACTAACCTTCATGAATCTTATATCTTTCACAAAATCCAATCTATTCAAAAATTACTTTTCTAATATTCATTATCATCAATCATTTCATATCCATTCCATTCACAATGCTTAATATTGTAAAGTATTCATGATTTATGAATATTTCATGATTCGGTGGACCTTTGAAAAATATGAGCAATTCACCATTTTCACTAATTCTCTTCATCTCAAATGAATTTGGTCTGGTTACCTATTTATAGGCTCATCCATACAAGATGACCAAAAAATCCCAATATCCTTTTCAAAAACTTCTTCAATCATTCTCAAGAAAATCCTCTATTTTGGAAGGTCTTCTTAAATTTAAACCATTCTCCAATATTCTCGTAATAGTAAAGATTACCATCTTTCTATCTCACATTTGTAATGATCCATATCCTCATGAATATCTACCTTCGTGAACCCCAATCTTCATGTAACTCATTCCTTTACCATTTTTGAGAAGATTCAATCTTAGAAAACCACCCTTCACAGAGCTTTCCCCTACCCCCTAATTTTGAGCCCAAAGATTTTTCAAACATAAGGAAATGATGCAACCTTCAACACTATTTCTTTATTGTACTGTAATATCACTTTATATATGAAATACATGACCAAGCATGTGTGTATTGAAAAAAAAACTAGACTCCATTTCCATCTATAAAATCCTTGGTTCTAATAATCTCCCCCTTTGGGATTGTGGGAAATATATAGAGAAATTAATTAAAGAACCAACCTAACAAACCATCATGATATGCATGGAATAACTCATACATCACTCTAAGTATACCTGAAAAAATCTGAGTAGAGAAAACAATAATGAAAAAAGATAATTTCATGCACCCATAGACCACCAAAAAATCCTAAAATAAAATACTTTTTGAATTTTCCTTATCTACATCTTTGTAAATAAACCCAATGAACCGGTATTTGTAGTGGTAGGGCTCAAAAAACACCCCTGAGGTTGTCTATCCCCCATAAAAATGCATCACTTCCATAAACATATTAAAATAGGTAACACAAATTGGGAGAGGGGTTAGACCGTAACCTCGCCATGTAATGGAAGGTGGCTAAACACCGAGGTTCAATCAATGATTCACGAATATTGGTTCTAGAAAGGGATTAGTTAGGATGTTATAAACATGGTCATTACATCCAAAATGATCCATTTTAATGAAAACATGATCAACATTTTCATTAATGAAGTGATATATGATCCCAATATGTTTGGTATGAGAGTGATAAACAAGATTATTTTTATGATCGATCACACGCTTGTTCTCGTAGTGAATCCCCAACAACTATTTCACCGCATCACCAATATCAGTCAACTTTTTCTTCATCCAAAATAGTTGAGTACATGCCTTTATATTAGATATATACTCTACTTTATCCATACTAATATAAGTTCATTCCTATTTCTCTCTCAACCAGTCAACACATTTGTTTCCAATTAGAAATGCACCACCACTAGTGGAATTTCTATCCATCACATCTCCAGCCCATTCACTATTAGAAAATGTTAATAATTCATTATATCTTCCTACTGAAAATTATAAGACAAAAATTGAGAGTACCCTGAATATTCCACATTATTCAATTGATATCTTCCAAATGATCTTCCTTTAGATTACATTTAATGTGAGCCACTATTCCTGTTGTAAACACGATATATAGAAATGTCACAGTCAAGTATAATAATATTCCAATGATTCTACTATATAGGGTGAGATCTACATATGTCTAATTATCATGCTTTTGATGTTTTATCCCATCCACAACCAGAGTTGACATTGGTTTTGAGTCTTGCAAATTGAATTTCTTCAGATTATCTCTTGCATATTTTTTCTTGAAAAATGAAGGAATAATCATTCTTTTGAACCGACTACAACCCT
Organism: Viscum album; assembly: GCA_963277665.1. NCBI lineage: Eukaryota > Viridiplantae > Streptophyta > Magnoliopsida > Santalales > Viscaceae > Viscum > Viscum album. The sequence continues at coordinate 320,249,195 of OY728165.1, read as the reverse complement.
AAAAAGTATGCGAGTTCACCAATCATAGAAATTTCAAATTCATATTTCATGTGATTAGAAAATTCTTCCACCGATCCATTCTTACTTCTGACAAAAATAATATCATCCACATAAAAAACACCATAAATTGATCTTTCTAATAATTCATTATATAAGAATACAGTGTAGAATACCATGATCGTGGTTCCTGCTTTAGAACTTTTAAATCCTTCATTAATCTAAAAAATCTTATTCCCTTCATTTCCAATCATATATCCCACTTTTTGTTCAATTTAGACTTCTTATTCATGAACTCCATTTAAGAATTATGTTTTGTTATGCATCTGATAAACTCCATAAACTATTTAATTTTCCATGGGAAGTAAAAGCCTAACTGACCCCAATATAACCACTATAGAAAATTTTTAATAAATATTAATGCCTATAATACTTTCATATCCTTTACACACCTAGAGTTCCAGGTTTTTTATCACATTTCAATGCTCATAAAATTTGTTTTAAAAAATCCACTATGTTCCAATCACATTGTAATTTTTTGGTATCTTAACAAGATCTCAAGTTTAGTTCTTTTAAATCTAAGATAGTTATTTATTCATTGACTTAAACCAATATTTATTATTCTATATATATTTATATGAGGTTGGTTACACAATTTATAAGAGGAAGAATGTGCTTCATTCCACAATCACCGTGTATGTGTAGGTTCGGTCCAGTCCACAATGATATTGGATTGATCAATTTTTCTGTTTTATTTATATTGTGATGTTTTGATGAGGTTTATTCAGTAATGGATTCCTCTTATAATTTTTATTTTGAATAATCATCATCTTTTATCCCTAAAGGTTTTGTAAGTCGTACAATATTTATGCATTTGAATCTTTCCCTTGGTCACTTTGTTTTTTATCTTAAATTATATCAACATATGATCTCCTTGAGGTATTTATGGTTTTATACTCAATGATATCTACATCAATCATTTCCAAAATCTTTCTAATATGATTATCGTAATATTTTTAGGCTTTACTCTTCATTGAATATCAATGGAATATTCCCTCATTAGCTCCATTGACACACATTCCTTGATTTCCTATGTTTATAATGAAACATTTAATTTTAAAAACACAGAAATACTTCATAGAGGGATTCTTTACATAACATATATCATCTTGTGTTTTCGATTATCCCATTAAAATGTAGGTTCCGGGAATAGTGGAAGCACATTGGTGGGTGTACCCAACTTTAATTTTAGAATTAAAAACGATCAATCTGAGATCCATCACGATATTAAACCATCAGATCTTCAAAATAGAATGAATAATGACAAAGAAAGAGGGGATTCCTGAAACCATAGATAGGGTCATCATATGTTTGTTATAATTAATTTAATTAATTTACAAGAATTTTCTTCATGGAATTCTTTCTTCGTTGATGTTTCCGATCATAATATGATGTGATCCATCATTGCGTCATAGAATCCAAGTGTAGGATTCCTCTAGCAATGATCCACACATTCTCCACATATCTTTGAACATCGTTGAAGGGATCTCTGGGTGATAGTGTGGAAGAGACTTCTCTTGCGATTTCTGCCTTCAATCGCATTGATCCGGTGGAGGAGGATATCTCTCTCGTAGCTTGAGAGAGTTATTGGGAAAAATGATTCTCTCTTGGCTTGAGAGATTTCTCTAGATCCATTATTCAAAACCACAAAAAAATGGCTAGGCTAATGAGAAATATATTATTTTTATTTTTAATTACAAAGAATAATAAAATGAACTAATTACCTGAAATCATTTATTGATTTAATTTAATTTTTAGTAATACCCCATTCAAATAATAATAGTTGACTATTATTATTACTTGATATACACCTAGAAAATTACACCCAATATTATTTAATAAAATAAATAATATTATTTCTCATAAATTCCTAGAAAAAAATAAACTATGTGTACTTTTGTTTTTCCATTTTTCTTTATTTCCTCCACCACATTTATTAGACCTTGAATAATGGATATGTATTTCTGAAATAAATATCACTACATTACTCACTAATAAATAAATTATTTCACACAATATATATTTTCTCAAAAAACTAGTGTTGAAATAAATGCAACCAAGAAACCTTAAATAATTATTAAACTATAATCGGGAATAATCTTTATTCTACTTGTTAAATTAATATTTAACTAAGATACTTGGGCACACATAGTGTGTCACCCTATAGGCCTCTTTCTCTGTGGCATTAGGCAGAGCCTACCTAAAGTATAAGGTTAGAGTCTATAAACACGCCAAGGCACCCATAGAGAAATAATTTAACACCGCAACGATGTGTCACCTCCTATGAATTCTTACCATGTAATACAATCCCTTTGTCTCGATATCTCAAATCAAGCGGGTAGCATACTAGTGTCATCAACCCATGTGCTCAATTATTCTTTCTTTGACTTTCCAAAATTGAACTTGACCATTCCTCACAATGGCCATGAATTTATTTATTCAATATCAATTCCATCAATGGGCCTAAGATATCTACTTACATTATGGAATAGAATGGACAAATCATTTCTTGCATTATCTATTAATGCATTATAACTCGTGTCGCACCCAACGTATCCAACCTTGCTGTGAATAGTGTTTCATCATAGTTTTCGTCAATATATCTAAGTGCGTGAGTTGTAATACCCATTAATAATAATATTAAAGCCTGAGGACCAATACACACATCCATCGATATGAGTATCCAATGACACTATGAAATGTGGATTTCCTAGCGGCGGGTCTCGTTCTCATAATATCCTCCTTGATATTACCAAAGGGACACAACATGAGAAGGTTCTTCAATGTTTTATGAGTCCTCACCCATAATGGCATGAATTATTTATGTCCCTCAAATAACATCATCTGACCGTAGAACATATATTCAAGAACAATGTTATAGAACATCCAGGTTCTTATCATAGAAAAGATTCACTATGAACCTTTAATGAAATAGTTATCCTTTGGACATTGTCACATGAATTGTCATGCAGAAGAACAATCAAGATGTGATAAAGTATTTATTAATGAATAAAGTATAAAGTAGTTGGTTCTAGGACACAAAATCCAATATAATACCACTTGGACTAGAGCCAACTACTAACAAACATTAACCCGCTAGCTCTCACATGTTTTTCATGTTTCTGCTGAGATTTGACTTTAGTCATGTGGTGCACCACGTTCTCTTCCGTGGACACTCTGCTCACCGAAACTTTACCCCTTTGATAGAAATCTCTCAAGAGGTGATACTTCTGGAGTATGTGCTCTGTCCGTTGATGTGACCCACCACTATAGTATTGTCGCAATATAATGTGATAGGATATTTACTACTGGGCACCACATCATGCTCATGGAAAATTTTTTGAATCCAGGCGACTTCCTTGGATGCATCAAAATACACAATATATTTCAACTCTGCTATAGAATTGGTGAAAATTGGTTTCTTTGAACTCTTCCACCTCACAACTCCTCCATTGAGATAGAAAACATATCCAGATTGGAACTTTAGATCATTCTAATCTGTCTGAAAACCAGCATCAACATACCCTCTGATGACAAGCTCCTCGTCTCTTCCATACACCAGGAACATATCCTTAGTTATTCTCAGATACTTAATGATAGTCTTTACAGTTGTCCAATATTGTTCTCTTGGATTGTTCCCTACTAAATATCTTTAGTATCTGGTCAATATATGTACCCTGACTTAGTCAAAGAATCCACTTGGATCTATCATGAATGATCATGATCCCTAGAATGCAGGCTGCTTCACCCAAGTCCTTCATGTAAAAACACATGTTCAACAAGTTCTTAACTGACTATAATACCGGTACATTTTTTTCAATAAGAAATATGTCATCAACATATACTACAAGGATAATGACTGAATTCCTCTTAAGCAGCTTATAAACACATGGCTCCCATTCATTCTTCATGAAACCAAATTCTTTTATGGCTTCATAAAATCGAATGTTCTATGACCTGAATGCTTTCATTAATCCATAAATAGATTTATGCAACTTGAAAACCCATTTGGCTTCACCTGGTGTCACAAACCCTTGTATTTGTTTCATTTAGACATCTTCTTGAAGGTTCCCGTTAAGGAATGATATTTTTACATCTATTTTCTAAATCTCATAGTCATGGTAAGTTGCTATAGCAAGTAAGATTTTTATGGATTTAAACATGGAAACTGGAAAGAAGGTTTCATCATAGTCAATATTTTAACGATGTCTGAATCCTTTAGCCACCAAACATTCTTTATAATTGCTAACTTGACCTTCCATGTGCAGTTTTATCTTGAATACGCATTCGAATCCAAGATTCTTTACATCTACTAGCTTATAGACTAGAACCCAGACATTGGTTCTGATACATGGAATCCATCTCAGAATTCATAGCTTCTAAACATCTTCCAGCTTCTGAGTTTTCGAATACTTCCTTGTATGAGAGAGGTTCATCATTTTCCATCAATAATTATTCACCAATCTCGGATACTAGGAAACCAGATCTCTCTAGTTCTGTTACCTCTCTTGTGATCATATGTAGTACTTGTGTTTTTGGAAAATCATCTGTAGGGAACTGTAGAACTTTTTCTTGTACCAACTCCTGTGTATCTTGAGAATCAACTTCATTAATGTCAATCTTTCTCCAACTATCTTTTTTAGGATGTTCTCCCTCAAAAAAAAGTCGGATTTTCTGGCGATAGTCAGTTTATTTTCTAAAAGATTATATTGGTAATATACTATCATTTACATAGGGTATGTGATAATGATATACTTCATGACCCAATGATCTAGTTTTTTTCTTGAGAAGGCGTTAACAAATTTCTTGCATCCCCATACACGTGTGTGCGACAAAATGGATTTCTTTTCACTCCATAACTTGGAGGGAATTCCATTTTCCGCCTTAGTTGGTACTTAGTTTAATGTGTATGTTGTAGTCTGTAATGCATATCCCCAAAAGGATAATGAAAAATCGGCATGACTCATCATCAACCTCACCATGTCAAAAAAGGATTGGTTCCTCCTTTCATTAACACCATTCCACTAAGTTGTATAAGGAGGAGTGAGCTGAGATAGAATCCCAAACTCCCATAGAAGATCGATGACAACTTGGTTCTGATATTCTTCACCTCGATCTGATTAAAGCTTCTTTATCTTCATACCAAGATGATTTTCTACTTCATTCTTTAATTTCTTAAATTTCTCTAAGGATTATGACTTATACCTCATTAATTAGACATAGACATATCTACTCAAATCATCATTAAAATTAATGATGTAAGAATATCCACCTCTAGATTCTACTGGAAATGGTCCACAAAAATCTATGTGCACCAATCCTAGAAGCTCTATGGCCCTCTCACCCTGTCCACTGAATGGTGTCTTGGTTATTTTACCTTGTAAACAAGTGAGACATCTATCAAGTGGTTTTAGCTTAGTAGAATCTAAATAGCCATCTTTGATGAGATTTGTAAAGCGCTTCTCATTTACATGACCGAGACGGTGATGCCACAACTGGGTGATGTATGAGTCATGTAAGTTTTTTTCATTATCGATTTCTAATACTTGGTTTTTGTAATTTAATACATACAAACCATTATTTAAATGTTCCATATCGTAACATTCATTGTTATTATAAAATATACTACCCTTGTTTTCGTACTTGAAAATAAATCCATCCTTATCCAAACATGAAACATAAATTATTTTTTTGGTAACACTAGGAACATAATAATAGTTATGTAAAACCAAAATCATCCCAGTTGGCAATGAGAGGTGGTAATCGCCAATGGCTAAAACAGCTAGCCTCATGCCATTGACAGCTTGAAGATCCACCTATCCTTTAGAAATCTTTCTAAATATACTTGGTTCTTTCATTTGTATACATATGTGAGCCCCATAAGTTGTATCTAATACACAATGTGTAGAAATGTAAATATTACACTCAATAAAGAATTCACCTTTAGCATCCCCACACTTCTGGGTGCAATTTCTCTTCCAGTGGCCTGAATTTACATATGAAAAACATACCACCTCTTATTCTTACCCTACCTCTGGATATTCCCCTTCTTGGAGGGATGATGCTCCGGGGATTCATACCATTTATAGGTCCCTTGACCCATTGTCGTGTCCTTCCTTTTTTCACCATAAGTATTGAGGGTTTGTCATGCACCATTTCCATATCTACATGGTGAATTAGGGTCATAAGTTCTGATAGGATCTTATCATTGTTTCTCTTGTTATATTTGACAATAAATCTAGAAAACTTCTTTGGCAGTGATGATAGGATGAGATCTGTATGCAAATCAGCTGGGAACTTAATCCCTAAGATTTCCAGGTGTTCAATGTAGCGAATAAGCTTGACTACATGAGGCCCAACTTGTGAAAACTCTCCAAGATTAGTTGTAAACAAATCATTGGAGATCTCATATCTCTCCCATCTCGCCTTCTCTTGGTAGTGATCCTTATGGTGTGACATCATGCTATACACATCCATGTTTTCATGTTGCTTCAAGAGCTCATTAGACATGGCCGATTCCATGAAACATTGGACATATGTGGCATCATCCATATGTTTTATATAGAGATATAGTACCTCATCACTGGCCTGTTTCCCAAGCACAACTGAAACAAGCTCTTCCAGCACAAACATTTTCCTCTCGTGGTGAAGGATGACGCCTAAACACCTCTTCCAATCTTGGAAATTGGTGTTGGTGAGAAGGTTTTATTTCTTGAGTATGGTTCACAGAGATTTTTTTTGAATTCATTTTTCTTAAAATTTCTAAAAATTAAGATGATAAAAGTTTTAGTAATTTATTATGATAAAACTAATAAAAATAAATAAAATAATACTTATTAGTCTCCCCATATTTTATCAAAATCCAATAGCCCACACCATTGAATTCAGAATATTCTGTTTTGTGAATATTTTAGTGTCAAGGATCCATATTTACCTTCGCATTACCCAACTAGGGTTGGTTAAGAAACTTGATGGGTTTTAGGTAGGAATTCCAAATTCCAACTGCATTAACTCGCAGGTCCTTGATCCATTGAGTGAACTCTCCAATCCTGAAATCCTTTTATTTTGGGTTTACTCAACCTTTGCCTCTTGATCACACCAAGTACTACTGTGGAAGTCAACCCTTGATGCAAACCAAGTCATGTCAACCCAAAACATTGAGTTATAATTACCCGATAATTTAATGCACCCCCACTAGGGTTTCTCAAGAACATTGAATTATGGTTCCATTCTAACCAAGATTATGGAAGGCTATACCAACATGATATTTTCTTTGAGGAATTTTATCATTTTACGTAAATGTACATTTTATTATCATTGATTACATGATTGTTATTATTAAGTGGGATATAGATAAGTGACTAACCATGTCTAAGATAATATTTTACGCATAAGACGGTCTTATTTTAGTTCCATGTTTCTTTCTTGTTTAATTCATTAATTATGTGATCATGACAACACACCCAAAATAAATAAACCATGGAACTGAAAAAAATAGTATGATCATGAGCTTGTACTATTGGTTAGTTTTTCTAGCGGTTGATAAACTATCCCAATACCTAGGGGAGAAACACCTTGACCCATCTGGGTTCATTTTTATAGATTTCCACCTATCCACCTTTGTATCTCCTTGGATTAGTTTCACCTTGGCTCCTAACTTGAGCCGCCTCTACTAGCTTGGGAGCTCCATCCATTAAATAGGATTTTCTATCACACACAAGTGAGGAGTAAAATGGTGTTTTATATTAAATAATCACTAGGCATGAAAGATCTATATATTAATGAGGATAAGTTTCATAGAACAAAAAATATAATTTAAATAAATAAATTAAAAGAAACCATTAACATAAAAAGGTCTCGGTCTAGCTCATGATCATCCATGCATGAAACAATATTTATGCATAAATAAAACTAGAATTTAATTATTTAATTATTCTTGATTAATATAAATAACGCTCGAATCAATTAATTATCTCTAATTAATCAATTATTTTATCTTAAACCTTTTTTCTGAATTTCCTTGAGATTCTCATACATCATAATTTTAATCAAATAAATTTAGTTTAAATTATCTTTTACGTAACTTGTACCTTGTAGGAAACCCGGTGAATTCCCATTTATAACTACTCAATGAGTAGAAATAAACATTACACAGATGTAAAATTAATCACACACATATAAAACACCTATGTCATGGTGTGCCTCAGATTTACGCCTGCACTATGGTACTCATCTCAAGGGTTTGTATAATATAATAATAAATTTTAATAAATCTTCATAATTTGGATGAGTAAAATGCATGTAGTTCCGACTACATGATGGGTAATTTCGTTCACTATCCATTCGAAGTACATTCCCGGGGACATGGCGTGTAGATGTACTTCAAGAATTTTTCAGAGTACATAGCATGTTCAGTGAGACACACACCGTGTAGTATCCGTGTTACATGGTTTCCAGCCAGGAAATCCATGTACGAGGTACATGTCCCAACCCTAACCTGAAGGGACTACACGCCGTGTTCAGTGGACCAAACGACATGTAATCCAGAAACTGTGTGCCACTTTTTCCTGGTCAACACACGGTGTCATTTAAGACTTAGAAATACATCAACACATGGCTAGATTTGGCAGACTAGTCTGATTCATTGAAACTAGAAAAAATGGTGTGTACTGCCGAATACACACCGTGTATTATGAAATTATAAAATCATGAATTTTTGGAACCTCCAGATGAGATCCTTTATTTATTTTAATCAAAATTAAATGAAAAATTTGTTTATGTAAGGTGAATGAGAAATGAGAGAGGAGTAACAGATCTCTAGATTCAGATTTAACAAATGATTAAATTTAATTGAAACAACTAAATTATTAAATGATTAAATCAATAATGAAAACTAAATAATTATAACCAATGATATGACCCGTCTGATACAACTTTTAGGTTCCAGGAGAAGTGGAAGTGCGTTGGTGTGTACCCAAATTTAATTTTAGAGATAACAACAATCAATCTGAGATCTATCACGATAATAAAACTCCAGATCATTAGAATAGAATGAATAATGAAAATTAAATTGGAGAATCTCATAACCATAGATAGGATCATCATATATTGGTTATATTTAATTTAATTAATTGATAAGAATTACCTTGATTTAATTCTTTATTCATTGATGATTCCGGTCACGACCTGATGTGATCTGTCATTGTGTCGTATAATCCAAACGTAGGATTCCTCTAGTAGTGATCCACACGTGCTACACGTATCTATGGACATCACTGAAGGGATTTCTAGTTGCAAGCATGAAAGATCCTTCACTTATGATGTCTTCCTTTGATTGCCTTGATTTCAGGGAGAAGGATATCTCTCTCGTATCTTGAGAGAATTCATGGAAGAAATGGATTATCTCTTGGATTGAGAGATTTCCCTAGATCCATTGTGCACAACCACAAAAATGGATAGACTAATGAAAAATATATATTTTGGGTTTTTAATTACATAGAATAATAAAATGAATTAATTACCTGAAAGAATTTATTAATTTTATTTAATTATTAGTAATACCCCAAGTCAAACAATAACAGTTGACTACTATTATTACCTAACATGCACCTATAAAATTATACCTAATATTATTTAATTAAATAAATAATATTATTTCTCATAAATTCCCATAAAAATACACGGCGTTTATATTTAATATACATGATGGGAAGATTTTTTTTCTATTTTTATTTATTTCCTCCAACACATTTATTAGACCTTCTGTAATGGATATTAATTTATAAAATAAATATCACTGCATTACTCGCTAATAAATATATTTTTTCTCCTGCAATATATTCTCTCGAATAACTAGTGTCAAAATAAATTCGACCAGGGATCCTTAAATAATTATTAAACCATAATCGGGAATAATCATTATTCGACTTGTTAAATTAATATTTAACTGAGATAGTTGGTCACACTTAGTGTGTGACCCTCTAGGACTATTTCTTAGTGACATTAGGTGAAGCCTGCCTAAAGTCCAAGGATATCATCTAGAAAAATTCCAAGGAACCCATAGAGAAAGATGTTAACACAGAAATGATGTGTCACCTCCTACGAATGCTTATCATGTAATATAAACCCTTTTGTCCAGATATCTCAAATCAAGTGGGTTGCATTCTAGTGCCATCAACCCATGTTCTCTATTTTTCATTCTATGACATTCCAGAATTGATCTTTCCCATTCCTCACTATGGCCATGGATTTATTTAGGTTATATAAATTGCATAAAAGTGTTTGAGATATCTACTTTAATTATGAATCATAAGGGACAAATCCTTTCTCACATTATCTATTAATACAATATCCCTCGTGACACACCCAACGTATTCTACCTCACTACGAATAGTGTGTCATCACAGTTTTTTTCAATACTTCTAAGTGCATGAGTTATAATACCCATTAATAATAATCTTAAAGTCTATGGACCAATAAACACATCTGTAGATAGGAACATCCAATGACACTATGAAATGTGGATTTCCTATTGGCATGTCTCGTACTCATAATATCCTCCTAGATATTACCAAGGGTGCACAACATGAGAAGGTGCCTCAAAGTTGTATGAGTCATCTCCCATGTTGGCCTGTATTTTTTTGTGTCCCTCAAATAACATCATCAGGCCATAAAACATATATTCAAGAACAGTGTTATGGAACTTATGTGTTCTCATCATAGCAGGGATCCACTATGACCCTTTAATGAATCAACCATCCTTTGGAAATTATCACATGCATTGTCACACACATGAATAATGAAGATGTGATAAGGTATTTATTAATGAATAAAGTAAAAAGTAGTTGGTTTCAAGACACCATCTAAAACATAACAACCCTATATTATTTTGAGTGTACAGTTCTACTTGAACAACTTATTTATAGTAATGAAGAGTAAAACTACTCCTAATCAGTTTAGTTCTAGCCATTTTGTTCACCAGACGACTTCTTTGTTCAACAACCCCATTTTTTTTATGGTTTCTCACTACAGAAACCTCATGATTTTTCCAATTTTTTTGTGGTAATTTTCAAATTCAATTAATGTGTATTATCCTTCATTGTCTGATCGTAGAATATTTATTGTGCAGCTAGTTTTAGTCTTAGATCTTCGACAATAAATCTTCATGCAATCAAGAATTTATCGTTTCCTCTACATAGACATCACACAATAAATTATATTTTAGTCATAAATAAAAAGAATAAAGTACCTCTTTCCATTTGTTCTAGCTTCATTCCTTGGTCAAAATACATCTGTGTGGATAAGGTCAAGAAGCTTTAATTCCCTTTTATTCTTCAGCGCATATGACCCCCTAGGCATCTTTCCTCGCATGCATGTATCACATGTATTTTATAAAAAAATATTTTTATTGGGAATGTAAACATCTATCTGATGCTAAGATATCTTTTCCATTATCTATTGATTAACATGACCCAACCTAAGGTGCTTAATGTTGTGTTTTACTCAACTGTTACGTAACCAACAGTTGTTTTTTGTTCAACTGTTAAGTAACCACATGTTTTTTTTCATCAACTCTTAAGTAAAAAATGTTCTCTTTACTATCAAACAGGTATAAATTTCCATCTATTATGCATCCATTATTAATTTAATTACATGTATTTACTTTTATATTGAAACCCTTGAAAAAACTAGGACCTGCTGGCAGTATAGACACCCTGCCTTAACATGGTTGTTGGGTCCTGGTCTAGCAGATACCATGAGTTTCCCCATAGACGCTTGGTCCCCACCCTAGGTCCACCCTCATTACCGAATGGGTCATCTGACTAAAGGTAGTCCCCACATGCCAACACATGTTCTTTCCAGTGTGCTTTGTCCTCAATCACACACACCCATGAAAAATTTCTAAAAGGTCACCCATCATGATCACTACTCTAGGCCAAGTATGCATAACTATATAGTTCTAATCAGGTAGGCTCTAGAAAAGGAAGGTTTGCTTGTTGACATGAGCCACATAATTTACTCATTTAACCCTTTATCATTATAGGGTGTTACATTCACCCCTCTTTAGAGCACAACATCCTCATTGTGGGCCCAACATCTCTACCCAGACAGTTCACCGCACTTGAGGCCGTGTCTCTCCTCTGATAAAAATGTTAAAACTGGTCCCTATTGAAAGTTGAGACAAGCCTCCTTAACATGGTCATCAAGTCCTAGCCTAGTAAGTACCACCAGTTTCCCCATAGACACATAGTCCCCAACCAAGGGCCCACCCACGTGCCCAAATGGGGTATCTAACTAAAGACATGCCCCACATACCAACAAATATACTTTTCTAGTGTACTTTTTACTCAAACACACACACCCCAGGAAACTTCCCAAAAGGTTACCCATCCTGATCACTACCCCAGGATAATCATGCTTAACTATAGAGTTCTAATCAGGTAGGCTCTAAAAAATGAAAGTGAGCCCTGTTGACATGATTCATCTCATTTATTCATTTACCCATTTATTATTTTCCGGTGTTACACCCCTTCTAAATAAATTTCACTATCAATGCTAAGTCATAGAGTTAACTGGAACTCAGTAGATTGTGACACAAATTTTCAATGTAGAGAACTTCTATTTTTCTCATCTTTTCAATGGAAATTTCTCTATTTCCACTCCTTTTAATCTTTAAAACAATGTCATTTCTAAATATCACTATTCCATAAAACCTTTTCTTATTATTTTTAAAAAAATCATCATTTCTTTTCTTGTGGGATGTTCACCCATTTTTAAGAATCTAGGTGCTACTATTCTTTGTAGCTTTGAGAACTGTTTTTGCAAGGTTAGATTTCAGGATTTTATTCCTTTCCTTCCACAAGGTACCATATTAAGTGGTAAAAGAAGATGGTATTTCCAATCTATTTTCAATATGCATGGGTTCATCATATTCATATTATTATTCAAGAGAATAATACCTATTTTCAAGGGTAATTATTCTTGTTTGATTCGTATTTACTTGTCTCAGAGTTTTGTAGTTACTGTTCCCACCATTCCTCTATCTCTAATGAATAAATTTATATCCATAGATAGAACAATGAAAACAATATCCATAAAAAATATTTTTTAACAAAATAATGGATATTCACTAATTTTACTTTCTTGAATTCCTGATGCTTCCCCAATCAGATAGCTCATTTCCACTTCACAATAGGACATGGTGTAGCCCAAAAATCCGTATAATTTATATTTCATTAGGGGAAATGTTTTCTCACTTCCATTACTCCTCATGTCCCCATTTTTTGTAATGTTATACGACCAGTGATCCTCTTTAGGTATTTTAGGATACTTTTCAACTCTATTTTCAATTTTATTTGAAGCATTATTTATTTGAACATAAGGCGCCTTTGTGATATGTCCAACGCCCCACTTCCCCTTTATTTAGGATTATCCCATTTTCAGCCTTCAATGTTTCAGCATCACAACCAATTCAATATTTTCCATAACTGTGGATCTATAATTATTTAAGGCCTTCTATACTCATTCAGAACCGTGTTTAGCTCTTTCTAGTAGCTCTGTTTAAATGAATCTTCCAAACTATAATATATTCTTTGATTCCATTTAATTTTATTTAGTTTCCCATTTACTCTTTAGAGTAACAAATTCTTCTTCATGTTAATCAACTATCTTATCCTTTTCCTCTTGTCTCGATTTAAGGTCATTGATGACATTTTCTTTCTATTCAATCCTAAGTTTAAATTCCACAACCTCTTTTGATCATTCAAGATTTGTTACATATTTTTCATCTCCTCCTTTCAAACGGGCACATTCTACTTCAAACTAATCAATATAATCTGATGAAATTTTCAACACAACTCTCATCTTTTTATTTGCATTTACTTGACTGTCAAGCTCATCAAGAGCGCTCTAAAGTTCCATATTGAGATTAACAACACTAAGAGACCAATTGAATTCATTTTTTTGGTTCTTCCTTTTCAACTACAGCCATCATGGATGTTTTAGGTTCATATTTAAACTCTGATTATCCATCCTCCAAAATTGTATTATCAACTTGTTCATCTTTGTAGATGAAGAACTTTTTCTAAAATTTACTTCTTAATTTGAAGCGTAATTTATTATAGAAACTATTTTGAGACTTCTTCTTGATTATTATTCACTTACTATATCACAAAATTTCCATGGGAATTGATAGGAATTGTGCCATACTTTACCACACTAAAAACAAGCCAATGGAATCCTGCCTTCAATTCTTCATTTCCTCATTTAAATTTATTGGGAAAAAAGAAAGAACTTATTCCTCATCATTACTTAATCTAGGAATATCATGTTTTTTACATGTATTTGAATTCTATTTCCTCTATAAATCTAGTGGAAGAATCTTCTCATTTAACTCCCATTTCATAAGCCATTAGGATTCTTAGTGGATCGTCAAGAGAAATCTTAGACAGATATTTTTCTTCATGGTCAACAACTATAGGATTATACAAATACGAGAGACTTCTCATGGTTTTACTCACAATTTAAATATACTCAATTTCATTCCCAAGTACTAAAATAGATATAAAAACATTTGTTATGTGATTAAATAATCTATTTTTGTTTTCTTCTGGCTGCATTTTTAGATCATTGAACTAATTTTCCAAGACTTAACATTTTCCTTCTTTTACATTGTTATCACATTTGTATGTATTTTATAGTTTTTTATACATGAACATGGCTGTAATAAACCTCATAACAATCAAATATATTTTATGAAAAAGTGCTATAGTTAGAGTATTTTGATATTTGGCATCTTCCTCAATTATTTTACTTTATATTTCAGTTATAGATTGTCCTATCACATCAATGACATGGATCACTTGAGTAGTGGCTAGAATAACTTCCACCCTAAGGGATCTAAAATGATATATCACCGTATTAGTCCAAAATTGGAATCATATTACATAAAATAGGGGGATTCCCCTAACATTTATAGAATTATACTTGAAAAGAAAATATGATAGATTTAACTCCAATAACCTATATGATCTGATACCACTTATAGGACCACAAAAATCCTTGAGAGTGGAGGGGTGAATTAGGTTGTGAAATTTTTCTTTTAATGTAATAGATTTTGTTCCCACATTAGTAGGAACCTACAAAACCTTTGATATAATTTTGAATTTATTTAAAATTCACAAGTATAGATAATATGCAACAATATTACCTGGTTCACCAAAAAGGAAAGTCAATGAAGCATTCATCAAAAGTGTTTCACTCATACATAAATACAGTAATATCTATTAGTTATTATAGAATATATAAGTTTAGACATAGTCACTCTATTTGAAACACATTGTGTTTATAATAATTTTATGGATAACAAACATCATCCCTCTTTCGTCGACTACCCAAGATCAAAGCCTTGGGTGAAGTATTAATCAGTTTAATTACCTGAAATCCACATCAATAGATTCACATTAAAGTCTTTTTTCAAGAATAGCATAAGACTATGAGTACACCAATGTCCTGAGTTGATGCACATGAAATCACTCTTTTCACATAAACTAAATGTTTAATACTACTATTCATGAAGATCCATGCCTTTACGAATCCCACATAAGGTTTCAAATACTTTTCAACCCTTATGAACCCACACACTTTACTGGGGCTCCTAACCATTGTGAAGCTCATAGCCTTCATGAAGAAAAATTCTGTCATGAAGCTCACAACCCTTGTGGAACCCCAGTATTTGAAAATCAAACTGTTCTGATATTATGTAGCATTAATCAGTTCATATCCACTCCTTTCATGATACTTAATCATGTGAATGAATCTTGATTAGTGATGATTTACTGATTAGGAAGGACTGCAAAAAATTAGATCAATTCACTATTTTCACAAATTATCATTATCTTAAATGAAGTTTGGGTTTCCACATATTTATAGGATAATATTTTGATGATGATGCCATGAACCCAAGAGCCATTTCACAAACTTCTTCAGTCATTCTTGTGAATATCCTTTATTCATGAAGCTATAGTGAAATTAAACCTATTTCACAACATTCGCTTTATAGTGGAGTTTACTGTCTTCCCATCGCATGTTCATGATTCTTGTTCTCAATGCTCTAAATATTCATAAAGCTCAACCTTTATTAAACCCAACTTTTATGAAACTCATTCCTTTACCATATTTGGGAAGAGTAAATCAAGAAATCCGCCCTTCGGGAAGCTTTCTCCTTACTCCTAATGTTGAGCCAAAAAATTTGGCGAACACTGGGGATTGAAACCACCTTCAATAACGTATCCATATTATTCTATAAGATCACTTTCATTGAAAATTCCTTGATTAACCTAGTGTGTATTGGCAAAAAACAGAAACTAAACTCTGTTTTTCACTTTGAAAGGCATTGGTTCCAACAAATGTTTCACCCATAAGATTTTCCTTATAGGATAAGACAGTGAAAACTACACTACATTAGGAAGAAATTCATGGGAAAAATATTATCACAATCCATGAGTCCTATAAATAATGAATGAATCACATATGATACTAAGTTTGGAAAGAAGAAGAAACAGGTATGAGAAGAAACTCTCACCCTTAATGTTTGTTCTAAATAAATAAGTGGTACCTCTTTATTCCCTATTATTTTGTGTGTTTGAAACTAACATGAATGAAATTGAAGGAGATGGTTGAAGTTTTCACATATAAAAAATGATTATGATGAGTTATTTATTGAAGTTTCATGTATGGAAAGTCACCATTATAAAGAAGATGAGTGAATCCCTCTAGGGGAAGCTTACATGAGAGTTGAGGTATGCCAGTAAAACATTCTTCCTCTAATTCAATTATAAAATTCATGATATTTTAGGGAGAGTGTTAGTTGATTAAAATATGAGGCAATAGTGGAGTTATTATTTTATATCTGAAATTTATGATGTGTTTGTTAATGTGTGTGAAATACCTTGTATTTTTTGTCTTCATAGCCATGATCTTGAGAATTGATAATTTTGGGGTATGATTTCACATGCATGGAAGTTTATGGATATCATAAAAAACCTTAGTTATATTTATCTTGTTTTCTATATTGGTTTATCCCATGTAGACTAATAGTTGATTAACTAAATCACCCTTTGCTAATAGAACCATGAGATATCATCCCCCTATCAGAAGTGTTAAAGAAATAGAGAGAACATGTTTATGGAAAATTGAGGAGCTCAGAAATGATCCCTTATCCTTTTCATTTGATTATCAATAGGGTTAGAAAAGAAGTTAAACCAAATATTGAATTTTATAATGTGAGGAGATATTGAAAATGAATAAAAATGGGTCAATTCAGATATATCTAACAAAATTGGAATAATGAATAAAAATGGGGTTATTGTTGAACCCAAGTAAGTATTGCATTAGCTGTCAATGAGTCAACATCAATGATTCTTGGGAAATTTTTATTGAATAATTTAATGTAATTGGATGCCATGACTGAGTAATTCTCCTTGTATATGTGATATTTTATGTGTTGATCTCCAAGGAAAGTAAACTCAAGTGTTGGTGGGTGTAATGACACAGTCTACAACATTTGGGGGAAGATAGAAGGCCTCAAGATTGATTGTAAAGGTATGATATGATTTTGAGTTAAATTTGCTACCAACGTAAAGGTAATAGTATATTCCTATAGATACGTAAAGGTAACTAATTTACAAGACCTACCAAATAGTTAAGAGAGAGTTGTGAAGTCTTTTTAAATGTATTTCTTGATTTCAATTACCTACGTAATGTTTTTACATGCACTAAATAAAGGCCATTTATGATTTACATGAAACATATAAAGGTAAAGAGAGAGTTTTTAAAGCTGTATAAAGGTTTCCCTTACATTGTAGTAAAAACATAAGGGTAATGAAGGTGCTTAAGGGTATGTGTGTAAAATATAATGAGACTATGTAAGGGCACCCGTGTAAGGTTAACCTATGAGTTCTAAAGCTCATGTAAAGGTTGATCATAGGGTAACGAGGCTACATAAGGGTACATTCATAAAGGTAATGATGCTATATAAGGGTACCTATGTAAGGTAAACCTTTGAGTTTTAAACCTCACATAAAGGTTGATCACAACTCGCATAAAATTCTTAAAGGTAACGAGGATGTATAAGGGTGCCTATGTAAGGGTAATCTATGAGTGTTAAACCTCACATTAAGGTTGGTCACAGCTCGCATAAGGGTAAATTGAGGGTAGATAAAGGTAGTGATAAAATCATGGTTCTATGTAAGGGTACTTTTGACTATGCTGATAATGGTATCCTACACACAAACACCTGAATTTACCACTTGAAGGATAAATATTGACCTCACCTTATTTGGATTGACCATGTATAGTTAGACCAACTGAATGAGCTTGAGATAAATTCCCATTCATGATGTTACAATTTCATGCATGTAATATTGAATGAGGGAAGGGTTATTGAATCATCCAATATTGAGGATGTGTAATGAAATTTGAAGCTATAGGTATTGGAAAATTATTATTCCATGATAAAAAAATGTTGTCCCAAATATTTAGGGTTTTTTAAATGAGATGCATGTATGGATTTTTGATCCATAGAGGCTAATATCCATATGAAAAATGAAGAGAACCATATTTCTTATAGTATTTAAAATGATGGCAACATTTAAAGGATCGATGGAATGTTGTGTGATCAAATAATGAAGGCCTGAAACCTTTGGGTATTATTAATGAGATTCATGAAGAATACCCACATATTATGATTTATTTAAAATGAGGAAATATAATATCCAACACATTGCGAGTATTCATATTAAAATGATATAAAATAAAGGTGTTCTTAATAAACATACTTAAACGAAGGATTTTAATGAGAAAACAATATGGTATTTTGGAAATTAAATACATGAGATATCATGACATGCATAATTGTTTTTCTCATGGATAAATGTGTGAATGTATTTTATGAAATACTATTAGTGAATAAAATTGTGAGATATCTTGCATCCATAGTGAAAGAGAATATTGATAAGCCTAATACATTTTTAAATTGATGAAAGGTGTCAAATATGGACAATTATAAAAGAAGTTGATGACATGTGCCTGAGTACATAAAGAAGAGAATTCATATTATTTAAGATCCAAAATGAGTTTTGAGGCCAAATAGAATATTTCAATCAACTATTTAATACCTTGTAGAATCTTATATAATGAAAGGAAATAGATCTTACTTATGTAGGAAGATTATATGAAAAATAAAAACTTTCTATCACTAGATCATCATTGAAGATGAATCTTGTAGCTAGGGAATCTATCTAACTACTGGAGGCTTGTGTTTGAGGGTCAAACCAATCATAGAAGAGGAGAAGTTTAGGTGTATCACCTATTGCTAAGGGATTTTAACTGAGGTTCCTAACCAGCTGTATTCACTTATATGTGTAGTGGATAATCCATGTTTGGGTGTATGACCAACATGGAAAGGAGCATGATTTTATGGTAAACCTTGTAAATACCTTGTCATAACCTATATTATATTAAAACTGCACATGAGGTGATATTTAGAGATAATATTCAGTGGATAGAGAATGGTAACAAGTTCAAGAGGTTGAATTGAATTAAAATATAATTTTTAAATTGAATGTACCTTGGATTCACCCTCCTCTTAGTGGTACATAATCGATCGTTGGACTCTGTAGTAAATGTGGTATTTATAATAATCACTAGACTGGATTATCCTTTTGTAGGGAATCTTTTTCGTTGAAACACATATTTTAGAAGATACTCAACGCCTGATCAACATTGGCCCAATATTCATTACCATTATTGATTATTTTTTCTCAGAAATATACCTTCGCTTGGGATTTTTTCTTTTCTATTTATTTTGATTATGACACCAATGTGAGTGAAATATGATTTATGGATAATATATATTTTATAAACAGGGTAAATTTTACCAAACTAATCAAAATATTCATATCACACATAGTACTTACACTAATTGCAGCTCTGCCACAACTCTGTAGTTATATCTCTCTCCACTAGAAATAGTTCATTGATATTTTTTCCTTATCAATCAAACATTATTTTTATTTTGTCCATGTGATAGGTTATTTTTTGTTTTTATGGATATTTAAACATTGAAGAGTTAATACATTAGATAATCCTTGTGGTGACCCATTTATGTATATATTGTTTCTTGTCTCCCGGAAAACAAACCATTTTTTTATGTAGTGTCTTATACCATTCTATGATTTCTTCTCACCACACTTCCATAACCATGGTAGTAGAAATGACATTAATAAATTATATATTTTCAATAAGGAAAGGCGTATGATCTAGGTTAGTTAGTCTTCATATAATTGATGTGCTATATTTACTATCCACTATTCACTGATGCATGGAGGATGCTAACTACACTTGCGTACAGAAAATTACAATAAAAACATATAATTCACCTTCATAAGTTTTTAATGTAAAAAAAGATTTACGGATAAGGGAGGAGGTGGTTATAGCCTATTTGTAATGGAGAGAAATGAAGCCAGAGTGTGGTGATGGATCTAAAATATGTTCGTATTCTACCAACTATACCAAACTAAATAATGGATATGTTGATATGGTGATGGAAGTGGGTGAATATCACATATAAGCATGTGGAACTACATCAATGCAAAAAGTGATGATGATGTGTGTTGAAAATAAATTAGTGATGTCGAACAGACGATGCTTCCGCAACATCTTTCCCAATTTTATATAAAAAAGGCTTTAACTATTCCCTTTTTCATTTTCTTCTCAGGTTATTATTCTATTATATCAAACATATCACTATAATATAAACGTAAATACTGTTTTGAGTTATTTTTAATTCCCTTTTAGGATCCTATTTCCTACTTTTTTGGAACATCATTCCTTCATAGGAAACCACTTTATAAAATGGATACCTAGGGAGAAGTAAGATATTCATTTTTCATAGTAAAAAATGATAATATGACATTAGATTTTTTTTTTAATTTATTTATAGTATCCTTTTATTCAATTCTTCATTTACATGAATAATTTTATTTTTTGTGGAGATATTTTAAATTTTTCACTGGTGCACAACTACATTGGTTCTGTTTTTGGAAGTGTTTTTTGTAGTTTTACATTGATATCATGTTTTCCTATTGCTTCTGTTTGGACGTTGTACCGTTTTTCCTATTTTTTGGTTGTGGTGGGTATATATTATTGGATTTTCCAAGATAAAAGATACGTACATAGTAAAAATAAATTCTATAATTGGGTCATTTATCAGAAAATTTTTTTGTCTATTTTTTCATTTTCTTCAATTTTAATGTAATTGTTGATATATACTTTATTAATAGTTTTCTATATGTGATGGTTTAGATAACTTTACTCACTCTATAGTTATTCATATGATCATGTTCAGTGCCTTATTTCTCCATATAAGAAGAATTTTATATTTGGATATTGATTTCATAGTGGTAATAGGTTATAATTTTAAGATATTATGGTTTATAAATGTGAAGGTGTTGAGTTTTTCATGTAGGAGGATATTGGATTCTGAAATATAGCCTTAAATTTTTTTTATGTTATAAAATCTATTTGTTATTGCGGAACAATTATTATATGTAAGAAGGGGAAATCTCGGTAGCACTCTCCTCTTAGGAATTCCCTTGGGATTTATATAGAGATGTGGCAGTATTAGATCTCAGTGACATCGTATAGTGGAGGGCTCCAGTCCGAGTTGATCTCATTCGTGGAAATGTTAGTAGGTGTTCTTGTCTGGGATGATTGTTGTTGGTTTAAGATATTTAGTAACAAGGCTCATGGTGATAGTGTTGACTTCCATATTCACTCCTCATGGTGTCCTCCCTTACATGTTTGGATGTCTATCCCACCGAATCCTCATTTTCCTTCATCTCACAATTTTTTTTTTCTAGATTTGATTCTGGTGGTGTCGTCGACACTGTTTCAGTGAATATGGGGGTTGATGACATTCCCCTTTCTTGTAGTGATCGTGGCATGGATTCAGCAGTTCAGGATGGTGGCGGCATCCTCAACATTAGTTTTCATTGGTAGTGCATACGGGTTATTTTAGTGGTGTGGCTTCGGGGTAGGCGGACATCGAAACTTTTCGGTGGTTCCTTTTGTGACTTCAGCTTATGAAAAATGGATATCAATTTATATTTATTTAGAAAAATCTATCAGTCATTTGTAGGGCGGTGTTAGTGGTGGATTTAGACAACGATGATGACTCTTCCCTGATGCTGTCAGTTTGGGAGTATGGTGGCCGTTTGGGTTGATTGGGTGGTGGTTGGGATGACTGTGGTTAAATATTTGGCCTCTATCAAATTGTATTTTGGATCTATTTTGATCCTTGGGTCACTAATACTTCTAGAAAATGAGCAGTAGATGATGCAGAGGAACATATCATTCAGTGCAACACATCCGGCTGGCAATTCAACTCGATGCTGCATTGTCGAGTCAGTAGCTTGAAAGAGTGATAGGTAAACTATCACCTAATATTTTTTACTTTTTATACATGGTTTTATTGGTTTCTCTTCCATGGTGTTAAAATTTTCATCATGGAACGATGGTTTTTGGCATAATGGGTGAAACATCATGTGTGCAGTGACGATCTAACAGATGATGCGATGCAACACCATGGTAGTGAAACATAGATTCTTAAAATCATTTCATGGTGGGAAGATAAAAAGATTGATGAGTGTATTGAAAACTATCAATGGACCTATTCATAGACTTGGGTTAAATAGGGGTTCTTTGTCTTGTATTCGTATATTTATGTTAATTTTTACTGTATCTTGTTAGGGGGGAGATCATCACAACGTGACGAATCATTTTATGAAGTGATGTTTGGCCACTCATTTTGTACCTTTGATTAATCTCATTAGAATTTCATTCCATTGGAACTGTGGCCAAATATACTATTTTGTGCCTTTGTGCCATTGGATATTATGGTCATCTATTGGGTTATCACTCACACATGTTTAAAAGAGGACTATATTTTCATAATAAAAGGGGGAATTTCCCAATATCTGTTTGAATAATATATAGGTTATTTTCTACTTCTTATTTATTAGGATTCCTGTTTTTTTTATTTATATAATTTTAAATTACATTTCTGTTTGTTTAATATCGATGGTTACTTGTTTTCATGTCCACACATGTTGCACCCACAAGCCCAATACACACTGTTTAAAAACCCAAACTTTTATTAATGAAAATTTCCCCTCCTCTAATTAAATGTATTATTATATAAAATGGTTATATATCATATTAAATTCTTTGGTTTTATGTTTTTGTATTTTAAAAAACCATTAAAAATTGTTATTATTTCAAGTATAGCCATTCTACAATGATCACATGATTATTATAAATAAAGGGCTTTATCAGATCCAATTTACTCAGAAAAAAGGAATTGATGACCTCATCCAGTAGAATTTCTCCATACGAAGCCCATTATTTGGTACTCGGAAAGGTTGTGGCATCACTACTCTTCTCTCTTTACCAAGACCAAGCCGAGCTTCTACACGTTAAACTTGAATGGAACTGCTTATGTGAGAAGTGGAAGTTAATAGAGATTTCCACCTGAGCGATGTTATCTGAGCCTCCCCAAGAGTTCATCACCATCGCACACCTTACCCTTAGGTATTATAAGGGTGTTATAAAAATTTATGTAACAAAACCCCTAGCACTATGATTATGTGTAATATTTTTTATAGAATAAAGAATATACATTTGTTTTTTTATTGTTACTTTGTAAATATTTTTTAATGAAAAAATAGTATTTATAGTTAAAATTGAATTAATAAATCTATTTTTATGAATTAATTGTTTTTTTAATTAAATAATATTGTAATAAAATATTATTACTAAATTAATTTTTATTAAATATAAGTTATCCTAAAAATTTTATTAATACAAATGTAATTTTTATTAAGGTTTGAAAGCTATTTTTGTTAAAACTCATGAATTTTTGATAAATGTCAGTTTTTAGTTTAAAAGTAAAAAGTCACACATTTAGAAAATTATTTATATAAAATTAATATTATTTTTGGAATAATGATGTCGAAATTATACAATGTCTATTTTTTCAAAATTTTCTGAGAAAGTCAAATTTTTGGGAAAAAAATAAATACCGTTGAAATATATATTGTGTTTTATGATATCATAATGACCCAATAGTGATGTAATAAAATAATATGAATGGTGTTTTTAGTAAATATGTGTTTTAAATTTAAAATAATGTGATTTTTTGTTTATTTTATTTATTTTACAAAGCCTTAGAGGACCCTCCATGACTTATTAAACATTTTAACATTTTAAAATGATTTCCTTGAGAGTGTGACTCACCTCCACATAAGAAATCATAATATTTTAATATTCTAATCCATTGAACATATAAAATAATATTTTCCACTCCCCATTTTTAAAAACCAAGGGTAAAACCATGGGATGGTTTGTGGTTTTGATTTGTTTAATGTGTAGTGTCCAAAACCTAAATAATAATGAATTCCCTCTCTTTTCCTATACAAACCCACCCAAGATCCCACTTAAACTTCTCCCAAAACCTTTATAGTTAGACCAACCTATGACCTCCTATCTCTATAATCCTCCCAAATATATATAATCTCCAAATAATCCTCTCTCAAGCCTCCCCCATGCCTTTGGGATCACACTTCCATGAAAGAGATTTTTTCCATTCTCATTTTTTTCCAAATTTCATTATGTTGTTATACCCTTTTATTTAAAATATACAATGTTGAGGTATGATTTTAAACCTCCACCATTATTCCATAATTATATTTTAATTCTGATATACCCCTTTCTCTCTTATTAATTCATCCTATGTACACCTGTTACCATGCAGAAATTCTATAAGGGATTTCTCTCTCTTCATTTACATTCAAGCAATTATTTTATATTATGAACCTAAATTCCATTACATATATCAGGATATTATGTTCAATGACCCCCTTCCTTTCAATTTCCGGATTAAATAATTATAGATACCTTTATCTATCATCAAACCATTTTATGATTTCTATTTTACATCGTTATGCCGGGGAAGTTACACCAAATTTCCATGCCAAAATCATCACGTAAGTAAATACCATACCCATTTCTATATCATGGGTATTAACCTTTATGATCATGTAGTTTTTGATTTAGTACTTATATTAATGTATTCAATATCTCTTATTCATGGAATAAATTATAATATTTATTGAATCCATGTTGTATGATCTATGTGGCACACTTATGCATGAAATGAAATGTTTTATAAGGGTGCACCCTGATTGCACTCCAATGCATTGGGTAAATATTAATATCATAATATGTCAAGTCTAGTTATGTTTTACTCATTATAATTCATGTTTAATGGGGGTTTGTGCACGACCCATGTGAAATGAGCCTTTAATCATGCTAATATCATGCTAAATATTGATGCCACATTTCCTTATTATGATAATAATGCTATGTCATGCCTTTATATTTTGGTTTCTCTTATTCTCCATTGATATACCCATTTCATATCATGTACTATATTCATCATGTTATTCTTTTTTTACTCCCTTACTATTCTTTATAGCTCACCATTTTCTAATACATGTCCTCAGGTTATCCCAAGCAGTGCTATGTAAGAAGGAATGTTGTGATCATATAAAAGAAGTTTTTAATAAAGATGTTGTGCTTTATGTCTTAAGTTGTTATGTAATGTTACTAATTTTCCAAATACACTAGAAATATCAAACCTCAGAGATGTAAAAAGTACAATTTTATCTAATAAATATTTTTTATGTGTGTAATAATGTGTAGGTTTGTTATAGTTGATATCAAATGATAGGTTTAGTAATTGTTGGGATTAGGATTAGAAAACCATAGTGAATGACTTAGGGATAAGTATAAGTATAAAAAAACATCTCTAAATTTTGGTGAGTATTAAGTAAGTGGTTTATCAATAAAATACATTCTTATCTACATACAATCCGGTAGAGGCTGCTCTAGCACAGATGTATCTAGGGTTAAAACTTGAAAACACTGATTTGAGCTAAACTCAAATGGGAAATTGCTCAAGAAAATGGGCCTTTCTATAATCATTGTTATGACACTCCAAGGGGATATTCTTTAGAAAATTTATAATGTTAGTATGAACCACTAGTAAGGGAATAAAAAAATCACCTAATAATATATTTTGTGAATTAGATCATGGATAACAAGGATTGAAGCCATTAAATTCATAATTTAAGGAAAGAAAAGTAATTTATAAGTTATTATTTTTTTAATTGGACTTCCCTTTTATGTCTTACACCAAAATATCATTTTATTCCAGTAAATGGCCGGTAATTGGAGGGATAAGACTAAAAACTAATGCAAATATCAATGCGATGAATGTTCAAATGTGATGCCCAATCCGATGGGAGAGGGAATAAAAATCTTAGTTGGAATAGAAACATGGGTCTAGAGGAACATTCAACCCCCCCCACAAATAATGAAAAATTCGTAATTATGATCTTCATGAGACAAATGACTCCTACTTTTAATGGATCATCTGATCCCTCAATTGTCGAATAATGGATCAACTCCATAGAAAAGATCTTCTCCATCATTTAATGTTCCGAACCAGAGAAGGTTCTTCTGGATTCTTATCGTATGGAGGGTGAAGCTGATCAATGTTGGACATTGATAAAAAATACAATTCTTGAGGAGGATATTGAGGCTTTGAAATTGAAGTATTTCCAAAAAATGTTTTTGGATAAATGTTTTCCTTGCACCCTCTAACTTAATATGAAAAGGGACTTATTTTCCCTCCTGAAAAAAGAGGACTAATCCCTCAAAGCATACAAGGAAAATTTCCCAAGGCTTGAACGATATGTATCTGGATTTATTGATAACCCTAAATACAATGTTGACCACTTGTTTAGTGGGATAAAACCTAGCCTACTGAAAGCCCTAGTGATCCATGACTTTGAGATCTGTGAGTAAATTGTCCAATGGGCCCAAAAAGTTTAAATGGTGATCGGAAAATGTCTGGGGTATCATGGGGATAATAGGAATAAGGTGGAATTTAATTATATTGGTCCGATGGATAAATCCAAAAATTCTAAGAAATTAAAACACCCCACTTTCCAAATGTGCGTAAATCATCATCATGGAAATTTCTTGAAGAGGGTGAAGAAATGATTTAGGTATGGAGGAGAAGGGAACCTGGCTACTAACTATCAACATGAAAAACCCACTACTATGACAGAGGATAGGAACACTCCATTCAACCCTCAACACACTATTCATTGCTTCAACTTCAATGAACCAGGGAAATTTTCAAACCAGTTCCCTATGTCAAGGGTTTTCAGAGGCAACCAACAACCTCCAAGGTAGCAAGGGCATGTCTTTGCCATCACTACCACCAATGTGAACCCTGAAAACGAAGTGGTGACAGGTGAACTAGTTATTCATTCAAGAATAATAAACATAATTTTTTATTCTAGTTGTACGCATTATTTTATATACTGATGGTTTAGTAGAAAAATCCTAACACCACCACAAATCATGGAAGTAAAGTTGTCAGCGAGAAAAAAAATGGAGAAATCATTGCATCCCATGAATATAACTCTTCCCATTTTATAATTTGTGGAGTGAACTTCTTGTAGAACCTAACCATACTCTATATGGTCAAATTTAATACAATTCTTGTCATGTATTGGATTTCTATATATATATCCATCATAATTTACCTTGAGATGTAAATCAATATCTATGTGGTGAATCAACCCTATAATCTGTTCAAGTGTAAGGAGGAGGATGAATCTTCTTTAAAACCATCATCTCAATCATGGATATTACTTCCATATGAGCATGCATATATTTCTCAGATGATTTAGTCTAAAGAAGAATCCATCCTTGAAGACATGCCTATTGTGATAGAATTCACTAAAGTGTTTCCCTAGGAATTTATTGGTCTTGCTTCTAGAAGAGATGTTGAATTCTCGATTGTTTTTTACCCGGGGAATTTCCAATATCCAAGACTGTGTATATGATTTTAGTTGTGGATATTGAGGAGATGAAGAAACAACTACATGATAATTTGGATAAAGGTTTTATAAAACCAAGTGCTTCACCATGGGGTGCACCAATCCTCTTCGTCAAGAAGAAGGATGGGTCAATGAAAATTTCAATTGATTATAATGAGCTCAACAAAATCATGATAAATAATAAGTATTCTATGCTTGAATTGATGACTTATTTGATCATCTACATGGAGGAAAATACTTCTTCAAGGTGGATCTATAGTCAGGATATTACCAAATAAGGGTGAGAAGAAGAATATCCCCAGGTCTGCTTTTCGTACAAGTCACAGGCACTATAAATTCATAGTAATGACTTTAGGACCCATGGATTCTCTAGAAATATTCCAGGACATGATGAATGGAGTCACTAGAGATTACCTCATGAAATATTTGGTAGTATTTATAGATGATATTATAATATACTCTAAAACCAAGGAGGAGCATGAGGGGCATCTATGTACTGTACTAGAGACCTAGCGAAAGGAGAAGCTCTATGAAAAGTACAACAAGTGTGATTCCTTGATGAAGAAAGTATCATTCTTAGGAAATATAATCAAAATTAATGGGATATCTTTGGACCCCTACATGATAGCTCCGATTGAGGGATGGACGAGGGAAACATCGGTGACGGATATCCACATCTTCATGGGGTTAATAGGATATTATCGTTGATTTGTGAGAAATTTCTAGCAATTATAAAACCCTCTTACCAAGATAACTCAAAAGGGAGTCAAGTTTTCATGACATGATGAATGTGAAGAGAGCTTCAAGGAGTTGAAAAGAAGTCTTATCACTACACCCATGATCACACTATACATAAGTGGGGAACTTTTTTGGGTATTTAGTGAGGCTTCCAAGAGGTGCCTAGGATGTGTGTTGATGAAAAATAATAATGTCATTACCTGTGCTTCAAGGCAATAGAAATTTCATGAGAAAAACTATCCAACTCATGATATGGATTTGGCTACAGTAATCTTCACATTAAAGATTTGGTGACATTACCTCTTTGGGGAGAAGTATGAAATATACATGGATAACAAAATCCTTATGTATATATTCACACAGAAAGAGTTTAATATTCCCCAATGAAGATGGATAGAGCAGATCAAAGACTATGACTTCTTAATCCATTACCACCCTGAGAAAGAGAACATAGTGGCATATGATCTAAGTAGAAAGGACCCAACAATTCTATCATATATTATAATTGAAAAGGATCCAATATTCTTAGATTTTATGAATATGGAAATGAGAATCATAAAGAAAATAACATCATAAATTATTTCACAAATGGTTTTTCAACCATCTCTTTTGAAACAGTTAATGGATGCTTAGAAGGATGATGTGGGAATTCATAAGAAAGTGGAAACTACCAGAAAAGGGAAATCCTTAGAGATTAATATTAATGAAGAAGTAATTGTGATATTTGGAACAAAATTGTGTGCTCCATCAAATTTAGAGTTAATGAATTAACTTTTAGATGATGCACATAGTTTGAATTTCTCTATTCACCCAGGAAACAAAAAGATGTATCGAGTTATCTGAGAGAATTATTGGTGGGATATCATGAAATATGAGATCGCTATGTATACATGGAAGTGTCTGGTAGGTCAGAATGTGAAAGATGAGAGGCATAAGTATAAAGGTATGATGCAACCATTACCAATACCAACATGCACTACCACAAAAACAGTTTTTCGCAGTGCCCCCACTTTATCAGCGCTAATGAAAAAGCGCTGATAAAGGGGGTTTCCTTTATCAGTGCTAAAAAAAGCGCTGATAAAAGCACCCCTTTATCAGTGCATGTTTAGTATCGCTGATAAAGGGTCGACTTCAAAAAAAAATTAAAAATGTATTAATATATTAATTTATAAACATAATTATATTGATATATAAATATAATATATAATTTTTAAATATATTTTAGATAAGTATAAATGTACATTTACACTTAATATACTTAATATATAAGATATTTAGTGAAAATGGATTCTTAAAAAATTAAAAAAATAATAATAATTTGATAATTATTATGGAGTAATATTCATTTAATAACAATTTGAAGACTAAAAAAATTAAAAAAAGTTAAAAAAAGATTCATAATATGTTGAAAACGCAACTCAAACTTCAGACGACCATAACTATTGATCCGGGTGTCTGTTTGAGCTCTACCCCATATCAAATCGAAGCCTGCGACAAGCTCTACATCTCTTTACCTAGGGAGAGCCTTGGTCAAGGGATATTCGAGGCCAAAAGCAGCCCTGAAGGCCTCCAAAACTTAGTTTTTAGTCGGGGTACCCCGATTTTTTAACATTTTGTGGATTTTCAGCCTCGTTTAAGGGGGTGTTATTGGCTTTTTTTGGTGGGGTCTGAATTTATCCCAAGGTATTATATTCATATTGATATTATGTCTTTGAAATTTCATCATTTTTTATAATGAACTGCTATTTATAATCAAATATATAACTATATTTACATATTTTTTATATATTCACACCTAAAAATTTAATTATTTATATAAATAATAAAATATATTTACATATAAAATATATTAGCATTATCTAAATATTAAATAAAATCCATTTTATTTAAAATAAAAATATATGACTATATATATACCTATATATTAATCTAACTATATATATATATATTAATCTAGCTATATATATATATTAATCTAGCTATATATATTTTAATCAAATAACTATATATATATTAATATAACTACATATATATATATATTAATATTACTATAAATATATGTATTAATATCACTATAAATATATATATTAATGTCACTATATATATATATATTAATATAACTATATAACTATATATATATATTAATATAACTATATATATATATATTAATATAACTATATATATATATATTAATATAACTATATATATATATTAAGATAACTATATATATGTTAATATAACTATATATATATATTAATATAAATATATATTACTATATGAATAAATATAACTAAATATATATATATAGATATATGTTAAAAAAACTATATATATATATATTAATATAACTATATATTTTAATATAACTATATATATATATTATAATATAACTATATATATTATAATATAATTATATATATATATTAATATAAATATATATTACTATACAAATTAATATAATTAAATATATATATATATACATATATAGATATAATGAATTGGATGACAAATCAAAATAGAGTAGTGGTAAAGCCTTAGGCGCTCAAGGGGGAGGTCTCGAGTTCAAATCCTAGTGGAGGCAGGGGTGTGCGTGCATGGGGGAATATAGCAGCAAGTGCTGTTAAAGGGTTATGGGGGTGCGTGGGGTGCTGTACAGGGGCAGAAAAGCGTTGTAAAGGGGGGGGGGGCTCAAGCGCTATAAAATCCCCCTGATTGGCAGTATTTTTTTAATTTTTAATTTTATTTTTTAAATTTTTTTTAATTTTTTTTTTATTTTGTTTACCTTTTACCAGCACTTTTAAAAAATCGCTGATAAAAGGGGTCCTTTATCAGCACTAAAATGAAAGCGCTGATAAAGGAAGTGCTAATATTGGGGTATTTTATCAGTGCTTTTTGGAGCACTGATAAAGGGGACCCCCTTATCTTTTCCAGCTTTATCATAACTTTTTCTAGCACTAATAAAGGCCATTTTTAGTGCTGATAAAGGCCGTATTTGTAGTAGTGATGGAAATGTGAGAACTTCACCATAGAATTTGTCACCGGACATCCAAATACATCCAAAGGAAATAATGATATCTGGGTTGTATTGGATTGTCTTACAAAGACTACACACTTCATTGCAATTCAGTATAATTTATCCCTAGATCTACTAGAATAGAGATATAATTGAGAAGTGGTAAGGCTGTATGGAGTACCACAATCTATTTTATCTGATCTAGATCCAAGATTCACCTCTAAGTTCTAGAAGAGTCTTCAAAATTCTCTAGATACTGAGCTAAACTTCAATACAACTTATTATACTTAAACTGATGGACAATCTGAGCGGACTATCCAAACACATGAGGACATGTTGAGACCATGCTCAATTGACTTCAAAGGAGGATGCGATCAACATATTACTCTGGTTGAGTTCTCATACAATAACATTTTCCACTAAAGCATCCAAATGACTTCTTATGAAGCCCTTTACGAGAAGAGGTGCAAAACACTAGCATCTTGGGATGAAGTTGGGGAGTGAAAACTCTTTAATCAAGAAATGGTCAAAGAAATGGTGGAGAGGGTTAAGACTATCCAACAATACATTACATCAGCACAGAGTCGACAAAAGTGCTATGATAATAATCCTTGATGATACCTACAATTTGATATTGGAGACACGGTATTCCTCCACATATCACCGTGGAAGATAATTCTGAGATTTTGGAATAAGGGAAATCTTAGTCCATGGTATATCATCTATTTTGAGATCCTTGACCGCACTGGGCCAGTGGCCTGTCAATTAGCACTCCCACCGAACCTATCTCAAGAACAATATGTATTCCACATATCATTCTTGAGAAATTACATACCTGACCCATCACATGTAATCAATCCAGAGGTGGTATCATTAGAGAATGACCTCTCATGCGAAGATAAGCTAATGAAGATTTTACATATTAGAGAAAAAGTTCTATGAAATAAAAAAATGCCCCTTGTGAAAGTGTTGTAGAGAAACCACAAGTTTGATGAAGTAACCTGGTAACCATGGAATTTATGCGGTGGAGTTACCTACATCTGTTTTAGTGTGGGAAATGGATATTTCGAGGGTGAGATTTCATAAAGGGAGAATATTGTAAGGACCCAAACATTTATTAATGAAAATTCCTCTAGATCTAATTAAATGTATTATTATATAAAATGGTTATACAACATATGAACATATTTGGTTTTTTCATTTTTTTTATTTTAAAATACTGTTAACAATTGTTACCATTGCTAATATAGTTGTTGAATAGTGATCACGTGATTGGTATAAATATAGTGCTTTAAAAAAACCAATTTACTCAGACAAAGGATAAGATGGCCTCATCCAGTAGAATTTCTCTATACCAAGCCCATTTTTTGGAGCTTATAAATAAGGTTCCATCACTGGGCTTCTCCTTTGACCAATCCCAATCTGAGATTCAAAATGTTAATCTTGAACAGAACCGCATATGGGAGAAGTGAATGTTAATAAAGATCACCACCCGAGCGATGTTATTTGAGGCTCCCCAAGAGTCTGTTTCCATCACACACCTTACCCATAAGACTTATGAAGGTGTTATAAGGGGTTAAGTAATAAGTCCCTAGAAATATAAATATGAACATTATTTTTTATAGAATAATTAATATACATTCATTTTATTATTTTTATTTTTTAAATAGTTTTTAAATCACAAATAGTATTTTGAGTTAATATTCAATTAAGAAATCAATTTAGAAGAAAGTTTCTGACGCTTTTTCCAGGGTGCGCGAATCCGTCTACTTGAGTGCGACAAGCGTGGCATTTCTTACCCCGCATTACCACTTTTCAAAGGCGGTCGTCATCCGTTCCTTGTTCAGGTATGTCTACTCCTTGATCGAAACAGGATGATGGGATGTCAGTTCTTTATTCTGTGAATTCCTCCTCAGAATTTTTCACCTAGTCCAGGTCTCCCTTATAGATTAAGAAGTAGTTCATGAAACTCTTCCATGTGCCATGTTTTTATTGAGACCGGTTAATTACACTACTTATGTCAGGACATTCCAAGGGGTCCGGTTAGGGCAACAACCTTCAATTGGGGGAGAAGTCACGTTGAGGAATCACTGGCGTGTCTAGACGTTGGGGAATTGGCGTGTCTGTCTTTAGTCCCTTATTATAGGACTTCTCAAAGGCGTGGAAGATCGAGGAATCCCACATTGAATTTGGGTAATCCTATTCCATATGCATGTATATGAGGTTTTCCTCAGCTTCCCATGTTTAACACAGGGTATGCTGCATGTTTAACGTCTAGCGGAAACAGATCAGACAGATCAGAAAACTAGCTTGATTGGATCAGATTGAAGAACCCCCTTGAGGGAACACCGATATTGGGGCTAGCACGTGGGTGGCTTCCCGAATGTTGTGGAGGGGAATGGGATGGCATGATCTCATAGGAATGTGGAAGCCCGATTAGGAATCAGGATGGACGATGGTTTTGGTCTTGAGTCTCGAAGAGACTTCCTACGTATCCCCGTAGTAGGGAATCATAGTCCGCGTAGTTCGGGTAAAAATGGGGGCTTGGAACGCCGGAATGGAGGGGGTCGGGGCCATTTATTGTTGGTCTTGAACCTCATGTAGGCTTCCTACGTACCGTGCCATGACATGGATCAAAGACCCTGCAGTTCGTGTACCGAGTCGTCAGCGAACTGACAAGAATGTTGACCCGGGGATCCTCTGGTGGATTGCAGGCTTGAACCTCAGAGAGGCTTCCTACATACCATGAATTGACATAAATCAAATACCATGTAGTTTAGGATGGTGTTGCGATTACACTCTAGGCTGCCCAAAGTGCTAATGGGGCTTGGCTCACTGACACGGAGATGGTCGGGGCCAATGGTTGTTGGGCTTGAATCTTGTGGAGGCTTCCTACGTACCATGCCATGACATGGATCAATGTCCCCGTAGTTTGGGTAGAAAAGGGGATCTTGAACTAACATGAAGGGGTGTCGGAAAAACTGTATGGTGTGAATTAACCTTTTAGAGGCTTCCTACATACCATGCCTTGACATCGATCAAAGTCCACGTAGTTCGGGTGTATAGTTTAACGCCGTGCGGGTCGGGGATGGTGTCGGGGAACCGACGTGAATGAGGATCTTGATCCAGGTGGGTGGTGGGATTGAACCTAATGGAGGCTTCCTATGTATCATGCCTTGACATGGATCAAATTACACGTAGTTTGGAAGTCAAAAACAGTTTAACGTCATGCGGTATGGGGGTGAACCGACGTGAAGAAGGTCAGAACGACCGAGTGGTGGGCTTGAATCTCATGGAGGCTTCCTACGTACCAGGCCCTGACATGGATCAAATTCCTCGTAGTTCGGGAGGGGGTGTCAGAGAACCGACATGAAGATAGACCAGGGGTCTGATGGGTGTTGGGCTTGAACCTCTTGAGGCTTCCTACATACCATGACTTGACATGGATAAAAGTCCCCGTAGTTTGGGAGGGGGTGTCGGAGAACCGATGTGAAGATGGACCGGGGGTCCGATGGGTGTTGGGCTTGAACCTCGTGAGGCTTCCTACGTACCATGCCTTGAAATGGATCAAAGTCCTCATAGTTCGGATAGGGGTGTCGGAGAATCGACATGAAGATGGACCAGGGTTCTGATGGGTGTTGGGCTTGAACCTCGTGAGGCTTCCTACATACCATGCCTTGACATGGATCAATGTCCCCATAGTTTGGGTGGGTCACAATGACTTACCACTGGATTGGAATGCTGTTTAACATCATGCAGGACGAGGATGGTGTCATGGTCGATGTTTAATCTAATCCCACATGAGTCATCCTCAGTGTGATAAACAAGTGGCAGCAAAGGCCTAACGACCACGTCGCGAAAGGTGCGTCTGTGGGAAGTGAAGAGGCATGGGGATTATGCTCTGAGGTGGCCCATTGTAACAACCCGAGATTTTATGAGAAATATTATTTTTAATTTCATTGATGTCTCGTGTTGTACGCTACACAAAAATTATCTTTCACTATACGCAACATTGTATTAGCTTGCAGTATAAGAAACACTATTCGTGGCTCGTATTAGACACAATTTCATGTTCGTTTTGTTGAAATTATTTTATGAAACATTAAGTATAGATTTTGTTTAATGTATAAATGAAATATGTTTTTATTATGTTATACGCAACACCAAACGGAGCTTTCACTACACGCATACCGAACTTGGCTTGCATTACATGAAATCAAGACCTTCCTCGATAGTGTGTGTAGTACGCAATACCGAGTTTCACTAAACGATATATTATTAAAATTTTATTATGAACTAGCCGTTATGAATAGTAATACCCATTTTTTGAAATTTTATAAATTTTATATTTCAAAATGGTCTTCATTTTTGGACTCAGAATATCAAAATTATCCTAGAGTGAATTTTTGGTATTTTTCTGAAAACCATCAATTTTTTATGAATAGTGAAAACACTAGGTTACTATTTAAAAACAGACTTTTTATTTAAAATTATTTATTTTATTTAAATTTATTTTAGGTCAAAATTGATAATTAATACCTATATAAGTTCATTGTAATTCATTGGAGCCATTTTATAATAATTTTAGATATATAAAATTTTTATTGAACTTTTCACCGTCTTTTACCCCACCTCCTAGAGGAGTTTGAAAATTTAAATAAAACATAATTTTACCGCTTCTGTGGGTGGAATTTTAAAAATACAAGAGACACGGTTAATATCAGGGAGTAAAATGTGGTTCAATAAGATAAAAATAATTTTTTCTGAATAGTAACTTTTTACTTTTATTTACCACAGTTAATAGTAAATAGAGTAATTAAGCGTAAAAATGATATTATTATTACCCTAACACATGTCCTAATTCTATTTGATAAGTGTAATTCAACCAAAAACAACATTAGGAATAAAATATTTCCTTTTAGGTCCACATGGATTAGATTAGGACATTTATTATTCTTTTGTTAAAAGAAGAGCTAAAATAGTTAAAATCAATGTTTAATAACTAAAACATTTTTAATATAGGGTTATACATGTGATAAATTAGACTATAAATATTAATTATAAATTTAAAAATATTTTCTACCTAATGGTATTTTATTTATAATTTTTAGACATTATATAATTTAATTTATTTATGACACGATGGTGGTGCAGTAATTACCTAATTAATGAAATATTAAAATAGTTGATATTATAAATACCCAAATAAATGTAATTTGAGACTTTTTATGAATTAGAAAAAAATTCTAGGTTAATATGAAATGTTATTATTGATTTAATTAACTTTTTTCGAACTAATCATGCTGTTATAATTTTCAAAAAAATCAAGTACCAAATAGTGTCAAAATTGACATAAAATAGTTTTTAAAACAAATATTATATTATTAGTTGTTATTTTATTTCGAAAAATCAAAGGATCGGACAAATGACTTATATAAGGATATATATATTAATAATGAACCACTTGGGGTTCGTTTGTCTTGTTATAGTAAGTTTATTAACCATATAGTATAAGAAAATAAAAAGACACGGTAAAAGTTAAATTATTTAACTTAGAGTTAAATATAAATGATAAGGATAAAATAGTAACCTAAACTTGTCTAAAACCTTTTTGTAGAGATTATTTCTACTCATCCCCACCTTATATTTTAAATAAATAAATTTGGAGCTTTTAAAAACCGAATATGACTTTATTACAAAATTATATTTTTAGTTTTCCTAAGGTGCCCCTCTCCTCCCTTATAAAAAGGGAACCCCTTCCCTCTTCTCTTCACACCCTTTTTATTCTTCAAGCTTGGACTAAAACTACCAATTACTCTTCTAAATCTCTCTAGTTATATCATAGAGGTTCTGGTATTCTCAAAAGAGCAACTCTAGTTCCCTAAGAAGAACTTTAAAGGAAGTGCGTCGAGGAAGAGGTAATCTCTTATACCGACTCTTTCATGTTTCTTTCTTCTTATTCTTACTCTTATTTAGTTGTTTCATTATAAAGTAATAACATAAGTATTAATTATATACTGATATTTTATTATAAATAATAAAGAACCCTATTTTACATTCTATCCATCCTACGGAAAACGAAATCACCGCGCGTGCGTACGTACGGAATACCGTCTCTACGCCGTGGTGTAATCAGTTTTTCCACTACCACCTTACATGGATGGGTATAATGGTGTAAATAATAACTAAATATGATTATTATAACATCATACTTATTCTAAGATATTATATCATCCACTCCAATTCCATTCAATAAATCTGGTAATGATATCATCGCTCGTGCGTACGTACGGATTACCGTCTCCATGACGCGATGAGATTCATTTTCCATGTTAATAATTAAAGAATGATTATAAAGTATATATAATAAGTAATAATGAAATATATGAAATAATAATGCTACTATATTTATGTATATATATATATATGTATATTTATTTCATCTACTTAATTCCATTCAATTTAATAAGGAAATGAAAAACAGCGTTCATGTGTACGTATGACATACTGTCTCCATGAACGGTGTATTTCTTTCCATTTATCGATCTATTATATATATTTATATTATGAATATAGATTATATATAAATCATTTTTTACATTATGGAATTAAGTAAATCATGATATAAGTAATAATATCAATAACAACAAGTCGAAACACGTACGATAAATGAAACGATTTTACCAAAACGCTGCTTTAACAAAGAATTGACAAATGAACAGATAATATAAAGTTGTATGTGAATCATATATGATATCATAAATATTATTATGGTTCTTTTACAAGTTAATAATATGTTTAAATTCACTATACAGGAGTCTCGGACACATATGGAAGAAATTGGACATAAGGTAAAAGATAATTATTCCAATCTCATTCTTATCCGGGATTATTTATTCGTAAGTATTTATTGGGGTTATGTTTATTATCCATGTCCATATGTTCTCAAAATGTTTTCATAAAATGTTTAATTTTCTTCCATGTATGTTTAATGTCATTTTTACCCTTTTTTACTTTTACCACATCGTATGGAAGGAATCTTTCTTTTGTTTACCATACGAAGTACTTTTTGACTTTTCCGGTAAAGGTACGAGAAGAATGTTTTCTTTAACATATACGGCATGAACGGATTTTTAAGGTTTCATAACACCTTATTTTCATGAAGTTTACTCTACAATATTTCATGGTTATTTTCAATAAAATCCTTTTCTTTTAAAATTGTGTGGCATTTCGTGAAAAAAATGATTTTTAAGAAGAAAGGATATTTTTCTCAAGAATTATTTTTAAGTGTTTTATCAAAAAAAAATTCCATCTAAGATGACATTATTTCATATGTGTATGTTTCAAGTATATTGTATCTATGATTTACATGGTTTAAATTATCTTATGATGAAATGATATCCATTTTTTTATGTGGATTATGTTATGCTGGGATGATGTTTATGAAACCCATTTGATTCTTTGGGTTATGATGAATAATTTATGATTATGTTGTGACATAAGTAAGAATGATTTAATTATGATATGGGTGGGACCTATCACCCCCCCAATGCATTGGTTAAATATTTATATCTCATGAGATAGAAATGGATAGAACGGTAAGTTAATCTGGTTCAGTAATACAGGACTGGAACGAGGAGTGAACTCGATTCCGAAATGGACTTTGTCCACTAAGATGGTCTTGGTAGCAATTCCTTGGCTACTATGGAAATCATATCATGTGATTAATGGTTTCCACAATTACATGTTTTATTCCCATGGTTTTTTATCATTATTGATGTTTATTTATGATCTATTCCTTACGTACTTCCAAGATTTATTTCACAACTCAAGATTTTGATGTCTAAACTTTATGTTCATGTTTTAAAGTTCAAATGTATGTGGTTTGTTTTATTTTCTCCATTCTTACCCTTAATGAGCATTTGAGCTCACCCTTTATATGTTTTCTTTTCCCCAGGATATAAATAAAGGTTTTAGGTAAGAAAAAAATGGGAAGATCTTTATGGGAGATGTTGAAGCTCTTTCACCATGATTAGAAGATTATGTTTCAAGATTCCAAAAACATTAAACTATTACGGTCCTTGTGTGTTTTTTTTGTTATTTTTTAAGTATTCCGCAAAAGTAATGTAATGTCCTTATACATCAAGCTTCGGGCCTCTATAGTTGGTATCATTGGAAAGGATTAGTTACCCTTTGGAAACTAGGATGCGAAAACTTTAGTGATATCCCTAGATATATTTCTAAGGTATGTCTAGGGATGTCCCTAAGGTTAAGTATAAGTATTGGTAATAGTCCTATAATTACAGTAACAATATTAGAATTAACCCTAAGATTTAATATATTTAAGGTACTCCCCCTTTATTATGTTGTTTTCCCTAGCATGATTTTTTCCTCTCACACTATTATTTTTGGGTTTTAGATGATGGTTGTAACCCGAAGGAACCGTGTTGATCAATATAATGGATAATGCAATGATTGTCTTCCTGAACAAACCAATGTTATGGGAGATGGAGTGAAAAATCTTAATGATATACTTACACAAGCTATGAATCATTCTGAACTTCCAAATGAGCAGAGAAGGGAACAATATTCTATTGAGTCGTTCATGAGGCAACGCCCCCATTCTTTTAGTGGGTCTTGTGATCCACTTGTTGATAAACAATGGATTAGTACCATTGAAAAGATATTTTCTATTCTTCATTGTTCGGAACATGAAAAATTCATTCTGGATGTTTACCGTTTAGAAGTTGAAGAAGACCAGTGGTGGACTCTAATTAAGAATACAGGGCCCCAAGATGAAATTGAATCCATGGAATGGGACGAGTTCAAGAACTTGTTTTTCAGTAAGTACTTCCCTCGTATTCTTTGAACAAATATGGAAAAATAGTTCCTTGAGAATAAGAAGAAGGATGGAGAATATGTTGGTATATTCGAAGCGAATTTTACAAGACTTTCAACGTATGAATCGTCTTTATCATCCAACCTGAAAGTAAAGCTGATCGATTATTCAGTGGTTTAAAACCAAGTCTTCGAAGGGAATTAACTATAAGAGACTTCATTAGCTATGAATAAATTGTGAGTTGTGCTATCAGGGTAGAAATGGAAGTTGGTGTTACATATCCATCTCATGGTTTTGACAAGAAATGAAAGATGGAGTTCAAGGAAAAATCTCAGAATAATGGTGAAAAGAAGAGGAATGTTTCTTTATGCTCAATGTGTGGAAAGAAGCATGGTGTATATTGTCTTAAAGGTACTAGAAAATGTTTTAAGTGTGTAAAAGAAGGTCATAAATCATATGAGTGTCAAAGTAATGTAAAAAGGGTTACTCATGATGGGAATAAAGAAATGACTGCAGAGAACGCACCACCAACACTTCAATGCTTCAAGTGCAAGGAAATGGGCCATTATGCTAACCAATACCCTAATCCATGGGTTAATGATGATCGACATCAACATCCTATTCAGGAAAAGGAAAAAGGGAAGTCACATGCAGTCACTATTGGTGTTGTTGAATAAGACAACAATGTGGTTGAGTTATTCAGGGTTTATGTAATGGGATTCCAAAATAATGTTGTATATAGTATCATGGAATATAGGTATATTTATGTATTTGTCTATTGTGGGTTTAAATAAATTTATGGTACCAGTATCCATGAAATGTGATTTTGGAAAGAAGATGATATGATAAGGAGAAAATGAAATGTTTAATAGTATTCATGAGCTCATGACTGATATATGGACAAAGTTATATCATGGTTTGAGTATATAGAAATTTTGGGATTTTGGTATGTGGAAAGTGTTAAATTTTGACAGCTTTCTTGTTTTCACTAAGGGTCAATAAGTATTCATTTTTTAAGAGAATACATGATTAAGGTATTCACATGTTTGTAATTTGACCAACAAGATATATAGTATGATATATGAGGGATAAATGGTGGTATTCACATGCTCGATAGATGACATTTCTAGTAATTGTTTTCTTTATACTATGAGCTTGGATAGAAGTATTTTGGTTAAGCCTAAATATTGGAATGAATTATGTTGGACATAAGTTAGTATTATTTAAGGCTAAAACTTTTTTCTATATTATTTATGGAATGTTATAATAATGTAGTTTTATAAAAAGGACAACCTGCAGGACGGGAAACAACCCGTCGCGTCGGAAAAAGATGT
Organism: Viscum album; assembly: GCA_963277665.1. Taxonomy (NCBI): domain Eukaryota; kingdom Viridiplantae; phylum Streptophyta; class Magnoliopsida; order Santalales; family Viscaceae; genus Viscum; species Viscum album. Next base: position 320,207,180 of record OY728165.1, on the reverse strand, counting down.
GGGAATCGAACCCACAACCGAAGTGAGACTGGCCTTTATCACCTTCCACTGGCCTACATTACGTCCTTGGTTAGTAGAAACTAGTTTTATTAAGAAGTATGATAGATGAAGTATAACTCCATTTTTGGAATCATATACGATTAACCTCACCATAGATGGACTTATGTATATTTGATAACTTTTTATAAACTTTTGTTTGAGACATATGGAATGACCCGTCATTCTATCACATAATCTACTAACACTTCATGAATGAAAAATTCAACTTTATTTCATTAAGAGATGAAGTAGAAATTGTTCAAGGCACGAACAACGATGAGTTTATACCGAAATAAAGTAATTATTTCTTCTAATTCAAATTCTTCAACTTTAAGGAAATCATCTTGAAAACCAAAAATGTTGTCCTAGTGCACATATATCCGATGAATCAGATGGTACCTTAGATCATCACATATTTATGGCTTTGTGACTGTTAGCTTTTTCATAGCCATGTCCTCTACCACTCTTCATCAGAACATGACGGTTAGATTTTTCTTCCACATCCATATTTTATCCTATGTTCTCCTATGTGAAAACCCAATGATTAGTTAATTTGGGTAACCGTTACATTTTATAATTTAGTTTTTAAAGTTCATATATGGTATTCCTTTTTACGATGTGGGTTTCTATGAACAAAACTTTCAAGTAGTAAACCATTTATAACCCGGACGAATTTCGAGGGCGAAATTAATTTTTAGGGGGGTAGAATGTAACAACTCGAGATTTTATGAGAATTATTATTTTTAATTTCATTTATGTCTTGTGTTTTACGCTACAGAAAAATTAGATTACACTATACGCAACACCGTATTAGCTTTTAGTATACACAACACTATTCTTGGCTCTTGTTACACAAAATTTCAAGTTCGTTTTTTGGAAATTATTTTACGCAACATTAAGTATAGATGTTGTTTAATGTATAAATGAAATATGTTTTGATTATGTTATATGAAACACCAAATGGAGATTTCACTACATGCATCCCTGACTTGGCTTGCATTACACAGAATCAAGGCCTCCCCTGATAGCGTGTGTAGTACACAATATTGAGTTTCACTAAACGATATATTATTATAATATTTTTATGAACTAGCCATTATGAATAGTAATACCCAATTCTTGAAATTTTATAAATTTTATCTTTCTAAATGGACTTAATTTTTGGACTGGGAATATCGAAATTATCCTAGGGTGAATTTTTGGTATTTTTCTGAAAACTTTCAATTTTTGATGAATAGTGAAAACAGTAGGTTACTATATAAAAACCGACTTTTTTATTTAAAATTATTTATTTTATTTAAATTTTTTTTTGGTAAAAATTGATACTCAATACATATATAAGTTCAATGTAATTCATTGGAGTCATTTTATAGTAATTTTAGATATATAAAAAATTTATTGAACTTTTCACTATCTTTTACCCACCTCCTATGAGAGTTTGAAAATTTACATAAAACGTAATTTTACTACATCTGTGAGTAGAATTTAGAATATCCGAGAGACACGGTCAATATTAGGGATTAAAATGTGGTTCAATAAGATAAAAATAATTTTTGGTGAATAGTAACGTTTTGCTTTTATTTACTACGGTTAAAAGTAAATAGGGTAATTAAGGGTGAAAATTATATTATTATTACCCTAACACATTTCTTAATTCTACTGGATAACTGTAATTCGACCAAAAACAACCTTAGGAATAAAATATTTCTCTTTAGGTCCACATGGATTAGATTAGGACATCTATTATTATTTTATTTAAAAAAGAGTTAAAATAGTTAAAATCAAAGTTTAATAACTAAAAGATTTTTAATATAGGGTTATACATAAGATAAATTCGACAATAAATATTAATTATAAAGATAAAAATATTTTATAAATAATGGTATTTTATTTATAATTTTTAGAAATTATTTAATTTAATTTATTTATGACACAATGGTGATGTAGTAATTACCTAATTAATGAAATATTAAAATAATCGATATTATAAATACCCAAATAGATGTAATTTGAGACTTTTTATGAATTAGACTAATTTTCTAGGTTAATAAGACATGTTATTATTGATTTTATTAACTTTTTTAGAACTAATCATGCTGTTATGATTTTCACAAAAATCAAGTACCAAATAGTGTCAAAATTGACATAAAATAGTTTTTAAAACAAATATTATATTATTAATTTTTATTTTATTCATAAAAATATAATGTTTGGCCAAATGACATAAATAAGGATATATATATATATTAATAATTAACCACTTGGGGTTCGTTTGGATTTTTATAGTAAGTTTATTAACCATATAGTGTAAGAAAACAAAAAGACACAGTAAAAGTTAAATTATTTAACTTATAGTTAAATATAAATGATAAGGATAAAATAGTAACCTAAACTTGTCTAAAACCTATTTGTTGAGAGGATTCTGACTCATCCCCACCTTGGATTCGAAATAAATCAATTTGATGCTATTAAAAAACGAATATGACTTTATTATAAAATAATATTTTATGTTTTCCTAAGGTACCCCTCTCCTCCTTTATAAAACGGGTACCCCTTCCCTCTTCTCTTCACACCCTTTTGAGCCTTCAATCTCAGACAACCCCTGAAAATTCCTCTTCTCAACCTATCTAGTTATATCATAGAGGTTCTGGTTTTATCAAAAGACCAACTCTAGTTCCCTAAGAAGTTTAAAGAAAGTGCGTCGAGGAAGAGGTAATCTCTTCTACCGACTCTTTCATGTTTCTTTCTTCTTCTACTTCTTCTTATTTACTTGTGTCATTATAAAGTAATAACATCAGTATTAATTATATACTGATATGTTATTATAAATATGAAACAACCTTATTTCACATTCTATCCATCCTACAGTAAATGAAATCACCGCGCGTGCGTACGTACGGAATACCGTCTCCACGCCATGGTGTAATCAGTTTTTCCACCACCACCTTACTTGGATGTGTATAATGGTGTAAAGAATAACTATATATGATTATTATAACAGAATACTGATTCTAAGATATTATATCATCCACTCCAATTCCATTCAATAAATATGGGAACAATGTCATCGCTCGTGCGTACATACAAATTACCGTCTCCACGACGCGATGAGATTCTTTTTTCATTTTAAAAATTAAAGAATGATTATAAAGTATATATAATAAGTAATCATAAAAAATATGACATAATAATAAAACTGGATTTATTTATATATACATGTATGTCATCTACTTAATTCCATTTAATTCAATAAGGAAATGAAAAACAGCGTTCATGTATACGTACGGCCAACCGTCTCCATGAACGGTGTATTTCTTTCCATTTATCGATCTATTATATATATGTAAATTTTGAATATATATTATATATAAATCATGTTTCACATTCTTGAATTAATTAAATCAGGATATAAGTAATAATATCAATAACAACAAGTCAAAACACGTAAGATTAATGAAACGATTTTACCAAAATGCTGCTTTAACATTGAATTGACAAATGAATGGATAATATAAAGTCGTAAGTGAATCATATATGATAACATAAATATTATTATAGTTCTGTTACAAGTTAATAATATGTTTAAACCCACTATACAAGAGTCTCGAACACATACAGAATAAATTGGACATAAGGTAAGAGATAATTATTCCAATCTCATTCTTATCCGGGATTGTTTATTCGTAAGTATTTACTGGGGTTATGTTTATTATCCATGTCCATATGTTCTGAAAATGTTTTCAAAAAATATTTACTTTTCTTCCATGTATGTTTAGTGTCATTTTTACCCTCTTTTACTTTTACCTCATCGTATGGAAGGAATCTTTCTTTTTTTACCATATGAGGTACTTTTTGACTTTTCCGGCAAAAGTATGAGAAGAATGTTATCTTTAACATATATGGCTTGAACGGATTTTTATAGTTTCATAAAACCTTATTTCCATGATGTTTACTCTACAAGATTTCATGGTTATTTTCAATAAAATCCTTTCCTTTTAAAATTTTGTGGCATTTTGTGAAAGAAATGATTTTTGAGAAGAAATGATATTTTCCTCAATAATTCTTTTCAAGTGTTTTATCAAAACCATTTTCCATCTAAGATGAAATTATTTCATATGTGCATGTTTAAAGTATATTTTCTCTATGATTTACATGGTTTAACTTCTCTTATGATGAAATTATATCCATTTGTTTTATATGGATTATGTTATGGTGGGATGATGTTTATGAAACCCATTTGATTCTTTAGGTTATGATGAATGATTTATGTTTATGTTGTGGCACAAGTAAGAATGATTTCATTATGAGATGGGTTGGACATATGTCTCACTGCAATGCATTGGGTAATGATTTATATCCCATGAGATATACATGGCTGGAACGGTAAGTTAAACTGGCTTAGTAATACAGGACTGGAATGAGGAGTGAACTCGATTCAGAAATGGACTTTGTCCATTAAGATGGTCTTGGCAGAAATTCCTTGGCTACTATAGAAATCATATCATGTGCTTAATGGTTGCCATAGTTACATGTTTTATTCCCATTCTATTTATCATGATTGATGTTCCTTTATGATCTATGCCTTACGTACTGCCAAGATTTATTTAACAACTCAAGATTTTGATGTGTAAACTTAATGTTCATGTTTTGAAGTTCAAATGTATATGGTTTGTTTTATTTTTTCCATGCATACCCTTACTGAGAATTTGAGCTCACCCTTTATATGTTTTATTTTCCCCAGGATATAAATAAAGTATTTATGTAAGAAAACAAAAGGGGAAGATCTTTATTGGAGATGTTGAAGATCTTTCACCATGATTAGAAGATTCTGTTCCGAGTTTCCAAAGACACTAAAATATTACGGTCCTTGTGTGTTCGTTTTTATTATGTGTTATGTATTCAAAAAATGTAATTTAATGTCCATGTACGTCAAGCTTTGGGTCTCTACACCCATGGTGCTGGGAATTACTCCAGGATGGGTGCCCGTGGGCGACAAAGCGCAGCGGGAGAGGGACTTGGGACTGAAGAAAGGAGGAGCCTCGTTCCCTATCACATCCTCCACTGACCTTGTCCCAGAGGAAGTGAGGGGAAGAAGGGGTGATGCCTCCTGTAAGAAAATCTAGGGGATTACACCAAGATGGTTTCCCTTCCCCCACAGACAAACGAAAATCCCAGAAGAAGGATATCATCCCTTATGGAGACCAGGGGGCATGGGGAATGTCCAAGGTGAGGGCACCCCACATGAGAGTCATAGGGTGATGTCATATTTTAACATCATGTGTTGAGGACGAGGGTGTTTGGTAGTTTAACATTTTTCAGCACAGACGAGGTGGGTTTACTCTGCACCCCTAGGACTTACATAACCGGTACCCTTTGCTCTTTATGGGAGGGAAGGTACCAGAAATTCCGTGGTGAGGGGGTTTCGTGGAGCGAACCATCTGGGGTTCCACGTTAGTGTGGATATGAGAAGAAGCAATATCCGTTATCTAGCCTATGCGAAGAAGAATTAGGTGAAGGAATAAAATGGGCGGTATCTTCCAGGGGACTTTGAAATCACATCATGCAAACCTGGAGGGTCGCAAGGGAAAAGGATTTTCCAAGAAGAGGGGTCCATAGTTAGGGGCCTTTTGGAGCTCAGTTTCACTGTGTGGTGGAGGGAACTTGTGAAGGGGTGTGCTTTGCGATGTTGGGTGTCATAGCCTTAGTGTAAGGTAGAGGTGCAAATGGGAGGTGCTTCGCGAAGTGGAGAGGCAATCGTGGAGCACTGCCTTGGGGAGCACAGGCGCCTCGCAGAGCAAAGTGTCGTGAAGAAATGTGCTTCACAAAGTACATTGACCCTACCTTGGAATGCGGGTCACATGTACATGAGGGGCTTTTTGTAAAGTGGAAAGGCATTCACAGAGCACTGCCTCATGGATCACAGGTGCCTCGCGAAGCAAAGTGTCGTGAAGCAATGTCTTTCACGAAGTACAATGACCCTTCCTTGGCTAGCAGATCACGTGTACATGAGGGGTGTTTTTCGAAGCTTAAAAGCTCTGCGATGACTCGGGCCCCCTTGGGGATATTCTTCCTTCTTAAAAGCCCTTAGTCTTCATGAAAGGCATCCCTCTTGTAAGAGGGGATCAAAATGAGGTAAGGGGGCGCACATCGTAGAGAAAAAGTACCTCGTGTAGCTCATGATTTGTAGAGAAAAGGGTGCTTGGAAATTTGGGAGCTAGGAAGTTGAAAGGTCGGATTGTCCATCCATTGGGCTTGGGGGGAGCCCAGTATATATAGGCAGGAGGCGCCGTGAAGCAGAGCTTACACGGTGCAAAGATGTCTTTGGTTTCTTTGTGGTGGGCTTGCGAACATCAGAGGTGTTCGCAGAGCATCCCACCTCCTTTGATTCGTGGTGGGCTCTCAAACTCCAAATGCGTTCGCGGAGCATCCCACCTCCTTTGCTTCGCGGAGGGCTCGCGAATGTCAAATGCATTCACGGAGGGGTCGACCTCTTTGCTTCGCGGAGGGGACAGTGCTCAAGGGACTCCGCGAAGGGGATTTGTGAGGTAGTTCATGGCGCCTCTTCTATTATTTTTCTTACAACATTTTGGTGCCAAAAAATTCCCCCATTAGACTTGGAGTCGCAGTGAAATCAAGGGTCAATGTCTGAGGGTAAATCGCCAAAATCTTCAGCCGTTCGTGGAGATGCATCACGAAGAAGGCTCTCGAGACGGACATCTGATGCATAGGCCGAGCGTGCTGTGAATATCGACACGTCTCGGACACACCACAAAGCTCTGAAGGCCGCCACCTATAAATAGGGGAGGATGGAATATCTTTTTTCCTTTCCCTTCTCTAAGAATTTTTCCTTTTGCGATTTCAATTCATGAAGCTTTGTGTACACCGTGACTACTCTCCGCGAATCGATCTTCGCGGCGAACCATGAGTCTTTGACTCCGCGAAAGCGCTACAAGAGCGTGTGCTTGCAGGCGGAGGCTAGGCTCTGCGATTCGGCATTGCGAATGAGCTCCACAAATAGGCTTCATGACCCGAACTTATAATTGTACGAGTCGTAAAACCAAATGGCCCTTCAAAAAGCTTCCCAGGGGGTGCTTTCAGACGCCGCCCGAAGGGATGAGACGGAAAATTATCTGGGTCTAGGGGATCTAGTCCGTAGCCACTTGGACCATAATTTATTGATGGAGCTGCTGTCGGAGATCCAAAAGAAATATCCATTTGCAGGAGGCTGCCCTTGTAGGATTCGGGATTAGGGGTGACGTCTTCATTCTCGAGGCAAGTAGGAACGAACCATCATGCTAGTTCAAGAGCACGTCGTGCCAACACCAATGGTTCAGGGCGGCTGATGGTCATGCGTAGGACTTCAAAACCATCATTGATGATTGCCTGTACAATCACCTAAACAACATTGATGGAAATGCATTACAGCAGGAGACGTCTCCTCCTATGTACCGTACAATACTGAAGACAACCTAGAGGTATTTGAAGAAGGGGTTTTATGAGGAGTGGGACCTGCGCCAGGGTGGAAACTTCACAGATGATTGGGCATGGGCCTACTGGGTAGGTGCCTCGTGTGAGGATTTTGGGGCTGATTTGAGGATAGTGGGTTTGTATGAGGTGGCCTGGGCTTCCCAATTCCACATATATAAACTGAAACAGCAGAAACCAGAGCTGTTGAGCAGATGATCGTCTGGGACCAACACATTTCACATGCACCATGGGGTGGTCAGAATCAGTCTGTGGGATGTCCATCATAATTCAGGGGTCCCGATCTTGGGGGCTACGTACGATGAGTTCCTCCCAGCCATGAGTGTGTTGGAGGATCCATATCAAATGTTGTGTTTGGCGATGGCACTGATGGGGCTGGTCCCTAGGGATGACAAAGAAGTAGTGAGTGACGTCTACTTCTGGCTGTGATCCAAGCAGTTTCTGAAGTTCCTGGTGGATCGAGAGTTTCCCGCGAGGCCTTGAACTTTCCTGAAGGGGGCTCAATGGGGAAGGGAGCACTCGTATTGGCAGATCTTGGAGGACAGCCAGTGGAAGACCTGGGGATTCAGTGCCAATACTGAACATCAGCTGATAGTCAGGCTGGTGGCGTTTATCGCGGCCCTCATCTGTGCTTGGATCCTACTAGTGAGGGATACCAACATGGGGGGTGAGACCTAGACATTTATCATGGCATCTATGTTGGACATAAGAGGGAGAGTCAATCTAGGGATTCCAATTCTCTCTAGATTGTACAAGACGCTATGGCATGTTAGCAAGGGCAAAAGGAAACAGAGGATATGTGGGCCCTTCCATGTTCTATATGGGCGTAGCGCGGTGCACATCAGGGGGGTTTACGAAAATCAGAACCCCATCTCACCTCAGGGTTCAAAATTCCGGCCATCCATCTTGAATTATTTCAGGAGCATTCCAGCCAAATTTACCATACCGTTGTTACTAAAATTGGTGTGGAAGGTGTACGAGTTTAATTTTCACTCGTTTCCATTGCCGACGAGGGTACTCACCAATGACGGTCGGGGAACAGAATAGCACCATGACTATCTTATGGATTTTCGAGGTGGAGTCTTGGTGGTAAGGGTGGATCGCAAACCTCTTTGCAATCCGTACACCCCACACCAGTTTGCAAGACAATTCTGGTGCGTGCAGTGACTGACACCGCGTGTCTACTGGGAGGTGCGCCATGAGGAGCACTCGTGTGAGATGATGAAATTGTGGATTATTTTCACATGGGAAGATGGGAAAATGCGGAATTCTTTGCCTCCACCTATAGCTGCCTTTAGACTGGTGAAGGAGTACACTATAAGCTATGAGGTAGCTTATCCGGGGGAAATGCTGAAGCAGCCAACTGTTCAAGCTGGTGATGGTGAGCCTTCCCTATCTCAAGGTCAGGGTCGGAAGGCGGTAAGGGCCTCTCGTAGTGGCATAGCTACCATGGCGGCGAGACCTTCACCAGCTGTGGGTGAGGCCGCGGTGGTGGATCCAACAGTGGCAGCGGATCCGGTGGTCCCAGGAGAGCAGGGCCATCCGGAGGGGCGGCCACCGAGGGGATTCCACAGGATATCCACTCAGGCCCTGGGGAAACGACTGTGCTATCTTGACATGCCATAGGATTCTATTTTCTCTGAGGCCTGGGGAATTTGGGATGTCAATTGGATATTCCTCAGCCCGCCCAAGATGTGGAGAAACCTAAACCGTCTCGGGATGGATTTACCGGGTATAGGCCTTGTCCGGGCCGGTTTCGTAGTATCCCCAGCAGAGGTGGAGCAATATCTAGCTGAGATGGAGGACTTCGTGCATTCCAAGGGTTCCCCGCGTCCGATGAAAGACTAGGTGAGGGTACTGCTGAATCAGACGGGTCCCCGATAGCTATCGGCTGCGGAGCTGAGAGAGCGCTTCCCCCTACCGGAAGAATTCGACAAATCCTTTTGGGAGGACGAGGATGGTAGAGGGAGTCCATTGGAGGAAGGTGAAGTCAGTGATCAAGACTCGGGTCTCGAAGATTTCATGGAGGCTCTCAATGTAACATTTCAAGTCTCTTTCTTCAGGGTCTTCCCTCAGGTCATTATGGAATTCACACCAACATCTGAACCGTGCAGGAAAACCTTGTTCACAGACCACGTTTTCGCCCCTCGATGGGTGATGATGCAGGATCCTCGGAACCCGCACCTATGGCCACATCCAGTTCTATTTCTGGTAGGGCTAGGACACCTGAGTGGGCTCCACCCAAATCTCTGGAACTTCCGACAATATATGGAGGGCCATGCTTCGGGGTCCTGTCAACATCAACTCAGGAGCGCACCAGGAGTTCGATATCTGTATTTCCTCTCTACTGAGCTCATTACTGCTGCACATTGATCATGCCATCTGACTTCCATGCCCTTCTCTATTACGTACTGTTCTTCGACTATCATGGTCCACTGCAGCAAGGTTGGTTGGGATTTCTGGCGGTGCCCCTCCTAGGGGCATGCCAGTAATCGTGGAGAGAGTCACCCAGCCCGCTCGAGCTGCATCACTCCCCATCATTGGCGGGACCACCACCGGGGTTTTACCCAATGTTATTGAGGTGGGGTACGACGATGGGGATCGGCCGGTTAACCCAAGTCCCACCACGCCTGATCCGATGCCAAATACCACTTCTGATCCAACTCCATATGTAGATCCTGCTGAAAATGTCTTGAGGTCATACCCCGCATATGATCCTACCAATCCCGCGGACTGGGTGAGACTGCCTTTGACGAAGTGGAGAATGAAATTGTTCATTGTCGATCATGGAAGCTGATCGTGAGCATTATTGAAAAGACCCCCCCAAAAATTATGGCTAGGCGATATGGATAGACTCCACTCGCGGTTGCCTGAACTGTGTGATGGATGAGTGGATGCCTAGTGCGCTCACCTGCTCATCCGAGATCTTATGGTGGTGAAGATTTGGGAGTATGATCTCAGCCTCAATGTGGGCTGATAGCAGAGGAAGGCAGTAAACATCAAGAGGCTCTAGGAAGCTGAAAATGAGATCCAACGACTACAGGTTTGGGTGGATGAGCACTCAGCCTCCCTTAATTCACAATTGGAGATGATCTCGCGATTAAAGGCCCAACTGGCAGAGGTAGAAGAGCGTATGAGGAAAGCTTCTAAAGAAATGGTCGTCATTTAGTCTAACGTAGAGTGGGCCCAAACTTGGGATAATGAATTGTGCCCCATCGCTACTGAGGATGAGCGGGAGTTGAGCCGACTTCAGCAACTCTTGGATGCCACAAGTTAGAGGGTGGTGGAACTAAAAATCTTTTTTGATGGGGTCAACCCATCCATGGGAGAGATAGACCCCCCAAGTGTTGTGAGGGTCACGAAATCTCAAACGTACTTTCATGTTTTGATTTATTTGATGCCATATCATACTTGAGTTTCGTTACCGGGGTTAGCTTTTACACATATGTTCTATTTGTGAAATGTCCAGTGGTTAGTCCCTTAACACATGCGGGTCAAACCCAATGAGGGAAACAAGGGGTGATCACCATGCTATTCCATATAAACATAATGCGTCGACTAAGCATTGGGCATCTCGGGGTTAGGTAACAAATTCAGATCTTCTGGAAAGGCATGGGAGAGGCCCAATCGGAGGATTAGGACCTCAGAAAAATCGAAAATCCATTCTTCCAGTGTGCTCTAGTGCATGAGATGGGTAATGCTAGGGGCGTTAGGATTAATCCGAACATAGGAAAGTGGAATGTGTGAATCATGATACCCAAAATCCGGAACACTATGGGGGTGGAATGGAAATTAAGGACAACCTTTGACTGCATTCGAAACATAGTATCCTTATTGAATTAGCATGAAATGGAGATAACAAATGAGGTTCAATCATTGAACATGTTCGAATCATGGGAACTGACTCAAAATGATACCCATTGGTCTTCCGAAAGGATGGCCCAGGATAATAGGCGGGCCTTAGGCCGAGCATTCATAATGTAAGGGGGTTCCTCTAGGCGTGAAAGAGGACAAGGGTCCGAATAAGTGGCACGCAAAGAATGGAATGTAGAGTGATGGGTTGTTTGAATGGAATCAAACACTCATTAAATTACGCCACCGTTGTGGAGAAACACTGGATGGATGTATCATTTTGATCATGGATCATTCCTTCTTTCAGACAGGGCCTCTCTGGCGAGGGAGCTTTCGCTTCCCAATGTCAACATGGGTTATTTTGAACTTCTTCAGGGTAAATTTGTAGTTACATGGTTCCCTACAAGGAGTCAGGATGAGGGGAAGATGGTAGAAAAGGATGGGATCCGTGATTCATGAGGCTGGACCCTAGGTGAAATGCCTGGGTGTATTTACGTATCCCATGAGGATGGGAATTAAGTTGTACGTAGTTTTGGAAGAATAGTTTAGCGTTGTACGGGACGATGAGAAGCCCGGCTGCACAAGTGCACATCCTACCAAAACTACTAAGCCCACGTGAGTCATGCTCGATGTGGGAAACAAGAGGTAATGGGAGACATTCCCGACATGGAAAGGAATATGTTAGGGCAAAGGTAAGTTTAGTGAATACCATCCCAATGATGCTAACATGTCTATGCAGTGCACCTAGACGCGAGAAGAGATAAAGCCGAGTATGTCGGAATTCCACTTGAACATGAGGAAGTGGAAATGTGTGAATCACGACGCTCAAAATTTTGATCACAATGGTGGTGGCATGACTATAGAGGATGAATTTTAACCGTGGAAGAAACACAGTATCCATATCGCGTTACCCTGGAATGAGGACAGAAAAATGAGGGTCGACCGTTGACCATGTTCGAAACATGAGACTTGTCGCAAATGTCATCCAAGATCCTTAGGGACTTTGGCCCGAAATGATAGGAGAGCCCTCAGTCCAATCATCCATGGAGAGCCCTTAATCCTAGAATCCATGGAATCAAAGGGTCATTTTGGATGTGGAAGAGGATGAGGATCCAAATAGCTAGCCCATGATACTTGGACACAGAACGAGAGGAATGTCTCCATGAAAATTCCACACTTCGGGCTATTTTTCAAAAAACATCTGAATACGAAAATGAGATGTATTAGATAGAGGGAGTCAAGTCCCTTACCATAGGGAGATCTTAGTTTAGGGTCATTGAATTCAGACCATTGATGGGAGGAAATGTGGGAGACTCGTGGTGAGTAATTACAAAAAACTGACGTGAATGGGAACTGGGGGTCCCGACCACAACAGGTTACTTGGGAGAGGTTTTAGGTCAAGGGACCGAAAGAAATTTTGACCTCGGCCTGAGGCAAAGTGAAAAGGCCTTCCTACGTACCCCATGAGGATGGGGATCAAGCTGCACATAGTTCTTGAGGTGGGGCATGGTGAAGTACCAGTGCCAGGGATAAAAGGGGTGTCTGGGTGTGGCCCACACACCAAAATAAGAGGTATTTAATAAATATTGTTTTTTTCCTTTAAGGTAAGTGATTTTTTTGTGAAGCGAAAATCCTAGGGTAGCAAGCCCTGGCGCCGCAACAAGAATCAAGCAGTAGTAGGCATTGACAAATGGTATGGTAAATAACCAATACCCAATGTGGTGTCCTCTACGATGATGCCATCACAATGAAGTGCTATTTTTCATCATATAACCATGACGATAATGTCCCAATTTAGGCTCATGTGATAGGACCAAGCATTCATTTTAACGTCATTCAGCACAGACGTATCAGAGATGATGCTAGGTGGGGAATGTGTACACTGCAATAAAACATAACGGACGTGAATGGGGACATGATCCCACATCACACCGTACGCAATTATGATAGGAGAACCTCATGCCAAGGGGGCCAGATAGGGGTGAGAGTGAAAGGGGCTGGAGAAACTAGTTCCCAACTGAGCCAGACCCAATAACAAGACATTCGGGTGGTCCTATGTATCCCATAAGGATGGGAATCAAGCCACATGCAGTTCTTGAGGGTTCCTTTTAATGTTGTGTGGGACAACATACAGTTTAATGTAGTGCAGAACAGGAAACAAGAAGGCTAATTTTTAGAACAGGGTGTGCGTGGTGCGGCTATTTCAAACCCGACGTGATTGGGGAGGTACTCCCATACCACGCCACACGGTCCCATAATCATGGTCCAGAAGGCGGGACAGGAAAGAAAAATTTGAAAAACTCAAGCTGAACCCAAAGACAGTAGGTCTGGGCATTCCTACGTATCCCATGAGGATGGGAATCAAGCCGTACATAGTTCTGGGGAGATCTTAGTTTATGGTCTTATATCTTGGACCATAGAGGGATGGAAACCTTCCAAGTAAGTGCAGACCTCGACCTGATCCCTAAGCCCACGTGCTTCAAAATCGGTGTGGGAAACAAGGGTGTAAGTTCTTTATTGCAATATCTGGAACGCCCATCAAAGGGAAATCAGTGCAGAGGCCCGACTGACGCCCTTACCGTGGAATTGTTCTCCTAACGTGCATATGTTCACTAAGGAATAATGTCAAGAGTGTTGGAGGTTTACTTGGACATGATGAGGTGGAGTATTTTGTGAATCATGTAACTGACAATTTGGGATTAATGAGGTTGGTGTGACGATTGAAGATAATTGTTGACCATGGAAGAAATGTAGTATCCATATCACGTTAGCCTGAAATGGGAACATCAAATGAGCATCAACTGCTGACCATATTCGCAACATGGGATTTGTATCGGTTTGTTGTTCGCGACCCTCGACGACGTGGGCCCATAATGGTAGGAGAGGCCTTAGGCCTAGCATCCATGCCCCTCTGGGGCCCCTTTGGGTGTGAAAGGTGATGGAATCCTTAATGAAGGGGAACAAAAATCCTAAAAAGAAAGTGGAAGCATGTCTGAGTAGAGTCCGACATTCTAGGTACTAAACCAGAGTACCCTCTAGACTCCATGGTTAATCGCCGAAGAGGGTCGACGAGTGGTGCTCAACATGAGTGTAACCGATTTTAAGGGATGAGTGTAGAGTATGGAGATAGAGAACTCTGAGGAGGTGGTAAATGGCATGGTCATCACAAACCCAATGTGAGTGAAGACATAGTCCCATGCCACACCAGATACTCCTCTCCCTGGGAAAAGCCAGGCCAAAGGGGCCATATAATAGGAAAATCTGTAAGATATGGGGCTCGACCTAAAGTCTAGACATTCGGGCAGTCTTACATATCCCATAAGGATAAGAATCAAGCCACACAGAGTTCTTGAAGGTACGCATATAGGGGTAGGATACCCTAACAAAGAGGTGTACGGTGTGGTGAGTACCCCGATGTGAACGATGACATGATCATGTATCATACCACAGAAACTGCAAGAATTTGGGCCAGGGGCCCGAAAAGGGGGCCAAGGGGCCCGAGGAAAGACTCTGGAGTTTGGGCTGGGCCAACAGGTGAATTGCATGGGTAGTCCTACATATCCCATAAGGATGAGAATCAAGCCACATATAGTTCTTGAAAACACCCAGGGGAGGATACCCTAACGAGGGGGGGTGAACGACATGGAGAATAACCCGACGTGAATGGAGACATAATCCCACATCACACCGTATGCTCTAGGTACGAAATTGGGTCTAGGCCCAAGGAGGGCTGAGGGGCCTAAGGCTAGGCCTCGGTCAGGATAGCCCAACCAGTTTGTAGTTTAACATCTTGCAATGAGGATGAGGGCCGCTGGCCCAAGAAGGCCAAGGGGCCTGAGTCTTGGACTTGGTCAGGAAGCCCTGACCAACTTATAGTTTAACATCTTGCAGTGGGGATGAAGAGGGGACTAGGATTCCCCAAACAAGAGAGGCGTACGACACGATAAATAGCCCGATGTGAATGAGGACATAATCTCGCACGACACAGTACAATACCATAGTGAACCTGGGCCGAGGGTCCAAAAGGACAAGGGTCCTGATAGTTGGCATCACCCAGAGGGAGTTCGTCACTTGGAGATACAATCGGGCAGAATGAACCACTACAATCGATGTTTGGGACATCTTGGGGTGGTCCTAACGATTTGGGACAACTGTTGACCATGTTCGAAACATTGCGTCCCTATAATGACCTGAAATGGGAGTAACAAATGAGCATCGACCACTGACCATATTCAAAATGCGGGACTTGTATCGGCTTGTTTCTCGACATCCTCGAGGGCGTTGGCACGAATTGGTAAGAGATCCCTTAGGCCTATCATCCATACCATTCAGGGGCCCTTCTGGATGGGGAAGGTGATGGAGTCCTAGTCAAGGAGTGGGTGAAGCATAGTTGTAGACATATATGAAAGAGGCGAACATCTCCAGGGATCGGGACATATGGTTGGATCGTGGCTAGATCGACGTGAATTGGGGAAAAAGTATGCACCCCACCATATGTCTTGACCCGAGGGAAAGATTCTGGTGTTTGGGCTGGGCCAACAGACAAAATAACCGGGCATTCCTATATATCCCATGCGGATGGGAATCAAGCCATACGTAGTTCTTGAAGGCCATTCAGTTAAACATCGTGTAGTGAAGATGTGGGAGGATAGAAGAACTGGAGTGAGAACATGGTGCGACCGTTATAATCCTCGTACGAGTGGGGCTATGGAAGCCAACTCCATATCATGAACATATCCTCCGAAGAAGCTATACGCAAGGGGGAATAGTCAAATAGAAGATCTCAGGGATTGGCTCAAGACGAGGTGTCTGAGCATTCCTACGTATCCCATGAGGATGGCAATAAAGCCACACTTAGTTCTCAAAATTTAGTTTAACGTCATGCAGGACAATGCGCGGTTTAAATTCATGTGGGACTGGACAGTTTAAGGTCATGAAGGACCGTCATATAGTTTTGGGTCATGCGGGACCATCGTGCAGTTTAGGGTCATGCGGGACCATCCTGCAGTTTAGGGTCATGCGGGACTGTCGTGCAGTTTAGGGTTATGCGGGACCATTGTGCAGTTTAGGGTCATGTGGGACCATATTGCAGTTTAGGGTCATGCAGGACCATCATTTAGTTTAGGGTCAGGAGTGACCATCCATGTTAAGGTCGTGCAGGACCGTTGGGGCTCAAGCAAAATATTTCTTGAGGAACTTGGCATTGGTGGGAGGAGTTATGCGCTCACCATCCATGGTCACCCAGGAGTGTGATCCATTGGAGTAAACCTTGTGAATGATGTAAGGCCCTTCCCATTTGGGTCCCAACATGGGTGGCTTCCTGCCAGGCAACAGTGGTGTCCTAAGGGCCAATACCATGTCACCTTGTAAGAAGAAGCGGAGGCGAACATTCTTGTTAAAGGCTCTGGCGATCTTTTTCTGGTTCCTTTCCAGATTATGCAGGGCACGAAGCCTATTCTCGTCAAGTGCTTCCAATTCTTCCAGACGGATTTCAGCTACTTTATCTGATGCCTGCTGTTCATAGACTGCTGTGCGCAATGAGGGCAGCTGAATCTCAATAGGCAGGATGGCCTCAGCCCTATACACCCGGGAATACAGGGTTACCTGGGTGGGATTGTGAGTCGTCGACCGATAGGCCTAGATGGCATTGGGGATCTTGTTCGGCCAACTCTTCATGTTCTGACCAACCATTTTCTACCAAACATTAGAGAGGGTCCTGTTTTATGCCTCAATCTGTCCGTTTCCTTCGCATGATAGTAGGAGGTGTGGTTAGAACAGACATTGTACTTGGCGTACAATTTCGTCAACTCAGCTTCTTGGAAGTTTGTGCCATTATCAGTGAGCAAATCATGAGGGACTCCAAATCGGTAGATGATGTTGGAGTTCAAAAAATTGACAATGGATAGAGCCTTGAATTCCTTGAGTGGAACTTCCTCTGCCTACTTTGAGAAGAAATTTGTAGTGGTCAGGATGAACTGGTACTGGCAAGCTATCGCTGGTGGATACGGTCCCACGACATCGAGTCCCAACACCGCAAAGGGCCAAGAGTACATGGTAGGGTGAAGGGGATATGGTGGTTGATGTACAAAGATGGCATGAACTTGAAATTATTGACACTTTTTAGCAAGATCTATGTAGTCATGGATCATGGTGGGCCAAAAATACCCTAATCTCTAGATCTGGTGAGACAGTTTCAGCCCAGCCTGGTGGGAACCGCAAGAACCGCCATGAAACTCTTGCATGACCTGTGGAATCTCGACTCCTTGAATGCAACAGAGGAGAATACCATCAAACCCGCACTTGTAGAGGATCCTCTCAAGACTGGGAATGTCTTTAATGGTAAACTGTAATGCATAGCGTCAGATTCGCTCACACTCGGCCCAATCAGCTAGGAGGTAACCATTTTGAAGGTACTCGACAAAAGGGGCCCTCTATTCGGGAATCACTTCAACCACTACATCTTCGGGACCTGGGGGTCCTAATGTGGAGGCACCTGTGGTCAGGTGACCTACCTATGGGTTGTTTCTATTTTCCAAAGAGACAGGAGAAACCACCCTCTGATGTGCCACATGGATAATCGGGTCATCCTAATCGGGCTCTGCAAGTGATGCAGCCAGACCATCCAGGGCGTCAGCATGACCATTTTGAGATCGGGGAACATGAGACACTTCCAACCAAGAAGAGAACTGATCCATTAGCTGGAGAGTGTTCTCCAACAATGGTACAAGTTTTTTCTTCCTGACAATATAGTCGTCGTTGACCTGCTTAATGACTAGCTCGGAGTGCCCTTTTACATGAAAATGGGGCATGTTGATCTTGAGGGCTAGCTTAAGGCCAGCAATGAGGGCCTGATACTCTTCCTCATTATTGGTGAAGCCTTCTAACAGCAGGAACAAGTACAGAAGAATAACCTATGCTGGGGTAATGAAGATAATACTCAGGCCTACCCTGTTGAGCTTGGGATCATTTAGCCTTCGGACGGTGAGGCTTCGGGCACCACCATAGAAATGCATCTTCCAACACGGCGTGGCTTGATCCACCAATATGATTACCTCATCGGGGAAATCAAGGTCTAGGGACTGGTCAGCAGGAGCCGGATGGGCATCGAGTAAGTCTGCCAACGCTTGTCCCTTAATGGCAATCTGGGGAACAAACCTTATGTCAAACTGCTAGAGAATCACTGCCCACATAGCTAGACGACCTCTCAACATGGGGAGGTTCAGGATGTACTTTAGCGGGTCTACCCGAGAGACCAACTATACCTCATGGTGTTGTAGGTAATGTCATAATTTTGTGTATGGAAAATATGAGTGCAAGACAACTCTTCTCGATGGGGGAGTATCTGGTCTCCGTATCGAGGAGCATGCAGTTGAGGTAGTAGAGACTGTTCTCCATCCCCTCATTATTCTTCTGGGAAATAAGGGCACCGAGGGATTGTTCTAGGCCGGTCACATAAAAGACCAGAGGCATTCCGGCGATGGGTGGCATAAAAACAAAGGCTGCAGTAGATACCGCTGGACTTCCTTGAATGCGGTCTAGCACTCTTCATCCAATTAATAGGCGGTTCCCTTCTTCATGAGCCTAGAAAAGGGATTACACTTTCCTTCCAGATTCACGATGAATCGGCGTATGTAGGCTATGTGTCCTTGAAATCCTCGAAGCTCCCAAATATTGCTCGGGGGTGCATCTAGATAATTCCTCGATCTTTTTTGGGTCAATCTTGATGCCCCGGTATCTGACGACGAAGCCGAGAAACTCGCCAGAGGTGACCCCGAAGTTACATTTCAGTGGGTTCATCTTCAAGTGGCAGGAATGGAGGAATCTGAACACCTTCTCAAGGTCCCTGATATGGGCCTAGCACTGGTGAGATTTGACCACCAGATTGTCCAGATATCATTCAACTAATGTTCCGAGAATTGGCTTGAATATGCAGTACATGGACCGCTGATAGGCGGCACCTGCATTGTTCAGGCCGAAGGGCATAACCTGGTAAGAGAAAGTACCTTGGGGGGGGGGGCCTGAAAGTGGTGGATTACTCATCTTTAGGGGCCATCTGGATCTGGTTGTACCCAAATTACCCATCCATGAAAGAGAGGGCTTGGAACCCAGCCGTAGCATCAATTAATAATTCTGTCACTGGAAGGGGAAAATCATCCTTCTGAAAGTGGTGGTTGAGATCACCGAAGTCGATACAAACTTTGATATGCTCATTCTTCTTCCTAACTAGAACAATGTTGTCCAACCACTTGGTGTACTGAACCTCCTTGACAATGTTTCCTGTAATGATCTTTTCAACCTCGGCCTCGACCAAGGAATCTTAAGAAGGATTCATCTTTCTGGGAGGCTTTTTGAACCCGTGATGGTTTGTCGGGAGACCAAGGTAGTGGACGGCCACCTCGGGATCTAGTCTTGAAATCACTTCGTAACTCCAGGGGAACACATCACAGTGCTTCTTAAAGAAGTTCACATACCACTGCTTCTCCTCGAGGGACATGGAGGCACTGATCAATGTGGGTCTCGGATCTGCCTCACTACTTAGGTTCACCTATACCATTTCATCAACTGTGGTAGAGACACCTTCTTCAAAGGCAAGGGGAGCATCCTCTAGATCCTATTCTCCACCTATGGAAGGATCTTCTGTGGGGGATGTTGCTTCTGAGACACCAGACCCCGATGGGAGGTTGGTTCCAGCTTGAGAGGCAATGGTCGGCATATCGTGAGATTCACGTGCTACTGAGACCATGGCGATGAATACAGTTGATATGATACCATCTGGACTTTGTCCCATGAAGCCACACTTGATAACATCAAAGCAGTAGTGGCACGTAGGCTTGAGCTGGTTAATTCCAACTCAGTGAAACAGACACGTAAGACGTACCGCCATTGCCATGAGCATGATGTACCGACACCGTACGAGGGTAGGAGGTTCTAGGATCGCCCGAGCCTAGTTTGAGTACGAGTATGAGGTGATTTCCCACTGTCTCTTGGACTTGGTAATATGCCTTCCTCTTGTACATGAAATGACAAATCATTTCCCCTAGTCGGGGGTAATGGACTCCAACCTATGGATTAGGAATATGTAGGCGTCATACAGACCTCCCCAGGGATCACTTGTGATCGTGGAGGGCTCAATCTCACTTTCTAGAATCTGCTTATCCTTGCTCTTGTAATAGTCAGCGTCTAGATAGTGGGTTTCAAAAGAGTCAAAAGGAGATGCATCTTCTTAGAGAACGCCTACTCGACCATTGAGGGAGTATTTGAGTCATTGGTGATACGATGAAGAGACCACTATATGCAGGTGGAGCCATGGCCTCCCCATCAATGCATTGTACGCGGTGTCCTGGGAGACATCCTTGAATTCAGTACTAGAAACTAGTCCACCAAACCAGGTCTTCAAATGGATCTTGTTGACCAGGGTCTGCTTGATCTTTTTGAATCACTGGATTCTTAGGTTTGAGGGAGTTAAATCATCCTCAGACAACCCCATCTTCTAAAGTTTCTGAGTCAGGATTAGGTTAATCCCAGAGCCCGTGTAAATAAGACAACATCGGACATCCACGCCATTATACTGGCCAATGATGTAAAATGAAAGAATGTGCCCCTGTATGGGAGGGTCTTTGTCTTCACCATAGAATGAGATAACTTCCTAAAATTTGGTGTTCTCAATTGCTTCAGCGTGGAAGGCTTCTTCAGCTGCTACCTCCATCTCAAACTGGAGGGGGCTCCTTAAAGCCTCGGCGATCACCTCACGCATGTCAGATAGCAGGTGAATAGCCTCAAATATAGAAAGACTCGCTGGGATACTGGCAAGGTTCTTGAGGACATCATACTTCTGTGCCAAGTGCGAACTTCTTCTTACATGAGGCCGCTCTGCGATTGGTGGCATGGCGGGCCCTGCCGGCTGGACCAGTGGCTGGCTAGTGCTAGGTGCATCCCATTTCTCACTAGTCGAGGCATGAAGAGTAGCTTCTAGATGAGGAACGGACAACTGAGATTGGCCTATAGCAGGGAGAAGCTAGTCACGATACGGCTGAAGTGGCTCTGCCTGATCCAGTAGAAGAAACATCAGTGGAGGTAGACGTGAGGACACCAGATGAGGAGGTTGCATGTGTTGAGATCTATGTTGGGCCTGTTGTCTGGTCTCAATGGAATGTACGACCAAGCTGAAAGTGCCAACTGACGTGCCTTGACGACTCCTATGGCTGCATATCTACCGACGTTGGCGTCGGATGGGGACGTTGGGGAGGTTCTCCTGGAATTCCTCCTCGTTGGAAGTCATATAGGGATTTACCAGCTCCACAGTATTAACCAAATCATACCCCTGACTATCACATGATGAATCATCCACCACTGGGCGGATTTTGGAAGGGATCCACATTTAAAGGGGAATGAAGTCGCTGGGAGTGCGAGATGACAACGACATTGGTGGAGCGCGTTGCTTCTTCTTGCGCCGCTGCCCGATGCTAGCTCTTCTGGGAAGAGGCCAGATGAGATGATGATGCAGAGGTGCTGGTCACAGCTTTTGAAGGCTCCGACTGATTCAGGCATGCCCAAATAATACCAAGGGCACGAGTGACTGCTTTACGAGCCATCCAGTCATCATACTTCTGGGATCCGCAGCTAGGAACTTACTGCCACACACTTTCATCTTCACTACTACTTTCTGACCTCACAAAAACACCCTCCACTTGTACCAGGGCTGGGCCCAGTCGGACTATGTTGTTATCGACCTAGTCTGGGAGCCAGTCTTTAAACACATATCATTTCTTGAGGGTGTACACCAGGATCCGATGATAGGGGCAGTAATTTGGGATATCGGTGAGATTCTCATATGTCAACCTTCTACACTCAGGTAAGCGTATAATCCCCTACTCTAGGGCACTATGGAAGTAACCTAGTACCTGATTCTCGCTGAATGAGTAAGTATGGTGTCTTCTTTCCGGATAGGGGGCTCTGGGAGCCCAGCCCTGATGAGGGGCCGGAGGAGCATGCTGAGGAGGCAGAGCCTGATTATCCCTCCTAGGAAGTGGTGGCGCGTTGCGTGGGGGAACTTGCCGATTCCGAGGAGGTCGCTGCTGTGCAGAAGGTTGCGCCTGTGGTGGTGGGCCTCTGCGAGGTTGCGGATCAGGTGCTACTGGTAGCAATTCTAGCTGCTTGGGGGCTTCTATTTGGGCCACCGTAGTGGGATTGGCTCTAGCAGCCCTCATTGCTGGGATCACAGGGGGCAGCAGACGTGCCTGACTAGCCTGTTGCAGAGCTTCCATGAGGCGTTGGGCCTGATCTAAGAAGTATCAGAACCCTCCGTGGTAGTTCTGATTGATCAGAAAAGGAACCTGTTCTGTTTTGAAATTCGTTATGAACATTTTCAGTAATTTTTCCTGAGTCAGTGGCATGCCGAGGGAGTATTTGATCTCCTTCCACCGGGCGATAAAGTCCGCAAATATCTCATCAAGCCTTTGTTTTCACTTGAAGAGGTCTGCGATGGTGGTCTTCCACGTGGTGGAGCTGAAGTGGTATAAGAATTGCCAGCGAAGATCCTCCCATCTGGTCACCGATCTAATGGGGAGTTGGCTGTACTAGAAAAACGCATGGCTTTCCAATGTCTGCACAAAACATCGGAGCTTGGAGGCTTCCTGATGTTCTGGAGTCACCAACATGGGGCCACATCTTGAATAAAAGTGGGCCAGGTGCTGCGGTGGGTCCCCTATTCTGTTAAAGGGAGAGAAAGTGGGATTCTCAAAACCCGAGGGTGCAGGCATATCATCTACCCATGATGGATATGGCTTTCCTTCTAGTGGGACTACCACCTATCCTGTTTCCAACGCCTCAAGGCAGGAGATGAGTATCGCCATTAGATCGTTCAGGTGGGGGTCCCTATCTTGACGAGGATCCCTAACCATGAGTGTGTTTTCAGGCTCTTTGTCATGGTAGATGGGTTCAATATCTCATGGAATGACTGGTGGAGCGGCCTGCAGGGCAGCTTGGTGAACCCAGGCTGGATTCCTTGGATTGCTGCACCGTTCGGGAGGGTTTGGTGAAACGTATCATGCCATCTTGATGTGAGTTCCGGCTTCAACCTTGTCTGTAGGAACAGTATGATCAGGGTTTCCCGGAGGCATCTCACAGGGGGGAAATTGTTCCTGCCCCTGCTACCCTGGCCTAGGATCACTATAGCCAGGTCGTCGCTCTATAGTGCATTCGGCCAAGAGTTTTTCGACCAACCTATTATGCTCAGAAAGTAGCTGGTGCAATGCGGACTTCTCAGGGTCTTCCTTCGTCTTCTGCGCGAAGGTAGACGGGTTGGAGTGCTTGAGAGCTCTGACATGATATTTACCCTTACCGAACTTCCGGCTGAGTACCAATGTCTCGCTGGGTGCAGGGAGACCAAGGAGGTTCCTCTACAGATGAGTAATCCATCTCGGTGGGTCTAATAGTGGTCGCACACCCTCAGGGGGTAAGTCTCCATCGATAAATTACATCTCGTCCTCCTTGTCCATGACGTCAACCATGTGGACTGTGACCCTTCCTAGGGGCATGTCCTCAATATCACATAGCGATTCGGGCTGCCGTCAAATAGGGATGAAGAGGAGGGAAGCTTACGTCCCCCAACCATGGACTTGCACGTGGGGGTAGCCTCCATGATGATTTTTCAGAGTACATTGAAACTCTGAATCCATCGTTGTTGGAGGGTATTCTAGTGACCCAGTGACTCAGGGCACTGGGCCATGGGGAGTGTGGCCAAATCGACCAGACAACATTGCTCGCCGATTTCCTCAAAGTGCACTTTTCTCCTGAGGTACACCACCTGATGATAACGAAGACAGAAGTGTGTCACCCATAGGTTTTGACGGAAGCTCTCGACTTCCTCTGGGGTCAGGGATTCCGGTGCACAGAAGTTTGATGCTACCGTCGGCTAAAACTTCTCCGAGAAGTGATCTTCCACATGATTGTCCCATAATATCCTGGGCTCGGATTCAGGATCTGGCCCCATGTTGCCCCACTCGTTAACCAGAGGTGGCTGAGGAACTGGTAGCGGTACTGAGGCAGACTTCTGAGATAGTAGACTGGGCAACATAGAATACGGCAAGCGAGCCGACTGGCCCCTAAATTCCTAGATATCAACCAAGTAGTGTGGTGACCTGGCCACAATGTCACGATACAACGGGCTGGCAGCCATAGTTTCAGGTGTAGGGATTGCGGTTGCTGGCGATGGGTCACACCATTGCTCAGCCACCATCGGTCCCCAAAATAGCTCTCCATGATCTCTGGTCGAGGTAGAGGGCGCTTCTAGTAATGATGGTGGGGACTGCATGGTCGGAACCTGTAGGATTTCCAAAATTTATTCATCATGGATGTACCTGTAAAGAGAGGAGGGAATCTGGTGGACTTCACACTTCGAAAGGATGATATTGATATGCCTTGTTCCTGCCCTGATCCTTGACACTAGGGACTGAGGGGAGGGTTCCACTGCTGAGTCATACTCTGATTCAGAATTTTAGAAATAGACCGGTTTGATCTTAGTCTGAAGCCTTTTGGTGTTCTTCTCGTGGCAATGATTACCCACCTTCTTTCCCCGAAATGGATCTTCGGGGAGGGTAAAATTCACGGCACGAGGAGGTCCTTCGGCCGTACTACTGTTGGGGCGGGGAGTACTTCCTCCTGAGGGGGTCGGGGTTCGAGGAGCACCGGGGCATATGTCAAAGGGGACATGGGGAGGACCTTCATGTTGGGTGTTGGTGCGTGTAGGACCTTCACTGGAACTGACAAGAGCAGGGGCAGGACCTCCATGCCTGGTTCCCATGGTGACGTCAGTGTGAGGCAGGTCCCCATATTGATCGGACAAAACAAGGGTAGGACCTCTGTGATGGGTGTTGGTTATGTGAAGTTGATCTCCAGCCCTCTGGTTTCTAGGATGAGTATGACCTCTGTTAGCTACTATGAGGAAGTGATGAAGGTCCTCACCTAGGAGAGTGACTGGATATGCAACGTTCCCATCCCGGTGGTTCGTGGAAGAAGTGATGGCTCTATACCTAGTGTAATGAGTGTGGGAGTGGCTCCCGTATGGGGTGTTGCTACCACGGGGAAGACCCTCATTCGGGTCGAAGCTGGCATGTGGGATACCTTCAAGACGGGCCTGGAAGTGGGAAGGGCCTGCGTACTACATGGTAGTTGCATGGGGAGGGCCCCCGTAATGGGTGGTATTGCTGAGGGTTAGTCCGCGGTGGCCACTACCGGTGCCTCCGACCAGGGGAGTCAACCCACCCTGCCCGTGGGGTGGTTGGGGCCTCGATCTAGGTCGGCCGTATAGCTTCCACTGCTTGACGTATGCAAGTGGTTGATGATGAACGTCGTCTATGGCTCGGGACATAGTAGCCACTGACGTTGACACCCCATGATGGGCATCCTCCTCTACCTGTGATCGACGCTGGAGTCGGGTCATCTGAGCCGGTACTGGTGGTGCAGGTAGGGAGTCTACCTACTCTTCAGCTTGGGGAACTGGGTGGCAGCGCTGGCGTAGCCTGGTGGGGGCCCTCGCTGGGAACCCCTGGGACGGAACTCTAGCCAGGCTAGCCCAAACATCCCCTACCTCATCGGCGTAGGGCATGGATTCATTGAGTCATTCCGGAGAGAGGCCCCCAAAAAGATTGAAGGTTTGAGTGGGGAGCAGTAGCTCCCTGTGCGGCCCTCGGGGGTGGCATTGGCAGTGAGGCATAGCTGCCTCTAAATCCATGCAGGCTAGGTCCCTCGTAGGGATGACCCCCCTCCTCCTCATACCTTTGTACAAGTTCATTGATTACCCTTCGATGGATAATTTATGATGCGGAGAGGGGGCATGGGTGCCCAGCAGTTACGACAGTCGAGGCCGTCGTAGAAGAGGCAGAACCATGTGGGTTTTCCGCGTTGATATTTCCCTTACCCATGCATCGGTGGGCAAGAGGTGATCGGGTTCCGGATGCAGCAACTAGGTTAATGGCAGCAGGGAGATCAGCTCATTAGTACTGACAGAAAAATAAATCGACACCCAGTTCCCCAGCTCCATTCCGTCTTCCATGAATGATAAGAGGGATCCACACTGACAACGTCGCAGACTGAGATGACCAAAATTTTGACTGCCCAAACTTCTGGTGAGTTTCACGCCATGCTCTCTATTTTCTTGGTGGGGATCAGCGCCAGATATCTGGATCCGGTGACACGTCACTCTATTTATGTCTCGAGCACTACTAATCTCTACATTAAAGAGAATAAATTCACATTGGGTTCACCATTTCTGTTTATGACTCTTTCGCCAGGGCGCACGCATCCGTCTACTTGAGTTCGACAGGTGTGACTTTTGTTACCCTGCATTCCCACTTTCCAAAGTTGGGCGACATCCCTTCCTTATTCACGTATGTCTGCTCCTTGATCTAAACGAGATGATGGGATTTTGGTTCTTCCTTATGTGGATTCCTCCTCAGAATTCTTCACCGAGTCCAGGTCCCCCTTATAGATTAAGACGTAGTTCATTAAACTCTTCCCAGTGCCATGTTTTCATGGACGCCGGTTAATTACACTGCTTCTGTCAGGACATTCCAAGGGGTCCAGTTAGGAAAGCAACCTTCAATTGGCGTGTCTATCTTTTGTCTGGACGCTGGGGAATTGGCGTGTCTATCTTTTGTCCCTTATTATAGGTCTTCTCAAAGGTGTGGAATCCCGATGTAACACCCCGAGCTTCCACAATACGCTTCTCTTTCAATAATGCAATCGCTTGCATTGTACGCAAGTTCGAGATTCTAACACACCGCGACCAATCGAAATAGCCATTATGAATAGTAATACCCACTATTTGAAATTATATATTTTTTTATATTTAAAAATGGACTTCATTTTTGGATTCGGAATATCGAAATTACCCTATGTTGAATTTTTGGTATTTTTCTGAGAACTTCCAATTTTTTATGAACAGTGAAAAATACTTAAAACAACTTTTTAAATAAAAATAATTTATAGTGATAAATTATACTATTTAGTGGTTTTAAAGTATAATTAGAATATATTTTTACCATTTTATCCAATGGTGGTCATTATAATTAATTGAACATTTAAATTGGACATAAACAATTGTCAATATTTTGATATATATTGTTTCTTAAAAACATGCTATTTGTTGTGAAAGCGGGAATTAATTATAAAATTAATTAATGAAACTTTTATGTTTGGAATTTTTTAAAATAGTCATCATTTTTGAATTCAAAATATCAATTATAGCTTATGGTGAAATTTTGGCATTATTCTGAAAAACTTCAATTTTTGATGAATAGTGAAACCACTAAGTGGTAGTTAAAAAACTGATTGTTCGTTTAAATAAAACATTACCACTTCTGTGATTTGATTTTCAAACATCTAACATACATGGTTTTCATTAGTAAGTAAAATTTGGTTCAATGGGATTAAAATAATTTTTTTGTGAATAGAAACTTTTATGTTTAATTAATCGCGATTAAAGGTAATTAGTGAAATTTATGGTAAAGATAATGTTATAATAATATGAAATGACCTTGACACGTGTCCTACCCCTATTGGATGAGTTATGGCCGACAAAAAAAACCATGGGTAAACTTGGGTACCCCATGGAGCCACATTGGTAGAAAAATGACATTAAAAACTTTTTATTTAATGATAAAATAAAAATGTCGCAAACATGAGTTTTTTTTACTAAAACAATTTTTAAATGGGGTTATACAAGTCATATTTTTTAATATAAATATTAATTAGAAATATAAAAAGATATCCTACATCATTATAAATTTTTTATAATTTTTAGACATTAAATAAATTAAATTATTTATGACACCATGATGATGCAGCGATTACCTCATTAATTAACGATTTAAATAAAATAAAAAGATAATGTACAATCTAAGACGTACACTTGTCAAAAACCTATTGGATGAGTATATTTCGAACCCTTATCACCTTATCCTCGAAATATATAAGTGTGTGACCTTTAAAATCCAAAACTCATTATATAATAAAGTAACATTTCATGACTTTCCAAGAGTGCCCCTCCTCTCCTCTTATAAAAGCCCCCACCACTACCACCTTATTCACACCTTCAAAGCCGTTTGGCTCAGCCAACCTCTGCCCAAATACTCTCTAAAATCCCCTCTCTTACTCCTAGAAGCCTCACTTTGGAAATAATTCTTCCCAAGGAAGCCTTTGGCTCAAATCAAAAAAGAGTTACCCGATTTTAAGGTAATGTCTTCTCTTATGTTATTTTGTTTTATTTTGCTTTTCCAACCCCCTAAACTCTTGTTATTAATATAATTTGTAACAAAAACAGTATCCTAAATATACTAGAATGTTTTTATAAGAATTATTTGAGATACACTTACACACACTTACATCTAATGGTAAAAGAACATACTATTTCTGTGGATGGCGAATTTCTGCCTCACGAAACGATGATTGTTCAACACTCATATAACACCTTAAAAGGTGGACATTAAGATGTAACTATATTTATATATAATATATAATATGTTTATGTTTTACTTAATCTTTTTTATTTTTCATTTATGGCAAAACTTTATGGTTTCCATTATGGGTAAACACGATATCTTCATTTTTGGAAGTGCG
Source organism: Viscum album (assembly GCA_963277665.1). Taxonomy (NCBI): domain Eukaryota; kingdom Viridiplantae; phylum Streptophyta; class Magnoliopsida; order Santalales; family Viscaceae; genus Viscum; species Viscum album. Next base: position 320,178,188 of record OY728165.1, on the reverse strand, counting down.
GACTACCGCCCCCTCAAAGTGATTTGAATCATTAATACCATATGTGGGATGTATAAAGGATGGAGTAAATGATATTATATATGATTTTATACTAGAATTATAATATAACTTTATATCATTATGATTTCATTCCGTTAGATACGAAATAGAAATGAATGTAGCGTTCATGCGTACGTACGGATTACCGTCTCCATCAACGGTGCATTTCATTTCATACCTCTAAATGTTATGTAATATTATAAATGAATGTATATAATGGATATATATAATATATATGATATCTACATCATGAATATGATTCTGTATATAATGTATATTTTATCACATGAACAACTTGTAATTATAAGATGTTTATGTTTGACTCGAGTACCAAAGGTCGACAAAACGACCGTTATTAACTTAAATGACTACATAATTTTCGTAACATTGTAATAAGTGATATAAAAGACATAATGAAATTGAAAAATGTTCTTAAGAATGTATATATTAACTATAGTTTATTATTCAAGAGATTAAAGAACGGTCGAGTGAAGTCGGACACGAGGTAAGGGAACTTCTTAACCCAATTTCCATTCTTTGGGTTAATTTCCTACTTTCAAATTATGTCAGGATATTATTATGTCCTATCTTGTATTTATACTTTCATTATGTGTACATGTAGTGAATATGCGTAATAGATATATTTTATTTCAAAATGATCTCTTTAAGGGACTTCGTCTCAATCTCCATTCATTGAGGCATATTTTGTTTTATACACCAATTTATTTTATGCACTGCATAAAACCCTTTGAATTTTACGTTTATTAAAAAGAAATCTTTTTATACGAAGCGTTTTACTAAACAACAAAAAGGAATGTTTTTCTTGTCGTATGTATGCGGCGACAATGACTTCTCCGCCACCGTGACCATTATTTGAGTTTCGACTTCCCCTACAAGCTATAACTTTTTTTAAATGAAAAATAAAAACCATGTTTTAACTTTTATTTAATTTGGTATCGAAAATGGTCTTGATAATGTTTTAATATATCAATGTGTTGTATTGATATCTTTTGATTGAAATGTGGAAATGTTATGTTTTTTTATTCATGTTTTATGTGATACAATTATTTTATGGTTTATGATATGTTTAAACCTATTCATATGAGGAATGCATTGGACTTAATAAGTGACGGGTGGAGCCCGCTATAGCTCCTCGATGCATCAGTAGGTCTCATGAGACAAAATAGTGTCTTGGAACGAGTCCTTGACAAAATATTATTTGTATTCTTGGCACGAGTCCTTGGCTACGTGGTTATGATACTATGTAATTATGCATTCCATCATTATGAAAGTGGTTATTGATATTGCATGTGATTATTCGACCAGTAGAATATCCATGTAAATAAGTAAATGGCATTATTTAATTTTACTTTTTCCATATTATGTTGAAGTTCATGTTTTAAAGGATTTTGTTTAGTTATACATTGCCTTAAATGTTTATTTTTATTTATCAAAGTATCCGCTATATTGTTATTCTTACTGAGCATCTGAGCTCACCACTTTCAATGTTTTAATTTTTCCAGGATGTGAAGAAGTATTTTAGGAATGACCTGCAAGGATAGTCTGAAATGGGTTATGAGTGTGGAAAATAGAGACTATGTTATTGTAGTTTTTCAATTTATGATGTAATGTAACATTTATGAATATATCTAGTGTTTCCAAGGCTACTAAACTAATCAGTCTTTCGAGACTTGATCTTTTGTGATCATGCCAATGTTAAGAAGTAATGCACCGACTCTGGGTAACAAGGGTCGGGGCGTTACAGTTGGTATCAGAGGCAGTTTAGTACTATCCTTGGAAGGTAGATTTAGATAAACTCTGATTAGAGCACATAACCCTAAGATATACATTGAGGATTAGTATAGAAGAACTTCCTTGAATTTTGGTATTATAGAGATTTTATGAGTTTTCCGAGCAATACATCCCTGTCTGAATACGATCAGGTAGAGGCGGCTCTGGCACAGATGTACGTAGGGGTAAAACCTGAAAACACCGCTTTGAGCTAGACTCAAACGGGAACTGGTGCATGACAACGGGCCTTGCTGCACTCTTAGTTACGACACTCACAGGGGATATGCTTAGGACAATTCTCATTTTATTTACAAACCATTATGAAGGGTTTATGAGTATATACTTCTCAAAGAAAACATTTCTTTATATGATTAGAGATTATATCCATAAATAGTTCAATTTATGTTAAGTGTTTTAAAAGTATGGAATTATGTATTTTGATATATAAAATAATCTAGCTTATGCCATTGTTTAGAAATGGCACCTAGTGGGATGAATGGAAACCATATAAATGTACGCACTCCATGTAGGGATTTCCCTCCTGCTCAAGATAATTATTGTGGAGCTGGAGATACAACTGGTGCTGATCAACTTATCACCATACTAGGACAACTTACTCAGGTTATGAATAATAACCTTACTCGTATGGAGCACCCTGATCCGCAATGTGGAGGATTAATTTTAGACCACTTCATTAGGAAACAACCACCAACATTTAATGGGGGTACAAATCCATTAGTATTTGAGCAATGGATAAAATCCTTAGAGAAAATATTCTACGCTTTGGGGAGTAGTGAAAGGGAGAAGGTCATCATGGAAGTTTACCGCCTCACTGGAGATGACGATCAATGGTGGTCACTGATTCAAAACACAAAGGAAGATGAAGAAGTATCAAGTATGGAATAAAGGCAGTTTAAGGAAATTTTCTTAGAAAAATACTTTCCACATTACCATCGAGATGATATGGAAAGGAAATTTCTGAGTCTGAGGCAGAAGGAGGATGCGAATATCGCAACGTATGAGGCTAACTTTACAAGAATAGCAAGGCATGCTGCAGATTATATACATAACCCAAGAAGTAATATTGATAGTTTCTTTGATGGGTTAAAACCATTTCTCCGTCGAGCTTTAGTATCACAATCCTTCTCATCATACGAAGATATTGTCTCGTGTGCTATCAAGACAGAAAAAGAATTCTCTAAGTCTTATGACAACAAAGTAAAGTAAGAGAAGAAGAGAATGGTGGAACAAGAGACAGATAAAGGGAAAAAGGTAAAGAATGATTTTCCATTATGTGATAATTGTGGGAAGAATCACCCTGGTGCTTGCCTAAAAGGAATGGGAGTTTGTTATAAATATGGAGAAAAAGGTCACCAGGATCGTGATTGCAAGGGAAAGAAAGAGGCTATCAATGTTGAATGCTACAATTGTAGCGAAATGGGGCATTATGAAAATGAATGTCCTAAGTGTCAGGAAAAAATACCTCAAAAAGGCCAAGGGATCAAGGAAAGTATTATGCTGTTACTACAGTTGAAGTGGAATAATTAATATATTGGTTCTTTTGGACTCAAGGATCATATTCTGGTTATAATAATAATGTGATATATATAAGGATTGTACTGCAGTACTTGTTTTTTTCATTAAGGTTTTAATATGATGAAGGTAATCATATTTTTAGTATGTGACAATAACAGAAACTTTACAATGTTTGGGGAATCTGATGTTACAATTGATTTTGGAATTTAGAGACCTTTTAGAGAAAGTCTGTACATAGGTATTTTGGATAAATATATATGTTGGAATGGATTAATTTGAACCTTGGATAGTATTGTTTAAGGTTAAAAAATTTCTGAAGATTATTTTTGGAATATTATAATACTATAGTTTTAAGAAAAGGACAACCTGCAAGTTGGGGGATAACCCGTCGCATCGGACAAAGCTGCAGGAATCGAACCCACAACAATAGTGCGACATGCCTTTATTACCTACCACTAGCCTACATGAAGTCCCTGGTTATTAAAAAATAGTTTTCCTAATCTAAATGGTATGTGGTAATATTTTTAACCTTATACAATTAGGATAAATAGAATATTTTTGAGTTCTGTAACCAATTGGAGTGAAAGATGGGTTCGTGGTAAGAATTTATTAAAGAATGAAAGCCTACATGACAAGTAAGTATATTTCCTTACGCTCTTAAAAAATATCTTAAATAAATTCCTCAACTTTATAAAAGGTATCTTAAAATAAAAACGTTGTCGGTTAACTTTTCCAACTGCGGATTCAATGACCGTTTAACCAATCACATGTTTGTGATTTTCTTGTGGTTAACTTTCTCCTAATCCTGTTTTCTACAACTCTCCATCAGACCTTGATGGTTTGTTTCTCCTCCATACCCATATTTTCATATAATCCTAGTATGGCCTATCTCAGGTGACCTTTGTACTTCGCTTTCTTTCTTTTAATGTTATATTCTTATTAACCCTATTTCCGATGTGGGTTTTCCACAAAGGTATTATCTATTTTCAACCTTTTATTTTCAAAGAACATTTTCAAATTTCGAGGACACAATTTTTTGAAGGAGGGGAGAATGTAACACCCCGACCTTCCACGATACGCTTCTCTTTCAATAATGCAATAGCTTGCATTGTACGCAAGTTCGAGATTCTAACACACCGCGACCAATCGAAATAGCTATTATGAATAGTAATACCCAATTTTTGAAATTATATATATTTTATATTTCAAAATGGACTTCATTTTTGGATTCAGAATATCGAAATTAGCCTATGTTGAATTTTTGGAATTTTTCTGAGAACTTCCAATTTTTTATGTATAGTGAAAAATACTTAAAACAAATTTTTTAATTAAAATAATTTATAGTGATAAATTATACTATTTAGTGGTTTTAATGTATAATTAGAATATATTTTTACCATTTTATCCAATGGTGGTAATTATAATTCATTTAACATTGAAATTAGATATAAATAATTGTCAATATTTTGATACATATTGTTTCTTAAAAACACGCTATTTGTTGTGACAACGGGAATTAATTATAAAGTTAATTAATGAAACTTATATGTTTGGAATTTTGTAAAATATTCATATTTTTGAAATCTGAATATCAATTATAGCTTAGGGTAAAATTTTGGCATTGTTCTGAAAAACTTCAATTTTTGATGAATAGTGAAACCACTAAGTGGTAGTTAAAAAACTGATTGTTCGTTTAAATAAAACATTATCACTTCTGTGATTTTATTTTCAAAAATCTGACATACATGGTTGTCGTTAGGAAGTAAAATGTGGTTCAATGGGATTAAAATAATTTTTTGGTGAATTGTAACTTTTAAGTTTAATTAATCGTGATTAAAGGTAATTAGTGAAATTTAAGGTAAAGATAAAGTTATAATAATATGAAATGACCTTGACACATGTACTACCCCTATTGTATGAGTCATGGCCGACCAAGACAATCCATGGGTCAACTTGGGGACCCCATGGAAACACTTTGGTAGCAAAATGACATTAAAAACATTTTATTTAATGATAAAATAAAAATGTCACAAACATGAGTTGTTTTATTAAAACAAATTTTAAATGGGGTTATACAAGTCATATTTTTTACTATAAATATTAATTAGAAATATAAATAGATATCCTACATCATGATAATTTTTTTATAATTTTTAGACATTAAATAAATTAAATTATTTATGACACCATGATGATGCAGCGATTACCTCATTAATTAATGATTTAAATAAAATTAAAAGATAATGTAAAATCTAAGACTTAAAATTTTCAAAAAACTATTGTATGAGTATATTTCTAACACTTATCACCTTATCCTCCAAATTTATAAGTTTAGGACCTTTAAAATCCGAAACTCATTATATAATAAAGTAACATTTTCTGACTTTCCAAGAGTGTCCCTCCTCTCCTCTTATAAAAGGCCCCCACCACTACCACCTTACTCACACCTTCAAAGCCTTTTGGCTCGGCCAACCTCTGCCCAAATACTCTCTAAACATCCCTCTATTACTCATAGAAGCATCACTTTGGGAATAATTCTTCCCAAGGAAGCCTTTGGCTCAAATCAAAAAAGAGTTACCTGATTTTAAGGTAATGTCTTCTCTTATGTTATTTTGTTTTATTTTGCTTCTCCAACCCCCTAAAATCTGGTTATTGATTTCTTTTGTAACAACAACACTATCCTAAATATACTAGGATGTTGTTATAAGAATTATTCGAGATACAATTACACACACTTACAACTAATGGTTAAAGAACATACTGTTTCTATGGATGGAAAATTTCTACCTCACGAAACGATGATTGTTCAACACTCATATAACAACTTCAAAGGTGGCCATTAATATGTCACTCTATTTATATATGATATATAATATGTTTATGTTTTACTTAAGCTTGTGTATTTTTCATTTATGGCATACCATTATGGTTTCCATCATGGGTAAAAGCGATATCTTCATTTTAGGAAGTGCGGACTACCGCCCCCTCAAAGTGATTTGAATCGTTATTGCCATATGTGGGATGTATAAAGGTTGGAGTAAATGATATTATATATGATATTATACTAGAATTCTAATATACCTTTATATAATTATGATTTCATTCCATTAAATATGAAATAGAAATGAATGTAACGTTCATGCGTACGTACGACTTACCGTCTCCATGAACGGTGCATTTCATTTCATACCTCTAAATGTTATGTAATATTATAAATGAATGTATATAATGTATATATATAATATATATGATATCTACATCATTAATATAATTCTGGATATAATGGATATTTTACCACATGAACAACTTGTAATTATAAGAAGTTTATTTTTGACTCGAGTACCAAAGATCGACAAAACGACCGCTATTAACATAAATGACTACATAATTTTCGTAACATTGTAGTAAGTGATATAAAAGGGATAATTAAATTGAAAAAGGTTCTTAAGTAAGTAGATATTAACTATAGTTTATTATTCAGGAGATTAAAGAACGGTCGAGTGAAGTCGTACACGAGGTAAGGGAACTTCTTAACCCAATTTCCATTCTTTGGGTTAATCTTCTACTTTCAAATTATGTCATGATATTATTGTGTCTTATCTTGTATTTATACATTCTTTATGTTTACATATAGTAAATACACATAATAGATATATTTTATTTAAAAATGATCTTTTTAAGGGACTTCATCTCAATCTCCATTTATTGAGGAATGTTTTGTTTTATACACCAATTTCTTTTATACAGTTTATAAAACCCTTTGACTTTTACGTGTATTAAAAAAGAATCTTTTTATACAAAGCATTTTACTAAACGAAAAAAAAGGAATGTTTTTCTTGTCGTACGTATGCGGCGACAATGAATTTTCCGCCGCCGTGACCATTATTTGAGTTTCGGCTTCCCCTACAAGCCATATCTTTTTTTAAATGAAAAATAAAAACCAAGTTTTAACTTTCATTTATTTTGGTACCGAAAATGGTCTTGATAATGTTTTAATATATCAATGTGTTGTATTGATATCTTTTGATTGAAATGTGGAAATGTTATATTTCCTTTATTCATGTTTTATGTGATACGATTATGTTATGGTTTATGATATGTTTAAACCTGTTAATATGAGGAATGCATTGGACTTAATAAGTGACGGGTGGAGCCTACTATAGCTGCTCGATGCATCGGCAGGTCTCATGAGACAAACTAGTGTTTTGGCACAATGCCTTGAAAAAATTTTATTTGTATTCTTGGAACGAGGCCTTGGCTACGTGGTTATGAAAGTCTGGCATTATGCATTCCATCATTATGAAAGTGGTTATTGATATTTCATGTGATTATTCGACAACTAGAATGTCCATGTGAATAAGTAAATGGAATTATTTCATTTTACTTTTTCCATATTATGTTGAAGTTCATGTTTAAAAGACTTTATTTTAGTTATACATTTCCTTAAATGTTTATGTTTATTTTTGAAATCTTCCGCTATATTGTTATCCTTACTGAGCATCTGAGATCACCCCTTTCAATGTTTTAATTTATCCAGGATGTATAGAAGTATTTTAGGAATGACCTGTAGGGATAGTCTGAAAGGGATATGAGTGTGGAAAATGGAGACTATGTTATTGTAGTTTTTTAGTTTATGATGTAATGTAACATTTATGAATGTATCTAGTGTTTCCAAGGCTACTAAACTAATAGGTCTTTCGAGACCTGATCTTTTGTGATCATGACAATATTATGAAGTAATGCACCGACACTGGGTAACTGGGGTCGAGGCATTAAGCCTGAGGCATCCCACATCGAACGTGGTTAATCCTATGCCATAGGCATGTATCTGAGGTTTTCCTCATCATCCCATGTTTAACACAGGGTATGCCGCAAGTTTAACATCCAACGGAGAAGGATCATACTGATCAGAACACTAGATTGAGTGGATCATATTGAAGAACTCCCTTGAGGGAACACTGATATTGGGGCCCGCACATGGATGGCTTCTCGAATACTGTGGAGGGGAATGGGGTGGAATGATCTCACCGGGATGTGGTGGCCCGGGAAAGAATCAATATGGACGATGGTTTTGGTCTTGAGTCTCGAAGAGACTTCCTACATATCCACACAGTAGGGAATCAAATTCCGTGTAGTTGGGGTAAAAAGGGGGGCTTGGAACTTCAACACATAGGTGGTAGGGGCCATTGACTTTTGGGCGTGAACCTCATGGAGGCTTCCTATGTACCATGCCTTAACATGGATCAATGTCCCCATAGTTCATGTGGCGAGTCGTCAGCGAACTCACATGAATGTGGGCATGGGGATCCTATGGTGGATGGTGGGCTTGAACCTCAGGGAGGCATCATATGTACCATGCCTTCACATCGATCAAAGACCATGTAGTTCAGGATGGTGTGGGTCTTACACTCTAGGATTCCCAAAGTATTAATGGGTCTTGGCGCACCGACATAGAGATGGTTGGGGCCAATGGTTGTTGGGCTTGAACCTTATGGAAGATTCCTACGTAACATGCCTTGATATGGATCAAAGTCCCCATATTTCAGGTTAAAAGGGGCTATTTAACAGACATGAAAGGGTGTCAGATCAAATGTATAGTGGTATTGAACCCCGTAGAGGCTTCCTACGTACCATGCCTTGACATGGATCAATGTCCCCGTAGTTCGGTTGTATAGTTTGACGTCATGTGGGGTGGGGATGGTGTCGGTGAACCAACATGAATGAGGACCTTGGTTCAGGTGGGTGGGGGGTTGAACCTCATAGAGGCTTCCTATGTACCATTCCTTGACATGGATCAAAGTCCACGTAGTTCAGAAGGAGAATACAGTTTAACGTCATGTGGGACGGGGGTGAACCGATGTGAAGAAGGTCGGAACGACCGGGTGGTGGGCTTGAACCTCACGGAGGATTCTTATATACCATGATTTGACATGGATCAAAGTCATCATAGTTCAGGAGGGGGTGTCGGAGAACCGACGTGAAGATGGACCGGGGGTCCGATGGGTGTTGGGCTTGAACCTCATGAGGCTTCCTACGTACCATGCCTGGACATGGATCAAAGTCCCTGTAGTTCGGGAGGGGGTGTCAGAGAACCGACATGAATATGGACCAGGGGTCCGATGGGTGTTGGGATTGAACCTCGTGAGGCTTCCTACTTACCATTCCTTGACTTGGATCAAAGTCCCCATAGTTCGGGTGGGGGTGTCAGAGAACTGACGTGAAGATAGATTGGGGGACCAATGGGTGTTGGTCTTGAACATCGTGAGGCTTCCTACGTACCATTCCATGACATGGATCAAAGTCCCCATAGTTCAGGTGGGTGACAACAGCTTACCGCTAGATTGGAATGCATCTTAACATTATGTTGGATGGGGATGGTGTCATGGTTGATGCTTACTCTAAGCCCATGTGAGTCATGCTCAGTGTAAGAAACAAGGGGAAATAATGGCATGACGACCACATCGTGAAAGGTGCGTCCGTGGGAAGTGAAGAGGCATGGGTCTTACGCTCTGGGGAGGCTCATGGTGCTGGGACTTACTCTAGGATGGAGGCCCATGGGTGACAAAGCGCAGAGGTTGAGGGACTTGGGACCGAAGAAAGGAGGAGCCTTGTTTCCTATCATGCCCTCCAATAACCTTGGTTCCGAGGAAGTGAGGAGGAGCATGGGTGATTCCTCCTAAATGAAAATCTAGGGGCTTACACCAAGATGGTTTCCCTTCCCCTGAGGACAATCACCGCCCCCAGAAGGAGGATATCATCCCCTATGGAGACCAGGGGGTGTGGATAATGTCCAAGGTCAGGGAACCCCACATGAGATGCATGGGGCGATGTCACGATTTAATGTCGGGTGTTGAGGATAAGGGTGCTTGGTAGTTTAACATCTTGCAGCTCGGATGAGGTGGGTTTACTCTTCACCCCTAGGACTTACATAACTGTCACCCTCTAATCCTTGTGGGATGAAGGTACCAGCAATACCGTGGTGAGGGGGTGTCATGGAGCGAACCATAGAGGGGTCCATGTTATCATGGATATGCAAAGAAGCAATAGTCGTTAGTGTGCCAATGTGAAGAAGCATCAGGAGAAGCAACACAACAGGCGGTATCATCTAGGGGAATTTGAAATCACATCTTGAAAAATGGAGGGTCTCATGGGAAAAGGATTTTCCAAGCATAGGTGTCTATTGGTAGGGGCCTTGTGGAGCTTGGTTTCTCTGCATGGTGGAGAGAACTTGAGAAGGGGTGTGCTTCGCGAATTTGGGTGCCTTAGCCTTAGAGTGAGGAGGAGGTGCAAATGGGAGGTGCTTCGCGAAGTGGAGGGGCATTCGCGGAGCACTACCTCATGGAGCACTGGCAACTCGCGGAGCAAAGTGTCATGAATCAATGTGCGTCGCAAAGTACAGTGACCCTACCTTGGAATGCAGATCATGTGTACATGAGGGGTGTTTCATGAATTGGAAAGGAATTCACAGAGCACTACCTCACGGAGAATAGGTTCCTCGCGAAGCAATGTGTCGTGAAGCAATGTGCTTCGTGGAGTACAGTTACCTTGCCTTGGAATGTGGATCATGTGTACATGAGGGGTGTTTCGCGAAGCATAAATGCTCAATGATGACCCGGGTCCCCTTGGGGATCCCCTTCTTTCGCAAAATCCCTTAGGCTTCGCCAAAGAAATCCCTCTTGGAAGAGGGGATCAAAACGAGGTAAGGGGGGGACTTCACAGAGCAAAAGTACCTCGCGTAGCTCATGATTTGCAGAGCAAATGGTGCTTCACGATTTGGGAGCTAGGAAGTTGACAGGTCATATTTTCCATCAATTAGGCTCGAGGGGAGCCCGATATTTATATGTAGGAGGTGCCGCGAAGTTGAGCTTACATGGCACGATGAGGTCTTTGGTTGCTTCACGGCGGGCTCATGATCGCCAAATGTGTTTGTGAAGCGTCCCACGTCGTTTTCTTCATGGTGGGATCGTGAATGTCAAATGCGTTCGTGGAGGGGTCCGCCTCCTTTATTTGCGGAGGGCACAGTGCTCTGGGGACTCCGCGAAGGGGCTTCACCTGGCAGTTCGCGGTGCCTCTTCTCTTCTTTTTCTTCCAACATTTTTGCGCCAACATTGAATTAATGGATTTTTGAATTGAATAATATTTTAATAAAATATTATTACTAAACAAATTATTATTAAATATAAACGATTGTATAATTTTTATGAATACAATTGACTTTTATATTACGGATTGAAAGATATTTTTGTCAGAACCCAAGAATTTTTGATAAATGCTAATTTTTATTTATTTAAAAAATATTCACACATTAGAAAATTATTTAGGTAAAATGAATATTATTTTTGGAATCCGTATGTCAAAATTATCCAATGGTGAATTTTTTATAATTTTTTAAGACAGTTGAGTTTTTGAGTAAAAAATAAATAACGTTTAAATATATAATGTGTATTATGACATCATAATGAACAAATAGTGACTTAATAAAACACTATATAAGGTATGTTCGTCCAATATATGTTTTAAATTTATAATAATGTGATTTTAGGTTTGTTTGATTTATTTTAAAAGGCCTTAGACGACCCTCCAAGACATATAAAACATTTTAACATTTTAAAATGATTTCCTTGAGAGTGTGACTCACCTCCACATAATCAAGCCTAATATTTTAATATGTTCATCCATTGGACTTATAAAATAATTTTTCCACTCCCATTTGGAAATAAACATTGGTGAAAACCATGGGATGGTTTGTGGTTTTCATTAGTTTAATTTGTACTATCTCAAACCAAAATAATAAATAATTCCCTCTCTTCTCCTACAGAAACCCACCCATGATCCCACATTATCTTCACTCAAAACCATTGTAGCTCGGACGACCACTACCCTAATCTCTCTATAAATCTCCCAAGGCACCATAAATTTTAAATAAGCCTCTATAAAGCCTCCCTCAATCCATTGGGATCACACTTCCGAGTAAGGGATTACTTCTATTCTCATTTTGGTCCAACTTTTTTTTGTTATACCCTTTTATTTTCAATTAAAAATGATGGGGTGTAATTTTCCACCTCCCCCATACTTCCATAAATATTTTTTAATTATGAGATACCCATTTCATTCCCACTAATTCATCCAATGTACACCAGTTGCCATGCAGAAATTCTTTAAGGGTTTTCTCTCTCCTCATTTACATAAAGAAATTCTTTTATATTATACATATAAATTCCATTACATATGTTGGGATATTATGTTTAATGACCCCCTTACTTTCCATTTAATTTATTAATGATTATAAACCTATTTCTCTATCATCAACTCATTTTATGATTTCTATTTGACGTCGTTATGCTGCCGAAGTTACACCAAAATTTCTATGCTAAAATAATTTTGTAAGTGAATACCACCACATTTCTGTATAAGGGGTATCCACCATTATGAAGAATTGCTTGTTGATTTAGGACATAACTTTATTTATTCCACAGGTAATATTAATGGAATAAATTATAAATTTTAATGAATCCAAGTGTTATGATCTATGTGGCACACTTATGCATGAAATTAAATGTTTTTAAATGGTGCACTCAGATTGCGCACCAATGCATTGGGTAAAGATTAGTATCATGATACATAAAGTAAAATGAGGGTTTAATAATAATAATTCAAGTGAATGTAGTGTTTAATTATTCTTTATATGCAATGATCCTTGGCTCATGCTAATATCATGTTAAATGTTGATGTCACATTTCCATGTTATAATAATCCTTCTATATGATGCATTTATGTTCATGTTTATCATGTGTTCCATTGATATTAATATTTCCTAGAATTTATTATATTCTTCATGTTATGTCTTTTTTACTCCCTTACAGGGCTTTATAGATCAACCATTTCTTATACATGTCCTCAGGTTATCCTATGTAATTCTATGTACGAAGGAATGTTGTGGTCATGTAAAAGATGTTTTCAATAATGATGATGTGTTTTATGTCTTGTGTTGTTATGTAATGTTCCTAATTTTCAAAATAAACTAGTCCAATAAATCCTAAGAGTTGCCTTAATTGAAATTTTATATAATAAATAATGTTTATGTATGTAATAAAGTGTAGGGTTGTTATACCCAGAGAGGGGGTGGGTGAATTATAGTGCTTTATTCTCATATTCTCACTGGATCTTATTTTCATGTTTGTAAGAACAACATGAAACATTAAATATTCAAGAAAAAATCCATTTGAATGCATAAAATAAAACACAGACACATAGGTTTTACTTATTTAACCACAAAAGTATATTCCAATGACAATATATTGATGATTTTTAGACCTATCATGGGTTAACATTACGCATTAAATATGCTACAATTTTTTTTGAAATACACTATACCAATCGATGGGTAATCCATATTTTTATATATTTATTCATTTATTTGAGATAATAACTACAAAAGATGTGATATGAAGATATCTTACAATGATTTTCAACAAAAATGAAACACTGAAACAACAAGGTGGTTGTTTTTGAGATTTAATTTATGTGTCAATTCATGTTCTTCATTGGTGTTCTTCCACTTTTTATTTTCCTTCATTTCCCTCTTCTTCAGATATCTCAATTTTATGAAGACCACCATTTTGGAATTTCAATGAGATATTTTCAAATTCTTCCTATAATCCGCTGAATCATAGAGTTTATGTTGATCCTACATTTCAATACCATGGAAATAATTCAAGGTGCACCACATGATTATATATATTTATATAGGTACAACAACCAATGAAATATCATGCGCCATATAAGAAATTGCAATGAAACTGGTGTCTATAGGACTCGACCACGCGACCAAGCCCCAAAACCCATCCAACCCGCACCACCCCATCCTGCCCTTGCCGACGTGATTTTATTGTGATCATTAAGTGATAGTAAAATTGAATTAATCCTTATAATCTTGAGACATTACCTTGCCTTAAATTTTAAATTGAATCTATTATGGAATCCAGAAACCAATCCTTCACAATGAGACCTCATCCACCATGGAATGAACTTCATGATTCCACACAATTCATGGTGCGGTGTTTATCTTCATAGAACATAATCTAGTCAATAATTTTACCCACAATATATTCTTGACCATCTATTCAACTTCCTGAGAATTGTAGTGTGATTTTCGATCCTTCTCACCCATCGATCAGATCATGATGTGATTATTTGCTTTATGGTGTGCACATATGATCCAATTATAAATTTCCCTAGAATCCAAATTCTTGACCATATATATTTTACTTGGCTGGGTGTTTCAACATGTTTTAGTTCAACCATATTTGATGATAGAACCTGTAGCAGTGTGTTATATATTTCACGGTGCAAGCATCAAATCTACAAAAAAACTATTTTGAATCAAAAATTATATCATGGAAAAAAATTACTTCCAAATAAAAATCCCTATATCTCCAAAATAACCAACATATTCCAAAAAATATTTGCAGTATGAAAACAATGTCTCAATGTGTAGTTCGAAACCCCAAATATGGGAATGTAAGAAAACTCTAGAAACAATGTTTCCAACGATTTTGTCGGGGCGCGCGCATGCGTCCGTGGAGGAGGACGCGCTGCTTGTTGCCCCGCATTCCCGCTTTCCAAAGGCAGGCGGCATCCGTTCCTTATTCAGGGACGTCTGCTCCTTGATCGAAACGGGGATGATGGGATGTCAGTTCTTCCTTCCGTGGATTCCTCCTCAGAGTTCATTACCTAGTCTGGGTCTCCCTTATAGATTTAAGACGGGTTCGTGAAGCTCATTCCTAGTTCCATATCTACATGGACGCTAGTTAATTACGCTGCTTCCATCAAGACGCTCTAAGGGGTCTTGAAGGGGTAGCAACTTTCGGTGAGGAGAATGGTCACGTTGGGGTGTCTTCAGCATGTCGGTCTTTGGTCCCTCATCACAGGGCTTCTGGAGGGCGCGGAAGCCCGAGGCATCCCACATCAAACGTGGGGAATCTGTACCATCTGAGGTTTTCCTCAGCTCCCCATGTTTAACACGGGGTATGTTGTGAGTTTAACGTCTTGCGGAGACGGATCGGGTTGATGGATCCCTAGGGGGGAACACCGATGTTGGGGCCAGCACGTGGGCGGCTTCCCATATATCATGGAGTGGGATGGGATGGCATGATCTCACCGGGATGTGGCGGCCCGGTAAGGATCAGGATGGATGGTGGAGTGAGACATGGGGCTTACGTTCTGAGATGGCCCAAGCGGGGGAATACAGTTTAACGTTATGCGGGACGGAATACATTTTAACATCACGCGGGATGTGATCCAGTTTAACGTCATGTGGGACGGAATACAGTTTAACTTCATGCGGGACGGAATACAGTTTAACGTCATGCGGGACGAAATACAGTTTAACATCATGCAGGATGCGAAACAGTTTAACGTAATGCGGGACGGAATACAGTTTAACGTCATGTGGGACGGAATACAGTTTAACGTCATGCAGGAAAGAATATTTGGGGCTTACGCTCTGAGGCAGCCCATGGTGGTCGGGGAACCGACATGGATAGGTCGGGACGACCGGGTGGTGGGCTTGAACCTCGTGGAGGCTTCCTATGCACCGCGCGTTAGCACAGATCAATGTCCATGTAGTTTGCTGAGATGGGGCTTACGCTCTGGGGAATCCCATAAGAGGATTTCATGGTCGATGCACGCTCTAATCCCACATGATTCATGCTCGGTGTGGGAAACAAGAGGCAGTAGGGACCAGACGATCACGTCGTGAAGGGTGCGTCCGTGAGAAGCGGAATGGGGCTTACGTGTTGAGCGGCCCAAAGAGGAAACAGGGGCTTACACATGGTTAGCGGCCCTTGGTGTCGGGGCTTACTCCAGGGTGGAGGCCCGTGGTGCGACAAAACGTAGTGGGAAAATGACTCCACTGGCCCAGGCATGGGAGAAGTACGGAGATGCATGGGTGCAATCATCCGCAAGGAAGGCTAGGGGCTTACGCTCTGAGGCAGTCCTTCCCCTGCGGACAAACGCCACTCCAAAAATGGATGATCTCATTCCATGTGCGGAAGAGTCCATTCCCGTGGAGACGAGTGGGCGTAATGAATGTCCGAGCTGGGGGGACCCTACGTGCGAAGCATGGGGTCAGAAAACAATTTAACGTCTTGTGTTAAGGACGATGTGCTTAGCAGTTTAGCGTCCTACAGCTTGGACGAGGTGGGTTCCCTCAACACCCCTAGGGCATACATTCCCAACGCCCTCTACCCCTTGTGGGAGGGGAGGCATCGGCAAGGCCATAGTGAAGGGGGCCGCAGGGCGAACCACCGGGGGGTCCACGTTAGCGTGGCTATGCGAAGAAGCAATAGTCGTTAGCGTGCCTATGCGGAGAAGCATAAGGCAAAGCAACGCAACGTGAAACATAGCCCAAGGGACCTTGAGGTTACATCGCACGAGACTGGGAGGCCGTACGGGAAAACAACGCATGGCGTGCATGCCCGGCAGGGGAGACATCAGGTGCCGGTGCAGGGGGCAGCCAAGGGGCGTCAAGGTGGGGAGTCCTGGGCTTTGCGCGCAAAAGGGAAGGTTTGCACGCAAAACTCCGGGACAGCGTGCAATTGGAGCAATGGAATTACGTGCGGAGAGGGAACTACACGCAGGGTTTTGCGCGCACGGCAGCCTATTGCGCGCACGAAACACGCATTGCGTGCAAGGCTGGAACACTGGGGAGGGGGAAAATACACTGAAGCCGGTGGAGTTGCGTGCAGAGGCGAACTCCGGGGCAAGGTTGCGTGAAATTAGGGTTTTACCTAGAAGTCATAATGCGCGCGAGGGGAGCCGAATTGCGCGCATGGGAGTCTCTTTGGATTTTTCAACCCCCAAACCGTTCGGGGTCACCTTCTATTTATAGGCAACCTCCGGCGCGGAATCCCGGTTGCGCGCGAAATTCTTCTCGCGCGAGCGCAGCCGGTGTGCAAATACTCGCCGCGTAGAACCGTGGCGCGCAATGATTGCGCGCCACATTGGCTCAATTTCGCGAAACCCGGTGATTCTACGTGCGCAGAACAATTTTTCGCGTGGATCCTCCTTTATTTCGCGTACCACATCCCAGGCCTCCAGATCGGGCCTCTGATTCCGAATATGACTTCTCTTCGTCATTCCAAAACTTCCTCCGAGTGTTATGGACTTTTTTCGGCGTCAATAAATTCCCCCCCTTGGAATTGGATCGGCGAGAGGTCGCAACGATCGGATTCCAAGGGAAACGCCGAAACACCATACAGCCAAGTCTCTTGATCAAGTTGCGCGCAAAATTCCGATGGGGCGCACAAAACCTACGAGCGCACGCGAAATCCTCTTTCCGCGCAGCGCGGAACTCTGGCCTTGCCTATAAAGAGGGGCGCTGGGTCCCAAATATGTACTTCCACTTTTTTCGTACGATAATCTTATCACTCTAGTTCACGAAATCGCTTCCACTGCTGCTTGTAATAACGCTCTGGCCGTGCAGAATTCCATCCGAATTTTGGCCTTGATTTCGTGCCTCTTTGGGCTTTTTCGCGCTCCGTGTTCTGATTGCGCGCTCATCTCCAAGATTCCGCGCAACTCATCCAGATTTCGCGCCGAACTCTCCGATTCTGCGCCCTGCATCCTGATTTCTCCCAACTTTCGAATGATTCGTGATGGCTGCAAACTGAGTTGATGAGGGGGAAGCCTCTGCCCATAGGACAGAAATGGCGGCAAACGAGGAGGTTTATAGAGCCAAGGTGATTGTCTCCAACAATATGACATTGTTCAACCTGCTGACTCTGACCCAGAAGGTATATCCCTTGTTGGACAACCTCTCGCTCTAGAATTTTGGCATCCTAGAGGAGGTGCCACTGCCAGGCTTCGAAGTGGACACGCCGCGGTCTTGGGTGACTCGAGAGGATGAACTTCCTCACTACATCATCACCAACAACGGCCATCCTGCCAGGGAAACTAGACATATGGATGTTTATGTCCTGAATCTGAGGACTAGGTCCATTACCGGGGTCGAGCCTATGGCGGAGGATTCTCCAGACCTCTACACGAGCACGTTCCATCAAAGCATCACGGATGATATGAAGGGTTGGCTAAAGGATTGGGACCTGCGGTCCGGGGGTAACTTCACCAGCAGATTGGCCTGGGCGTTCTGGGTTCGCAATACCTGTGACCAGTTCAGGGACGAACTGTGGTATATCGGCCGGTTCGAGGCTGTATGGACATCGCAGTTCCATTTCCACCGCCAGCCTGAACTTGGACCAGAGCTATTCACCCGGTGGTCTCCTGACAACAACACGTTCCACCTTCATCATGGGGAGGTCGACATCAGTCTCTGGGACATTCACTACATCAGAGGTATCCCACTGGAGGGTTACCAATACGACGTGTTCATTCCTCCAAAGAACACCTGGGGAGACAGGTTGCGGACGCTTATGCTGACGTGGCACCTGTTGCAGCTGGCCAAGGAGAGGTTGGGGGTCAAGGACTTCCTGAAGGACATCGCCTACAAGGGCTGGTTCAGCCTGTTCCTTGAGAGGGTTCCCGCCGTCAAGATGCCGGGACGGGGAAAACGGTGCCCAACCGCGACTCAGAGGAGCAAGGAAGGGTCCTATTGGAAGACCCTGGAGGAGGGGAGATACCAATAATGGGGATACCACATTATTGAGGCCCGAGAACCAAACGTCCGGTATGCTGGGTTCCTTGCCGCCTTCCTGAGCGGGTGGCTCCTGATGGTGCGGGACACAAGGATGGGTGTCCGTCCAACGACTTTGGTGATGGTGGGCTCCATAGCCGCCAATAAACGGTTCAAATTGGGCGTCCTCGTGCTGGCCAAGCTGTATACTATCCTAGGGCACATCTCATGAGGGGGGTTGCCTCGGAGAGTCTGTGGTCCCTTTCAGATCTTCCATGGCTGGGTGGCGGCTCATCTCGGCAGATACACTTTCCCAAATGTCGTCCGTCCTCTGGGCAATGGCCTGCGATCATCCTTACTAAACATCGCAGGGGTGGCGCCATTGACACTCAATGAGGAGGGCGTGAGGATCCGCATTGGCAACCATGCCAACTTCAACTTCAGCCCGTTCCCCACCCGAGTTGTCCATCTGGTGGAAAACGAGCGAGGCTCTCTGGAACAGCAGGAATACTTCCAGAGCATTTGGGGTGGGGTGCTCGTGGCTCGGATCAACGGGAAGGTGATCTGCAAGCCTTAC
The DNA here is from genome assembly GCA_963277665.1 of Viscum album. Lineage (NCBI taxonomy): Eukaryota > Viridiplantae > Streptophyta > Magnoliopsida > Santalales > Viscaceae > Viscum > Viscum album. The sequence continues at coordinate 320,158,614 of OY728165.1, read as the reverse complement.
GTGCCATCCCGATTCGCCAGGAAATTCGGGTACCTCCAACGAATGTCGAAGAAGGTATTCACGGCTGTCTGGCAGGAGAAGAATCCATGAGTCATGTGCCAGATGTGGTTGATGTTTACCACTTTCGGCTCTAGCGACGTCGTTACTCTTCCTCCCACCGGGGTTGACGCTGACCTAGCAACCGAATATGCCGAAAACTGGACCATTGCGTACACTAAGGGGCTATTGCGCACGCGCGTCCAGAAACTCGAGGTTACTCGCGCGGAAACCGGGCGACGAGAAAGAAGTCACGGTGCCGTCGGGAGGGGGGAACCAAGGGCGCGTTAGGCAGCGAGGCCTGCGCAGGCTGGGACTTCGGTAGCGGGAACATCACATGGTGCTGCCACATCCTCGTTACCCGCAGGGGTGTCACATGTGGCGGCTAGGGAACTGCCCAGGAAGCAGATAAGATATCTGCTCTAACCTTCCCAAGACGCAATTCTCCCCGCACTGTGGTCAGCCTGGATGACCCTGCGGCAATCGCTGAGTGTCGAAGCCATCTGGAAGAAGATAAGGCAAAATAGGATCCAACTGCCAGAGGTCGGGCTTGTTCGAATTACTGACCGATTAAACTTCCATCGGCGGCATGCTTATCTGACGGCCATGGATGCGTACGCATGCCAACGAGGGCGGCGTGCAGAGACAACTTTCTTAGTGAATGTGATGCTCGGCCAGGAGCATGATCCAGAAGCGATGCCGCCGGGAGAAGGAGACAGTGACAAAGAGCAGGAGAGGGAGGAGGAAACCGGAGAGGATGAAGGCGAGGGAGAAGATGAAGAAGAGGAGCCCGAAGGTGAGGGGTCGCAAACGGAGACCTACCAAGGGAGTCTCTGAGAGAGCAGCGAGATTGCCGACTCTGATCTCGACATAATCGAGATTCTCGAGGTTTGTCTCTGTCTTCATTCATTTCCCTCATTCATCCATTCTACTTTCCAGCTTCTAAATCACTTCCCCATCATACTCAATAGCACATGAGTGGTGGACGGGCATGCCCACTAGAGGAGGGAAGAGAGGAACCAGTGGGACATGATGGGGATCCGACACCCATCATTGAATTAACCAGCGCAGAGGGGTCTCCCCTTACGGCAGCTCCTGCAGTGGCCGAAACGCTGGGGATCGACGCTCTGGATTCCTGTAAGTCTCACACTTCACTACTGGTGCTTGGTGTCAAAATATCCCATTTGACCAGCATATTCCCTGCGCAGTGATCTCAACACTGGAGGCATGTTAGGTTGCGGAGCCCGGGCCATCCGCGAGTGGACCAGCGGCGGACATACCACCTCGCTCGGAACATGTTCTCTGCACTGAGTCAGCCCCAACAATTAATGAACAGGGGGCGGTGGACATCAGCGATGCTGTTCCTGAAACGAGGTCGGAAGCTGGTGGAGGCATCATTGCTGCTGGGGTGAGAGAAGGTCGCCCAGACGTCGAGGATTTATTCCTCACGAATTCATCCATGGGGTGGACCCTGCTGCCGATCTATTGGCGGTCTTACCTATATACCGACCCGCTAACCCTGAGGAGATAGATGACTCAGACTCAGAGGCCTCCGAGGAGAACCGGATGACACGACGCAAAGGGTGGAAGTTTATCCAGCGCTTCCTCAGGCAGCCCCAGTCGGATTGGCTGAGGCAAGTGGGATCACTTCAGACCTGGCTGCGCTTCTTGTGCGCCGGAGGGGCTGATGCTCAGCGCCTTCATCTGACGGTCTGTGATTACATGGCCGAGAAGATACGTGAGAGTAGCCGGTGCACCGACATTTCCCAGTGCTGGGAAGGATCGGCGAGCGCTCAAGCGCTGCTGAGGGTGGAGCAGGAAGTCCAACACCTCGAAGGGCAGTCGACAGATAAGGAGGCCTTCATCACAACATGCTCTAATCTCATGGAGCAACTGACGGCCCAGCTAGCTGATGCGCAGGAACAACTGGTGGAGGCGAGTCACCAGATGACCGTACTTCAAACCGAGCGGGCGCAGGCACAAGCTAGGGCTGGCCAGCTGCGATCTATGGTGGTCGATGAGGAGAGAGTCTTAAAAGAGAGAGAAGCGGTCCTGGAGGCTACCAGCCAGAGGGTAGCAGCATTGGAAAGATCGCTTCATCACGATAATCCCTAAGGTCTTTGTATTTTCCATCTCATGAACTTTCTTCTTGTACTACTAACCATATCAATCCAATATGTGGTCAAATCCACTCATTTGTACCCTCGGTTTCATACGCTCAACCATAGGTACAAAACGAATAACAACTCATCCCTAGGATCCTGTGGGTCGTGCCCAACGCAAGAAGTAGAAGATGCTCATATCATCATTTCGTTCAACTGTGGGGAATTGACCAAGCTTCAGGCGTCCAAAATTGGACCTGGACTTCTAAGGAGACCCCTGAGCCGATTGATGTGTCGACTTCTCATTGTGCTCTTACACACAAGCGGGGAAATGCCGGGGGCATTGAAATCCATCCGAACACAGGGGAATGGAGAGGAAGGGTGAATCACGCTGCCCAAATTCAGAACCCAATGGGGCGCAACCATGGAGGATAACTATCAACCGTGGCGGAAACACAGCATCCACATCACGTTGGCCTGGAATGGGAGGACAATAAATGAGGGCTGACCATTGACCATGTTCGCAACACGGGGCCTAACTCAAATATCGTTGGTCAGTCTTCTGGAACGTTGGCCCAAGACAGTAGGCAGACCATAGGTCGAGCATCCATACTGGTAGGGGGTCCCGTCAAACATTACCAGTTCTCTAGAACGTTGGCCCAGGACAGTAGGCGGACCATAGTTTGAGCATCCATACTGTTAGAGGGTCCCGTCAAACATGACCGGTTCTCCGGAACATTGAACCAACACAGTAGGCGGACCATAGGTCGAGCATCCGTACTGTTAGGGGGTCCCGTCAAACACGAAAGGAAATGAGGATCCGAATGATGGGGGACACAAGGTGTTGAAGGTGGAGTGGTGGTTTGTTCGAATAGATTCCAACACTTCCAAAATTGCGCCACCATGGCGAAGGTGCATTAGGCAGACGTACAGACCTGATCATGGGTCGTCTCAATTTCCAGGCAGGACCTCTTTGGCGAGAGAACTGCCGCTTCCCATTATTAAAATGGGGCATCCCGAACATGCTCAGGGTAGATATCCTGATTAAACCAATTCCCATGAAGTCGGGCTGAGGGGCCGACAATAAAGAAGGACGGGGTTCAGTAATCCCTGGGGCTGGACCCAAGACGAAACGTCAGGGTGGTCCTACGTATCTCATAAGGATGAGAATCAAGCCACACGTAGTTCTTGAAAATACTGTTTAACATCATGCGGGACGAAATACAGTTTAATGTCATGCGGGACAGAATACAGTTTAATGTCGTGCGGGACGGAATATGGATCTTAGTTTTAGGTCTTAGAGCTCGGACCATGAGGATCTTAGTTTTAGGTCTTAGAGCTCGGACCGTGAGGATCTTATTTTTAGGTCTTAGAGCTCGGACCGTGAGGATCTTAGTTTTTGGTCTTAGAGCTTGGACCGTGAGGTGGGGAAAAGGGAGAAACGGACACATGGCATGACAGTTACAAAAATCCAAAGTGAATGAGGACCTAAGCCCTAATTACCATGTGCTTTCGGGGAAATGCTCGAGTCGAGGGACCGAACACGAAGGTAGGCTGGACCCACGGGGAAGTGCCCCAGGCGTTCCTACGTATCTCATAAGGATGAGAATCAAGCCACATGTAGTTCTGGAAGGTGACATGGTCAGATACCAGTGCCAAGGGAAAATGGGAGTGCGGGCGTGGCCCTTGCACTAAAAGAAGTGGAATTTGATAAATCTTGTTTGTCCTTTTAAGGTGAGTGGTTTTTTGTTGTTGTGAAGTGACATACCTAGAATAGTAGGCCACGGTGTTGCCACAAGAATCAAGTTGTGATAGGCGTTGAAAAATGGCATGGCACAAGACCAATACCCAATGTGATGTCCTCTACAACAAGGTCACCACAATGAAGTGTCGTTTTCCGTCGTGTGGCCAGGACGATAATGTCACAGTTTAGGGTCGTGCGATTTGTACCAACACACAGTTTAAGGTCCTCAGGCTTGGACCAACAACACAGTTTAAGGTCTTATGGTTTGGACCAACAACACAGTTTAAGGTCATATGGTTTGGACCAACACACAGTTTAAGGTCGTATGGTTTGGACCAACACATAGTTTAAGGTCGTATGGTTTGGACCAACACACAGTTTAAGGTCGTATGGTTTGGACCAAAAACACAGTTTAAGGTCGTATGATTTGGACCAACACACATTTTAAGGTCGTATGGTTTGGACCAACACACAGTTTAAGGTCGTATGGTTTGGACCAAAAACACAGTTTAAGGTCATATGGTTTGGACCAACACACAGTTTAAGGTCGTATGGTTTGGAACAACCGAGAGAGGAGCCTCGGGAAAAGGGGCCTACGAGGGTTCAACAATCAGGGAGGTGCAGGAGATGCTAGCTCCCAGCTATGCTGGGCCCGAAACACAACGTCTGGGCGACTCCTCGCTCCCCAAGGGGATGAAGGTCAAGCCGCATGCAACCCGTAGAGGAGAGACCCAAGAACATACTCTAGCGCTCAGATCGCGGGAGCCCCGAGAGACACCGTTACGCAGCTCGGTCTGTCTGCTGTGAGGGGGTGTACTGAGGGTTAGTACAAGGAGTGTCGAGATTCTACCTTGACAAAGTGGGGAAGACACATGACATGAACCATGCCACCAACATTCAGGGCCTGGGGAAGCCGGCGTGATGACTGAGAATTACTTCTGACCATGTTCGCAACACAGCCTCCTATCGTGTTAGCCACAGGGAAAAAAATGAGCATCAACCACTGACCATGTTCGCAACGCGGGATTTGTATCCATTTGTTGTCTGAAACCCTCGGGGGCGTTGGGCCATGACGGTAGGAGATCCCTTGGGCATTGTATCCAGACCGTTCTTAGGGGTCCCTCCGGGTATGAAGGATGACAGGGGCCTGAATGAAGGGGAACACAAAGATTGGAAAGTGGATGGAACTTGCCTAAGTTGAATCTGGCACTCCAAATTCTATACCAGAGTGCCCTGAGCACATCCTCAAACCATTGGAAAGGGTCATATGGCTTAGTCTGAGAGCGGCCAAAAGATGGATGATCCCTGGGAAAAAGAGGGGGCATAATGCCAAACACCCTGGGCACCGGGAGATTGTGGGATCTCCTAAGAGATGGTGCTGGACCTGAAATCTAGGTGTTCAGGTGGTCCTACGTATCCCATAAGGATGGGAATCAAGCCACACATAGTTCTTGAGACCCGTCTTTAAATGCCATTGGGCAGAGGAGGGATACACCTTGAGGATGGGGTGCGCATGGTGCAGCTATTGCAAACCTGACATGAATGGGGACATAATCTCACACCACGCCACGCGACCCTGTGGTCGAAGTCCCAAAGGCGAAGCAGACGCGACAGCGAACCTCAAGCTGGACCCAGGGACAAAAGGTCTGGGCGTTCCTACATATCCCATTAGGATGGGAATCAAGCTAGACGTAGTTCTGGAAATACAATTTAACGTCATTTTGGACGAAATATGGATCTTAGTTTTAGGTCTTAGAGCTCGGACCTTATGGATCATTGTTTTAGGTCTTAGAGCTCCGACCGTAAGGATCTTAGTTTTAGGTCTTAGAGCTCGGACTGTGAAGATCATTCTTTTAGGTCTTAGAGCTCGGACCATGGAGCCCAAATGTAGGGCAGAGTTTAGTTTAAGGTCGTGCTGGGCCATATAGTTTAAGGTCATGAAGGACCATACAGTTTAAGGTCATGCATGACCGTACAGTTTAAGGTCATGCAGGACCGTACTGGCTAGGAAAATTACTTCTTGAAGAAACCTGGCGTTGGTGGTAGGATTGATACGCTCACCATCCATAGTCACCAGGGAATACGCACCATTGGGATAGACCTTGTGGACAATAAAAGGTCTCTCCCTCTTGGGTTCCAACATGGGTGGTTTCCTGCCGGGAATCATTGGTGCTTTGAGAGCCAACACCATGTCACCTTGCAGGAAGGAGCAGAGGCGAACCTTCTTATCGAAAGCTCGAGTCATCCTACTCTGATGCCTTTCTATGTTATGTAAAGCGTGAAGCCTACTTCCGTCAAACGCTTCCAATTCGGCGAGACGGATCTCAACAACTCTGTTCGGCACTTTCTGGTCGTGGAATGTCGTGCGTAATGAGGGCAGCTGGACCTCGATGGGAAGGACGACCTCAGCTCCGTATAACAGGGAATACGGGGTCACCGGGGTGGAATTGCGAGTCGCTGTCCTATAAGCCCAGAGGGCATTGGGGAGCTTGTCCGGCCAACTTTTCTTGTTCTTACCAACCATTTTTTGCAGAATGTTAGAAAGGGTTTTGTTAAACGCCTCAATCTGTCCATTCGCATGCAAGTGATAGCGGGAGGTGTGATTAGAGCGAATGTTGTACTTGGCGTACAATCATTTCAGCTCGGCCACTCGGAAGTTGGTTCGATATCCGTGAGGATAGCGTGAGGTATTACAAACCGGTGAATGATATTGGAACTCACGAAGTCGGCAATAGAACCAGCCTTGACTTCCCTAAGCGGGGCTGCCTCTGCCCACTTTGAGAATAAATCCTGGGCGCTTAAGATGAACCGGCACTGGCGGGCCGTCGCCGGCGGGTAAGGCCCTACGACATCCAAACCCTAGACCGCAAAGGGACATGAATACTTAGTAGTATGGAGAGGCTTCGGTGTCCGATGCACAAAGTCAGCATGAACATGGAACGCATGACACCTCTTGGCGTACTCGATGCAGTCGTGGATCATAGAGGGCCAGAAATATCCCAGTCTTCGAATCTGGTGGGACAACATCGACCTGGCCTGGTGGGCGCCACAGGAGCCAGCATGCCCTTCCTGCATGACCTGTGGGATCTAAACTCCTTGAAGACAACGGAGGAGAACACCGTCAAACCCACGCCTGTAAAGGAGCTACTCACGGCTGGGACCGCTTTGAAGGGTGAACTGCGGCGCGCGGTGCCAGATTTGTTCCCGCTCTGCTCGGTCCATTGGAAGACTGTCGTGCCGGAGATATTCAACCAAGGGTGTTCTCCAGTAAGGAATTGTCTTCATAACCACGCCTGAAGCCCCGGGGGGTCCTGACGCGGGGGCACTAGCGGTGAGATGGTTCACTCGCAGGCCACGATCGCCCTCCGGGATAACATGAGCAATGAATCTTTGGTGCACCATGTGGATGATTAGGTCATCCTGTTCGGGCTCCGCGAGTGATGCGGCCAGGCTGGCCAAAGCATCTGCACGACTGTTCTGCGACCGGGGAACGTGAAAGACATCTGGTCGGGTGGGGAACTTAGCCATTCGATGGAGAGTGCATTCCAGCAACAGCATGAGTTCCGGCTTCCTGACAGCGTAGTCACCATTAACCTGTTTGATGACTAGCTCAGAGTCCCCTTTGACATACAGGTGGGGTACGTTAACCTCCAGATCCAACTCGAGACCAGTAATGAGGGCATGATATTCTGCCTCATTGTTGGTGCTGCCTTCTGACAACAAGAAAGAATATGGAAGAATGGCTTGCTCCGGGGTGATGAAGATGACACCTAGGCCCACTCTGTTAAGCCTAGGATTGTTGAGCCTTCTACCGGTAGGGCTTCGAGAGGCGCCATCAAAGTGCATCTGCCAGCATGGGGTGGCGTGATCGACTGAGAGGATTGCCTCATCAGGAAATCCCAAATCCAGTGGCTGGTCCGCGGAGGTTGGGTAGACAGCTAAGAAGTCTGCCAAAGCCTATCATTTAACGGCCTTCTGAGGTAAAAACCTAATGTCTAACTTCTGGAGGATCACCGCCCAGCGTGCCAATCAGCCAGTCAACATAGGTCGGCTCAGGATGTATTTCAACGGGTCTACCTGAGAGACCAGCTGTACCTCGTGGTGCTGCAAGTAGTTCCGCAATTTCTGTATGGCGAATACGAGCGCTAGGCAGCTCTTCTCGATGGTAGAGTATCTAACTTTCGCATCGAGGAGCATGCGAATGAGGTAGTAGAGACTATTCTACGTTCCCTCGTTATTCTTATGGGCGAGAAGGGCGCCGAGGAATCGCTCCAGGGCGGTCACGTAAAGGACCAACGGCTTTCCGGGAATGGGTGGCATCAGGACCGGAGGTTGAATAAGATACTGCTTGATTTCCTCAAAAGCGGTCTGACACTCTTCATCCCACCCATAGGCGGCACCTTTCTTCATGAGCCGAGAAAAGGGCCTACACTTTCAGGCCAGATTCGCAATGAATCGGCGTATATAGGCTAAGTGGCCTTGGAGGCCTCGAAGCTCCCGAATATTACTCGGGGGAGGCATCTGACTGATGGACTTGATCTTCTCGGGGTCTATCTCGATACCTCGATACCTGCCGATGAAGCCAAGAAACTTTCCGGAGGTGACACCGAAGGCACACTTCAACGGGTTCATCATTAAGTGGCGAGAACGGAGCAAACCGAACACTTTCTCAAGGTCGTTGAGATGGTCCTGGCGGTGACGAGATTCAACCACCAGGTCATCTACATAGCACTCCACCAACGTCCCAAGGATCGGCTTGAATATGAGGTGCATAGCCCGTTGATAGGTGGCACCCGCGTTCTTCAGGCTGAAGGGCATAACCCGATAGCAGAAAGTGCCCTGGGGGGCCCTGAAGGCAGTGAAATCTTCATCCTCAGGGGCCATCCAGATCTAGTTGTACCCGGAGTACCCATCCATGAAAGAGAGGGCTTGGAACCCGGCCGTTGCGTTGATCAATAGCTCTATCACGGGAAGGGGAAAGTCATCCTTCAGACAGTGGCGATTAAGATCGCAGAAGTCGATGCAGACCCTGATCTGCCCGTTCTTCTTCTTGATAGGCACAATGTTGGCTAGCCACCTGGGGTACTGAACTTCCTTGATGAAGTTTTACTTAAATATATTATCAACTTCAGCATCAAACATGGAACCATGAAAGGGGTGCATATTTCTGGGAGGCTGCTTGAACCCGTGATGGATTGCTGGGAGGCCAAGGCAGTGGACGGATTCCTGGGGATCTAGTCATGGCATCTCGTCATAACTCCAGGCAAACACATCACGGTGCTATTTGAGGAAGTCTATGTACCATTGCCGTTCCTTGAGAGGCATAGCGGCACTGACCAATGTGGGTCTCGGGTCCGCCTCACTACCGAGGTTCACCTGTACTAGCTCGTCGACCTTGGCAGAGACACCCTCCTCGAAGGCTGGAGGAGCATATTCCATTCCTTCTTCTTCTCCTGTGGAAGGATCGTCCATGGGGGGAGCCATTTCGGGGCTGCTCGACCCTGATGGGGAGCTAGCACTGGCTTGGGCGGCAGTGGTCGTCACGACGGGAGACTCATGCACCGTGGAGACCGTAGCGACGAAGGCGGTTGAAACAATCCCATCAGGCCTGCGGCCCAAGGGGCCATGCTTTACGACATCAAAGCAGTGGTGATGCGTTGGCTTGATCCGGTCAATCCCGGCTCAGTGAAACAGGCACGTATGACGTACTGCTGTTTCCATGAGCCCAACTTCCTGATATCGTACGGGGGTAGGAGGCTCGGGGATCACCCGGGACTGGTTGGTGTAAGAGTACGAGGTAATTTCCCATCGTCACTTAGACCCGAGAAATATGCATTCCCCTGGTACCCGAGACAACAAATCACTCTCCCATATCGGGAGTCGTGGCGTCTAACCGATGGATTGGGATGACATATGCGTCATCCAAACCTGCCCAGGGATCACCCGCGACAGCGGCGGGCTCAACCTCACCTGCCAGGATTTGCTTGTCCTTGCTCTTATAATAGTCAGTGTCCATGTAACGAGCTTCACAAGAGGCAAACGGAGACGCATCTCCTTGGATCACACCCACTCGACCCTTAAGGGAGTATTTGAGGCACTAATGGTATGATGAGGGAACCGTTGCGTGAAGATGCAGCCACAACATGCCCATCAATGTGTTGTAGGCAGTGTTCTGAAAGAAAACCATGAATTCCGTATTGGAAATTAAGCCGCTGAACTGGGTCTTCAGGCGAATATTGCCGAGTGGAGTTTGCTTGGTCCTATCATACCCCTAGATCCTGAGGTCGGAGGGAGTTAAATCATCTTCGTAGAACCCCAGCTTTCGTAGTGTCCGAGTTGGGATCACGTTAATCCCAGAACCCGTGTCGATAAGACAGCGACAGACTTCCATGCCATTGAACTGGCCGGTGACGTACAACGGGAAGATGTGCCCCTGTATAGGAGGGTCCCCATCTTCACCGGAGAATGAGATAATTTCCTGACATTCGGTGTCCTCAATCACCTTGGCGTGGAAGGCTTCCGCGGCCGTGACCTCCGCTTCAAACTGGAGGGGGATCCTTAGAGCCTCGGCGAGCGCCTCACGCATTTTGGATGACATGCAGAGGGCCTCAAGGATGGAAATCCTTGACGGAATGCCATCCAGATGCTTCAGGACATCATACTTTTGTGCCAAACGCGAGATTCTGCTTACAGGAGGTCGCTCCGCGATTGGGGGCATGACGGGCCCTGCTGGCGGGACCGGTGACTGACTGGTACTAGGCACATCCCGCTGTTCACCGGCTGAAGCCTTGGAGGTGGCTGCCATGCTAGGACTGAAAGGCCGTAGTCAGCCAGTGGCAGGGCTGGTCTGGTTGCGACGCGGGAAAGGCGGTTCTGCCCGATCCAGCAACACAAACGGTGGTGGAAGCGAACCTTTTGTCACTGGGTGAGGGAGCCGCGAGTGCTACTCTCTATACCGGGCCTGCTGCCTGGTCTCGGTAGCGTGGACGGCCTGACTGGAGGTGACGACTGCCGTGCCCCAGCGGTTCACGTAGCCACGGCTCCGTCGACGTTGGCGACTGCTGGGGACATTTGGGAGGCCCACCTGGCGCTCCTCATCGTCGGGAGCCACAAAGGGATTTACCAACTCTACGGTGTTAACCGAAGAGTACCCCGGGCTCTTAGGGAGGTCCACCTGGTGCTCCTCATCGTTGGGATCCTCAAAGAGATTTACCAACTCTACAGTGTTAACCGAAGCGTACCCCGGGCTCTTGGGGAGGTCCACCTGGCGGTCCTCGTCGTCGGGAGCCTCAAAGGGATTTACCAACTCTACGATGTTAACCAAAGCGTACCCCGGGCTCTCGGGGAGGTCCACCTGGCGCTCCTCGTCGTTGGGAGCCTCAAAGGGATTTACCAACTCTACGGTGTTAACCGAAGCATACCCCGGGCTCTCAGGGAGGTGCACCTGGCGCTCCTCGTTTTTGGGAGCCTCTAAGGGATTTACAAACTCTACGGTGTTAACCGAAGCGTACCCCTATCTCTCAGGGAGGTCCACCTGGCTCTCCTCGTCGTCGGGAGCCTCAAAGGGATTTACCAACTCTACGGTGTTAACCGAAGCATACCCCGAGCTGTCGCTCGAGGAGTCATCCATTACCGACCGGGGTCTCGGAGGGATCCCCATTTCCGAGGGCATGAAATCGCCAATCATGCGAGAAGATGACTGCAATGGAAGGGCGCGTTATTTTTTCGTGTGCCGCCACCTGCTCTTCTGGGAATAAGTAGGCTGGGATGATGATGCCAAAGCAGCGCTCGCAGATTCCGAGGGATTGGGCTGATCCAGGTGGGCACGGATGATGCCGTGGGCACTGGCGACCGTCCTGCAGGCCATCCAGTCGTTATACTTCCGAGACCCACAGTCGGAAACCTGTTCCCACCCATCCCCGTCGTCACTACTGCCATCTGATCCCACGAAGACACCTGCCACCTGTGCCAGGGCTGGGCCCAACCTGACTATGTTGTTGTCAATCTAGTCTTGGAGCCAGTCCTTGAACACATAGCATTACTGGATGGTGTGTCCCAGGAACCAGTGATAAGGGTATTAGTTAGGGCGATCCGTGAGACACGACTCTTCTGGCTTCCGGAACTCATGCAGTCGCATGATCCTCTGCTCCAAGGCGCTACGGAAATAACAAGGAACCTGGGCCTCGCCAAACGAGTAAGCCTGATTCCTCCTGTCTGGAAAGGGGACTATTGGGGGATGACCATGGCCAGGGGCCGGAGGAGCAGGCTGAGGAGGAGGAGCTGGATTACCTTGCCTAGGTGGTGGCGGTGTGTTACGTGGAGGCACCTGCCAATTTTGAGGCGGTCACTGTTGGGCCGGAGGCTGTGGGGGTGGACCCTTATGAGCATGCTGAGCTGGCCTCACCGGCAGAAACTCTAGCTGCCTGGGGGCCTCTATCTATGCCACATCAATGAGCTCGGCTCTGGTGGCTCTCCTTGCAGAGATTACAGGAGGCATCGGGTGTGCCTGACCGGCCTGTTGTAGGGAATTTTCGAGGCACTGAGCCTTGTACGAGAAGTTCAGGAACCCTCCAGGGTAATTATGCGTGATCAGGGAAGGAACCAACTCTTCCTTGACGTTCCCCACACACATCGTCAGTAATTTCTCTTGAGTTAGTGGCATGTCAAGGGAGTACGTGAGCCCCTTCCACCAGGCGACGAAGTCCGCGACTCGCTCGTCGGGCCTTTGCTTGCACCTGAAGAGGTCTGCAATGTTTTTTCTTCTGGGTTATTGAACTGAACTGGTAGAGGAATTGTCGGCGAAGGTCCTCCCAGCTAGTCACTGATCCAATAGGGAGCTGGCTGTACCAGACGAATGCTGGTCCTTCCAGTGTCTGAACGAAGCACCGGAGCATGGATGCCTCCTACTGTGCCGGAGTCCCTAACATAGGCCCACACCTCTAGTTGAAGTGGCCAAGTGTTGTGGTGGGTCTCTAGTCCCGTTAAAGGGGGATAAAGTAGGGTTCCCAAATCCCGGCGGGGCCAACATGTCATCCACCCATTGGGGTACAGCTTGCCATCCAGTGGGATCGCCACCTGCCAAGTTTCCTGGGCCTCCAAGCGAGCGATGAGTACTTCCATCAGATCATCCGGATGCGGATTCCTGTCCTGACGGGGATCTGTAACCACAAGCGCATTTCCAGGATCTTCGATACGATAGTCGCGCTCAGTGGCTCGGGGGGCAGCTGACAGAGCGACTCTCGGAGCGGTGAGAGGAAATTGAGTAGGGTCCCCCAGGCTGTCTCGCCGCTCGGGAGGGTTCGGTGAAACATATCGCGCCCTCTTGCCATGGGCTCAAGTGTCTCCCCTGTCGGCAAACATGACACAGTCACGGTTGCCCGAGGGAATCTCAGCAAGGGGTAGATGCTCGTGCCCCTGTTGTCCTGGTCTAGGGTTACCATAGTCAGGCCGCCGCTCTGCAATGTGTTCGGCCAGGAGCTCATCAACCAGCCTCTTTTGCACGGAAAGCTATTGGCACAGCGTGGCCTTCTCAGGATCTTCCTCTACCTTCTGCACTGAGGCAGATGGGTCGACGAGTTTGACAGACCCGACGGGATCTTTACCCTTTTCGATGTATCGGCCCAGAGCTAGTGCCTCCATGGGTACAGGAAGGCCTAGAAGGCTCCTCTGTTGGCGAGTAATCCTCACAGATGGGTCCAACAGCGGTCTATCCTCGGGGGGTGAGTCTCCATCAAGGGGAACTACAATGTTTCCCTCGTATGAAGGTTTATCCATGTTGACTGCTATTTCCCTTGGCGACGTTCCCTCAGGGCCGCCCAGTGGATCAGGCTTCCGGTGGATCGCACAGAAGAGGAGATCAGCGTACTTCCCCCACCCACGGACATGCGCGTGGGGGGTGGTCACCTCAATAACTCTACGGAGTACTTGAAAACTCTGGACGCATTGTTGCTGAAGGGCCTCGTGGTGGTCCAGCGAATCGGGGTGCTAGACCGCGGGGAGTGCTGCTAGGTGGACCCGGCGGCACTGCTCACCAATCTCCTCGAGATGCGCTTGGATCCCAGGATAAGGCGCTAGCTGATGGCGGAGGCGGGAGTGGGTCACCCAAAGAATCTGGCGGAAGCATTCAAACTCTCCCGGGGTGAGTGACTCTGGCACATCAAAACCCGATTCTGCGATCGGCCAAAACTTCTCAGGGAAGTGGCCCGCTGCAAGAACGGTCCAGAAGCTCCATGGCTCCGTTTCTGGGTCCGGAACATTCCACCCCCGCTCATCCACCGATGAAAGTCGGGGAATTGGCAATGGCGCCGAGGCAGGCCGTCGGGGCGGTGGGCTGGCCGGTGGGGAATACGGCGAATAGGCCGATTGGCCGCCGATCCCTGGGTCATCCTCCAGGGGTTGCAGTGCCCTGGCTGCCACGTCGTGATAGGATGGGCCAGTGGATGGGCCTCCTGTCACAGCGTCGGTGCTCACCGAGGGTGTGTCGCCTCACGATTCTTCTGTCGGTCCCCAGAAAAGTTCCTCACCCTCCCTAATAGGGGCAGGAGGTGCTTCTGAGGAGGTCAGTGGAAACTACGGGCTTGATCCCTGGCGGTACGCCATGTCCTCATCCTCCTGGATATACCTTCGAAGAGAGGAGGGAATCATATGGATCTCGCATTCGGGGAGTACGAGACTGACGCGTCGCGTCCCCACCCCTTCCCTCAACTCGAAGGGTTGGGGGGGGGGGGGGGGGGGTTCCATCGTCGAGTCATACTCTCCCTCCGAATCTGAGAAAGGACTAGTCTGATTCCCGTCCGGACTCCCCTAACATTCCTCCTACGACGACGACGCCCGACCTTCCTACCCATGGGTAGCTCCTCAGGGTAAGGATTACTTCCGTCATGGGGTCCCCTGGCCATAATAGAGCTGGGGCAGAGGGGACCGATGGCCGGGGTGCGAGAAGTACCGGGACCGATGTCGAAAGGAACATGGGGAGGACCTCCATGTGAGTGAGTGACTGGATACATAGCGGCTCCATGCTCACGACCGGCAGTAGGGGGAGTGACCTCATAGCCCATGCAGTGGGCGCTGGAAGGAGTCATACCCAGAGCATAGCCGTCGCGAAGAAGCTTTCATCTTCCCAGATCGTTGGCACGGAATGAGCCCTCATGGTGAGGGGCACTACCGTGGATTGGTCCACAGTGGCCATTGCCAGTGTCCGTGACCGGGAGATTCGACCCAACCTGCCTGTAGGGCGATCGGGGTTTCGATCCATGTCGGGCACGCAGCTGCCCCTGCTCAACATGCGCGGGGATCTGGTAACAGGAGTCAACAGTGGCTCGGGCCACAGTTGTTGCTGATGCTGGTGCCCCAGGATGGGCATTCTCTCCCACTCACTCCCGACGCTGGCGTCGAGTTATATGGGCCGGAACCGGCGGTGCGGGCATGAAGATTTCCTGCTCCTCGGCTCGGGGAGTCGGGCGGCGGCGTCGATGCAGCCTGGCGGGGGTTCTTTCCATTAACCCCTAGGATGGATCGCTGATAGGGTGGACCCGGACATCCCCCACCTCATTTGTGTAGGGGAAGGATGTGTCAAAGCGCTCCGGGGATAGGTTCCTGAAGCGGTTGAACGTCGGTGTGGGGAGCGGCGGCTCCCTGCGCGGACCTCGAGGGCGGTGATGGTGGTGAGGTGCGACCGCCTCTGGATCTAAGCGGGCCATTCCCCTTGTGGGGATGACCCCTTCCTCGTCATACCTATGAACCAGGTTATTGATCACCCTCCGTTGGATGATTTATGACGGGGAGAGGGGGTGCAAGCGCCCGGCTGCTACGACGGTCGAAGCCGGAGAGACCGCCGAATTGGTGGGACCGCGCGGGGTAGCCGCGTCGGTACTGCCCCTGCCCCTGCACCGGTGGGAAGGTGTCGATCAAGCTCCGAATGTAGTGATCTGATTCTTGGAAACAGGGAGATGAACCCATTAGTATCAATAGGAAATGAGATCAACAACCAAGGCCCAGCGTCATTCCTTCTTCCATGGTCGGCGAGAGGGATCCACGCTGACGACGTCAGAGAACGGAGTAGTCAACGTCCTGACCACCTCGACCCCTTGGCGGGTTCATGTCCCGGTGAGGGTTACCCGGACCTGGTGACATGCTGTTCTTCCGATGCCTCCACGGCTACCATTCCCCATGTTGAGGAGAAGATCTTCACGTTGGGTTCACCATTTTTTGTTTCTGACGCTTTCGCCGGGGCGCGCGCATCTGTCCGTGGAGGAGGATGAACTACTTGTTGCCCCACATTCCCGCTTTCCAAAGGAGGGCGGCATCCATTCCTTGTTCAGGGACGTCTGCTCCTTGATCAAAACCGGGGTGATGGGATGTCGGTTCTTCCTTCTGTGGATTCCTCCTCGGAGCTCATTAACTAGTCCGGGTCACCCTCATAGATTTACGACAGGTTTGTGAACCTCATTCCCAGTGCCATATCTACATGGATGCATGTTAATTACACTGATTTCATCAAGACTCTCCAAGGGGTCTTGTCGGGGCAACAACCTTCGGTGAGGAGAATGGTCACGTTGGGGCGTCGTCGGCATGTCTTTCTTTGGTCCCTCATCACAGGGCTTCTCAAGGGCGCGGAAGCCCAAGGCATCCCACATCGAACGTGGGGAATCTGTACCATCTGATGTTTTCCACAGCTTACCATGTTTAACACGGGGTATGTCGCAAGTTTAACGTCTTGCGGAGACGGATCAGGTTGAAGGATCCCTAGGGGGGAACACCGATGTTGGGGCCAGCACCTGGGCAGATTCCCATATATCATGGAGTGGGATGGGGTGGAATGATCTCACCGGTATGTGGTGGCCCAGGTAAGGATCAGGATGGAAGGTGGAGTGAGACATGGGGCTTACGTTCTGAGACGGCCCAAGCGGGGGAATACAGTTTAACGTCATGCGGGACGGAATACAGTATAACGTCATGCGGGACGTGATCCAGTTTAACGTCATGCGGGACGGAATACAGTTTAACATCATGCGGGACAGAATACAGTTTAACGTCATGTAGGACGAAATACATTTTAACGTCATGCGGGACGCGATACAGTTTAACGTCATGCGGGATGGAATACAGTTTAACGTCATGAGGGACGAAATACAGTTTAATGTCATGCATGACGGAATATTTGGGGCTTACTCCTTGAGGCAGCCCAAGGTGGTCGGGGAATCGACATGGAGAGGTCGGGACGACCGGGTGGTGGGCTTGAACCTTGTGGAGGATTCCTACGTACCGTGCGTTAGCACAGATCAAAGTCTGCGTAGTTCTCTATGATGGGGCTTACACTCTAGGGTGGTCCATAAGAGGATTTCATGGCCGATGAGCGCTCTAAGCCCACGTGAGTCATGCTCGGTGTGGGAAACAAGAGGCAGAAGGGACCAGACGATCACGCCGTGAAGGGTGCGTCCGTGAGAAGCGGAATAGGGCTTACGTGTTGAGCAGCCCAAAGAGGAAACAGGGGCTTACGCGTGGTTAGCGGCCCTTGGTGTCGGGGCTTACTCTAGGGTGGAGGCCCGTGGTGCGACAAAGCGCAGTGGGAAAAGGAATCCATTGGCCTTGGCATGGGGGAAGTATAGAGATGCATGGGTGCAATCATCCGCAATGAAGGCTAGGGGATTACGCTCTAAGGCAGCCCTTCCCCCGCGGAAAAACGCCGCTCCGACAAGGAGGATCTCATTCCATGTGAGGAAGAGTCCATTCTCGTGGAGACGAGTGGTCGTAATGAATGTCCGAGCTGGGGGGACCCTGCGTGCGAAGCACTGGGTCGGACCACAGTTTAACGTCTTTTGTTAAGGACGAGGTGCTTAGCAGTTTAACGTCCTGCATCTTGGACGAGGTGGGTTCGCTCCACACCCCTAGGGCTTACATGCCCAATGCCCTCTACCCCTTGTGGGAGGGGAGGCATCGGAAAGGCCTTAGTGAAGGGGGGCCATAGGGCGAACCACCGGGGGGTCCACATTATCATGGATATGCGAAGAAGCAATAGCCGTTAGCGTGCCTATGCAAAGAAGCATAAGGAAAAGAAACGCAACGGGAAACACAGCCCAAGGGACCTTGAGGTTACTTTGCACGAGCCTGGGAGTCCGTACAGGAATACAACGCACGACGCGCATGCCCAGTAGGGGAGAAATCAGGTGCCAGTGCAGGGGGAAACCAAGGGGCATCAAGGTGGGGAGTCCTGGGCTTTGCACGCAAAAGGGAAGGTTTGCACGCAAAACTCCGGGATAGCACGCAATTGGAGCAATGGAATTGCGCGTCGAGAGGGAACTACGTGTAGGGTTTTGCGTGCACGACAGCCTATTGCGTGCACGAAACACGCATTGCGCGCAAGGCTGGAACACTAGGGAGGGGGAAAATTCACTGAAGCCGGCGGAGTTGCGTGCAGAGGCGAACTTCGGGGCAAGGTTGCGTGAAATGAGGGTTTTACCTGGAAGTCATCTTGTTCACGGGGAGAGCTGGATTGCGTGCATGGGAGTCGCTTCGGATTCCTCAACCCCCAAACCATTCGGGGTCACCTTCTATTTATAGGCGACCTCCGGCACGGAATCTCGGCAGCGCGTGAAATTCTTCGCGCGCGAGCGCAGCCGGCGCACAAAAGCTCGCCGTGCAAAACTGGGGCGCGCAAAGATTGTGCGCCACATTGGCTCAATTTCGCGAAACCCGGTGGTTCTACGCACGCAGAACAATTTTTCGCGCGGATCCTCCTTTATTTCGCGCACCACATCTCGGGCCTCCGGATCGGGCCTCTGATTCCGAATATGACTTCACTTCATCATTCCGAAACTTCCTCTGAGTGTTACAGACTTTTTTCGGCGTCGACATACACCAAACATTATGAAATCTTTTTTATTATTATGAAGTAGTCTTAAAGAATCAACCATTCATATCAAGCCATGGATAACTCTTACTACCTAAATGAACCTTATGAAGTCTAGTCTCTAACCATATGGATATTCTTTTACCATTTTTCAGATATGAATCCCAATTGAAACATGATGAATGTAGTCGCAACACGGTCATACTAATTCCATAATCTACAGAATAGTTTACTACACACATCAAGAATCATTACATAATGTTCCAATAAAATAATAATCGAAAACAATTCCAAAATATTAAAACATGTGTTTAAAACAATCCCCATATTGGATTTTGTTTTCAATCATTATTTATCTTTTTTTTTCAATCCTCCAATCTATTTCAAAATGATGCTTCTTAGATTATTCAATGTATATAAAATCCTCCTACAAGAAACTCCCTTTTATAGTTCATGTTTTCTCCTTTAATATTTCCTCTTCTTTGATAATAAAATTAAAAGGTCTCACCTATTCGATGAATACTAATCGCACACAACCTTAAAATTATCACAACTCCAGTCACTATGTAATGATATTTTAATAATATATGTAAGTCATTGTGAGTTAAATATAATTTTAGTAAAAAGTGAAAGAATTGAAAGATATAATGAAATCCATAATTTATAGATCATCCTTCTCCTAGAAACTACCTATTTAGATGGTATATCTCCTTGATTTTCACACCAATCATAAAACAGAACATGTAAATAAACAACCTCCAAATAATACATTATATAAATTAGGGAGATGAGAGTCTCAAATCCTCTTCAATCTAATGGAGTCTTTTTAACACCAGTGTTCAATTGATGTTTTTAAAATGATTGTGTGGCCATCAATTTTGTAAAGATATCCACCACTTGATGATTAGGACCCACATGCTCTAAGTTGATCATGTATTTATCCACTATCTCTTGAATGAAATGATATTTCATCTATATGTGATTTTTTTTTGAATTTTTTGAAAGATTCATAGTTAGGTCTTTGTCACATTTATAATCACAATGGAAAACTTTGGGTGACATCACATCCTCTCAAATAACCTCATCATTGATAATTCATTGATTTTAGTTTTCTAAAATCTGTTATTACTAAAATTTAATTTGTTTCATCTGTAGTAAGACTGGTTATTTATTGATTTTTTTTCTAATCCATCCAATACACTTAATTTTGATGAAAAATTTTCATGGACATATTGATTATTGATCCTCAATATCTCTAGCTTAATCTGCATATTAGTTGTCATACAATAATTTATCATTTATTGTATAATAAATTAAAACACAACCAAGTATTCCCTGAATGTTCCTCACGATTCTCATTACAACCAAAATATGTTTTTTCTTGGAGAAAAATTGATAGAATGTAGCTAAAAATGTTGTAATGAATATATCAAGAATTGTTTCTATGAGATATAACATGCTTCCAATCATCTTACAGTAAAGAGTTTGATCGAAATAATTGCCTTACCTATGTTTTCCCAGCATGTTTCCAATCATTTTTGGTGTTGATATCAGCTTTATAACATCCATCTAAAACATATTCATTAAATTATTTACATATTTATCCCAGAAAAAGTACAACTCACTTTTTGGACAACATGTTTCCAAGAAAAAATGTTACCTCCTCATTCATAGACATTTCAAACCCAGAGAACATCATTTTTTAAAACACATACAATAAATTCTTCTTGTTTTATATGAATATGTTGTGTTTTACAATTAAATAAACCATGAATAATTCTTTATTGTTCGGCATAAGATAGTGTTTATGATCGATTCTTACTAATTATATCATTTTCAATAATGCATCCAATCTAGAATACTTTGTTCGAGGATCTTGTTTCGAGTCGTATAATGAATTTTCAAATATTCATACCTTTGATTAATTATCATCAATAAGAATAACCACTAGGTGTCCAATGTAATCCTTTTTTTGATAATTACATTTAAGAATACTATTCTGACATCTATTTGGTAGTTTTTAAAATTTCTTTGGATATCCCCAAAAGGATTTGTTATCAACATACTTATTACACAAATGAAATGATTTATCATAGATAAATTACTTCAACTTGTTCATACCCATTTCCCAATGATGTAACCTTAATTCAGATCACCTTTTCTTTATCTTTGTGTTTATTTCTGAATACCCCATTTATTCTTGTGATATTGTGATACACTATCATATCCAAGAGCCCTGAAGTATGATTTTTCTCAATTTTATTGAACTCTTCATTCATTTACTTGGACCATGACTAATCCTTCATTTCTACTTCATGCTGTGTTTAATTTACATAAGGGAATTAATTTTTTCACTCTGTAGTTCCCATCCAACGAGTTTGTAAGGGTGTAGCTTTATCACTAATGATATTTTTCTCATCTAACTCAAATATTCTCATTTTATTTGTAGTCTTTGGTAGAATCCTTTCAAAAAAAATCTTTATCAACCGATTTAACCTCAAAATTCTAATCACACATTAGACAGTGAGCATCGCTTTGATTTTAATCTAATATTTATTCTCTAGCACTGATCATAGAGAGATATGGAATTCCAGATTTATTTACTACTCTTTATTTAAAACTATTAGTATCACCACATTTTATGATCTTATTGAACCATTTCTTATGAAATTTATAAGCCTGAATTTTGAGGGATCATCCTAGAAAAATCTATTCATCCACTACATCTATATTTTTCTTGTTTAATTACTTGTTTTGAATGTGACACTAGGTTCCGAACACTCAAGTACTTTAATGTTATCTTTCAACAATTACAAATTTCAGATAGAATATTATAATCTCAAGAGCTTAATAATTCTTGATTATAAATGTAAATAAACTTACACAAATTTCTTCTAGTAGTGATGAGAGATGCCTCTATCAATGATTAATATTTTAGAAATAGTGTTCACCATTAAATTTCACATTTGTGACACAATATTTTTTGTGGTGTTATAATGGATGAAACATTGTGATTTAATGCATGATTTTCCATGTAATTTTTTTCTTAATGAGTGGTTTACCCAACACCATTGTCATATTGAAGATCTTTGATGGCTCTTTCGGTTTTATTCCTTGTTCTCTTATAAAATCACATAATTCTTTCAATATTCTCTATCCTAGCCTTTATATACATTATAAAAACCATTATACATAAATATTTAATGAATCATATGAAGTACTTCTCAGTTTATGTTATATAAATCTTTATGGGGCTATAAAAATTAGCGTGAATATTATTAAGAAGATTTAAATCCCTCTTCTTTTTTTGTTAGTATGGGTTTCTCACTAGTTTACCTCCTAAAAAATCATTACATGCCTTCTCAAGATATCTTCTCAGATTAATATTATTAGTTGATGCTTTCAGTTTGGAAATATTCCCCATACTTAATCGATTCATATGTATAATTATCCTATGACACATTCTATTTTTCCCTCCACCATTAGAAAATAAGTTTTGTTTCCCTTGAAATCTTCTTAATACATATATCCATTAGTTATCCATTTCATCAAAAAAGAGCCTCATATTCTTTTTGATAGAGTACCCCTTATGATGAAAAGTGACTTCTAAACCAGAGTCACACAGTAGGATTACTATAGAAGATTATGCCAATGGAAATTCACATAATGAAATTATCTATTCTTTAGCTCATATCTACCAACCTCGAATTTCTGATTCCCTTGATTTTTAATGCTCCAACATTACCGAACCCCACCATTACATTGATACATATTTGAAAAAATTTCTAGAGATGTATCATTCCCATCATATGTGGGACTAACACCCACTATCTAGGATCAATGTTCTACCTTTTTCTGTTTTTTAAAACAATATATTCCAAAATATTCTTCTCATTCTTCTTATTCCCCTTCCTTGATATGCCTAGGTGATTTAATACATAAAGTAGCTTCTCTTCATTTTCTTCTTTATAATAAAAAAGATCATATTCATCTTTCCTTTAAGGATAAAAATAGTTTTTCAATAGAGTCACATATGATTTTCTATATAAATTTTCCCTTTGGATTCCATATGATTAATTTTGACTTCTTCATTTATTGAAATTTATATCCTTGCGAGCAAAATTAAGCTAGTTTTGACAATGGCCATGAAAATAATTTGGTCTCTGGGATGTAGGATATGTTATCATGTTTAATTGTATACTCCCAAGGAATTAAACTATTAAATATTCCTATGATTCCATAATCCATGTCATGGTATGTTTGAGAAATACACCAAATTGAAATATAATCAAATAAAAGATCATTTCAAAAGTTTTTCTCTAGATGCTTATAGCATTTGAGTAGTTTCTTAACTATTGGGTTGGCCATATCACTTGAGTGTTTTCACCAAAATTCCGTTTAACTTATTCCATTTATAAACCTCATAATATTTTGATGTATTATCTTCACATTAAATACTAACCATTCACACAGTCCTAATCTTATATTAATTTCTGATTTCTCCATAGAATTAATTCCACTTTCCTCACTTTCTATAAATTCTTTATCAATTTTGTTTTCTGAATCACTATTTATTATTGTCACAATCCCTAATTTCTTCAATGTCATGCTTCATTCAAAAATATAGTATCACACCATGACCTGACATTCCTTTTTGAATTTTTTTTATTTACTTGGTTTTAAGATTTCCCTCATTTTCAAGTATTTTCCTTTTGGAATTTTTAAATGATTTAGAAATTGTTGTGGTCACACAATCAACACATGGTTATTTCAAACCATGGGATGACCGTGTGAAATGGTTTATAGTTTTTAGTAAAACTATTTACATAGTTGGTGTATGGTTTGTCAAATTGTGTCTCCCAACCAAGTTCAACTCCATTTTTTATCCAGTGAGGGGAACATGGTTAGTGTAAAATTTTGTAAACAATGCATCCAAACCCTATGAGTTAGCTAGTATATTATAATTTTAATTTTCTAAACTAACCCTCCTATAATAAAGGCCCAAATAAGGCCTCCTCCTCTCACATTCACTCAATGCATACCATGGATCCCAAAGAGTTTCTTCCCTTACATCCCCTTCCATTTTGAAGATCATCCTTTGATTCTTGGTGTAGTCTCTATCATACAACATCCATTTGTCCTCTTTTTCTTATTCTATAGTCTCTTAATTATTCTATTTCTTTGGTAACCTCTTTTACAAACCCTATAAGGGTATTTTATCAAATTATTTGTGGTTTATGGTGTTAGGTTGTGGATTGATCCTTGGTTCCTTATTCATATGTATTCTAGGGTTTTGTGTCATCTACACTCACTTAAGGCATGTTTCTCCATTAAATTTTCCAAACATTCCATGAGTCTTTTTTAATATTAAATTCCCTCATGGTATGTTACATTCCATGTTTTTGTCGTGGAGGTGTTTTAGGGGGGGGGGGGTTTGAGGGATTTTTTATGGAAGCTGAAGGTGCAGTAGAACTAATTCAGAAAATATACATTGTGTAAGTGTATTACATGATGTGTAATATTGGTTCTTGTCTTGTGCATGTATGATTCATGATGTGTATATTTTAGAGGCTAAATAATAAAATGAAAAAAAAATTCAATGAAACTGATCCCTAAGGATTACACAACATGAAAGGGGATTACACATATTGTAAATCCATGATGTAGTGTATTTTTAAATGTTACGTCTATATGAATATTCATTTATTAGGCCCGAGATATTTATTCTTCTCATTTTATGATAACCCTAGGTGCCTATAGGAGTTCCTCAATACCTCTTCCCCCTATTTGATCCATTGGTCTCAGTGGTTTTTTGTTTTCAATCATTGGTAAGCCTTTCCTTCATCTTTGTAGATTTTCTTCCGTTCTTCTCCGGAGGATTTACTACGACAATATTGTTATGGTTTTAAGTGTTTTTTGGGTTTATTTTTATGGTATTTGGTTGTATTTTAGGTTTATCCATGTATTTATGGTGTAGATGTGGTTTTAAGGTGTTTCCATCACTTTGTAGCATGTAGTGAGTCAACAAGGCTTATTTGAGGTAGGAAATCCATCATTTATCTTTATTGTGAATCATGAGGGAGGGGGTTTGATATTTTTACCTATAGGTTATGGTTTTTCTAGATTAATTAAAGATTATTAATTGGTTAAATTAAAATTATTGGGAAAATGGGTTTGTCTTTCATGTATTTACAGATTTATAGATTTATTGATTTATTAATATTCTGAATTTGACAGGCTTGAAACCCTGCTGAAAAATATAGCCATTTTGTATTTTTTTGTAGTAGATATATGTGTTGAGATTACTTCTTTAGTTTTGATTATTTTGATATCACACTAAATGGAAATTTGAAAATCACTATATTTCCCTAAAAATTCGGTTTCCAGGATTATGACTTGTGTGATAATGTAACTAAAATAATGTTGAATGTAATAAAAGTACAATTTTTAAAGATGTAAAATGATCTTGAAATGTTGTGATGTGTGTTTGTCCTTGTGGGACGATAATGTGTGGTTGGGTCTTATGGGGATGATGGTTCATCTGATGTGTTATTGGGGTGGTGTGGTTGTTTGTTTGGATGTGATTCTGGGGTGGCCAAGTAGTTTATTTAAATGGTTTTGGGGTGGTTAGGTGGTGGTTTTTTTGTGATAGATACTTGAGCAGTGATGGAATAAATTATTAATAATGATTGAAATGACATGGGTTGGTTTAGTTAGTGGGATGATAATGGTCAATGAATAATTAAATGATGGGAAGTGTGGCTAAATGTGGTTCATGCTAAATAATTAAAATAATGATTATATTAAATGAAATTGGTTGGAAATATGAAATGGGGTTTCTGGCTTAATGTTTGGTGTTATGTATTTAGAGGTGGCAACAAAAGTGGCGGTGTTGTGAGTCAGTTGGTTTTTTTGTGATCTCATGGTTTGGTCTTGAGTGTTTTATGATATATATTTATATTATTGTATAATTTTATGATTTCTATATAAACCACACCCTCGCCGATCACTACATGCTGACACTCACATAATCACTTGAGGGGTATTTTTTCTAATATCAAGTGAATAGTAATGATAGATGGGTACCAACTCTTTCCCACTATCTCTTCAAGGAGATTTAGGTATTGAAACAGCTGTGATGGCTAGAGGTTTGTTAGTGCATTATATGGTGGTTGTGATAGCCTTGGAGTTTGTGGGAATGAGGTGAAAAACTATGTGTTTCTGATTGAGATATAATATTTCTTGTGGGGAGGATTCTGGTGGGGGTGTTTCATGGTTGGAGGATGGAACACTTTTGATGTCCTATATGTTCATGATACCCTACTACTCTGGTTTTGGAAGTGGAAGTGTTGTGGCCCAATTGTTTTCGGGTAATATGTGATGTGGATGTACTTGGGGGGTGGCAAGCCCAGGTGACTTTGGGTGAGGTTTGTAGTGATCATGCTTATAGGGTGGTGTACTATATGGAAGATATGGGAGTTCCAGGATGTACAATATCGAGTGTGAGTGTAATAACTATCGGAAAGTGTTGAGGGGTACCCTTATCAATGTGATTCCTATTATATTATATTTCATAGTTTTCATTATTTGGTGATCATTCTTTGGTAAGTTTGGGTTTGGTTAGTATACCTATATACCTACTGTTTGGTTCTGTTGTTTTGCCATAGGTGCATTAGTATTCTTATTTCACATGTGCATGAGAGACATTGGGTTTTCCTACTAAGTATACTAATATTCTCACCCCACATATACAAAACTATTTTAAGGTATCTTGGAGTACTACATAGACCATGATGGACATTAATATCTCGGTTCCTTGGAATTTGTTGTGTACCGACATTAGCTTTACTTTTGGGTATTTACTTTGGAGACTTATATCTATATAAGTTCTATTTATACATGCATATGGGATAGTGTAGGATTTATTTTATGTTGTTTCTTAGAGTTTTTTATGGATAATTCATCTTATCTCCCAATCATATTTATATTATAGAGGGTAATGCAACCCACATCATGATATTTTTATACCCTCAATGCTAGTCACCAACTCGGGGCCTACTGGAGGCATGAAACAGGGGGTCATTATCTCTATCCCCTCATTATGACATCATTGGAGGGAGGGGGTCATGAAAGAGTGGTATCAAATGAGTGGTTGAGATATAAGATATAGTTTGGAGTTTGGAACAATGAGGATTGAATGGGGTGGTATGAAAACAATGCCAATTGGCTTTGGTATGTGATATTGGTCATGGAGACCATCTTGGAAACTAGATTTAAGGCCCCCCATGATCCAGTGCACGAACATTGAGCTTATTGAACAGCCATGTGAGGTGGACCAGTTTGCAGGGTAGACACCTAAGAGAGGTACATACATCATCATGACTTGAATTTTTGATTGAATTGGATCATTATGGAATGATTTAAATCGCTAAAAATGAATTAAATGACTTAAAATGAATCTTAATAAACATTAACACTATAGGTATTAGGATGTTCTTTATTTTCCATTAAGCTATAGATCCTATTCATCATTAACGTATGGTTCAGGTAGGTGAGGTTCAGTAGGTTGATCCAATTTATCACTGTAGGGTTCATCCGGTTGAGTAGGATGATCGGTGTAAGAAGAAGTTGCGTTCTTTCCAATGACATGATTTGGGGAATTCTGAGGGAATTGTCTATGATGTTATGATAAGGAGAAGACTATAGGAGCTTGAGATTACTTTTAGTTTTATCAGGGCCTTGATAGAGAATTGGGACCCTTTGGAATTCAGTCAGATGTGGGGAGTTGTACATCAGTGGTGAACACTGTATCTGGGTGAGTGGAGGGAGGAAGATATTTTTTCAAGTCAAATTACATAAAGAGTTCTTGGCAGAGCTACATTCATTGACCATGAATATAGTAAAAAAGAAAAGAGCTTATTTCTCTACAACAAGGGAGTATGCTAGTGTGGTATATGAGAATTAGGTTCAAATACCGTATTTATTTGTCCTCAAATATTTTTCTTGATGAGGAGTCTCATGTGGGACATCTTAAGAAGGGACTCTATCATTCTATCCAGTATGTAGTTACAACCTTTATTTTTCCAAAATATCTAGAGGTTGATAAGAAGGTATAGGTGATCAGGTAGATGTACTCATGAAGTGGTCTTCCTTTGGAGGGGATCATATAGGGGTTCTCAAGGAGAAGAGTTGTCCGTGACAGGACTCAGCACCCTTGAAATTTGAGGTTTCTACTGATAGAGAGTCAACCTCTATAGCTTCCTTTTGATCCTTCTGGGGAAAGTGGGTTCCATAATTTTCCTAGGAGTTTTGGGAAAGTGTTTTTTGGTTGTTGGTCTCGTGGAAATCACTGTTACTAGTGTCAATTTATTCTCCATGCATAGTTTTGTGGAGGTGGATAGGATCAATTCCATAAATTACAGCGGTTTTCAGTGAGGTCATTTCAGAAGTAGAGTTAGTAGTTACAGAGAGGCCAGAGATTGTTAGAGGTGTAATTAGTTTGTTAGTACACTTCTTTGAGTCTTGTTTTATTTAGTATCTTTTCACTCCTTTATTTCTCATTATTTATCCCATTCTCTAGGACAATACTTAGAGAGTGTAACAACCTGAACTTTTCGAATGATATTTGTTTCTTGGAAATGACTATTATATTATTTTATTCACTACAAAACCACATTTTTTATGATGTGATTATAAAGATAAATGTGAGCATATGTATTCAACTTTTATATGACCATTGGTAAACTATGACCATTTATCAATATGATAATTTGTAATTATATGCTTGATAATAATTTTAACATTATAATTAGTGTTTATAAGTATAAAGATAAATGATAATTAATGATGAAAGGAGAAATGATGACCGCAACCAGTAGTGTAATACCATGAAAATCCCATTTATAAGAATATGAGAGGGAAGTATAATTTCTTGGATTAAATCTTGACCAATCCCAATACTAGCTTCAAAAGGTTAGGATTGAATGAGATCTCTTATGGGAGAAGTTCAAGTTAGTGGAAATTACACTCATGTGACGTTGGTCGAGATGGACTCTGAATCTATCACCATCACACACCTTACCCTTATGTCATATTAAGGTCTTATAAGGGGTTATGTTTCAAGGACTTACTTAACGTATAACCTGTTTGTATAAATAGAAATTTTGTTCCATCAATTATGTTTTGAGATTAGATTTTTCAAAAAAATATCATGAATGTGATAAACTGATTTTTCAGACAAAAATTAAATTTTTCAAAAAATATATAAAAATTATAACTAACATAGGTATTATTAATAATTTTTATTTTAAAAAAATATTATTCCAAAAATACGATTCTTTAAATATAAATGATAACTTTTTTATGTGTCAGAAATTTCACTATGTGTTTTCTCTCCGATACTATTTTTAATAAATAAGAATTTATATATTTAAAATATAAAATTATCATATTTAGATAATTAGTATGATTAAATAAATATCATTTTTTAGATCATAATGTTGAAATTAGGTTATGGTAAATTTATTAGAATTTTTTGATACACTTTATTTTTTTCTGAATAGTAAAATTATATTTTGATTTTTTTTCTGTATGTTTAATGACATCCTAATTATATCATAATGATGTAATAAATAATATAAACTTTTATCTACCCTTTTGGATTAAAATATCATAATAGGTTTCCCATGTGTCCACTACCATGATAAAATACAATGGGTAATCTTATGAGTTTTCATTTACCACTACCTTGGTGTCCAACGAAATTAATTAACAAATCCTCATTTTTTCTATAAATACCCACCTATTTCTCCATCATATAACATTAATAATTCATCCTCTACGAATAAGTTATAGTTTTTTCTCCCAATGAGTCCCCAAGGTGTCCTCATTCTTCTAATATCTCAATATTTGAGTTTTAGTAGTTACATTTCAATGTAAGGGAAACATCAACTTCTCTTATATTTTAATGTTCCCTTTTTGTATGGTATATGTTTCATGTTTCCAAACCATGTTATTCTGCCCATTTTATTCAATCCATTTACTCTATTAAGAGTATTTTTTTAAAAATATACCACTATCCCATATCTTTTTACCATTTTAAATCCATTTTTATACCATTATGTTGTAGAATTATCTTCTTAAAATTTCTCTCTTTTTCATAAGAAATTTCTTGTTTTCTTTTATTTTTTCGAATACCCAAAATTAATTATTTTCCAAGGATATTCAACTATATGTTAAAAGATATATTTTAAGCATGTATTAACACACATGAGACCCACTTTCTATTTCTGTGGTTTTAAAAAGGCATTGTGAACTTTTCTTTAAAAACATCATAAAAATGTTATGATTTTGATACGAAACCCATTTATTTTACTCTCTATAGGTTATTTTTTAAGTGTTCAATTAGGATCTATGTTTATCACATTACTTAATACATATTAAGGGTGAACCCTTTTAGTGCTCCAATGTAGTGGGAAAATAATTTAATCTCTAGAGAAGATATGTTTTACAATACCTTATTGAATAACCTTGGTAATTTTTACAACACCTCAGTGAAAAACCATGGTGATATGATTATGAATGACTAAATTAAATGTTTTAAAAACATTTGAACGTTCTAATTCACATTCTTTTACAATTGTATGTATATATTTTTTTCTTTTCTCATTTCTCTGTTCATCATGTTCCTATTGAAATTTCTCACGATCACATGTAAACAGTTTCCCTTTATTTCCC
The DNA here is from genome assembly GCA_963277665.1 of Viscum album. Lineage (NCBI taxonomy): Eukaryota > Viridiplantae > Streptophyta > Magnoliopsida > Santalales > Viscaceae > Viscum > Viscum album. The sequence continues at coordinate 320,128,148 of OY728165.1, read as the reverse complement.
TTAATGGGACTTAAGCTCACACTTTCCTTTGATGTATGTCACCAAGTTATGTGTATAGTAAATGTATTTAGGATGAACCTTTGATTAATCATTTCAAGTGGATTATATTGTTTTTTTTCATGTATTATGCACCTTTTTTGAAGAAACTGAACTTTAAAAGATCCTCTGTTTGTACCATGTAAATGAAAAGATATGAAATAAAAAAGCATGATGTGTCACGAACCCTCCCACTAAAGATGAACCTCCTGATATGGAAATGGTGAAAGGGAGATAATGACCCCTGAGTCGCACCTCCAGTAGTCCCCAGAGTGGAGACTAGCACCAAGGGTATGAGTTTTAACAATTATGGGAGGCATTACCCTTTTTATTAATTAAGATCGGGAAATAGGATGAGTCAAACACCAAAAGAAAAGGAACAAGTAAATAAAAATAAACCCAAAACCAACCCATATTCATGTTTATACAAAACTGAAACAAAATTACAAGAACAAGAAAATATCCAAGGTATGATACCAAAAAGAAAGAAAAAACTGCAACCATTAAAACTCCAACGCCCAAATAGAAAGGTCCCGCATGGTCCCTGAATTCCTCCTGAAGACATGAAAGTAAATGTAGGGTGAGCATAAAAGTATACTAAGTAGGAAAATATAAAGCTCTCGTGCACTGGTGGGGAGACATCCTAATGACCCACGATAAAATAGAAGGAACCAAAGCCTAGCAAGAAATCTATCCACCCAACCTTAAAAGCCACACTCACCAAATATCGCAAGTCAATAGAGTAGTATAGTAATATTATCAAAGTATTGGTACCCCACACCACCTTCCCACTGAATACTTCTCAATCCCTCATGCCTAACGCTCTTATGCTTCCCCCTCTTCTTGTGCTAGTGCCGCAACGTGGCCATAAAAAGCTCGAGCTAGTGCCGTAACCTTGCTATATGATGCTCATATTATCCCACCGGCACACAATCCTCGGCCATAACCACATCTCATCCCGCATTCTTCCGGCACTCAATCCTCCACCATAACCACATCTCATCCCGATGACACCTGAGAACCACATCACATCCTCATCCTGAAGTCACCTGGGAACTACATCACATCCTCATCTTGAAGACTCTTGGGAACACATCACATCCCCATCCCGAGGACTCTTGGTAAATATCTGTCATAACCTTCCCAAAGGATCTTGGTCTATAAAACCTAGAAGAGAGAGCACAAGGAAGAACAGTAACCAGCCATCCTTTTGATGTTTGGGAATCTCAGCCCCCATCCCACGGGTGTTCTGCACGTAGTGCTCAACATGGGTGGGGTGCGTAAAGAAACATAAAACATACAGATTTATATACTTATATCAACCACCCAACCCATCCTAAGGCTTCTACACAAAATATCTGAGCACATGCCTCGACACTGCTACCACGAAAGTATGCACAAAATGAACAGCCCCAAACCCTATTAAGAATTTCATGTTCAACAATTTTAGTTTATTAGTTCCTTAACTACTGAGAAACCAAAAACAACCAAACCAGATCAATCATTCATAAAACATATCCCTGCCAACCAAAAAAATAGTTAGGGAAAATCACAAGCAACACAAAACCATTTTCATCAACTAGACAATCGATTCCATTTATTTTTTGAATTTAATAAACTACCATGACCCACAATTTATTAGTTGAATCCTCCACTTTTATTCATATGAAAAACCCATCCCTGTAGCCCTACTGTCAACCACCACAACCACAAAAACCTTGAAAACAATACCCGTACCGCATCATTATCCCTTCGATACCATTCACCACAGCTCCACTGCACATCACACCCATATGATACATGCCAATCCACAACCAAGACAACTGCAGCCCCGATACTCACCCATTCTACAACAACCCACAAAACACCCCTTCACATAATTAAACCCAAACTAGCACCCACAAAATTCATTGTTTCATTTAATTTAATCGGGGTGATGATACAAGGGTTCCAGGTATTCATTTAATCATCCATATTTACACAATTAACCAATTTACACATTCAATGAAATTCCATAAAAAAAAACAATAGAAAAACACAAGGAAACATTTAATTGCAGAATAAAAGGCCCCCAATGACCGTGATTTTAGTAGGCATAAGCCTATTCAATTCACAATATAATCAAAGGATAAGCATTGATGGAAATAGAACAACGATATCAAAAAAATTTCCCCAAAAATATTCTTTAACCAGTTGTTATCTTTATTTATTGGTTCAACCGTAACTCATGAAAACAAGTGGATACCCACCCCACATGATGCACAAAAGAGAGGGAGAGATGAAGGTATGATCCCTACCTCAATGGTTTTTGAAAAAATATCCAACAAACAAAGAACACACAAGATGTCAGGATGATCCTACAAGAATCCTCCTTTGATCTATTCTCCTAACACAACTAAGAACAAATATCATCATATTTCGCATCCACACACATAGATCTACCCATAACGGGAATAGATATAAGAAACCGAGGGAAGATGAGAAGTATATCTAAGTAGATATAAGGAAACGGTCTTGAACAAAGGAGAATGATCACATACTTCAAGATACTGGATTTGATTCACCAAGGTAAGCCTTTGGATCGCCTATAAAATGCTTAGGAGAGGTTATCCTACCTACAAGGGAGGGTACTTCCGAGTTATGGCCACTTAGGAGCTTAAAGGAACCATTTTGAGGCAAAACGAGTTAGATCCACAATTTTAGGATTTAAGATTAAGTGCCCGCATAGTTAGTCCCCACAGTTTGACAAACCGTGCACTAACCATGCATTAGATACTGCCTAGCCACACTCCTCACATGGTAAGTCCACACGGTTAGACAAATCATGCGCTAACTGTGCGTTAGACACTGCCTCTAACACCCACCTCGCATAGTTTTTCCGCACAGTTTAGACAAACCGTGTGTAGCCCTTGAAAAAGCTACTTCCCTTTGGTCTTCCTTAAAAGTTAACCCAAACGCACCCCCCAAGTCACCTTAACCTCCCTGAACACCTCTAACACCACATTTTTACAAATTAATGGACCAGAGAGGTATGACCCATTACATCAGATACCTCTCAAACTATTCTCATCCTCGTTAATTAAAACCAGACCCGAAGAAAATAGGGTTTTGAACAACCACCCCGAAAGATACCTCTCAGGAGTGAACCTCTCCGACATATAGGAACACCTCCACCTTAAGAAACCATGCAACATTAAAGGGTAAATATGTACAATAATATGGGTTAGAGAGTTTCTTACCCCATGTCAAGATACTATCCGCTTTGGGTGGCACTGAATCACCCACACGGGTTTAATCGCATCCACCTTAATGCGACTTGATTAGGGATCAGGACCTCCCCTCCCCAGAGTTTGTAATCTTCATACATATTCAGAGAAAAATGAAAACAACACATTCTATAGTTAAAAAGGTAAAAATGCTTCATCACAAACCAGTATAACAGAACAAAACTCAAAACAGATCTAGGTATTGGGCATGCATCAGTGCCTCCCATTCCTAGGTACTCTCCTCAAGCCCACCTTGCCTCCATAGCACACAAACCAAAGGAATGGTTCGTCCACAAAGCACCTTTTCTTTACGACCTTCGATCATCACAGGTCATTCCAGGAACATTGCATCTTCCCCGATATCTAGATCTCCCCTATTGAGGATGTGTGAATCGTCGTGCAGGTACCAATGGAGCTGAGACACATGGAAGACGTCGTGCACCCTTTGCCGTGGTGGCGGAAACACCAGTTGATAAGCCACCTAGCCAACCCACCGCAACACCTCGAAGGTCCCGATGAACCTAGGAGAAAGCATGCTTTCCTTTCCGAATCTTCGATGCCCACGTTGAGGAGAGACCATCAAGAACATGTGGTCCCCAACTTCGAACTCGAAGGGTATCCTTTTATTATCGGCATATGAATTCTTCCGGTCCTGAGTTACCTTTATCCTCTCTCGTATAAGATGAACCTTCTCCTTCATTCTCTGCAACACCTCCAGGCCAAGAACACCTGCTTCTCCGACCTCTGTCCAGAATACGGGTGAGCGGCACGAACTCCCGTACAAAGCTTCAAAAGGAGCCATGCCAATGGTAGAGTGATAACTGTTGTTATAAGAGTACTCTATCAGATGAAAGTGTTTTCCCATGATCCTCCAAGTCCCAAAACACAAGCTCATAGAATATCTTCAAATGTCTGGATGGTGCGCTCTGTCTGCCCATCTTTCTGGGGGTGGAAAGAGTTGCTGAGGCATAGCCAGGTGCCAAAATCATGTTGCAATCCTCTCCAGACCCGCGAGGTAAACCGGGTATCCCGGTCGGAGATTATAGATCTCAGAACTCCGTGAAATCGCACCACCTCAATCACGTACCTCTGATATAGGGCCTCAACTGTACTTGACTCCTTGATTTCTAGGAAATGGGTTGATTTCATCAGCCGGTCCACCACTACCCAGATGGCGTCGCAACCCCCTTGAACTCTTGGAAGTCCCGTTACGAAATCTATTGATATGTCATCCCACTTCCACTCAGGGAAATCTAGAGGTTGTAATATGCCTCCTGGAACGCGGTGTTTATCCTTCACCTGCCGACACACGAGGCACTTTGCTACGAACTCTACTAATGCCGGTTTCACCCTGGGCCACCAGAAATGCCCTCTCAAGACCTAGTACATCTTCGAAGCTCTCAGGTATACTTCCAGGGGTGAGTTGTGGAACTCACCAAGAACTCTCTCGTGCAATGCCTCTGGAACAAACAATTTCCCCCGGAAAGGCATCTGATTCAGACCATCCTCCAACCATTTTTCCAGAGCATTGCCCTGGCTAGCCTGATCATGTATCAATTCAATCTCTATGAATCCCCAATGAGACTCCTCCACCTGTCGTAGTTGGGTGGATTGCACTATCATCTGAAACAGACAACCTCTACCACCAGCTTCCCATACATTGAGGTGTAGTCTAGCCAATTCTTCTATCACCTTCCACACATCTGCTGACTTTCGAACCACGTCGTTCCTTATACACAAAGCGTCATCGACCACATTTCCCTTGCTTTTAGTGTAGGATATTTTGATGTCATATTCCTAGAGGAACTCAATCCATCTTTGCTGCCACAAATTCAGGTCCTGCTGGGAGAAGATATACTTCAAACTCTTGTGATCCGTGAATTCCATGAAGCGCTCCTCGATGAGGTAATTCCACCACAACTTCAGTGCGAGCACAACCGCCGAAAGCTCTAGATCGTGGGTGGCATAGTTACATTCATGATGATATAAATTCCTAGACCCATAAGAGACCACCCTTACTGTTGCAGCAACACACACCCCAAGCCTTCGTCTGATGCATCACAGAATACCTGAAACGTTACTCCCTCCTCTGGTAATCTCATAAATGGGGAACTAACCAAATTTACCTTTAAATAACTAAAGGATGCCTCAAAATGCTCATACCATACAAAAGATTTATCCTCCTTTGTCAAGGATGTCAAAGGTGCTACAACTCGAGAGAAGTTGGGTAGGAACCTTGAGTAGTAACCTGATAGTCCAAGGAAACTATGAACCTCTACCACGTTCTTGGGTGCTACCCAAGAAACAACCACCTCGACCTTTGATGGGTCCACTTTTATTCCCTTCTCGGACACCACATGCCCAAGGAATTTCACTTCTTGCATCCAGATCTTGCACATGGAAAATTTCCCATAGAGTTGGTGCTATCGAAGGACCTCTAAAACTGTTCTCTGGTGCTCAGCATGATCCTCCTATGATCTTGAGTAGATCAGAATGTCATAAATAAACACGACTATGAATAGATCTAGGTATTCCCAGAAGATGGAGTTCATGAGTCCCATGAACAAAGCTGGTGCATTTGTAACACCGAATGACATGACTACAAAATCAAAGTGTCCATACCTACATCTTAAGGAAATATTCGAGATTTCGCCCTCCTTCACCCTCAACTATTGATATCTAGACTGCAGATCGATCTTAGAGAACCAACCCACTCCCCTCAGCTGGTCAAAGAGATCGTCTATCCTCAAGAGGAGGCAACTGTTCTTGACCATTACCTGAGTCAGTCTCCGGTAGTCTATACACAGCCTGAGACCACCATATGCCTTCTTTGAGAACAAGACAAGAGCACCCCAAGGTGATGCACTTGGTTGAACAAAACCCTTCTTTATCAGATCGTCAATATTAACCTGCATCTCCCGCAACTCAGCAGGTGCCATCTAGTAGGGAGCCATCGAAATCGGACAGGCACCAGGTTGAAAGTCTATCCCAAACTCAACATCACATCGATGGGGTAGAGTCTCCACCTCTTCAGGGATGACATCTATAAACTCACTGATGATCCTTGGGACATCCACAATTTCTGTATCTACTGACTCCACTGACAGTTCAGCTAACAAGTATTGGAGGCGCTCCACTCACCGATTACCTTCCTGGTAACCCCACTCGCCGATTAAAGTCACATGTCGGTCACCCACGTCTGAAAAGACAACCCTTATTCAGAAACAAAACATGTAGAAACACACTGAGAACATCCATTCAATGCCTAGAATGATGTCATATGGCTGGATTTGCAGTAAAAGGAGATCTCCACTGGATTGGTGTGGCCCCAACATCAACCTACATCCATGGAAAACACGAGACAATCTGGTCTGACCTCCAACTAGCGTATTCAAAAACAGGGGTACATAATGTGTCTCTATGTCTAGGACTAAGGAATAGGATAGACTAGGCACAACAAAAAAGCGTGAAGCTTCTGAATCAAACAAAAAATAGGCAAGGGTACTAAACAAGATGATCATACCTCGAATGACTTCTGGCCCTGCTGGAACTGTTGCCTCTACGGCGTGCATATACCCATGCCCATTTCCTCTACCTTTCAGGTGTCGAACACCTCCCTGACCATGCCCAGGTTGAGGTCCCTAAGGAGAGCCCTGAGGTCGGCCTCCCCTTGCAACGTCTTCCCTCGGAGGACCAGGAGCTCGCTACCCCTACTACTGCTGCTAGAAGGGCCTGGCTGGAAACTATTGTGGTTGAGGCGGGTGCTGTACTGGTCCACCGCCATTGTAGTATACTCGGTCTGGGAACTGCTTCTGATGGTGCCCACGACTGCCACAGATGAAACACCTTGGTCCCAGGCCTGAAGGAAAAGGGTGAGGACTGGGAGATCAGAACTGAAACTACTGAGGCATGCTCCCTACTAGTCGGAACCCAGAGGGCCCTGATGCTGGAGGCCTACTGCTGATGGCTTTCCCCTTCGACGAGACCTACTGGATTCCTTATCGCGACAAACCTCCCAGCATGTGCATCCTCTCCACCACTTCAACTTTCTTCTGGACCTCCATGTATGTCAGTAAGGATAAGTGAGTAACAACATACTGGAGAGAAGGTCGAAGTACCTCCTCCAAACGTCTCACCTGAGACTCCTCATCTGGAAAGAGGTTGAGAGCAAAGCGAAGAAGATCCTTGAACTTCATCCCCAACTCCCTCACTGACATAGTCCTCAACTAGAGGGAGAGTTGTTCCTACATCTTCTCAGACTTTATCGTGGAAGAGAGGAATTCCAACCAAAAGTCCTTCTCGAAGTCAGGCCACGTGACCTCATCCTCCCTCTTCTCCCCAAGATAAAGCGTCCACCACAGACGCGCTGCTCCATGCATCTGGCTCACAGCCAGAGGAACCTAGTACTCTGTCAGAGCCCGGATCAAGCTGAAAGCTATCACCAGCTCCTCTATCTAGATCTCGGTCTCCATGTGTGAGATGCTACCCCCATACTTCTCGAGGGTATACCTCTTAAAGGCACAAAGCATCTTCTTCCACTGATCGTCCTTTTCCTCTCGGTCAGCCCTTTTTCGATCAGCCATGTAAACCTCCTGTGACTCGATCGCCTGCACTACTCATGGTCGTCTCCCTGGTGCCATAACTGCAAGGTAAAAAAGGAGCGCCTAAGCCCGAGTAGTGTAGAATATTGTTGTTAAATTTTCATAGACTCCATATTCATTTTAAATCCCCAAAATTCCTCAGAAACACAAGAAAACAAGTAATTATGATGCATGTACCTTTCCTAGGGTCTATACCCTGCAATCAGTGTGGTCTCACTTAGTCGTTCAGTAGGTCCAGAGTCCTTACATCAGATCATGGGGGGACCTAAAATCCCGTGTCCTAGCCGGTCTTACCTAGCCTATTTCATGCGCCAAGATCACCCGACACTATTTCCCCACCATCCCATGCAATCGTCACTGTGTCTAACTCCAGACTCCATCCTATCTCTCAACCTCCATGCTCTCCTACCTTTCTGTCATGACCCCCTCCCACTAAAGATTCCCCTCCTGAGCTGACAATGTGGAAAGGGAGATAATGACCCCTGAGTCCCACCTCCAGTAGGCCCCAGAGTGGCAACTAGAACCAAGGGTATGAGATTTCACAATTATGGGAGGCATTACCCTTTTTATTAATTTAGATCGGGAAATAGGATGAGTCAAACACCAAAATAAAAGTAACAAGTAAATGAAAAGAAACCCAAAACCAATCCATATGCATGTTTTATACAGAAATGAAACAAAAGTACAAGAACAAGAAAATATATATGGTAAGATACCAAAAGAAATCAAAAACTACAACCAGAAAAACTCCAATGCCCAACTGGCAAGGTCCTGCACAGTCCATGAAGTCCTCCTGAAGACCTAAAAGTAAATATAGGGTGATCATACAAGTATACTCAGTACAAAAACCTAAATATATCATGCAGAGGTGGGGAGACATCCTAATGCCCCATGAGAAAAATGAAGAAACCAAAGCCTAGAAAGTAATCTATCCACCCAACCTTACAATAGACACTCACCAAATATTGCAAGTCAATAGAGTAGTATAGTAATATTATAAAACTATGGGTACCCCATACCACCTTCCAAATAAATACTTCTCAATACCTCATGCCTAATGCTCTGATGCTTCCCCCTCTTCCTGATCTAGTGTCGCAACTTGGCCATATGATGTTTGAGCTAGTTCCGCAACCTGGCAATGTGAATCTTATAGTATCCCACTGTCACACAATCCTCGGCCATAACCACATCTCATCCCGCATTCCGCTGGAACTCAATCCTCGACCATAACCACATATCATCCCGAAGACACCTGGGAACCACATCACATCCTCATTCTGAAGACTCTTGGGAACACATCACATCCTCATCCCGAAGACTCTTGGGAAATATCTATCATAACCTACCTGAAGGATCTTGGTCTATAGAACCTGGAAGAGTGAGCACAGAGAAGAACAGTAACCAACCATCCTTTGGATTTTTGGGAATCTCACCCCCCGTCCCACGAGTGTTCGGCACGTAGTGCTCAACATGGGTGGGGTGTGTAAACAAACATAAAACATGCAGATTTATATAATTATATCAACCACTCATCCCATCCTAAGGCTTCTACACAAAAGATCTAAGCACATGCTTCAACCCTGCTAGCACGAAAGTATGCACACAATGAACAGCCCCAAACCACATTATGCTTTTCATGTTCAACAGTTTTAGTTTATCGGTTCCTTAACTACTTAGAAACTAACAACAACCAAACCAGTCCAATCATTCATAAAAAATATCCATTCCAACCCCAAATATTGTTAGGGAAAAACACAAGCAACACAAAACCATTTTCTTTTACCAGCCAATACATTCCATTGATTTTATGTAATTAATCAACTACCATGCCCCACAATTCACTAGTCAACTCTTACAATTTTATTCATATGCAAAACCCATCCCAGATGCCCTGCTTCCACCCACCACAACCACAATAACCTCGGAAACAATACCCATACCGCATCATTATCCCTTCGATACCATTCACCACAGCTCTGCTACCCATCACAACCATATGATACATGCCAATCCGCAACCAAGCCAACTGCAGCCCCGCTTCTCACCCATTCCTAAAAAACCCATGAAACAATCCTTGACATATTTAAACCCCAACTAACACCCACAAAATTTATTATTTCATTTAATTTAATCAGGGTGATCATACAAGTGTTCCAGGTATTCATTTAATCATCCAACATTACATGATTAACCAATTTCCACATTTTATGAAATTATATCCACAAAACAATCCAGAAACACAGGGAAACATTTAATTGCGCAAGAAAACTCCCCCAACAACCGTGATTTTCAGTAGGCATAATCCTATTAAATTCACAACATAATCAAAGGATAATAATTGATGGAAATAGAACAACGATATCAACAAAATTTCCCCAAACCCGTTATTTAACAAGTTATTATCTTTATTTACTAGTTCAACTGTACCTCATAAAAAAGAGGATACCCACCCTGCATGATGCACAAAAGAGAGGGAGATGAAGATAAGATCTCTACCTCAATGTTTTTTGAGGAAAACCCCAACAAATGAAGAACGCATAAAAAGCTGGGCTGATCCTCCAAGAATCCTCCTTGGATCCCTTCACCTAACACAACCAAGACCAAATATCATCATATTTGGAATCCACCCACTTAGATATACCCAAAACGGGTGTAGATATAAGAAACTAAGGTAAGAGAAGTATTAGATCTAAGTATATCTAAAGAAACAGTCAAGAATGAAAGAGAATGATCACAGACCTCAAGAAAACAGCTTCGATTTTCCAAGGGAAGCCTTTAGATCACCTCCAAAATTCTTGGGATAGGTTCTCCTACCTTCAAGGGAGGTTAATCGGGAGTAATGGCCGCATAGGGGCTTAAATGGACCATTTAGAGGCAAAACGAGTTAGATCCACAATTTTAGGATCTAAGATTAAGTGCCCGCATGGTTAGTCCGAACGGTTTGAAAAACTATACGCTAACGGTGTGTTAGCTACTGCCTCGCGAACACTCCTTACATGATTAGTCTGCACGGTTATCCAAACCTTGCGCTAACCGTGTGTTATCCATTTCCCCTAAAACCCACCTCGCATGGTTTGGCAGCACGGTTTAGACAAATCGTGCGCAGCCCTTGCGAAAGCTAATGCTCTTTGGTATCCCCTAAAAGTTCACCCAAATGCACCCCCAAGTCACATTAACCTCCTAGAACACCTCTAAAACCACATTTTTACAAATTAATGGACTGGAGAGGTCCGGGCCATTACATGATGCCATAGTTGGTATCAATGGATGGTTTAGTTTATTATGTAAATGAAGATTCTAATTCATTATAAATACTATTAGGTACAAGTTTCATATCATAGTATTTTGGTAAAATATCATGTGGTTTATAAGAAAAGAAATCAATGTTTGGATACGAACAAGTGTATGTGGTTCTAGAAAGATGTATGTAGGGGTAACAACTCTGACAAGGGGAATTGGGAATGACTCGACATAACCTGAAAAATGAAAATGGGTCATACTGTGCACCTAGTTTGATACTCTTTGGGGATATATTTGGTTAATGATTATCTTTTTATAAACCATTATGAAGGTATTATTGAAAATGTAATTTTTGTTAATGAATAACATAATTTTGTTTTAAGACATTAAATTCATCTAGAATTATAAGATTATTAAATGAAACATATTTCTTACTAAGGTTTTATTATTTTAGAAAAACATAGGAAATAAGATGAACCACCTAAATGGTGAATGCAATAGATGAGGTGTTGAAGACAAATCTATGGAAGGCGTAATGGAAAACTTCATGTGAATGATGAATCCAATAACTTGAGTTAGAAGAAATAACTTGAATCAAACTGAGACATCAGATTCTTCTTGAAGGGAATGAATTTCTATTGAATCATTTATCCATGAAAGACAAAATTCATTCTATGGACCAACCAACCCATTTATTATTCAGTAATGGCTAAGCTATATAGAAAATATCTTCTATGTACACTATTGTTCAGAAATAGAGAATGTCACCATGGTTGTGTACCACTTCGAGGGATAAACTTATCAGTAGTGGAAAATGATTAAAAACATGATGCAAAGAGTGGATATTGAATCTATGGAGTGTGAAGAGTTATAGGGTAACTTTTTCAAAAAGTATTCCCACATTCGATGAAATGAAAAATGGAGAAGAAATTCCAAGATCAGAGGAAGAAGGAAGATAAATACATGGGATGCTATGTGATAAACTTTACAAGGATTTCTTGCTACATCACTAGCTTTTTCATGTATCCTTATTAAATGGTTGATAGATTCCTTAATTTACTAAGACCCCATCTACAAAAAAATCTACCCAATCTAGACTATGGATGTTATGAGGAGATAATTCAAAGTGATATGAAGGTTGAACTGAAGTTTGGTGAGGTGCATTGGTCTCACAAATTGAATGAAAATATGATATCATTATAACCACGATTAGGGAGTAACATTGATCATATAATGGGAGGAAAGAAAGTAAAAAATACCACATGAAAAAATTTGGGAAGAAGCATTTGTGGAACTGAATTCTAGGGAGTGGGAAATGTTACAAGTGTGGATGAGATGGACATATTTATAGGAACTTCAAAGTGAGGTGAAGCCTCAAGATCTCCACACTAACAAAAAAGGGAAGATAGTGCATGCCCTACTAGAAGACCAATGCTGCAATTGTGGATAGCTTGGAAACATTTCCAATCACTATCCAAATACTATGTTAATATAAGGGAATATAAATAAACCTCATCATAGTACATAGGAGAAATCTTGGTATTTTTCTATCACAAAAACTAAAGTTAAATCTCCAAATGATGTGGTCTTAGGTACTATCATTTTTCTCTCAAAGATAAAAAGTACTTTGTATGTTTTTGGTTCTACACATTCCATTGTCTCCACCATGTTTTCAAATAAAATATACTCAATCCATGAACATATATAAGTAATGTTATATATTAGGAATATTAGAGGGATTATCCAAGCACTAAAAGTTTATAGAAACACTATTAGTCACTTTGGAGAGCATAATCTCATCACAAATCTTTTCATCATTCCCAGGATGGAATTTATCATTATACTTGGGATAGAGTATCTCTAAAAGTATAATGTTAAGATCATATGTAGAAGAATATAAATCTCAGTGTTATTTAATGGAAAATGTATAGTTTAAAAAAAAAGATATATCTCATCTTGAGATTTGTCTAGAAGAACCTCCCACAACCTTCTTTATAGAGATGATCGAGGAAGATGGAAAATTAAATAAAAGTATACAAATAGATTGTTTCCCCATAGTTCAGGAATATGTTGATGTATTTCTTGAGTAGTTACCTGGACCTCCCCCAAAAAGATAAGTAGATTTATCCATTGAACTCATGCTTGAATCTAAACTGATATCAAAGACTCTATATAGAATGAAAAATGTGGAGCTGGAGGAATTAACAAAACAACTCCCAGATCATTTGGAGATAAGGTTTATCTAACCATGTGTGTCTCCTTGGGGAGAACATGTTCTCTTTCTAAAGAAGAATAATGGATCAATGTAGCTGTGTATTGATTTTAGATAACATAATACGATCACAATGAATAACATGAACTCTCTTCCAAGGATTGATAATTTAGTTGAACATCTTCATGGAGATCAATTATTCTCCAAGATTGATCTTTGATCTGGTTATCAAGAATTGAGGGTGAAGAAAGGACACATTCCCATGACTGCCTTATGATCACGTTATGGGAATTATGAGCTTTTTATTGTGCACTTTTTCTTGAATAATGATCCTATTATTTTTATTTATTTGGTGAATAGAGTCCTTATGGACTATCTTGATATTTTTTTGGTAGTTTTTATTAATGATATTCTAATATATTCTAAACATCATGAGGAGTATGAGGATTATCTAAGGGTTATATACCAAAATTTTAGTAAGGATTGGATATATTAAAAGTTTGACAAATATGATTTTTTTACTACAAGTTTCTTTCTTAGGGGAAATTTTAACTATTAAAGGAATCTATACTGACACTATGAAGTAAAAGGTTGTGGAGGAGTGACCTCATCCTACAATAGTAACTAAGATTCATAGTTTCTATGGTTTAATATAATATTATATGAGGGTTGTGAAATAATTTTCATTACTTTCTAATAAACAAATAAAGTTAACTTGAAAATGGGTCAAGTTCATTGGGGCATAAGAGTGTGAAGAAAGATTACAAGAGGTGGAGAAGATATTGGTTTCTAAAACCATGTTAACTATACCTCTATCAAAGAAGGATTCATTATTTCTAATGATGAGTCTATGAAATATATTGGATTTGTCCTCATGAAAAGTGACAAGGTGATTGATTATGAATCTCAATAGTGAAAGACTAAGGAACAAAATTATCCTATGCATGAATTGAAGATGGTTGTGGTTTTTTTGATATAAAGATATAAAGGAACTACATTCATGGAGAGAAATGTGATATATACATAGGCCTCTAATGTTTGATGTATATTTTCCTAAAAAAGGAATTGAACAAGAGACAAATGAGACGGTTGGAACTTCTTAAAAACATGACTTTTCCATACATATTCATATTGGAAGAGAAAAAAATTCTTCTTATGAATTATGTAGAGAATAACCTTTTTTACTAGATATGATAAGGATTCTAGAAGATACATTGATAAAAGACCTTGTAAAAAATGACACGTGGATCATAATGGAAGGGAGATGATCAACCCTATACCAACTGATTTTTTAACCATCATTACTAGAGGATATCAAGAAATCTCAAGGAGAAGATATTTTTTTATAGATGTGGATAGAAGCTATGATGAATGAGAAGTTTCATGAGATTAATATTGATCAAGAAGGTGTTCAAAAATTTTGTCTAGGCTATGTGTTCCAACTATTCTATAAATAAAGAAGTACCTAATGGATTAAGAACTTATCTCTAGAGTATCTATACATCATGGAAGCACTATAATGTTTAGGGAACTTCATAATAATTATTGGTGGTATAATATGGAAAGGGACTTTGTAGACTACTCTAAAAGGATCTTGGTGTGTAAAAGGGACTTGGAGTTTGATGTTGGTGATAAATTATTCCTTCAAATTTCATCTTTCAATAGAGTCATGCACTCTGGGAAAAAGGGAATCTTGGCCCTAGGTATAATGGCCCATATGAAATCCTTGATCACAAAGGAGAAGTGTCTTATCAACAATAACTGCCACAAAACCTTGATCTAGATCATGATTATTTCCACATTTCCCTCTGGAGTAAGTACATACATGATTCATAACATTTATTGAATATATAGGTTGTACAATTGGAACATGGCCTCTCTTATGAAGAGCATCCAGTGGAGATCTGGGACCATAGAGACAAGGTACTACAAAATAAGATGAACAAAATCATCCAAGTGTTGTATAGGAACCAAAAATATAAATAAGTGATGCGGGAACTAGAGGAAATAATGAAACATAAATACCCACAAAATATCTCAACTGAGAGAAGAAGTTAAAATTTCAAGGATGGAATTTATTAATTGGTAAGAATGTAATGGGCTGAAATTTATTAATAATATTTGTTTCCAGCAAATTATTGTTATATTTCTTTATTCCCAACAAAACCATGTTTTTTAATGATGTCAATATCACGGGAAATGTGACAATCTGAATTCAACTATTACATGATCGTTGGTCAATTATGACCATTTTTCAATATGAAAGTTGGGAATTATACTCTGGATATTAATTTAAACATTATAATTAGTGTTTATAAGTAAAAATAAACAAGGATAATTAATGAAGAAAGGAGAAATGTTGGAATCAACCAGTAGATTCGTTTCACAAAAATCCCATTTTTCATAAATTTGTTGGAAGGTATAATCACTAGACATTTCTCTTGACCAAGACCAAGCTGATCTTCATCAAGTGAGGCATTAAGGGAATAACTTATGGGAGAAGTTCAAGTTAGTGAAAATTACCACTTGGGTGATACTAAACGAGCCACAACATGAATCTATCACTATCACACACCTTAACCTTAGGTCATATGTAGGTGTTATAATGGATTATATGTCAAATCATTAGTTACTTAATGTATAATAACTTTGTATAAATAAAAATTGTCTTCCATTAATTCAATTTTGAGATTAGTTTTTCTTATCAATACGATGAGTGTGAAAAATTAATTTTTAAGATAGAAATTTTTCTCTTTAGACATGATGTAATTATTATAATAAACTAAGGTATTGTGAATAATGATTATTTTAATTAAATAGTTTAATGAAAGAACAATTATATAAATATAAATGATATAATAATTTTTTTCAAGTGTTAGAAATTTAACTATTCAATTTTCTATATTCTAATATTTTTAATAAATAAGGTTTTCTATTTTTACAAGTTTTATTCACATTTTAGGAAATTAATATGATAAAATATACATCTATATTGAAATAATCATGTCTAAATTAGGTCAGAGTGAATTTATGAGAATTTTTAAAAATAAATTTTTTTTGGGTATAGTAAGAATACATTTTGAGATTTTTCATTATGTTTAATGACATCATAAATATGTGAAAATGTTGTAAAATTAATATAAAATTATATTTCAATATTTTGGATAAAAATATCACAATAGGTTTCCCAAGGGTCTAATACCTTGGGTGAGCCTAGGGTTTTACATTTACCACCACTTAGGTGTTTAAGGAAATTAATAAATAAAAACGCCTATTTTTCTATAATGAACCACCAATTTTTACATTATATTTCATTATAAATTCATCATAAATGAATATCTGAGATTTTTATCTCCGAAAAAGTCCTCCCAAGGTTTTATCAATCCCCCAAAGTCCCAATCTGCGAGTTTAGGAGGTACTCTTCATTGTAATGGAAATCTCAACTTTTCTTTTCCATTCAAGTTCCCTTTTTATGTGGTATAACTTTCTAGATTCCAAAATATGTTATTCTATCCAATTTGTCATATTCATTTATTTTATGACGATTATTTTATTAATAGTATACCCTTTCCCCTATAGTTTTACAATTTTCTAAAACCATGTTTCATAACGTCATGCTGCCAAATTTTAATCTTAAAATTTCTGACTTTTTTTAAGAAAATTCACTTTTTTTTCTTTCATGAATACACAAACCCCATTATTTTCCATGGGTGTTCTCCTATATGTAAAATGATATATTTTTCTCATGGATTATCATACATGATACCCTCTTTACCATTTACGGGTTTAAAAAATATAACAAACTTGTCTTCGAGAACTTATTAAAAAAGTCTTGATTTTGATATGAAACTAATTTATTTTATTCTCCATAGGTTGTTTGTGAAAATATTTATTATGATCTATGTGGTTAATATTAATTACTATATATAAAGGGCATTCCCTAATAATTATCCAATGAAATGGGTAACGAATTTAATCACTAGAGATGACATGTTTTATGATACCTTGGTAAATAACCGTGGCACTTTTTTAAAAACCTTAGTGACAAACCTAAGTTTTATGATTATAAATAACATAATTAAATATTGTAGATACATTTAAATGTTATAATTCATGTTCTTTACCTATTATATGTATCATTTTTTCATTTTTCCATACCTTTATTCCTCTTAATCTTATTGATATTTATAAAGATCAAATGTAAACGGTTTCACATCCTTTCCTCTATTGGGTCTTATGATCACCCTTCTGTTTGATGTATATCCCCAGGTTGTGAGATGAATTAAATGTAACTAGGATAAACCTATGATGAATCATTTAACATTTATTATAATAATATTTTATGTTTTCATGTATTAAGTACCTTTTTTCTAAGAAATTAAACTTTAAAAGATCCTATTTTTGTACCAGGTAAATGAAAAGGTATGTAATAAAAAGGTGAGATTACATTGGGAGGATTCCCATGCCCCGGGTGTTGACTATGCTAGTAAGAAAATAGAGCAGTTTGTTTGATATGTTCCAAGGGTGTAGACCAATGTTGGGGGAACATCAGTCCCATGGAGATATTTTCTTGTACAGATGCATCTATATGATTTCATCATCGAAATTGGCTACTTGTATTCCATACATGTTGTTATCAACTACCTCGAGACAAGAATCTTGTTTTCAGATGTGGATGTCTAAATTATGGTTTTCTATGGATAGTGTGGTGTTCTGGTGGGTAGTCTCCATGTGGAGCCCCTTCTTTCCTTGTTGGATGAGTTTTCTATGGAATTAGTGTATGTTGAGATTGTAGAGGTTCCCAGGTTCATTGGGGAGTTCCTGGATATGTTTCTTAAAGTGGTTGTGATGATACCCCATCAACATGATATTGAGTTCAGAATACCATTCATCCTAGTGCTTCACTGATTTTGATGAATCCTTATCGAATGAAACCTACTGAGTTGTAAAAGATGAGGATTTAGATAGATGATCTGATGTAGAAGGGTTTTATCTAGTCCATTGTGTCACGATGGGGTGCTCTAGTTATTTTCTCCAAGAAGGTGGATGAAAGTATTGTGTACAGACTAATAGAGGTTCAATTAGTTGATAGTCAAAAACCATTACCCTGTTCCAAGTATAGATGATATTTTTGACCAGATGAGAGGGTTGAGTTGACTTTATAATATTGATATGTGATTAGGATGCCACCATTTTAGGGTGAGGGAGGGGGATATCCGGAATCTTAACTTCAAATTTAGGCATGGGAACTTCAATATTGTAGTCATGGCACACGGTTTTATGAATGCACCGAATGTGTTCATGGGGAGCATGAACTATGTGTTCTGTGATTTCTTGGATCATCTAATCATTGTATCCATCAAATATTTCTTAATCTACTGAATGTCAGCGGAGGAGAATTTCAACAATATCAAAACAATTTTTTGAGTTCTTTAATACCACCAGCTCTTTGAAATGTTGAAAAAGTGAATGTTCCTAACCTGATATGTGTATTTCCTCAGGAATGTGGTCTCCTAGAATGGTGTGGTAGAAGAACCATCGAGGGCTGAATCCATTTTTTCATATGTGTCGCCCAAGAATGTGGTATGGAATTATATTTTTCTCGGTCTCACTGGCTATTATCAGAGGTTTGTACCCAATTTTATTAATATTTATCATCATTGAAATATTTTACCAATAAGGAAAAAGCTTTTTTATAGAGTGATAAGGGCCTAGAAATGTTCAATTACCTGAAGGGGAAGTTGTTTAGTGATCCAGTGCTCCAGTTTCCTAAGGAAGGGGTGATGTTTGAGGTGTTTTCTTGAGCATACTATCTGGGATTGGGATATTTAATAATGTAGTAGTGGGTGTTGGTCTCTTATGGGTATAGGTAGTTACATCCCCAAGAGAATAAATATGCCACCCATGATCTAAATCTAGTTTATGTTGTGTTTTCACTATGGTTTTAGGACATTAACTCATTGGGGAGTGCTTTTTGGTCTTCACAGATCACAAGAGTTTTATGCATATCTTTTCCCAATGTAATTTCAACTTTTGGGAGTGGAGGTGGAAGGAGTTTCTTTAGGATTATGATATTGAGATCTCCTACACCTTATGAAAGGAGAGTGTTGGGGACGAAACTTTACGCAGGAATTCATGGAAGGGTATTGTTCAGGAATCTAGGGATCCTTAGAGAGTAATAAAGGTGTTTAAGTCATTCCCTTATATGAAAGAGTGGATGGTGGTAGACTCTATTTTTTTACAATGAAATTTCATTATTCTCTGATGTAGTAGGAATAGGTTTCTCAATGGGGAGACTCAGAGGATGTGGTGATGGATACTCGTATTGGAAATGTTGATGCTCCAGAGGGATGATCAAAGGATGATCAAAACCTGATGTTGTTTCATGGGAGGTGTTTTGTTCTGATAGTAATGTGTGATGGATTTTTTTGTGGGTTTTATAAATCACATTTATTTGTGTGACATGATGTTTCCAAGTTGTACCGTGGATTGAAGATGTGATTTTTGTGGCCCAGGATGAAACATAAAATGACAGAGTTGGTGGAAAAGTGATTGGTTTTTCGGAAAGTAAAGGTTGGGAAATAGGTTCCTAGGGGTTTTTGGCTTCCCTTGGATGTTCTTGAGTGGAATTGGGATGAAATGTTAATTTATTTTTTCATAGGGTTACCCATAACTCATGGAGGTTGTGATTCTATCTGGGTGGTCATGGATCAGTTGATGAAATAAGCTCACTTCATAGTGATCAAGGAGTCAGATGTAGTGAATGCTTTTGTCAGAGGTATGTGGATGAGTTGGTGCAGTTTCTTGGAGTTATGAGGTCCATCTTCATGGAACAAGGAAAAAATTTTACCACATGATTATAGATGGGATTTCATCATGCTTTTGGAACTCAGTTACATCTCAGCACTACATTCCACCATCAGACAAATGGGAATACAAAACAGACTATCTAGATGTTGGAGGATATGTTACAGGTGTGTGTCTTGGAATTTAGTGGATCTTGGGTACAAAACCCACCCTTAATGGATGTTGATTATAATTAAGGTTATCACTATTCCATTAGCATGGACCCATTTGAGGCTTTGTATAGGAGACTAAACCATTCATCATTATGAAGAATAGAGGTTAGGGAGATAACTGTTCTTGGTTCCAATGTAGTGTAGAGAATGATAGAGAAAGTTTGACTTTTTTGTTAATGGATGAAAGAAGCATAGGATAAAAAGAAGTCTAATGATAATCAAATAACGATGCCACTGAATTTCAAGGTTGTGGATGATGTTTTCTTGAGGATTTACGCTCAACATTTGATATAGAGGTTTGGTAGAGGGATTGTGCTTCCCCCCAAGTTTGTTGGCCCCTTTTAGGTGTTGATGCGAGTTAGTGATGTGGCATATCAGTTGGTATTACCACTGTTCTTGGATAATATCCATGACATCTTCCATGCCTATTAGCTATTTTGGTATCTTCACGTTGAATCCCATGTCTTTGAATGAGGAAAGTTGGATATCTGTGGAATGGCCAGTTGAGATCCATGATCGCTAAGAGAAGACACTATGTGGACAATCCATTTTTTGGTTCATGGTTGTGACAGAATTTTTTATTAAAGGAAAGTACATGGGAGTGATATAGGAATATTTGTTCCTAATACATGGAGTATTTTTTTGATTTTTTGCTCTGTTTTCTTTGTGATGTGATTTTTAGATCATTTTGTTTCATGAGATGATTTGTTTTCCTTGTTTTATGATGAGTGTCGTGTGATTTTTGATAAATTACTGACATATAAATAGTGGAGGACCTTATTATAAATCAAGAAACATTAATTTTTATTTTATTAAACCCATACTGGTGAGTCAATGCTGCACATAGATGATAATATCTTGACACAAGTGATGTAATTCCATGATTCCTATGTTTGGAATGGGGCAATTCATTGGTTATAGATGTTGTTGGTCTGGGATGTGTAGAGGTTGATATGGTTGTGAAGTGGTTGTGTGGTTGTATTTTTGGGTGATAGGAGGTATCTTATGGTTGTGTTTATGTGGTTTTAAATTGTGTTTTTTAGTCATTTGGATTTGTGTGTTTGGATGGTGGTAATGTTTGAGGTTTAACAGGGCCCTTGAGTGGTATCTCGTGGGGTGGTTGTTCAGTTCCCCTTTTTTCTAAATTTTTTTTGGATGATATAGAGAAAGAATATTTTGAGAGGTATATGATGTAACAGTACGTTCCTTCCTGATTTATTACATTTCCAGTCTTGGTTGTTGGAGGTATTCAAGGGGAGGTTTCAAGAGATTTTTGGTAGAAGCAAGGGGGCAACAAAACTGCTATAGGAAATACAAGTCATGTATGTTTATTATAGGATGATTAATAGTGGTTCAGATCTTGTGCAAGGAAGGTTCACAATGTGTATAGTTTCTGATGTATATAATGAATTGGTGATGGATTTTTTAGTAAAACTAAACCATGAGGTTTACAGAACATGAAATGGGTTTACACATTGTGAAACCCCCAATGCAGTATAGTTTTAAAAGTTTTATCTAGATTAATTTTCATTTATTCATCCATGGATACTTACTCCTCTCATATTGAGGCAACCCTAGGGGAATTGAGGAGTTTTTCAATCCCTCTTCCTTCCTATTTGATTCATTAATTGGTCCTGGTGGTTATTCATTTTCAATCTTTTCTAAGACCTTTCTTCTTCATGGTCGGTTTTCTTCCATTCTACTCCATAGGATTCTCTATGGAAATGTTTTTATGGTTTGGGGTGTGTGTTGTGTGTAATTTTTGAAGGTATTTAGTTTCATTGTAGGTTGATATATGTTTGTCAAGATGCGATTGTGGTTTCCAAGCATTCTTCTTCTCTATGTGGCGCAAAACGAGTCATAAAATCTTATTTGAGGTAGGGAATCCATCGTTTCTATTTATTATGTATCATGTGGGAAGGGTTTTCTTTTAATAACTATCAACTGTGGTTTTGTTGTCATAACTAAATATAAAAAATTCCTTCAATTGAAATTTAAGGGTAAAAAGGGGTTTAACATACATGTGTTTACATATTTATTATTTTTGTGATATTGTTAATTGTACGACCTTGATACCCTATCTAAAATTGTAGATGTTAGGGGATTTTGTTCCACTGGATATATGTGTTGATATTTAGGATTTAGTTTTTATTATTGTGATGTCACCCTAAAATGGATATTGGATAACCACTTATATTTGGATAATAAAATGGTTTCCACTGGATTATGGATTATGGGATAACGTTCCATGATAATGTGTAATGTGATAAAAGCTCCTTTGTAAATCTATAAAATGATCTTGATGTGTTGTGATGTGTGTCTGTTCTTATGGGCCATTGATGTGTGGTTCGGGCATGTGGGGTTAATGGTTCATGTAACATGCTTTTAGGGAGGGAGGTGGTTTTTCTGGCCACCATGATTTTGGGGTTGTTAGGTGGTTTTGTTTGGTCATGTTATTGGGGCAGTGAGGTTGTGGTTTCATTATTCAAGATGCCCGAGTAGTGATGAGATAAATTATTATTAATGATTGTAATGACACGGGTTTGTTTGATTAATGGGATGAAAAAGGTTATTGAATAATTAAATGGTGGGTGGTGTGGTTAAATGAGGTTGATTCTAAATAATTAAAAGAAGGGGATGATTAAAGGAAATTGGTTGGAAATATCAAATGAAGATTGTGGCTTGATTTGTGGTGTTATGACTTTTGAGGTGGTAGCACAAGTGACAGTGTTTTAAGTTTGTTGGTTTATTTGTAAACATATATTTTGTGCTTTATTGTTTTATGATATATATATATATATATGTATAGGTACTTGTATATTATTATGATTCCAATACACACCCCACCCTAATCAATCACTACATTTTGACACCAACATAGTCATGCAGGGTGTGTTCTTCCGGACATCTGATGAGAAGTTTCGGATGGCTGGGTACCCACACTTTCCTTCGTTCTCTTCTAGGTGAGGTAGGTATTTCACATGCTATTATAAGAAGAGGTATGTTAGTGCATCTGATGGTGTTTGTGGCAGCCCAAGTGTTTACAAGAAAGATGTGATGACCCATTTTTTTTGAGGTGAGATTTGATCATGCTTGCGGGGACACTTCTGGTGGGGGTAATGCATGTTGGGAGTAGGGCACAAGGTTGATGTCATATATGTCCATGATACCCTACTAATATGGTTTTGGAAGTTATTATTTTGTGGACTAGGTGTTTTCAAGGGATATTTGATGTGGCTGTTCTTGTGGGGTGGAAAGCCCAAGTGTCATTGGGTGAGGTATGTTGTGACAATTCATTATGGGGTGATTTGGTATATGGAAGAGATAAGAGAGACAGGACGTACAACATTGGGTTTGAGAGTGGTATACTAGTGGGAAAGTTGTGCATGGTACCCTCATATATGTGATACCTATTATATTATATTACCTGGTTTTCATTATTTGGTGAGAATTCCCTTGTGAGTATGGGTTTGGTTAGTATACTGGTATAGGTGTTGTTTGGTTCTGTAGTTTTCTCACAGGTGCATTAGTATTTTTCTTTCACACGTGCATGAGATACTTTGGTTTTTTGTAATGAGTATTATTTTATGCTCACTCTATGTATATAATTTTTTTAGGATTCTAGGAGGAATAAGTGGACTGTACTAGACATTACTAGATCAGATCTTTAGTAGTTATTGTGTTTCTTCTTTAGCTTTACATTCGGTTGTTTACTTTGGAGTCTTTTTTCTGCATTAGATCAATTTATACATTCATGCGGGATGGTTTTGTCTTCATTTTATATAATGTATTTGTGTTTTTTAGTGATAGTTCATATTATCTCCCAATACTATTTATATTATAGAAGTTAATGCATCACATATCATGAGATTTTCATACCCTCGGTGCTAGCCTCCGACCCAGGGCCTACAAGAGTTGGGACTCAGGGGTAATTATCTTTCTCTTCTCATTGTGGCATCGTTGGGTGGAGAGGGTTATTACATGTTTGCGGTTTTCTAGCCTTGATGATATTAAAATTATCATGTTTTCTAAAATCATAATGTGATTTTGAAAATTATATGAACCCCATACTTAGTTTTAAATTTTTTTTGTATGGGTGTTTATTGTTTGGATAAAGACCTAATAATTTTATATTCAAGATTATTGATATCATTATTTTATGGTTTTTCAAAATAGATTTTTTTATTTTTATGATGTTGTAAATGTATAATTTTTTTCATGTGAATTGATTTATTAGTTTAGAATATTGTTTTACAAGGATAGTTTATTATTTAAGGGATTAGATGGTATTATTTGGTATGTTTTTGTCTTCTCCTAATGTGATTGATGTTTATGTTTTCTAATATGTGGTTTGGTGATTTTTATTGCATGTGTCTATTTAATGTATGGAATATTTTAAAAGAAGCTTTGTTTCTTAGAAACCACAAGTGGAATTGGAATGTCTTTGGATTTCATAGTGGGTTTCTAAAGATGGATTTCCAAAGAAATTTCTAAAATGAAACCTAAAGGATCATTTGAAAATTTAAAAGGGATTCTCAAGTGACATGGATTTAAATTTTATTTTTCAAATGAATTTAAAAATGTGATTACTAACTTTAATTGTAAATTCCCGATTGGGACATTATATAAATGGTTTTTTATAAACGTGTTTCACCCATATGCTAAAAAACATGTGAGTAGATTATATAATATTATGATTGTAACAACCAAGAATTTTCCAACATATTCCTTTGTGTTATTTATATGTTTTAGGTGTCATAAGTTTGGAGGAGCTTAGGTCCTCTTAGATTTTTTATTGTCGTTGGGAACATGAGGTCACAATGTGGTCATTCCAATCATAATGAGAGAGGGTTGGAAGTAGAAAATGTGCAGTACATAGTTCTTGGTCACGACATAGTAGGATGTGTCATAACATGGAAGGTTTGAAGGGAGATTTTGGCATTGAGAAGAATGAATCTTACAGAGATCCCATGACTCATAAAATGTTTTCTTTTTCAATTTTTATGATCTCAGTGTGTAAGGATAATTTTTTGCATGATAGTGTTTTGGGGAGTTTGTGAGATTCTCATGAAATTACCTTCGTGAAATGAACATTCCTATGGTAGCATAGAGACATTGGGTAATTCCCCCATCTTAATTTATTATGAATAGTAACTAGACTAGGTAACTTTGTTACTTCAAGAGTGCCTCCCCTTACACCAAAGGTTTCCAGATAGAAATAAAAATGTTAGGTGATAGTGATGTGACTATACCCTCATATCAAATAATTAGAAATAGTGGAAAATAAACTAAACATCATCGATAGTAGTAAAAATTAGTGTAAATGTAAATTATTAATAATAGAAAGTCATCAACAATAAATAATGACATGAAACATACAATCATACAATAACTCGACCGCCCACTGGACTGGCCACATATAAAAAATAAAAGAAAGAAACAAAATACACAGTGGCTATAGTATATCCTCAATCATCACTCATCCAAAGCTCAAATCCAATTCGATATATCCCCATTTGATTATTCTTTATTAAGCCTCAACCAAACCTGAACCATAAAATAATTAAGGATGCTTTGGTACCCAAATTCAATGGCCAACCGAGTAGGGTGTGAGTACACAACTCAATAGGACACAACCTACGTGTTCCTATACATAGCTAGTTAAAGAAGTGATATGTTAATTTGACATACTCAACAAAATATATAAAAATATAACTGCGGGAACATGATTAAATACAACCGTCGATACTCAGATCATGACTTCCCGGAAGGACCAAACATGCTTCAGCTAGTTCTAAACGTTTCTCTCCATAGATTAATAATCATTCATATAATATATGGTACCACCAAATATAAGAAAGAAGTCCAAGGACCCCCCAACATAATAATAATGGGAACATCCAATTCAATGTAAAATATCCCAGTTCCGCCAATAATATAATAATGAGCAAACAGGATCTACGGAACAACATCCAATGTCCTCGGATAATATAATAATGAGTACACCAGATCCATGAAACAATGTCCAAGGTCCCTCAAAAGTATAATAATTCACACACCAGATCCATGGAACCACATCCATGGTCCATTAACAATATCAAAATGGGAATACCATATATCTGGAATCACATCAAGGTACCCCAATAATTTATAATCATAAAAGGCATACTAGATCAATGGAACTACTGCCATGGTCCCCCGATAGTATATAAAAACCACGAGTGTACCAAATCAATGAAACTATTTCCATACTCGCCCAAAAATATATAATAATCACCATGTTTAATAAAATAACTTCTTAAGAGTTCAACATGGAACTCACATCTCAGATCTTAGGTAACATTCTAAGCATACCCACTTATCATATAATTATCAGACAACTCTTTTCCATGGGAAACTTTTGTCACTCATGAATAACACATCCATTGATCCCACCCCAACACCAATCACCCATAATATGTATTTCATAACTCCCAAATTAGGGGAAAATACCAAAGAAATTGTCTAGGTCCTCTTTTATCATTCATTCCATGCTATACTCATGTGGTCGAGAGCTCTAAGTCATCTCATAATTTAATAAGGCCATGTCTAATTATAACAATTCCCAAATAAATCTTAATCAAGGGGTATATTAAACCAATATAGTCCCCTAACCTCATATAATAATTTATTTAGAACCTATTATAAGGTTCCCACATCTCAACATACATGTTCATGATCATACTCCTGACCACCAGTGATCAAGATGTCTAGTTAGTGTTCGAGGGACCACCGTGTTCCTTGAATTTGTTTAAATTACATATATATATTTTTAATTAAAAACATAAAACATCAATAAAACTTCCAACCATCAATGTTTGGGGTTTCAGTTAGTGCACAAAGGTCTATAGTTCCTAGGGGAGGGAAACAACAACCCAAAACACAATCCGAACTAAACCAAATTGAAATTACGGGTTAAAGTTTAGTTTAAGATCCAAACTAAACCACCCCATTTAAATTGAACTGATCTTGTTTAAAAAAATAATTTTATATTTCTATATTTTCTCACTCTAAGAATCAATTCCATAATCTAGAACATATTTTAAATCATATTTTTAGTCACCATTCACAAACATATGTTTTATATTGATAGAAAATGAATTGTAATATTATGTCATCATTCTAAGGATTGTGTATAAATTATGTTTAATTTATTAATAAATCATTATAAAATATCATGAATCTCTCTAATCTATTTTTTATTATCTAGGAACCACTTTACTCTTCTAGGAATGATGTACAATACAGTTGTTAAAGACTGAACACTAGAATTCACTCAAATGAAAACAACCATAACAAACTACATTGAAACCCACTAAATAAAACATTGAATCAAGTTTCCACATTTACATATATTAACCAGATTTTGTTTAGTTAGAAACTCAATCAATTACGTTCAAGATATCCTTATTTGAACAAAAATCATCATCAACCAAAACCAATGCTACATTGTTAGTTGCCACAAGTCCCCTCCAACTTTAATTCACAAAGTCCAAAACAATTATCCAATGATACAAAAAGCTAAACTCGACTACTCAAATGTTGGAGAGGCTATCTATAAGTGAAAATGGGAACCTAAAAAGAACCAACCTTTGAAAAGAAATCCACCAAATAATTATCCACATAACTAATGAATACCCCAAACCAAATAACAATGAAACCCCACTCTTTCAAAGACCACAACATCCAGATTTTTTTCAAAAGAATAGAATGAATGAAATCCAAAAAAGAATAAGAAACGCCACATATCAAAGACCTTAAAAGATAAAATTCATCAAATAGAAAACTACTACTACCCTAAAAATGAACACTATCTTGGTCACTAACTTTCTACTGCTACAAAATAGAAACGTAGAGGACTACTTCACTAAATCGGTTATACCACATGACCACTATATATTCCAAAGAATGAAAAATAAGGATTCATAATTAATACATCAATTTCATCCTTTCTACAAGGCACATGCAGATACATTATGATATTTGAGACCATAATGAAGTATTTCAGACCCTCATGTATCCAACCATCAAACAAAAACACTGATTGAAGGTTGACCTACCTCCAGACCCACCAATTTCGCGAAACATTAATCCTCATTGATTTGGAAAAAAGTATGAAGATCCAGACATCACAGGGTGTAAAATTTAGTTAATTACACATATGGTTGGGAGAGTCAACAAAAACACCAAGAAACATCTCCAGAGAGAGGATCAAGGATGACCAGGATAGTAGAGCTACTCTAGGTTGGAATATACATCAATCAAAACCAAGTATGTACCAACATGAAGGGATGGCACAAGATCAAACCCAGTAATCACAAGGTAATGAAAACTAAATAAGGGTTCAATAAAATGGAAGCCCATAAAAGAGAGACCAGAAAGTGGAGAACAAATGGGTATGAAGGAAGAGCATGATGCAAATTCCACATGGGGAAGCCACCATAGAAGGAACCATATCCTAGTTGTAATGGAAAATGTTATCCATGAGAAAAAACCACTCACTACTGAGAAGCAGGGAGTAAATGATGAGGAAGACTATCTCTATAAGGGAGAGAGTACTAACAATGTTATATCCCCATGGGGAATATATCGAGAGAGAAAGGGATAGCCCTCATGAATCCATATATAAGATAATGTCAAAAAGGGTAATCCACATTCCAAACCTACCCAAACCGCAAATTACTGTTTTATAAATTCATTAATTTGAACAAAACTGCTATAAAATGGTTTGTTTGTTATGTACAATAACTGAATTAATAGAGACCAAATACATGAATTTTAATTTGTTTCCCATTTTAAAGTATACTAACAACTCTCACACAGTCGTATCCCAGTTAGTTCGACCATCATCCAATCACCCTTTTCCCGATCTCACACCAACACATCCTATTGAATTAATTATAATGAAATTATAATTAATTAAACAATTTATAGTTAATTAAAAAATTTAAATTAATTAGACATAAACACCTAATTACTCACCAGTTCACCCCATCACCCTAGAACCACATCTAAACACCCTCGTAAAGCTTGTAATTCATCCCCAGTGTCTTTACAGAAAAAATACCTATCAAATGAAACTAAAAAAATCATCAATTTAATATTTACTTGAAAAAAAACCATTATTTAAATTAGGTAAGTTACTTTTCACCACTAAAAGAACACTAGAAAACATACTATTAGTATTTTGGGTGCTCATATACACATGCTGACAAAAATCCCAAAATTAGATGAAAAATTTTATTGTCAATTTCACCCAAATTTGGAAACAAAACTAAGAAAATTCATAGGGAAACATGTCAAAATGTCATACGACATCTCCAATCTATCCTACCAGGATACCCTCTTGCCCAGACAAACCAAAAACCCATCAAGTGAATTAATTTCCACTATGAAATTATGGAAATCATCAAAATTCTTTATATGAAATCGAAGGGGATTCAATTTCTAACATATTGAAGGTAAAAATAATTCATAATCAATGAACGTACCTTGAAATCACAACAAAATTATAATAATATTCACCTTGGATGACGAGGAATCAAGATAGAAAGGAGAGTGGGAGGAGTGGGCTGAATGATCCTCCTCAAAACACCCCAAGATTTTAAACCCTAAGGGGGTATGATATTAAAAGGACCAAAATACACTTGATTAAATCAAACTTCAGCTAACCCCACAAGTTGGCAGTTGGAGCTCACTGACTAGATATTGCCTTCACAAGATGATTGGAACATGATCATCGCTTGGCTGGTGGTAGGTCACTGGTGAACTGGTGGCCTCTGCAGTGTTGGATTGGTGACGCCTAGTCCATTTTAAATTATGTTGGAAAATATTCACGCATCCCATACTACACACGAGTATATATTGTAGTCTTTGGAGATAACGGTACTATATCTCCACGGACTTCCAGCCACCGACCACTATAGCACCTTGGACATGGGTGGTCATTAAACTACAGTAATGAAGAATTGAAACCACCATTAGCTGTAGAAGATCAGTCTTTTTGTGTGTTTTATGGCCCAATACTTCATATTCTTTATCATCTCATTTTGATCTAGGGTTTCTAGGTTTATGAAACTTTGAGATCTCTCATTATTTTTTGTTCCCAAATAATATTGATATTTTTCCCTCTCTCGGAACATAGGGTTTATTCTCAAAATGAATAAATCATTATTTCCATGTTCTAATTTTTTTTCTTCTTGTTCTATTTCTAAATTTTCATCATATGAAAATATGAGATATCGTTTCATTGGCCCTGGTGTTTTTCGTAACATGCTACCACTGGGGTAGTTCACACATTCTATGAATTCCTCTCGGATTCTTTCCTGAGCTTTCGACTCCCTTCCAAGCCTCTTACAAGCCTCATTACATATCTAAATCCATCCTTTTGGGATGGCTGAATTCTTAGAATTTTGTTCCGTGACTCAATTGTCAAAATGATACGTCCACTAAAGTGAAAATTCAAATTTCTCTTGATTTTTAACTCATTTTGACATGAGACTCTATAAACCTTCTCATTCCTAGGAAGTTTCATCAAACTTTTAGTCATCAAATATGACTTACGTTGATTACTAGTTCCAAATAAACCCCTAAGATTCGGCCTCCCAATGTTATATGAACCTTCACAACACAGATCTATTAGAAGGCATATAATATATAAAAAATATGATCCACTCCCCATAATCATTTGGAAATGTCAATAAAGTGCTTCAATTTCACTTTCCCTTTACAAGACTTCACCAAGTATTCAACCAATCCCCCACTCAACCAATAGCTCCCCTACCATGGTACCCACCACCAAATAACTTTCTTATTCAATCACATCCTCAGTGGTGCTATGAAAAACTAAACATGGATCCCTCATTACAAAATCTAATAATAAACTAAAACATCAGTATGAAACCAGTACTACTCTCTAATTAAAATTTTCAATTGGAACAAATGTTTTCTCCATCGAAGCGTAACATGAATATATTGGATTTTATTCAAAATTCATGAAAAACTCATCAAAAAAAAGTTGTCATATAAAAAAATGATGGCTCGATACAGTTGGTAACCACCACATCCAATGTACGAAGAGGACATCAATCCTATAATAATTTTTTTATCTCCAAATAACGATCTTCAACAACTAATACATTATCATAACACCCTATCACATTGACTTAAATCCATGAGGCGTCCTCTTTTCATCTAAACAGACACATCGATGACCACCCTAACTTGTGGTGTTAATTACATGGTCTTGTCCTCGAAAAACTGAGATCGTCATCATTCCATACTGTGAGATTGACGTATTTCTGATCTGACTCATTCTTTATTTAATTTAAAACAATTTGGATCCTGATTTTGACATCCATACTCCAACTGACACCTCATCCAAATTTATATATGGTATTAATCATGAAACCTGATATGCGAGGATTTATATTCTCACCTATATATAATGAAAATCTAACCTCACTGTATCGATGATCATCCTATGTGAGGGTCATGCTCTTATGATAGATATAACACTCCCACAATGTAATCATATCCATTGTTTCTCAATCAAACCAATTTCTTGATCACCACGACCTATGATCTTTTTATCATTAAACACCATGACTGGATATGGCCGTTCCACTTGTTTACAAGTTCCAACAGGACATATTAATAAATACCCATTTATGGATCACATAAACATCATTATCAATATCCATAAAAATTTCATCATCAATGTCGGTTACACAGTTTAATGAACAATAGTGTGATTTCGAAGTATGATCACCACTTCTTCAACCATCCTTCCTCATTTAGATGAGCTGCTAAATTCCTTTCAATTTCAACCAGGGGTTTACAATGAATTGCAACATGTTTTGGTGGAAATCATCATAAATCCCTCTCTGAAATTGAATACAATTCAATAGATGAAGGAACAGAGGAAGAAAAAAAACAGTGATCATACATTGAAATCACTATAAAACCACAATCAGATTTACCCCAGATCAAAGGAAATCAAGAAAGGAATAATAGGGGAGGATTTGGAAAAATTTATCTCCTCAGAACACCCCCATTCGATAAATCCTGAGGTGGAGAATTATAAAAAATCATAGTGACCCCAATTAAAATGAACCAATGCTGGCCTCGCCGGTTAGATACTAGGGCCCACCGGCTGGATGATGGCCCAAGAAGTGGGGCAATGCACTTGGGAAACTATCCAGTCCATAAGATAGATGGTGACCTCTACAACCAATAGGCTAGTCCAACCCTTCTCTAAATTCTTCTCTAATACTTTCCCGAGACCCGATCTCCCTTTCAATCCATATTATTTTTCCAAAATGAACCTTTTGGGATTTCAGAATTTCTAGAATATCGTTCTGAGTACCAACTCTCAATACCATTCATCCCTTAAATTGAAAATATAAATTCCTCTTGAATTTCAAAATTCATCAAAACATAGGGTATTATAATATTCTCACCATAATTTTTTTCATCATTAATAAGTCTCATCAACCATTCAATCATCAATCCCTAATTACGTTGTCCAAAAGTTCCATATTAACCGATAAATTTATGAATTTAAACAAAAAATAAACCTTCATGGAATAAAATTAATGAAATGAAACATTATTTATTGAAAATATGATCCATCACTCGAAATAATTTTGAAATTAGGGGACATTTCTTCAATTTCACTAGACCTTCATGAGTTGTCATCATGTCTTCAAACAACCCACCACTCAACTATTGGGGCCTGATGAACGCTTTTCATAGGGTTTGGAAAAAGAAAATTTATATTCCTAATACAGTATAGTGACAAACCAAGGTCATCACACTTGAGAAGTGTCACAGTCGGTTCAATAATCAATTTCTAATTCACATAGTCTAATTTCTTTTTTTTATTCATGAAAATGTTGGTTTTTGAAAATGTGAAATTAAAATAATTAAATGAATAATTCTAATCCAAATGTAGATGATAACAAAATATAGATTAGAGACAATGTTCTTTTTCCAGGGTTTGATAACATAGATTCATTCATTATTTCATTGTTGTCTAAATTCAATTTGATAATTCTTTTAGCGAAGCCTCACTAATGAATTACTTCCATTGATTTATTATTTGTGTGATTTTAGCATGCCTTAGTCAAATCAAACCACACCTCCTCCAATATTAAAATTGGATAACACGTCAAACTAGAATGTTATTCTTAAAAGACCCAGATCCATCATATGCCATTTTATCCCTTATGGAAACCCCAAATCCACCATATAAAGGGTTTTCTTAAGAGTATATAGGGAAAATTATTAATCAAGGAAAATTTTTAGAATTAAAAATAATGTCATGATGGACGAACACCGCACCCATGAAATACATTGAATCCACAAAAAATAGATTCGACACATTTTGAATTGAAGTACAATAACAAATAAAAATGTTAAAACTCCCCCATGTCCAAGCCTTAGGTTAGTCACATTCCATTCTAGAAGCTAAAATAGATCACAATAGAAGATGAATGAAAGAGAAAAATTAGATTAGGGATGGAAGAAGAAATGGGAAACATATTAATAAAATAAATCAATGTGTTACATAAAAAATAATAACTAAAATAAAAATAAAAGAAAGAAATAAAATTTTAAAATGGACATTGGCCTCCTTGTAAGGATGGTATGTCTGAGTATGATATACTCTATAATACCAAACATAGGATCAAAATAAGAATAATATTCTTAGATACAAGAGGGGGGGGGGGTGGATTAAAACCTTTTAAAAATTTCTTTGGAACTTTTAATGATGGTTATGTTTAACAAGGTTAAACAAGATAATTCACAAGACCTCAATATGTTCTAATCACCTGCTAAATTCTGCAAAAGTGATTCCAGAAATGGAACATAGATAATGTTTACAAAGACGAATATTCTACGTTAAAGCATATAGAATCTAACTATATTAGAGTACAAGAGTAAGGAAGTACAAGTTAGTTATACTTTCCTTAACAATAAAAATGCAGAGGAAAAACTTGTAACAACAAGTAACAAGTAATAAGTCTTTTAACCAAAAGGGAAGGGTATCCGACAACCTTGGATAATGGTCCCTTGATTTATACTTTCGAGAAAGTCTGTCTTACCCACACTAGGGTATGCCCTCGATACAAAGATAGGAGTCTGTCTTGCTATCCACGCAATCCCCCAACTATCAGGTAGTTGGAACCTTTGTCTTCCTCAGTAAGGAATCCCTCAACTTTAAGGCATTGTAACCTCTATCTTCCTATCCATGGAAGCCCTCGATTGTACACAACAACAATCAGAGTCGCACAAAGAAAATATGCACAAGGAAAATTTTGAAAAAGTTGTTCAAACATTCTGAATGAAGCTTGAGAGTTGATAAGATTATCTCTCTCTAGAAATCACTTCAACAGCATGTAGACACAGATGTCAAAGTTATATAGTTAAGTTGTCAAGTATCATCTTCTTTTCAAATGAGCTCATATTTATAGGCGCGGGTGTAACGGTTGGCTCCCTCCTCCAACAATCATATTTTTCATTGAATTTCAGAGGGACCTGTACATGTGTCACTCGAACAATGGTTAGTTGATAACAGAAGGAACAACATCGTTTTATAAACAAAAAAGTAAAAGCATAACTAATACTGATATTCAGAATGGAGAAAATGAATGTTCAGAATGGAGAAAGTTAAAGTTTAGAGTCTAACCAGAAAATGAATTCGGAGTCTATAATACAAGGATATTCAGATTCTGTTTATCATAAGAATTCGGAGCCAAACTTCATACAAGTTCATATCCATAATTCGTAATGAGAATTCACAATCAGAATTCGTAATGATAATTCGTAATCAAAATTCATCATTATAATTCGTAATGAGAAAACATAAATAGAATTCGGAATCTGAATTCGTAATGAGAATTCGTAATCAAAATTTGTCATCAGAATTTGTCATCAGAATTCATAATGAGAATTCATAATCACAATTCTTCATTAGAATTCGTAATGATAATTCATAGTCAGAATTCATCATTAGAATTCTTAATGAGAATTTGTAATCAGAATTCATCATTAGAATTTTTAGTTAGAACTTTATACAAGTTCGTATTCAGAATTCGGAGTTGAACTTCATAAAAGTTTGTAATAGGGAATTGGGAGTAGAACATCATAAAAGTTAATAATAGGATTTCGGATCCTAAAATAGAATGTTTCATATCTAAGTATTATATTATTTCGAGGTTTTATATATGAATATGATTTTTATAATTAAAAAAAATATGGATATGAACAATGAAAACAAGGTAGGGGTAAATTTCCTTAGGTAAGGAAATTTTCCTTATAGAAGTAAAATAGGGGTAAAATGTGTTTTGCCTTGAAATAAGGTGTGTGATTTTCAAAACAAGAGGAATGGTCTGGTCATAAAGAAACCTTGATGACTTAACAATATCCCCCTTATATGAAGGAATAGAAAAGTCATAAGGAAAAACCTTATTGACTCAACAATCTCACCCTTTTTGGAAAGCACAAACATCCTTACCTAAAAGAATGTAGGGACTTAGAATAAATTTCTATACATTGAAATTGAAGATTATCTCCCTTTGTTCGCAGATAATTGTGAATACGACTAACTCCCCCTTAGGCTTTGGAACTCTAAGGATCGTATTCTAGATTTCTAGAATGGGGAAATATTCGTAATGATCACTCCCTCTTGCATAGTGATGATATCCTTATACTTAGAAGTATTCTCCTTTATATTTTTCATCTATCTTTTAGAATTCTTTTTCCTTTCCCCCACTTTGTGATTTTGAAAAAGATTTTGAGGTAATGGAAAAGAAATGTGGTACCTGAAATATTAGTAAAGACATAAAAACAAGACAAGCACAGACAATTTCATTATGATTGGAAATATTAGTACAAGGAAAAAAAATTCAACAAAAGATCAGAGTGGTCTATTTTGTTTCTGTTTTCTTGGGCATTAACATCCTGAAAATTATCTTCAGCTTCTTCATCTCTTTGTGGTCCTCTTCTACTTGCTTCTCCAAGGCTGTTATCTTTTCTTCTTGAGCCTTCAGGACCTCTGCCTGAGCCTTCGTGGCCTCTTCTTGAGCCTTTAGGAATTCATCTTGCTTCACAAGTATTTTTTGCATCTCACTCCAAATATCCTTCTATGTTTTCAGGCATTGAACAATATAGCTCAACTTCCCATTCAGATATTTTACATCTTGAATCCGAGTATTTTGTTTTAAACATGGATTTTCCTGAAAACTTTTTGAAATCTCCTTGATATTGGAATCTTCAGTATCAAAAGATACTTTTACATCCTCTTGAAATTCATCAAGCTCTTCCATATTCTGTACGATCTTCTTTGACCAAGTGGTCATTTTCCTGCATGACTTCCTGGGAGCTTCATAACATATAAGAAATGTTTTGAAATATGATTCTATCTTTAAAAACCTGTCCATCACCATGGACACCGAATCTGAATTCGGATTAAGAGTTTGTTGGAGCATCTGGCATCTAGAATCTATGTTGTTAAAAGTCAAAATGGAACCAGCTTTCTTCTTTAAAGACTGCTCCACAAAATCATTATTAAGTGAAGATGACTCCGAATACGAGACATTACTTAGTGAGAGTGGGTTTTCAAGCTCAACAATCTTCCTTTTTGAAGTTCATTCAAATTTCTTCCTCTTCACTGTAGATTTTATTTTAGAATAAACAACCACTTTCTTACCCTTATCAATCTTCGGTATGACTTGCTCATCTGGTGATTAATGCACACTTATAGAAAGTTGTATAATTTCTTCCTCATACACTTTCTATTTTTCAGATCTGGATTCAACTTCCTCAGGATGGATAAAGTCATGATTATGACTCTCTTCTTTAGATAGTATATTTACCTCTTCTTCATCGCCTTTCTGATCATCTGTAGGTGAATCCAATTTTGAGTATCCACATTGAGAAGTCTGAAGTGAAAATTTCTATGAAGCACTTTCCCTTTCCTGATATTCTTCATCCTTCTTGATTACATCATCATAGCTACCACTCATCTCATCTTGTTGAACTTCTTTTGTAGATTCCTTCTCTTACACAACTTTCTCCTGTTGTTTTTTCAGAGTGAAGAAATTCTTCCTCAGAGTCATTGGTAATTGTTCCATAAGGAATGATTTCGGCACTGGGATGTTCTCAGATGAAATTTCATCATCCCTCAGAAGGGATTGAAAAATCTCGGCCTCTATCATCATCATCATCATCTTTTTCTTCTTTCCTTGCTTCTCTAGCTCATCATCTGCATTTTCTTTTAGGGCCTTAGCCTCAGCAGGGTCCAAGCTGAACTGTGGCTCCCCTTCTTTCCTCTTTTTCTTAACTTCCCTACATTTTGAAACCAGTTTGTCCAGATAAGATTTTTTACTTCTTTGGTTTAGGAGGTGCGGATTGGAATTCCTTTGATTTTGGGTTTTATCTTCAGCTTGAACTTCCTTCAACTTCCTCTTCTTACCGGACTTCTTTGAGGTTTCAGCCGTTTCTACATTTTCTGGAATGGGTTCTGCCTCCTCCTCTGGAAAATCATAGAATTCTCCTTTCTCTTTGGAATAGCTAACTTTCATCCTCTTTAAGGTGTCATCACTAATCAGCATCACCTTGCAATTTCACGACTTGGAGCTACATGGGATTTTGAAGGATTCTAGGCACCGAACTATCAACTAAGAAAGAAATGATGGATACATAATGATCTGAGCTCTAAGATTTCAATTCTTGATGTTCTTAATCGTAATGAGAACATGTCTCATGAGATTAACTTTCCTTATATTTACCAAAAAATCTAGAATATACATGTATCTCTTCTTGAGGGTATCCTTATCCCCATTCCTTGGTACGAGAAACCCTTGTACCAAAAGATGTAGAATATGATTTTTGGTTGAAAGATGTGCGATCTTCTTTGTAGTCTCGATATCAGAAAGGCCAAGGCACTCCATAGCCTTTGTCTTAACAAAAATACCCTGAACTTATGGAAACTGATGAGAGAAAAATTCTGCCTCTCTTTCATAGGGTATTCCAACCAGACTAGCTGCCTTGGTATAGGATAAATAATATGGCTTCCCATAGCTTTTGAAGGAGAACTTCTCCCTTCCATATTCCTTGAAAAAACTGGCTGACTCATAAAACTCTATGAGAAAGTTCGAACACACCACATTTTAAGCTCTAGTTTTAGAAATGGCTACATCTTCCCATCCATTGAGTTTGATGTTTTTGGAAATTAGATAATCATACATATTGAAAAAATTTGAGTGTACCAACCTATCCATATATATCTACCAGTCTAAGATCGGCTTGACTAATGACATATACTGAGAAGGGGCTTCTGTAGACATTCGGGCTGGAAGAACATTGAGAGATCCGGAATGGGCTTACGAACTGAGGCAGATATTCGAGACGTGAGATCTTGGAAAACCGATGTGGGACAACCATCGGGTTTCCCCTTTATATAGGCGATGGAAGTGACCTTTCAACTTCTAATTTCAATATAACAGTTGGGAAACTCTCTGATCTGATCTGACAGTTGAAAACATGCCTGCAAGGAAATCTTTAATCCTATCTTTTGAGGTTTTAAGAAAACCATTCGGATTTAAGAGGAAACGAATCCGAAATATTAAAAGAAAATACCAGAAAGTAAAAATGACTATAAAAAATTAAGTAAGGAAGTAATAACTTTCAGATTGGATATGAATATTATTTGTAATAGGTGATATTCTTCATGAAGACAATTTGACTAAAAAACTTTCTACAAAAAACTCAATAACAAAAACTCACTACAAAAAACTAACTACGAACAAATCACTACGAATAAATCACTACAAAAAACTTACTACAAAAAACTCACTACGAAAAACATAAGATCTATATGTTTTATTGCAAAAAAAATTGAGTATAAAAATTCGATTACGAAAATTATGAATACGAGAATTCCCATTACAAAAATTTCCATTATGAAATCTTCCACTACAATAATTTCTAGTACAAAAATTTTCAGAATGAAAATTTCTAGTACAAAAATTTCCATTTTGAAAATCCCCATTATGAAAATTTTCAGTACAAAAATTTCAAAAAACAACTATGGAAATTTTATTACTAAAATTTTGAAGAACTAACTATGAAAATTTAATTATGAAAATTTTGAAAAAATTCAACAACAGATGTACACACCCTATGAAAAGGAGTTTATCACTGTAACGAGAATGGTTCAACAAGATATTAACCAAAGAATATTACCTCATGGTTATCATTACTAAATTTTTTTAATGTATTCAAATATATCGTTCGGTAATGATTTTGTGAAAATATCAGCAAGTTGATCTTGCGTTTCGATGAATTGAAGAATTATATCTCCTTTTAGTGTGTGATCACTAAGAATGTGATGCCTAATGTCTATATGCTTTGCTCGAGAATGATGTGCAGGGTTATTACTAAGGGCTGTGGCACTTGTGTTATCAGACATAATTTGAGTCTTATTAAAACTCAAGCCATAGTCTGTGAGTGTGTTTTTCACCCACTACACTTGAGCACAACAACTTCTAGATGCTACATATTCAGCTTCAATTGTGGAAAGTGCTACTAAGTGTTTCTTCTTGCAAGACCAAGAAAAGAATGAATCTTCTAAGAAATTAAAAGTTCTGAATGCAACCTTTCTATCCATTCTACATCCACCAAAGTCAGTATCCGAAAAACTCTTTAAAACAAAATCATTTCAAGAAGTGTAAAATAGTCCTAAATCCATTGTTACCTTTAAGTAGAAAAAAAGTGTTTTCACTGCCTTTAAATGAGATTCCTTAGGATTGGATTGATATCTTGCACATTAGCATACTGAAAACATTAAGTCTGGATGACTAGCTATCTTGTAAATTAGACTTCCTATCTTACCTCTAAAAGA
Source organism: Viscum album (assembly GCA_963277665.1). NCBI lineage: Eukaryota > Viridiplantae > Streptophyta > Magnoliopsida > Santalales > Viscaceae > Viscum > Viscum album. The sequence continues at coordinate 320,087,826 of OY728165.1, read as the reverse complement.
AGTTTGATCTACTGGTTTCTAAGCTTTATCAAGATCAAGTGTGTTTGAGGTACTGATTGGAGTACTTATACTCTTAGTGTTGTCAAATCCATACATTTTAAGAATATGTTTAATATACTTATGATGGGATATATAGATTCATTATGGTTTTTGGGAAATTTTTAAACCAAGGAAAAATGTTAACTTACCCACCATACTCATTTCAAACTCAGATTTCATTTTATCCACAAAAGAATCAGTTAGAGATTGCTGATTTGAACCAAATTTAATGTCATAAAAATAAATTAGAACAATTAAAACATTTTTCATATCTTTCTTTATTATAAGGGTTGGATCAACATTTCTGTTAACATAGTTATTTTGAAGAAAAAATCACGTAAGTCTATCATACCAAGCACGAGGGGATTGTTTAAGGCCATAAAAAGCCTTGGTAAGTCTAGAAACATGATCAGGATGTTTTGTATCTTCAAATCCAGGAGGTTGTTAAAAAAAACATCTTCTTGAACATACCCATTAAAGAAAGCACATTTGACATCCATTTGACAAAGTCTGAAATTGATGAATGCATCAAAGGCAAGTAAAATATGAATAGATTCAAGTCTAGCTACTAGAGAATAGGTTTCATCATAGTCTATTTCTTCTTGTTGATTATAGCCTTTAGCAGCTAATCTAGCTTTATATTTTACTATGATTCCATTTTCATCACTCTTATTTCTAAAGAACCATTTTACACCAATAACAGAAGTTTCCTTAGGTCTTTCAACCAAGGTCCAGACTTTATTCCTTTCAAATTCATTTAGTTCATCTTGTATGGATTTAACCAAATCATCATCACCTAAAGCATCATTAGTGATTTTTGGTTCTAATTAGGAATGAAATGCTAGATGCTCTACTTTATTTCTTAAGGAACATATATCCCTTACAGGTTGATTTACATCACCAATGATACTATCACTGGGATTATTCTTTAGAAACAAATGGTTTGGGTTTTGTAAGACCTGTTCATCAACGGAGGGTAGAAAATATTCTGGGGTAAATGTTTCAGAAGTATCTTCTTGAACATTTTCCTTATCAGAAGGATTTTCTATCAATGGTTGATAACCAGTTTTTGTAAACACATCCAAATATGTAGGTAGGGGTTGTTTAAAAACATTGGGATTAGTTTCATCAAATTTAACATGTGCTGTCTCTTCAACAGTACAAGGGTTTTTGTAGAAAACTCTATATTTCTTAGAAGTTGTGGAGTAGCCTAAGAAAATTCCTTTATCAGTTTTTGGTGCAAATTTATGATGATTATCTTTAGTATTCAGAATGAATACCAAGAAACCAAAAACCTTAAAGTAGGAATGTTTGGCTTTTCTACCATTCCATAACTCATAACGAGTTTTATTAAGAAAAGGTCTAATCAAAAATCGATTTATTATATAACAAGAAGTACATACAGCTTCAGCCCAAAAATGTTTTTCAACAGAATACTCAATCAACATGCTTCTAGTTATTTCTTAAAGAATTATATTTTTTCTTTCAACAACACAATTCGGTTGAGGTGTTATGGGTGCTGAAAAGTTATGAGTAATGCCTTTTCTACTACAAAAAAATTTAAAATAGGACTTTTGAAATTTTCTCCCATAATCACTATGAATAGATTTAAATGGAAGGGTTTTCTCATTTTTAACTTGGGATATACAACTTTTAAAATAAGAAAAAGATTCAAACTTATTTCTTGGAAAGTAGACCCATGTTAATCTTGTGTAATCATCAACCAAGACAAATACATAATATTTTCCCCCAATGCTTCCAGTTTGTGTTGGACCAAAAAGATCTATATACACTAGCTGTAATACATCAATAGTTGAGACTTCACTGACTGATTTAAGACCTGATTTATTTTTCTTCCCATATTGAAAAGGGTCATAAACTTTTGAAGAATAAAATTTATGCTCCAGTAGATCCTTAACTAATCCTTTCATAGAAAGTTTGCATAAGTTCCTAAGGTTACAATGTCCTAACAGTCTATGCCAAAACCAAGAATGATCATCCATTTCACTATGTCAAGGTAAGTCTCAGCTCCTAAGGTCTTCTAAGTTTAGTGTGTATACATTCTCTTGCCTATTGACATAAAGAATTAATTCTTCCTTGGAATTGTGTACTAAGCACTTCTCATTCCTAAAATTTACAAGGTATCCTTCATAAAATAATTGTCTTATGATAATGAGGTTGTGATTCAGACCCTTAACAAATAAAACATTTGAAATAAATGTTTTTCCAAGAAGAACGATGTTACCTATACCAATAATTTCTCCCTGAGCATTATCTCTAAAAGTTACTCTTCCTCCTTTCGTCTTGATAATATTTTCGAAATAGTTTTTGTTACCAGTCATATGTTGGGAACATCCACTATCCATGTACCATGTATTTCTGTTGGCACATTCCCTATTTTTCTTAAAATAAGAAAAAAGTTATGTTTTCGGAATCCATACATTCTTGGATCTGAAAATCTTAGAAAGTAACATTTTGGTAACCCACATCTTCTTTAAAAAATAAGATTTATGGAATCCTAAAGACTGGATTTTGTTTAAGGAACAATTCTTTTCCCAATGACTACCACATTGACACTTAGTGCAGAATAGGGCACTTTGATGAACAAAGTAATTATTGCTAAAAATCGGTTTAGAACTTGTGTAACCAAAACCAGAAATATTCTTTTGAGGTCGGATTTGTGAATGAATTTTATCAAAATTGTCCTTACCTAGGTTAAAGTTTGACAAACACTTCCTCAAGGAGAATATTTAGGATTTTAGTTTTATAACTAATTTCATTTCTTCAAAAACTTTTGAACTAGATCTAGGCTCAAAAACACTTTTCTTAGAAATTACATTTTCTGGATCTTTAGAAAGTTTGTTCTTCTCAGATCGTACTTCCTCAAGATTTTTTGTAATACTTTAAAAATCATCATTTTTCTTATCAAGATCATTAGAAAGATCTGATATTTCCTTAGTAATAATAGTATTCCTATAATTCTCCATATCATGTTTTTTAATGAGTTTTGAATTCTCATTCTCAAGAAGTTTGAAAAACCTAGAAACTTATTCATAGGTAGGTAAAGTATTATCTTCAACAGAATAATATTCTTAATCTGAAGAGTTATAATATTTACTATAATAAAAATTTAAGGAAACATTGGTCATTGATTTAGCATCGTGTACCATATCCATCAAGAAATTATTATAAATAGGTAGTCTAGCTAAAAGACTAAGATTTTTCTGTCCAGAAGATTCATAATCCGAAGATTCATCTGAAGAATCTCTACAACTGGCACTCCATGTTTCATTGTCCTTCAACACATTCTTATCTTTGGACTTGTAATAATTATTTCTATTTTTCTTAGAATTCCTTTCCTTTCTTTCTTTTCTCTTGAGCATAGGGCAGTCAGGTCTTATGTGTCCATATCTATTGCACTCATAGCATGTAACAATAGAATATTTCTTTTCTTTCCTTTTCGTCTTCTTATATTTGGATTTAAAGGTCCTCTGTCCATCTATCTTGTTCATCCTTCGAGAAAGATTTGATAATTCATTTTCTGAGGATTCAATTCCACTAGATATGGAATGGATAACAACTTTCTTCGATCTGGATCTAGTAACTCTCTCAGGAGTCTTGGATTTCATGTGATTGGAAGTAGTATTAAAATCTACACTGCCATTTCCATTATTCTTCTTCACAATATCAGCATCTCTCTTCATTCTAGTATCATGCTGATGAAAAGTTCAAAATAGCTCATCAAGGGTAATATGAGTAACCTTTCTATTCTTATCAATTGCAGTCCTTTTATATTCCCACTCATTTGGAATGATGTCGATGACCGTGTCAATAATGGATTCATCATACAATCCTTTTTCACCCATTGATTGTAAACTATTCACAATAGTCATGAATCTATGTTGCGCCTTGCATATGGGTTAACCATAAGGAAAACTAAAACCATGATATTCAGCTCTAATCATGGCACTTCTGGTCTCAATTACTTTGGATGTTCCAAAGTGAGTATCTTCTACTTTCTTCCATATAGAATTTGCTGCTTCACAAGATGAAATTTGGATATATAAATTTATAGTCATTGAACTAAGTAAAGTATTTCATACCTTATAATTAAGTTGATATTCATGCTTCTCTTGATTTGTAAAGGCACTTACATCTTTATCAGGAATTTTGTATCCACCAGTAAGCAAAGCAAAATTTTCAACCCCAGTGTTGATAATGAAAGTATTCATGCGATCTCTCCAATATTCGTAATCATTACCATCAAAGATAGATGGTCAGGTTGGATTGAGATTATCTATAAAAAAACATTGATCCTTGCCATTCTTAAGAAAAGTCTTTCCACAAACACTTGTTAGTAGAAAAATTTTATAAACAAGGAAAATATTCTAAGCATGAAAATATAGAGAAAAAGTACCTATACAGAAAAGTGAATATGAACTATGAGTCCGAAAAATATATTCCAAAAAAATAAGAATCCGTAAGTGTGAATCAGAATATGTGAGTCTAAAAATTATATTCCGAGAACTAATTCTCTTCTGAATCTAATCGTGAGATTAATTCAGATTGAACCAAAGCCTCTGATACCAATTGTTATGATGGTATGTCTGAGTATGATATACTCTATAATACCAAACGTAGGATCTAAATAAGAATGGTATTCTCAGATACAAGAGGGTGGGGGGGAATTGTACCTTTTAAAAATTCCTTTGGAACTTTTAAAGATGGTTATGTTTAACAAGCTTAAACAAGATAATTCACAAGACTCTATAAGTTCTAATCACATTCTAAATTCCGGAAAAGTTATTCCGGAAATGGAACTTAGATAATGTTTATAAAGATGAAGATTATACCTTAAAGCGTATAGAATCAAAATATATCAGAGCACAAGAGTAAGGAAGTGCAAGATAGTTATACTTTCTTTAACAATAAAAATGCAGTGGAAAAACATGTAACAACAAGTAACAAGTAATAAGTCTTTTAACCCAAAGAGAAGGGTATCTAACAACTTGGATAAAGGACCCTTGATTTATACATTCAAGAATGTCTATCTTACCCACACCAGGGTAAGCCCTCGATACGAAGATCAGAGTCTTTCTTGCCATCCTCACAAGCCCTCAACTATTAGGCAGTCAACACCTCTTTCTTCCTCAGCAAGGAATGTAACGCCCCGACCCTAGATACCAAGATTCGGTGCATTATTACATAACATTGGAACGATCACGAAAAATATCAAGTCTCGAAAGACCTATTAGTTTAGTAGCCTTGTAAATACTAGATATATTCATAAATTTTACATTACATCAATAAGTGAAAAACTACAACAACATATTGTCTTCATATCCCCTCATACTATCCCTACTGGTCATTCATAAAATGCTTCTTCACATCATGGGAAAAATAAAACATTGAATACAAATAATTGAGGTAAAAATAGGTTTTTGAATCAACATTTAGAAGAATAAGTCTTTAAAACATTTAAAAATGGTATTTTAGTTAGAGTTTCCAACCAAAAGAGAGACACTTGAATACAAATAATTGAGGTAATCAAAACATTGTAATATCATGAGAATAAAGGGATTCATGATATACTATGTCAAAGTACATTATATACACCACATAAAAGTGATTTGGAGTATAACAACAAAGAAGTCTAAATGGAATGTAAATTCAGATGAAATCTCTCATAAAGGCCGTATCCATAGGTTAAGGATAAATCAACGACATAATTATGTGTGACAATTATAAATACACTAAATATGATTGGATATTCAGTGTAAAACAATCAAAGGACATTCACACATATTCTTGTAAAAACAACACCAATGAATTGGATGTTTATCTCAACAAATCGAGACTGAGTAAAAATTACTCTTATCAAGTTCATACCGATGACTTGAGAATTTTTCGATGGAGTGATTATCTGCATAAAAATTATATCCTTAGAAAGGGGAGTGGAAATTACGACATAATCAAATGAATAGTTATTCTACACATAATATTGGAGTAAAATAATCAATGAAGTATGCGTAAATCCTAATGAGTGGAAATTGAAATTTCAAATTCCCTTATTGATTTGGTAACTTATGAAACATGAAACCATGAGAGAAAGATAATACAATGATGATGTAAATATCCATAAATTAAATTATATTACACAATTAATACAATCATGGGAATTACACACACCACATGCAATAAATAAGTGGTGAACAATGGAAATCTCACGGAATTAAAAGTGAGATAAGAAACCCCTTACTTTGTACTTTTTCCTTGGTCGAAGGTAGGTTAACATCCTGTATAATTGTGAAATAACTGTTGTTGAATTATACAAGAATCAAATACATTAATATGATATCATATGTGATCTTTTAACATTTATTTGTTAATAATATCTTAGTATTATCGTCATTTCGGGTGTTAAGTTACTCGTTTTCCTTTATATTCTTTGTTACGTCAGCCGTGTTTGTTATGGATAGGTTGTATCATATTCATATACAGAATTATATCAAGTACTTAAACATTATTTTTAATCTTCAAATTAGAATTATACTTGAATGGATATGATGGAGAATTAATATCATCGTGTTTGTGGAGAAGGTAGTCCGTACGTACGCACGAGCGACAATATCATTCTTTTGATGTTAAAATAATATATAAATGGATGTTATATCATATATATATAATAATTATCATTTTATATTTATTATTTACATGAATTACACATCATTATTATACCCATCCAAATAATAATTTATTGAATGACAATTACACCACGACGTGGAGACGGTAAGCCGTACGTACGCACGTATGGTGACATGCCATTCAAAGGATGGATAGAATACTTAAAATGGTTGTACCATATTTATAATCACATAACAGTATATAGAAGATACTGTAGTTATTATTTTAGAATATAAATAAAAAAGAAAGAAGAAGTTGAAGAAGAAAGGAACTTGAAAGAGGGTGGTGAAAACATTACCTCTTCTTCGGGATCTTCCTTTTGATTTGATCAAAAGGGCTCTGTAGATTGCCTTTATGATCAAACTAGGGCCTCGAGGATGTAGTGAGGGAAGTTGAGAGAGTATTTGGGCAGGGTTTTGCCGATCCAAAAGGCTTTGAATGTGTAAATTAGTGATAAGGGTGAGTGCCCTTTTATAAGAGGGGTGAGGGGAACCTTTGGAAAAGCAAAAAATATTATTTTATAATAAATTCATATTCGGTTTCTAATGGCTCCAAAGTAGATTATTTAAAGGTTAAAGTGGATATGGGTCGAACACCACTCAAGAAATATAATTTTGACAGGTTTGGATCATTATATTAACCTTATCATTATGTATTAACTCTTAGTTAATTAGTTTCACTTTTACAATGTCTCTTTTTATTTTTATATTATATGGTTAATAAACTTACTATATACATCCAAGTGACACCAAAGTGGTCTATTAATTATACACCTATCATGATATAAGTATCTTTTCCGAACCTCAGATTTTTGGGAATTGAAAATAAATTAATAATATAATATTTGTTTTAAAAACTCTTTTATGTCAATTTTGACACTATTGGGTATTTTGTTTTTGATAAATTCATAAGATCATTATTACATCGAACACAATTTATATAATAAATCATAATATTTCATATTAACCTATAAAATTAGTGGAATTCAAAAAAAGTCTCTAATTACATTTATTTTGATATTTATAATATCAGTTATTTTAATATTTAATTAATTAGGTAATTACTACATCACCATTGTGTCATAAATAAATTAAATTATATAATGTCTAAAAATTATAAATAAAATACCATTATGTATGAAATATTTTTATATTTCTAATTAATATTTACAATTGTATTTATCTCATTTATAACCCTGTATTAAAAATGATTTAGTAAATAAACTTTGATTTTAACTCTTTTAACTCTTCTTTAAATTAAATAATAATAAATGTCCTAATCTAATACAAGTGGACCTAAATGATAATATTTTACTCCTGAGGTTGTTTTTGGTCGACATACACTTGTCCAATATAATTAGGACATGTGTTAGGGTAATATTAATATCATTTTTACCCTTAATTACCCTATTTACTTTTAACCGTGGTAAATAAAAGTAAAAAGTTTCTATTCACCAATTTTTTTTTTCATCTCATTGAACCACATTTTACTCCTTGATATTAAATGTGTCTCTTGGATTTTCGAAATTCAACTCACAGAAGAGGTAAAAATATGTTTTATGAAAAATTCATTATTTTAACTACCACTTAGTGGTTTCATTATTTATCAAAAAATGAATGTTTCCAGAAAAATACCAAAAATTAGGCCTAAGATATATTTGATATTATGAATTAAAAAATGGTGTATATTTTACCAAATTCAAAACATATCAGTTGCATTAATTAATTTAAAAACCAATTCCCGTCGTCAAAACAAACAACATGTTTTTAAGAGATAATAACTATCAAAAGATTGACACTTGTTTATGTCTGGTTTAAATATGAAATTACATCCATTGACCAACATTGTATTAAATGGTTAAAATATATTCTAAATATACTAAAAAACCACTCATATTAATAATTTATCACTTTTAATTATTTCGATTAAAAATGTTTTTTTAATTAAAATTTAATAATTTTCACTATTCATCAAAATATGAAAGTTATCCAAAAAGTACCAAAATTTCACCCTAAGCTAATTTTGATATTAAGAATCCAAAAATTAAGTCCATATCGAAAGATAAAATTTATAAAATTTCAAAAAGTAGGTATTACTATTCATAACGACTAGTTTGATTGGTAGTGGTGTGTTAGAATCTCGAAGTTGTGTGCAATGTACACAATTGCATTATTAAAAGGGAAATGTACCGTTGAAGCTTGGGGTGTTACATTCTCCCCTCCTTCAATAAATTACGTCCCCGCAATTTTTTTAAAATTGGGCTTGAGAATATAATGGAAAGTTCCACATCGGAAAAAGAGTCAATAAAACTATCACTTTTAAAGAAAGGAAGAGAGGTATAATGGTCACCCAAGATAACCCATACTAGGCTTCCATGTCGGAAAACATGGATATGGACGATAAAATAAGTGTTAAGTTCTGATGAAGAGGGATAGAAACCATGATCAGGAGAAAGATAACAATAAAAAATTCACAAACTTTTGTTGGGACAAATGGTCATTAGTCTCCCGGTAGGAAAAGTAAACGAACAACATTTTTTGTTTTAAGTTACATTACATAAGGACTAGGAATTCATTTATGATATTGACTAAGAAAATAAAGAGATATACTTACTTATTATTTATAGTTTCATTCTGTAATAAATTTTTACCTCTAACTCAATTTTTTTGAACAATTAGTATTCAAGACGACTTTGTCATAATGGAAGAGCTTGAATAAACTTCTATATAAATACATGATCCACATAGGATAAACTATATATTTACCTTGTATTTAGAGATTAATCAAAACCAAAATGGTTAGTATAATATCTGATGATCCCCCAAATAGATATTCCATTAGAGAAGAAAAAACACCAATCTTAATTTCTAAAATTAAACCATCAAAACCCCAAAATTAAATAAATACCATTCAAGAATCAATTGTCCTTAAAATACTTCAATATAATCCAAACTAATATTGAAACCAAAAACTTATATGAATGTGGTCTTCCACGTTAAATTGTATCTCCAAATTACATTAATTACTCTTAAAGTCACATACTTAAAAGTAATTAACCTAATCATTTCCATAAATAACCCAAATCACTATAAATACACAATAAAAACATAGATAAAAATCCACCATTACTCTTTAAATGAAATCCCATACTATTCTATTTTCCTTGGGCATATACTGTTCACAACAAAGTGAACAACTTCCAAAATAACATATATCACTTAATTACCAAATCATTTTCCTATACTGAGGGTATTTATTTGATAAGACATAAGATCCCAAATCAAATTATTAGTGATTAATAAAATCATTTAACTAAAAATAATAGTCACACTAACCAGGGACTTCACGCAGTCCAGCGGTAGGTGATAAATCCCAATCACACTTTGGTTGTGGGTTCGATTCCCACAGCTTTGTCTAACGCGACGGGGTGTCACACAGTCTGTGTGTTGTCCTTTTTCAAAAACGATATTTTATAAAATTACCAAAATGAGATAAATTCCTCAAAATATCCATAACATAATTTAACCAAAAATCTTATCTCATACCTTTCATTTTCATCCCAAATTATAATAATTTATAATTTCCTCAAACCCAACGATCATATAAAACCAAATGGTTATTTATAATTATATCCACAAGAGAAAAGATAAATCTTCCTCAAATATCATTCTCACATGGAAAACTACAGGGTTAAAAGTACAAGAGGAAATTATTCCAAAGTAAACCCATCAACAAGGAGCACTAGTACTTTTTAAACATTTCTCCAACCATTTATTTCCACATAGCTTCTTCTTTGACCAAGAGAATATCCTATAGAATAGGGAATTTACTCGAGTAATGGCCAAGTCCCCTACATTTACGGAAAATGACTGTAAATGGATTATTGGGACCATTTTTATCTTCTTCCATAGTACTCTTCAATTTTCTTTGGCAATTCTTCACTTTATGTCCTTCCTTCCCGCACGTAAAGAATATCTTTATCCCATTGAGACACTTTCCGGGGTTTCTCCTTCCAAATTTCCTGCATGATGGAAATTGATGATTCCTTTCTCAATGGTCTCCACTCCTGGAGCTCTTATCATTCGTCACCTTTCTCTTCTTTGTTGAGTCCGGGAATTGGTTAATATATATATTGTTGATCATATTTTTGGAAAATTTATTTGGCATAAAGACGATATCTTTTATGCCTATAAACATTCCATTTTGTTGCTCATTTCCACCACCATTCCCACCTTGTACATCATTCTCAAAGTCACTATGCCTTCCTTGGAATCTAGCCATTGAACAAAACAAGAAAGCATTGTTTGAGTAACAGTAGTCATAAAATCATTTATAGATTAACATGTCACCATATTCTCAATTTTAAACACATTAGGATTAACCAAGGTAATTTACTCTCATCTTATATATATAATACTTCAAATCGTTTTGTAAAGAAAATGTAAATTATCCTAAGCATATCCCCTAGGAGTGTCGTAACCAAGAGTGCCACAAAGCCCGTTGTCGTGCACCAGTTCCCGTTCAAGTCTAGATAAAAGTAGTGTTTTTGGGTTTTACCCCTAGGTACATCTGTGCCAGATCTTCCTCTACCTGGTCGTATCCAAACAGGGATGTATTGCTCGGAAAAATCACAAAATCCCTACAATACCAAAATTCTAGGAAGTTCTTCTATACTAATCCTCAATGTTCATCTTTGGTCTACGTTCTCTAATCAGAGTTTTTCTAAATCTAGCTTCCAAGGTTTGTTCTAAACTTCCTCTGATACCAACTGTAACGCCCTGACCCTAGATACCCAGAGTCAGTGCATTATTACATAACATTGTCATGATCACAAGAAGGATCAAGTCTCGAAATACCGATTAGTTTATTATCCTTGGAAACACTAGATATATTCATAAAGTTTACATTACATCAATATGTGAAAAACTACAACAACATATTTTCTTCATATCCCTTCATACTATCCTTTCAGGTCATTCATAAAATGCTTCTTCACATCCTGGGAAAAATAAATCATTGAAAGGGGTGATCTCAGATCCTCAGTAAGGATAACAATATAGTGGAAACATTCATAAATAAACATAAAAATATAAGGCAATTTATAACAAAAACAAAAACATTATAAACTTGAACTTCAGCATAATATGGAAAGGATAAAATGAAATAATTCCATTTACTTATTGACATGGATATTCTACTATTAGAATAATCACATGAAAATATTAATAACCACTTTCATAATGACGGAATGCATAATGCCAGACTATCATAACCACGTAGCCAAGGCCTTGTGCCAAGACTACAAATACGATTTTGTCAATGCCTCATGCCAAGACACTTGTTTGTCTCATGAGACCTACGGATGCATCGAGGAGCTATAGCGGGCTCCACCCATCACTTACTAAGTCCAATGCATTCCTCATATGAAAAGTTTTAAACATAACATAAACATTCGTATTAAAACTAGCATACGAAATGTCAATACTTTATCCACAAACCATGAATGGTATAAAAATAGCACATCCACAGTCAAACATAACTCATTCGATACAATATAGAATATTTTATTGTATCATATTAAACTCAATCGATAATAATGAAGGTTATTGACATAGATGAAAATAATCATGAAAACTATTTGAGAGAAATATCCCCCTTTTTCTTGAAATCATTTTAAAGTCACACTATTTGTCAAGAAGCCATTTAAAAATAGGTTTTGAATCAAAATGTCCCATACCACTTTGAAACTTTTAAAAGGATTTTTAATTTTAAAACTTTAATGTCCATATAAATAAATCCTTAAAACCATTTTTAAAACATGGACATTAATGATCAAGATTTAGAAGAATAAGTCTTTGAAACATTTAAAAAGGTATTTTAGTTAGAGTTTCTAACCAAAAGAGAGACACATGAAAACAAATAATTGAGGTAATAAAAACATTGTAATATCATGAGAATAAAGGTATTCATGATATACTATGTCAAAGTACATTATATACACCACATAAAAGTGATTTGGTGTATAACAACAAATAAGTCTCAATGGAATGTAAATTGAGATGAAATCCCTCATAAAGGCCATATCCTCAGGTTAAGGATAAATCAACGGCATAATTATGTGAGAAAAATATAAATACACTAAAAATTATTGGATATTCAGTGTAAAATAATCAAAGGACATTCACACATATTCTTGTAAAAACAACACCAATGAATTGGATGTTTATCTCAACAAATCGAGATTGAGTAAAAATTACTCTTATCAAGTTCATACCGATGACTTGAGAATTTATCAATGGAGTGATTATGTTTATAAAATGTATATCCACAGAAAGGGGAGTGGAAATTATGACATAATAAAATCAATAGTGATTTCACACATAATCTTGGAGTTAAATAATCAATGAAGTATGCGTAAAGCCGAATGAGTGGAAATTGACATTTCAAATTCCCTTATCAATTTGGTAACTTATGAAACATGCACCCATGAAAGAAGGATAATACAATGATAATGTAAATATCCATAAATTAATGTATATTACACAATGAATACAATCATGGGAAGTACACACACCACATGCAATAAATAAGTGGTGAAAAATTGAAATCTCACAGAATTAAAAGTGAGATAAGAAACCCCTTACTTTGTATTTTTTCCTTGGTCGACGGTAGGTTATCCTCCTGTATAATGGTGAAATAATTGTTATTTAATTATAAAATAATCATTTAAATTAATATGATATCATATATGATCTTTTAACATTGATTTGTTAATAATATCTTTGTATTATCGTCATTTCGGGTGTTAACTTACACGTTTTCCTTCATATTCTTTGTTACATAAGCCGTGTTTTTTATGGATAGGTTGTATCATATTCATAGCCATAATTATATCAAGTCCTTAAACATTATTTTTAATCATAAAATTATAATTATACTTGAATGGATATGATGGATAATGAATCTCATCGCGTTCGTGGAGATGGTAGCCCGTACGTACGCACGAGCGACAATATCATTCATTTGATGTTAAAATAATATATAATTGGATGGTATATCATATAGACAGAATAATTATCATGTTATATTTATTATTTACATGAATTACACATCATTATTATACCCATCCAAATAATAATTTATTGAATGACAATTACACCACGACGTGGAGACGGTAAGCCGTACGTACGCACGTATGGTGACATGCCATTAAAATGATGGATAGAATACTGAATATGGTTGTACCATATTTATATTAACATCAAATTATATAGAAGACACTGGAGTTATTATTTTAGAATATAAATAACAAAGAAAGAAGAAGTTGAAGAAGAAAGGAAGTTGATAGAGGGTGGTGAAAACATTACCTCTTCTTCGGGTTCTTCCTTCTGATTTGATCAAAAGGGCTCCATAGGTTGGCTTTATGATAAAAGTAAGGCCTCTATGTTGTATTGAGGGAAGTTGAGAGAGTATTTGGTCATGTAATATCTGATCCAAAAGGCTTTGAATGTGTGAATTAGTGATAAGTGGGAGTTCCCTTTTATAAGAGGGGTGAGGGGTACCTTTGGAAAAGCTAAAAAAATTATGTTATAATAAAATCATATTCGGTTTCTAATGGCTCAAAAGTGGATTATTTAAAGTTTAAGGTGGGGATGGGTCGAAAAACACTCTACCAATATAATTTAGATATGTTTGAGTCATAATATTAACCATATCCATAAGTATTAACTCTTAGTTAATTAGTTTCGCTTTTACAATGTCTCTTTGTATTTTTATAATATATGGTTAATAAACTTACTATATACATCCAAGAGACCCCCAAGTGGTCCATTAATGATACACCTATCATGATATAAGTCTCTTGGCCGTAGAGTATATATTTAGTAATTGAATATTAATTAATAATATAATATTTGTTTTAAAAACACTTTTATGTCAATTTTGACACTATTGGGTATTTTGTTTTTGATAAATTCATTACAGCATTATTACTTCGAAAAAAATTTATATAAAAAATAATAATATTTTATATTAACCTAGAAAAGTAGTGGAATTTATAAAAAGTCTCAAATTACGTTTATTTTGTTATTTATAATATCAATTATTTTAATATTTCATTTATTAGGTAATTACTACATCACCATTGTGTCATAAATAAATTAACTTATTTAATGTCTAAAAATTATGAATAAAATACCATTATGTAGGAAATATCATTATCTTTCTAATGAATATTTACAATCAAATTTATCTTATGTATAACCCTATATTAAATATGTTTTAGTAAATAAACATTGATTTTAACACTTCTAACTTTTCTTTGAATTAAATAACAATAAATGTCCTAATCTAATACAAGTGGACCTAAATGATAATAATTTACTCCTAAGGTTGTTTTTGGTTGAGATACACTTGTCCATTATAATTATGACATGTGTTCGGGTAATATTAATATCATTTTTACCCTTAATTACCCTATTTACTTTTAACCATGGTAAATAAATGTAAAAAGTTAATATTCACCAAAAATTATTTTCATCTCATTTAACCACATTTTACTCCTTAATATTAACTGTGTCTCTTGGAGTTTCGAAATTTCACTCACAGAAGCGGTAAAATTATGTTTTATGAAAAATTCGGTTTTTTACTACCACTTAGTGGTTTCACTATTCATCAAAAAATGAAAGTTTCCCGAAAAATACCAAAAATTAGGCCTAAGATATATTTTATATTATGACTTAAAAAATGATGTCTATTTTACCAAATTCAAAACATATCAGTTGCATTAATTAATTTAAAAAATAATTCTCGTCGTCAAAACCAATAGTGTGTTTTTAAGAGATAGTAACTATCAAAAGATTGACACTTGTTTATGTCTGGTTTAAATGTGAAATTACATCCAATGACCAAAATTATATTAAATGGTAAAAATATATTCTAAATATACTTTAAAACCACTCAAATAAATAATTTATCAATTATAAATATTTCGATTAAAAAAGATGTTTTTAATTAAAATTTAGTAATTTTCACTATTCATCAAAATATGAAAGTTATCTGAAAAGTACCAAAATTTCACCCTAAGCTAATTTCGATATTACAACTCCAAAAATGAAGTCCATTTCAAAATAAAAAATTTATAAAATTTCAAAAAGTAGGTATTACTATTCACTACGGCAAGTTTGATTGGTTGTGGTGTGTTAGAATCTTGAAGTTGCGTACAATGCATGAAATTGCATTATTCAAAGGGAAACATACCGTGGATGCTTGGGGTGTTACAAGGAAGGCCTCAAATTCAAGGTGTTGGAACCTCTGTCTTCCTATCCGCAGAAGCCCTTGATTGTACACAACAATAATCGGAGTCACTGGAAGGAAATTTGCACAAGGCAATGTTTGAACAATCTGTTCAGTCGTTGTGCACAAAGCATGATAGTTGAAAAGATCCTCTCTCCCTAGAAATCACTTCAATAGTATGTAGACATAGATTTCATAGTTCAGTAGTGAAGTTATCATGTCTCCTCTTCTTTTCAAATGATCTCATATTTATAGGCACGACTGTAACAGTCAGCTCCCTCCTCCAATGATCATATTTTTCCATGAATTTCAGAGAGACATGTACACCTATCACTCGAACAACGGTTAGTTGATAAATGAAGGCACAACATCATTTTATAAATGAAAAAGTGAAAGAATAACTATTACTGATATTAGGAATGGAGAAAATGAAAGTTAATAATGGAGAAAGTAAAAGTTCGGAGTTTAACTAGAAAATGAATTCGGAGTCTATAATAAAAGGATGTTCGGATTCTATTTATCAGAAGAATTCGGAGTCGAACATAATACAAGTTCGTATCCATAATTCGTAATCAGAATTCACAATTAGAATTTGTAATGAGAATTCGTAATTAGAATTCCTCATCAGAATTCATAATGAGAATTCGTAAACAGAATTCGACATCAGAATTAGTAATGAGAATTCGTAATCAGAATTCATCATCAGAATTCGTAATGAGAATTCGTAATCAGAATTCGTCATTAGAATTCGTAATGAGAATTCATAATAAGAATTCATTATCAGAATTCGTAATGAGATTTTTTAATGAGATTTCATCATTAGAATTCATAGTTATAACTTTATTCAAGTTCGTAATCAGAATTCAGAGTTGAACTTCAGAAAAGTTCGTAATAGGGAATTCAGAGTAGAACTTCATAAAAGTTCGTAACAGGAATTCAGATCCTAAAATAGAATGTTTCATATCTATGTATTATATGATTCCGAGGTTTTAGATATAGATCCAAATTTTATTCTTAAGGAAAAATATTGATATGAACAATGAAAACGTGGTAGGGGTAAATTTCTTTGGGTAAGGAAATTTTTCCTATAGAAATAAAATAGGGGTAAAAAGTGTTTTTCCTTGAAATAAGGTGTTTGTGATTTTCAAAACAAGAGGAATAGTCAATTCATAAGGAAACCTTGATGACGTAACAATCTCCCCCTTATATGAAGGAATGGAAAAGTCATAAGGAAAAACCACATCGAGTCAAAAATCCTCTCCTTGGTGCCTCAGATAGTGTGGGGATGGAATGAAATGAATTGAGAGGTAAGAGCTCCTCACCTTTTATAGGCTGAATTATTTCCTCTAAAATATGACGTGTTGTGACACAATTTATGATATAATCACATAGTACATCCTTCATAAAACTATTTCAAAAATGTGTTTTGTGTTAACACTTGAAATTTCAGCTTTAATGGCCACCATATGTATGAGATATGAGTTTTTTATTTACTATTACTTTCTATGGATGAAGGTTCCATGAAGCTTCTTTAAAATATTTCATTCAAAGGACACAATTTTGAGCTTATAAATCCATGAAATTTATTTTCCAAATGATCCTATGAGTCTTAGTTTTATTCCATGTAGAATCACCTCAATTGGAGGTGTATAGGCCATGTTGTGCTTGTGTTACTATGGAGGGGTCCACGCTGTCCTCCAAGAAAATATCCCAACATTGATGAATTTTTTAGTCTTCTAGGAACTCAAAACCATCCTCATATCCATAAGACAAATATGGAGAAAATAAATAAAATATTTTAAAAAAATGAATCACTCAATTAGAAATTATTTGTTAAAAAAAATTACCTGAATACCTTCATGTAAAAAATCTGTCAAAAGTCCAGAATTAATCACTTTTCACATTTTATCTAAATAAATGATAAATCAATAATTACTGCAATAATCACATATTAATGAATTAGTATGGATTAAATAATTTAAATATATATAAAAAGGTGTAAAATATTAGTTCTATCAATTCCACCACTAAAAAACTATGCTTTCCCTCAAGCAGAAAATATCAACATTAAATTTCATAGGGTGCCAATGTTACCAATATTAAAATTACAAAGTAATAAAATCAAATAATATATAATTTCAAATCATATTTTTACAAATCCATATAAAGTAACAATTTAATTTTTCATTTTTCAAAGAAATAATTAATCAATTTATTTTACTTTTTTCCTCTAAAAAATGATGGATGCTTTCCTTTAATTCATTCGAGATATTTAATTTCATTATTATTAAACATGCTATGTCAATATTTTCCTCACATGAATCATTTATATCATATCTCATGATACATTTCAAGTATTTTTATCCTCATTTCATTAAAACATGCACCTTATCCATAGGGTTGTAAATGAACTACTTTCTCTACATTGTAAAGATAGGAATCACATAACATCACGAGGACTTGCAATAAAGGTTCATATGACTATGAGGATTAAGTATGGTATGATTTTATGTTTTAATAATTACGTCTTATGGAGGAAGCTAATCACTTAATTAAAATTCATTATATCAAAAGTAAAAGTCTAATGAAATTATCCCCATTAGGGTAGCAACACCTACTTCCCTCAAAACTCAACGTAAAGGTTATGATCAAGTAAGCATAATGAATGATTTTCCCAACTTCTTGAATATTTTATTTTTCTTAGTTTCTTTTAATTTTTTTTTAAAATTTATGATTAGATAAAAACTTATATCCCTCAACTAACTTCATATGATAGAAGATCATCGGTCTGGAAAATGTTGATTTTTGGTTTTCCCAAATCACCACCCATTTGTTTATTTTTTTTCATTTTCTGTTTTGTTATTCATGAGAGGAGAATAAAAAATTGTATAATGAATGAATCAAAAACATTTATTTATTCACACAATAATCACCTCACACTTCTTCTTTACAATTTAAATCATCTTTTCCACCATTTCTCCCTTCACCCCCACACTTTTACTTTAAAATACAATGTAAATACAAAGTGTACGGTAGGAATGGATAAAAATAGATTAAAAGATGGATCATTCTTATAAAGGGAATTCATGTTCTCGATGGTCTAAATAATATTTAATATAAAGGTATTCTTTAAGGATAAAGACACTTTAAAATATGCCTCAATAATTTTAAATGTGATTTTGTATGGTCATAGCTTTGACAAGTTCAAATTCATGTTTTAGAAGATGAAATATCACCCAAGTAATATGCATTAGACTGAATAGTCTGTACTTGGTCTAGAAATTTTACCTATAATGATACATAAGAAATTGGAAAATCACTCAAGGAATTATTAATAATAACAAATCAATTTTCATTAATTTTAGAAATTCCAAACACTAAAAATGGTAAAGAAATTTAATTTAGATGAATTAATTAATTCTCACAAATCATGAGTCATAATTTAAATATCCATGCTTCTATTAATAATCCAATTATCTATTTTACTCATTCAATACTATTGAAATTCAAATTTGAAACATGGAATCACAAGTTTCCAAATAAACTCATATCTCTTAGATAGGTCAAGCAAATCATTAATTCAAGTGTGGGAATGAAATTCTTATCCAAAAAGATCAAAACATGTTTTAGACCAAAAATTTAAGGAGTTTAAATGTTTAGATAAAAAATGTACCCCCTTTTGATATAATGTTTATTCCTCTTTCTTAGCTGGTATGAGGATAACTTATTCTATTATGATCCTATACAAGAGAATTACACAATTAACCACAATGATCACATCATTAAGGCTCATGAATATATGAGGGATTGGGATGTATGATAAACTACTAAGAAATAAAATTTAACTAGAAAATCCTAGAAATCATTTGATTATAATTCTTGGTATGATCCCCCATGTGGGACGTGAATTTTTACTACCTCCAGTGGGATGTACCAACCGTTATCCAAATATTGTCGGTGGTTTGCGATTCTTTGACATGAACCTCCACATGTGGATTTTCCTAGATTGTTTATCATCCTTATAGGTGAGGAATAATCAATGGAAAATGGATAGTAGATCCATCAACTTCATAATTATGTATAGCTTTCATGGGGGGGAGGATAAAGTATGGATCATCACCTTCATTTGATGCTACTTGTGAGACCACCTCCCCTTATTATATTGATGGCTCAATATTGGATATATGAATTACATTATTAAAGGGATAGTAAGTAGGTATGTCTATATTAATATAATTTAAATTTTAATAATCAAAAAAAATTATCCCTTTCGAAATGATCAACCTTTTTCTAGATTTCCACAGGATCATCTACTTGGATTTATTCATGGGCCTCCTCAAATTCATATTCAATAATGAGAGGGAGCTCCATGTATCCCCCAACAGGTGATATTTCATTCCCCTCTTCATCTTATTGGGCGTAAAAAAAGTTATCTGAATCTAAAAATTTAAAACCATTAGGTTTGATACTCAATTTAGTTTCAGTAAAATTAAAAGTGTTTGAGTTCATGATTTTATCATCTCCCTGAGTCCAGCTGACTTTAGTCTCCTATTTAGTTAAAAGTGCCTCTTGGAATCAATCTTAACTATATGGAGGTAGGAAGTCAGGATCCACCACCTCAAATTTGGCATCACCTTCTTGGACTTCTTCAAGGAAATTTGTAAAGATAAGTGGCACTTATTTCTTGGCCTTGAATCGTTGCAAGTTAGTTTGGAGTTCTTCGATCATGCTCATAAAAACTTGAGGTGATATTCATATATCTTATACTTTTTCAATTTTTTTGAACATTATAATAATAGAACCACCTATTCATTGGAGTTCCTCATATGTATAATATATTTCTTATTCTTGCACATGTGTGTAATCACTCCCTGAATTGAAAAAATGGACATTTGACAACATCATGGGAATGGTTTTTTATAAAAAATCAAATGAAATAAAAAAATATTTTTAAAAAAAATTAAATTTTTAAAAATTGATCGATATAACTATTTATCTCCCCATAAACAACACTAGTTTTGATGCACACCCTCTATAGGGTGTGGAAAAAGTAAATTTATATTCCTAATGTAGCACAGTGGATGACCTGGGTCATCTCATTTGAGGAGTGTCGTAGTTGGTTCAATAACTATTTTATAATTCACGTAGTCTAATTTTTATTATATTATTTATGAAAATTTTGGTTTTGGAAAATATGAAATTAAAATAAAGAAATGGGGACTTCATATCTAGTTGTAGATGCTGACAAAATGAAAATTAGAAAGAAAGGTCCTGCTTCAGGGTTTGATAACACATGTTTATTCATTATTTATTTGTTATTTAAATTCAATTTGATAATTAATTTATTGATACCTCATAAATGAATTACATTCCATTAATTTATTGAGTGTGAGATTTTAGCATTCCTCTAGCACACCAAACCACACCTCCTCTAATAGTCAAAAAGGATAACACCTCAACAGAGAATGTTATTCCTAAAAGACCCAGCTCCATCATATGAAATTTCATCACTAATTGCAACCCCAACTCCAAATTATTATGGGTTTTCCTAAGAGAAGGTGTAACACCCCAAGCTTCCACGGTACGCTTCCCTTTGAATAATACATTAGGGTGTGTTGTACGCAACTTCGAGTTCTAACACACACCACAATCAATCAATGTAGCCATTATGAATATTAATACCCACATGTTGAAATTTCATAAATTTTATCTCTCAAAATTTAATTCATCTTTTGATTTGGAATATTGAATTTATCCTAGGGTGAAAATTTTGTACTTTTCGGATAACTTTTATATTTTGATGAATAGTGAGAATTAATAAATTTTAATTAAAAAAAATTTTTTAATCAAAATAATTAATAGTGATAAATTATGAATATGAGTGGTTTTAAAGTATATTTAGAATATATTTTTACCACTTAATATTTTTTTTTCATTGTACATAATTTCACAATTAAACCGGACATAAAAAAGTGTCAATCTTTTGATAGTTATTATCTCTTAAAAACACACTTTTTGTTTTAACAACGAGAATTAATTTTAAATTAAATTCATCCACATCTGTGATTTGAATTTGGAAAAATAGATTCCATAATTGGAATGAGGATGTCCAAATTGTGTAAATAGGTAACTTTTATTTTTATACATTTTGAATAATTACTTCAGTAAATATTTTATTTACCATTGTTAAAGGGTAAATCCGGTAGATAAGGATAAAAAATAATATTATAATAATAATAAATTACCCTAAATCATGTCATAACCTTATTGGTGGATACATGTCTGACCATTTTCATCTTTGGGTCTATTTTGGGACCCCATGGATCCACTTGTAAGTGATAATGACACTTTATATTAATTAAGTTAAAGTAAATACAAAAATTACATAAGCATATATCTTTTATAAAATCAATTTTTACATAGGGTTATATATGATGAATTTTATACAATAAATATTCATTAGAAAGATAAAACTATTTACTACATAATTATATTTTATTTATAATTTTTAGACATTTAATAATTAATATTACTTATGACACAATAATGATGTAGTACTTTCTTTATTAATGAAAGAATCAAATAATCGGTATTAGAAATGTTGAAATAAATATAATTTGAAGGGTTTGATGAATTTTATTGGTTAATATTACATGATAGGGTTGATTAAATTAATTTGGTTCGAATTAATAATGTTTTTAATACTTTAACAAAATTCAATTATTAAATAGTGTCAAAATTGACATAAAAGAGTTTTTAATACAAATATTATATTATTAATTGATATTAAATTCCTAAAAATCTTATGTTCTTCCAAGTGACATATATAATTATATTTTTATAATTAATGTACCACTTTGGGGTCTCTTGGATGTATATAGTAAGTTTATTAACTATATAATACAAAAATACAAAGTCATATGGTAAATGTCAAACTAAATAACTAAGATTTAAAACTAAAAGATAAGGTTAATATATTGACCCAAACCTGTCTAAAACCTATTGGTTGAGTGGTTTTAGACCCATACCCACCTTAGTCTTTAAATAATCCACTTTGGAGCCATTATAAACCTATTATGAATTTATTATAAAATAATAGTTCTAGCTTTTCCAAAGGTGCCCCTCGCCCCTCTTATAAAAGGGAACTCCCCTTATCTCTATTTCATAAATTAAAAGCCTTTGGGATCGGCCAACCTCTGACCAAATACCCTCTCGAATATTCTCCCTTCATCCTAGAGGCCTTCCTTTAGTCAGAAAGACAACCTAAGGATCCATTTTGATCAAATCAAAAGGAAGAACCTGAAAAAGAGGTAATTTTTTCAACACCCTCTTTCAAGTTCCTTTCTTCTTCAACTTCTTCTTTCTTTGTTATTACCATTATAAAATAATAAATCTAGTATATTATATATATTATGATGTTATTATAAATATGGTACAACCATATTCAGTATTATATCCATTTTTTGAATGACATGTCCCCATATGTTCGTACGTACGACTTACCGTCTCCATGTCGTGGTGTAATTGTTATCAAATATATTATTATTTGGATGGGTATAATAAAGATATATAATTCCTATAAATAATAAATATAACATGATAATTTTTCTGTATATATGATATACCATCCAATTATATACTATTTTAATATCAAAAGAATGATATTGCCGGGCGTGCGTACATACAGACTACTGTCTCCACGAATGCGATGAGATTCATTCCCCATCGTATCCATTAAAGACTAATTCTCATGTTATTATTAAATGTAATGTTTAAGAACATTATATCATTATGGATATGAATAATATACAACCTATAGATAACAAACACGGCTTACGTAACAAAACATATAAAAGAAAACGAGTAAGTTAACACCCGAAACAACGATAATACTAAGATATTATTAACAAATCAATGTTAAAAGATCATATATGATATCATATTAATGATTATGATTCTTGTATAATTTAGTAACAGTTATTTCACCATTATATAGGAGTTTAACCTGCCCTTATCCAAGTAAAATTACAAGGTAAGGGGTTTTCATTTCACTCATTATTCCCGTGAGATTCATTCCGTATTGCCACTATTACCTTTTGTGTGGTGCATGTACTACCCATAATTGTATTCCTTGTATAATACACTTTAATATATGTGTATGTACACATTCATTTTATTATAATTCTTTTATGGGGTGTATTTTTCGTAAGTTACCAAATTGGTAAGAGTTTATTTCACAATCTCTTCATTCTCCGAGGTTGTTTATACGTAATTATCTACTAGGACCTCTTTATTATCCAAATCTATGTTTCTTAAAAATGTATTTCAAATCATTCTTAATATTTTAAAGACTATGGTATAAATTCATTTATACCCTTTTTAACTTTTTATAAGAAGTTTATAATGGAATCTTTCTGTCATTTTCCAAACAAGGTCCATTTTAACATTTTCGACAGAATTAAGGTAAGAATGTCTTTTTTTAACTTATATGGCGGGTGTGGATATTTTACACCATTATAAAACCATCGAATCTTCCATTACAATATTATAAGAATATTTTCAAATTAAATGTTTTATTTTATAATTATGAGACTTTTAAATGATTTAAAAAAAGATATTTCTCTCAAATAGGTTTGATTTCATCTATGTCAACATCCTTTGATGGATTTTAAGCTTATTTTAAGTTTATTTATTATTATAAAAAAATTCCATATTTTATTGAAGGTTTTGTGATATTTTTGACTATGGATGTGTTATTTTTATACCATTCATGGTTTATGGAAAAAGTATTGACATTTAGTATGCTAGTTTTAATACGAATGTTTATGTTATGTTTAAACTAGTTCATATGAGGAATGCATTGGAAATAATATGTGACGGGTGGAGCCTGCTATAGCTCATCGATGCATCAGTAGGTCTCATGAGACAAACTAGTGTCTTGGAACAAGGCCTTGAAAAAATCTTATTTGTAGTATTGGCACAAGGCCTTGGCTATGTGGTTATGATAGTCTCGAATTATGCATTCCATCATTATGAAAGTGGTTATTGATATTTCCCATGATTATTCGACTAGTAGAATACCCATGTGAATAATTAAATGTCATTATTTCATTTTATCTTTTCCATATTATGCTGAAGTTCAAGTTTAAAAGGCTTTTGTTTTAGTTATACATTTCCTTAAATGTTTATTCTTATTTATGAAAGATTCCGCTATATTGTTATCATTACTGAGCATCTAAGCTCACCCCTTTCAATGTTTTATTTTTAACAGGATGTGAAGAAGTAATTTGTGAATGACTTTTAGGGATAGTATGATGGGATATGAAGACATGTTGTTGTTGTAGTAGTTTTCACTTAATGATGTAATGTAAACTTTATGAATGTATCTAGTTATTCCAAGGCTACTAAACTAATCGGTCTTTAGAGTTTTGATCTTTCTTTTGATCATGCCAATAATATGTAATAATGCACCGACTCTGGGTACATGGGGTCAGGGCGTTACAGTTGGTATCAGAGAAAGTTTAGTACAATCCTTGGAAGCTAGATTTAGGTAAACTCTGATTAGAGAACATAGACCTAAGATAGACTTTGAGGATTAGTATAGAAGAACCTCCTAGAATATTGGTATTGTAGAAATTTTGTATGTTTTCCGAGCAATACATCCTTATATGGATACGAGCAGGTAGAGGTGGCTCTGGCATATATGTACCTAGGGGTAAAACCCGAAAACACCGCTTTGATCTAGACTCGAATGGGAACCGGTGCACGACAACAGGCCGTGCTGCACTCTTGGTTACGACACTCTTAGGGGATATACACAGGATAATTCTCAATTTCATTACAAACCATTATGAAGGGTTTATGAGTATATTCTTCCTCAAAGAAAACCTTTTTATGATTATGGATTATATCCATAAATAGTTCAATTTATGTTACGTTTTTTACAAATATGGAATTATATATTTTGATTCATAAACTGATCTAGTTTATGCCATTGATCAGAAATGGCACCTAGTGGAAGAAATGGAAACCATATCAATGAACACAGTCCATGTAGGGATTTCACTCCTGATCAAGATAATTATAGTGGATCTAGTTATGCAACTAGTGCTGATCAGCTAATCACCATACTGGGATAACTCACTCAGGTTATGAATAATAACCTTACCCGTATGGAGCACCCTGATCCACATCATGGAGGATCAACATTAGATCGCTTCCTGAGGAAGAAACCACCAACATTAAATGGGATTAAAAATCCATTAGTAGCTGATAAATGGATAAGTTCCCTGGAGAAAATATTTCAGGCTTTGGGGAGTAGTGAAATGGAAAAAGTTTCCATGGAAGTTTATCGCCTCACTGGAGATGCTGATCAATAGTGATCATTGATTCAAAACACGAAGGAATTTGGTGAAGTATCAAATATTGAATAGATGGACTTCAAAGAGAATTTCTTAGAAAAATACTTTCCTCGTGACCATTGAGCAGATATGGAAAGGCAATTTCTGAGTCTGAGACAAATAGAGGATGAGAATGTCGCAAAGTATGAGGCTAACTTCACAAGGTTAGAAAGGTATGCTAGAAATTATATACGTAACCCAAGAAGTAATATTGATAGTTTCTTTGATGGGATAAAACCATTTCTTTGTCGAGAATTAGTGTCACAATCCTTCTCGTCGTACGAAGATATTGTCTCATGTGCTATCAAGACAGAAAATGAATTCTCTAAGTCTTATGATTTCAAATCAAAGCAAGAGAAGAAGAGATCATCTGATCACTCTGGGAATGGAAGTAAGGGGAAGAAGGGAAAAGTTGAATATCCATCCTAAAGTAAATGTGGGAAGAAACACCTTGGTTTTGCTTGAAGGTAATGGGAGTCTTTTATAAGTGTGGTGAAAAAGGCCACCAAGCTCATGATTACAAGGGGAATAAAGAGGCTACCGATGTTCAATGCTACAACTGCAGAGATATGGGACATTATGAAAATTAATTTCCTCAGTGTTAGGGGAACTTACCTTAGAAAAGGCCAAGGGATAAAGGCCAAGATTATGCTATCACTAATGTTGATGTAGAATCTCCAAAAGACGCGGTGGCAGGTAATTTAACGGTTTCCTCAAGTTTAGAAAATGCATTATTTGATTCTGGATCATCGCATTGTTTCATATCTTCCCTGTTTTCTATGAAAATTAAATATTTCCAATTTGATTTAACAAGGGAGTTGTCAGTTATAACTCCTAAGGGAAGTATCATTACAACAAAGTTTTGTGAATCGGTCCCCATTAGAGCACATAAATGTTTTTTATCTGCTGATCTCATCATCATACCTATGATTGAGTTTGATATAATCCTTGGTATGGATTGGATTTCGAACCATGATGTGAAGATTTATTGTAAGAAGAAGGAGGTTACGATTTTTGCTGATGATGATAAGGAACACCTTATCTTTTGAGCAGAATCTTCACCACGTAATTCTTATCTAGATCAACCCTAGTAGCTCAACTAAATTCAATTATTGCGGAGGAAGAGAATGAAATTACTCTGGGTGAGGAAAGGAATGTTCAAACAGAGGATGTACCTACTGTGAAAGAATATGTAGATGTGTTTCCGGAAGATTTATCTAGACATCCTTCAGAATGAGAAGTTGAGTTTTCCATTGATTTAATTCCTGGATCAAGGCCTATATCAAAGACCGCTTATAGAATGGCCATAGTGGAATTAGTTGATCTAAAGAAACAACTAGAGGAATTGAGTAATAAGGGATTTATTCCCCCTAGTGTATCTCCATGGGGATTCCCTGTTCCTTTTGTTAACAATAAAGATGGATCTATGATGTTATGTATCGACTACAGGGAGATCAATGCTATAACAATAAATAACAAGTATCCCCTACCTCACATTGATGATTTTTTTGAACACTGCATGGAGCTAAATACTTTTCAAAGATTGACCTTCGTTCTAGATACCATCACTTGTGTGTGAAGAAGGAAGACATTCCGAAGACAACATTTTGAACCAGGTATGGGCATTATGAGTTTACAGTAATGCCTTTTGGGCTGACTAATGCACCCTCTGTATTCATGGATCTAATGAATAGACTGTTCAAGGAATATCTAGATGAATTTGTGGTGGTATTTATTGATTATATCTTGGTATACTCCAAAAGCTATGGAGATCATGAAAATAATTTTCGCATTATCCTGAAGACTCTGAGAAGACATGAATTATATGTGAAGTTTAGCAAGTGTGAATACTGGATTCAGGAGATTTCTTTTCTTGGCCATATTGTATCTAAAGATGGAATCTCTGTTGATCCTTCTAAGACCAAGTCAATCCAAGAATGTACTACACCGACGAGTATAATAGAGGTACACAATTTTATTGGTTTAGCACGTTATTATTGACCTTTCGTCCAGAATTTTTCCCGGTTGGCTAACTCATTAACAAAGCTCACATGTAAAGGGGTTAAATTTGTTTGGACAGAAGAGTGTGAAGAATGTTTCGAAGAAAAAAAGAGAAGATTAGCCAATTCTCTTATATTAACTCTACCATTGGGGAATGATGGGTTTGTTATTTATAGTGATGCATCGAAGAAAGGACTTGGTTGTGTCCTTATACAGAATGATAAGGTTATTACCTATGCAACACGACAATTGAGAATTCATGAGAAAAACTATCCTACTCATGATCTCGAGTTAGCAGCTATGATATTTTCATTGAAGATATGGAGTCACTACCTCTATTGTGAAAAATGTGAGATTTATACTGATCACAAGAGTTTGAAGTATATTTTATCACAAAAAGAACTCAACATGAGGCAAAAATATGGCTTGAATTACTCAAGGATTACGATTGTACGATACACTACCACCCGAGGAAGGAAAATAAGGTGGAAGATTCTTTGAGTAGAAAATATCATGGATTTTTGAACAATATGAGAATTGAAAGGGATCCAATTTTCATGCATCTAGTAAAGATGGACAAGGGAATAACCATGGAAGGTGAAACATCAATTCTTTTTCAAATGGTTTCCAAACCATCATTAATAGAAAGGATAAGGAGTTCTCAGACCGATGATGAAGAGTTTCAAAAGAATATTAAAGCTAAGAATGATGAGAGATTGAATGACTTTGGGTTTGAAGATGGAATTTTCAAATTTGGGAAGAATGTTTGTTTTCCCAATATACCTAATCTAAAAAGGGAATTAATGGATGATGCTCATAATTCCAATTTCTCTATACACCCTGGGAGCACCAAAAAGTATAGAGACTTGAAGGAACATTTTTGGTGGGACAACATGAAGAGGGAGATTTCTAATTTTGTGTCAAAATGTATGGTTTGTCGACAAGTGAAAGTTGGAAGGCAATAGCCCAGAGGATTCATGAAACCTCTTCCCATACCAGAGTGGAAATGGGACAATATTACAATGTACTTTGTTATTGGACTACTAAAGACACCTAGAAGGAATGATGCAATATGGGTTATTGTTGACCATCTTACCAAGTCAGCACATTTTATTTCTATAAGAGAATATATAGCACTGGAACGTCTAGAAATACTATATATTAATGAAGTTGTGAGACTTCATGGAGTACCCCTATCGATTGTTTATGATCGTGATCCCCGTTTTACTTCAAGATTCTTAAAGATTCTTCAGAAGGGCTTAAATACTGAACTTCGTTTGAGCACTGCCTACCACCCCCAAACTGATGGAAAATCAGAACAAACTATTCAAACCATAGAATATATGTTGAGATAATGCTCACTTGACTTTCAGGGTATGTGGGATCAATATTTAACTCTAGTGGAATCTTCCTATAATAATTGATTCCATTCAAGTATTCAGATGGAACCATATGAAGCATTATATGGAAAGAGATGTCGCACACCAACCTGTTGGGATGATGATGGTGAAAGAAAGCTTATGGGCCCAGAACTGGTGGAGGAAACGATGGAAAAGGTGAAGGTGATCCAAAACCACATCAAAGCAGCTCAAAGTATGCAGAAGAGCTACGCCGATAACCAAAGGAAGGATATGGAATTTCAGGTAGGAGATCATGTTTTCTTGAAGTTATATCCATGAAAGGGAGTTATGTGTTTTGATAAGAAGGGTAAATTGAGTCCGAGGTATATTGGACATTTCCAAAATCTAGAACGAATTGGGGATTTGGCTTACCATTTTTCAATGCCTCCAAGTCTCTCCAAAGTTCACGATGTGTTCCACGTATCACTGTTGAGGAAATACATGCCTGAACCAATGCATGTAATCACCTATGAGGAATTATAACTGGAACTTGATCTATATTATTATGAAGATCCCATCAGGATTCTTGATACAAGAGAACAAGTGCGGAGAAACGGGACGACTCATCTGGTAAAAGTTCTATGGAGAAACCATAAGATGGAAGAGGCAATGTGTTAACCTGAGGAACTTATAATGAAGAACCACCCGAGTCTTTTCATGCGGTAGTATACTAGAAATTTCGAGGACGAAATTATTTGAAGGAGGGGATAATGTGACACCCCAAGCTTCCACGGTACGCTTCTCCTTGAATAATACACTAGGGTGTGTTGTACGCAACTTCGAGTTCTAACCCACACCACAACCAATCAATGTAGCAGTTATGAATTGTAATACCCACTTTTTGGAATTTTATAAATTTTATCTCTCAAAATAGAAATAATTTTTGGATTTGTAATAACGAATTTATCCTAGGGTGAAATTTCGGTACATTTTGGATAACTTTTATATTTTGATGAATAATGAAAATTACTAAATTTTAATTAAAAACAACTTTTTTATCGAAATAATTAATAGTGATAAATTATGAATTTGAGTGGTTTTAAAGTATATTTAGAATATATTTTTACCACTTTATACAATTTTGGTCATTGGACATAATTTCACAATTAAACCGGACATAAACAAGTGTCAATCTTGTGATAGTTATTATCTCTTAAAAACACGCTTTTTGTTTTAACAACGAGAATTAATTTTAAATTAAATTTTTCCACTTATGTGTTTTGAATTTGGAAAAATGGATTCCATATTTGGAATCAGGATTCCCAAATTGTGTAAATAGGAACCTTTTATTTTTAGACATTTTGAATAATTACTTCGGTAAACATTTTATTTACCTTGGTTAAAGGGTAAATCCAGAAAATAAGGGTAAAAAATAATATTGTAATAATACTAAATTACCCTAAAACGTATCCTAACCTTATTTTTGGATACATATCTGGCCATGGGTATCTTTGGGTTGATTTTGGGACCCCATGGATCCACTTGTACGTGATAATGACACTTTATATTAATTATGTTAGAGTAAATACAAAAATGACACAATCATATATCTTTTAGTAAAACAATTTTTACATAGGGTTATATATGTTGAATTTTGGACTATATACATTAATTAGAAAGATAAAAATATTTCCTACATAATAATATTTTATTTATAATTTTTAGACATTTAATATTTAATATTATATATGACACAATAATGATGTAGTATTTTCCTTATTAATGAAAGAATCAAATAATTGTTTTTATAAATGTTAAAATAAATATAATTTGAAAGTTTTTATGAATTTTATTTGTTAATATTACATGATAGTATTTCTTAAATTAATTTGTTTCAAATTAATAATGTTTTTAAGACTTTAACAAAAATCAATTATTAAATAGTGGCAAAATTGACATAAAAGAGTTTTTAAAACAAATATTATATTATTAATGGATATTCAATTCCTAAAAATCAAAGGTTCGGCCAAGAGACTTATATGATGATATTTCTATCATTAATGGACAACTTGGGGGTCTTTTTGATGTATATAGTATGTTTATTAAATATATAATATAAAAATACAAAGTGACATGGTAAATGTCAAACTAATTAACTAAGAGTTAAAACTAAAAGATAAGCTTAATATAGTGACCCGAACCTGTATAAAACCTATTGGTTGAGTGGTTTTCGACCCATACCCACCTTAAATTTTAAATAATCCACTTTGGAGCCATTATAAACCTATTATGAATTTATTATAAAATATTACTTCTAGCTTTTCCAAAGGTGCCCCTCACCCCTCTTATAAAAGGGAACTCCCCCTTCTCTAATTCATACCTTCAAAGCCATTGGACTCGGCCAAACTCTGCCCAAATAACCTCTCAAATATCCGAACATCATTTTAGAGGCCTTATTTTAGTTAGAAATCCAACCTAAGGAGCCCTTTTGATCAAATCAAAAGCAAGAACCCGAAGAAGAGGTCATGTTTTCACCACCCTCTTTCAAGTTACTTTCTTCTTCAACTTCTTGTTTCTTTGTTATTCCCATTCTAAACTAATAACTCCAGTATCCTCTATATACTGTGATGTTATTATAAATATGGTACAACCATATTCAGTATTCTATCCATCCTTTGAATGACATGTCACCATATGTGCGTACGTACGGCTTACCGTCTCCACATCGTGGTGTAATTGTTATTAAATATATTATTTTTTGGATGGGTCTAATAATGATATTTAATTCATTAAATAATAAATATTACATGATAATTATTCTGTATATATGATATACCATCCAATTATATATTCTTTTAATATCAAAAGAATGATATTGTCGTCTGTGCGTACGTACGGACTACCGTCTCCACGAACGAGATGAGATTAATTACCAATCATATCCCTTAAAGACTAATTCTCATTTGATGATTAGAATTAATGTTTAAGAACTTTATATAATTCTGGATATGAATGAGATACAACCTATCCATAACAAACACGACTTATGTAACAAAACATATAAAATAAAACGAGTAAGTTAACACCCAAAACAACGATAATACTAAGATATTATTATCAAATCAATGTTAAAAGTTAATATATGATATCATATTAATATATATTATTCTTGTATAATTTAATAACAATTATTTCACCATTATAGATGAGTTTAACCTACCCTCAACCCAGGAAAATTACAAGGTAAGGGGTTTTCATCTCCCTCTTTATTCCTCTGAGATTAATGCCATATCGCCACTATTACCTTTTGTGTGGTGTATTTACTACCCATAATTTTATTAATTGTGTAATACACATTAATATATGTTTATATACATATTAATTGTATGATACATATTTTATGGGGTGTATGTTTCGTAAGTTACCAAATTGGTATGGGTTTATTTCACAATCTCTTCATTATCGGAGGTTGTTTATTCGTAATCATCTACTAGGACCTCTTTATCATCCACATCTATGTTTCTCAAAAATGTATTTCAAATAATTATTAATATTTTAAATACTATTGGATTAATTCATTTATACCCTTGTTTACTTTTTATAAGAATTTTATAAAGGAATTTTTCTGTCGTTTTCCAAATAAGGTCCATTTTAACCTTTTCGACAGAATTAAGGTAAGAATGTCTTTTTTTAACTTATACGACAGGTGAGGATATTTTCCGCCGTTATAAAATTGTTGAATCTTCACTTAGAGGCTTATAAGAATATTTTCAAAGTAAATGTTTTATTTTAAAATTATGGTACTTTTAAATGATTTCAAAAAAAATGATATTTCTCTCAAATAGGTTTGATTTCATCTATGTCAACATCCTTTGATGGATTTTAAGCTTATTTGAAGTTTATTTTTTATTATACAAAACATCCATATTTTATTGAAGGTTTTGTGATATTTTTTACTGTGGATGTGTTATTTTTATACCATTCATGGTTTATGGAGAAAGTATTGACATTTCATATTCTAGTTTTAATGCGAATGTTTAAACCTGTATATATGAGGAATGCATTGGACTTAAATTGTGACGGGTGGAGCCCGCTATAGCTCCTCGATAAATCGGTAGGTCTCATGAGACAAAATAGCGTCTTGGCACAAGGCCTTGACAAAATATTATTTGTAGTTTTGGCATGAGTCCTTCACAATGTGGTTATGATAGTTTGGCATTATGCATTCCATCATTATGAAAGTGGTTATTGATATTTCATGTGATTATTCGACTAGTAGAATATCCATGTGAATAAGTAAATGGAATTATTTCAGTTTATCTTTTCCATATTATGCCGAAGTTCATGTTTAAAAGGCTTTTGTTTTAGTTATACATTGCCTTAAAGGTTTATTCTTATTTATGAAAGCTTCCACTATACTGTTATCCTTACAGAACATCTTAGCTCACCCCTTTCAATGTTTTATTTTTCCCAGGATGTGAAGAAGTAATTTATGAATGACCTGTTGGAATAGTATGAGGGGATATGAAGACAAGATGTTGTTGTAGTAGTTTTCACTTTATTATGTAATGTAAACCTTATCAATGTATCTAGTTATTCCAAGGCTACTAAACTAATCGGTCTTTAAAGATTTTATCTTTCTTGTGATCATGCCAATGATACATAATAATGCACCAACTTTGGGTAACTGGGGTCAGGGCATTACAGAAGGTAGGGAAAATGATTAATCAATGGAAATAAAAGGAATTGAAAACAATGTCCTAGTGGACGACAGCCTCACCTGTGAAATACCATCGCATCCCCCAAAAATCCATTATAAACATTTTGAATTTAAGCACAATCAGGAATAACACCGTGAAACCTGACCCAAGGACAAGCCTTGGGTTAGTCACTTGTAATTGAAAATTAAAAATATATCACAGTGGAAGATGGGAGAGATATATAAATTAGATTAGGGATGGAAGAAGAAATGGGAAAAACATTAACAAAATAACTGAATTTGTTACATAGAAAAGAATAACTAAAATAAAAATAAATTTAAAAAATAAAATTCCTCAATGGCCCTTGGACTCCTCTACTTGGTGCCCCGAATGGTTTGGGGATGGGATGGAATGAATTGAGAGGTAATAGCTCCTTTCCTTTTATAGGCATAATTTTGTCCTCTGAAGGATGATGTGTGTTAGCCCCAATTAATTACAGAATCATGAGGTACATAATTCATAAAAGTTGTTCCAAAACGTTTTTTGCATCAATCCTTAAAAATTAGTCTTCAATGGCTAGCATATGTATGCGATATGAATTATTTATTAAATGTTACATTCTTTCGACAAAGGATCAAGATAGATTCATTTAAAATATTTAATTTAAAAGACATCATTTTGAGTTCATAACCCCATGATTTTTTCCAAATGACCCTATTAGTCCTAGTTTCATTCCATGTGTAATCAATTAAATTAAAGGAATTTAGACTGAGATATGATTTTGTTACTATGGTGGGTTCCACACTATCTGCCAAGAAATTTTCCCAACATCAATGAATTTTTAGAGACTCTAGGTGCTCGAATGAGCCACAAGTCTAGAATAAAAATTTGAATAAATTAAAGCGTGGATTTCAAATAAAATCAATCTATTTGGAATAATATTTTTAAAGAAATATCCAAACCACCCTTGACATAAAAATCTATCAAAAATTCAAAATTAATCACTTTTCTTATTTTAGCGTAAAACACACCCATAATCAAAAATTGATGTAATGAGCTCATATTAATGTATTAGATTGGATTAAATCATTTAAATACATATAAAAATATAGAAAATATTAGTTCTATCAGTGCCCCTACTATGTTTCTCCCCACCATAGAAATTTGTTATTCAAATGCATCCTCAGTGGTCCAATGACCAATCACGTATGATTATCTCATTACCATACCCAATCAAAAATTGAAATATTGGTTAGAAACCAACACATCTACCTGATTGAAATTTTCTATAAGAATAGATTTTCTCACCATATATGTGTAACATGAATATACTGGATTTTCTACAAAATCCTCAATTTATTCCTCAAAACACTGTTGTCATAACCAATATGATGGCTTGAAGTAGTTAGTAACCCACCACATCAAATCTCATAGAAAGAATCTGTTGAACCTCTAATAGATGTGTTATCTTGAAACACTCTACTTTAGCAACCAATAATTTATTTAAAAACATGGTTAAGATGCCTTGAATACTAGAGGCATCTTATGTTCATCAGAACATACACACCGATGTATTCTTTGACATCTGGTGTAAATTCCTCTGGTCGAGTCCTCAACTAACCAAACTCATTGTCATTCCTGTCTACGACACTGACACATCGTCGATCCGATTAGTGCTTGATTTGATTTAAAATTGTCCCAATCCAGATTCTAACATCATGGATCCATAAAATACCACATATATATTTCAAATATATTATTAATCATGGAACCTGATATACTTGGATTCATCTTATTTTTAGAATTCAATTCAACTTTGACCGTTTATCGACTAAACTCACGGTATCGACCACCATCTTGTATGAGGGTCATGATCTTACAATTGATATAACAATCCCCACAACATGATCATATACATTAGTGCTACATCGATCCAATTTTTGATCACCACAACATAGGCTTCGTACATCGTCAAACACCATGATTTGAAACGGTTGTTCCACTCGTATCCGAGTGCCAACATGACATATCAATCACTACCGATTTATACCTCACAAAAACGTCATTATCAAAATTTATTGAATATTCCTTAGCAATGAGGGTCACACACTCTAACAGATAATTGTACACCCCACCATACAAATTCACTTACAACGCTCCTCGAGAACATCCTTAACATGTTCGATCAATACACGTGTGCCACTCTTCCCGATCCATGCTCATTTCAGTCAATCCCCGACACCACATCACAATATTTCATTATTTCTATTGACGAGACACTGCTCATTATCATTAAAAACACAATCCAATTATAAATAAAACCCTTACCACATAGGGTGTGCCTCAATTTCAAAAAAAATACCTATGGAATCATGCCCGCTAGAATCATGCATTTTCAACCAGTCCTAATCTCACACATGACCATTCACTGATTCCCAACTCAATTAGTACCACACTTAAAATAATATATATTTTTTTTGGAAAAATTGAGAGTCATAGTGATAGAAATGGTTTTCTGATAAAGAAAATAAAGAAAGAACAAAAATAAAATAATAATATTGTAACACATGGAGATTTTCAATGTTTAGAAAATGAACCCTACTTTCAAAGAGAGGTGGAATAACTTAACTAATTATGGAGAAAATTTACAAAAATAATTTCATATTTTCATGGATATAAATAAAATTGAATGAGTTATCTAATAAAGAAGATGATGCATTGTTCCACTAACCACATAGTAATTCCCCTGTGATACAGAGCTGCAACCACCCAAGTATGTAATACTGTAGCATCGGTGGCCAAATTTATATAGAGACACAATAACACCATCTCCAACGGTTGAGATGCTACAGTGAACTATTGTTGTTTCCAAGTTAGCTATATTAATGTCTAAACTATTACAATTCCTTGTTGGTGACACTAGTCTGAATTTATCTAGTGAGTGAACATTTCTATAGTTCCAAAATTTTCTGGTCAGGGGCCTTTGAACCCCAAATCCCTAATTCAAGTGAATGTTTATAACAACCCTAGTCATTTTTACACATTTAAATGTGATTTATTATATAAAATTCCACTTGATACAACTAATAAGATTGAGTGGTCTAGTTTATTTTGGTATTATGAAAATTACATGACAACTTAAGACATAAAATACAACATCTTTATTGAAAAATTATTTTACATGACCGCAACGTTCCTTCGTACTTATCATTTCATGGGATAACCTGAGGAAAAAAATAATAAAAAGGTGAGCTATAAAGCCTAGTAAGGGATTAAAAAAGGAATAACATGGAGAATACAATGCATGTTAGAAAATATATCTATCAATGGAGAATTAGAAAAACATGAACATTAGAGCATGATATTGCATGATTATCCTAACATTTAAATGCGGCAATAACTTAAAATAATGCATCCTAAACATAAATAAATCATGTAAACGCCTATCCCAACATGGTTGAAAAATGTCTTAAAAGGAACAAGGTAAACCCCTGTCCCAACATGACGTATTAAGATACTAAACATTACTCAATGAATTGGACCGCTATTGGGGCACACCCTTCATAATCATTTCAATCTCATGTTTAAGTTTGCCACATAGATCATATAACATGTATTAATTCAACATCATAATTTATTATGCGATCAAGGAATGTGAAATTAATACATGTAGTTAAACTTTGAATAATAATGTGTTATTAAAGGAGAATACTCTCGATAGAGGAATGGATATGGTATTCACTACATGATGATTTTGACATGGAAAATCACTGTGCAATTTTGGCATCATAACAATGTCAAATAAAAAATAAAAAATTGGATTGATGAGAGAGAAAGGGGTCTCTAATAATTTATACTTGGGATGGAACGCA
This sequence comes from Viscum album, assembly GCA_963277665.1. Classification (NCBI taxonomy): domain Eukaryota; kingdom Viridiplantae; phylum Streptophyta; class Magnoliopsida; order Santalales; family Viscaceae; genus Viscum; species Viscum album. The sequence continues at coordinate 320,049,496 of OY728165.1, read as the reverse complement.
GAGGCATCATGAAACATCATATCCAAATATGTGATATTTAATTTTGATACAAAATATAAATGAAAAATTCTTGAATGGAAATGAGAAGAGAGAAATACAATACGAAATTTCGACATATTAACAGGTGGGTTTAAAGGATCATAGGGGGGATTAATGGGAGTCAATGGAAGTTACCATAATGTACAAATCAAATGGGCAGTAAGGAGGTATAGAATAACATAAACCAAATCAATCAAATGAAAATTAAAAGGCATGAAATAAAATAGGTGCTTGAAGAAAAAGGGGAGAGGGAGATCCCTTATGAAATTTTAGCTTAGTAACGAGTGTACGTAATGGTTCATAAGAGGTATAAATTAGAGTGAAATGGGTTCTCATAAATTATACATAAAATGGGAAGTAAGGGTTTTATTTAATAATATACCCCAATATAGGAATAAATTAAATTAAAATACATAACATGAAAAGAATTCATGATAAATAAGGAGAGTGGGAGATCCCTTACTTGGATGTGTGATCCCAAAGGCTTGGGGGAGGTTTCGTGGGAGATTATGGGTGCCTTTTTAGGACTCTATGGTGTAGGGGGAAGAGGGTAGTCTAAATTCAAATAGATTGAGTGAAGAGTAATGGGTTCTTGGGTTAATTTATATAATAATGGTGGGGAAATTCTATATTATTTTTGTTTTGGACCCTACACACTAAATTACTCAAAACCACAAACCATACCACGGTTTTACACATAGTTTCTGGAGAAGGGTAGTGATATACATTATTTTAAATGTCTAAGGGAATAAGATATAAAAATAATTTCCTTTTGTTATGTGGAGGTGAGTCACACTTTCCAAGAAATTATTTTTACATATTAAAATATTTTATATGCCTGAGAGGATTCAACAAGGCTTTATAAAATAAACCAATAAAACTAAAATTTCATTATTTTAAAGGAAACCTATATTTGGAAAATATACCCATTATAGTATTTTATTACATCACTATTGGGTCATTATGATGTCACAAAACCCATTATATATTTATACAATATTTAATTTTTACTCAAAAATTAGACTATCTCAAAAAATTATGAAAAATTAATCATTGGATAATTTCAATGTCTTGATTCTAAAAAAATTATCTAAATATGTGAATTTTTATTTTTAAAATAAAAACCGACTTTTATCAAAAACTGATGGGTTTTGACAAAAATAGTTTTCAAACATTAATAATAATTACTATTGAATTCATATAAAATATACGATAATTTATATTTCATTAATGTAATTTAATTATAATATTTCAATAAAATATTTTTTATTTAAAAAATACATTAATTCATCAAAATAAATTTCTTAATAGAATTAGAATATTAACCAAAAAAATACTATTTGTGATTTGAAAATCATTTACAACGTGAAAAAAATAAAATGAATGTATATTAATTATTCTATACAAAAATTATTCACATAATCATAATTATAGGGTATTCTTACATATCCCATTATTACACCAAAATATTCCCTAAGAGTAAGGTGTGTGATGGTGGCGCTTTCATGGGGCCATTCAGTGAACTTGGTTTGGGACATGATCTCGTTGAGCTTAAACTTCACCCATAAACGGTTTAGCTAATGATTAAGTTATTGGATCTCTAGTTGGGATTTTTATACGGAAAATCCCAGAAATACTATCTCCCTTAGATGCTCTTATAAATGGGCTTTATAGGGTATGGTCCTATTGGTTGAGGACATCATTTCCATTGTCCGTGTTAAAAGGATTTGTTAACATTCTTAATTTATATTAGTCATGTGATCACTATTCAACGACTAAATTATCAATGGTAAGGATATGTAATAATCATTTAAATCCAATTAGACATAATAATACAAAAGGATTTCATGATTTTTCTATGTCCATAAGAAATTATAATAAAGTGAGTTTTATTCATAAATTGTCGGGTTGTTACAACCTTCCCCATTAAGAAAATTTTCCCTCAAAATTTTGTTTTCAAACAATAAAACAAATTAGGCTAACTGTACCACGTCACTTCCTCCTGTTCCCATATTTATTTCTTAAACTTATAATTTCTCCATTACAATTTGATGAGGGGCATTGTCTTATTTCAGAGAAATTTTTCTCTAGGATCTATGATCTTAATCAGATTCTCTTCATTGGAGAGGTCATTCCCCAATGGTAACACCCCTAGATTGAGTAAATTCAATGGGTCAGGTATGTACTTCCTCATGTGTGATACATGGAATACATAATGTTCTTAAGAGAAGTTTGGCGGGATTCCTAGTAGATTGGCCACTTCTCCAATGTGATCAAGGATCTCAAAAGGACTGATGTACTATGTACTAAGCATTCCATTCATCCCAAATATCATAACTCTCTTCCATGGTGATATATAGAGGAATAACATGTCTCCAACATTATACTACAGGCATCGTTGATGATTTTCATTGTATATTTTTTGTCAACTCTATGAATATTTAATGTTCTACTATATGGTCTTAACCTTCTCTACCATTTCATCAAACATTTATTGACCAATAAGTTTTCACTCCCCAACATCATCCCAACATGTTGATGTTCTTCACCTGTTCCCATAAAGGGATTCATAGGGAGTCATTTGGATTCTTGAGTGGAAACCGTTGTTGTATGAGAACTCAACCAGAGGAAGATATTGATCCCATACTCTTTTTAAGTCCATTAAGCATGCTCTCAACATGTCCTCAGGTTTTTGGATAGTCCACTCATATTGGCCATCTGTTTGGGTATGATAATCCATACTAAAGTTCATCTCAGTATTCAGAGCATGTTAAAGACTCTTCTAGAACTTAATGTTGAATCTTGGATTTAGGCCAGATTCAATCAATAGTGGTAAACCATTCTGCCTTACCACTTCTTTGATGTATATACATGTCAGTTGATCCAATGAAAAATCCTCTTGAATTGAAATTAAGCGTGCAGTCTTTGTAAGATGATCCCAAATAACCCATATAGCATTGTTTCATTTACATTTCCTCAGATGTCTAATGACAATGTCCATGGTGATGTTTTCACAATTCCATACTGGTAGGGGTAATGGGTGCATCATCACCTTAAACTTCTTCCTCCCAGCCTTCACTTGCTGACATACCAATCACATTTATGTATACTCAGTGATATCTTTCATCATGTTATCCCACCAATGATTCTCTCAGAGATCTAGATACATCTTTTTGTTTCCTAGGTGAAGGAGAAATTTGAGCTATTTTCATCATCCAAAAGTTCATTCTAAAAATACATATTTTATGGAACACGTAGTATTGACAAAAATCTAACAATTCCGTCTTCAATAACATAGAACTATGAGGATTTCCATTTTCTAATTGTTTCCATTTTCTTCTAAATTCCCACACCATCCTTTTGTTCATCCTTTGACCTTTCCAAAAGATACAATTGATAAATCATTTGTGAAAGGATTGATTATGTTCCCTTATTTATGATTTCCATTTCCATCTTCACCAAATATAATAATATTGTATCCTTTTCAATTTTCATCAATGATAGAATCATTGGGTCCTTTTTACTTATAACATCTTCTACCTTTTCCCCTTTACCAGGGTGGTAATGGATTGAGGAGTTGTAATCCTTGATGATCTATAAAACATCTTCGTTGGGGTATTTTCAGGTATTTATATGAGAAAATATATATTAGGATTTTTTTTATTTTATATATTTCATAGTTTTCCCCAACAAGATAACTCCACCTTATTTTCAATACAAATATAACAACTACAACCTCCAGATCATGTGTGGGATTTTTTTTCTCATAAATTTTGAACTTCCATGAGGCATAGACAATTTCATTTTCCTTTTTCCTCAAATTTAATCATAGAGAGACTAATAATATTTTTGAGAAGAACATTCCCACAAACTTCAACATGTGATGAAACACTTAAAGAAGTTTTCCCTAATGATTTAATATCATTTTTGGTGGGGAATCAATGTTCTTAGAAAACATAAAAGATATAGCAATAGGACATGAATTTAAATAAATTTTGACATACAATACACTAAAGTATTGATAACATGTATTTCATTCATCATTATCCACCTTAGCATAGTATTTCCCATGCTCCCTAGATCATTGAAATTTTTTATTCTCATTATGCTTCTCAACCCTTTCTATAGAGAATTGTCTTGGATAATGCCTGCCTTCTCCACATTTATGACATTGAACTGTGTAAGATTCCATATATGGAACTTTATTTCCATCAATCCCATTATCCATTATTTTATGGAAATTGGGTAATTTTTCCCTTCCATTACTAACATAACACATATCCTATTCCATTTGTGACATTTCCCAAGGTGGCTCTTTCCACACTTGTTGCATAAAAGAAATTGGGTCTCTTTTCCCTTATCACCTTTATAATATGGACTTTCATGAGATGTTATATTCATATTCCTTGATGTCCTTGAGCATTAAAAAAATTACAAGTTGTTAATAATCATTTTATAGATGGTTTGACATAATCATGATATTTCCTACTTGAGCTCCCATTTGATTGGCAATATTTTTGGGATATTCATCACATTGCCCTTCGTATTGGTTTTTATCCTGATTCCTACTATTACTAGCTATTGTCTAGAATAAAAGGATAATTAAGGATATGTATTTAAAATTATTAAACACATTAATGAGAATTTAATGAATATAAAGGGATAACTTAAAAATTACATTCATATTCTTATCTTATGAATTTATAGGCTTTAATCTAAGTTATCACTGATCCACATCCTAAAGTACATTCTTATGGGAATTTTTTCTCCCTTAACAACTGAAAAACTATGCTTATGAATTTTCTGAAGAATATCCCCAAGGAGTGTCAGAATAAGAGTGCATCAAGGACATTTATCATGCACTATTTCCCGTTCGAGTCTAGCTCAAAGCAGTGTTTTTGGGTTTTACCCCTAGATAAATTTGTGCAAGAGCCACCTCTACTTGTTCATATATAAAGAGGGATGTATTATCTCAATAAAACACATACTATATGCTCAAAAAACATTTGGTATTATTATGTTACACATAGTATTATACCTAAATAATTCACTAGGGTTTTACAACCCTTATCCAAAATATGCCTAAAAATATCCTTTGATACCATCTATAATGATACATGCCTTTATTACACATTTAAACATAATTTATTACATAAAATTTCACATAAAAAACCACACAAGATTGATATGTCCAGTGTCTTTCTGGATTTGGAAAATTACAGGACAACTTAATACATAAAATACATCATCTTTATTGAAAACAAATTTTACATGACAACACCATTCCTTTGTACTTAGCATTATAACGGATAAAATGAGGAAAAACATAAGAAAAGGGTGAGATATAAATACAAAACAAGGGAGTAAACTAGGAATAACATGAAGAATAAAATACATGTTATGAAAAAGACATATCAATGGATCATAAGATAAACATGAACCAAAATCATGATATAACATTATTATCATAACATGGAAATGTGGAAAAAACATAAAACACTAAATCGTAAACATAAATGAATCAGGTAAACCCATTTCAAAAAATGGTGGACAAATTTACTAAAAGGAATGAGGTAAAACCCTATCCCAAAATGATGTATCAGGATACTAAACATTACCCAATGCTTTAGAGAGCTATCAGGGATCAGCCTTTATAATCATTTTGATCTCACACTTAAGTGCACCAAATAGATCATATAACATTGATTCATTCAAATTAATAATTTATTTCATGATAAGGTATTGAAGAATTAATACATTTAAGTCAAAATTAAATATTTATGTGTATATAAATGTGAATACCCTTAATATTGTAATGAGTATGATATTCACTACACGATGATTTTGGCATTCAAAATCACAGTGCAATTTTGGTAGCCTAACTATGTCATAAATAAATTCATAAATTGGATTGATGAGAGTTACAAGGGTATATAATCATATATAAATGTTATGGATAGTAAGGGGATCATGGAACATAATATCCCAACCTGTGAAATGTAATTTAGATTCATAATATAAAATAAAATGCTTGAATGGTAATGAGAAGAGATAAATCCCTTATAGAATTTCTGCACAATAACAGGTAGGATTAGAGGATCATAGGGGGGATTAATGGGAGTGAAAGGAAGGCCACATATTTAAACAGAAAATTTAATTTATGGTGGTATATAAGAACATACATAAAATCTGGAAAATGAAAATTAATAGGCATGACCTAAAAGAGGTTATTGAGGAAAAAGGAGAGAGGGATATCTCTTATGAAATTTTGGCATGATAACAAGTGTATGTTAGTGTTAATAAAAGGGATAAATGAGAGTGAAATAGGATATAATTATTTATATATCAAATAGAAAGTAAATATGATATTTAATAACGTATCCCTACAATGGAATAAATTAAAGTAAAATACATAAAATGAAATAATACATGATAAAAGTGGAGGGCAGAAGATACATTACATGGATGTGTGATCCCAACATCTTGGGAGAGGCTTCTTGGGAGATTTGGGGTGACTTGGTAGGACTCTAGGGAGTATGGGGAAGAGGGTAGTCTATATTCAAAGAGATTTAGTGAAGAGGAATGGTTTCTTTGGTGGGTTTATACAGGAAAGCTGGGGGAATTCTTTAATATTTTGTTTTTGGACCATACACACTAAAATATTCCAAACCAAAAACCAGCCCATGGTTTTTTCCTATTGTTTATAAAAAGGGGGAGTAGTATAAATTATTTTAAAATAATATAGACTTATGATATTATAATATTTCCTTTTCTTATGTGGAGGTGACTCACACTTTCAAGGAAATGATTGTAAAATATTAAAATATTTTATATATCTTGGAGGATTCCCTAAGGCTTTATAAAATAAATCAAATAAACATAAAATTAAATTATTTTAAAAGAAATCATATATTTAACAAAATATATCCTTTATAGTATTTTATTACATCACTAGTTTTTATTTTTTATGTCATAAAATACATTATATATTTATATGGTATTTTATTTTTACCCAAAAATTCGACTGTCTCAGAAAATTATGAAAAATTAACTCTTGGATAATCTTGATGTACTACTTCCAAAAATAATATTAAATTTATCTGAATAATTTTCTAGATATGTAAAATTTAGTTTTTAAAATAAAAACCGACATTTATTGAAAATTGATGGGTCTTGATGAAAATAATTTTCAAACCGTAATAAAAATTACAATTAAATTAATTAAAATTATATGATAATTTATATTTAATTAAATTATTTTAATAATAATATTTCATTAAAATATTACTTAATTAAAAAATTCATTAATTCATAAATATATTTTTCTTAATTGAATTTGAATATTTACAAAAAAATACTATTTGTGATTTAAAAATAATTTACCAAGTAAAAATAATAAAATGATTGTATATTAATTATTTTATACAAAAATAATGCACATAATCATAATGCTAGTGTCCTGCTACATATCCCATTATTATACCATCATACAACCTATGAGTAAGGTGTGCAGTGGTGGGGATTTCATGAGACTATTCAGGGAACTTGGTTTGGGAAATGATCTCGATGATCCTGAACTTCTACCATAAATGGTTTTTCTCATTCTTAAGTTATTGGATATCAGTTTGGGATTGGTCTAGGGAAAAGATTAAAAATACTATATCCCTCAGAATCTCCTATAAATGGGATTTATAGGGTATGATCCTACTTGTTTAGGCCATCAATTCCTTTTTCTGTGTCAAAAGGATTTGCTAAAATATTATATTTATATTAGTCATGTGATCACTGTTCAGTGACTACATTATCAATGGTAAGGATACATAATGGTCATTTAAATACAATTGGATATAATAAAACAAAATTATTACATTTGTTTTATATATCAATAATTAATTAAATGAATGGGATTTTTATTAACAATTGTTCGGGTCATTATAATATTTCTCCACAAAAGACCCATTGTCCTCACCGTGGAGGTCGAATCACGGACTTGTTCTCTGGTGTATAGTTTGGATAGCTAGAATTTAGTCTAACTTCATCCAAATGAATTAGGCTAAAAATTCTAATAGTTTCATCTCAATCACTTCAAAATATGATGTCCTCACTATCACAAACCACTTAGTCAAACAATGTGACCCTTACTACTATGTGTAACACGTCATTAATCTTATGCTCACATACCCAATTACCAACTATGAACTAGGTATGTAAACCCCATATAAATTAAAGAACTTTAAGAATCCACTTTAAAATCATGTATTTCTTCCATGCCTTACTTTTCATATGATCACCCATTGATCTGGACACTGTTTAATAAATTGTAAGCGTCTACGCACACTTGAAAACCTCTCTAAAAGTGCATCTAAAATAAATAGGGCCAAGTATCTAAATGATCTTGGCTGTAAATTCTGGCTATGATACCAAAAGAAATAAAAACATAAACTACTCTCCATTATAAAAAGTCTAAATCATGTCATGTTTCTAAAATACTACAGGTTGCACACCATGTGCCCCATTCTCATAAACTGAAGTATCCATTCATCCTTGTCACCTCTAAGGAAGTCACATTATTGAGCTAACCCATTTCACATGTTACCCTTTCATTTCATGACTCCAAAATAATTAGGGAAGACATCCCACTACCCAAATATAATGTCCAAACTAAGAGTCAATTGAATGAAACTAGAATCTTTAGATTGGATCTGAGCATGGGTGGTCTAATAGTGTACTGATTCTCATCGAGAATCCACATAAAAGACTACCCCATTAAAAATCGCAGTCTCAAGGTGATCCTTATCAGGACTCCACATAGAAAAGTCACCCCTTGAGGATGACAATCTCACTTGTCAGCATATATATATATACCGACATATATATATATATATATGAGTGTGTGTGTGTGTGAATGAAATAATCCTAGATGGATCATGTCAATCACCCCTCATCCTAGAATCACATAGGTTTGTACCAACCTACCAGGGTCCTCTATGCATCCACACATTGAGGGATCTCATAATCATCTTTATCGATCACTATGTTTTAACTCTACATGATATGTTATCAAAACAAATATTTTTTCTAATATCAATAATATTGAACATAAACACACATATGTCATGTAAACCCTATGTGACAAATATGATGCGTAAATATGTCTCTTTCACATGGATTAATACTCAAAAGTCAAATAATTAGCCTCATATCAAATGAATAAGAGCTAAAAATCCAAAATAAATCATTAATTTGAATATCATGTGAATCACATGAGATGAAAACAGTCCAACATAACATTAAAAGTCCATAACATCAATCCCAGTCACCTGGTAACATGGTATTCATATTGGAAAATGTGTTCATGATACACTAGTATGATATCCATCATATACCTCGACATATTACTATATCACCTTTCTACCAACTCCCCAAATGAAGAAAACAACAAAGACTATGATACCAATTTATATCATCTCTGACTTGGTTCATTAAGAACAATAACTGTACGAGTTCACAATGTGACCTCAGGTGCACCTTCCCATATGCCAGAGGATTCTGATTATCGGAAATGGTGTAAGGTGTGATACTAGGGAGTCTATTCTCTCATTTGAGAGAAGTAATAGAAATAGAAAATAAACTAAACTGCCTCCACAATAGTAAACATCGGAGTATGAAAAAAGAATAAATCAACAAATGGAAGCAATAGTAAATAATGACATGAAATATATAATCATACAATAATATGACCACCCACTGGACCAATCACATATACAAAATAAAAGACAGAAACAAATACATCGAGGGTCTATTTAATCACTATGCCTCACTCATATACTACTAGAAATAAGATCTATACCAATGGTTTTGGGAAATCCTTTGGTATAGTTCACTTATATGGACCTATGCCAACAGTTTGGCCGAAACCATTAGTATAGGTCACTAATTTGGACATATTCCAATGGTTTTGGAAAAACCGTTGTAATTGGGGGGACCTATACAAAATGTTTGGGGAAAACTATTGGAATAGGTCACTTATATGGACCTATGCCAACGGTTTTGGCCAAACCATTGGTATAGGCCCATAATAGAGACCCTATACCAATGGTTTTCCCCAAAAAGTTTTTATAGGTCCCCCTATACCAACGGTTTGTCCAAAACCATTGTTATAGGCCCCAAAATCAAATAATCTATACCAACGGTTCTCAAAACCGTTGATATAGGTCTATACCAATAGTTTTGAGAACCATTCGTATAGTTACATGTATTTTATAAGGAATCTTCTTACATAAAACATTAAATAAATAAAAATTTAAAATATTAATTATACTACATATATTTATTTATGAAATTATGTTCACAAAATTCATGTCAGGTTAGTGGTTAGGTCAATAAATTATAAACTGCAGGTACTGGGGTCAAAACCCACCGAATGCTTCTTTTTTGAAATACATATACCATTGGTTTTATGGAGCTGTTGGTATTGATTTTTCATATTACTTATACAAATGGTTTTCAAAACCGTTGGTATAGATCTATCCCCACGTCTTACTTGGACATGGTTCAACAAACTGTTGGTATAGGATATACCAACGGTTTGGAGGCCTATACCAATGGTATCAAACCATTGGTATATGGTAATTTTCTACTAGTGATCCAAGTATATAATACTATCCAGGATACCCCGCTTGATCAGGCTACATCAGTCCTCAGCCTGACCTGAGTTTGTGATCAATGATGGCTCATAAGGCAACCTAGTGCGATGACCTCCTAAGAAGGGTGATTATATAACTCAGTGGAGTTCCACCAACATAGTCTCATACATATCCATTTATTGTAGTGATATTTTCATGAAACAAATTCTAAAATACAAATCAAAATATAGTTATAGATTCATAATTCAGTACAACTTTCGATCGTAATAGTATAATGTGTCACCCCAAATTGACCATAGACACTTTATCTAGTTTCATATGTCTCTTTTCATTGTATAAAAATAATGTATACAACATATGTGAATACCAAATCCATGTATGAAGTTCAAGGTCTCCCAATAGTATAATAATGGGAACACCAGATGTAAGGGACAATGTCCAAGGTCCCCTGATAGTATAATAATGGGCACACCAGATCCATGTAACAATGTCTAGGGCACCCCAATAGTATAATATTCGGCACAACACACCCACTATTCCCCAATAATATCAAAAAAGGCATAACAGATCCCTGTAAGCACATCACATTCCCCCAACAATTTATAATCATAATGGGAATACCATATCCATGAAAGTACTCCCATGGTCCCCTAATAGTATATATTAATCATGGTTTTACCAGATCAATGGAACTACTCCCATAGACCCCAATAATATAAAATATTCATGGGTATACCAGATCCATGGAACCTCATACATGGACCCCAAAAACATATAATAACCACCATGTTTAACAAACTCAGAACCTAAGAGTTTAGTACAAAACCCATGTCACTGATCTTAGGTAAAATACTATGTATCCCTAGAAATTATCTAATTACAAAACAACTATTTCCCATGAGAAACTCTCATTGATTTTTGGTAACACGTCCCTAGATCTCAACCCCACACCACTCAACCCAAACTATATATTCATTACTCACAATCTTGGGGAAAATACCATGGAACCTATATAGGTCCTATACTTTCATTCATTCCATTATTTAATCACTTAGCTATAAGCTTTACATTATCTCATAGTCCCATTAGATCAACTGGGAAAATTATCCCAATTTATAATTCAACCCAACTCAAGGGGTCTACAAGAACTTATATGGTCAACTATGATCACCTAATAATTTACATATCACCTCTCATAAGGTTCATTTATTTCAACATACATGATCCCAATCATACTACCGACCATAAATGGTTGTGGTGTCCAACTTGTGTATGAGGGACCATCATGGGCCATGAAACATTATACATTCCATGTGTAGGAATTTCAGTCAATATATATGATTTCAAAAACAAAATTTGAACATCAGAGGTTGGCGTGCCGGTCAGGGCATAAAGGTCTGTCATTGGCCTTGGGACTCTATACTTCTCATATTTAAGCATTAAATTTAATTAAGAATATTCATTTCCAAAGAAAAAATTTGTTATTGTCAAGGGTCAATCAACCACAGTAGTGAGAACATATATCACAATCCATATAAAATGAATAATTAAACTGCATAAACCATAAGGAAATGCATAGAGACCACCTACCTCAATTTCATGTTATTTTCCTTTTTAATGTAGCCCGAAATCTCTCTTTGCAACCCATACAAGTTAGTTGGATCATCATCCAATCACCTGAGGACCTATATCACTCAGCATAATATATTTAATTAATGAATAAAACTATAAATAATAAATAAATTGAATTAAATTTGATATAAAATCCTAATTTTTCACTGGTCGACCCTATTTCACTAGAATCGTGTTTAGCCACCCACAAAAAGTATTCAACGCATCACTGATGTCTTTTGAGAAAAATCCATAGAATGTAACACGAAAGTAGTCTTCAATTTAAATTAGTTACATAAAAAATACCTAATTTAAATTAGGGTAGTCACTCACCTCCCTCAGAACCTCAAATAATGGTAGTTATGTAATGTCTTGGGTGGTTTCTTATGCATACTGATTAGAATACCCAAATTAGACAACAAATTCAATAGTTAATTTCTCACAATTTCATCAAAATCTCTAAAAAAATTCATAGGGAAACATACCTTGTTTAAAACAACATGAAATGAATTTAATGAATCATCCTTATACACCCTCTAGAAAATCCCGACCAAACCCCATGAAGTAGAATTATTTCCACCATAATCTGGTGGATATCATCATAAATACCTCACTTAAATAAAATGGAACTCAACAGCAAATGAAATGGAAGAATAATAGATGACGAATTAGTTATTGTAACAAGAAATCATAATCAAATCACAATCTCATTCAGCTAGGATCAAGGGTAATCAAGAGAGGGAGAAAATGGGGAAGTGTTGGATGACTAAACCTTCTCAAAACACCCATAGTTTCTAAATATCAAAGGGGATGGAGAAAAAGGACTAAAAGTTCCCTGATTAAAACAAACCCAGGTTGACCCCAACTGTAACAACCTAAAATTTGTTAATAAGAACACTATATTTGATAGATTCTATGAAATACAACACTAAGATTAAACAAAAAATTTTACACCTCGAGACTTCATAATATATTTATTTTTAAATAATTTCAACATCTTTAATAGCTTGTATTATACGTAACATTAAGTTTATCTTCTCTCACACACTACACATAATTTAAACAAAACATGAAATATTATTAAATATTATTATTTAATATGGCAGTTATCAGCTACGAAATGGAATGATGGTCATGAATAGTACCAAATAAATTAAAAAAACTACGGTTATCTATTGATTAAAAAAAATGAGGATCATTTGAAATAAATTTAAAGCCTTTATGAAAATAGTATTCATTCTAAAATATGGTTTAATCGCCCTTTTTCACATATAATATAAAATTATTTTTATCACATTTAGAAAATTTATTTGAAAAAACAAACTTCATTTTTTAAATCATAATATCATGATTTTATTATGGTTATTTTTTTTGAGATTTTTATGAAATGTTTTATTTTTTGATTAATAATGAAAATAATATATTTTTATTGAAAAAATCATTTTCATTCAAATTATTTTTAAATTTAAATTATATTTTAACATGGGTTAAATGTAAAATTATTTCAATTATACATCTTTTAATCCAATTTAGTTCATTAGAATCATTTTCATTTTTAATTTATATATATAAAAACTTTGTAAATTTTTGAATATTTCCACTTTAAAAACCCTTTTTCTCATCGCATCCATCGGATTATGCATAAATTAAATTCTAAAACTTATGTTAATGAAATTTGGAAAACAGGTTCTATATTTGGAATGATCATACTTTATGTTATCTAATATGAAAAAATTAATTTTTAACTAATATGCATAGAAAAATCAATAATTTTTTATCCATAGTTAATGTAATTTTTTTTCTTGGGGGTTAATCTAAAAAGGCAGGGTCAAATTGTCATGAACCAGCCCAAATACCCTAGTAACCTAATACCCGAGCTATAAATGACATAGAAAAAAGAGTGTTCCTAATCTCCATTGGATGAAAACCTTAACCTTATATCATTCAAGGAAAAAGTGGGAATAATTTTTCCACAAAAAATGGCAGAAACAAATACATATCCGTATGATCAAAAGAAAACATTCAATGAAGACAGTACCAGATGTCAAATTGGTATATCAAAACCCAAAAAAACAATAAAAACGTACTCAAAATAATCATGATAAAAAAATTCAAGTGAAACAACACTCCAAGCCCAAAAGTATAAGTACATCAACCACTTCTAATAGTTTTCATCCCTTTACTTGAACCTGGTAGTAGAAAATCTATAAACACCCATTGAAAAAGGCAGTGTGTGAGCTAAAATCCTAGTAGGTTTTTACCAAGTGTTCAGTAATAAAAAACGATAAATAATAAATCAAATCATTCTTTCAATTTTTCAATCAAATATACACAACAATACAATTCATATATTTAAAACCAATTTTTTTCATTTCAAATGATGGAATCATTTCAAATAATCGATTAATTGAACATTTTATATAAAATAGTTTATATAAATCACTTGACATAAGTAAATAAGTTTACCAATCATTGTAATATATATATCAAAATAATTATAATAAACACCATGATCATTTTCCTTGAGGTAGGATAGTTCCAAGTTATGGGATCCCCACACATTTCATATTGGTGATCATAGAAATATATGTACACATGTCCCTCAGAAACTAGTCCAAGTGGACTCATCCACATCCCATAAGAGATAAGATCCACTGAACATGGTATTTTTGGAGTTGTAAAACATCAATCTATTTCTAGAGAATTACCATCCTAGAATGTTTTTAAAAAAATAACCGACTAACTATATAGGCTCACATGTGCTCAATCAATTCATCAATAATGAGAAAATAGTTTCATAACAAATTCAAATACAATCACCCCATTTTCAGTTTCGATATCCCAATGTCTACTTTAAAAATCAAACATTGGGTTTTAGTCAATTCACACCTTTTCATGATAAATGTAATAATAGGTTCTTATCAAATCAATTTAAGCCATTTTTTTAATAATTCAATTTCAAGAATCAATTTCAAAAATCAATTTTAAAATTTTCATAAAATTCAATTCACACCCAAATATCCAGTTCAATTGGAATTGGGTTTCCCCCCCAAAATTAAGGCCATTACAATACCAAATTCTAATTTGCACAGATTTAGTTTTCACTATTCAATTAAATGAAAAATAATTTAAATCAAACAAATCAAAGGTTTATAACATGGAAAGTCTCAATGGAACTACATACCTTTTATCACGATAACACATAAACAACTCCCTTAACAATATTTTCCAATGAAAAATGTCGGCATGGAGATTTAGGAATCAAACCTAGATTCGAGATCCAAAACGAAGAATTTTAGATCCATTAACAAAATGATCATCTAAAAACCCTATGGGGGAAAGAGAGAGATAGAGAGTGAGAGAGAAGGAACATGAAAAGCTCTTTTACCGGAGAGGGATCAAACTATTTTCAACAATCTTCCATCCAACTTCGAATAGGGTTAAAGGACCCAATAGGGGTCCTTGAGAGATCCAATTACCCTGGATTTCAAAATATCATGGGTTAGGTTCAAGGAAGAGGTTATTAGGGTGTTCAAGAATTTATAAATTAATTTTCTGAAAAAAAGTATCATTCTCCCAGTTAGCTGGGAAGGGATGCATGGTTTCACAAAACATGCACCCTAACCATAGGACCATCTAATGGGGTGAGAGATTTATACTATGTGGGAGCATGATTTATCAAGCTGTGTGACAACTGTGAAAACCCCCAATATTTGGGTTTTGACGATTTACCTTAGGTGGGCACCCGGTTTGGGAAAACCATGTGCCAACTGTGCACAACACTGATTATTCCAAAATATTTTTAACTTTCTTCCGTATATAATACGATATGAAATAAACCTATTAATAATAAAAAAATAAAGTTTTAGGTGTACCTAAAAACAGGAATAGGTTGTTTTATCCTCCCCACTATAGAAACTTTTTGCCTCTTTAAAGTTTGTCAAGAAGTATCCATGTAAAAAAAATGTTTTCAATGCTCTCTAATCAGTTCCTATATCTCCAATGTCACAAAGGTATAAGAAATCTGATACCATGGCACTCAATATAAAGGTATCATCCACCCAATAATTACCTTGGTGTCAAAATCAACTTTCATAATAGGATTTTCAGTCACAGATAAATCATACTGAACATCAAGACCACTCTATTTAAAAACTTAAGATGGATCATAAATATTTTTTTTATTGCTATGATACATGGAACACATTATGTATCAAAATAAATAGTGTGAAATTGTTCTAAATAGTATGCTACTGTCCCCAAATTTTCAACAACCTCAAAAGGTCCAAAAAAATGAGGGAAAAAATTTCTTTTTCCCCCAATATATCAATGACCTAAATAGGGTGAATATTTCAATAACATCTGATCACCAACTAAAAAATTCAAACGTTCTTTGGTGATGATCCACATAAGAATTATACTGGCTCTGTGGTGCCAACATCCATTGAAAAATCAAATTAATCTTTGCTATTATCTCTTAAACCATGACATTTCTAACCAATGACATTCAACAATCTCTAACCAACATAGTAGATATTTACAATGATTGACATACAATGAATCCAAATGATCCATTTTGATTTGGTATTGGTATCTATTGTTATATGAAAAATCAAGCATCCCCAAATGGTCATCCCAAGATCTAAAAAAATTAAAGATTTATGTATGAAGCATATCCTCAAGAATTATTATATCCCCCTCAATCTGGATATTTATCTACCTATGGTATGTCGTACTCAAATGATCCATAGATCCCAATTTTTTATGAAGTCCTCTGTAAAAATAAGAACTAAAATAGATATGTTTATATAACACTATAGCATATAGAACCCTAATAAAATGAACAATCAATCTCACATAGATATTTCAGTGATCCTTAACATTTGTTGTGTAAACAATGGGTGTAATGTGAGGAGATTTGTTCTGCCAATCGAGAAAAACCTATATCACATTATTTTTTTGGGTATGCTACAATCAAACCAAAATTTCCTGATAAATTTCATCCTACATTCAAGATGATACTGCATGTGGCTATAGAAAACACTATGGTCTATTCTTATCAAGTTTTACATGTTGGAAAGTATAACAATGATAGAAAAAATAAACAATTCCTCATATCATACCTATCCACTAGAATCATCACCACATGTCAAAATACATCTTTTTGGTTCTTGTGTGCACTGGTCAATGGGAATTATGGAAATCCACAATCACATTTTTTTTAAAAGAAAAGGTACAACGTATCATTTATGGAAACATAAATTACACCTTATGGAGAATAAACCCCTAATAATGGTGTCTTTAACATAAAGAGAGTTCCTAATTAAATGTAATTCATCATTAATATTATATTCATGAAGAATGGCCTCGAGAAGAGTGGAGGCCAACTGAATACTATCCAAAATAACTTCATCCCCTATTACTAAAACTCTTATATGTAACTGTGTAAAAATACCCAATAAGTTCCACTCTTCTGATGATTCTTTCATGGCATGGGTTGGAAGTTTCATGCTCTATGAATCTGAAACACTATTTACTTTCCCCAAGGTATATGATATTTTAAAATAAATAGTTTGTAGGTATTCCACCAAACACCTCTGACTGAGATTAAAATATTTTTTAGAGAATATATAACTCATGATCTTGTGGTTGGAATATGTGGAAAAAATTTCTTCAAAAGGTAAAGATGAAAACTCTTAAGAACATGCATCATGGATGAGAGTTTAATGTTAGGGGTTGGTAAATTCCTCTCATTGGACCTATTATACCGATATCTATATACAACAATCTGACCACCCTGCATTAGAACATAGCCCAAACCTAAACCTAATACATCAAAGAAGACAACATAGAACTTACTAGCCTCTGGAAGAGTCATCAATAATGCAATAGTCAAAAAATGTTTCAGGTCAACAAATGAAATCTGAAATTTATCCTCCCATGAAAACTTTAATCCATTCTCAGTGAGATAGGTCATCGAATAATCCAAACAATATAAATCCTTTATAAACTAGTGATAATATCTAGCTGAACCCAGGAAGCTATGAATCTCAAAAACATTACATGATTGTTACCATTTCATAACAAATTTTACATTATTAGGATCAACCTAGATACCATGTTCTAACACTACATGTCCCAAATAATTTAATTGAAAAATCTATAAATCATATTTAGAAATATTGACATAAATTTGGAGATTTATCAACAATTCTAGAACCGATCTCATATTCCTCACATGATCCTCTTCAAACGTAGAGTAAACAATGATGTCATCCCTAAATTCCACCATAAAAGTATCTAGATTCTCTTGGAACATATTATTCATAAAATACATAAAGATTGTAGTGGATTTTGTTAGACCAAAAGACATGTAGAGGTACTCATAATGGGCACAGCTGCTCTGAAAAGTATTTTCCTGAATTCCAGATTCATTTATTCTTAGCTAGTGATAATGAGATCAAATTTAAATCTTCAAGAAACAACCATTCCTTTTCAACTAGTCAAACATATCATCAATTTATGGAAATAAATTTTTGTTCTTTACTATAACTCGATTAAGATTCTGGTAATCAACACAAAGGTGAAGTGATCCATCATATTTCAGATAAAATATAATAGGTTCTTCCCAAGGTGACACACTAGGACATACAAAGACTTTCTCTAAAGGATAATCAAATTGAGTATTTAACTTTTTCATTTCAAATGGTTCCATGCGGTAAAAACTAATTGATACTGGTCATGTTCTAATCACTAAATAAATAAAAAAAATCTATCTCCATCACTAGTGAGAAACTGAAGAAGTCAGACGAAAAAATGTATGGAAACTTGATGAAAACTAAAGGGACATGATCACTTGAATATTCTCTCCCTAGGTGAAAAAGAAAAAACTGATACTAATTTCCCCAACTATGGATAATAAGGTGCATCTCTACTCAACCTCGGGCCCCATTCTCCCTGAAAGATATGGTGTACTTCTTCAAGCATAGTAAAAGAGACCCATCAAAGGTAGCAATCAGTTCGTGATTTATTAGCAACAAGACAATCCATCCAAAATATGAAATCAAAAGGTTTTATGTATATAAGATGAATATACCATGTAAGATCAATCTCTAATAAATATAACACACATGAAAGACAACAGATACCGAATTATCTCTTCATTCCGAGGGGCTTAGTAATATCCATCACATAAGATAAAATATCCATATAAAGATTTTATAAAATTAATATAAAAGTGAAAATTAATGAATACAATTCACTAGTATCAAATTAAGTAGTCCCTAATGATGAATCCATAGTGATGGTACGTCTTAGAGTCAATAGACTTATATCAGCTTCTTCTGAAGACTCTTCCACTATGTGAAGAAGCTTTATTCTGGATGTCTGTGGGGAAAACCCCTTATAGCTTGAATCATATATTTTTTCTATAGTTCTTTTAGGTGTTGATGACACCATTCCACTAAATAGAGAATATTATTCATGAAAAATCTTATGAAAGGGAATTATGTGTCTGTAAGAACCAGATATATTGGGTCCCTCAGTGAAAAACCATTTTTGAGTACCCATGTTTTCCACAATGTTAGTAAATAAAAGGTCTATACCCAACAAAGTAGGATGACTTGAAGAACTTTTATACCAAGATCCACCATGATACTCATCACAATTACTCTTCCATTTATGAGAAATTAAAAAACATCATCTAGGATAAAAAAGAAACTCCCATCAAATATGACTTACAAAACAGATCATGCTCGACCATCAATGCAGTATCCAGTATATCACCATAAGAAGAGAGATTTAATAAGAACATGTGAAAGAATATCATATTGAAGTCCCATTTCTTCTATGTCTTCATATTCTCATTCAATAAAATATCTAGGGAAAACTATATAAGCCCAGTGAATCAATTCATATATTCTTTCAGGATCCAGTCGTCCTGATCGAGTTTGAAAATATCTAGAGCCTTTGAAAGAACTATATACTCTTTAAGGAATTGGTAAATGAAATTTACCATAAATTCTGTAAACTCAGATTCCTCATTATTATTTTTTATCACCATTATTCCCCACTGTCTCCTTATAGGTCCATCCATCTTGAAGGTGAAAATTTTCACTTTAATATCATAGGGAGTTTGCAAGAAGTCTCTATCTTTCTCAACTAGTCTTCATCCTCTTGAGAATCATTAGATCCTTTTAAAGTATTTTGTTTTTTATGAATAAATTTCTAATCATGATTATAGGATTCATCACTTTGAGGTTCCACAGTTGGGGCGTAAACATAAATGGGTGCAGGAGCCTGTTCAAGAGTATCAAAAGCACAAACAACAACCTCAACCAGATTCTAGTCCACCAGAGGATTTTGTTACTGTGGTTCATCATAATATTCCTCTAAAATCCTATTCACAAATATTTGAAAAAGCATGATGCAACAAAAAATCAAAAAAAAAATTGAATACATCAGATGATTTCTCATATGAGCCCTCAAACTAGAAAAACAAGGGAAATAAATCACATTCAATATATAAACATGTTTTGGATTTCAACATATCGAAATGAAAATTAGGGAAAATATTTGTACCAATTATCATGAAGACTATTACAAATCGCCCATGGTTACTTAAGGCTGAATACGTTGAGAGCTATCCAGAAACTCATGGAAAACTACATCCAATGTTCCAAAAATATCTAAAATAACATACTAATATCAAGGAACGATGGGAAACCTACCTCTTATATACATTTTTCCAGAACCATCCCAAATAACTTGGTACCCTGATACCTTAGATGGAATTGACATAACCCAAAGGGTGTTCATGATATCCATAGGTTGGTGGCTAACACATATCATCATACAAGAAAAACATGGGAATGTTTTTCCACAAAAACATTAGAACAATCCGATACATATCAGTATGCTCAAAAGAAAACTCTAAAAGGTGATAGTACCCGAAGTCAAATAGATATATAAAAACCCAAATAGTACATCCCCAAGTACTAAAAATGAGATATAAAACTAATGTAATTCCAGGTAATCAACACACAAATCTGAAAAGATCATGAACATCCCCCCCTCTATGAGGTTCTTTCCCTTCACCAAAACCTGGCTATAGAAAATTATAAAATTCCCAAATGAAAAGGTTGGGTGTGGGATAAAATCCTAGTAGGGTATCAATAAGTGTTTCATAAAAAAAATTAATAAATATTAAAAAAAATTATAAATTCAATTTTTGAATAAAATATTCATGGATTACAATTTACATATTTGAAAAAAGAAATTTTTTCATTTCAAATTATGAATACATTTCAAACATTTTTTTTATGTGAACATTTTATATAAAATAGTTTATTTAAATAAGTATTCATGATTAAAGGAGTTTCATATTCAAAGAAAAATACATAAAATTAATTACAAAAAGTACCATGGTCATTTTACTTGAGGTGCGATAGTTCCAAGTTAGGGGTTTATAACCCATCTCATATCAGTGATCAAAAAAATATATGTACCCACATACCACATGCACTCTATAAAGTTGAATCATCAATATTCCGTGGGATATAATAACAAACAAAATTGGATTTTTTTAGAGATATAAAATTTCAATCCATTGATTGGGAATTTCCATCTTAGTGTATATATCCTAAATAACCAACTAACTTCATTTATTCACTCGTTCTAAATCAATCAATCAATAATAATAGAATTGATTCAAAATAGTTCAAAAATCAATTTCTCTATTTCATGTTTCAAAATGAAATTTTCCAATTTTAAAACCAAACATGGGTTTTTAATATATTATTGAATTTTTCATGATAAAACCAATAATTGGTTCTTATCAAGTGAATTTAATATATTTTTCATAAAATTTAATTTTACAAATCAATTTCACAATTCCCATCAAATTCAAATATCACCTCATTTTCTAATTCCATTGGAATTGGGGTTTCCCCCAAAAAATCCATGCCAATCCAATCCCAAAGTCCAATTCACTCCAAATTGGTTTTTTCCTATTAAAATGAAAGAAAACTAATTTAATTAAATAAAATAAAGGGATTATAACATGAAAAATATCAACATAATTAGCTACATTTAATCATGGTAACATGTAAGACAAAAAAATAATGGAATTTTTAAACAAAGAACATCAAATACAATGATCAATGAATAAAACATATATTAAATATCAAATCCAAGGAGTTTAGATCCATCAACAAAAAGATGATCTTACCGACCTTATGGAGGGAATGAGAGAGAGAGAGAAGAATAGAATGAATGAGATAAAGTATCTTACTAGAGAGGGATAAAATGGGGTTTTCAAAGAATCAATACACCTTGGAATAGGTCTAGGGGAGATAGAAATGGTTCTTGAGAGCTTCAAGGACCTAGGATTTCTCAATACTCTTGAGTTAGGGTCGAGCGGGATGTTATACAAGTGTTTGGGAAATTTTAAATTATTTTTTGGAATAAAAAATTATCCTTTACATGGTTAGTTGGGTAGGGACACATGATTTTTTAAACTATGCACCCCAACCGTGTTCCCCTCTAATGGGGTGAAAGATTTCTACCTAGTGGGCACATGGTTTGTCAAAATATTAACCAATCATGAAAAACCCCACTATTTGGGTTTTCACAGTTTATCCTGAGTGGGTGAGAAGTTCGGGAAAATCATGTGCCAAAAATGAACATCCCATAAAGTTCCAAAATATTGTTAACGTTATTCCTGATATAACTAGAGAAAAACAACAACCAAATCATAATAAAAAATATGGTTTTAGGAAAACTTGAAAATAATAATAGAATGTTACATATGTTAACCTATACACCTAAATATAATATATTGGTTGTCTATATGTCAACCTCAAAACTTCTATGCTTGAGAATACATTATTGGAGCTCTGTGACATGATAAAATGAGGTGAAATTTATTCATTTCAAAAATTACAAGTGTTCCACTCACCTAACATATAAAAGGATAGTCTCTCTCCTAATTTTCTCACACCATCACACCCTTTTGTTTCTTCCAATACCTAGACAAATGACTTAAAAAATTCACCCCTCTCATCCAAGAAGCCATAGTTTGGGTAGAAGGCCATTCTAATGATGCTTTTGGTTCAAAGATAACGATTATAATTTAATATTAGGTAACATTCTTCAACGAGTGTTTATATTTTATTTATATATCATACTCCTTCAGTTCATAATAAACCATGCTGATATAATTACTTTATTTTTGTAAATATACTATAATGTTATTATAATAAGGTCATGAAATACAACCGTATTCACTTATATCAAATGGTTTACAAAATTATCATTTCTATGTACTACGGACTACCACCTCACAAACATATGTCATTCATCTTTCCATTACAACATTTTACGGATTGGTATGATGTTGAATATAAAGAATATATATATATATATATATATATATGATATTTATAACATAATTATACGTATTGAGTTATTGAATAAAATATAACTTTTTAAATTTCCATTCTTTATGATATATGATAATGTTTCTCACGTGTTCGGTTGACTACCACCACACAAAGCAATGTGGTCCGTCTTTCACTGATACATTATATAGAAAGTGATATTTATAATGTTAATTATTATATGTGATATAAATGAATAATTATGATATTAATGAAATATTTATCATTATGAAAAGATAATATATATCAATTTCTTTCTTACCTTTTCACTTAATGAAATATGATAATGTCTTTCATGCACATGTGGACTACGAATTTCACAAAATGATGTGACTCTCTTTATCATCACCACACCACATGTAAAAAATATATAAGTATATTTAATGAAATAATATATATATATATATATATATATATGATATTATGATCATTATGGAATGATAAAATTTAACTTAACATCTTTCCATAATAATTTCTCAAAAATGGAAACATTACTCTTGCATACATACGACCTTCCATCTCCAGGATTGTAACATACTTAACTTCAAAAAACCATATCTTAGGATTGATATTAAATGTATAATTGAGGAATTATTGTGATAAAAATATCATGATTATTATTTTGGAGATGATTAAGCTTTATAATATAAACAATAATCATATCTTTCATGGAAAAACACGAATAAGAAAATAAGAAAATTAATTCTGAAAAATGGAAATAATGAAATATTATTAAAATATATGAGATAACATTTTATAAAAAGATTATATATGATTTTATAAATATTAATATGGTTTCTATATGAGTAAATTAAATTTTTAAAATAAATATATAGGAGGTTAAATCATTTTCTACCAAAAGGATGTGTGAGGTAAGATATTTCTTAACACAATTACCATTCATTAGGTTAAACATCTAGTTCATTTATTATTTCATGCTGAGATTATTTGTGTAATGACTTTTTATTTTATTATGTTTTATTTATACTTGTTTATTATAGATTTATATTTGATATATGTAGTAAATTAATTTATTAATCCTCATTTCAATAATATGTTCTTTGTAAGGGACTTCCTCTCAATTTATCTACATTGAGAAACATTTTATTACTGTACACCTAATTTTTTAAATATGGTGTACATAATTTCTCTTTTAAATTTTCTATCATTATTCCTTAACAATTCATGTAATTTTACATTAATATTTAATTGTTTCATTTGATAGGTTTTGACATAAAATTTATCAATTGGTAATGAATTTTTATCTCAATTTCATTTCATTAGGTTATATTACTCCTTCGTTGTCTTTGATATTCTATGATAATGTGAGTAATGTATTTTTAAAATCTATTTTTTATATTTATAATTGTTTTATGTGGATTTACATTTTATACATATAATATATTCATTAGTTAATTCTCAATTAAACAATTTGATCATTATAAGGGTTCATTTCACAATCACATTCTAATTGACATTACTTAATCATGAATTTTAATTGAAGAAAATTATTTGACCATTTATAATAAACTATTTCATTTTTTTTCCCTGGTTATTCATGAATTTTCTAAAGTAATAGTACTATTTTACCTTTCTTTGGTACATAAAACAATTGATAAAATGTTTTTAATAAAATCTAAATTCATTATTCTCTTCGGTCAAAAATCCATTTTCATCTAAAGCCATGTTCTGTAAAAAAATATTTAAATTTTTTTAACCTTTTCAAAATGATTTATCAAATATGTTTTTACCCATTTTTAATTTTTAATTTTTTTTGAAAAAAATATTCATATCATTTTCAAAACAATGCTAGTTTTGATTTTACTGAAAAAGTTAATGGAATTTTTGTTTTAACGTGTATGGCATGAAAAAAAATTCTAGCTATCTTGATCACTCAAATGTTTTAATAATTCCTTTATAATTTTATAGTATTATTTTCCAATAAAATTATTTTCAAATTTCTTTGTGAACCAATAGTTTTAAAAACTCATTTTCAAAATGGAAAAGATATTTTCCTCAATAATTTTTAAAAAAAATATTCTTACGATATTTCTATAAATCAATAACAACAACCATTTATTCTTACTCCAATGAGTATATATTGGATTGATACTATTGTAATTAGTTATATGTATTGTTTATGAACATTCAGTTATGGAAAACATTAACATTCACTTTCTTGATTCATTTTTGAATTCATTAAATTTCCCTTGAAATATTCACTCTTCTGTGATCTTTTTACTTTAAATTGAACCTAAATTTCAATATTATTTATCATAGATAAGTTTATTTCTTAAAACAGATATCATATTTTATATTGGATGTTCTACATTGGGATTCATTTTTTATTGAAGTAAATACTAATAAATCTATATTCCTTAATCAATACAAATATTTGATGATAATACACATTATTCATGAATTAAATTGAATATAGGATATATGAAGAATGATTTGGACATGAAAAAATAGGCGGGGATCAGTTATAGATTTCCCCTAGATGATTAAATATGTCTTATGAGGAAATAAAATTGTATATCCTTAGTTAAATGAGTTTCAACCTATCAATTTTAAAATATCTTGAGGATAGATCTTGATTATAGAAGTATCATGTGCCTAAGAAACATAAAGTACACTTATTAAGAATTTCATTTATTATGAATTAATTTATTTTTATAAATGACATTTTTGTTATGATATTATCTTTTGGTTTAATTAAATCTTTATCAATTTATTAAATGGTATATGTTACTAGTAATTTACATTTCTATATTTATTATTACATATCCATTTATTTAAATAGAATGTGTATTTATTTATTTACCATGCCATGTTGATTATTCTTTTTGAATCATGATATATTCCACTATACTTAACCCTTACTAATAATTTGATCTCACTCTTATTTTGTTTCCCATCCTTGGATTCCATGATGTTAACTATAATTTATATGCAATGATATGTTAGAGGTAATAATGTTATTTGGAAAAAAATGTGACGTAATATGTATATTAAAATGTAATGCAAGACTCATGTGTGTATCCAATTTACCAACACTACTAAACTATTTGATCCTTTTGGATGAGATTCCCTATATCTTTTTCCAATTTAAAGAATTAGACACTGGCTTAACTCTACTGGGGTTGGGGATGATGAACCACCGGTGAGCTGGTGGAGCTCACTAACTAGCCTGTGGTCTAGATAGAGCACCAAGGCCTCTTCTATATCCATTGGGTCGCTGGTGGTTTCTACACCCACCGAGCTAGTATGCCCCTTCTCTGGATTCTTTTTTGATGGTATTATAAGCACCCAAATCTTTTCTATACCTCATTCTTTATAAAAACCCATCATTTTTAGATTCTCAAACTCTCAGAATCTCATTTCGAGTCCAAGATCTCAAAAAGAGTCAAATATTAAATGGAAAATTTAAATTCATCATAAATTTATATACTCGTTAAGACATACGGTATTACACATTGAGGCTAATTCTTGGTAGTTCTTTTAGGGGTGTCGTCATGATTAGGTGATAAGGGTCCATGAGTGGAAATTCATTAACCATAATAGATTTATATAGTTGATTGAGTCTTTAATGATGTGGGATATAGATATTCAAGGTGATATTTCTATGGTGATGATGGACTTGACCCATCGAGGTGTGAGAAGATTTTGTCATGCTGTGAAGCCCCATTTTTTAAGCCCGGGTATAAATTTTATAGACCATTCGATTTCTATCAAATAACCTCAATTTCTTCCACATTACTAGTGAATAAAGATTCATCTTGAGAGACACTTGATAACCCTTTAATAACATTTGATCCTTGAATTCACTGAATGAGTATTCTTACACTTAATTTGAATTTTTTATATAGTCATCTTGGTTTCCTCTCTACCATTCATCCTAAGAGGGTTGTGGTAGTGGTATGATGATGATTTTGGTGGGAATGGGTCGTGATTTTGATGATTATAGGTGTGTTTTATGTTACCAAGGTACTCATTAATGATTTAGACTTGAGATCATCTCTTTCGTCATATTGTTCCCACACATATATTATCAAAGTAGCAGTTGAGGTTGGGGATTCTAAAAAACTTTTTATTTTTGTGTATAATGTGGAATAAACTTATTATTTCTATCACTAGGTGGATGATATGGATTATATTAATGAAGATTATAAACTAGTTTAAATAAAATGAGAGGAATAGGGTGAATCACAAATCTTGTTTCCATGATATGTCTCATGTTATTGATACCCATACACTATTATTGAAGAAAATTATTGTTTCTATTAGGGTTGTGTTCAATTTCTATGATTATGTTGTAGGAATAACTACCCATAAAAGGATAAGTACTTTATGTTTATAACAACCCATTTTTTATGGATAAATATAGAATAATTTTATTGATTCCTATGTAATAGTTAATGAACTAATGTGAAAACATGGTAAACTAAATATTTAATATTATATTATTAAAGGAATTGGGTTAAAATGCTAAATTTTTTTTTCCTGTATTAGTGTTTTGATCATTTTTGTCTCTTAAATATGATATATCTAGGCCATATGACATATATTTATGTTTACTATCATATAATATTGTGTATATTATTATTGTCAATAACTTCTATAACCTTTTGATATGACATGTAATCTAAGGAAAATTCCATAAAAACAACTAATGCAAAAGTATCAACACTATTATCATAAGAATAAACACATATATGTCAAACTGTATAATGTATTGGTAATGAATGAAAGTAAATGAGTTGGGTGTGAGGAAACCACTCACAACATGGACAGTAGGCATGTACAACATGTGCATAATTAGTTTAATCATGTATGTTGGTCGTGCGAAGTGTAGCATCCCATATAGAGAATATTGCATTGTTGGTGCCCAATTTGGCTGATCGTGCAGCTGATCTGCACACCCCTTTAAAAAAGTGTGATTTTACCATTTTTATTCCTAAATTTTAACCTTAATATACATATTACTTCTTCATTATTACACAACAGCAGAACGTGGGATCTCTCCTCTTTCTATTCCACATTGTATTTAAAGTAATTCCATCATCCGAGCTTGGATTTGTTTGTCTTTCATTGCGCTCGATCACTCTCAATAAGTAGATAACCCCATTGCTTATTTTATTACTTTATTTCATTATCTTGGATTCTATTTCCATGCGATCTTATATGCTGAATTTGAGGTATTTTTTTTTGTTTTTCAATTTCATCAATTCTTGCTCAAGTCTGATGCTGATACCATATTAGGATCCATATTCAATAATAATGTAGGTGGTATAAAACCTCTCCTTAAAAGTATTGATGTCAATATCATGTTTCTATGTTCCATTCACAAGATCCTATATGTGTTGCCTCTAAAAAGTGAAACTAATTAAGCAAATTATTAATACATTTCATTAGTTTTACCTTTTTACCTAATTTCATCATTAGAGGTTGTCTACCTTAACTCAAAGAACACCTTAGGGAGTGTGCATTATATACCTTGATCGTTACACCATGTTTTACAGATCAAAAACCCCCTTGGGTGATTTTATTAAATGTGATGACATTATTAACTTTTTTTAATTGAACCCCTTGAGGTGGTTTTAGATTATCTCTTACACGTGAAATGTTCAAATAAATTAAAAAAAGGTGAATGGTAAGACCATGTCACCTAGAGCCCTTGATTTTCTTATTAATTTATGCCTAAGTTATTCCTTATAAAGGAAATGAAAAAAAAAGATATTATGTGAATTGTTAAATGGTATAGATAATATGTTATCCATGACCATTCAACATGTTATTCCATGGGTGATACTTGGGATTTTACAAAGAATGACTTGGATAGGATTAGTAGACATATTGAGATAAAGGTATTATAAATGGAAGTATGTTATTTCATGGGTGATACTTGGGTTCTGATATGGAATAACATTGATAGGATAACTGGGGAAATGGATTTATTATATACCATGGATGATACATGGGTTCCAATATGAAATGACTTGGATAGGCTCATAGGGAAGATGTAAATATGTTTTGTTGTGGATGATAATTGGGTTATGATATAGAATTACTTGACATGCTCATAGAAAATATAAGATTATAATATTCCATGATTGAAATATGGATTCCCTACAAGGAATACCTTTAAAGGGATCGTAGGGATAATGAAATTATATTATACCTTGAGTGATACCTGGATTCCCTACATGGAATTCCTTGGATGGGCTTAGGATGCCAACAAATTCAACGACACACCTTCCAAGTGAAAGAAAACACATGGATTTGTTCAATGACATAAATACAAATATGTATTGGTTGACCTTAAAATTTTATGTCTCAAATTCCATGAGAATTGTGAATCTCTTATACTATTATCTTTATGTAGATATTCCTTGTTTATGTGCCTCAGGTAGTGAGCCTATATTAGAAAATAATAAATTCTCATTGATTATCATTCTTAGTCCAAAGTAGGTGGTATCATATGGGTATCCCATTGATAACCCAAGAAAACATGGGTATTAATTATTTCATTTAATTTTTTTATTACTTACAGCACAGTCTTTTGTTATATATTAAAAAACTAGATAGTATAAAACATTGTTGGTGGTGAACTACTAATTTCTACATACACCCTATGGTCCATCTAATGGTACCCAAATAGAATTTAGGGATATATGTTGGGATAAGGGGAAGCACCCACATTAAATGTTTGATTTTCTATACTAGGATGAGGTACGAGAAAAAATTATTGAGCTAGTGCTCATAATGCTATTAGAGTCTATCTTTTTGTCTCTTTATATATTTTTTATAGCATATATTTCTGTATGTCGTCTACCTTGTTTCCCTTGCTCCCATTTTTTTATAACATCATGACATCATCATTTCTCTATGACAGTAGTTATTGTTTATTTTTATTTATTACTTATTGGATGGTTTACTTCTATTGTTTCATTATCATTCTTTTGATTATTTATCAATTATTCATAGATGTGATCCCTTTGATCATGAGGGTATAGTCTACCCATTATACCATCATAGACCCCCACTTCTAGTTGGATCCTCTGGAATATGAGGATTTGTTCTTGAGGCCATGTGGACACTAGATCATGTAAATTGTTAGTGAATTTGGATCAGGACGTCACAATGTGATTTCATACATTTGTTATATTTTTATAATCATACCATTGTCCCGAAATGGATGAAATTATTAGTAGACTAATCATTATATGAATTTATAGATTCACATGTAATGCATATTCCATGCCATATAGGTGTATCTCATTTCTTTCATTACCATTATTTCTTGTTGTTCTTGTGTGTTAATTGATTTCTATATATACATGTTCTTCAAACATCTATCAAAGGGAAAGAGAAATAGGTCACTTAAAGTGTCTGCATCAACCTAAGTGGGTTTTTCCAACCTAGATTGACCATGAAACCTTATAATAAAAATTAGGAAATTTTAGATAATGAAATTTGGTTGTACTAAATTTGGTTCTTAGGATTTTTATGATTAAAATTGATATCAATTGTAATTTTTAAGGGTTGGGCCCCTATAAATGTAGAATGGTGATCTATATAATCGAGCAACTTTATATGGACTTGTTACATTGTGAGACATAATGTAAATTTTTTTTTGTAGTTACATAAAGTTCCAACTCTAACTTACATATCTTATGTCTTTATAACTTGGGATTGGAAACTCATCTAACTGGACCATGATATATATATATATATAAAATTTCTATATTATAATTATTAAATGAAATAGTTTCCATAAAATGAGGATTCAAATTGGAAGTTGAATGGTGTTTCTCTATATACCATGAAATCAAAAATCATTAAAATGAAATATCTATGATTAGAACCCGAAAACATAATAATATCATGACCTTAGATTTATGTAGTTGAGTAAGAAAATATTATGTAGTGAGGCCTTATGCCTATGTTTTCATCAAAAGTTAATATCTTCATATTTTTTTTATCATTTTTGAGGTATGTGTGTAGAATATAAACATATGCCTCTACGAATACCTTGGTTCATGCATCAGAAATGTGGTGATGACCATGCTATGGAAGTGATAGAATTTTGGGTTTTTACATGGGGAGACATGAAGCCCCGGTTTATGAAAGACCTAGTAGAGTTCCCACATTGTGGAAGGATGAGTTATCATCACAGGTTATTAGGACCCTTCCATATGTGCCTAAAGAGGGTTTTCAGTAACCCCAGGTTCTATGCTAGGATCTATAGCTCTGCACCAGGCAGGGAACTAGAGCAATGCTGTCCATTAATGTATAAGAGGTGGATGAGGTTGAGTGATCTATACTTATAATATGAAATGCCAACATATAAGACAAGAGCAAGGTATTTAGGGTATAGATCAGGGTTGCAGATCATTAAAGATATATGTAGTACAACCTACATGTGAGGAATATAGTTTCAGATCTTTTACTGTTTGGGACTTTATTTTAGTATGATCAACATGATTATCTATTTTATTTTAAATTTTTACCTCTCATTCATTCATATATACTATTTTAATAAGTATCCTTTGTTTTTTAATTGAATACTTATGTAGAGAGAAGAATATGGATACTCCATTGAGAGTATAATCATAGAGTGTGTGATAGAAAAGGGGTTTCCTCTTGAGATAAGTGGATATTATTTAGTTTTTAATCCATTCATCCTAGAGATATTGGACTTTAAAATAATTCTAAAAATGAAATGGTTAGTTCCCTATTTTTATTATTTCAATGGATAATGTGAATAGGTAAGATTCTCATCACTAGAGAGCGATAAATACATTCATAAGGTAAAATGAGAAGTTCAGGCTAGTCAAAATGGAATTTGACAATGTGAGATAAGTGGAGTGTCTTCCTAGATTACATGCCTTTTTGCAGATTACCAAGGATTACGTTGAGCTATTCTTCTTCCTATTGTGGATAATTTTAGGGAAATATTTCTTGATGATTTTTCAAGAATACGCTTGGTGATATAGGTATATTTTACTATTGTACTCATTCCATGATCAGAACCAGTTTCTATCCATCTATATAGGATAGCTTATACTATGCTTAAAGAACTCAAGAGGTAGTTAGAGGACCTGGAAGATAATTGTTTATAGGACTCAATACTTATCCTTAGGGATAACCTATGATTTTTTCCAATAAGGTGGATGAAATGATCATGATTTTTGTGGATCAATCATGGTGAATTATATTACCATAATGAATTGGAATTCACTTCACTGAATAGATGATCTCTTCTACCTAATCCAAGGATCTAGAGTTTTCTGAAAAATTGATCTCATATCAGGATATCATTAGGTAATGGTTAGACCCTCAGATAATCCATATATAACTTTTTGAAGTAGATATAGACTATATGAGTATTTGTAAATTCCTATCATCAATTCTAAACTCTAGAGTTATACGTGGGAGATTTGGCCTTGTTGCCTATTTTTTCAATATTAGGTCATCGATGAATTCAAAAAAAGGAAAAGTGGCACCTAGATTCATCATACATTTTTAGATCATGAAGAGAGTTAGGACGATATCCTATCAAATGATTGTTCCTCATAGGTACTAGGCCATTCAAAAAATATTTCATGGTTCTAAGCTACTCCATTATAATTCCAACTTATCTCACACTTTTAGCCCTGAGGAAGTTAAGTTTTTGGCACATGATTCTTTCGAGTGGTATATGGTTTGTATAATTGATGATAGAATGAAGTTTTTTGAGGGAGGAAATTCCAATAGTACGGGTTATACAGAATCATGAAAATGTACTGGATGATACTAGGTAATAAGAGGAATATATACTTGTTCGATGGCTAGAGTCATTCTTGGATGCATATCAACCACCATTAAGGAAACTCAGGGTGAGTTTTTTATGGAGGGTAGGTTGTAATATCCTGATTTTTCAATGAGATATGAATCCTTTTAATCACAGTCTAAACTTTTTTTTATCAAAATGGAAGCTCCTAAGAGTTCTATGAAGGGTTTGGGATAATTCATACTTGGTTCAGAGCTCTGAGTTTTACTTTTCGGATGTTAAGATTGAGGCGCACGACTGGAACACGATTAATACTAACCATGTGAATGAACCATGCGAACTTGTAAGGAAGTATTATGTTTAGGGAAACCATTAAGTAATGGATTCCTGGCCTTGTGAAAATTTTAATAAATTGACTAGTAAACTTGCATAGTTTATGCATGGTTTTTCTAACTATTAACATGAACTATACAAGGGGGTGCATCTGGAGAGTAGGCACACATGACCTATACATGGTCTGTTTAATCATGTTCCTTATCAATGAGATTTGTGGCTTTCCATATAGAGGATACCACATGGCTGGTGCATGGTTTGTCCAATCTTTCTTCCAAAACTTTCACCCCTTAAAAAAAGGGATATTTTACCATTTCCCCATCCTTCCATTTAACCATTAAGCCACCTATTTCTTCTTTATTCTTACATAGTAGTGGACCGTGGGGTATCTCCTCTTCCTCTCCTACATAATATTTGAATTATATCCTCCTTAAAAGATTTTATTGGACATCCATTTATTATGAAGTATTACCCTTGGTAAATCTATAATTCCCCTATCATCATTTCTCTGTTTCAATCCCTATCATGGATATTATTTCCATGTTCTCATATACCATATTTTTAGGGTGATTGTTTAGGTTTCCGATTTATTACATTATAGATTTAATCTAAAGCAAGTACTAGATGAGGAGTCATATACCATGATAAGCTTGGTAGTCCAGTACCATTCCTTAAATGTATTGACGTTTATATCATGTGAAGTTGTGCAATGTGACAGAACATCAATTAATCACCTCTTAAAAGGGAAATTAATTAAGTAAATTGTATATATCTTTAATTAGTTAGTCACTTCCCAACCAATTTCAAAGTTGGAGGCTATCTACAAAAATGTTAACTACCCCTTAGGGTGTGTGGATCTATTCCATTACCATTGCACCATGTTATAAGGATAAAGAAACCCCTTGAGTGAGTTTATTAAATTTCATGAACATATTGAATTTTAATATAATTGAACCCCCCGAGGTTGGTTTATATTATATCATATACATGAAGTGTTTAAATAAATAAATTAATGGTGAAGGAATAGCTCATGTCACTTGGACTCCATTGATTTTATTCATACTTTATTCTTTATTTATTAATTAAAAAAGACATGGAAAACTAAAATTTAGTGAATTGTTAAATGGTATGAATTTTTTTATACAAGACCATTATGTATTTTATGTCATAAATGATGCATGGGTTCAGATAAAGAATGATTAAACTGTATTATTAAACATATTGAGATAAATTTATTATAAATGGATGTATGTTAAGGTTTATGTTGTACTTGTGTTTTGATGTAGAATTAATTGGACGGGTTCATGGGGAACTTGGAATTATGTTATGCCATAGGTGATACTTGAGTCTTGATATGAAATTCATTAGTTGGGATCATTGTAAAATGGAATTATGTTATGAAATGGAAGATACATGATTTTCAATACAGAATTCCATAGATGGGATCATTAAGAAGATGAGATTATAGTATTTCATGAGCTACATCTAGTTCCCCTACACGGAATACCTTGGATGGACACATAAGGAAAATGGAATTATATTATTCCTTGAGTGATACATGGATTACCCAAATAGAATTACATGGATGTGATCATGATACTAACTGATTCAATGACAATTCTAATAAGTCAAATTATGCACTTGGATTTAGTAAATGTATTAAATTTATAAATTTATTGGTTCACCATCATCTACTGAGGATTAAATACCCAGAGACTTTATGATCACATAAATTATTATCATTACGTTGGGATTCATTGGTTTTTTTCCTCATTCCTCGATCTAGTATTATAAAAAATTAAATGCTCAGGGAAATTATGATGTAATTTGAATATTGTAGTATTTGATTGGTATCCCATTAGGAACCCAAGATGACATGATTTTTAATTAATTCATTTATTACTTTTTTTTATTTCATCTATATTGATTAATTATATATCCATATATTTGAAAGTATTACACACCATTGGTGGTGATCTACTTTGTTTAGTCACACATTTTTGGGCCACTGATTCGTACAGAATCATACTTTGTGGGTACACATGTGGATAAGGGAAAGTTCCTAGCTTGAGATGTATGATTTTATATACTAGTATGGAGTATTAGTGTAGAGTACTGAGATAGTATTCATGACTATATTGGATTTTAACTTTGGCTCATTTGTGTATTTTATATATCATGTGTTGTTGTGTACCTGCTATCATATTTCCCTTTCTCCAATTTTTGTATAACATCATGAAATTATCTTGTTTATATGAAATTATTTATTATTTATGTTAGTTTATTACTTTTTGAATGATATACTTCCACAATTTTACTATCATTATTATACTTATTTACCGATTATTCTGCATTATATACCACTAAAATAATGAGGGTGTAGCATCCTCAACATAACTTTATAGGCCCTTATTGCAAGTCGACAACCTTTAACATACATTTAGGAGTTCTTGAGGATATATGGCCACTAGGTCAGGTTACTTGTTAGTGAATCAGTATCAGGACATCACATTGTGCCAAACTAAAATCCTTCACATGACTTCTCAGACCAAATTATGAGTTATGAGAATGGGAATATGAATCATTTCCAGCATAATATCAAAGATAGAAGGTATGATGAAACTAATAGTGAGGAAAATTAGGTTTTGAAAAATAGTGGGAGACTAATGATATATAATTTAAATCTAATAATCGTATTTGTAATCAAATAAGTAATAATTTTCATATTTAAATTTATTGAATTGGAAAATAAAATGACTTTGAAAATATCACTACAATCCATACTATATAAGGATAAACATTCTCTTTAGTGTGAACTTTTAAGAATGGTATAGTTTATTATGCGCTCTACTACGACATGAACGGAAATTGGACATACTGTAAACCCTACTTCACGAGTCTCTTGTGAATGTGGCTAGTGAGGATGATGTATCTCTCTATTTTAGGCATGTGGAAAATACAATATATCTCCATTATTCGATGTTATTTTCCATGTACAATGATATTCTAAAGAAATATGGGGATATAAATGCATATAA
The DNA here is from genome assembly GCA_963277665.1 of Viscum album. Taxonomy (NCBI): domain Eukaryota; kingdom Viridiplantae; phylum Streptophyta; class Magnoliopsida; order Santalales; family Viscaceae; genus Viscum; species Viscum album. The sequence continues at coordinate 320,012,616 of OY728165.1, read as the reverse complement.
CATCATTCTTCCTCTTTGAGATCTCTATCAGTTGAAGATGACACTTGAGATATATGTGTTCTCTAATACATTGTTTATGAAGAATCTCAGAGATTCAGTGTTAGTTGGGCCACATGTTGAAAAAATGATTGGATACATTGGGAACCTTGAAATCTTGAGTTTTAATGTCCCTAATGTTCAATGCAGGGATATCATTCTTCCCTTACCACCTATAAAATTATCTAATTTTATTAAGAAATATAATTTTAGAAATAATGAGAAAAAACATACAAAACATATTAAACATATTCACCAAGTTGATAAAGACATGATGTGTGATAAATACACAATCCTTATGGTGAATAATAATTGGAGGAACAAGGAAAAGGGGTTAAAGAATCATTTTAATTCTATCTATCAGGAGTATAATATTTCTAAGAAGAAGAAGATACAAATGAAAATAAGGGAACAATATGTGGTATGTTTTTCATGTGGTAGGAAGATACACTGGAAGAAGAATTTCACTCAACCAAAGAAGAAAGAGGAAGATTCTGGTGTGCTCATTATCGAGTGTAATCTTTCCATAACTACAAGTCGTGTATTATATATTGCATGTACCGATAACATTATAATCTAAATAAAGGAATCATGCAGATATCAAAAAGTTTCTAGAGGAAATGTGGATCTACGAGTAGCTAATGGAGTGAGGCAAGCTTCTCTAGAAACTGGAAACGACCATATCACTTTGCCCACATGATTGATTTTGATTTTAAAAATTGTTATTATGTACATATTGTTACTAATAACAACATTTCTATTTATCTTTTAGATATAGATGGATTTATTTTCATTTTTTGAAGTATGAGACAATAATTTTTTAATGATATCATATTTTATGGTATGACATAACTGAATAATGGTTATTATGTATTAAATTATGAATAAAATATTGGTAAATGATAATGAAAAAAAACACACTCGACTCATATAACATCCAGTTGTGACATCACCCTCTAAATACCATAAACGATAATCATTTAAAAAAGATATATCCGGATGGTTACTTAGTATATTTTGAGCCTAAACCACTCTAAATTTGTCATGCATGATTAAAAGGAAATATAACCAAACCACCATTCAGTGGTCAAGGTGAAAGGGCCAAATAAATTCTAGAATTAGTACACAATGATGTGGGTAGAACTTTTCAAGTGAAATCTAGATATGGATTCTCATAATTTATTACATTTATCAATGACTTGAGTAGGTATGATTATACCTACTTGATGAGGTATTAGTTTGAATACTCTGATAATTTCAATGAGTTCAATAATGGAGGTGAAAATCATCTTATAAATAAGATAACGAAACTTTGATCGGATCGTGGTGGTGAATATATTAACCAAGACTTTATTGAATTTCTATGAGATTATGAGATTTTATATCAACTCAATCCACCTTATACACTATAATGGAATTGTTTTAGTGAAAGTAGTAACCAAAAATTAATAGACATTACAAGCTTTATAATGAGTGACACAAGAATTCTATTATCTTTATCATGATATTAATTAAAAAAACATCATAGTTATTAAACAGAGTACCAAATATAGCATAAAATGGTATTACCTTCAAGTTATAAAGTGTAAATAAACCTATTTTGTCACATTTTTATTCTTGGGGTAGCAAGATGTTTGTTATGTCAAGATCAAGAAATAAACTAGCACCAATAGGAATTAAATTTATCTTTGTTTTTTATACTAAGGAAACTAGGGGATACTATCTATATAACCATTCAAACATGAATATAATCATCAAAAGATAATATGTATATCTTGAGAGGGTAAAAATCATCCAGTAGTATAGTGATAGAAATATTTAATTTTATAATGTTTATGCTTAAAATACATGTGGGTTATATGAGAATATACTCCACATGTCCCCATTGAAGAATTTTTTCATGAAACACAAGTACTACGTATGAGATCTTGAGAGGTAAGAGAATTATAGAGATGGTTTTCTGTTCATCAAGGATAGTAACTCATTATTGGTTGCAAGTAATGATATTATATTCTATAATGAAATACTAGAGAGATCAGACTCTTTAAGATGATTGGAAAACATGAATTTTGAGTTGGATTCCTAATTCACCCAAAGGGTGTTATTATTTCCCTTGGGTCTAATCAAAATATAAGATTTATAAAAATTCAACTGATGCCACTAATAATTAAAATGAGTAAAGTAAAAGGTCATGTTCGAACCCAATGAGATGTTGAAATAGTTAATTAATTAATTTAAAAGAATTTATTTAATTAAAATGATGAAAGAGGCCAAGAAGATATGATTTTGATTGATTTGAAGAAAGATGATTGAGGATGAAGTTGATTGATTGTTCTTAAAAATGATAATTTGATAGGGTTATTAGTGTTTTGAGTTTTGGTGAAATTATAATTTAGAAATTAAATTATTAATCCATATGTGGATTCAGAGTCGAGAAAATATAGATCGAATGATCATTGTATCCTCTCCTAAATGGGAAAATCCTCTATTTACCTAGGTTCGGTAATTTATAGTGTTTCTAAATTGAGTTAGTCTCTGTACGATTTTATAACTAGTTACCCTAAATGTGACAGTGGTCCAACCTAATTTAGGGTAGCCAGTCACACAATTAAAATGGTTCTTTTTTAGGATCAATTCATTAACCATGAAATAATAAGAAAGATATTGTAATTTTATTAATGGAATATATAAAATCAAATACATGAAAAAGAAAAAGAAATAAATCCAATGGAACATTCTCCCATGGACTAAATATCCTTATAATAAGAAGAGATTTACCCCCTTATAATAGTGTTGAGAGATATAGAGGGATTGAAGAAAGAAAAAAGAACACATAAATAAAAGATCAGAGATGTCATAGTGGTGAGGATCCTTCACAAAACAGCTTCTCACTCAAAGATTTGGTTATCAGATATCCCTAGAAACAATTACTCAAATCCCTATTTATAGAACATTTATAGTATTGGGATGCATTTAATGGCATTGATACAGGTCATAATTTCAACCCAAGATCATAAAATGTATCCTCCTTTAATTGCATCGAATATGGCTATTTTTTGAGTTGTTCTGAAACTTCACATCATGTAGGTGTTGTACAAAATCTAATGTTCAAGGCCTTGAAGGAGTACTACGTTTTGTTCAAATTCTATAAATTTAATTTAGTGTCATATATTGTAATTTTTTCATGTTGTGTAATGTTTACATGACATGAATCTTGAAATTCTTACTCTAGAATCTATGTTTCCCCTAGATTCTTTAGTTTCTTTCCCCACAAGTGTTCTAGGACCATACTTCAACATGGTAATCCTTCAATTTTTCTTATGTCATGCTACATAATGTAGTTTCCTTTTCTCCTCATATTTTATTCATTTAATTTATTTTTCTAAATTTTAGTTGAATATTTCCCAAAATCACAAAAAAAAGACAAACAGTTCACATATTGAAGAGAATATCAATTATATTTTAGAATTTTATGTATTAAAACACCCTTAACTAAATTCATGAAATACATGTATCAATTCAATGTATTAAGACTATGTTGTGATTTTGATCAAACAATTAGTTAATGTATTGTTCCATGTATGTAAATGGGTATTCAAGATAAAAACGGACATGGAAGGTAGATTAAATACCAATAAAGCATGGATAGTGGAAAAATAATTATAAAACATAAAGGAATTGACTATGGAATTTTTTTTTGAAGTTTATATGTTTAAATATATTATAATTATTCTTCCCATAGAAGCCTATTATGACTATGAGATTTTGAAAATAGATGTCAAAACAAATTTAGTTAAGGAGAACCATTAAGAGGATGAATATATACCCAACCAGAAAGTTTTGTGACTCCAAAAGATTAAAAAATTGTATGCAAGATAAATAGATCCATTTATGGATTAATTAAATAATTTAGTTCATGGAATATTTGGTATAATGAATCTCTAAAAGAACATGGTTTAATTTAGAATTAAAGTGACTCATGTGTTTATAGATGGTTTAGTAGAAGTACAATTGTTTTCATTGTAGTATATGTTGATTACATTTTAGTAATTGGAAATTATATCCCATACTTATAAAAGGGTAATATATGGTTCAGAAAATGATTTTCTATAATGGAATTAGGTGAATAAACTTATATTCTAGGGATTAAGATCCTACATGGTAGATCTAAGAGGATTCTTAGACTAAGTCAAGTTACGTACAATTACCAAATAATAAAGAGATTTAGTAAGGAACAATGCAAGATTGGATTGGATCCACTATCATATCGTATATATATTTATAAGAAAATGTTTCATTATACACAATAGTAATGGGAGAGAATGAGTAAGATCCCATATAATTCTATGATGAGATCTATTATATATACCCTTTTATATATGAGGCTTGATGTCACATGTGTTTGATCATTTAAGTTATATATCAAGAAGATACAGGTGAACAACCTTGAACTTATATTAAGGATATCCTTATATATATGAGGCAAACTAAAGATATGTTCCTGGTGTATGGAGGAGGTGAAGATCTATTCATGAACAGTTATACTTATTCTATTATTCAATTTTATTATAGTTATCAGATGTTGGAACCTAGATATGAATTTTTTCTCAATGGAGGATATGTGAGATAGAAGAGTTATAAGCAGTCAGCTTGTTTCTAATTTTACAATAGAGTTTGAATATATTTTGTCTTTCTATGCATCCAAGTAGTTTTTATTCCTAATATATTCTAAGATCCAAATGTGAATCCTATAATAAAATTCCTTATCTTAGTTTATGGTGATAATACTATAGTGGTGACTCCCCCATTTAGCCGAGCTCACATCAAAGGAAACAAAACATACCTTAGAAGTTTCATCTATTGATGGATTTTTATCAGTGCAATGAAGTTGCAGTCATCAAAGTATCCACAGAGAGAAAACATGTTAGTACACATTATAAAGGCTTTATCTCAAAAGATACATAAGTATCATGTGATAGTTAGTGGATTGAAATTTTTTATTATTTGGATATAATGCACCTGGGAGTACATTGGAGTTGGTTCTGTAAATCTGACTTTATTAGTACTTTATTACATTTTTTATTAATAATGTTTTCTTATTACATTATCATTTTCCCTCTACATAACATTGTAATGTGATAAGGTCCAAAAAATATATATTTTCTAGAATGATCATCATAATTCCCCACTATGGGGAGAACCTAGAGGCATCATATTAGTATTCTTGAATGTATGTTCTATAGAAAAATGACATATTCTAATGAGATAGATATAATACATGTTATCAAGGGTATAAGGCTCATAAGACACTAATACACACTCTCATGGTGTTCACCCTTGGTGATATCTAAGATAAGAGACTATGATAATGTACACGTCATGAGGAAAAACATTTACATGAATCATTGGATGTTACTATCTATAGATGTGTGTATTGATCGTTAGACTTTAATATTATCATTAATGGATATCATAACTCATGTAATTTTATTTATTGATGAAAACCATGACAATATATATTAACGGCGTGGTTAGACATATTGGGTGCGTGATGAGCGATATTATATTAATGGATAATAAAAGAAATGATTTATCCCTTCTATTCCTTAATGGGAATTTAAATAGTAGGCCCTTATATAGAAATGGAACTATCATTATAAATCCATGACACTGATGTTTGGTGGGGAATTCCATTTCTGGAAGTCCAATAAAGTGACATCAGTCATATAGGTTAATGACACTAGTATGAAATCTTCTTGATATGAGATATCATGATAAAGATATTATATTTCATAATAATCATTCATAAGGGATTGGATGTCATTTTGACATTAACTTCATTATCTGTAGAGACCCGAAGCCTGACGTACATGGAAATTATATTACTTTTGTGGAATTCTTAGTACATAACAAAAACACACACACAAGGATCATAATAGTTTAGTGTCTTTGGAAACTCAGAATATAATATTCTAATCGTGGTGAAAGATCTTCAACATATCCCATAAATATCATGTTTTTTTACCTAAATTCTTTCTTTATATCATGGGGAAAAGAAAACATAAAAGGGTGAGATCAAATGCTCAGTAAGGGTAAACAAAAGAAATATCAATCACATCATAAGAACATAACATTTTGGAAATCTTAACCTGCAAAAGAGAGCATAATTTCATATCATGGGATAAATAATAATAGTGAAATGAAATCCCAATAATCATAAATTAAATCATGAAACTTTGTGTCATACACATATAATCATAGAGAATCATTTCTTGTTAGTCAATACTCATTTCCAAGACTATCTTAGTGGACAAAGTCCCTTTCTGAACCGAGTTCATTCCTTGTTTCAGTCCTGTTTCACTAAACCGGTATAACCTACCGTTCCAGCCATGTCTATCTAATGAGATATAAAATTTTTAACCAATTAATTGGTGGGAGATATAGGTCCCACCAATCTCATAATGATACCATTTTTATGTGTGTCAAAAAATCATAAATCATACATCATTGCATAACCCATGTAATAAAAATGGGAATCTTAAACATCATGACATCATAAAACAATTCATATAAGATAAAGGAATTAATAAAAATAATTCCATCACAACATAATAAAATCCATGTAATAATAGGTATAGAAATATAACCCTATATTATCTTAGATGGATAATAATTTTGATAAAACTCCTGAACTCCATTCTTGAGGAAAATATCCTTTCAACTTCAGAAAACATTTCTCCTTTCTTAACGTGTCATACAATTTTAAACTAAAATAATTTGATTAAAAAAAAACTTGAAAACTTGTAATTAAATCTTCATGGAAATAATTTTTTAAAAATCCATTCATGCCATATAAGTTAAAAACATTTTTCTCGTACCTTTGTCGGAAAAGTCAAAAAAGTACCTCGTACGAATAACGACAAAAAATTCCTTTCATATCTTTTACTATAAACTCACCAAAGGGTAAAAATGGATTTAAAAAAGTGTAGGAGGATGGAAATAATAATACATATTGAGGAAACATGGATGTGGATGATAAAATACACCCCAGTAAATACCAAAGTATAAACAATCTCGGATAAAAATGAGATTGTGATATTTCCCTTACCTTAAGTCCGATTTTCTTCGTAAGTGTCCGAACCTCCTGTATAATGATTTAAATAATGTCATTAACTTATTAAAGAATCATATTTATTATTATGATATCATATATGATTCAATTATGACTTTATATTACCCGTTTTTTGTAAATTCCATGTTAAAGAAGCGTTTTGGGTAAAATCGTTTCATTTATCGTAGGTGTTTGGACTTGTTGTTCTTGACATTATTATTACTTATATCATGATTAACTTACTTCCAGAATATAAAACATGATTTATATATCATATATATTCAGTATATATATATATATATAATAGATAGATAAATGAAATGAAACACACCGTTCATGGAGACGGTAGTCCGTATGTACGCATGAACGCTGTTTTCCTTTCTTTATTGTCTTGAATGGAAGTAAGTAGATGAAATACATATATACATAAATCCATTAGATTTATAATGTAATATATTTCATTATTATTGATTATATATACTTTATAATCATTATTAAATGGTTAACATGAAAAATGAATCTCATCACGTCGTGGAGACGGTAGTCCGTACGTACGCACGAGCGATGATTTCATTCCCATGGTCGTGGAATTGTGTTGAAGTGTATGTATACTATTTCAGTATCAATATAACTTTATAATAATCATATATATTTACTCATTACACCATTATACACATCCAATTAAGGTGGTGGCAGAAAATAGATTAGACCACGACGTGGAGAGGGTATTCCGTACATACGCACGCGCGGTGATTTCCTTTTTCCGTAGGATGGATAGAAGGTTAATTAGAGTTGTTTAATATTTATAATAAAATATCATTATCTTAGAAATACTTATGTTATTACTTTATCATGAAACAACTAAAGAAGAAGAAGTTGAAGAAGAAAGAAATTGAAAAAGATCGGTAATGGATATTACCTCTTTTTGACGCGCCTTTTCTTAACCTCCACTTAAAGAACTAAGGATGGTCTTGGAAGAAGACAAGCACATCTAGGATGATACTAGGGAAGTGGAGAAGAGATCTTGTTAGGGGTTGGGCGAGCTTGAATGCTAAAATTTGTGTGAGGAGGAGAGGGATGAGGTGCCCTTTTATGAGGGAGGAGAGGGGCACCTTTGGGAAAACAAAAAATATTATTTTATTATAAAGTCAAGTTCGGTGTTAAATAGCTCCAAATTGAAATATTTCGAAGATAAGTTGGGTATGGGTCGAAATCCTCTCATCCAATAGAATTTAGACAAGTTTAGGTATCAATTCTAACCTTATCATTTGGATTTAACTTCAAGTTAGATAATTTATCTTTTACCGTGTCTTCTTGTTTTCTTACACTATAAGGTAAATAAACTTACTATATCAAGCCAAACTAACCCCAAGTTGATTATTATAAATATATCTATCCTTATCTAAGTCATTTGGCCGATCCTTAGATTTTTATGAATTAAATAACAATTAATAATATAATATTTGTTTTAAAAACAAATTTATGTCAATTTTAACACTATTTGGTACATGATTTTTATGAAATTCATAACAGAATGATAAGTTCAAAAAAAGTTACTTATATCAACAATAACATGTAATATTAACATATAAAGTAATGTAAGTCATAAAAACTCTCAAATTACATTTATTTGGGCATTTATAACATCAATTATGTCAATATTTCATTAATAATACAATTACTGCATCATCTTTGTGTAATAATAAATGATAATTATTTAATCCCTAAAAATTATAAATAAATTCATATGATGTAGATAATTGTATTAGATTTCTGGAGTCTATTCAGGTTTGAAGTTTCATGAAGTTTATCACTAAATTAAAATTATTATACTTATAAGATTTAAGAAAGTGACATGTTGTCACATTCTTTGGTTTTAATAATAATTAAATTATTTTCATGAAACATAAAGTCCATAAAATGAATCTAATCCGACCCTTAGGTTATATGGGTCTACTCTTAGCCATCCAATAGGATTTTTACATGTGTTATGGTAATTTTATAATCTTATATTTACCCTTAATTACCCGATTTACCTTTAACTACGGAAAATAAAATTTACCGTAGTTACTATTCACAATGCCCAAAAATAAAAAGTAGCTTATTAAAATAATTTGGACCCAATGATTCCAAATATGGAATCCATTTTTCCAAATTCAATACACAAAATATGCAGAAATTAAATTAAAATTAATCCCGTTGTCGAAAGAAAACAGGTTTTTCTTTAAAATATTGCAAAAGATTGAATTGTTTTAACCTACGAATTCAAGGTAAAATCAATGGTAATGTCATAAATTATATTAAATGGTAAAAATATATTCTATTTATACTTTAAAACCATTCAATATTATAATTTAACCACATAAGATATTACGATGAAAAAAGTTGTTTTTAATTAAAATATAGCGTGTTTTTACTATTCATTAAAATATGAAAGTTATCAGAAAAATATCAAAACTTTATCTAATGTAAATTTTTATATCTTGATTCAAAAGAAGAATTTTATTTTGTCAAATTTAACATATAAACATGTCAAAAACTAGATTTAATGTGGGTGCGCCATCAAAAGATGACAAAACTGCATTTTTTGAAAAATACTTATTTTACCCGAAAAATTTATTTTGTTCTTATACCATGTTCTAGAAAATGTGTATAATGAATAATAATGTTATAAAAATAAAAATTTAGTTAATACAATTCATAACGGCTAGTTCATGATAATATTATAATAATATATCGTTGTTTATTAAAACTCAGTATTGCGTACAACACACGCTATCGAGGAATGTTGTGATTGCGTGTAATGCAAGCCAAGTCAGGGTTGCATGTTGTGAAAGAATCCTTCGTTGTTTCGTGTAACAGAATCCAACCATATTTAATTTATACATTGAATATATATATATATATATATATACTCAATGTTGCGTAGAATAACTATTATCAAAATTGTGTGTAACACGATCCAAGAATAGTGTTGCGTATACTGCAAGCTAATACGGTGTTGCATATAGCGCAAGGTAATCTTGGTGTAGAATACAACACAAGAAATTAATGAAATTAAAAGAATATTTTTCATAAAATCTCGGGGTGTTACATTCTACCCCCCTTAAAATGAATTTCACCCTCGAAATTCGTCGGGGTTATAAATGGTTAACTACTCGAAAGTTTGTTTAATAGAAACCCACATTGTAAAAAGGAATACCAAAATATGGCTTTAAAAACTAAATTATGAAATGTAATGGTTACCCAAATTAACTCATCACTGGGTTTCCACGTAGGAGAACATAGGTGAAAATATGGATATGGAAGAAAAATCTAACAATCAAGTTCTGATGGAGAGTGGTAGAGAACATGGCTATGAAAAAGCCAACAATTGCAAAGCCATAAATTTGTGATGATCTAGGGTACCATCTAATTAATCATATATAAGATCACTAGGAAAAAAATTTTGGTTTTCAATATCATTTCCCTAAAGTTGAAAAATTTGAATTAGAAGAAATACTTCCTTGATTTTGGTACAATCTCACTATTGTTCGTGCTTTGAACAATTTACACTTCATCTCTTAAAGAAATGAAGTTGAATTTGATATTCGTGAAGTGTTAACAGATCATGTGATAGAATGATGGGTCATTCCATCTGTTTCAAACAAAATTTTAGCAATAGTTATCAAATATACATTAGTCCGTCTTTGGTGAGGTTAATCATATACGTTTCCAAAAATGAACTTATACTTCATATATCATACCGCATAATAAAATAAAACTATTTTCTACTAACCAGGGACTTTCTGTAGGCCAGTGGTATGCGATAAAGGCACGTCACACTTTAGTTGTGGGTTCGATTCCCACAGCCTTGGCCGACGCGATGGGTTGTCTCACATCCTGCATGTTGTCCTTTTTCTAAAACTACATTATTATAATATCCCATCAACAATATCAACAACAGTTTTATCCTTAAACAATACTAACTTATGTCCAACATAATCCATTCCAATCTTTAGGCTTATCTAAAATACTTCGGTCCAATCTCATAGTATAGAGAAAATGATCACGTGAATTCCATCATTTATCCCTCATATATCTTGTTCGTCACATTCCAGTCATGTGAATACCATAGTCATGTAATCTCTTAAAAAATGAATACCCATTGAATCTTAGTGAAAAAATAAGTGCTGTCAAAAGAAAACTCTTTCCACATAACAAAATCCTCAAAATTCTATATACTTATTCCTTATATCAATCATGAGCTCATGAATACAATCAAACATCTCATTATCTTCTTGTCCCTTAATTATGTGCATATCATCTACTTTCCAAAAATATTTCAATCACTTTTTGTTCCTGGTTACCAGTATCATATAATTATTGAAAACCAATAAATAGATATTCCAAAATTCCACAATACCATAAATGAGATTCCATGATACTTTCTTTGAAATCCCATTACATAAACACTTAATCCTTCCACCACATCGTTGTCATATTCCACATCGCCAATAGTGATCGCCTGGGACTTCCCTTTGCCCTTTGCCTTAAGCAGTTGCACATGTTGATCATCACTAACCCTTGGATTAGGGAATTTATTATCATAATTCCCCATTTCCTTGAACTTGAAGCATTGAAGTGTTTGTGGTGCGTTCTATGTAGTGTTTGCTTTATTCACATCATTAGAAACCCTTTTTCCATTACTTCGACACTCAGCTGCTCGATGGCCTTCTTTTCCACACATAAAACATTTTCTAGTCCCTTTAAGAAAATCTCCACCATGCTTATTTCCACACTTTGTGCATAAGGAAACATTCATCTTATTTTCACCATTATTCCGAGATTTCTCCTTGAACTCCATCTTTCATTTCTTGTCAAAACTATGACATGGATAAGTAACACCAACTTCCATTTCTACCTTGATAGCACAACTCACAATTTCTTCATAGCTACTGAAGTCTCTTATAGCTAATGCCCTTCTAAGATTTGGTTTTAAGCCACTGAAGAATCGATCAACTTTACTTTCAGGTTGGATGATAAATCCAGATGCATACCTTGCAAGTCTTGTAAAATTCGCTTCGTATATACCAACAGATTCATCATCCTTCAGCTTTAGCTCAAGAAATTCCTTTTCCATCTTTGTTCTAAGAATACGAGGGAAGTACTTATTGAAAAATAAGTTATTCAACTCTTCCCATTCCATAGAGTCAATTTCATCTCTTGGCCTCATATTCTTGATAAGATTCCACCATTGATCAGCTTCACCTTCCAAACGATATACTGCTAAGATGACTTTATCATGTTCAGAACATTGAAGAACTGAAAATATCTTTTCAGTGGTACTGATCAATTGTTCAGCAACAAGTGGATTAGAAGACCCACTTAAAGAAGGTGGACGTTTCCTCATGAAGGACTCAATAGAATATTGTTCCCTTCTCTGATCATTTGGAATTCCAGAATGATTCATAGCTTGTGTAAGTATAAAACTATGATTTTTCACTCCATCTCCCATAACATTTGTTTGTTTCGGAGGGAAATCATTGCATTGTACACTACATTGATCAACACGGTTCCTTCGGGTTCCAGCCAGCGTCTAAAACCCAAAATGAATAGTCTGAGAGGCAAAAATAATGCTAGGGAAAACAACATAATAAAGGGGGAGTATCCTTAATATCTAACATATTAGGTTAAATTCTATGATCATTACCGTAGTTCTAGGACTGTATCCTATACGTATACTTATCCTTAGGGACATCCCTAGACATACCTTAGAAATATCTCTAGGGATCTCACTAACGTTCTCACATCCTAGTTTCCAAAGGTTGACTAAACCTTTCCTCTGATACCAACTGCAGAGACCTGAAGCCTGACGTACATGGAAATTACATTACTTTTGCGGAATACTTTGTACATAACAAAAACACACACACAAGGATCATAATAGTTTAGTGTCTTTGGAAACTCGGAATATAATCTTCTAATCGTCGTGAAAGATCTTAAACATCTCCCATAAAGATCTTCTTTTTTTTACCTAAAACATTTCTTTATATCCTGGGGAAAAGAAAACATAAAAGGGTGAGCTCAAATGCTCAGTAAGGGTAAACAAAAGAAATATCAATCACATCATAAGAACATAACATTTTGGAAATATTAACCTACAAAAGAGAGCATAATTTCATATCATGGGATAAATCATAGTAGTGAAATGAAATTCCAATAATCATAACTTAAATCATAAAACGTTGTGGAATACACACATAATCATAGAGAATCATTTCTTGTTAGTCAAGACTCATTGGCAGGACTATCTTAGTGGACAAAGTCCCTTTCTGAACCGAGTTCATTCCTCGTTTCAGTCCTGTTTCACTGAACCGGTATAACTTACCGTTCCAGCCATGTCTATCTGATGAGATATAAAATCTTTACCCAATGCATTGGAGGGAGATATAGGTCCCACCCATCTCATAATGATACCATTCTTATGTGTGACACAAAATCATAAATCATACATCATTGCATAACCCATGTAATAAAAATGGGAATCTTAAACATCATGACATCATAAAACAATTCATATAAGATAAAGGAATTCATAAAAATAATTCCATCACAACATAATAAAATCCATGTAATAATAGGGATAGAAATAGAATCCTATATTATCTTAGATGGAATATAATTTTGATAAAACTCTTGAACTCCATTCTTGAGGAAAATATCCTTTCTAATTCAAAAAACATTTTACCTTTCTTAACATGTCATACAATTTTAAACTAAAATAAGTTGATTAAAAATAAACTTTAAAACTTGTAAAGGAATCTTCTTGGAAATAATTTTTTAAAAATCCATTCATGTCGTATATGTTAAAAACATTCTTCTCGTACTTTTGTCAGAAAAGTAAAAAAAGTACCTCGTACGAAAAACGACAAAAGATCTATTTCATATCTTTTACTATAGACTCACCAAAGGGTAAAAATGGATTTAAAAAATTGATGGTGGATGGAAATAATATTACATATTGAGGAAAAATGTATGTGGATGATAAAATACACCTCAGTAAATACCAAAGTATAAACAATCTCAGATAAAAATGAGACTGTGATATTTCCCTTACCTTAAGTCTGATTTGCTTTGTAAGTGTCCGAACCTCCTGTATAATGATTTAAATAATTTCATTAACTTATTAAAGAATAATATTAATTGTTATTATATCATATATGGTTCACTTATGACTTTTTATTACCCGTTCTTTTGTAAATTCCATGTTAAAGAAGCGTTTTGGGTAAAATCGTTTCATTTATCGTAGCTGTTTGGACTTGTCATTCTTGACATTATTATTACTTATATCATGATTTACTTACATACAGAATATAAAACATGATTTATATATCATATATATTCAATATATATATATATAATAGATAGATAAATGAAATTAAACACACCGTTCATGGAGATGGTAGTCCATACGTACACATGAACACTGTTTTCCTTTCCTTATTGTATTGAATGGAAGTAAGTTGATGACATACATATATACATAAATCCAGTAGATTTATAATGTCATATATTTCATTATTATTGATTATATATACTTTATAATCATTTTTAAATGGTTAACATGGAGAATGAATCTCATCACGTCGTGGAGACGGTAGTCCGTACGTACGCACGAGCGATGATATCGTTCCCATGGTTGTAGAATTGTGTTGAAGTGTATGTATACTATTTCAGTATCAATATAACTTTATAATAATCATATATAGTTACTCATTACACCATTATACCCATCCAATTAAGGTTGTGGCGGAAAATAGATTACACCACGGCGTGGAGACGGTATTCCGTACGTACGCACGCGCGATGATTTCCTTTTTCCGTAGGATGGATAGAAGGTTAATTAGAGTTGTTTCATATATATAATTACATATCAGTATATAATAAATACTGATGTTATTACTTTATCATGAAACAACTAAAGAAGAATAATTTTAATAATAAAGAAATTGAAAAAGATCGGTAATGGATATTACCTCTTTTTGACGCGCCTTTCTTAACCTCCACATAAAGAACTAAGGATGATCTTTGAAGAAGACCAGGACCTCTAGGATGATACTAGGGAAGTGGAGAAGATATTTTGGCAGGGGTTTGCCGAGAATGAATGCTCAAATTGGTGTGAGGAGGAGACGGAGGAGGTGCCTTTTTATAAGGGAGGAGAGGGGCACCTTTGGGAAAACAAAAAATATTATTTTATTATAAAGTCAAGTTCGGTGTTAAATAGCTCCAAATTGATATATTTAGAAGATAAGGTGGGTATGGGTCGAAATACTCTCATCCAATATAATTTAGACAAGTTTAGGTATCAATATTAACCTTATCATTTATATTTAACTTTAAGTTAGATAATTTAACTTTTACCGCGTCTTCTTTTTTTCTTACACTATAAGGTTAATAAACTTTCTATATCAAGCCAAAAGAACCCGAAGTTGTTTATTATTAATATATCTATACTTTTCTAAGTCATTTGGCCGAAACTTAGATTTATAGGAATTAAATAACAATTAATAATATAATATTTGTTTTAAAAACAAATTTATGTCAATTTTAACACTATTTGGTACATGATTTTTATGAAATTCATAACAGAATGATAAGTTCGAACCAAGTTACTTATATCAACAATAACATGTCATATTAACATATAAAATTAGTTTAAGTCATAAAAAGTCTCAAATTACATTTATTTGGGAATTTATAACATCAATTATGTCAATATTTCATTAATAAGACAATTACTACATCATCTTTGTGTCATAATAAATGATAATTATTTAATCCCTAAAAATTCTAAATAAATTCATATGATGTAGATAATTGTATTAGATTTCTGGAGACTATTCATGTTTGAAGTTTCATGAAGTTTATCACTAAATTAAAATTATTATACTTATAAGATTTAAGAAAGTGACATGTTGTCACATTCTTTGGTTTTAATAATAATTAAATTATTTTCATGAAAAAAAGTCCATAAAATGAATCTAATCCGACCCTTAGGTTATATGGGTCTACTTTTATCCATCCAATAGGATTTTTACAAGTTTTAGGGTAATTTTATAATCTTATATTTACCCTTAATTACCCGATTTACCTTTAACTATAGTAAATAAAATTTACCGTAGTTACTATTCACAATGCCCAAAAAAAAAGTAGCTTATTAACATAATTTGGAACCACTGTTTTCAAATATGGAATCCATTTTTCCAAATTCAATACACAAAAGATGCAGAAATTAAATTAAAATTAATCCCGTTGTCGAAAGAAAATAGGTTTTTCTTTAAAACATTACCAAAGATTGAATTGTTTTAACCTACGAATTCAAGGTAAAATCAATGCTAATGTCATACATTATATTAAATGGTAAAAATATATTCTATTTATACTTTAAAACCATTCAACATTATAATTTAACCACATAATATATTACGATGAAAAAAGTTGTTTTTAATTAAAATATAGCGTGTTTTTACTATTCATTAAAATATGAAAGTTATCGGAAAAATATCAAAACATTATGTAATGTAAATTTTTATATCCTGATTCAAAAGAAGAATTTTATTTTGTCAAATTGAACATATAAACATATCAAAAACTATATTTAATGTGGGTGCGCCATCAAAGGGCGGCAAAACTGCATTTTTTGAAAAATACTTATTTTACCCGAAAAATTTATTTTGTTCTTATACCATATTCTAGAAAATGTGTAAGATGAATAATAATGTTACAAAATTCAAAATTTAGTTAATACTATTCATAACGGCTAGTTCATGACAATATTATAATAATATATCGTTGTTTATTAATACCCAGTATTGCGTACAACACACGCTATCGAGGAAGGTCGCGATTGCATGTAATGCAAGCCAAGTCAGGGTTGCGTGTTGTGAAAGAATCTTTCGTTGTTTCGTATAACAGAATCCAACCATATTTCATTTATACATTGAATATATATATATATATATATACTCAATGTTGCGTAGAATAACTATTATCAAAACTGTGTGTAACACGTTCCAAGAATAGTGTTGCGTATACTGCAAGCTAATACGGTGTTGCGTATAGAGCAAGGTAATCTTGGTGTAGAATACAACACAAGACATTAATGAAATTAAAATAATATTTTTCATAAAATCTCAGGGTGTTACATTATCTATGTGTGATTTGATATATTTCAATATTCTTACCTAGACTATAATATTTTATGACTAAGGCCACTGAGAAAATGTCTTATAGGGCCACATATTATGTGTATAAATAATCTGAGTTACATTCAAATATTGAATTTAATAAGTTAGTATAAATAGTATTTATTTTCATTTGGTTGATCAAAAATATTTAGTCACATGTTATTGAAAAGAATAAATGAGTAAAATAATAATAAATATTTATTTTCATGGTTGAGGAAATGTAATATTTATTAAATTTATTGACAAATAATGCAATGATATATATATATATATATATATATATATATATATATATATTATACAAATAGTCATTATTTAAGGATCAGTGAATGTCATCGAAGGAATGCGAGTGGAGATTAATCGTCCGATTAGAAATTGTCTAAGTATATTTATTTATATTCTTAAAGTGTTATTCATGTCACTTAATTAATAATAACATAATTATTATTACTAGGAAGGTGGTTAACTAATAATTTGTAAGTTGGTAAAGGACTTGTGTGAAATTTTCCATCCCTAAATTTGCTATGAAAATATCTAATAATAACACGTTGCATACTCAATATTATTATGCACAAAGGATAGAGAGAGGCGCTGTAATGACCTAGATAAAGACATATATACCTAGAACTTGTTGTCTCCTAATTCTCTATCAAGTCATAAAAATAATATCATGGGTTCTTCATCCTTTAAGAATAATTCTACAGCAATCAACCATGAACAACACAGAAAATCATGATTGTCCATACTAGCACAAAACAAATCTACAACAACATTTGAAGAATATGGTGCATGTGTGGATAACCACTAGTGGTATTATGAACTTGGATAATACATCTCAGAATCACCCAAAACATCAAATTATACAAAATTACAAGTCGAGGTAATTCTATATCCACTCATAAATTAATTATAAATTACATGTGAAGATCATCCTATCCTGTTTCATGTGTTTTTTCTAGTCAAGTAATCTATTGTTTTTGTTGGACATATCAATATTTTTCATGTTAAATAATGATTATACAAAGATTAATATTTAATATCCAAGTTGGAATTGGTCCCATGTTTTTTCAGCTACACCCGTAACCTACTACAATTATGTCTGCATGATAATAATTATGCCACCCATTATCTTGGGTTAGTATTATTGGATTTTGATATGAATTTTTTTAAAAATTATGTCATCAATGTGTTATTTGTGTTCTCCACAAATCACAAGATCATGTGGTTTGTTTTCTCTCAGTGGGATTTTAATGCACAATTGTGAATGTGGATGGATTTTCTCAACAACTATGACTTAGAGATCTACTGCAAACCTTGTAAGAGGAATTTAGTTTCAAATTAATTGAGAATTAAGTCACATGAGGATGTTTTTAAAGATTATAAATATTCATTGGGGGTTATGAAGTATCTTGATATAGATGAGGTTTCTAGTAAAGGATTCCAATTTCAAATGATAGTGAAATCATCCTTGTTGCAAAGAGTATAAGTGTCTTAGTGTGAAGACTTAGAGGTTGAGTGACACATTAATGTGTTCTTTAAGGTATTTCTTTAAATGTATATTTAGAGGATGATCTACATTAGATAATTTTCAAGGGAGGTTGTTTATCTCATCAGCTATCCATGAGGAGGGTCTCTCGGAGTTACATAGCTCTGTAGTGGAACTACATCCTAGTTTGTAAAAGACGTGGCATTCCTTGAAGGAAAAAATTTTGTGTCTTTGGATTAAGATATTTCTATCAGAGTTTGTATCATGATGTTTGTTCTATCAGTATGTAATGATAGTGCATCATGTTCTATGATTTTTTTGCATCATTTGTATGTGCACAAGTAGAATCATGAGTACATTTTGATGGACTTTTTCACCAACCCACCCAGATCTCATGGGGGATGTGAAGCTATATGGTTGATTGTGAATCAGTTGATAAAGATGGATCACTTCCTAGACATCAGGTAGTTTTTGTGTTTTAGTTTTTATGGAGAGGTGATATGTAGATGAGGTAGTTTGACATAACAAGGCACTAGGGACCATCATATCTGATTTGGATCTTCATTTTACCTTTTGAGTCTGGAGAGGATTGTAGCATGATTTTGGATCCTAGTTTTTTCTTTAACACTTTATTCCATCCTCATATATATGGGAATACTTAGTGGACCATCCATATAGAGGAAGGTTTTTTGTATGAATATGTATTGGATTATCATGGATTTTGGAAAAATAATTTTCCATTGGTTTAATTTTATTATAATAATTACCACTTATCTATTGGAATGCCTCCATTTGAGGCATGTTATGGGTGACCTTGTCGATATCCACTGTGCTAGACTGAGGATGGAGAGTTGGTTGTACTTGGACAATAAGTTGTGAATATAATGACTGAGAAGATTAATATGGATCTAGATCAAATGATAGTGGCTCAAGAAAGTTATAAAATGTATAATGATAGAAGGAGTTGGTTGCTATAGTTTGATGTTAGTCATCATTTTTTTCAGGAGGGTTTCCTCTCAATGTAGAAAATGGATGTTTAATAGCGGATGGAAAGTTTATCCCAAATTCACCAATCCTTTTGAGGTGTTGAATCACATTGGTGATGTGGTTTATAAGTTTTCACTTCCACAATGGTTGGACCTAATCAATGATGTCATTAATGAATTATATCTCTATCAGTATATTCATGATGATACAAATATCATTGATTTTATAGGGTTGGATGTCTAGGATGGTTTGATGTTTAATGAGTGGCCGATCAAGGATCATGATTTGTGAGAGAAGGTGTTGTGTGGGTGAGTTAACCCCAATCTTCATTTTCTATGGAGGCATGGTGGTTTAAAAGAGAGTATGTGAGAATTTGAGTCACAGATTCAGGTTCAATATACACAGTTGATTAGATTTTTTTTTGTTTTGGTGTTGTAATGTCTGAATTAGTGCTAATTTAATTAAATTGATCTTTTCCATTGATGTTTTGTTTAGTTGATGGTGTCTTCTTTTCTAAGAGGCATCTCAAGGTTAGTGATTGGTAGGTGATGTATGCAGTCTTTCTTTTTTGGGTTTGGTTTAAATTTTTTAGGATGATAATTTTTTGATAGGTATCTAATGTAACAAAATATACATTTCTATCGTATATATTTATTTGATTCGTATGTTATAGGTGTCATAAAGAGTTTAGAGGAGGATAATTCTAGTTGGCAGTATGATTATAAATAGGAATATGAGGTAACAATGTGGATGTTTAGGTTTTGGGTGAGAGGATTTGCAATAATAAATACGAGGTTATAATGCTCTTAGCCATGACACCACATGGCATGTCACAATGCATGGGGTTTTAATGGAAAATTTAAAAAAGGGAAGAACAAATATTAGGAATTTCTCATTATTTTTTTGACTTTTTCTTTTTCAATTATATTTTCATAGAATGTAAGACAAATTTATGGTTAAAAAGAGTTTTGAAGAGTTTGTGATATTCTCATGAAATGGCATGTTTAATAATGTGCATAGACCAAGAGGCTAATTCTCAATTGTTTTTCATGGAGTGTGGCTACAAAATTGTGATAAGGGTTATGATGTGAACCATCATTGACCGTATCCGATTTTGATTTTTGATCGATATTTAATGAGGGGAGATATGTATATTCAAGAGATAATTTTTCATTGGTTTATGGACTCAACAATTTACATCGTGACAATAACGGACCGATTCCGGAAGCAACTCAGAGGTTCCCTGTACCCAGTTTGTCACATGGCCTCAAACGCATTTCCCCATATGCC
Source organism: Viscum album (assembly GCA_963277665.1). Classification (NCBI taxonomy): domain Eukaryota; kingdom Viridiplantae; phylum Streptophyta; class Magnoliopsida; order Santalales; family Viscaceae; genus Viscum; species Viscum album. The sequence goes on along the minus strand of OY728165.1, from coordinate 319,991,477 downwards.
AGAGGCTCTTGACTAGTAGCCAGGGCCTTGGGTGTGATAGTGGGGAAACTATTCCCTCATTGGATTGGTAACACAGTGGAAGTAAACAAATGGAAATAGTGGAAACAGTAATGATAACATACAACAGAAAACAGAGAAGACTGATAAAGAAACAACTAGAGAACATATATAAAATGATGCATGATATATAGGTATAGGAAAACATCAAAACATGTCACAATGATTAATACATTACTAATACAAAGTGAAAAAGAAAATAAAGTAAACAACTCATCACCATCGCAAGCCATAGCTTTGTCCCTTGCTCTCCATCTCCACAACAATCAAGTACCCTAAGTAGAAGGGTGATTGCCCTTGTCTATACCTGCAAAAATATAATCAGTTTGAGCCCAAAAACATGACCCATACCGAGTGAGAGACTAAATACTTTTAGGAAACCACAAAATGATCAGTTTCTAATAGTCAGGGAGTGTATAGAAGGTAATATGTAAAAGGAAGCAGTAAACATGGAAGTACTAAACAGTAACAATTCCATAGTTTCAAAGCGTTCAATTACACTTATCAAGTATGCAGCTAATCAAGCAGGTTACCCTCTAGGATTACTCATAGCCTAAACCATTTGGTTCAACCAAACAACACAAGAGAGAAACTAAACATAATTATAACCCTTTGGGGTTCACTCACAACCTAACCCCTATGGTTCAACGAAACAAGTACAAGCAAGAAGCTAAACACAATTGTAACCCTACAGGATGTACTCATAGCATAACCCCTCTGGTTCAACCAAACATAAACAAGAAACCCTCTAAGAAGTACACATAGTCTGACCCCTCTGGTTTAGCTTAAGAGTAGACTTTCTGAGGAACCACTCGACGTCGATTCCTTCTATAGTCCCATATTGGTCACTAAAGGTGCTCTGGGGAAGCACATACATCACATTCCCCCAGTGTCCCATGTTGATAAACAATATACACTCTGAGGAAGAACTAACATTAATTCCCCCGATGGTATCACATTGTAACAGTAAAATAGACACTCTGGAGAAGCCCTTACATCCATTCTATCTATGGTCTACTACACTAGGTTCTCACAACCCTATGTACGTCAACATGTACAAAAAAGTGTATCGGCCAAAGTAAACCTCAAGAACTACTTGGATAACAGTCTACAACATAACATCATGTCATTAAAAATATGAACACTCCATCCTACAACACTATGCATGGGGAATAGGCAAGGCGTCCTAACGGGTTAAGAAGGGCCAAACGGTCGTAAATAGTTCACGCATGGGAAACACTTATAAAGCATACTAATTAACCCTATTCACATTCAATTAACCTACAATCAAGCATAAAATAATAGAAAGAACAAATAGAGGGCTAAAACATTAAAGACACAATACCCCATTCAATGGTATTGGACAAATTTTCACATATCACTCAAAGACATTCGACAGAAAGTCACAAACCACCAACCTTGGTGTTGAAAGATTGATATACGTGAACCTCAAGCCTTGAATCTCCCAAGAAAACCATAGATATACAAAAACATCTAAAATGCTCAACAAAAGATAACAATTGAAATAGGAAGAATCAGGAAATGAAGCTCTAGAAGAAGGAAGAGCATACCGAGCCGATCCCAACGCAATCGATATTAGTCGAATCGGAGATCAGATGCTCGATTGGGGGATCGAGGAAAGATCACAGTCATACAGTCTCTATCAGACTAACCAGACTTAGAAGGTGATGGTTCTATTCATTAGACATAACCCCAGTAAATTTAATGAAAAAAAGAATGTACACAACATGTACTTTGGATGTACATGACATGTACTTGCTTTTACCGGCCCCTGCATTAGGCGGTCTCCAGGTCACCACACACAGCCGTGTGCACGACCACTACACGGGAAGCACATGACTACACATGGTAACTGAGTACACGACATGTACTTATAATGTTCACAGTGTGTACTTAAAAAATTTCCATTAATTTACACATTTTCTTAAAAACAAAAGAAAAGAAAAACATACCTGAAATGAAGATCCAGGTTCTTACAAACATCCTCCCTTAAATAATTTCATCTCCAAATTTCCCTAGAAAGGAGGAACAAAAGAAGAATCACTGAACATATCTGGCCACTACAATCCTACATCGGCCCCCTCACATAAGTCTCATCCTGTACTCACCCATGATTCCATAGCACGTGTACTATAGTAACATACCATCCCTAGAGAACCTTCATACTTTGATCAACAATCCAGATAGGATGCTCCTTGAATGATGTATCCACCTCCAACTCTACTTCCTCAGGCTGGAAGGCACGAGATGGGTATGAGAAGTAACATCGAAGCTAAGAAATTTGGAAGACTTCATGCATATCCCGGTACCTCTGACGTAACTACAAATGATAGGCAACTGACCCAAATATCTCTAACACTTCAAACAGCCCGACATACCTCAGTGAAAGCATACCCTGCCTAGTAATTCTCATGTGTCCCTACCTCAGTGTGACATGCTGGAAAACCTAATCCTAGACCTAGAACTCTAGAGGTCATCTTGTTCGATCAGTATAAGACTTCTGTTGAGACTGTGCAATATCATTCTCGTCCTAATCAACTCCATCTGCTCTGTGGTCTCCTGGACAAGACGAGGTCCAAGCATAGCTACCTCTCCTACCTCAGGCCAACATAAGGGTGACCGGCATGGCCTACCATACAAAGCCTCATAAGGGTCCATATAAATATTATCTTCAAAACTATTATTGTAGACAAACTCCACAAGAGGTATGTGCTTCTCTGAAGAACCTCCAAAATCTAGAATGCATGCTCGAAGCATTTACTCAAGCACCTGAATTGTAGGCTCTGATTGGACATCTGTATGGGGATGATAATCTATTCTCAAAAAGCACATGTGTACCCAAAGCCTTCTAAAGCCCCTACCAGACCCGAGAAGTAAAAAATGCATCCATGTTTGAAACAATTTAGTGTGGAACTCCATGTAGACATAAAATCACTCAGATGTACAACCATCCAAGCTCATCAACACTGATGGTATCTTTAATTGACAAGAAGTGAGAAGCCTTTGTGATTCAATCAATAACAAGCCAAAATGCATCATTCCCTCAAGGAAACCTCTTGAAACCTATCACAAAATCTATCACGACATCATTCCACTTCCACTTGGTAATGTGTAACTACTGCAAAAGCCATGCTAGTCTCTACTGATCTACCTTCATCTGATGATAGGTGGAAACTTCACGATGTAACCAGAAACATCTGTATTCATGTCTGCCCACCAATTCATTCAGTATAGGTCACAATACATCTTGGTGACACTAGGATGATCTACCCAAATTGAGGAATGAGATTCCCGTATTAGCTCCTTGCGTATGTCTGCTGACACTCAAAAACGCCCATGAAAACACAAGATATCATCATTGCCTATGGTCTATCCAGGAATGGGGTCCTCTCCTGACACACTATCCTATAGGAATAGGCCTTCCGAATCTGATAGTTTCCCCATTTTCACTTGATCAAGAAGAGTAGAGGTAAAAGTTATAGAAGATAGAAAATTCTACTCCTGTCATTCATGACCCTAAAAATTCATCTCCCAGTACAGATCCATAAGCTGCCACTCACTACTAGCCTCATGAAATGCCTATATCTGAGTGCTCCTGCTCAAAACATCATCCATTGCGTTACCTTTCCCAGGCGCATAGGCAAGCTCAAAGTAAAAGGACTGAAGGTACTCAACCCACCTTCGCTGTCTAAAATTCATCTCACACTGAGTGAAGATGTAATTGATACTCTTTTGGTCGATGAAAACCACCAAATTCTCTCCCAACAGATAATGTCTCCAATAGTTTAAAGCATGAACAACAACAGCCAACTCCAGATCATGCATCGGGTAATTTCTCTCATGTGGCCTTAACTTCGAAGACCCATATGCAACGACTCCTTCCTCCTGCATAAGCATAGCTCCCAGATGGTTAACTGAAGCATCATAGTAAATATTATAGCACATTCCTGTCTCTAAAAATTCTAGTATCGGTGACGATGACAACCTCCCTTTCAGCTCTTGAATGGCTGACTCACAAGAATCTGACCACAAGAACCTTGCACCCTTCTTAGTCAAACTCATCAGTGGTGCTTCTAAATGAGAAAAGTCTTATATGAAACTTATTTAGCAACCATCCAGCCCTAGAAAACATCATTCCTCAAATAGTTTCTTCAATTGATCCTAGGAAACTACCTCTATCACATTCTCTGGGATTATTGATACTCATGTATCGGAGATAACATGGCTTAAGAAATGAATCTGGTCTATCCAAAAGTGTAATTTTTAGAGATTATCATATAACTGATTCTCTCTTAGTGTACTCAAAACGATTTCATGATTGGTATCATGGTTGTGTTTTGTGTGTGAGTACACTGAGATATCATCCATGAAGACTACCACAAAGGAATCCAAGTATGGATAGAATACTCAGTTCATCAGTTCCATGAAAACTGAAGGTGTGTTTGTGTGACCAAACAACAAAACCACATAATTTTATAGACCATACCTAATCCGGAAGGCTGTAAGAGGTATATCAGATGATGTAACGTGCAACTGATGGTAACCAGATCTCTAGTCAATCTTCAAGAACACCCGGGATCCTTGAATCTGATAAAAGAGATCATCAATCCTTAGTAAGGGATATCAGTTTTGACTGTCAAATTGTTCAAATTCTGATAATCCATACAAATTCTGAGGGTACCACCCACCTTCTTCGCAAACATGACAGGAGAATCTCAAGGAGAAGTACTGGGTTGGATGAAACCCTTTGACTGTAACTCCTCTAACTACTTCTTGAGATCCTATAACTCTGGTGTATCCATCCGATAGGGAGGAATGGACACCTGGGCCACTCCTGGAGGAAACTCAATAGTAAAGACTACCTCATGCTTTTGAGGAAAACCTAAAAATTCCACGTGAAAGACATCCCTGAAATGACCCAACACTGGAGGAAAGTCCCTATGTGAAGTCCCCTTGTCATCTAGATATGAACTACTGATCTGGGCTATAACTCCTACCAACCCATGATGCTCGGGTCATTATTTGCTCGACTGGGAATCCCATTCTTCCTTATAAAGAAACGACCTTCCCTATGGTGACTTAAAACTCACCCTACAGTGATAGAAATTGACAACATCCTGGAAGGGAACTAACCCGTCCATTTTGAGAATGAAGTCATATCCAGTCATCACTCGGACATAGAGGTCCCATAAAAATTGTCACCCACCAACCTCAAGAGGTCACTCCTTGCACTATCGTACACTAGTCGTTCTAGTCCCCAACGAAGTGTCTAGAATAATGATATCAACAGAAGAAAAGATACAGAGCTCAAGGATCTCCACAAAAACAACAAATATAAATCTATGGGAAGACCATGTATCGAAAAGAGTTAAAGATAATACTGAGGCAACATGAATGGTACCCTCGAACTGTAGAGGGTATGGGATCCTTCTCCAACTAGGTCTACTCTATTGCAAATGTTTGCCAAACACAACAGACCTATGACCCTGCCTAACCACTCTGAGCTGATCCACCCTGCTGCCACTAAATTACTGGTGACTGGCTACCAAGTCCACGACCTCCACCATGTCTTAAATGGTAGAAAGTACTGTAGTTCCATAACTGGTGAGACACTGTTGGTGCTTCTCCAGAACGAAGAGTCACTGAAGAACCCTTTTCACCAACTGCTGGTGAAAAGATCTGATAGAAGCGATGAAGATGACCCATCTTGAGACATGATCAGCACTCCAATGGGTCTCTCGAGGAATGTTGCCTTCTATTCATGCTCTTCCCGCACTAGCATCACACAATCTGACTACTAAAAGATATCTCTCTCCTCCTCGGATCTCCATGCGTAGACTCCCTACGACACTTCCTATTGTCAGTAATAGGATCACAAACTCTAGATGTCGAGCCACCCTGGCTCAAAACTCCAGAATCCCTTAGATTGCGCTATGTGATCAGTGCCTCATTGACTGTAGAAGTGATGGATTTAAACCTGAAGATGTTTGTATATGATCAGATGTTGTTATTAAGACCATCCTCAAACCTCTTTTCCAGGAATAACTTATCACCATATAGAATAGGTGTGAAGTGATGCAGCTCTGTAAAATGAGAATAATAATCTATAACCAAAAGAGTACCCTGCTCCATACTAATGAAATCTCAGGCTCGATCAAACATCAATATATATTTATAGAAGCAGTCATAGAAGGCATGCTAGAACTCATCCCAAGACATTACCTGCTGACATCCAACATGCGAGATCACATCCCACCATCTCTTGGAAGAATCCATAAGTATGTACGTAGCGAGATTCACCCACCTCTCTGGAGGCATCTCCAGATGATTGAAGATAGACAACATGAACTCTTAACATGAATATGCAGCCTGAGGTCCTCCTTGCCCAGTGAACGTGGGATGATATAACTGTTAAAGAATCCATGTCAGCTCTGCCATCGATGGGGTTGGAAGCGGTACTCCGCGTAAGGTCTGTATGAACCTCATGAAGACCTATCAGAACTGTTCATTAGCACCTATATCTGGAATGATGGTTTGTTCCAAGACTGGCACTACTGGAGGATCTGCAGGTAGTCCCTGATCAGCCATGTCCGGTTTCTGATCACCGCCTTGAAACTGGCGTACAACTAGAGGACTTATTGGTGGCATGACTCTGTAAGGTCAAGTGCACACCTTATATTAAGATTGAAATTGTATGAAACGTAGAAGTATAATAAGTGAACAAGGGAAGGAATTCATTCATGTTTTTCAAAACATAGATACAAGGCATTTTCATGACTACACTGCGTGTTCCCTAAAGCCTTTCACATGGCGTGTACTCCTGCCACAACTGGTCGTGTAACACCCCAAACACACGATATGTTATCCAAACACACTGCGTGTACTTGAATTCTCTTCCCCTTCCCGAGTTCATATACACGAAAAAGACACATGGTTCCCCTAGAAGAAGACTACACGACGTGTACTTGACTTCTCTTCATTTTCCCTAGTTATTCTACACGGTAAAGCCACATGGTTCCCCTAGAAGAAGACTACACGCTGTGTTTGTTCTAGACATGATTTTTACTAGACAAGCCTCACCGACTTGTGTTTCTAGTGACACGGTTGGATACACAGTTCACACTATATAGCATGTTCCAGACAGGCACAGTGTGTAATACTTAGGTTTCAACTACCCGTGTTGTTAGTCACATGGGTAGTCACATGGTTACAACTACCCAGTGTGTTATACCTGACATGGCGTGTACAAGAAGATTTAACCGACCCGTGTTGCTCGCTAAACGGGCAGATACATGGTTCTACAACACAGTGTGTACATCCGGCACATAGTGTGTTCTAACAAGATGTTCCAACCCTGTGTTTCTGCCCACACAGCCAATGAAATGGTTAGAGACTACGAAACATGTACATATAGTAGACGGTGGGTATTTAAGAAAAATAGTTTCTTCCAGAACAGAAGAACACTTGTCATGTATTCAACATTACAATCTATGTATTCTGAGTTTTTTCGGATAGTAAGCCTCAGAAACTACTTTGGAACCCAAAAAACAATGTAATGAACATTGAGAGTGCCAGATTCTGATCTGTGAGGGCCCATACTCCTCGCGCATCAAAGCTTGGAATCTTATTAATGTCATATACAAGGAAAAAAGTCAATGATCCACCAAATTATGATTCATGAGGGCATATAACACCTCAAGAACCAAAGTTTGGTGTTCATTCAAAAAAACCTTACACAAAGAAATACCCTGTCAAAAGAAGGTATTCTATCAAGGAATCTAGCACAACAACATGAAAATATAACACAACATCTATCAAAACAACATGAAATCGCTAATACACCCTAAATGGCATGGCAAGAATGCATGCCATGTGATTTCTAGAAAGTTCCTATATGATGCATGAGATGGAATATCCTCATCTCATTAGGTTGTGACAGAAATAGAACCTCAATAAATTCTAAAATAACCGCACAAAACATGTGAATCACTCAAGGTGAAATCAAATCAACTGTAATATTTTCAAAACATGAAAAATTAAAATAACAAGGAAGGTTGTATTTTCTTATACACGAGTTAGCTACTCCGGAGCACATATTATTACTAATTACCTATTCATTCCTATCCTTGTCTATAGGCTCCAAACAGTAAGTCAAGAAGAAAAGAATTCCTCTGATACCCCTTTGTAACGACCTGGTTCCGAAAGCCGCCCAGAGGGGCGCTGTACCCGGTTGGTCACACAGTCACAAGGGAATTTCCCCAAATTCCAGAGGATGTGAACTAGTAGTGAGGGCCTTGGGTGTGATAGTGGGGAAACAATTCCCTCATTGGCAGAGTAACACAGTAGAAGTAAAAAAATGGGAATAGAGAAAACAGTAATGATAACATAAAACAGTAAACACAGAAGACTGAAAAAGAAACAACTAGAGGACATATATAAAACGATAAAAGATACATAGGTCTAGGAAAATATCCAATCAGGTCACAATTATTAATACAGTACTAATCCAAAGTGCAAAATAAATGAAAGTAAACAAATCCTCAGTATCGTAATCCATAGCTTGGTCCCTTGCTCTCCAGCTCCACAGTAATCAAGTACCCAAAGTAGAAGGGAACTTTCCCTTATCTATACCTATAGCCATATAATCTGTTTGGGACCAGAAACAATACCCAAATGGAGTGTGAGACTAAATACCAGTAGGCAACCACCAAATGGTATGTGCCTAACAGTTAGTGAGTATATAGAAGGTAATATGTAAAACAAAGCAGTAAACAAGGAAGTACTCAACAGTAAAAAATCCACATTTTCAAAGCATTCAATTCCACATATCAAGTAAGCAACTAATAAAACAAGTTACACTCTAGGATTACTCTCAGGATAACCCCTCTCGTTCATAAAAAATAAATCAACCAAACACTATGGTAACCCTCTGGGAAGTACTCACAGCCTAACCCCTATGGTTCATCAACAAAAGTACAAGAGGGCTGCTAAACACAACAGTAGCCTTCTAGGATGTAATCACAGCCTAAGCCCACTAGTTCAACCAAACAAGTATAAGAAAACCTATGGGAATTACACATAGTCTATCCCCTCTGGTATAGCTTAAGCATAGACTCTTCCATGAAGCAGTTGATGCCAATTCCTCCTATAGTCTTGTATCGGTAACTAAAGGAACTATGGGGAAGAAAATACATCACATTCCCCTTTTGGAACACATCGAGGAACTACATACACTTTGAGGAATCAGTTACATAAATTCCCCATATGGTCTCGCATCGTAACAATAAAATTGACAGACCAGAGAAGCCCTTATGTCCATTTTACCTATGGTCTACTACACCAGGTTCTCACAGCCCTGTGTAAGTCAATAAGTACATAAAATCGTTTCATCCAAAGTAAAACTTAAGAACTACTTTGATAACAGTCTATATCATAACAACATGTCAAAAAAAAAAATAATACAAACACTCTATCCTACAACACTAGGCATGGGGAACAAGAAAGGCAACCTAACAGGATAAGCAGGACCAAACGATCGTAAAAAGTTCATGCATGGGAAACACTTCAAAATCATATCAATTAAATATATTCATATTCAATTATACTCTACTGAAGCATACTATCATAGCAGAAAAATAGTCCTAAAACTGTAAACATGCAATACCCCGCTCAAGGGCATTGGAAAATTTTTCACATATCACTCAAATAAATTCAATGGAAAGGAACAAACCACATACCTTGGTGTTGGAATATAGATATACATGAACCTCAATCCTTGAATCTCCCAAGAACACTGTAGATCTACAAATATGTCTAAAACGTTCAACAGAAGATAAATCTTGAAAGAGGAAGAATCAGGAAACGAAGCTCTAGAATAAGGAAGAGTGTACAGAGGCGATCCCAACAAAATTGATGGTGGTTAAATCATACATTAGATGCTCGATCAGGGGCTCGTGGAAATATCACGATCGTATGGTCTCTCTCAGATGAACCAGACCTATAAGGAGACAGTTCTGTCTATCAGATGTGACCCTGGAACATTTAATGAAAAAATAAAGAACACGGAATGTACATTGGAAGTACACAGTGTGTAATTTCCTTTATCAGTCACTGCATTAGGCGGTCTACAGGTCACCACACATGGCTGTGTGCATGGCTACTACCCGACTAGCACACGGCTACCCACAGTAATTGAGTACACGATGTGTACTTATTAAGTACATGGTTTGTACATACGAAGTATATGATGTGTACTTCCAAAATTTCTAGAAAATTAATTTTTTTTCTCAAAAACACTAGAAAAGAAAAACATACCTGAAAAAGAAGATCTTGGTTCTTACAGTGACAGGGGTTTGTCACACTAAACAACTAATTTTTTCTAACTTGGATATAAATCTGGTATCCCCTTATCCCTCAAATCACATTAATTTCTACTGAACCGCCAGTGATCAGAGGTGCCTCTTAGAATAAGCTTGATCCCCCATTGATATATTTTAATACTTGGATTCATAGATCAAGTATTAATCCATTTATGGTGAGTTTCTTCTTATTTATTCTTGGTTTACTCTCCTACCTTAATCAAAAAAAGGATGTTGTAGTGGTTTTGTGGTGGTTTTGGATGCCATAGGTTGTGAATTTTATGGGGGTTGGTGTGTTGTTGGTTGTTAAGGTTCCCTTGCTTGATTTTAACATGATATCACCTCATTATTCATCTTATTCCCACGTAGTGATCATTAAAACAAGGATTGAGGTAGGGTATTCAAGAAATATATTCATTTTGTTGTATATTATGGAATTATCATTCGATTTATTTTATTGGGTGGATATTATAGATTATCTTAATAAAGATAATGAACTAAACTAAAAAAATTACAGGGAATGGGGTGAAAGACATGTTTTTACTTGTTTCCATGTTTTTTATAATTATATTAATTCTTGTTCACTCCTATTACTAAAAATTATTATTTTTAATAATGTAGTATGCTATTTTTGAAATTGTGTTGTGGGAATCACCTTTCATAAAAGGATAAATACATAAATTTTTTTAAAAACCAATTTTTTTGAAAAATCTATAATTTCATTATCGATACCTATATAATAGATGTTTAATTAATGTGGCAACATAGTAATAAATTTTTTTGGATGTGTATTACTGAAATAATTGGGTGTGACTGCTATTATTTTTCCTTGTACCAATATTATTATTATTGTGGGTTTGGTTATGAATAGTTGTGGGGACTGATAGGGATGATCATATGTTAGTTTTTTTCCTTTAAAACATGTTGTGCAGTGAGGATATGATTATTCAGCATGATATATAATATGGTCTAGTTTTGCGGTGGTTGGTTGATGGTGGTTAGACTATTTTGGTGACTAAGGGAATGCAATCTTTGGGTTTGAGGAAGTTATTGTTTATGTGACATCAAGATGAATTTTTTATTTTCTGGTAACTATAGAGAGATATTGTTAATGTAAATATAGTAATGGGTGTTACTAAAACTGAATAAAACAATGATATAATTAGAACTGTTGAAGATTAAAATGAATGTGTAAATAGTAGGGAATAAATTAGATGGGTAATGATTGAAAATGGGGTTTTTTAAATATGGTATTTAATGACATAAAAAATGTAAATTGATTGTGAAATGGTAAATCTGGAAATGATGGAATGAAATTTATAAGAGTGAACTTGTGAATATTTGTTGTGGCTGTTTTGTGTGATAAATTGGTCTAGTTTTTGGTATCATAGTTAGTTTCAGTTGTGTTGTGTGGAAATGGTAGTGTGGTGATGGTTTTAGGCTATGATTGAACAGTATTGAGGAAAACAATTTTGGCTGGTCACATGTGTGGTTATATTTATATATGATGTTTTATCTTGTGATTTATTTACACACCCCCTGAATCAAATAAACTACCGATTTCTAAATGTTATGAATTTTGTATGTTTTTTTGCACAATCCTAATTTACGGGGGAATCAATTATCGACTACTACGTCTTCCACAGTCTCCCTTAAATGTGTGGTGCAGTGGACCAGTTATATGGATATGGGGTGATACCTAGTAATAATCGTTCATGGTAGGAGGTGGGTGAAAGGCTAGTGTCATTCATGTTCATGATACCCTATTGGGATGGATATGTGATGAGGTTATGATGCGTAGTATAGATAAAGATATATAGGTTGTGGTTGTAGTTATGATATGGATGAGATAAAGCTAATATGAGATATTAGACCCTGTGAGATGTTGTGATAAGTGGAGCTGCAGTCTGGATGAAATCATCTGTGATGATATTAGTATGGTGTGTTGCGACATGATTGTGGAAGAGATGAAAGCACATGAAATTTAGTGTTGGGGAATGAAATCGAAAAAAATTAGGGAAGGGATGAATGCACAAGATGTTTAAAGATGACGATATTGGTATGGTGTACCATTTTACCACATGATTGGTATTATTTTATTTCACATGGATGTCAGATTTGGTGAGTAGGCCTTGGTTATGTCACAAGAAAATAGTCGAATTTTTTATAATTATTATGTTATTGTTGGATATTTTTCTTGAGGTTCGAGTTGAGTTCTCGGTTTGAAATTTTTATTTTTTTGGGTGGTTAGGTGGGTTTACTTCCAGTAAAATATTTTTATGGATGGTTTGAAGGTTAACTATGAAGTCTATTGAGGATGAAGGTGTTTTTAGATCATTTTATTTTTTCATGGTTTGACGTTCATTATCTGGGCATGGATTTTCCTATAACCCGTGAAATCTAGTAGAAATCGTTAATATTTTCTTTGAGTGTTTGTGAAATAGCGCAAAACTTGTGTATGGTTGGGAGAAACTACATGGAAATATTCTGGGGAGGTTCAGAAATTTGATAGTGATGAATCACATAGTTGGGACAGAGTTTCCCAAACCATGTGGCCAAACCTTGCGTGGTTCCCCTCTACTCTAGTATGGTGCACACAGTTGGTGCAATGTTTTTGGAAATGGAATTGGATTTGAAGTGTTAAATGCTCGATTGGTATTTTATAATGGTTTGGAAAATGGTTGGAAAGATTTTTTTATCTGAATGTTATTGTTGGAACTTGTGTATGGATTGATGTGAGATAGGGTCCACTATAGTGGATTCTCTGAGGAGAGGCTCGTTGAATATGTGGTGTTGGTGTTTAAGATTATAAAGAACCACGGATATGGTTTTGGGTTTGAGTCACGCATGTGAGGGACTCTTCATTTATCATGTGTTACTATCATGGGATTGTTGGGAATCAGATAGAGGTTCTATAGATTGTTTATTTTCATCCCAGATTAGAACGGTTAATACACTATAGTTTAGATTACTCTAGGTGGGTTGCTCAACTAGATTAGATAGTTTATAGAAGAAAGTTGTCTATTGACTGTGAAGTTTCACTATACAAAAATAGGTGAGTCCGAACTGAGTACATCCAGGGATTGGTTCTAGATATGATTAGGAAACATGCATGATTATCAATGTGTATGTTCATTTTAGTTCTGCTATATTTGGTTTCTTGAGTTATTGGTGTTGGAAGTAGGGATATTCTATGCTAAAAATGGAGTTTGGTTTATTTTTTTTGTGAATCCATACATGAATGATTTGGGATATTTAAAGGAAAGGTATCATACTGTTCAAGCCGAAAGTAGTATTTAAAGTAGTGTCGTTTTCTAGTGATTTTCAAATTGTTGGGGTCCAAAATTAGGAATTTGGATTTTAATGTGAAACATTTATTTTTTTTATAAGCCTTATAAAAACATGGAAAAGAAATGTGTTTTTTTAAAAATGGGATTTGTGAATTGCATTTCGCGAAGACATAAAGTGTTCTGATGGTGTGCTTTGTGATAACGATGGGCATCACGATCACAGACAGAGTTCATTTCCATTACGAGTTTTGGTCTCCTCAGTCGTTGAAAGAATGATTTGTGAATTTGATGGGTTCCACAAAGGTAACTGGAGGAAGTCATCATGATGATGATGATGAGACTTGAAAACAGAAAATTTCCATGGTTCTCTGTGAAGAGGAGGTGGATCTTCGAAAATGGACAAGCCTATAAATATGAGGCCACCCCTGTTAATTAATAAAAGAAAGCTTTGAGGAAACATACAGAGATGTTTTGAGTTCGCGAAGAGGTTCGTGAGAAGGGATTTCTATGTGAGATGGTGCATTGCAAAGATAATATAAGTCTTAACTAATGCTCATTCTTTTTAAAAAATGGTAATTAATGTAAATTAGGTTTTATTAATTGACTCATTGAGTTTCATGAAATTAGTTTCACGAAGGCAAGGAAGCTTCACCAAGACAGTTCATCCCGCAAAGGCTGGGGTGCTTTGCAAAGGGAGATTATTTAGTGAAGGTCGGGGTTCTTTACAAAGGAGTGTCTATTGAAAAGAGTATTTTCAAAGAGTAGTTTTGAACATCTATTTTTAGTGGGAAAGGTTTTTAAAGATAATCAACTCTGATCTATGGTGTAAGGAGGGTCATGTGCTATAAGTCTGGGACAAATTCTTCAATTCCAAATTTCTAAAGAGACTTATAGGTTAATAAACTGAGCTGAAATTATCTCAATTATGTGAGCAAGGTGGAGTCAATGAATGTGATCTAAGGGATATAGTGAGTGTTCCCTGATTTCTTGTAATTTTAGTGAGTGTGGAATGAAGTGACTATGACCAAACCATTCTATTCGCTAGTTAGTATTGTTTAGTGGATTTTGGAACAACCAATACACTTATGGCGTATGCTCCTTGGAAGTATCCCTTAGTGGTGAACCATGTAAATGTGTTGTGCGGTCTATGTGCAAGTGATTGTTTGGTTTCTGTTCCTATACGTTATCTATGTTAAATGAGTTCCTACTAATGTGGGACCAAGATCCTTATTTTAGAAAGTATAGTTGACACCATGATTCACCCCTCCCCTAAAAGGGTGTCCTAGGGTTCTATAAGTGATATCAGAGGGTGAAGGTTTCTAGTGTCAGATATATCCTTCTCCATCATAGATAATTCACCTAACATAAGATGAATCCCTATCTTTGATGGAATTAATTTTCATATTTGGAAGAACAAAATGAGATCTTGTCTACGATCTCTCAGAATAAAATTTATCTTTTTTACTGTGCAAGGAATACGAGTTACTAGTCTAATAGGGCTTGCAATTAGTAATATAGAAAGGAATATTCTTGATGCAGATGCTAAAGTAAAAAATACACTCATTGCGTCTCTTTCAAATCAGATCTATCTAATGGTGATGAGTTGTACCTCAACAATGTTTATGTGGGATAAACTCGAAACTATTTATAAAGGTGATAGAAAAGTGAAGGAGGAAAAAATTCAAGTCCTGCATAATTGGTTAGATGTTCTGATGATGCATCATAATGAGAATTTAGATTCATTATTCAATCGAATTTCGGAAGTGGTAGGAGAAATTAGAGGTCTAGGAGATGAAATCAAATACATTGACATTGTAATGAAAATATCTATAAACCTTAAAACCCTTTACTATGGAAAAATTTTAGCCATTGAGGAAAGTGATCTTTCCAAACATTCCCTGGATGATCTATTTAGTAGCCGAGTGGCATATGAAATGAGAGTCAAACTAGAAGATGCTACGACTCGTGTGAGTAAGGTAATGGCCTTCAAACCCATGAAAAAAATAAAAAATTTAAGAGATAGTAATGGTGAAGACGATGAAGAAAAAAAATGATTTCTAATATTTCCAAAAAGTTCAAAAAGGGAAAAGGGAAATTCTATGGTAAGTTACCTATTGCTTGTTTCCATTGTGTTAGAGTGGGGAAAATTTCCTCTCAGTGCCCAATAAAGATAAAATATGAAGAAAACAATTCTAAAAATAATGAGAAGCCCTGAAAAAGTTTTTTCAAAAAGGGAAACCTAAAATCTAGAAAGAAATAATAGAAAAAGAGTTTTTTCTATGAAGAGGAAGATGATGATAATGAATTATACAATGAAGAAGAACCAGAATTTGAAAATAAAAACCCTGTTTCCATGATGGATACCATTGATATGTTAGGACCATTGACAAATACATCTAGAGACAAAAATTTGCAAAAATAATTTTAATCGGAAGTTGCAACTTAAGGATGATTTTGGTAAACTTGAGAATAAGTTTAAGATATGAAACAAGTGGAAATAAATGGAGGAAGAATCATCAGAACATGTTGATCAGCTTGAAGATAAAATTGACCGACTTGAAGAACTGGTGAATGTGTAGTAAAAAATCTTTAAACGAACTAATGACATTGTGGAACTAAAGCATAGAATCGTAGAAAATGAAAATTTCATTAATGACCTTACCAACAGACTAGAGGAGAAGTCTAAGACTGGAGAGGGAATTTAATTGGAGGTTGTTACTATTAGGAAAAAACTCAAGAGTGAATCAACCCTAAAAGAAAGAAAGAAGAAAATAAAATTTGGAAAACTCTCAGAATCTATGTTACTAGAAAGAACTAAGCGAGGGTCATAGGGGGTTGAAAATATCTTGAGTGATCAAAGACCTGCTATTAAGGGAAATAGTGGAATCAGTTGTGAAGCTAAGACATCATCTTCTGGAAATAAAGTAAGCTAAAATAAAGAAAAGATGAATGTTGGACATGTTGAAAATTTTCATAAAGTTATAAAAAATAAACAATCAGTAAAAACTAAAAAAATAACTGAATATTATCATCGATATTTTAGATATTATAGGCATTCAATCTATTTTCCCAAGGAATAAGTAATGAGAAGAAATATAAGTGAGAAGAAATTTCATCTAATGAAGTGTCTGTTATGTGGATATCTAAGACATACCATGCCATATTGTGAATAGGCAAGGAGCTATTTGAATAGGGATGATATGAGATGTCAGAAAAGGAGACCAATTTCATATCCTACACCTTATATATGAAATAGTATCTATGGATTCGGTTTTCACTTTTCGAACTTTGGCCATAAAGATGTGTATTGTAGGAAGATATACGACAGGATAAATTCATACAACTATTAGAGAAAGGGCAATACTCTTGACGCAGATGGTGTTGTTCTCATTGACATGTTTTATCTTCTAGAATAATAGTATGAGTTTTAATAATATGATTATTTGGTAAAAATAATTGAAAGTCCATCAGTGTCCTATGAAAAATCCAATATTTCATGGAAAAAGAAGAATAAAATTTAGAATTCCAATCTTGCATTAGTATCTCTCAAAGATACTATGAGTAGTAGCACTTGGATTCGTGATAGAAGATTCTCATCTCATATGATAGGAAATACCAACATTTTAAAGAAAATTAAAAATAAGTTTGAGGTAATAGTTAGGTTTAGTAATGATGGTGCTTTGAAGATTATAGGTAGTGGAAATACTACACTAAACAATGGAGAGCTAAAAAAGACTGAATTTCTTTATCTGGGCGGTTTATGTCACAATATTCTTAGTGTGAGACAATACTGTAACATAGGGATTATAGTAACATTCAATCAAAATGGATTCATTATAAAGGGAAAGATAAGAAAATCTCTCATGAATGGATATAGAATAGATGAAAACTTATATGAAGTTGAAAGTAAAGAAAAATCTTGCTATATGTCTATTGAAGAAGAAAACAACCCGTGACATCGAAGGCTGGGGCACATTATCCAAAAAGACATGGAAAATATATCTAAGATGAATATTGTCAGGGATATCCCCATTCTAAAATTTGAATGGGAAAATGATTGTGATTTTTTCATTCGCGGAAGCTGGTCTGTAGTTCCTTTCGACCAAAGAAAAAAAAGGTAGCACACATTCTTGATCCCATCCATACCGATGTATGTGGCCCCCTAAACATTTCCGGAACTCATAGAGAGAGGTACTTCATCCTTTTCATTGATTATTATAGTATAATGGCTTGTGTAATTGTTATTCATTGGAATCGGTATGTACTTGACTATATGAAAACATATAGAAAAATTGATGAAAATGATACTAGACGGACAATAAAAGTTCTGTGATCTGAAAATGGAGGGGAATACACATCCATTGAATTTTAAAATTACCTGAAAAACATGGGATACGGAATGAGGTTACTGCTGTGAGAAATCAGAAACAAAATAGAGTAGTTGAGCAGCAAACAACAACATGGCTAGGACTATGATGATTGAGAGTCGTATCTTTCACCATTACTGGAAAAAAGATATTAAATCCATAGTTCACATTCAAAATCAAACAGGGCTTTATATAGGAGATACAAAGACACCATAAGAGTTTTGGCATGGAAGTAAGCCTTCATTGAAATATATTCATATTTTTGTATTTAAATGTTTCATCCAAAACAAAGAAGGAAATCAAGGTAAGTATTGTGACAATGCAGATGATGGAATATTCCATGGATATCCAATGAACAACAAAGCTTACAAGTGTTTCAATAAGAAATTGGGAAGGATTGTCCAAAGCAGTGACATTAAGATCATTGAAGATAAACCCATAAATGCTTTAAGGAATTCTTATGCCGATGGGATGAAAGATGAAGAAGAAAGTGAACATGGAGAAAATCAAAATACATAACTAGGAGAAGGTGTACAAAACTCTTAGTAATCACATCATGATGTTGACTTAGAATAATAGTTTTAAGTTGAAACCACAGTTGATGAGAATTTGGTTGAACCTCAAAGGAGGAATCGAAGACCAAAAATTGGTCAATCCAACATCAGTGGGGATTGGACAACACCAAAAAAATGAGGAGAATGAGGAGTAATGAACAATATATATGTTTTTGTTGTGGAACCATCCTCATTTGAAGAAGATACAAAGGATGAATCATGGGTGAAGTCCATTAATGAAGTGTTAGGTCAGATTGACCAGAATGAGATAGTAGATATGATCAAGAGACTCAAAGGTTATAATGTGATTAGTATAAAGTGGATCTTTACAAATAAATATGATGATCACAGTAATGTGATCCAAAATAAGGTTTGACTGGTGTAAAAGGGATATTCATATATTGAAGGTGTTGATGTTGAGGAAACATTTTCTCCAGTAGCAATAATAGAGTAAATCAGGCTATTTCTATCCTTGTAATCCAAAGAGGTTATAAAGTGTATCAAATGGATGTTAAGATGAAATTTTTAAATGGAGTATTAGAAGAAGACATCTACATTGAAAAACCCATGTGGTTCTTTCTTGAAAATGATGAAATGAAGGTTTTAAAAATAATAAAAGCACTCTATGGATTGAAACATTCACCATAGTCATGGTAATCTTAGTTGGATTCTTATATAGGAATGCTTGGATTAAGAAGATAAGGAGTGGATCAAAACATCTATGTGAAAAATTCTCCGAAGGAGCAGTTCATGGTATTTTTATATGTGGATGATATAATTTTAGGTGGAAGCAGGAAGGGATCAGTGGATGAATTCTCCAATCACATGAAATCGGAATTTGGAATTTCCATGATTAGTGAACTCACAAATTTCTTAGGGCTTTAATGGATTCAGAAGAAATATTATACATTCATTTCTGAGGAAACATATGCAATAGAGATACTATTGAAATTTTATTTACAAGACTCCAAACCTTTTTCAACTCTAATTGCAGTTGGATCAAAACTTGGAATGCATGAGTTTGGGACATCTGTAGATCCCACAATGTATAGGAGGATCATTAGGAGCTTATTGTACCTGACGCCAACTCAACCAGACATTGTCTTTGCAACATTCTTAGTGTCTTGATTTTAGATTAATCCAAAAGAAGAACATATGGAATGATGAAAGGAATCACGAGGTATATTCTAGGTACTCAAAATTATAGATTATACTTTGCTACATGTAGTGATAGTAAACTATCATGGTTTTCTAAATCTGATTGGGATTGAGATGTAGTGGATAGAAATTCCACCAGTGGTGGAGCATTCTATATTGGGAATAAATGTGTGGGATAGATGAGTAAGAAACAAGAATGTACTTTTCTTAGTACTGTAGAAGCTAAATATATATCCACTACAAAGGCGTGAACTTAGTTACTTTGGATTAAGAAGTTACTTACTGACATTAGTGATGAGGTAAAACAACCAATGGTGATTTAGTGTGATAAAAAGAGAACAATTAATATTACAAAGAATAATTTTAAACATTCTCATACAAAACATATTGAAATAAAATATCACTTCATCAAGGAAAAAATTGAAGAAGGATTGATTAAAATGGATCATCTGGGAACTGATGATCAAGTGGGTGACATCCTGACCCAACCAATATTAGTATAAATATTTGAGAATCTTTTTCTGAACCTCAGAGCTCAACCACCTCATTGTGCACGAGGAGGTTATGAAATTCCCTTCTCCACTTTTGTTTTAACTGTATTAGTCATTTTTTGAATGTGATACGGGATTATGGGAGAGATATGATCTAGGGGGAGTATGTTATGAGCTCTACAATGTTGAAATACCGGTATTTGGGTTAATTTTCATTGGGGGAGAAATGGATAAATTCAATAGTGTTTAATGGGGGGTATAACATATCCTAGGAGTTCTCGGGAGCTCTCTACTCCCATGAGCGCCCTAGGGTTTTGCGGTGATGGGTGTTTGGCGCAGACGACAACCTCTCTAGCAGCACAACATTGATCTTGGTGGGAGGGTCTTGGGGTTGATGGGGATGATGACTCGTTCGGGAATCTCGAAGTGAATGACAGAGTTGCGACTTAGGAGGCTTTGGCTGCGACTTTGGGTTCTTCTGATGGCGACGTCCTCCCTCCGGTGAATCTTCGGATCACCTACAGTCAGAAGCATGATGTTGTGCCCTATGAGGTTCTGATCCTCCTCGACAGCGTCTCTTCAGTAGAGGGATGGGTTCCTCTACATTTCCCGGTCAACAGACTTTTGATACTTCAATGTTACTCTCAGGTTGGTGAGCAGCGTCACGATGGTTTGGTTTAGCAGTGGGTTTTTATCCCGATGATGGTGTTTTCTACAATCCCAGACTTCTTCGTCCCTAATCTGACCTCACATTACATCCCGCCTATCCAGGTCAGATCTGGAGCGATGATTTCTCAGTGGTTTTGGGATAAGCAGAGTGGTGTTCGAGGGATTTTCAGGCACTCCAGTGTTGGTATGATCTTGGCTTTTGATTCTGCTTTTAGTTTAGGTGAGATACTGTTGTTAGGAAGAAACGTCTATTATTATCCCTACCCAGACCCCAAGTCCCTATTCTCCACTTTGAGTTGGATCTGGAATGACGGTTCCTCAATGGTTTTGGGAGGTGGGATCTTGTGGCGATTTTTTCTTCTCAAGCGATATGTTTATCACGGTTTTGATGATGATTTTTGTGTTCCTTTTATGATTCTAAATATGAATGAGGCTTGTTTGGTGATGGTTTCGGCTTCTACATAGGGTAGGTTTTTTTCTGGTTTATCTTGGCCACGATGAGGTTGTGTCAAGTGTGGTGTTACGAAGAGGACAACGATGGTGGTGTTAAGCCGAAGATGTCACCGCTGGTAGTCTGGTGTCGGGAATCGGCTAAAGCAGTTGATGATGTTTCCTGTTTTGAGTGTGGTGGAGATGGTGAATCTTATTTCAACAGTGAAGACGATGGCAGATGCTGGTGAAGATCGCTGACTATTTCGTTTGATGTGGAAATGGGTACGTCTTCGGGATAGGGTGGCTGTAGTGATGGGAGTGAGAATCGAGGTAGTACGTGAATCGATATGTCACCTTTACTGAGATGGATGGTGATGATTGGAAATTTAAAATTTAAAATATGAATTTTGAAGGTTTCTTTGATGGAGGTATGGCATTTTTTGGTCTGAGGCGAAGCTGGATTTTAATTTGTGTTGTTAGTGTGCTGTTTGTTGACGTCGAAGTGGGTTTGTGCAAGTGGTTTTTGACGATTTTTCTATGGTTACCACTATTGGATAAAGTGGATTCCTAAAAAAATAGACTGTAGTGGTTAATGGGGGATATGAAATGTGTGGAGGATGAAAAGAAAATTTAGTGACATATAGAAGAGTGTGAAGGGAGTTCAAACACATGACAAAACAATTCATTTCTTCCATCTTGTATTATACAACAAGCCTTTATCACATTAAATTAGGGTGATGGATGAGTTGTTTCTTGCGTATATGATCTAGATGTTTAATTGTTTGATGGTTCTCTATTGAATTTATCTGTAGATTTCCAACAAACTCAAAGGGGGAGATTGTTGTAACCAAGGATATTATTTGCAGAAAATGTAGTTTAGTTTGTGTTTGTTGTCAATGTGTACATGAATTACCAGGATGATTCGATTGGAAATGTATAACATAGTTCAATTCCAAAGCAATATTGAAGGTGGATTCATTTGTAAGTGTTTCCCAAATTTTTGTGTACCAAAATATGGAAGTGATAATTTAATTTTCAAAGTGGTTTTTCTTAGAAGCCTTATAAAAATATAGAAAAGGGATGAGTTCGCGATGATGGGATTTAAAAATTGCATTTTGTGAAGACATAAAGTGTTATGATGGTGTAATTAATGATTATTATGGGCTTTGCAATTAGAGATGGAGTTCTTCTCACTTAAGAGTTTTGGTCTCGGTGGTCGTTGACAGAATGCTCTACCAATATGATGGGTGACGCGAAAGGAATTAATGGATGACCTCACGATGATGATGAGATTTGTGAATAGATAATTTCCATGATTCTTTGTAAAGGGATGAGCACCGCGAAGATGAGTTTTATGATACATAAAATTCCCAAAGAGGAAGAGGAGATTTGTGAATGGTCAGGACTATAAATATGAGGATACACCACTTCATTAAAAAAATAGAGTTTTGGGGGAAAATCCAGGGACACATTGAATTCATGAAGAGCATCGAAAATTGGGATTTATAAGTGAGTTGGTGCATTGCGAAGAGACTATAAGTATTAACTGATGCCCCTGATTTTTTAGAAAGGGTACTTTGTGAAAATGAGGTATTCATTGTGGACTAAGTGAGTTTCAGAAATTTAGTTCCACAAAGGCAATGAAGCTTCATGAAGATAGTTCATCTCATGAAGGTATGGATTCTTTGAAAAGGAATTTTGTTCAACAAAGGTAGGGGTGCTTCGCGAAGGAGTGTGTCTCAAAAAGAAGATTAGAAAATAGTAGGTTTAAAAATATGTTTTTAGTAGATATGGATTTCCAAGAGAATCAACTTTGGTCTATGGTGCAAGAAGAGCCTTGTGCTATATGTCAGGGATAAAGGGTTCAATTCCAAATTACTAAAGCAACCATTAGGTCGATAAACTTATTTGAACTTCTTTAAGAGTAATGAGAAAGGAGGATTCAATGGAAGTGATCTGAGAGTGTTCCCTGAATAATTTTAAAGGAAGTGGGCCTGGAATGTAGTGATTGTGACCTATCCTTTGTCTTCTGCAGTTAGTAATGTTTAGTGGATTTTGGTATGACCGACACATTGTCGGAATGTGCTCTTTGGATGTATCCATTTGTGGTAAACCAAGTAAAATTGAGTTTTTGTTTTTTTGAATGTGATTGTTTGGTTTTCATTATTATCCATCATACAGGTTTAATGAGTTCTTACTAATGTGGGAACAAGATCCCTGTTTCAAAAAAAAAAGTTGCCACCCTGATTCAGCCACCCATATCAGGGTGTCCAGGGTTTCTAAAATTGGTTTCATTAACTTGTATCTTCATGATTACTATTATTTGTATCATATAAAAATTATACATTTTTCGAATCCTCATCTGAGTTTTGGTGTAGTAAAATAGATTTTGGTAATAGAAAACTGTTTTAAGAAGAAAATTAGTGGGTGTTGTGTTAGAGATGGAAATCTATGATTTGATCTTTAAAATTAGAAAACCTTATTTTATATATGTATTTTAAGCTAGTGTTTGTGGATTTTTTAGGAATGGAAATTCTAGGACTCAGTGGATATTTCCTACTGAGATATTTATGATATGATCCTACTTGTTCCACTCAGTGTCAAGAGAACAAATCTTTTTTTATGTTTAGGATTCTGGTTTGAGTTTTTCTTTGGATCATGTTGGTCATGTGGTTGGTGGTGACCAAGAGGTCACATGGATATCATTATAGCATGTTTCTGTTTTAGTTTTGTATTATGTTTTTTTGTTTTCTCATCATCTATTTTATTGGGATTTTGTTGTGTATTTATTTACATTTAGTTATTGTTGGTTTTTGTTGTGTGATTTATTTTTTATTTGATCATGGTTGTATTTTGGTAGAAATAATTCCCTTTTGTATTATCATTGATACATGATTCTAGTCTCCCACCCTGGAGGATCGAGAATGCCTCTCAAGAATTGTAGGGAACCAGTTTGGGTGTCGAGTTGGATGGATGCCCGATGAGGTTTGTAAAAAACTAACATCTGAGGAGCCCTTTATTATTTGGATTGTTATAAGGACTTAAAATTGGAGATTTCATGACATGAGAGGTAGGTGCGGGATGGAAATCATGAAACCTTACTCACCTTGAGTCTCGAGTAACCGAAGGTAGTCTGGGATTTGATTCTTTGTTTTTGTTTAGGTTTTTGTGGATAGGGGATGAAAAAATAAGTGATCTATTGTGGTGTGGTGGTCTCATATGAATTTGTGACCCATTTTATGCTTGAACAGATGGTTCATTATATTCCTTGTGATTTTTTCTTCCCTAGGAAATGCCCCACTAATCATGTTGTAGGGTTATGCACGATTACTATTTACCTATTCTTCGAGTTTAGGGTGGGATGTGTTTTTGTGTGAGTTGTGATATGGTTTTGTTTTTGTTGGTGTGGGTGGGTTTTGAAATAAAAACATGGTTTTTAGAAAGGGGTTTTCAAAAGTAAAATGGTTTCAGGGATTGGTTTGTTTTATAAGAAGCATTTTTGTTAAAATTATGATTTGAAATTGGATTTTTATGTTTGGATAGTGACATTAGAAGAATGAAATTTTGGAAGTAAGAATGCAAATAGTGGTCTTTAAAGAGAATTTTGGGTACATTTTTCGGTGTTTGGTTTGTGAGTGGGTGTTATGGATTTAGTTTTCTCTTTTTGTTTGATGTTGGTTTGAAGTTGATTTTTGGGTTCTATGTTATTTTACTATTCAAACTATGATGCCCTGAAAGGTCCCCTTGGTTTATAGCGAGTCTCGTACAGTTGTTGTCTAAACCTAGAGTCCTAGTTGAGTAATGAAATTTGGTTTGTCCATGTTGTTTTTAAATTTTTGGTTTTATTAAAGTCAGTTAGTGGTAGTTAAATGTCTTGAGTAAGTTTAGAGTGTCTTCAAATCATTGGGAACACTCAATGCTGTGAGAGTGCATACCATTTTATTTTCACTTGAACGTTCATGTTTTGATTGGTGGATGGTTTTCATCTTGACATCATTATAGTTTGGGATGAATTTAGAGGAATGTAAGATCACATTAGTTCTATGTTCTATATTAGAGAAGGTAAATACGAAGAACGTGAGATATATCTTGAGTGTTCAACAAACTCAATGAATAGTAAACACTTATGTTGACCAATTTAACGAGTTGGGTTATTTCTATCTTGATATAGAAGTAAAGGATCAATATAATGATTCTATATTCATTTGGGGTCTTGGACAAAATATCAATGAGTTATTCATCTCATTCGATGAAGTCCAATTCCTAAGGTTTGTGTATGAGGCATTCTTAGTTGAGTGGGTTCAAGGGGTGCATTCGATGGAAATTGAAACCCATGAAGGTTACCAATCTGGTAAGATGTGTGTTCCAAAGTATCTAGATTATGAGAATCCTCATTTATCAGTTTAGGATTGTATATCTTCAATATATTTTCTTATGTTCTTTCAGTGTGGTTAGTTTGGGTATTCAAATCCATCTTCATAGAATCCTCTAAAGGCATGCCATCATTATGGACATTAGGCTATTTAGTAGATTTTTTATAGGAATCATTACTCAAGGAATAAGCATTGAAAAGAATATTTCATCTACACACCATGTCATAGTAAATGATTCAAGAGACTAGGGATCCTTCCATAGGCCCTGAGGTGAATATTTTCACACTTTGAGGAATCACCGGGGGTATAGGGGCCTTGGATGAGTATTATCTCCAATGTTGGAGTTGATATGATTGAGGTATCTCTAATATTTTTTTTTCTACTATTGTAATTTCCATATTTTTTTAAAGTTTTTGTGGAATTTTTCTATTGAAATTCTAGCGGTTTTGTGTAATAGCTGTTAGTCTTTGAATAGATTTTATGTTTTTTGTGTTCTTATACTTTCTATGGATTCATATTGGTTTTTTTGACTTCATTTAGTAGATGATGGAATTTTGTAGAAATGATGAATCATTGTTTAGTTTTCTAGTTGTTATGAGTTATTTCTAAGTTTCCCCTTATGTGGAGGGTCTTTTTCAGGTTGGGAGTTCCTATGTCGGTGTTCCTATGTTGGTAGATTCAATGTTTGAGATGATAGTCAGGTTCTTGTGGTGGAGAAAACCCTCTTATTTTCTTTAATGATATTTGACTTTTTGTTTCTATATCAGTTGATCATGTATGAATTGTTGAGTGAAGGATCACCACAAGGTTTGTGGTTTCGTTTAGCTTCATTCAGGGGTTAGAAATGAGTTTTATTTATCATTTAGTTGGATTAATTTATATGGGTATAAAGTGTTTTTGGTGGGGAGAATTGTCACACCCCGATCATGGAATTTATTTTATTTTATTCTTTTTTTATGTTGCATCTTTTGGTTGATGTTCGAGTTGAGTTACCACATCTAATTTTCATTTTATTGAGTTTCTAGGTGGATTTTTGGCTTGTGCATGGTTTTTATACAAGTATTATAAGTTAAAAATAGGATATATTGAGGTATACAATGTTTTCAGTTCAATTTCTTCTTGCAAGGTTTGAATTTTATAGGTTTACTATGGCTTGAACAAAAATAATATAGGTCTAGGAGAAACTGTGCAGCTTGTATTTGGGTGTCTGGGACATAGTGTATGACTTGATCATTTTTAGGAGAAACCACAGGGAAATAATGTTGTTCGGATCATCAATATAATAGATTAAAATCACATGGTTGGCTTACAGATTCCCAAACCATTCGAGGTGCCCCTCTTATCCAATAGGGTGCAGATAGCTGGAATATGGTTTTTCAAACCCCACCTCCAAACCATTAGAGTTTCCCTGGACATTAAATATGTGAAATTACAATCTTAAAACTCTTACGTGTAAATAATATTTTGTTTTTTCCTCCCCTTTCTTAACCTAGGTTCACAAGTGGGCTCCTTGAAACCCTCCTCCCTTTCTCTCTTTCAACCATTGAATCCCCTCAAAAGTTCCTAACTTTGTTTACTTTTCCTTTTTATTCAATTTAATTTTCTTCTATTTTTCCTCTATTGGTTTCTTGCTATTTACATGGTGAATTATCTTTTTACTAGACCCTAGAGGCTAGGGATTAAATATTTGGTTGTGCTTCTTTGGTTTTAGGGTGTTCTAATTGTCCCTTAGGGTGTGTTCTTCCTTCTTCCAGAGTTTCATCACAAACACATGTCATTGAGGTATGTGTTTCCATCTTGTTCAATTATTTCATATTCCATTTGATTCTTGTCCATTTCTTAATAATTTATAAATGTTTTTCACATGCATTTGATGTGTTTTTTTGGTTTATTATGATGTTTCCATATAGAAAAAGTATTATGGGAATGGTTTCCAAAGGGTTTATTTAATTATTAATATATGTAAATGCATATATAGTGTTTGATAAAATTTATATTGGATTTGAAGTTGAATTTTGGTTTCTTAGATGGTGTTTATCCTTCTATAAGATTTGATAATTTATTAGTTGTGAAATGGGTGTTCTATGGGAGAATTGGTGACTTTAATAGTTTGATGCTCATTTGTGGCATATTGTGTTTGGTGGTAAAGTAAGTGGTGTTACTTCATAGATGATTTTCAGGTGATTTCATGGATGATCAAAGATATTCAATGTATGTTCAATCATATATATTTTCATGGGGTGCACATAACGATGAGAAAACATATGATAGTTGCCCTTGACAATCAATCTTTTCTTAAAAATCGGTTTCTCAATGACTTATCTCCCATCCTCTCTTGTTTATATAAAATTCTTCTTTTAAGCTAAAATAGTTTTCAAAATAGTTCCTTTAATATTGAATGGTTACTTGGGGCTCTGGGTGAATTTAATTGTGGTTTTAAATGGGTTATCTATGACTTGGTTTCTTTTTCACTTTGAGCAGTGTTTTGGTAACTAAATTATGTAAAGGCCCACATGGAACATTTTATATTGTCGTTTTTTTTATCCTAGTTTGGGAATGGTTTTGGAATTCGAATTGGATTTGAAATGTTAATGGACCAGTTGATATTTTATAATGTTTTGAATGCTTATGTGATGTGAATGCCCAATTTAAACTTGTGTATCATTTGATGTGAGATGAGAACCCTTATGGTGTATCCTATAAGGTAAGGCTCATCACATTGGTGGTGTTGGGGATTGGGATAGGAAACTGTGATCGATGTGGGCTTCGATTTGAGACACATATGTGAGGACCTCCATATTTATCAGGTGTTACTATCACATGATTCCTAGGAGTCATCTAGAGAGTCGAGTGATGGTTTCTTGTTGATACTGATTAGATGGGTTGGTACCCCCTAAATTATCTATGTCTTGGTGGTATGTGCCACTGGATTGAATATATTAGAGAATATTTTTGGTTGTTGAAAGTGTAGCTACACCATACACTGATAGGTGGGTCTAAACTAAGTATGTATATGAATTTATTTTAGATATGTTTAGGAAATTCCAATTATTATCAATATTTATGTTCTATTTACTTTTTCTGCACATGGATGCTTGGGTTATGGGTTTCATTTACATATATCTACATACTTCCTCATATTTGTTTCATATCATTTTTATTTTTTGATGGATTCTTCATATGGGTTTTGGTGTGGTAAAATATATCGTGTAAATGAAAAATCATTTTATAAATGAATGTAGTGTATGTCTTGTTAGATATGGAAAATTTTGTTTGGATATTTATAATTATAAAAGAATATTTTATACATTTATTTTATACTAGAGTTTGTGGAATATTTTCAGGAAAGGAAATTCATGAAATATATGGTGATTTCCTTCTGATTTTTTTTATTATTACATTATACTTTTTCCACTCTGCGTTGGTAGACCTGATCTATTTTTCAGGTTCATGTTTTTGGTTTGATTATTTCTTTAGAACATGTTAGTCATGATGTTGGAGGTGACCAAGAGGTCATGTCAAGATCATGTTAGTGAGGTTAGGTTTTTTTGTATTCAGTTTTTTTGTTAGCATCAATTTTATCTATATTGGTTTTTATATTTATTGTTGTTTTGTTATTGTTGTGTTCTCTATTTGTTTATTTGATTAAGGTTGTCTCTGAGATGAAATTGTTCCCTTTTATGATTATATTTGAAGTCCAGTGATAGTTACTAGACTAGGAGTATCAAGAAGGCCCCTCAGGCCTTGTCGTAGACCGCATTGGGTATTGGGATGAATGAAAGCCCGACTTGGTTCATGAGAGGTTATGCTGGGTTGTAGTTTACCTGTTTATTGATTCTTGGTGCTTCTATTTATTCCTAGAAGCCTTAATATGTTTCTTCCATATTAAAATAATTGTTTTTGAGTATGATACTAATATGTATAAATTTTATGCTCACCCTTATATTTATAAACTATTTTTCATATTTATAGGGTGATTTTAGAGATTGAGCTGGACATTTAGAGCTCAGAGTTTGGTGTTGTGGTCAGAGGCACTACCTAAGAGTCTTACATGTTATTTTGTTTGGAGGAATGTATTTTTATGACATATTCAATATTTAGGGTATTATTGTGTATCTAATTTAATTTATATTATAGTATATATTGGTGGTTTTATTTTTGTATTCCTAGGATATATGAGGTTAATGCCTTCCATTTTTATGTTATATACTATTGGGTCCAGCCACCTACATAAGGCCTACTAGAGGTAGGATTTTGGGGTCACTATCATCTTCACTAGATTCCCAATAGGTGTTCTTAGTGGTGTATTTTCATAAAAATGAGAGTTTACATACTTTATTGGTTCTCTTGAGTGTGTTAAAGATAGGGGATTGAAGGGAATGGGGTGTGAGGAGTTGGAATTAGGTACTTTGATTGTGACATATTGTTATGAGATTTACTATAAAATTATGATTGATAAATTATAAATGTCACCCCACCTCTTGTATGTATTATCACTAGGGTGTTGGAAATATTACTGAGATATTTAGAGATAGTTTCTATCTACTTATTATGAGACTAACTATATCCCCTATAGTATAGTATTCACCTTGGCCGCAATGTAGTACCACTGGTGAACTATGTTAAATAAGCTAGGTTTTTATGTTATAATAATTCCTTGATAGGCCAACATATGTTTCCAACCGAGTATACCAAGGATCATTTCACTTGTTGTTTACTAATTTCCCATGATTATCCATACCATATTGTGATTTATTTTCACTATAATTTTATTATAGTACCATTTTATCATGGATATTTAGATTCTTATATATTTTTATCTTCTAGTTATACTACTTTATTTGGGTTTTCTATACTTTTAATTTATTATATGTCTTGTTCTTATTCCTTAATTAGTTTTTTAGTTCTATATTTTTTATTTTATGTTCTATTGATTTTTTTTGAGTTCCATCTCTTAGGCATTTTAAAATAGTTTTAAAAAGGGAATTTCAAAAGATAAATTTAATAAGGATATTATAAAATGGAATTTAATGATTTCTTTAAATATATTCCAGATATTTAAAATAGGATTTGAAAGTCGTTCTGAAATGTTATTTCTAAAATGAAAAAAACATTCTTTTCAAATCATGTATTTCAAACTACCATTTATTAGATGTTGTAGTAATGGAAACATATGGAACATGGTGAAATCATACTGGCTTGTTTATTCTCACACCCAACATACACCACTTTGTTCTTATAGATCAAGTGGATTTTTTGATGTTTAGATTTTATTATTCAGGAGAGCCTCTTTATAGACTCATTACATTGAATTGATCAAGGAGCAGACTGTTTTGAATGTTGATTCATGACTACGGGGTAACATGGAGATCGCATAGAATTTTTCTTTGGGTTTTATGTTATGTCATTGATGTATCAGTTAGACCAACCTACCCATTTATCTATTTAAATATGTTTAGTTTTTTATATTTATTTTTTGGATATTTAACTTGGTTATAATTAGTCTTCCAACTTTTATTTTGGAACTCTTTATTACTTTTTCATGGATTTATAATGTTTTGATTCACCGTGCCAAAAATTTGTTAAAATTATTTTTCATTATTAATATTATTTATTAGGATAAATCATTCACATTTTGTATGTTTTGATTTACTAAAACTTATTTCCATCAAGGAGAAATCAGGAACTCCCTTCAGGTCGTGCCATTGGTCAATTTAGGTGGCCAAATGAGGGGTAATGTAGTTTTCACCCTGAAAAAATGGTATTATATTTACCTTTTTTATTTCTTAAATAATTTTAGAATAGAGATAGTGCCATAAAAACTCAAAAGGTACTCATCACAAAATACTAGCTAACTCTTACTAATTCTGAACCTAGTGTTTCCTTGAGATCTTGGGTTATATGTCATTTATTTTGAGATTTTCCCATTGGAATATAGTGTATTTTCATTTGGATTAAAGTTATATGATGTTTTATTTTTGTTATACGAGGTTTTTAGGTTTTCCATGTTTTGAGAGTGGATAGGGAAGAATAACCAAATGACCATTTTTAACTTGGATGGTTTGTCAAACTTTTCAATTCTCACGTTCATAGTTTTATTTTTACTTCTAGTGATAGTTCCATGTGAATGGACCTAGGGCTTAGAAGAATCATGGAAAATATTAAATTAAAAATTCTGAGTTTAGTTTTATGTTAAAAAAATTAAAAATACCCATTTCCCATATTTCTCAATGGTTAACATGGAATTATATTTATGCAAAAAAAATAAAATAAAACTAAATTGTAAATGGTAACTGGTTCATTTGAAATCCCCAATTGTATTCACTCACCTTCGACATGATGTGGCTCAAATATCCCAATTTAGGTGTCCTATATATCATCAACATGTACACAAAAACTCTTGGATCCCCAATATTTGATTATGATGTTCTAGAATAGGAAATCAATGTTATTTATGATGTCACTTAAATAATGTGGATACATTGGGTCAATCAAGGATACAAGATCAATACAATATTGTTCTTCCATCAATATCACAACATTAACTTGAGATAAAGGAGGGGAGAGCTGTCAAATATATTCAAATGGTGTATCAAACAGTTCAAGCGTAATAACCAAGTAGAAATTGAATAATTATTTTAACTATTTATTAATATTTATTAATTAGATAGTAATTTTTAATTAAATGGTACACAACATTCAAAATTTTATATGATAAACTGAGATTTATGTTTAAAAAATATATTTTTTAAAAAAGTAATTTTATCACCTTTTAATGGTGAACTTATTTTAAAAGTAATTTTTTACCCATTAATAAATTATATTTGAAAAAATAAAATTAATTTGTGAAAGAGGAATATGAAAATTTACTTTGCTTGATTTTTTGTTTTTTTCAAAAGAATCATTTTTTATAAGTAATGAAAAATACTACATTTTAACTCAAAATTTACATTTCTTCTAAATAAATTTTTAATGATATATTATATGGATCATTGTTTTTAAAGAAACAATAGTTAAATAATATATATATTTATATATATTAATCTAATTTAGGCCATTGAAATCAATTTCATAATCAAATTAGATATAAAGACTTTTTAACCTTTTGAACCTTTTCACTTAAAAAACCCATTATTTTTTCCCGTCTATAGGATTAATATTAAATTAATTTTAGTCACTTATATGTTTTTACATTTGAAAAATTTAATCCTTATTTTGGATATGAAGTTATAAATTTATTAAATATGTCACTTTTATTTTTGTATAATATGAATATAAACATTTGTAATTTTTATTACTACGGTTAAGGGTAAATCAGGAAATTAATGGTAATTTTTTTATAAATATTATAAAATTACCTTAACACTTTTCCAAATTTTATTTGTTGATTTAATTTCAACCAAAAAAATAATTGGTTCTAATTTATGACCTCTTGGAGCCACTGGGATGACTTTAAGCCCCATATAGTACTTAATAATAGTCAAACCTTCCACACTAATGTTTTAAATAAGTTTTTTTAATACAGGTTTATTAAAATTATATCTTTGAAAAAAGAAATCATTTGAATGATATTTTTTTATCTTCATCATGTTTTAAAATTTTTTATTCAAGATATTGTTACCTTAAATAACTGTACAACAATGATGTAGTAATCATTCAATTAATGAGATAATCAAACAAACAGTACAAAAAACATTAAAATAAATTTAATTTGAGATAATTTATTTCATACATGAAATTTATAGATGAAATATACAAATTAAGGAAGTATTATAATATCTGGTTCAATGATATATCTTTTTATATTATTAAATGTTAATGAAATGAATAGTATCAAAATTGAAATTTATAATATTTTAATATATGTAATATTTTACTAAGTGATATAAAATTAATAAAAATGTAAAATTTAGAAAATTTATTGGGATAATGTTTAAAATTTCATCCATGATCCATTTATGGTTTTTTTGTAAATTTATAATAACTATGTTTACCCTCAAACTTTACAAACACATGTTATCACTATAAGAGTTAAAACGGTTAAATAAGGTATAAAACAATACGATAAGGAATAAAAAATATTAAAAAATTGTATAATTATCATTTTATGAAATAATTTTGACCCCTAACTATCCTATATTTGAAAGAAATAATTTTTCTTCCATTTAAAATAGAAATAAATTATATTGATTTAATATTTTGTGAAATTCCAAGAGCGCCCCTCTCCTCTCTTATAAAGGGAATCTTTTATTCTCTTTTCATAAAGCATAAAAACCTATTTTCATAATCCATGATATACCCAAATACCATAATAAAGTCCATAAAAACATTATATATCTCTTATTTTTGGCATAAAACTATCCTTACTTATCTTAAGGTGTTAAATAATGAAGGATTTCAATAGAATATGTATTATTTTTTATGAAGTGTTGATTTTTTGTTTCTCCTTGCACCTCCATAAAATATTATTTAACCATGATAAAATAATTAATAACACATCATACATATAATTAGATATTATTATGTAATTATAAAGACCTAAATTCATCTCCACAAATATCAATTGGGGAAATAAGTTATCATTCGTGTGTATGGAGAACTACAGCCTCGTGGACCAATGAAATCCATTTTCTAGATATGTCTCTAAAGATAGGTTATAATGATATAATTAATGTTCATATATTATATTAATAGAATATTTATAATTATTAATGTAAAATATGTAATTTACATTCCTACCTTTCCAAGCATAGAAAAATAATAACGTCATTTGTGCGTACGTGTGAACTAAAACCTCCATGAAGTGATGTGAATCGTTTTTCATTACCATATCACATTGATAATATATATAAGTATACTAATATAAATAATATGATATATATGATATTATTATAATTATTTAATGATAATATTATATTAATGTTCTTTCAAAATTATCCTTGAAAAATGAAAATGATACTAATGTGTACGTACAACCTACCATCTCCATGATCGTAACATTGGTTCTTTTTTCATAACTATATTTAATGATTGATTTTAAAATACTAATTTATATTTAAATATATTTATTATTTCATGATTAATATTCTTGATATGATTTAATAATGAAAACTTGGACTATTTACATCCTACTAAATTTATTTTGGACTCAAGTACTGAATATCGTCAAAACATCCGACTTAAAATTAAATAATTATGTAATTTCTATTATATGATAATAAGTGATATAAATAGAATAATAAACTATATAAATTTTCTCATGAAATTAAATAATTTACCTTTATATATTATTCCAGATGTTAAATATTTTACATGATGGGTCGGAATCAAGTTTAGTGAATTTCTTTTGAAAAACCATATTTTAATTTAATTATCAACTATTTATTCAAAAACAAAAAGTATTGTTTTTTAAATATACTTCATGAATAAAATTTCATAATTTAGTGTAAAATTATTTTTTTATATTTGTTTACAATTTAATTTTTTATCAATTTTATTTTATTTATGAGTGCGTGAATTTGTGACAATGAAAAGAAATTTCAAAATGGAAAAGAAAATTTTTTATTATTTGTGATTAATGTGTTATACTTATAAATGTGTTCTTGGGAATTTTTTTATTAGTATTTTTGGTTTTGTGATAAATGTGTGGTGGTTGAGCCTGTTATATCTCTCTAATGCATAAGGTAATGGTACATAGTTTACTAGTTGGGTTTGTCCTTAGAGATTAAGGGAATATACTATAGTGGTAATTCCAAATATAACTATAATGGATACTCCTTATATAACGATGAGATCTATAGTATGTGTAAGAGTTATATTTATATATTCAATAAGTTTCCTTTATTATTTCTTTATTATATGTATTTTATATAAATTTCTTATTTCATAAGCTATGCTAAAGAGGTTATGTTTTAAGGGTAAAAAATACAACATTGTAAAAATATTTTCAAGAGTTTATAAGTATTTATATACTAGGAGTTTATTTATATATATTATTTATGTTAATAATATTTTTATTCTCATTAAAATTTTTAAAATGTTTTTAAAATTTTATAATTATGGGTAAAATAAAGGAGGAAGTCAAGATGAAAGTTATAAAGATTTATCATGAAAAATAAATCATGTTTTATTTTAAATATTTTATATTATGATAAAAATTTATACCATTTTAGTAGTATCCACTTTGTAATATTTTGTGATGTTATTTATGAATTATTACCAAACTATATAAAACTCTTTACTGAAAAAATCCTTGAGATTTTAAGAATGTGTATTCTTGTTCAAAAATACAAGAATTTGTAATTTTAAAGGTTTGGTCCTTAAAGTTGGTATTAAAGGCCGTTTAGATTAATTTAGTTCTTAGTATAATGTTAATAAAATACCATTAAATTATTTTTACTTTATGTTTATGTTTAAATGATATATAATTCTAATATTACTATGTTTCTTTATATATGTTATGTCTTTTTTGAATAGTTTTTATGTAGAGAAAACATGGATGCTATGGTGGAAATGCATCAAGAAGAAAATATCTATCTATATCAACTTCCAAATATTTTCAGAATTAGAATTGAACAGTTCATTTCTAGGATTTCTCAATTGAAACATGCTATAAATTTTTCTGGAATCCATGAATAAGATCATCCAGATCAGCCACATAAGAATATGTCAATTGTGGAACATTTTATGAGGCAACACCCTACTAAATTTGGAGGATCTTCTCACCCAGTGGTATGTGAAGGGTGGATTACATCCCTAGAAAATATTTTCTATGTCATGGGGTGCTTAGACCATATAAATGTTGGAATTTATATTTTTTTATTTTTAAGGTGATGTTGATCATTGGTGTTCAATGGATAATAATATCAGGGAATTTGAAGGGATTAATTCATTAGAATAAGTTTAATTCAAAATTATTTTTCTTCCGAAATATTTTTCTATATTAATTGGACTTAATATGGAAAAACAATATTAGAATGGAGGATGGAGGAGGATCCGGTGGATACATAAATAAAAAATTCACTCTATTGTAATTGTAAGATCCAAATTTTATTTGGAGTCTTGATAGTAAAATCAATCATTTTTACAAACTATTAAACAAAAAATATCAAATTGAATTAGATTCTAATGAATAAATTTTTTAAAAAAACATGTTTCATGTGAAAAGAAGGTAAAAAATAGAGTTTATCAAGGATCATGTGTTATTTGAAAAAAATAGAAATTTTTTTTAGATCGTAGGAAAAAAGGAAGAATGCATCAAAGATGTTTGATGGTAAGAAAATTATATATTTATTTAGTGAGAACTATGTTAAAAACTCTCTAGGGAATTCCTTTTGAAGTCTAGTAATTATTTGTGATGTGGTATGTTTAGAAATATGGCTCATGATTTCAATAAAAATGATCATGGTAGTGGTAAGACCAATTATAATATTCCGTCTGTAATTTTTTAAAATGTACTAAGATAAGTCATTATGAAAAAGAGTGTTGAAAGAGTAACCTAAATGATGGGAAGTAGCAAGACTATATGTAAAATGGTGCGGTGAAATAATTTTAATCTTCTTCATTTGATTTTGGGCCATCAAACAAAATGGTATCATGTACTTTTTTTATTCATATTATGTTAATGTATTATTTGATATAGACTTTACACATTCTTACATGACATGGAAATTTTTTGGTAAATTATTAATTCGACCTCAATAAATGAATCCAAAAAATATGAGAAACATAAAAAGACGAAATTTTAATTTAAAATAAATTATAAGAATCTTCTTATAGTTTTCTATGGAAGGAACATACCTACAAACATTATTTTTTCCCTAGAAGAGGTAGTTGTTATTATATATGTGGATTGAATTTCTGTTTATCATGATAAGATATATTATAGAGTTAAAGACGTTTTATTTTAGAAATAGTTTTAGTTTTTATAAAATAATGAATGCATTACCTTGATTATATATCAGGAATCCATGAAAATGTTAAAATGTGGAAATGGAAGTTATCTTTAACATATTTTTGAGGTCAAGGGAAGTGTTCAGATTAATGATGTGATGGGGGTAAATGAGTACATGGATGATTTCTGAATGATTTCCCATGTGTTATTCTAGACTGAGATGTTTATTTTACTGTTGACTTAGAAACTGATATTAAGCCTATTTATAAACCCCCTTATCTAATGGATCAAGTGAAACATTTAGAATGGAAAATCAATTGCAAGAATTATTAAATTGTGGTTTCATTTGACCTATCACTTCACCATGGGGTGATCCAATCATTTCTCTTAAAAAATGATTATTCAACAATCCATTCCATTTATTATAAACCCTTCAATAAAATTACAATTAATAAAAATTACATTTTTCCACATATAGTTTATTTATTTGATCAACCCCAGGGGGCACAATATTTTTCAAAGGTTGACAAGAGGTTTGGGTACCATGAGTTGAGATTAAAAGAAACTGACATTTCAAAGACTATTTTTCAGACTAGATATGGGCATTTCGAATTTGTAGTTATTCCATTTGGTTTAACCAATGTACCTTACGTATTAATGGATCTTAATAATATTTTTTTTCATGAGTTCTTGGATATGTTTCTGGTTGTTTTTATTGAAGAAATTTTGGTATATTATAAATGTAAAGAGGATCATGAAAGATATATAAGGGTTTTTTTTTCAAACCATAAATGAAAAGAAACCGGATGGGAAATTTATAAATTGAGAGTTTTGGTTGTAAAATATTTTATTCATTAATCACATTATTTCTAAATATTTAATAACCATTTATCCTGTTAAAAATGAATGCTTTTGATGAGTATTCAAGGCCCTCATATATAACCAATATTCATAGTTTTCTTGGTTTCACAAGATATTATTGGATGGGTTTTTTGAAAACTTTGGACTATTATCTATCCCACAGACTATGTTAACTAGAAATGGAGTGATGTTCATCTGGACTAAAGAATGTGATTACTGTTTTCATTCATTGAAAAAAAATATTGTGGAATGATCTAGTTTTAGACGTACCATCTATAAATGGTAATTTTTTTATCTATAGTGGTGTTGCTTTAAAAGGACTTGTTTGTGTCCTAAAGTAGAATGATCAAGATATAATTTATTCTTTATTCTCTCATTATTTAAATTACTCTACACATGATTTGGAATTAACTTCTACTATTTTTCTTTAAAAATTTATAGGTTTCACTTGTATGGAGTATAATGGGAAATATATACTCCTCAATAATGTTTGATGTATATATTCACTTAGAAAGAATTGAACACGATAAAAATAATATGGATGGAACTAATCAAGGATTCTGATTGAATGAATAAATATCATCATGGAAAATAAAATAAAGTGGCCAATGCTTTGAGTCAAAAAATAGTGCTACATTAACCGTGTTACATTTAGAACATGACCCCTTGGTTAATGATTTAATGAATTTTGGATTGAATGTTATTTGTGAATGAGATTCCACTATTTTGTTTCAAGTGTTAGTGCAATTGTCTCTATCAGATAGAATAAAGTAAGAACATAAGGAAGAATGTGAGTTACAAAAAAGGTATAATTGGTTAAAAAGGGAAATTTTCCCAAATTTAACACTGATGAAGATTATTTTTTGATATTTGGGAAGAGACTGTGTGTTCTTTATGATTCATAGTTAAAGAAATATTTTATATGTGAATCTCATAGTTCTCCATTTCCAGTTCATCATGGAAGCACTACGATGTACAAAGACCTTTAGGAGTATTATTAGGGAGATGAAATGAAATGATATATTGTTGAAATTACCATGATATGTTTGAATTTTCAACATGTTAACGAATAATGACAATTAAAAAATGGTTTATTTCATACTTTTCTAGGGATAGAGTGGAAATGGGAAAAAATTTCTAAATTTTTTATAATGATATTAGCAAATACATCACAATGTAATAATGTGATTTTGGGTTATTGTTGATCGACCAAATTAATCATAAAATTTTATTCCTATTTTAAAAACTCAATATCTAGATAATATTTCCCATTTTTATCTTAATGTGATAGCCATGTTATATATATTTTCTCTCTCCATTGTATTTGATCAAGATCCTAGGCTCACATATAACTTTTGGAGATGCCATAAAAATTCATTGGGAACTGAATTAAATTTGATCACAACCTTTCATCTTTGGTTTGATGGGTAGTTAGAATTAATTATTCAAACATTAGAAGATATTATATGGGCTTGTTCAATGGATCATTCGGTATCTCTGTATCAACATATTTCTTTAGATGAATTTCATTATTATAAAAGTTTTCATTCTAGTATATAGATTCCACCATTTGAGGAATTATATGGAAAGTTGTGTGAATGTCCATCATTTTTGGATGAATTAGTTGAAAGAAAGTTGATAAATTAGAATTGGTAGAGGAAATGGCAGATAATTTTCATTTTATTCAGCAACACATGAGGATAAATTAGGGTAAGTAAATAAGTTATGCAGATATCTAAATGAAATATCTTTCTTTTAAGGTATGTGATCAAATATTTCTCAATGTCTCTCTATGGAAAATTTTGATGAATTTGGGCAAGAAGGGGAAGCAGAGTCCACGATTCATGAGACATTATAAGATCTTATTGAAAGTTTGATTGATTTCTTAATGAGTGTCTTTTCCTTTGACTGTATTCTTGGTACTTAATTTATTTCATGATTCAATGTTAGGAAAGTATATTCTAGATTAATATCATGTGTTAATACTTGATGTATTTTAGTTGTAGAAGAATCCATCTTGTAAGGAATAATTGGATTAGGTTCTTGATCATAGAGAGAAAGAATTGTGGAATAATGTGATTCATCAGGTTAAGGACTTTTTTAAAAAACATTTGGTTTAAGAGGAAACATGGAAATCTGAAAATAATTTGAATGAATGGTATCCCCAGGTATTTAATAAGTGAATAAAATTGCGAGGATGCAATTTCAAAAAGGGTAGAGGAATGTAACAAGCCAGGTAATGATATAATTAGTCATTTAAATATTTTTTAATATTTATGAATTAGATAGTATTTTTTAATTTAAGGTAATTTTTTGTTTAATAGCGTATATGATAATCCTATTGTTATGGTCAAAAACTGGTTTTTTCAAAAAAATCATTTTTATCACCTTTTAATGGGGAACTCGTTTTCAAAATAAATTTTTAAACATTTATAAAATATATTTTAAAAATTAAAATTAATTTTGAAAGAGTAATATCAAAATTTAATTTTGTTAAATATTTGGTATTTTTTTGATAAGATTCATTTTTTTTGATGAATATTGAAAAATACTACATTTTAACTGAAAATTGACTTTTTATCTAAAAATTGTACAATGTTAAATTATATTTTGAATTAGTTTTAATGAAAAAATAGTTCAATTATACATGTATTTATCCATTTTATTCAATTAGAATATATTTCATATTGAAATTGGATATAAATATATTTTGACCTTTTGATCCATCCCACTTTAAGAACCTGTTGTTTTAGCCCATATACGAGATTAATTTTAAATTAACTTTACCCACATCTGTGTTTTGAATTCTGAAAAATGGATTCTATATTTGGAATTATAATATTGATTTTTTTAATAGTTCACTTCAATTTTTGGACAATATGAATTGTAACTTTGGTAATTTTTATTACTATGATTAAGGGTAAATTTTGTTATTGAGGGTAAAAATAATAATATAATTATTATAACATTACCCTAAAACTTTTTAAAATTTTATTTTATGATTTATTTTAATTTTTTTTAGAATTTATGATCTCTTTAATCCACTTAGATGACTTTAATCCCTTGATTGTATTTTAATTTAGGAAAAATAAAAACATTTTACACTAATGTTTTACATAAGTTTAATATTTTTATTGTAGGGTTATTCATAATAACATTTAGAAAAAATTTATCCATTTGAAATATAAAATATTTATCTTCATAACATATTTTTTTTATATTTTTAACGAATGAATAATTACCTTAAATTATTGTACGATGACGATGATGTAATTACTCAATTAATGGGAAAATCAAATAAATGATATTAAAACCCTTAAAATAAATATAATTTTATATAAATAATATTATAAATGAATTCTACAGATTATATTGACAAATTTTATATGTAATTATAATTATATTTTTAAGATATCTTGTAGTTTTTATTTTTGTAAAAGTTATGGAAATGAATAGTGACAAAATTTACATTAATTATATTTTAAAATAATTAACATTTTATTTTATGATATAAAAATATTAGAAATATGAAAATGGGAAAAGTTATTATTATAATGTTAAAAATTTCATCCATGATCCATTCATGGTTTTTTTTAGAATTTTATACTAACTATATTTTCTCTCAATGAGTAAAAATACATGTTGTCAGGGTAAGATTTACAAAGGTAAAATAAGGGTTAAAATAAAACGATATGGATTAATAAATAATAACAACTTTTATAACTTCAATTTTATGAAATTATTTTGATTCATAATCATTTTATATTCTAAATTAATCATTTTATGTTCATTTTTAACTGAAAATTAATTTATATTAATTTATAATTTTGAGAAATTTGAAGAGCTCCTCTTCACTCTCTTATAAAAGGGTGTCCCTTATTCAATTTTATTAACTCTTAAAAACCTATTTTTATCCTCAATTATGTATGAAAATAACTTTTTATAATACCTCCACCCATTCTAGAACTCCTAGGATAGGCATAACACCATCCTTAGTGGTCTTAAGTTGTTAAGAAATGATTGGTTTCTAAATAATAAGTATCGTTTTTAATTATGTGTTTCTATTTTGTTTCTTCTTACACCTCACTAAAATTTTATTTAACCATTATAAAATAATAACTATATTATCATAAATATATTTAGATGTTATTATGTTAGTAAAATGACCAATATCCTTCTCCACTTCCAATAAATGGGAAAATAAGTTACCTTTCATGTGTACAGCGGACTGTCGCCTCACAAACCGATGAAATTCATTTTACATCACCATATATCAAGACAGCTTATAATGATAAAATTAATGTTTATATAATATATTCATAAATCTTTTTATCATTATTAAAATATAATATATCATTTACAATATTACCTTTCCATGCACATAAAAATAATAACGTTATTCGTGCGTACATGTGAACTATCTCCTTCTTAACACGATGTGATTCGTTTTTCATCACCATATCACAAGGATAATATATATAACTATATTAAAATAAATAATATATATATATATATATATTATTATAATTTTTAAATATAAATTATTATTAATCTTTTTTCCTTAATGATAATTGAAAAATGAAAACGTTACTCTAGCGTACGTATGACTAACCGTCACCATGATTGTAATCTTGGTTCCTTTTTC
The DNA here is from genome assembly GCA_963277665.1 of Viscum album. Taxonomy (NCBI): domain Eukaryota; kingdom Viridiplantae; phylum Streptophyta; class Magnoliopsida; order Santalales; family Viscaceae; genus Viscum; species Viscum album. Next base: position 319,948,308 of record OY728165.1, on the reverse strand, counting down.
AGAAATATTTTCCATGATTGGTTTAAAAAAAATAATTGATATATAAATATTATAATTATTTCATGATTAATATTATTGAGATGTGTTAATAATTAAAACCTTGACTATTGACATCATACCAAATATATTTTTGGACTCATGTACAGAATATCGTGAAAACATCCAACCAGAAATTAAATAATTAATTTATTGTTATAACAAGATAATAAGTTATATAAAAGTCATAATAAATTTTAAAATGGTTCTAAAGGAGGTAAATAATTATAAAAATTTTATTATTCAGGAAGATAAATATTGTATGCAATGATTCAGACTCATGATAATGGACATTATTTTAAAAAACCCTATCTTAATGTAAAATTTTTCAACTACATTTACAAAAGAGAAAAGTAATTTTTTTACATATATGTAAATACCAAAATTTTCCAATTTAATTTTTATATAATTTTTTTAATCTTCTTTTACACGTAAAAATATTATTTTCAAATAATTTTTTTTTCATTTATGAGTGTGTGACATTATAATAATGAAAAATGATTTCATAATAAAAAAATTATTTCCCTTTTATATGAGAATTATGTGTTATAATTATTATATATTTCTTGATAATTATTTACAAGGATGGTTGGTTAGATGATAAACTGAGAGTGTGTGATCCCGTTATATCCTTCCACTACATTTGGTAACGGGGATGAGTTAACCGGTAGGGTTTTTTATAAGTGATTAAGGGAAAATACTATGATCATTATGTAAAACGTAACTATAAAGGTTACTCCATATGTAGATATAAGTGATAATATATATATAATATTTATAAGAAAATTATACCACAAATTAACTTTATGATTTAAATTTTCTATTTATTTTGTTGGAAATTTATTATTTCATAAGGTAAACTATAGAGATTATGGTTTATTGGTGAAAAGAATGATTTTGTTAAAATGTTTTCAGGGGTTTTTAAGTATTCATGGACCAAGATTTTCATTTATTATTTTTCTTTTCCTTTTTGTGTTTTTTTTTTGCTAATTTTATGTTCTAAAATGTTTTTCATAGGGTATAATGATGGGAACGAAAAGGAATAATTCAATTTGAAAGTTAGAAAAACATATTATGAAAAATAATTCATGTTTTATTTTAAAAGTATTATATTATAGAAATGAGGATACCATTATAGTAGTATCCACATTGTATAAATGTGGGATTCTTTGTACGAAATATTACATATTAAAAAAAATATAAACCGAAAAGATTCACATGATTTTTAATATGTTTTTTCGAGTATAAAAACACTAGAATATGTAACATGTAAGGCTATATACTTACATAAATAGGATAAAATTACCATTTTTATCGAGGTTATATTTTTTGAAATTGGACTTTGGTCCTGGAAATGATAACCTTTATTTTAGACCCTTTTTCACACTTATGACTTAAATAACATTTTCATAAAAGTAAAGAACATTTTATCGCCCCATTGTGATACTTTATGATGTTACATGATAAAATTTGAACCATTAACTTAGTCAATAAGCTTCCCAAAGAATTTAACGAACATTGAACAAAATATTTTCTTTTAAAAAATCACATCTTATCATATTTAATTTTATGATAAAAAAATTCTGAATACCTTTAGAAATAAACCCAATCATAATTATTCTAAATTTTATTAATATAATTGAATTATTTTATCTTTTAATTGATCACACTCATATGTTCATTGGCTGCCGCAAATGGGGCCCACTTTATCCTAATCCCTAATTAATCTAAATAGGTAGAACATGTGGATAAACTTATTTTGTGACCCTAGAAGACCATGTCTCAATAGTAATGAGTCTAACTCATAGCCATAGAATTGAGTTTAAAAACCCATCATGACCCCTTGGGAGATAAGGAATGTAATTACTATAACAACCTCATATGAACATATTTTGGGTAATATAAAATATCTTTCTCACAATGTCTCATAAAATAGAACACAAACTAGTTTTATCATCCTTTTAATACTTTATATATTTCATGACCTTACTGGATGAGCCTACTTTCTTTTACCCTGACCATGGATTAATGAATGAACTATCATCCTAGTCAATGAGGGCCCATGAGATATCCCTTCCTTAACATAGAAATGATATATTACTTATTGATTATTCAACCAATGTTGTAACATCAATGATGAACCCAATACAAGATACCTCATCACAAAATTAATCTAATAATTTTTTATTTGCATCAATTTATGTTATAAAATTGAAAAAATTGATAACAAGACTAAGTCAAGAGACTAATGAACATGTTCATAGATAGAAAAAACTAATGGAACCCTAAACATATGGTCTTCCTATTTGAAACTCAGTCCCCATAATTTCTATTAGTCAAGATCACCAAGTGTGAACTTCATGTAAATAATTCTCAATCTTTATGAGTCCCCAAAAATAATTTTCATACATAATCTATGTCCCATAAGTATAATGTATCTAGAACATATGATTTATATTTAATATTAATGTCATAGTATATCAAGGTTCTTATTATAGTTGAGATATTTTATAAGATTTTTAGTCTACATATAATATAAGGAAATTACCATGTAGATAGTGGATGTATAATCATCAAAATTATTACGGTAATAATATATATATATATATAAACATGTACATTTAATGATAATAAATTTATATAAATGAGCTTGGATTAGGTCACCCGCTCACAACACTCCCACTTGTACTGGAGTCAAATACTAAAAAATCTCAACCCGATAGATCTCACATGATAATCATGCTTCTATTGAGATATGAATTTAGTTAGGGGGTCTTTCATGTTATGCTTTGAGGATACTCTACTATGTAACACATCTCTTGTAGAAGTAAAACACATTATTAAATGAAACTATCAAAGTATATACTTTGTCCACTGGTGTGATTTGATCTCTTTGGCATGCACTACTTATGCAGTATTATCAAAGTATATTATAACATGGTTTTCACTTATAGGTATTATAATAATATTTAAAAAAAACAACATAGAAAAAATTCTTTCTTAACTTCATAAAAAGCTATCATATAGTCATACTCTTCTATAGAATATGTAACCACAAATAGCTTTAAGCTTCTCCAGCTCACATACCACCATTATGAAAAAATACATAGTCTAATTGCAATTTTAGATCATCTTGACCTATTTCAAGGATATAATTATTGTATCCACTCATGACTAGTTCCTCATATCCTCTGTAAAGTAGGAACATATTCTTTGTACATCTCATGTATTTTAGGATTGTTTTTACAAATGAAAAATGCATCTATTATGTATTAACTCGATATATTACCACCATTCATAAAGGAAAGGTAATATAAAAACTAGTACATACAATGAAATACTTGATATATGACACTACTGAACAATAAAGAATTATAATAATTCTTTTAATCTCATCCTATGTCTGTTGACACATCTTCTTTGAGAGATTAATTTCATGTGACACTGAAAAACAATCCCCTATTCAAATGTGCTATATTATAAATTATTAGTACCTTTCCAATATATGTACTTTGACTTAGCACAAAAATCATATCATATATATCTCTATAGATCTTGATCCCTAGAATCTTGGCCATTTCGCCGAATTATTTCATATAGAAACAATCATTTAATCGAGTCCTCACTAACTATAATACTTTCAATTCATTTACCATTAACAATATGTCATCAATATTTAGTACTTGAATATGATGAAACTTCCACTAAAATTCTTAAATACATGTGTCCCGCACTCATTATTAATAAAACACAATTTTATTATATAATCATCAAAACGATCATCCCATCATTATGATGCTTCCTTCAATGGTAACTACCCTCCACCTCAGAAAAAGTTTGATATTTTTTGGATTTATCCTTTTAATGGATGGATATAATGAAACACTGATGTCACCTCATGAGAAAAACATGGGCTAGAAGGCTGTAGTCTATTCTTCAGGGACTCTGATGGAGATGTCATTGGATATCGATTTTAATATTATAGAACTTATTCGACCATGGAAGTAGAAATGAGTAGTCTGATAAATTCAGTCTCTATTTCAATAGAAAACAACTCTAACAACATATGGTTTGAGTATGACTCCAAAAAACATTTCAAGCTATGAGAATTTAGAAGATTCATCTCTCCTAGAAAGTGGCACAAAAGTCATTTTATTTCTTACACTAGCCTTCCTCAATGAGCTACATTATCAGGCGTGTATTTTGTGGAGTGAATTCACTTGTGGATGCGCTTGTAATTAAGGGATTGAAAAGTGAGACCTACATTTTTTCTAACAATATCCGAAATAATATTATTCCAATGTTAAAAATGTGTAAATTTAAGATGGATACCTTCATATTTTTTTGTTATTTATTAATGTAAGTGTTGAGTTATATCCATAAAAAATGCATCAGGTATTGTCTTATATATGTATTAAACCAACATCCCATTTACAAGAGCAGTATTCACTTCCAATTTCCAAATTTCATAATCATTGAAGGATGTAATTTCATGTAATTTGTTTTATGGATTTCATCATTGTGACCGATGTGATGGTTTCTTCATAGTAGATTCCTTAATGTTTCCTGAAACCCTTTTCCACTATCCATGCCATATAGGTTCTCACTTGACCATCCATTTACATATTTTTTCTCAAATTCTCATTTATAACCTATATGTTTTCCTTTAGCTGTTGGGTCTACTAAAATAAAAACTTTATTTTTTCACATGGAATACATTTCAAAATTCATGTCTTCTATCCATTTAGCAACATCCCTAACTTACAATAATTTCTTATAGGTTAGTGGTTCATTATTCTCTAGGGGTAATGGGTCACAAGGATCTGTGTCATGAAAACCATAACTCTATAGATATCTATCCTATATTGTAGACCTACACTATACTAGTGTATCAAGAAAATCTTCATCTCCCCATTTTCTTATGAATATTGAACCCATAACAAATCTTTTGATTTTAGAGCATTAAATTTATCACATTCAATCATTATACTATTATTTCTATTGAAAATGTGATCCCTTTATAGAAATGCAGCATGTCTTGCCTCAATTTCCATTCCACTGGAAGGTATATAAAGGTAATATATTTTAGACTCCGTAGTATGATCCATAAAGATTAACTTCATGCTATGAGTTTCTAATTTGTCACTATGTACAGTCTTGACAAAATATTTACATCCCTATACACATATATGTAACAAAATGACATTATTTCTATTCAAATTATGCATAATTATATTTTATTATTTTTTTGTTACTTAGTTTAGTGTATATTATACAGTCTATAGTGTATATCCCCAAAAAGATAAATGTAGAGTCACATGACTCATCATTTATCTGACCATGTTAACAGGGGACTGAATTATCTTTTCACTAACACCATTAAAACAAGTTGTATATGGAGGATTTAGTTTGGAAACAATCTCAAACTCTTTAAAATGATTAGTCAAATCATGGTTATGATATTTTACACCATGGTCTGAGTATAGTTTCTTAATATCATGACCATGCTAATTTTATAATTCATTATGATACTCTTTAAACATGATAATAGAATAAAACTTCTACCTCATTAAGTATATATATCCATATTTATTATATTCATCCATAAAAACAATGGAGTTAGAAAAAAACACCTTAAAACTAATGTAAATGGACCACATACATCAGTATGAACCAATTATAATGGTTTGTTAGCTCTTTATCCTTTCCCATTAAAAGTTGTTTCTGTTATTTTACCTTCTAAACGAGAATGTCGTAAATATAAGCGTTTTAACTTAGTGTTTTATAAATACCTAGCTTTATATAGTTTTATAAAATGCTTCTCATTTACATATCCAAGACTGAAGTTCCATAGGAAGGTAGGATATGATCCCTTTTCATTGGATGTTTCACTGATTTTCAAAACTATTTTTTTAGTTCAAGTATATAAAAAACATTGTTAATATGTGACATACCATAAATTATTTTATTCATATACATATGAAAAAAATTATTTTCAATCTTGAAATTAAATCCAATAGATTCTGAAGTTAACATTGAGATTATATTTCCAGTAATAAATTGTACAAAATAACATATATTTAGTACAAGAATCATTACACTTGGAAAATTAAGATGATAATATCCCACTTCTATTGCTTTTAGTCTTACCACATTCTCTACTCGGAGATCCACAACAACTTTTTCAATCATATTAAATGTAATTGGTTCATTTATTTGAATACAAATGGGTGATCCACATAAAATATCGAATACCCAACTTGTAGATATAGAAAGATTGCATTAAATGAAAAATAAACATAAAGAAGAAGAATGAAATCTATTATTCTTCCTATAAGTGCAATTATTCTTCCAATAGACTTATTTACCACATGTATAGTAGACTATATAACTACACCCTCTCTCCAAACATTCCACAATGATGGAAGAGAGATAATGACTCCCCGAGTCCCATCTCCAATTGGCCCCATGATGGAAACTAGCACCAATGGTATAAATATATGACAAATGAGCGGAATTAAACTATATATTAAAACATTATCAAGAGATATTATAAACTACCACCAATAAAATCCATCATATAATGTTAAAGTAAATCCGAAACCATCCCAGAATTCATGTATAAATACAACTGATATAATAAAAGTCTCAAATATATACCGACAAACAAGGTTATGACATTAAATAAACAACAACACCAACCTAAGCTAGTAATGTCCAATACAGTCTAGAAATTCAACATCGAAACATGATAAATATTATATATACGTAGGGTGAGATTATAAGAATATTTAGTAGGAATATCCCTGGCCTCTTGGGAGCATGTGAAAGAAAAAAGATAAGGTTTTTGTGAAAAATAACAGAACCAACATGCACCTAAACATGTCAACTAACCAATCCTAGTATCACTATGGATCACTCACCAAATCACACATCCATTATTTGAATATAGAATAACAATCATAACAATGAAATACCCCATGCTTCAACTTCCCCTCTAATTTTTCACTCTCACACCCCAACATCGAACGTCCTATGCTCCCATCCCTTACAAATAAAACACATCAAACAACATATCACATACCGGCCATCTATAATGTGGGATGGGATGAATACCTTCTCACCCACCCTCAAATGGTCTAACATTTCAGGCCATAATCAAGTATCTTCACATCACATCTCTCTGAAAGACCAATGGGCCATTACTACACATCTCATCTGAAGATGCTTAGTCTGCCACACCATGTCTCAACACATAATCAGGGAATTAAAATATCATGAACATGATGGAAATAAACCTCGTTCCCTCCTCCAATGATGAATGAAACCCACCATATATAACATCACATAATATCCTACCCAAAGAAACCATATCCATCACATCATGTCACTACATTATCACCACATTTCACTCGAATAAAAATGGTCTCTCACACCACATCTCTCCCGAATACAATTGGTACATCACTGATGAATGAAGAGTGGAGAATAGGGAAAAAATAGGCATCCATATCACCACCATCAAAGATATTGGTGAAACATTTATAACCAAAAAACTCTTAACATTGGTAAGGTTATCCAACTCGGGTGGGGTAGGTATTGAAATAACATAAAATAAATGATATATAGATAACAAAAAATACCCAAACAATGAATTAACATCAACCAATCTTGAACACAACAAATCAACACCTTTATAAAACAAATTGACTATCACTATCTCTTCCACAACTATATGCAACACTCCACAAAACCACCACACAACGCCACACATATTCCACTTTCAATTAAAGGTACACTTTTATTTATTAATCCATTAAATTTAACAATAAACAATTCATTCATTTGATTATTTAATTTAACCAATGTCACACATAATATTCTAAACCATTCAAAATTAATTACCATATTCATTACCATTTATTCCATGGTGTACTAGGAAACTAACACAACCACACTACACAAAAACATTCCCATCCCACATCAACGGTTGTCCCTGCACCACACCAACCACACCATCACACCAAATCATCCACAAGCCTAATACACCACACACCATCTCTATGAAAAAACCAGAACCACTATAAAGCATACATTTCACACCATGACCATTTCTCATCAGAACCACTCTACACAACACCACCTCACATCATCACCACCATGCATCATTCCACTACGCACCACAACCATGGTGCATCATATTGCACAACTTCCCAAATAGTATTCTGGAAAACCAATCATATCACATCACAACCCCAAAAATAATAAATCCCATACAGTCACCACCACCACCTCAAAACCACCGATAATACACAAGGAAGCATGATAATGAAACCGTACGCAACAATAAAACTTCCCAACATTCAAAATCTAATTCAAGGGATTGAATTTCATTACCTCTTTATTTATTATGAACATTATCAGAAAAAATATTATATTGACAACCAATTTATTATCCTAATAAATGTTCTTTAGCATTTTATTCAGGGTGTGATAAAAAAGTAACATAACAAGTGTTTCATGACTTATCTACTACAACACAAAAAGGCTCCAAACTGCTGTTATTTTTAGTAAGTTAACAACATGAAATAATATCACCAAAAGATATATCAATGAATTCAAAACATGATATATCTCCCCATACACATAATTTTCAATTATTCCATTTAATTATTTTATTATATTGATCCATAATATCAACCTAATGGAAATAAAAATCATGAAATATCCACACATTTTACATAAACAAGTGAGAAAAAGGATCCCATATCTTAACAATGATTTCTGATCTCTCCACACACTAAAGGGTGAAGATGAATAGCCTAAAACCCACAATCACATGAGAAAACTTTCTATAAAACTAAAACATAGCAATGGATCATCAGAACACAACCCAAACTCATCCCAAACCTACGAAACATCTCTAAATTGAATCAATCTGATGATAAAAAAAGGATAACATAAGGATAGAGAGGAAGATACATACCTCATATTTTTAAATCTCAACCATCATAACTGAAGTATCTAAGAAAGGGAAGATGGGTTGGATGGTGTTCAAAAATGCAAAGGGTTATTCTGGAAAATGAGAGGAATTTCTGATGAGTGAGGAGAAAATAGGCAGAAAATAGGTTATAGGAAACCTAGAAAATTCTGCTTTCCTTTATTTAATTATAAATTCACATCCTAAATCACAAGGGGGATTGGATTACAATATGTGAATAAATTTTAGTCTATTATTTTACCATATATAACACATTCATTGAAAATCATATCCCCTCATTTAGAACTTACTTCATGTCTTGAATTCCCCTTTCAAAACGTGAATTCATTTGATAGACCCCTCCATTGTTGCATTAAAGCTATTATTTCCCTTTCTACACATGCCGCAAATCATCAACTCTTGACATGAATCATCTTCACATCACGAACCTCTTATTGTAGTATTCCTGCTGCTCCAACCTCCAGAGAACCTCCCCAAGATCCCTCTAAACTATTATGACTGTCCAAACTAGAAATGTAAAAGGTAAGTAAATATTAATGAATTACATTAGATAACTCTAATGTGATTTTATCCCTTGATAATCACTACCAAAAATAAAAAAAAATAAAGGTTTCTAAAAAATCCAAATGTGATACCTTTCAAGGTTCTCATCACACCTCAAATTTTAATACCTTCCAAAATTTCCAACCGAAACACCCAATAACATTCCAAACAACCACAAAACCCCACAACCCAATCGCCAAAATTCCACATCACCAGATCTTATTGGGAAAAACACCATTTAATTCGATATTGTCCACAAGACACCTCATAACCCATAACCACATCAATGACGTCACATTCCAGGACAACCACTTTCAAGAAAAAATACTATCTTGAGCACAGGAAGAAAGTAATCTCATCTTCTATGTCAATTTATTATCCATTTTGGGGGATTTAAATTACCCAAATAGGTTTAATAATGTCAAATTATAGAAAATATCAATTAGGAATTAGATATTACCCTCTTTAATATTCCATAATATTTATTGCACATCACACATCAGACATCAATAAAACAACAGATCTCATAACACAACAAGATCTATACATCACATCATCAAAAAAGAAAAGAGAAAAGAAAAATTAAAAATAGCTTAGGGTACTAGGAACACATTTTCATCTATCACTCCCAACTACTATCATTCAGTCCACCATTACTCTACAAAATTTCAACCAAGAGAATGATTCTTCTACAGAAAACATTCTATAGATGATAATAGATCTCTACTTGATTCTCAAGGAACTTCATTTCATCCTCGATATCCAACTATCCCCAGTCAATGACAGGAAAATCATCTTGAAGACACCAATGATGTTGAGACATGTGGAAGATGTTGTGGATCCTCTCCAACCATAGTGGCTACAAAAATCGATACAGCAACTCACCCCAACCCTTGAAGTGACCAACAAACAGGAGAGAATGCTTACTCCCCTATTAAAACTCTGATGTCCATATTGTGGAGAGACTCTCAAGAATACATTTTATTCATACTCAAAATCTAAGGGCTAATTCTTATGATCATCATAGGAATTCTTATTCTCCTAGGTTTCCCTCATCCAATATCAAACCAAAACGATCTTCTTTGTCTTTCTTTTCACCACATCAGGACATAGAACTACTATTTCCACAACCTAAATCTAGAAAAATAGTGAATAAAATGTCCAAACATAAAACACCACAAACAATACCATGAAAATATATGAGTAATAACTTTTGTTGCATGAAAACTATACCAGAGATAGTTTCATTACCCATGATCCACTAATGTGAATTACACACACTCACAACATGTCCTCTATAATCTCGATGTCCATATTTGTTTGAACATTTTTATGAGGATTGAAGGAATATATAAGATGCAACTCAGCTCCAAAAGAATTTTGAAATATCATCTAGGATCATGCGGTAAAATGAGGATCCTGATTACAGATGATGGTCATTGGTAACTAGTTAATCCTAACCACATCATCCATATAATTATTTACGATGACATACATGACACTCGATTGATAGATCGTCATAAAATATTCCAACTTCATTAGTCATTCCTTTATCATGTCATGAACCAACCAATTAGGGTCTGAGCCACGACAACCACAAACCTGCCTCCTATAGGCAAGGTGATGGAGAAAAATGACAAGTAGGAATGTCCCACACATGGGTGGAAATAGTGTAATGTACCTACACATACACACACATCTCTATGCCCATACAATTGATAGATGTAAGAAAAAGAAAAACCAATGCATTCATACATCTATAATCTCACAAAAATAGTATGAAATTAGATTAATAAAAGTTATAATGGGTAAAAATAAAATTAAAATAAAAAATTTAAGAGAGTATAACCTGCTCTAAAAGAGAAGACTAAGATCAAATTCCAGCACCAAGAAAATAACTCAATCTATTAAGAAAAATATATGCTCCATCTGTTCCATGTCCTCCCAAGACATCATGGAATGTGACCTACATCTGGATATGACATGGAATATGTGGGAATAGACCACACATGAGTGATTATAAAAATACCAATTAGGAATCTCTAACAACAATAAACATGAATAATTAAGAATATTATGCTCATAATAGTAATACAGTACTAAATAGTTACAATAGGAACCCTAATACACTCAAGAAGGACACCCCACCACCAGGTGGTCACTACCAATTCCTAGGTACAAGGATTATAATCGAATAAATGATTATTTTCATGGAATCCACTCCATGATCCTTTCCATCAAAGGGGACGCTCATCTGTGAGGTCATGATCATTGGGCCCCTCTAAAGAAAGATCACTCGTCTCAAAAGAACATGATACTTAGATTGGGGGAGACACCCAGGATCGTTGGGGGACACCACAAACCCAATCTGGATCAACCCACAATGTAGGGGATCATATGACAATGATACCACAAACCCTAATGATAGAGACTTTATGAAAACCCATGTCTTATTAAAATTTATTTCTTGATTTATTAAATAAGATTACACATAATAAAACTGGGGACGTTGATAAGTATATTGTATTTGGAAATTAGGTATATTAAATAAAAACATAAAATAGGGGGGGTGAAATTCCATTAAAAAAATTTCTTAACATTCTCCTAATATTCCATTGTACTTAAAAATTCTTTGGATAACCTGGGGACATACATAATAAAGGGTTGAGAAATAAAGCCTAGTTAGGGAATAAACATGGAATAATATGACCTATGTATTACATGTTATAGAATAGGAATTTCAATGGATCAAAAAATGGGTGAGAAATGTTAACACAAAAAACGAGGCATGATAAATCATGACAACATAAAAGGGAACAGGGAAATGTGCAAACAACTTTAAAATTGACATCGTAATCATAGGTTAAGGATAACCGCCAAGACATCCTGATGGAAAAAGTCCCATGATGGATTGGTTTCACTCCCTAATCCCTTGAATGATGTTTCATGAGACTTAAACATTACCCAATACATTGGAGAACTATATAATTTTGGGCATACACATCTCTCTGATTTTATTCACATGCATTTTTTGTGCCACATAGATCATACAACATGGAATTATTTACTATAAAATTTTATTCCATGATCAAGGTGTGTGTAATAAGTACATTTAAATACCCAATAAATGATTTATAAGTGAAAAAAATTTAACACCATTTATAGGAAATGGGTACTGGTATTCACCACACTATTGTTTAGCATGGAAAAATATAGTGAAATGTCGACATCATAATTGGGGAACATAAATGTTCATGGGAAGGATTAATTAGAGTGAATGGGGTCTCTAAACATTTAAGAATAACAATTTAAGTATAATAAATATGGAAATGTGTATCCCACCTTTATTAATTTTTGATAAAACGAATAAGATAATGAAGATCCTTGAATAAAGAGGAGAAAGAAATTATCCCATACTAAATTTCAGTATGGTAATGGGTATACATAAAGGTACATGTGAGGTTCTAATGTGAGTGAAAATGGGTTCCCATTACATGGATATAAAAAAGATAATAAGTTTGATGCATAAAAACATATCCAAATAATATAAAATTGAAATTAAGATGCATAACATAAAATATGTTCTGAAATAAAAAGAATAGTGGGAGATCTCTTACTTTGAGAGATTGATTCCCAAAAGAATTGATGGATTTTCATAACAGTTTGTAGGACCATCGGGAGGACTCTAGAGAGGGTAGAGAGGATTAAGGATGTTATACAAGCTTTTTTATTGAAGATAATGGTGGGATAATTTGGGTTTATAAAGGAATAGAAAGGGGAGTTCTTTATTATTTCCCAAACATACATTTTGGTCTCTATATAATAAAATAACCAAAACCAGAAACATTTCCATGGTTTTTGTCCATGGATTCAAGAACATAGTGGTGGATTTAATTAATTTACATGTATAAGGGACTAAATTATAAAATTATTACCCTTACTGATATAAAAGTATTTAATGATCTTAATAAAATTATTTTAAATCCTTAAAATATATTATAGGTTTTGGCGGATTCATAATGAATTTATAAAATTTATCACATTAAATTAAATTCAATATATTTTCCAAGGGAAATAATATATTTGGTCATGGATATCTATTATATCATTTAATAAATACATTTTGGGATAATATGATGTCATAATACACAACATATATTTATACCATATTTAATTTTTTCCTAAAAATTCATATGTCTATGAAAATTTTGAAAAATCAACTTTTATAGAATTTATATTTTTTTATTCCAAATATAATATTTATTTCATCAAAATAACTTTCTAAATATTGGAATTTATAAATTTAATAATATAATTTATATTTATTAAAAAAATGATTGATTTTTGACAATAAGAGTTTCTAAGAACTAATAAAAATTATTATTGACTTTGTAAATTTTTATCATCACCTATAATAATAGATATTGTTTAATAATAATATTTTCTAAAAATATAATTTATTTAAAAAATCAATAATTTTTAAAATGGAGTGTTCTAATTGAAATTATCCATTACAAAAAAATATAATTTTTGTATCGAATGAATATCAAAATCATCTGTAAAGTTACAATAATAAGAATAAAAAATAATCATTATTTTATAAAATATAAAAATTGATATTATTTTGTTCTTTATACATATATCTTTATTACATTGATAAACACCCAAAGGGTAAGGTGTGTAATGATGATCCTTTCATGGGTGGTTTGATGTTTAAGGTTTTGGATATGATCTTGATGACCTGGAATGTCTTCAGTAAATAGTTTAGATCATGATTAATTTATTGGACCTCTACTTGGTCTTCGTAAAATAAAAAGCCTAGTGATTCTATCTACCTCAAAATCTGCAATAAATGGTCTCATAGTGTATGATCCAACTTGTTGTGGCCATTAATTCCTTCATCTATATTAATTAGATTTTTCAAAATAAAATATTTATACTAATCATATGATCATTATTCAACAGATATTATCAATATTTATTGTTCTTAAAGGTATTTTGAATCATATAGGATGTGATAAAAGAAAATAATTTCATGTATTTTCTATAACTATAATATATAATAAGACATTTATTCCAACCACAAAGGGAATTTTATTTATAAATGTTCGGGTTGTTAAAATATTTCCCCATTCATAATTTTTTCCCTTGAAATTTTATATTGATACACTAAAATTGATGTGGTTAACTCCATATCCTCACCTCATCTAGTTACCACATATCTTATTCAATCTTATATATTCTTTATAGAACATTGACAATGTGAATTTTTTTAATTTGTTGAACTTCGTCTCTACAATCTAATATCATCACCGACTAATCATTTTATGAATGGTCATTCTACAATGGTAAAACCTCTAGATTCATCACATGTGATAGGTTTTATATGTACTTCTTCAAAAGTGATATATGGAACGTATCATATAATTTAGATTGGTTAGGTTATTGTTCTAGTCAACAGGCCACTACTGCAATGCAATCAAGGGTCCCAAAAAGACCAATGTATATTGAACTAATATTTCCCTTCTAAAAAATATAACAACCTTCTTGTAAGAATATATAAGGAGTAATTCCATGTCTACATCCTCAAACTCTATTTCTAATCATCAATTATTAGTATAGCAATTTTGTCAACTCTAAAAAGACGTACTGTGATGCTGAATGGTTTTGACCTTTTCCACCATTTCCTTAACAATAATTAGGACCTGGAAGTTTTCATTCCCCAACATCATCCCAATATATATGATTTATTTACCTCTAACCATAAAGGGCTTTATAGGGAGCAATTTGAATTATTGAGTGGAAACTATTATTGTTTTAGAACTTGACCAAATAATATTTTGATCCCATACACTATTGAAGGCAAGAGCATCCTCTCAACAAGTCATTGAGCGTCTAGATAGTAATATCAATTGGACATTAGATTAGGGGTGATAAGACATGTTTATGTTTAAATCAGTATTTAGAGAATTTTATATACTCTTCTACAATATAGAGGTAAATCTTGGAATTTGATGAGATACAATCGAAAGTGGTGTTCCACAAAACGTCACCACTTCTATAATGTGTATTTTTTTAGTGGATCGAGTCAGATGTACTCTATAATTACATTGATTTGAGTGATATTTATAAGAAGATCCACCATAACCCATATAACATAATTTATTCTTGATTCCATTAGAATACCAGTGATAAAATCTATGGTTATGTTTTCCCATTTCGACTTAGGTATGGGTAATGGTTGCATCATCTACTTGAATTTTTTCCTATCAACCTTAACATTCTAATATAGAAGACGCCTTGATGTAAATCTTTATGATCTCCTCCATTATATTATCCAACAAATAATTCTCTCATATATCTTTATACATAGTTTTTTTCACTAGATGGATGGAGAAGTTTTATCTATGTGAATAATCGAAAAAAACCTTCTATAACTCAGGATTTGAGGGTACACATAGTCTTGACCTAAATATTCCAACTAATTCTTCATTAACATTGAACTATGAGATTTACCTTTTCTTATAGGTTTCACATTATTCTCAATTCCCACATCATCTCTTTTATAATCTTTTATCATGTCTAGAATGGTTATTTGAGAAATAATTTGTGAAATGATTGATGAAATTCCATCCTTTAGGATTCCCATGTTCAACATATTCATGTAAAATAATTTCAGATCCTTATCAATTATAATCAATGAAAGAATTACTAGATCCTTTCTACTTAGAGAATATTATACAGTATTTTCATTTCCCATGATGGTAGTGGATTGAGTAGTAATATTTCTTAATCAACTCTAACAAAATTCATTTATGCTTATTCATATCATTCTATGTGAATATATACTTGAGGCTCTTACAATCCGTATATATTTCACACTTATCCATAATGAGATAATGCTTCCATATTTTCAATTAAATGACATTTGCAACCATATTTAATCATGTTTTGGGTTGTTATTTTAATGAAAATTCAATTTTCTTTAGGAATATGTTATCACATTGTCATTTTTCTTTAACAAACAGCCCAATCCCTACTCCAAATCATCGTTGTATTCCATGAAAAGTTCTTAAATGTTGTGTAGAATAAGTATTTGTGTAGGGATAATATTATTTTTTAACTCCTTGATGGTTTATTCACATTCATTATTCTAAAGAATTTCAAATCCATTATGAGTTAGTTTGGTTAGAGTTTTTTAAAACCGTGATAAAATTTTCACAAATAGGCAATAATAACCAGCTAATCCAAAGAGACGTGGGATTTATGTCATAGATGTTGGCCACATTTATTGTTCAATTTCATTTATCTTTTAATAGTCTAAAGATATCCCATTTATTTTGATATTATTACCCATGAATGATAGTTCTATCAACTATAGCTCACTTTTTTTTTACATTTCATAGATGTTCTCATTTCATAAGGGTTTTATCATAGTGCAAAGATTCTTCTCATTATCATCCATTCTTTTATAGTATATTGAAATATCATATACAAATAAAAACAATTTTTTTGAGGTAATAAATAAATAATATTTTCATCATGTAGATGAAATTTTTTGGAGAATTAGTAAGTTTTAATTGCATTACTATGAACTTATAGTCTCCAAATTTTATTCGGAAATAAGTCATGGGGATATGCTCCTTCTTCACCTTTAATTGATAATACCCAAACCGAAGAACCCCCTCAGAGAATTATTGGGATCCACTCTATCAATCAAAAAATTCATCGATCCATGGTGGTAGATAGTTATTCTTTATTCAGTTATTTTTGAGATCATGAAAATAAACTCAAAGGCACATTGATCTATAAATATTCTTGAGGAAGAGGACCACTGTACCCAATAGTGAGTCACTAGGGAATATGAACCCTTTATATAGATTCAACTATTGTTTTTACTTTATATCTTCAAGTTCCATAACATTCATTCTATATAGATTCTTGGATAATGTAAATTACCCATATATAAGGTCAATTTAAAATTCAACCTATCACTTAGGAGGAAGACCATTGAAATCTTCATAAAACGCATCAGCATATTACCTCATTATGGGAAGGTATTTGAGGGTGATATTTTCTAAAAAATTAATCATTTGAGATAGATATTATTTCTCATAGGAAAAAAATATCTTTACTTGAGATGTTGTTTATAAATAATACTCATATAACACATTTCACATATAAGAATCAAAGGATGATACACAATATGTAGAGTGATTTTCATCTCATGATAGTTTTTTCTAGATCTATGAAATAGAAATCCAATCCAATCCCATAATTACATCAAATTATAATAAAGGTAGTATTACATGGTTCAATGGGAATTTAATACCACAAATTATGGTAGGGGAAAATTTAGGAACATTGGATGAAATAATTTCCTCTTTTACCATTTTCATTAATAGTTTTACTTCCATGATTTATGCTGGTGTTTGAATGGTCATTTTAAACATACGTGATACAAATGAATTTTTATATCCTAAATAAAAAATATGTTTACTATTATTGACTCAATTACATGAATACCTTTCACAACGTTATTTTTGTGATCCACCTTAGTGGTTATGATGGAAAAATAATTTTGTTGATGCCATAGGAGATTTTGGTGAGGACTGTCTCCAACCACTCTTGGCTTAGTGAATTGGTTTTCAAAGGGACCTTTTCCTTATTGTTGAAAAATAAACAATATGTCGAGGGATGAATATATAATTCCTCCCTTCCATTAAATTGGTTGTATTCTCTCATAAAAAAATCACAATCTAGGTTTCCTTCATTCCCACACCTGAAACATTTCCTCATACGCTTTAGGAAATTTTCAAGGTGCTTCTTTCCTCACTTTTGAAAATTAGGATGTTGGAATTTCTTATCAATGTTACATTTTTGAACTGCACCATAATAATTAAATTATAATTTCCCCTTCTTATCCCCATGATACCCTTCAGATTCAATGATATCCATTTTGACGTTGAGGTCACACTAGAAAATTTACTCATTGCTATCAATGCCATGGATCTCTAGGGATTTTCATAGATAAGGTTTTTGACCACTAAATAAGTGGTCACATTTTATTTGAGGGTAGTGATAAAGAATTAGGTGTATCATTTATGTCTTATGAATATTTCAACATATTCCCTATGTGATTCATCAATGTTTTTATTTATGAAAATAAAATAAATTTCAATTTTATGTCAGAGAGTGTGGGGAAAATATTTGTCTATTTTTTTGTGAAACTCCTTCCACCCAATCGCTTCGATGTATTCTTTATGCTCTCATTCTAGATCAATTTTCACCACTGATTAGATTATATCTTTATATGATAATCATATTGAATGCACTTCTATTTCTAAAAACATTGAATAATAGAGAAGATCTCATCAATAAAGTTTATCTATTGTTCCATGATTAAGGGATTGTGGTATCCCTTGAAATTCATAAATATTTCTTTCATAAAGGTCTTAATTATATCATGTTCATTCATAGAGGGATTCATAAGTTACTAATGATTTCAGAATATATTCATAACTAAGTCAACTGAGAAAGTATCATCACAAAGTTTGAGATTCTTGCTCCCATATGGTTTGGAATATATTTTGGGTAGTCAGCACATTTCCCTTCACATTCGTTGTTTATTCGTTTCCTCCTATTTCAGAAAAATGGCTAGAATAAAGGGAAAATTAATGATGATTATTTATAAACTATTAATGATATATATATAAGTGAATCAAATAAATATTTATGTATTACTTATAAATTACATTTATTTTTTAATGGTGAATTTATAGGCTTCAGTCTATGTTATCATTGATATATTTTCTTACATGGACACTTATGGGGTATTTTGTTCCCATAATAATGTTTCATTATGAGATGTTAAATTTAATAATTCATATCTCCTATTATTGTCAAAATATGTGTGCAACAAGGCTTTTTTTCAACCACCATTTCCGGATCAAGTCCAGATCAATGTAGCGTTTTTGGGTTTCACCCATAGGTACATATATGCCAGATCCACATCCACATGTATTATCACGATAGGAATATTTTTTCTTGGAAACTACTTACGGTATACTTTAACAAAATTTAGGGATGTACTATAATGTTTATTATTATCATTAATGCTTGGGGTCTTGTTTTCTAATCCACATCCCAAATATCACTATAACTTACTTTGATGCCATCTATGAAACCCATGCCATTATTACACATTATTTCGTGATTTATTATGTAATATTATACATAATAAAACATAGAATTTTGATAATTATAGTGTATTTTGGAATGTGGTATATTACATAACAACATAAAATAGTTGGTACATCACCATTATTGAAAACATACATAAAAGTTTTATAATAGCAGTCATACTTAAAACATCATGGGGTAACTCGAGGACATACATAAGAAAGGGCTGAGATATAAAGACAATAATGGAAATAAACATGGTATACCATGTAGAATGTATTACATGATGGATAATATTCAATTAAATGGAACATAAAGTGGGTGAGAAATACAAACATGAAAATGGAGGCATGATATATCACCATAACAAAAAGGTGACATGGAAATGTGGAAGCAACATTAAACATGGAATCATAAACATAGGTCAAGTATAACCACTATAAAATTGTGATGGAGAAATTTCTGTGATGGTTTAGGTTCACTCCCTAATCTCTTTCACGATGTCTCATGATACTAAAACATTACCTAATGAATTAAAGTGCTATATAATTTTGGGTGCACCAGTGACTTTTACTTCATTCACACACTTAAGTGTGTCACATAGATCATACAACATTGAATCATTTATGAGAAAATTTTATTCAAATATCAAAGAGTGAAGAATAAATAAATTCATCACCCTAATAAAATAAGTATATCTTCATAAAAGTGAAAACCCGTGATAGAAAATGGGTAAGGGTATTCAATGCACAATTGTTTGGATTGGAAAATCACACGGAAATTTTGGCTACACAACTGGGGAATATAAATGTTCTTGGGAGAGATTAATGAGAGTGAAACGAGACACTCATAATTTATAAATAATAAGGGTAATATGGTGTATAAAGAAAAATGTATCCCAACTTTAGTAATTCGAGATAAAATGAATAAGATAATGAAGATTCGTGAATAAATTTGAGAAGGTGAGGATCAATTACTAAATTTTGGTATGGTAACAAGATTATAGAATGGTTCATGGGAGGGATTAATGAAAGTGAGAGGGGAATATCATCACTTGGGAATAAAAATCTAATAAGTGGTATGTATGAAAATATACCCAAACAAGATATAATTGAAATTATGAGGCATAACACAAAATAGGTTCTTGAATAAAAAGAAGAGTTGGAGATCCCTTACCATGATAGAGTGATTCCCAAAACAATTGGAGGTTATTCTTGAAAGATCAGGGGAACATTTGGAGGACTCTAGAGATATTATAATAGAGTAAGGATGTGATCTATTGTTTTAAGTTGTATATAATGTATATCTTGATCGAGTTTATATTGGAAAAGATAGGGTAATTATTTATTATTTCCCAAACATAGGTTTTGGACTATATAAAAAAACCATCCCATGGATTTTACCATGATTTCTTCCAAAAAGGGAGGCTTTAATTATAATATATGTCCAACATCCATTTTTGTTAAAATATAACCCTTGTCGACATGGATGTGAGTCATGTCCTTAATGTAATTATTTTAAGACCTTAAAATATTTTATTAGTCTTAGAGGATTTATAAGGGCTTGATAAAATTAATAAAATAAACTCAAAATAAACTTATTTTAAAGGGGAAATATATATTTGATCATGGATACCTATTATAGCATTTATTACATCACTTTTTGGGTATTATTCTATCACAATACACACCATATATTTATATTGTATTAAATTATTACTTGAAAATTCGAGTATCATAAAATTATAAAAAATTAACTATTGGTTAATTTCAACATTTTTCTTCCAAAAATAATATATATTACTTGAAAAAAATTTATAAATATGTAATTTTTCACTTTTTATAATGCTATAAGCATTTATTTAGAAATGACGTGTTTTTGAAAAAAATAGTTTTTGAATACTTATAAAAAAGAATTTTGAATTAATAAAAATATATTATAAAAAATAATAATTAAATTTTACTTAATAATAATATTTTTTAAAAATAAAATTTATTTTATAAATCATTAAATTATCAAAAGGAGTTTCTTAATTGAATTTTCACTTTACCAAAAAATATAATTTTTGTTTTATTGAATGAAAATCAAAATCATTCATAAATTAACAATAATAAAAATAAAATATATTTATTATTATATAAAATATAACTATTCATATTATTATGGTCTTGATATATATCCATTAATTAAAAAATAAAATCCCCTAAGGGTACGGTGAGTGACTATGAGACATTCATTGGGTAGTTTGGTGTATATGGATTGAGCTGAGATCTTGATGGGCTTGTACTTATAATGTAAAAATATTAACACATTATTAAGTAGTTTCATATCAGTCGAAGATTAGTCAAGGGAAAATCCCAGTGATGCAATTTCCCTCAGAATCTCAAATAAATGTGCTTCATAGGATTTGATCCTACTGGTTGATGCAATCAATTCCATTTTACATTTCAATAGGATTTTTTCAAACCTAATATTTTTAATAATCATATGATCAAAATAAAAAATATATATTATCAATTATTATGATGATTATAAGAATTTTAAATCTTCTAGGATATGGTACAACAAAATAATAACATGTGTATTCTATAACCATAATACATAATAAGATATTTAATTCAACTGTAAAGGGTATTTTATTCATAATTTTTTCCATCATTACAGAAAGCTAGATGGATGATCAATTCCCTACGTATGGAGGTCATGCTAATTCCACAAATCCCTCCTTGGATATAATGATGATGAAGGATCACACTCAATTCTCATGAAGGGATACCATGAACTCTATCTGAGACTTATCCTCTAGAGGGGATCTAAATCCTGGTATGTGGATGTAATACCACACTCTACCCTAGAGGGAAAATGGACCAAGGGAACACAATCAACTAATATTAGTCCAAACTGAAGAAACTAACGTATATAAATACCCTCAAATGGGGTACATGATGTTTAATAGTGGTACACAAAATGTCCAACTAACCCATGGTCTACCCATGCGGTACTACCCTATATGACATGTTAATATTCATATAAATGGTATGTAATTATAGTGCACAGTGTGCAATGATTGCCTGACACCTTACATGTGTTGGCTTCCCATGCTAGTGTACTGCGGGCCATGCCTGTATACCTACTGGTGCACACTTAGATAATCCCATGCACACCGAGCCATGATTATGCCCATGTATCCTCCTAGATAAATACTAAACCTCCAATAATGTTTCACATGACATGTGACATGGTCAACTGATATGATATATTTCACTCATCGTAGAAAAGTAGCACTGGGGGTGGGGGGTCCCTCCCAGAGTGTGATTCCAGATTACACATTGTGTAACACATATTATTTGGAATCCATGGATCTTATCAACTTAACCATTACACGCCTTCTCTATCATTACCCTCACTAAAGATCATAGATCGAGGGTATTCCAAAACAATTATCTCTAGGGAACGTAGATATGTGCATTAAATCATCTTGAGAGATGTCCACTCACCCCATCTGTAGTAGCACTGTTGAAACCAAGATGAATAGATAATAAAAATCTATTCCAATTTTCCTCCATCATCATCACACCTTTATCATACCCTATATCTCAATCCAAACCCATTTTATCAATTCGTGGAACTGATGAATGGTCACGCAACTATCAAATACTAAGTATTATTCAAACCATGGGCCATAGAAATTATATACAATGAATATATAAAGAGGGGGGGGGGGATCCACAATACATTGGATGCGAGGAACAAACCTTATCCATTATTCATTTGGAATCAATCCTTTTTTGATGATGTAGACAGATGAAGAAGAATAAATAAACTTATCAATTTAAATCCATAATTTTAATCTACCATCAATTCATGAATAAATACTATTCATGGAATTGACCCACATTTGACCGGGATAAAATAAAGGGATAAAAAAACACAAATCAAACATTCTACCTAGATTTTGGATTGATTGCTGATGAAGAATGGTCCTACACTTCAATCGTGGGCATGATTAATGATCTCCACTAGTGGAAGGATCATTGATCTTGATATTATCTGATGTCATCTAAAATTAATTAGCTCCAATAGTCCTCAAGGTCTCCAATGTTTTGGGGACATACCTGATAAAACTCTATAATATAGAATTTATAAAAGAGATTGATTTTTTCATTTAAAAAAATGACATAAAAAAATAAAAAAAATCATTTTATTCATTTTCACCTGTGTCATTTTTTCAAAAACACCTCATGAAAACTAAGGTTATATCACGCCCATGGTAAAAAACCAAATTTTAAACTCAACGGTTCCCTTGGATTTTTAATTTGAGCCCCCCCTGTTGAAGAGTTATACCACGTTTTCAATAAAATTGTGTGTGCATGATATTAATATATTTCAATCATTTATTCCATTCTCTCTAGGACATAGAATCTCAAGTCATCTCAATTCATGTCTTCAAAAATAATAAATACAGTATCCAAAAAATAATACATAGAATATTGGAGTCATTACATTCTCCCCACCTTAGGGATTTTTCTCCCAAAAAGAGAAAAACCAACTCAAAAAGACGAGGGTATTGGGCTTGCATCAGTGTCTCCTACAACCAATTTCTCTCTTGAATATTTCCATAAATACAATAGACATGCAATATGGGAATAAATCACCAATTAAGGACCCTCTCTTGTCGATCCACAATATACACTGGGTACTCCAGAAAGTTTCCTTCGTCCTTGATGTCCCTCTCAACCTAGAGAATAACATTTGATGGTCGATGCATGTATCTACTTAGACATGGCATGTGGAATATGTTGTGAACCCATTCAAATTGTGTTAGTAGAGACAAGTGGAATTCTACCTCACCAACTCTATGATGTATCTGGATAGGAAAAATGAATCGTAGAGAATTCTTTTTCCATGGCCAAATATAATAATCTATGTTGAGGTGAGACCCTCAGGAACACATGTTCTCCCTCTTTAAGCACCATAGGTCTCGATTGTCGGTCCTGATAAGACTTATGATGAGTTTTTATAGTCCTTATCCACGCCTATATGATCTTCAACATATCCGTGTTAGCTCACACCAACTCTGGGACCATGGTTTCCAACTCACCTAGATTATTCAGACAATGTGGTGACATACATGATCATCTATAAAAATCCTTGAATGGTTTCTTAAAAATTATGTAATTTTAGATGTTGTTTTATAAAGAAATCCATTAAGGTTAGATGATCCTCCCAACTTTGGAGAAAATCTAGCATGATGTCCCAATACATTCTCTACAGGAAATTAATGGTCTACTTGGTTTTTCCATTATTCAGGGGGAGAAACATCATGATTAAAAACAACTGATTTCCAAAGGCCTCCAACAATCCTTTCAATAATTATAACACGATGAAAGAATCATTGTCTAACAATATCATCAATGTTACTCCATGGAGCCAGACTCTCTCACATATGTACAGGTGTCCCAATCTCTCTTTTGAACTATTCTCCTGAATGGCTATGAATTGGGATGAATTGGTGAGTTGGTCTATGATCACCAATATGGATCATGTCTCCAAGATGAACATGGTAACCCCATCATGATGTCCATAGATATACCATACCACTTCCACTCCATATCCTCTATGGGTTTATCTAAATCCAATGGACCCTGGTGCTCGACCATCACTTACTAACATATAAGGAATCAAGAGGCAAAATCTGCAACATAATTCTTCAAGACTGACCACTAGAACTTCCATCAGATATCCTGGTACATATTTTACACACATGGATATATCGCCAAAGGGTATTTGCAATTATCAATCATAAACACCTACCTTAAATCTAGTGGTACGATCCTCCTTCTTCTAAAAAGGATATCATGATCGCCACCTCCAAAATATTCATCACGAGCATGCTTAGTGGATATCTAATTATGCATGGTCTCATAGTCAAAATATCTAAGAAGATAATCGATAATATTCAATAAAATAGAAGGGGTGACATCCATCTACTAAATATATGATGCACCATCTATGCACAATAAGTTAAACTAAAATATATATAACGATCCAATATATGAGAACAATATCTCATACCAAGAGAGTCTTCCATCATGTTTTCCTTCCCAGGAGTATAGAAAATCTCGAACTCATTTTCCAAGAATAACTCTATCCATCACCACTTCCCCAAGTTAGAATCATTATTAGAGGAGACATACTTGAGACTCTTTTGGTTTTAGTACAAAATGAATCTATCACTCATCATGTAGTGTATCCACATATTAAATCTAAATACTACATCTACTAGATCAAGATATTGGGTCACGTAGTTCTAATCATGTGGTCTCAAATAATGTTATCCATTAGAAATCACTACTTGTCTCTACATTAGAACAAAATCAAGATCTTCTCCCGATGAATCCTTGAATACTTCATACAGGACACCATCCTATAAAAATACAATGATGGGAGAGCTCGTCAACCTCTAATTCGACATCTAAAAAAACTTTTGGACCCTTTCCAACCATAAAATGGGATTCCCATTTTGGGTAAAAGTTTTCAGAGGTGCTTCCATTATGGAGAAATTATGAATAAACCATCAATCATAATCTACTAACCCAAGGAAACTCTATACCATGGTAACACTCTTAGGCGGCTCTCCAATCTAGTACTACCTCAACCATCACCAAATCACCACCACTCCTACATCTGAGATTATGTATCCTATAATGTGGACCTATCAAATTCAAATGTGAGTCATAGAAGGATTACTATATATTGTTTACTCTAATAGTATATCTAGTAAAACAACCAATTGTCTCTCATTATCCTCCTCTGATGAAGAGTAAATCAGGGTTTTATTGATTAATACCACCCTGAATTGGTCTAAGAAGGGCTGGAAGATCTGGTACTTGAGTCCCATGAACACTATAGGGGAATTCATTATAATGAAGGGAATCACCGTGTACTCATAGTGACTATAGTGACATCTAAATGATGTATTTAGTACATCATCATTTTGTATATGTAGTTTGTGATAGCCTGATTTGAGGTCATTCTTTGAGAATCATCGTTCCCCTCTTACATGATCGAAGAGGTCATCACTCCTTTCTAGTAGATAATTATTCATCATAGTCACCTGGTTCAAGCACTGGTAATCCACCCAAAGTCTTATGCTCTCGTCCTCCTTCTGGGTTAACAACTCTAAGCATGCACAAAGGTATACACTATGTCTCACAAATACCTTCCCATGTAAGTCCTCCAAATACACCCTAAACTCATGAAGCATTTTGGGATCCACCTGAAATGCTAGTATAGATATTAGGGATATCTTGGGGTATATGTCAATGTTGATGTGTAGCGATCTGTGGAGTGGTAATAACTAAACATTCTTTGGAATGTCATCCTTGTACTCTACCACAACAACATGGAACTGTTTTCTCATAACAGCCACTACTCCTAGAGTCATTATAGAAAACTGTTGGGTAATCAGATGCACTATACTATGCATGAGCTTATATTTCTTGGCCAAGGTTTACCTTTCACCCACAAAGAAAACCTCATCCCATAAATACATATACATGACATCCTCTTCCAAAAACATCCGATCTAGGCATGAAGTATAGATAGCCAGTACGTACCAAATATAAATTCATTAGGCCTCATCACTGCTAAAAATATATACCATACAAAACACTAACCTCAATGCATCATATCATACAATCATAAGATGTGCATAATCACTATGTAACTGCCTATCAGAGTCTCTAACCACATGTTCTGAGTGAAAGACAGAACCAGAATATCTATGTCTCTAACAATAGAAGTGGAAATAAAGGAACTAATCAAAACTATGCTTATAAATACTACAACTATGGTAGGAAAGACATATAACATACCTCATATCATCCATTGAGCCTTATAGTCATAATTATCTATAGACTACAATTGAACTCAACCCTGGCCACCAGATCCTTGATCCTGGCATGGACCTCCTGGGGATAGTGTTGATAACAGGTCAAACCTTTGACCTACTAATATTTATCTATCATCCCCTCTATCATGTACAATATCCATCATGTGAAGACTCCACCATTAGTATCTTGCATTCGGTGCTGCAATTTATTATACTATCATAGATACAGGATTTTGATCCCAAAGGACCAATCAGTGTAGAAGTTTTGGAAACCATATTACATACTTAAAACATACATTAAAATTGAAACTATTGAAAACATATTCAATAATTTGAGAGAAATAATATCCTATTATAAAAAACATACATATAAATCATAATAAACATATTGGGATCTTGGAAAAAATAAAACATAGTAAATGGATAATCTCAGATGCTCAAAAAGGGTAATCCTACAATGGAGGCTATTATCAATAATTATATATAAACATTTTGGAAACATATATGTCTGAAACATGAACCATTTAAAGAAAATCATGATAATTATAAGGAAAGAATAAATTAAAATCAAATAATTCCATGTAAATAATCAAATAGATATTCTAATAATCGAATAATCACATGGAATATAAATAAAAAAACTCATAATGAGTGAATTCACAATGACAAACATCATATAAATTCAAGTATTCAATCAAGACAACATACAAAAATGGGTAAGGCCTCAACCAATACCCAAAATAGTTTGTCTCATAAGAACTTAACATGCATTTAGGGAAAATAGAAGGACCCTCTTGTCACTTACATGTCAAATTCATTTCTCATAGGAAAATATTACCATAAAAAACATCCAGATTGAAATACTAGCATAGTAAATGTGAATACTTTAACCGAAAACCATTAATGGTATTAAAATAGTACATCTACTATCAAATTTATCATAAAAATTTAAAAAAGTTATATGGTATTATATTATATAAACATTAATCAATAATAATATAAAATAAATTATATCGGCATAGATGAAAAATCTCAAATAAAATCCTTAAAATTTTCTTAATATAAATACTCAATTTTACATAGAAATCATTTATTAAAATCGGAAAAAAAATTTAAAAGAGAAAATTTTCATTGAAAAAAATCTTGTAAACATAAGGAATATTCAATACATTATCGTGTAATGATGGTGAAAAATCATCTTTTCCTATATACGTTAAAATAAATTCTTTTTTTTATTTTGGTCAAAAACTTCATAAATTACCATGTTTCAAAATGAAAACAAATTCATTTTACAACAATTTTATATGAAGTATAACATAGGTAACAAGACTTTAAATATTTGTAGGATAATAGTAAATGTATTTTGGAAATTTATTCTAATATAATTATATATGGATGATAAATTTTTTCCATTTGATACTTATGTATAAACAATCTAAGATAATAATGAGATTGTGATATTTTCTATTACCTATCACATTAAAATATTTTTAGATGATTTAAACTTATGTACAATGTTTTAAATTAAGTTATTAATTTATACCATAACCATAACCATATATATGATATCATATGTGATCATATTATATAGTTTGTTTAATAATATTTTGATATTACCTTTATTTCAGGTGTTAACTACTTCATTTTCCTATGCATGTTTTTCATGTAACTTCTATTTATTAGGCATATGATATATTTATTTCATCTCCATAATGATATTAAGTTAATATATATAATTATTATTTATTTTGTAATCTTTTTATTCATTCTTGAATGGTTAACTTGGAAGATGAATCACATCGTGTCGTAGATATGGTTGGTCATATATACACATGAGAGACAATATAAATTTTTTAATGGTGAGAGGGTTTGGAAATTGATGGTATATTAATTATAAAGAACCAATATCTTATCATTAGTACTATATATATCCATTATTTCCATCATTATATCCATCTATTAACGTGGTGTTGAAAAAAATTACACCATAGTGTGGAGATGGTAAGTTTTACATACGCATGCACGATACTTTCATTTTTCATAAGATGGAAAAGAGGTAGAATATGGTTGTCCCATAATCATAATAAATTTATATTATATAGATTATTCTGTTTTTATTAATTTATTATGGAAAACTCACATGAATAATAAGTAGGATATGAAATAAACATGAATGAGTTGGTAAAAATGATTACCTTCTTTTTTGGTGGAATTCCAATAGATATATTTTTAATGGATCTAGGAATGGTCTTTTTGGAAGGATAGGACCTTCAAAACATATATAATGATGTTGGGAGGATAATTTTTTTTTATTTTTATTGATCTATAAGGTTTAATGTAGTGTGAGGAGGTGAGGTAGGGGTTTCCATTTTATAATTGATGCGAGGGCCATATTTGGAAACCCTCAAAATATTAAATTAATACAAATTAGTTTCTAATTCCAAAAAAGGATCCAAATTCATTTAATTCCAAAATAAGTTGAGTATGGTTATAAATATTATCAAACAATATTTTTAAATTTTTTTACATCTCATTATTACCCTAATGGTTTGGTTTTAACCCATTTTTATCCCTTTAACTCTTACTGTGACAACATGTGTTTTTACTATTTGAAGGTTAATATATTTACAATAAAATACCAAAAAACCATAAATGAGTCATGGATAAAATTTTAAACATTATAATAACATATTTTGGTAATATTATATTTTTATGAATTTTATATCATTTAATATAATATCATTTACTTTAATATAACATTAATGATTATTTTGATACTATTCATTACAATGACTTTTAAAAAAAATCAATAAATTAAGATATCATCAAAGAAATATATCTAAAGTATCACTAAAATGTAAATGGAATCTATAAAATTCATTTACTCCATTAGTTGTGTCAAATTATATTTATTTTAATATTTTTGAAATAATTTATTTGACACGTAGATTAACTAATGATTACTACATCGTCAATTTATGAGCCTTTAAGGTAACTAATTATTTTATAAAAATTGAAAATAAAATATCATTATGAATGAAAATCTTTTAGATTTTGAATCAATATTTATAATTGAATTTATCTTTTATATAAACCTATATTAAAATTGATATATTTATTAAGGATCTGAGTATGACATCTTTAACATTTCATTAAATTAAATATAATAAATTTCATACTCTCATCGAAGTGGATTCTAGAGGTTATAATATCATCCAAATGATAATTTTTTCTACAGAAAATTATTAAATTAAACTTTTAAAATTTTAGGGTATGTTTCTAATATTTATAATATTATTTTAACACTTATTTACTCGATTTAACATTAACCGTGTAATAAATATTTATCAAACATACTATTCATAATTTCCAAAAATAAAAGAAATATATTTAAATAATATGGATTCAATGATTCAAAATATGAAATCAATTTTTCAATATTCAAAAAATAGTAAAATTAATCAAAAATAAAACGTTTAAAAGACCAAAAATAAAATGAGAAAATGAATTTTTAAAGTTTAAATGTTAAAAATATTGAAATTTTTTTATATCCAAATTCAATATGATTTATTTTAAAATGAAATAAATATAATGAAATAATAAAAAAATTTACTTAATTATAATTTAAAACCAACAAAAAATAAAATTTAACAAAATAAATTATTTGTATGAAAAATCCATTATCAAATAAAATTCAGTATTTTTTTACTATTCATAAAGGCAAGAAACATATTTCAAATTCCAAAATATTCAACAAAAGTAAATTATTATATTATGTTCTAAAATAAAATTTTTATTTATTTGAAAATAATATGTACAAGTGTCAATAAATATATTTAAAACCCAAACACTATTAAAAGGTGGAAAACAAGCGTTATAAAAATATGGGTTTTTATGAATAAAAATTGGATTTATTTATCAATCATGTCTAGATAAAACCAAGAATTATTTTTAAAAATTAGACACATATAAATTAAACTATATTTATTCCGTTATAATAATTAACATAATTTATTTAAATAAAACACCTTAAGAGTATTATAATAGTTATTATAAAAACATTTCCATTACATTAAATTGACATTTTAAAAATTATTCTTAATTATTTGTTATCCAATGAATTCAATAATATATATCTATAATATATTCAATCCAATTAATAATAATAAAATTAACAAGTATAAGATAATTTCATTTTATATAATAATATAAATAGTATGTCATGGTTTTGTTTAAGCTCATTGTTGCATGCAATGTAAGCTATCAAAAATATTCACTATAAAAAATTGCACAAACCATAAAATGTTAGTGTGGTACATTATCCCCTCATTCAATAAATTGCATCCCCAAAATTTGAAATTTTTCTTCATAATAAAAGGTACATACTTAGAAATTCCTTTGTGGGAAACCCACATCAGAAACTAAACTAAAGAAACTTCCACCATTAAATAAAGAAACAAAAGTATGAAGGTCACATGTGATGAAACATACTAGGGTTCCATATAAGAAAACCTGAAAATGGAAGGTAAAAATATCAATCTTGATCTGCTGAAGAGTTATGGAGAACACATACTTGGGAATGTTAACAATCACAAAACCATAAATTTTTGATCAGTTAAAAGGCATGTTATTTATCAGAAAGAAATGTAAATGGATAGTGTTTCTGTTCAAAATAGTTTTCCTAGAGTTAAAGGATTATATTATTATTTTTATAACAACTTAATTGACTTTTTCTATATTATAATCACAATCTAATCCTTCAGTTATGCTTCAATCTATTTTCAATTCATCCATTACACCTGGAAATGAAAGATCAAAATGAATTTTTTTATACCTGAAGGACTTTTATGTATCATAATATCCATGAGAAATTCCTTCATATTTTAAAATTTTACTCTAATAAAAACGTTTATAACATGTCACCCAATATTATAAATCATACTTTAGCCTTAACCAATAATAACCAATGTGAACTTAATCCATTCCTTTCTTCGGACTCATCCAAAATACATCAACCAAAATTCAGAGTCAAAACATTTATAAAGAATGTAACTAAATTTCCAGAACCATATTAACATCAGATTTTCCCAAATTAAAATAATAATGATATTTTTTTATGTACTACATATATGAATACCTTGATCAACTTAAAACCTTAATCAAAACCTTCATGCTTTCCCAACTATAAAGAAGAAGTATTGCTGTACATTCCTTATATATCTCATGATTCTTTTAACCAAAATATCATAACATAGTTTTTAAATCCCAAAACAAAAATACATTAATTATTACAATTATACTACATTAAAAACATAATCTTTACCACTACCCCTTTGGAATTTATGAGCATTATTTCTTCGGACCTTGGAAAATTAACTTTCGTAGTGACCTAACTCTATAAAGTTGAAACATTGCACATTTATAGCTTCATTACTTCCCTCACAATCTTGGTAATAGTGAAATTTTTCTTCAAACTTGTAAAAAATCCTAAATCCCTCCAAGAAAGTACTCGGGTGATTATTACCACAATTATAACATGGGAGAAATCGTTATTTCCCCTTTTCCCTTTATCCATCTTTTTCTCCCCCATTATTTTATTCTCTTTCTTTTAGTTAAATTCATAAGACATTGAGAATTATTTATCTATCATGATATCACATGAGATTATATATTCACATGATGGTAAAATTTTTGGAGACTAATAACTTTCGGAGGAATGGATTTAACTCATCAAAGAAATGGTCAATCATTCTCCTTGGGTTATTTCTATACTTCACAACATCTCTTTATATATTTTTAATTTTTCTTCATATTTAGAAATATTCTCATCATCCTTTGTCTCAAATTCAAGAATTATCTCTCTATATCCTCTCTCAGTTCATGAGGGAAATAATTTTCAATAAAAATTTCCTAAAAATCCTTCCATTCTATTTTTTTCCTCATCCACTTTTGTGTTATGAATCAATGATCACCAATGATATACAATAAACTACCTTGAAAAACATCTCCCTCTCCTGACATCACAATGAGAGAAATATATTTTCTATGTAACTTATACATTTCTCGATTATAAATGGATATGTAGTCCCAATGAATGAAGGAGGTTGCTATACCATGGCATGGTCTAACATTGTTCCTCCACATTGGGGACCGGGATGATCTATATGGGTAATGTTATGGTTCAAAACCAGATTCATCTCTCCCTGTATAAATATAATTTTTTTCACCAGTTATATCTCCAACTATGATATCAGTCTCTTTCATAGGATAGAAATCCTTATACAGATAATGTGTGTAAATTCATTTTCCATTCCATCCACTAGGTTCTATTTCTAAAAAATATCACACACCATATTATAACATAACATTGAACATAATGTATTAACTCATAACTAGTGAATCACATAACCTAAAATGAATAATTAGGTATAAATAGTATCTAAATAATAAGAATACTTTATTTGGATATATTTCTAAATTAATTCATAGGGTTTCACTCTCTAATATATTTTTTCCTAAATATAGTTCCATGGGTTTCTACTAAACTTCTCTAAAACCAAATTTAATAAACCTGAACCCAGTATCCTAGAGCCTATGCCCCAATTCATTATAATGGCATAGATACAACATTATAATTCCAAAGGACCAATTAATTTAGTATTTTTGGAAGCGATATTACATACTTGAAATATAAATAACAATTAAAAATATAAATTAAAACATATTCAATCCTTTGAGAGAACCAATATTATCTTAACATAAAAATTCATATCAATCATAATATATATCTTGTAATCTTGGGAAAAATAAAAGATAATAAAGGGGCGACCTCAGATTCTTGGTAAGGGTAAGTGTACAATAGAAGCTATTATGAATAAATAAGCATAAATATTAAAAGAAGGTATAATATTAAAAAATGAGACATTTAAAATAAAATCATGAAAATAATATGGAAATAAATAGTGAAAAACTTATAATTGCATATAAATAATCGCATGAATATTCTAATAATCAAATAATCACATGGAAAATCGATAACTAATCTCATAATAAAAGAATTCATTATATAGAACATCATATACCATCCAGGATTCAGCCAAGACACCATACATAAATGAATTAAGAATCAACCAACTCCCAAAGAAGTTTGTCTCAGGAGACCTAGTAATGCATCAAGGGGATAGAGTGGGTCATTCCTGTCACATACTAAGTCCTAAAAATTAATCATATAAAAACATAAACAACTTAAACATTCGTATTGAATAACTAGTATAAAAAATGTGAATACTTTAACCATAAACCTTAAATGGTATCAAAATAGCACATCCATAGTCAAAATTATGATAAAACCTTTAATAAAATAAGTTATATGGTATCATATGATATCAACCTCAATTAAGAATAACATCTAGAAAAAATATGTTAACATATATGAAAGTACTCTAATAAAATCATTAAAAATTTATTGAGAGAAATACTCATTTTTTTACATTGAAATCATTTATTTAAATGGTCCTGAATGTTTTAAAGAAATAATTTTCATTGATTTTTTTTAAATTTTTTTAAGGAAGCTTCATGATGGTGGAAGAATATGAACTTACTCTATACGTTAAAAAACATTACATCTATATTATTGTTGAAAAATACATAATGTACCACTTTGAAAATCAAAAAAAAGATTCATATTGAACCATTTTATAAAATTTAAAACATGGGTAAAAATAATTTAAAAATTTGAAGGATAATAGTTAAAATCTATTGGAGAATATTTTAAAGGAATATAGGCATGGATGAAAAATATTTCCTAGTAGATACTTAGGTAGAAACAATCCCGGATAATAATGAGATTTTGAAATTAACCTTCAATATTCACTTTAATTTAGTTGAAAATTATTTATCCTCAGGTATAATATATTGATGAATTTAATTAATTTATAATAGAACAATACCCATATTTATGATATCATATATGACCATACAATATGATTTTGTTAATATTATTTTGTTATTACCCTTGTTTCGAGTGTAAACAGCTTCATTTTCCTATGCATATTGTCATGTATGTCTTATTTTTTATGATAGGAATATATTTATTTCATATCCTAAATTATATTAAGTTTACATATATCATATTTTTTCATTATATATGATTTTGTAATCATGTTTTAGTCTTCCACATTGAAAATGAATCAGATCAAATCGTGGAGACAATAGGCCTTATGTACGAATGAGTGATAGTAACATTAAATAAATGGTGAAAGGGTAAGTAATTGGATAGTGTATTAATTATAAAAAATCAATACAAGGTCTAATGTACTATATATATCCATTATTTCTATAATTATACCCATCCATTAAGTTGGTGATGAAAAAAATTTCCACATAACGTGGAGACGATATCTCATATATATGCACGCATGATGCTTTCTCTTTTCATAAGATGATAAGAGTTGTAATAATGTTGTTCCATAATAATAATAAAATTTCAGAATATATATGATAATTTATTTATTACATTATTTTGTAAATAACATGTAAATATGAAGCATAAGAAGAAATGAACTTGAATGAGCTGGTAAGTATTATTAGCTTCTTTTTTGACTGACTTCTGATAGATATCTTCTTAATCAATCTAGAAGGGTATTTTTGGAAGAAATGGAGCTCCATAACATGTATAATTATGTTGGGAGGATATATATTTTGGGGTTAGTCAATCTACAAGGCACAATGTTTCTGAGGAAGTGAGGGAGGAGGTTTCCTTTTATTAGTGAGGTGAGGGACACTTTTGGAATCACTCAAAAAATTAAATAAATACAAACTAATATTCTATTAAAAATGGATTAAAAGGGATTTATTTTGAATATACGTTAATTTTGGGTTTAAATACTAACATATAATAATATTTAGTCATGTTTAGGTCTCATTATTACTATTTTCTTTTGATTTTAACCTTTATTTAAACCATTTAAATCTTACCATTACCACATGTGTTTTTAATAATTGATGGATTATATTGTTTCTATAAAATGTCAAACGAACCATAAAAGTGTAATGGATGACATTTTAAACATGATCCAAATGATTTTGATTAATTTTATATTTTTATGAATTTTATATCATTTAATAAAATATTATTTATTTTAAAATAACATTAAGGTCAATTTTGATAATATTTATTACATTGGCTTCTAAAAAATAAATAAAACAATATATCTTCTAAAAAACTCTTATAAAATATCACTAACATGTCAATTATATATATAAATTTTGTGGATGAAATTAATTATCTCATATTATATTTATTTCTATATTTTTAATATGATTTCATTGATATGTTGATTAATTAAACAATTACTCCACAATCATTATATAAATCTTTAAGTTAATTAATTAGTTCGTAAAAAAAAATATCGTAATGAATATCAATCTTTTAGATTTATAATTAATATTTATAGTCAAATTTATATTAGGTATAACCCTATATAAAGAATGACATACTAATTAATGATATTAGTATAACATCTTTTACTTTTAATTAAATAGTATATAATAAATTCCTTACTCTCATAAAAGTGGATTAAAATGGTTATAATACATACCCAAGAGTGAATTTCGTTGACAACCACTCATAAAATTAAATCTAAAAAACTGTTAGGGTAGATTTATAACTTTAATAATATTATTTTTCCTTTGATTACTTGATTTACCTTTAACTATTTTAATAAAAAATATTATAGTTTTTATTCATAATATCATAAAATAATGTAAATCATTTTAAATAATATGAAACCACTAATTCAAAATATGAAATCCATTTTTTAAAAATTATATCACAGTAGTTGAACTAATTAATTTAAAATTAATCTTGTTAACGGAACTAGAAAATAAGTTTTTAAAGTAAAAACATTCAAAAGATTGAAATTTTTTTATATACAAATTAAATGTGAAATTAATTAAAATGAAATTAATTTTATTAGATAAAAAATTGTTTTAATTATACTTTAAAACAAATAAAAATTATAATTTAACACTATATATTATTTTGCTGAAAATATTGTTTTCAATTAAAAATCACTATTTTTTACTATTAATCAAAACATGAATATTATAAGGAAAATACCAAAAAATTATCCAATGTAATTTATTTTATATAATTTTTAATGAATTATTTTTTAAATATAATTTATTAATGTTTCAAGAACTATATTTTAAACATGTTACCAATCAAAATGTGAAAAAACCACATTTATAAAAATATAAACATTTATGCGTATAAATTGGATTAATTTTTCTATCGTGTTTGTAAAACACATAGAATTAATGTTAAACATTAGATACATAATAATTTACTTCATATCATTCAATTATAATAATTAATTTAATTTATTAGGAAAAATCACCATTAATGCCTAATAATAGTTCTTATAAAAGAATTTCCATTATATTAAAATGGGTTTTTATATTTATATTTAATTATTTGGGGACAAATTAGTTCAATAAAATATTTAAATAAAATAATTAATCATATTCAGGACCATAAATTTAGCAGCTAGGAGATGATTTGATTTAAAATATTAATATTAATCATATATCATGGTTTTTTTATGCTTGATGTTTCATGTAATGTAAGCTATCAAAAATATTAACTATAAAAAAGTAGATATACCATAAAATCTTGAGGGGTTACACTATGGACCTCCCTACTCCTACCTCTTCCTCTATCTTGGTGGTCCCTGGACTGTCTCTCAATCAACTATTCAATGTGTTAGAATATCTCAATTCGGATGTCCCCAACCATTATAGGAGAAGAACTAGCTATATATTGTCTTATTTTATCCATCCATAGAGCCATGCAATACTGACCCTATGTCATGGGTTCACCTCTTGATGCATCTGATACTCATGGATCCTTTTGAATTCCATCAGCAACATGGTGCTGAGATCATAGCTCTTGGGTGCACACTACGAGAGCCACTTTTATCACCTTCTCTACCAGGAAGCTCTCCACCACTAAGAACCACTCAAGAACCCCAACATTGGTGGGAATTTAAAGGGATCCCATTGAAGCTCTGATATCCTAATTTAATCCCCCATGAATTGTTTGTTCTCTAAAAAATCGATATCGAGCCATATTTATGGAGCATCACAAAAGACTAGTAAGCCTTACTGTGTACTCCACCACAATCAAACTACCCCGCTACACATGTAAAAGCTTTTAGACACACACTAATCAAAATGTGGCCAGATAAAACTATTACTTAAAGAGATGATAAATTTATGACCATGATATACATTTCTCACCATGTGACTTAGTCACAAAGCTCCACCATTACCCAAAAAACCCGAAAAGAAGACTCAGCATGAAGAACCCTATCTGGTCTTCAAGTGTCCTCACAAAGAAAAAACTTGAGTGACTACCTATATAAATTCCTAAGACTCTTGGGGATCTTAATCACCCTTAATCCTTGTAGTTTACTACCTATGTAAATCATGCAATGCACTCTGACACCATACATAATGAACTAAAACTTCTAACTTAAGATGCTACTCAATAGGTGGTGGTATATTTGGTAAAATTCTTAGTTGTGATATCTCTATTATAGGCCTCTATACTGAAGCCTCTTCACCAAGAGAACCATCCTCTGGATCAGGCTGGGGAATCTTATATGGTTATCATCACATTGGTTCCCTCAAATAAACAATTTGTTCAATGGTCAAAAGTATATTTGGGGAGTTTAATTAAGAATGAAATGGAAACAAAAAAAACACTCCTATATGAATTACGTTCCAACGTTTTCCCGTCAACCAATGTCTACAAGCACCAATTTTAAAGGAAGGTGTTTAGAGTCATGGTGTATGGATACGTCCAATGCCAAACCAACACTGGAGTCCCTAGCCTAAAATCAAAACACGAAACACAAAACACTATTTTGA
Source organism: Viscum album (assembly GCA_963277665.1). Taxonomy (NCBI): domain Eukaryota; kingdom Viridiplantae; phylum Streptophyta; class Magnoliopsida; order Santalales; family Viscaceae; genus Viscum; species Viscum album. The sequence goes on along the minus strand of OY728165.1, from coordinate 319,908,718 downwards.
CTAACCAATCTTAGAGACATCAGTCCCAAGGTTTAACTTATTGTTCTAATGCAAAATTATTATGAATTGACCCATCAAGTTATGATCAATTAATACCCCAAGACTACCTCCAAAAGACAGGGGCTAGAGACCATTTCTGAATAAGAATATCCCACACATTGTAGGAATTATCCTAATATTCTGATATAAAAATAGATATATCTAATCCCATACAATGATGAAATATAAAACAACTGAAAGAATTGCATGAATGTATTTACCATTATAGAAATAGAGAACAACTATAGATTACTAAAAGAAAAAAGGGTCCAAATAAAAGCCTAACCAAAAACAAAAGAGAGTCTATCCTTCTCCAAGGGAGATGACTATGATCAAATGATAGCACCATGAAAACACATCTATATATAAAGATATTGCTGTGATACACCTTCTACCTAACATCCAATTCCACCATCAAATGGCTCTTCGCCTACATAAGACATGACACATGCGGTCAGAGCCCTTATAGGGGTGAGTATAACAAAGCCTAGCATGTCACCAAAAAAACACTAACACCAAATAATCAAGAATAGCTAGATCTTAACAATAATATAGTAACAAATAGAAATTGGAGATACCAAGGTTTACTCAGGAAGGACATCACACACCTAGTCAGTTACAAAAAACTACCCGCCACATGATTTTACTCAAATAAATTCCTATTTCGGGACAATCCTCTCAATGATCCATTACATCAGTGCAGAAACTCATCCAACAGGTCAAGATAATTGGGCCCCTCCCAAAAAAGATCATTGGTCTCGTAAGACCCTAAGACCCAGATAGGGGTCAATACCTAGGACCACTGGTGGCACCACATACCCAATCTGGATCAACCCTCTATGTATGGGATCCTACAAAAACAATACAAAAAACCCTATATATATGGATTTCACGATGGAGGATCACTGTCCTGATCAATGGGGCCACACCAATTTCACAATACCTACCGATGGTATAATGATGATAGATGATCACAATCTGGTATCACAGTGGGACACCAAATACTTTATCTGAGACTCATCCTCTAGAGGGGATTAAAATCCATATTTGTAGACATAATTTCACATTTTACCCTCACAGGAAAATGGACAATGGGAACACACTCAATCAATACTATCCTAGACTGTAGAAATGAATGTCTATAAACACCCCTAAAGGGGAGAAACAACATGTCCAGCTAACCCCTAGTCTTTCCATGTGGAACAACCACACATGAAATGTAAATATATATATATAAACACACACACACACACACACACAAACGATGTGTTGGAATAGAACACGGTATGTAGAGATCAACTGATTCCTTACCCATTCCATGTACATGTGTCCGTGTACTATTTTCTATGCCTATGTAACAACTCATGAACACCTCGATGTGCCTGTATACACCCGGCCATGTCTATAACTATGTATCCTATGAGATACATGTAGAGCTACAGAGAACATGTCACAAGATTTTTGATAGTAAAACCTCCATAGAAACCCTAGTATAATATGGGGTCCCACATGATGTGTAATGCCGAATTAAAATTTATTTGATATAGACTTATCGAGAATCCATGGATCTTATCCATGTTTCTTGTGAACACCACCACCACCACCACCCTTACAAAATATTGTAGACTCAGGATTGGCCTAAAGTCCTATCATTGGATATAATTGATATGAGCTTAAAATGTACTCTAGAAATGCCCACTCTCACCTTTTGTAGTTATACTATTGTAACTTATATGAATGGATACTAAAAATACATTCTGATCATCCTATGATCATCCTATGATCATCCTTGATCATCACCATAGCTCAATAATACCCTTATTCCCAAACTTCACCGATGGTATCCATCCACTACACCAAATAATGGTCACGCAATAACCGTATTCTAGGTATTCATCGAACCATGCTCCAATGAAATATCCCATGATTAACATGAGAATAAGTGAGGGATAAATAGATAATTCATCAAATGTGAGGAATGACCATCAACCTTTGTTTAGTGAGACTATATATATCGGTGAATTAATGGATAGATGAAGTGTAAAAAACATAATGAAAATTTTAAATCCATGAATTTAATTTACAGTCGATGCAAGAATCAATTATGTTCACAGAATTGTTCTTTTTTTATATTGATATAAATGAATGGGATAGAAAATCACAAATCAAACATCCCACCAAGATTTTGGATGGATCACTAAGGAAGAACAGTCATATGTTGTTGTCGCTGGGGAGAACTAAAAACTCCAATGTCACAACGATCCTCAATCCTGATATGATCTTGTGTCATCTTCCAATAATACTCTCAAAGGGGCCTATTGGTATAAAAGGTTTAATGGTAAACCAAAATTCATATTTATAACCATGTATTTATAGAAGATTTTGATCACTTCATTTAAAAATAAAAAATATAAAAATAAATGTATTTATTTTATTCATTTTCGACCTTGAAACTTTTTCAAAAATGGTCGACACCAACAATTTTTATGTCATGCCTAGGGTATGACCCATAATAAAAAATGTATAGTTCCATCATACATATGATTCATACCCCCCATAAATTAGTTATTACAATTTTTTAGGAAAACTGTTCATGCATGATATTAATATATATAATATATTTCAAACGTTTATTCTAGACTAACTAATCCTTGGAATCATACAAATTCTAAGTTCCAAGCTCCAAAAATAATGCTTATAATATCGATAAAAATACATAGAAATTCAGATATGTTATATATCACCTAAACACCATCATAATATCTGTGATCCCATGGTAACCTAGGGACGAAATTCATTGAGATGTCCTCTCATTTCCAATCAGGAACATCTAAGGACTTCAAAAATCATATAGGAACAATGTTTTATTGTTTCAACTGCTGAAAAAATCTACACCTCACCACAAACTCTACTAATGACCATTTCACCCCTAGAGATATTAGGTGTCTTCTAAATCCACAACACATCTTTATAACTACAAGATTCCCTTCCAAAAGTGAGTTGTGAAAATCCTGGAGAACTCCCTCACACATCACCACTAGAACGAATAACATCCCCTAAAACAATATCTGACATGGACCATCCTCCTACCATCCCTAATATATTCCACTATGACCAACATAATAATTCATCACCGCTGCCTCTAACTCTCCCCACTAATAAACCACAACCTATCACATCAAATATGACTCCACGATCATGAAATAAATTAATCTTCCACAACTACTCTCCCCCACATCAAGGTAAATCACAATGAGCTCCTCTATCCATTTCCAATTATCAAAACACTCCCAAAACACAACCTCATTGAAATTACGACTCAACACATATGAAAAAAAATTCCCCTTTTTTGGGGTATATGATATATTAGAAATGTAATCCCGAAGAAACTTTATCCACCTCCCCTAGAAAAGATTCATATATTACTGAGAGAAAACACACCTTTCTCTTTAATGGGTGTAAAAACCAAAAAGTGATTATTGATGTGGTATTTCGACCATAGCTTCAGAATAAAAAAATACACTAGCTCCTAATCATTTGTGGAATTGTTATACATAAGAGGAAGTAACTTCCTAGAAAAATAAAAGATCACTTCTCTCTACTACATAAAAAACACATCCCTATCCTATATGAGATGTGTAACAATAAAATCAAACAACTCACCCTCCACTTTTTGATGATGAACTGAAGTATTGATTAAATTATATTTCAAATAACTAAATTATTCTAGATAATAACTATTCCCTAAAAATTATTTTCATTTATATTAAACTATTTATGTGGGGATTTAAATTAAGATAAAACCGACACATAACACTGATAATAACTTGTAAGACCAAGGAAAATGCAAAGCTCTACTATATTCATAGGTTCTTCCAAAGAAGAAACATCCTAGACCTTTGATGGGTCCATAGACACAACCTCCCGAGACACCACATTTCCAGGGAAACATAAATATTTCATCCAAAACATATACTTATATTTATTTTAATAGATATGATGTTTTCATATGACCAGTAGATAATTTCTGAAATTCTCGATATTATCCCCCTCTAACCTCTAGTAATCCAATATATCTTTAATGAACGTAATAAAAATGATCTAGGAACTCAATGAATATGGAGTTAATGAGACCCATAAAAATGAATGGTACATTTTTGAAATTGAATGACATGACCAAGTACTTGAAGTTTGTACTTCCATACTTGTTGGATGTACTTTGGATATCCTCAATATTTAACCTAAACTGGTGATTTTTAGACTAGAAGTCCACATTCTAAAACAAATTTTCTCCTCTCAATTGTTAGAACTAATAATTTATACCCGTGATAGGGTAACCTTTCTTGACCACCAACTTATTCCACCTCCTGTAGTCTATGTACAACCTCAGAATAACATCTTTCTTCTTAAAGATCAACAAATGAACACTCCACATTGACAAATTAGGTTACATGAAACACTTACGCATTAGACCATCCTCCTACAACCTCAAATCATAAAAATTCATAACATTCGTTTGATTGGGATCCGTTAAATTTAGGGATGAACTCATTTGTAACTTTATCCCAAACATGACAATGTGTAGCGAGGGCGGTTCTATTAAATCATCTGGGAAAACATCTTGTTATTCCTCCCCAACTCTACAGACATCCTCTACTTGAGATTCCACCAAGATATGTTACTAATGAGATAATAGAGGCTTCGCTTCCTACCACCCATATGATACCCTCACTCACTAGTGAACTCACTAGATGACCCTCCAAATCAGAAAATGAAAGTATCCCCAAAAATTATTTTATGACCACATACATAAAATGTAAAAAAATCATGCTAAGGATAAAATAATATGAATGAATCTATAGCATGATGAAATATCTCACTGACCGGTGATGCCCCATCACTAGTCTAAATCCCCATAACACATAAAAAATAGTCTAAACTCCACATAGCATATATAAGACTAGGGTTACAGGAAGGATCCCCACATAAAGTCCTAAATTATGAACCAAATAAAGAAAAAAATGAGTTCGAGTCTCTTAAATCAAACAAAACATAAACAAGGGTATATGCTAAACTGATCATAAATCAAAAGAATATTGGCATTTTTGGTAATATGGCCTCTAATGAATGCATCCTACCACACCCAACTCCACCACCTCTATAATATTATCCTATAAATAGAAAATTTATCATAGGTACCTATGGATGGGTTCCATCATCAAGGATCCCTCTACCAATACCATCTACCCTTGACTGTTGGACAAGCTCCAATGGTTCCCTGCTGCTGAAACTACCTTAGAAGAAACTATTGTTTCTATAAAAATGGTACTAAACAAAAACCTGATAATATCCTCCATGGCCATTCTAACACTAATTCCAATAGTTTCCATTTCCTCGAATAACATAGAATGAAAATAGAAACCCTCTGTTTAGTTATCAGAATCTGCTTTACCTAGAACAATATGAAGAGGACTAATGTAGTGATTTTCTTGCAGGTGAATACCCTGACTGACAGAACTCCCAGGACGTACTTTCTATTTCCCTACCCCTTGAGAGGCCCTAATAGAAATTATATTGGGATAAAATTCTACATAAAATATCCTCTCATTAATTTCTTCTTCATTTTGAACCTCTATATACCTATGGAGTGTAAATAGAGTGACCAAAAACATCATCAATGGGTGCATAGCCTCATCTAGGTGCCATGATATGGAGTCTTCATCTTGAAAAACATCTCATGAAAATTGAATGAGGTTCTTATACTTTATACCAAGAAAACATACACATAAGGGTCCTTACTGAAGGTAGAGAAACTTTTGCTGCTTTTCTTCCCTCATTATCGATAATAGGAATTCCAAATTGAACTCATTCGAAATGTAGATCCACAACACATATTCCTCCTTTCTGTCACCAAGAAACAATGTCCACCATTGATGCATAACTCCAAAAATCTAACTAACATCAATTGTAACCATTAATCATCTCTCACTCAGATCAAATATAAATTTATCCTGAGATCCTCCAACTAATGATCCATATTAAGATCATATATTCAATCATCAGAATTCCAGAAAAATTTCAATTGGAAGGCACGACAAGTCATGTTCTATGACTCTTACACCTCTTTTGGGTTGATCTTATAATGACAAACTATATTTTCCTACTGAACCTCAACTTATTGAACCAATCATGAATAACAAACATGATCCATTCTAGAAAATAAAGAATAAATCCTAATCCTTGTTGAAAGGAATTTTAACAATTCTTATTTACATAAATCATTTTATTTTCTAACAACAACCCAATTCATATACGAACACAAAAAATAATGTTGCAAGTACCTCTCTTAGGTATTGACCCTAGATAATTTTCAACATAACTTAGTCTCTAAATATGATGAGAGTATGAACGTAGGATTTTGGGGGACGTAAAGTCCTGTATCCTAGATATGCTCCTAGGCCTACGTCATACACGAAGGTGAACTGTAATTTTTTCTCTACCAACCCATGTAGTTCTCATAGTTACTAACTGAAAAATAAATCTTTTATATCAATAATCAAGATCTTATACCAATCTGTCATGAACCCTCCTAAATATTCCACAATGTTGGAAGAGAGGCAATGAACCCATAGTCCTTCCTTCAGTAGTCCTCGGGTTAGAGACTGTCACCACATGTATAAAAATCTCATAAATGGGTGGAATTACTCTCCATAATAAAACATGATCATGAGATAAGATAAAATATATAAAAACTCTTACAATTAATACAAAAATAATCTCAAAACCATCCCACATTGCATGAATAATGTAAACTAATACAATAAAATTCATAATATATACTAAAGAAAAGTATAAAACCGGAACTCAACAAAAATTCTACACAATCTTATAATATAAAACCTAATCACCATAGTCATCCTAGAAACATGAAAAATGTTTTATATAAATTGGGTAAGTATACATGTATACATAGAAAGAATGTCCACGATCTTAAGTTAACATGTGAAAAAGAATTATAATGTACCAATGAAACAAATAGAACAAAAAAAAACCTAAACTGGTGAACTAAGAAATCCTAGCTTCATCATGGCTCACCCACTAAATCACACATCCAATGTAGTAATATAGCACTGATATCATAACAAATCAAGGTGCCCAGATGATGCTTCCTAACTGATTTTCTACTCTCAAATCCCCAACATCGAACGTCATGGGATCCCATACCTCCCATACACTTCACATCACATAGCACATCATATACTATCCATCTCTGATGTGGGTTGGAATGAATCCCCACCTACCTCAACCTCTAAAGATCTATAATACAATTATTAAATAATGTATCATCACATCGCATCTCACCCGAATAGACATGGGCTATCAGAACACATCTCACTTGAAGTCACCTGGGCTATCACACCACATTACATCACATTACCAGGTTAGTAGGGGTTCATGAATGTGAATAACACCAAGATGTTATCATACGTTTACCTTGAATCACCACTACCATACATCACACCACATCACATCATGCTTGATGACAACCGGTCTGTAATGACCTGCCAATTCTCATTGTATTGAGAATAAAACAAGTCATTACATGGCTTTAAGAGACATACCCACGGTGCCAAAGGCTGGCAATAAATGCTGAAAGGGTTTCAAAACAAGTGTGGGATGATTTACCCATTTAGAACATAACACATAACCAACAACCACAACCAATCATATCAACTAAATGATGCATGATAAAATATAATACAACTCAACCATTATTTTTATCATAAACCAAACAAGAGTACTACAGTGGAAACCAACACTAAATCAGAGTAAACAACAGAAAGAAAAACTAAAAGACTAAAAGACGACAACCCAATTCCATGCTCCACAATCTCCAAGCTCCAAAATCACGAACCAGTCCAAGTATCATGAAGTAGTGCTATAAACATGTGACACTTTTCCTTTGCCAACATACCGGTATTCGAAATCTGCAAAATCACCAACGTGCCAAAGCAGGGGGTGAGTCATGAAACTCGGTAGGATTTCTATGATGACTTACCAACCCATTCCTCTAGGATAAAACATGTTACCACATTTATATGAAACATTTTATATGAAAAAATTCCAAAATTGTTCACAATATAACATGTTCCATGTCAAAACCATTTTCCAACAAAAACCATCTTTCTCAAGAGAAGAAACCAATAAAAGATTCCAATCAAATTCCCATTCCCATTTTGGCACATTCATTCCATTTCACAAATCCACACAACTAACCATGCATGCAGGTTGGACCTCCCTATACTCGCGAGTGGTGACTGGTCCTTCGACTAAGCCGTCACTTAGTGGACTACTTTGACAGGGGTACTTCACGCCCTTATCCATCCCTTTTTATGGGGTTACTTCTCGCCCTTATCTATCCCAACCTTTTGATGGGGGTACATCTCACCCTTTTTCATCCCAATGCATATGAACACACACCACAACCCATGAAAATCCATGCCAAAACCATTTGTGTTCAAAACCATTCAATAAATCATGAAACCTTTTATTGAAAACCATTTCTTCCAAGAAGAAAAACCATAACCAATTTAAAATCACCATTTTAAATTCACTTCAACAAACTATTTTCTATAAACACACAATTTCCATCACTCATTACTAAAAATAGGTTTCATCCATTCTTTCACAGCATATAAAAAAACATTTCAATCAAGGAAAACAATTTGAAACTAAGCCTTCATGTTCTAAGAAAGGGGAATCGAGATTGAAGCCACCTACCTCAACAAATTAGGTGAAACCAACCAAAGATCGAAGAATGCCAACAAAACCGAGTCAAATACTCCCCGAAACCATCTTAGATTCCATCCCCTAGAACCAACAAAACCAAAACCTGATTTAAAAGTCATCCACTACCTTAGATCTACCCACCTTGGTCATAGATCTAAGGATCCATCAAGAGGGAATAAGGAGATGTAAAAAAACTAAAGGAAACGAGACTTACCTCGATCAACTGGCCTCTAAACGCCAAGGCAAACATCCAGATCACTTCCAAAATTCCTGGTAAGTGCTCTCCCACCTTCACCAGAGAGAAATCTCGAGTTAGGGTCGTCTAGAAGAAAAAAAAATGGGTTTAAAGATAAAAAGTATTATATCTTTAAAAATATGATCTAAGTTGACTCTGCGCACAGTTAGTCCGCACGGTTAGTCAAATCGTGCGCTAACCTTGCGGTAGTCACTGCTTGGAAGGGCCGCTCTGCACAGCTTCCTCGCATGGTTTTCCCAAACCGTGCACACACCGTGTTGTATCCTCTATCCAATGTGACCTCCCTTGCATGGCTTCTGCACGGTTTTTACAAACCGTGCGAAGCCTGTTCGTCACCACTTTATTCCCATTAACACTTTAAAAGTCTCTAAACATTCCAATCCATTTTTCATATGATTCATGTACTTAGAAATCAAAAAACAAGGGTTACTTACCTGAAACTGGGGCACTACATTCTCCCCACCATTGGCCATTCCATCTCCGGAATGTAGAAAACCATCGCATGCATGAAAGAGTTATGGCCACTTCTCTTTCATTTATTTCTGGCATTCCCATGTCTCTTCTTAATCTGACCATGCTGCCATAAAACCCGCAATAGACCGATGCTTTTTCCATGAAAGACTTTATCCAGCCTATCCACAATCTGTACCATGATATGTATCAACGAAGCATCTGGATCTAGGTCAACGTGATCCCCTCTGATCACATGGTCTGGATCAGGCTGATACTTCTTTAACTGAGATACATGGAACGCATTATGCACTGCACTGAATCGTGGTGGTAATGACATCCGATACGCCACCTCGGCAACCCATTCTAGTATCTCAAAAGTGCCTATATATTGAGGATATAATTTTCCCTGCTTCCCAAAATGACGACGTCCAAGCCTTGGAGAGATTCTTAAAAAGACATGATCACTCACCGCAAACGAAAATGGTCGTCAGCGATGATCCGCATATGATTTCTGACGACTTTATGTTGTCTCCATCCTCTTTTTTATCAACTGAATCTTCTCTATTGTTTCATGGACAAGGCTCGTCCCAACTAGTGAAGTCTCACCTGTTTCCACCCAGCAAAGTGGAGAACGAAAAGGATTCCCATACAATGATTCAAATTAATCCATGTATATCGAGGCCTGATAAATGTTGTTATATGATAACTCCACTAAAGGAACATGTTATTCCCACGAGCCACCAAAATCCATTACACAATCCCTCAACATGTCTTCCAACATCTGTATCGTCCTTTAGGATTGTCCATCCTTCTAAGGATGATTTGTCGTACTAATATTCAACTGACTTCCTAGGGATTTCAGTAAGGATCGCCCAAAACGAGATGTGAACCTTGAATCTTTGTCTAACACTATTGAAACTGGTATGCCATGTCTCTTTACCACTTCTTGGATATAGATTTTTGAAAGATCTTCCATCGTATGAGTTTCACGAATAGGGATGAAATGGGCCGAATTGGTTAGACGATCCACTATCACCCAAATGGAATCTTGTTTCTGGACTGTTCTTGGAACACCTGTAACAAGATCCATTGCTTTATGATCCCATTTACACACTAGGATAGGTAAATATTATGACATACCATCTGGTATCTGATGCTCTACTTTAACCTACTGACAAGTCAATCACCGTGAGACAAACTCAGCCACCTTCTTTTTGATGCTGCTCCACCAGAACTGTGACTTCAATGCCTTATACAAATTCTCTGTACCTGGGTGTACAACCCATCTTGAATGGTCGCAACCATGAAAGAGTTGTTCTTGGGCAGTTAAAGGTACAACCATCCGATCTCGAAACCGAAAAACTGAACTCTTATCCAGCTTCCATCCCACAATGGTCTCCCCACCAGTGAGTTTTTTAACTCAATGCAACATATTCTACATCAGATGCTTGTTCCTCCTTTACTTTTTCCACCAAATCAGGGAAAAGAGCAACTGGAAATAAAACCGAAACATCAGCTCGGTCTTCAAATTCTATACGCATGTCGTCTAGGACCTACATCAATTTCCACGCATCTGAAGATTCTTTTTCCAACAGAGCATATGAATTTCTACTCAATGTATCTGCCACCATATTTCCCTTACCCTTTGTATACATCAAGTCACAGTAAAACATTTGCAGATACTCCATCAATCTCCTCTGCCTTAGATTCAAACCTCGTTGTGATGAAATATGCTTCAAACTCTTATGATCTGTAGACATAGTGAATTTCTCACCAAATAGATAATGACACCAAGTCTTCAAGGCATTGACCACTACAGCTAACTCCAAATCTTGTGTTGGGTAGTTCTTTTCATGCACTCTCAATTGTATTAAGCCATAAGCAACAACATGGTCTCCTTGCTTGATAACACATCCCAACACAGATCCTAAAGTGTCACAATAAACACGTACCCCTGTCCTGATTCTATAAAAAACAAGATGGGTGCTGATGTAAGTCGAACATTCAACTCTTGAAAAGATCTCTGACATTGATCAGTCCATTGAATTACACTATTCTTCCTTGTCAATGCTGTCATAGGTGAAGCTAGTCATGAGAAGTCACACACAAATCCTTGGTAATAACCAAATAGACCAAGAAAATTTTGTATCTCAAATACATTCTTCGGTGGTTTCCAAGACGGAACAACTTCTATATTTTCTGGATCCAATGAAACACCCTTCTTAGAAACAACATGGCCTAGAAAGCATACCTCTTGCATAAAAAAAACCGCAATTTGATAATTTGGAATACAACTGATGGTCTCTCAAGATTTCCAACACTATCGCCAAGTGTTTCTCATGATCAACCCTTTTTCTTGAATACTCCAATATGTCGTCCACAAACACCACAACAAAAGAATCCATATATCGCTGAAATATCTTATTCATAAATACCATAATGACTGATGGTGCATTCATAAGGCCAAAATGGAACGCCCCAACCCTCGTTACCCAGAGTCGGTGCATTATTAAATAACATTGTCATGATCACAAAAGATCAAGTCTTGAAATACCAATTAGTTTAGTATACATGGAACCATTAGATAAATTCATAAATGTTACATTACATCACAAAGTGAAAAAATAACAATAACATAGTCTCCATCATCCACACTCCTATCCCCTTCAGACTATCCCTGTAGGTCATTCATAAAATATTTCTTCACATCTTGGGAAAATAAAACATAGAAAGGGGTGAGCTCAGATGCTCAGTAAGGATAACAATACTGCGGAAAATTTCATAAATAAACATTAACATTTAAGGCAATGTATAACTAAAAAAAAGCCTTTTAAACTTGAACTTCAGCATAATTGGAAAAAATAAAATAAAATAATTCCATTTACTTATTCACATGGATATTCTACTAGTCAAATAATCACATGAAATATCAATAAACACTATTATACTGACGGAATTCATAATGCCAGACTATCATAACCACATAGTCAAGGCCTTGTTCCAAGACTACAAATAAGATTTTGTCAAGGCCTTCTTCCAAGACACTAGTTTCTCTCATGAGACCTCCCGATGCATCGAGGAGCTATAGCGGGCTCCACCCGTCACATATAATGTCCAATTCATTCCTTATATGAAAAGGTTTAAACATATCATAAACCATAATATAATCGTATGACCTAAAACATGCATAAAGTAAACATAACATTTCCAAATTTCAATCACAAGATATCAATACAACATATTGATATAATAAAAACTCTATCAAAACCATTTTCAATACCAAAATAAAATAAAAGTAAAACATGGTATTTATTTCTCATTTAAAAAATGTTATGGCTTGTAGAGGAAGCCGGAACTCAAATAATGGTCACAGCGGTGGAGAAGTCGTTGTCGTCACATACATAAGACAAAACATTCCTTTTGTCATTTAGTAAAAATGATTCGTATAAAAATATTCCTTTTGAATATAAGTAAAATTTAAAGGGGTTTATACAACGTATAATAGAAAGTTTTGTATAAAACAAAATATGCCTTAATGAAAGGAGATTGAGACGAAGTCTCATACCTCGTGTCTAACTTGAATCGATCTTTATTTAATCTCCTAAATAATAAACTAGAGTTAATTTCTACTTGCTTAAGAACCTTTTTCATGTTCATTATTACTTTTATATCACTTATTACCATGTTATGAACATTATGAAATTATTTAAGTTAATAACGGTCATTTTGTCGATCTTTCGTACTTGAGTCAAAAATAAACATCTTATAAATACAAGTTGTTCATGTGGTAAAATATGCATTATATACATAATTATATTCATGATGTAGATATCATATATATCATATATATCCAGTATATAAATTCATTTATAATATTACATAACATTTAGAGGTAAGAAATGAAATGCACCGTTCATGGAGACGGTAAGCCGTACGTACGCATGAACGCTACTTTCATTTATATTTCAAAATTAATGGAATGAAATCATAATGATATAAAGTTATATTATAATTACATTATAATAATTTATATAATATCATTTACTCCATCCTTTATACATTCCACTTTTTTCATTAACGATTCAAATCACTTTGAGGGGGCGGTAGACCGCACTTCCTAAAATGAAATTATCGTGTTTACCCATAATGGAAATCATAAAGGTATGACATAAATGAAAATACAGAAGAATAAGGAAAACATAAACATAATAAGTATAAAATATAGTGACATCTTAATGGCCACCATGATATGCGTTAAGAGAAGATTGAACAGTCATCGTTTCGTGAGGGTGTAATACGCCACCCACAGAAATAGTATGTTCTTTAACCATTGGACGAACGTGTGTGTAAGTGTAAATAAAATACTTCTCATAACAACATCCTAGTATATTTAAGATACTGGTTTTGTTTCAAAATAAAGGAATAAAAATATTTTAATGAGTTGGAGAAGCAAAATAAAACAAAATAACATAAGAGAAGATATTACATTAAAATCAGGTAACTCTTTTTGATTTTAGCCAAAGGCTTTCTTGGGAAGACTTCTTCCAAAAGTGAGGCTTCAAGGAGTAATAGAGGGAAGTTGAGAGAGTATTTGGGAAGAAGTTCGCTGATAAAAATGTCTTTGAAGGTTTGAATTAGGTTGTGGAGGTGGGGGCCTTTTATAAGAGGAGAGGAGGGGCACTCATGGAAAGCCAAGAAATGTTACTTTATTATATAATGAGTTTTGGATTTTAAAGGTCCCAGAATTATATATTTCTAGAATAAGGTGATAAGGGTTCTAAATTTACTCATCCAATAGGTTTTTGATAAGTGTTAGTCTTAGATCTGACATTATATTTTCATTTTATTTAAATCGTTAATTAATGAGGTAATCGTTGCATCATCATGGTGTCATAAAAAATTTAATTTATTTAATGTCTAAAATTCTAAAAAAATATCATGATGTAGGAAATTATTTTAGATTTACAATGACTATTTATAATCTATGATATCATTTACATAGACAAAAATATTTTTTTACTTGGGTGATACATACTTTGGTTATACTTTCCCTTTAAAAAATTAATATAATAAAATGTTACTATCACCCAAAAGTGATTCCATGGGGTCCCAATGTTTAGCAAAATGCATACCATGGTCGACCATGACATAACCAGTAGCATTAGTACAAATGTTGGGGTCATTATTTATTATTATAATATTATTATATTACCCTTATCTACCCAATTACTAATTAATCATGATAATTAAAGATAATTACCGTTGTTACTATTCATAATGTCAAAAAACAAGTTTCTTAATTTCATAATTTGGACCTTATGATTACAAATATAGAATCCATTTTACCAAATTAAAAACCCAGAAATTGTAGTAATTAATTAAAAAATTATTCCCGCTGTCAAAACAAATAGCGTGTTTTTAAGAAACAATATCTATCAAAATATTTACAATTATTTATGTCCAATTTTAAAGTGAAATTAATTATAATGACCCCCATTGGATAAATTGGTAAAATTATATTATAATTATACTTTAGAACCACTTAATAGTATAATTTATCACTATAAATTATTTTTATTAAAAATGCTTCTTTTTAAGTATTTTTTCACTATTCATCGAAAATTGGATGTTCTCAGAAAAATACCAAAAATTCAACATAGGCTAATTTTGATATTCTGAATCCAAAAATAAAGTCCATTTTGAAATATAAAATTTATTTAATTTCAAAATGTGTGTATTAATATTCCTAATGGCTACATTGATTGGTCGCGGTGTCTTAGAATCTCAAACATGCGTACAATTCAAGCTATTGCATTATCGAAAGAGAAGCGTATCATCGAAGCTTGGGGTGTTACATTCTCTCATCCTTCAATAAATTTCACCCTCGCAATTTGAAAATTCTCATCGAAAATAAAAGGTTGAAGGTAGAAAATACAATTGTGGAAACCCCATATCGGAAATAGGGTTAATAAAAATATTACTTTAAAAGAAATAAAGAGAAGTACAAAGGTCATCTGAGATAGCCCATACTAGGATTATATGAAAACATGGATATGGAATAGAAACAAGCCATCACGGTCTGATGGAGAGTTGTAGAAAATAAGATTAGGAAAAAGTTAACTACAAGAAAATCACAAACATGTGATTGGATAAACGATCATTGATTCCCCAGTATGAAAAGTTAACCGACAACGTTTTTGTTTTAAGTTAACTTTCATAAAGATGATGAATTTATTTATGATATTTACTAAGTACGTAAGGAAATATAGATACTTGTCATTTAGACTTTCATTCTTTAATAAATTTTTACCACAAACCCATCTTTTACTCAAAAAGATAATAGAACTCAAAAATATTATATTTATCCTAATCATAAAAGGTTCCAAATATTAACACATACTATTTAGATTAGGAAAACTATTTTGTAATAACCATGGAATTCCTGTAGGATAGTGGTAGGAAATAACGGTCTATCGCACTATTGTTGTGGGTTCGATTCATGCAGATTTGTCCGACGCGATGGGTTATCCACCGACCGTCAGGTTGTCCCTTTCCTAATAATATTCCAAAAATAATCTTCAGAAATGATTTAATCTAAAAAAATACTTTCCAAAGTTCAAATTAATCCATTCCAACCTTTATAGTTATCCAAAATACCTATGTCCAGACACTCTCTAAAAGGGATCTAAATTCCAAAATCAATTGTAACATCATATTCCCCAAACAAAGTAAAGTTTCTCTTCTTGTCAAATACAAAAAATATATTTACCTTCATCATATTGAAAACTTAATGAAAATAACAAGTACTGCAGTACAATCCTTATATATATTTAACATTATTCTTATAACCATAATATAGTTCTTGATTCCAAAAACACAAATACAATAATTATTCAAATTCATCTATAGTAACAACATAAGCTTAGACTTGATCCCTTGGGCTTTTCTGAGGTAATTTTCCCTAACTCTTAGGACATTCATTTCCATAATGCCCCATTTCTCTACAATTGTAGAATTCAACATTGATAGCCTCTTTCTTTCCCTTGCAATCACGATCCTGGTGACCTTTTTCCTACATTTATAACAAACTCTCATTAATTTTAGGAAAGTACCGGGGTGATTCTTCCCACAATTATCGCATAATGGGAAATCCTTCTTTCCCTTTTTTCCTTTATCTGTCTCTTGTTCCACCGTTCTCTTATTCTCTTTCTTTACATTGTTTTCAAAATACATAGAGAATTCATTTTCTGTCTTGATAGCACACGAGATTATATCTTTGTATGTTGAGAAAGATTGTGATACTAATGCCCGACGAAGAAACATTTTTAACCCATCAAAGAAATGATAAATCTTACTTCTTGGGTTACTTATATAATCTGAATCATGCCTCACTAATCTTGTAAAGCTAGACTCATACTTTTCAACATTCTCATCCTCCTTTTCCTCAGATTCAGAAATTTCTTTTCCATATCCGCTCGATGGTTGCGTGGAAATTAATTTCCTAAGAAAAACTCTTTAAACTATCTCCATTACATACTTGATACTTCTTCATCTTCCGTTGTATTTTGAATCAATGACCACCATTGATTATCATCTATAGTGAAGCAGTAAACTGCCATGATAACCTTTTCCCTCTCACTACTCCCCGTGGAATGGAATATTTTCTCTAGGGAATTTATACATTGCTCAAATACTAAGGGATTTTTACTCCCATTTAATGTTGTCGGTTGTTTCCTTATAAAGTGGTTTAAAATTGATCCTCCACATTGCAAATTAGGGTGCTCCATAAAAGTAAGGTTATTATTCATAACCTGAGTGAGTTGTCCCAGTATGGTGATAAGCTGATCAGCACCAGTAGTATCACCAGCTCCACTATAATTATCTTGAGAAGGAGGGAAATCACTACATGAAGTGCGTGCATTGATACGGTTTCTATTCCTTCCACTGGGCTTCATTTCTAAACAATATCATAAACTATATTAGTTTATGAATCTCAATACATAATTCCATACTTGTAAAATACTTAACATTAATTGGATAGTTTATGGATATAATCCATAATCATAAAAATGTTTTCTTGGAGGAATTATATACTCATAAACCCTTCATAATGGTTTGTAAAGAAAATGAGAATTATCCTAAGAATATCCCTCGGGAGTATCGTAACCAGGAGTGCAGCAAGGCCCATTGTCGTGCACCAGTTCCCGTTCGAGTCTAGCTCAATGTGGTGTTTTTGGGTTTTACCCCTAGGTACATCTGTTCCAAAGCCGCCTCTACCAGCTCATATCCAGACAGGGATATATTGCCCGGAAAACTCACAAAATCTCTATAATACCAAAATTCTAGGAAGTTCTTCTACACTAATACTCAAAGTCTATCTTAGTGTTGTGTGATATAATCAGAGTTTATCTAAATATACTTTCCAATGTTAGTACTAGTACTACCTCTGATACCAACTATAACGCCCCGACCCCAGTTATCCAGAGTCAGTGCATTATTACGTAACATTGGGATGATCACAAAAGATCAAGTCTCGAATGACCGATTAGTTTAGTAGCCTTGGAAACACTAGATACATTCATAAAGGTTACATTACATCATAAAGTGAAAATCACAATAACATAGTCTCCCTAGTCCACACTCTTATCCACTGTAGACTATCCATGTAGGTCAGTCATAAAATATTTCTTCACATCCTGGGAAAATAAAACATAGAAATGGGTGAGCCCAGATGCTCAGTAAGGATAACAATACAGTGTAAACTTTCATAAATAAACATAAACATTTAAGGCAACGTATAACTAAAACAACAGCTTTTTAAACTTGAATTTCAGCATAATATGGAAAAAATAAAATAAAATAATGCCATTAATTTATTCACTTGGATATTCTAATAGTCTAATAATCACATGCAATATCAATAACCACTTTCATAATGATGGAATGCACAATGCCAGACTATCATAACCACATAGTCAAGGCCTTGTGCCAAGACTACAAATAAGATTTTGTCAAGGCCTTGTTCCAAGACACTAGTTTGTCTCATGAGACCTACCGATGCATCGATGAGATATATAGGGCTCCACCCTTCACTTATTAAGTCCAATTCATTCCTTATATAAAAAGGTTTAAACATATCATAAACCATAACATAATCGTATCATATAAAACATGCATAAAGGAAACATAGCACTTCCACATTTCAATCATAGGATATCAATAAAACACATTGATATAATAAAAAAAATTATCCAAACCATTTTCAATACCAAAAATAAAATAAAAGTAAAACATGGTATTTATTTTTTAATTAAAAAATGTTATGTCTTTTAGAGGAAGCCGAAACTCAAATAATGGTCACGGCAGTGGAGAAGTAGTTGTCGCCACATACATAAGAAAAATCATTACTTTTGTTATTTAGTAAAACCTCTTTGTATAAAAATATTCCTTTTGAATATTAGTAAAATTCAAAGGGTTTTATACACCGTATAAATGAATTTTGTGTATAAAACCAAATATACCTCAATGAAAGGAGATTGAGACGAATTCCCTTACCTCGTGTCCGACATGACTCGATTGTTATTTAATCTCCTGAATAATAATCTAGAGTTAATTTATACTTTCTTAAGAACAATTTTCAACTTCATTATTCCTTTTATATCACTTATTACCATGTTATGAACATTATGAAATTATTTATGTTAATAACGGTCCTTTTGTCGATCTTTGGTACTTGATTCAAAAATAAACTTCTTATAATTACAAGTTGTTCATGTGGTAAAATATCCATTATATTCAGAATTATATTCATGATGTAGATATAATTTATATCATATATATCTAGTATATAAATTCTTTTATACTATTACATAACATTTAGAGGTAAGAAATGAAGTCCACCTTTCACGGAGACGGTAAGCCGTACGTACGCATGAACGATACATTCATTTCTATTTCACATTTAATAGATGAAATTATAATGATATAAAGGTATATTATAATTACAGTATTATATCATATATAATATCATTTACTCCATCCATTATATGTCCCACATTTGGAATTAAGGATTCAAATCACTTTGAGGGGGTGGTAGTCCGCACTTCCTAAAATGAAATTATCGCGTTTACCCATAATGGAAATCATAAAGGTATGACATAAATGAAAAATAAAGAAGAATAAAGAAAACATAAACATAATATATATCAAATATAGTGACATCTTAATGGACAACATGAGAGGTGTTAAAAGAAGATTGAACAATCATCGTTTCGTGAGGGAGTAATTCACCACCCACAGAAACAGTATGTTCTTTAACCATTAGACGAAGGTGTGTGTAAGTGTAAATCAAATAATTCTCATAAAAACATCATATTATATTGAAGATAGTGGTGTTGTTACAAAATAAATGAATAAAAAGTGTTTAAGTGGTTAGAGAGGAAAAATAAATCAAAAGAAGATAAGAGAAGACATTACCTTAAAGTCTGGTAACTCTTTTTGATTTGAGCCAAAGGATTCTTTGGGAAGACTTATTCCCAATGTGAGGCTTCTAGTAGTAAGAGAGGGAATTTTAGAGAGTATTTGGGCAGATTTTGGTTGAGCCAAATGGCTTTGAAGGTGTGAATAAGGTGGTAGAGGTGGGGGCCTTCTATAAGAGGAGAGGAGGGGCACTATTGGAATGTCAAGAAATGTTACTTTATTATATAATGAGTTTCGGGTTTTAAAGGTCCCACAATTATATATTTCAAGGATAAGGTGATAAGAGTTCTAAATATACTCATCCAATAGGTTTTTGACAAGTTTAAGTCTTATATTTTACATTATCTTTTTATTTTATTAAAATTGTTAATTAATGAGGTAATCGCTGCATCATCACGGTGTCATAAAAAATTTAACTTATTTAATGTCTAAAAATTATAAAAAAATATCATGACGTATGAAATCGTTTTATATTTCCAATGACTATTTATAATCTAAGATATAATTTACACAGACAAAACTAAAATTGTTTTACTTGGGTGATACATACTTTGGTTATACTTTCCCTTTAAAAATAATATAATAAAATGTCACTATCACCCCAAAGTGATTCATGGGGTCCCAAGGTTTGGCAGAAGGCATCCCATGGTCGGCCATGACACAAACAGTAGCATTAATACATATGTTGGGGTCATTTTTTATTATTATGATATTATTTTATTACCCTTAACTACCTGATTACTAATTAATCAAGATAATTGAAGATAATTACCGTCGTTACTATTCATAATGTCAAAAAACAAAACTGTCTTAATTACATAATTTTTACCTTATGATTCCAAATATGGAATCCATTTTACCAAATTCCAAACACAAAAATTGAAGTAATTATTTTAAAAATTATTCCCGCTGTCAAAACAAATAGCGTGTTTTTAAGGAACAATATCTATTAAAAGATTGACAGTTGTTTATGTACAATTTTAATGTGAAATTAATTCTAATGAACACCATTGGATAAAATGGTAAAAGTGTATTCTAATTATTCTTTAAAACCACTCAATATTATAATTTATCACTATAAGTTATTTTGATTAAAAATGTTGTTTTTAAGTATTTTTCACTATTCATTGTAAATTGGATGTTCTCACAAAAATACCAAAAATGCAACATAGGATAATTTCGATATTACGAATCCAAAAATGAAGTACAATTTGAAATATAAAATTTATATAATTTCAAAAAGTGGGTATTACTATTCATAACGGCTACTTTGATTGGTCGCGGTGTGTTAGAATCTTGAACTTGCATACAATTCAAGCTATTGAATTATTCAAAGAGAAGTGTATCGTGATAGCTTGGGTGTTACTAAAAAGGCATGACAAAATATTCATAGTGGACATATCTACTTCTAAAGGATTTTTTTAGAATATCCTCCTTCCAAACTCGCAACTGGTGATATCCTGACCGCAAGTCAATCTTAGGGAACCACTGAGCTCCCGTCAATTGATCAAACAGGTCTTCAATGTGTTGAAGTGGATATCTATTCTTTATTATAACTTGGTTAAGTTTACGATAATCCAAACATAGCCTAAAAGTTCCATCTTCTTTCTTTACAAACAAAACTGGTGCTGCCCACGGAGACACGCTTGGCCGAATAAAACCATTGTTTTCTAGTTCTTCCAACTGCACTTTCAATTACTTTAAATTTGTTGGTGCCATACTATAAGATAGAACTGATATATGAGTAGTCCCCATAAGGAGATAAATTGTAAACTCCACTTCTATTATAAGTGGTAACCCTTTGATGTTTTCTAAAAAATCATCAGGAAATTGATCCACGACTACTGGAAAACATTTATTTTGGATCTCATCCTTCGATTCCAAGTTTAACGTAGCCAACTGGTAAGATACAGTTTCCACTACTGGTGCCAACAAGCCCGTTGCACCTACCTTCACTACTCTTTCTTCTCTAAAGAGATTCTCGATGCCATCCTCAGTTGTGAAACTAACTGTTCTTCTATAATAGTCGATGTGAGCCCTGAACTCTGTCAACCAATCCATACCTAGGATTATATCATAGATGTCCATCATTAGTACAGAGAAATCCCATTTTAGCTCAGCTTCATCAATAGTTATAGAACACTCTCTACACATGAAGGCTCTACATTCTCTTTTACTGAGAGGAGTTTGAATTATTATCATAGAAGGCATCATTTCAAGTTTTAATTTCAGAAAATCAGCAATACGAAAAGAATGAAAATAATGTTATGCGCCAGTATCGAACAACACTTGCATGAGGGTATAATTCAAAAGAATAGTACCTATCACCATAGATGGTCCAGACTGGTCATCCATAATCACCTGTTCCGCTCCATAAAATTGCTTTGTTGGTACAATTTTCTCCTTATTTCCTTATTGAGATTGCCCTGCCTAAGGAGTCATGGTATTTCTGGAATCACCATAGCTAGCTCTATTCTGTTGGTGAGACTGATTTTTCTATCCTCATCCTATCGAAGCATAATATGCTTGTGACACCTGAGAAGTGTCACGAACACCCGACTGTGGAGCACTGCGACAATATCGCTGAAGATGTCCCATCTTTTTTCAATTGTTCCATGATTTCAGTGGTGCTGTACATTCTCATTTCATGTGATCAATCGATCCACATTGAAAACACCCGTCTTTCATCATGGGTCGTGGAGGAAGATTCACCGATCTAGCCGTCTGATTCGGGTTCGCACTCCCACCTTAGAAGTAGGTGTCCCTCTTCCGCTTGTTCCCAACATTAGAGTTCCCACCCGTTACCGTGGGTATGATCATAATTCCTCCTCCCATAACTTCTGAGATGTATCTTTCAGCTAATTTTTCACTATTTACCATCTCCATATAATCCGTAATATTGAGAACAACAATCTTTGAGCGAATCTCCTATCCCAACCATGATTCAAAGATGCATACCTTCAGTGACGCACTTGCAGAAACATCCGGTGCAAAGCACACTAAATTCATGAATTTATCCGCATACTCCGTGATAGTGAGATTCTCCTACTTCAGGATGAAAAATTCCATCATCATGTAGATCTTGAACGTCTGAGGATAGAATTGTTTATTTAACAATTCCTCAAATTCCTCCCAACCGAGGCCTTGAGCCACCTTAGCCTGCACCACTAGCTCCCACCACTGTCATGAAAGAACCTCCATCATATATGTCACCAACATTACATTCAGTTCTGCTGGTGTGCTGATTAAATCAATGATACAATTCATCCTACTCAGCCAAAACTCCTCCCTTTCTGGTTCAGAATCTCCTCGAAAGATGGGTGGATTCTGCTTCTGGAACAGGATAAAATGGTCTACATGCCATGACTCATCCCTCTGATTCCTTGTGTCCACAACCTGAAATGCTTGATCTATACTTTGGACTAGCTGTTGGATCACTTGTGTCTCAGGTGAGACCACATTCTCCTAATCCTCTTCCGTTTGGTTTCTACGACGCCTAATGGGTGCCATTTTCTATACAAACGACGCACACTGTCAGTCTCACTTCCTAGAAACTGAAGGCTTCGTATTTAAATTTCTATCACATCACTATCACAACATTGATTTCCAACCCTCAAGCTTTTACACATTTACCCATTTTGAAAAAATCTTTTCTTTCTTTTGAAAATCAATCCATTTTCAAAATACATCAACCATTCTCTTTTCAAAGTCTTTCATTTGAAATCAAGTTTAAAATTTTCAGAAATCACACTTTTGCCTAAAACCATAATCCATATATCAAAATGATATATTCACTCTTAGTGGGAAGTCATTCCTCTAATTCATTTCATTCTCATCTCGTTGGCTAAACCCATGACAATGATATTTGTTATCCTATAAGTGTCTCCCGAACACTTATGTACCCAACTCCATGGCAACATGAAGTTCAACATAAAATGGTTAGCTAAGACTTTTTATGCTATACATTCCAAGTTCCTATAATCCTACTCCTTCCTAATATAACCACCCAAGGAATAGACATGTAAGAATTCAACTTCAAGACCAAAAAAACTGATGACTACTTGTTCCATAAAAGAGGAACAAGTTGATCGCATTTAAACCCCAAGGACTGAACAAACTGATAGCATTTGTAATGACCCACAATTCTCATTAGCTTGATAATAGAACAAGTCATTACTTGGCCTTAAATGACATCCCCAAGGTGCCAAAGCCAAGAAATAAATGCCAGAAGGGTTTCAAAACAAGTGGGGGACAATTAACCTTTTAGAACATAACATAGAACCAACATCCATTACTAAAAAAATCAACTATATGATGCATGATAAAATCTAAGACAACTCAACCATTATTTTTATCATAAAACAACCAAGAGTACCACAGTGGAAACCAATACTAAATCAGAGTAAACAACAGAATGACAAACTAAAATTCTACAAGAAGACAACACAACTCCATTCTCCACAAGCTCCAAGCTCCAACATTAGGAACTAGCCCATGTATCACGATGTAGTGCTATAAACATGTTACACTTTTCCTTTTCCAACATCTGGGTATATGACATCTGAAAAAGCACCAATGTACCAAAGCAGGGGGTGAGTAATGAAACTTATTAGGTTTTCCCTGATGACTTCCCAACACATGCCTCTAGGATAAAAGATGTTATCACATTTATATGAAACACTTTATATAAAACAATTCCAAAAATAATTCACAATATAACAAGTTCCATGTCAAAACCATTTTCCATCAAAAACCATCTTTCTCAAGAAAAGAAACCAAGTAAAGTTTTCAATCAAATTCCAATTCCCATTTTGGCACATTCATTCCATTTCACAAATCCACACAACCAACCATGCATGTAACCATGTAACGTCTCGACCCGTGTCACCACTAAACTGAAGGGTGGATCGGTCGCCACATGACCTCAAGCACGCCTCCCCGTATGCCAGATATTGCCGACTAGCAGTGAGGGTCTATGGATAGTCAGTGGGGAGACTATACCCTCATTTTAGTGTTCAAAAAAAGACAAAGGCAATAAATAGCAGAAACTGTATAAAAAATGAATAAGAAGTGGAAATCATATTTTATAAATCTGGTAAAAAACAAATTCCCAAATCCAAAGTATAAAATGGATGAATGCATGACATGCTAATGATCCAAAGTAGAAAACAATGAACAAAATAGTGTGTTTACATTTCAACGTATACATAATTAAATAATGACTCAAAGCCCCATGAGCGATCTCATCGAGCATCCCGATCCTCTGCTCGGTCATGTGCTCCTAACTCCCAAGTAAATGCAAAAAACATAGTCCTACAACCAAATAGAATCTACTAAGTTACCCAGTGCAATGGGGGACCGAGTAGGGTGTGAGATATAAATCTTAGTAGGTCGGGACCACCAGTGTCTACCCCAAACTAGACATTTAATAAATAACTTATAACATGTGAAAGCATGCATAAATTAATTAAACAGTACAATGTAACTATATACCAAAGTACATGCTTCAGCCCTCAGCTAGTGTCTGAACCTGCATTATATATTTGTCATACAAACTCAATATTCATTACATAATCATTCATCGGTAATTAATTATTCTAATATTAATAAATTATGATGGTCTTGAGATTCGGCCTACGCCCAACAACACTCGTATAAATCAGTCACCATAGATGTCTCTAAAGACCATATATGTAATCAATGTAAAGACTAATTCCAAGATTGTGCTTTGGATTGGATAACACGTCAGAAGTTATTCAATTCAACCTTTCATATACTAAGTCTAAGCCCGCCCACTAAAAGTGGTTCACCCAATTCATAAATAAGTCTCAAACCTTCATTTAAATAAAACTGTTCTATGATAAACTCAAAAGCCACGTTTATACCTTCAACTGCAATTTAATTAATTCTTTAACATTTAATAAATTTAACAACCACAATAATAGTAATAATAACTTCATATTATTATTATTATTAAAAATTTATTTTAATTAATCCAAAAATCTCATATATTTATATTTAATTACAAAAATAATCATAATTTATTAAATAAGATAAACTGCACAGGTTGGACCACAACCATGCGCTGCCCATGAAGATATATTAAAGTGGATTTTTTCTAGATCCGGTGCACTCCAGATTCATCGGGACCCCGGATAAAATGTATCGGGTAAATACAAAAGTCCAAAAAATGGCACCATTAGGTGTTCCAACACTCAAAATAAAATTCTAGAGCTCGGTTTAAAAAAAATGAATCATTGATAAATCGAAAAAAAATCGAAAAAATTCTTATTTTAACCCGGTTCAAAATAATAGGATTTTACAATATACCCACCTTAAAAAATTCTCATCCCTGAGATGCCATCGAGAACCACTAATAAATCAACTGACCTACCAAGGTCATTTAATAAGATCAGTCAAAATATTACAGGACAACTCCGTTCTAAAATCTTGACATCACCTGCTACCACATTTATCAAAAAAAGATGCAACAAATAGCGGTAACGGTATAATAAATGAACAAGCAGAGAAAATAATATTCTCTAAATGTTGTACAAAAAAAATGCCCAAAGACAATGTATACAATGGATGCATGCATTTAAATTCCTCTATTTTTGAACCAGGTTAAAATATGATTTTTCTTTGATTTTTTTTTCTATTTATCAATGGTTTATTTTTTTTAAACTGAGCTCTAGAATTTTATTCTGAGTGTCGGAACACCTAATGGTGTCATTTCTGGAATTGAATAATTACCCAATAAATTTTATCAAGAGTCCTAATGAGTCTCGGGTGCACTAGATTCGGAAAAAATCCACTTTAATGGATCTTTATGGGCAGGGCATGGTTGTGGAACAACCTGTGCAGTTTATCTTATTTAATAAATTATGATTATTTTTTTTAATTAAATATGATTATATGAGAGTTTTGGATTAACTAAAATAATGTTTTAATAATAATAATAATATGATGTTATTATTACTATTATTGTGGTTGTTAAATTTATTTAATGATAAAGAATTAATTAAAAGGCAGTTAAAGGTATTGACGTGGATTTTGGTTTTATCAAAGAACCTTTTTATTTACAATAAGGTTTCAGACTTATTTATGAATTGGGTGAACCACTTTTACTGGGTGGGATCAGACTTAGTATATGAAAGGTTGAATTGAATAACTTATGACACGTTGTCTAAGCCAAAGAACATGCTTTGAATTTGTCTTTACTTTGAATACATAGATGGTATTTAGTGACATCTGTTGTGAGTGATTAATACGGGAGATGTTGGGCATCATCCAAATCTCAAGACCTTCATAATTAATTAAGATTGGAATAATTAATAACCGATGAATGATTATGTAATGAATATTGAGTTTGTATGACAAATGTATAATGTAGGTTTAGACACCAACTGGGGACTGAAGCAGGTACTTGGGTATATAGTTACATTGTGCAATTTACTTAATGTATGCTTGATTTCACATGTTATATGTTATTTATTAAATGTCTGGTTTGGGGTAGACACCAGTGGTCCCGACCTACTGAGATTTATATCTCACACCCTAGTTGGTCCGCCATTGCACTAGATACCTGAGTATATTCTATTTGGTTGGAGGACTATTCTGTTTTCTTTTACTTGGGAGTTAGGATTACATGACTGAGCAGAGGATCGAGATACTTGAGGAGATTGCTCGTGGGGCTTTGAGTCATTATTTATTTGTTTATTCATTGAAATGTAAAGCATGTTTTTTTGTTCAATGTTTTCTACTTTTGTATCATTAGCATGTCATGCATTGTAACGTCCCGACCCGACTCACCACTAAACCAGAGGCCAGACCGGTCACCACATAACCTTAAGTGCGCCTCCACGTACGTTAGAGGCTGTCGACTAGTAGTGAGGGTCTATGGATAGTTAGTGGGGAGACTATACCCTCATTTTAGTGTTCAAAAAAAAGATAAAGGCAATAAATAGAGGAAATAATGTAATAAATGAATAAGATTCCGAAATCATATTTTATAAATCTTGTACAACACAAATGGCCAATGCCAATGTATACAACAGATGCATGCATGACATGATAATGATACAAAAGTATAAAATTGTGAACAAAATAGATTTCATTACATTTCAATGCATAAATAAATAAATAATGGCTCAAAGCCCCTCGAGCAATCTCCTCGAGCATCCCGAGCCTCGGCTCGGTCATGTTCTCCTAAGTCCCAAGTAAATTAAAACAACATAGTCCTACAACCAAATAGAATCTACTCGGGTACCCAGTGCAATGGAGGCCCGAGTAGGGTGTGAGATATAAATCTCAGTAGGCCGGGACCAACGGTGTCTACCCCAAACCAGATATTTAATAAATAACTTATAAAATGTGAAAGCATGCATAAATTAAGTAAACAGTACAATGTAACTATATACCCAAGTGCCTGCTTCAGCCCTCAGTTGGCGTCTGAACCTGCATTATACATTTTTCATACAAACTCAATATTCATTACATAATCATTCATCGGTTATTAATTAATCCAATCTTAATAAATTATGAAGGTCTTGAGATTAAGCCTACTCCTAACATCTCCCATATAAATCACTCACCAAAGATGTCTCTAAAGACCATCTATGTAATCAAAGTAAAGAATAATTCCTAGCTTGTGATTTGGATTGGATAATGCGTCATAAGTTATTCAATTCAACCTTTCACATACTAAGTCTGAACCCACCCACTAAAAGTGGTTCACCCAAATCATAAATATGTCTGAAAGCATCATTTAAATAAAAATGTTCTTTGATAAACCCAAAATCCACGTCAATACCTTCAACTGCCATTTAATTAATTCTTTAACATTCAATAAATTTATCTACCACAGTAATAGTAATATTAACTTCATATTATTATTATTATTATTAAAACATTATTTTAATTAATCCAAAACTCTAATATAATAATATTTAATTAAAAAATCATAATTTATTAAATAAGATAAACTGCACAAGTTGGACCACAACCATGCGCTGCCCATGAAGATCCATTAAAGTGGATTTTTTCTCGATCCGGTGGACCTGAGACTCATCGGGACACCCAATAAAATTTATTGGGTAATTACACAATTCCATAAATGACACCATTAGTTGTTACAACACTCAGAATAAAATTATAGTGCTCGGTTTAAAAATTGAACCATTGATAAATTGAATTTTTTTTCGAAAACATTCATATTTTAACCCAGTTCAAAAACATGGGACTTTACAAACCTGGACCTCCCTATACTCGCGAGTGGTGATTTATCCTTCCTCTAAGACGTCACTAAGTGGACTACTTTTACGACAGTACTTCACTCCCTTATCTATCCCTTTTGATGGGGGTACTTCTCCCCCTTATCCATCCCAACATTTTGATGGGGGTACTTCTCACCCTTATCCATCCTAATTCATATGAACAAACACCACAACCCATGAAAATATATTCAAAAACCATGTGTGTTCAAAACAATTCAATAAAGCATCAAGCCTTTTATTGAAAAACATTTATTCCAAGAAACAAAACCATAACCAATTTAAAATCACCGTTTTAAATTCAATTCAACAAACTATTTCCCAAAAACACACAATTTCCATCACCTGTTACTAAAAAATGGTTTCAACCATTCTTCCACAGCAGATAAAAAACCCGTTTCAATCAAGGAAAACAATTTGAAACTACGACTTCATGTTCTAAGGAATAGGAATCAAGGTTGAATCCACTTACCTCAACAAATTAGGCCAAAACAACCAACGGATTAAGAACACCAAAAAACCGAGTCAACTGCTCCCCGAAACCTCCTTAGATTCATTCCCCTAGAACCAACAAAACCAAAACCCGACTTAAAAGTCATCCACTAACATAGATCAACCCACCATGGGTGTAGATATAAGGATCCCTCAAGAGGGAAGAAGGAGATCGAAGAAAAATAAAGGAAACCAGACTTACCTTGATTAACCGGCCTCTAAACACCAAGGAAAACCTTTGGATCACTTCCAAAATGCATGGTATGTGCTCTCCCACATTCACCAGAGAGAAATACTCAGTTAGGGCCATCTAGGAGAAAAAAAGAGTGGGTTTAAATATAAAATGGATTAGATCCTTAAAAACAGGTTCTAAGTTGACTCCGTGCAGGTTTAGTCCGCACGGTTAGTCAAATCGTGCGCTAACCGTGCAGTAGTCACTGCTTGGAAGGGGCGCTCCACACAACCTTCTCACACGGTTTGCACAAACCGTGCGCACACCATGCTATCTCCTCTGTCCAAAGTGACCACCCCTGAATGGCTTCCGCACGGTTTGGGAAAACTGTGCGAAACCTATGCGTCATCACTTTTTTCCCTTTGACACTTTAAAAGTCTCCAAACTTCCCCAACTGTTTATCATATGCATCATGTACTTAAAAAGCATAAAACAAGTGTTACTTACTAGAAAATGAGGGTACTACACGGTCCATCACATAAAATCTCATACACCTTTCCTAATCTCACCTAAATAAACTTATCCCACTACACTATATCTCACTCGAATACTCATTGCCCATTATTGCTGAAGGGAGAGCATGTAAGATGTTTTAATCTACTCTTTAATGGGTTCTTATTATAAATTTTTAGAACCTTGATAATATATGTACTTTTACTTAGACCAAGAAGCCTATAAGATTTATGTTGATAGATATTAATCCCTCGAATATAATCTACATCACCAAAGACTTTTATGGAGAATTATTTATTTAACCAAGTCTTCATTGAATATAAGACTTTTACATTGTTTCCCATTAATAATATATCATTAGAATATAATACTGCTAAAATGATAACACCCCCACTAATGTTATTACAGGAACACGGTTCTCATTCATTCCTTATAAGAAAAAATCATATTATTTACTCCTCAAAACAAATATTCGATGAACATATGTCTACATAAATCCATAAATGGATATCTACAACTTGTATACATTATAGGAACTCTTTGAAATAATAATCCCTTTGGGTTTTGTCATATAGACTCCTTTATAAAAAATATAATTTTGAAAATATGTTTTTACATCTATTTTCCAAATTTCATAATCACAGAAGGCTTTTATTACAAGTAATATTCTACGGTATTTCATCATTATGATTGGGGAGAAGGTTTCATCTTACATGTTTCCTTAAAATTTCATGAAACCCTTCACTACTAGCCATGATTATGGTGCTCAATTGACCATCTATGAAAAAACATTTCATGAATAATCATTCACCCCAAATAAGTTTTGTATCAACTGGTAGGTCAAATAAAATACAAACTTATTTTCGGTATATAGAGTCTATTTTATAATGCTTGGATTCTTATTATTTAGTTGAATACTTCTCTTTCACTGATTCTTATTTGGTTAGATTATAATCATTCTATAGGAGTAATGTGTCCCCAAATTTTGTGAAAATAAAACTATATCTCTATGGTTCACTAACCTATCAAGTAGTCTTTCATTTTACTTGTGTATTGGAAAAAAATTCGTCTCAAACATTATTTTGTGAATATTGTTCATGTACTAACTCTTTTGTACATATAGAATCAAATTCATCAACATAAAACATACTCTAGCTATTTTCATTATAAATTTATCCCCTTTATTAAAATATATATTGAATTTCTAAAATAATATTTCTACCAGAAGGGTTATATAGGAAATATAATTTAATCTTCTTAGGATGACATAAAAAGATGAACTTCATACTACGGGATAGAAATTAATCACTAGGTATAGTCTTGAAAAAAATCCTCACATGATCATACATGTACATGTGGTAGACTAGGATTCTGTCCATACCATAACTCATCTTTATTCCCATATACTACTTTATTTGGTTCTTGATTTAGTGCATATGTATCAGTATAAAATACAGATCCCAAAAATCATAATGGTAGAGTATTATGACTCATCATTGATATGACCATGTCATGAAGGGTCTGATTCCTTCATTCAATAACACTATTGTACTATGTTATATAAGAAGGATTGAGTTGTGAAGCAATCCCACACTATTTTAAATGATAGATGAAATCTAGGTTAAGATATATTATTTTACTCTACTTCTATTGAGGTATGTACGTTTTAAAATTTTGGGGTAAATCCCTTTAAAATGGATAATTATATTTTCCCAAGTTTTTGAGGATGCTTGGGGTGTCTTTCGGATTCAAGACATGAAAGGAGGAAAAAAGGACTCATCAAGTGAATGTTTCATGGTGGTTTCATATTTTTTAGTAGTTGTGAAACATAATTATTCTTTCCTGGAGGAGGTGTAAAAAAGTGGAGAAACCGTGAATGAGGGTATCTCAAACCATTTTGGATATAACAAAACCATCCCTCACAGTTACCACATAGCTCTTCAAATAATGTTGGATCCCTAAGATACTATGTGACTCTTCCCCCCAATTAGAAAGTCTGTGGCTCAAGGTTGGGGAACAATTTTTCCAATCATACAACCAAAATGTGAACCCCATTAAAGATAGTAAATTTACCATTTCCCCCATGATCTTTAAGCTTAATCAACCATCATTCCTCCCTTTTCTTCCAATAGTTTCCAATGATTACAAACCCTTCAACTCAAACATCCCATGGATCAATATACCTCATTTATAATCAATTTGGAGTATCGTTGGTTGAAAATTGAAGCTCTGGTGTGTCTAATACTCCTCTTTCTTCCTTTTTCTAGATTATGTCTTGAATAACCATTATTATTATTCTGAATCCCTAAAAATCGTAATTTCTAGTGAATTTTAGTTTTGGGATTTGATGGTTGTTTGAGATTGAATCAATGTCCAAGGTTAAGCATGCATTCATCTGTGAAATTGAGGCAGGTGGTATAAAAGATATATCACATATTCTTGTGGTTAAATTTAAATATAGGTGGTTGTGTGCTTGTGAAATTGTGCAATCTGTTTGGTTTTACATGGTAGAATTGACGAATGGATTGGGAAAATGATGAATAGAACCCCTTATGTTCCCTATAGGTTGCATCGAGGTTGACTAAATCGAGTTAAAGGACATCCATTGGGTCTTCCACTTTTATGAATGTGGAATTGCGTTGTTAAGTGTAGAATTGAATTTTTAGGAGATTAATTACAAGATAAATATTTTGATATACTAACATGAGTTATTAAGTGAAAGTAATAATAATTGTGTGTAGTTTTTGGAAAGATATAAAAGTGGTTGTTTTGTATAAAGTGAATGGGTTAAATGAATTATGGGGTATAAATGATAAATGTGTTAATGGGATAAGGCATGAAAATGGTAAATGTTTAAATGGGATATGAAATGTGAATATAAAACACGTTAACAGGTGAATACACGATGATGTTATATGTGATGAATGAATTATGGTTCGTAAATGAATTGTGTATTCAAGGAGTTATGGTTTGTAAATGGTATGTGTGATAAATGGTCAAATAAGCATGTGATCATGGATTAGTGGTATGCATGAGGTATTTTACATGAGGATCTATACACATGGGTTGGTTTATAATGAGTATCTAAGCCCCACACATATATGAATGGGTCAAGGAGATGGAATAATTCTCTCTGCCCCAAATAATACAAGGGATATGAATGATTGGACCGTGGATCTGAGGAAATTGATAGGTATTATTTTTTTGTAATGTTCTCCCCAGTTATGTAGAGACCTTGTTTCTCCCCCATATTCATTGTTTATATGATTGGGATAGGCTGAAGAGTATTTGATGAAAATAGATAACCCTAGGAACAAATAGTGAAAATGGTTATTGTGAACTTTTTTATGTCCTGGAACCCTATTTAGTGTTTTCATATCTTTCTATTCATTTTTCACCTACCTTCACTATATTTTTAGACAAGATATTTTTTTAGATACCATTAGAGGTGGTATAAGGAGTTTTAATCACAAACTGCTTGGGCCGCTATTGGGTACCTGATCAAATTTCATGGATATAGGTCCGGACAAGGGAAGGAGCCCAATGAAAGATGGTTTATTTGGGTTTGGGATATTCATGGATGAGGGATCCAGACTTGGATCCATGGTCTATTTTGGAGATTTTTACATTTTCTTTATTTTGGGTTGTCCCTACGCTTGGCACTGCATGGCATGACATAAAATATTTCTTATTTGGTTGTGGTATTGTACATAGTTTTGGGAAATGGATTATGATGCATTTTTATTATTTATTTTTTCCTTTATTTGGTATTTTATCTTTCATGGATTAATGTAATAAAGAGGGAACAATCTCCCCATGTGTTAAATTTTACCATCTCTATTAGTCGACAACCTCTTGTGTAGAAGGAGGCACACCTGAGGTCATATCGTGAGGTAGTTGAGTCCACTCTTCTATGCTAGATCAAGGTGGGACAGTATGAGGATATTGAGTATTTTGACATAATGATATTATTAAATATATAGAGTCACCTTCCAATTATAATTTTGATTATGATGAGATCATTTATGTTTTGGGGCCATCTTGTCATTCCTACATGTACAAAGGATGATTTAATACATGGGTTTCTTGCATCAAATTGTGTAGTTCATCATGGTTTAACTAAAATTTATCATGACATTAATATTTAATATTGTTGGACAAGGATGAAAAAGGAATTTATAGGTTTTGTGATGTGATCATACACATATTTGCAGTTGAAGGATTAGTATCTGGGACCAGGTGTGTAATTCCCCGACACTAGTTACTTAAATTCGGTGCAATATTTCATAACATTGGAATGATACAAGGAATAATGTCATGAAATAATGATTAGTTTAGTATCCTTGTAAGTACTAGATAAATACATAAGTTTTACATTACATCATGAGATAAAAACAACAACAACATTATGTCCCCATTGAATGCACTTATATCCCTTATCATATCCCTGCTAGTCAATCATAAAATACATCTTCAAATCTTGGGAAAAATAAAACATAGAAAGGGGTGAGCTCAAATTCTCAGTAAGGATAAAAATATAGAAGAAACATCATAAATAAGAATAAATATTTAAGGAAATGTATAAGAATAAAACATAATCCTTTTAAACAAAAAATTCTTCCTAATAAGGAAAATATGAATCTAATATTTCCATTTACTTATTCACATAGATATTCAACTAGTCGAATAATCATATTCCATATCAATATCAAATTACATAATGATGGAATGCATAATGTCGGACATCATAACCACATTGTCAAGCCCTCCTTCCAAGACAATAAATAAGATTTTTTCAAGGCCTTGTGCCAAGACATCATTTTGTCTCATGAGACCTACCGATGCATCGAGGATCTATAGCAGGATCCACTCGTCACTTACTAAGTCCAATGCATTCGTCATATGAAATGATTGAAACATAACATAAACATTCGTATTAAAACTATCATAAGAAATGTTAATACGTTAACAATAAACCATGAATTGTATAAAAATAACCCATCCACAATCAAATATATCACAAAAAATTAAATAAAATATAGATGATTGGTATCATAATAAATCAACTTCATACAAGTATAAAATCCATTAATGGATGTTGTCATAGATGAAATCCAAATTATTTGAGAGGATTACCTCTTTTTATTTTGAAACCATTTAAAAGTCATGTAATTATAAAATAAAACATTTTTTATTAAAATATTCTTATAATATTGTAAGGGAAGCTTCAAAGGTTTTATAATAGTGTAGAATTACCGCACCCGCCATATAAATTAAAAAACATTCTTACCTTAATTTGTCGAAAAGGTCGTAGAGTAACTTGTTTGGAAAATGATGTAAAGATTACTTTAAAATCATTTTATAAAAAGTTAAAAAAGGGTTTAAATGTCTTTAACCCATAGTCTAGTAAATAGTAATTTTTTTTTGAAATACATTTTTATGAATCACAGATGTGGATTATAAAGTGGTCCCCATAGATACTTACGTAAAAATAACCTCATATAATAAAGAGATTGTGAAATTAACCCTTAGGATGTAATTTTACATTGTCAAGGATATGTTATCCTCATGTATAATAGTTAAATAATTTTTATTAAATTACAAAAAATCAACATACAAAAAAATTATATCATATATGATATTCTAATATTGCTTTGTTAATAATATTTTAGTAGTATCATTGTGTTCGGTGTTAACTGATTCATTTACATTTATATGTTTTATTACGTAAGTAATGTTTGTTATGGATAATATGTATTTGATTCATATACAGAATGATATTATGTTCTTAAATAT
The DNA here is from genome assembly GCA_963277665.1 of Viscum album. Taxonomy (NCBI): domain Eukaryota; kingdom Viridiplantae; phylum Streptophyta; class Magnoliopsida; order Santalales; family Viscaceae; genus Viscum; species Viscum album. The sequence continues at coordinate 319,872,456 of OY728165.1, read as the reverse complement.
TATTTTTAATAACCAGATAAAAATTATTCATGAATAGTTATGATGGGGAATGAATCTCATCACGTTCGTAGAGATGGTAATCCGTAAGTACGCACGAGCACTTCATCATTTTCATTTTTTTTATTTTTAACAGAAAGAAACCCAAATGAAATATTTGTATATTTTTATTCTATTATAATATAATTTTTTTTATATTATACATAAGTTCATTAACACCATCTTTTAAACGTTCCATGTATGGTATGAACGAGTCAAATCACATTGAGGGGGAGGTAGTTCACACTTCCTCAAATGAAATTATCGTATATATACGACATTATAAAGAATTAATGTTTGATATAAAAGATAATTACAGAATTATATAGAGAAAATAAATATCATAAATATCCTATATAATTTCATTTCCATAATAATGTCCACCATAAGAGGTGGTAGTAGAAGATTGAAAAATCATCATTTCTTGAGGTTGTAGTTTCTCGTCCACAGAAACATTATGTTCCTTACACATTAGATGGAGGTGTCCTTAATTATGTCAAAATACTTCTCATAAAAACAAACTTGTATATCGAGGATAATTTTTTTGTTATAAATGAATGGAATAAACAGAGTTTAGGGGGTTGGAGAAGTAAAATAAAACAGAAGATCTTAAGAGGATATGTTACCATTAAATATGGTAACTCCCTTTGGTTTAAACCAAAAGGCTTCCTTGAAGTGCCTTATGACTAAGGTAAGGCTTCTATTAAAAATATAGAGATGTAAGGAGATTAATTGAATAGATTTTGTATGAGCCAATGGGATTGAGAAGTGTGAGAAATGGGATAGAGGTGAGGGCTTTTTATAAGGGGGAGTAGGGGCTCTTTAAGAAGGTTTGAAAATATTATTTTATTATATAATGAATTTCGGTTTATAAATTTCCAAAACCCAATAAAGTATAATATATCATTACAAATTTTCAAAGTAAAATAATCCAATAAAAATTGGATTGGTTTTGGATATTTTTTTAATTTTTATAATATCATTTATTTAAATTATTCATTAATGAGGTAAACCCAACATCCTTATTGTTTCATAAATAATATTATCTATTTGATGTCTAAAAATGATAGAAAAATACCATGATGTAGGAATTTTCTTTATATATTATATGAATATTTATTTTCAATGATATATCTTATATAACTCTCTGTAAAAATTGTTTTAGTAAAAGATATATGTTTATGCCATTTTGACTTTACTTTAAATTTATTAATACAAAGTGTCATTATCACTCTCAAGTGGCCCATGGGGTCCCAGAATGGCCCCAAAGATTCCCATGGTCGAACATGTATCATTCAATAGGGTTAGGACATGTGTTAGGGTTATTTAATGTTATTATAATATTATTTTTTACCCTTATTTAACGGATTTACCTTTTTAACCATGGTAAATAAAATATTTACCGAAGTAATAATTTATAATGACAAAAAATAAAATTTTCCTATATACACAATTTTTAAATCCTAATTCAAATAAGGAATCCATTTTTCCTAATTCAAAACACATAAGTGGAATAACTTAATTTAAAATTAATTCCTCTTGTGAAAACAAAAAGCATGTTTTTATAAAATAATAACTATCAAAAGATTGACACTTGTTTATGTCCAATTTAAATGTAGAATTATATCCAATGACCTAAATAATATTATAAGATAAAAATATAATATAATTATTCTTAAAAAAATTAATATTTATAATTTAACACGACAAATTATTTGGAATAATGAAGTTATTTTCAATTAAAATTTATTATTTTTCACTATTCATAAAAAAATTGAAAGTTTTCAGAAGTGTTCAAGAATGTCACCCTATTCTAATTTTGATATTCCAAATTGAAAAATTAAGTCCATTTTAAAAATCCAAATTTATAAAATTTCAATAAGTGGGTAGTACTATCCATAACTACTAGTTTGATTATTCATGGTGTTTTAGAATATTCATGTAGGGTGTAATGCAAGTTATTTAATTACTTTGAAGAGATAATGTACTATAAAAACATGGGGTTATCCATTCTATTCTCCTTCAATAAATTGAGTCCATGAAATTTGAAATTCTTATTCGAAAATAAAAATTAAAAAATCAAAAAATACCTTTGTGGAAAACCCACATCAGAAATTGGGTTAATAAAATATAGTCATAATAAGAGGGAAAGGGAAATGAAAAATTCACCACCAAATTAGGATCTACATTAAGAGAAAATTTTTAGAAATTATAGAAAAATAATTGGAGGAAAAATATAAATATTTATAGGGAGCTATTGAGGTCATCAATCACAAAGAAGTTTAAAGTTGGGGGCCTCAAAGCCATCAATCGACGATGATTTAAAATATCACCTGTACAAAAAAACATAAGGTATTAGGATAACAGATTTTTGGTTATAATATATCTTACCTAAAGTTTAAGAATTAATTTATTCAAAGAATAAGAGGGGAAAAATGTAATTTATAAGTAGAGTTTCATCATTCAACTAATTTCTACCCAAACCTCGTCTTTCAATTTAAAAGATAATACCATTCAAAAAAATATTCTATTTACTCTAATCATTTAGGGTTCTAGAAATAATGAATTTTTAATTAATTTGTCAGACCATTGAAAAAAACTACATTATACAAACCTGGACATTGCATTGGCTAGTGGTAGGAGATGCACCTTTTTCGTTCTTCGGTTACGAGTTCAAGTCTTGCAGTCTTGCCGGACCCGACAGGTTGTCACCCGACCTCCGGGTTGTCCTTTTTATAACAATACAAAAATAATCTTAAGAAATTATTTAACCATATCAATAGTATCCAATGTCAAACTTAATCCATAACAAACATTGGAGTTATCCAAAATAATTCTATCCAAACTCACATTCCAAAATTTATAAGGAAGTTAAACACTATGAAGATCATTTTTCAACATAATAAAATGTGAATACATTCATCATGTATTATTTTAAAACATGGTAAACCCTGAATTACCCTAAAACCTTATTGATTACATTCTTGATCCCTTATTCCTTATAGAATACAAGATATACTCATTATATCAAAAAATGTTATAAACTACAAAAATAATGGATTGAACAAACAATTAATTAGTTTCAAAGTAGTCAAGAATATAAAATGTAATTTATCCAAGTCAATAATATATTATTAAAAAATCACTACCTCAGTATCAGAACCATATTAAGGATTATATTTCCTTAAACAATGTATTTTCCTAAATGTTTAACTAAATATTGAGTCACTTTTCTTAGAACTATATTATATCAAATCCTTAATGAAATAGTATTTTAGTACAATTATTATTTATTTCCATAATTCATATAACCGGTATATCATTGAAACAACACTCAAATAAAACAATTCTTTAATAACAACATAATAACACTAGTCATTCCTCTTCATCTATGGTAGTATCATAACATGATTTTTATCTGATAACATCATTTGGGGCACACTCTAATGATTTGGACATTGATTCACGTAGTGTCCCAACTCCTTGCAGATGAAGCACTGTAAATTTGAAACCTTTATCTAACACTTTCAATTATGTACGTGGTGTCATTTCTCTCTACACTTATAACAAAATCCCATTACCTTCACGAATTTACCATGGAGATTCTTTCCAAAGTTACCACATATGTGAAAAACCTTCTTTCCCCTCTTCCCTTTATCCATATTTCTCTCTACCAACTTTTTCTTATCTTTATTCCCTTCAAAGTCATAGGGATCAGAGAATTCATTACATATCTTATTAACACATGATACTATTTCATGATAGGATGATAATACATGTGAGACTATTTTGATTCTAAATTTTGGCTTACTAACAGGAAAGATATGATCTTTCTTACTCTTTGGATCATGCGTATTTCTGGGGTTCTCATTCCTTCTATTAGGCACCATTTCTAAACAATCGCATACACTAGGTTTGTTTATGATTCAAAATGAATAATTGGAAACATGTAAAATTCCAAACATAAATTGAAAAGATTATGCATATAATCTTCAATAAAAAAAAACTTTATTGAGGATGTATTTACTCTTAAATCCTTCATAATGGCTTGTAATGAAAATGTGAATTATCCTTAGCATATCCCCTGGGAGTGTCACAAACAAGAGTGAAACAAGGCCCATTGTCATGTACCATGATACCCTAGGTCAAGTTTGAAAATCCTTGTTAGAGTTTTCAATCCTAGGTACATCTGTGCTAGAATTTCCTCAACCTACTCGTATCTAGATAGTTATGTATTTCTTAGAGAATACACAAAATCTCTACATTACTAAAATTCACTGATGTTCTTCTCTATTAATACTCGATGTCTATCTTTTGGTAATGTTATCTAATCATTGTTTTTATAAATATAGTTTCCATGGTTTTTACTAAACATCCTCTAATACAAACTGTAACACCCCGACCGAAGTTACCCAATATCGGTGCATTATTTAATAACATTGGAATGATACAATGAATCATGTCTCGAAAGACCGATTATTTTATTATCCTTCAATGTACTAGATACATACATAAGTTTTACATTACATAATGAGATAAAAACAACAAAAAAATTTTCTCCCCTTTTAACACACTAATATCCCTTAGCCTATCCCTACAGGTCAACCCTAAAATACCATAAGAGGTGGTATTATAAGACTGAAGAATCATCGTTTCGTGAGGAAATAGTTTTTCTTCAATAAATATTATGTCCTATACCAATTATATGGAAGTGTGTGAATGTTTAGTTCAAATACTTCTCATAACAACATCCTAGTATATTTTGAATACATGTTCTATTTTAAAAGAAAGGAATAAAGATATTTTAGGGGGTTGGAGAAGTAAAATAAAATAAAAGAACTTAAGAGGAAATGTTACCTTTAAATCGGGTAACTCCCATTTTTTTGAGCCAAAAGGCATCCTTGAAGTGCCTTATGCCTAAGGTAAGGCTTCTAGGAGAAAGAGATGGGTGTAGGGATCGTAATTTGGTAGTGTATGGATGAGAAAAGGGGCTTGAGAGGTGTGAGAAATGGGTTAGAGGTGATGGATTTTTATAAGATGGAGGAGGGGAACTATAGGAATGTTTGAAAACATAATTTTATTATATAATTATTTTTTGATTTCTAAAGGTTGAAAACTCATTAAAGTCAAATATAATATGAGACATGTTAGAAATAAAATCATTCAATAATAATTGGTTATGTTTGGGATGTTTTTTTAATTTTTATAATCTCATTTATTTCAATTATTCATTAATGAGGTAAACCATGCATCTTTATTGTGTCATAAATAATTTTAATTATTTGATGTCTAAAAATTATAAAACCAATACCATGTTGTATTAAATATTTTTAGATTTCTAATTAATATTTATAGTTGATAAGATATCTTATATAACCCCATCTAAAAGTTGTTTTACTAAAATATATATGATTATGTGATTTTTGTCTTTACCTTAAATTAATTAATATAAAGTGTCATTATCACTCTCATGTTGCTCCATGTTGTCCCCAAATTGACCCAAGGATTCCCATGGTCAAACATGATTCATTAAATAGGGTCAGGACACGTGTTAGATTAATTTAATATTATTATAATATTATTTTTTACCCTTATTTTCCAAATTCACCTCTTTAACCATGGTAAAAAAAATATTTACCAAAGTAATTGTTCATAATGTCTAAAAATAAAAAATACCTATTTAAAAAATTTAGACCTACTGATTCCAAATATGGAATCCATTTTTTCAAATTCAAAACACTAATGTGGATGAAATTAACTTAAAATTAATTTTCGTTGTCAAAACAAAAAATGCGTTTTTAAGAAATAATAACTATATAAAGATTGACACTTTTTTATGACCAGTTTAAATGTGAAATTACAACCAAGGACATAATTTATATTAAATGATAAAAATATAATCTGATGATACATAAAAACCATTCAAATGTATAATTTATCAATATAAATTATTTTTATTAAAACTATTGTTTTAAATTAAAATTTAGTATTTTCTCTAATCATCAAAAATTAAAAGTTTTCTGAAGAGTACCAAAAATTAACCCTAATCTAATTATGATATTCTGAATTCAAAAATGAAGTCCATTTTGAAAAAAAAATTAGAAAATTTCTGAATGTGGGTATTACTATTAATAACGGCTAGTTTTATTGGTCGTGGTGTGTTAGAATCTTGATGTCGTGTGTAGCACAAGATATTAAATTACTTTGAGGAGTTAATGTACTATGAAATATTGGGGTTCAACAGGGTGGGTTTTTATAGTCATTTCCCATTCCTGTATGAATGTGGGATGACATAATGAATGATTTTGTGGTAGTTCTTCCAAGGATTTCTAAAAATAATGATGTGATATGGGTATTCATGGATTAGCAGACAAAGTTAGTACATTTTATACCGATTCAAGAGACCATTACTGTGGACCAGTTGGGTGATCTATATGTTAGGGATATGGTGAAATTACATAGGGTTTCACATACAATAGTTTCGGATTGGAATCCATGTTTTACTTGAAACTTTTTGAAAAGGATTGATAAGGCTCCTAGTACCTTGGTATTTTGAGTATATATTTCCACCCATATATTGATGGGTAGTGAAAGCATACTATTTAGAAGAAATGTTGAGGGAATGTTTCTTTAATTTTGGTGGATCGTAGAAGAATCACCTGGAACTTGGGGAGTTCACCTATAAAATTTGTTCCCATGGGACTATTCAGATGGAACCATATTAGGAAATCTATGGTAGGATGTGTAGACCTCTTATGCTGGATGGAGGATTGGGAATCAATGTTGGTGAGAATGAGTCTTAGATAGGATATTTCAGAGTGGGTTTAATTGATTCAGAAATGCATGGATATGGATCAGTGTAGACAAGAAGTCATATGTTGATTGACATCATCAGACTATTGAGTTTACGGTGGGTAATCATATGTTCCTTTAGGAGTTTCTAAGGTCAGTTCACCATTGGTTTAGAAATAGGGGAAGTTACCTCCCAGGTATATAGGGCCATTTGAGATTGGGGAGATGATTACACTAATAGCATATTGATTGGGTCTTCCATAGTGTTATTTTAGAATGCATGATGATTTTGATGTGTCACAACTTTATAAGTGTCACCCAACCCTTTCCATGTGATAGATATTGATTTAGTTGAGCCTGATTCTGATGTGTCCTTTGAGGAGAATCTGATTTGTATTGGGGATTGTGGTGAGAATTTCCTGTGGGGTAAGATTGGGATATTCGTTTAAGTATTTTAGAATAATGGTAATGTTGAAGATGAAATTTGGGAGAGGGAGATGGATATTCATGACCAGTGGCTCAATATCTTTACTTTTTATGCTCAGTTATGCTTGAGAGGTTGGATCATGGATGATCCATTATATGGTGGGGAGGTTGTAAGATCCCATGATTCTCTTGAGGTACATTATTTTTAAATGTTTTATTTAAATGAATTTAGATTTGTTAATGAAATTTTATCTCAGTTTATTAGGAGGCTCAAGGGTGTCATAGGGGTTTGGGAAATGAAAGGAATGAAAATGGGCCATCCATTGCGAGTTTAATGGTTGGTTCAAGGTTAGTTATAACTATGTACCATAACCATGCTTTCCTGGAGGGGGGGGGGGTGTATGGGTGGGGAAACTATCTAATGTGGAGGTGAAACCATTTTGAATTGAACAAATCTACACCTCATGGTTACAATATAGTTTTTAAATCCATGCCAGCTCCCTAGGAGATTGTACAACCTAAGAACCATATTGAACAGAGGGAGGTTCACAGTTTGATCAACTATGCGCCCAAACCATGAACCCCATAAAATATGGTATATTTAATATTTACCCCCATAGTATTTATTGATTCTTATTCAATTTTCTTCCCTTATCATTCAAAAATATACAAGGGTTATGAAACCTTCATCCAAAACATCCCAAGGATAGATCTTCCTCAATTTTAATCCATTGTGGAGTTTTGTTGGGTGTAGATCAAATCTCCAAGAGATTTTAATACTCATCTTCCTTAATTTTTCATGATTAGGGATTGTGGAATAATTCTTATTCTTATGAATCCCTATAACCTTATTTTTCTTTTTTATTTTAGGATTGGGGTTTGAAGGTGGTTTGAGATCGAATCAATGGCCATGGTTAAGTGACCATTCGTCTACGAAATTGATGTTGTTGGTCTAAAAGTTATATCCCATTGTATTTTGGTAAAATTTATGGGTATGTGGACGTTTTATTGAATTTTTGTGATATTATTTTGGTTTTTAAACTTATAATTGTCTATTTTTTTGGGTAAATGATTAATTAAACCCCTCAAGATCCCCATGGGATGCATCATGGTTGATCCGACCGTGTTAAGGGACAACAATGGGGTGGGCCACATTATTTAATAAATAATTTAGTTTATAAGTGTAGAATTTAATTTTTTTAGATTTAGAGAATAATAATTATGATAAAATTATAACATGAGGTAATAAGTGGAATTATAATTACCATTTCTAGTTGTTATCATGACCAAAAGGGGGAAATTAGTTTAAAGTGAGTTTTTTAATGAATCATGGGTTATAAATGGTAAATGTGTTGATGGGATAATACATATAAATGGTAAAAGTGTAAATGGTATAAAGAATGCAAATGGAAAATGTGTTAATTGGTTGAGGCATGATTATGGTATATGTATTGAATAAACTATGGTTTATAAATGGAATTTGTATTCAATAAGTTATGTATTGTAAATGGTATTTGGGTAATGGTTTAATAAGAATCTTCACATGTCCTAGTTGTATGTGTGGGGTATTTGAGTTGAGTATATATCCCCATGGGCTGGGTTATACTAATAATCTAGGACCCACCCCTATAATTTATGGGGTTGGGAGTTAGATTGAGCCTATATGACCCTAACAGATGCAAGGGATATGAATACCAGGATTGGGCCTTCAAGGTAAGTGTTATGTATTTATTTTTGTAATGTTTATCGAGTAAGGTAGAGAACATGGTTTCCCCCTTATTCATAGTTTATATGATCGAAATATGATGAAGTGTATTTGATGAAATTGGCTATGCCTTAGAATAAATGGTGAAAATGGTTATAGTGAACTTTGTTAATTAATGGAGCCTTGTTTACATTATAATTATCTTGTTATTCACTATCTACATACATACACTATTATTTTAGGATGTATATTTGATAAACACCGTTGGTGGTGGCCAACTGTGTTAGAATCACACACCTATCATGACACCATTGGCTACCCGAGCAGACTTCAAGGTTGCATGTCTGGACAATGGAATGTACCTGATTCAAGATGGTCTATTTGGGTATGGGATATGCATGGATGAGAGATCTAGACTTGTATTAAGGACCAATTTTGTGAATTTAACTCTATTATTTATTAATGGGTTTTGCATACACATGACACTATATGAAATCACATGCCATATTTACTATTTGGTTGGGGGCTTTTACCTAGTTTTGGATAATGGATTGTGAGGAATGTTTATCATTTATTTTTTTCATTTATTGGGGATTTTTTCTACTATATATTACTCTAATAAATATGGTATTGTCTCCCCACATGTTCTATTTGACCCTCTCTCCTAGTCGGTAGCCATTGGCTTACAGAGAGATGTACACAAGGTCTTGTGGAAAACTAGTTTGGGGCACTAGATTAGTGGCACCTGAGTTGGAATGTTATATATATATTCTCCACCACAAACTGAGAATATTTTCTTAATCTTCTTACTAGGTTTATTTTTTTAAAATAATTATATTATTCCATAAAAATAAAAATGGAATACGAATTATAATTCAAGGATTATATATATCCCTATTTACAATAATTATTAGGAAAAATAATTAAGTAAGAAAAACCACCCATTGCCTCTACTATAAATTTAAAAAAACATTAGTACGAACCAATTTAAATGGTTTTTGAATCATTCTAATTTTCCAATACAATATTCATTAGTCAATCAACACTTTAAACAATCCTAACAAATATACATGGGTTTCAACTTTATAGAGTCTAAATATACAACATGATATAGTTTCCATAAACACTTCTCATTTACATGTCCTAGACTAAAGTTTCATAGGTAGGTAAGAAATGATTCATTCTTATTGGATTTTTCATTGATTTAAAAAAATGGATTCTATAATTCAATTATATAAAATCCATTGTTAATTTTTTCTTTTCCATAATATATGTTATCCTTATACACAAGATACTATTTATTTACATCCTCAAAATAACCCACACTTTTTCTAAGCATGATAGTAATATTATTTTTTTGTTAATAGATGGAATACAATAAAAATTATTTCTAACAATAACTTTTCCACAATGCAATATAAGATGATAATATCCCACTACTATTATAAATATTATCACAATATTTGCTTCTTTGAGATTTAGATCACAGTTTTCAATATTATTGAATCTAATTGGTTTCAATATTAAGGTAAAAATTTGTTATCCACATGAATTATCCAATACCCAATTTATAGATATGGATAGATTTCCATCAATGAAAAATATACCTAAAGAAAAAGCATCACATTTCTTTTTCTGTTAAGATATAAAATTTTATTTCTTGTGATCTTTCTTGCCATATGAAAAGGATACCACCTCCTACTCATTGCACTACCATTGTATCTTTGGCAATTTGAAATGGCGGTGAATTAATGTCTATGACTTAGACCTATCTGTTGGACATTATTAATTCCTTTCCGCCAATTCACAAAATAATTTCCAAATAGATAGAATTCACCACATATATATATCTTCTTGGAGAATGAAATCCAAAAAATATTCTAATAAATTATTTATTTTATTCCGATTATAATTAACAATTAATGTCGATAAGATATGTGGTATAGAAGAAAGAATGAGATCAAATTCTTATTATTGGTTCAGTTTGAACCCAATGGACTCTAGCCTCTCAATGTACCTAATAGTTTAGAGTACATAGTGTTCTTGTTGTTTTGTTCTTATATCCTACATATATATAATGCACTAAATATCTCAATTTTTTTTTCGAGCTCCCTCTTAATACAATTTTTCTAGAAAATTAATCATTTGGAGAGAATATTTTCCTCATGCATTTTATGTTTCTCACTGGGCGTAGATGACAAAAAAAAAGAACTAAACATCTAGAGAATCATCAATATGATTATTTTATTTATCATTATCCACCTTTATCTCTATTTTAGTGTGGTCAATAGGATGTGGGGACTCCAGACAAAAAACATTCTCACTTGGAGTTTTACTATATGTAATAGCATCACCACTCATGGATGTTATGGCTTGTTTGGATATTATTTTTATCCAATATTTATTGAAATGAAATTGAAATGGTATAGGATTACAATTGATCTAAAATAAATAAATTTCTAGGATGATTACATTATCATTATTACTAGATAAAATTTCCAAAATTATTAATTTTAAATTTCTCACACTGTTTTATCAAATTATAGTATCCCTCAACTAGTATTTTAGGAATACCTATTCACTTGATAATTTTAGTGGAAAATATCCTTGAAACTATATTTATATCCAATGATATTCAATCACCTCAAATTTAGAGTCTAAGGTAGTTTTTTCAAAATACAACTAGTTTACCTCATGTTACTTTGATCTGTTGAGTTGTGTCCCATATCCTAGCATGAATTAATCTACATTTCTCAATGATTTTCATCTAAAGTTGTAACAAGCTATCCATGGCTACCAATTTTCTTCCAGATTTAGTTAATTCAGCCCACCACTCTTATATGATATCCCAAGTAGTAAGGGAAACCCACATATATAGATGGTCATTAGCTCGAAAAACCTATTATGTGTAAATTTAAGAAATGCACGACATTTAATGGGCTTGTATTCTTTTTGAGTGATTCATTAATTCATCTTGGAAAATGAAATTCTTTTCTGTTAAACATGATTATTCAATGTGATAGAAATCAAAACATAACCATGATTGTAAAAAAGTAACATTCAATACACATTTCCATTTTTTCTATGCATGCCAGTTTATTATCTTATTATGAGATCACATGTATTAAATAAATGTAAAAAAATAATAAACCATGCACATGATGAAATAAATAAATAATGATGGGAACATGAGTTGTTATCTATTGATCAATCCATCAATAAGATAATTAATTTGTAGAGACCCTTGGGGAATTCCTTGTATTAATAATTAACTCTAATTACATTGTATTCAACACCTATTCCCTTCACATGTATGGTTTACAATGGAGTATACTCAAACCATGTTGAAAAAAACTCACTGGATATTTACAATGTATAGTCACACACATTTGAGGTAACCTGGGAGTAAACAATTACATTTTATCACTTAAATGTGGACTCAAAAGCCGTTATACATTTAAATAGGGATAGAGGATTCCAATATAATCAAAATAAAATAATTCAAATATTTTAGAAATTTAACAACAATAATTATATTAAATGAATTATGAAACAAAAAATGTATAAGAGACCTTGGATCATGACTAGTCGACATGATATTATACTAGATAATAAAAAATAAATTTTCTAAAATCTATCCCAATGTTATTTTTAGTTCATTAATGTGAATTGAAATAATTTTAATTATTTATTAATACAACCTAAAACACCTGATTTTTTTATTAATGTACAGACCATTAAAACTAATTTTGAATTTTATTTACTTTTCTTTTAATGTATATACCTAGAGCATATAACCACGCATTAATTTAGGGCATGTGACAGACTTAATATGATGGGAAGACAAAATCTAGGCTAATTTGGTTGATCCCAAGTCTCGTTGGGGAATCAGTTTAAGAGAATATACACACACAGAGAATATATATATATATACTAATATATATTTTTTGTATAATATATAATTTAATATAAATGTAACGTCCTGGTTCCAGAAGATAGCCAAAGGCGCCCTGTACCCAGTTGGTCACATGGCCTCAAGCGCATTTCTCCGAACGCAAGAGGTTGTCGACTAGTAGCGAGGGTATTGGGTGTGATAATGGGGAAACTATTCCCTCATTGACAGCATATATAGAGGACGAGAAACAACATAAAATAGCGGAAAGAGTAATAATCCAAACACAAGTGAACAATGGAATACTAGAGATGATAAACAACTGGAGCAATGGATAATAAATGATGCATGATAAATATTTTTAGGGAAACATCCAAACTACTCACAATGATGAATAAAAATAGTACTAAACCAAGTACATAGTAAAAAGATTACAACTCTTTAGCATCACAAGCATAGGATTGGTCCCATTCTCTCCAGGTCCATTGTAAGTTAAGTACTTGATGTGGAAGGGGACTTACCATAATCTATACCTCCAACAATATAATCTGTTTGGGCCCAAAAGCATGGACCAAACAGGGTGTGAGACTAAATCATAGTAGGAAACCACCCAATGATATGTGCCTAATAGTCTGTGATTATATGGAAGGTAAAAGTATAGAAACCAGTAAACAGGAACATGATGAACAATAAACAGTCAAAAGTTCTAGTATCAAGAAACAGCTAACGACCATCTAAGCACAAATAGGTAACCCTATGAGAATTACTCACAGACATACCCTCTGGTCCTACCTAACATGTACATGTAACCCTCCGGGCAGTACACTCAATCTAGCCCCTCTGGTTTAGTTATACAAATTCATAAATACTCTCTGAGAAAGCATTCCCAATTAATTCCCCTTATAGTCTATGGTAGCCAATGAATCTCTGAGGAAACACAAAAGGTCAATTCCCATTATATCCCCAAGGTCAAGGAATCTCTAAGGAAGCTCACCTAGTCAATTTTTCTTATAGTGGATGTCATTCAAAGACTTTTTGAGGAAGCTCATCCATTCAATTCCTCTTACAGTCTAGAATGGTTCAAGGTAATTCAAATTAAACAAATACTCTCTAAGGAAGCTCACTCATTCTACCCCCTCATAGTCTATAATGACAAAAGACTCTCCGAGGAAGCTCACTCGGTCTATCCACTTATATTCTATAATACCCAAAGACTCTCTAAAGAAGCGCACTCGGTATATCCCTTTATAGTCTATAATGCTCAAAGACTCTATGAGGAATATCACTTGGTATATCCCCTTATAGTCTATAACACCACGTTCTCATGATCCTGTGCAAGTCAACAAGCATAACAATGAAATATGGCCAAGGTAAACCACAAAAACTACTTGGAAAATAGTTTATAACTCAACAGCTTGTCAGAAAAACAACACTCCATCCTATAATCACTAGGCATGGGAAACAACCAAAACAAGACCAAACGGTAAGAAATATGACATGTATGGGAAAAGCATCCAAATCATAGAAATTCAACCATTTTCATACCCAATCAACCTCTACTCAAGCCTACAAGCATGTAAGACATAACATAGGGGTAAAATGGTAAACTCACAATACCTCATTCAAGGGTATTGGATCAATTGTACATAATACCCAAAGACATTCAAGGAAAAGGCACAAACCACCTACCTTTAGGGTTCCAGTGAAAACGATCCACAATCAACCGCACCAACAAATCTGGGAAACCCCTTTATTAAAGAGCACTCTAAATCTCATTCCCTATCATCCAAAAGCCTTAAAATCAACACCCAAAGAAAACCGAAATACTAGATCTTCATGAAACAAATGTAGATCTAGAAAACATAGAGAGAGGGAAGAAAAGATCTAAGGAAAACCAAGGAGAAACCAAGATGAGGGAATTACCTGAGAAGAACTACCTTAGACCCACCAAGAAACCCCTTGAAAATCCCACTGTCAAGGGTTGCATGGTTTCCTGGGTGAGCCGCACGGTTTGTTCAGACCGTGCGCCAACCGTGTGCCAGTCGTGCACCCTTGCACAACCTTCATAATTTCCTCTTTATCTCAGAAACGACCAGAAACGGAAAACATACCTGAAAAGATGGTTAGGGTTCTTACAAACTTCCCCGATTAAAGATATTTGTCCCCTAATTTCCCTAGCATGGCGGCGCAGAAGAAGAAACCCCAAAAAATTCCGGCCGATGTGCTAGTACATCGGTTCCCTCTCCCAAGTCTCATCTTGTACTCACCCATGTTTCCATAGCAGTCGTACCAGAGGAACAGACCAACCACAGAGAACCTATGTACTGCGATCATAAATCTGGATAGGATGCTCCTAGAATGAGGCATTCACCTCTAACTCAACCTTCTTAGGTTGTAAGACATGTGATGGTTCTGAAAAGTAATGTTGAAGTTGTGAAACGTGGAAGACGTCGTGCATAGCCTAGTACCTCTAAGGTAACTGAAACGGATAGGAAATCATCCCAACTCTCTCCAACACCTCAAACGGAATGATATATCTTAATGAAAGCTTACCCCATCTCCTAATCCATCTATTCCCCAACCACGGTGCGACACCAAGATAAACCTGATCTCTGACCACGAACTCTAGAAGTCATCTTCCCTAATTATCTTAAGACTTCTGACCAGACTTCACAGTATCCATCCTCTTCCGAATCAACTCTATATGTTACATAGTCTCCTAGAGAAGACGAGGTTCCATCATAGCTTCCTCTTCGGCCTCCAGCCAACACATGGGTGATCAACATGTCCTACCATACAGAGCCTCACATGGGGCCATCTGAATCATTTCTTGAAAACTATTATTGTTAGAAAAACCACACTAGAGGTATATAGATCTCATAAGAACCACCAAAATCTAGAATACATGCTCGAATCATGTCTTAAAGCACCTGAACCATATTCTTGAGCTGGTGATCTGTATGGGGATGGTATTCCATACTCAAAATTACCTGAATACACAAATACTTCTGAAGCCCCTACCAGACCTAAGAAGTAAAACGTCCATCCATATCCGAAATAATGGAGTGGGAAAACCCATGTAGACGTACAATATATCAGATGTACAGCTGTCCTAGTTGGTCAACAATGAAGGTATCCTTGATCTTCAAGAAGTGAGAAACATTCGTGAGTCTGTCAATGACAACCCATACTGCATCATTCCCTCAAGGTGAACTCGGAAAAATGGTGACGAAGTCCATGGCGACGTCATTCCACTTCTACTCGAGAATGGGTAACTGATCTAAAATCAATGCTGGCCGCTGATGCTCCGCCTTCAACTGCTCACAAGTGGAAAACCTCATGACGAACCTAGAAATGTCCCTCTTTATAACTGGCCACCAATACTGATGATGTAGATCACAATACATCTTGGTGACGCCAGGATGAACTTCCCAAACTGAGGAATGAAAATCCAGCATCACCTCTATGCGTATATCTACTGGCACCCATATACTCCCCTGGAAATGCAAGATCCCATCCTCACATGTGGTCCATCCATGAATAGGGTCCTCTCTTGACACACTCTCCCTTAACACTAGGCATTCAGAATCCATTAGCTGCAACATTTGAACTCGATCACGAAGAGTAAAGGTAATAGCCTCAGAAGAAAGAAACACCTTCCCCTAACTGTCATGCACCTCCAAATGAATCTCAGAGAACATATCCATAAGCTTCCACTCACTGTTGCCTTCCTGAACTGCCTATATTTGAGTCATTATGCTCAACGCATCACCCACTACATTTCCTTTCCCAGGAGTATAGGCAAGCTCGAAATGAAAGGATTGTAGGTACTCTACACACCTTTGCTATATCAAATTCAGATCACGCTGTGTGAAAATGTACTTGTGACTTTTCTGTTCAGTGAAAACTACAAAATACTCCCCCAAGAATGTAATGTCTCAAACAGCGTAAGGCATGAACAACTACTGCCAACTCCAGATCATGTGTTGGGTAGTTCCTCTCATGTGGCCTCAATTTCCGAGACCTGTACGCAACGACTCCATCTCCCCGCATAAGCAAAGATCCTAGCCCAGTACCTGAAGCATCGCAGTAAAAAATATAGCTCTTTCTTGGCTCAGTAAAGACTAGTATTTGTGCTAAATTCTACCTCCCTTTTAGCTCTTAAAGGTCTGACTGACATTAATCTGACTCGAAGAACTTTTCACTCTTCTTTGACAGGCCCGTCAGCGGTGCTACTAAGCATGAAAAGTCTTGGATGAAGCATCTATAGTATCTAGCCAGCCCTAGAAAACCTGGAACCTCAAAGACGTTCTTCGGCTACTCCCAGTAAACTACTCCTCTCACTTTTTCTGTGTCTACTAATACTCCTGTCTCTGAGATAACATGACCCAAGAAGTGAATCTGATCCATCCAAAAGTGGAATTTAGTGAGATTAGCATATAATTGATGCTCTCTCAGTGTTCTCAGAATGATCACAATATGTGTGGCATGGTCATGTCTAGTGTGAGAGTACACCAAGATATCTCCCACAAAAACTACCATGAATGTATCCAAGTATGGATGGAATACTCGGTTCATCGGTGCCATGAAAACTGTAGGCACGATTGTGAGACCAAACAAAATAACCATATACTCGTATAGACCATACATGATCCAGAAAGCTGTAAGAGGTATATCAGATGGTCTAACACACAAATGATGATAACCGGACCTCAAACCGATCTTCGAGAACACATGGGCTCCTCGAAGCTAATCAAATAGGTCTTCTATACTCAGAAAGGGATATTTATTCTTTACCATCAACTAGTTAAACTTCCGATAATCCAAACACAACCAAAGAGTATCGTCTGCCTTCTTCGCAAAAAAAGACAGGCGAACTCCAAGGAGAAGTACTGGGTCAGATGAATCCATTTTCCTACAACTCCTCCAACTGATTCTTGAGTTCCTAAAAATCAGGTGTTTCCATCTTATAAGGAGGAATGAACAGCAGTGTCACTCCTAGAACAAGCACAATCAAAAAGTCTACCCCTTGCAATAGAGGAAAACCAAGAAATTTATATAGAAAGACAACTCTGAAATAATCCACTACTAGAGAAAATTCTGACTGTGAAGTCCCATGGTCATCCAGATATAGATTAAAATCTTTGTTGTTACTCCTCCTATCCCATGATTCTCTAGACCCGCTCTGCTCACCCAAACATCCCATTTTCCCTTATGATGAAAAGATCCACCCTTTGGTGATATGAAACTCACCCTACGACGATTGAAATTGATGACTTCATGGTAGGGAACCAACCAGTCTATTTTGAGGATGGCATCATAGCCTGTAATCTCTAGGACATAGAGGTCCCAAAGGAAGTTACACCCACAAACTTCAAGAGGGCACTCCTTGAACTGACGTACACTAGATGTCCTCGTCCCCAATGGTGTGTCTAATATCGAGATATCGGTAGAGGAAAAGATATAGAGCCCAATTATCTCCACGATAGCAATAGACATAAAGCTATGTGAATCCCATATGTTGAAAAGCACATAAGATAAAACTGAGTCAACTAGAATGGTACCTCGAAAGATAGAGGGTCCAGGATCTTGATCCTAAAGGGTCTGCTCCACCACAAAATCTTGCCCTTCTCCATAGCCCTGTGACCCTTCCTGAACACTCTGAGCTGATCCACCCTACTGTCATTGATAGCCTGGCGACTAGCCACCACAGCTGAATCTCCACCTTGGCTTGAATGGCTAGAAGAACACTCGTTCTCAGACTGGTGAGAAACTAGTGGGGCTAATCCTATACGAGGAGTCCTAGATGAACCCCTGTCACCAGCTGCTGGTGAAATGATCTGACAAAAAGGCTGTAGATGACCCATTTTGCCACAAGATCGGCACTCTATTGGGTCGCTATGGATCTACGACCCAGTATACTCGCTTCTCTCGCACAGGTAGCACACCACTTGGCTACCAGAGGATGCATCTTTCTTACTCTGATCTCCTCGTGCAGACTCCCTACGACACTTCCTGCTATCAGTAGGAGGAATACTAACTCCCGACGTCGAACCACCCTAGCTCATAGCTCCAAAATCCCTCAGATATCACACTGTGATCAGTGCCTAGTTGACGATGGAGGATATAGAAGTCAACCTGAAGATGTTAACCTATGATCGGATGTCGTTCCTGAGACCATCCTCAGACTTTTGTGTAAGGAACAAATCATCACCTCCTGGATTAGGTGTGAAACACTGCAGCTCAGTAAAGTGATACGAGTACCCCATAATAGAAAGAGTACCTTGCTCCAGAATCATAAACTCTCAGGACAGATTGGCCTTCAAGTTCTTTGGATAGATGTAATCATATAATATGCCCCAAAACTCATCCCACGCCATACTCTTCTGGAACCCCTCTTGTGAGATCACTTCCCACCACCTCTTGGTGTAGTCTTGGAGCAAGTAGCTAGCGAGCTTCACCCTCTTCTCTAGAGGTATCTACAGATGCTCAAAAATTGTCAGTGTGGCTTCTGGACATGAATTTACAACTTGGGGTCCTCTATCCCTTGAGAAAATAAGAGGATGTTACTGCTGAAAGACCCACGTCAATTCTTCCATCGTTGGGGAAGGAGGAGATGCTCCTTGAAAATTCTGCATCATCCTCAAAATGCCATCTCTGAATTGAGCATTATCTCCTGTGTCAGGAATAACTGTAGGTGCCATGACTGGCACAACTGGAGGATCTGCAGGAAGTCCCTGATCAGCCATATCCGGTGTCTGGCCATCATTTGGCTAATGACATACAACCGGAGGACGTCTCAGGGGAATGAACCTACAAGGTCAACCGCACACCTTAGATTCAAGATTATCTAATACTAAAAATAGGAAAAACAATAAATAAATAGAAGAAAGAAAGCAATCATGTTTTTCAAAACACGACTACAAGGTTTGTACTTGAATTCTTTTCCCCTGCCTGAGTCCTTCTACATGACAAACCCATGTGGTTCCCTTAAAAAAAACTACCCAATGTGTTATTTCTAGACACAATGTGTAATAAACAAGCTTCAGTGACCCGATTTGTTCGTTACATGACAGGATACATGGTCCCTACACACGGGGTGCACATTCGGTACACGACGTGTTCTACCAAGATTTTTGCAACCCCGTGTCTTTGTCCACACAGTCAGTGACACGGCGTGTTGTCTGGGTTTTTCTAGACATTAATCCTCAAAAACTACTTTGGAACCCATAAAAAACTAAAAACGAACATTTAAGTGCCAAATTCTAATCCGTGAGGGCCCATACTCCCTGCGAATCAAAGCTTGGAATCTTATAAATGTTATAACAAAGGAAAGAAGTCAAACATCCACCAAATTCCGGTCCATGAGGGCCCATAACACCTCAAGAACCAAAGTTTGGAGTTCATTCAAACAAAAACTCGCACAAAAAATACCTTATTAAACAACATGTATTTTTATCAAGGAATCTATCACAACAACAAGCATATTCTACACAACAACATGCAATTGCTAATGCAGCTTAATTGGCATTGAACGAATGCATTCTAGGTGATTTTTATCAAGTGAATAGATGATTCATGAGATGGAATACCCTCATATCATAGGGTTGCAACAGAAATAGAACCTCAATTATATCAATAGTAAAAGGACATGACATGTGAATCACCCAACGGTGAAATCGAATCAACTATAAAATTGAAAAACTAGAAAACATTCAATAATCAGGGTAAATTATATTTTCCTTGTACATGGGTTAGCTACTCTCAGGAAAAGATTATTACTAATTACATGTTCTGTCTTATCCCTTCCTATAGGCTCCAAATAGTAATTCAAGAGAAAATAATTCCTTCGATACAACTTTGTAACGTCCTAGTTCTGGAAGCCAGCTAAGGGCGCCTCGTACCCGGTTGGTCACATGGCCTCAAGTGCATTCCCCGAATGCTAGAGGTTTCCGACTAGGAGTGAGGGCCTTGGGTGTGATACTAGGGAAACTATGCCCTCAATGGTAGAGTACACTGTGAAATAGAAACAATATACAATAGCGGAAGTAGTAATAATCCATACACAAGTGAAAAATGGAAGACTATAGATGATAAACAACTGGAGCAATGCATAAAAAATGATGAATGATACATATTTCTAGGGAAAAATCCAAACAAGTCACAATTATGAATACAAACAGTACTGAACCATGTACAAAAGAAAACGATAACATCTCCTTAGCATCAAAATCCTAGGCTTGGTCCCATTCTCTCCAGCTCCATAACAAGTTAAGTACCTGAAGTGGAATGGATCTTTCCGTAATCTATTCCTATAACAATATAATATGTTTGGGCCCAAATAGGGTGTGAGACTAAATCCTAGTAGGCATCCACTAGAAGATATATTCCTAACAGTCAGTGAACATATGGTAGGTAAAAGTACATAAAGCCGTAAACATGAACATGCTGAATAGTAAACAATCCACAGTTCTAATATCAAGAAAAAACCAACGAGCAGCTAAGAACAAATTGGTAACCCTCTAGGATGTACTCACAACTATCCCTTCTGGTCCTACCTATGAAGTACAAGAAACCCTCTGGGTAGTACACTCTACATAGCCCCTCTGGTTCAGTCATACAAATTCATAAAGACTCTCTGAGGAAGCACTCATAGTCAATTCCCTTTATATTCTAAGGTAGTCAAGGACTCTCTAAGGAAGTAGACAAAGTCAATTTCCCTTATATCCCCAAGGTCAAGTAATTTCTGTGGAAGCTCACCCATTCATTTCCCCTTATATCTAAATTTGTTAAAAGTCTCTTTTAGTAATCTCACCTAGTAAATTCCTCATATAGTCTAGAATGGTTCAATGTAATTCAAAGTAAACAAATACTCTCTGAGGAATCTCACTCGGCCTACCACCTCATAGTCTATAATGCTCAAATACTCTCAGAGGAAGCTCACTCGGTCTATCCCCTTATAGTCTATAATACCCAAATACTCTCCGAGGAAGCTCACTCGGATTATAATTTTTATAGTCTATAATGCTCAAAGACTCTCTGAGGAATCTCACTCAATCTATCTATTTATAGTCTATAACACCAGGTTCTCGTGGACCTGTTCAAGTAAATGAGCATAACAATGAAATATGTCCAAGGTAAACCTTAATAACTACTTGGATGAATAGTCTACAACTCAACAGCATGTCAGAAAAACAACTCTCCATCCTACAATCACTATGCATGGGAAACATGCAAAACAAAACCAAATGGTCGAAAACAAGATATGAATGGTTAAAGCATCCAAATCATAACAATTCAACCCTATTCATATCCAATCAACCTCTACACAAGACAACAACCATGGTAGGTAAAACACAGGGTTAAAATGGTAAAAGCGCAATACCTCGTTCAAGGGTATTGGCACAATTGTACATAATACTCAAAGAAATTCAAAGGAATGGTAAAAAACCACCTACCTTTATGGTTCCGGTAAAAACGATCCACAATCAACCACACCCACAAATCTGGGAAACTGTTTCACGAAAGACCGTTGTAAATCTCCTTCCCTATCATCCAAAAACCTTAAAATCAACACCCAAGCTAAACCCAAATACTAGATCTATATGAAACATATGTAGATATAGAAAAAATAGAGAGAGGGAAGATAATATCTGGGGAAAACGAAGGAGAAATCAAGAGGAGGGACTTACCAGATAAGAACCTCCTTCGATCCACCTTGAAACCCCTTAGATTTGCCTCCAAAATGAGTGGTGGAGCACCTTCATCCTTCGAAAACCCTAAATCACGAGAAAGGATTGAGTGGGAATGATTTTGGAGAAGAAAAAGGAAATCCCAACTAGCCCAGGACATAAAAAACCTAACTTTATGTGGCCGCAGAGTTACCCCATATGGTTTGGAAAACCGTGCGCTAATCATGCGGTTGCCACTGTCTCACCCAAGGATTTCACATGGCTTGCCCGCACGGTTTGAAAAACCAAGTGCTGCCTGCGTGGATCCCACTATCAAGGGTTTCATGGTTTTTTTGGCAGGACATATGGTTTTTTCAGACTGTGTGCCAACCATGTTCCAACCGTGCGCCCCTGCATGACATTCAAAATTTCCTCTTTTTCTCCGAAACGACTAGAAAAGGAAAACATACCTGAAAAGAAGGTCCAGGTTCTTACAATACATTATATATATTTATAGAATTTGTCACCACCCCATCATTTGGTGTGGATAATGAATTATTCTTCCTAACCATAACTGGAAAGGTCCAATATGTCAACACCCCATATATAGGTTGTGAAATATAATTTTTTATTCCCAAACTTATCCTTGTATACGGGATAGGAGCCCTTATAACTTTTTTTTGATTTGTGGTTTTTAATTAATGATTTCTAAGTAATCTATAAAGTAAACAAACTCCCCCATCTAGTTATTATATCACATTCTATCATACAATGCACACAAATCATTCTCGGGCTAAATATCCATTACACTATTAGGGATTAAAGTGAACCAAAAAATAATAAATTTATTTCCATAAAATATTATATGAAAAACTCATTGATATTTGATCAAACATATCTTAGTTATAAAAACATAGATAGATGAATCATTAGTTGTGATTATTCCATATACAAATACTCTTTTTAAAAGAAATTAATAATAAATTTGATGTTATTCATCATAAATAATTTCACATTCACTTTAATACCAATTGAAGGAACCCATAGTATATAATAATCATGAAATAAATGCAAATCAAAATTTTGGCTATGAATTCATGTTAAAAAGAATAGAATATATTAAACCATGTTATAGTATTTCTTAACATATTTTGAAAAATTAAACTAAATCACAAAATCAAATATAGAATTAAATAGTAAATGAAACCTTATTCATTTGAAATCAGATATTTGATTCAATAACCATCAATGTTTTCTGAATATAAGGTGCTAATACTTGTGTCTTATAGATTATCTATACATTATCACATCTCTTGGATCAAGAATATCCAAATAATGAGTTCTAGCATGGGGAATGAAAATGGATTTCGACTCCATATCGATTGCATGAATAATGTGGAATCGATTGAGAAGATGGGATCGATCGAACCATTTTATTCCTAAAGTTTCAAACTATAATCTTGAGAGGTAGGATGGGATAACTCTAAAATTAATGAAAATGGAATGTCACACAATTAAAGAGGATAAAATTAGCTTTTATACCTAGGTTATACCTTCATGAATTTCACTTTTGTCTCTGGAAAGTATAAACATTTAGTCCAGACCATCGAAACCACTAATGAATTAATTAAACATGTCATAAATTTATTGAATATTATATGACTGAATTTTAATACATTAAAATAATTATTTATAATATCTAAATCGTTAAATCATTCTTTATGATATCTACATAATTTAACAAACGTTGAACATACTATGTTTGTTCAGAACAGTATATCTTCTCACAATAACTTTTATGATCAAACAACTTGTGAATAACTTGAGAAATAAATTGAATCATCATTATAATAAACAATAATAATATAATTTAATTATTTTAACTTGTTATCAACCATACTCTAATGTTCATGATTCCCCAAATGTGGGACCCACATTTTCCTAAAATCTTATTCACTTGAATAAGAGGAACTTGTTGATACTCATAGTGTGACCCAATAGGACACTATCTTAATAGTAGTGTGTAAAACTGACAGACCAAGAGTAGATTCTAGTAAGAAATTATGACCCCTAAGGAGATATAGATCTTCATTATTTTGACAACCTCTAATGAACATGTTCTGTTTAATACAATCTATTTGAATCACAATATCCCTAAAATCTCAACACATAATATTGTCGTCATCCTTTTTATTCTTAAAATATTTCACGACCTTTATCGAAGGATTTATATTATATTACTCCAATAATTAATTTATTGAATGTATGACCATCCAGGTCAACTTTGGACAAAGAGATATATCTTCCTCAAATTAGAAGCAAAAAATTCTATCTGGATCATTTAACCAATTTCATACCACAAATGATTCTCCCAAAAAATATACCTCACCACGTCATCAATGTATTGGTATTTTACATACTTTATTGTATATGATCAATTGGTATACATTGGTAATGAATCCATGTAAAGAGACCATTACACATGTTCATAGATTGGAATAACCAATAACCCCTGAAACATGTTCTTCTCTTATTGATGGACCAATCTTTATAATATCATCTACTCGAATTAAAAAATTGAGATATTCATGAGAATAATTATCAATTATTATAATCCCTTAAGCCTGGATAGTAAGACTACATCAGTTCTCCATCAGTATGATGTATCATGACCATTGGACATATATTTAATATTACATTAATAGTTTCTTAAAGTCCACATTATATATGGGAACTTCGATAGACTTTTGAAATAACATGCAATCTAATGGTATTTCCTTTTAAAAAATGGATTCTGATGTATAAACACTATTATTGTTTGAATAAACACATTTATATATCAAACAATATATCTGTATTGGAAATCAATGTATATAAAGTATTTGGGTCTAGGGTACTCATTCATAACAACATGGTCAGATCACACTCTTCTAAACCATGAAACCAAATCATGTATAATCGCTATCCCCTATGAAATTTTGGTGTTGGAATCCATTTGATTTTAAAATTATTTTTCATATGATTTATTGTAATTTGGTTAAAAATAAGAATAATTTTCAGGATGAATAATAATTTATTTGTTGTATTTTTATGGGTGTTTATCCTAAAAGAATCAGTTTTAAAATAGGTATAACATGAGTTTTGAAATTTTTAAAGAAGATTTTATGACATCAAAATATTTTTTATGGAAAAAAACGTTGTTTTAAAATGTATATTACTTGATATCTTGATATTTAAATCCAAATTTTGGGATTATGAATTTATTTTAAAAGGATACCATTGATTTTTGTCTGTTGAGATATTACTAGGTAGTGATTAAGATTTACTTCATTGAGTTATTATTTTGGGAGTAATATTTTTTCATCTAGATTGATATTAGCTTTATATATTTATTTATTGAGACATTTTTAATATTTATATTTAGAGTATTAGTCCCAAAAAAGTCTTGATGAAACCTAGTTCCTTATCTTAGAGTTCAAGTGTTGCTCTTTCAGTTAATGAATCTACCCAAACTCATGATAGATTGGTAGAGATATATTCTACTATGTTGATTATCACCATTCATAGTGATCGAGAACCTCCAGAGGCTATAGATATTCTAGTGATTTTTGATGAGACCTTCATGTTTCTATAAATGATTGAATCCCTAATTGTGAGAGATATATTGGGATTGTTTGAGGATCCAGGTTAAGATTGGTTTAAGGTCGTCATACTATCATAGCTGTAATAATGAATGACCTAGGAATCCATTAAGATAACATTTACCAAGTGATAGTTTCTAATGGAGTTTAAGGGGGAAAATGCGATGGAACATCTCATGAACTGACCCAATGTGGCCCAATCCATAACTGTCCCATGCCCTTCTCTAATAGTCTAGGGGCTCGCAACAAGCACCAAGAAGTCATATCATTCACATGGGAGGATTCTCTTAAGAAACTATATGTTTGAACACATATCCATGTCCATGAAATGATAAAATATAAATAAACTGATATTAATGAATCCACACATCTCCAATAACATAATTAGAGATTATATAAAGTACTAGAACAAATGAAAAGGGGCCAAATACAAGACCACACATATCCAAAAACAACATATAACATACTTAGAAGGAGGGAACAACTGTTAATATGAAACAATACAATAAAAAATTTCTATCAACCCCAAACAAGTCTCCACTTACTCATAGTCTTCTAAAGACTCCATTAAGGTATCCATCATCAGTATAAGACATGACATATCTAGGTAGATCCCATGTAGGGGTGAGTATGAGAAAACCCAATTGGACACCCTGAAATAACCAAAGATGACACATCAAGATCATTAATCACATCCCAAAATATGTTCATAGTAATGTGATACATATAATAAGACATCCGAATATACTCATAGTAGACACAAATTCTCATGAATGGGTCAAAAAAACATTTCAAGCCTAGGATTTTTTCTCGAAGGTTCTATACAACACTCTTCCAGGAGAACACATTCCACAATCCATACATTAACAAAAAACATACATCCCATAGTTCATTATCATCGGGTATATAATAGGAAAAAAAGGATACATAGAGGGTTCATATAAGAAACAAAACCAATCAAACTATACCTAATTATAAAGATCAAATCTCATTATACATATAGGGGGTCATAGCCCAAGGATCACTGGGGGATACCATACCCCACTGGAAGAATCCTACTAGATAGGGAATCAAATACTATATAAATATTAGTGATGAAGATTCCAAAAAACCCTATATAAGGAAATAAAATGGAAATGATGACCTCCTCATCCCTCTCAGAGGGATACATGCTCCAAGCTGCTAAGGGGTATAACAAAAGTGGACTCAGAAAACTCACTCCCAAAGAAGGAAAATCACTCAAACTATACTGATACCTAGGAAGATTCTATGGGGTCACGATCCATGATGAGAATTATATTCTTCTCTAAAACAACATAGTAATGTACCAAAGGAATGTAGTCAACTGATACTAGTCCAAATAAGGTCATAGAATCCCACCAGGAAGATGATCAAAGGGGAAAGTGGAAACCAGCCTATCTAAAAAGTACTAAATGATGTGTACGTAGAGGTACATAATGTGTTTCTAAAACCAATAACCACATGTGTCTCACTCTCACATAATCTGAACTTTTCCAAAAAATACACAATGTGACCTTGAGGCACACTTCATGTAGGTATCTCGACCAAGAATTGCTATGTAACCAACCTATGATTATGCACCTTTTGGAGTTCACGAATTGTATCGCACCACACTAGTTGTGTGGAAACTAAAAATATATAGGGAATGTAATCCCTATACACACCATTCCCTCTTCCATATATTACATGATGCGTGACTTGGAACACACAAAAAGTAACTCTACATTGGCTTCTAGGCATGTACCCCTTATACAAACCAATATGGTTGGGTAAGTGTCATGTAATGTGTGACCCACGTAATAGGACATGTGATACTAATACTTGTGTGGAAACCCTAGTTATACATAGAAGTAACTACACCGTGTGATCATAGGACTACAATCCATTTAGGCAGGTTTTTCACAGAACCTGCACAAATTATCACAAGTATTAACCTGCAACACCATATTCAACGATTCTTCCCCAAATTAAACTATATGTAATGGATATGTGGTTATCAGAACCTCTATTCCAATGATAATTAAAATAAGACCATATGATGTTCTTAGGAAAACAATATTCATCATGTCTTGTTGGTGCTACACACTAAACCAACATTGCAAACTCTTGATCAGTCAATGGATCTACTACTGTCATCTTGAACCTCAACTGTGGAATCAAATCTCCAACCCATATCCATGGTAGCAATACATTAAACTAAATAATGAATGCACAATGATTTTTCACTAGATATTTATCAAATAATAGTCCAAAAGAGATTTCCAACACTGAACACACTTAAATTAGGGAGAGAAAACCATAAAACATAAACATAAGGAGGAAACATTGGCCTTTATTCATTTTTCCCAATCCATTATTGTATAAAAGAAGAACTAAGAGTTTTGAACATAAATGAACTAAAAAATACTATTTATCCCCAAATCCTGCATATATACACTTATACACTAAATGTCTCATATTTGAATCAATACACTAGTAAATTAATTTACATTAGTAATAGGATAATAAAATAGGGATAGATCCTAAAATCAAACACCCTACCTTGTGATAGATATATCACTATTGAAGAATGAATCTCTGACATTTTTGTTGGAAAGAACCTAAAACCCTAATGGCACAATGATCCTTGATCTTGATCTGATCATATGTCGTCTGTTATGAATGCTCTCCCCCAATGGTCCTTAGGATCTCCAAGGTTAGGCACCCAACCTTTACATCTCCTCATAACCATATATTTTTAAATAACATCATGTCATGATAATTTTATTAATTTTTTATTCAAATAAATATTTTATTTAAACATTCTCCCACAACCACTCCCATCAATAGTGTCTGACATGATCTATGTTTGTGTCACACCTAGGGTAATACCATTGACCTAAACTCAACTAAAATCTCAGATTTCCAATCGATGAATCATTTTGGTAGTTATTACCAATTTTTAGTTAAATTGTACACATGTGACATGAGTATATTTAATATGTTTTAAAGTTATATTTTGGGATTTTTAGCCCCCATAATTTAATGCTATCTTAATATATGGCATTGAAAATATTCATAGTAATATTCCAAAATCATACATTGAAAAAACTAGGTCATTAAACTATTATCCCCTTCAAGTATTTTATTTCATATATATCAAAACCAAAACAAAATGGTGGAGATACAATGATATCAACTAGGAATCACACTCCCATGAGTTCCCCTGATGGTTACATTTTTTGTAAAAAAATACGCACCCAATGAAACTCATTCCCACAATGGATCTTCTCCTATTGGCTCACAACCCACTAGATCCTTGAAAACAGAATATCCACTCTCAAAACAGACTGGAACCAAGATTATATCATACAATAATTCATACACATACCTCATCAGATATGATATGAGGAGAAAAAAAAGCATCAAAAACTACTACAGTCAGGAGGTTAAGCGGTACCCCACCTAACTAACCCAACAGAACAGTGTAAAATGAAAGTGCAAAAGAACCCCAAAAATATCCTACAACCTTGGATAAAACTTAACAACTCTTAAAATCCCTATATATATAAATATCATTACTTCATAAAGAGATTATTGTGTTTCTAGGTAGTACTCATCTCCCCATAGATGAAATATATAATTACAACCACTAATATAACAAAAACTAGGACCCATTATTCATCAGCCACTAGCTCTGACCTGTATAATAGTTACCAATAAGGTCACCCCCAGGGACCTGAAAAATTTCTACTACAGTGGTAGAGTGGAAATCATAATTATATGAAAACCAACCCTATGGAAGTTGATCCTACCCAATATGTTTTAAAATTGACATGAAAACTAAAAACATTCTCTTCGAAACCAAAATGGTTACCTTTTCTTAGCCGGTTGGACGAGATGAAACACTATTACAAACTACAACTATGTACCCAGTGGCTTCCCAAATCATTTAATTAATCATTTTTTAAGAATTAATCATATTATGCAATGATATTTTCGGTAATTACTCAAAGGAATACTACTTTCTACTAGAAAAATCATCCCTACACTCAAAAAATATATATTGTTCATCACCCATAGATAGATGAAACAATACAATTTTAACTAAAAAACTTTTTATAACTCTCATGTTTTTAAAAATGATTCCAAGATACCCTTGTACATCCTCACCTTCTCTAGATTTACTAATAAGGAAATAAAAACTTCTCAGCCCCTTCCAATGCATCATTACGGGAACCACAATCCCTCCATAGGAAAGGATGACATGATTCCCTCCTTCGAATAATTAATATAGTGTGTCTCATAAGGATATCTGGTAACATAGGAATTTATAGTAATCTTCTCACAAATGATCCTCTCTCACAAATTGGAGTGGCAGAAGAGTCAACACTATCGATTGAATATAATATGCACCCTCTCCTTTAATATGGTATGTTTTTAAAAGGTCAACTATTCCCTCACATCGCTAAAAAAAAGTGGACATAAAACAATATTGTGGTCAAATTTTTCATGGAAACACCTTGAGTGGTGATAAATCTAGTTCCACCTCAATCTCTATAGGGTCCATTTCACTCTCGTGTCTAAGAAGGAATATCTTGAGAATTGGACCTTCGAATCTTGAAATGACTATGCTAGAGTCTCTATGTAACTAGAAATCCTAGAGCATATCTACCCCCATCCTCATATGTATCATGTTCTATGAATCTGAAACCAAATATATGAGGGTACCATCCCAAAATATTATCACAAAATGACCCAATAATGGTTATGGTTCAAAATCATATGTCTTGCGTACTTTGTTTGGGTGTTCAAGATGCCATAGGGTATCACCAAGAGATTAAATAAAATGTAGCGGCCCTTGGAATCCATGCTTGATTCATCAAACTCTTGAACCTATATATGGTGATAAATTTCCATAAGTTAAAACTTTGAGATCCACATTAACAATATCCACTAAGTTAAGAGGTCATTAATTATGAGGTGTGGATACATTCTCTCATGTCACTTGGTCCATGTAACACCAATCAATAACCAAAAACAAGAAATCACCTACCTCTATTGAGAATAAAATTGGGATTCCTAGTTGAAAACATTGGGCCATAAAAAACCACTTTCTCAAAAAAAAACCCTTGTACACATTCATCCCATGAAGCTTAATGGGTTCCATTTGACGTGGTATCGCAAAAATCAAAGGAAATATTTAGTGTCAGTCCTTGCACAAGCCTTACTCTGAGTGTAGAGATAAACTCAACACATCCCAAAAAAGGGAATAAACATTCCCCACCACCATTATTTGAAGTAAAAGATCTAATAAAATCCTATGATCTAATGGTATCACCAGCCAACTGATAAAAATTCCGTTATACAATCTTGTAAATTATATAATCCTACTCTTCCTCGGATCACTCCTTATCCAAGGAGGAAGACTCTATGAAAAAAACTGAAAGTACTACATCCCAAATTGGTAGAAACCAACTATGTATGGATGGTTGAAATATATTAAATACTATGGAAAACATCATAAGGTATCACCGCCACTATGAAGAGATGACATAAGAGGATCTCTCTCTCCACCAAGAATTTAGCCACACTTTCGGTGGAAGCGCGTAATCACTTTTCCTCTTTTTACGATTATAAAACTCTAGGGTTAAGAAAAAACTCTCTACTCTTATCACTAGTACTAAAACAAGGGATTCAATATAGAAAAAGTGTCTTATAAATTTGTGTGAAGACTGAAAATGGGGTAGTGAAGACACACATTATACCTCAAACCACACTCGAAGACTCTTCAATATCTTAGCGATTGGATTTCATCCTTCCCATTTCCCACCTAATTAACACAACTATGTAATTACCCAAAAGATTAGTACATTAATAACCTCAAAAAATAATCCAGAGAAACACATAACTATAATAGGTCTCTACCGACGCCCTGCATCACCCTAGAGATGTCTCACTAGCAGAACCATCATCAAGAGTAGTCTTAACCAAAAAAGAAACACACACCACATGATCATGCCAGTCTTACACCACATGAGAAATGGGCTATGTCCTACCATGTAACATGGATGATCTATACATTTGGAACTCAAGATTCAAACTTAACAATGGAATTTCATCTACTAGTACCAGCAGATTTTACTTTTTTTCACTAACTGAATGGTTCGTATGCTCAAATATCTAACTCTTCGATGGTCCACACTTGATGAAAAACATGTACCATCACCATTAGTCAATCATGTACTTACTAGAGCTTTGGATAACCACAAAACCTGAGGGGTCTCTATGACTATAACTCACATGACCTCTTATAACTACAATAACAATCATCTTATATTTTTTTTGAGATATCGACCGTTCAAAATATGGGTGATTATCTGCTTAATTTATATAAGGATATAAGAATCACTCAATATGTGGTATCACTTCTCTAAGACTACCAATAGGAATCAACTTCGAAGTTGGTCGATGAATTGAGGACTCAACACTCAACTAGTTTTCATCACAACACTATCTCAAAATCTTAGCTAGCTATCATATTAGAGGATTATAGATGATTATAAAGATGTAACATTTTCCATAAGAATACATGGGGAGATGACTCAATAAAGACATGGAATCCAAAACCCATTACTATATGATGCATGTACAAATATTTTCCTTACAACCCGTTCCTATATATAAAATGTCAACAAGTACGTTATTAGGGTCTAGGTGAATTGATATTTTGGAAACTATACCAACAGTGGACATCCTATCGCAATAGACAAACTAGAAGCACATTCACTGTATTACCTAGTTCCCAAACAAAACTACACAGATAGATAAATAAATCTACAAACTCATATCCTAAACCCATGATTTTATACAACACATTATGATAGGTATCTCCAATAATACCATCATATCATAATCCAAATCTATAGGGCCTAAGCCACAATTAGTCCAATACTCTGGACTATTGGAGGTGATCTTGGGGTAGTTTCAACTATGACCCATTATGGTGGATCATTAAAAATGATGAATCACTAAAAGGAAAAATGAATGGTGAATGAATGAAAACTATTTTAGGTAATTAGTTCCCATTTACATTGAGATCACATAAGATGTTTGAAAAAATGATTGAGAGTGTATTATCAAGTGATTTATGTATTTATATAATTTTTGGAACTTATAAATTTTTAATAGGGAAAATATTTATGATATTGATAAATTTTTTGTACGTGGAGAATTTATTTTTTAAGGGGTTTTATGGGATTTTTTATAATTTTATGTGTTCTCCTTATGAAATTTATATTAATTATTTCTCATATCTCAGTCGGATTGATTAATTCAGGTTCCTATGTGAAGTAAGGTATGTTTGAAAATAATATTGGTCTCTTATAAATAAAATTATTATTAAAAATGTATTTATATTTTATAGTGGTTTTCCAAATATAGATTTTAATGATGTTTTCTAAAGTGAAAATTCATGGACCATTTGTAACTTTTAAGGGATTCATAAGTGACATCAATTTATAAGTGACTCTTAAAAGATATTTAAAAAGTGTTTCTTTTTTAATATCTCGATTATCATATTGAACCTTTTTTATGTGGTTTTTATAAATGTGTTGCCCACTTATTCTACACCACATGTTACAAGATTATATATCATTTAAGAGTTCACGTTATTTATTTATTTTTTGGGTTTATTATAAATAGAGTCATTATATGAAGGTGGTCTATGGAGGCAGAATGGGATGATTTGATTATTATATAATTTTATGGGATTAACTATTAATATGTGATTAATAAATGATAATTGTCACCCCACATTCTTTTTCTATCATCATGGTGATCATTAGAATATTAGAGAGAAATTTAAATATGATTACCACCTCTCCACGAGGAGACTGGCCATATCACCCTTGGTATATGATACACCTTATCTATGGTGTAGTGAAATTCTTGTGGCTATATTAAAGAAGCCGATAGGTTATGGAATAGGAATGCATTGATAGGCAGAAAAAGGGTTCCACCTGAGTACATCTAGGATCATTTCAATATACTTATAGGAATTTACCATGATTATATATACCTAAATGATATTTATTTCACTTAATTTTTATTATAGTACCATTTTACCATATATATTTTTGATCTTTAAAATTTTTCTCCACTTATTTTAGGGATTTATTGATGTTTTCCGGTACTTTTTTTATTTGAATTATTCCACCATTTAACACTCTTGATATGAGTTTTCATTATATACCTTTATTTTTTGTTATTTTTTTTATTTTTTAGTTTATCCTCATTTACATTTTTAATAAAAGTTTAAAAAGGTAATATCAAAAGATGAGTTTTAGATGAATTATTTTAAATTGAGTTTTCATGTTTTTAAAATATGTTTTGGATCTTAAAATGTGTATTTGAAATTATTTGTGAAGTGTTTGTCCAAAAACTAAAAAGATAATATTTATAAGTAGTTTATGTCATACTAGAAATATGGGAATTTTTTGTAAAAAAATACATGGGATAATTGGTGAGATCCTACTATTATATTTATGCTAGAACCCTACTTGCTCCTCAAGGTGTTTATAGAACAAGTGACATTTATATGTTCAAGTTATGTTATTGAATATTTCCACTCTATTGACTATTTCTTTTGGGTTAATCATGGAGCAGGTGGATTGTGATGATGTATGGTAACATTAGGGTCGCATAGTGTTTGTTTTGGAATTATTATTCGATATTATTTTATATCATGAATGTATCAACCGTGTTGGCCTTAAAATTAATCTATCTATATCAGTTCAATTTTTTTGATTTATTTTTATTTTTATGGGATGTTTACTATGATTATTCATCAATTTCATATTTATATTTTATAATTTTTGTTGGGCTACATAGGATGTCTAATTTATTTTCGTACCATGTTGGTTTTTGAGAAAATTACAATATGTGATTAATAGTATTTATTAGGAGAAATCATTCATATTTACTATGTTTTGATTTCTGGTTACTTGTTTCTATCCCATGGGATCTAGAATTCCCTTTGAGCCGCGCTATAGGAAAACTCATGTTCCCGAATAAGGGTTGACCTGGGTTGGTTCATGAAATATACAACTTATTCATCATGATATCCAACTCACTTCTTTCTTCATATTAGAAAATGAGAAAAATAATTTTTTATATTATCATTTAATTTCCACCTTCGAATCAATAACATATTTATATTCATCTTAATAGGCCCCATGATCTTACTCTACCTTATCCAACTAAATAATTTCCACTTTAATATGATCAATATCTACTATTTATTCATTCATTAACTCACATATTTTCCAGTTTTCTTATGTTAAATGTACTACTCTTCAATATTGCCTTTGAGTTTGAAATCAAGTTAACTACTCCTTCAATTTTATTATAATAATCATAATTAGACTCATTTATTTTATAATTATCTTTTATAACATCTTCCTCTTATGAGTATAATGTAACTTCATTATCTTCAAATCACCTTTCATTATCATCTTTACTAAATATGTTTATTCCAATGAAACCGCCTTCCAGTTTAATTTATATATTTAATTTTTAATCACAAAGGTTACCTTATTTTTAATATGATATTATAAGTTATTAATTGGAAATATTTTCCTATTTCATTAGGATTTTTTAATGATATTAATAACATTTTAAAATTAAAACAATCAAATTAGAGTTTACCTTCACATTATACTTTTCGTTGCTCGTATCTTCATAAAGAAAGTGAAACAATCATCACTAACTTCTTCCTAAATGTTTCCACCTTAATGAATCATAATATTATCCATGGTTTTAGAAGAAATATCTTTTTATGATTAGCCAGATATCCTCTAGGGTTTCACTCCAATCTTATAAGCCACTAGATTCTTCTAAAGATCAGAGAGGGAAAATTCAGCGAGGTCTTACTCTTCAAGGGCTAACACCAAGGCATTGTACTTGGGTGAAAATATTATGATTTTGCTTCATGATATCAATATCATTTATCTAATTTTCATACCCTTGGATGGATCCCATGATATCTATATGTTGATTGAAGAGAGAATCAATTTTCTTATTGGTTCTAATCATTAGATATTAGAACTTGATGTGCATCACTTGCAACATATCCATAATCACATTTATATCCACTTCATTAATATTGGATAACTTATCCCATATAGATTTTTTTATGTGTAATACACCACATTATTATATATTTGGTTTGATAAGGCTCTATATAGGGTATTATGAGGCTTTTTGTAGCATTGAAAGTGTTCTTATCCATACCAGTCATTAAAAATATTATAGTATCACTGAATCTTATTCCATGAAACGTAGAAGTGAATATGTCATGTTCGATAGATTTCAAGTGAGATCTGTAGTGATTTATCCTAGTTTAACCCAACCTGTCACCTAAGCCAGCATGCCATAATATCATAAACACATTCACAATATAAAAGAAATTTAAACAAGAACCATGTAATAAAAAATAACCTTTTGGGAATTATTTCAACCTTAATTATATACGAATGGCCCATCTATGAAATGGCAGACTGTTCAAACCTAAAAATCTGGATTAATATATAGAACATAGACCTGAGTAATAGAGAAATTACTAATATATTATATCATAAATACCATCACATAACCATATATAACATGTCATATACAATACATACACATAATATCCACAGTAAAAAGTTAAAAACCCAAAAAGGATCAGGACCCAATCGAGTAATGTATAACATCCCACTAAAAAAACTAAAAAACAACTTTGAATGTGAAAAAACCACATGAAACCATGTTTACTACAACAAAACCAACCATAGATGATGGTAATCAAGAAGAGACACTATAATAAATGGTTCGCATACCTTTACCTATGTCATACTAAAAAATTCCTCCCACACCCAAAATCATAATCAAGATGTGGGACACAAAGACACCTAGGATACCACCATGAATTTATTAATGGATTTCAACCATTAAAAACAATAAATAAAATATGAAAAATATATTTAATTCCCTTTTCACTTTTAAAACAATCTCACCTAGAAAAAATTCCCCTTTTAAAACCACTTTTTATTTTCTAAAAATATTACGTGATTCAAAACTGTTGTAATAGTTTGTTTCGTAGACTCAAATATACATTATTTTTTGATCACATTTCATGTATATAGTGAAATATGAATGATTATAAATTACCATTATAGTTTATATATTTATTTACCTTCTATATAATGGTAATTTAAATATATTATTTTTCATATGGAAATATTATAGAAGATCCAAGGCTATAATGGGAACCTTTAGATACTATAAAATTAATCGTAAATACGTTTCGTATGGTCTAGATACATCACACTAACTAGACATAATTGATGTTTGAATATCAGCTTATAGAAGCTCACAAGAATTGATAATTATTCTTATTAAGTTTTGCAAATGTGTTATCTGGTATATGAAATTATTAAGACATACCTACTAATCTGAACGCCACATGTTGCATGTTTCCTTTGTAATTCTTATCAATACACATGTGTATTAGTCTCTTGAATTGAGATCATTATCAATTTTCTCTATTTTATTGCATACATTGATGTAAAGAAAAATCATGATAATGAAATTTTTGTGAAGTAGCTAATGTTTTGTGAGTCATTGGTGGTATAACATTGGTAGAATGATCAAGATAGGATTGGTCACTTCTATGTTGGGGAAGTGATATATTGGGATTGGTTGATCAGGAGGGTAGTAGCATTATTAATCCATGTCAACTGTAGTTAAAGTTAAATCCATCCATTTAGATCAAAAAATAATAAATCAAGGAAAAATGGTGAAACATGTGTGCATTATAATTTATAAGATATCTTATGACAAACAGATTAAATTAACACAATGCTTGTTCCTTAGTTTGTTGTCATTTTTATGACTATTCTTTTTCTATTAAGGGAGATTGATGGTCTGCTAAAATATACTTTTGTTTTTTGAACATTATTCAATACTATCGAGACATGGGCCTAGAGAGTAACACATAATAGAGTATCTAAGAATCCCCCATATTATGGGTAATAGGTATAATCCATGGTGGGCTCAAAAATGGGGTCCATATGTTTTCCAATATTTATTGATCACCAATAAATAAATAAATTCATTATTTTTTGATTTTAGAATAATTGGGATGAATTTATTTATAAAAATAATTCATAAGTGTTTAGGTAAATACAAGGGATAATATTTTATGAAAAAAATAATATTTTAATATTCATGGTTTGTTTAATATTATAAAGAATTATGATTCAAGATAATGAATCAAGTTATCACAAAATAAATTTAATATATTTTACAATAATATGGTGAAATATAAATAAAATCTATTCCACAGTTAGTTAACCCTAAATATTAATGTATTACTTATTCATTAGATTTGAAATTATTGGACAGTCAGGGAACCCTAAATGTGTATTTTGGAAATCCACTATATAAGTGAAATAGAGGCTCATTCCTTGGACTATTCATGCATTGGAATGAGATATTCTTACCCCTACCATATTCTAGATATATAAAGCTTCTGTCTAAGTGAAATATCCAAGATCGCCTTCATAAATTAAATTCATGAGATCATGGTGATCCTCAAGACGTTGAGTAGGCTGTCTAAGCTCTATCCTAGAACATAGAATTTGATAAACAATGTGTGTTTCGATTCTTGTTGAATGTGTGGATGATCTAGAGGGGTTCAACTTCAGATAAATTGAGTAATGATCATCCAAAAATATCTTCAGTCATGCATGATTTTATTTCATAAAAGGTACATGTTCGTTTTATTTTAAATTCTTTGAATAATCAACAAGAGATCCTCAGACTGTAAGAAGGCTCATATATCAAGAGATGACAAGTTATTATGACAAAAATGCTAAAATCCATAGCCCATTGACTCCTACAATGTACCCCATACTAACAATAACAAGATTGAAAAATGATCAAA
Source organism: Viscum album (assembly GCA_963277665.1). Taxonomy (NCBI): domain Eukaryota; kingdom Viridiplantae; phylum Streptophyta; class Magnoliopsida; order Santalales; family Viscaceae; genus Viscum; species Viscum album. The sequence continues at coordinate 319,833,305 of OY728165.1, read as the reverse complement.
TATACTGATAAATCAACCCAACATGATCATGCTCAAAATACCGATTAAAGGCATAAACAATTGAACGATCATAAGTACTATCATATAACTAAATAGATAACAATGATAACAAAAAAGATATCTGAATCACATAAGGAACTAACACAACACATAAAGAATATGTATACCTATCGATAGAATGTAATGTGCACCATGGTTTCTAACCATAAATGGAATAGTGTAACTAAATATAAAACAAGGTTTTATAGTTGGACAAGTAAGTATAACTAATTGGAAGCTCCCTCAGTCTCCCATAGGATTAACCTTTCTAGATCAAACTTAGTCCCTTGGTCAACATATTTGCAGATCACTTAGTATTCCTCCCAAACACTCACTCAGTCTCTTGGTAGATATTCTTGATGCCCACTCGATATTCCTCACAATGGTATACTGGGTCCCATAGAAAAAAACTGAAATTCAAACACTCAAGGTTCCACATGTGCTACTAAGTACCAAGAATATTAAAATCAATAAGCTTCAAAAACAAAATTCACTTCAAAATCCAATTTAACCAGATAACATTCCCATTTGAAGTCAAGTGTTAACACTTTGAAAGAACGCTTGGAAAACCCTTATAAAAACTCATTTAAAGAATATAACTTCTTTGATCTATTTAAACAAATAAATGGTGGAATTGGAGACTAATAGCTTTGAAACCCCATTTTAAAACATCAAATTTCCAATACAAACCCTGATTGAAATCAACCATAGAATAGAAATACATCATCAATAAATTTAATAGAAATTTAATTATCAGAAACAAAATGAGATAAGGAATAAAATTTTGGAAATGGAAAACATGCTTAAAAAGATACACCTTCTAGAAACTGAACTAAATGATGAAATCTTCAATTAAATTCATTAGAACTGGGAAAGATAAGTCCTCACACACCCAAATCATGAGGGAAAAAAATTCAAAACCCCCCATGTTCAAGTTAAAAAACCGAATAACCTCTTAAAGAGTTTAGATATTTTACATAGATTGTAAATACATATGATGGTGGTTTGATATTATCTAACACAACATGGTTCCTAAATATCCAAAGAGTCCCTTGCAGAACTGGTAAGTAGAATAAAAATCCCAGCAAGAAAATATTGCTGATAGAACCCCAACAATTATAACAACCTATCAGACACATAGTTTCACTATCTCCTCTACCATCATCTACTATATAATGGGATGAAAATAAGATTATTTCATTATAATATATATAATCACCAATATTGTGTCTTTCCCACTCAATAATAAGGTATGATGATAAAAAATCCCTATATATTTATTCCCACTTCCACAATAGAATGGGAAGAGAAAATTAAAATCTGAATGGTCACAGATGATCATATTTGATCCTTTTGTAGGAGATTGATAATAAATCAAAATCATAAAATGGTCAACTTATATTGAGATAACAATATATAATCATCAAGGTGTAAAACATCTTGGTATCATTAGGGTGCACAACCAAAATCAATGGATTACCCTTAAGTATCACCTCCCACCTTAATATAAAATTAAATACACACCCCTTATTGAAAAGGTTATAACCATCCATTGATTGAGACCAATCAATTGAAGTATCCCCACCATTTAGAGCTATTCTAGATTATTGGAACTCAGTGTTATATTCCATACCAAATTGAACCAAATTAAAAAAATATGGTGTGAACTGCTCACTAGAAAAAACACCTTTTCTTCATTCTCCTACATATCTAAATTATGATGGGAAAACAAACTCCCCAAGAACCACTAATCCCCTAATTCTATAATAGTATAGTTCAAATTCATTCTACTTAAAGTGTTAGAAAAAACATTCCCCTTCCCAGGGATATAGGCCATACCAAAATAAATGATCTGAATATAGTTTACCCAATACCTCTACTTGAGGTTCTATTCCCTTTGAATAGAGATAAACTTTTGGCACTTATAATTTTAGAATGCTGTAAAATGATAATCATAGAGATCATGGTGAGATGAAATCAATTAATGCATTAAAACATCTATCTATATGTTATGGGTGGGTTAATTGTACTCATGTTTGTGTATTTTCCTTGATCCATAAGCCACCACAAGGTTATCCTGCATCAGAATGTGCCCCAACCACTCACTAGAGGCATAAAAATATACTGCATAATCATTACTATGTTTAGTAAAAATTAAAAATAGTGAAGTTTTCTAACATGATTTTAATATCTCAAAATTAATCTGAAACTTCTCCTTATAGTCAAAAATCAACCATTTTCTTATTAGTGATGTTATAAGAGAAGCTATAATGGATGTGTCACAAAAAACAACTATAATACCTAACAATTCCATAGAATTTTTTCATCTCAAACAAATTATTAGGTCCTTTCTAAGATATAACTTCCAAATTAATCACTAAATTTACTAAAAATCCTTTGTCAGAACCTAAATGGATCAATAATTTCACCACTTGAATTCAAAACTATCATTTGAGTAGCATAGCATATTGACTACTCTTTCCCTGGATTTTAAAAGAAAATATAAATAGTTTGTATAGTCCTCCTTCTATTTGGAATACACCAATATTTCACCAAAAATTATGACCATTAAGGAGTATAAAAAAGTGAAAGAAAATTTGGTTTGTCAATCCCATTAATACTATAGGAATAATGGTAAGGGTGAATGGAATAACCAAATTGTCAAAATACCCATACTAGCTCCAATAGGATGTCTTATGAATATCTTCCTCCAAGACCCTCAACTGATGGTACCATGATCACAAATTTATCATAGAAAACCTTGGAGATATTTTTTTTATCAGAAAATCAACAATTTTGAAAAACATATATTTATTATCTGCGATCACGAGATTGAGATTATAGTAGTCCTGGAAATGTTATTGATCCCCATTTGTCTTCTTTGAAGGTAGAACTATAAATAACCACTGTGACATGCTAGTAAGAATAAATCCCTTACTCTCAAGGTCCTCTAACTGATCATTTAACTCTTAAAACACTCCTAAATATATATGATATGATGGTAATGAAATAGGACTCATTTTGTAGAGTTTATCAATAGTAAAAGAGTCCTCTCACTAGAGAGGAATCCCACAAAAATCCTCCAAAAATACATCAGGGTACTTATATGTGACCACTATAAGTTATCAAACTAAAGTCCTCCCTAGGAAATCAAGGAGCAAACTGAAAAGTTATCTTGAGATCAATCCCATCTCAAAAAATGCACCCTTATCATCTTTGATTATAGAGGAAATCACAATTTAATACACGATTAATACCATCAGAAGATAGAAATTGACCCTTGTGGCGATAACAGTCAATATAATAATTTAATCAAATCACCCAATCTATACTGATGATCAAATTGAAAATTTCTATGTCCAATATGAGAAAATCCCACATATTTCCCATGATGGTGATTATAACATGATACTCTAAGAACATGAAACCTTTCTCCTTATTCCTACCCAATGGGGTTTGAGAATCCATCATAAATAGAATTATATCAAATTCCATTCCAAAATCATAGGGAAACATTAATTAGATAAAATAATTGGAAATACGCCTATCAAGTAAAATTTAATCCATGTAAGGAGCAATAAACACTATACCTATCATGGTGTCTAACCCAAACACGGTGTCCCAAAATATCACATCTTCTATAAAAATACATCATAACTCAAAATTACCCCAAAACGTATTTACATTAGGAGAACCCCTTTCAACCCAAGGTTGAGATCATGTACCATTCGACACATCTGATCATACTTGCGAACCTCAGAGGACATTGTAAAAATATACCTTTTTTACATGGTATTTTTGAAGAAGCGATGAAGATAACCGAAACACTCAAACCATTTGAATAACATTGAAGACTTATGGTAATCAGGTTAGGTATAGACAAACTTCCCAAAATAGTTTCATTTCTCTGAATTATTTCATAATGAAACCATTGGTGTATATTCTGAAGATTCTTAAGCTCTCCTACCATTACATCTATGAGGCTCATCCAACTTAATATTTTGTCTTGATGAAGAGATATGGCTACCACTCACTGGAGGAACACCACTATAACCTATCTTCCTGACCATTCCATCCTATTTCACAACCTCCTTATAAATCACGATAGTTTGGGTTGGTAAACAAAGAAGTATAAACATTGACCAGATCTTAGCCTTCAATCCCATTTCAAAAGGATGAGATTTAAGGTAATCATTTATAAGGATCTCATGAGACATAGGAACCAACATGGAAAACTAATAATCAATGTCCATCACTTAATGCTATCCATGATCCATCATAGTGAACCCACAAGCCTTCACCGCCCTTAATATCTACTTGATAAAACATATTATTAAAAATATCATTAATTGTAGACTATGTGAGATTATATGGAACATTTTCAACAACATACCCACACAATATCCTACATGATCCCTCAAATATATATGTGGAAAATACAACATTCATGGTCTCATGGGTATTAAAAAATTGAAATATATACTCGATATATTCAAGATAGTCCTCATGATACCAGGATCCTTTGTCACTAAGAAATACTACTATATTTTTATTTGTAAACTCCAGAGTGTGATTTACCATCCATTCCTAATCCTAGCTACCCTTGTGAACTATGGACTGGATCAAACATATTCATAAATCTACTAAATCTGGATCAACTAGAGGATTATTCTATGAGATATTCCTCAGAAATCCATCTCTACACTTATATGAGGACCTTATTGGTGGAATTTTATTACATAACATAAGGTCCAATCTCATTAAATATGTAATTGAATCTCAAACTCCAACAATTAAACCAAACAATGCCTTATAGAATTCCTCAACAAACACATCATAAAAAAATCAAGATGAAATAGGGGAAAGGAATTAAAAATTTAAATACTTTCACACCACTCATGGTTTGACTACAAACCTAGGAAACCCATGCTCTAACTATGCATGTTTCACTAAAAGATAATAAGCAAGGACACATGGGTTCCACATGGTTCATACTAACCATGTTCCTAAACCATGTGCCTCCTGAAATATTCCCAATTTTACACCAAAGATCAATAAATCAACTGAGATCACCGTGTAAGTCATAATAAATAGGGAAATACATGAAATACAATTAAAATATCCCATAAAAAAGATCAAAACTGAAACATAATCCCAAACCACCAACGTTAACTCGTGGTTAGACATGAGGAAAAGCTATCTAGGAACTCCTCCACTCCTACCTATTAGGATTGAAGAATCCTAACACCAATCTACCATTGAACCCCAAATTAATAAAAAATTTGTTGCCATTTTTTGGAGAACTGACTCGTGTTGAACTAACTCATCACCCAAGTCAACATTTCATAAGGGCCGAGGCATGTTCCCAATCACCACATGCTGATGAAAAGAATCAGAGCCTCACAAATTACCTTTTTGAGAAAATTTCACCCTTAATAAAATTGACATGATCCACCTGTGAAATGGATTACAACACCAATAAAAAATGAGTATAAATTAACATAACATACAGAAAAGTAGAAATAAAAAATTAATAATAGCATATATCATAAATACCATCATATAACCATATATAACATGTCATATACAATACATACAGATGATATACATAGTCAACAATCAAAATTTAAAAATGGGATCATGACCCAAATGGTATATAGAAAGATTCCCACTGAAAAAAATTCAAAAAATATCCCCTCATGTGCTAAACCATGTGATATCATGTATCCTCAATCAAAACCAACCCCGAATGACAATAAATAATAAGAGACACCATAATTCAGGGTTCTATTTCTTTTACCAATGTCTTATTAAAAAATATACCCTTTCCCAATGACATAAGAAGGGTGTGAGGCACAATATTCAGTAGGATACCACCATGAATATACATAAGTATTTTAAACATGGAAACAAATAAATAAAATTGGAAATTAATTTAAAAAACTATGTTCAATTTTATAACAATAACAGTTGAAAATATGATTCCTTCTTAAATTAAATTCTTTAAAAAGAACACATGTTTCGAAACATGAGTAAAAAGGAAAAAAAATACTAGATAAAGACACCTAACATGATCATGCTCCACACACACAAGTAAGGAAAAACCAAGGTACAAGAATAAGCACTATCATATAGACAATTAAATGGAAATTGGAATAACAAAAGATATCTTAATCATATAAGGAACTAAAACAATACATAAATAATACGAATACTAATTAAGAATAATTAATGTGAACCATAAGCTCTATCCATAAGTGATTCATGCGAATTCTTCTAAAAAAATGGTTTGATAGATGACTAAGAAAATATAACATGTTGGAATCTCACTCTATCTTCTATGGGTCTAAAATTCCAAGAGATCACTTGGTCCCTTGGTCAATATGTTAAAATATCATTCTGACTTCTTCCCAAAGTCTCACTCAGTCTCTTCTGTCACGACCCGTCCTTGGGGCCGGTGCCGTGACTACCCCAAGCCCGCCTTCCATAGGCCAGGGGCAGGTGACTAGCACCAAGGTGTAATTCCTAGTAAAAAGGGAAGGCATTTCCTTTGTAAAGTAAACAAACACCACATAGCAAGCAAGAAGAAGTAAACACTAAGTAAAAATTGGGTACAATAGTAAGTGCGGTAAAGTATGTGGGCCAGAATATAAACACAAACTGAAGTAAAGTACACTGAAAAAGGGAGTACAACAACTGAAAAGTAATGCCGCAGCGTAGAGCTGTCCACTGGTAGTCCCACCTGATGGGTGGGTACAGATAGCCACCTCAGCTCCTCAAGTCCAGCCGTCCTCTCCGAGTACGTCCCGCCCAGTGGTCCACCTCCAGGTACCGACCTGCTCCGCAGGCCTCAACCACGATCAGCGCTGTCCATCGTGTGCAACCAACACAACATAATGCGGGAATATCCCATGTAGGGGTGAGTATAAGCTACTCAGTAGGGACCCCGAGACCCCCGAAGGTCTCCCAGAATCCACAAAGGAAATATACAATAACGAAGTAACATCCAACAGTACTTAGGTATATGCCCATACATATACCTAATTCACCAATTCTCATTCGGCTCCAACATCCGAGCTCAAGTATAACCCAGTCCACACAGAAAATCACAACCCAATCCACATAGGAAATCATAACGTAATCCACACAGGATATCAAGTCAATCTTATCGAAGATAAGGATTGAAAGTCAAGATTCAGCTCACACAGGTATACTTCTTCATAAGACGATAGAGATGATCAGATGTAGCCACTGATTCATCTAAGTCGTCGGACCCACACAGGATCGATAGGTACTAACCCCCGCAATGACCCACAAAGAATCGATAGGTAACTAACCTCCGCAATGACCCACACAGGATCGGACCCACACAGGATCTGTATCCGCTGGCCCACACTGCACCGCTGAGCGCTGACCCACACAGGATCTGACCCACACAGGATCGGTAGAACTAATCCACATAGGATCGCTGAGTGTTATAGTTGTCGCCGTCGAATCCACGAAGGATTTCTGCACAGTCGTCATAGTCGCAGTCACAGCCAACTCTAGGTTTCCCGCACACAGCATGTTCGTTCGGGATGGTCCGTTCCACGAGCCGAGGGGCTGATAAATCAACTGACACAACGTCCGGAGTTTATGTATCCAAATGTTCCGTATCGTCAATAGGAACTCAACGTCACATACGGCGCATCAATCGAACGCCCGATCTGAGAGTTATTGGCTTTTTTGCCCCAGGGGCCCTGTTGGTTTTGAAGTCAAAACCAACCCGAACGTACTCCAACTGCATCCAAACCTTGAGTAGAGTAAGCAAATGGTCCGTCTCACTAAGTGGAATCCATCAAAGTTGACGGCACATCAATCGAACGTCTGGAGCTCATGTTATAAGTGTTTCCGCTCCGAGGGCTTGGTTGGTTTTGTGAATGAACCAACCCGGACGAACACAAAGTACTCCGAAACATTGTAGGTAATATACCAAAATGACCGTCTCGATCCAAGGATCTCTACGCAATTGACGGTGTGTCGATCGGAGGTCATTAGCCCATGTTATGGGAAACAAACCGAAACAGTCCGAAAATGGGGGGTCTGGCCCCAGTCCGACCCGACCCCCCCCCCCCAAGGGCGGCCCGAACTGGGTGACCCGACCCGGATCCGAGTCCGACCCGGACGGGGTGGCCCGGAATGGGGCGGCTCGGCACTGGCCGAGCGGGTCAGCTCGGAGCTGGCCGAGCGGCCGCGCAGAAGGGGTGCCGCCCCCTTGAATGAAACCACGTCCCCCGCGTGGGGGCCGCTCCTTGCCAACGGATGCGACCTAGTGCCTCATCCCCATCCCCCTCGGTGCCGCGTGGTTGTAGAACCCACAGCCTGTCGCCGCGGCTTCAGCCGCGACGCCCCTTCCCGGCGGCACGCTGGGCACCGCCGCCTCCTGGCGGCCGGCCAGTGCCTGCCCCACCGTGTCGGCGAGGCGTGCCGGCAGGGTTTTCTGCGGACCACCGGACGTTCTCCGGTGGTCCGTTTTTCCTGCCGTCTTCGCCAGTGGTCCTCCCGGGATCAGGACTTCATTGAGAAGACCAAAAAAAATTCCCTTTCGACCTGCTTCGTTGTCACCCACCGATCTGCACACCAAGAACGAAGAAACGGTGGGTTCAGACTTGTTCATTGGTCCGCACCCACCGTGTTAGCGGTTTAAATGGCTTCCAAAAAATTTTAAACACATACCGAGGATATAAATCACATAGATTTAATTGAACCAAAACCCCAACCTCAAGCCTCGTCGAGCGAGGTTTCTTCGCGGAATTGCACGTCATGGAATAAGGCGTTGCGGAAGGGGGATCGTCGCATCGCGGAGAAAGGATTCGTCAGCATCACGTCGTCGATATCCGAGGATCTGGCGTTCTTGTCAACCTTCGTCGGAGGTCGGCGTTCTTCGCGTTCTTCACATTCGTCGCGTTCTTCGCATTCTTCGTGTTCTTCGCGAGTAAGGAGTGTTTCACGGCTTGAGTGATTTCTCCCAAACCCTCTCGCACAACCAACCTCTAATAAAATAAGGCTTGTCTTATTTTATTAACACAGAAGCCAACAATTTGAATTTCAAAAAAATTGAAATAATCAATTAATTGAATTAATTTAGGAGTTTAAACTGCTCAATTAATGATGCGTTTATCAATCCAAATAAACGCAAGGGTTGACTTTCATTAACGGGGGGTGTAGGTGCGTTACTTAATTAAAGGAGGGGGTTGAAAAAGGTGGGGCCCATGTGGGCCCCACCCAACAAATATCCTACCTAGTGGTGTAGGATATTGTGGGTCCCACTTTAACATTGTATCTTGGGTTAAAGAACTAAAAATAAAATAAATTGGTCGCACCATTTTTATTTTATTCGTTTACTTAACCCCAAAAATTAAAAACCACACCCGAGAAAACGCAACTCCGGAAAAGGTGTTTCTAAGAAAAATCCAGCACTGCGATTCCATCGGTGCCCTCAGAATTCGATTCTGAGCACCGGTTCAAAAGTTAAGAAAACCAGCTCCTGTGTTCACTGAATGCACTCGAGCCAACCTTCGGAAAATGGTTCCAGGCACATTGGGCCTCGGAATCTGGTGCCGTTAGAAACTGCGTTCTGGTAAAATCCAAAAGAAAATTAAGAAAAAAAATTTTCCTTGAATTTTATGAGTCTTTAGATCACTCCCAACTCAGTGCTTTACGTCCCCATAAAGATACATAAAAAACTAGGGAATCAAATGAGGGTACTGAGCATGCATCTGAGCCTCCCGCTCCCAAGTGATGTCCTGGAGGTTCCCGTGCTGCCATCTGATGAGCACTAGAGGAATCAACCGTCCATGTATGACCCGCTCCTGTCGATCCTTGATCTCCACTGGGACCTCCACAAAATTCACCCCATCATCAACATCCAGCTCCCCATTGTCAATGATATGCTTCGGGTCGTGCACATATCTCCTCAGCTGGGATATGTGGAAGACGTCGTGCACCTGGTGCAACTGAGGTGGTAGAGCCAGGCGATAAGCCACCTCGCCAATCCTGCCGAGGACCTGGAATGGTCTGATGAAGTGTGGAGACAACATGCCGCCTCACCCAAATCTCAGTAATCCACGTCGAGGTGAGACCCACAAGAAGACTTGGTCGCAATCCTCGAACTCCAGTGGCCTCTGCCTCCTATCATCATAAGACTTCTGCCAGCTCTGAGTTGTCCTCATTCGCTCCTGGATGACCTGGACCTTCTCTATCATGGCTGGGACCATCTCCGGTCCCACAAGTGCGGACTCCCCAGGGTCTGTCCAGAACAATGGAGATCTGCAAGGTCGTCCATACAATTCCTCGTATGGTCCCATCTCGATGGTGGAGTGGTAGCTGCTGTTGTACGCGAACTCCACAAAGGGTAGGTGATCATCCCAGCTGTGACCAAAGTCGAGGACACATGCACGAGGCATGTCCTCAAGAGTCTGAATGGTCCTCTCTATCTGACCATCCGTCTGAGGGTGAAAGGCGGTGCTCAGATGTATCTGCGTCCCGAATTCCTCATGAAACCCCTTACAATGCCGGGAAGTAAAGCGAGCATCTCGATCGGAGACGATAGATGATGGAACACCATGAAGTCGTACAATCTCTTGAACGTAGAGACATCCCAAGCTCTCCACTGATCCCTACTCTCTGATGGGTAAGAAATGAGCTGACTTGGTGAGTCGGTCGACAATCACCCAAATGGAGTCGTGACCTCTGGAAGTGCGTGGAAGTCCAGTCACGAAGTCCATAGATAGACCGTCCCACTTCCACTCCGGGACCACCAAGGGCTATACCTAGCCTTCTAGTACCTGGTGCTCTGCCTTCACCTGCTGGAAGGTGAGGCATAGAGAAATGAACTCAGCCACAACCTTCTTCATGCCCAGCCACCCGTGCTGTCATCTGAGATCCTGGTACATCTTCGCTACTCTAGGATGTACCGCCAAAGGGGATCTGTGAAACTCTCTCAGCACCTCCTCTCGTAAAGAAACTGGTACCAAGGTACGTCCTCTAAAAAGGATGTCATGCTATCCTTTTATAGAGAATCCATCATGTGCCTATCCTGAGGAAATCTACGCACGCCGCGTCTCACAGTCAGCGTCCCCACGTTGTGCCTCTCTGACCCACTGTAGTAGTGGAGGAGTGACTGTGAGTGACTGAAGAAAGGATGCTCCATCTCTATCCACGAAGGATAGCTGCAAAGTAGCTAGCTGCTTTGTCACCTCCCCAAGTAGCTGAATGCACGTCCTCCTGCTGAGAGAATTGGCTACTACGTTCACCTTTCCAGGAGTATAGACTCTTTCAAAGTCATTGTCCTAGAAGAACTCGAGCCATCGCCACTATCTCAGGTTCATGTCCTTCTGCTAGAAGATGTACCTGAGACTCTGATGGTCAGAATGGACTGTAAAGCGCTCGCCCATCAGATAGTGTCTCCATATCTTCAGAGCGAAGACCATTGCTGCTAACTCCAGGTCATGGGTAGCGTAGTTCTGCTCATGATGCCTCAACTGGCGCGATCCATTGGTTATCACGGACCGCTCCTGCATTAGGACACATCCGAGTCCAGTCCCTGATGCAACACAGTAGACTACGTACCCTACTCCCTCCTCCTGCAACCTCAAGATAGGCACACTGGTCAATCGCTGTCTCAGCTCCTGGAAGCTCTCCTGACATCTTTCTGACCACACGAAGGGTTTCCCTTTCTTCGTCAAAGCTGAGAGTGGTACCAAAACTCTTGAAAAGTCTAGCACGAACCTCTGGTAGTACCCAGCTAGACCCAAGAATCTCTGCACCTCCGTCATGCTCCGGGGTGGCTCCCAAGCTAGCACTGCCTCAATCTTCGCAGGTTCCACTGCAACTCCCGCCTCAGAGATGAAGTGTACCAAGAAGTGGACATCACATAACCAGAACTGACACTTCGAGAGTTTTCCATAAAGCTGGTGCCCTCAGAGTGTGTCTAGTACAACCCGTAAGTGGTAAGCGTGCTCCTCCTCAGTCGTCGTGTATATCAAAATGACTTCTATGAAGACCATGAAAAATCGATCGAGGTATGGCTGAATGATCCTGTTCATGAGGCCCATGAACACTACTAGAGAATTGGTTTTGCCGAATGGCATAACCAAGAACTCATAGTGGCCATACTGACATCTGAAGGCCGTCTTCTGCACGTCCTCATCCCGAACTCTGAGGTGATGATAACCTGATCTAAGGTCTATCATCGAGAACCACCGTGATCCCTTGAGCTGATCGAAGAGGTCATCAATACTTGGTAGCGGATACATGGTCCCCATTTTCACCTAGTTTAGGCGATGATAGTAGACACAAAGTCACAAACTCTCATCCGCCTTCTTGGCGAACAAAATCGGGGAAGCCCAGGGTGAAACACTGGGTCGGATGAATCCTTTGCGCTGCGAGTCCTCCAACTGTACCCGTAGCTCTCGAAGCTCGGCGAGAGCCATCCGATATACTGGGGTGGATATCGGGGATGTCCCGGGGTACATATCAATATAAAAGTCTATCTCTCTGCGAGGAGGTAGTCCTGGAACGTCATCGGAGAAAACGTCTACATACTTATCCACCACTACAGGAAAACTAGGACTCCGCACGTCAACTACTCCTAGGATGAGGCTAGCCAACTGATGAGGGATGGGATGTACTCTCCTCTGCGAGAGTCCATCCTGTGTTGTGAAGGCTCCCTTCTCACCGGTGAAGGTGAAACTGCTCCCTTCGGTGCGTACACACCGCACCTTGCGCCTAATACAATCAATATGAGCATGGACTGTAGATAACCAATCCATGCCAAAAATGACGTTTTAAGGCCTCAACGCCGCTACAAGAAGATCACAGCCGAAGATCTCACCTCCTAGAGTAAGCTCACACTGCCGGCACCAGTGCGTAATTATCGAGTCTGCTTCCGTACGAGTCTCTAGCCGTAAAGATCGAGCCAATGGCTCTATCGGAAGCTCTGAGATCCGAACATGGGTAGTGGATAAAAAATAATGACTCACTATTGTGTCTATAAGAACTTCATAAAGGGTGGAATAGACACAGATAGTACCTCGAATTATCTCGGGCGTTTCGTGGTCGTAGGCCTCCGCTGCCTGGAGCTGTGCCTATCTCTGCCCGCCAGCTCCCTGTGGTCGGGGTGGACCGCCTGGTGGTGGGGGTGGTAGATCCTCAAAGTGTTGCCCACCAGCTATTGCTCGACCATCTCCTCTGCCCCGTTCGCCTTCTCTTGGAGGACCTCCATGATCAACCCTCTTCCTCTGCCTGGGTGGCCCCTCAACCGTCTGCTGCATCTCGGTACGGCGGGTCAGGCAGTTACGAGCCATGTGGCCCTGCCCGCCGCATGCGTAGCACTGTTTGCCTCCCAAAAGACTGAATCCGCGCTGTGTGCCATGAACCACTGAGCCAGTGTTCTGAGGTCGTCCGCCTTAGGGTGTGGTCTGCCGGGACCCATGAGTCATCCGTCGACTGCCTGATGCAGAAGACTCTCCTACGTGCCGCCCTGCAGTAGTTCACCCCGCTGGTGTAGACTCAGCAAGAAAGCTCTCGATGAGAAGGGACCACTCTAGTACCCCTGCCTGAGTTGGAATGTTGAGGGAGATCAGTGATGCCATGATATCATCCCCCAACCCCTACTCAAAGGTCCGTGCCAGGAAGAATGGGTCATGTACCATGTCCGTCGAATAGAGTTAGTGATCGGTAAATCTCGCCGAGTATTGGGCGACCGTCAAGCTACCCCGCCGCAGTAGTAGAAGCTCTTGGATGCGCACCGCACGGAGGGTGGCTCGGACAAATTTCGAGCGGAAGAGGCTCTCAAAGTCTGTGTAGAAGAGAGATGCCTCGTCGTGCACTGGGAGCATCAAGCTCCACCATCTGCCTGCTTCCGTGTATATGAGGCTCGCTGTGAGGATCACCATGTGCTCTACTGGTGTCCTCACTAACCTGAAAACTCGTACAACTGCCTCCAGCCAATCCTCAGCTGCTTTAAGGTCCATCTCCCCATGGAACCTGGGCGGTCGCTGACGCTGAAACTCATGGAGTGCACTAAGGCGACATGCATCATCAGCGGCTGGGGCTGGTAGAATTGGTGGCTCGGTGGGTAGTGGTACCGCCGGTGCCTCTGCTGTCAAAGGGCCCTATACCGAGGCCTCTTCGCTCGGTGGGCTGTCATCACTTACAACGCTCGGAACCCTAGTTGGATGCCGTCGTGGGGCTATCCTGAAAAGAAACAGGTGCGCCACGGTCAAACAGTATACATGGTGAGCTGACATTAAGTAATCACAAAGAAAACTTGAAACACACATGCGATCAATGTTTTCATGCATTAAGTCGGAAATCAGAAGTCAGGATCCTGGTGTATGGATACGTCGGCCGCTGCACCGACACTGGACTCTCTGGACTGATAACCACACCCAATACCCTTAACACCATTGCTTCACATAGAATAAATATAAGAGTCACGAGTTATGCGGTATAACCAAACTCCTCTGATACCAATTTGTCACGACCCGTCCTCGGGGCCCGTGCCGTGACTACCCCAAGCCCGCCTTCCATAGGCCAGTGGGTGGCGACTAGCACCAAGTCGTAATTCCTGGTTAAAATGGAAGGAATTGCCTTTGTAAAGGAAACAAACAACACAGAGCAGGCAAGCAGAAGTAAACACTAAGTAAAAACTGGGTACAATAGTAAGTGAGGTAAAGTATGTGGGCCAGAATACAAAACCAAACTGAAGTAAAGTACAACTGAAAAAGGGAGTACAACAACTGAAAAGTAAAGCTACCATGTCGAGCTATCCACTGGTAGCCCCACCTGAAGGGTGGGTACATATAGCCACCTCAGCTCCTCGGGTCCTTTCGTCCACTCTGAGTACGTCCCGCCCAGTTGTACACCTCCAGGTACCGACCTGCTCCGCAAGCCTCAACCATGATCAGCACTGTCCGTCGTCTTCAACCAACATAACGTAGTTCAGGCATAGCCCGTGCATGGGTGAGTATAAGAAACTCAGTAGGGACCCCGAGACCCCAGAAGGTCTCCTAGAATCCAAAAAGGATAATCCAAAAAGGAAAGATACAATCACGAAGTAACATCCAACACTACTTAGGTATATGCCCATACATATACCTAAGTCATCAATTCTCATTTGGCTCCAACATCCGAGATCAAGTACAACCCAGTCCACACAGAAAATCACAACCCAATCCACACAAGAATGCATAACGTAATCCACACATGAAATCAAGTCAATCTTATCGATGATAAGGACTGAATTTCAAGATTCAGATCACACAGGTATACTTCTTCGTAAGAGGATAGGGATGATCAGATGTAGTCACTGATTCATCTAAGTCGTCAGAACCACAGAGGATCGAAAGGTACTAACCCCCACAATGACCCACAAAGGATCGATAGGTAAATAACCCCCACAACGACCCACATTGGATCAGACCCACACAGGATCTGTAGGCGCTGGCCCACACAGGACCGCTGAGCGCTGACCCACATAGGGTTTGACCCACACAGGATCGGTAGCACTGATCCACGTAGGATTGCTGAGTGTTGTAGTCGTCGTCGTTGAATCCACGGAGGATTTCTGCATAATCGTCATCATCGTCGCAGTCGCAGCTAGCTCTAGGGTTCCCGCACATAGCAAGCTCGTTTGGGAGGGTCCGCTCCACGAGCCGATCGGCTGATACATCAACTGACATGAAGTACAGAGTTGATGTATCCAAAATTTCTGTATCGTCAATAGGAACTCAACGTCATAGACGGCGCGTCAATCAGACACCTGGTCTGAGAGTTATTGGTGTTTTCCTCCCAGGGACCCGGTTGGTTTTTAAGTCAAAACCAACCCGACAGTACTGCAACTGCGTTCAAACCTTGAGCAGAGTAAGCCAAAAGGTCCGTCTCATTAAGAGGAATCCATCAAAGTCGACGAAACATCCATCAGACGTCCAGAGCTCATGTTTTAAGCGTTTCTGCTCCGAGGGCCCGGTTGGTTTTGTCATACGAACCAACCCGGACGAACCCAAAGTACTCTGAAACCTTGAATGTAATATACCGAAACGGCCGTCTCGATCCAAGGATCTCTACGCAACTAATGGTGTATCGATCGGAGGTACGTAGCCCATGTTATAGGAAAAAGACCGAAACAGTCCGAAAATGGGGGGTCTGGGCCCGGTCCGACCTGGCGGGGTGCGGCCCGGCCCGGCTAGCGCAGTGCGGCATGGCCTGGGTGGCCCGGCCCGGTGCGGCTGGAGCGGCGCGACGCGGCCGGGGCGGCCTGGCCCGGTGCGGCCGGTCCGGCCTGGGGCGGCTCGACGCTGGTCGAGCGGGCGGCGCAGCGCTGGCCGAGTGGCCGCGCAAAAGGGGCTCCGCCCCCTTGAATGAAACTGGGGCCCCCTCGAGGGGGCCGCTCCTTGCGAACAGACGCAGCCTAGCGCCGCGCCCCCACCCCCCTCGGTCCCACGCGGTCGCGGGACCTGCAGCCGGCCACCGTGTCTTAAGCCGCGGTGGCCTTACCGGCGGCGTGCTGGGCGCCGCCGCCTCCTGGCCGTCGGCCGGTGCCAGCCGCCGGCACTACCGTGCAGGCGAGGCGTGCCGACGGGGTTTTCTGCGGACCACCGGATGTGCTCTAGTGGTCCGTTTTTCCTACCGTCTTCGCCAGCGGTCCTCCTGGGATCGGCTCATCACTATGAAGAACAATAAAAATCCCTTGCATCCTGCTTCATTGTCTCCCACCGATCCGCACACCAAGAACGAAGAAACGGTGGGTTTGGACTTGTTCGTTGGACCGCACCCACCGCGTTAGCGGTTTAAATGGCTTCTGAAAAATTTTAAACACATGACGAGGATATAAATCACATAGATTTAATTGAACCAAAACCCATAATTCAAGCGTCGTCGAGCGAGGGTTCGTCGCGGAATTGCACGTCACGGAAGAAGGCGTCGCGGAAGGGGGATCGTCACGTCATGGAGAAAGGATTCGTCGGCATCACGTCGTCGATCTCCGAGGATCCGGCGTTCTTGTCAACCTTCGTCGAAGGTCGGTGTTCTTCGTGTTCTTCACGTTCTTCACGTTCTTCGCGATCTTCGCGTTCTTCCCATTCTTCGCGTTCTTCGTGAGGAGGGAGTGTTTCACGGCTTGAGTGATTTCTCCCATTCCCTCTTGCACAACCAACCTCTAATAAAATAAGTCTTCTCTTATTTAATTAACACACAAGCTAACGATTTGAATTTCAAAAAAATTGAAATAATCAATTAATTGAATTAATTGAGGAGTTTAAACCGCCCAATTAATGAGGCGTTTATTAATCCAAATAAACGCAAGGGTTGACTTTCATTAATGGGGGGTGCGGGTGAGTTTCTTAATTAAAGGAGGGGGTTTGAAAAAGTTGGGGCTCGTGTGGGTCCCACCCCACAAATATCCTACCTAGTGGTGTAGGATATTGTGGGTCCCACTCTAACCTCTTATCTTAGGTCAAACAACTTAAAATAATATAAATTGGTCGCACCATTTTTATTTTATTCCTTTACTTCACCCCAAAAATTAAAAACCACACCCAAGAAAACACAACTCCGGAAAAGGTGTTTCTAAGAAAAAAACGGCACTGCGATTCCATCATTGCCCTCAGAATTCGATTCCGAGCATCGGATCAAAAGTTACGAAAACCCGCTCGTTCGTTCACTGAACGTACCAGAGCCAAACTTCGGAAAAAGTTTCCGGGCACACCGGGCCTCAGAATTAGGTGCCACCAGAATCTGCGTTCTTGTAAAATCCCAATGAAAATTTATAAAAAAAATTTCCCTTCCATTTTACTGGTCTTTACATCTTGAACAATAATTTATAGCTAATACTCCCATGTTTTTCCCTATTCTACTCAATTCCTAACATATCAACAACAAAATTTTCCCAAAATACAGGCTATTTTAAAGGACTATTTAACAAGAAAACATGCCAATTTCAGTTCAACAATTAACACCATATATTACCTCTTCAAAAAACATTTAAAAATATCATTTGAAATAATAAAACAAATTTTATCCATTTAAAGAAATGCATGGAGTGTGTTAAGACAACACACTTTGAAAACCCCTTTAAGAATCAAAATTGGTATAAAAAACTATGAATCACATTAAACATGGAATAGAATTCAATCATAAATCAATTTAAATAAAACATGAAAATAAAAAAAAATGTGTTAAGTAATAAAAATTTAGTAATGAAAAATTTCCTTAGATAGAGACACCCACTAGAAACTAAACTAAAACATATCGTCTTTGTTGACAACCACCATAATCAAGAAAAAGAATTACTCAAACACCTAACCATATAGAATAAATAAAAAACCCCTTGGTAAAAATCGTATATTCTGACATGGGAAATACTATGGTTTTACTATTATATCAAAATTTATAAAAAATGGATAATATTGGTATGATTGATGAAATATTAATTAAGAGGGTCCTGTCTCAAGCCACACTAACAAAGAATCAATGGGAATCCACCAAAACCAAGGGAGGAATCTACAAAGGTAAGGGGAGAGGGATATAAATGATAAAAAGGATAAATAAGGGTGATATACTTAAAATAACATAAGGAAACAATAGTAAAAGCCTAAAATTTCAATGATCTGGATAGACCACATGGTCAAAAAAACCATGGACAAACCATGTGGGAGATATTGTCTCCCTAATATCAAAGCCGCATGGTTTCTATAGAATGGACAATAATTATAAAAACCATTATCCAATCATAAATAATATCATTATCTAAAAAACATCACCCTTGAATGGTTATCCACAAAAATAGATAAACCTTCCACCAACCATCCTCTATGTTCTGTTTTCAACGAAAATAAGGATTCCGACTCCCAATATTGGGGGAATCCAAGAAGGAATAAAAAATAATATAATACATAAAAATAACCCAATGATTTAAAAATATATCATGTGATTATTCTATATCTAAAATTTATAGTAATAGAAAAAATTAACCCATTTTTCATTTACTATGTTATAAATAGAGAAAACATTTTTAGAATTTATTCACTGTAATAAAATTCTAGCCACTATACCACATGTTGCACTCATAGGACCTATACACCCTGAGTTAAGGGGACGGTGAATTTGGGTGTTCTATTCCACTTCTATTCACAGTGTATCTTATTATTGTGTTAACAATAATATAATTATCCATTCAGTCTTAAAAAATACACATCATTTGAATGGGGAAAATAAAATAGAGAAATGAAAAAATTTCTTTCTTTGCCAAAATATTCTAGTCCTAGGATCATATGTCGATGGTGTGTTGATGTACAAGAGGATACCCTTATGTAAAATAGATGATACAATATTTTAATAATGGTAAAATTCCAATCTTGGTGAACAATCTATTATTTACTCTTTTCTACATGATTTGTGATAAGGAATACAATCAGTGAAATATAAAGTCCCCTTACAATGATTCTCAATAAAAATGAAACATTGAGATAGTAAGGGTGTTGTAATTAAACTATTATTTCTTCTTTTTGTTCAAATATTCAATGGATTCCTTCCACATTAACTATTCCATTGTTTTCTCCATAGTTATATATCTCAGTTATATATAGACTACCTTTTGAAAACTACCATGAGTCATTTTTAAATTATTCTTACAACCAAACCCTCAACCAAGGATTTTTATTTATCCTTATATTTCCACACCAATGAGATAGTACTTTGCTAAAACATGATTTTAGTTTTTTCATTATGTACCATTAAAAATGAATTAATCCATGGAATCTTGAACGATTATTCCATATTTTATATCCTATTGAATACTCTAGGTAATCTAGAATCTACCATTTCATAGTGAAACTACATCATTAATGGTGTGAACAACATGAATCCACATACATTGTTGAGTAGTTCTCTTATTAAACACATATAGTTCAATAAATAATCAGAACAAAAAATTATAGCTAAAAATATATCCTTTAAATCTCAGAGAAAAGTCATTTGATTCTTCCATGCTTTTAATTTTTTGAAACAATCGTGGAACAATCATCTTCTTCATGTAATGTTCTTCTATTATAGTGATGAAAAAATGGAATATATATTCATATACCTATATTATGACATGGAGGGGTGTTTTGAGACATTATGATTTCATCTTACTTGATTATAGAGTCTATCATGGTGTAATATATCTTTTATGAATGAGAAGTAGATCTGGAGAACAAATAATTTGACCAAAAAATATTATTTTTGGACAAAATTCCTTTCATTTCATGAGTAATAGATAATTAGAATCACCTAAAACATTTAAAAGTACTTTAAAAAAACAATAACTATCATAGTGTGTAGCATGAATCCCCTAATATGGAAATTAAAAGAAGTCAAACCACACAAAACATTATGGAAAATTTATTTACTGCTTATAAGTAGTCACAATGTGTCCATTCATATAACGATGTGAATGAATATTCAAATATTAATTAAGTGAACATTATGAAGTATAGTCTCAAACCATAAAAAAATTTCATTTTCTATTTTTTGGACATCAAGCCTAGTCATGGAATGATGATTATAGCCTCGTATTGATCATGATATTTTTGTAATCTGTAGAATATTTACAGATAGACTTCAAGATTCATTACATGATAATAAAATCAAGATCCCATTCATAATGATTTGAATTTTTTAAAAATTTTGGTTTGAAAAATATATTATTTGGATATTAGATACAAATACTTAGGGTTCATGTTACATTTTTATGGTTTGGAAATTTTTATATTTTTTGATGATTATTTATATATATTATTAGATGGGTTTTTTTATTTTTAGTATAATTTTATTTTTACATTTTATAAATTTGTATGTTTTTTTATTAGATTTTAATGTTTTATATATTAATTATTTCATCTACATTATATGTTATGGGGATATGGATTGAAAATTGGAGACTGAAAATCATCACATTGTTAATTTAAAAAAAAATAATTATTTCCATTCACCTTTGATGGTCACCAATGCTTTGTTTTTAAAAAAAATATTAAATGGTCACCACTAATGGTGGTGGTGAAAACTATATTATTGACCCACATTAAGGCGATTAGAAAAAAATCAGAAGGTGGTAGCAAAAACACATTGGCGATCACTTTTTGAGGCAATGAAATATCATTTTAATAATTGTAAAAAAATAATGAAACTCATCAATTATAAAATATTCATTTCATATGATCATAAATAATATTTGTTATAATTTCACATTTCAATTTTTTTTATTTTTTGAATAAAATATTTTGTTTAATATTATTTTTTATTATGCTACTATTATTTCAATTGGGCCCACAATGTGGTATGCCTATTTAATTGTTGGGATTACAAGTTATTACCTTGAGATATCTTTTATGTCCCATATCATTACCAAATATAGGACTCTTTCATGGAACATTATCAATCATTAATCATCTTGATCAAATGTATCATAAAATCAAAATATATGTTTTAATGATGCGTTCTTTCCCTTGTATCTCATTGCATTTCCTTAATATATAATTTTCCTATCAAATTTAATTTTTTGACCTCTTGGATTATTACAATGTTTGTTCTTATGAATTTTTATCTTGATCTCATCCATCCACACATATATTTCTCACACAATATTATCATTTTTCCTAAAACTACACACCTTAAAACTCATTTGATTGATTTTTCATTATGACATGGTTTTGTTGTCTTGAGGTGAGATTGAATCTCCATTCGATATGGGTTTTTTTGTTATGATGAATGAAAATTAGAAGGGAAAAAAGATTTAGGGAAAATGAATAATCGAGGATGATATCTTGAATCATTGATCTCAATGTCATTTTGATCCATAGTACCTAACTCCAAGAGTAACATTTAAGTAGAGATCAAAGGAGAACATCCTAGAGATTTTTAGAGTTGAATTGTCTTTGATGGATAAAGTAAAAAAAGGAATGTTATTTTCAATCCTATATTTAGTTTCCTAATAAATTTAATTAGAAATGTAAGTGATCATTACTTATTCTCTTGTTATATATGTTGTAATTTGATGTATTAATTTTTGTTGGGTGCATTCAGTGTGCCTAACATTTTAGGCATTAGGCATTAACACCTCATTAAATTGTTTATCAGTTGCATATAGTTTTATAGATTCTTATACTTGGATAGTTTCTATGGTCCTTTGGGTTATTTTCTTTTCATTGTGCTCTTATTGTTTTTCATTTTTCATAATAAATAGGTATAGAGGTATTGTTCTTTACATAAATGTATGTATAGAATCGACTATAAAATGTACATATAAGTGTCTATTTATTTTATTATCATTATTTCAAAGCACAAGTGTTTTGATCTTGATTTTCTAGTTTTCGTTCTATATTTCAGTTAGAAAATGACTAGTTTTATATGCGTCATAATTCATTTTTATAATAAAAAACTCCTGGACCATTGAATTTAAAATTTATACCATGTGAGGGGACAAGATCTCACAAAAATTAGTCTCATGGCTCTCTGAACATAATTATATGATATGTGAAGTTGGACATAGATAAATTTCATGATAAAATTAATTTTAACCCATGGAGTATTAAAATACTGATACTTCGTGAATACAGTGAACACTTTTGACTCCCCTATGTTGTGAATAAAAAACATTCACCACTATATCCGTGGTTATATTAATCATTTTATCCTATATATTTTTTTTAGATTTACATTTTAAGTCACATATCCTTTTTTTATGATTATGTTATAATGTTCTTTGGGAGGTTATAAATTATTCTTCTACATCGCATTTTTGGTTGATTATGGAAGTTATATATATGAACTATTATTTTTTTCAGGAAAAAATTATAATAAAATGAATTTATGCACTTTAAAAATTAATCATAGAGGAAATTTATGAATTTATACTAATGAGTTTAATAAAAGTTCATTAGATCAATCAAATAAAGATATTAAAATAAAATATGATGACTATGAAATCAAAATGTTCACATCACTGAATAACTCAACTAATTATTTGAATGAGACAATTATGTAAGAGATTATTTCACACATAAATAAGTAAAATATTATTGTTAATCTTAATTTATTAAACATAAAGGCTTTGTTTAGATAAAGGATGAGGAATTACATGTTAGAGTCAGGATTGAGATTTGGGATAAGTAGAGAGACAAACATAAGCATATTAAAATCTAGAAGATGTATAAATGAAAATTAATTAAATGGTTTAATTTGAAACAATTTATGAATCTTTGATGAATGATTAGTAGTAGGAAAGAAATACTAAGAATTTTTCTTGACCATTCTTTACATAGGACAGGGGAATTGGGTATGAAGGCTTCCGATGGGATGAGGAATGAAGCTTAATACAGACAGGTCCTTGATTGGGGTGAATATGTGAGGTGGAGGAGTCATCATAAATTAGAATGGGTTTTTAGTTTAATCATTTTTGACATTCTATGGCAGAGGCGACACCTTGCAGGCCAAGACACAGGTGATGGTAACAAGTTTGAAGCTTTGAGAACATAGGCAAATCAAGATTTACATAGTGGATACAGACTCACTTATTTTTTATAAATCACTTTCAGGTATAGGAAGGTTCCCTTAGAAAATTGAGTATATCATTTGGAACTAAAAACTACTTCTGGGTAATAATATTTAGATCACGCACATGTGGTAGGAGGGGAATAAGGTTGCATAATTTTTGGCACTAGTGGAATCACCAAATAAGAATCTATATCTTTTCCTTTTTTGGATTCCTTTCCTTTGGAGGGGCTTAATTATGTTGATAATGATGCTCTCGGGTTTCACTATTTTAAATCACCATAACTTTTCTTATACTGTGTTTTTTTTTTCAAAATACAATAAAAATGATAATTTTCAGTCATCCAGTCACCTCCTAATTATCATAGGTTGGGATAAATGAAAATGTATAATGATAAAAAGGTGGAAGAAGATTTACCATCATGATAATATATATATATAAATAATAAGGCCCCATAAAAAAATTCAGTATGTCCTATGGAGTCCTCAGGCATATGGAAGCAATATGAATGTATATTCCAATAGAACACATGTTTTTTTAAATTCCAGTTCAGTACATGATGTAATTTTTACATGTACATGTTTATGTAACATACAATAGTCCAAAACATCCTAAAAGTCTATAGACAAGGTGAAAATAAGAAAAAACTATATATATAAAAAGTGTTGTATCTAAAGAATCATTTTAGAGCTCATATTGATAAGTCCAAATGTAAAATCCTCCCTGATTAGTGATGAATAAATGCTCAATATGAACTCTTTACACTCCCATTAGAAACTATACAATAGTCCACCCAATCTCAACATAATACATGTTGTGAATAACCATGATCTGGTATATTCAGCACTAATATGAAGGTGTATTACCGTTACCCATGTCACATAAAACATGGTCTACATGCATCTTGGTTGCCACAAGTGTTGGGAATTAGTTAATTTTAACCCATGGAGGTCACCACTAGATATGAATTAGTCCATAATAAAGTCATGTGTACAACACAAGAAGATAATATAGGTGGATAATTAATAATAATAGGAAAATATAATCATATTCTACTAATAAGAAAGAAAACATGTTAGGAAAATAAACATGTTAATGATGTAAAAAAAGAAACATAGTCTCATAAATAATATTACATTAATACATTTAGTCTCATAACCAAAATTTCTTTGAGTCTATATTGAAATTTGATTGAGTACATTTCACTATAAAAAATCTGATTAATGAGGATATCCAAAATAACCTTTATTTTATAGGTTTATGTTCACACACACACACACAATCATATACCCCGAATTGAATTATCTAAACATTAATAGGAACTATATATATAATATCCTCCTTAGAGGCTCTCAATTTTGAGTTGAAGGAGAATACAAACACACACAAACACATATCCCTAACTTTAGACATAGAAATAATATATCCTCTATATGATAACCCTCTCTTATTTGGTTATCTAATATGATATTCACATACATGTCTTATTTGGTGAACCAAATTTGTGGCCTATGAAGAAGTTATAACACAGTTCTTAATCCTTTAATTTACAATATGGATAAGTAAAACGATATAAATATGAATTAACATAAAAAGGGATCTCCTCATGGTGAATACATCACATATTCATCAAAACATTATGTTACATTATATTAAATTTTAGTATCCTAATTATACCACGTAAAGTAGTCATGATTGACACACAGGTGACTCAATGATCATGCATGAAACCCATAAGTATAAACAATATGACAAAACAATCATGACCAGTCGAACTATGAATTTTATACATGTGATTTACAATTAATCATTTATGAATATTAAATCTATTGTAAACATGAATAGGTAGTCATTAAGCATTAAAAAAACTAATATAATCCTGAAAAAAATTCAAAACATATTTCACACAAGAATTCCTTTCACGTACACAACAATAAGATTTAATTCTAGGAATAAATCCTATAAATTAATGAGATACATACTAATCATGTAATGCCCTGACCCTAGTTTCTTAGAGTCGGTACATTATTATATAACATTGGCATGATCAAAAGGGATCAAATCCCGAAAGACCGATCAGTTTAGTATCCTTGGAAGTACTATATATATTCAAATGTTTTACATTACATCATGAAATAAAAACATCAAAAACATTTCGTACACTTTTTATTCACACTTATATCCATAGCCTATCCTAGCAGGTCAACCATAAAACAATTCTTCACATCCTTAGAAAAATAAAACATAGAAACGAGTGACCTCAAATGCTAAGTAAATATAACAATATAGTGGAAACTTTCATAAATAATCATATATATTTATGGCAATGTATAAGACTAAAACAAAATCCTTTTATACTTAAACTTCAGCATGATATAGAAAAGATAAAATCAAATAAATCCATTTTCTTATTCACATGGATATTCTACTAGTTGAATAATCACAAGTAATATCTGTAGTCACTTTCATAATGATGGAATGCATAATGCCAGACTTCATAACCACATAGTCAAGGCCTTCTTCCAAGACTACAAATAAGATTTTTTCAAGCCCTTGTTCCAAGACACTAGTTTTTCTCATGAGACCTACTTATGCATCAAGGAGCTATAGCGAGCTCCACCTATCAGTTACTAAGTCCAATTAATTCTTCAATGAAAAGGTTTATGCATAACATAAACATCATTATTAAAACATGCATACGAAATTTCAATACATTACCCATAAACCATGAATGGTATAAGAATAACACATCCACAAAAAAACATATCACAAAACCTCCATTACAATATAGAAGATTTTTATCATAATAAATCAACTTCAAACAAGCTTCAAATCTATCAAAAGTATTTTGACATAGAAGAAATCAAAACTTTCCTAATAAAATATCTCTTTATATTTTGAAATCATTTAAAATGCATATAATTATAAAAGAAAACATTTATTTTAAAAATATTCATATAATATTGTAAGGGATGCTTATAAGATGTTATAATGGGAGAAAATAACCGCACTCTCAATATAAGTTAAAAAACATTCTTATTTTATTTTTGTCGAAAAGGTCATAAAGTACCATGTTTGGAAAATGACAGAAAGATTCCATTAAAAACATATAAGGTAAAATAAGGGTATAAATGAATTCAACCCATTTTCTAGTAAATATAATTTTTTGAAATATATTTTTAGGAAAACACAAATGTGGATAATAAAGAGGTCCCAATAGATACATATATAAAAACAACCTCAGATAATGAAGAGATTGTAAAATTAACCCTTACCACGTACTTTTCCTTGGATGAGGGTACGTTAACCACCATTATAATATTTAACACGTTTTTATTAAATTATAAACAAACTACATACATAAATATGATATCATATATGATCCTATAATACTTTTTTGTTCATAATATTTTAGTAATATCATTATTTTGGGTGTTAACTGATCCATTTTCATTTATATGATTGGTCATGTAAGCCATGTTTGTTATGGACATGATGTATTTTATTCATATACATAATGATATTAAGTTCTTACACTTTATTTTTAATGATAAAATCTAAATTATTCTTTAATTATTACGATGGGTAATGAATCTCATTGCATTCGTGGAGACGGTAATCCGTATGTACGCATGAGCGACAATATCATTATATTGATGGTTAAATATTATGTAATTGGATGGTATATCATATATATAGAATCAATAGCATGTTATATTTATTATTTATATTGGCCATAATTATTATTATACCCATCAAAATAATGTTGTTTTTGAATAACAAACTACACCACGACGTGGGGACGGTAAGCCGTACAAACACATGTATGGTGACTTTGTCATTCATTTGATGGATAGAATAATGAATATGGTTGTAAAATTTTTACAATAACTTCACAATATATAGAATACACTGGATTTATTATTTTATAATGGAAACAACAAATAAATAGGAAGTGGAAGAAGAAAATAACTTGAAAGAGGTGGTGAGATATTTACCTCTTCTACGGGTTCTTCCTTTTGATTTGATCAAAAGGGATGCATAGGTTGGATTTATGAGAAATGGGAGGCCTCTTGGATGAAGGGAATAATGTTGGGAGGATATTTGGGCTGGGTATGGTCGAGCCAAATGGCCTTGGCGGTGTCAAATAATGAGAAAGTTAAGTTCCCTTTTAGAAGAGAGGTGAGGGTCACTTTCGGAAAGTTTTAAATATTATTTTATAATAAAATAATTTTTGGATTTTAATGGATTAAAAAATATTTTTTAGAGGAAAAGGTAGGGATGGGTCTAAAACCTCTCATCCAATAGTTTTTATATAGGTTTAGGTCAGCATATTAACCTTATATTTTAGATTTAACTTTCGTTAAATAGTTTGACATTTACCATGTCTCTTTGTATTTTTATATTATATGGTTAATAAAATTACTATAACAAGACAAAAGAATCACAAGTGGTTAATTATTAAAATATATAACTTAATATATGTTCTTTTACCAAAAATTAGATATTTATGAATATTATATAAATTAATAAAATAGTATATGTTTTAAAAACTAAATTTTGTCAATTTTAGCACTATTTAGTATTAAATTTTTCTGAAAATCCTTACAACACGATTACTTCGAAAAAATTATTTAATCAACCCTAACAAATAATATTAACCTATAAATTTATTTGAATTAATTAAAAGTCTCAAATTACATTTAGGTGGATATTTATAATATCCCTTATTTTAATCTTTCATAAATATGGTAATTTTTTCATCATCATTGTCTCATAAATAAATTAAATTATTTACTGTATTAAATTTATACATAAAATACCATTATGTAGGAAATATTTTTATATTTCTAATGAATATTTATAGTCGAATTTATCTGATTTATTACCCCATAGTAAAAATGGTTTAGTTATTATACTTTGAATTTATATCTTTTAACTTTTCTTTAAATAAAATAATAATAAATGTCCTAATCTAATCAAAGTGGACCAAAGAGGATCATATTTTATTCATACGGTTATTTGGTCAAATTATACATATCAAATAGAATTATTACATGTGTTAGGGTAATTATGATATCATTTTTACCCTTAATTACTCTATTTACATTTAAACATGGTAAATAAAAGTCAAAATTTACTATTCATCAAAAATTATTTTCATCTTATTGAACCAAATTTTACTTACCGATATTAACCGTGTCTCTAGAGTTTTGGAAATTTAACTCACATAAGCGGTTGAATTAAATTTTATGCAAATTTGGAAATTCTCCAAGGAGGTGGGTAAAAGACGGTAAAAAGTTCAATAAAATTTTCATATATCTAAACTTATTATAAAATGACTATGATAAATTAAATTAAACATATATATGTATTACGTATTTATTTTGACCAAAAATATATTTAAATAAAATAAATAATTTTTTAAATAAGAAGTTGGTTTTAACCAATAACGCAGTGTTTTCACTATTCATCAAATATTGAATGTTTCAGAAAAATACCAAAAATTCACCCTATCCTATTTTTGATATTCAAAATTCAAAAATGAAGTCCATTTAAAAAAATAATATTTATATAATTTCAAAACGTGGGTATTACTATTCATAATGGCTAGTTTGATTGGTCGCGGTGTGTTTGAACTGCATGTTGCGTACAACGCATGCCACTGCATTAATCAATGGAAAACATACCATGGAATCTTGGGGTGTTACATTCTCCCCTCCTAAAAATGATTTCATCCTCAAAATTTCTAGAATATTACAGCATAAAATGATTCAAGTGGTTCTTCATCATAAGTTCTTCTAGTTCCCACATTTCCTCTTCCATCTTATGGTTTCTCCATAGAACTATTACCAGATGAGTCTTTCGGTATCTCAGTATTTGTTCTCTTGTATCAAAAATTTTGATAGGCTCTTCACAATAAGACATATCAGGTTCCAGTTCAATTTCCTCACAGGTGAGAACATGCGTTGGGTCAGGCATGTATTTTCTCAACAATGATACATAGAAAACATCATGAACATTGGAGAGACATGGATGCATTTCTAAATGATAAGCTACAAATCTAATTTGTTCTCGAATTTTGAAAAGGCCGATATACCTGGGACACAATATACCCTTATTACCGAAACATATAACACCCTTCCATAGAGATACCTTCAAGAAAACATGATCTCCTACTTGGAATTACAAATCCTTCCTTTGGTTATCGGCATAGATATTTTGCCTACTTTAAGATGCTTTGATTTGGGTTTGGATAACCTTCACCTTTTTCATCGTTTCCTCAAAAACATCTGGGCCTATGAGTCTTCTTTCACTGACATCATCCCAAAAAGTTGGAGTGCGACATCTCTTTCTGTATAACACTTCATATGGTTTCATCTGAATACTTGAATGGAATATATTGTTAATGGAAAATTCTAACAGAGGTAAATATTGATCCCACATACCTTGAAAGTCATGTGAGCAAGATTTCAACAAGTATTATAAGGTTTGAATAGTATATTCTGATTGTCCATCAGTTTGAGGGTGGTAGGAAGTGCTTAAAAGAAGTTTAGTATCCAGGGACTTCTGATGACATTTCTATAATATTGATGTAAAATAGGTATCATGATCAGAAACAATTTACAGGGGTACTCCATTAAGTCTAACAACATAATTAATATATAGTCTTGCCATATGTTCATGTGGTCAATCTTCTCATATATAAAAAAAATGTGATGACCTGGTAAGACGATCAACAGTGACCCATATTGCATCATTCCTTCTATGAGTCTTTGGTAGCCCTATGACAAAGTCCATCATAATATTATCCCATTTACACTCAGGTATGGGAATAGGTTGCATGATTCTTCCAGGATGTTTCCTTCCATCTTTCAATTGTTGACATACCATACATCTTGACACAAAATCAGAAATCTGCATATTCTTGTTGTCCCACCAAAAATGTTCCTTCAAATCTCTATATATCTTTGTGATCCCATTTTTTATAGTGAAATTGGAGCTATGAGCATCATACAAAAATATCCTTTTTGGACCAGGTATGTTAGGAACACAATTTGTTTTCCCAAATTTGAAAATTCTATCTTCAAATACAATGTCACTCAATCATCCATCATTCATTTCTTTAATTTTATTTGTAAAATCTTCATCATCAGTTTGAGAACTCTTTATCCTTTATAGTAGAGATAGTTTTGAAACCCTTTGAAAAAGTAATTATGGTTCACCTTCCATGGTTATTCCCATATCCATCTTTACAAGCTCCAAGAAAATAGGATCCTTTTCAACACTCATCTTTTTCAAAATTCCATGATCTTTTCTAATCAAATCATCTTCCACCTTATTTTCCTTCCTCTGGTGGTAGTTTATAGTGCAATCATAATCCTTGAGTAGTTCAAGCCATCTCCTTTGCCTCACATTGATTTATTTTTGTGAGAAAATATACTTCAAACTCTTGTGATCAGTATAAATATCACATTTTCACCATAGAGATAGTGTCTCCATATTTTCAATGAAATGGTTACAAATTCTCACTCAGGATCATTATTAGGATAGTTTTGATCATGAACTTTAAGTTTTCGTGAAGTATAGGAAATAAATCTATCATTCTGTATAAGGACACAACCAAGTCCTTTCTTTTAAGCATCACTATAAATAACAATCACATCATTCCCTGATGGTGGAGTCAGGACAAGATCTTTTAATAATATTCCCTTTAGTTCTTCAAAACATTTTTCACATTGTTTTTTCCAAACAAATTTATCCCCTTTACGTGTGATCTTGGATAATGGGTTAGCCAATCGAGAAAATGTTTGGACGAAACATTGATAATAAGCTACTAAACTAATTAAACTGCGTAACATAGTTATACTCGTCGGTGTTGGACATTATTCTATTGCCTTAGACTTTGAAGTATCAACATAGATTCCATACTTAGAGACAATATGGAAAAAAATAAAATCACCTAAATATAGAATTCACACATACTAAACATCCCATATATTTCATTTCCCATAAGAGTCTTTAGAATAATTTGCAAGTGATTCTCATGATATTAGTA
Source organism: Viscum album (assembly GCA_963277665.1). Lineage (NCBI taxonomy): Eukaryota > Viridiplantae > Streptophyta > Magnoliopsida > Santalales > Viscaceae > Viscum > Viscum album. The sequence continues at coordinate 319,801,635 of OY728165.1, read as the reverse complement.
GCTTTTGGAGTATACCAAGATATCATCAATATATACCACTACAATGTCATCAGGATATTCCTTGAAAACTCTATTCATTAAATCCATGATAACAGAGGTTGAATTAGTCAATCCAAAAGGCATTACTATAAACTCGTAATGTATGTACCTAGTTTGAAATGCTGTTTTCAGAATGTCTTCCTTTTTTACACACAATTAATGATATCCAGATCGAAGTTCAATGTTTGAAAAACATTGAGCTCCATTAATTTGGTCGAATAAATCATCAATGTGTGGTAGGGGATATTTGTTGTTTATTGTTATAGCATTGATTTCCATATAGTCAATGTAAAACCTCCTAGATCGATCTTTTATCTTTATAAAAAGGACAGGGGCTCCAAATGAAGAAACACTAGGGGGAATAAATCCCATGTTACTCAATTCGTATAATTGTTTCTTTAGTTATACTAATTAAATAGTGGCCATTCTATAAGGGGTATTTGATATATTCCTTGAATGAGGAGTTAAATCAATGGAAAACTCAATTTATCATTCCAGATGATGTCCAGGTAAATCCTCAAAAAACAAATAAACATATTATTGAACAACAAGTACTTCTTCTATTAGAACATTCTTTTCCTCACCCATAGTTATTTCATTATATTTCTCCCCAATAATTAAATTTAGTAGAGCTACTAGGGGTGGATCTAGATATGAATTAGGTGGGGATGTATCTTCTCTAAAGATAAGGTACTCCTTATCATTATTGAAAATTGTAACGTCCTTCTTCGTAAAATAATTTTTTGCATCATGGTCTAAAAGCCAATCCATTCCGAGGATTATATCAAATTAAATCAGGGGTATGATGATGAGTTCAGTAGATAAAGAACATTTATATACTCTAATGGGAACTAATTCACAACGGTTTGTTCCGGTGATACTTCCCTTAGGTGTTTTTGCTGACAAATCCCTTATTATTTCAAATTGAAAATATCGAACTTTCTTAGAAAACTGGGAAGAAATGAAAGAATGCGATTATACAGAATCAAATAAAGCATTGGCTAAACTTGAGGAAACCATTAAATTACCTGCCACCACATCTTTTAGACCTTCAACCTTAGCAGTAGTGATCAGATAATCATGGCCTTTCTCCCTTGGCCTTTTCTATGGTAAGTTCCCTTGGCACTTAGTACATTCATTTTCATAACACCCCTTTTCTCTAAAATTTTATCATTCGCCATTGACAACCTCTGTCTAACCCTTGAAATCATGAACTTGGTGGCCTTTTTCACCACACTTGTAATAGACTCCCATTTAACATCAAGAAAGTACCGGGGTGTTTATTCCCACATTTATTACATGATGGATATTCAGCTTTTCTCTTATTATCTTTATTTACATTTTGAGAGTGTTCAATAGATCTCTTTTTCTCTTGCTTTTCTTTAAAGTCGTATGACATAGAGAATTCCTTTCCATTCAAGATATTGCATGGTAAAATATCTTTGTACGATGAGAAGAATTGTGAGAATAATTCTCGATAGAGAAATAGTTTTAACCCATAAAAAATTGATCAATCTAACTCCTTGGGATATGTATATAATCCGCTACATTCCATGATAACCTTGTAAAGATAGCATCATAATTTTGAAATTCTCATCCTCCTTTTCCTCAGACTCATAAATTTTGTTTCCATATCCGTTCGATGGTCATAAGGAATGTATTTCTCCAAGAAAATATATTTAAACTCCATCCGTTCAATATTTGATACCTCTTTATCTTCCCATGTGTTTTGAATCAAGGACGAATATTGATCTTCATCTCCCGTGAGGCGATAAACTGCCATGACATGATTTTCCCTTTCTCTACTTCCCAACGCATGAAATATTTTCTTAGAAGAACATATCCATTGCTCAACTACTAATGGATTTGTACTCCCATTGAAGGTTGGTGATTGTTTCCTCATGAAGCATTCTAACATTGATCTTCTTTTTTGTGGATCAGGGTGCTCTATACGGGTATGGTTATTTTACATAACCCAAGTGAGTTGTCCCAATATGTTGATATGTTGATCTACACCAGTTTCATCACCAGCTCCACTATAATTATCTTTAGTAGGAGGGAAATTACTACATGGATTACATGGGTTGATATGGTTTCCATTCCTCCCATTAAGAACCATTTCTAAACAATGGGATACACTAGATTAGTTTATGAATCCCAATACATAATTCCAAACATGTAAAACACTTAAAATAATATGACCAGTTTATCGATATAATCCATAATAATAAAAATGTTTTCTTTGAGGATGTATATACTCATAAACCCTTCCTAATGGTTTGTAAAGAAAATGAAAATTATCCAAAGCATATCCCCTGAGAGTGTTGTAACCAAGAGTGCAGCAAGGCCCATTGTCGTGCACCAGTTCCTATTTCAGTGTATCTCAAAGTGGTGTTTTCGAGTTCTACCCCAAGGTACATATGTCCCAAAGTCGCCACTACCTACTCGTATCCAGATAGTGATGCATTTCTCGGAAAACTCCCAAAATCTCTACAGTACGAAAATTCTAGGAGTTATTCTATACTAATCCTCAATGTATATCTTAGGATAGTGTTCTCTAATCAGAGTTTTTCTAAATATAGTTTCCATGGTTTGTACTAAACTTCTTCTGATACATACTGTAATCCCCCAAATCCAGTTACCCAGAGTTGGTGAATTATTACAAAACATTGGAATGATCACAAGGGATCAAATCCCGAAATACCGATCAGTTTAGTAGCCTTGACAATACTAGATACATTCAAAAGTTTTACATTTCATCAAGAAATAAAATCATCAACAAAATTTTTCCACTTTTTAAAAACACTTATATCATTAGTATATCCCCGAATGTCAACCATAAAATACATCTTCACATCTTGGGAAAAATTATACATATAAAGGGGTCAGCTCAGATGCTCAGAAAGGATAATAATATAGCAGAATCTTTCATAAATAAGCAAAAAAATTTAAGGCATTGTATAAGAATAAAACAAAATCCTTCTAAACATAAACTTCAACAAGATATGGAAAAGATAAAATCAAATAATTCTGTTTACTTATTCACATGAATATTATACTAGTATAATAATCACCTTCAATATCAATAACCACTTTAATAATGATGGAATGCATAATTCCAGATATCATAACCACATAGTCAAGGCCTTGTGCCAGGACTAAAAATAAGATTTTGTCAAGGACTTGTCCAAGACATTATCTTGTCTCATGAGACCTACCTGTGCATTGAGGAGCTATAGCGGGCTCCACCCATCACTTACTAAGTCTAATGCATTCCTCATATGAAAGGGATTAAATATAACATAAACATTCGTATTAAAACTAGCATAAGAAATGTCAATACTTTATCTATAAACCATGAATGGTATAAGAATAACACATACACAATCAAATATATCACAAAACCTTCAATAAAATATTTAATATTTGTATCATAATGAATCAAATTCAAACATTCATAAAATCTATCAGAAGGATGTTGACATAGATGAAATCAAAAAAAATTTTAATACATTTTCTATTTCTATTTTGAAATAATTTCAATGTGATATAATTATAAAATAAAACAATTATTTTGAAATTATTCGTATAATATTTTATGTGTAGATTTTATGATATTATAATTGAAGAAAATATCCTCACTCTCTGTATAAGTTAAAAAACATTTTTACCTTAATTTTGTCAAAATGGTCATAAAGAACCTTGTTTGGAAAACGACAGAAAGATTTCTTTCAAAACATATATGGTAAAATAAGGTTCAAAAAGACTTCAAACCATTTTATAGTAAATAGAATTTTTTTAAACCAATTTTGATGAAAACACAGATTTGGATGATAAAGACGTCCCAATAGATACTTACATAAAAATAACCGCAGATAATGAAGAGATTGTGAAATTAACCCTTACATTGTACTTTTCCTTGGACGAGGGTATGTTAAACTCATGTATAATAGTTAAATAATTGTTATTAAATTATCCAAAAACTATATCCATAAATATGATATCATATATGATCCTCTAATATTTCTTTTTAAATAATATTTTAGTAATATCTTTGTTTTGGGTGTTAACTGATCTGTTTTCCTTCATATGCACAGTTACGTAATTCATGATTGTTATGGACAGAATGTATTTTATTCATATCCATAATGATATTAAGTTCTTAAAAATTATTTTTAATCCTAAAATGAAAATTATTCTTGAATTATTATGATGGATAATGAATCTAATTGTGTTCGTGGAGACGGTAATCCGTACGTACGCACGAGCAGCAATATCAATATATTGATGGTGAAATCTTATGTAATTTGATGTTAAATCATATATAAAAAAATCAATAAAATGTTATATTTATTATTTACATCACTTATACTCATTACTATACCCATCCAAATATTGAAGTGTTTGAATAACAAACTACACCCTGGCGTGGAGATGATAAGCCTTATGTACGCACGTATGCTGACTTTGTCATTCATATGATAGATAGAATATTGAATATGTCTGTACTATTTTTATAATAACATCACAGTATATATAATATACTAGATTTATTTTTTTAGAAAGGAAACAACAATTAAATAAGAAGTTTTAGAAGAAAATAAGTTGAAAGAGGTTATGAAATATTTACCTCTTCTTCAGCTTGTTCCTTTCGATTTGATCGAAAGGGATTCTTAGGATGGCCTTTTGACCAACAGAAGGACTCTAGGATGAAGGATGTAATGTTGGGAGGATATTTTGGTAGGGTTTGGCCGTTAAAAATAGATTTGGAGGTGTGAAATTAAGATAAGGGGAAGTACCCTTTTATAAGAGAGGTGGGGGTCACTTTAGGAAAAGGTTGAAATATTATTTTATAATAAACTATTTTTTTTTGTTTCTAATGGCCCCAAAATAATTTATTTATAAGATAAGTTGGGGATTGGTCATAAAAATATCAATAAATAGGTTTCATACAGGTTTAAGTCACCGTATTAACCTTATCATTTAGATTTAACTGTTAGTTAAATGGTTTGACATTTACCATGTCTCTTTGTATTTTTATATTATATGGTTTATAAACATACTGTATAAATCCAAGAGAACCCTAAGTGGTTAATTATTAATATATATAACCTTATCTATGTCCTTTGGCTTAACCTTATATTTTTAGGAATATTATATCAATTAATAATATAATATTTTTTCTAAAACTCAACTATGTCAATTTTAACACTATTTAGTATTTGGTTTTTGTGAAAATCATAATGTTATGATTAATTTGAAAAAAAATTATTTAATCAACCTTAAAATGTCATATTAACCTATAAAGGTAGTGTAATTTATCAAAAGTGTCATATTACATTTATTTGGATATTTATAATATATATTATTTTAATATTTCCTTAATAAGGAAATTACTACGTCATCATTTTGTCATAAATAAATTAAATTATTTAATGTTCAAAAATTATAAATAAAATACCATTATGTAATAAATATTTTTATCTTTCAAATGAATATTTATAGTATAATTTATCTTATATATAACTCTATATTTATAATGTTTTAGTTATTAAAAATTGAATTTAACTCTTTTAACTCTTATTTAAATAAAATAATAATAAATATCCCAATCTAATCCGAGTGGACCAAATAGGATCATATTTTATTCATGAGGTTGTTTTTTGTTGAATTATACTAATCCAATTGAATTAAGGAACATGTATGGGTAATTATGATATACTTTCTACACTTAATTACCCAATTTACTTTTAACCACGGTAAATAAAAGTCAAATGTTACTATTCGCTAAAAAATATTTTCATATTATTGAACTACATTTTAATTTATGATATTAACCATGTCTCTCAGATTTTTGAAATTCAACTCACAGATGCGGTAAAATTATGTTTTATGCAAACTTTCAAATGCTCCTAGGAGGTGGGTAAGAGATGGTAAAAAGTCCAATAAGGTTTTTTATATATCTAAACATATTATAAAATGACTCTGATGAATTATATTGAACATATATAGGTATTATGTATCTATATTTACTTAAAAATAATTTAAATTAAATAAATTATTATTTTAATAAAACGTTGGTTTTAACCAATAACGCTTTCTTTTTCACTATTCATTAAAAATTGAATGTTTTCAGAAAAATACCAAAAATTCACTCTAAGCTAATTTTGATATTCAGAATTCAAAAATTAAGTCCATTTTGAAAAATAAAATTTATACAATTTTAAAATGTGGGTATTACTATTCATAACGTCTAGTTTGACTGGTCGCGGTGTGTTAGAACCCCATGTTCCATACAACGCAAGCTAATGTATTAATCAAAGGGAAACATACCATGGAAGCTTGTAGTGTTACATTCTCCCCTCCTTAAATCAATTTCGTCCTCAAAATTTCTAGAATATTACTGCGTAAAGAGATTCTGGTGGTTCATCGTCATAAGTTCCTATGGTTCCCTCGTTGCCTCTTCCATCTTCTGGTTTCTCTATATAAATTTTACCAGATGAGTCATCCCGTTTCTCAGCACTTGTTCTATTGTATATAACTTTTGGAAGCCTCTTCACAATAGGACATATCAGGTTCCAGTTCAATTTCCTCATAGGTGAGTACATGCATTGGGCCAGGCATGTATTTTCTGAACAGGGATATGTGGAACAAATCATTAACTTTAGAGAGACTTGGAGGAACTGCCAAAAAATATGCTACAACTCAAATTAATTCTATAATTTTGAAAGGTCTAATATACTTGGGACGCAATTTACCCTTCATACCAAAAAGTATAACACCCTTCCTTGGAGATACCTTCAAAAAAACATGATCTCCTACATAAAATTTTAAATCCATCATTCGGTTATCGGAATATATCTTTTGCCTACTTTGAGCTACTTTGATATGGGTTTGGGTAACCTTTGTTTTATCCATCATTTACTCAACATGTTATGGGCCTATGAGTTTTATTTCACCAACATCATCCCAACAAGTTGGTGTGTGGAACATTTTTCTATATAACGTTTCATATGGTTCCATCTGAATACTTTAATGGAAGCTATTGTTATATGAAAATTCTACCAGAGGTAAATATTGATCCCACATACCATGAAAGTCATGTGAATAAGATCTCATCATGTCTTATAAGGGTTGAATATTATTTTCTGATTGTCCATCGGTTTGAGGGTGGTATGCAGTGCTTAAATGAAGTTCAATATCCAGGGACATCTGAAGACTTTTCCATAATATTGATGTAAAATGGGGATCATGATTAGAAAAAATCGATAGGGGTACTCCATGAAGTCTTACAAATTCATTAATATATATTATTTCCATACGTTCAAGTGGTAAATCTTCTATTATAGAATGAAAATGTGCAGACTTGGTAAGATTATCAACAATGACCCATATTGCATCATTCCTTCTAGGAGTCATTGGTAGCCCCAAGAAAAAGTATATATTAATATTATCCCATTTCCACTGAGGTGTGGGGAGAGGCTTCATGGCTCATCCTGGATGTTTCCTTCTAGCTTTCACTTGTTGAAAAACCATACATCATGACTCAAAATCCAAAAGATCCCTCTTCATTTTGTTCCACCAAAAATGTTTCTTCAAATCACTATAAATCTTGGTGCTCTGAGGGTGTATATGGAAATTGGATCTATGAGCATCATCAAACAATTATCTTTTTATATCAGGTATGTTAGGAACACAAATTTTCTTCCCAAATTTCAAAATTCCATCTTAATATACGAAGTCACTCAATCTTGCATCATTTATAGCTTTAATTTTCTTTTGAAACTCCGTATCACCAGTCTGAGAACACTTTATCCTTTCTATTAAGGATCGTTTTGCAGCCATTTGAAAAAGTATTGACATTTCAGCATCTATGGTTACACTCATATCCATCATTACTAGATCAATGAATATAGGAACTTTTTCAACTCTCATCTTGTTCAAAACTCCCTGAACCTTTCTTCTCAAAGTATCTACCACCTTATTTTCCTTCCCCGGGTGGTAGTGTATAGTGAAATTATAACCCTTGAGTATTCTGATCCATTTCCTTACCTCATGTTGAGTTCTTTTTGTGACAAAATATATTTCAAACTCTTGTGATCAGTATAAATCTCGAAATTTTCACCACAGACATAGTGTCTCCATGTTTTCAGAGCAATGATTTCAGTAGCTAACGCAAGATCATGAGAAGGATCATTTTGCTCAGGAATTTTTTGATGTCGTGATGCATAGGCAATAACTCTATCATTATTCATAAGGACACAACCATGTCCTTTCTTTGAAGCATCACTATAAATAACAAACCCATCATTCCCTGATGGTAGAGTCAAGATAGGTGATTTGACTAATCTTTTCAGAAGTTCTTCAAAACATTTTTCACACTCTTTTTTCCAAACAAATTTAACCCATTTATGTTTGAGCTTGGTTAATGGGTTATCCAACCAGAAACAATTCTGGAAAAAATGTTGATAATAACCTACTCAACCAATAAAAATGTGTACCTCAGTAATACTCATCGTTACTGGCCTTTCATGGATGTCATTATTCATTGAAGGATCAACAAAGATTTTAACCTTAGAGACAATATATCCAAAAAAATAAATCTCTTGAATCTATAATTCACACTTTCTAAACTTCCCATATAATTCATTTCTTTTAAGAGTCTTTTGAATAATGCACATGTGATTTTTATGATCATAGAAGCTTTTGGATTATAACAATATATACCCAATAAATACCACTAAAAAGTCATCAAGATATTAGTTGAATACACTATTCATTAGATTCATGAAGACATAGGGTGAATTAGTCAATCAAAAATGGATTACAGTAAACTCGTAATGCTCATACTTGGTTTGAAATGTTGGTTTTAGAAAGTCTTCTTTCTTCACAGAAAACTAATGATATCCATATCGAAAGTCAATCATTAAAAAATATAGAGCTCAATGAAGTTGTTCGAATAAATCATGAATGTGAGGTAGGGGATACTTTTTATTTATTGTTATAGCATTGATCTCCCTGTAGTCAGTGCACAACCTCCTAGATCCATCAATCTTCTTAACAAAAAAGGACAGTGGCTCCCCACGGGGAAGTACTAGGGTGAATAAATCTCTTATTACTCAATTCCTCTATTTTTTCTATAGTTCCACTGATTCAAAAGTGTCCATTATATAAGGGGTCTTCCATATGTGCCTTGAACTAGGAATTAAATCAATGGAAAACTCAATTCCTCATTCTAGAAGATGTCTAGGTAAGACCTCAGGAAACACGTCAACATATTTTTCCACAATAGGTACGTCCTCTATTCGAACATAATTTTACTCACCCATAGTTATATCATTCTCTTCCTCCCAAATATTTGAATTTTGTAGAGCTACTAGGGGTGGATCTAGATTAGAATCAGGTGGTGATGTTTCTGCTCTAAATATAAGGCACTCTTTTTCATCATAACAAATTGTAACCTCCTTCTTTTTACAATAAATTTTTGTATCATGGTTCCAAAGCCAATCCATTCCAAGGATTATATAAAATTAAATCATGGGTATGGCGATAAAATCAGCATATAAAGACCATATATATTCCCTAATGGGAACTGATTCACAAAACATTGTTGCGATGATACATCCCTTCTGTGTTTTTAATGACAACTACCTTGTTAAGTCAAATTTAAAATATCTAATTTTCATAGAAAATTGGGAAGGTATGAAATAATGTGATGATCCAGAATCAAATAAAGCATTGGCTAAAATTGAGGAAAACATTAAATTACCTGCCACCACATCTTTCGGAGCTTCAACCTTAGCTGTAGTGATCACATAAACTTGGCCTTCCTCCCTTGGCCTTTTCTAAGGTAAGTTACATTGGAGATTAATAGATTCATTTTCATAATTCCCCTTTTCTCTACAATTATAGCATTCAACATTGATAGCCTCTTTCTTCCCCTTTCAATCACGAGTTTGGTGGCATTTTTCACTACACATGTAATAGACTCTCGTTCCCATCAGGAAAGTACTAGTGTGTTTTATCCACACATACCGTAGGATGGATATTCAACTATTCTCTTATTCTTCTTATTTCAATTTCTTGAGTGTTCATAAGATCTATTTTTTTCTTTCATTTCTTTAAAGTCATAAGACTTAGAGAATTGCTTTTCTATCTTGATAGCACATGAGACAATATCTTCATATGATGGGAAGTATTATAAGACTAATGCTCAATGGATAAATGGTTTTTACCCATCATATAATCGATCAATCTAAGTCCTTGTGTTACATATCTAATCTACTGCATTCCTAGCTAACCTTGTAATGTTAGCCTCGTAATTTGCGACAATCTCATCATCCTTTTTCTTCAAACTCAAAAATGGTCTTTCCATATCTGATTGATGATCACACGGAGAGTATTTTTCCAAGAAAATATTTTTAATCTCCCCCCATTCCATGTTTGATACTTCTTCCTCTTCATTTTTGATTTTAATAAATTACCACCAATGAACTCCATCTCCCATAGGGCGATAAACTCCCATGACAACTTTTTCCCTTTCACTATTTCCCAAAGCATGAAATATTTTCTCTAAGGAACTTATCCATTTCTCAGCTAATAATGGATTTATACTCCCATTGAATGTTGGTGGTTTTTGGCTCACGAAGAGGTCTAAAATTTAACCTCCGCATTGTGGATTAGGGTGCACTATATGGTTAAGGTTATTATTCATAACCAGAGTGAGTTGTCCTAGTATGGTGATAAGCTGATCAGCACCAGTTTCATCACCTGCTCCACTATAATTATCATGATTAGGAGGAAAATACCTACATGGATTATGTTGGTTGATAATGTTTCGATTTTTTCCACTAGGCACCATTTCTAAACACTGGAATACACTTGATTAGTTTATGAATCGCAATACATAATTCCAAAATTGTAAAACACATAACATAAATTGAATAGTTTATGAAAATAATCCATAATAATAAAAATGTTTTTTTGAGAAATTATATACTCATAAACACATAATAAAGGTATGTAAAGAAAATGAGAATTATCCTATGAATATTCCCCAAGTGTGTCGTAACCAAGAGTTAAACATGACCCATTGACGTGCACCAGTTCCTGTTCGAGTCTAGCTCAACGAATTGTTTTTGGGTTTTTCCCCTAGGTACATATGGGCTAGAGCCACCTCTCCCTACTCGTATCCAGAACGTGATGAATTTCTTGGAAAAAACACAAAATCTATACAGTACCAAAATTCTGGGTAGTTCATCTATACTAATCCTCAAAGTCTATCTTAGGACAGTGTTCTCTAATGAGTGTTTTTCTAAATCTAGTTTCCATTATATGCAATAAAATTCCTCTATTAACAACCATAATGCCCTGACCCCAGTTACCCAGAGTCGGTGTATTATAACATAACATTATCATGATTACAAGGGATCTTATCTTGAATTATGGATCAGTTTAGTAACCTTGGATGTAGTAGATACATTCATATGTTTTAAATTACATCATGAAATAAAAACATCAACAACATTTTTTTCCTTATTAAACACACTTATATTCCTATCCTATCCGAATAGGTACACCATAAAATACTTCTTCACATCCAGGGAAAAATAAAATATAGAAAGTGGTGAGCTTAGATTCTCATTAAGGATAACAATATAGCAAAAAATTTAATAAATAAGTATAAAAATTTAAGGCAATGTATAAGACTAAAACAAATGCCTTTTAAACATAAACATCAGCATGATGTGGAAAAGATAAAATCAAATAATTCCATTTACTTATTCACATGGATATTCTACTAGTCGAATAATTACATGCAATATCAATAGCCACTTTCATAATGATGGATTGCATAAAGCCATATTTCATAACCATATAGTCAAGGCCTTACGCCAAGACTAATAATAAGATTTTGTCAAGGCCTTATTCCAAGACACTATTTTGTCTCAATAAGACCTACTGATGAATCTAGAAGCTATAGTTGGCTCCACCCGTTACATACTAAGTCCAATACATTTTTATTAAGAAAAGGATTAAACATAACATAAACATTTGTATTAAAACTAGCATATGAAATGTAAATACTTTATCCAAAAACATGAATTGTATAATAATAACACATACACAGTCAAACATATCACAAAACCTTCAATACAATATTGAAGATTTGAATCATAAAAAATCAACTTCAAACAAGCTTTAAATCCATCAAAAGGATGTTTACCTAGATGAAATAAAAACCTTTTTAGAGAAATATATATTTATATTTTGAGATTATTTAAAATTCGTATAATTATAAAAGAAAACATTTATTTTTAAAATATTCTTATAAGCTTGTAAGGGATGATTTGATGATGTTTTAATGGCAGAAAATATCTACACTCACTGTATAAGTTAAAAAACATTTACCTTGATTTTGTTAAATAATTAATACGGTACCTTGTTTGGAAAATGACAGAAAGATTACATTCAAAACATATAAGGTCAAATAAAGGTATAAATTAATTTAAACCATTGTCTAGTAAATAGTAAAAATGTTTTGAAGTACATTTTTAAGAAAACATGGATTTGGATGATAAAGAGGACCCAATAGATAATTACGTAAAAACAACCTTGGATAATGAAGAGATTATGAAATGAACCCTTACCTTGTACTTTTCCTTGGTCAAGGGTACGTTAACCTCATTTATAATATTTAAATTATTGTTATTAAATTATATAAAAACTATATACATAAATATGATATCATATATGACCCTCTAATATTTCTTTACTAATAATATTTTTGAAATATCATCGTTTCGGGTGTTAACTGATCTGTTTTCCTTTATATGATCAGTTATTTAAGACAAGTTTTTATGGATATAATTTATTTTATTCATATACATAATGATATTTAGTCCTAAAACTTTATTTTTAATCATAAAATGAAAATTATTTTTGAATGATTATGATGGGGAATGAATCTCATCTCATTCGTGGAGATGACAATCCATACGTACACACAAGCGACAATATCCTTATATTGATGGTGAAGTCATATGTAATTGGATGGTATATCATATATAAAGAATCAATAAAATGTTTTATTTATTATTTACATCAGTTATACTAATTATTATACTCATCCAAATAATGAATTTTTTTAATAACAAACTACACCACGACGTGGAGACGGTAATCCGTACGTACACACGTATGGTGACTTTTTCATTCATATGATGGATAGAAGATTTAATATGGTTGTACCATTTTTATAATATCATCATAGTATAGAGAATAATAGGAATTATTATTTTATAATGGAAACAATAAAGAAAGGGAAAGTGGAAGAAGAAAATAACTTGGAAGAGGTGATGAAATATTTACCTCTTCTTCAGGTCCTTCCTTTTGATTTGATCAAAAGAGCTACAGAGGTTGGCTTTCTAACCAAAGTAAGGCCTTTATGATGAAGGGAGGATAGTTTGGAGGATATTTTGGTTGGTTTTGTTCAATCCAAATGGCTTTGAGGTGTGAAACTTTGAGAAGGGGATGTACCCTTTTATAAGAGAGGTGAGGGTCACTTTAAGAAAAGCTTGAAATATTATTTTATAATAAAATCATTTTAGGATTATAATGGATCCAAAATTATTTATTTAGAGGATAAAGTTGGTATGGGTCGAAAAAATTTCAACCAATAGGCTGTAGATAGGTTTAGGTCACCATATTAACCTTATCTTTTAGATTTAACTCTTAGTTAAATATTTTGACATTTAACATGTCTCTTTGTATTTTTTTATTATATGGTTAATAAACATACTATAATAGGCCTTGAGAACCCAAAGTGGTTCATTATTAATATATATTACCTTTTATAAGTTTTTTGTATGATCCTTTTATTTTTAGGAATATTATATCAATTTATAATATAGTATTGGTTTTAAAAACTCAATTATGTCAACTTTACACTATTTAGTATTTAGTTTTTGTGAAAATCATAACATCATGATTAATTTGAAAAAAAATTATTAAATAAAACCTAAAATTTCATATTAACCAATAAAATAATCATAATTCATAAAAAGTCTAGAACTAAATTTATTTAGATATTTATAATATCAATTACATTAATCATTCATTAATAAGGTAATTACCACATCGTCATTTTGTCCTAAATAAACTGAAATATTTAATTTTTAAAAATTAAATATAAAATACCATTACGTATAAAATTTATTTATATTTATAAGGAATATTTATAGTCTAATTTATCTTATGTATAACTCTATACTAAAAATGTTTTAGTTATTCAACTTTGAATTTAACTCTTTAAAATCTTCTTTAAATAAAATAATAATAAATGTCTTAATCTAATCCCAGTTATCCAAATAGGATCATATTTTATTTTTATGTTTTTCTTTGGGCAAATTATACTTATCCAATAGAATAATGACATGTGTTAGGGTAATTATGATATCATTTTACCCTTAATTACCCTATTTACTTTTAACTGTGGTAAATAAATGTCAAAAGTTACTATTCAAAAAAATTATTTTCATCTTATTAAACCACATTTTACTTACTAATATTAACCATGTCTCTTGTGATTTTTAAATTCAACTCACATAAGTGGTAAAATTATGTTTTTTGAAAAATTTTAAATGCTTTTATGAGGTAGCTAAAAGACAGTAAAAAGTTTAATAAAATTTTTATATATCTAAAAATATAAAAAAATGACCTCAATTAATTAAATTGAACTTATATTGGTATTATATATCTATTTTGAACTAAAATAAATGTAAATAAACTAAATAATTATTTAAATAAAAATTTGGTTTTAACCAATAACGCAGTGTTTTTCATTATTCATCAAAAATTGAATGTTTCCCAAAAAATACCATAAATTTACCCTAAGCTAATTTCGATATTACGAATTCAGAAATGAAGCACATTTTAAAAAATAATATTTATAAAATTTCAAAAATTTGGTAATACTATTTATAAAAGCTAGTTTGATTGGTCGCGGTGTGTTAGAACTCCAAGTTGCGTACAACTCAAGCTACTGCATTAATCAAAAGAAAACGTACAGTGGAAGCTTGGGGTGTTACAAATCAGATATGTTATATCAAGAAAATTATTTCATTAAAAAATAATTAATTGAAACCCATTACATGGTATCCCCAACACTACATCATTCCATGAAATAGTAAAAAATCAATGGTATGATATAAAGATAAGAGTATCACTCACTTAAAACTATTTATATATAAATACCTAAGCTCAGAAATAAAAACATTCCACCAAATCATATTTATGAAAAAAATATACTAAAATATGAATTATGTAATAGCCAAAACATGATATTACTAATTAAACCAATTTTGGGACAAACTCACCTCATCAAAAATGATCATCAACACCTGCTACCACCTGATGTTTAAATAAATAGAGAAACACCACAAGTATGAAACCTAATAAGTTATTGAGTTTTAGGGAGAAATTAAACAACTATTAAAATAATATAAACTTATAGAAATATGGAATCCCATCATTAGTTTCAATGATGATAGACCGCCATGGCCACTCGGTGGACAATCTTGATGAATATTCAACACTTGGTAAAATATAAGGGAATAATATCAATTTGAGATCTCTCACACAAATAAAAATTATGAAATAGAGGTGAAAATTTGGAGTTTGGGTAAATGAGGGGTTGGGGGTGATAATTATGGGTGAAAAATAAAAAATACCCCTTTTAAAGTGATGTCTACTAGGGTACCTGTTTGGTATCTGGTAGATGACATCATGTACCCAAGTGGTTTAATGTAGAACCACCATATCATTGAGACACCCCACAAGGTACTAGATTAAGTACAACTTGGTACCCAATGTCTTCATTCATTATGTGACCCTCTTTTATTTTCCCCCTAATATTCTAATTACCTTGAAAACTATTATAACAAATAATTAAACTAGAAATGAATTGATTTTAATTATTTTTGGGAAAACCAACCCAAAAATATAATGATATTTACATCCTCTTCACCTTTATACTTGTCATCCTCAAAAACTATTAAATGACTCAAAACATAGCATGAATAAATAATACTAAGCATATGGAAAACTATATATGGGTAACACTAATTTAATAAATAATAAGAAATATGGATCTCCACCATTGAATATTTCTTGATATAAAACACTAGAAGGTCCATCCCTACTCTCCAAAAGGTGGTAGACAAGTAGGGTGAGTGACTAAATAAATCACTTCCTATACTAAAAAGAATTATAATTATATGGTATTAAAATTACTAAAATACATTAATACTAGGATAGGGTTATAGGAAACATCTCTAACAAATATACATATATATAACCAAACCACCAAATCACTGCTGACTCTACATTCACTCAATGGTTAAATAAATTTAGTTATTTTTCCTTATTCAGTTTATATGTTAAGAGATTAAAATAAATAAAAAAACTATGAAAATAATAATTTATCCATTTTGTAAAATATTTAAAATGAACTAAATGATATGATTCATTATCCTACTATAAAACTAAAAAAATATTTAACTAAAAAAATAATTTTCAAATGATATTTTAGATATAATATAGGGAATACTATCCCACGCGAATAACTTTTAAATTTATAGAACCAATTTTATACTGTGAATGGAGGTAAATATCACCCATAAAACATGATATTTATTTTAGTGTTTTTTCTATTATAATAATCTAAAAATATCATTTCCTTTAAAAATGATATCTTTATAAATAATATAAGCATAACTAAAAAACATGTCATTAATTATAACTATTTGAAGTTGGGATATTTTTTAAAACTACATGAATAAATGTATTTCCACATAGAAAATAAAATTAAAAACTATTAATGGTTTTCACCATTAAAAATAAGTGTAAAAAAATATATATTTCATCCAAACACATAACTACAAATTAATGTATGGAATCTCAATAACTTCCCACATGAAACCATTCATTATAAAATTCTTTATGTCCATCCAAAGATATTGTGGTAAAAAAATCATGAACAGATAATATTACATAAAATAATTTCAAAATCACCATCATAATAAAATATAAATTATTCACCAAGATTTAAAATTCATTAAATGTTTAACTCATGAAATAATATAATGATCTTGAAAAACACCCAAATCTATGGATTTCCAAACATTCATCAAAATTATATAAGGTTAAATACATCTTTAAAAATATATATCCAACCATTTATTAATAATTTAAATGAATAGAATAGAACTAATTTTTTTAAACACTTACATATCTTCAACATTCATGTAAGAAATAAAATATTATTTAATGTTGGATTTGGAAAAACAAAACCAATAACATTTGAAGGAAAATTAAAGAAAATATTTCCATTATAAAAATTCATTCCAGGGATGCATGCAATGAAGAATAGTTTTTTTATCAAAGTGGGATGATGTTATTAATATTTTCCTGAATTATTTTATAATCCCTTTACTGATTTTATATGAAATGTGTATAATTTGTGTGAAATATTATTGTTTTAATACTAAGTATGATTTTTGATCATTTTTAGAATTAGTCCAATTGATTAAGATTATTATTTTATTTATAAATCTCCCCTACTGATAGAAATTTAGTGTTTCTATTTTTTCAGGATACCTTATTCAATTTCACACATACCATTAGAAGGAATCATTGGCTATTTCTGCCATTTGAAGAGTCATATGGACCACACAATAAGGCCCATATAATATGTGATGAAACTAGACTATCCAGGAAGATTGAATCAGTAGGCTAAATACAGAAGTGAAAATTCATTAATTTTACTGAAGCATTCAGATAATAATGCAAGGTGTCGTGGATATATTTTTCAAGGCCCAACTCCCCAAAAAATAGTCCCAAATTATGTTTTGAATTCCAACCCACCATTCTGTCTGGGAATTAAAATCATGAAACTTATAAGGACATATCACATGATATAGTTTCAAATCAAGTTGAGAGTTTTCAATGTGATGTGGAGATATATTTGGCCTAATTTTTTGAAGAAATATTTTAGATTTGAAGGCGTATTCATATTTATAATCCCATTCACATTTCTGCCTTTTAAAATGTATGGATTGAAATGGACAGTTTTACACTGTTTAATCAAAAAGACAAAAAATTATCTTCATATATCCAAATGACTCCAAATAATAAGATATGACATAAAATATTGTTATATACAACTTTGAATAAGAGGATATATCAATATTATTCTTTTTAAATAACCAAATTGGATATGCAATATGAGGGACAGATTGGGGATGAAAACTATCCACTTCCTTGGGCTATAAATACATCCCCTCCTCTCCTTAATAGGGGTTGACATTTTAGAATAGAGGAGAACATTTTGGAAAGAAAAAATCATTGACACGGTCTTGGGAGGATTTTACATACTCATCTTTTCACTTAAGATACCTTCCTTCTCACTTTGTTTTTGTGTTTTTCATTATTGTATTCTTGTAAGTCTTTTTTTGTAATTCTGTTTTAATGGAATTTATTTCTTCAGTATTTCTTATTCACATCCAAAAATTTTAGTTTTATATTAATTTCCTTAAAACAGTTTAAATACCTTTTAATACCCTTCCCTTATGTTTCTATCTCATTAAATCTAATGTTCTTTTTTAATTATCATCATCATTTGTATGTGTGTTTGACGCACCACTCTTTTCTTATCCCTTCATTGTTCTTATCTTCTTAATTAATCATCATAATAATTATAAACAGATTACTAATTATTTCAAAGGAAGAAAAAAAATCTCTCATTGGGGTGAGTAATTATTTTGGAATGTTAAGTGATTGAGAGTATTTTCTCGATTAATATAATTCAAATTTATAATGTGTTTGTTGGACTTAGCATGTCATGGAATAATGACTTTTTTAGTTAAACGTGTGGTTTCCATGGATTATTGGAACATAAATACACTAACATAAACAATCTCTAATTTATATTAGAACCCTATGTTATGTTAAGTCTTGGATTAAATCCTTAACCCTTATGAATTCCAATTAACGTTATCTAGTAAAGTTTTTGTTAATTTAAATGGAATATAAAGAAAGGCTCAAGGATATCAAAAGCTTAAATACCTAAAAATGAACTCACCCCAATCATTATAAAATTGTTAAATAAAACACCAATCATTATTCACATTATTTAAGCTCTGAAAACAAACCCCCCAATCAAAATATAATCAACTAGAAACAAACTATTATTAAAAAGTATCATCATCGAGGATTCGACCCATGTGCCGTTATACACATTAACCGAGCATCGAAACCTTGACCGGTCGATAAGAGACAATCGACCATGCTTTCATATGGTGTCATTTTCAGGAAAGAAAAATAATATTTTTGGGAAGAAAATAAACTTTGGAAAATTGGGGTAGACATGGTAATTAGGAGACGTGTTGTTGAAAATGAACATTTTTGCATCTTAGAATGTTGTCACTCAATGTTTGGTGGTGGCCCTTTTGGACTAAAAAGAACCTCCCAAAAGATCGTTGACTCTAGATTCTTCTTGTATTAACTCTTCAAGGACTCACATGAGTTCTTTCAATCTTTTCCCACTTTCCAAATGTTTGGCACAATTTCAAAAAAAAATGAAATCCCCTAAAATCCATTTAACTTCTGTGAGTTATTCAATGTTTGGGGAATCGATTTCATGAGACCATTCCCCATTCCAATGGATTATCATACAATATTCTTGTAGTTGATTATGTTTTTAGGTGGGTATAGGCTAAAACCACTATAAAGGATGATTCAAATATCTTTAGTGAGTTCATAAGGACACACATTTTCTAATGATTTGGCACACCACATGCCTTGATAAGTTACTTATGAACCCATTTTTGTAATAAAACCATGTAATAACTTTTGAAAAAGAACGGTGTTTTACATAAAACATCAACCTCATATTACCCCCTAACAAAGGGAATGGATGAACTTTCAAATAGTGAAGTGAAAAGAGTGCCTGAGAGAATTATAAAACCCACCAGAAAAGACTGGCTTGAAAGACTTGGTGAAGCACTTTGGGCTTATCAAACTGCCTTTAAAACACCCATTGGGATTTCTACTTTTAGGCCAGTTTTTGGTAAATCATGTCATTTTGTACTTAAAATCCTACATAATCCATTTTGGGCTATAAAAACTAGTAATTTTGATCTTGAAAAATTTGGTGAAGAAAGATTGTTGCAATTGGATGAACTAGAGGAGCTTCGACTTGAATATTATGAGAATTATAATCTCTACAAAAATAACTCCAAGGAAATCCATGATAAACACATCATTAGAAAGGTATTTCATGAATGTGAAATGGTAATTCCCTTGAATTTTCAATTTTGGCTTCACCCAGGTAAGCTTAATTCTCATTGGGAAGGTCCTTTTGTTATTACTAATGTTCACCCATTTGGAGTAGGGAATTTCAAAGAACCATATTCCAAAAGTACATTCACAGTTAATGAAAATTTGTTAAATAATCACCATGAGAGGACACACAATCCTAGAACCACATCGACTTCCATAAAATCCACAACTTCTACAGTTAACACACCACCAGATAGAGATGGTGACCTGCCAAATCCAAACCAGGGGGAACATCTTTTCTTTTAACTCTCTCCCTCTCTTCCCATCCCTACATATTTCTTCTTCTTCCTCTCTCTTTCATTTTTACCACATTCTTCATCAAACCCTTTATTTTTCTGTTTCTTATTTTTGTGGGTGTGTAATTTAAAAACACTAAATACTAAAATAAAAAATAAAAAAATGTTAAAAATACCAAATGAGTCATACGTACTTACCATCCAGTTTTGACATTTTTTCCAACCATTTTGTGGAGTCAAAAGACACGGTTTCATATCAAAAATCTTGTGTTTTCATCATATATTTGGATAAATAATATTGTGTCAATCCCAAAAAATTTTGAATGATCAGTTTTTTGATTGGAAAATGGTTTCCCCACACGTGAATGACACCATTTGATTTCATTCCAAGCCCACCTATGGCCATATTGTCAAAATGTTTGTTTTTCACCCACATTTTCATGTTTTGAGGTTGTGGACCTTCGATCTGAATTTCCTAATTTAGTTCGCATTAATATGATAGAGGCATTTTTTGAGCCACATGAGAATTATAATAGCCAAATTACCTCCCATTAACCATATATTAATCCTTATTTTGAAATCCCCTTCGAGCCTATGAATTCAATTTCTTTGATTACTACATTACAAGACCAATAACTTATCGCACCAAATATCAACATGGATTTTCAATGAATAATTTATTTGAAAATTAAGTGTGTGGGATGTATTTCATTTTGGGTACCTTTTTCAACATGTTATCATATTCTTGAGGGAATGCATCCATTTTAGTGTGGGGGAGAGGTTGTCATTCAGTGTGTTTTGGGGAATGTAATGTACTTTCATTTATTAAATCTTGTAAATTTTATTGACATGTGTTCAAAAAATCACAAAAAAAAAACAAACCAAAAAAGTTGGGTTGTGTCTTTGGTAGGTCAAAAATCATTCTTCCTCAACCATTGATCTTGTTATAACTATTACAATTAGTGTTGTGAGGTGATACATCATGGGTTGGGATATGAGTGTGAGAAAATTTTCAAGTTCAAATTTTAAAAAATACAAAAAAAATGAAAAATTGAAGAAAAGAAAAGGAAAAAAAAGAACACTTATGTCATTTAGAAAAGTTTTTGTGTTTTTTAAATATTTCATCTTTACATCCCCTTATAATTTTATTCCTCTTTTAGGTCATTCTTAATAAAATCAAGCCCTTGTAAATATGATTTTTCATTTCCTTCCATGTTTCATTTCAAAAACATTGTGCATTGTTTAACCCTTGTTTTTGTTTAACCCATCATCTTCTCTCTTTTGGAAATTAAATTCCTACCGTACCATAGCCATATAAAACCCACTTAAAATTCCTCTTGATGCTTGTGCACTTTAGGATAGGGAATTTAAGATGATAGCTCTTTACAAAATCTATGATTTTCACTTCTGGTTGGTGAATGAGTGAACCTCCATAAATTAATTTTATCATCTTAAGAGGAGTAAATTTTGTGTGCCACCATTCTCCATTTATAAATTTGAACAAAAAAAATGAAATGTTTTTGGAAAATTTTTTTTGTAACAAGTTGTGGTGTAATTAAATTGGGATGACTGAAATTTTCAAAACCTCCCCTGATTGTGGAAAACAAAATTTTAATATTTGTTGATGAGTGAAAATTATTTTCTATTTTTTTATATTTTTTGCACATGAAGGAATTCACAAGACTATATGTGGAGGAGTTTATTTATTAATATTTTCATGACTTATTATAAACTCCCTTTTCATATTTTAAATAAAATGCGCATAATTTGTGTGAAATATTAATGTTTTAATACTATGTATGATTTTTGAGCATTTTTAGAAGTAGTCCAATTTATCATGTTTACTATTTTATTTATAAATCTTACCCTAATAATTTAAATTGTGTGGTTTTTATATTTTAGGATTCCTTATTCAATTTTCCACATATCATTGGAAGGAATCATTGGCCAATTCTTCCATTTGAAGGGTCATATAGACCACCCAAGAAGGCCCACATAATCTGTGAAGAAACTGGACCATCAATGATTATTGAATCATTGTGATCAACCCATAAGTTAAAATTAATTAATTCTCCTCAAATATTATTATAACAGCTCAAGGAGTCAAGGATAAAAATTTCATGGCCAACTCCAAAAAACATGGGCACAAATGATGATTTGATGTCCATCCCACCATTCTGTTCGGGAATTAAAATCCTGACACTATTCATGAAATATATAATTAAATCATCACATCATGATGATATTTTCTAGTGAGAAATAAGAGATATATATGTCCGACATTGTTGAAGAATGTTTTCAGATTTTAAGGCATATTGATATTGATAAACCCATTTATATTTCGGCCTTTTAAAAAGTAGGGATTGAAATGGACAGTTTAACTTTGTTTAATCATATCTCTATAACATTGGATCCATATATCCAAATGACTCCAACATTTGCGTGAAGTCGTCCAAAATTGTTATCTACATATTTTAATAAAATCATATCTAGATATTCTGTTATCTGATGATCCAAATTGGAGATGCAAGTTGAGGGACATATTGAAAATGCAAGCAGTCCACTTCTTTGGGCTACAAATATATCTCCCTCCTCTCCATCAAAGGGGTTAGAATTTAAAGAGAGAAGATCACATATTTTATCGACCAAATTCATTCCAAGGTCTTGGGAGGGCCTTTGAAACTCCAGTTTTCAGTTGATATACCCTTCTTCCCCTCATTGTTTCCTTTTAATTTTCTGTTCTTCATTATTGTAATCTTGTAAATCCTTTTTTTTTGTAATTCATTTTTAATGAACGTTTCTTATTCAATATATCTTATTCTCATGAACCATCTGTAGTTTAATATTTACGTTCTTAAAATTTTTTAAATAAATTTTAATCCACTTACCTTCTTTTGCTTTCTCATTAAATCTAAAGTTTGTTTTTAATTATCATCATCATTTTTGTATGTGTTAGACGCACCACTATTTTCTTCTCCCTTTATTATTCTTATCTTATTAATTTATCATCATAATTATTATAACTAGATTACTCATAATTTCAATGGATTATTTGGGGTGAGTTCTAATTTAGGGATTGAAAGTGATTGAGAGTATTTTCTCGATGAATATTCTTCAAATTAACATTTTTTATGTTGGGATTATCATGTCATGGATTAATGAATTTTTTTGTTTAACTTTTGGTTTCCATGTGTTATTGAAACCATAAACACACTAACATCAACAAGATATAATTGATATTAGAACCCTATTTTATGTTAAGTCTGTGATTAAATCCTTTACAGTTATGAATTAAAATCAATGTTATCTTGTGAAGTGGGTGTTAATTTAAATGAAATATAAATCATGGATCAGGGATATCACAATATTAACTCACCAAAAATAAACTCACCCCATTCTTTATAAATTTTTTAAATCAAACAGCAATCATTAATCACTTCAATTAAGATCTTCAAACAAACCCCCATCAAAATAAAATCAACTAAAAACAAACAACTATTAAAAAGTATCATCGTCAAGGATTAGACTTCAGTGCTGCTATACACATTACCAGAGCACCAAAAGCTTGACCGATCGATAGGCAAATATCAGCCATGCTTTCAAGAGGGAATTTAAAGAACTATAATATTTAATCCTCAACAATGAATGCATTATTCACCTTATAAAAATAATGTTTTAATAATAATATATAAGTTTTCTTCTTTTTAAAGGTAATTTTAACCACAATATGTTACCCAAATCATGATTTTATTTCACCATTCCACAGTGGAAAAATTAACCAAGACAATTATAAGAGTTAGTGAAAAAATAACACGTGAAAATAAAAAATAAGGAAGTGGTGCGGACTATGGAATTAGGATAAATCATATTATTTATTTATTTTATTCTATAAAACCATTGTAGAGACATGTAGGGTCAAACCGACAAAGAAGGTGTATGTATGAGAAAATAATAAATAAAAAACTCAATGAATAGAGAACACCAAACATGTAAGAAACAAAGACAAATGGTTAATATGTGATGTGTGAAATGTGATGAAATAATGTTAAGTGGTGAAAGTGAAATAAATTCAGATGACCCAATGGAAACAAATAAATAGAAGGATGCAGGTAGAAGAAGATTATTAATGGATATAAAAAATTTCAATTATCTATTGTTGAATTTATTATCATTCAATTATTATTAATTTATTTAATATAGGATTATATTTTTTTAACAAACTCATTAAAACATTATATCAAGGTGTTAATTCTTTCATGGTGAGTCTAGTGGACTTATTTCCAATGAATTCCCAAAGATATAAAGAGATAATGATATTTTCTCAAAGAAAAAAGTTTCACTAATTATAGAGATGAATATATCCGAATATGAAATTATTTTTCGTGGAGTAAAATATAAAGAATTTTTTTTTTAATTTCCCATAAAAAGGATAATAAAAAAAATTCTTGATCAAAAGATGTATAATAATACCATAATTGTAAGCAAGAAATTAGGAGGAGTGCTAGAGGAATATAATATATCAAGGATCTCTAGTTTCCTAGTTGTATCCTCTTGAACGACTCCAAATTATCTATCTTCTACATATTTCTCCTATTGAGTCATCTCCTAGTGTCTCAATCATCATTTAGTGGGTAGGTTCAACAAATTTTTAATGAAGTCGGGTTCCAATTCTCACCCCCACAACTTAGGGTAAGAAGCACATTCTCAAATCACTTATCTAAATGTGGAAGCCACTAATATTTAGATATTTCATCAAGGAGACACAAGCTAAGATCCCCTATAATTTTCACCAACCCATGCCAGTTCTTGATTATTTTGTTAAGAATCATATTCATGATTTATTAGTCCCATCTTGATTTTATCTTAATGAGCACGAGATTTTCATTCCTATGATTTTTATTTGATCTTAATTTAACAAGTTAGTGATGATATAGAATTTTATTCTATAATTGAAGAAGAACAAGATTTTTTATAATAGTAAAATTGATACAATTCTACTTCTACATATTAAGTCACATATGATTGAGGATATACAACGTATACCAATTGAAAGATGTATATCACTAGATGATACTCTGAAGTTATTTAAAACCCTCTTTCCAAAGTAATATGATGCAGTTAGAAGTCATAAAAAATCATAATGTTGTATAATAATTCCAAAACTTTACATGTGATCTTCCAAAGTCATAAAAGATAAATTATAATGTCCAACTAAATGGAAAAGACTTATTGGATGACCGAAGATGTAAGAAATAAATCCTAATTAATTTTTTCTGGATAAATTCATATGAAAATTGCTAAAGTCATATGAAAATGGGAAGTCATATGTCATGAATTGTCATTTCAAATTAGTTTTTATTCTTGTTAAATTATGTACAAAGTCTTAAAAATATGATAGATTGAAAAAATTTTATAAATGAAATTTAATTCAACAAATAAATATAAATTATTTCCAAAACCCATTCCAAAACATTTAAAAATGATATTTTTGTAAAATAGAAACTAAAATAATTTAAAATATTGATCCTTAAAACAAAAATAAAAAATAAAACCAAAATTCATTTCATCAATTACATACCAAAAACAAAATTTTTTATCAAGATATTAAAATGGTCATTGTTTGAATTACAATTTAACAAAAGCCCAATAATTATCTATTATATGATAGTTTTAACATCAAATAGAAACACTTTTTAAAAAATATACATAGAAAAACAATAAATATCAAATCCATATAGAATTATCCCCTACTTTAATTATTTATTTTCCTCATGTAATCAATTTATCAAATTTAATTGAAGTAAAATCGTCTTAAAAGTGAGTGATCTTCAATGAAAAAATAAGAATTTATTTATTAAAAAAATGTTTTTCCCATAAAATATCTTATGTAAGAATAATTTACCTTATCAATAAAATTTTCTTGGACAAAAGTTTTTTACTATATTGATAAAATGATTAATATTTCCAATGTTTAAAAGACTAAACAAATCTTACTGTGCATTTAAATGTTCTTCCAAACATATATTTTTATCCATGGTAAAAAAATACACATATTTTAGCACGTAATATAATTTGACACAATCAAATTAATCAGTGTGTATAATAATTAAAAAGAATCATAAACTACTCATCCAATAATTTTAGCCTATAGATTAAATTACTCAAATAGTATTAAGTGTTCATTTAAAAGCCTATTTAAATGAAAATATTTTGAGTATAAGTGGAGAATGAAATTTAAATTCAATAAAAAATGTAAATATTTCATTTCTAATTTGATGAAAACAAAATTTTATAATGGTTCAATGTAAATGATGTTTCTATGTAGAATCCATGGAAGAATAAAAAATATTATAGACACAAAGTTTCTAGAAATTCCCTAGATATAAAACTATTTCAAATAAAAATGATAAATATTGATGCAACAAAATAGTCTATCTTGAAATTTTTTAATGGATATTGTTGTGTTCTTAATGAAATATTATTAAAAATAGTATACAATATCCCTCCCCCACACATAAAACCATCATTTTCTCTAATATTTAAAATCAATATAGAATTTTCATTTTAAAAAATTACATTAAAAAAAATATAGTTCAAAATAATGATTAAGTGTCAAAATGATGTTTAAAAAATAGTTTCTATTCATCAAAATTGATAACTCATGACATAATAAATAATTTCGAGCTAGTTACTAACAAAATAATTCAGTTAAATTTCATGATTATTACAAAATAGGATGTCAAAAACCTTTATGTTTATAATTAATTTTGAAGAAGTGAGAAGTAATAATTCATTAGAATAATTAAAAAAAGGTTATTAAAATATTAATAGTAACTAGAACTATAAACATTATAAACAATCAATTATAATTTTTTTATATATAATGATAGAAATGGATATGGAATTTAATTAATAACTCAATTGATATAGAATATTAATCCATTTATGTTCAAATAAAGTTAACTTCATTATTCTCCCTATGTAAAATTCCCTTGGTTAGTGAGATTTCAACTTCTACAAGTTGAAATAGGTTATCATTAGAGTCTAAATGATTATTCATTGAATAGAAAAAACCTAGAGTTTGAGTTTGAACAAAATAAAAATCAATTTAATCAAATATAAATTTCATTTTTTACATGAAAACAACTATAATTATTTTTTGGTGGTTAGTAAAATTTATTCGGATTTCAATATATATTGGATGAACAACTTATTTACAAGAGTAAAACAATATATTTATTTATATTGAAAAAATTTAAAAATGATGACCATGGGTTGACTCCCATGAATCATCGAGTTTGAATTATTCAATTTGAATCTGTGTATGAATAATTTTCAAACACATAGTTGACAAAAAGTACTTTAATTTTCCATTATAATAATTCTTAACCAATTTACCATTAACTAAGAATGAAAATTTTTAATCTCGAAATTGCTCCAAATATCTATTAAACATGACTCATAGGAAAGTGAATGGTCTCTAAAAATTTTATTTGAGCTTCCCAATAAAAATATTTATTTTTGAATTAAAAAATAGTAATATCAATTTAAACATAAAATATTTACTCTTAATGAAAAATTCGTGAAACGCCTCTATTAATTCATTGTATATACTATAACATTAATAAGATTCTATTCTAATCTACATTATATCACTTAGATACATTAATATTCTCTCCTTTTAAGATTTAAAACTTATTTTTGAATCCATTACCATAATAGAGGTATTTGGTTGATGCACAACAATAAGATAAATAGATTTTCCAAAAAATACTAGAGGAAAAAATTCATATTATAGTTTTAATAGAGGTATTACAAAAACCCAAATCCATATTTGAACTCATAGACTGGTCCTTCCATGATCCAAAAAATATTTTCTATAGAATCAATTAGGGCTCTAATATGGAATTATTAGCTTTTCAAACATATTAAGGATTGTAATTGTTTATTGTTTTTCAAACACACCAATTTTTATATTAAAAATTTAAATTTAAATTTCCTAAAGTGGGTACCATTATCAGTAATGAATGCCTTGTGTACTCAAAATCTAGAGATAATATTCTTCTTAATAAAATTTGGATACAATATTTTCTTATTTATTACTAAATGACACAAACTATACAAATTATGGAATCTTAATGTCAAAATAATAACTTCACTCATTCCCTTGAGAAGATCGAAGTGGTCCCATAGTGTCTAGCCACCAAAATTAAAATACCAAAACTACCAGAAATCTTCTTTGTGGAATATATTATAATTTTCTAATATTTCACACTATTTGTAATTTATCACAACCAATAATAAGTATATTATATTCCTTAATGATAGTATCCACATATAATCCATACTAGATCACAGATTTTGATATTCTTTCACACCCACGGTTTCCTCCTCATAGTGAAGAGTGACAAATTTTAAGAATGGACAATTTCTCTTCTTTTAGGACACACCTTCTCATAAAACCATCATCATACCTTCTAAACAAGAGGATATTATACCAAATGCAGTGATTAAGGTTTGAAATGAGTTTATTTATATGATTCTTATGAGATCCTCACTCTTCACTCATATAGAAAATAAATTATAAAAATTTGCATACCAAACAGTTTGTGATGATGAAATGACTAAAGATTTTTATCTTGAAAATAGGTATTAATATTTACTGGGTCAAGAATTTGTGTATTGGGAACTCTTGATAAGTGTACACCTACTAAATTTTCAACTCTATACTTATCCTTAATTTCTAAGTCAAATAATTTCAATAAGATGATCCACTTATCATTTGTATTTTTCATGACATGTAGATATTTCAAGGTATCATGGTAAACAAAAAATAATAAATTATATCTAATCATGTACTTCCTAAACATATAAACAGAAAAAATATATTCCAATAACTCATTATCAATTTTGGTTTAATGACTTTTCACATCACCATGTAGTATACAAGAACAATACACCACATTAAATCTCTTTTAATTTTGTTTTCCTAAAACCACCCCAATAATAAGGTCACTGTAACGTCTCGGTTCTAGAAGCCACCCAGAGGTGCCCCGTACCCGGTTGGACCCATTGCCTCAAGCACATTTCCCTTAATTGAAGAAGCTTCCGACTAGTAGCTAGGGCCTTGGGTGCGATAGTGGGGAAACTATGCCCTCATTAGAAGAGTACACAGCGGATGAGAAGAAATATAAAATAATGAAATAAGTAATAATCCATAAAAAATAAATCAGAAAAAGGATAAAAGTAAGAAATAATGAGAGAAGATATATATAAATTATGCATGATACATATGTCTAGAAAAGTTGAAAAACAGATCAAAATGATGGAATAAAAAATAGTATTAAAACCAAGTACAAAAGAAACTGCTAAACTGCTCCTCAGCATCGCAAGCCAAAGCTTGGTCCCTTGCTGTCCAGCTCCATAGCAAGTCAATTACCTGAATTTGATCGGTGCTTGCCCTTATCTATACATGCAATAATATAATCTGTCTGGGCCCAAAAGCATGACCCAAATAGGGTGTGAGACTAAATCCAAGTAGGCAATCACCCGATGATCAGTGCCTAACAGTCTGTGAATTTATGGCAGGTAAAAGTACAGAAGCAGTAAATAGGAAAGTACAAAACAGTAACAATCCATAGTCCAATGTCAAGCAGAAACTAACACACATAGGTAATCCTATGGGAAGTACCCATAGTCAACCCCTTAGGTCCTACCAAAAGAGCTCAAGCAACCCTCTGGGTAGCACACTCAGCCCATCCCCTCTAGTTCTATCATAAGAATTCATAAAGAATCTTTGAGGAAGCACTCTCGGTCAATTCCCCTTATATTCTAATGTAGTCGAGGACTATATGAGGAAGAAAAAAATGTCAATTAACCTTATAGCCCCAAGGTCAAGAGAATCTCTAAGGAAGACCACTCAGTCAATTCCTCTTATATCCCCAGGTCATTCACAAACTCTCTGAAGAAGCTCACCCTGTCAATTCCCTTTATATCATGGAGTGGTTCAAGGTAGTTCAAGTAAAAAAAGACTCTCTAAGGAATCTCACTCGGTCATTCCCCTTATATTCTATAAATCCCAAAGACTCTCTGAGGAATCTGACTCGATCTTTCCCCCTATAGTCTATAATGTCCAAAGAATCTATGAGTAAACTCACTCAGTCTATCCTCTTATAGTCTATAACACCAGGTTATCACAGCCCCATGTAAGTCAACAAATAGTAATGCTATATGGACAAATTAAACCTACAGAACTACTTTTCTAACCAGTCTACAACATCTCAAGCATGTCATAAAACAACACTCTATCCTACGACAATAAGGCATGGTAAACAGATAAATGTCCAATAGGCTAAACAGGACCAAATGGTCATAAACAAAAGAAAGCATGAGTTGAACATCCAAGTCATAGAAATCAACCTAATTCATATACAAATTACCTCTACACATCCATACAATCATGGCAGGAAAAAAACAGGGGTAAAACGGTAAACACGCAATACCACGTTCAAGGGTATTGGTGGAATTTGCACATAATACTCAAAGCATTCGAACAGAAAGGCACAAACCACCTAACTGGGTGTTAGGTGATCTCTATATGTGAACCTTGATTCATGAATCTTCTTGGAACATCAAATATCTAAAAAAAACATCTAAAACGCTCAACCCATGATAACCTGGAAAAGAAGAGGAATTGGAAAACAATGCTCTAGAAGAAAGAAGATCTTATCATTGTGGTTCGAATGCAATCGATGAAGGTTGATTTATAGAATAGATAGAGGATCGGGGGTCCAGAGAATTTTCAGCACCGTACGGTTTCTCTCAGTTGAACGAGACCTAGAAGAAGACACTTCTAGTGATCAGACGCGACCCCAGTCCGTTTAATAAGAAACAAAATACACGACGTCTACATTTGATGTACATGGTGTGTAATCACTTTTTCCATACTCCACATTAGGTGGCCTCCATGTCACCCCCACACGGCCGTGTGTGTGGCCAGGAAACAGCCAGTACACTGTCTCCTACAGCAAGTAAGTACACGGCGTGTACTCATAAAGTACACAACATGTACTTTAAACATTTCTAGAATTTCCTCTTTTTCTCAAAAATGACCAGAAAAAGAAAAAACATACATGGAGGAAGATCTAGTTTCTTACATACCTTCCCCCTTAATGACATTCATCCCTGAATTTACCTAGCACGATGTAGAAGAGGAAACCCTGAATAGCTCTGGCCAGTGTGCTCGTACATCAGCCTCCCTCTCCAAAGTCTCCTCTTGCACCCATCTGTGCTGCCATAGAACTCGTACCAGAGGAACAGACTGGCCACAGAGAACCTTCGTACTGCAATCGACAATCCGGATAGGATGCTACTCAAACAATGAATCCACTTCGAGCTCACCCTCCTTAGGTTGAAAGACATGAGACGGGTCTGGAATGTAATGTCAGAGATGAGAAACATGGAAGACGTCGTGCATATCCTGGTACCTTTGAGGTAACTAGAACCGATAGGCAACCGAAACAACTCTCTCCAACACCTCAAATGGCCTAAAATACCTTGGTGAAAGCTTACCCTATCTCCTAATCCTCCTGTGTTCCAACCTCGGTGCGAAAATAAGGAAAACCTGAAACCCACCCTCAAACTTTAGAGGTCGTCTCCGCTGATCATCATAATACTTCTGATGAGACTATGGAGTAGCCATCCTCTTCTAAATGAACTCTATCGGCTCTATGGTCTCCTGAACTAGACGAGGTCCCAGCAAAGCTTCCTCTCCTGCCTCCATGAAACATAAGGGGGATCGACATGGACTATCGTACAAAGCCTCAAATGGTTCCATCTAGATAGTTACTTGAAAAATATTGTTGTTGAAAAAACCTACAAGAGATATATGCTTCTCCCAAGAACCTCCAAAATCCAGAATGCATGCTCAGAGGATGTCTTCAAGAACCTGAATCGTACGCTAGGACTGGCCATCTTTCTGGGGGTGGTAAGCTGTACTCAAAAGAACCTATCTACCCAAAGCATTCTGTAGCCCCTTCCAGACCAGATAAGTAAAATGGGCATCCCTGCTTGAAACAATGAAGTGTGGAACTCCATGAAGAAATACAATCTCCCGGATGTAAAACCGCCCTAGCTCATCAACACTGAATGACTCTTTTATCAGAAATAAGTGAGGAACCTTAGTGACCCTGTCAATGACAACCCAAACTGCATCATTACCTCGAGGAGACCTCAAAACCAGGTCATTAAGTCCATCACGATGTCATTCCACGTTTACTCGAGAAATGGGTAACTGCTAAAAATGCCCTACTGGTCGCTGATGCTCCTCCTTCACCTGATGACAAGTGGAACACTTCATGATGAAACTAGCAATGTCCCTCTTCATACCTGGCCAAAAATTCTGATGGTGTATATCACGATACATTTTTGTGACGCTAGGATGAACAGCCCAAACTGAGGAATGAATGTCCCGCATCATCTCCTCCTGTATATCTTCTGGAACACATACACACCCCAGGAAATGCAAGATCTCATCCTCACCTATGGTCCATACAGGAATAGGGTCCTCCCTTGACAATCTCTCCCTTAGGACTAGGCCTTTAGAATCTGATAGTTTCCTTATTCATACCCGATCAATAAGTGTAGAGGTAACAGCTACAGAAGATAGAAAAGTCTACCCCTTTCTATCTTGCACCTCCAGATTCATCTCATAGAACAGAGCCATAAGATACCACTCACTGCTGGCCTCCAGAACTTCCTGTATCTGAGTCCTTCTTCTCAATGCATAATCCACTACGTTGCCTTTCCCAGGCGTATGGGCAAGCTCGAAATCAAATAATTATAGGTACTCGACCCACCTACGCAGCCTCAAATTCAGATCACGCTGAGTGTAGATGTACTTTCTACTCTTGGGGTTGGTGAAAACCACAAAGCGATTTCTCAGAAGATAGTGTCTCTAACAGCGTAAGTCAAGAAAAACAGCTGGCTACTCTAGATCATGCGTCGGGTAATTCCTCTCATGTGGCCTCAACTGCCGAGACCCGTACGCAACGACACCATCTCCCTGCATAAGAACAACTCCAAGTCTGATACCAGAAACATCATAGTAAATAGTATAGCTCTTTCCAGGCTCTGACAATACTGGTATCGGTGCTATCGTCAACCTATCTTTCAGCTCCTGAAAGACTGACTCACAAGAATCTGAACATAAGAACTTCGCACCCTTCTTGGTCAGACCTTTCAGTGGTGCTTCTAAGCATGAAAAGTCCTGTATAAAACGTCTATAGTATCCAACCAGCCCTATAAAACTCCACACATCAAAGACTTTCTTTGGTTGCTTCAAGGAAACTACTCGTCTCACTTTCTATGGGTCTAATGATACCCTTGTCTCTGAAATAACGTGACCCAAGAAGTGAACCTAGTCCATCCAAAAGTGGAATTTTGAGAGAATAACATTTAACTGATGCTCTCTCAGTGTACTCAAAATGATCTCAATATGGGTTTCATGGTCGTGTCAAGTGTGAGAGTACAACAAGATATCATCCACAAAGTCCACCACATAGGAATCCAAGTATGGATGTAACAAATAGTTCATCAGTTCCATGAAAACTACTTGCACGTTTGTGAGACTAAATGACATAACCAAATACTCGTATAGACCATACTTGCATTGGAAGGATGTAAGAGGTATATCAGATGGTCTAACGAGCAAATGATGATAACTAGATCTCAATTCAATCTTCGAGAACACTCAAGATCCTCATTGATGATCATATGGATTATCAGTCCTAGGAAAGGGATATTGGTTCTTGACCTTCAACTAGTTCAGCTTCTGATAATCCACACAGAGCCTAAGGGTACCGTCTTCCTTCTTCGGAAACAGGACAGGTGAACCCCAAGGAGATGTACTGGGTCGGATGAAACCCTTTTTCTCAAACTCCTCCAACTGCTTCTTGAGTTCCTGCAACTCAGGTGTAGCCATCATATAAGGAGAAATGGACATTGGTGCCGCTCCAGGAACATGATCAATAGAAAATTCTACCTCACGCTATGGAGGAAAACCTAAAAATTCATAGGGAAAGACATCCCTAAAACGATCCACCACTAGGGGAATGACCATCTATGAAGTCCCATGGTCATCTAGATAAAGACTACAAATCTGGGCTGTAACTCATCCTATCACATGATGCTCGGATACTACTCTACTCTCATGGACATCCCACTAGCCTCTTTGTAGAATGGTCCACCCTCTGGTGATATGAAACTCACCCTACAACGATAATAATCAACAAATTCCTAGAAGGGAACCAACCAGTCCATCCTATGAATAACATAATATCCTGTCATCTCTAGGAAATGGAGGTCATATAAGAAGTGACACTCCACAACCTCTAGAAGTAACACCTTGCACTGACGTACACTAGTCGTCATAGTCTCCAATGGCGTGTCAAGCGTCAACATATCGGCAGAACAAAAGATGCAGATCCCAAGGCTCTCCACAATAGAAACAAGGATAAAGCTATGCGTAGCACCAATATCGAAAAGGGATAAAGATAAAACTGAGGCTACTATGATTGTACCTCAAACAGTAGAGGGGTCGGGATATTTCTCTTGATGGGTCTGCTCCACTGCAAAGGTCTAGCTTGCTCCATGGCCTTGTGACCCTTCCTGACCACTCTGAGCTGATTCACTCTACTGTCACAGGTAGCCTAGTGACCGAACACTATCGCCACAACCTCCACCTTGGCCCGAACGGCCGAAAGACTCTAGTTACCTGACTGGTGAGAAACTGGAAATGCTTCCCTTGAACGCAGGGTGATAGAAGAACCACTGTCACCAGCTGCAGGTGAGAATATCTGACAGAAACGTTGAAGATGACCCATCTTACCACAAGACTGGCACTCCATCGGGTCTCTTTAGCACTGAGGAATAGTATGACCACTCCTAAATCATTAGTATCATACTACCTATCTACCTGAAGATACATCCCGCCTACCCTGATCTCATAAATCAGACTCCATGCGGCGCTTCCTGCTACCAGTAGGAGGAACACTAACTCTGGATGTCGAACCACCCTGGCTTGCTGATCCATAATCCCTCAGATTTTTCTCATTGATCAATGCCTGGTTGATGATAGAGGATATCAAATTCAACCAATAGATGTTCACCTGCGATCAGATGTCGTGCCTCAGACCATCCTCGAACTTCTGTGCAAGGAACAACTCATTGCCTCATGGAATAGGTGTGAAATGTTATAGCTCAGTAAAGTGAGATGTGTACTCCATAACAGAAAGAGTAATCTACTCCAGACTCATAAAATTTCAGGCTCGATCGGACTTCAAGGTGTCTGGGTATAAGTAATTGTAAAATATTTTCTAGAACTCCTCCCAAGACATATTCTGGTGGCGTCTTGCCTGAGAGATGACATCCCACTACCTCTTATCAGAGTTTCAGAGAATGTAGTTTGTGAGCTTCACCCTCCTCTCTGGTGGTTCCTAGAGATTATCTAAGATCATCATCAGGGCCTCTAACCATGATTCAGCAGCCTGGGTTACTCCATCCCTTGAGAAAGTAGGAGGATGATGTTGTTGAAAAACTCGCGTCAATTCTGCCATTGACGGGTCATGAGACAGTGCTCCCTGAAAAGTCTACATCATCCTTAGAAATCCTTCCCTGAAATGTGAATCAGCACCTATGCCTGGTATAACAGCTGGTGCCAAGGCTGGAATAGCAGGAGGATCTACTGGATGTCCTTGATCAGCCATATCAGGTGTCTGATCACCGTCTGGAAACTGGCGTACAACCGGAGGACATCTCGGCGGCATAATTCTGAATGGTCAAATGCACACCATAGATCATGATTACCAAGGAATAAAAACATATGAGTATAAGAGGGTTATAGTAGAAAGAAAACATTCATGTTTTACAATACATGACTACATAGCATGTATAAAAACTACACGGCGTGTTCTCTTATCCCACTCACTTGGGCATGTACTTCTTCAAAAACTGGTTATGTAACACCCCAACCACATGGTGTGTTTTATCCACACACCGCATGTACTTGAACTCTATTCCCCTACTGAGTCTCCATACACAGCTAACCTACACAGTCCATATAATCTTAGACTACATGGCTTGTTAACGATGTAAATGGTGTGTACTATAAAAGTTTCAACGACCCGTGTTGTTATTTACATGGCTGGCTACATGGTTCACTCTACACGACGTGCTTCATGGGAACACGACGTGTACTTGAAGGATTTCCTTGACCCATGTTGTTCGTGACACGGTCAGATACCTAGGTTATACTGCACGACGTGTGAAATCAGGACACATCATGTATTGCATAAGTAACATCGATCTGTGTCATTAGTCACACTGGTAGACATACTGTCACTACAACACGGCATGTATATACTGTACACGGCGTGTTCCTGCAATATTTTTTACAACCTTCTGTCCCTGCCCACACAGTCAGGGACATGGTTAAAAACTACATGGCTTGTGTTCATTAAGTTCATACTGTGTATTCTGGGTTTTTTCTGAACAGTAGCATCATAAACTGCTCTGGAGCCCAGAAAACATAGAAAGCATGTGTTAAGGTTCAAAATTTGGATCCGTGCGAGCCCCTAATCCCCACGAATCAAAGGTTAGAATATTATACATGTCATATACAAGGTAAAAAAGTCAATTATCCTCCATGTTTCGACTCATGAGGTCCCATAACAACTCAAGAACTAAAATTATCTTTTAGTCAAACAAGACCTTTCACATATCAATACCTATTGAAAGCAGGTATTCTATCAAAGCATCTATCACAGCAACAAGAATATTCTACAAAATATCTATCATAAGAACATGCAATTGATAATGCACCCTAAATGGCATGGAAGGAATTCATGACATGTGATTTCTACCAAGTGCTTATATGATGCATGAGATGACATACCCTCATCTCATTAGGTTGCGATAGTAGTAGAACCTCAATAATATCAACAGTAATAGCACGACCATGTGAGTCACCCAATGTTGAAATCAAATCTACTATAAAATTGAAAAAAATATAACAAATTTCATTAACGAAGTAAATTGGATTTACCCTATACACGGGTTAGCTACTCCTAGGAACACCTTATTACCATGTACCTATTATGTCCTATCCCTAACTATAGGCTAAAAACTGTAAGTCAAGAGAAAAGAATCCCCTCTGATACCACGTTGTAACGTACTGTTTCTGGAAGCCACCCAGTGGCGCCGCGTACCCAGTTGGTCACATGGCCTCAAGAGCATTTCCCCAAACCCTAGAGGCTACTGCCTAGCAGTGAGGGCCTTGGGTGTGATTGTGGGGAAGCTATGCCTTCATTGTCATAGTACACAACAAATGAGAAACAATATACAATAGTGGAGGAAGTAATAATCCATACAAAAAAAATTAGTAGAATGCTAAATGTAAGAAACAACTTCAGCACATATATATAAATGATGCACGATACATATGTCTAGGAAATATCCAAACATATCAAAATGATTGAATAAAAAATATTACGAAACCCATGTATAGAAAAAATAGCAAAAAAAATCCTCAGAATCGCAAGCCAATGGTCCCATGCTCTCCATCTCCACAACAAGTCAAGTACCTGAAGTTGAAGGGCGCTTTACCTTATTAACACCTGCAGTAATATAATCATTCTAGGACCAAAATCATGACCAAAACATTATGTGAGACTAAATCTCAGTAGGCGACCACCCAATGATTTGTGCCTTACAATCAGTGAATATATGGCAGGTAAAAGTATAGAAAGCAGTAAATAAGAATGTAAACAACAGTAAAAATGCACAGTCCGAAGTCAATAAGTAGCAAACACACACAGGTAACCCCTTGGGATGTACCCACAACCATCCCCTATGGTCTTACCAAATGAGTACAATCAACCCTCTCGGGTGTACACTCAGCCTAACCCCTCTAGTTTTGTCATAATAATTCATAAAGACTCTATAAAGAAGCACCGTCGGTCAATTCCCTTTATAGTCTAAGGTAGTCGAGGACTCTCTCAGGAAGCACACAAGGTCAATTCCACTTATATCTCCAAGTTCAAGAGACTCTCTAAGGAAGCTCACTTGGTCAATTCCTCTTATATCCCCAGGTCGTTCACTGACTCTCTGAGCCAGCTCACCCGGTCAATTCCTCTTATAGCCTAGAGTGGTTCCAGGTAATTGTAGTAAAACAAAGACTCTCTAAAGAAGCTCACTCGATATATCCCATTATAGTCTATATATCCCAATGACTCTCTGAAGAATCTCACTCGGTCGATCCCCCTATAGTCTATAATGTCCAAAGACTCTCTGAGGAAGATCACATGGTCTATCCTCTTATAGTTTATAACACCATGTTCTCATGGCACTATGTATGTCAATGCATAGTAATGCTATATGGAAAATGTAAACATAGCTAAG
Source organism: Viscum album (assembly GCA_963277665.1). Taxonomy (NCBI): domain Eukaryota; kingdom Viridiplantae; phylum Streptophyta; class Magnoliopsida; order Santalales; family Viscaceae; genus Viscum; species Viscum album. The sequence goes on along the minus strand of OY728165.1, from coordinate 319,762,504 downwards.
TACTTGGATAACCAGTCTACAACATCTCAAGCATGTCAAAAACAAAACTCCATCCTACGACAACATGGAATGGAAAATAGGTAAATGACCAATAGGCTAAAAAAGAAAAAACGGTTGTAAACAGAACGAAGCATGAGCAGAACATCCAAGGCATAGAAATCAACCCAATTCATATCCAAATTACCTCTACATAGGCATACAATAATGGCAGGAAAACAACAGGGGTAAAACGGTAAACATGCAATACCCCGTTCAAGGGTATTGGTGGAATTTGTACATAATACTAAAAGACTTCAAAGGGAAAGGCACAAACCACATACCTTGGTGTTAGGAGATCACTATACGTGAACCTTGAATCTTGAATCTCCTTGAAATTTATAATATCTACAAAAATTTCAAAAACGTTCAACCCACAATAACTTGGAAAAAATGAGAAATTGGAAAATGATTCTCTAAAATAAGGAAAAGATTACCGCTACGGTTTCCACCACAAATGACTGAGGGAGATTCAGAGAATTGATGGAGGATCGGGGGATCATAGATGTTTCAGCGCCATACAGTTTCCCTCAGTCGAACGAGACCAAGAAGAAGACACTTCTGGTGATCAGATGCGACCTTGATCCATTTAATAAAAAACAAAATACACGGCGTGTACTTTTTTAAGTACACAGCATGTAATCACATTTTCCGTACTCTGCTTTAGGTGACCTCCATGTCACCCCCACACAACTCTGTGTGTGGCCAGGACATAGCCATCACACAACCTCATATAGTAAGGAAGTACATGACATGTAATCTTGAAGTACACGGCGTGTACTTCAAAAATTTCATGAATTTCCTCTTTTTATCAAATACGACCAGAAAAGGAAAAACATGCCTGAAAGAAGATCGGAATTCTTACAGTCACTTGCATCACCCATTGACTTCAATGGACACATCTAGTTATAGGCAATGATGAATGGAGAATAATTGTATTTTTTTCATAATAATTTTAAAATAATATAATAGATTATCATTAAAAACAATGGGTACACCCTTAAAAATTATGGAAAAAAGGTGTATTATGATATTTGAAATGTCCTTTAGGATCCTTTGATAAAAAACAGCATTGACTAAAAAAATTCTAATAACCATGAAATTTTAGGAGGGGGAAGTTATTGAATAACTTAAAATTTATAATTAACTAGTTATACATATATTCTTTAGACCATATGAACAATTACTATTCACTCTATTATAATAAATTTTCATTTTTCATAAAAATAATTTTCTGGTTGGTCTTTTGAAACATTAATAAAAATTATTCTATATTTTCTAAATATGTCTCAAATATGTTTAAAAATATTGAAAATCCTTCCACAAATACTTCAACAATTATTTCAATCATATGCAAAAAGATGAACATCATAAATATTTTAAAGGCTGATGGGGCACAACACAATCCAAAGTGAATTCAAAAGTTATCAAATATCACAAAAGGGCATCTGAATGATTCATTTTCATGATCTTTAGGGCTGTGATATTTTTTTTGTATCTAGAATAACTATCAATAAAATTTAGAAATGAATTCCAATATAATATCTAAATTAGTTGTTCTAATAATATAATTTAATTTTTTTTATTTCTATTAGATTAGTTTAGTTTCTTATATTCAATACAAATTATCCCGTTTTTCACTACTATATTTTGATTCTGTTTATCATTTTAATTTTCATAAAAAATGAAACCTCTTTTTAGGAAACATATATCTAGGTAATACCTAATGGATATTAGAAATGTGATTCAATAATTCATATTAATTAATTCTTAAATAAAAAATTATTTCATTATGAGATTAATCCTCCCTGGTCCCTTATCCCTCAGATTGTGGTCAAGTTTGTTTGGGATCCTGTGAATGAAAAATGAAATAATTATCCTTATTATATCAATAATGTTAAAACCCATTGAATATTTTTACCTTTTCTACACATCCACTATATTTTCATCTTGAATTTTCTCTAACATAGTCGAGATGACAATTAGAACAATGAAATTATAAAATAAAAATGAGTACTATAGGTGAGAAATTAGTGATTAATGCTCTAATTAATGTGACTCTTTGATATATGGTATACTATTAGGTTGATATATCACAATTTATTTAATATGTTTCTTAAATGAATTGTGAATGTTGTAAATAACATGATCCTCATTACTATACAAAGTAAATATCTATTTATATTTATATTATAGTTCTTTCGAATGAATATTTTCCTCAATAAATTTATTAATCTACTCCAAATACACACCCTTAAATTCATTTAAGGTATCCATATATTTACTTGAACTAATATCCACATATTTTTTAGGAGGTGTGGTATTTATATCAATATCATTAATAATACATAAATATTTTTCTTCATCCTCAACTAATAGTTCATTAAATTCTAGAAACAAGTTTCGTGATTAGTTTCCAAATTTGTGGTGGTACCTTGAATCTATTAAAAACATTAATTTCATCCATTTTCCCTAGTTTTGACGATTAAATTTCCCTTAGAAACATATATGAATACTACACCCTTGGATAGGAAGGGCCTAATAATAACGATAGAGAATAAACTATCACAACAAATATCAAGATTGATGAATTAAACATCTAATTTTTCCCTACTATAACCCTTATATAATTCACTCTCCCCATGATGAAAGTGATGGATTGTCGATCCAATTAAATAACAACAGTAGTGTGTTTTAGTTATCCATCAATAAACTATTCAAATAACAGTAGAGGGATCTTGTTAATACTAAAACCACGGTAATAAAAGAAATTATGTTAAACACTATTCAAATAACATCATGGGATGATAATGATACTTTTATATTTGATATTAAAAGATACCGTGTTTTAAAAAATAACATCCAACTCCTCTTTCAGGGTGTAGGTGGAAAAATCCTTTATGGTTTTTTTTTGTTTGAAAAAGTTTTGTTTAATAATTTGAAATATGGTGGAATCTGAAATAATTACTCACTGAAAATAATTTTATATTTTATATTAATTAATAAATAAAGTATTTTATGTAATAAAAGTTTATTATTATTCTTATTCACTCTTTGATGGAAAGGAATTATTGGGTCCCTATTCTATATAATATTAGTCATCACCTCAAGTTCATCATCAATATATTTTTTCGATTTATTTTCTTAATTTTATCATATTATTTTTCTTTTTATGAGGTTCATAAAGAGTTATTACTTCCTATTACATATATATATCCAAATTATATGATTCTATATTTTATAATTTTTGGTTTCCAGATTCATTCAGAGTTTAATTTTTGAATTCCCAAGGAGCTTTTCTATCTCCTTGTTGAGTTTTTAAACCACTCATAGTGGTGAAACCCATAGAATTATACCTAGTGTTTAGCTTTTTTATTATTTAAAACTTTATTTTTGAAATTTTATTCATTTCCATGTCCATCTAACCTATTTTGAATCATGGTTATATAGCATAGAATCTGTTTTAGATAAATATGAATGATGTTGATATTTTTTAATGCAATTTTAATTTTTATTGGACAAACCATTATAATAACAATGGGAATATAAAATTTAATTACTCTTAAGAATTATAGGTTTTATCCTTATGTTTTTTTAAATGTGACCATATATGCTGTGATAATCTAGGGGTAGGTTTTCTAAACACTCCTTACTCTCACCCTATAAATTTAGTGTGATTATTATAGATTTGATTAGAATTTTTGGAAAATGGGTCATATCTATCTTGGATCATTGGTCTATTAAAAACTTTATGATATTTCTAATGTTTGGATTTCTATTTTAAAGTTTGGGTAGAAGGATCTATAATTCCAAAAATATAATAGTAATATTATATCTCTTTAACCAATCAGTTCTAGTTTCGATATCTAATGCTTGTAACATTTTCCATATTATTTTTTTTCATTGTGGGGTTTTTTATTTTAGTGAGTTGGGGATTCATTTCAAAACCTAACAAGTGTTATAATCTCTTATATAGAATCTTCTTCACCTATAATATTTGTGTTGTGGATTATAGTAAATAGTATTAAAAATATTTCTTAGTTCCTCATATATCCATTTGCTAATATTACCTCTTGTAGGTCCTTCATGAAATTTAAGCCTGAAGGTAACACAACTTCATTGAAAAAAACAATGAGAGGATGGGTAGGGATGTAGTGGTGAGGAAAATTACCTCATCAGGTCTAAAAACCTATACTATGCTTCAAGAAAATCCCATCTATCCTCTTGATAAAAACTAGCAATCTTATTCCTATGTTCTCCCTTCACTCACCTAGTGTATACATTTATGAAAAGGGTGTTTTATAATTCTCCTTAGGTTTTTTATATATTATCATATGAATCTAAAAACCATATTATAACATTTGAAATAAAAAATGTAAACACTCTCATTTCAGGCTCATTTTCATTTAGACCTTGTAATGGAAAATTTGATTTCGAAATTTTGAAATCCCTAATGTAGGATAAGGAGTCCTCACAAGGAAATCAATGATATAATGGCATACGTGAAGATTAATATTTTCTTAGTTCATAATTTTGATCTATAAGAGTAGTAATAATATATGATGGATTTCCTACAACTAGAGGGAGCAGGTAATCCATTAACATGGATTTTCTAAATTTTTAGATGAGTCCTGATTAATGATTCTAAGAATTTTCTCCTAGGAGTCTCTCTATATACTAAGTTCTCAGTTTTAATAATTTATTTTTAAGATATTGAAGAAGTTAGTGAATTTTAGGGATTATGGGCTATAAGAAGATAGTATATTTAATTCCCAAACCTCTTTATACATAGTTTGTGCATTATTACATAACATTGGCATGATTAAAAGGGATCAAATCCCGAAATATCGATCAGTTTAGTAGCCTTAGAAGTAGAAGATACATTCATAAGTTTTACATTACATCATGAAATAAAAACATCAACAACATTTTCCCCCTTTTAAACACACTTATATCCTTATCCTATACAAGAAGGTCAACCATAAAATTTTTATTCACATCCTGGGAAAAATAATATATTGAAAGGGGTGATTTCAGATGCTCAGTAAGGATAACAATATAGAAAAAAACATTTATAAATAAGCATAAAAATATAAGTAAATGTATAGGACTAAAAAAATACTTTTAAACATAATATTCAGAATTATATGGAAAGGATAAAATCAAATAATATCATTTACTTATTCACATGAATATTCTACTAGTCAAGTAATCACATGAAATTCCAATAGCCACTTTCGTAACGATGGAATGCATAATGCCAGACTTCATAACCACATAGTCAAGGCCTTGTGCCAAAACTAAAAATAAGATTTCATCAAGGCCTTGTACCAAGACACTAGTTTGTCTCATGATACCTAGCGATGCATCGAGGAGCTTTAACGGGCTCCTCCCATCACTTACTAACTCCAATGCATTTCTCATATGAAAAGTCTTAAACACAACATAATCATTTATTTTAAAAATAGTATATGAAACTCCAAAAAATTATCCATAAAACATGAATGCTATAAGAATACCACATCTAGAGTCAAACATATCACAAAATAATCAATAAAATTTGTATGATTTGTATCATAATAAATCAACTTCAAAAAAGATTATAATCCATCAAAATGATATTGACATAGATGAAATCATAACATTTTTTAGAGAAATATATCTTTCTATTTTGAAATCATTTAAAATCCATATAATTATAAAATAAAACAATAATTTTAAAAATATTCTTATAAGCTTTTAAGGGACGATTATAATGTTTACTAATGGCATAAAATATCCACACTTTCTTTATAAGTTAAAAGAATCAATCTTACCCTAATTTTGTAAAAAAATGTCATAAAGTACCATGTATAGAAAATGTTCGAAAGATTCATTTCAAAACATATAAGGTAAAATTAGGGTAAAAATAACTTTAAACTATTGTCATGTAAATAGTAAAAATGTTTTAAAATGCATTTTTAAGAAAACACGGATTTGGATGATAAAGAGGTCCTAGTTGACACTTACGTAAAAACAACCTTGGATAATTAAGAGATTGTGAAATTTAACATTACCTTGTACTTTTCCTATGTCGAGGATAATTTAACCTCATATATAATAGTTAAATAATTTTTATTAAATTATACAAAAACTATATACGTAAATATTATATCATATATGATCCTCCAATTTTTCTTGGTTAATAATATTTTACAAATATCATCCTTTCGTGTGTTAACTAAATCATTTTCCTTTATATGATCGGTTTAATAAGCCATGTTTATTATGTATAGGATGTATTTTATTCATATCCCTAATAATTTTAAGTTGTTAATAATTATTTTTAATCATAATATTAAAATTATTCTTGAATGATTACGATGGGGAATGAATCTCATTGCGGTCATGGAGACGGTAATCCGTATGTATGCATGAGTGACGATATCATTATATTGATGGTAAAATAAGATGTAATTGGATGGTATATCATATATAAAGTATCAATAAAATGATATATTTATTATTTACAATAGTAATACTCATTATTATAACCATCCAAAGAATTATGTGTTTGAATAACAAACTACATCACGATGTGGAGATGGTATCCATACGTACGCACGTATGGTGACTTTTTCATTCATATGATGGATAGAATAATGAATATGGCTATACAATTTTTATAATAAAATCATAGTATATATAATATACTGGATTTATTATTTTATAATGGAAACAGCAATGAAGGAGGAAGTGGAAGAAGAAAAGAACTTGAAATAGGTGATGGAGTATTTACCTATTCTTCGGGTTCATCATTTTCATTTGATCAAAAGGGTTCCTTAATTTTATTTATGACCAAATGAAGGCCTCTTGGATTAAGTTAGGAATTTTAAGAGGATATTTGGGTAGGGTTTGGACTAGAAAAATATCTTTGGAGGTGTGAAATCAATATAAGGGGAAGTGCCCTTTTATAAGAGAAGTGAGGGTCACTTCAAGAAAAGCTTGAAATATTATTTTATAACAAAATTATTTTCGGTTTGTAATGGCTCCAAAATAATTTATTCATATGATACGTTGGGGATGGTTCGAAAAAATCTCTTCCAATATGTTTTAGATAGGCTTAGGTCACCATATTAACCCTATCTTTTAGATTTAACTCTTAGTTAAATAGTTTGACATTAACCATGTCTCTTTGTATTTTTATATAACATGTTTAATAATCTCACTATTAAAACGAAAGAGAACCCCAAGTGGTTCACTATTAATATATATAATCATATATAAGTCCTTTGGCTGAGCCTTATATTTTTATGAATATTATATCACTTAATAATATATTATTTGTTTTAAAAATACAATTATGTCAATTTTGACACTATTTAGTATTTGGTTTTTTTGAAAATCATAACAGCATGATTAATTCTATAAAAATTATTTAATCAACCCTAACATGTCATATTAGCCATGAAAATTTGTGGAATACATCAAAAGACTAAAATTACATTTATTTTGATATTTATAATATCAATTAATTTAATATTTCATTAATAATGTAATTACTGCATCATCATTGTGTAATAAATAAATTAAATTATTTAAGTTCTACAAATTATAACTAAAATACCATTACATATTGATTATTTTTAAATTTATAATGAATATTTATAGTATTGTTTATCTTATGTATAACCATATATTAAAAACGGTTTAGTTATTAAACTTTGAATTTAACTCTTTTTAGCTCTTCTTTAAATAAAACAATAATAAATGTCATAATCTTATTGAAGTGGACCAAAGTGGGTCATATTTTGTTATTATGTTTTTTTGGTCGAATTATACTTATAAAATAGAATTAGGACATGTGTTAGGGTAATTATGATATCAATTTTACCCTTAATTACCCTATTTACTTTTAATCGTGGTAAATAAAAGTCAAAAGTTATTATTCACCAAAAATTATTTTCATCTTCTTGAACCAAATTTTACTAAATAATATTAACCATGTGTCTCAAATTTTTAAAATTCAACTCAAAAAAGTGGTAAAATTTTGTTTTATGTATATTTTCAAATGCTCCTTGGAGGTGGGTAAAAGATGGTAAAAAGTTCAATATAAATTTTATATATCCAAACGTGTTATAAAATTACTCCAATGAATTAAATTGAACTTATGTAGTTATTATGTATCTATTTTGAACAAATATAAATTTAAATAAAATAAATTATTATTTCTATAAAAAGATTGTTTTAACAAATATCGAAATGTTTTTCACTATTAATCCAAAATTTAATGTTTTCTGAAAAATACCAAAAAATTCACCCATAGCTAATTTCGATATTCTGAATTGAAAAATGATGTCTAGTTTGAAAATAAAATTTATGAAATTTCCATAAGTAGGGATTACTATTCATAACATCCAGTTTGATTGGTCACAGTGTGTTAGAACTCCAAGTTGTGTAGAACACAAGCTACAACATTAATCAAAGGGAAACATATCGAGAAAGCATGGAGTGTTACATTCTCCCTTCCTTAAAATAATTTCATCCTAAAAATTTCTATATAATTACTGCATAAAAAGAATCTGGTGGTTTTTCATCATAAGTTCTTCTAGTTCCCACGTTGCATCTTCCATCTTATGGTTTCTCCATAGAACTTTTACGAGACGTGTCATCTGGTTTCTCAGCACTTCTTCACTTGTATCACGAATTTTTACAGGCTCTTCACAATATGACTGATCTGATTCTAGTTCAATTTCCTCATAGGTGAATACATGCATTGGTTCAGGCATGTATTTTCTCAATAGTGATACATGGAACACATCAGGAACATTGGAGTGACTTGGAGGAATTTCGAAACGATAAGCTACAACTCTAATTCATTTTAAAGTTCCAAAGGTCAGATCTACCTAGGACTCAATTTATCCTTCTTACCGAAATGTATAACACCCTTCTATAGTGATACCTTCAATAAAACATGATCTCCTACCAGAAATTGTAATCCCTTCATTCGATTATTGGAATAGCTCTTTTTCATACATTAAGATGCTTTGATGTGCGTTTGGATAACCTTCAAATTTTCCATTGTTTCCTCAACATGTATTGGGCCTATATGTTTTCTTTCACGAACATCATTCCAACAAGTTGGTGTGCGGAATATCATTCTATATAACGCTTCATATGGTGCCATATGAATACTTGAATGAAAGATATTTTTATTAAAAAATTCTACATGAGGTCAATATTGGTCCCACATACCTTGAATGTCTAGTGAGAATGATCTCAACATGTCTTTTAAGGTTTGAATGGTCTATTCTGATTGTCCATCAGTTTGAGGGTGGTAGGAAGTTCTCAAACAATGCTCAGTATCTATGGCCTTCTGAATACTTTTCCAGAATCATGATGTAAAATGGGGATCACGACCAGAAACAATCGATAGGGGTACTCCATGATGTCTTATAACATCATTAATATATAGTCCTCCCATATGTTCAGGTGGTAAATATTTTCTTATAGATTGAAAATGTGATGACTTGGTATGACGATCAATAATGACCCATATTGCATCATTCTTTCTTGGAGTCTTTGGTAGCCCCATGAAAAATTCCATCATAATATTATCCCATTTCCACTCATGTATGGGAAGAGGTTTCATGAATCCTCCTGGCTGTTGCCTTCAAGCTTTCACTTGTTGAAAACCCATACATCTTGACACAAAATTATCAATACCCCTCTTCACGTTTTCCCACAAAAAATGTTCCTTCATATACTTATACATCTTGGTGCTCCTAGGGTGTATAGAGAAATTAGAGATATGAGAATCATCCAACAATTCCATTTTTAGATCAGGTATGTTTGGGACACAATGTCTTTTCCCAAATTCCAAAAATCCATCTTCATATAGGAAGTCACTCAATCTCCCCTAATTCATATCTTTAATCTTCTTTTGAAACTCCTTGTCATCAGTATGAGAACTCATTATCCATTCTAGTAAAGATGATTTTGCATCCATTTGAAAAAGTGTTGATGTTTCACATTCCATGGTTATTCCCATATCTATATTACTAGATTTATGACAATATGATCCATTTAAACTTTCATATTGTTCAAAACACCATGATCATTTCTTCGCACATCATCTGCCACCTTATTTTCCATCCCTGGGTTGTAGTGTATAGTGAAATCATAATTCTTGAGTAGTTCAATCCATCACCTTTTCCTCATGTTGAGATAATTTTGTAAGAAAATATACTTCAAACTCTTGTGATCAGTTTAAATATCACATTTTTCACCATAGAGATAGTGTCTCCATATTTTCAGAGAAAAGATTATAGATGCTAAATCAAGATCATGAGTATGATAGTTTTGCTCATGAATTTTTCATTTTCATGATGCATAGGAAATCACTCTGTAATTCTGCATAAGGAAAAAACCTAGTCCTTTATTTGAAGCATCACTATAAATACAAACCCATCATTTCCTGATGGAAGAGTCATGATAGGAGCATTGACTAATATTATCATCAGTTCTTAAAAAAATTATTCACTCTCTTTTGTCCAATGAAATTTAACCCCTTAACATGTGAGCTTGGTAAATGGGTTAGCCGACCATGCAAAATTTTGGATGAAACATCGATAATAAACTGCTAAACCAATAAAATTGTGTACTTCAGTTATACTCATCTGTACTGAACATTCTTGGATTTCCATGAATTTTTAAGGGTCAACATAGATTCTATCCTTAGAGAAAATATGGCCATGAAAATAAATCTTCTGACTCTATAATTCACACTTGATAAACATCCCATATAATTCATTTCATCATAGAGTCTTTAGAATAAAGTGCATGTGATTTTCATGATATTTCTACATTTTTCAGTATACCAAGATATCATCAATAAATAAAACTAAAAATTAATTAAGATATTCCTTAAAACACTATTCATTAGATTTATGATGACAGAGGGTGCATTAGTCAATCCAAAAGGAATTACTGTTAACTCATAATGCGCGTACCATGTTCGAAATGCTATTTTTGGAATGTGTTCCTTCTTCACACACAACTGATGATATCCAGATCAAAGGTCAATATTTATAAAATATTTAGCTCCATGAAGTTTTTTGATTAAATAATTTATGTGAGGTATGGGATACTTTTTCTATATTTTATAAGATTAATCTCCCTGTAGTCAATGCACAACGTCATAGATCTGTCTTTCTTCTTAACAAAAAGGACAGGGGCTACTCATGGAGAACACAAGGGTGAATAAATCCCTTTTTACTCAATTCCTCTATCTGTTTATTTAGTTCAAAAATTCATTAGTGTCTATTCTATAAGGGGCCTTTGATATGGGCCGTGAACCAAAAATTAAATAAATGGAAAACTCAATTTCTTTTTTTGGGGGATGTCTAGGTAAATCCTCTGGAAACACATCAACATATTCCTGCACGATAGGTACATCCTCTATTCGAACATTTTTTTCCTCACACACAGATGTTTCATTATCTTTATCCCCAATAATTGAATTTAGTAGAATTACTGGGGGTGGATCTAGATAAGAATTAGGTTTTGAAGTTTCTTCTCTAAATATATGTTACTCCTTATCATCATCAAGAATTGTATCTTCTTTCTTATTACAACAAATTTTCACATCATGGTCCAAAAGCCAATAAATTTTGAGGTTTATATCAAATTAAATCATGGGTATGACGATGAAATCAGCAGATAAAGAACATTTATATGCCCTAATGGGAACTGATTCACAAAAAAATTGTTGGGATGATACAATCCTTAGGATTTTTGACTGAAAACTCTCTTATTAAGTTAAATTGAAAATATCTAATTTTCTTAACAAACTGGGAAGATATGAAACAATGTGATGACCCAGAATCAAATAAATCATTGGCTAATCATGAGGAAGCCATTAAATTTCCTGCCACCACATCTTTCAGAGCGTCAACCTCAGTTGTAGTGATAAGATAAGCTTGGCCTTGCTCCATTGGCATTTTCTGAAGTAAGTTCCATTGGCGATTAGGAAATTCATTTTCATAATGCCCCTTTTCTCTACAATTATAGCATTCAACATTGACAGCCTCTTTCTTCGCCTTTCAATCACGAGTATGGTGGCCTTTTCCACCACACTTGTAATAGGATCTTATTCCATTTATGAAAGTACCAGGATGTTTCTTCCCACATTTACCGTAGGATGGATATTCATCTTTTCCCTTCTTCCCCTTATTTCCATTTCCATAGTGTTCAAACAATCCCATTTTCTCTTGATTTTTATTAAATTCGTAAGAGTTAGAGAATTTATTTTATGTCTTGATAGCGCATGAAAAAATATATTCATACGATGATAAGGATTTTTAGACTAATGATCAATGGAGAAATTATTTTAACCCAGCAAAGAATTGATCAATCTTACTCATAGGGTTACGTATATAATCCACTGTATGCCTTTCTAACCTTGTAAAGTTCACCTCATACTTTATGACATTATCATCCTCTATTTTCCTCAGACTCAGAAATTGTCTTCCCATATCTGCTCAATGGTCTCGAGGAAAGTATTTTTCCATGAAAATCTCTTTATACTCTCTCGATACCATGTTTGATACTTCTTAATCTTCTTTTGTGTTTTTAATCAATGACCACCATTGATCTGCATCTCCTGTGAGGTGATAAACTCCCATGAAAACTTTTCCCCTTTCACTACTTCCCAAAGCATGAAATATTTTTTCTAAGGAACTTATCCATTGGTAAGATAATAATGGATTTGTACTCATGTTGAATTTTGGTGGTGTTTGTTACTTGAAATGGTCTAACATTGATCCTCCACATTGTTGATTAGGGTGCTCCATATGGGTAAGCTTATTATTTTATAACATGACTGAGTTGTCCGAGTATGGTGATAAGATGATCAGCACTAGTTGCTTCCCAAACTCCTCTATAATTCTCTTGAGAAGAAGGGAAATCACAACATGTGTTACGTGGATTGATACTATTTCCATTCCTCCCACTAGACACCATTTCTAAACAATATCATACACATGATTAGTTGTGGCATTGTAATACAAAATTCCAAATTTTTAAAACACTTAACATAAATTTAAGAGTTCATAGATAAAATCCATAATCATAAAAAAAATTTCTTTGTGGAAATATATACTAATAAACCCTTAATAATGGGTTGTAATGAAAATGAGAATTATCCAAAGCATATCCCTCGGGAGTGTCATAACCAAGAGTGCAATAAGGCCCGTTTTCATGCAACAGTTCTCGTTCGAGTCTAGCTCAAAGTTATATTTTTAGGTTTTACCCCTAGGTACTTATGTTCCAGAGAGACTTCTACCTGCTCGTATCCAAGTAGGGATGTATTTCATAGAAAACTCCAAAAATCTATACAGTACCAAAATTCTAGGAAGTTCTTCTATACTAATCCTCAATGTCTATCATAGGGATGTGTTCTATAATCAGTGTTTTTCTAAATCTAGTTTCCAAGTTTTGTACTAAGATTCCTCTCATACCAACTATAACATGGCGACCCCAGTTAGCCAGAGTTGGTAGATTATTACACAACATTTCCATGATCACAAGGGATCAAATCCCAAAAGAACGACCAATTTAGTAGCCTTGGAAGTACTAGATTCATTCATAAGTTTTACATTACATCATGAAATAAAAATATCAACAACATTTTATCCCATTATTAAACACACTTATATTCTTATCCTATCCAAGCAGGCCAAACATAAAGTACCTTTTCACATCTTGGGAAAAATAAAACATCGAAATGGGTAAACTCAGAAGCTCAGTAAGGATAACAATATAGTGGAAAATTTCATAAAGAAGAATTAACATTTAAGGAAACTTATAATACTAGAACAAAAGCCTTTTATAATTAAACATCAACATGATATAAAAAAGATAAAATCAAATAATTACATTTACTTATTCACACGGATATTCTACTTGTCATGTAATCACATGCAATATCAATAGTCACTTTCATAATGATGTAATGAAAAATTCCAGACTTCATAAACACATAGTAAAGGCCTTGTGCAGAGACTACAAATTTGATTTTGTCAAGGCATTCTGACAAGACACTAGTTTGTCTCATGAGAACTATAGATGCATTGAGGAGCTATAATGGGTTCCACACATCACCTACTAAGTCAAATTCATTCCTCATATAAATTGGTTTAAACATGACCAAAACATTCGTATTAAAACTAGAATAGGAAATTTCAATACTTTATCCATAAAAAATGAATGGTATATGAATAACACATCCACAGTCAAACATATGACAAAGCCTTTAAAAATATATATGAAATATTGGTATCATAAAAAATCAACTTCAAACAAGATTAAAATCTATCAAAAGGATGTTGACATAGATAAAATCAAAACTTTTTTTAGAGAAAGATCACTTTCTATTTTTAAATCATTTAAAAGTCATATAGTTATAAATGAAAACATATATTATGAAAATATTATTATAATCTTATAAGAGAAGCTTTAATTATGTTATAACGGTAGAAAATAGATGCACTCGCTATCACACTCCGACTTATCTAGTATTTTTATTTTTTTATTTTCCATGGATTTAAAATTCATTGACTCGGTCCGGGTTGAATCTCGAACATGATTTTTGAGTTTTGTCAAACAAAATGCATGATTTTGAGTTGACTTCACTGGGTGCACGGGCGGAGCGCATTTTGGAAACCCCGCGTGGCTCCGCCCAGGCTTCTCTATGAACCTCTTGTCTTTAGAGAATTTAAAATGAATAAATATTGTAGTTTATTGCATTAGTTAGAAGTTTCATGGTCACTGATAATTTTAATTATTATTAAAACGAAATGAGTATTTCTATTATTTATATTCTTATCAGTATGATTATTATTATTCCAATTATTTTTATTATTAATAAATATTTATTACCATTATTATTATTATTTTAATTTAGGTATTATTATTATTATTATCATTTTTTATTATTTTTATTTGTATTATTTGTATTTTGGGTTAATGTTTATTTATGTTCCATTTATTTGGTTTTTGTACCGTAACCCAAATGCAGGCCTTGGCTTAACCTCTCCCCGCACGCCACCACCCCCTCCCTTGCATTCTTCTCTTTCACTGCATGCCTCTCTCCCTCCCAGCGTGCTAGCCTCCTCCTACCTAGCAGCCGTGCATCACCCTCTGCGACCTACTATAGCCTCCTCATGTTTAATCGCCACCCCGTGCCTAGCAGCCCCACATGCACCCCACCTCTCTTTCCCTCTTTCTTGATTCGGACTGCACACTGTAGACCCCCCTCTTCCCTTCTTCATCCCGCACGCCGGTGACGACGTTTCTTGCTTTGGCCTCACACCACCCAGCCGCACTGTGTCCGACGACCACATTGCTTGCTCCGACCTCACACCACCCCGACCGGCCAGCACCTGCCTCCACCTCTCGACACCGGCGTGCCTCCCGTGCCCCTCCGCCCTGCCTTCTCACCCAGCCGATGCACAAGCTAGCCACTCCCCAGGTCTCCTTCCTCGCCTCATGCCCCAGCCAACCTCACCTCACCCTCCTCATCTTGCATCATTCCACGCAAGACCCCATGAACCTACAACACCCCAGTCCCCTTCCCTAGCCTCATGTCGGTGCGCATCGCCCTCCCAGCCGGCCTCCTCACCTTCCGGCGCTGCCACACCACACGCCACCACCTCCCTTCGCCCTAACCCATGTCCGGCTGTCGGTGCACACATCGGACCAGCCTACGATGCCTTCTGCATCCCTTGAGAAGGCCGCCGACACACCCCCTGGTTCGGCAAACCCACAACCCCCCTTGTGGAATTATTTGGTATTTTTGGTGTTATCCATATTAGGGATGTTATTTAGGGTTAAATTTGTCTATGTCTGTGTGTTGAATTTTAAAGAAAATATTTTTAGTGTAGTTTTGTGATAAAACATTATTTTTCACCATGTAAATTTTCTATTAAGTGTATAACTGATTTATTAATTGTTTTTTTGTGTTGAGAAAATAATTTTAAGAGAATTCCTTATGTATTTGATATTAGAAGTGGTATGGTCATATGTGGTATGGTGCGGTTTTGGTGAAATCCACTTTGTGTCATCAAAAAGTGTTTTATTAAATCGAGTAGTTGGTTTATTGAAATGTACATGGGTTGAGAATTTCATTTTAGAAATGTGTTGGTGTGAATTTGATCATAGAAGTTATTTTTAAAGAGGTTTAAGTTGGATTCGTGTATTTAAAGTCACGGTATGCTTTTTAAAATTGTTTTATAAAATTTTAAATGATTTATTAAATAACATGGATGATGCGAACTAGGTTTTGGGAAATGTGTTTAGGAATATGTGATTTTAATGGTTAATCTCATTGTGTCATGCACTTTGGTCTGGTTTTTCACTCTTAGTGTTTTCTTGAAATGGCTCGCTGGCTTTTTAAAATGATTAGTGAATTAATTTGGTGTTGGGTGGTTTTTGTAAACACTTTATGGATTTTAATGGGGTTTAATAAATAGTATTGATGGTGCAAGGTGGGTTTTTAAACCATACTAAGGTGGTTCTTTTTCACCGAATGTCCGTTTGAATTGTTTTTCGTCAGTGGTTTTGTGTTTTTAGTTGTTGTCCATTTATTGCAGCGTGTTGGCTAGGTGACCCCGCAACACCACAGTCATCGGCTTGCACATGCTTGTACATATGTGTGAGGTGTGTCACATCACCATGCTCGAGCTGCGAGTCGAGGTAGGTCCCCCACTACACTCGACTTTAAATTCAGAATTTTGTAATTTCATGGTATTTTATTAATTTTAATAAAAGAGAAATAATATAAGATAATTAATTTTAAAATTATTATTTGGTGTAAAAAGAGCTGTTTATTTTATACACGACACTTGAAATATTTTTCTTAATGAATTGACACACAGAAGTGAAAGAATTCCTGTTTGGATTTTAAACATAATTCACAGAATTTCAAATTTAGTTCTAGTTTAATGATAAATTATTTATTTTGAAGCATGTGTAAGAATTTTGGTTCTCTTGAAAAATTATGATTTTCTTTACGATTGGTGAAGCCTCGTTTGGCACATTAATAAATTTTTTTTGGAAACTCTATTTGGAGTGACTAAGAGGTGATATTTGGTGTATGTTAACTGCATGATTTGTGTGTTATGTTTGTGATACTTGATTGACTTTCTTGACTAACCCATTTTTGTTTTATTATATGAGTTGACAGGGGAACATGTCATAGTAATTGAATCTTCTGAGAACTATTGTTGCACTAGTTTAGATTATGCCCAGGGTAGTGGCCCCAAGTAAAAATGACACTCTACAAGGGGATTGGGCCCCTCGGTTAGGCCATGTAGGGAAACACCAGGAGTTAGGGCGTTATGACGTCATCGAGGGTAGGCATGACAACGGGATGAGTCACCCGTATAGTACTTTCTAGATTGTTCACGAGATCCTAGGTTCGAACTATGTTTCCATTAGTGTTTATTTGTATGTGGCAGACGATTGAGAGGTATAGTTCGGTTGCAGGCCCTTGTGTTCCACTTTTTTCATTGCCCGTAGTGTGTTTTGTGTGTGGTTTTCCTTTTTAACTAACAACTAAAATTTGGATTTCTAAATTGTTCTAAAAAATGTTTGAAATTTCAATGCAAATGTTCCATTCAAACATTGAACATAATTTTAAATTAGAAAGGGTGATGGATTGATACATGTTTTAAAAAAGAATGTGTGTGTGGAAAATATCATTTTATTTAATTTATTTCAAACATGATAATATTTAATTCTTTATTTAATGGCACTGCATTTAGAATTGCCTGTTGGCACACCTATAGAGTTTTAGTACTCATGTCTATAGTGTTTTCTTATTTTTAGTTTCTGTAGCAGGTTTGACTCGAGCTTGTTCTCCACGGAGGAGAGTTGGTTGTGGTTTTTTGAGTGAATCTCTGGGTCGTGAGGAGTTTTGGTCATGGTCAGGTTAGTTTGCTATTGTTGGATGTGTTTTTTCTTTTCCTGTCATTTATCTATCTTGTGTTGTTCTATTTTATTTATGATTGCCTTTATTTTTTGGGACTAAATCATTCCCACTTTCTCTCTGTTGATTCCCTGGAGCTTGTCGCTATCCTGAGACGATCGGGAAGGCCTCTCGGGCCATGTCATGGACTGGCTCAGTTGACCGGTTCAGGGTCGACCCTGGTGGGTTCATGAGAAAATGGTATCAGAGAGAGGTTGGCTCTTGAGCAGACCTTGTTTTTTCAGAGCACCCATTATTTTTTGGGGTCTTCATTGTAGAAGGAGTGGAATTTTCGGGATTCGGGGAATACGTATGAGAAGGACATCATTAACCCTTGCTCATTCTAATCCTTGGGATATCATGGTATGTTCTTGTTGTTGGTGTCTTTGGGATCTTTTGAATTGTTTTATATTGGGAAATGAAATGGGAGCCTCATAAGTGACTGCCATGAGCTCACATGGTCTGTCAAGCCATGGGGAGCCAGAGAATTTACCCTTGAATTCCCTTAGTGACGGTGGTGTGACTAGAGTATGGGCACCGACCATATGGACGAGTCACCCATCATCACCAGTTTTCCCCCTAGTGAATCGTTTGAGTTTTCCTTCATTCTGAAAATCATTGTGAAAAGTGTTATTTTTGTATTTAAAATGGTAATGACCATGTTTACCTATCTTATTTTTTTTGTGTTCCTTAGTGTTCTCCCCCATGAAGGTTCGATGGATTCCCAAGGTGCCCAAGTTGAATCCTCCCCTATTTTATGGAAAATAAGATCCACTTGAGGAGGAAGAGTGGTTGCAGAAGAATGAAATGAAGTTCAGTTTCAATGGGCTACCTGAATCGTTTAACTTGAAGTTTCCTACCTTTATGCCTGAAGGCCCAACATGGAAATGGTGGAAGTCGATGTCTCGGAATAAGCCTCGGGAAGATCTAACATGGGAGTTTTTCAAGTCATTATTCATCCATCAACACTTCTCTAAGTTGATGAAGCTAAGGAAGAGGATGGAGTTCTGTTGTCTTTAGTAGGGCATTGAATCAGTATAGGAATTCTATCGACGTTTCATAGTCCTAGTCCTGTATGATCCGTGGTTTGTTGCGAATGATTCTGAGAAGGCTCAAAAATTTGAGTCTGGACTCCGACCTAAGTTACAAGTGAAAGTGGAAGATATTAACCTAACCACTTTCTCGGATGTTGTGGGGAAATCCTTTTTGGCTGATACTGGTGTAGCAGGAGGACTTGAGGGGGAGAATCCTCTAGCTTTGGGAAGCAGTGCAAAGGATGGTGATAAGAAGAATGAGAAGCGACCCGATGATGATGGTGCTGGTAGATAAATCAAGTAGCCTTCAAACCTTCAGTGTTATTCTCCACTACACAGTTTCATGATCTATCACCAATGTGTTAGATAGGGTCACAAGAGGAAGATGTGTCCGAGTGCTATAAGACACTTCCACACCTGTGGACATTGGGTTCACTTGCAGCGATTCTGTCGCGGTGTTTCCAAGAAGTGCGCTGAAGCTAGACATGGATCGTCGAAGGTCACCTCAGCCCATTAGATGGAGTAGGGTGATGTTTGGGGACATGTTTGAGGTTTTCTTTTTGTAGTTATTCTTCGGTGTAGTGATCTTCCCTTGTAGCGTTTTGCGGTGTTCCCTTTTTTCAGTCGTAAGAATGGTTATGGTTGAACCTCTTTGAATATTTTATTTTATTGGAAGTGTTTTTGGTGAAATTACAGTTTGTGTGTTATGTTTGGGAATTTATGAAGCCTGAATACGAAGCAGTAGATGCTTCAATAAATGGTTCTCTATCCATAGGCCCTGGATTGAAGCTGGTGCGTAGTCAGGAGAACCCTAGTGGTGAAGAAAGGTCTTGGTTTAATCATGGTCTTTAGTGAGTCATGGTTTGTGATCTTCTGAGGGTGTGAAGTTGTTAGGGTAGTGATGATAGAAGTTTTGATACACTATTGATTAGGCCTTTCCTTTCCCTCCCCTACCCTTGTGGTGGGATTTTTGGTCCTTGCGGAATGTTTTTAAGTTCAGTTAATCTCGTCAGTTCTTATGGTGGGGAGACCCAAAACAGGTTTCACAACGTTACAATGGAACTAATTTAGAGTTATCCCAATAATTATGATGGGGATTCCATTCGGGCCTCCTCGTGTCACTGTCAGAGTTTCTTCTCATGTATAATTTAGTGGTAGGTGGTCTCGTGAGGAACCACCTAATATTGAGTTCGTCCTCTTGAGTAAACGTTGAGATTGGAGTACACCCAACGGTCTTGTTGGACTATGATTATAGGGATTAGTCTCAAAGGTGATTTAAGGTTATTTGTTCTGTAGTTGAAACAGATGTTTTGAGTTCTCTTTGGTGAAGATTAAGGTGATCTTGTTTTAAGGATGAGTTTTGTGTCATGGGATTTCAATGTCTGTTTGGATCGATCAAATGGAGGCGCTTAAACCTTTGGGTGTGAGTGAAACTTAAAGAGTTTCATCTTTGGGTCTTGATCTTGTTTTGGCTCTCTGAGGGTGAAAAGAGTTATAGTGGGGAGAATTGTCACACCCTGACCTATCTCATATTTTTATGTTATTATTTTATTTGGTTTTAAAAATAATTTTCACGGTTCAGGTTTAATCTCGAAGAAGAGTATTGAGTTTTGTCAAAAAAAATGTGTGTTTTTGAGTTGACATCACTGGGCACATGGGCAGAGCACATTTTAGAAACCCCGCGCGGCTCCGCACACGCTTTTCTATGACCCTACTATCTTAAAAAAAAAATATAAAATGAATAAATATTGTAATGTATTATGTTAGTTAGTATTTTCATGTTCACCAATATTTTTAATTATTATTAAAACAAAATGAGTTTTTCTATTATTTATATTATTATCAGTATGATTATTATTATTCAAATTAGTGTTATTTTTTATAAAAATTTATAACCATTATTATTATTATTTTAATTGGGGTATTATTGTTATTATTTTTATTATTATCATTTTTACTATTTTTATGTGTATTATTTTTCTTATGGGTTAATGTATATTTATTTTCCATTAATTTGTTTTGTTTTTTACCCTAACCCTAATGCAGCCCTCAGCTTCCCCTCTCTCCGTGAGCCACCACCCCCTCCCTTCCCTTCTTCTCCCTCGCCGAACGCCTCTCTCCCTCCCAGCACTCTAGCCTCCTCTTGCCCAGTGGCCGCGCAACAGCCTCCGCGACCAGCTGAAGCCTCCGCTCATCGCTCCGCCACCCTGCGCCCAGCAGTGCCACACACACCACACATCCCTTTCCCTCTTTCCTACTACAACCTGCACACTGGAGACCCCCCTCTTTCCTTCTGCAGACTGTATTCCAGCGACCACCCTTCTTGCTCCAGCCTCACACCGCCCAGTCACGCCATGCCCGACGACCACCTTGCTTTCTCTAGCCTCACACCGCCCAGACCAACCAGCACCAACCTCCACCTCTCGACACCAGTGCGCCTCCCATGCCCCTCCGCCCTGCCTTCTCACCCGTCCGCCGCAAAATCCATTCTCTCCCCAGGTCATTGCCCCCGCCATATGCCCCAGCCGACCTCGTCTCACCGTCCTCATCCCGTAGCCTTCCGTGCAAGACCCCATGAACCTGCAATGCATGGATCCCCTTCCCTAGCCTCCCCCCAGTGCACATCTCCCTCCCAGATGGTGCTGCCACACCACAAGACACCACCTCCCTTCGACCTAACCCCTATCCGGATGCCGGCGCACACCCCAGACCAGCCTACGACGCCTTCCGCCTCCCTTGAGCAGGTTGCCGACACACCCCCTGGTTTGGTAGACCCACAACCCCCCATGTGGTAGTATTTTGTTATTTTTTGTGTTATCTTCATTAGGGTTTTTATTTAGGGTTAATGCTTGTCTCAGTGTGTATGTGTAATTTTAAAGAGAATATTTTTATTGCAGTTCTGTGATAAACCCTTGTTGTGCACCATGGCAATGTTCTATTATGTTTCTAACTGATTTATTAAATATTTTTTATGCTGCAAATTTTTATAAGAGAGTTCCTTATGAGTATGATATTTGAAGTGGTATTTTCATATGTGGTATGGTGCTATTTTGGGGAAATTCACATTGTGTAATCAAATAGTGTTTTATTAAATCACCTAGTTGGTTTATTGAAACGTACAAGGGTTGAAAATTGAGTTTTAGAAATGTGTTGGTTTGAATTTGATCATAAAAATGTATTTTAAAGAGGTTTAAATTGGTTTCGTGTTTTTAAAGTCACGGTATGCTTTTCAAAATTGTTTTATAAAATTTTAAATTATTTATTAAATAACATAGATGTTGTGAATTTGGTCTTGGAAAATGTGTTTAGGCATATGTGCTTTTATGTTTTAATTTCATCGTGTTGTGCGCTTTGGTCTGGTTTTTCATTCTTAGTGTTTTCATGAAATGAACTAGTGGATGTTTAAAATGATTAGTGAATTATTTTGGAGTTGGGTGGTTTTTGTAAACACTTTATGGATTTTAATGGGGATTAATAAATAGTATTGAAGCTGCAAGTGGTGATTTAAAAACATACTGAGGTGGTTCTTTTGAACTAGTGGTCCTTTTGAATTGATTTAAGTCAGTGGTTATGTTTTTTTATTTGTCGTGCGTTTATTTCAGTGTGTTCTCTAGGTGACCTCGCGACACCCCATTCATCAGCTTGCATGTTCTTGTACGTCTGTGCGAGGCATGTCGCATCACCGTGTTCAAGCTGCGGGTCGAGGTAGGTCCCCCACTACACACGCCTTTAAATTTAGAATTTGTTAATTACTTGGTATTTTATTAATTTTAATAAATGAGAAATAATATAAGATAAATAATTTTAAAAGGATTTTTTGGTGTAAAAAGTTCCATTCATTTTATACACGATACATGAAATATTTACTTGATGAGAGGACACCCAGTAGTGAAAGAATGCCCATTTGGATTTTAAACATAATTCGAGGAATTTTGAATGTAGATCTGGTTTATGGATAAATGATTTATTTTGAAGTGTGAGCAAGAATTTTGGTTCTATTGAGAAATGAGGATTTTCTTTAAGATTGGTGAAGGCCCGTTTGGCACCTCAATAAAATAAATTATTTTGAAAAACTCTCTTTGGGGTGACTCAGAGGTGATATTTGGTGTGCGTCGACTGCATGATTTTTGTGTGATGTTTGTGCTAAAATATTGACTTTGTTGACTAAACCCATTAATATTTATAAGATTTTTTGTCATGGAAACTTTTCATGGTAAGTGAATCTTCTAAGAACGATTACTGCACTAGTGTAGATTACGCACTGGTTAGTGGCCCCCGGTACGGATGACACACTACTAGGGGATTGGGCCCCTCAGATAGTCCATGTAGGGAAACCCTGGGCATTAGGGCATTATGAAGTCATCGAGAGTAGGCATGCCTTCAGAATGAGTCACATGTATAGTACATTCTGGATTGTTCACGAGCTCCTAGGTTCGACCCATGTTTTTTAGTATTTCTTTTTGAATGTGGCGGAAGATAGAGAGGTCTAGTTAGGTTGCAGGCCCTAGTGTGCCAATTTTTCCATTTTCCTTAGTGTGTGTTGTGTGTTGTGTGTGGTTTTTCTTTTTAACTCACAACTAAAATTTGGATTTTTTAAATTGTTCGAGAAAGTGATTTTAAATTCAATGCACATGTTTCATTCAAACATTAAACATAACTTTAAGTTAGAAAGGGTGATGGATTGTTATTCTTTTAGAAATGAATGTGTGTGTGGAATCTAATATTTTATATAATTTAGTTCAAACCCGAAATTAGTGAATTATTAATTTAATGGTATTTCATTGGGAATATTTTTTTGGGAACACCTACTGAGTTTTAATACTCACGCCTATAGTGTTTTCTTATTTTTAGTTTCTGTTGCAGGTTTGACTCGAGCTTGCTCGTCGAGTGAGAGAGTTGGTTGTGGTTTGTTGAGCAAATCTCGGTGGTGTGAGGAGTTTTGGTTGTGGTCAGGTTAGTGTTCTGTTATTGGACGTTTGTTTCCTTTCATGTCATTTATCTATCTTGTGTTTTTCTATTTTATTTCCGCTTCCCTTTCTTTTCTTGGGGCAAAATTATTCCCACTTGGTCTTTGATGATGCCCTGGAACTTGTCATCAGCCCAGGAGGATCGGGAATGCCTCTCCAGCCATGTCACAGACCGGCTCGGGTGACCGGTTCAGGGTTGACCTAGGTTGGTTCGTGACACTTGTTGTATAAGTTAAAGAAAACATTCTTACCTTAATTTTTTCAAAATGGTCATAATGTACCTTGTTTGGAAAATGATGGAAAGATTAATTTCAAAAAATATAAGGTCAAATAAGGGTATAAATTACTTTAACCTATTGTATAGTAAATATTAAAAATGTTTTGAAATAAATTTTCAAGAAAAAACTGATGTGGATGGTAAAGAGGTCCCAGTAGATATTTACTTAAAAACAACCTCGGATAATGAAGAGATTGTAAAATTTACCCTTACCTTGTACTTTTATTTTCTTGAGGGTACGTTAACAATTTTTTTAAACAATAAATCATTGTTATTAAAATATAAAAAACTATATACATAAGTATGATATCATATATGATCCTATAATATTTCTTTGCTAAAAATATTTTAGTAATATCATCGTTTCAGGTGTTAACTGATCTGTTTTCCATTATATAATTGGTTACTTAATCCATGATTGTTATACATAGAATATATTTAATTCATATCCAGAATGAAATTTTTTTCATAAAAATTATTTGTAATCATAAAATGAAAATTATTCTTGAATTATTATGATGGGAAATGAATCTTAATGCGTTTGTGGACACCGTAATCCGTACGTACGCACAAGTGACAATATCAATATATTGATGGTGAAATGGTTTTTAATGGGATAATATATCATATATACCGAATCAATAACATGTTATATTTATTATTTACATCATTTATACTTGTTATTAAACCCATACAAATAATGAAGTGTTTAATAACAAACTACACCATGACTTGGATACGATAAGTCGTACGTACACACGTATGATGACTTTGTCATTCATATGATGGATAGAATAAGGAATATGGTTGTATGATTTTTATGATAACATCATAGTATAAATAAGATACTGTATTTATATTTTAGAATGTAAAAACAATGAAATTGAAAGTGGAAGATGAAAAGAAATTGAAAGAGGTGATGAAATATTTACCTCTTCTTTAGGTTCTTCCTTTTGATTTAATCAATAGGGATCTTTAGGTTGGATTTATTACCAAAGGAATGACTATAGGATGAAGGGAGGAATTCTAGGAGTATATTTGGGTAGGGTTTGGATGATCCCAATGTCTTTGGATGTGTGAAATTAAGATAAGGGGAAGCACCCTTTTATAAGAGAGGTGAGGGTCACTTTAGGAAAATCATGAACTATTATTTTATAATAAAATAATTTTCTATTTATAATGGCTCAAAAATAATTATTATATAGGATAATATGAGGATTTGCTGAAAACCTCTCAACTAATAGGTTTTAGACAGGTTTAGGTTACTATATTAACCTTATCTTTTAGATTTAACTCTTTGTTAAATAGTTTGACATTTACCATGTCTCTTGGTATTTTTATATTATATGCTTAATACAATTACAATAACAAGCCAAGATAACCCCAAGTAGTTCATTATTAATATCTATAACCTTATATAAGTCATTTGGAAGAAACTTATGTTTTATGAATATTATATCAATTAATAATATATTATTTGTTTTAAAAACTCAAATATGTCAATTTTGACGCTATTTAGTATTTGGTTATTTAAAAAATCATAACAACATGGTTACTTTGAAAAAAAAATATTTAATCATTCTTAAAATGTAATATTAACCTATAATATTAGTTTAATTTATCAAAAGTATGAAATTACACTTATTTGGATATTTATAATATCAATTATTTTAATCATTAATTAACAAGGTAATTACTACATGATCATTGTGTCATAAATCTGTTACATTATTTAATGTCTAAAAATATAAAATAAAATACCATTACATAGGAAATATTTTTAGATATATAATTAATATTTATAGTTGAATTTATCTTATGTATAACTCAATATTAAAAATGGCTTGGTCATTAAACATTAAATTTAACTCTGTTAACTCTTCTTTAAATAAAACAATAATAAATGTCCTAATCTAATCCAAGATATCCAAAGAAGAACATATATTATTTGTAAAGTTGTTTTTGGTCGAATTATACCTATCCAATTGAATTAGGAAATGTGTTAGGGTAATTATGATATCATTTTTACTCTTAATTACCCTATTTACTTTTAACAGTAGTAAATAAAAGTCAAAATTTACTATTCAACAAAAATCATTTTCATTTTATTGAAACAAATTTAACTTACTGATATTAACAGTGTCTCTTGGATTTTTGAAATTCCAGTCACAGAAGCAGTAAAATTATGTTTGAAGCAAATTTGAAAATGTTTCTAGGAGGTGGCTAAAAGGCGGTAAAAAGATCAATATATTTTTTGTATATCGAAATATATAATAAAATGACTTCAAGGAATTAAATTTATCATATATAGGTATTATTTATCTATTTATACCCAAAATAAATTTAAATAAAATAAATAATTATTTAAATAAAAAGTCAGTTTTAACCAATCACGTAGTGTTTTTCACTATTCATCAGAAATTGAAGGTTTCCAGAAAAATACCAAAAATTCACTCAATGCTAATTACGATATTCCAAATTCCAATATGAAGTCCATTTTGAAAAATAAAATTTATTAAATTTCAGAAAGTGGGTATTACTATTTATAATGGCTAATTTCATTGGTCACAGTCTGTTAGAACTCCATGTTGTATACAATGCAAGCCACTACATTAATCAATGGGAAATGTACCGTGGAAGCTTGGGGTGTTACAGTTTATCACCTAGTTTTCATACATAAAATAATTTTTATAAATATTCAACAAATAACATAATAAATTTAATATCTATTTTTTTGTACATTGTTTTGGAAAAATATATTTTTCATGTTTTTTGTGACTTTCTTTTGGTCACATGAGGTTTTCCTTGGAATTGTTGACAAAATTTGACATGTTTTATTGGGAAAATTCAAATTGAATATTTTTTATACTTGAAACTAATGTAGAATAACGTATGGTGGAACCTATAGGAAATTTCTGTGCATGGTCCCTGATGAAAAAAATCTCAATGAAAGGAGAGAAAAACAACCAAGAAACATGGATAAATGGTGGTGGTGTGAAATGAACGATGTGATTAAATACTAGTTAAGTGATGAAAGTGAAATAGTTAAAGATAAATCAATTGAAATAAATAAATAATAGGATATAGGTTATGGTAGATGATTAATGGATAGGGAAAATTTCAATTTATAATTTTTAAATTCACATTCCTTCAATTATTATAAATTTTGTTAATATGAAATTGTAGTTTCTAAAAGATGTCACCCAATTTGATGTCAAGGGTGTTATTTCTTGGATGGTGAGTTCAAAGGTCTATCAACCACTAAATTAACATATATAGAAGGAGATAAATA
Organism: Viscum album; assembly: GCA_963277665.1. NCBI lineage: Eukaryota > Viridiplantae > Streptophyta > Magnoliopsida > Santalales > Viscaceae > Viscum > Viscum album. The sequence goes on along the minus strand of OY728165.1, from coordinate 319,734,891 downwards.
TGGTTTCTCTAATATAAAAATTCATCTAATAATAAATAAAAACATCTTAGAAGAAGAAATAATTAATAGAAAAGTAAAATAAGAACATGAAAATTATTAAATTTCCCCTAAATGTTATTCCAAAAATAATTCATGATTCAAAAACATATATTTAGTTAATTGTATTAATTAAAAAATAATGGGAAGTGTATGAGGAGACTTCTCGGTCAAAGAGCTCTAGTTTCCCAACCCTTTCTTCTCCAACTACTCCTAAGTTTATAATTCATTCATGCTGCTCCCAAAACTTTGTAACTCAATGTATCAATACATCTTCAATGAGTTGGTTCTACCAATTTTAAATGAAGTCAGATGATAACTCCCATCTCCATAGATAACAATCAGCACCCGAGGCCTGATTTACTAATCTCATCATGGGGGCCATCATTGTTCAACTTCTTTAACATGCCGAATCAAACTAAGTTCCACCATAATTGTCAATATCAACACATGGGTTCTCGATTCATCTATTATGTTTCCTCAGTAAGCATGATAAACTATCTTATAATTTATGAATCTTGAGAATTATATTTTATTTTTTAAGATCATTATTTTATTCTGATATGAAAATTTGCGGTATATGTTGAATTTTCACCCATTGTTTTATAAGAACATTATTTTTAACAAAGAAAAAAGTCATAAGGGCCAACTGCAACATACATAGGCATAAAGGGAAAAATTTTATATGGATATCCTATTAAATTTATTACACTACTAGAGAATTTTCTAAATTCATACAGAAATACCCTTTCCAACATTATATGATTTGGTTAAAATTCATAAAAAAATTTCAATGTTGTATAAGAACGTGGTTATCTCATATCTGATTAGGTAACGTCATAAAAAATCACATATAAGGTCATATGTAGTGAAAAAGAATTAAGAGATGAGAAATTTAATAAAAATGAAAAAAAATTTATTTTAAAAATGATAAATTAAAATGAGTCATAATAAAATGGGGATTCATATAGTATCATGGAAATTCATATGAAATTACTTTAAGGACTTATGAAATGACATCCAATGTCTATTGATAATTGGAGTTAGTCTAATTTTTCAATAATGAATGTAAATTCAATAGGTAAAAATAAAATACTTCTAAAACATTTCAAAATGTTATTTTTGTTAAAATTCCTCTAAAATAATCCAAAATATTTTTCCTTAAAAACAATGAAAAATAAAACCATTAATTTTTTCATCGATTATGTACCAGATTCCCACAAGTTATTCAAGATATTCAATGAATCATATTTTCAATGAAAAATTAATCAATTTTAATAACTCTCCATTATAATATTATCTAACATGAAATATAAAAAAATTTAACAAAATAGACGTGTAAAACATGTATAAAATCAAAGCCACATCAAGTTGTGAGGAATAGACCCCCCTCCGCATCAGTGATGATGAATAACAATGGAATCTTTTACTGAAGCAGTGCGATGGAATATAAATGAAGAATATGGCACTATATCCCTTCTTAAACCAATTATTGAAAACATATAGGTCATGATATAACATAATAATAGATTTTAATTAATTATTACATGTTTAAAGGAACTGTTTCAACCATATTTTCAAATATGTTAACTTGGGATTCATTGACCAACTAGTGCCTACCTAGAGAAGACAAACCCACTATTGTGTAATACTCCACCCACTATCAAAATATATACAAAATAATCATTACATAAACCCAATCAGGAATTGGAGGGGAGAGTGTTAGATCTATATTGAAGTAAATAAACTAATTAATTTCATAAAATAATCCACTTTCATGTATTTTTAAAATTTTATACCAATAATTCCATAAATCCCAATGGATCTACTTCAAAAACATATACTTCCAAAACCCAATCCTTCATCAAAGAAAATTTTGAAGCATCAATTAGATTACAAACACCATAAAAACATTAGTTTAAAATTTTTTGAAAACTATTTTTTTCACTTAAGAGATTAAATATTCCATTCACAATAATTATTTATAAACAATTTTTTAAAAAATAGGTCTATGATAATTAATTTAACTTGGAATATTGAACGATAACCTTAATTTCTCTATTTAGACAAATTTTTAAGCTTATTTCATTATGAGAATTTTTAATCTTGTACTATTTTCCCCATAATCATCTTGGAATGATATGTTGTTTTAAGGATATGTTACCCACCCCATACTATTATAGAGAAAAATATAACGATGGAAACCACCACTTAACAACTACAATTCTAAACCAAATAGCGAAACCATAAAATAAAAATTTCTAACATAGGGATCATTGTTGACATAGAAAACCGGATTAAAGTCACAATAAAGTAACCCCATTAACCCTTCTCAATATCAAAATATTTTATTTCAACCAAAATGTATCTAGACAAAAATATATGAAAATATTTTCTAGGAATCTTCAGATTCATCAAAAAAATTAAATTAAAAACCCACACTAACTAGGAGTATCATACATTCTTCCTTTCATACCCCCAATAAACTAGTGTATTTAAACTGTAATATAAATTTTATAATTCATTAATAAAATTAAAATATAGTCGTTGATGGTTTAATAATTGGAACTTATAATTTTTTTAATCATTTTGACTTTTTAGATCAACTTTTCAAAACATTTCAAGATATACCCAAAACTTTGTCATAACAAGTTTATCTCTAAAGAGAGGAAAAAAACGAAAAATTCCACAATAAATAGGTTCCTTAAAAGACCATATATTTGGAAAAACCATTAATACTCCAAATTAATTAAAATTTTTTAACAGGAACTCCCAATTATTTAACAAAATTTTAGAAAAAAGTTATGTACTTTAAAATTAAATGCCTAACTATCAATAAAGGTTAATAAATCCTTGTATGTTTCCACTATTACTCTACGAAATATTAAATATAATTTAATCAAAAAATATAATATTATATAAATTTTCATAAATGAAAATATATTTGAAAATTAATATTAATTAATTGATGTACACATTAAGTTGGGTGTCACATTATTTAAAATTTAATTAGAAACACATTAAAAAACATGAATGATTGAACCTTTTAGACACATAGTTGAGATAAAACCTTTCAAGAAATTCTTAAATCATAAAATAAAACTTTTATTAACATAATTTAAACATATGTATGAATGATTATGTTTTAATAATGTAATGATTTTTAGCTTAGTCAGGGAATAATTATTTAATTCATATTAACATAATCTTTATTATTTAAAAATGGGAAAACCTATTTATTTATCATTGATGTTATTGTTAATAATTTTTCTAATTTGATTAATAAATTATGAAAATGAAACACCAGAATATATGTTATATGATATGAAATCCTATATGTTCTTACCTAGAGAAGTTTACTCACGATGCATGAGACTCTAGGAGGAATACCATCTCTTGGGAAAGACGCAACATGGAACCCAGACCTACCTTAGTAGTATAAGTTCTCATCAAAATTATGCTGACTAGGCATATTTATAGGTTACGTTCTAAGTTCCAAAATTCTTATGTCATGAAAACCCTCAATCTCATACCCAGGAGCCCTTATGTTTCTTTGATATAACTTTATAATGATTCAACCTGGATACCCAAGTAGACCCAAACTAGATAGACACAAGTCCTCAGGCGCACCTCTCCATCACTAGTGGTAGGTATAAATTTTGAGTAATATGTGATAAAAATAAGGGATATTACTTACCCTCATGAGAATATAACAACCAAAAGTCATCAATAAGGCCCAAACTAAAAATTCTTCATGAATTGTGGGGTCATCAGACATAAGCAACCAATTCTTGAGTATCCACATATGAAAGACATGTTCACCGAATAATTGTTCAAAAGAAGATGAAGCATCTACATGTACATGCATAGAAAACACACCGAAATATAAAACATCCAAAATGTCTACAGATAGGGTGACAATAGAAAAAACCATATTTATATAGTGTGCTAACAAAATTCTCCCTAAGGTTCCCTAAATAATAAGTATCAAGTGGAAATACTCGATATAGAGTGATGAAAAACCATCACTATGGCATGTCCTCATGCCGATCAAAAACTCCAAAATGGACCACTCAAACTCCATACATCACGTGTAATGACTAATCGTGATTTGTACAGTCATCCATCAAGAGTGTGTACATTAGATTCATAGGGGTCATGTAAGACAAGGTATAAATGTTTCTCAAATAAAATACACATTGGGTGAGAGTACAATATACCCTTAGAGGTCCCCACCCATCCTCAGGCAGTCCATTATAAAGTCAAGCATGTAATGCATGAACATAAATTAAGAAGATATCACATTAACACAAGAAAACTCACCAGTAATGTACTAGTAAATAAGAAAACACGATAGACAAATAAACATGATATTTATGTAATCTATGGAACATAAATCATGCGATAATATTACACTACTACTTTCAGTAATATCAGTTAAACCTGCTTTAATCCTATCTCAGAATAGGTCATGGTACCTCTCCACTATATGAAATCTCACATCTAATGTTTCTCAAAGGAACCTATCATCTACAGAAGGTAGTGGATACACATAAAC